>CM024616.1:33172997-36130545 GCA_014182575.1 Eucalyptus decipiens | reverse complement strand
TGTAACTTTTGGCATTTAATGTCCTTTGTGCCAGCTTTTGGCGGGCAGGCAATCTTTTGCCCCCAATAATACTCAATACTAACCCGATAGTAGTCAATTTTACAACTAGAGAAAAAAATCTCTATGTAATCAATTTCTTGCGTTTGTTGAAACAATTTTACTATTAACCTTGCTTTATATTTTTCCCGCCATCAAGTTCTTCTTTTTTGACCCCATATACCCACAAATCCTACACTACTTTCTTCGTATATGGTAATTGAGTTAACACCTAAGTTATGTTTTCTTGAGTGAGTCTAACTCATCTTGTATTACTAATTCCCACTTAACATAATCTTTAACTGCCTTTGCTTTCGAAATTTTTTTTAGTTTGCCGGCAATCAGTCAAACAAATAATACAATGATAGAGAATACCTTTATATATGTTTAGATGTTCTATTATATCTTCCTTTTCAAAGTGGTTCAAGTGTACGTAATTCTTGTTTTGGTTTTTGATCTAAGTTGACAACAATAATTTCAGGATTTTCAACCTAAACATTTTTAAAACCTCCTTTAATTTAATCTCTCTTTTCCACCGTTTATTTCTTCACAATTGATTCTACTACAGATTTGTCCTTATATAAACATGTTTTTTTTTTCATTGAATGGTTAATATCCCAAAAACCTAAACGGTATACTTGTGACAAATTTACCCAAAACTATTTTTTTGACCACCAAAAATCCTAAATTGGTACACATTTGACAAATTTACTCCAAACTGGTACACTTGTAACAAATTTACCCTATGTTAACTTTCATTAAATTTTACTGTCAAATTATTAAGTTAAATGACATGCGACAATTAACTAGAATACCAATTTAGGATTTTACTCTCCGTTTGTCATAGTTTATATTTTTTGTGATTTTTTTTTTTGGTATTAATCCAATTTAGCATGGGGTATATTTGTTACAAAATGTACCGATTTGGATTTTTTGCGGTCAAATAAATTAATTTGGGATAAATTTTTGTTATAAATATACGGTTTATGGTTTTTTTATGGTCGGTTAGGATAAATTTGTCACAGGTATACCAGTTTGGGGTTTTTCATGGTCAAAAAAATAGTTTGGGGTAAATTTGTCATACATGTACCAATTTTTGGTTTTTCAGGATATTAACCCTTCATTGAATGTAACATCAACGGTTCTTATTATTTTTCTATTTATTCTATCCCAAAATTAATAACCAAAAATAATCATAACCATATCCAATGAAACATTTTTTAGCTTTGACATCAAACTTATCTCTATGTTTAGAATCTACATGGATATAAGGAACACTACAAAAACTTTCAAATGTGAGAGACTTATCTTCTTTCCACTCCATTATTCTTCCGTAACAAAATCAAGTGGAACTAAAGGTCTTCTAATAATTAGATATGCTATAGTGTTAATTGCATTTGCCCAAAACGTCTTGGGTAATCCCGCATGCAATATATACTTCTTGCACACTCATTCAAAGTTATGTTCATCCTTTCAGCAGCGTCATTTTGCTATGGTCTATTTGGAACAGTTCTTGTCATTCTGATTCCGTTCTCTACAAAAATTGCTCGAACTCCTTTCCATCATATTTACTGCCATTTATCGGATCTTAGACATTTTAATTTTTAGGCCAGTCTCATTCTCCACTTCAGTTTTCCATCTCTTAAAGTATCAAATACATCGGATTTATTTTTCAAAAAATAAACCTATATCTTTCTAGTGGAGTCGTCGGCGAATGTGACATAATAGCACAAGCCTCTAAGGAATGCATAGGGGCTAGTCCCCCACATCTATATGCACCAATTGTAATTTTCTTTTCTTTGGTTTTCTCTCAATCTTCGAAAAACTAACATGTTTTTACTTGCCCAGAACACAATCTTCACATAGACTACTGTTTATGGACTTCGGATTAGGCCGTTTTCCCTTAGATACTAACAGCTTCATCCCTTTTGTCGCTTATGTGCCTAAGCTTGTGGTGCCATAATATAGAATTGACTTTAGACTCAACAACTGCTGCAGTTTCTCTACTACTTTTAGTTATGTAGAGCATTCTTGACCTTGTTCTTCGTGCTACAATCAAAGCACCTTTAACTACTTTCCAAGAGCTATCTCCAAAAATAGTTATATATCTCATGTTGTCTAATTGACTTATAGAGATTAGATTTCCTTTAAGTCCTGAAACATATTCGACATCATACAACTTTCAAACTCAACAACTGCTGCAGTTTCTCTACTACTTTTAGTTATGTAGAGCATTCTTGACCTTGTTCTTAGTGCTACAATCAAAGTACCTTTAACTATTTTCCAAGAGCTATCTCAAAAATAGTTCTATATCTCATGTTGTCTAATTGACTTATAGAGATTAGATTTCCTTTAAGTCCTGAAACATATTCGACATCATGCAACTTTCATGGATATTTGTTAGTAGATTTTACATAAACATCACCCTTTCTTGTAATATCCAAAGGTTTATCATTAGCAAGATAAACCTTTCCAAATTTTCCAGCAATAAAATTGTGCATTAATTCTTTGCACAAATAGAGTGAAATGACGGCACCTCATTCAATTGAATTGTCAATGCTCAAAATTAAAGCATCATTGTCATGTGTATCTTTAAAAGTTGCATTTATAGATTTTCTTCCTCTTGATTTCGGTCTCAATATTGAAATTTCTTCTTTGGGGCTCTAAAATTTCGTTTTAGATGGCCTTTCTTTTCACAATTCCAGCAAAATTATTTATCCATGAGGTCTCAATTTACTTCTCCCTTTGGACATTGATCTATCACGATATTGGTTCCACCCTTGTTAATTGCTTCTCCCTTTGCCTTCAGTATTTAAGGTAGCACCCGAAAATTCATCTGATTATCTTATGCGCTCGCTATGAATCAAATCTCGGATTGCTTGAAGCTTCAACTATTTCTTTCCGGACAAACCGCTTGTTGCAGTCATAGTTGCACTCCAACTTTCAAGTAGAGAAGATAATAAAATTAAAGCCTTTGCCTTGTCATTGAATTTGATATCCATCGAACTCGACCAAGTCATGATCACATTAGATTCAGTGATGTGATTTGTCATGGAAGCACCTTCGTCCATCTTCAAATTGAAAAGACAATGCATCAAATATATCTTGTTTGATGCAAAAGGCTTCTCGTACATGTTGGACAATGCCACCATCAAATCTACCATTGTTGCCTCATTGGCAATGTTGAAAGCAATGTTCCACACCAATGTGAGACGAATCAAATCTATAGCTTGCCGATCTAACAATTTCTACTCTTCTTGCTTCATAAAGTCTAGTTTCTCTCCATACAGAGGCTAATGTAAGATCTTCCAGTGCATTTTCCATAAACCAAAGCTCTTGCCATTGAACTGATCAATCTTCACCTTCCCTTTGTCCTATTCGCTCCCACTATTTCGCCAAAACGAGGCTCCAATACCAATTGTTAGGAACACAAATATATGAAAGAAAAAATAGAGAAGAAAACAAGCGAGAATTTTTACGTTTGTGCCAATGTGAGATGAATCAAACTTAGAGCATGTCGATCTAACAATTTCCACTCTTCTTGCTTCATAGAGTCTGGTTTCTCTCCAAATAGAGGCCCATGCAAGTTTTTCTAGAAACCAAAGTCCTTGCCATGGAACCAATCGATCTTCACCTTCCCTTCGTCCATATCGCTCCCATTATTTTGCCAAAATTAGACTCTGATACCAGTTGTTAAAAACATGAATATATGAAGAAAAATAAAGAAGAAAACAAGCGAGAATTTTTTACATGGAAAACCTTTCCCAAAATCAAGAAAAGAGAGAGACCACGTTGCCGAACAAGGTAATCTTTCCACTATTAATATTGGTGTTACAAGCTCTAGGATTACAAGCATCAACATTATAAATATGAAAGATATTGTGCCTATATACAGCAGGAGTCTACACTTGAACGTTACTTTCTTCTATTAGACTTCACAACTCCATCAATTCTTGTTTGTTGAGAGCGCGCAACAGAATTCCAATACCTTAACCTTAGGAGATCGCCAAGAGATAGCCCAAAATCCGAGCCCGTCAAGGTATCTAGTTAGACCCCCCTTAACTCAAAGCTTAAATCAATGAGCTATGGATCAACTATCCACTCAACACCACATCAATTCTCCAATACAAGACTTCTATAACACAACTAACATGTGCATCCTAACAATCTCTCCCTCATGTGTGAGCTCCAATATTAGGTATGCTCTCCCTTGATTCACATATCCTTATGGCTTAACTTCATCCTTGGGCCTGCATTGCTACACCACAGCACCCACCAACTCGGAAATTTCAACTATTGGCTTTGATACCATTTGTTGGGAGCGCGCAATAGAAATCCAATACCTTAACCTTAGGAGATTGCTAAGAGGGAGTCCAATTCAAGCTCATCAATATATTCAATTGAAATCACTTTAACTCAAAAAGCTTCAGTCAATGAATTATGGGTCAATTACGATATATCAACTACTCAATACCATATCAATTATTCGATGTGAGACTTCTCTAACATAACTTACATGTGTATCCTAACATGCCATCCTCGGGTTGTTGTCCATCTCTAATGGTCACTCATCTCAAATGATATTCGGAGGTCGCATGAGGTTGATGACCTCGGATTTCAAGTGAAGACCTCAAATTAAGAGATTGTGGACTCGAACGTGAACTCGAGGTTTAGGGTTAGGATCAACAGAGGGAAGAAAAGTTTGATCTTGTTAGGAACAATGATACAAATGGATCCTATTTTTTATAGCCCATGAACTTTAAATTTGTTTAATATGATCCTTGAATTGTACTCCAATGCACAATATGATTTATGAACTTTCAATTTATTTAATGTAGTCCATGGACTTTTAACATGTTCAACTTAATCCTTAAAATCTGACACAAAACAAAAACTTAATTTCGAAACTATATGAAAATCTTCAATATTGTCGTTCCCCAAATTTGTGATGTTTGATTTGGCATTAAATCATTAAGGCCGTTGAATCATGTTCGAGATAGAGAATTAGATGATTTATATAATAGATATATATATATAATTTCTTTTCGATCATCAAAATGCATACACGTCATCCATATTTAGACAAATACGAAATGTGTTATCTGCAAAACAAATGCTAGTGCTAGTTAGTTATTAATTTAATTTGTAAATTTGATCTCTTTTGGTATGAAATTTGAAGAGAAGAAAAAGTTGATATCTTGAAATAATTTTTCACTAAAATATACTATTTTGAAAATTATTCATGATCGTAAATTTGCCCATTCAGTTCAAAGTTAACGTAATATAAGTCATTATGTGAATATCATAAATAACATATTATTCAGAAAATAATCGATAATATTAAATTACATATAACCACGTAACTATACAAATAAATCATGGATAAATTCCTCATATTCAATATATTTAGACAAAACCATATTCAAATACATTTTAGAAAGCATGAGTTAGTTTAAAAGAAATCATGATAGTAAAATCATTAAAAATGAACTTTAAAAAAAAAAAAATAGATGAAGATAAAAATATCCTAAAACTTATTTCTTTGAATATAACTTATGACGGAAATAAATTCATTTATTTTGAAGTTAAAGTAAAGTGAGAAATATTGTTCATTATGTCAATAACATAGATGACCCAAGTTATTCTGAAAATAATTGATGACATCAAACAATATATAATTATGGCTAAACAATGCAGGTAATTTATAGAGTACTTACTCCTAATTTTATATGTAAATTATGGCATTATGCGATTTAACTTCATTTGGTATTGACCTAATTAAACTATACAATGAAATTAGTTTAAATAACAATTTAAAACGTATATTTAGAAATGGAAATGGAAATCAAACAAAACAAAATATTGACACTAATAACAAAAGAACAGCTGCCTAACTAGTTGTCTCATGTCATCAATGCCGATACACTTATTTAACTTATATAGAGCTTGGTTATCTACAGAAAGAGTTTCGACCTAATAGGCATTTGAGTAGGATTTTTCTCCAAACCCCTCCCTGTTAATCTATGAAAAATGATCAAATTGAATCTAAAACTCATCTGAATTTAAAAACATTGCGCCCTCTATTGTCTGGTGCAACAATGGGAAACAAATTTAAGTTTTGGTTTCAATTACAAAATCTCCTCAAAAGTTCTAATCCAAGAAAGGATCCGACTCTGGACTCGTTGGCATCGTCTTCTCATCCAAATAAAAGGAAGAAATGCAATGAAACAGGTAAATTGAATCACATCCCTTTTTGCTGATTTGCACTGCCATTCTAACACACCTCGTGATTCAAAAGAACAAGCACTTGTGCAACGTAAAAGACCTGCTCAATACTAGATGTATATTCAGATACTTAAGACCCTACACTGTAAAAAACAGTAGTACACAAAATGCTACAACTGAATCTCTAGATGCTTGAAGCATCTCAAGGATGTGACCCCATCAATCACAACACCCTAACCTGAGGGTGGCGGTGGCGGCGGCATGGACATGTGTGGCATGGGGGGCCTCCCGAGCATTTGTTGCTGAGGTGGTTGTGGTTGCCAAGTATGTCCCGGTGCTACCATCCCAACTGGTGGTGGAGGTGGTCTCTGGAGGATTTGAGCCGCCTGAGGAGGTGGTGGGGGCATGCCAGGAGGTGGCCGGAACTGCTGCACAGGTGGTGGTGGCATTCCAACTTGGGACATTACCTGACCAGGCTGCGGAGGCTGACCAGGCCATGCTGGCCGAGGGACTTGCATAGGTGGGAAAGTCGCTCCTTGTGGAGGAGGTGGTGGCCGGAGCATTGACATTGATGCTGGGGCAACGGACCCATTTGCAAAGGGGCGTGGAGGAGCTGGAGCAACCATGGCACCGTTGGCCTGAGGACCGGGAAGAGTTGGTGGACCACTCGCAAATAAAGTATGGGCCTACTCTTCGTGGCATTTGGATTGCTAGCTGCCAAAACTCTCTCTGCACCATGAATGTATTTGAAATTAACCACTTCATGTCTTAACCATGAAAAGAAATGGTACCAAACTAACACTAACCATGAAAAGAAATGGTACCAAACTAACACACTGTCCATTTATGTCATAATAGCACGTGTGTAGGGTGTGAAGAAAGCACCTCAATCAGAGAGACATACTCCATGAACAAAGCAACTTACCTGCAGGAGTACCATGACGCTCCCCTTTGGTGTCTTTCTTATATGCATATGAGACTGTAATTTGTCGATTGCAAAGATACTGGCCATTCATCGCCTTGAATACAAGATACAAAAACCAATTACTTACTTCTCTAGAGAGCAAAGCAAGTTTTACATCATAAGCATTAACATAAAAGTAACCATGCAGAAACGTCGAATCGATAATATCTAATACATTTCATTTAAGAGTACTTGACCAGCAATCCATGTGTTGATGTTTTACCACAAACAATAGAGTGTCACTGCAAAGTAACAATCTCTATTGTCACCCTAAATCATTATTCATCAATAAAATTCCCAGGGCAATAAAGAATGAAAGATACCTCAATAGCTGCATCAGATGCCTCAAAAGAATCATAACTGACGAAACCAAAGCCACGGGAATTTCCAGTCTCAGGATCTCTCATAATCTGGAAAGAAAGCATGCAAATCTACAAATGTCAGTGGTTCTCGAAGATGATCCTCACATTTCATGCAGAAGGAAAGATGCTTAAGCTGTTGACACTAGAGCCTTTCCAAATCATCCATTCACTCCATTGCTCAAATCTGAGCGCAGAAGAAGGACCTCATACTGCTTACTCACTCCACGGATTTCCGTTATCTAAGACATTCTGAAACTATGCGGCAAACCAGGAACAAAGATTTCAGCCTCACATATGTTTTATCTATTGACACAGAAGATAGCATAATTCTCCCTAAGTAAACCAAGTTTACAAACAGCAGTCCATTCATCCTGGTACCATAGGCAAAATGACTTCTTCAAGCCAACAAGAGTTCAGAAATGGTGCATTTTGTCCATGCAAATACAAGGTATAGCAATTAATGTAGATGGCACAGCAATCTTCAAGATATCACAAAGAATATTCTTGCCTCCTGACCATCTAAGTTTTCCTTGAAAGGAGAACAAAAAAGCTGAGATTAGGTTGAAAACTCACTGGAGACATGCCAATTCATCTTGACTGTTTCAAACCAGTTTACGAAAATCTAAACACAAGAATACATCCCTCAAAGAAAACATTGAACACCAAATGTAACCAAACTTACCACGAAAGCTCTCTTAAATTTGTGTATGTACATACCCATTGCAAAATATTAAACAAGTTACATAATTCAAACCCAAACCTAATGTAATTAACAGATTAATACTAGCACATAATCTGAAAGTTTAACCCTTCAAAAGGCGTCTTTCAAACACTTCCTCAGACAAATTGCACCTCATTGCAAGACTCAAGACAAACCCCCTATATCAACTAGACAAATGAAAGTGAGTCCGGGCAAGAGAAGACTAAATTTTCGAGTCCTAAGCTCATGAATAGCAACTACCTTCATTGATAGCAGACCCAAAATAATTGGTATTGACATGAAAACAAGACACCAAACAAACGCTTAAAGAGGCCTGAGATTGTCAATTTGCACCATGTAGTCTAGAACTTTATGCCTTCTAAAGGATAGCAAAGGAAGGGTAAAACCAAGAAGAAATGACTGCTCTACCCTTCACCTTACCAACCCCATAATGTTACTTCTATTCAACGTACCAACTTGAGAGAATTGACCATAAAGCACCATGAAAACACACACAAAAATGCCCAAAAACACCGACAAAACAGAGAAAAACCCAGCCATGTAAAGAGAATATTGCAACAAGACTTAATTTAAATACAGCAACATTAAACACACACAGGGAAACCAAGGAGAGAAATACAGACACATAGAGAAAGAGGTAGAAAGTCCAAAGAAGCCACACATCAATTCAAGCAGAAGCCAAACAGCAAAGAGGAGAGATAAAATCAGAAAAGAAATTACCAGCAAATCAAACACAACCAGAGAATCAAAGGTGTACTGCACTCTCTGTTCAAACAGAGCACACCCAAGCATGCGACTTCTCACTCTTGTAACACATTCACTCTTCACACAACTAACATATTCATGTGCTGAGTACTCTCATGCCACAAAGCACATACATAACATGGCAGTTTTTCATGGCAGGGGCTGTTATCTTCTCCATAATTAACCAGCTCCTGAGCCTATCAACTCTGGTAATGGATAACAATGGTGACCAATCATTACCCAATAAAACATTCATGGCAATTACCACTAATTTTGACATAATCTATGTACTTAAAGCGCCCAACATGACATCTCTAAACCACAGCATGGATACAACAGCCACATCTCAGTCCTTCAGCACTCATAGAGACACAACATAATGCAGGAAGCAACATTAAAAACACAATTAGAGTTGTTTTAACTGATCTTAATGAACACATTAATAGTCGACACACGGAGGCAAGTTCATGCGGTTTCTCTTTGCATTCCATCCTTTTCATGATGAGAGATTCTCCCGCAACAATTGCAAGAAAATCTTCCACGTTTTTTTAATGTATAACCCAGTGAGAATAAGAATAATTTTATTTAAAGAACCGTGTTGGGTAAATATATCATAAGAATTGATGAAGAGATGGCATGAATGAGCACAAATTGATCAATCATAGAAGTCTCCAATTGAAGTCTATATCAAGCATCTTCAAACTTTCAAATGAGCTGTTGTGATTTGTATTCAATCCATGGTGTTCACTTGGGTTCTTGATGACAAGCGGCAAGAGGATGTCAAGCCCCAACAATTGGAAAACTTAATAAAATGACTCCAGAGACATTTTCTGTAGTGTGAGTGAGAGCATCTTTTTTTCTTCTTCTCTGGTAGTACCACAGGAATATCGAATTGGTACTTATAGAATTTCCTTTTCATCAAGACTCACTGGAAGTGTTAAATGTCCTCGCGATATCTACCAGTGAAAATCACATTAAACTAGCGATTCCATACAGAAGGGAAAAAGGTGAAGAGGAAAAGCGTTTGAATGCATTTGCAAGATCAGGTAACCGAGAACAATGCACCAGCAATACAACAAAATATACAAATTTTCAACCCCCAATTGTTTCACCATCTAGAGGGCCCAAGTAGTCCTCTGCCCAGGGAACTTGCGAGCTTACTCTGATTTCTCAAACCAAAGTGTGACAACATAAGAATCTAATAAACAGATTCCTTCAAAACTCAAATAAACGACGCTGCATTTGGAAGCAATAAAATTACATAAGAACACCCCTAGTAGATGGGTAGTAGAATCAACGTGAAAAACTGCATTCCCAAGATACATGTAATCCATCTAGTAGGCAGGCGTTAGAGGGTGTATATTCATATTGGCTTATCAACTGGCAATACCAGGACATGGCGCTCATAACTATCCAACTTAGACTGCTGTCACAATCATCATGCCACACATGAAATAGAGATCAATTAACTATACAAAGAAAGTAAGCCACATTGCAAGAGTACGACACAGCAATTGTAATCAACCCAGGTACTTTCATGCACTACAATGCTCTTGAAAAATTTACATGCTTGAGAAATCAAGAAATGATTGACTATTGTAAAGGTGGGACTTCATGCAAATCAAGGAAAAATCCAAAGCATCACCTTTGGGTTTGTAACAATTACACCAAATGCACTGAAAGTATCATACAGAAGCTTCTCATCTACATCCTGCAGAGGATATGCCATAGGCAAGGAATTAGGACTTCTATATTGACAGACTTAGCCCATTAATAAAAATCATAGTATCTGACTACTTACAGGGTCAAGATTTCCAATAAAAAGGTTTGCTCCCACATCCAAGCTCTTTTTATCTTGGGTTGCCTGAATTTGAGCACAATAGCAACATGTTTAAAAATTGAACAAATACAGATTCAATAGATGGTCCGGGGAGATATTCCCTTAATCAAAAGATAACCTCCAACACAATAAAGACATGTAAATTCGTATACCTTATTCACACGTATAGGCTTCCCATAAAGTTTTATCATGTTCAACACCTTAATTGCCTGCAATCATCAAAATGATCAGTAAGCCAGAGAACCAGAACTAGCAATGCAGTGACTTAGACTAGTACTTACATAGTCAGCATCTTCTTCGCTCCGGAACTCGACAAATCCATATCCTTGGTGAAGGTTTGTCACTCTATCCTTTGGAACATAAACATTAACTGAAACGAGTTACAATAATGGTGAATATTCATCCTCGATAGTCTGAAACCTCAAACAAAGCAAGGAAAGGTGCGGGGGCTTTATTCACACAAAAGGAAAAATAAATTACAAAAATGAGCTCAAAAGGAAAGAATAGAGAATTCTGCTGGGTTAATCAACTCCACTACATGACAATGCACAGAGGCAAACCCATCATTTATATTTTCCGAACTCAATCACTGAATTAAAGAAACCCATCTGGGAGAGAAGAAAATAAAGTTCCTCGCAACACCAAGAAAAAGATAACAACTGACTCTCACACATGACCGGTTCAAACTTACTTTTCCACTTCAGAGTAATTCCAAAAACAACAAAGGCATCGACACAAGCAAAAGCTTCCAAGGCGTATTCTAATTTTACCAACAGGACCGGCTTGAACGAACAGCTCCCAGAGCAACAGCTCCCCTCCGACACCTGCAAGCCAAACACGCGCCCTAATTAATTCACGACCACATCTCCCCCAGCAAGCCACCATCGAAACCGCTCCCACGAACGCTTCCCGAGACTGAAACGAAGCGCTCGGAGGCGGAAAAAGGAATTCGAGGGAAAAACGAAAAGTGGGTCCTAGGGAAAAGGAAAAAGCAGGGCGACCTGAGGGTCGAGATTGCCGACGTAGGCGGTGGCGTCCTGGTTCCGCTCGGCGGAGTGCTGGCCGAGCAGGTTCGCCCCCACCCCCGGAGCGATCCGCGTCGTCATCGCTCTGCGCCGGGTCGATGTGGTTCAGGCCCGCGCTTGAACTCGAAGAAGAAGAAGAAGAAGAAGCAGCAGCAGCAGAAAGCCGAAGGAGCTGCAGCCTAGCGCGGAGTCTCTGCTGTCTGTGCGCAGAGATTTCGAGTCGCGAGGATGAAGAAGAAGGATGGCGAACTGGGCCTCGAGCCCGTTAAAGAGCCCTAACCACGTGCCAGGCCCAACCCGGCATTTATATATATCTTCCTCCGTTTTCTTCTTAAATTAATGGCTTTTCCTTTTAATTTTGTTGATATTAGCTTCTGACAGAATAGTATGAAATTGGAAAAGAAAATCAAAAGTATTTTCAATTTCTTAGACATTGGATTTACGTGCCTTGCATTTGTGAGAACGAGATTTAGATACATGAGGCTGGGGCCGTAACTCATGACCCTGCTTCACCTACCTGCTGCCATATTCCATGATCGGAGACATGATATCATTTACTATCGACGATTGCTATTAACATGGTATCTTGATTCATCAACTTCACATGGATGTACTTATAAGGGAATATAATCTGTAATTGCAACACAAGAATCGCACATTCATTAAATATTAAAACAAACTTCCTTTCATAAAGATTTGAAACCCTATTTCCACAAACGTTCAAATAACAATCTCAAAATATAAATACCACTTTGAGCCTTCTCATTCATAAAATCTTCTCTTGAGATTCAACCGAATCCAAAATGTTCTTCTTGGACTCAATAGCGCACACCAACGGTAAAGCTATTAATTTGGGATGAATTTGAGCCGCTCATGAAGCTCCAGCTTTCCATTTGCAAGATTCAGCTATTAATTTGTGGGGCAACTCGAATTAGGGTTTCGATTCTCAGTAAAATAGTTATTAGGGAGAAAGATTTTAGGGTTCTTATTTTGGGCAAACCATTAACACAATGTCGTTTTTGGGTGAGCTATGTCTAACTAATTAATTAAAAAAATATGGTCATGATTGATTTTTAGCGACCGATATTGGATTTCCATAAAAATGTATAAAAATAAATCATTGTCGATGATGAAAATATATTTTGTTCATTAATTATTTCAAACAAGAGAAGATCATTTTTATTAATTGCCCGAGATTACATTCCCTCTCATATTCCCTTATGAACTGCTCATGCGCGCATGATTTTGCAGTTCTTCAAGGTAATCATCGTCATTTTCAAAAGCTTTCTTTGTCAAATTTTGGACATGCTTCTATAGCACCCTCTCCATATTTATTATTTAGTAAAATCATTCACAACCCGATAATACATACATCAACCACTAAGTTTAATTTTCCATTCACCATTTCAGTTCTATTTTTGACTTAAGCAAATTCGTTCCAAATAAATGCTAGGCTTGAACAGCCGCGAATACTTCGACATCTATAGGCAAGAAAAAAAGAGAAACAAAAAATAACACGAATCTTAAACGACCCAATTATGAATAATAACATATAAATGTGATATAAACGAATCATAAATTACCAAAAAAAAAGAAATTAAACAGCAAATATAAAACAATAGAAGAATCGGATGAATTGCTTTAGCTAGTAATTAAAACCTTAAACTGAAACGAAGTACCAAATTGAGAGCCTCGGTAATTTGCATGATGTGAAATGGTTGTTGTTTGTGCAAAAAAAATGACAAATTTTGGTTATTATTGACAAGTGATAAACTTAGTCGATGAAAGCAAAGTTTGGTCATCTATCAATATAATTATCGACAACTTGATGAATCAACGGCTTAGAGTCGATAATCTCATATGCATGAAAAAACTGTGAAGCTAGTTGAGATAATATAGCTAATGTAACCGTTTAGGGCGCGTTTGTTTAAATGTGTTTCTGTTCTCCGGAACACAAAATTTTTTTCTTTTGTTCTAGGGAATAAAAAAAGAACAGAAAAGCGTTTGTTTACATTTTTGTTCTTGGGAATAAAAAATCTATATTTTTGTTCCCGAGAACAGATTTGAAACAGAAACAATAAGTAGAAAAAACTTGTTTCTTGCTCCCGAGAACACTTATAAGAAACACTTTTTTTTCTTTCTTTTATTCTTCTTCTTCTTCTATTTGCCGGTCACCGGCCTTGGCCATGGCCGGCGCTAGCGACCAGCTAGACGAGGGTTGGCGATCTCGCCGGAGCATCGCTGGCCCCCAAAGAGGCCAAGCCATGGCGAGGCTCGTCGGCCCGAGCCTAGTTGTGGTTGCGTGAGGCGTGAGAGCTCGGCTAGGGTGAAGCCTACCTCGCACCGCCCGGGTGAGGTCAAGCCTCACCGGTAGCCTGGCGAGGCTTGCCTGGCCAACGGTGAGGCCCGAGCCTAGTTGTGGTTGCGTGAGGGCGGCCTCCCCTCGCACCGAGCCTCGCCGGGGAGGTCAAGCCTACCTCACACCCGGGTTAGGTCAAGCCTCACCGGTAGCCTGGCGAGGCTTGCCTGGCCAATGGTGAGGCTTGGCCTCGCCTAGATTTGGCGAGGCTAAGCCTCGTCGAGGCTAGGTTAGCCTCCGGTGAGCTCACCGAAGCCTCACTAGGGCAGGGTGAGGCTTGGTGAGGCTCGCCGGAGGCCAGCCTCGCTAGCCACGGCGATGACCGGCGACCGGCCAAAGAGAAAAAAAAAAAATAAAAAAAAAAAAAATATTAAAAAATTAAAAGAAACAAAAAAAAATTATACAAATTTTAAATGTGTTCTTTTTCTATTTTAAGAATAGAAATTTTGTGCAGTTACCAAAGGCATTCTTCTATTCAAAAATTGTTCCTCGGAACAGAAATAGTTTTTTCTATTTTTGTTCTGGGGAACAATATTTAAACAGATTCGTTACCAAACGCGCCCTTAGTAAGTGTTTGTAACCTCTAATTGTAACTCCTTTCCTTTTGTAACCTATTTGTAACCTTTTATAACCTCTATTGATAATCGTAAATTATAAAATTTAAATAGCCATATCATGCTCTCTAGAGGCCTTATACACAAACAAACAAATATGTTATCTTTCAATTATCATTACATTTCTACATAGGAGTTATAGATTTCAGATTAGTGTTGTCGATTAAATTCCGGCATGTTTCTCAATTGTAATTTAAAAATTTGCATCGTCGATTAAATTATGGTGTTGTATTTTCACATTCTTAGGCTTTGTCATCGACTAAATTCTAGAAGAGTTTGTGTACGTTTGGTTCCGTTTGAAGTGCTTACATTCTCAAGCTTTGTTGTCGATTAAATCTCGTTAAAATTTGCGTATATTTGGCTTTGTTTGAAATGAAATTACCAACTCTCTTTTCTACCTATGATATTTCCTATTTGGAATTGTTATAGAACTTGTCTCCTCTAATAAAATAGAAGAATGACTTTTGGTGAAAGATATTTTGTCGCAAAGTCGAATTTAGAAAAAACATCCTTTTTGGCACGCCTGATGGAACCGATGTAGTTAGTTTAAGGAGGTACAATTCCAAGAACAAGGAATCATCTAAAGCCTAATCATGTTGCGAATAACAACCCCAGTGTTACGTCTACCTATTTTGAGAACTTAATCGCTCCAGCAATAGAGCTAGGCGAAGGGGACAACATCTTAATCCCATGGGACTTTATAGAGGAGCAGATGAGGGAGTTAGCAAGCCTTACTTTGGTGGCTACCATGAAGAGACTATACGAGGGATGTTAGAATAAGATTACGAATCACACAGCAAAACACGATTTTAATGTAATCAGGTAATAGTCAATGTGATCAATGATGTCATCTCTAGGCTAAGGACATTCAACTAGTCCATATCTATCCAATTGAATGTAGCAGCTTTTGTGTATGTTTCTCCAACTTTTAATCAATTAAACGGCGGAAATAATTTAGGTCATAATCACTAGTGAGTAATTTACAAAGGCTTAAAAATCCTTTCTACCCCGAAACTAGGGGGCAAGAAGGTCGAGTCTATTAATATATACCCTAAACCTAGGTGGCAGAAAAGGTGTCAACTTGCGAATCCTAATCAAGTGGCGAACTCATATTATAACAATTAGGTGTCAATAGCAGAATGTTTAGGCCAATATATAGAAAGTCACATCTCGATTGGATTGACACTATACCCTAAAATTTTCAAAACTTCTAACTTAACCGATGGACCTTTGAACACATTGGTCAATTTATTGTCCAATGTGGAGAAGTAGGAACAAATGAATTCCTAAGACTGAGGTTGTTCTCTTTGTCTTTATCAAAAGCCGTCTTTATTTGGTATACAAATTTATCTCCTAATTTAATCCCTACTTACGCTGAGATGGAAAGACAATTTCATTCTCAATTATATAGAATGATACCTAAAGTATCGATTGTTGACTTCGCCAAAATTTATCAATACGATAATGAATCGATTGATCAATTTGTCACTCAATTCAAGAAGGCTAGGAATAGATGTCTTACTTCACTCTCGGAAAAAGAATTCATAAAATTGTCTTTAATGAATTGAAATTCAATCTTAGAGAAAAATTTAGAAGGCTGAAATTTTGTTGATACATTCCAATTGGCAATGAGAGCCTACATATGAGCAACTGCTTTAAGGACAAAGATATAGGACCACATATAGAATTTACATAAAATGTGCTTTTCACGAAAAATATATGAGCCATATAATGAATCTAACAAAGATAAAATTTAGTAAGAAAAAAATCAAATTTGCCATTGACAAGGGACATTGAATCTTGGTTATCTAATTTAAAAGAATCGAATGATAAATGAATTATTCCATTCTTTTAAAGGGAATATTCGTTTGCACCAAAAAAAATGACCAATTTTGGTTATTATTGACATGTGATAAACTTAGTCAATCAAAGCTAAGTTTAGTCATTCATAAACAATATTATCAACCATTTGAAGAATTGACAACTTGATGAATGGGCAAATTGAGGAGCAAACAAAAAGTGGAGTCGACGATCTCGAATATAACTGTCGAAGAAGTAATCATCAATGTAGTGGAATGAAGTAACTACCACAACGGTGGAGTTGAAGAAATCGTTAAGGTAGTGAAATGTAGCCATCAATATAACCATTTAGTAACCGTTTGTAATCTCTATTGATAGCTATCGATTATAGACTTTAAGTAATCACATTGTACTTTTCGAAGATCCACATGTCACAAACAAACAAACATGCTATCTTTCTGCTTCATTAGAATTGTTCTCATGACGAAATATCTTTTATCAAAAGTAGTTCTTCAGCTTTTCTTTAATGAGATCAAGGTTTTGCACTAATTTCGGACTAAGAATATCTCATGTGAAAAGGAATTGACTTCTCCAATTCAAACAGCATTGTATGATGCCAAACTAAGCCGGAATTTTATCGACAAAAAGGCCCACAAATTATAGATTCGATAACGTAACAAGAAATGGAAAACTACAATTATTATTGACATGTGATATGTGACATCTTGAATTTTCTGACCCTATAAGTATAATCGGAGTATAATGGGCTTGGATTATTTTAAAGCGAGCTAGATGACTATGAACTTACGTAGTTAACGAGCTACACGAAAAATTGAGCACGGGCTGATTGGCCAAAGGATGAGCTACGGACTTGGGCTTGATTTGGAACGGGCCAAGAGTTGGGTTCATTAAGTTGTGAATTAAGTCCAATGGGCTGAGAAATGTCATGGGATGAGCCCGGTGGGCCAGAGATGGGTATTTAGGCCCGAGCACTTTAATTTTTTTCGATTAAGATTATAGTTTAAGCCTTATGCGAGATTTAATTAGGATTTTATTAAAATTTATAAGCGGTTGTAATTTTGTTATTGAATACTAACTTTAGTAATTTCTCGTGATTAATCCTTGATTAATCCTTATTTGTATCGAACTCAGACTAAATACGAAAGGATCGAAAATTTTTAACGAAATGAAACTAAGTGGAAGACGTTAGAAACTAAGGGCGTGCATGAACTCATGGACTCACATAGTTTTGAAAGGATAAACAAAAATTTTGTAACGACACAAAATTTTTACTCTAAAATGAAACTAATGGAAAATTTCGTTAGAAACTAATAGACCAACTAATGACACGGATTAGAACTTGATCTTAAGCATTATCGAGCTCCGGGTATCAACTATGAAGAAGAATTAGGGTGCATGGGGAGCCTAATTTCGATTTTTCTTTCATCTCTTCCAAACCCGGAATAGAAATCTATTTTAGAAATAGAAAAATGAAATAGGTTTATCAAACGGTTTCTCTCCAACCCAAAGTCTTCAGAGGAGACATCATCATTTCTTCCTAATAATATCTATTATTGGGATTTAAAATAAAATCTACACACTCATATTTGGTTTTCCTCATAACTCACATCCATTTCTTCTCTCCAAAAACATACCCAAATCCTCTCTCTATTTCTCTCTTTTCTCTCTCGCATGACTTGCATAGAAGCAAAGCCAATGACCCTAGCTTCTTCTTCTTCTTCTTCTTCTTCTTGCACATGTTTGAGGGTAGAATTCCGAAGAGCGGTGAGCCACTAGCAAAGCCGAGCCATAGGTAAGGAAATGATAAGGTCCTAAACTCAAAGTTATCTATCATTCGTTGAGGGAACTTGCGGAACATGCTGGATGGTAGGAGATTAAGATGGTTTTTTTTTTTTTTTTTTTTTGAGTTGGAATAGGTTAGATGGATGCTCAAATGGAGTTGTTGGTCTTTGCATGTGATGATCGGGGTTCAGATGGTCAAAGAATAGAGCGCGAGGGAGCTGTGTTGGTCAAGATGGTGGGTAGACGACCGTTGAGTGATAGATGGGTGTTGCATTATGGTTTGAGGGGTTGAGAGGCGTATTTTAGTCTCGGGTTGAACTGTAGGTTGTTGTGTGTAGTTTATGAGCTATTGAGATCACTTTTGGATTCTGTTGGAGCGGTGTTGAGGTACTAAAAAAGGTTGTGGACAAACTAAACAACCTGATATAGGTGTAAATGGAGACAGGGGCTCAAGATGCTCTACTCGGGGGGGGGGGGACAGGGGTAGAAATTACTAGTTTATGCGTCATTTTGGAGTCTTAAATGTGTAGTCGATGGAAATAATTAATTTTCTTAAGAGCGCACCAACTATTTTAGGCTTCAACTACTGGTGGTTAGATATTTCTTGCAAAAATTAACTTGTGTGGACATTCCTCCCTTAGAACAACAAACTGACCTGTAGAAACTAGCAAAACCTTAGGTAGTTCTATGAATTTTATGAAATTTTCTAGATGGAGTTGGACCTCAAATCCTTCATGAAAGTTGTAAGTCATATATTTAGAAATAACATACCAAAATTTGAAAAAATGGTCAAGGTTCGAATACTGAAACGAATTTTCTTCAATAGGTGCGTAAACTGAAAGTTGCTACAAAATTTAGGGGTAAAGACAACAAATTACTACTCTTTATACAATGAGAAACATATTTAGGTTTCTTTGCAAAAAATGTTAATCTATGTCTCTTCTATAACATACTAAAATGTCGTAGCATTTCGATGAGATTTGATGCACTTTTTGCCTCTATGATTAAAACTGCTCGTGTTAGTCTTTATTCTGCCTTGATCCGAAAATGTGCAATAGATGTTGTGCCTTTTGTACCTGATTTTCATGGCATGTAGGGAGTTTAGTGGTCTTGTAGTAATGGTTAGTTTGTGCATGAGCATGTCTCTTCCATAATTCGAAGTGTGGTCGTTGTATGATTACTAATTGTGGTATATGTGTGCAATAAGTGTGACATGAATGAAATGCTGTTTGAGCATTGAGTGCTGCTTAAAGTGATTGTGTGCTCTTGAGGTCATATGCATGATGTGATGTGATATAATTCAGAGGTGTGATGTGTGGAATATGTGAATTAAATAAGTAAGAGATTTCCATCGGTACTGGGATACTGGTAATGCCTTGTGGAGTGGATGCCCATGCTGTGTGATCACGGATGCCTTGGTTGAGTGAGATACCGGGATGCTTTGGAGTTGAAATGCTCCTATGTGTGATCAAGTATGCCTTGGTTGTGGGATATAGGGATGCCTCGGAGTGAAATGCCCCATGTTGTGTAATCTTGGGATGCCTTAGTTGTGTGATATTGGGATGCCTTAGAGTGAGATGCACATGATAGCAATATCATGGAAGTCCAGATGTGGGATTTCGGAAGTGACTCGATCGGACCGACTTGAGTTCTAGTGGGTAAACTGATCGAGGGTGGACTTTGACATACACACTATAATATAATTCCACTTGGTGTGTGAGTTCGCCTATTGTTGTTGCATCTCATTTAGGTTCTGGTTAGAAATATGAGGCATACATGCATATTTAGTGTGCTTGATATGAAGTCATCATTCATGTAACATCTCAGTTTTCATTTAGCTATACTTGGATGATATAGTCTTAGTAAGTATGTGCTATTTGGTTATGTTCTCTTGCTTTCTTTGGTGATTTTGGATTGTCTAGTTTAGGGTCTTATTGTTTCTTTATTGGCCATTGCTCATTCCTTTCTATTTTTTTCAAATTGTTAGTATGGGAGTACCACCGATCGCTTGTTATGGGGTGATAGCATATATGATGTTTCTTTTCACGACGTATATGACCCGAATATCAAGCTGACCTATACACGATACAAGGCTACACTCTAGATGGATGATGGCAAGGTAGATTGGATTCCTATGAGGTTCCTTGCATGGTTCATAAACAATGAAGGGGAGTTGTTTGGCCCTCTTCAATTCGACACTGGAGGACCTAGAGTTGGGGCAAGTGGTGCTTAGGCGCCCAATTCATGATGAAGCCGGAGAAGATGTCTTTTGTTTTTTGATAGACGTGGGCTTGTTTAGGGGTAGTGAAGTTAAGAACCCCTCTCACCCTTTTCCTGGCTAATTACTTGTACTTTTGTTCATGAATTTGTAAAAATATGATATACATTAGTGCAGGATTGTAAGTAATCCAGGTCAACGTATGTAAGCCAGAAAAAAAATTATGTAGGAAAGCTAACAAAGCCCTTCATGATCTTTATATTATTTCTTAATCGGTTTGTCCAATGCTAGGTGACAGGACTATTAAAAGATGATCGTATGTTAGGAAAATTTCATATCATAAAATATTCATGCTATACATGCTAACCAATTAGGTTGAGATACTACAGTGCGATAATTGAAATCAATAGGTCTTGTCTTGACAATAATCCATATAGTTTTCGCTTGTGCTTAGCATGTGATGCTACCGAGATGTCACATGATAAACTTAGTCGATGAAAGTAAAGTTTGGTCATTCATAAACAATATTATCAACAACTTGAAGAATTGACAACTTGATGAATTGGCAAGTCAAAGGAATAAACAAAAAGTGGAGTCGGCAATCTCTGATGTAACAGTCAAGGAAGTAACCATCAATGTAATGGAATAAAGTGATTGTCGCGATAGTGGAGTCGAAGAAATTGTTAAGGTAGTGAAGACAATGCAACTGTCAATATAACCATCAAGTAACTGTTCATAACCTTTATTGATAACCCATAATTGTAGATTTTAAATAACCATATTGTACTTTTGAAGCCCCCCCCCATTAACAAACAAATTTGCTATATTTTTGTTTCATTTGAGTTGTTCTCATGACGAAATAACTTTAATCAAAAGTAGTTCTTAGGCTTTTATTTCAGGAGACCAAGGTTTTTTGCAAACTTCGGACAAAGAATATCTCATGTGAAAGGGAATTGATTTTTCCAAATCGAACAACATTATACAAATCCCAAATCGGGCCAAAATTACAAACTCGATAACATAATAGGATATGGACAAACTATGCTGGAATTTTATCAATGACACAACTTAGGAATATAAAGATACAACGTCAAAATTTAATCGACAATACAACACTAAGATAAAGATACACACCTGAATTTAATCGACAATGCAAACATGAGAACTACAGCTAAGGAAATTAAAGTACAGTGTAGATAGGGGTGTCAATGGGTCAGGTCAGGTTGGGTTTCACATCCTACCACTGCAATTCCAAGTATGAAAAAAATAAGATCTAGTATGAAGCATTCAAGCATATAGAAAGAGTTCAGTCATCTTTCATTTCAAGAAGAAAATTCTAACTAAAGTTGGCACTACTAACAATAGTAATGGGAGGCTCAGAACAAGAGGAAGAGGTCACACAAGCACGGGGATCTTTCTCTTCTATATATTATCCACACAAGAGTGCGAAGAGCTCACTAGCCACTTGTTTTTCATATAAGAATCAAGAAAACCATTCTCTAGCATCAAAAGTTTATTAGATTGTCTCTTCCCGAGTTCTCCATTCCCAGAAACAGAAAATACAAATCTTTTCTCAGTTGGCAATTCTATTCAACCCAATTACTTAGCCTGACCTCATTCAATAGACATGATTTCTCGTGCAAGTGACCTATCAATTCCACAAATCACAAATTAAAAACAAACCTAGATGATAGAGCATAGAGAGAAGTGAGAGAGGGAAAAAGACTAAAAAGGGGATTGACTTTATCAGTGCTTTAAATTTTTTTTCTACTTTCTTTTTCAAGCAAGTGAACTCATTCTCTCCATATCATTCGCACATTATGATGTGAAAATTTTCTAATAATCATTTTGTTCTTTCCTTTCAAAAACAATACATTGGACCAAGACAAGTCAAACCTAGTTTGCCAAAAAGTAAAGCTAAGCATGCTACTGAAGAAGAACCAACTCAAAATGAACGAGAACTTGTGAGAATTAATTAGAAATCTCATTTGAAAAAGGTAGAAGAAGAAGATCAGTATACGAAAACATTGAACCAAACAATCATCACCCTAACCCATCTAAAACAGCACTAATTTGAAACCAAAAATGCAAAAAATCAGAGAAAACATAAGCTCATTTAGTCACGTCAAAATTGAGTATCGAAACATGAACTTATCTCCTACAAACTCCCGATGGGGTCCTCCTCAAGAAACCCCAAATCCAACTAAAACTCAGATTGAGTGAATTCACAAACCCTAACGACGACTTGAGCAGCGACGCCGGCTCCCACGCCACCATGAGGTGAGGCAAGAAGCATAGCTTCCATTGAGTCAAATTACCATCGACGACGGCGGAGTTGCAAGGAGGAGAAGACAACTAGGGCATACGTCATGTCAAAGCGTCGCACTGGCTCAAAGGTTTTAGAAATGTTTGTTTGTAAGTAATGTGTTCGGGTTAAACAATATTAAGGCTCAAGTAAGTAACGTGTTTGGGGTTGAATAATGTTACAATCCTAACCGACCCGAAATATGTATGATATTTGTTTTATAACTATCATGTGAAAAATATTAAGACCTGACCCCAAAATATCCAATTTTTCGTCTCCGAGTCGGGTCGGGTTTTATTAACACCCCTAAGTGCAAGAAAGATAATTGAAAGATAACATTTTGTTTGAGTTGTGCATATTGTCGTTCTGGTGAGCGACTTGAGATATTTATAATGGTTTATGGTAATTGCCTTTCAACAGTTTCCGGTGATTATAATTTCCAAAGTAACTTTTGCTAATTATCTCCATGTTTGTAAATTTTATGTGTACAAATTAATCCATGATGTGGTTTTTTTAAATCAATGTATATTCATAATCTTGCTTTCAGGTGGTAACTATTCTCTTAAAAAAAATTGTGTTTTGGTCTCAACTGACTCATCAGATGAGTTGGCTTTCTTACGCTAATTGTTATCTCCAAAAATGTGTGCCTTTGGTCTCAATTAATTCATCAAATGAGTTGGTCTTCAAATGATAATTGTTCCTTCCAAAATTGTATTCCTTTGATCTCATCAATCTCAAACTTCAAAGCAGCTTACTAGTATTCTTTTAATAATTATTGCTAATATTCGAGATAAGAATAGTATAAGTGTCGTACTATGCTCGCTTGAGTACCAAAACTTTTTTTTTTTTTTTGCTGCTCAGTTAGATGCCGCATCTGAGTAAAATCGATCACTTAAATACCATTCCTAGCAAATCGTCCTATGTGGGTTTTTTTGTTGTTGTTTTCCCATTCCGATGTGGATTTTTATTTAATAAGTTGAACTCCTACGTGGAATTTTTGTACACTTGAAGAGCAACATCATCGTTTCCTATGTTAGTAAAATCCGTCACTCTCTCTTTAACAGAAAAGCGTTGTTTCTATACGTGTAGCATCCTAAAATGACATTATGAGGCTTGTAACTCACCCAATGTCTTCCATCTTTCTCTCTATTTGATTTATTTGTCTAATTGCAAAATTAGGGCTACCATCTTCTTTGATTCCTCAACACTTCATCTCTAAAGCAAATCGATCTCTCACTAGCACTCTTTTCCTTTTGTTCATGTCTGAATCTTAGTACACCCAAAATCCCAAATCAATTTCTCTTTATAATTGCAAATTAGGGCTTTGAGTTTGTTGTTACTCATCACCCTCTCTCATTGGATGGAGACTAAAAGAGGGAAAAATTAGGGCTTGTCATATGACGAATCTTGGTTGACAGAACCCACCGGTGAGCAACTGAGTTGGTTCGACTTTGGACACTTCATCGCAGAGGTCCCAAGGTCGAAACTCCGCAATTGCTAACACATCTTAAGTGGGGGGTCATGGTGGTGAGATCCTATGCTAGTCTCCCCCGATGTATAGGGGCCCGTGGTGGAGTCCTCGGTTATAAAAAAAAAATTTGGTTGACCGACAGTAAAGGTTAGTGATTTGTTGTTTTGTATTGACTAACCAACAAAGTGAATGAATGCTTATTTAATTTGGTGTCGTTTGACAAAGTGTAAAAGTGTGGGAAAATGTGAGATTGTGGAGGGTAAATATTAGGATTTGGTGCCAGAGTGTAAATGTGAGTACTTTAGTTTATTCATCATTAGATTTTGTCGTCATGTGTCCATTAACCGACACGTAAATTATTGTTTATTGAGATTGTAGGGACTGATTTCTATTATTTTTTGCTTCAATTATGGGCATTGATTGCTATTGTTGTCTGTTTGTGTTTTGGTCCCTTATTGCGGAAACAATTTTTATTTTATTGGATGGAGTGTTAACATGGGTGATGCTAGTGCACTCACTAAAGTTTGCTACGGTGGAAAATTTGTCATTGGGGAAGAAAGGGAATATATTAGTAAACAAGTCATTGTCATCCTTACTAATCTCAATAAGCTATCATATAAAGACTTTAGAATAGAGTAGACTAATTAAGATGCAAAGGGAAATTACATTATTAAGTACTTTGTAAGAGTTTGAAGGATGGTTTAAGGTATTTTCATAATGTTAATGGTGTGAGGGATATTATTTACCATTATCTTTATGGTCATGATGTTTATGTGTATGTTTAACATCATGGCGATGAAGATGAGCAAATAGTGTTAGAAGTCGGTATTGAAACCTAGGTTGGTGATGGAGCTATTTTAGAAGAAGATGTGAGGGTAGAGCACACCAAGGCTTCACATACAGCTTGTGTGTTAGAACTATTTGAGCAACTTGAGAATACTAATGGGCATTTGATGGTGAATATACATTGTTTGAATAATCAACTAGAATAACCTTAGGTTGTTGGGAAATTGCATTATCTAATGATGAAGATGAGGAAACATTAGTGCATACCAATTACACGAGTGACGTTGATGATGAGGACATTGCACAAGGAAGGGAAGAAGTGAAGGCATTTCAAGAAAGGGAAAAAGCATCATTTGAGGGTAGTAAAAGAAAGCATTTTAATAAACGGGGATGAATGAGCTCTTGTGGCTAATGGTGGTGATACTAATCATGAGGAAAATGGTCATGATAATAGCGACAACTCAGAAGATGATGATGAAGATGATGCAAAGTAATTTGGAGTTGTTATTGTCAAGCATTCTATCACTTAACCAAGAAATGTTAAATTCATTAGAAATAACAAAAATTTTATTAGAGCAAAATGTGCACAAAACAATTGTCCATGAAGAATATATGGTGTATTGAGTAAGAAGAGTGGCTCATTCCATGTTCAATCACTCCAAGAGGAGCAAACTATGGTATTGGGTTTGACTATAAAAGAGTGACTAGTGTGTAATTGGCCAAGCACCTCTTTAACATCATCAGTGTAATGCCAAATATGAAAAGTCTTCAGTTGAATAGCTAGTGAAAAAGCAACTATGTGAAATTCTGAAATTTCGGTCTTGGAATTTTCAATTAAGCTAATATTTTTTGATGGAAGTGAAATTGGGCTAAGTGGTTAACTCGATTAGCCTTGTGGGTGAGTTGAGCAAGGGAAGGCCTTGGGAGCCTAGTTTTGGGCTAGCTTGGGCCGGTGAGAGGAAGGAGGGCCGTGAATAGGGGCCAATGGGCCGAACGTGTACGGAAGGCTTGGTTGAGGTGGAAATGTCTAAATTTTGATTAATGAATGTCTTGTGCAAAAATCGAATGATTTCGGATATCCGATGGCAACCTTTGTAGTCCAAATGGTGATGTTGTGATGTATAAATTATTAGTGTACCTAAAAACTTTGGACATTAGAAATAGTGACTTGAGGATATTAAATTAGCCTAGATTAGTCCTTAGATTAGTTGAGTTGTGTGAGGATATAAGCAACTTCATTATGTTTTGGCTCATAGTATTAGTGGAAGCTCTTCGAAGAAAGTGGCTTAATTGGATGCCCTAACCTCCTATGATGGTCGAATCCTTGGGGGTGGATTAAGGAATAACCTTGCTTTTGTTTAAGTTAAGATTTGTTTAAAGTATATAAATTAAAAAGAAAAAGTACAAATCTAGGATTTGCATGCAAATGGGACAAAATTTTCCTTTGATTTTCCCATGCAAGCTTCGGATTTTCCTTCCCCTTACAAACTAGCCAACTTGGCCCTTATGATTACCCCAAATTTCCTAGCCAATCTTTTCTTTTGCATGGCTATCAGTAAGGGAAAATTCCCAAGAATTGTAATCATTTCCCTTCACTTTTCCCTTTATCTTCATTCTCTTCGGTTCTTGTTCTTCCTTTTTCCCCTCACTCGCCCAACGCCCCTCTCTCTCATTTTCTTCCCCAAACTCTCTCGTTTTCTTGCTATTCTTCAAGGGACCAGCGAGTAGAGGAGCGACTAGCCTTCAAGATAGCTCGAGGAAGCCGTTTTAAGTCCTAAAACTAGGTAAAGGAGAAGTTAGGTACATCCTCTTGGCACTTGAGAGTGGATTAGTTTGATCTAGTGGGTTTTTGGGACATAAGAGCTAGATTTTTGGATAAGCTTAGCTTGCATGTGTTCTAGGATGAGCAACAAGTCGTGCATGTGAGTTTTCTTTGAAGTTTTGGATGACAAGCTTGCATGTGGTGCAATTCTAGAAGCTAAGGTAGGATCTTTCTAGAATCTATTATTATGGATCTTCTGTGATTTTCGATCTTGTGGATTGCAATGTGTTGCAAATTTGTGATAGTTTTTTTCATGAAAAATGTTTTAAACATATTTATTTATAACATATATTTTACTTGGAATTTTCTGGATTTAAAAACCCAAGTTTTCAGCTTTGTTGCAGGCAAGTCAATGAACTATTTTGTGCTGGAATCCATGACCTTTTGATGTTCAACGAATTTTTATCAAGTCTTATGTTTTGCTTTTCAAAATGGTTTCTGTACAAAAGTTGTTCAGCACATCTTGAAGTACAACATAATCAAATTTCAGAGCAAATGAATGAGTTTGGGGTTTCAAAGCAAGTTGGTTTTTAAAACGTGTTTTTTGGAAACTGAAACTATTTTGGTGACTGTTTTGTGCGAGCTGTTGCTCTTATTCTAAAAAAAACCGGGTTAAACTTTCTCATGAAAAATGTTTGTTTAAGTGTTGGTCTGGTTGCTATATTTGATATTTCTCTTGTTGGAAAAGGCATATTCAGTGATTGTGGATGAGTTAAGCATGTTGTAAATCTATGATTGGTGATGGTGCACGAGTAGTGTTTGTTGTGTGTGAAAATTGATGTGAAATGGTCTAGGATGGCGGTGTAGGACCACATGTCTAATGCGTGGTGTGGCATTGCGATCTTGGCACATGAGCATGCTATGTGGAGGTGTATATCTATAATGGTGGTATTATAAGTATGCCTTAATGAAAGATTGCGGTGTAGTGAAATATGTCAATGAATCAAATTAAGAAATATTCCATCGGCCAGCGTCCCAATGATACCTCTAGGAAGTGGGGATGCCTTAAGTTGTGTGGTTTGAGATGTTTCAGTTTAAATGACAAGGCAAGCAACCCTTGGATATCGAGATGCCTCGGAGGGAGATGCCTAGGGCCAGCATCCCCTAGAAGTTCGACCAACAACCCACAAGTGATTGAACAGATCTGAGCAACGTCCTAGGTTAAATCCATTTCGAGGGTGCAAATGAAATGTTTACACATTGAAATTAATTCATGAGGCATGTGAGTACATGTGATGGTGAAGTCATGTGCCATGTGATGCATGAACGGATTCATGTGTGCCCTATGGTGTGGTCTGTATGCATTTTACTCACTTTAGCATGTTTAGTCTGCATGATATTATTGGTACCATATGTTGCCCTATTTGATCTTGTCTACGTTCATGAGTATTCACTATTTTGAGCTATGTTCACTAATGAGCGAAGTTAGGATCTTGTTGTTTAATGTCATGTTCTATTCTTTGATTGGCATTGTTGCTCACCCCTTATTTTTCTCTCTTGAATCATTCATGATGAATATGCCACCATTGGTGACTAATGGTGTGCCAGCACACATGGTGGGCACATATAGGAACTTTGAAGATAAAAAATCTGGCCTTACTTTGACTCGTTATGTTTGTACTGTATGGATAGATGATGGGCGCCCCAACCCTTTTCCCGTGGGTTTTATGTCTGTGTATCTCAACATGAATGGGAGGTTGTATGGCCCCATCCGTTGATGATGTTTTAGGCGTGGAGATTGGAGGCGCGCGTAGTAGGGTGTGATTGATGGATGAGGAAGACTATCGGGTAGAGGAGTTAGGCACCCTTTTGGTTTCTCCTAGGTGTTTTGTTCTAGTCATCTTGATTGTATTTTGGCTATGTTAGTGTCTATTAAAATGTTGTTTTCCTCATGTAATCCATGCATATGATGAATGAATGGAAGGAAGTTATAATGAACCTTGCTTTAGAGTGCATCACTCTTATATTATGAATGTAAATTGATGTAAACTCTTTCGATTGCGTAAAATGAATAAAAGATTACAGTCTAGGGTCTAGAGGGTGACGGCCTGGGACGTCACAAACTATGTGTTAATGTTTCTAAAAATCAATGCAAAAGGGCTAAGATGATGGGTACATTGATGGGCATGTATAAGGAAGAATATGCAAAGATTTGGGATTATATTAGGAATGTAGGTTTCGAGATCTACCTAGTAGAATTCATGTAGAGATTGTGGGTTGCCTAATCATGGGACACAATTTGGTATGATGCTCATAAGCTTTGATGCATGTATTAATGTATTTTTGGTTGGTTATAGGAAAGTGATTGGATTAGATCACAATTTTTTGAAGAGGTTGTGCAATGAAGAGTTATTGGTTGCCCTTAGGAGAGACGGAAACAACCAAATATTTACAATAACAAGGACAATTGGTCATGGCTTTGGAAAAATTTAATGGTTGATCTTGGAATAATTGATGGAAGATGTTGGGCATTTATGAGTGATCAACCAAAGGTACTTGTTGAGTTATTGTCTTGCTAATATCATTTATATAGCTTATAAATATTTGCTGGTTTTGTAGGGATTTCTTCCAACTATAGTTGATTGATACTATATGCCGAGCACAAAATGTATGCTCTGCGCATATATGCAAAGAGCATGGATGTGATTGACTACGGAAGCAATTTTGGTTGATTGTAAAGAGCATAAATACGACAGATTTCGAAATCCATAAGGAAGCTCTAAATGCCTTTCAATTGAAGCTTGTGAAGCATTGTTCCAAAAGCAAAGTATTGGTGTAGAACTTTCTTTAGTAAATAATTCAAGTGCGATATCATTGATAACAATCTTTATGAGGTTTTCAATGGCAAAATTATATAAGATAGGTGCAAATCAATTGTCAGTATGCTTGAAGACATTAGGGTTATGGTTATAACATGACTGCAAAGATAGAGATTAATGTTTAAAGTGGTCTAGACAGTGTGACCTTAAGATTATAAAAAAGTTAGAAGACAACATAGTAGGTTTTGTCGATCAATTTGGAATGAGGACGATGGATACGAGATCATGAATGATAGTGACAAGAATGTTGTCCATTTATAGAGAAAAAAATGTTCCTATCGAGTATGTCAATTGAATGAAATACATTGCCCACATACAATTTGCGTCCATCCAATGAAGCAACTCAATCTAGAGGATTATGTAGAAGATTGTTACAAAAACAACAAGTAGGTCCTGAGCAAGACCCTAAAAGGCTCTTCCCTGATTGAGATTCCCAGGGAATCTTCTCCCCACAAGCCATTTAAAGGCAAGTGAGGGGAAGAAACACGGGATAAATCTCCCATTGGGATAGAGTCTCAAAGCCAAGGTTAAAGTCCCAAGCATGCCTTTTAGCTAGCTTAAAAAAAAGGAAAATGCAAGAAATTGAGAATAGTAGTAATAGAATGAGCAAGGTTGGTGGACAATTTAATGCTCACATTGTAATAGGGAAGGGCATAATAGGATTGGTTGTCCAACTAAGAAGAAACTACGTTACCAACTTAGTCCAATAATGTACAACATCTGAGTAAATGTTAAGTAGAAAATTTTTCCTTCTCATTTATGTTCCAAATTTATTTTTTGACTAAAAATTTATTCCATAAATTGAAATGAAATTGTCTTATCAAATGACCAAACCTATTTTCAATAGCAAAGAAATAGGTTTGGAAGTTGTGGCACCCTGCTAATTTTCAAAGTCTGTGAAAAAGATGACACATCCATTTTTACTCGAAAATGGAGTTCTAATGGACTTAGGATTCGATTTTGAACCAGTGAAAGGTTCCACTCGAGAACCGTACTTGAAATTAATTTAAAATGGGTACACCAAAAGAGCCGGCCAGAATCGAGAATCAAACCGGTCAAGGCCTATTCTCCCATCTTTTTACTCTGGAATCGAACCAATACCCATGCGAAACAGCTTAAATTTGGCCGAGTTAGTCCGGTCTGATGCGGTTCCCGGTTCAAAACCGGCCCATTGCTCACCCCACCTCAAGTTCATTTCCCTTTCCCTCTCCAGCAAGCAAGCCAAGCGAAACCAAAACCAGATCCACTCCCCCCCTTCTCTTTCGTGGCCATATAAAAAGGGAGGAGATCGGTCGTCGCCGGCGTCGTCTCCCGCCGATCCCAACCGCTTCGTCCGGCGATCGCGACCCGTATCGATCCGAGCGGAAGCGATCGTTCTCTCTCGATTTCCCTCCGATCCGAAGGGACCGGAGCCCATGGCCGGCGTCTCTCTCAAGTGCGGCGACTGCGGCGCCCTCCTGAAGTCCGTGGAGGAAGCTCAGGAGCACGCCGAGCTCACCTCCCACTCCAACTTCGCCGAGTCCACCGAGGCCGTCCTCAACCTCGTCTGCGGCGCCTGCGGGAAGCCCTGCCGATCCCAAACGGTGCGCGAATCCCCCTCGCCCCTCTTCTTTTGGGAGTTCTAATCTGAGCGCTTGAACGCGTGCGTGGGTCCGAGGGTGCTTCCGGCGCCGCTCTTTCTTTTGATCTGGATTGGTTGGATTTGTTGGGAGGATCCTTTCCTGTCGAATTGTGGGTTAAGGGAAGCAGATCGAGTATTGCGGCGGAGGAATATAGCTGTCCTGCGGGAAATCGAATTGTGTCCCCTTTACGTGTGATGAATGAAAGGAATTCGTAGTAAAATTACGGTTTTGTAGCCTTGTAGAGGGGAATTTGTAGCTTTGCCTCAACTCCACTCCGAAAAAGAAACTAATTGTTTGTGAGTTAGAAAAGGCAGGAAAAGGGAAGATAGTACAGTTGTGGGCGCGGCTTATTCTGTCCTTGTCAAATTTTGAGAAGGAAAGCCTGTTTTCCGGAACATTTCCCTTGAGGGGGTTGGTTCTTGATGGTATGATTATGTCCAGAGCTTAAGTGTTGCTATTTGTGATTCTATTGGATAATTTGTTATATGAAATATACATGAGTCAGTTGACTCCAGTGTGTATTCCACATTGGAAGATTTGTTGACTTTAAGGCGCTCTGGTATTGGTGGGAATGATCTGCTGAGTTCTTAGCTATTTTTGATATGGTAAGTAGAAAATAAAATTTGCACTAATTGAGATAAGTAGGAGAAGTGAATGGAAGCTACTGTGAACCCTCAATTTATCATTTGCTTTTTTGTTAAAAGACGAATTCTTTCTCACTGATGTCATTCTGAAACCTTGTAAGGTGAAAATATTTTGATACTCATCAAATAGTTCAGGGTCAGACCCTACATAGTGGAAAAGGCCTTGGTTGTTGCTGTTGAAATGTTTTGGTCCTGTACAGTGCAAATATGAAGGTTCCCTATTAAGCTTTTGAGAAATTCCCCATTTTCTTTAGGAAACAAGATGAAAAACGATGTTTGAACTGGTTCATCTCTCCTACCTAATAGGACTTGAAGGTATTTTCATTTATCGAATTCAATAAATAAATTTCTCTTGCCATCCTTGGTAGTCATCATTTTAATCAAGCTAGAATGGTAACCACAAGTAAATCTTCAGCTACCTCCTCTCTCTATTTCAATAAGTACTGTACATTCACTATCTCCCTTCCTTTCTCTAATTTTCCGGGAGGTATGTCTTTTTCCTTTAAACTAGTTATTGGATTAAAGGAATTAGGCATTGTAATGTCTTTACCTTTTAGGACAGAACGTTCTACCGGTCCATGGGTTAATAAGTCTTTACTTCTAATTACCAAGGAAAATCAAAATGTTGGGAAACTTTTATTTCTAATTTGAATATGTTCTTCCTTGATCTTGTTGTCAGGAAACTGATTTGCATAAAAAGAGAACTGGGCATACTGAATTTGTTGATAAAACTTTGGAGACAGCAAAACCAATAAGTTTGGAGGTTCCAAAGGTTGCTGCAGAATCGGCAGATGCTCCAGATGTAACAACTAGTGACCAGACTGAAGGTACCTTTCTGGCTTGATTAGCAAAGTTTGCAACTTGAGATTTACTAGCTGGTGGATAATGTTCTGAATGTCTTTGGGATAATCCTTTTCATGTGATTGAGTGTTCAGCATGAGGATGGATTGCATGTAGTAATGTTCGGGTTTCTATTTATTTAGTCTGATTGTACATTCTTTTTTTTTTTTTTTGGTGCTCTGCTAATATCCTGCACCACAGATTGCCAAGTTGTCTGCTAGTGATCAGTCGTTTGAACTGCCAGTATCTTTTTGTTTCAACTTAATTTTGCAAAAGGAGAAGCAACAGTTCTGGCTCTTTGATATATATCAGTATGAAGCTTTACCTTTTCGTGAAGCTTAACCTTTAGTTGAACACTGTCAATTCTTAATATTTTTGCATATTGTGTTTGTACATGCATTATGGAAAGTTTGGGAGTTGCTCAGCCATGTATCTGCAAAGTTTGATGCAACCTTTCATTGTCCATTTTCTGTTCTGCCATTGTTTGACCATGTCTTTGAGTATGTACATGAAGTGTTGTTGTCAAGACTAAGGTGGTTAATGGGACTAAAAGCATCACTGGTTGCATTTGTCTGATGCTGAGGAGGATTTTGCAATAATTGGAAAAGGGTGATGGCCTGTTGGATTTTATGCATTTTTGGACCCTAATGAATGATCTGGTTTTAGGTTTTGGGTTCTGGGACTGGTTCAAGTAAATTTAGGAAAACCTAAGGTTTGGATTCATTTGGTTGTAATCCTGTAGCTTGAAGTCAACTTGCCATGTGACAGACAACACATGTACCTTTGTAACAGTTACATTTGTAATTTCATTTATTTATGAACATAAAAATATTGGAATGGTGGATCTGGCATATGTACAGTTCATGTGTATTGTACTGGATTAGACTTTCATTAAAAGTGTATACTGGGAGAGAAATTGTAATTGAGCTGGTTCACGATCTGCATAGCCATAATCATATCTTTACTTTCACTCCATATTTCTTGATCTTTTTTTACTAGATGTGCTTGTATCCATTGGCCCTTACATTAGATTTTACTTGAGTCAAGCAAAAATCTGGATCGTGAAGGGAACATCGAGTACTTTTTTTTCTTTGTAGATTGAGAATTACAAGTTTGAAGGCCTGCCTCTTTCTCTGCCTCTGCTTTGTATATTTGAACTAAACAAATATTTGCCGTCTCATTGTGGCTGTGGGATGAGTAGCAAATGGGCAAATGCCCACTTAGTTGACAATAACAAGATTAATGATGCTTTGCTTTTTATTCAGAGATGATTGTGCCTGAGGTCAACAAAGAACTTCTGCAAGAACTTGAAGTAATGGGTTTCCCCACAGCACGAGCTACTCGAGCTCTTCATTTTTCTGGTAAATATAAATTTTACTCGAGTGTTAATTGCATATTGTTGAGGTGAATTTATGAAGTACTACAGATACGTGTCTTCTTAATCATGGCTACTGCATTTAGTTTGATGCTTGGTTTGGAATTGCTTCTAATAATTTGAGTCTTCAGCAGTATATTTGAAAGTGTTAGCTTTGGGTGCTGTGGGCTTGATTGCTGTGGTTATTTATAGGCAAATCTTGGACTGCTTGGTAGAATTTGTTATCAGTTGTTGATTTATGTGAAAAGGCTCCAAATATACCTATCTAAATCACAAAGGAAAAAACTGTGCTATATGAATTGTTTGATACCAACTAATTTTGGTAAACTAGAAAAAAAAAAAAAGAGCATATATCCATTCCAAGCAAATGATTTTGGTAGATGATTTTTTTTTTTTTCTGGCGAGTTTAAATAAAATAGTTTCACTTTTGCTGAAGGACTTGAAATCAGTTTCATTCATGGATATGTTTTTGTATTCTGAGGCTTGTGCCCAGAGTTTAATATGATGACTTGAGAATGGAGTTTAAATTTGGATTACCATGTTTTTCCTCTTCTGGTTCCTAATAGTCCTTATGTCTGATTGCACTGGTTTGATTTGATACATTTGGGAATGACGACACTTAGCCATTAATGAGAAAGAAATTTGGTTCACTTCATGTTTCTTTGGTTTATTCTAGATTTATGCTTTTACCATTTATGGTTTAGTTGTTTGTTTCTCTTGTGCGGAAAACATTGGTAATGATTAAGGCTCTGATTTGGCTAAAAATGATTACTTGCTAACATGATTTATCAGGCTGCCAGTATTGGAGGCTCTTCTCATGTTTTGAAGTGATATTTTCTCCACTGTCCTACACCTTGAAGTAATTGATTTTAGGCTTTTTATTTATGGGGGCTATATTATTAAGTTTTTATTGGCAAGTAAATAGGCAGTGTGTGGTACAATTCCATGCTTGTAAAAAAGAAAAATGTGATGTGAAATTTTGGCATCAGAATTTTGAGTTACCTTCACTTTTGGATTGGGAACAGAAAGACTTACAGTAAAAGCATTGAATTTTTCATGATGAAGTATCTCAACTCTTGATTTTCTTTTCATGCCTGTGTCAATGAGATAACAGTTTAGTAAATCGCGATTTGTTTTTTAAGGAAACTTAGCTACTTAAAATAAACCAAAACCAGTTGGTACTAAATGATTAAGTTGGAATATTCATCTGATTAGCATGGTAAATCTTTCTGTGAGGTTGAGGTATAGATGCTCACCTTTATTAAGATTAGTTTGTAGCCTGATAGGTTTATCACGATAAAATAGTGGAATTTTTTTCCCCCTGATATGTGCATTTGGGATTCTCTTTTCTTCTTGGTTGATCCATGCTATTGTACAGCTGATGGACCGCTTGATTAATGCAATCATATCCAGCTGAGTGGTTTTGTGAGGTGCATGTCTGCATTCATCTCATAGAGATGTGCGGCTATTTGAATGATGGATGATCTCTTTTGTCTCCTCAGGCAATGCCAGTGTTGAAGCTGCTGTCAATTGGGTGGTTGAACATGAGGATGACCCTGAAATTGATCAGATGCCTCTGGTAAGATAACTCTATCAACCTTTTAAAGTTTTTGATTTTCTTTTCCTTTCAATTGACACAGATTGCATCCCAATTTTCAGCCATGTGCCCTAGCAAATGCATAAAGCCCACTCGCTGTACACATATGAAACACTTTCCTTCTTTGATAATTTAGGGCAGCCAAGTTGGCCCTGGATATGGAGGCATCAATTTGATCTCCTTGAATGTCAAATGCCAATATATTGCGGGGTTTTTGTTGATTTTTGGGCGACATTTTTTCATGTTTTCCTCTGTTGAAGGTAGAGGTACTTAAATTGTTAGTAGAGATATATCTGGATATGAGGTTGCACCTTTAAATAGTCGAACATGCAACAAACAACAAAAAGAACCAAAAGCAAGGGTTTGAATTGAGAAGAATTGAAGCTGGAACAGAAATTAGACATTCCAGGGTTTAGATAAACTGATGGTATTTATATAGAAGAAGAAAACTGAAATCAAAGTGATTGAAAAGACCTCACAAGAATTGTAAAAGGAATATTGAAAATTTGAGCGGCTGAAGCAGAAGCAACTTGGTTCAAGCTTTCCCTAGCCTGTACCTGCAACTCATTTACCAATGTTACTAACCATCTAAAAAAAAAAATCAAATTATTAATGACTGAGCATTCTTGCACATATGGTGGTGAGCCATGTAAGATGATCTCAACCCTTAATTGAACATAAACTGTTTCTATTGTCAAGATCATCTACCATCAAATCTCATTAAAAAGTCACATGGCTATTACATTAGCACTTATTAACCTAAAAACATAAGGAAAGACCAAATAAAGAAGAGACACTTAAAATTACTAGAAAAATATCTGCTCATGCATCAGCCTTTATTCTAAAAGAAAGAGGCTATACATCATTATTTGAAAGCGAAGGGGCGGCATTGATTCTTTGAAAGAAAAAATGAGAAATATCATCAGCTTGTTAGTTTGAACTTCTATTCAGTAGATGATAGGGTATTATCACTTTTACATATCTGTTTGGCTCCTACAAATAGTTTACCTGGCATTGATAATGTTAGGTTTAGTACCTAAAGACACCTTTAATAGAAAGTAGAAAAAGGGACGATGATATTTAGTCATCTGATATTGCACCAGCTCACTGTGGTGGATCGATCTTTCTATACTTCTGGCCATTTTATAGACTTATAGTAGTCATGGTATCATGATTATACTATACATTATGCATGCTTGTTGTATAGATAAGCTGCAGGACATTGAACATCACTATTGTTTACTTAAGCCTAAATTTTACTGAAGTGACAAACCTCTTCTAGGTTATTGAGCTTCAGCTTGTCCTCGTATAATTCTGTTTAGGTCTTTTGAGTTTGTCAGGTGCCTGTTAACACCAAAGCTGAAGCTCCTAAGCCGTCTCTCACCCCAGAAGAAATGAAGCTTAAAGCTCAAGAACTTAAGTAAGGAATAATGTATATTGTTGGCAGTTTAGACCACGGTATTCATCATCTATGATTGCTGTCTCTTTTTCTGTGCTTTTTACTATTTCCTATAATTCCTAAATTTGATGGGATTTTGATTTAATTGAATGATTCTGGTACTGCTGCAAGTGTGAGTGTTTGTGCACTTTCTAGCATTCATCTGTTGTCAATTAAGGCATGGTTTCGAGGGAGACATGTTGCTTGAATATTATTTTTCTCTGACTTCTGTCTGTGCATGTTGACATTTTTATCTTATCTTGCAAATTATTAAATTTTATATTCAACATTCATATATATATATTCATGTTTACTGTATCTGCATTAGATACAAGACAAAGTACTTTGATAAAACTTACTTTTTATTTCCCTAATTGGTAAAATCATAGCATAAACATTTCATTTCACTGCATGGTGATTTTTCTCTTAATTAAACTATAGGGAACGAGCTCGCAAGAAGAAAGAAGAGGAAGAAAAGAGGATGGAAAGAGAGAGAGAAAAGGTAATTCTGTTCTTTCACATATTTTTCCAAGTCATTTCATCACTCTTTTTCCTTTTTTGCAATGTTGGTGTGTTTACTAACTTGGTTCATATCTTGATGTGCATGTGACGCAGTTCCATATTTTGTAGTAATCTAGACATTCTTTTATAGTGAAACATTGAACTGCCATTTGTCACTTTTTAACGATAAAATGTACAAACTTTAATTGGTCTTAGAAATTATATTTGTTAAAATGATTTTAAATTGTGAAATTTATAAAGGATTAAAAATTATGATAACATGGTGATTTCAATTTGTCTGTGAAAATGAATCTTGTTTTTTTTTTTTTTTGGTTGCATCAGAGCAGTGGACTCACTAGGCTTTCTTTTAGATTGAAAAGATGAACTGTAAGCATGAAAACCAATTTAAGCAACATTCTGGTAACAAATTAATCTAATTCATGACCTGCTGTGGTTAAAGTTCTTTTGACCTAAGCTGGATCATCTAGCTTATATCATACTTTCATGTTTTTATACTTGATAAATTACTTAAGGTGATTGAAGAATAGGAAAACACAAGAACTTGGGGTGCATGGAGAATAGGAAAATACATGTTCAACTCTGGGATGGTCTTCTATTGTAGGCCCATAGATTTCGATACGTTTGTGGGCCTAGCTTGTGAAAGTTGAAGCTGACAATGAAACTGCAAACTCCATTCCATTGTCTTCCACTTGATAAGGGGTAAATATGGTTACTGGATGTTGAGGTTATCATAGTATGGCAGTTATCAGAAAAATAATATATATAGTAATTGTACTGCTGGGATATGTCTTCAAAATATGAAGCAAGAAGTTTTGTGCATAAATTGACTAAAGAAGCTGCAATGTGTGGTTTTTGATCCCATGAAAGTTCACTTGTCTTTCAAATATGTAAGTGGGCTTTGAGATAAGCTAACAAAATTTAACCAACAGAGTTGAAAATTTATTGTTTTTGCTTCAGTAATAATGGAGTGGAGGGCAGTACTCTTAATCAGTTTCTATCTCCTTATTTTGGTGATGACAAGCTCACCAGAAGTATTCGAGATGACATTTTACAGTATTTGTTAATTGTATAGGCTAGTGCATGCAACTCACGCAATTATTAACTTTTCTCTTTACTAATGGAAATACCAGAATATATAGTGTGTGTTCAGCAAATTAAGGAGGGCTTAAGTCAAGGACTTGAAAGTTCAACAGGCTGATGATTCTGAGTACTTGGGTCTTGCCAAAGCATGTTATGGCATGACTATCCATGCGGCACATGTCACTTTGTAGTAGAGGAAGGCTTAAAAGGCTTGGAAAATCTCACTCAATTACCTTTCTTCTCAGTAGAATTAACATTCAAAATTTGGAGCATCATTATTATGTAGCAAATTTAAAGGGTGTATCCCAAATGCAATCTGGATTCTGCTTAATGCAATTTGGAGAGTACCTGTTGTTAAGGAACCCATCATATGCTTGTCTGTTAGGTTTGCTTGTCCAGGTGTTTATGTAGGCCTTCGGTACATGTAGTCTTCCTCCTCTAATAGCTTAAGTTCTTCAATTACATATTTTAGCATTTACATAACTCAATGTTATACTGTAATTTAACCTTAATTTGAGGTATTGTATCTGTGTGAACACATAATCATTAAGCAAGAAGCGCATCATCGTTATCTAGGTTGTACCTTTCGGAATACTCTGCAACCGACCTTTTCAGTGGTTTTTAATATGAGCTTTTAAGTGTGCGTGGCAAGGTTGCCTCTGGGAGTATATTCATAGTTTTCTTGTCAACTTTCATTGTGAAAACCACCTGCCGAATTTTGCAGGAAAGGATTCGAGTGGGCAAGGAACTCCTAGAGGCAAAGCGAATTGAAGAGGAAAATGAAAGGAAACGGTTAGTTATCAATTTATATTATAAATAGTTTTAGAATGCAATCATTATGAAGAATTCTCCTAAGAATACTCCAAACAGTTTTCTGTTGCTGTGACTAAGGCCTTTTTTCCCTTCTACCAGTTTGATGGCTTTGCGGAAAGCTGAGAAGGAGGAAGAGAGGAGGGCTAGAGAAAAAATTCGTCAGAAATTGGAAGAGGACAAGGTATAGAGCATGTTCTGGTTGTCGCAGCATTCTAGTTATAGGATCCCGTTATAATGCATTACTCATCTAAATCTCTTTTATGTGGGATGCACATTTTCTTTCTTTAGGTAGAGATAACTTCTCAACTGAGTGTCATACAATGAAGTCACTATCACATCATCATCATTTTTTTCTAACTGTTGAGTGCTTAGTTCAGATAAGTACAACCTCCTAATGAGCATTAGATGTTTTATTTGTAGTTTACTAGAAAGATAAATAACTCCAAGAAGGAAATTCAAGTTTTAGATTCTTTAAGTTTATATATCTGCCTAGTGATGTTCCATCAAAGATTCCGGTGGGTGTGATTTTGATCGACCTGACTGTATACTAAGAACTACAAAAGTAGAGTAACAGAAGTGCTTGTCAGCCAATGCTTTTGAACACTTGTCACCGTAAGCTGGTTTTGAAGACAAATATCTCAATTCCTCCAACAACAAAAATGCTATATGGAGATTTTGCTTGATGGCTTTTTGGTTGTAAGAACAATGATCACCTCTAAAGTTTAAAATAGCAATTGGAGGGCAGCAGCTCGTATGCCTGCATTTAAGTTCTTGGGATTAACTGAATTCAAACAAAATGAAAAAGCATCGAGATGCTTTCTAAACCAGGCTTCATTCTGAAACAATTTTTGAGACAGTAACTACAAAGCTACTTGCGGATCAGGTTGGCGCTGTTACCAAGGGAAAGCAAAGAGCTGTTTTTAAGACCATTTGGACATGAGGCAGGGTCTTATGTCTGATCTGTTTCTGACTATGAATTATACGATCGTTTTCTGGTCATGACCCGTGTTTCTCTACTGAACATACTGAAACAACAGGAAAATGCCATTGAGCCATGGGTGATGTCAATGTTCTTTATTGGAACCTTCTTTTGAACTGTACAAGTTTTATAACTATATACAAGTTGGCTTACAGCTGCTTGATCTCTTCACAGGCAGAAAGAAGACGGAAGTTGGGACTGCCACCGGAAGAACCTTCAACTGCAAAACCATCTACACCTGTTATTGAGGAAAAGAAGGTAATGGGCTTTACTAATGAAACAATCTTCTATCCTTTTGTTGTTCTTTAAAACTATTTGGGATTCTTTTTAAGTTATTTGTTGTTTCATGTCCTAGAGCTCACTGCCTATTAGACCTGCCACCAAGGCTGAGCAGATGAGAGAATGTTTGAGATCGCTCAAGCAGAATCACAAGGTAAAAAGCCGCCATGTACATTGTTCTGTAACTATTATATGCTGTCCATATGGTGATGTCCTCATGTTCCCTGAAAATTATGCACTTCTATCGTTTCCCTTCTTTATTTGAATCAATTGCTTTTGATTTCTGATGCATGTATCAAGAATTTTGAATGTAATAAGAGAGGACGACTTTATTCTTGAGGAGAATGCTATGTTTATGCTCCTGGCAATAATTCTAGATGGCTTTTATGGATAAAAAATTTCTATATTTCTGAAGTGTTAATCTTATGTAGTGACTATGCTGCATTGCTGTTGCCGTTAATTTTTTTTTTTGTTTTTTCGGCTTTACTTGAAATAGGAGGATGATGCTAAAGTGAAGAGAGCATTCCAGACTCTGCTAACCTACATAGGGAATGTTGCCAAGAATCCTAACGAGGAAAAATTCAGAAAGATCAGAGTCACTAACCCATCCTTCCAGGTTTGAATCTTGTTATCATTATTTGGGTTGTTGGAAATGCATTAAAACCTTCTTAATGGATTGCCAGATACATAGATGATTTAAACCTACTACTGTCCTTGAGACCCAGAATTGCCAGTTTTGGTGGCTTCTTTTCTTCCATCTATTTTGCCCCAATCTGGCAATTTTATCTAACAAAAGCATAATTTTTCTAGCTGCTGTATATTCTATGTCTCCCTTAAGTCCTTTTTCTTTTCCATCCCTAGTTTCTCTCTTTCCTTTTGGTGATGAAGCAGAGCAGCATAAGAAAAAAATTTTCCACATGCATTAATAGAAAATTGTGGACATTGTAGCAGCCACATCTACTGTAAAGCTCGTTGTTCTTTGAGTTGAGCTATCATACTTGTCATTTGTACGCAACCAAGTCAGCTACTTGTGCATACATAGTCCCAGCAGCTTGCCCAAATCACTTAATTCCTTTTGCTAGATCAGTTGAAAAATGTATCTATATGTAAATCATGAATATTTGAGCCATGCGGAGTTGTGATCGTCGATGGTAATAGGTTATCTTTGCTTGCGTGCTTCTTCAATAAGATTCTGACCTTGCCGCACGTGTCCATGCAGGAGAGGGTGGGTGCATTGAAAGGAGGCGTTGAGTTTTTGGAGATCTGCGGGTTTGAGAAAATGGAAGGCGGTGAATTCCTCTTTCTGCCTAGGGACAAGGTTGACATGGCTGTGCTGAACTCTGCGGGTTCCGAGCTGGACTCAGCGATTAAGAATCCCTTCTTTGGGATACTCTGAGTCAAAAGTTAAGTTCCTCATTTGTAGAATCGTTGGGAACTATTCAATTTAAGAAACACATCAGAGTTCATAAGATGGGTGCTGACTTTGCCTGAATTGGTGTATGGTTTGGGGGAGTTCGACCAGATTTGTTCCATTTTGAGAATGGCATGGGAATTTTCTATTTATTCGGAAAGGGAAGACGGGGTAGATCTCTCAACCATACTCCAATTGGACCTGCGCAAGTTACTATGTTTTACTTCTCATGACAGACTCATGTTGGAAGAAAGCAAATGCATCTCGTTATTTTCTCTTGTCAATATTCAATTAGAGCGCAGATGGACGAAGCTTGAGTTTGAGTCTGTTCCTCTTTACCTCAGACCCGGTGCAAGGGACGGAGGATCTTTGTATCATACGGTGCTTTTGTCGGTGTTTTATATAATTCTCGGTCACCAAACACAGGTAAGGTCTTGTTCTTTGGCCCGATCGCTTTGACTAGTGTTCAGGGTATTGGCATTCGTGTGATTAGGTTGTCTAAACGCATAGAGTTCAATTTTCTCATTACCCAAACCTTCGTTAAATGCATCATGGTGGACCATGAAGACATGAGCAATCGCTAGCCGACCTTTCCAAATTAACTCCCTTGTCCAGTCTAGCAAGTGGAATAGCAGTTTATGGAAAATCCATCCACGTCTTTGGCAGAAGCCGGCTAACGCAAGGAAGTTCTCTCACCTGATAAATATTAGTTGGACAACTCCACTAAATAACTGCCTTCCCCTTTTTTAGATCCTCTGAAATGTCGTACCTTTTAGATGACGTCTTACTAAATCTATATTATCAAGGCAGATGTTGCAGCTACTAAATTTGACGAATCAGTTCGTTTCAAGAAAAGCCTACAAACAGAATTCAATAGCTGCTTGTGCTCTTTCGAGGTTTTTGAATAAAAGGTTTAATATCATGAAAATGCTAAATCGATACGCGTGACAAATTTGTTTCAAATTAATTTATCACTCATGAGAAATTTAATTTTTGTTAGTTATCATAAATTTTTGTAGTCAAGTTGCTAAGTTTGAGAAATTTACTTTTTGTTAGTTATCATAAATATTTGTAGTCAAGTTGCTAAGTTTGAGAATTTTACTTTTTGTTAGTTATCATAAATTTTTGTAGTCAAGTTGCTAAGTTGGATGTCATGTGACAATTTGTAGGTGTACCAATTTGCGGTTTTACATTCTGTTTATTAAGTGTGTATTAGTTTATAATTTTTTGTTGTATTAAATTAATTTAATGAAAACTAATGGAAAGTTAATTTGTCACAAATATACTAATTTGGGATGTTGATTGATGTCTAAAAGTTAGTTTGAGGTATATTTATCATAAATGTATTAATTTCGAGTTTTTAGAAGTATTAACTCTTGGATAAATTTAGCGGTCAACTACTAAGCTAGTTCCTAGTTCACTTAATGGGCGAAGTATCTTGTCCGAGATGCAATTTGAATCCCCCTCTTTTTTAGCCCCATGGTACTAAGTTGATGAAGAGTTGACCACGGAATCATTTCATTAACATTCTCAAGACGTCTCGAGTCCATAAGATTTTAGGAAAGTCGATTCAAATCTATAAATTGTGGCATCCCAGTTTGCCACGTACTGAGTTATTAATCTTTTCACGTTGTAACACATGCGGAAGTTGAAATTGAAGCATCAAACAAACAATACATTAATAAATGAATGCAAGAGAAGAACAACGATCGACTTTCATTTCGTATATTATTTATAAACATGGGTGATTTTCAACGGTCTACACTAGAAGGTTAAAAAGATATACACCATCATGATTAAGCTCCACGAGCTATCTACACCATCCATCACTCAATAGCGACGGTCCTATCTCCAAAAATTGTCAAGACCATGCCACCAAAAATAGATCCCTACCACTGTCATCTCCCTCACCTACCACTCCCTACCGCTGCCATCCTTCGGGAGTGGCAGAGGACTTATCAGGAGTCCTCCGATCTTGGCGTAGATCGCCACGAAGCTGTAGGCAACGCGGCCAACAGGCGAGCCTATGTCTACCCATAATGAGGAAATGTCTACCCATATCAGGAGTGAGCTCATACGATCGCCCCTCGAAGTCTATTGGGACGCTGTAATGCGAGATAGGGGTAGCAAGAACCGCAGCCATATCTATGGATCTGAAAAATGTGAATATCAACAAGAATGAGCTAATGCTCAGCAAATTAAATATCCAAAAATCTATACCATACGATTCACCCATCATACGTACGAAAAATCTAAGACATGATGTGATTCACCCAACGACAATGGCATAAACAGTGCTATATGAGACTAACTAAGGATAGGTGAATTATAGCAATAGGACTCAAGTATACCTAGACTCATGATATAAGAACCTAATGACCTTAATGAACAACTCGACTTCACACGTTTTAGTTTTCACTATGATACAATATTTCCAATCCAATTTTACAAATATATATATGAATATATATTTCACTCCAAGATATATGGGTGGTGCGCTCGCCGAACCACATAAGGAGGAATAAATTCTGGTGCACCCTTCGATCCGCCACAATGTATGCTGGTACGCTCTCCGACCATGCAGGCTTCATGGTCCATCGAACATGGCATCCCAAACTCTAGGGCATTTAGGGTACGCTCTTTCTAGGTATCCCGAATTTCTCTCCAAATCCATGGGGCAGTATCGGTATGCTCTCTAATAGTATTCATTACACGGTATCTTAAACATGCAATCCATGCATAATTATCCTATTGTTTTTTTTGGTCGAAAAAGCTGCTGATATATTATCTTAAGAAGTCTTGGAACAAAACGAAGCGTTACAATCTGAAACTAAAATACTCCAAAGGGATAGAGGGGGTCTATGTACCCATTTTAAAGGTAATTGCTTCAATCGGTGGGCTCGAACCAACCAGTCACCGCTTGATTTGCCTCCCGAGGACAAGAAGAAACGGAGATATGGCGGCCCATTCGAAGTTCCCTGTTGGCACCGTTGAATAATATTACACAGGTTCCATGGTATCTTGGCCCGGCCCATAACATAGTCCACCACCGTTGAACTATCACTTTCGCACAGGAAGCGATCTGCTTGACTTGAAGACTTCTGCACGTGAGACCAGTTCGAGATAAAGCGGAGACCGTGTAAAAGAGCTTCGCTTCGGCTTGCTCGCTGAAGAAACCCTAGCCTCCGCAGCAAATCCGTCGATAGCTACTCCTTCTTGATTTCGACTATGCCGGGCCATGAACACGAAACTCTCCTGGTACCCATGAAGCGTCCACATTCAATTTCAACTCTCGATTTCCAGGTGGTCTCCATATCTCCGGTAATTGCACCTTTTTATTTCGATTTAGGGTTTGCCTCAATCCTCTGCTGAAGGCTTGATTTTGGGTGCAGGCGAGGTCAATTACTTCCTCTTTATTTGGATTTTTGTCTCGGAATATCCTTGCGTTTCTAGCTTTCCGGATCGCGAGCACCCATGCGATAAACTCGCGATCGGGTGATTTTCTTCTGTTTCAAATGTCGAAGCCATTGATCGATGCGTCGAATTTTTCCTTCGTTTTTATGCCCCGTAGTCTGTAATCTCTCAGATCTCTTTTGTCCATCCGCACAATAGGAAGACGTGTTCGGTAGTTTCGATTTCCGTATGACACGGTTGAGAGGGGGTGCAGGACTGATCTTTTTCTGTGTAGGTTCTCTCGGTGGGAATGGCGTTTTGGCAAATACTCCATAGGAAGGTTCGGATTTTCGGAGGAACTAAGAGGCTCCAAATTTGTGTCCATAAAGAACGTGGGGTGCAGTAAGAACAGGATGCTTTCGTGAGTCTTGTTTGATGTTCGGTGTTTGTGTTCGTTGTAACCGCTCTTGACCGTATATTCCCTTTACTATTACCGGTCCATATTCTTCATCAGGTTTGGGATCTATGCTCAAGGGAATTGCTAGAATCTCGTTTGCTATTTTCTCCTCAAAGTATTGGTAAATGAGGGTTTGCTTCCATGTTCGGATTCTTCATTGATCAATTCTTCCACCATAATTGGTTCCGCTGGATTTTCTTGGTTGCTCATTTAATTCCCTGAGATAACCATGTATCCTCCCGATTTTAATCGATTTGCCATCCCCGACTAACCATTTGATGTCCGGGTTTAATAGAATCTCGCCCCACCAGCATGCTTTTCCAGCCCCAAGATGATCGTCGGCCTTTCTGTGCATTCAGATGTCCCCCGAGGAAAGTAAATACTCTTCAAGACTTTACTCCAGAGTGCATCCCGGGACATGTGTAGCCTCCCAGACTTGTTTACCCAAAGCATTGCGCAATTAAAGGTAATTAAGTCCTTGAATCCCATCCCTCCTTTGTCCTTCCTTTTCTTCATATCAGCCCAATTCTTCCAATGGATTCCTGTTTTGTGTCTCCTTTTGCCACCGGAATGAAGATATTCGCCTTTCAATTGCTCTACATATGGAGACTGGCGGTTTGAAGATTGACATGGCGTAAGTTGGTATAGCCCGAACCACACTCTTGATCAAGACTTCCTTTCCTGCTTTGGTGAGTAATTTCTCCTTCCAACCCTCCAACTTAGAATTTACTCGGTTAAAACCCAAGCAAATAATTCTTTCTTTGATTGACCCCATTCGGTTGGGATACCTAAGTATTTACTGTCTTGTCAACCACGGTACTCTCAACTCGTGAGCCAAGTTTCTTTTAAGTGGTAAGGGACAGTTTTACTTGAATGAAACACCCGATTTATTTAGGTTAACCTCTTGCCCCGTTGCATAACGGTATTGATTAGCGGTAATGACAGATTCGACATTCTTTTAGAGTGCCTTCCAAGAAGAATATAACATCATCTCGCAAACATAAGGTGAGAGAGTCTAGGACGGGATCTCGTTAATTTGTATACCTTGTATGTATCGCCATCCTCGATTGCCTTTTCCATTAACCACGTTAATACATTTGTGATCGGGATGAACAAATAAGGTGACAGGGGTCTCCTTGCCTTAGGCCTCTGGATGGGTGAAAACGAGGTAGGTTCTCCATTAAGCTTTACACCGAAAGTTGCTTTGTAGTTATGCATTGCATTATAAGAGTCACCCATTTCTCGAAAAGCCCATTTTCAGCATACAATCCCGAAGAAAATCCCATTCAATTCTGTCATATGCTTTTTGCATATCGAGTTTGAGTACTGACTTGATGTTTTTCTGTCTTTTGGTGATGCGCGGTGGTGTAGCACTTCCGCACGATCAAGATGTTGTCCTGTATCCGACGCCCTTGAACGAATGCACTCTGCTCGGGTGCGATTATCTCGGCAACCATTGCTTCAATCTATTTGCGAGTAGTTTGGAGATGATTTTATAACTGAAATTGCAGAGATCGATGGGTCTAAGCGGCTAATCTTCTCGGGATTTTTCACTTTGGGGATCGGGGCAATATGGGTTTGATTTAACCGAGGATCCGTAACTCCCGTATTGAAGAAATCCTGCACCAATTGGATCAGGTCGATCTGAATGATTTCCCAGCTATCTTGATAGAATAGGCCATTAAACCCGTCCTGGACTCCGGTGCTTTCGTAGCTCCCAACTGGAAGACTGCTTTTTTAATTTCCTCCACCGTTGGATTAGTCGTCAGGGATGCATTTATATGATCATCAATAGGTGATTTGCATTGATTTAAGACCGGATGATAATTTCTTTCTCCTGCTGTTTTATATAAGTTGCTGTAATAGTCATAGACATGATGTCTGATTTCTCCTGGATCCCGACACCATCTACTATCATCCACTTGCAACATTGTGATATGATTCCTGCGCCTCCTTTGAACTGTTGTTGCATGAAAAAAACTTGTATTTTTGTCTCCCCACTGTAGCCATTTAATTCTTGATCTCATTCCCCAGTATTGTTCTTCCTATTTTCTTAGTGTATCAATCTGATGGATGATGCTCTTCGCTTCCTTACTGCTTGAATTCTGTTGTGGCTGATTGGTCGGTGTTGTTAGCACTGGGTTAACTCTTTTATCCTTCTAGGTGCGTGTGCAAACCGCTTCTTACTCCACTTGTATCAATTGTGTGGCTGTATCCCGAAGTTTAGCGAGAAAGTGGTCTATGGAAGAGCTGTGTTATTCCATGCTTTGCTAATAACTTCATGATATTCTTCATTCTCCAACCGTAAAAGCTTCCATTTTAAATTCTCTTCTTCTTTTCCTTTGTGCAGGGTTTAGCCTCAGAACCAGGGGGCTGTGGTCCGAGCCAATTGCTGGAAGTGCATGAACTTCTGCCTCATGGAAAATTACTTGCCATTCCAAGGTACATAACACTCTGTCCAGCCGTTTTTTTTAACAAGATCCTCCCCTTCTCTGTTGTTTGCCCACGTAAATGCACACCCTTGGCTGTCCATGTCCATTAGAGATAAATCATTAAGCATGTTTCGAAAGCGCTAATCGTGGTTATCTGCTTCCCTTTTCCCCACCTTCTCCCACACATATAAAATTTCATTGAAATCCCCCATGCATATCCATGGATCGAACTGTTGGGCTTCGGTGACTTCAATTGCTTTGCCATAGTTGTAACCTCTCACCAAAGTTTGTAGATGCATGGATGAACGTTATCGCATGCCTAGATTTCGGAAGAATCGGTGCATTTAACATCAATAAAGTGTTTCGAATTGCTTTGCACTTGCACTTTTACTTCATCATTCCACATCAACGCCAATCCCCCTGCTATACCCGTTGGATTTTCGAGAAATAAGTTCTGAAATTGGAGTTTCCTGCATATCCTCTCCACCATAGTATCTTTATTTTTAGTCTCCATTAGAAAGACTATACTGGGCCTTTCAAGAGCAATTAATGCTCTTAGCTCTTGGATTGTCAGGGGATTGCCCACCCACGACAATTCCAGTGATAATTTTCATGTCTTCTTTGGTGGCTTATTAGGGCTAGCCACCAAAGCCCATCTGTTCTATCATTGAGAAACTTCACTTTGGAGTCTCGTCATACCCGAATCATCAATGAGTATAGGTATGGGTTCGGGTAAACATTTCGCTTCTTAGCTTTCGCACTTTCATGTTCTTCTTGCTACTCTTTCCTATTTTTAGAGGATTACGTGTGAGAGTGTCTACACAGAGGAGCTGTTTTCCATAATCTTTATTGGCGTTCGGTTTGTGACAGGGGGTTCCATTCTCTCCATCTCCACGGAACTTTCAGCTCTTTTTTTTTACTGCAGGCTTCAAGTCGCATTTCGGACCTTCCTCTCTTATGATTAGAGCTTGCTCTCTTCTAGGAGAGCGTGCAACGGGTATAGTTTCTTCGACAATAATATCTTCTTCAATGTTTCCATAAAAGGCCTCCCAGTAAGGACTATGATCACTAACTTCTGCTTTCAGCCATGGTCCGTAGGACCCTGTTTTGTCAGCTGCCCATGGAGATGCTGCATAAGGAATTTCTGGACAGTCTTGTGCATAATGGCCTATCCTTCCACAGGAGTAGCAATAATGGGGTAATCTCTTGTATTTAAATTCTACCCACAGCCATTTTTTGCCAATATCCAAAATGGTTCCAGCTTTCGGAGGATTAGCTAGGTCTACTTCCACTCTCACTCTTCCTCCTCTTTCTGCATGTTTCCCATTGTTTGATCTGGATTTCTGAACTGGCCTAACTTTCTCCCCAAATCTTGATAGACAGATTCCACCCTCCAACCAGGGGGAATACCCCCGATTCTGACCCAGAAAGCTGCTTTAGAAAAGTCATAACAGTGTTCTGAAATTTCAGGAACGCATTGTTTCAGTACAAGCAGATTGCTGGAATAGGACCAAGGTGAAGATCTGAGGATTCTGTCCTTGTCAACCTCTGATTTGAACACAAAGGTAAAGAGACCGGTTCCTTTTTGAGCACACTCCACTGCTTCTGTTTTCCATACTTTCTTCATAAGTGTAAAGAAAGCTTGAAAGTTTACATTGGGTTTTGAGTAAAGTTTACCCAAGATTGTTCTATTGCATTCATCTCTTTTCTGTAAAGATATTTCCGGATTTACTTCAACCACGTCTTCCTCAGCCCATAGATGTCCCAATCGTTTGCATAATGCTGCTACACGTAACTCATTTTCCTCTTTATCATCCATACTTTCTGTCTAAATTATCAGGCTTTGATACTACTATATTAGCCTGAACTTCCTCTGAAGCATTTTTTCAAACATCATGCTGGCAGTAAACTCATCAGTATTTTCTGTAGATCTTTTCGTTCAAGCTATATCCATACTCCTATCGATACTTTTCATGGAACATCTGTCATGATTTTCTTCCAATAATCCAGCTCTCATTCATTTTCAACTTACTACCATAATTCGTATTCTCACTTTCAGCTCTTTGCGTAGATATGAAGCACTCCGCCAACATGAAAGAAGATGATGGAGAAGTCCAACCTTGATTCAAGTCCGGTACACCATTGCTCCCGCCCGGCCATAAGGATCGTCTCCAGTGATATTGATGAATCGAGCTTTAGAATCCGAACTCCTACCGAACTCGACCTCTTTCATTCATCGCAAAACGAATGAGTATTTTTTTTTTTTTTTTATTTTTTTGATTTATGATCGTAAAGAAATAGGAATGTAACAGAGACTAAATACTGGGTTTAGTCGGAAACGAGATTTAGTCGAGATCTAGGGTTTTTTGGTGGTTGAGACAATGCTACCAGAGGGTAGAGAAAACCTCGCATACACAAGAGAGAAAAGGGAGAGCACCTACTTAGTCAAAAACTGACTATTGTTCATAATTATCCTATTGTTAAACATGCATACTTTACCCCAAAAAACAACTCCTAACTAGGATTGACAAATCCCAAGGACTCAATCCCAAATACACGCTTGCATCCTTCCGATGATCTAAGACTAAGTTCGACTCAAAATTGACGACTACCGAAGACACAATTCGGTTACACCAACCACAGCACTTAGCCGAACCTATCTTGCACTTTGTTGGCACAATGTTAAGTCTAGAATCATAAATAATTGACACTACTAATGACCTAACCAAACCATGCACTAGTTGAACCTCTTCCAAAGCTTTACCATCACATAATTTCAAACATTAACACACGACACCTCTTGCAAATTCATCAATCGATCACACCACCACCCTAGCCGACCCTATCTAAGTTCTTGTCACTACCATGCACGTCCAAAATTACACCCAAAACGATCTAATTAAGAAGCCTAGCAACCACACGATCTTACGGCATGACTTGCGCACCACCGAACCTCATAGACAAACATCGATGACCCACGATTACCGAACCTCACAACCAAAATCTCACAAATCGAGCCATTGGCAATTCGGGACCTTCAAAGCTTTTTGGAATCGAGTCGAAAGCCTCACACCGAAACCACCGAGACCCACAGCCAAGAACCTCACACCGAGACCCACCATCACCGAGCCTCAAACCGAACCCACGACCACGTGCAAAACCAAAATCGAGCTTAAATTGACCAAATTGTAGTCCTAACGATCCCTCGACATCTCCCGATGCATTGCATGAAATCTGAACTTTGATCAACCTGCGACAATAACATAATCCGCCTCAAATTACTATAAACCAAGTCAAGACAACACAGACAAGCAACCTAGCACATCAAAGGCAAGTTTCATCGATCCGCATAACGAGCAAATCAACATAGCATAGAGAATTGGAATCTCACTTGCCTCAACGAGCAAACCCAACCTAAACTTGCAAAAAAACTGAGCTTCGACCCCTCGCCTTAGCTAGACGCGACTTGACATAGCTTGAGTGCCTTGATCTCGTGAGCAAAATCAAGAAAATTAGGGGTAGTGAGCGATCGGGGGGAAGAGCGAGTGATTGGAGAGAGTGAGAGAGAGAAATGTGTTTTATACCTCAAACTAATAGTCTAGTGTCATGGGTTGGTCAATTATGATCAATCAAACATCATGTGACCTTAAGATTTATGATCCCAAGTTAGCCTTTTCACACATACGCACGAACACAAGGGTCGGATGCACAAAGGAGCAAGTATATTTACTTGTGAACGAGCTGAACACAATGAAGGGGAATGACCCCTATTTATACAAGTCCGTGTCGTATCTTGGCCGTTGATTGTCCCTCCGATCCAACGGTGGAGTTTGAATATGTATCATCATGTCAAGTCTACATAACAAGCCGCTCAATGGCTCTAGGCCTTGGAAAAACCCATGGGCGCATGTCAGAAGCAAGATCAGGGTCAACATGGCCGCCTAACATGGAGTAGGTGAACCATTGCAGGTTACACATGGGCTGGTCGAACATTAATCATGAGTCGGTCACTGGTCGTGCAAGGGATTTTGCTCGTATCGCGCATGGGCTAATTGTGCACGGTTTGTGTATCGTTCACGGGTTGATCAAAGTTGTCCGTGGGTAAAGCCCTCGTGCGTGACATGGCCAAATCATGGACATTCTTGGATCATGCTTCGTCCATAGGTCGTGTCACTAGCATGCAATTTCGTTGGACGCATGTGGCGGTGGTGCCAAGCTCATTGTTTGCCACATGGCAACGGAGAGAGAGATAGAGAAGGAGGGAGGGAGGGCAGTTCTTGAGAAAAAAATGGAATCATTATGTCTAATTTTTCCTGTACGTTAGACACTAGGGATTGTAAACTAAATCTAGAATTTATCTAATAAGTCCCAAAAGATTACCGCTCAAAAACCATTGTCTTCAAATTCAGCATTGACACATTTTTCAATAGTGTCAATTTAACTAATCTAATTATCACTGCTAATTTCCATGTTTTTGACTCACTAATATGATGGGTAAAAAATTCGGATCTCACATAAATTCTTTTTTTTTCGTCTTATAAAGCTATAAATTGATTTGCGATAATTTTCGAAATCTAACATTTTTAGTTGGGAACAGAGCATTATATCTAAAGGGGATAATGATAAATATTGTCCATAAAATTTGACTCAATGTGTAATGCTCCATAAATTTTTAATTTGTTTAATACAATTTATGAACTTTAGTACAATATACAATGTGATTAATGAAATTTTAATTCTGAACTTTTTGTACCTATTTAATTTAATCTCTAAAATATATGAAAATGTTCAAACGGACTAAATTGAACATATATTAAAAGTCCAAAAACCACAATAAATAGTTGAAAGTTTATTGACCACATTCCATATTGAGTTACAGTTCAAGAATCACAAAATTCAAGAATCATACTGTATATTGAGATAAAATTCAATAATCATTTGTGTCATTTTTCCTATTTAAGGTCGAAAGACGACCATCTTCGACCATCTTTGAGTCGGGTCAAGTCCACTTTCTTTCTTCGGCATAACATGCGCCTTTGGGGCATGTTCCACGAGGGGTGTAGTAGGGTTCCACCGAGAAGAAAGAAGAAAAATAGCGTGTTCATGGGGCTGTCAACGTGGGTCTCAGCCTGAGCACATGATTACACTTTCGATTGGCAATGATGTATTGCCAGCATCATGTGGAGCAACGCCGGTTTTTGAGACACGCGGTATGATTCCGAGATTGTCGATTGTCTTCGGTATTTCATTTATATCCGCTAAATGCAATATTAGTATATTTTAGGAAAAATTATAAAAAAATATAAAATGTATTATATGAATGTTAATTCAATTTAATTTAGTTAATTTAGCTATAAGTATTTTGATAATTTGCCAATGTAGTCATTCTGATTGCTTTTAGTTGGTAATCATCCACGTGGATATCAATCATCATATGTAGCATAACTAGGGCTAATGTCGATAATTTTTACAATTCTTTTAAATTTTTTAGAATTTTTTAATAAATTTTGTGATTTTTTTCCTTTTTTTTTTTCTTTTTTTTTTTTTCACCATTGGTAAGAGATTGCCAACCCTCCGGGACAATGGTGGAAAAAAAAAAAGAGAAAAATAAAAATAATAATAAAATCCATAAAAAGTAGAAGGATGAGTCGTAGTTAGATAAAGTTACGAGGACTACAAGTGAAAATACAAAAGCGTCATTGAAAAAAAAAAAGCCAAAGTGATATAAGTAGTTTTTAAACTTTGGCCCAATGTGTAATATGATCTTTAAATTTTTAATTTATTTAATATGATCATTGAGCTATTCCTAAATATTCAATTTAGTTTCTCAACTTTCTTTAGAAAAGTTAGAAGTTTAAATAGTCGCATGAATTTTGGAATTTTTTTTTATTTCAATCCATTTCCTATATCAAAAATAAAAATAAAACATGTTCATCTTTTTATTACTTTTTACCATTTTGGTCTTTACAAATATTACAATAGTTCCATTTGAGTATATTTTTACTTATATTACGATAGTTCCATTTAAGTATATTTTTGTATTGGATTGTTATTCTTGCTTTTTTAATTTCATGATTTACAGATTTAATTATTTTAATTAAAAATACATGAAACACAAAATTTTGAAAAAAAATAATAGAAATTTATTGATAAATTAGTATCATCGATAAGATATTCTTATACAAACACTTACTTTTAAAATAAAGAAATATGAATTTGATATAACTCTAAACAAGGTTATATTTTTACTTTTATAAAAATCGTAAGCTAAAATATATTCAACTGGAACAATAATAATATTTATAGAGACAAAAAAAAATATGAAAAGGTAATAGAAAGACATCATATTACTTTAATGATTTAGGAAATTGATTGAAATAAAAAGATACCATAAAATCCTGGGCAATAGTATCAGTATGAAAAACCAATGACTAGTGTTGAATGATTGAAAAAGCTTCATTTGTTTCGCGGAAAATAATTTCCGGATTTTAATTCGTTTCGTAAAATGAATTCATTGGGAAAATATTTTCCAAAAAAAAAAAAGTCTTCTAAAGTAGAAGAAAATATTTTCCACTTTTGAAAAGTGGAAAACATTTTCTTTTATTTGATCTCATTTATCTCACACTTCTACAAATCATCACCTCCTCATCCCCTTTCTTCTTCTTCTTTCCTTTTTTTATTCGAATTATTTTTAATTTCCTTTTTCTTTTTCTTTTTTTTTCTTTTTTTCTTTTTTCCTTTGCTTTTCTTTGTTTCCCATATTCATCTTCCTTGACTAGTTCGTCAATCTCAAACTCGCACTCATCAATCTGGCAAGCCTCGAGCTTGACGCTCGCGCTCGCCAATCTGGGAAGTGGAAAATATTTTTCTTATGGTACACCGAAAATATTTTTCGAAATATTTTCAAATTTTATGAATATGAAAAATGTTGTTATTTTCCTCAAAAATAACTTCTAAAAAAATATTTTTGAAATCGCTCATTTTCCGCGAAACAGAGCGAACCCTTAGTTATAGAAATTTTGATGAATTGGATCGAGCGAAACATTGCCAGCGTGAAGGCCGATCACCAGCACGAGCGGATCACGTGATCTCTTCCTCCTCCAACTGCTCTCTCTTCTCTCTCTTCCCCATTTCCGCTGTCCCTTTCTCTCTCTTCCCTTCGCTCCCGTCGCCGACGGCGCTCGGATCATCGCCTCCCGCGAGCTCCTAGCTGAAGCTCGGCCCCGGCGTCGGATCTCTTCCCGCCCGCCGCCTCCTCCGCCGCCGTCGCCGCCGTCGCCGCCATTCGCATTTCGCCTGCATGCGCGTCCATGGACGCGCACCAAGCGGCGACGAGGAAGAAGAAGGTCCCCGATTGGCTCAACAGCTCCATCTGGATCTCGGCCCCGCCTCCCGCCGACGATCGCCCCCATCGACCCGCGCCCGATCCCCCGGCCGCCCCCGCCGAGCCGCTGACCCGGCCGCCGCTGCCCCTGCCGCCCCCGTCGGCTGCCCGGCGGGAGCCTCCGCCGGAGCCCGAGGCTGAGGAGCCGAGGGATGGGGATGGGAACGGCGGCGAGAGCCGGGAATCCGGTGGCCCGTCGGCGGAGGAGATTTCCAGGCAGTCGCAGCTCTTGGCCGAGGTGAGCGAGTCTGTCTCGTTGTTCTCTTTCTCTGCAGCGAAATTTGGTTGTTTAGGGAAGGTTTGATGTGTTTGCTGGGCTGTGTTCGGTGATATTCAGCTGTCGAGAAAGGTTGTGGATATGCGGGAGTTGAGGAAGATTGCCTCTCAGGGCATACCGGACGGTCCGGGAATTCGTTCCGCTGTGTGGAAGGTATCATGCGCTACTTCCTTCACTCTACTTTTCCTCCTTTATCTTCTGTACAAAATTGTGGTCTTGAATAGGAGGAATGCTCTACTCTTCGTTTGTATGTCGTTCGTTCTGGTTTTGATGAAGTACAGTTGTAGATTCTTACCCTCAATTTGGCTTAATCTTTCCCATATTTTTTGTTTCACTTTTATTTGTGAGATTTTTGAGACAAAGACAAGTGTTTCTGCATTCTAAGTGCTTTACAATCTATAAGACTGGGTTTAATGGACAAGTTCTGGTGTGACAGCTTTTGCTGGGATATCTGCCGGCTGATCGTGGGCTTTGGTCTTCTGAGCTGGCAAAGAAAAGATCTCAGTTCAAGAATTTTAAGGGAGAGCTCTTAATGAATCCTGTAAGCAAATGGCTAGTCCTCAGCATTGTTGTTTCCCCATGTTTGGCATTCCTTTGCTTGCAAGAATAAGGTTCCTCTATTACCACTGCTGGTAGGATGCATATTGTAGGGAAAAAGAAGAGAAAAGATAATTAGAGGTAAAGAAGATGTCGATAAATTTAGTTTTGTGTCCCTGATAGGATGCATATACAGTGGAAAAATATTCATTAAAAGAAAATATGGATAATCTATTAGAATGTTCTTTGATTGGTGAGTTGAGTGAGTTCCTTATGTATTCTCTCTTTTCCAGGACAAGCTAGTTAACTATTTTAGGCTGCTTGGTCATAGGGAAATACCAGAGTGAAATTACATCTAAGACATGAAAGCGAAATCGTAACTCACAACTCTCGGATTAAGGTCATGCCAATGAATGGGATAAGGATTGGACTAGTTTAGGCCTAAAGGAAACAATAGCCATAAGACAAGATTGTTCACTTTTAACTTTGGAAATGTCGAGCTCGCCATATGAGACCATGCTGCCGCTAGAAGTAGAACTTTGTACTTCCTCGGGAGAATTTCCTAAGTTCACATTGACAAATTTTCATGCAAATTAGGTGGGTCATCGCCCTTCTTATGGATTCCCCGATTGAGCTGGTGACAAACCGATTAAACCCTCCTCTTCTGTCAATATAACCTTTGGATTTACTTCATGCACCCCTAAGAAAAAGTGATAATGGTAATAGCTAAGTGCTCTGATGAAATATTTTTCTTCCATTTTCTCCTACTCCTGGTTGGAAACGAGATGGGCTCTGAGATAATTGTGTCCCCAGTTTCCACCAATTTCCTTCTTCTTTTGATAACAAACGGAGGAAGTACTTCTTACAAGCCAAACATAGGAAACATTTTATACTGCAATTATACCTTCCCACTTCTCCACTTTCCTGATCAGAACACTGCATGCTTCACTGAAATGTTAGAGGTTAGAAACACTAGGTTTGTCTTTCTGTTTGTTGTCATGAAATTTAGAAGGAAGGACAACTCATGTATTTATTTTGAACTTCACTTCCTTTTCCTAATCAAATTTTTTTCTTCTGGGCCATATATCATTTCAAGTTGACAATCTGCTATCTCTGTCTAGTTTCATAGCCTAATTTCTGTAAGGGTCCATTCAATTCATGAAAATGGTTATTGCATTGAAAGATTTTCTTTGGAACAGTAGTTGTCATCTAATTAGAGGTGGTAGTTCTGGTGGCTGTCTAATAAACAGTGGTCATGCCATTATTATGTCTAGTGGCGGTTACTATGGACAGTATAGTGGCGATGATGGTCAATTAGTCCTTGATGCTTTGAATCCTCTGGTAGCTGTTGAGAAATGCATTGTGGTGGCCGATGATGGCGCCTATGATGGCACCGATGTAGCGGCGACTTCTTTAGTGATGATAGTGGTGATTATACAGTAGCCACCAAATTACAGCTCTTGAGGTAGGTTCAAAGAAGGACTTCTGTTCTTTGATTTGGAAAAATTTCTTTGACAAGCCTTTTGTCATTGTTTCCTATATCTGCCTTGGCGTCAAAAAAGGAGACCCCAGAAGATAGCCCTTAACCTTTCATCAATTACTGATTGTTGTCATGAGATTGCTGCATAATGAGGCTAAACTTTTTTGTCCTGATTTTGTTTTTCTTTCTTTGTGGTTTTCAACCTTTGCTCTTTGAAAGAGGATTCTGACCTTTTCCATCCTGGTCAGTCAGAAATCACAAGGAGGTTGGAAGAATGCACAACTAGTGACAATGAGTTACGATCTGAAACCAGTGGGATGCTTTCAAGATTGGATATAACTCATGGAGAGCATCCATTGAGTCTTGGAAATACCAGTGTATGGAATAAGTTCTTTCAGGTATGAAATAAAATCATTTATTTTATTTGTGTTTTCTTTGATGCTTGCCCCCTCTTTTTGCTTCTTGCATGTCTACTTTGTAATAAGCAGATGCTTTGATTGTTTCCTCTTTTCTTTGATTAGCAGAGTATGTGATTTTGTAAATGGTTTGATATCCCCTTGATGCCTTTTAAATGAATTACCTAACTATTAGAAAAAAGTGACATGATTGATGTGATTTTAAAAATGTGCAGTTGGTATGAAAAAAGGACGAGAGCATAACATGATCTTAGTTAACTTTGTATGAAGCAGAAAAAACGATTATTCAATGGCGTAAACTTTAGATTCGTGGCAGTTTGCAGTTATTGACAAAGCCAAGGGAAAATTTAGTAAGATAAACGCGGGCCTGCTGCCCGATTGAAATACTTAATGCCTTGAGATCTGGGTGGTACTCCTTTAGGTTGACCAGTGGTTACTCTGATCTTTTACGTTTGGATTGTCGAGGTGACCATTGTTCCATGTGAGACTGCATTGGTAGTTTACTGCCATTCTTGTTAGGTTATGGCCATCTTTCTCCATCATGAGATAAGCTCCGAGTAGTTTCTGTTAGTTCTGCAGACCAAACATACTAACATGGAAGAGGAGCGGACTATATGATAATGTTCATCGGCGAAATTAGGGAAGGCTAACCAATCACTATTTGATGGAGGATTTTAAGGGTTAGCATGATGGTTCAAGGCATAAGATTGCCTTGTTAGTGGCATTGCAGTTTGTTACTGGCATTGCGGTCTGCAAATGGCGGTAAATTGGAAGGGCTTCTATCTACTCATTAATGTCTTAAGTATGTTAAGCTAGAACCTTTTGTAACAGTTCTGTGATGGGTTGTGGTACACCCAGACCCAGATTTCTGGTGAGTGGGCTTAGGGGTTTCTAGGTGTGGGGAAATAAATTGCTGCATCAGATTATAGCATGACTTGCTTTATATAATGTGCAAGTGCAGCTGTTTCATGGCCTTTGAGCTGTGAAGATATGCTACACTTGAGGCAAGTAATGGGCTGCTGTTATAATCATGATGTATGATATGGTAATTGGGTGAGTTCCACATGAAAGTCATTTCCAACTTAACTGATTTCATGTTGCTTACACAGTAGGTCATCCTTTTCTTGTGGAAGGCTAGGTCCCTCTCAGTGGTTGGTCTGTATGAGCACCGCACAGTTATCGACTTGACAAGAATTAGTTTAATCATTTTGAAATTAACTAGCCTGACTTCTGCCTTTCACTAGTTTGAGAATCTCATCTGCATTAGACATATATCTGAAGCTTGGGATCCTTGATAGTTAAATTCCTTAGTTCTGGTTAAAGATGTGGATAATTGTTATCACAGTATGTTTGGATAGGTAAAAATAATTGAGCTAAAGGGTACCAAGGGGGTACAAAGCCATTACAAAGCGAGCTGAAGAAACAAATAAAAGAATTTATCACTGTATTGAGCAATCATTGTCAGAATGATCTATACGTATAAGCATAGCCAAAGAAAGAATGTTGTGTTCCAAGACAGTAATAACATGAATAATCTGCTGTTGCTATTGCTGATACCTGGGTTTGTAAAGACCTCCATGGGAAAATATAGATCATCTTTCTGCTTTAGCTAATGACTGAAATCCTTTATGCCAGTGAACTTTGATGCTACCTTTTAAGTAGCATGTGCACAGATTATGAGGAAAATAGTATACTTCAACTTTGTAGGATACAGAGATCATTGAACAGATTGACAGAGATGTGAAACGGACTCATCCAGACATGCACTTTTTCTGTGGGGACTCATCATTTGCAGAATCTAATCAGGTTTGTGTTTGTCACTGACTCAAGTTGTTAATGGGAAAATAGGATAGTTGACTGACTTTATCATCTTTCACATCTCCAGGAAGCTTTGAAGACAATTTTAATTATATACGCAAAGCTCAATCCTGGCGTAAGATATGTCCAAGGGATGAATGAAATTGTGGCTCCTCTATATTATGTATTCAGAAATGATCCTGATGAAGAGAATGCAGTATGTATTTTTGCATTGCTTTTAGCCATTTTTTACAATGCTTGAGCTGTCCATTGATTGAATGTCTTGACTGGGTAACCTTATTCAAGGAGGCTTTGTGGTTTATTGATGTATCTCGTTATTGATTAGAACCAGAGTTGTAAATTTTCTGATTCACAATTCGAATTGCATGATTCAGTTTGGTTCACCCATCTCTTGCACTCTTGAATCATAAGAGTGCATGAATCATACGATTGGGTACAAACAAATCATACGATTCAAGAATTCTCTACAGTTTTGGAGAACAACCACACTTTGCATTGTTGGGCTTCGTGATAGTGGTTGAGTGCAAAGTATTGAGTCTTAAAGAGAAACGTGGGCTGAAAATTGAAGGAAAAAGAAAAAAATGATTGTTAATAAAAGGAAAAAATTGTGCAAGCATGCTGGAGGACGTTGATTTTCTCAGCCCTCAGGCTAGCAAAGTACCTTGGAAAGCTGCTAGACTGCTTCTTGTCACTTCTCGACCAGCTGTCGCTGGCTAAGATACCAACTGTTGCACCTCTGGCGACAATGCCAGCCATTGCTGGCCATTATGCCTCCTTTGACTTGTTTAAATCGCATGCTGGAGAACAGTCACAGCATGAGTATTTAAGATTAGTCTCCTCTCTTTAGCTGGTTTCAGTAGACTATAATAGTGTTTTGAATTTTTTTTTTGTGTACGTTGAGGTTTCTAAGTGTTGTTGACAGTTTTTTTTTTTTCTTGTAAGTGCTTAGGCCTTTTTCATTTTGCACTTCTATATTTTTGAGAAGTTAGAAGTTAGGTTGGGCATTGACAATGGAGTAGTGAGTATAATTTTCTCAACAATATTTACTATAACATGCTTTTAATGTATTTTGGCACCTAGTAGCTTAATTTTAGTAGGAATGCTTATTTGTTAGATTTTTCTTCTTTTTTTTCCACATTTTTTACTGATCTTGTGATCTTTTATTCCATTTAATTCAGGATTCAGAAAATGAGTTCTAAGATTCACAACCAGAATCTCAATTTAACAACACTGATTAGAATTATATGAAGTTATATCTTTGGTCATCTGTAAATCCATGGGCAATCTTTCCTATTTGATTTGTGGGCATGGTGCTTTTCTATATGTAGTTTGAGGAGCAACTGGCTGATTGCTGTATCTGTTGCAATAGGATTTTTGTGCAGTAAAACGTTATTTTGCTTATGCATACTCAGAAAGAGTGAATCAAAGGGAATACCTTGATTTTTTTTTTCTTTCTGATTATGCTACCTTTATCTTGTTTGTAGTAAGTATTAAATAACTGAGTTCGTTTTCACATTTTTTTTTCTGTGATGGAAAATTACTTCGTAGTTCTTTCAGATTGGTAATGCAAGTATCAACTAGTTGAAGCTGTGATTATTATATATTTTCCACTTAGGTAGGCATGAATTCCTACCTATGCTAATTGCTGAATGATGCATCTTGTACTAAATCTTTATATTTATGATTCTTTTCTCTTATATATCTATGTGACTGCAACTGCATCAAGAATCTCTTTTGTGTGTGGATCCATTAGCATTTTTGTGTCCTGAATATTATTTTTTATTTTGGATCACACAGGCTTCTGCTGAAGCAGACGCTTTCTTTTGCTTTGTTGAGTTGTTGAGCGGGTTTCGGGATAACTTTTGCCAACAATTGGACAACAGTGTTGTGGGAATCCGGTCAACAATATCCAGATTGTCACAACTTTTGAAGGAGTATGATGAAGAGCTTTGGCGTCATCTTGAGATTACAACCAAAGTAAGATTGTGTGTAAACTCACATACTCAAGTGTTCAGTGGTCAAATACTTTTATTCCCAGCCTCCTGACTGGTTAGTAATCATCTAGTTAATATCTTACTTGACTGAAAGAATGAAATTGGTAGTCAGGCGGGGCGAATACTTTTGTTTGCGCTGACATCAATTTTAAATGCGTATCTCATAGCTTTCTATATTTATATTATAATCTCTGCTCCGACCAAAAGAATGTACATGTTGTCTCTCTTTTCCTCGACACATTCTTTGAGGAAAATCTTGATATATCTCTTACATTGTGCATTCTAAATGAAGTTGTATTTTTCATTTTTACAAATGAATCTTAGATGTCCTTGCAAATGAAAATAAATAATATCATGGGGGTAAGATTCATTAAAGCAGTTTAGGGTGTGTTTGGTAACTATTTTGTTCTCAAGAACAATTTTGCTAAAAAATGATTTTTTATTTATTCTATTCCCGAGAATAATTTCTGAGTTTTTGAAGGCACTTGGTAACTATCCAAAATTTTTATTACTGGGATACCAATGCGTTTAGTAGGATTCTTAATTTTTTTTTGTTTCTTTTAATTTTTAATACTTCTATTATATATTTCTTATTTTTCTCTTTTTTCTTTTTAATTTTTCTTTTTCCTTTTCTCTTCTTCTTCCTCCTTCTTTGTGGCCAGTCGCCGGCCACGGTGATGGCCGCGACCAGCTGAGCAAGGTCTGATAAGCTCACCGGAGCCTTGCTTGGCCAAGGACAAGGTCTGGCGGGCCTTGCCCAGCCCAATGAGCTTTGACCTTGCCCAGGCAGCATGAGGCTCGGCCTGAGGCCAGCGGCAGGCCACAGCGAGGGTTAGGCCGGCCAGGTGGATGCTGGCTCAAGGTGGCCTCGCCAAGGCTGGGCATTGCCCGAGGTTGGTTACACTCCAGCGAGGTTGCCAGCCCTCGTTTGGCCGGTCACCGACCTCGGTTGAGGCTCAGGCTGACAAGCCTTGCCGTGGCTCGGTGTCTCTGGGGACCGGCTACGCTCCAGTGAGATCAGATCGCCAGCCATGGTCGAGGTCGGAGACCGGCCAAAAGGCCAAAAGGAAGAAGAAGAAAAGGAAAAAGAAAAGAAAAAAAATTAGACTTGATTCTAGGAATTATTCCTAAAAACAAGAAGTAACTTTTTTTTGTTTCTTGATTCTGTTCCAAATCTCTTTTTGGGAAAAAAAATTTGATTTTTGTTTCTAGGAACAAAAAATTTATCAAACTAATTTTTTTTTTTTTTGCTTTGGGGACTAAAAGAATCGAATCAATTGTTCTCGGGAGTGTTACTAAACAAGCCCTTATTCTACTGACTGTCCTTCTCCAGCATCTGTAGCTAATAGGATTTGGGAGCTTCTTGTACAACATCATATAAAATAGGAGCTTCTACATGAACATTTCTAACAGTGGTTCTTCCCCCAAGAGCAAGCTATATTTCATTGAAGATGGAATACACTGAAGCTTAGTTATATTTTATTCTGAAAAGGGACAAGTATGAAACTTGGATAGGGGATATTAAGAATATTGACTATTAGCTACAATGTGCTCATAATAAAGCTCTTACTTTGGTTGTATATGTTGGATAGGGTTTTAAGTTGCGAAATGTCCTTGTTGGTTTCCTTTCATTGTGCAAATGATTATTTGGACAACGCTACCATGAGTTGCTTTAACTTTTTTAAGTTTTGACAGATGCTTCTATAATGTGGTTTCCTTTTCCACAAGAGGTTCAGTTTTTTTTTTTTTTTTTCTAATCCCTTGTTGTCTTCAATGTCAGGTCAATCCCCAGTTTTATGCGTTCCGATGGATTACTCTCCTCTTGACCCAGGAGTTCAATTTTGCAGACAGCCTTCAGATTTGGGACACACTTCTGAGTGACCCTGATGGTCCTCAGGTATGAACTTTTCTTTTAGAGTAAATTTGTCAAAGGCATTTGGTGGAGTTTCGTGAAATCATTTCTTCCTGACTTCATGAGATTCTGGTTCAATTGAGCAGAGTTAAGATGGATGAGAGAACCTGAGATATAACAAGACAGAAACTCATGCTTACCAAAGTCTTCACTGAACATTAGGCTCAGTTTTTGATTCCCAAGAGTGCTTCATCTGCTAGAGCTGAGTTAGGGCCAGAGTACAATCTGTATTCTCCTTTTTATGTAAGACTGTCAAGTTAAATACAGTTGGGATTAGTTTGGTGTGCAAGAGAATATTTAGTATCTAATAATGCAAAGGAAGTGAAGTCAGACTAGTATTGATTAGGTAATTTCATCCACCTGAAGGTGCCATTCCTCCATTATTTTGAAGGAAAACAAAAGAACTTAATGGAGAAAGAAGCTGCAACTTGCAAGTATTTTGCCCCACTGCCACTTGCTATCCAAGGCACAATTGTGGGAGATTAAAAATTCTGTTTCCTGATTCTTTAACCATACAATAGTTGTATGGTTGGTTGGAGGAGCTCTGCTTGACCTTTATGACAGTATCACTATATGCAATTTTTCACTGCTAGTAAAAAGGAATCTGTGAAGAAACTGGTTGTATCACCATCACTAGGTTGAGGAGTAGGTGGTAGGGAGTGTTGGCAATAGTGATGGTTGGTTTTTGGAGGTTATGGTGAGGACAGAAGATAAGCTGTGATGATGTGATTTTGGTGATGTTGGTGTAATGGTGATTGTGGTGAAATGGTGGATGACCAAAGATTGAGGGCAACAGTGAGATGAGAGTTGGGTATTTAAATTTGAGAAAAGTGCTATAGGATGTGATAAACATATTTCTCTTAACTTCACCCAAAAAAAAAAACAAAAAAACAAAAAAACAAAACAAAACAAAACATATTTATTGATGGTTGAATGAGTCTTCAAGACTACTTTGGTCAGTTGATTCTAAAGCTTATAAAAGTGCAAGTCAAGCTTAACCTCTTCAGCAGTGACATTTGGCCATCGATAAATGGCCCCTTTTCAGCTCTTCACAAAATCAAGCATGATTTTCACCATAAACAAGGAGTACAACACAAGTTCTGTAGATGATTGAATGACACATTTAATTCTGTGGATCAATTGAACAACAAAAATCTAAGTTAATGCAGGTGAAGGAACAATCCTGAACTTTTTCATTTTTTTCCTTGCCCTCATAAAACTCATGATTTTAGCTGGTGCTCAGAATCAAGCTCGCCACTCTAGAATTGATCAAACCTCTGTGTTTTATTCCTTAATTATGGATGAAATCCTGCTTGATCCAATGAGAAACCAAAATCATGCCTCTACTTTAAAATGTTTAGGACTTAGTTGACCAAAAAGTAGAATGTTCAGGACTTAACTGCCCAATGGCCGAAATGCATAGGAGGATTTATGTTGACTGTCCCTTTTAAAATTTTGACCTGGGTAATACAGAATAGCTAGTAGTGGAAGGGCAGCCTTGTCTTGCTAAATTGGGAAAGACTGGTCTGCATGAGAGCAAAATTGAGAAATGAAGTCCTGTTGGTAGATGTGTTTTATGAATGATTGATCATGGTGGAGGTTGTCATGTATTGGAGGAAGATGATAGGCAAAGGTGATGATGTTGCAGCGAGGGTAATCAGGCCATGCCATTGGTTCAGGTTGAGATGGTGGAAGGGTAGTGGTAGTGGGTTGCTAATTTAGACATATTTTGTCATAATTTTCCATCATACCAAGATTTGCACACATGCCAAGGCATTACATTGAAATCAAATCTGGGTTTAGATTATTTCGCACATTTTCAAGGAGTATCATCATTATATGACTATTGGCTCCTGAAGAGATTGGTTATCAACACATGGTAATTTTCTATAGGAGCACTGTGACCACAGATAATTTGCATATATAATTATAAATATGGGATTGACTTAATCTGTGTAACAATAATTTTACATTTTCACCATGTGTCATCCAAAAATTTTCTGTCTGAAGGTTCTGCTGAAAAGGATTCTTTATTCAACCATTAGTTGAAAGTGGAATCAAAGGCTGTAGACGTTGGTAAAAGTTGGTCCCGACTTGTAATCAATTAAGCTTGAAGAATAAGATGCAAGTGAATTTAATTCCATAAGGTATTGAGGCTTGGCATTTTAATGAGCTGTCATGCAATCCATTTAAGATTTAACAACACCCTTCTTCCCAAACAACTGTGTATGATCCTTCCCAAATTTTTAGATTTGCCTAATGTTCTCCATTTGATTTAGGAGGTTAATCTGAAATTGGGCGAAACAGATGCGCTTATCATGTCAAGTTTATGAATTTTCAGAAGACACTTTTTGGCTTTTGATAACCCGGTGATGGAATTTGTGTTGCATTTCAGGAAACTTTGCTCCGAGTATGTTGCGCCATGCTAATTCTCGTTCGGAGGCGCCTTTTGGCTGGTGATTTCACTTCCAATCTCCGGCTACTCCAAAACTACCCTCCCACAAACATCAGTCATCTGCTGTATGTGGCCAACAAATTGCGCGTCCGAGGATCAAATTGATATGGCATCCCTTGCTTTCCTTTTGTTTCCTCGTCGATGGATTGCTTCTATGTTTTTGGGGATGTAAATGCTATTGTCATTGACCAACCGGAGCTGTGTTAGCCAATTTCATTCTTTTCTCTTTTCGGCTGTTGTTGTCCTTCACGAAGAGATGAACTTGTATCTATCTTCTCTTTGCCTCAAGTAATTATAGCTCGCTCGCTCTCTCTGTACGAGCCAATGTCATCTGTTTCTTTTTGCTGCTGAATCAGCTGATCACGGCATTCATTCTTGTGATGGGGTTGCTGCTCAATATTGGCTTTTGAGCTGCACCAATGTTGGTCGCTCAGTCGCTGCACTCAAAAAGCAGACAAGAAAATTCCGGTGCACGATTTCGATTTCGAACCTCTGCATTTTCACGTTGCATTAGATTACATGCAAAAGAACTCCTTAGAAAAGTACAAAGAACATAACAGAAATGACCAATATCATATCTTGAATATCATCCGATGACCATTTTCGTTCCCCCAGCTTTTCTTTTTCTTTACTCTAGAAGAAATTCTACAATAAAAGAAACCAAGTTGCCCCCTCCTGCAAATCCGTAAAGCTTAATTCACGCTCTACCACATCAACAAACCCTCATCTCTCCACAGCATACGGACATCCGCCGCCACCGACTCCTCACCCCGATTGTAATGGCTCTCTCTCTCTCTCTCTCTCTCTCAAGCTGACCCATCAACGACCTTGTTGTCCACGGCCACAGTGGTGCCTTATGACCTTAGTTTGAGGTTGCCAGCCGCTATGGCCGACCTCGATGAAGGTTGCCTATGGCCACGCAACTACTTAAAACCCCAACTGGAGGTTTTGAGTTGGGATTGGGCAACCTTAGACAGGCACTCAATAGTCGTCAAGGTAGCATAACCATGACACAAATTACCTAACTATTAGGGGTGAGCGTGGTCAGGAATGGTGTAAAATTGGGAATCGCCCACTAAGGACCGGTTCCGAAAAATCGGAACTGGAAACCATCCGTTGGTTCCGTGGATCCACTAAAAAATTGGACCACTGATTCAGTCCGGTTCCTAGGTGGAACCATGGGACCGATCCCACCAAAGATCAACCAAATATCTCCATTCTTTTGACCGTAAAGTTCCATACCATAAACAACTTCATCAAGCATTGAGTATATATAATAATAGCCTTGTACATTTATTGTCACAACATATAACAAGCAAAATCAAAATAAAAACCCTATTTATTTTATGGCAAAATAAGAAAGTAAAACAAAAAATAATTTTGTGGAACCGGTCTCACTATAAGCCAAAATCAGAAACTATAAGCCAATGTTCTTATAAAGAACAAAAGAAAATGAAAAAAATCACCACAATTACTAGAAACCATAAGCAGCTAGAAGCTAGAACATTATGTGGAAAGCAAAAGAAACTAAAAACCAAATCAAAAGTCACAAACCAAATTAATAATATATTAATTTGTATATTAAAAATTAATATATATCATTATAATATTGGTTCCGTTCATGAAAAAGAAAACCGAATCAGTACCCATCGATTTCAATAAATTAGAACTAGGAACCAAACCGGTTCCCTTAATAACCATCTATTCCGGGCCGGTCTAGTCTCGTTCTGAGTAGTCCGTGTGGGTCTCGGTTCTTTTGTACATCCCTACTAATTGCATCACTCAGCCATTACCACAATAATGGTTGCAACTTTCTTCTATATTTTAAATATGTTCATTTTATGTTATATTTTTATAACTTTTTAAGATACACATAATTGTTCAACGGCAATTTAATTGCCATATCATTATTATTATTTACTTTTTGAACAAAAGGACTAAGCTAATATATATGTGTGTGGATTAGAAAACCTCAAGAGTTTATGGAGCAGATTCATGAAGTGTGGAGACTAAAAAGGCAGTCTCTAGTTAGGGGTTGATGTGTTTTGCGGGACAGTATATTTCTTTCGGACATTCATGATCTTCTCCATAACCCTTTCACGGAATACAAGAAACGTCTTGAATGGATAAATTGAAAATGTACGGGAATGACCATTACCCTTTATCACTATTCTTTCTTCTCCATCTCTCCAATCTTAATTTTCAACATACAACATGTCCTTTTTTATTTTTATTTTTTATTTTTTATTGTTCTCCCAAAACAAAACAATTTGGATTGACGCCATGTTTTAGTGAAGCTATTATGAATTTCATGCGACATCTTTAGAGTCAACCCACTTTAATCAACATAGTTGAATTATTTCTCTTAATATATCAAAATAATGTTGAGTATCTGTAATTCTACATTATCAATTTATCTTTTAAAGAATTCTCGTTTAGATAATTAGGATCGAATTGCAACTTGAATAAAATTTATTCTCAGTTATTTTTTATAAATTATGAGGGGACAATGTGATGTCTTTTATATTATGACATGTCATATCCTAGAGTTTTTTTATTTTTTGGTAACGTCATATCCTAGAGTTCTCTTCTTCAATTTCAATTATTTTGTTAAATACAGTAATTGAAAAATTGATTAATGTCTTTATGATGTGTTTCAATGTGTTCTATTAAACAATATACCGTATGAGGTGGCAATATAATTTATAATCTTTATTACTAGCAAAATGAGAGCACATGAATGCTTATGAAAGATACAAAGAAATTACCAAAAACAGGATAAGAAAACTTTACTTTAGTAGCTACCAAGAGATTTTTCGGATATTATAACAGTTACGTTGAATTTTAAGATATTGTTTTGTTCGTTTTAATGAAAAAATTCAGTCATTATTCACCTCATAGGAAGTATGAGTTTCATTGAATTTCTTTGTCAAAATTCAACTTAAAATGATTTATTTGATTTGCTTTTCTGTAGGGAAAGCTATCGTCCACATATTAAGTCAAAATCATTCTCCATCTCACTTTTCCTTTACTTGACAATAAATAAATAAATAAAAATATGCATCTACCTCCAAATTATCCGAGCACTGAATAGCAAAAAGAGCATGAAAATAATTTCCTATTATTATTGTAATCACATACTTTTCTTATTTAAATTTACATACATACATTCTAAGTACATCTGCATATAATGAATGTCCATTCCATTTGAAACATATATCATTCGATATAGTTTAAATTTTCATTATTTTCTTAAATAGGGGTTTTGGGGATGGGGACCGATTTAGAATTTTATAAGATATTTCGACATAAAACTCTCATATCTCTAGTGTTTATTTGCTTTCTCTTCTTAATCTCTTCTCAATTATATATTTGCAATGCAATATTTTACAACATTCCTATTATTATTATTATTGTAAAAAAAATTTAAACTTTGCAAAGCTCGAATTAATCATAAACTTCTGCAAAGCACAAAACGACGTCGTCAAGGTCAAAACCCCGCCTCCAGTTTTCCACTGCAAAAAGCGAGCAAACGAAAATCGGATCGGCGTCGGGAAGAAGAGCTCGAAGATTTCCAGGATCGGAGAGCTTCGAATCCGCGGCGGAAAATGGTGAGACCCCGAGCGATTTCGATTCAGCATTCTCGTCGATCGCTTGCTCGGCCGTTGTTGATCTCCTGGTCGGAACGAACCCGATGAGATCGCGGCGGAATGGAGTTTGCCGAGAAGCTTTTAGATCGTCTGAAATGGTTCGGCGATTGATCAGTTCGACTAATTTCTTTTCTTGTTTTTCGCTGTTGTGTGTGCGTGCGCTTGGCAGGCCAACTCGCTGCGGTTGTACCTGACTTGCATCCGGAACACTCTCGAGGCGGCCATGTGTCTGCAGGTGAGGCGAGAATTTGCACAGTCGCGGCGTTTGGGAACTAGGGTTGAGTTGAAGTAGACTTGTCTCGCCTGTGGTGTTGCTGAAGATTTATCTCCAATTAGGAGTAGTGTAATGGCGGAAAAATAGGATACATTGCCAATAGTTGCAGCTCGCATTATCGTAAAGCCGAATAGGGTTCGCTCTTGATGCAAATGGGTAAAGTTGTGTGTGTGAGCTCCAGGTAGTACACTCTTGTGACCCGTCGCGTTTTGGTTGAGACTAACAATGCAAAATGCCGCCAAGATGTTTGATCATGAACCAGTCGATATGGGTTTTCGAAAAGCTGTTTACTTTTGCTAGACTAGGATATCACTCAGAAATTCATGAATTAGTTGTCTTACCCAATGTGACTTGTGGCATGACTTTTTGTGGTTGCCTTTCCAAAGCCTTCAACTATAATGTGATCCTTCGTAGCTTGTTCTTGACTGAACTGTACAGGGATGAATTTTTTTAATCTCATTGACTCGCCTGATTTCTTGACCATTTCCTGATTGCAGAACTTTCCTTGTCAAGAAGTTGAGAGGCATAACAAGCCAGAGGTTGAGCTAAAGTATGTCTATGTCTCCATGGTGGCGATAGCCAACTTTTAGAATGTCTGAACTTGGAATTAAAGAGATGATATTCTCATGCATAGCTCTATTCAATCTAACAGAGTGTTATTATTACCTCCATGGGAAGATATGAGTGATTATTGAGATTGATAAGTACTCTCCTTTACTATAGAGTTATGGATATATTCTTAATACTTGCTAGTTGTTAATAGATGTCTCATGCAGGAGATTTATGCCATTTTTTCTATTTTGCAGGACTAGTCCTGAACTTCTGCTGAAACCGGTAAAAAGCAATTTCAGTGAGATATCATAGCTGAGTAATTCTTTTCTGCCTTCTACCTTTTGTCATTAGAAAGGCTTATCAGATTTATCTAGCTAAAGAGAGAATCTATTTTCAGCAACTCTTGTACTTTGTCATTGTATAAATTTGTGTCGAATCTCTTTTCAGATCTTGATATGCAGAAATGAAGCTGAAAAATGCTTGATAGAAACTTCTATTAATTCATTACGAATAAGCCTCAAGGTAACACTAAACTTTCTTTGTTTTGCATTTCTCTTGTGTGGAAGCTACTTTGAGGGATTATCTAGAATTGAGGCGTTTTAGTTGACTCATGTTTTTGTTATATTTAAATAGTGAAGATGTAAAGCCCTTTCTTTTTAACTGGATGCAACATTACTAAAATCCTGATCATGCCAATTGAAGTTTACCTTCAATCAAGTCAACTAAAATTTCACGCTATTATGTCTTTTGCATCCTAATTTATATCATAGTAGTACACTCTATATATATATCATGTTTTGCACTATTTTTTAGGCTAAATACTCAGGTTTGTTATTGAGTGCCTTGTGGACACTATTAACAGAATATGAACTAGAGGATGGTCTTTAAATCTGGGCTAATCAAAAGTAGGAAGGATCATACATGAAATAGGGGTTATTACAGGTTAGAAGTTGAAAATGTTTGTTCAAGTAGAGTAAAGACTTTGAAGTTGAGTATGGTTACCTCAAATTACAGTTCCCTGCATCATTAGGCTTTGAATGCCAGTCTCATTCATTTTCCATGTGCTGGCTACTTTTTTGTATTTAATTCTCAATGATTTGTGGATGTTATTTTGGGATGCAGATGATCTCATCATTATTAAACGCAAAAAGATAAAAGAACTGAGGAAAATATAATAACCCATAAAGCATTATAGGAAGCCCATGAGTAACTAGTCATGTTCCCAAGGCCTTGTATGGAGAGTTGATTATCCATATTTCATGATTGAAAATGCTGGTAATTCCCTTTTCCTGCATCTGGACTGCCAGAGGAAGGATTTTGAGGTGGATCTGCATCTTTAAATTTCTGACTCTAAAGAGGAAAAATTTGATTGTCAGACAGAGCTTTAGAAAGCTATTGGTTAGGGTCTGCTGAAAGTTGATGCATTAGATGTTACATTTGTTCCCATAATTAGGGCATTTGCATCCCACTTTGGCAATTTGAATAATAGCCAGAATAATCAGATAAGCAAGCATCAGAAAAGATTGGGCAGTGATGCGTAAAATATTGTTTTCTGATAATATGGTTATCTGAATTCTGAAGTACAATGATGTGTTTCTTTGCTTCCCATTTATTTTGAATTGTTCAATGTAGCATTTGCCAAACATTTAAGTACCTGCCAGGTGATTGGCATGGCCTGTCCTCTTGAGTCTCATGATTGCATTTTGACTTTGAACACATAAGTTTGAGTCTCCATGCTTCTTTTTAATATGTTTTTATTTACTATTTGCTAGGTAAAACAGGCAGATGAACTTGAAAACATATTGACCAAGAAGTTCCTAAGATTTTTGTCTATGAGGGCAGAAGCATTTCAGGTGTTGAGGAGGAAGCCAGTACAGGTAGATATACATTTATTCGCTGTAGAAAGATGCATTGCCCAATATAAATTGGGAATGATGTCCTATTGAAGATGTTCAGACATTTTTTTTTTCCTTTTCATATGGAAAGGTTGCATTTGCATCTGATTTAGGTCTTACCTTAATTGGTGAACTTGGCTTAAGTTTTGATTTATTGATAATGCCAGCTATTTCTCTAAATTCTTTTCCTAGGTGCATCCTTTTCAGTTTACTTAGTGTTCTAGAGAGTATAGTAAGAGACAGTCTGCTTAATGTACAACAACCATCATAACCTGGATCGTTAGCACACTTAGCTCTTGATGCCTGGATTCAGGGAACAGGTATTTAATAGGGTATGTCACTTGTTGTGTCAATGTAGCATTACAAAGTGGGTAGGTTTAGTGGTGTGCTAATTTGGTACAATAATCTTGGAGCATTCATTTGGGATCATGCACCATTAATTGTTGGAGTTTAATAGTTCTTTCAGAAGGCTTTCTTTTGAAATTAGAGTCATACTGGATAGCTTCAATAAATCCAAAAAGTACTGAAGATATTTTCCATAATTTCAGAAGCTGTTAAAGAGTAAAATGATGTTTTGCTCTATATAAACCCATGCCACAAGATTCCTTGTCGATAGCTTTATATTACATAATGTCAGAAGACAGTTGTGGCTGATAATGACTAAAGGATTCAGCAACATTCATTGTGAAATCAGCTGAGCAATAGTAGGCCGTCAAACTTTTTGTGGAGCAGTATCTTTATATGTTCATTTGTCCATGGATTCTTTTCTGCTTTTCAGATGATAGGAGTAAAGTTCCTGGAAAATATATTATACCTCTTTTAACACTAAGAAGGTTTCCAGTGTGTAATAAGGCTTGAGAGATTTACTTATGTGGTCTACTGTGTTCATTTATAGAGAACAGACTTTGTAGTAGCTTCTGTGCATTGTGGATTTATCTATTTCTTGCCTTTGCTTGAAGGGTTATGACCTAAGCTTCCTTATTACGAACTACCACTGTGAGGAGATGCAGAAGCATAAACTCATTGATTTCATTGTGCAATTTATGGAGGCAAGTTTTCACCCTTTACACTTGGTTCTTTGGTCTGTGGTGAATTACTTTAAATATTATGCTTTCTTGTGGACATGTTAACTCTACTTACTTTCCTTCATCTACCCAGAGGTTCTTGATTGAAAACTTTGTATTTTTTTCAAAAACAAAACCATTTCCCTGCCAGTTCAAAAACTTGTATTATTGTTTATGACTAAAGCTTTACAAAATAATGCTGCCTTCTATGATATAGGCAATTAATATGGAAATAATTTTCTGCACATGTTTACCTCATAAGAGAGGTTTTTTTCCCATGAAAAGTGAAGTAACTCAAACACTAAAATTTTTAATCAAAACATCACTACTATTCCCCCTAAAAAAGTGAAGATGGCAGATAGCTCTATGAAAATGTAGGGTCTTGGTTTACTTTGCATGTCATGACTGCTCTTTGAAACTAATGCATGTATTGGAGTTTGGTTTACAGTTGTGTGTCTTGGGAGGTGCTGAAGTGGAGCCGTATTTAAAGTTGACCCTGAGTTTTAGACTTTTACTTTCATTTACATCTTGAATAAGCCTAATGAAATAAATTATTAAAAAGGAAATAAATATGATAGCAAAAAATATTAACAGGAAACAACTTGTGCAGTTCACAGGATTGGCCAATTAAAATGTATTGAATGCAGCAACGTTAGTTAGCGGTCAATGGGCTCAATTTATGTTGTCTTTGACCCTTGGTCCTTGTTTGGTTTTCATTTGTTATGCATCCTTCTAATGTTCAGATCGGCGTCTTGTGACTTACAGGATATAGATAAAGAGATAAGTGAACTCAAGATGTCTGTTAATACACGAGGAAGGTTGGTCGCTGCAGAGTTTCTGAAGCAATTTATCTGATCCATCTTATTGTGCTATTGACTCATCAAGTTTCCCCCTGAAAGATTTTGTCAAGCCGAATTCTCATGTCATTGTGATGCAGCCGCAAGCTCGGACCGGCATTGTCAGTCCCTTGCTGATTGCTGTTTGTGAATAAGTAGTCATTTAATTTTCAGCTGACAAAAAAGAGAGAGTAAGCTGGGCAGATTGTCATATTATACTGTTTTGAGCATGAAGATGATCAGACTTTATCCTGTTTGGCTGATTCAATGGCTGTATAGTATTTGATTTGTTAGAATTGCTTATTGCTCAGTCTATTGTGAACTATATTTTCTTATTCAGATGATGCCAGTGTCGATTTCTACTTTTAAAATGAGTAAAAGCTCCTGTTGGAATCAGGAGTTGCCTGAGTTGGGCATAAAGCCCTTCTTCACTCAGATTCCTGAAAAGTACACTAGTTTAGAGCTCCAATGGGCTAGAGCAAGAAGAGCATTGTAAAAACCCTGGACTAGCTCTGGATCTTTGCTTGGTAGTACAAGCATGGATGATGCAAGAGATGGTGATAGAAAAATTCTGAAGGTGCAACCTCTTGCATTGTTTTCATTCCAAATCCAGCGGCTGACAATTGATATTATATGGTAGGAGGTGACAAGATTAATTAAAGTACTTGAACAGACAATCATAAATGCCTATGATCCACTTGTTTATAACCCAATTGACCTCGTGATCTCTTGTAAGAAGACTTCTAGATCTTCGTTTGGCTTTGGATTCTTTAGATGATTCCACGATAGGTCCCCTAACTTGTGTGGTTTTGGCAATTGAATCCTCAAACTTTTAGTTGGTGCTTCAAGTAACCTAAATTTCATTAGTCGTTTGAATAAATTCTATACTCGTAAAAACGCACTATTATGTCGATGTCCCTGTTGATATGGCATTTTTACTATAAAAAAATTAATGAAATCCTGTGAAATATCTAGAAAAGTCTAAAATTCATCCGAAAATGGGAATGAGAACTTGAAAAAGGAAACTTAGGGAAAAATCAAGGGAAAAGAAAGGAGAAGAGAAAGGAAACAGAGAATAACTTGCTTGAAGAGAAGAACGTCCTCTTTCTTCTCATCTTCTTCTCCCATCCAAACAGTCCAAAGAAAGGACTACTTTTAACGATGGTTGGCCTACTTTTAACAATTGGAGTTAGACCGATTAAAAATTTAAGATTCAATTGAGAAAATCACACAAGTTAGGGATCAATTGTGGACTTTATCCCTTTGTTTAAAAAAAAAATGAAATCAAAGATAAATAAATCCGACTTGCACTATCTAGAAGCAACTCAGATTACCTATGATTGTTCAATTATTGTTATGTGTTGATGATCACAGTTATTTTATAGTTACTTCTAACATCGGAATCCCATTCCTCGTAAAGATTTTAAATTCAGGACTATAATTCCATATATCTGTTTTACATTTCAAATCTTTTAGTCACTCAGTGCAAAGAAAATTAGAAATTGACCGCAACTCCTAACGAATATATTATTAATTTGTATTTACATATTAGGAGCATTTTCATAGTAATAAGCCCACAATGAATTACGTTCTAATTAGACTGGTGCAGGAAGGCTCCGATCTTGATTGAATAATTTGGTCCGAGTCTGTGAGATTGTATTTTTGGCCAACCTCGTTGAATATCCCTGTGGTTGAAATTACATGTGAGGTGCACATGGGACGGTCTTCGATTAAAAGATGACAGAACAAGTGTCAATGTGTACCTTTGTTCACAGACCAAAAAAACATATATCCCTTCGGTCCAAATCGGAAAAGTAAAGGATTCTTGTTCTTTTTGAGACAACCATAAATCTCACCTATATAAAGGATCTCTCTCTCTCTCTTAAGATTAAAGGTGGTTGATCAATAGAGAAAAGAAGAGGCACATTCACGTGATAACATTGGAGTCAACCGATCGAACTCTCTCCTCACCGTGCCTACGCCATTGCTGCTGCGCCTCACAGCCGCGCCAGACCAGCCCTCGCCGTGCCAGACACTCCGGTGAATTCCTGCAATTTTTCCGGCGACCCCTGCAGCACACCTAGCACCAGCACCGTCGTTGTAGGCTCGACCGTGAAGTTTGGCGTTGTCGTTCCTCCCGCTGCTTGTTTCTAGTCCCGGCGCCATCGTTCGCCACCTAATCCTGACATTTTTGCTGAGACTGCCAGCCTCTCCGCCACGCCCCGGCCATACCCTTTGCCTTGTTGGTTACCGCTGTGATCCACTCGTTCCCTGTCATCGTTGGAATCAATTGTCCAATTTAGGTAATTTCCAAAATAACATTATATTCAAATAGTCAATTACCTAATATGAAGAACTGTGATTCCAATGTGTTTTGGTTTGAGTTTTAGTTATACCTCGAATATATAAGGGCACGTTTGGTAACGTTTTTGTTCAAAAATTGTTCCAGGAAACAGAAATAGAAAAAACTATTTGTTTAACAATTTTTGACTAGAAAAGACGCGTTTGGTAAACTTGTTCCGGAAATAAAAAATGAATAGAAATGCGTTTGGTAAATTTATATTCTTTTTTTGTTTCTTTTAATTTTTTAATATTTTTATTTTATTTTTCCTTTTTCCTTTCTTTTTTTTTCTTTTGGCCGGGCGGCCTCACCCGCCCACGACGAGGCTCGCCGGCCCCGGGCGAGCTTGGCCTCACCCGCATTCGGCGAGGCTGAGTTTCGCCGGCCCTTGGCGGGGCTCGGCCTCGCCGGATCTAGGCGAGCTCGAGCTCGCTCGCCCAAGGCGAGGTCGAGCCTCGCCGGCGCGGTGAGGCCGAGCCTTGCCATGGGCCGGCGACGCTTCGGTGAGGTCGCCGGCCATGGCGGGCCGTGTGACCGGCCAAAGAAAAGAGAAGAAGAAAAGAAGAAGAAAAGAAGAATAAAAGATAAGAGAGAGAAAAAATGTTCTTCAAAAGTGTTTCTGGAACAAAAAAAAAACTTTTTTTTGTTTCTCATTTCCGTTCCAATTTTGTTCCGGGAAAAAAAAAGATTTTGAAAAAAACGCAAACAAACGCGTTTCTGTTCTTTTTTTATTCCCGGGAAAAAAACAAATTTTTGTTCATAAATAAGAAAAAAGAACATTACCATGCAGGGCCTAAGTTTCCCCGTTTGAGTTATAATAGGGGATTTGATCTTTGAGATTAAAAATTGGATCCTTGATTAAATTTGTTTCCTATTTTGGGTGTGGTGAATATTTAATAAATCTTTACTCGTTAGTTTAGGAACATTCATATAACAAAAATATAAAAAAGATGCATTGCATTTAGTTTAAATTGCATCCATGAATGTTTCCTAATTTAAGAATTCATATGTTTAGTGCATTGGAATAATGTAGTAAGTTAGGAAATTACCTAATTTAGATTAAGATTTAATATAAATTATTTCGTAGTTTTATTTGGGCCATCATGTAAATTTAGACAATTTCCTAATTAAATTTATAAAGAAAATGTAAAAAATATTGCATACATATCCATATATAATTAATTAGTTTATAATACCCATGTCATATTATCATGTCATTTTAGTAATCATATGCTAAGGGTCAAATAATCTAAGTCATGTCATGTAGATTAATAATTACATTTCATGCATTGCATATAGTTTAAATTTCATAAAAAGAAAAACACCAAAACTAAAATAAAATTAATGGTCATTGCATTTAGAAATCATGTTTGAAGAATGCATGCATTATTTGGTCTTTAAGTAATATTTTGCAAAAACACTGGATGTGTTGGACATAATGAATCTTTACTATTGCTTAGCCCATCAAGGTTTTTCTATTTCCCGTGTTTGGTTGTCCATATTTCCAGTCAAGATAGGTTTAGATATGATATGATAAGATAAGAAATCTAGGATTTTTGTCCTATTCTATGACTATTTGGTGAACTATAGATTTGAAGTTAGATATTTTCATATCCTATCTTATCTTATCATATCCATTGTTTGAAAGAAATTGTATATAAATATAAAGGATATATATGCCCCTACATGGTGCTCATTAATTGATATCGATCTTATTATCATAAAAATATCATTCTCATGCGTAAATATATCTGATTGTACAACTTTTTCAAGTTTTTCATCATCAACTCTATGTGAGATTACCCTTGATGCCAGAACCAATGAACTTTTCTTCAAACCACTTCTAAAACGTACCGATGTAACAAATTTTGAACCCGTTATCGGCTTCCATTTCTTGCACAATTAGCTCTTTAAAACCATCTAAAGTGCATTCTATTCATCTATTGTCCATACACTTTGTTCTCTCTTTGTTCCCCTTCCTTGAGTTTGACTGAAATCGTTACTTTCCATTGCTAAATAGTGTGGTAGAGAAAATTTGATGATAGGGACAACATGGTACTACAATTATAAAATGATAAAGTCATAATTCAAACATTACATAAGGAATATATGTCTCAATGATGACAAACCACTAAACTTGTCTAATAGAAATGAAAAAGAAGAAGGTTACAATGCAAGTCTTACAAAAATGGGAAACACGTGATTTTTTTTTTTTTAAATAATGCCAAATCATGCAACTCCTCCATGTCCTCGACTTGCATTCCACTCATTAAACATTTGCATTGCCAAATTTTGCCTCCGTGTCATCTAATGATCCAACGGCTCAACAACATCAATTGTTTCTACATCTTCAATGGTGTTAGCAACTTCATCTAACCATGCCTCAATTGGATTAGTGGCCATGTCTCTTCTCATCAAGTCGTGGATAAGGCAACGGGCTATGATTATTCGATTGCTTTCTAATTGGATAAAAAGATGGACTCTTAAGAGTAGCCCACTATAACTAAAGTAGACCAAAGCATCTTTATGACATTTCTAGTTTGAGAATGCTTTATGTTTAAGTACTCCTCAAGGGAATTTGGCATACAAACTTATGTCCACTCGAATAGGTGGTATCGAGTACCTTTATAAGGAGCAAGAAAGCCCTCCCCATTTGTGTATCTAGTATCTACAAGATAATAATTACCTAATAACAAATGATAGCATTATTAATAGTCTTAGAATCATCAAAACCTACATGATAAAGAATTCAACATATTGATAAAGCTTTGTCTTACCAATAAAAATCTTCATACCATTGGGTTTAACTAAAATATCTCAAAGCACTCTAGAATCTACTGTTAAGCCTTCCCATTTAGGTTAAACATAAATTAATCTTATGTCGCATGAGCAAACTCCTAATACATTGGTTGCTACCTCATCCTTTCTATTTTGATACCTTGGTTTATCAACCTCTTGAACACGTATCTAAACGTATGTGCCATCTAATGCTCTTGAGCAACCCTAGAAACATGAAGTTAATGAAATAACCTTATCTTTAAAGTATTAAATTAGTCCATGTAATAGCATAACAAACAGACCTTAAACCATCTCTCATTTGTACATTCCTTTAGGACTGGTTCAAGTGAGACACAAAGCTTACTATGCATTCTTATCACAGCATTTTAAACTAAATTAAAATACGTACTTATTGTCTCCCCAAACCTCATAAATCTAAACTTGATGACATAATTTTTCACATGATGGGCAAGTATATGTAGGAACATTGTCACTTCTATAGTTACAAGTGCATCGTTTTTTAATTCACCAATTGTACGTGCCAACTTGCATAGTAGAGTAAATGTTTGCTTATCCATCCTAAGTTATTCCACACTATTCAAGTCACTACTGTTAATGAGGCAGTCAAGGTGATCTAACGAGCTTGGCTTCTAACGAATGTGCGATCCTTTAATATATGCCTACAATAGTGCCTTTCAGTAGTATTGGACACTACAATCATATAGATCATAGACAAAAGCAACATTTGTAGGTTCATCTTCTCTAATATCAGAATGGTAAAAATTTCCTCTCTATTGATCCATTTCTAATAAGGAAAATAACCATAACATTAGGCAAGGTTAGATAATAGCAAAATCATCCAAAATAACATCTCTTTTAAATCAACAAATTTTCACAAAATTTCACTGAACAAATCCATGATTATTGCTAGAAATATATTTACACAAAGAAACAAACTAAAGTTGATTCATGATTATTAACGACTTTGTGAAGAGATAAATGTTTTCTATTATTCAATAAAAAATAGGGTTACATATATATATTCATAACAAAGATGCAATTTTACCCTTATTACTCACTATATTTTCCAACACTCCCCTTCAAGTTGGGATATAGATATAGAATAATCCCAACTTGTTACATAAGAAGCTCACTCTAATCTCGTAAAAGTGTTTGAGAATTGATCCTCTCGTCTTTGTGTGTTGAAGAATAACCTCCCTTTCTAAACTTTTTCTCGCACAAAATGACAGTCAACCTCAATATGCTTAGTTCACTTGTGAAAGATGGGATTAGATGCAATATAAATAGCGGATTGATCATAATACAACACTGATGGATTTGATGGTGACATTTCATTCTTTAATAGTAACATGTTCAACCATAGTAATTCACTTGTCACATGTGCCATAACTTGATGTTCAGCTTTAGTGCTTGATTGGGAAACTACATGCTATTTCTTGCTTTTCCATGCAATTAAATTACCCCCAAGAAACACACAATAGCTTGAAGTAAATCTCCTCATCTAGCCTAGTTAACATCAGAGAAGCCTGTAGTGTTTAGATGGCCATAATTCTTGAATTGTAGTCATTTACCTGGTGTTCCCTTTAGATATTTGACAATTGGATGCACAATATCCTAATTAGTTGTACGACGAGAACTCATGAATTGATTTATTACACTAACTACGAAAGATATATCAAGTATTATGATATTAAGATAGTTTAACTTACCAACTAATCTCCGATACTTTGCTAAAACATGTAATAATTATCCATGTTCTGCATCAAGTTTTATGTGGGGATCCATAGGTGTATGATTGGCTTTACTCCAAGAAATCCAACCTCACCAAGGATGTCCAGTACATACTTTTGTTGCGATAAATTAATACCAGCATGTGAATAGGGTACTTCAATACCAAGAAAGTATCGAAGATGTCATAGATCTTTAGTACTAAATTCTTTATGTATAAATTGCTTAAGTTTTTGAATGCCACTTGAATCACTGCTAATGATGATGATATCATCTACATATACAACTAGAAGAATACAACGAGCTAAAGATAGAGCTAAAAACTGAATGATCTACTTGACAATGCGTTAATCCAAATTTGATAATTGCATCACTAAATCTACCAAACCAAGCACGAGGAGATTGTTTAAGTCTATACAAAGCTTTGCATAAACGACATACCACATTCTCCCCTAAGCAACAAACCCATGTGGTTGCTCCATGTAGACCTCCTTAGCCAGATCACCATGTAAAAGGGCATTTTTCACATCCAATTGATGAGGGATTTAGCCAAATTGCGTAGCCAATGAAATAAAGACACGGATAGATAGAATTTGGCCACTAAAGAGAACGTGTCATCATAGTTGATACCATAAGTTTGAGTATACCCCTTCCCAACAAATTATGCCTTCAATCAATCTAGAGTACCATCCAAGTGAACTTTAATGGTGAAAACCTAAAGACAACCAATAGGTTTCTTATCAGTAGATAAGGATTAAAGCTGCCAAGTTTTTTTTCTGAATGAGTGCTTGCATTTGATCCTCCATGGCACAACACCAACCTGGATGAACAAGAGCTTCAACAACATTACTAGGCATAGAAATAGAAGACAACGATGAGACCAAGGTAGAGAAGCTAGGAGATAAACGATCATAAGACAAAAAATTTGAAATAGGATGACGCGTATTAACACAACTAGAGAGACCATAATAAGGAGCATAACGATTAAAAGGACAACCAACACAAGAACATGAATCTTTTTGAGAAGCAATGGGTGAATAAGGATCAGAGGCTAGCACTATAAATGATGGGGGAACAGATGAATCAGGTATTGATGAAGACTGTATTGTCATAGTTGGAACTATATTGTGTCAATGATAGATGCGATCATCAAAATGAAATTTTGTGGATATAACTGGAGAGATGGAAGGTAGTGGAAGCATTGGTAAGACACAACCATCACTATCACATGTGTCAGTGAAACTTTCTAGGAAGAAAAATTTGACTAATCTTCAAAGAACGTCACATTTGTAGAGATGAACATACAATGGCGAGTAGGATTGTAACATTTGTATCCTTTCTGAGTCCGAGAGTATCCCATAAGGACACATTTTTCAACACGAGGATCCAGTTTATCAAGACCTGAAGTAGGATAATGTACAAAACAGACACACCCAAAGACCCAAAGAGATAAGGAAAAGAGAGGACGATTGGGATGTAAAATTGAGAATGGTGTCTCCCCTTGAAGAATAGAAGTTGGAAGCCTATTAATTAAAACATGCAGTAAGAATAGCATGGCCCCAAAAACATTTAGGTAGATGCATATGAAACATGGAGCGACGGGCAACATCAAGAAGATGACGATTTTAACATTCAACTATGCCATTTTGGTGTGGAGTGTTTGAGTAGGAGGTCTAATGAATAATACCTTGAGATTCTAGAAATGGCTGGAAACCAGCAATTGTAGCAAGGTATTCTCTAGCATTATTTGATCATAAATGTTTGATAGTGATATTATATTGATTCAACACATTGAAATAAAACAATTGAAAGCAATGAAAAATCTATGTACGGTCTTTTATTAGGAATAACCAAGTCATTAGGGAAAAATCATTCATGAATATAACAAAATATATAAATCTAGAGACATCAGGCACATGACATGGACCCCATATATCTAAATGAACCAACTCAAGTAGACTAGACACATGACTCTAAATGCGGGAAGGAAAAGAAGCTATATGATGTTTACCAAATTGACAAGCTTTATACTGGAAGGAACTTATAGACTTAGACTCAAGAAATAGATGCCAAAGTATGTTTGGTGGTGGATGACCAGCATGACAATACATCCGATATACATTAATGGATATATGTTTCATAGCTGTGACATCTAACACCTTCTTATCATGATAGTATAGGCCATTTAATTCATGTGCCCCACCAAACATCTGTCCAATCTTGAGATCCTGAATGACACAACGAGAAGAGGAAAATGTTACATAACAATTTAGTTCTTTTGTTAACGAGCTAATAGAAATCAAATTACAAGGAGATTTTGATAGGTAAAGGACAAATGACAAAGAAAGAGAGGGACTCAAATGAGCAACTCCTACACTACTAACTTGAGATTATGAACCATTTGCTAATGTAACTGAGTTTGATAATAAAGGGGATGTAGAGTGAAAAGAAGATAGTAGGTTAGAGTTACTTGTCATGTGATTGGTAGCTTTAGAGTCTATAACTAAAGAATCAGACACTGTAGACAACAAACACAATGAACTATCTTTAGAGGTTTGTGCCAGAGTTGCTGCAGGATTTGAAGATCCTCTCACTTGTTGGGAGCAAACCAATGCATCATACTTAGCATGTGTCAATGTAACTGAATTGCCTGTATTATGAACTTTAATTGAACTTGGTGGAACCATTGAGGGAGGACCAAGAGAATCCCCAACCTTTGCATATGCAACAAGGGGTAGTTTGAGCTCTGGGTGAAGCGTATAGCAATAAGCTTCTATATGTCTAGCACTTTGACAATGATGGCAATAGCGTGAACCATGACCATAATCAGAATTAATGGTACCACAAGTCTCAACTCTCCATTCATGGCCTCCATGACCTTCACCATGAACAACATCGTGTTCATGACCTCGATAACCACAACCTCAACCTCCACATCCATTAGGACTATGGGCAAGCATAGCACTAATCTCCACCATCGGTGTGGAAAAACTTTTCTCAGGAATTGTAGAATGGGAGAAGACTCAATCTACTGTGGGAAGAGAACTCTAAGATGTAATATGTTGACGAAGAGATGAATACTGAGGCCACAATGACTTGAGATATAATATTACCCTCAAATCCTCACATTCTTTAGCCAAAACATCTAGAACATTCAAGGTAGGAAGATAATTATCCAATCATTGGTAGAGAGTTGTTAATCGAGCATAATGATTGGATAAAGATTGATCTTGTCACGCCTTGAATCTCAAGCATGCGTACATCCATTGGTGGTCGATAAAATTGCGACGTCCTAGGACGCGTCGTTGACCAATTCATTTTATTGCACATGCAGAAGTGAATTAAAATAATCCCCATACAATAATTAATATGGGATAGAAAAACAAGATAACAAATTTCAACAAACCACACTTATATAAACAAGCAGGTCAGCCCACAAATTTATCTACACAAAAGTTGAAGTCTAAAAAAGAAGTCCCTAGCTAACTCTATCCCGGACCCTATCTACTTGGGTTCCGAGTCTACCACAACATTGTAGGTGGGTTAGCTACCCCCTTGCCCGTAGCGGCGTTAACCGCAACAGCTGGGGACGTCAAAACCCTGCGGGGACCTTTCTGGACCCCATTAGGCCCATGACGGAACCACACCCTGAATCGATGGGGTACCCACTGTGGCAGGCCCTCATAGACATAGATAGTGGTCACGATGAGCTCATGGAGCCAGGGACTCCCAAGGATAGGGACGTCAGTACTATGCTCGCTAAATCCCTAGAGTTGTCCAAAACGCACAAGCCTCACCTCCATTTACGGACCTGAAAAGATAAAACCCACAACGGGGTGAGATAATGTTTCAACGAGTTCACGCCCTAAACCCCAATTAGGAAGGAAATACGCCTAGAGGCAGTCTAATCACACATCATAGAAGACTCACCTCGCATCAGTTCCTTCCTGTACGTTAGTATAATTCATATCACAGATGCATATAATAAATGCACACATCAATTGAAATGTCTCACTCATATCTCAATCAATTACAGGGGTCTCGATTATAAGGGCAAATCGTTATGACATGTCCCATTTCGTGCCACACAATTTTGTCCCATAATCCGACGTGTTTATCTCAATCATCACGCGTTCCAATTGATTATTGCCAGCACAGGCACGTTCTACCTGACGCACATCGGTCTTCTGGCGTAGCCGGGCATCGTCTCGCCTCGTTGAGCACGGCAATGTCTACCTCTAGATGGCATTCCCGAAGGAGCTTCGGTCCAGCCTCTACTGCGATCCGGCATCCGTTGTTAGGGGCATCCCATATAGGGGCAATGTCCACCCGATGCACATTGGGGATAGGTTCTCATAACCAGCACACGACCATCTAATCCTAGTCAATAACATTGTTCTTTGCACTCAAATGCCTTAATTAAGATAATGTACTTGGCCTATTTTCTTCGTATTAAAAACACTCGGTAAAATAATCGTGTGCGGGTACACGGTCAAACCGAATCTTAAAAATCGATATCATTCATTTTAAAAATTCCACTATTCAATATAATACTTCAAAACATTTTTGGTGTCAAAACCCGACACTCGGTGTTTTTTAATTAAATACCAAAATTTCATAATTTTGAAATAATAAACCAAAAATCACAATCACCACCCAATTACACAAATTATCATTCAATTGTATAAACTAATTGCACCACGATAATCAGCACAAAATTCCGGCTACGGGCTATTCCGGTATAATTTCCGGAAAATATTAAATAATAAAAAAATTGCAAAATTAATTAAATAAATGCAATTTAATTCAATAAATGCCTAATAAAGCTTTAAACAATAATGTAACCACCTAATTGGACCTAGAAAAATAATGCACTATACTAATTAAATAGTACAATCTAATTAACCCTTAACTAATCTAATCTAACCACATAATAAGCCTAATTAAGCAGTTGAACCACTAATTATTCTAAACTAATCACCTAAACCATACTTAAGCTAATCTAATTACCCACTAAGCATCATTAACCCCATAAGCAAGGTTTAGCAATTAAACTCATTGGATTAGCGAGCTGGTGAGTTCATGGCGATGGCAACACCAAGGCGGGCGAGACTCAAGCCTGGAGCAACGCCAAGGGAGGCCGGGAAAAGGCCAGAAATAGGCCATGAAGTCTCAGTTGTGGGTTGAGATTTCGGTTTTTCTCTAGGCCGAGAGGGCTGGTTCGGGGAAGCTAGGACGGCAGGCGGGTGGCAAATGGCAAAGGGGACAACTATGACGCCCAGGCGGCGGCGACGAGTGGCAGCGAAAGGGCGGTCAATGGCTGCTGCTAGCTCTTTGGTTGCTGGCTGGTTTCTCTGCTGGTTTTTGCCTCTCAAACAACAATAATGGAGATCAAATCAACAAGGAGGAAGAAGAAGAAGTGGCTTGTAGCTGAAGGGGAACCAAGCCTTCAATGCTTCTCCAAAATATCCCAAAACCATTTGAGTTCTTGCCCCAAAAGTCCACAACTCTAATCCTCAGCCATTTCCATGCTAAAACTTCTCTAACAAACCTCCCATAGAGCTGAAATGTTGCACCCCCCCACAACTTTGAATTTTGCAACATTTCCTTCAATTTCAACTCAAATCCTCTTCAATTAAATCCAATTGGTACCCGAAAATTCAGCTAAGGTGTCCACAATGAATCCTTGCAATTCCCTCGCCAATTGATCCCACTTGAACTCCAAAAATCCACCCAAATGGTCCTCCGAATTTCCCGATCCAAAATAGGCTAACTTTGATTTTTCGCCGAAAATCCTAGACTTGCCGAAAATTCTTCGAAGGATGAGTTGACGTTCCTAAAATAGATTGTGACATGACAAAACTTTCAATTTTTGAAATCGGGTTCAATTTCATGGTTAATTTCGACCGGATGTGATTTTAGCGTGACCTAACCTATTGGGTAAGAATTTTTAACGCATTTGACCCGTGGTCAATTATTTTCGAGCCACATTGTGTATCTTTGACTTATTGGCGACTCTCAGTTGTTGTGAAAATCTCGAGATTTCAAATACGGGCATATGGTATAGAAACGATAGAAAAATCGATTTAGTACCGTTCGACGAGAATTTTGCAATTATGTGGAATTACCCATACTCTAATCACATGTCTCAGTCTAAACGATTTATCTCTGGTCTTTGGTCGATTTTGACGATGCCGTGACCTTTGCAGATTAGCACGGTCGAGTAGTCGATTTCTGGTCGAATTCTCAAGTCTGTTGCATTTAGATTCCTTAATGGCTTCACCAGATAGATTAGTTATCTTGTGAGTGATCAGCTCAGAGAAAAGAACTATAGGGACATTGATGAAAAATCCAATTCATTTAGTCGAAAGCATGGTTGAAAATCAGGATGTCACAAATCTCCACCCTGAATATCAAATAACTTTTCCCATGTGTCACATACTTGCATCATATTATTCTGCCCTAAATAGAGTAATGCGCATTTATCCCAAACTGCTTTAGAGGAGTCACATTGAATAAAGTGAGGACTGACCTTAGGGTCTATGCTATTCCATAATAGGGTCCACATCATTGCATCTGGTACAATCCAATCGGCAGTTTTACTCTTGTCAAACAATATTATAGACGTGAGATAGTCAAGTTGCCTAGTGGTAGTAAGATAGAGCTCAACCGCTTTAGACCAGGATGGATAATTAGTTCCATCTAACTTGACAAATGTTAATTGAAAATGACCAAAAAGAGATCCATAAGTTGATCCAATGGTCGCCATTAGTGAATAAAGAATGATTGAGCCCAAAAAATGAACTTTACACAGTAATTCCTATTAGAAAGGCCTCAATCTATTTACCATACGAATCACTAAAGCACCGATGTCTCACTATCTCCTTCAATTCAATGCAACATCACACAAATATGTATACATAATGCTAATATTCAGTAGCAAATAATCAGTGAGAAAAGACAAAAATAAGTCACTTTTAGGTGCAGAATAGTAGCTCTATCCTCCGTAATGGCCACTTCTAAAATTTTGTCCAGGGCAATAAGAAATTAGGTTTCCATTCACCACTAGAAAGTATTCCATCCTTCGCCATTTCTAAGAGCCTCTCCAACACCAAATCATCAGAGAACCGTCCTATGTACTCTACATTAACCTTGGATGAAGATATTGCTCCAAAGCAAAAGCAAAAGGTTCACAAGCTGAGCCTAAGGAAATGGTGGGGCTTTATTCTGGGAATAGGTGCTTAACTTTATCTTGTAAGAGCAGGGGCTCACAAGCTACAACAAAACTTATTAAAAGACCTCAAGACAGAGCATGCTCTCCTCAGCATCGCCAAGGTTGCTCCTAACTATAAGACTTTTAGGGTTTTCAAGTCTAATCTTGGTTGGACATCGCCAGATTTGAACTACGTTAGGTTTGGTGAAATATGGTGACTTTGAGATGTGTTACGTAGAGTTAGATCTTGTTGCCAAGGCTGAGTGGCAGCATTTATAGGGCTAGTTGATGTGTTCCTAGGGTTGGTCAACGCAAAGGGACTCAAATGATGACAATTAGGGTCATCAATCAGTGTTGTGGGTCGTCGACTAGCGGCACAACCTTTTTCTAGTGATGGAACAATGTCATCGGCTGGAGATAATTGTTTTCTATTATTCAAGAAGAAAAAAGGTTACAAACATATATATGCTTATATATGCTTATATATGCTTAATCCTATTCACAACTAAGTTATCATTTTACCATTATTACTAATAATATTTCCCAACATACTCTTTCTAAGCTCTCTCAACAAATAGGAAGTGAATTGCCAATACCAACTCAATCAATAATTTAAGAATATGCAATGAATTTGGTCCTCAAACTATACATTGTGCATTGCTTGATAAAGCAAGAAGAAAATATGGGCAGATTAGACATCGGTAAAGCAACTTAGTTAGCAAAAAGAGTGAGTGGTTGTAAAACAATCTGTACCATGATACAATAATACTAATGTTCAAAAAGACAACAGGACACACAACCCTAATTTCTCAATTTTGTCATCTTCTGCTCTTTTGCTATGCAATCCCAAAGATTCCTTTTGAATGATTGACATCATTCTAAGAGCCACATTATAGTAAACAAATAACCACCGATCTGGTCATGGATTAAATGTGAAACCAAAGAAACCCTACAAAAATTTAAACCTATTGTCTTGTTTTTCCAACCTAAAAGAAACCCCAAAGCTTTGAGACAACAATAATCAGTGAAGACAAAACACTAGTGTACCAAGACAAACATTATACTACACATATGTCATGGAAAACCCACATCATTTCATACCTGAATACCGAAAAGAAATCCGCACTAAAATCATTCTTAACACCCGCAACAGTGCTTATTCAACCCCTATACCTAGCCATCATGCATAAGTGAGAGAGAGAGATTATTTTCCCCCGCGAATTAAAAAAAAAAAAAAACATGATGCTTCAACTCTTTTGCTATTTCTGCAAAGCTTTGATATGAACCAGAGGGCTACATAGAAGAAGGTTTCAACTTTGTTACTTTAGTTATAGATGAGTTGCATGGGTTAACGAAGGAGAGGGAAAAGGACATTGAAGGGTTTTCTCAAAATAGCTTTTATTTTACAGATAAGAGAAATTCTATATGATTGTATCCCATCCCCCTTGGACTTTTTTTATCCAGGTTGTATTCCCCTTATAGCTAACCTTATCCTATCCCACACAACAACCAAACATAGGATAGGATAAAACAAATTCTATGCTGACTTTCATCTGGACAACCAAATGTAGCCTAAGTAGTTTATTTATTGCTTTGAACTATTGAGTATTACATTTTTGTTTATGTACCCGCATAATCACCCATCATATGTCAGTGGTTTAAGGTTTAAATTACTAAGACTGCTTACACTAAAATAAAGAGAAAAATGTATCAAAAGAGTGTTAAATTTAGGGAAAATGTCACAAATGGTCCCTATACTTTTGCCTAATGTGCAATTTCGTCCCTGAACTTTCAATCGGCTCAATTTGGTCCCTGAACTATTGATAAATGTCCAATCTAGTCCCTGAACTTTTGATCGGCTCAATTTGATCCTTGAACTATTCATAAATGTCCGATCTAGTCCTTCGTTCTTCATTTTTCCTTTTTTTTTTTAATTTTTTTTTAACTTTTTTGCTTTTCCTCTCTTCCCTCCGCCGGGAGCCGGCGAAGGAAGCCGGCATCCGGCGAGGTCGCCCCTCCGGCGTCGGGCGAGGGCAGTCCTCGCCGGATGCGGCGAGGGAGCCCCTCGCCGACGCCGGGTGCTCCCTCACCGGCGTCGAGCGAGGGCTCCCTCGCCGGCGTCGGGCGAGGGCTCCCTCGCAGATCTAGAGAGGGAGCACCCCCGGCGAGGGAGCTCCTTGCCGACGCCGGCGAGGGCTCCTAGCGGTCGGCAAGGCGATCCCTCGCGACGTCGGGCGGGATCCCTCACAGATCCCTCGCCCGACGCCGGTGAGGGGATCGCCTTGCCGGACCGCGGGAGCCCCTCGCTCGACGCCGAGGGAGCACCCGGCGTCGGGCGAGGGCTCCCTCGCCAAGGGTGCTCCCTCGCCGGATCTACGAGGGAGCCCCTCCCGACGCGGCAAGGGAGCCCCTCGCTCGACACCGGCGAGGAGCACCTCGGCGTCGGGTGAGGGGCTCCCTCGCCAGATCTGGGAGGGAGCCCCTCGCCTGACGCCGGTGAGGGCCGCTCTCGCCTGACGCCGGCGAGGGCGAGTCTCGCCCGACGCCGGCGAGGGCGACCCTCGCCCGACACCGGCTTCCCTCCGCCGGAGGAAGAGAGGAAAAGCAAAAAAATTTTAAAAAATTTAAAAGAAGTTTAAAAAAAAAAAAAAAAAAGGAAAAACAGTAACGAAGGACTAGATCGGACATTTATGAATAGTTCAAGGACCAAATTGAGCCAATCAAAAGTTCACGGACTAGATTTGACACTTATCAATAGTTCAGGGACCAAATTGAGCCGATCGAAAGTTTAGGGACAAAATTGCACATTAGGCAAAAGTATAGGGACCATTTGCGACATTTTCCCTTAAATTTACCTAGCATAATCTAGTATCGGTACCCATGAGATATTTGGTTTGTAAAGTAAGATGGTCTCCTGCATATTACTTGGGTTTCTAATTGTTGAGAAAACTTGGCCAATGGGGGGTATATTTGTCTATTTCCTCTATTATTATTATTTTTTTTTTCGTATGGTGGCAATAAGGATCATATTGTAATTTTGGCCTTTGGGTTTTATTATAAATAGATAGCTTGGGGTCATATTGACATACCTAAGCATTCAATTCAGTTTTTTTGTCTCCCAACGCAGTTGAAAACCTTAACCCCGATCTTTTCTCTATGCAACCTTTCTTTTTTTTTTCTTCTTGCTTCCCCATCTCCCATAGAAATTCTCTCACCATCTTCTTTGCTTTCTCTCATAGTGTAGGAAAATACTAATGAGGTGATTCTTTGAATCAGTTGTCTGCCTTAAACTTCACGTTTATCAGAAAAAAGAAAACTTCTTGCAATTTGTGAAAGGCGATTCAACCTCTATTGTGATTTTTTTTTTTTATCTTCTTATTTATTGCCATTGGCCTACAATTTTCTCATGTGTGAAGACCAAAGCACTGCTAATTTTACCCTTGGACCGGAAGGGAACTAGCTTAGGTACCTTACCCTAATGGCTTGTAAGATACTGGCAGGCTTTCTAATGGTACAGCCCAGAAAAAAATAAGAGGGATGAAAGAACTCCACTAACAAACAAGTAGAGGTTCGTGGGCAAATTATCAAATTTTCAAATTCTTTGGGGAAAAGCAAATTATCAAATTTTTTCAAGTTTTCTAAACCCCGCATATCCCGTAACGCAAGCATTCCCACACAACCCAAATTGGGTCAAACGAATGTTGGACAAGGGAGCAAACGTGGTCAAACTTGAATCAAACATTTCGATTGCCGAAAGCAAGGTCCCAAAGCCCAAAACCATGCTGTCTCGAAATTAGACAATGATAAGCACTAAACCAACAATAAGTTCAATACAAGTTAAAGTCTGGTTCGGTAATTTCACTATTTGACCTAAAAATAATGGGCTAGTTGAAAATCTCTCGATACGAGCACGCAAAAATCACGCTAATCAAGGTCAGACAGATGCACCCAGCAAGAATATAACTGTCATGTAGAGCTCCCTTCTACCCTATGGTAGTTCTTCTTCCACCAAACCCTCATACCCACAGTCAACCTCCATCGCACCTTTGTCACCATCTCAATTGTTCGAAGCTTCTCCCCAATTTAGCCATGGCTTTCATCTGCTCGGCCCAATTCATCTTTGTTGTTTCCGCCCACCATCTTTGTTTCCTTGACCCTTGTTCCATGCTCGGCGAACTTCTTCCCAATTGTCGACCCCGATTCTCCTAATTGCCCTAATTGGCTGAATCCCGCTCATTTGGCTGACTTACCTGTGTTGTCCTTTGCCCACAATCTTGACCAAGCCTGTCTTTTTGCTTCGCTTGGTTGCTTCCCGTTTGGTTTGACCTTTTCTGGTCGTTTTCCCAGTTTACTGCATGTGACACACACCAAACACCTAACTCTTATGCCTTCCTACCTGTGGCAGTCTTGCTGATGGACTGCACTAGCCAGGAAAAGGATACTCGTCTCGCTGCTCTCTGCAATAGACTGGGTCGGCTCTGGTCCGAACAAGAAGTCGATGTGTGGGCCCTTGCAGAGTAGTTAGAAGAATGTAAACTAATCTTGGTGGGTAAACTACTCTCGAACCCTTCTATTAACTCCCAAGCGTTTCAGAATACACTGAAAAGGGCATGGCGCAATGACCAAGTCGAAATTTCTCAACGTGAAGCGGGGCTTTATGTGTTTAAATTCAACTCGGAAGGAGAAAAACATAGGGTTTTAGACAATGGTCCTTGGCTATTCTCGAGCCACCTTGTTATTGTGAAGCCTTGGGTACCAAACACTCCACTACATTACTATGACTTTACAACTTGTGCCTTTTGGGTTCAAGTTTTTGGGCTTCCCCTGGAAAGATGTACAGATAATATGATAAGTAAAGCTGTGAAACATATTGGTAAGGTGCAGGAAGTAAAGATTGAGACTAAAGAAGGCACAACACTACGGGCAGGGAGGGCTAGCGTGGAAATCAACTTGCAAGAACTGCTTAAACCGGGCAAGCTCATTAGATTGGAAGGGAAGAACATATGGCAAGACTTTCACTATGAACGCTTATCCCACTATTGCTACTCATGTGGCATTCTTGGTCATTATGCAATGTATTGTAAAGATATCCCCTTTGATGAGGCAAAAATGGAAGGGAAAGACAAATTATATTATGGTCAATGGTTATGAGCTGAAGTCCGAGAGCACAATCCGTTTTGGCAAGCCTTTTATGAGGCACAACCTAAACAAGATGAAGTAGAAGAGACCATACCTGAAACCCTTCAGTATAGCCAGCAACAAGCCATCCTGGAAGTCAACACAGTACAACCTGTTGATCATACTACAGCTCCAATCTTGAGGCGTGCACCTATCGATGATTCTCCATAAGCAGATGTAGCGCATAAGCTGAAGTCCCCTGTATTGGAACAACATGAAATGATCAGAGATGCAGAGGAGGCTCCTCCAAAACTAAGAAACTAAAGAGCACCAGAATGCACACTAAAGCGAGTCCCCTCAAGAAAGCTAAAAGGTATGCTCCTTATGGGTCGTGTTCTTATCTAAACGAAGGCCTTGATGAATCCCATCTTATGGATACCCCGATATTTGAGGCTGAAGGGGTAGGTAGTTGGGCCGTGGTGGCTTGCCTAAAAAAGCCACCAAATGACAAATGAAACTTATTAGCTGGAACTGTGAAGGATTGGGCAATCCCCTGATAGTTCAAACGCTAAGGGCCCTAGTGGTCCATGAAAGGCCCGACGTAGTATTTTTTATGGAAACAAAAAACTAGAACATTGTGATCCAGACAATTCAGTGGAGGTTGAAATACCCAAATTGTTTTGTGGTGAGCCCCATGTGTTTGGCTGGGGGGATGGTGGTTTTCTGGAATGATTAGGTCTCATTGTGTGTGGAGAGACAAACTACACATTTCATTGACATGATATTCACTGTTGTACCGAGTGGAAACCCAATGAGACTTACCTGTCTTCATGCGGCTGCGATATACCAACAACGACAACAATTATGGGCAGATTTGAGACACCTCAGTCACTCTAATACCCTACCGTGGGTGTGCATTGGAGACTTTAATGAGATTATATATCATTAGGAAAAAATGGGTAAGAGGCTAGCTGAGCCTTACAGGTTGCACTCTTTTCGAGAATTTTTAAATGGCTGTTTGCTAATGGATAACGAGAGCAAGGGTTGTGCCTTCACATGGGTGAACAATAGAGATGGTGAGGATGTGGTAAAAGAAAGACTTGATAGGATGATGTGTACTATGAAATGGCAATTGTCTTACTCGGAAGCCGAAGTTTTTGCTTTACTTGCTCTGGGTTCTGACCATAGCCTGCTTTTACTGACTACTGACCCCAATCCACTAAGAAGGCGGAAGGCTTTCACTTTTGAAGCCTTCTGGATACAAGATCAAGATTGCCGCAAGGTTATTGTAGATGCTTGGGCCTCTATACCACTCACGGACTCCTCTCTATCTCGCAATCTTCAGATTACCTCTTTGGCCCTCGCTAGGTGGAGTAAATCAAAATTTTCCAACGATCGTCATCAACTTAATCTGTTATAGCAGCAAATTCAGCGTATATCAATCAACCCAGTCGCAACTATGATAAAGCACAGGTAAATCGACTCAAAGATGAAGTCCAACACTTATGGCAACAGGAGGAACAATATTGGTCAATGAGATCACGCATCAACTGGCTGAGATGTGGGGACAAGAACACGAAGTTTTTCCATGCGACTACTATACAACGGCGACAAAACAACTGAATCAGTATGCTACAAGATGAACATCAAGGGTGGATCCGAGATTCCACTCAACTGAAGAATATGACGATGGATTTCTTTCAAAATCTGTATAGCTTGGTGGGCTACCGTGATTATGGACCTATTTTGACACAATGTCCCCAAGTTGTTACAGCAGAATTGAATATAGTTTTAACAGCAGAGGTATCTCAGGAGCAAGTCAAGCAAGCGACATTTCAATTAGGGGCTACTAAAGCCCCGGGACCCGATGGCTTGAATGGGCTGTTCTACCAAACTCACTAGGACATTCTACAGGAAGATATATTTATCTTAGTGCAAGACATTTTTATCTTAGGTGTGTTGGCCCCCGCTTTCAATAGAACACTTATCGCTCTGATTTTAAAGATACCGCATTAGATCAATATCGACCTATTAGTCTATGCAATTTTATCTATAAAATCATATCCAAAGTGCTAGCGAATCACCTGAAACCGTGGTTACCTGAGTTGATTTCAATGAAACAGAGTGCCTTTATGACTGGCAGACAAATACAAAATAACATTTTGGTTATCCAAGAGGTCTTACATCAGCTAAAAATTAGGGCGGAGAAGAAAATTTTTTAGGCAGTACTAAAGCTAGATATGCATAAAGCATATGATCGGGTTAAGTGGGATTTCCTAGAGGCCTATCTTCGACAAATGGGGTTCCATGGTAAATGGGTATAGTGGGTGATGCAATGCATTACCACGGTCTCCCTCGGCGTTAAATTAAATGGTGAACCATTACCCTATTTCCATCCAACAAGGGGCTTAGACAGGGCGATCCCCTCTCTCCATACATGTTCATCATTCTGGCTAATGTCTTATCTATCCTTATTCAGCAAGCTGTTGACATGGAAAATCTAACAGGGATCAAATTTAACAAGTGGTGTCCTACTCTATCTCATATATTTTTTGCGGATGATGCAATATTTTTCTTAGATGGCCGGATCCTTGAATGCCAAAATTTAGTGAACATACTGCATCAATACTATTTAGCCACGGGCCAAGCTATGAATAGAAACAAATTAGGACTCTTCCTCAGTAGAGATTGCCCTATTAGTTTAAAGCAAAACCTGGCTAGAGAATTGAGAGTACTTGTGCTTGAAAGGACTGGCAAATACTTGGGGTATATCATTTGATTGGGGGGTTTCCAAAAAAGATATGTTTGCTTGGATTCTAGGGCGGGTTAACGCAAATGCTGGCAGGGTGGAAAGAGAATCTCATATCTAAAGGAGGGAAGGAAAACTTGTTAAAAATAGTGGTACAGGCACTCCCACAATATGCCATGTCAATATTTAAGCTTCCTATCTCTATATGTAAGTCCATTGAGCAGAAAATAGCCAAGTTTTGGTGGCAAAATGATTGTGTTAGGTTGGGAATACATTGGAAAAGCTGGGACTTACTTAAAGAGCGGAAGGATAATGGGGGGCTTGGATTTAGAGATTTACTTACCTTCAACAAAGTGCTTCTGGGTAAACAAGCGTGGCGACTCTTCCATAATCCATCATCCTTATGGAGTCGCATTTTCAAGGGACTATATTTTCACACTAACGACTTCTGGCATGCAGCAAAAGGAACTAGACCATCCTGGGGTTGGCAAAGTTTACTCTTAGGTAGAGATTCCATTTTAAATCAGCTTCAGTGGTCAGTTGGTAATGGGCAGAGGATACGAGTCCGCAAGGACAAATGGCTACCAAGGGGAATCATTGGCAGGCCAGCACCTAGAGGAGAGCCCGAGAGGGTGGCTAGCTTTATAATTCCATAACAGCATACTTGGAACGTTCCTCTACTCCGACGTAGCTTTGATTATCAGACTGTAGAGGACATTGTCGCCCTACAGTTAAGCTCTACTTCCACTACAGATCAACTTATCTGGATAGGGACGCATACCGGACTATATACAATGAAAAGTGGCTATAATTCCCTCAGACAAATAGCTCACAGTATTGCTAGCACCCATGCATCCACATCCTACCAAACACCACCCCTGTTATGGCAATAGGTTTGGAAAGTGAAGACCGCCCCCAAACTTCAAATATTTTTGTGGTCTTTATGCCACAACACCCTCTCTACAAAGGACAACCTATTTTGGCAACACATTATCCCCGACCTGGTATGTCAGCTTTGCCCATTCCATATCCCCGAAACTACCGAACATCTATTTCTACTCTGCCCATGGACACGGGGTATTTGGTCCCACCCTAAAGTCAAGATAGACATATTAGCTTACAACACACATCGAATGGATGCTTGGCTAGCAGCTCTATTTGTGAATAAGGCCAACTTACCTGATCTAGAGACCATCGCATTCCTTCTTTGGCAAATTTGGAAAGCGCAAAACCACTTCATCTTCCCACCAACGCCCCGAACAGATTATGGATCTGGCTTTCACAAACGCAACGATTACTCTTCGCACATTGCAGCCTACGTTGGACACATAGCAACCTTTGCTGTGACATCCTAAATTTCCGGTACTGTTTTCAATTAAATAAATTGGACCTTTCATCGACGCGTCTATAGTGCTATTCTCAAAACTGATCACTCGTGAGATAACTAGATTATTTGGAGAAGTCATTAAGAGATTTTAATGTAATGGACTTGAGAATTCGACCATAAGTCGACTACTCGATTATGCTAATCTGCAAGGGTCATTACGGCATTGTCAAAATCGATCAGAGATCAGGGATAAGTCGATTCGACTGAGATGTGTGATCAAAGTGTGAGTGATTCCACCCGATTACAAAATTCTCATCGATCAGCACTAAACCGATTTTCTGTCGTTTTGGGTACTTTATGCCCGTAATTGAAACCTTGAGATTTTCACGACTACCGAGAGTTGCCAATGTGTTGAGTGGGTTTATTGTGGCTCGAAGAAAATTGACCACGGGTCATTTGCACTAATTTTTTTTTAAAACTACGCGGTAGCCTAGGTCACGCTAAAAGCGCGCTCAAGTGAAATTAACCGCGAATTTGAGTCCGATTTCAGAAATTGAAAGTTCTGTCATATCACAATAAATTCTAAGAACTTTGACTCAGTCTAAGAAGATTTTTCGGAAACCAGAGACTTTTTGGGAAAAAGTCGACATAGGACTGTTTTTGTTCAGAAAAAGCCGATGATCATTTTTTATCGCAAATTTGGGATGCAAGATGATTCAAGGGGCGAGGAAAATACTAAATTGAGTATTGACTCGACCACGAGATTTTTTTAGGGCCAATTGAGGTTGATGTGAGAAGAGTCAAATGTCCCATTGAAGCCATTCCCTTACAAATTCGTATGCCCCCCATTGCCTAGCCTTTTGGACCACTTCAAGAGTCCAAAGATGAGGAATTTGGTGGCTATTTGAGGGCCAAGGGATCCTAACTTGGTGGACAAGCTCATAGGGGACAAGCTTGTGGAAAATAAGCTTGGTAGGCCCCCTCCAACCTCATCTCTTCCTTCTCTCTCTCCCTCATTGCCATCCAAGCAATCTCTCTCTCCCTCCATCGTTGCTGTTCAAAGACCACCAGCAGCCAAGGAAGTCATCGGAGCAGCCGCACCACTGCTGGACCATTTTCCTCCTCTATTTTCACTTATGACGGTTTCTGCTCCCGTTGACCTTTCGCCAAAGATATGAGTTGAAAGTGGTATTCCTATACAAATTAGCCAATGATACATCCATCACCGTGACTAGCACATCTAGACCGTTCCAAAGAGCCCAACGTCGCCTTGAACGGAGCCACCAATCGTCTTGTACGGCCGTTGCAAGCCGCTGGTCGCAGGTCCGTCAATCTCTTGCTCGCTTGTACTATTTTGCATTTTTCGCGAATTTCTCTCAATTTTGACCCTTCCTTTGCCCGTTCCAACCACCATTGCATCCCCCTTGACCCCGGGAGTCACGGTTATCGACCACCCACTCACTGGAGCTCCAATCAACCCGTTTCTTCACCATTCAACTGTCAATTACCCCTCCAAGCCATCCACCGGTCCATCGTTGTCATTCCCTCGCCAAACTAGCTTTTGTTTCTTTGTTTTGCAGCTTAAAACAGAGAGGAATTTTGTGGGTTTCCAGCCGGCTTCCGGGCCCATTTTGGAGGTGTTTCGGGCCTCAAAACCTAAGCCTGCTTTGAGAAGAAATTTCTCCCACGACGTTTCTGTCGGTTTGATCCAACCCGCTCGTTAAACAAGTGACTTTTGCTCACTAATTCCTACTTAGTAGGCTAATGATACTTAGTGGTTATTTAGATTTAATTAAGTGTGATTAGGTGGATAGATTAGAGTAGAGTAATTAAATTAGTGTCTTATCAATGCATGTTAAGCAAATGGTTAGTGATATTAGCAAGTAGACTCGTGTTATTATTTATTGAATGAGTCTCGAAAATTTTTCGGGTCCATCTCGGCTTCCAATTAGGCATTACGGGCTTAAATTGGATTTCTTGTATTTATTTAATATTTTTCATAATTATTTAATTAATTAACTATTTTTTCGGAAATTAGGCTGGGATAGCCAACAACCGGAATTTTATGCTAATTATTGTGGTGTAGTCCATTTATTTATTTCAGCGTTAAATCGTGCTGAATTAATTTAAATATGATTTTAAGATTTTATTCCTAAATTAATTAAATTTGGTAATTAAGTGGAAAATTACCGAGCGTCGGCCTACAGCGCCAAAAATCTATGAAAATAGTGGGACGTTCAAAAGTGAAAATGTTATATTTTGACTAAGGCTGGCCGTGTACCCACGCACGAGTATTTTGATCAAGAATGATAAAAACGGTGAATTAATTAAATGATCATTTATCAGCATACTATGAAAGTATGGCTGGCAGTTTCTGGCGATCATATATACATTTATCAGCATACTATGAAAGTATGGCTAGCAACTTCTAGCGAGCATATATACATTTATCGGCATACTATGAAAGTATGGCTAGCAGTTTCCAGCAAGCATATATACATTTATCAACATACTATGAAAGTATGGTTAGCAACTTCTAGCGAGCATATATAATATACTATATCAGAAATTGAGGTAACTCTTGGCCAGTATATATACATAGTATATTATCTCATTATTTGAGGCAGCTTCTAGTGAGCTATACTACCTATTATTAGCTTATATGAAGCAGTCCTGAGTATGATTGGACTTATAGGTAGTATTGATTGAAATGGCCGGGAAATGGTCATCGTTGACATGTAATCGAATAGGTCGATTGATCAATGATTTGATCTGATGCGGTGAATTGATGTGATTCCTGTATATCTGATATATACTAACTTGTAGGAAGGAACTAAGGCCAAGGCAAGTCATCTGACTCGTGTTGTGCTTAGGCAGCTTCTTGAATGTATTGGCTTCCTAATCGGGTCTTAGGAAGGTAGAACTTATTGAGATGTAGTCTCACTGGTTATTGAATAACTATTTTTAGGTCCTTAGATGGCTATGGTGAAGGACCAGAGGCTCGAAGTGTAGAAAGTGAAGCCTGAAGAATTGACGATCCTATTGGACTAATTAGTCATATGACAATTTTCTTTTGATGGGAGTCGATTCCTTTTTGCAGACCTTGTTTTATGAACTTGTGGTTTAAAACCTAACTTAACAATTCACCTTGTATATATTCACACTATGGTTTGCAATGTATATAAGGGTGGTTGCTTTAAAGTGGAAATTTGGAGTCCTACTTTCCTATCCCATTGTTTTTTTTATCTAGGGATTATTTATATGCTTTCGTATGCGTATTAAAATGAATGGGTTGGCGATGCGTCATGGGACGTTGCTATTATATCGACCAGGTGAGGGATGGGTGTGTGCCCGAGGATTGTGGCGTGACATTTACTGAACCCTCATCGGCTGTGGATTCCCTCGGAGCTTGGCATCCTCAAAATTAATCTTGACGGGGCTTTTCCCATCGCAGGTCACACAGGAGCCATTGCGTGTGTTTGCAAAGATCACTCAGGCACCCTGATCGACGGTTTCTCCAATAGCGTCCAAGCGTCCTCCTCGCTGCAATCAGAGATCCAAGCCTTAATACTCACTCTCCCATATTTGCTATAGAAAGGAAAGGCCGACGCTCACTTATTGGTTGAATCCGACTACCTTGTGATGGTAGAAACTGTGAACCATCGCCAGTTGCCGCCGTGGGACTGTCGAGCACTGTTCGTAGACAGCGCCTCGCTGATCCTCTGTTTCCCCAATTTGCATATATGGCATTGCAGACGTGAAGCCAACTCTAGAGTTGATTAGGCCGCCAAGGCCCATGGCCATGGAACCCTTTCTCCAAACTGGGCCTTTTCACCTCCCCAAATTCTCTTGGATATGCTATGTACTGAAGCCCTGATTAAGGGTTGTAATATTTTCCCTACTTGAATGAAATGCTACGTTTTTAGACCAAAAAAGTCAGACAGGGGAGATATGGGCCAGGAAAGAATGAGCCTAGAGATGAGGCGCCAAAACCCTATAGAGATCCCTTCGTCTATATATGGCAGTGAGTTTATTCCTTGATAAGAACTAATTGAATGATAATTTTTAATTTACTGTGAGAATAATTATCTATTTTGGACCATAAAAAACTAAATAACAAATAATTATAAATTATTATGGGGTTCACTCTTTTAAGAATTTGTGGCTCATAACCAATTTTTATTCTTATAATAGTCCAAATACTATTATACTAGCAAAGCCCTTCCTTGATTCCTTGCTCTTCCAATTCTCACATTTCTCTTGTTTTTTGTCTTTTTCTGGTCATATAGGCACCAAAACTATTTCGTTGTAAAAGTAAGTCCCAACTCTCTCATTTTCAAATTTCTTATAGAAATGCATGTTAGGATGTTGTAAAGTCTATTTAGAATAATATAATCTAGAATATGCCGTTGTGCTGCTCGATTAAATATAAAAAAAAAAAAAATGCATGTTTTTTAGCCCGTGCCTTTTTCTTTTTTTTTGTCGGTCCTACTTTAATCCTACTCTAACACTCACTCTCAGGCGTGGGAGTCGAAACCCACTCTTGAAATGAAATCGTCTCCACCCCAATCCCCCCTGAGAATGTGGGGATTTGAACTCCCAACCTCTCCCTTCCAAGTTGGAAGGGTGGTCACTAAGTTGAAAATGTACGTTTGTAGGCACTCATAATGTCAAAAGTAGACCTCCAATTATATGACTTTGTTGTGCTGTCAAAATGTCACTAGGAATTATACATACTAGTAGGCTGTCATATTCTGGAATTGTACATACTGGCTATCGCAGAAATACGATAGAATGGATGTTGTTATTGTTGCTGATATAAACTGTGTAGTCTAGAGGTGATATGAGTTGGTGAATATAAGGTGAAGCGTGACACTAGAACACCTCTTCTATCTGTGAGCCAACCCACATGTCATTTATTAAAGGGATTGGGTTCGAGTGTAGGACTGGCTTGATAAAGCGGCTGGAGGTAAAAAAAAAAAAAATATAGCCATCATGATTCGAACACGTGAAGAGAGGCCCAAAGCATGCGACCACTGATTTCATGACTTCGATTTGAAAAATGATTTTGAAATCAAACAAAGACTTTGATTTGACATGGCCGAAAGGAAAATGATGTGTTTTCTTATCAACGTCACTACATCCGAGTAAAGCCGTAAATTGAATTTATGAGTCCTTACATCGTGGGGTTTGCACTTTACCATTGTTATGTTTTGCATTTGATTTACTATGTTGTGCTATATGTGATTATTTTCATATCATGTCATGTTGTTGTTTTGAATATGATTTGCCATGTTATGCTACAAGTAATTATTGACATATCATTTCATTTTTATTTTTTTATTTGATTTATCATGTCATTTTGCATATAATTACTGCCATATCATGTCATTGTTACTTTTTGCAATCAATTGGCCATGTCATACTATATGTAATTATTGTCACGTCATGTTATTTTGTTGTCATGCCTTGCATCTATTTCACCATGTTATGCTTGATATGAGTATTATCATATCATGTCATTTCATTATTATGGTTTGCATATGATTTGCTATGTCAATTGTAATCATGGCATTTCATCATTATGTCTTACATTTGATTTGTTATGTCTTGCTACATGTAATTATTGCCACATCATGTTATCTGGTCATCATGCCTTGCATCTAATTCGCCATATCATGCTTGATATGAGTATTGCCATATTATATCATTTCATTATTATGCTTTGCATATGATTTGCTATGTTATTAGCAGTCATGTCATTTCATCATTATGTCTTACATTTGATTAGTCATGTCATCAAGTCGTTATGTTTCGAATTTGATTGCCATGTCATGTTACATGTGATTATTGTCATGTTATGTCATCTCATTGTTATGTTTTGCATCTTTTGTCATGTCATGTTGCATGTGGTTATTGCCATTCACATCATCATTATGTTTTGCATTTGGTTTGCCATGTGATACTATGCATGATTATTACCATTCACATCATTGTTATATTTCTTTATTTGATTTGCCCTATCATGTTGTATGTGATTATTGCCATCATGCTATTGTCTCATCATGCTTTGCATGCAATTTACTATGTCATGTTTTATATGATTATTGCCATGTCGTCATCTCGTACATGATTTGCCATGTCATGTCATCTCGTCATAAAATCTTGCATTTATTATCATATCATACTACGTGTAATTATTGCCATGTCATATCATCTCACCATCATGTTTTGCATTTGATTTGCCATGCCTTGTTATATGTGGTTACTGCCATGTTATATCATTCTTATACATCATGATTGAAGTTTGCATTTCAATTGATATTTGCATACACATTCTCACACACAAACGGAGTCACCCAATATACATGAGAAAGCGTCCTTGTTAACCAATAACAACGTTGGATAAGTGTTTTGCGGACATTTAAAGATTGTCAAAATAAAAGATCTATATGTTTAAGAAATCAATTGATCGAATGCTTAATATAAAACAGGCTTGCGGTATCAAAAGGGCACTCTGGGATGCCGATTCGTCCCATGCGTAACTGAATTGCCAAACCTCATGTTTAACCAGTCCCTTTACTAGGCAAGTAGTTGACTCTCCCATATCTCTATGTTGATCCTTTATGTGTCAATCGACTTAGGTCTACCTATATTAGTTGGTGGCGAGGGCGACACTATTATGCCATTTGAGTTTATGACCTTATCTTGATCCAATAGTTTGCTCGAATGTAAGGTCTGGAAATATACTAGGGCCTAAAGGTGATAATAGTGTGGTGACCCTTAGTCCACAAGATTCGAGCTGCCATAGTATTAAATCGTGTCAACATATAAATGACATGTTGTGTCATATCATATTTGACTTTTTTATATGTAATTCGTATTTTACCTACGTCATGTTTGTACGTGCAATCGAGTCGTGTCCAAATTATTAGTCTTCAATGCTATTTATCACTCAATCATTTGAGAACAAAGAGAAGAAGTCTTTGCGTGCCACGTAGAATTTTTTTTTTTAATAATATATACAAAGTGGATGTAATTGTAACTTTTAGGAATTATTTGTTTCAAGTTATTTGTCATACCTTTGCCTCTCGTGTTGTTTTTATATATATTTTTTTGTAACTTTTACTCTACATTACTTTTGTTTGCTGGGCGTGAGAGTCGAAACCCACTCCTGAAACTTACGTGTCCCTACCTCATCCCCTCCTGAGAAGGTGGGGATTTGAACCCCTCACCTCCCCCTTCCATGTTGGAAAGGTGGCCACTGGGGCTTGTTTTTTCTATTTAAAAGGCGTAGAAGAATGACCAATGTTGATGGCCACCTAGACGTTACCATAAACGTTTCAACCTATTACAACACATTCAGTTTCTTGACCCAATAACTACTTAGTACATGTGCATTAGGTGCAGGGTAAATGTTTGATTAAGGGCAAATTATTCATACTTGGGAGACCTTCAAGCTGTCTCGCATTTTAAATGGACCCTACGGTTAATACCATATTTAATGAACTCGAGTTTACCTATTCAAGGTTAGTTTGTCTTATAATAGAAAAGGTTAACTACTCAACATGACCAGTACACTGAGGTTCATGATTGGTGAGCCTATTAACACGATCCCCCAAGCACGTTGACGATCTTAAATCTCTACTCGTGGTCACGGTGCCAAAGAGTACAAGGGGGTTGGAGGTACAACATTGCCTGGCCTGGTGATTTTCTGGAAGATCTATTAGCACGGTACAATTTAGGCAATTACAATGGCATCCTAATTTATATAGAGAGCTCCACTTTTTCCATCATCACCTTCCCTTAAAAAAATATTATGGATGGATTGTGGATAATAGAAATAGAGTTGATAATTATACTATGTTTAATATTGTGATGCAGGAGCATCCAACGTAGCTCCATCAACCAACTCAGAACCATCGATGCTTATCCAAGCCAATAAAGAAGTTCGGCATTATGTGCTTCGATGGATCATTTTGAATGAATAATGTTAATTACTTCTCAGTACTTTGTGGTATATCGATAACTATTAATAGGAGGCCATTTTAAATGTCTTTTATGACCAATTGATGAAGTTTCAGGAGGATTGTTTTCTGGTCAAGGGAGGAGCTCGAATTTTGAGAAGGCTAAAGGTTCACGAATGCAGTTCAAGAATATGGAAAGCCAAAGTTCAAGAACACGGAAAGCTAACGGTTCGAGAATGCAGAAGGCCGAAGATTAAAGGCATTTAGTTCTTGTGTTAATAAAGGCTTTTATTAAGTTCCTTAGTGTTTTTATTTTTATGTAGCTCAAGAGTAGAACGTTTGAGTTCCTAGGTCATTAAAGTTTGTTTTTAATATTTCCTAAGGCTAAGATCCTATGATAAATAGGGGAAACTATCCAATGTAAGGGACATACGAATTTTATGAATGAAAATGGTGAGATTTCCTCTGCTTGAGTGAACTCCTTCAGAGAGTGGATAACCCCTTTTGGTTTCTTTATCCTTAAAGCGTAGATCACTCCTTGGTGGTGAGCCAAGAAGCCCTTTATCCTTGGCTGGTGGAATCTTTAGGCCTTGGGGTGAGCTTCTCCTATCCCGAAGTCCTTTATCCTTGGCTGGGGGAAGCTTTACGCCTTGGTGGTGAGCTTCATAGATCTTGATCCTCATCCTCAGTTGGTGGCGTGGCCTTTATACCTTTGAAGGAGATCGTTCTATCTTTTCTTATTCCTTTTTGTTTCTTCCCCGTATACACTACTCCATACACTTAACCAGAAAATTCCCCTCTAAAATGTTTCCGTTCTTGAATCACTCACCCCATCACGCATCAAAAGATTGGTATCAGAGCTCAAGGTTCAACTTACTTGAGTGATTCCTTTCTTTCTTCTATTACAAATTCCTTATGGATGATCAAGTTCCAAGAGGCTTGACTTTGGAGCAAGCACACAACGAAAGGTGAGATTGTGCAATCCAAAATCTTCAGCAACAAATGGAGCGTGTCCTCAATCTTCTAGAGAATCTAGCGAGACAAGGACAGCCAGCAAGGCATCCCAATGAACAGCATCGGCGTGACAATTCTGAATCTCGTCAAAATTCTAATGGCGATTCCGAGTCCACTGGAGACAACCGAACGATTCTGCACTCTAGTGATTCTAAATCTCAAATTCGAAGACGAAGACGAAGAGGGAGGCATAAGGAAGATGAAAGAGACATTAAGGTGGAGGTCCCTGAGTTTGACGGTAATCTCAATCCCGACGACTTTGTTGATTGGCTACACACAACCGAACTAATTTTTGACTTCAAGTCCTATTCAGATGAGAAGAAATGTAAGGTTGCTATCCTAAAGCTGACCAAATATGCTTCTCTATGGGGGGAGAAGGCCGAATCAAGTCTTGGGAAAAACTCAAGAAGTTGATGAAGAAGAGGTTCTTGCCCGACAACTATAAGTAAGATCTCTTCCTCAAACTGAATTCCCTAAGATCACAAGGGATGAGTGTTGAAGAATACATTCGTGAGTTTGAACAACTCAAAATGAGGAGTGAAGTTTCAAAAGTTCCTGAGCAAACCATCGCTCATTTCCTTGGTGGCATGAATTGAGAAATTGCTGATATGGTTGAACTTCAACCTTATTGGTCCTTTGAAGACGTATGCAAGTTAGCCATAAAAGTCGAAAAACAAATGAAGAGCAAGAGGTTTTCCTCCAAAACCTCAACAAAGGCGACATCCTATTTTAAGGGTGCTTCCTCAAGCAAGGGCGAGAGTACATCGACAAAAGACAAAGGCAAGGGAAAAATTGCAGAGCCTTCCAAAGAAGTCCAAAAGAAGTTTGAAGGTGATGCAAGAAAATGCTTTAAGTGCCATGGTTTTGGGCATTTACAAGCAAATTGTCCAAATCACAGAGTTATGACTCTTCAAGAAATTGAGGAGATCAATTCGACGCTTCAAGAGGCTGAGGGCAATCAAGACCAAAATGTTTCTGAATCTGATCGGGAAGAAGAAGTTGTGGAGAAAGCCGATGATGGCGAGCTGTTGATCATCCGAAGAGCATTGCATGTTGAAGTTTCTCCTGATAAAGAGCAAAGGGAGAATATATTTCACACTCGTTGCACTATTAATGGAAAGGTGTGTTTGGTGATCATCGATAGTGGGAGCTGCACCAATGTTACTTCGACAACTCTTGTCAACAAGCTGAAGCTTCCAATAACGAAACATCCTCAACCGTACAAGCTCCAATGGCTCAATCAAGGGAATGAACTCAAGATAATCAAACGCGTTCTTATATCCTTTTCAATTGGGAAGAACTATCGAGATGAGATTGTATGTGATGTGATTCCTATGGAGGCATGCCACTTATTATTGGGTAGACCGTGGCAATTTGATATACAAGCTACGCATGATGGTCGGAAAAACACATACTCTTTTCATAAGGAATAGAAATACATTACTCTTTTACCTTTGAATCCTTCTTTGATACATAATAATCAACCTAGGGAGGGAAACACTTGTAAGGAAAATCTGTTCTTGAGTGAGACACAGGTTGAGAGAGCCATTAACAAACAAAAGAATGTATTTGCTTTGCTTGTGGTTGAGAAAAAGAGTGAGATAGAGCGACCCATACATCCAAAAATGCATTGCTTGTTGAAAGAATTTGCAGATGTGTTTCCGGAGGATTTGCCACCTGGATTACCTCCCAAAAGAGGTATTGAGCATCAAATTGATTTGATCCCCGGTGCTCCACTACCAAACAAGCCAGCTAATCGATGCAATCTAGAGGAAACAAAGGAGTTGCAAAGACAAGTCGATGAACTTATCGGCAAAGGATACGTTCGAGAAAGCATGAGTCCCTATTCTATTCCGGCTCTACTTGTAGCTAAGAAGGATGGTACATACCAAATGTGTGTTGATAGCCAGGCCATCAACAACATCACCATTAAGTATAGGTACCCTATACCTAGACTTGATGATATGCTTGATGAATTATATGGTTCTTCTGTGTTTTCAAAGATAGATTTGCGGAGTGGTTATCATCAAATCAGAATGCGAGAAGGTGATGAATGGAAGACGGCTTTCAAGACCAAGGGAGGCCTTTATGAGTGGTTGGTTATGCTGTTCAGATTATCTAATGCTCCGAGTACCTTCATGAGACTTATGAACGAGGTTTTTCGTTCTTTTATTGGTCAATTTATCGTTGTTTATTTCGACGATATTCTTGTTTATAGTAGGAACAAGGAGGAGCATATCTCTCATTAAAACAGGTCTTTAATGTCTTGATAGAACGAAAACTATATGCTAAAATGGAGAAATGTGAGTTCTTCTCTCCAAGCATTGTGTTTCTTGGTTATGTTGTTTCCGAAGATGGAATCTCTGTTGATCAAGCCAAGGTGGAAGCTATGAAGACTTGGCCGATTCCGGAGTTTATTTCTGATGTAAGAAGTTTTCATGGACTTGTTTCTTTCTATCGACGTTTTGTCAAAAATTTTAGTATCGTCATGGCTCCTATAACTAAATGCATGAAGAATGGTGCTTTTGAATGGACAAAGACTGCTCAAAATGCCTTTGAGGTAATCAAGCAGAAACTTTGTGAGTCCCCTATTCTTGCACTTCCTGATTTTGATAAAGTATTCGAAGTTGGGTGTGGGGCAAGTGGAGTTGGTATTAGTGCTATTCTGGTGCAAGCACAAAAACCATTGGCATATTTCAGGGAAAAGTTATCTGATTCCAAGAGGAATTATTCAACTTATGACAAAGAGTTCTATGCCATTGTCCAAGCTCTTGATCATTTGAGTCATTATTTGAGGCCAAAACAATTTATCCTTCATTTTGATCATGAGGCGCTTAAGTTTATTAGCAGCCAACGCAAGCTTAATTCTAGACATGCAAAATGGGTAGAATTTCTTCAATCATTTTCATTTGTCTCAAAATATAAACCTAGGCACACTAATGTTGTAGTAGATGCTTTATCAAGAAGATATTCTATGCTTGCTTTTATGGACTCTAGGATTCTTGGATTTCAATTAATGAAAGAATTTTATTCTGAAGATGCGGAGTTCTCATCCATCATCAACAATTGCAAGCGGGGAGTTCAAGGTATATATTCTCTGCAAGATGGGTTTCTTTTTAAAGGAAATCAATTATGTGTCCCGAAGAGTTCTTTTCACAAATTACTTATTCGAGAGGCGCATGGTGGAGGATTGGCTGGTCATTTTGGTATTAACAAAACTCTTGAGGTTCTTCAAGAGCATTTCTATTGGCCAAAGATGAGTGGAGATGTGCATGCTATCATCTCAAGGTGTGCAACTTGTCAAAGATCAAAAAGCCATTTCCATTAAGGTTTGTATATTCCACTTCCGGTACCATTGCAGCCTTGAGAAGATCTTAGCATGGATTTCATTGTGGCTCTACCAAGAACTCAAAGAGGAAAAGATGCTATCATGGTGGTCGTCGATCGGTTCTCTAAAATGGCTCATTTTGTGCCATGTCACAAGACCAATGATGCATCTCATATTGCTGAATTATATTTCAAAGAGATTATTCGCATTCATGGAGTATCAAAGACCATTGAGTCGGATCGTGATTCCAAGTTTCTAAGCCATTTCTGGAGGACTCTATGGAGAATGCTTGGTATAAGACTCTTAATCAGCACAGCTTGTCATCCACAAACCGATGGCCAAATGGAGGTGACAAATCATACTCTAACCACTCTTCTTCGTGGTATGGTGAGTAAATCTTTGAAAGATTGGGATTTAAAGCTTGCGCATGCTGAATTTGCTTATAATCAATCACCAAGTTATACTACTGGTCGATCGCCATTTGAAGTTGTGTATGGAATTAATCCTCTCACACCCATTGATTTGATTCCAATTCCATCTAACTCTCAAGTGAGCTTTGATGGCAAGAAAAGAGCTGAATCAATGAAGAAGCTCCATGAGCAGATTTGATCCAAGAGTGAAAAGGCCAACGAATCTTACAAGAAGAAAGCTAATCAACATCGCAAGAAGACTCAATTTCAATTGGGCGATCTTGTGTGGCTTCACTTGAGGAAGGAGAGATTTCCATTTCGATAAAAGAACAAGCTCATGCCTAGAGCTGATGGCCCCTTTAAAGTTATTGAGCGAATTGGTGACAATGCTTATAAGATTGACCTTCCGGGAGAGTTTGGAGTTTTAGCAACATTCAATGTGGGAGACCTTTCTCCTTACTTGGAAGATGAAAACCTTGATTTAAGGACAAATCTCAAACAACCCGGGGAGGATGATGCGGGAGCATCCAACTTAGCTCCATCGACCAACTCAGAACCATCAATGCTTATTCAAGCCAATAAAAAAGTTCGGCATTATGTGTTTCGATGGATCATTTTGAATGAATAATGTTAATTACTTCTTAGTACTTTGTGGTATATCGATAACTATCAATGTGAGGCCATTTTAGATGTCTTGTATGACCAATTGATGAAGTTTCAGGAGGATTGTTTTTTGGTCAAGGGAGGAGCTCGAATTTTGGGAAGGCTAAAGGTTCACAAATGCGGTTCAAGAATATGGAAAGCCAAAGGTTCAAGAACACAGAAAGCTAACGGTTCGAGAATGCGGAAGGCCGAAGATTAAAGGCATTTAGTTCCCGTGTTAATAAAGGCTTTTTATTAAGTTGCTAGGTGTTTTAATTTTTATGTAGCTCAAGAGTAGAACGTTTGAGTTCATAGGTCATTAAAGTTTGTTTTTAATATTTCTTAAGACTAAAATCCTCTTATAAATAGGGGAAACCATCAAATGTAGGGGACATACGAATTTTATGAATGAAAATAGTGAGATTTCCTCTGCTTGAGTGAATTCCTTCGGAGAGTGGATAACTCCTTTTGGTTTCTTTATCCTTGGAGCGTAGATCACTCCTTGGTGGTGAGTCAAGAAGCCCTTTATCCTTGGCTAGTGGAATCTTTAGGCTTTGGTAGTGAGCTTCTTCTATCTCGAAGTCCTTTATCCTTAGCTGGTGGAAGCTTTAGGCCTTGGTGGTGAGCTTTGTAGATCTCGATCCTCATCCTCGGTTGGTGGCATGGTCTTTATACCTTGGAAGGAGATCATTCTATCTTTTTTTTTTTTCCTTTTCATTTCTTCCCCATATACACTACTCCATACACTTAACCATAAAATTCCCTCTAAAAATTTCCATTCTTGAATCACTTACCCCATCACGCATCATATTGTGAGGAAGGGTAAGGTTTCATTTGTTTATCAAAAAATAAATGATTTGAAATATGTTTTCTTACAAAATGGTTCTTATATCGCTTACGAAAACGAATAAACAAAAATAATTTTACTATCTACGAAAATATTTAGACATAAATTGCCATCGATAATAAAAACATTTTCAACGGCTAATTATCTCAATTTATACAATCAATTACTTTTAGAAAAATATTTTTCAAATAATTTATTTTTCTAAAAACAATCAGAAAAGTTCATCCCGTTTTCCATTAAAACTTCCGTTCATCCCATTTTCCTCCATTTCCTAAACAAAGCAGTGGGGGTTTGATTGAAAGAAAAAAGTATTGGAGTAGAAAATAGAAAAGAATCCCAAAGCTCGGTGCTATTTTGGCAATTAGTACATAAATCAGGCCTAAACTTAACAAAGAAGCTACCGCCTTTTCAGTTTACTCTGCTTTAAAAATTGGCCAATAGCCGTTGTCAACTCTGTCCCTCTGGCGCTTCAAATGCTTTTCCATCCTGCTTCCGACGATGACGATGGAGCGGTCACCGCCAACGAGCCCTCTCCCTCCCAGCCGCGACGGCGGAAGAGGCGGCGGAGGTGGCCGTGGACCGCTGCCTACTGTGCAGCAACACCTCAATCCTCACGCTAGACCCTGGACTCCCCCGGCTCCTCTCATGAGACCACAAGATCATCATCAGCATCGGCATCAGCATCATCATCAGCATCCTCCTTCTCACCAGCATCAGCAACATTCTGTTCTGAGCAGCACAGAGCAGCTGGAGATGATCGACTGGGCCGTCGCGAAGGCTTGGCGCGATCTTCTCGTCACTGGAGAGAGCGTCTCGTCCTGGAAGGTCTCGCAGGCCGTGGTCCTGGCTCTGCAGGTCGATTCGTGGAGCTCCTTAGGGTTCAGCATGCAGGAACTGCCCTCTCTTCAGAGCTTAATGGCTGTTGAGGGAAAGGTAAAGGTTTTCTGATCGTTGTTGAAGTTTCTTCTCCTCTGTTTTTTTGACTGCTTGAAACTGTGTGGAATGAGTAATGGTTTAGGATTTTTTTCTTTTTATAATCATGTTGTACTCAGCGCTCAAGTGAGAGGCTTTTTAAATCAGAGAACTTTGCTAAGCTTGAGTTGCATTTACTTGGAAGATTCTGTGATTGCCTTTTCTCTCTACAATCTGGATTGGTAGTTTTCTTTCGTGGAATTCCTTTTCGGGAGAGGAAATACAGGGAATGAAGATGCTTGGTAGGAATTGGGTCGATCACTAAAGACTTTCAAGTCAACTTCTTCTTCGTCTTCCTCTAAGGTCGGGGTTCTGTAATGGTTAGTGGGGGCCATGAACTCGCTGGTTTTTTAAGCAGATCTGTTGCCCTTCTTCCAACATTTTTAAGAACCCAAACATTTCTCAGGTTTGAAGATAGATTTATCTTGTAAAATTATACACCTGTGAAAAGACTTTCTTCCTTTTGACTCACTTATTTGTTTAACATTTTTCAGATAAATTCATTTATCCATTGCTTTGTGGAAACTCGGACAATTGCCTCATTGTATGATCTGGAAACAGCAATCTGTGAAAATGAGGGCATTGAACGATTTGAAGAGCTTGCACTGGGCCCTTTTTTGCGACATCCCCTTGTTACTCAATACTTTTCCCTGAACAGTGATGTGACTGAAGTGTTCAAGATAACAAGTGGGCAGATTGTATGGTACCTTGGTAAATTCTTATCTGAACGCAAGCGTAGAGGAGGTGTTGAGATTGGGGACCTCCTCAGCTTTATAGCCAAAGAAAAATCAGTCTCAGAAGTGGAAAAGCTTGGAGTACGAATTCAGAGCTTGGGGTATGCGCTTCTTGTATTTTAATTTGTTATAACTGATAACAAAATTACATAGGATAAAGAAAAAAAATTTGAAAAGCTGATTTGTATGCAGAGTTCATTGCTTGTTTTGCCATTCCTCTCATCTGACTCTTTTTGTCATTGCTTTTTTGACCGCTTTATAAGCTTAGAGAAGTAAGCATTTTTAACTTCTTGAGAATTGTTTTCTGTAGAAAAGAATTTGACTTCTATTGGCTATCAAAAATTTCATCTTATGTCCTTTATGCATAGTTGTTGATAACTTTTTTTAGTTTATTTGGATTTTTGGACACAAAGATGAGTGATTGCCCAAATTATTAAAGGACTGAGAATGTAACTTAAGTAAAGGTAGTTTGAATAGTGTTTGATGCCTAACTCTACAACTTGATTTTACTGATGTTACCCAGATTCTTAATTGATTTTCTTGACAAAGTTGACACTAGATTTTAAGGATTGAATTCTTCAGAGCAACTGCACATATTAGTATAATTGTATCATTTCAGCATTTAGTTTTTCTTGATAGCCGCTTTTCATAATTAGCACAGGCAAACAGCCTTTTCCGAAGTGGAAATTTTCCTATCTTGGTTCACTACTTAAATGTTTCCCTCTATTATGGACTCCTCCTGATTTTGTGTGCTGTAAATTCTCATAGGATGAGCAATTAAACTCGATGTTTGCAGAAGGAGCAGGTTTTTTATAAGGTGAAGCTTCATAGAGCTGGAACTGTCTAGTTGAGGGTGTTCTATTTGGCAAATATACTAACCTTTTATCTTTAGGAAACAACTCCACTTGCTTATTTGAAGCACTGAAATAAATGTAGAAAACAGATCTTTTTTGTTCATCAGACATGCAGTTGACTAGTTTGCCTTTTGGAGTTCAAGTCGGTTAATGCGTCCCAGTGGATGGTCTATGCATCTTCAGGTGTTTTCTTCTGTTTGTTAAGGCAATGCACAATTGATGCATGGAAAGCATGGTGGGCATTCTGGGCTGTAACAAGATGGTTTTGAGTTGGGGAACAAAAATGCTGGGGCAGGGGTAGAGACAGTGGGGACGATCTCTGCCTTACTCTGCTGTATGCAGCCTTCTTTTCAAATGCTATAATTAGTGGCTCTGGGCAATTTTTGTTTTTCATTTTGGAGGGGGGGGGGGTTGGTTGCAAATGTGCTGGTGGAGTATAGAGTGAGTAAGAACTGCACAGAGAGACTTCAAGGTATAAGGAACCTGTCCACTTCCATCATCGGACTAATCATCATAGCAACATATATAGATCTAATCTGAGTTTTGAATTTCTAATGACCACCTTGGCTTCACATGTTATTCTAATTGAGAGTGGTTAGTCATTCTTGTACCCTCTCAATGTGCCAAATCCATTTGGCAAGAATTTTTTTATCTTTCCTATTTTCTAGAGATTCCTACATACAGATGACACATTAGGTCATGGCTCCTTGAATTATGCTAGATTAGATGGTAAGTCAAAATGAGGGATCAGCGACAAATAGCACGCTCTATTATGATCAGATAGTAAATCATGATGAGAGTTCAATTATGAATAGTTAACCTTTCTTGCTGATGACAATTGTGTGGTTCCAATGCATCTGCGTGTAATGCATTCTGTAGACATTTTTATCTGGTCTATCAACTGGGATAAATACGTTATATTTGTTACATGTACTGACTCCTGATTTATGAATAAAGGCTCATTAATTATTTGTTTCCTTTTATATATATGTAGGTGTCATATATCGTTTATCTTATATGCAAAGAAATCGGAAGCGACATGCTTGAGGAGATATCTGAACTTAAGTTCTGATGATGAAGACGATGATGACTTGTTAAATGAATATAATAAACCCGATGATAATTGTAATCAAGATGAAAAATCAGGCCAAGAAATGCTCGTTCATGTGTCTGCAAGCTCACAGAGGTTTGAGAGCGAAAATCTCACTCACGCAGAATGGCTTAAAAGAGACATGGAAGAGCGGGACAAATTTCTGATGGATCGAACCAATTTCACAAAAAAAGGTAGAAAAAAGAAAGGTGCTAGATTGGTTCTGGAGACTAGTGCTATGAGGATTTTCATGAAAGATTGGAAGGAAGCCTGTCGAGCGTGTTCTCTTCCCATGGTAAGTTCATGGTTTTCATTCCTTGACATGATTGATGCCATTAAGTAATGAGGTCTCATCTATAATCCATTCCTAGCTTTTTGGTGTTTGACTATTGAGCATCTCTTGAAATGAACAATAGTAATATTCAATTGCTTCCACTATCAATTTTTTGGGTTGAATTCATACAACCACTCTACTATTTTACATTGATAATCCCTTAACTTGCGTGATTGTTCTCTATCATTCTCAATTGCCAATACCATTAGGTTACAAGTAGTCTTTTTGATGTCTGTGTTAACAGTTGAAACTATGTATACTTTTGGTTGCCTTAATAGCTAGGTTGTCATATGGTTGTTAAGTAATATTATAGTGTAGTTATTATTTTGCTTAGTTTGACACGTAAAGAAATAGAGAAAGTGTTCATGTATTATATCATGCATGATTTCCGAGTAACTTATGAAATTTTCTATAATCATACATAAATTTCATGAAATAATTAACTATTATTCTAATTAATGAAGTTACATATATAGTATAACATTATTTGTTATTAGCAAAGTTCTTGAATCGAGATTAAAAATTGTGAATAGTAAAGCTCATATTCTGAATCGTGAATTGAATCAAACCGAACCTTGAGCCGTCAAGTTTAGCAAGTACCTTTAGAGTAACTTTAAAGGTTAATACCACAAAAACTCCGAATTGATACACCTAGGACAAATTTATCCAAAATTATTTTTTGAATACAAAAAACCTTAAATTGGTACATTTATGATAAATTTACCCCAAACTAACTATTTAACCACCAAAAACCAAAAACTGATACATTTATGATGAATTTACCTTTTATTAGTTTCTGTTAAATTGGTGAGTTCAATGACATGTGACTGTTGACATGTGTAGTGGTTTAAAGTTTTATCCTATGTTTGTCATAGGTACACCAGTTTTGTTATTTTCTGGTATTAATCCAATTTAATGGAAACTAACGGATGATGGGTTTTTGGTGATCAAATAATTAGTTTGGGCTAAATTTGTCATAGTTTTATGGGTTTAGGGTTTTTTGTTATAAAAAAATTAGCTTAAGGTAAATTTGTTACAGGTGTATTTAGGGTTTTTTGTTGTCAAAAAATTAATTTTGGTAAATTTGTCACAAGTGTATTTAGGGTTTTTTGTGGTATTAATGCTAACTTTAAAAGGAGGACATCTCGCTGAAGGCTGCTTATTAGTTGCCAAAATATAAAAAAAATAAATGTAATAAGACATATAAACACGTGATTTTGAAGAAACGTCATGCGGTTGTTTCAGATGAACTCAAACGACCAAGTAGGAATTCAAATGATGCATTTATCAGTAAAATTGTGATACGCAAAAATTTGGAATATTGAATGTGTATAAAGCATAGTTGTTATCGTGAATCAAAATCGTAAGTTTATGATTCATGAGTTGAAAATTGAATTGAATTATTAGATTTGATCAAGTACCTAAAATAAGTACTTTGTGTTGTAGACATTTATAAATTTACTAATTAAGTATAGCAAGATATAGATTTTGAGTTAGAATTATGGAAAAAGAAATCTTATTTCAAGTGCATGTGATGATCCCTATGTATAGAAGATATAATTTCTATACCTTGACATTTATTATAAAGTGCAAATTTATTTTTTCAGTCATTCTATAACAATATAAAGTCAACATATATCATCAAATGTGACAAAGTCACATCATTTTGATAAACATATAAAAAATTAAATTAACTGATATGTGTTGGATGGTAGAGTTGTTAGTGAATTCCATATATTCACTTACAATTCAGGTGGTTAGCGATCTACCTAATAGAAATGCATTGCTAGGGTCTCTAATCAGATGGAATCGTACGACGAATCAAGAATGGGATGATTCTGATAACTTTGTTAGAAAGCATACTGCCAAAACTTATGGGGCCCCAAAATCACCAATGCATAGTCCGACAAAGTCTTATTGAATCTTATCAAATTGTGCGGAATTGTATCAAATGTAAGTTTCGTTTGCCATTTTGATGCTGCATCTTCAATTCATAGCTAAAAATTGAATTGTTTAGTATGAATTGAATCAAATCATACAATTCTAATTGTGAATCGTACAATTTTAACAACATTGGTTATAACATACTATATTTATATTCGTATAACATGCTCATAGTGATTGTTTATTTCTTAATTTATTAGTCATTAGTATAGTAGCAATCATATTTATACAATTCTAGATTCCTTTGCTAATAATCATTAGCATAATCATCAGCATAATCATCAGTAATACTATTACTATCATTTTATACCTAGAGTAGTTTTTTTTTTTTTTTTTTTTTTTTTTGGTAAGTAAGTAGTAATATAAATATAAAAGAGGGGGCAAAAAATACAAAGAACCGGCTTCAAAGACTCGCACTCAAAAGAACAGTCTCAAAAGAGTGAAAGGAAGCCGGGCAAAGGCCAAGCGGCCAAAAGATAACAAAAAACAAACAACACACGCTAAGACCACAAACCCAGGCTACACATCAAACTGTGAAGATAGTAGGGTCCAAATCCCAGGAGCGTTGTAATCTTCTGTTTCTAGGGGAATCCTCCACATTTTTGAAGGTGCAAGCTTTGTCTTTGACCACCTTCATGAGATGCATCTTCATAGCAGAAGTAGAAATCTGCGCACCCCTGAAGAGTTTATACCTAGAGTAGTTGTGTAAGTAAGTTTTTAATAATACAATATGAGTAAAGTGAGAGAAAACAGGCTGAACACTCATGGAGTAACTGTTATGGTGATTGTAATAGCTTTGGCGGTAATAGGGCACTACTACTGCAACCAAACAAACTAATATGTAGACTTGTGATATAATAGACAATACTGTGTCCGAATGCTTTGTATCTGATTTAATCATATTCATGCAATATGATTGCTTTGGCATTCATACTATAGGATACTTGGCACTTCAACTCCAAATATGTTCTTTCAGAATTTTGAGTTAGAGGTTTATATGCATATCTTTGGCCTGTCACCGCCGAGATCTAGTCACAGAGGGATTTTATGTTTTATCCTCTTTCATAAAACTAATATCAGCTACAGGAAATAGGAAGAGGTTGATACGCAGTCTCTCCTGCATTAGTAACTTCAAGCTTTTACCATCATGTCTCACTATACCAAATGCATGAAGTGCAGACGTACAAAGATTTTTTGACTAGGTATATAATGTCAGAAAGTGTCTTAAGGCAGTAGATTGGTTGGTTAATTAAAATTCAGCATGCACAGCTTCTGAAACAAGTTCTATATCTTTTTAGGTCATCGAGGAAATGCTAAACAAGTATGTACATGACCAGAAAAGGCGAGACAAGATGCGCACCATGCTTTCAGCATACCCATTGGCCGTTTTGTTGAACATCGCTGTGAGTTGACCATGATTTTCCTTATCTTTCCTTTAGACTGTAAAAGTGGATCTCACTTTCTCCTGAAAGATATTATTGACTTCCATGTGCTACCTGTTTCTGCTTCTTAGTTTGTTTTTCTCTGCAAAGTTAAGTTTGTAGAGGAGCCAATGGAAGTGAGGCATGAAGCTATGAAGGGAAAGAAGGATGAGAGCAGAATCAGAGAGACTGTGTCTTGTCTGAACATCTTGATGTTTAGCTACTTCCATTGTTTTGAACCAAGAAACATACTCTCAAATGCTGCTAAAATTCGAATCTTCTTATTTGTAGGAACAAATAAACTAGTGTTAGCAAGTTGGTCTACCTGAAAGTACCCTTCTCATTGAGCAAACTTGTGGTATGGTTATAGAATCTGCCTCTGACATGAATGAATAGCAAGTTGTTCTTGTTCTGGAGGAACTTAGTTAATCTGTGCTCCTTGGAGTTGCTGATAGAGAAATGTTTGAACTTGATACCTTCACTATCCATCAAAGGCTTCTTCTTTTGTGTTATAAAACGATTTTTTTTTTTTTTTTTTTGGGTAAATCCTGGTACATTCAAGTATCCAGGAAGTATCAGACCGATGAATAAAGGAGGAACACTAAAAGAGGGAATAAGAAAACAGAAGGAAAGAGAAATATGATAGCCCTCTCTGATCCTATCTAATGGTAGGTTTTAGCTTAGAGAACTGCAGTTCCTGTTCCTCAAAGATTTGATATTCCACTTTATGCATAAAGGAGTAGACCTCCACATCTCTTTTCCTCTTTATTTCCTTGGCGCCACTTCTAGCGCTTGTGAAACCTTTTGACAGATTGTGGCAATAACCCTAGAAATTGTTGAGAATGATATAAAGTTGGATCCAATGTCAGTTACTTCTTGACATCAAAGCAGAAGATGATCCACAGCTTTTTGCTGCAAAAGCAACGTTGACATGCTATAGCAGTTTTGAGTTAGTCTCACATTATATCCTTCTAATATATTGTATGAGCATGGCTTTTGGACTCTGCTGAAACAAAAAGGACTTTGGAGGGAGCTTTGACGTCCAATATAGCTTTCACGGGAAAGATATGTTACTCTTATTTCTCAAACCCCTATGGCATTGTTAAGCAATAAATCTTCAGTGTGTATGTCACGTACTATAGTTCTGTGTCTGTCCATTCACCTCTGGTCTTGGATAATGACGGTTTCTAAGAAAAATGAATGAATCTGTAAGTCCCAGTCCAATTCCCCATTTAGCAAATCCACTGTACAAATCAAATAGGATGACAGCAGATCTTCTTATCTTCTGCAATAGCTAATAATTGTGGATAATTTCAGAAAGAGCATTATTGCGAAGACTTAAATCAGCCCAGCTTTTCTTTATCTGAAATAAGTACCAAACCTGAAGCCAGATGAAGTTGGAGAATTGTTGTGGCTTTTATGGTCTTGTTCCATGTGAGTTAAGGATTATGGGAATTAGTGATCCCAGACCTTGCTTCCATGTTCCTGTCCTAATAGAGCTTGAGTTCCTAATACTTTTCCACCAAAAGGAAAATATCCAAAATTTCTCAAATGTGCATTCCCTCTATACCTTTCCTTCCCACCACCTTCCTTCCTAAGGAGAAGGGTTCCAAATAGTATCTCACTGGACCTGGTGAAAGTTATGAGCATCTACTAGTTCCTCTTCCTTTCAATTGGAAAATCTGTTGGTGCCTTCATTTCTACTATTTAGTATAGACATAACAATGCATGAATGAACGTACAAGGGAGAGCATCATCAATGGAGACATTGTAGTTAGTGTTGCAACAATGTTCAGCCAGGAAAAGCAGTTTAAACCAACCTGATAGGGTTGTCACCATCCATGCATTCTTAATATGCCTCGGTTTATCTGTTCCATGACCTCATTAAATTATTCTATGAAGCTGAAAATTTTGGTTATGCCCTGATGCCCATAGTATCAAGAAACAGGTTGGATTTGGCTTAAAACACAAATTGGCCTTTTTTTATTCAAAATTTGAATTTAAAAATATTTGAAGTTAAGTGCATGCTGCAAGATTTGGGAACCTTTCAGGTGTTTGTTATCAAATGAAGGTCAAGTGTCACAATTCACGCATCTTTAATATGCCTCCAGTTATTTGTTTCATGACCTCATCAAATTATTCTATGAAACTGCAAAATTTTAGTTATGCCTGATTCCGATTGTATCAAGAAACAGCTTTGATTTGGCTTAAAACAAGAATTGGCCTTTTTATTCAAAATTTGAATTAGAAAATATTTTAAAATTAAGTGCATGCCACAAGATTTGGTGTATATTAGGTTTTTGTTATCAAATAAAGATCATGTGCATGCTGCAAGATTTAGAAAAAGCAAAAAGCAAAAGTCATTTCAAGCACACCTATTTTTAAAGTTGTGTGGTGAACCAAGAGAGTATTTTGCAGATTGTCTGAACTGCTAAATTTGTGACGAATGGCATGATTACTCCTTCGGTGGCTTTATCATGTTGCACTATCTGAAACATTTGTGGAAGGGCTATTTTTTTTAGCAAACTTCTAGTCTAAAACTTTGTTGATCTTTTTTTATTGGTTGCACAACGTTTTAATTGTTATTAATATTGTTTGATGTCATATCATAAGTCAGTTTTCATGGCTGTTTTTATGATTGCATTATCAGCAGGTTACTTCTTTTTTCTGATTGCAGGTAACTTGTATCAAATGGGGAATGTTGGAAGATGAATATGAAGCTATCGGTAAACAAATGTTGAATGGACTTATTCTGCCAACCCCCCTGCCTGTAAGCGAAGATACCCAATCAAGTTTAGAGAGTGCAACTGACAAAGCTCGCCACAGTGCAGAGCATACAAAAAGTATCATCTTAAAGCATGCGTTCCTGAGTCATTTATGCACTATTGGTTCTTAATTTGTATAATTGTGGGTGATACAGTTAAACAGTTGTCTGAAAGCATGTGTTTTTGACTGTTCCCCTTTTTCTCTGTTCTTGCATCCATCTAACTTTTGAGTTTAGTATACCATGCACATAAGTACGTTAGATCTTGCTCTAGGGCAGTGTGACAGACAAGCAAGCATAATTGGCCTTGCCACGAGAATAATATGCCTTATTAATTTCACATGGAGCAATATGCAAATTGATTTTTTTATTATCTTTGATCTTGTATAAGTCACAAGGCTATGTAACTGGATGGAAGTTACAACCATTTAAAATTGAGGAGATAAATAGCATGTAAAATTGAAATAGTGTGTTGCTTGACTTACTTTTAGTTACTGACTTTTTATGTTATGTGGGGTATTTGAAGAACTTTACATTCCAAGTTTTCACCTGCAAAATTGAAATAAAGGTTGCTTGAAGTACTTTTGGTGGAATCAAATTTTAGTTATATCTTACTTGGTCACTTCATTTGATAGCTGATGATATGTGTAATTGATTTAGTTTATTTGTGTAAGCTTTGCCTTAACTGGAATGGCATCCATTAATCTCATCTCTTAGTATATAAATTTAGTAAACATAATGCACCCGTTACTCTCATCTATTAAGGCAAAACAATATCTTAATATGGTAAGAAAGCACATGCCAAATTATCAAATCTGGGGGATCCCTCCTGTTTTTATTTTTCTATCATTGAATTCCTCTCATTTATTCTTTGTTTGTAGTTGTTACATTTGCATGCTGTGTTTTTTGTGATATGTAATAGGCAGGGCTAAGGATATGCCTGATATAAAATATAGATGAGTTCTGCTGATTGCTTAAGCTTTTGGGATGAACAATCACTTAACATCGTTTCACAAATTTGACAGAATTGTTTAATGTTAGATATATGGACAGTCTGGATTTGAAGTACTTATTTGACTAAATGAGTGGTTCAGATAAAATTTAGACTATTGGAGACTTTCTGTAATGATTAAATTGTTTCTAAAAGTAAATAATGTGGAAAATCATGACATCCCTTCATGTGTGTAAGAACTTCATTTAGGGAAAATGTTTACCATTGATGCCGGTAGTGTGATCAATACGGATTAAAAGTTTGAGTTAGAGTATCTGCATGATTATGGAAAAAAGTTGGATAGACAACGTGCATGAGTTGACTGGAAGCTATGTTGAAATTAGAATGAAGTTATTAGGACTGAATTTATAGATGTTTATCTTGTACATATATCTGGATGTAATTTTATTCATCTTTAATTGGGCTACCTTGCCCTGGAAGCTTTGAATATCATGGGCTATCTACCATATATCAAGGCACTGACTTTTCAAGTTTGGATTGAGGTATGTTCATGTACATTTGACCCCCTGAGTTTCTCAAGAGCAACAGACTGAATGATCTTTCTGAAATGTGCTCGATTGAAAATCTACCCTGGTGGCCTGTATGCTGCTGCGGCTTGTTTATTGTTCACCTCTATTCTCCATATTTTTTTCTGAGATGTCACACACTTGTGCAGTTGCTGATTCTGAGGTGCGTTCTCATAGACAAATCTTGTGACATCATCTACTTATTTATCAATTGATAGGTGTCACTGTTGAAGACATTGCCAGAGAAATTGGTGCTTATTATCAGCCTGATCATGAAAAAACGAGCAACAACAAATCAGTTCTGGAGATGAGAGTTAATTTGTTAAGAAAGCTTGTTGACTGTGACTCTTGGCTGGCAAAGCAATTTTTCGTTCATAAATTTGAGTCACTTGGTTATGGAGAGTTTTTCAGTTTCCTGACAGAACACATATCTCTCATGCCTACTGGGCTGAAACAGCTCTTGAATGGTGACATGTATGAGAAGTCCCACTCTGAGGCTTGCCTACTGCAGGATCAGTTGATGCTGCTAATATCACAAGCATTGAATAGCTCGTGGGATGGTAAAGTAGTGACCAAAGAGATGATTTCGACATTGCTTTTGAAGCAATTTCCCAATCTCAGTTTCAAAATGGAAGTTGGTTCAGTGGAGGATTTATTAAATATTGTTGGGAAGTATAGAGATATTGCAATGTCAAAATGTGTCCTTTTCTCTCAGACACTGATGGGTGCCCATGGTCTGTCTATGTTGGCATTTGATGATGATTATGTGGTTGAACTTGAAACCATTGGTAGAGGAGCTGATGTCTCACAGAAAACAGGAAAATTGGCTTCAGTCTCATCTCAGGATGCAATTGAAGTCTTACTCAGGGCGCCAATGCTGTCAGATTTAAGTCGTTGGTCACATTGGGACATTAAGTTCGCCCCATGTCTTGGCCCTCTTGTAGGATGGTTGTTGAATGAAGTTAATATAACAGACTTGTTGTGTTTAGTGACAAAAGATGGTAATGTAATACGGATTGATAGTTCAGCCAGCGAGGATTCATTTTGGGAATCTGCCCTTCATTTATCACCTTTCCAAACAGCAGTTCAGTTGCTCTCTTTGTTCTCGATACGTGGGGGACAAAAACATGTTCCTCTGTCTCTTTTAAAAAGCCATGCAAGTCGTGCATTTGAAGTCATCTTGAATGATCATTTGGAAGATAAGGAAGTGACCAATAGATGGAATTTTCAGATGAAAGAAAGAGCAGCTGGTATGTCAAAGCTGTTGGATGAAGTTTGTGCTAGTAGATCATTCAAGAATTCCACTGGCACAGTTGATGCAGTGCTTGTTGCATCAAGATACTTTCTTGAATGCCTCGGTCATATTCCTTCAGAGTTTTGTACATTTGCTGCTGATGTGTTACTATCGGGTTTGCAATCTGTCATTAAAAATGTACCTTCTATTATCTTGTCAGAGTGTAAATGTATGGAGGAACGAGTCATGCTTCATGAAGTGGGACTATGTCTTGGTGTTGTGGAATGGATTCATGACTATCGTGTTATCTTCTCCTCCACTGATGGTGAGATGTGCAAGCCCTGTGAAGCTATATCATTCATAGCTAACACCTCTAAGTCAAGCACAGGCTCACTTTCTGCAGAAGAAGACAAGATCGTGCTCTCTCTTGTTTCTGAGGGTCAGAGTAACATATGTAGAGAAATTTGTCACCGTTCTGAAGGTCCAGAAGTCTGGATAGATAAGATTGTGGCACAAAATGAACCAATTGAATACGAGGATGCTTACTCAATCATTGAATCTATCAGGCAAGAAGAATTTGGTCTTGATCCTAGTCTTTCTAGTACAGAAAGTAGCTTGTTAAATAAACAGCATGCCCGTCTGGGGAGAGCACTTCATTGTCTTTCACAGGAGTTATACTCTCAGGATTCTCATTTTCTTCTTGAGTTAGTAAGTTCATTGTTGTTTTTAATTGAACTTTGCTTTTCCTCTCCAGTAGCTGTTGTCATGTAGCATGATAATACCGTGAGTTTACAATATCTACTTGCCCCATGGGATGCCGCTTATGCTTTTGCTTTAGTTGTTTGTTTGATTCATGGTCAGTGATGATCTTTTGTGGTCATGTCGTTCATCCATTCTTGTCAAGTTCGTTGGGGTATTAATATGTGCCCATACATGCATGGACAAACAAGGGAAACTGAATTAAATGCCCGCCAATATTTCTCCAACAGCCTAAGCTGAACGTAGACACTTGGTTTGCTGAAGCCTCAAGCTAAATCATGGAAGAAATGCCATTTCTTCATAGTGACTACTGACTACCTTAGTGGAGCAATTAATGACATCATTTTGCCCAATTGATTATTCACACAAACAAACAAAAATCCAGTCATACGCATAGGAGAAAGTGGCCTTCCTTATCCATGTTGTGATACGTTTAAAGAGTATATTGTTTTTGTTTACAATGCATTGAAGTCAAATTACAGTTATAGTATGTATAACAGCAACCTGATGGACTTTATCGTAGTTATATCAGTCAACACACGCCAGAAATATTAAGGAAACTTATTACTACAATTAGGTGTGGCAAAATTTTCAAGTTTGTACTGAGGAACATGACATCTAATTCAATTATGCGAAGAAAATATTAACATGATTGATTACATCTTATACTGCAAATTTTTATTTCTGCTCTTCAGAAGATCCTGTAATTTTCAATTTGATAAATCCGAATTCGGAAAGTGTTGGTGACTGAAACTCTAAAAACTTGACAAAGCTTCATTTGATTCCCATGATTTAGATATCTTAAACCATCCTCTTTTATTTGCATTCCTCTGAACTTTTTGTTTTTATCTTATATTATGATTGAGAGTACACTCAACTTAACCGATATTTTCTCCCAAATAAAGTTTATGGACGGGGATTTATATTTTAAACCAGGACAACAAAGCTGATTAAATTTCAATGCTCTAATGGGACTGGTTGTCCTTACTGTTGCTGCAGGTTCAAAATGCTGATGATAATACCTATTTAGAAAATGTTGAGCCAGCTGTTGTATTCATTCTTCAGGAGTCTGGCATCATTATCCTGAATAATGAACAGGGCTTCTCTGCTCAAGACATAAGAGCACTATGTGATATTGGCAATTCTACGAAAAAAGGAAGTGCTGGATATATAGGGAATAAAGGCCTTGGATTCAAATCAGTATTCCGTGTAAGTAAAGATAGCCTGACAAAGTGCCATCATATCTTCTTCTTTGGGCAAATCCCGTACATCTTTTATTGCAGGACTGCAAAAAGGGTTGGAGATTTAATATGCCTGAAACATGGATTTGAAGAAAAAATACAGGAAGGCACAGATGAGATTACACTACTAATATGAATGTAGTCTCATTTCGTCTAATTGCTTAAGCTTTTGGGTTAGAATTTTTAATATGGTATCAGTTCCAAGTCTAAATTCTTCATGCCCCATTCTCCTATATAGCATGCAAATACCGTTATAAATAGTCATTGCAAATTACTCCTATTGCATCCTGAGAGAGCTTCACCAAAAAAAATTTTAAATTCTTCTGCAGGTTACTGATGCACCAGAGATTCATTCCAACGGGTTCCATGTAAAGTTTGACATAAGTGAGGGACAAATTGGTTTTGTTTTGCCAACTGTTATAGCCCCTCTCAATCATAATTTGCTAAGCAAGTTAGCATCCACTAATTCTGTTCAGTTTGATACTAGCTGCTGGAAAACTTGCATTGTTCTTCCCTTCAAATCGGATTTGTCAGGAGGAACTAGAAGGAATAATGTCATATCCATGTTTTCAGATATTCATCCATCCTTGCTACTGTTTCTTCATCGTCTGCGGTGCATTACATTCAGAAACATGCATGATGATTCACTAATTGTCATGAGAAAGGATACTTGTGGTGATGGCATCATTAGGGTTTCATATGGTAAGGAGGAAATGAATTGGTTTGTTGCACGCAAGAAGTTACATGGGAAGATTGGTCGTTGCAATGTCCAAACAACAGAGATCGCCCTGGCATTTGGACTTGAAGAATCAACAGATGGAAGTTATATCCCATGCCTCAATATGCAACCTGTTTTTGCATTTCTTCCACTAAGAACTTATGGTCTGAAATTTATACTGCAAGGTGATTTTGTTCTTCCCTCATCTAGAGAAGAAGTTGATGGGGATGACCCTTGGAACCAATGGTTGTTGTCGGAGTTTCCTGATTTGTTCGTGAATGCAGAGGGATCTTTCTGTTCTCTTCCTTGTTTCAGGGACAATCTAGGAAAAGCTGTGACAGCTTACATGAGCTACATTCCATTGGTTGGTGAAGTTCATGGGTTTTTTTCTTGTCTTCCCGGATGATCATCTCTCAGTTACGCCGCTCAAAATGTCTACTCTTGGAAGGAGATGATGCCACATGGGTGCCTCCTTGCAAGGTTGTCCGAGGTTGGAATGAAGGGGCTCGAGTTTTTTTACATGATCATTTGCTTCAAGAGCATCTTGGCCTAGGATTTCTAAAGAAAGACATAAGTCTATCTGATCCTTTGGCAAGGACATTAGGGGTCGAGGAGTATGGCCCAAAACTTCTACTTAAGATTGTAACGTCTTTGTGCCAGAAAAAGGATAGCCTTCCATCAATGGGTTTGTCTTGGTTGTCTGCTTGGCTTAATGCAGTTTATGAAACGTATGTGCATTCAGCCCAAGCATCTCGAGATGTTGGAATGGGCACAGATATCATAGAAGCCCTCCGTAAGCTTCCTTTTATTCCTCTTTCTGATGGTACATTTGGCTCAGTAGATGAAGGTACAATCTGGCTGCACATTGATGTATCTGGGAATGACAGTGAGCATGGAATGGATGCTTTCCCAATGTTATATGCAAAACTCCATATTGTAAACCCTGCTTTCGTAACTGCATTGGATACTGATATTTATCGTGTAGACATGTATCCAAAGGACAACATCATCAGGATGCTCCTTATTGTTGGCGTGCAACGTCTATCTACACATGAAATAATGAAGGTGCACGTCTTGCCTTTTATATGTGATGACAAAAGTGCAAGTTTGGACAAGAATCTCATGACAGAATTTCTCTGCTTTGTGTTTATCCATCTACAATCTAGTTGCCCTATGTGCCACGGTGAAAGAGATTTTCTGATATCAGAGTTGAAAAACAGAGCTTTCATTCTAACAAATCATGGCAACAAAAGACCGATTGAGGTACCAATCCATTATGGTAAAGGATTTGGAAGCTCTTTTGACCTATGTAAATTGTTCAACAACATTCAAATGGAATGGCATGAGGTAGACACTATCCACTTGAAGCATTCTTCAACTAAATCTGTCGTCAATGGAGTGAAAAAGTGGAAAAGATTTTTTGAAGAAATAGGCATCACAGAGTTTGTTCAAGTACTTAAAGTTGATCGGAGAATGAGTGATATGGCCGATACATTTTCTGGGAAGGCAGGATTGAAAAGAGACCATGTTTCCTTTGGATCTGTAGCTGAAGATTGGGAATCCAGTGAGTTGGACCATTTATTGTCCTTGTTGTCAGCAAGTGGAAATCGTGATGGTTGTCAATTTCTCTTAGAGGTTTTTGATAAATTGTGGGATGATTGCTTTAGGGACAAAACCGTAGGGTACTTTAACGATAAGTACAATGGGAAAAGGACAACCTTCAAATCTTCATTCTTGAACAGCATCTGTGGTGTTCCATGGGTTGTTTCATGCATGGATGACAGACTTCACTATCCTGAGGACTTATTCTATGACTGTGATGCCGTGCACTCTATTTTGGGTTCTTTCGCTCCTTATGCAGTTCCAAAGGTTAGTTCCATTATGGATTTGTTTTTGCTGATTTATTACTTTTGGGGTGTCAGGAATGTCCAGTGTTGAACTTAGGTCTGAGCATTTGGCCATTGACTTCTTTCTTGCTTCTGTTCCCATTATCCAATTTCAGGACCTCATATTGTTGATAGGGGATGTACTATGCAAATAATTTTGTTGATAAAGAGATAGTTTCAAGCTTACTAGAATCTACTTTATCTGTATAATTTTGATAATTGATTGTCTATTTAATGTTTATGCTCGTTCTCTGTTGGTCCTTTTCCTTAGTCCTTCTTGGAATAAGGGAAACAGTCATGCAAATACCATTGAAGGTTTTTGGGCGGGAGCATTTGACTGTCTGGTCTTTGGGTAGGAATGTAAATGTAGACATCTAATCATTGGAAAACCTTACCAACTAATGACATACTAGATAAAAGTAAACCCTGAAAAAGAAAACGGGAATGTGCAAGAGAATATAAGAGATCAGAAGCAGTCAGTCCTTATATATCTCAATATTGGTGGGAATACCTTGTGATTCAGGAGCAGGTCTAGGACTCATAATTACGCGCTTTATCAGCAAAATTTTTATGTTCCATTTTCAAACTTACATGTGGATAGAACCTTGGAAATAGTGCTAGACTCATTAAAAATAAGTAGAAGTGCACTGAATTAGGATTTTACAGTACTGTGGACATCAGCATTCAGGGGCCATCTGTGGCTCCCTAGACTTAGTAACCTGCAGTAAATGCAAAGATAACTCAGTCCAAGAAAGAAATAAAGTAAAGACTCATTTGCCATGACCGGCAGCTGATGTTTGACTTGATATTAATGTTAAAGCAGTGCCACTTTTTTTATGTAATGCCACTACTTGATGTTGGTACTTCGACTTAAAACAGTTCTAAATTATAATGCTCTCTCTTTTGCTTCATGTCTTAATGTTATGCAAAATGACTGTCTAGTATAAACAAACCCGTCTGTTGAGGACTTTGGTCAATAACCACGAAGGGATTGTTCAACAGGTGAGAAGTGTGGCTCTTTTACATGATATTGGGTTTAAGAGCAGAGTTACCATTGAAGATGTCGTGGAAATACTGAGAGTCTGGAGAAGATCAGCAACCTTATTTAAGTTGAGGTACCCAATCACATTCAAGGAAATTCTTTTTCTTTTTTTCTTCTTGTCATTTGATAAGTAGTAAACATGTATTAAAAGTACAATGGTAATCCAAATATACAGAATGTTTGCGAAAAATATAAAGCAGAAACAACACAAAAAATTCTCTCTTTACCCTGCTATTGAAAATGTCATCCACAGCATAAACATTTGCCGTTCTGTCCCATTATTTTCTTCTGTATTTGTTGCTGGCCTGAGGTCTAAATTTGCTATTTCATTTCGCGCAGTCCTAGATATTTTTCTTTGTTTAATTCTGTGAGGAAAACATACATTGTATTATTCAATAAAGTTTAATATATATATATATATATCAAAATAAACCCTAAAAGTGGTAAAGACTCATTTACCCTTCTTACTTCTAACACTCCCCCTCAAGCTGGAGCATAAATATTAATCATGCCTAGCTTGTTACAAATATGTTCATCCTCCCATTATCCAAAGATTTAGTGAAGATGTCTGCAAGTTGTTCGCTAGTTCGAATATGACTAGAAAGAATTATTCCACTTTGCAACTTCTCTCGGATAAAATGACAATCAACCTCAATGTGTTTTGTTCTCTCATGAAACACGGGGTTGGAAGCTATATGCACCGCAGCTTTATTATCGCACCATAGAGTCCTGAATACTAAATCTTTAAAGCCTAACTCAGTCAATAACTGTCGAATCCACACTAATTCACATGTCACTTGTGCCATGGCTCTATATTCTGACTCAGCACTGGAGCGGGCAACAACACTTTGTTTCTTACTTTTCCATGATACCAGATTTCCTCCGACTAAGGTACAATACCCAGTAGTTGATCTTCTATCATTTGGAGACCCAGCCCAATCAGCATTAGAAAAACCTTTAACCCTGATATGACCATGGTTTCGATAGACAATTCATTTTCCCGGAGCTTTCTTCAAATACCTCAATATCCAAATAACTGCATCCAAGTGAGATGTATGAGGGGAAGACAAAAACTGGCTTACTACACTGATAGGAAAAGCAATGTCTAGTCGAGTAACTGTAAGATAATTCAGCTTACCTACTAGTCTTCTATATCTCTCGGGATTATAAAGAATTTCTCCTCCATCAGCAATTAATTTAACCCCTTGTTCCATGGGTGAATCAAAAGGCTTTGATCCCAACATACTTGTCTCAGTGAGCAAATCCAAGAAATATTTTCACTATGACAGAACGACACCTTTTTGTGATTGCGCCACTTCAATTCTTAGGAAATATTTCAATTTTCTTAAGTCCTTAGTTTGAAATTATTGCAGAAGATAGGTTTTTAGCTCAGATATACCAACCAAGTCAACTCCCATGATGATAATATCATCAACATACACAATAGTTTGCCTCCCCCTGATTGTTTATAAAAGAAAGAATGATCATTTCCACATCTTGATAGCCCAAAAGACAGTTAAGCTCTAGGCTCTGATACCATGTGAGGAAAACGTACATTGTATTATTCAATAAAGTTTAATATATACACATCAAAATAAACCCTAAAAGTGGTAAAGACTCATTTACCCTTTTTACTTCTAACAAATTCATTTATTCACTATCTATGCTATATCGACTCTTTGGAAAAGAAAATGTCTAATGATTTTGGCCGTCAAGTCATGGTAGCTGTTAACTCTGTCATTGAGAGGGTTTTTTTTCCTGGTGTGGAGAAATGGAAACTGCAATACATCAAGATTGGCCCATACTGATTCTCGTATTGCGAGCTTGTATTGTTGCTATTAATTTCATAAGTTTGGTATTTAATAAGATGGGTAATGGAACATTCTTAGATAACTTTATTTATTAAGATGTCCCTTTCTGCTCTTTCTTTAACTCTCTCAAGGTCATTGCAAGGCTTTGATGAGGTTGTTATCTTCCCTTCCATCTTCACACCCTCCCAATCGTTTCGTGAACATCCTTCTAATTCATTTATTTGAAATTTAGAACTACATCCTCCATATTGGACTCATATAATATATATAATTTTTGCTCCAAATTAGGAAATGCATAGCATGTTATGGTATAAAAAAACTGTCCTCCCAGATACCAAAGAAATTGTTGCTTTTGTTTAAAACTGTTAAAAAGCTGTCATCAAGCATGTAAATTAACAACAGCAGTAAAAATTTACTTGCTAGTTTTCTGGCTGACTTTTGGAACTTTACAACGTTTCATCTCTCCTGCTGTTATGATTGCTTGCAAGGTGCCTTCTTTTGGCTCTATGAAAATATCTAGATAAATTGTCCTCCCAATCTTTTGCCTGATTATTTAGCATTCTGGATTAGCCCTGTATATGGTTCATTTCAAGAAGGCTTTCTTTCCTTGTTTCTACTGTTAAATTGCTATACCATGAGATAGTTGACTTTTTTCTTCTCATGCCAGTGTTGCACAAATGTCAAAAGTATACATTTTCCTATGGAAAGAAGTTGATACTTCGAGAAAGAACATTGTTGAAGATCTCATCTCAGAGCCATTTATATTCTTTCCTTCTTTATGTACCTCTGGGTTTGAGGATGTTGTGTTGGGCTCATTTTTGTTGCCAAAACAAGTTTGTTGGAACGATTCAACTGTGTTTCTGAACCAAATGAAAGAAATTGATTCCAAGTCTGGTGCAATTGGAGCAAAGCATAGCCTGTTGAGCAGGACTTTGTGCGACATATATCCAGGCTTGCGTGATTTTTTTGTCAATATATGTGGGGTTGAGGAGAGTCCTTCTTTCCAAGATCATTTCCAGAATTTGGTCCGTTTATCAACTAGCGTTTTGCCTTCGCAAGCAGCAAAATATGTAGGTACTCCTACAAGTTGTTTATTTATGTTTTATTCAAGCGTCACTAAGTAGCCCATTTTTGGCTTTATGCATCAGGTTTTCAAGGTTTTTCTGAAGTTGGTAGATGAACTGAAATGTGGAAAGGTTAGTTCTGAAGATATTTCTCAAGTTAGTGGATATCTTAAAAAATCAGAATACACCGTGCTTCCCACTCTTCATAATAGGTGGGTTTCTCTGCACTCTTCCTTTGGACTTGTGTGCTGGTGTGACAATGAGAAGCTAATGAATGAATTCAGCATTTTGGACAAAATTGAACTTATATATTTTGGGGAGCTCGTTGATGATGAGAAAGAGATGATTTATGTTAAACTGCCTCTTCTCATGCATACTCTGGGGATTCCTGCATTTTCTGAGGTAATTTGCTTACCTGCAACTCTATTTTGCAATGTAGTATGGAAGGTTTTGTCTAGATTCAGGTAGGAACTAGGGAAGTATAGTTTCAAGGTCCACTTATATCCACTTTGCATTCACACAGTACTAATTATGCGATGTACTCGCATGAGGGATTTTATCATGTGACAAAGATCGCTTTATATATGTTGTTTACCTAGCTTTGCTGGAATCATTTGAACCACTTGTGGTTTTGGCAAGAATTTTGCTCTCCCTCAGATACAATAGGGTCTTGTTAACAAGTACTGCAAAGCACTTTTTAACCATACCTAATAAAAACAATATCTTCATTTTCAATATATTGGTTGTGCATAGCACAAGGAAAACAGTACTTTGGAAATGACAAAGTTTCTTTATTGGACGTTAATTGAGTGCCCTTGGGGTCATTAACAAAATCCTACACAATAATTTACAGTGGAATATCTATGTGATGAGCAATGTTCTGGACCCAATTTATTCAGAGATGTGCTATAGATTGTTGAAGAATATTCCTTTCGCTATGTTTTTATCTGAGTTCATTATAGAGGCACCAGCATCGAGCTAAAGAAGAGCTTATTTTGAAGGAAGAATGTACAATGTTTATCAATGCAATTCTGTCCATGAAGTTCTTTTCACCATTCCAAAAATACAGAGTTCTGGACATCCATCTGTAGTGGTATTATTTGAAGAACCTTGATATTATAAAACGACTGAGATGAGTAAACTTGGTAAATTTGTTGTCTCAGCAAGAAATTTCAAGGTTCGATGGTGCAGTACCATTTAGCATGGCCAAATCAATTGAACTAGGAAATGTTTCTTCAACTTCTTAAATGAAGGATCACCAAGTCTAAGGCTATGATCAATATGCAATGCTATGACTAGAAAAATCCTCAAGAATAAGTCTTCAGCTAAATTGATAGGATCATATACTTCTGGCCTTGTACTTATCCTCCTCATCTTCAATTATATAGCGACATAGCCTATCAAGCCTCTTCCCACTATGAGGTGGGCTTTTAGTATACGGTGGGCTTTTAGTATACATGACTGTTCCTGATTAAGTACTATATCCTTTTAAGAGAATCAAAATCATTGCTTATTAGCATAAAAAGATGACTAGGCAATGTCATTTTACGTTCAGGATATGGGAGAGATGGGACTTGTAAGAAAGAAGATAGTTTGAAAACAGTGTCTAGCACATCTCAGCATTTGATGTTGAATATTTGGTGCTTTGCTTAGTGGTGCTATGTTGTAGCTAAAGTTACATGTTTTTAGCGAGTGACATTTCCATATGATCTAGTGATTAGTGAAGAAAATGTTTTCCATACATTTACAATTGTAGAGTGGAAATAACTCCCTTTACTATATGTTCCATGTGAAAACTATTAAATTCAACAGAAATCTTTGAAAAAAAAAAAAAAAGTTAACAACAAAGAGTGGAAAAGATTCTTTGAGCTACTTCGCAAAAAATAAACTTTGGGGTTTCTAAACTTATCCCCTGTCTTGGCCTTCAAAAGTCTGTCAATGCTATACTGGAGGATCTATAACTTCTTTTAAAGCAAAAGCATCGTACCCAAAACACTGCCGAACAGGAACAAACGAGGGTCCCAGGTCTGGCAGTATTTGCATTTGTCAGAGTGATGTTGGGAAATGATTGTCATGCATATTACCAGATAAAAGAACCAAGAAGCAAACAAAATAATACGTGACCCCTTGTTGACCAAGATATTTTTTTGCATATATTTGTTCAGTGAGCAGTGACCAAGGTTTAAATGAGAGAGAATGGAATATAAAACAGAGACTACAAGTCTAGAGAGACATCGATATGCTAATTTTGCATTAGCTGATTGTCTTAGATATGTAGAGACACAAGGCAGATTTTTGTTGAATGACCATATCAAGTTCAGAGTAGATTTCCGATTGAAGTATTTGGTTTACTAAAATGGATATAGGATCAATTGTATATACTAAAGTAAATTAGATCCTACACTATTTAAAAGCTTTAAAAAAAACTTTGCGCTTTATTTATGTAGAAAAGAATCTGTATTTTCTTATTATCATCAAGTGAGTATAAGGTATATATATACAGGAATAGAGGACTTAAATTAGGTGAAAAAATCAAGGATAGAAGACCTAATCTGTGTCAATAGCTAATTTATAGTTAACAAAATTAGATCACATAATAAAAAATTATCAAATCAAATAATATCACATAATATCCCAAACGATTTGGGAGAGATTAAAAGAGATTTTCCAACACTTCCCCTCAAATTGGTGAGTGAATATCTTCCATGCCCAACTTGCTGATAATCTCCTGAAATCTCGACACTGGTAGACCTTTGGTTAGTTAGCTAATCTTTGCTAGGAGTGTAGGGAGTATTGATCAAACCAGATTCAAGCTTCTCCTTCATAAAATGCCTATCTATCTCAATATGCTTACTTTGATCATGTTGAACTTGATCGTTAGCAATGTTAATTGCTGATTTATTATCACAATAAAGTTTTATAGTTCCTTCATGTTCCCCTTTGAGGTCTTCAATGATAATCCTGAGCCATAAAAGTTCACATATCACATTCGCCATTGCCCTGAATTCAGCTTTAGCACTAGATTACCACATTTTGTTTTTTACTCCTCTAAGTGACAAGATTTCCCCCTAGAAAAGTGCAGTAGCCAAATGTGGACCTTTTACCTATTGGTGACCTAGCATAATCTGCATCAGTATAGACTGCAAGATTTAGCTTGTCACCTTTTTAAAACAAAATACCTTTTTTAGGAGTAGCTTTGAGGTAGTGAAGAATCCAATAGACAGTTTGCGTATGTTTTTCTTTAAGATCATGCATGAATTGACTTGCAACTCTCACAACATAAACCATGTCTGGCCTAGTATGAGATAAATAAATAAGCCTTCCTACTAACCTTTTTTTTTTTTTTTTGGAGTAAAAGTACGAATATATTGAGCTTTAAACCAACTATACAAAAAGATCCGGCTCCAAAAACTTTCACTCATAGTGACAACACGTCAGAACGAGTAGAAGGGAGTCGAAGTAAAAGAAAGGCAGCCGCAACATTGCAGCAAACCAAACAAAGCAACAGTCTAGACGACAAGCACAACCAAACAACAAAAGATCCACCACTAGGCAAGAAGAACAAAGCAAGGAACGGCAGCCTTCAGGAAAAAGATCCATTGCAGCTCCGCATAACCAAGCGAGCAGAGAACGCGAACCAGTAGCACAGACCAGCCTCCGAAGTCCTGGACCACGCAAACGAAGCTTCCAGCCGCAAAAAGGAAGGTAGCAGACCCAATCCTCCAACGTAACCCAAAGCCCGAAGCACCTGCGAAGCAACGCAAGGGGACCAGCAAACCAAGGTAGAGAAGGTACCTGACACTAGTTAGGAATGACTAGTGCCGTAGAAGAAAAAACGGAGGGGTCGATACCCCAACTATGTTGGAGCCTCCTATTCCTTGGATTATCAACCACCACATTCCTGAAGGTCAAGGCCTTGTCCCTGACCACTTTCATAAGATGATTTTTCAAAACCGACACCACCAGCTCCTCTCCCCTAAGATAATATCATTCATCTTCTTCCATATCAAATGACACAAGGCCTCAAAGGAGAACCAGGCAATGGAGTGGAGAAAATCCTTACCTATAAGGAACCTCGAAGCCCATTGGAGGTTCTCCGACCAAGACTTATTCCGCCACGGAAGATTTGCATCTAGCAGCCCAGAAAAAAGCAAGAGTAGCCGAGATACAACAACCAAAGAAAAGGTGGTCGATAGAATCGGGCGTAGAGTTACAAAAAGCGCACAACGCACTGTCAAGTCTACCATAAGAGAGGAGGAGAACCTGGGTAGGTAGACGGTTCCTAGTAATCAACTAGAGGTTGAATTGAAATCTTGGCGTGATCGAATTGTTCCAAATCAGCGAGGCCCAAGGGACTCGGACCTTCTTCCTCCTAATGGCTTCCCAAGCTGAGGCGATCGAGAAGACGCCAGAAGAGTTCCCAAGCTAGGTAAACTGATCAGGGGTCTGAGAAAGAGTAGGAAGGGAAAAACCCCACGTCTTCAAGGTCTTGAAGGCGAGACCAGAAGGGGAGACAAGGTCTGCTACCGTCACTTGCCTAGAAAGCCTCGAGCTATAGATAAGAGAGTCCGATATAAGCAAATTCAACGGGCCTCTCGAGTGCCAATGGTCAAACCATAAAGACACTGATAAGCCAAGACCAACTCTCCAAAGAAAGGATAACCGAAACTCCCTTCTTAGCTGTAGGATCTTCTTCCAAACCCACGAACAAAAAGTCGGTTTGTTTGTCACCCAAATTTTTATTTTTTTATTTTTTAAAGAAAGTGGAGTGAATCCATTTGCACCATAACGATTCTTTGTCTTGAAACAGAATTCAAATATACTTGAGCATGGCAGCTTTCTTGCAATCATGTAGTCTACGAATACCCAATCCTCCCTCATCCTTCGGGAAACACACATCTTCCCAGGAGACCTTTGCCCTACCAGCATCAAGGCTAGGGTCTTTCCAGAGAAACTGTCTCAAAATTTGTTCTATGCAGTCCAACACGGAATAAGGAATGATAAACACACTAGCCCAAAACAATTGGATAGAGTGAAGGACGGACCTAATCAATTGGAGTTGTCTTGCGAAGGAGAGCAACCGCTGGGCCCAAGGTTGGACCCTAGAAGTGATACGATCAATAAGGGCAATGCAATCCACCTTCCCAAGGCTAGATGAGATAATGGGCACCCCTAGATACCGCACCGGCAGCTTCCCTTCCTACAACCTTTTTTTTTTTTTTTTTTGGTGAGAGGTAATAAATATATTGATGAGAGGCCAAAAGTACACAAGATCACGGCTTCACAACTTGCACTCCAAATGAGGAGATCAAAAGGAGTGGAAGGATGGCGTGATGTAAAAGCCACGGACACCCGGCACACACCCTACAACGCAACACCAAAGACAAGCACGGCATAGACAACCGGCATTCAAGCAAAAAGCGACAGCCTTCCTACAACTTTTTTTTTGGGTAAAGTAAGCAATATATAAAAGGGGAGACCAAAAAGTAACCTTCCTACAACCTTTGATATCTCTTTTTATCAACAATGCCACTTTCTCCGCGTCCATCCATTTTATGGTTTGCATTAATAGGGTGCTTATCGTCTTGCTATTGAGACATCCTGTTTTCTTGAGAAGATCAAGTACATATTTCATTTGGGATATAAAAATACCTCTCTTAGGTCACTTCAATACCAATGAAGTATCTCAATTTGCCAAGGTCTTTGATCTCGAATTGTTGAGCAAGATTGCTCTTAAGAGACTATATTGAGCTTCATCATTACCAGTCACAACTATATGATCTACATACACAAGTAGAGCTGTGACCATACTTTCATTTGAATGTTTGATGAATAAGGTATGATCCCCTCTACTTTGCTTGTAACCCATCTCAAGCATTGCCTTTGTGAACCTTTCAAACCATTCTCTTGGGACCATTTGAGACCATATAGAGCCTTTTTAAGCCAACACACTTGATTGTTTCCAACGTCTTTGTCAAAACCTAGTGGAGGCTCCATAAAGATTTTCTCCTCCAAATCTCCATGTAAAAGCGTGTTCTTCACATCAAATTGCAGCAAAAACCAACCAAAATTAGTTGCAAGAGAAAGTAGTATCCGTACTGTGTTCATCTTTACTATTGGTGCAAATGTCTCTTGATAATCCGCTTCATATGTAACAACCCGGGCCTTATTGTGTAATATTGTCTGCTTTGGACATTGAGTCTTTACAATTTTAAAATGCGTCACACAGATTAGAGGAACTCTAAGCCTTTATAAACTAGTCTCAGGACTCCCCCCTAAGCGATATGGGACTAAAGAGGACCCCTCCCCTTCCTTGGGCTGTCACTCTCCACCCCTTAATAGCACAGCGTCCTCGCTGTGGCCCCCACACACGGTCGGGAGTCAGCTTTGATACTATTTGTAACGACCCGGGCTCCATTGTGTAATATTATCCGCTTTGAACATTGAGTCATTACGGTTTTAAAATGCATCACACAGATTAGAGAGACCAAAGCTTTTATAAACTAGCTCCAAGACTCCCCCCTAAGCGATGTGGGACTAGAGAGGACCCATTCCCTTCCTTGGGCTGTCACACCATAGGTTTGGGTGTACTCCTTTGCAACCAACCTTGCTCTATACCTCTCAAAGGTGCCATTAGCTTTGTACTTAGGGGTATAAACTCAATTACTTCCCACCGGTTGCTTGCCTTTGGGTAAAGTCAACTTCTCACGTGTCATTCTTCTTCAATGCATCCATTTCCTCCATCATAGTTTATATCCAATTCCTATCCTCAAAAGCTTCATGTACCGAGTTAGGAACAGTAATTGAATCAAGAGCAGTAATAAAGGTTTTGTGTTGTGTAGACAGTCTATGATATGACATAAATTGGAAGATAGGGTGTTAGGTACATTTCCTAGTAGCTTTTCTCAAGGTAATAGGTAAATCCAAATCACTTAACTTATGTTCATTAGAAGAAGGGTGGGTGATTTCATTACCTAATAACGGTTCAGATAACGGAACTTGATTTAATTCCGGATTGAGCTTCGTCCTTCTTAGTAAACTTGCAGCTTGGTTCGTTCATTCTTAGGAGGATTAGATGTAGATGATGATGAACTAGGTAGAGGACTTAACGGGGAATTAGGACTAATCAGAAGACTCGATGGACTTGATGAAAGACTAGGTGGACTAAGAGGGCTAGGACCTAATAGAAATGGTGAAGGAGATGAAGTTGGATTGGACGAAGTAGGATTGGGCGATGCACTGGATAGTGAAGGTAATGGTTCAAACCTACTATCTTCATTAGGAGTCTCCCCTTGAAGATAGTGGTGGGAAGGAAAAAACGAATGGTTTTATTAAAAGTGACATCCATAGAGTGACATCCATAGAGATAAAAACTTGACATGTTAAAGGGTAATAGCATTTATAATCTTTTTTAGTATTAGAGTACCCAATAAAAACGCACTTTAGAGCACGAGGGTCGAGTTTGTTTCGGTTGTGATTATGAATATACACAAATGCAACACAGCCAGAGACCTGAGGGGAAATGTGATATTTATGGGAGACATTAGGATAAAAGGTAGACAAGAGCTGTAAGGGACTTTTATTTCCTACGGTTTTGAAATGAACCAATTAATAAGACATGCTGAAGTTAAAACGGCTTCCCCCCAAAAATGCTTTGGAACAGACATTTGAAAGAGAAGAACCCAAGTGACATTTAGGAGGTGCCTATTTTTTTTTTCGGCTACTCCATTTTGTTGAGGGGTATCAACACAAGAAGACTCATGAATAATACCCTGAGTTTGGAAAAAATGATCAAGATGCTGATTATCATACCTAAGTCTTCTAATGGACACCCACCCCAAATTGATTGACTATCATTTTATGAAAGTTTTGAAGGATAGATTGAACATTAGATTTATCTTTCATTAGATATAACCATGTAGTTTGAGTGCAATCATCAATAAAAGAGTCAAACCATTGAGCTCTTATAAAATTAGCAATTCTAGATGGACCCCACACATCGGTATGGATAAAAGAGAATGGTGTTGAAATTCTAGCATTATTATTCAAAGGGAGTGAAACATGATGATGTTTTGCAAGTTCACAAACTTCACAATGAAGATTTTCAACAGCAACATTTTTTGAAAATAGAAGGAAACATAGTCTTAAGAAGACTACAAGAGTTGTAAGAGGTATTATTGGTGCGTTTGGAATTGGCCTTGCAAAGGATCTTTGGGCTAAATATTGCGTGTTTGGGAACAACTTTGAAATTCCCATTAGGCCAAAATTGACCTTCTCAAGGTTGAAAGCCCAAGGCAGGTGTGAGGGTGCCTTGGGCTTTTAGCTTTCTCGGTATACAATTGTTCATGCTTTTATTTTCTTTCAAAACTACCCTCACTTACTCTCGATTTTTCCGGTTTTGCCCTCGTCATTGGACTGTTCATCTTCTTCTCTATGGAAGTTGGCTGACGTGTTGCTCGAGGCAGTGAGTGGCTGCTGACGGCTCGGCATGGTCACGGTGGCCTAAGCGACCATCGCTGGGGAGTGGCACAACCGCTGCCCTGTCTAGGTCGCGGCGGTCGCCGTGGGTTGCAACGAGGTTTGGGTTGCATACCTCACCGCAACCCAATCTGGAGCAGTGAAGTCTTGATCCGAGGGTGGTGAGGTCGCGCGACCTCGCCATGACCCAAATCTGGGTTGCGGCGGGGTTGCCTGACGTTTGGCGACCCTCGCTGGGCCTCGCCCGACCCTGGGCAGCCCTCGCCAGTGGTCTTCAAGGGTCGCTCAACCCTGGGTGGCCCTCCCAAGTTGTCTCCGAGGCTGCCTAAGTCAAATGTCGGCCGCCAATGATGGATTTCGATCACCAACAGCCACCTGCCGTTGCCGCTCAAGTTTTTTTATTTTTCTTTTGATAATTTTTTTTATCGCAAAAGTCATTTGTAAATATAATCTCTCCAAACATTATTTTGCTCAAAGGTGCTTCACAATGGACTTTTAAATTGTGATTTAACGATCACAATTTGCATTCTGAAAAGGTCTTTCAACCTAAAGTCTTTTGCATTTTTCCAATGGCTTTCCCCAAAAGTCTAACCAAACGCATCCTATATCTCACAAGAGACCAACCACTTCTACTCAAATCCTTCAGGTAGTAGAGCCCATTCCGTTCCTTGGCAAATCCAATCGTCCTCCCCATTTTCAGGTCCTGCAAAATACAATGATCAGTAGAGAAAAGCACCTTACAATTTAGATTTTTGGTAAGTTGATGAATAGAAAAGAGATTGGTGGACAGCTTAGGAACATGAAGGACATTGTCAATTTTAAGTGAGGGATTTAGAATTATGATTCCCTGGCTAGCTATAGTAACAAGAGATCCATATGCTATGGTAATATTCCTATTTCCTAGCAATGGTTTATAAGTTTTGAATTTAGTGAGATCATGTGTCATATGATTGGTTGCTCCTGAATCAACAATCCATGAATTAGGATACTGAGAAGTTGTTGAGTTGTCGGAAATTAGACATGCACCTAACTAATGAACACATATCAAAAGATTTAGATAGGGAGTCAAAGGAGAGCCCTGATTTTACCAACTTCTTCTTTGTTTAATATCTCCTCACTGACAGGTTTGTATTGGTCCATAGGGGCAGCTTCACCTTCACTGGTCATGTGCGCTTGCGGTTGTCTTTTAGCTCTGTTGAGCACCTGCATTCTTCCATGAAGCTTGAAGTAATTTTCTCTTGTATGGCGTGGTTTCTTGCAAAAACTGCACCATAAACCTTCACTGCCTTGTCTTAATCGAATTTGGTCTCTTGTTTTAGTAAGGATTTGTTTCCTCCTTAATTGCTTTCATGGTGGATCCTTCAGTGTGTTGGTCTTCGAACATTACAATCTGTCAGCTTTCTTCTCCTCTTACAGTAGAAAAAACTTCATTCAAGGATGGTAGCCGCTTCTTTCCAAGAATCTGAACTTGAATCTAATCAAAGTTTGCATTCAGACTTGCCAAAAACTCAAAAATCCTATCTCTCTCCATATGGTTTCAAAGAGTATTAGTGTCTTCAAGACACCTCATCTGTATATTCAGATTGTGATCTATTTCAAGCCAGAGACCTCTCATTAGATCGTAGTATTCCATAACAAAATAATTATCTTGTTTTGTTGTTGAAGCCTTCATCTTGAGTTCATATCTTACTGTTGCATCTTGGACTTTTGAATGAGACTGACAAACAGCCTCCCATATGTCCTTGGCAATAGAGAGATATAGTTTTTGCTGATTTCAGGTTGCATTGAGCTCCACAACCATGACATAATTGAGGAATCTTCTTCATCCCATGTTTGAAACTTGTGATCACCTTGTCTTGGACCAATGCCTTCTAGATGACTGAGCTTTCCTTTTCCTTTAAGAAAAGTCCTCACAATCTGTGCCCACTGAAAATAATATTTTCCATCCAATTGGTACTCCCTTCATGTTGCGAAAATCTCCAATCAATGAGTTGGATTGATTCTGAATAGAAGACCCAGTTACGTCGGAGATAGCCTTCCCTAAATCTTCCATTCCAGCAACTTTGAGGACAGATTATAGGAGGAGACTAAGAGGGGATCGAGAAACAAGGGTGGTTATCACACAATTGAAGGCCAACAATAAGGCTGAAATAGAACAGCAGTAATAAGGCTGAAAAAAAAGGCTGTAATGAAGCAGCAGTAGTAGAAAAGAAACAGAGGCAGGAAATACAGATCAGAAAACTAGGCTCTGATACCATGTAGAAAAGAATCTATATTTTCTTGATTACAAGGTATATATCCAAGAATAGAGAGGACCTAAATTAGGTGAGAAAATCAAGGATAGAGGATCTAATCTCTGTCAGTAGCTAATTTACTGTTAACAAAATCAGATCACATAATAAAATCAAATCAAATCAAATAATATCACATAATATCCCAAATGATTTGGGAGAGATTATAGGAGATCTTCCAACGATTAACTAAATAGTTTTTGTGAAAAAAAAAAAAAAAAAAAAAAAACATATTTCTTGAATTGGTTCGACTTGTCTTCTTTCAATCTGTTGTCTAGGTCTTGGCCAAAACTAAAAAAATTGTTGCCTAGGTTAGTTCTGGGCATTTACACTTTTTTCAAGCAAAACGTTTAAGTTGCCTCCATTTTACAGGAGATTTCATGTCAAGCATTAACTTAGTTGTTAGTTATTATAGCAAATTCTTGACTAGGAAGTCCATCACAAACACATTATTGAAATCATATGCTTGGGGACCTCGAGATTTTCATGCAAACTCCTCATATTTTTGTACTTTCTCACACTCAGCATTTATGCAGGTTGTAACTTGTGAAGCTGTATATTACGGTCAAAGGGATTCTAGCTTCAAGGCTTCTTTTGTAAAAAACTGGGTTCTTCCTTATGCTCGGCGTTATATTTACTATGAACATCCCAACACATATGCCAAACTTAAACAGTCTGGATTTTCTAATCTGAGTGATTTGCATGTTGTTGTTGTGGAGAGGTTATACTATAGGAATATCATAAGAAATTTGAGCATTGCTTCTGAAAAGCAAGTGGAGACCACGTCAGTTCTTCAGGTATGTACTAGGAATTCAGGAATGTTCTGGATGTTTCTTTCACCTTCGTTCAACCAAAGAAAATGTAAAGCAACCTTCGAGCATCATGGTATGGATGGAGGATAGTTTTATTTCTTACCTTTCTTTTTCTTTATATATATATATTGTACAGAATAAGAATATCACTTAACTATGTCTTGAGACTTCCAAATTGAAATTCAGTCCAACTCCAAATCTTTTTGGAGTCATCCGATTTTAGACATGTTTAATCTGTTGCATACTTCGAACTTGCATTGTTGTTCTGATGCTGGTGATGTTATTGTCTAAACTGGATCTATGATTCATTGACAACCAAATAGGGGGGAGGGCTCTTCGCTCAAGCAGTATAGGACCACGTTCTTATGACCTAGAAGTGAGCTTCCTTGTTGAGGATTATAATGACTCCCTTAATTTTGACAGGGCAATACTTTATTTGTCACTCTAGAGTCTGATTATCATGCCTTGTACATGGAGATTTCTCGTCTATTCTTTGATGGCACTCCAAACATTCACTTGGCAAATTTTCTTCACATGATCACAACGATGGCAGAGTTAGGTTCTACAGAGGAGCAGGTGGAGTCTTTCATCATAAATAGCCAAAAGATGCCAATCTTACTGGGTGATAAACCCTTGTGGGCCCTTTCCTCAATTTCTTCGTGTGAGGATGATGGATCACTAGAGAACAGAAGCTTTTCAGCAACAAGAGAAGTGTCCAAATCCTTTCAGGCCAAAAGAAGGGCAGGAGTTACCTCAAATTGGCCACCTTCAGACTGGAGAAATGCACCAGGGTCGGTTTATTCTCCTTATAGCCAAGTTAAGACACAGCCAGTAACTGTAACCATGAGCACTTGCTCAGAAGTGATAAAGGAGGATTATCATAAATTAACTGGAGAAAGTGATGGTGGCCATGAGGCGAGTGTTGATTTTACAACTGAAGATGTAGCAGCAAAATCTCCAATCAAAATTTCAATTTCTGATAGAGCAATGTATGTCAGCAATTTGGATTCTTGCGCAGATGTCTCAGCTAATCAAATTGACACGACTCCAGTGTCTGATCTACCTGACTTGGATCCACCCCAGTTGATTGGGAGAACAATGCTCAATGTTGGCACACCTGATCCAGAACAAGCAATATTAGTGGGAAAACTAGGAGAATTTGTCGCTTTTGAGCATCTTGCCAAGAAATTCAATCAAAGTTCTGTTAAGTGGGTCAATGAAGATGGTGAAACTGGTCTACCCTATGACATTACGGTAGAGGAAGGAGAAGGATTTCAATACGTAGAAGTCAAAACAACTCAATCGGAGGAGAAAGATTGGTTCTCCCTGTCACCAAATGAGTGGCAATTTGCAAACCAGAAAGGTCGAAATTTCAGCATAGCACACGTCATTTTGGTAGGCCAGAGCAGAAACAAAATCAAATTATTTTCAAATCCATTTGAACTCTGTCGCTCTGGGAAGTTGCAATTGGCCATTGTGATCCCAAGCTAGCTGTAATGCCCTCAGTGGCTCGGCTTGTGTTGAATCTCTTATGCCTTAATTAAGCAGTGTATGTAGTGACACCGAACCACCAGTAGTGCTGATAAGTACCTTGCATAATACAGAGAAGTTTGGTTTTAATCGTTCATGACTGGTGATGGAAGGAGATGCAAGTGACTTGAAGAGGTCATTTCTGTATGACTTCTGAAGATGGTTAAGCTTTAAACAACTAGCCTTCAGAATAAGCTGCACAGGGCTCTCAAGCATGATTGCGCAACTTGTGCCACGTAGTTATTCAGATGGACTTACACTAATCGTCACATTTCTGTGTAAGTAAAGAGTAAAAGGTTATTTTGTTCTAGATAAACCCCTGCCATCAGGTTCCTTGTCAATATCTTCACATTGTAAAGCTTAGAAGACAGCAGTGGGTGAATAATGACTGGAGCATGCGGCAACATTCAGGGTGAAATCAGCGGAACAATAGTAGGCGGTCAAACTTTTTCATGGAGCGGTGTCTTATGTATGTTCATTTGTTCCTGGATTCTTTTCTGTTTCTAAGGTGTTCCTGGACAATTATGTCATATTTCTTAGGCGCCAAGAAAGTTTCCGGCTGTAATAAGGCTTGAGATATTTAATTATGGGCTTTACCACGTTCATTTACAGAGAGCAGACTTTGTAGTAGCTTCTGAGCATTGCATATGCGGTGTCTATTTCTTGCCTTTGCTTGAAGGATTACGACATGAGCTTCCTCATTATGAACGACCATTGTGAGGAGATGCAGAAATCATGCGCTCATTGATTTCATTGCGCGATTAATGGAGGCAAGCGTTTCATTATTTACACTCCGTTATTTAATCTTTGGTGAATATTTCTAAAATATTTTGCTTACTCGTGGAGGTATTAAGTATGATTACATTTCGTCTTTCCAGAGGTTCCTGATTGAAAAACTTGGCCTTCTTTCAAGAACAAAACCGATTCCTTGCTGATTCAACCTTTCTATTATGATTAATGGCTAAAGCTGATCATTTGCAAATTAATGCTACCTTATATGATGCGGGCAATTTTTGTGGAAATAATTACCTGGGCATGTTTACCTAATAGGCGATAACGGATGCATCGCCACTTTTCCCCCTAAAAATTGAAGATAGCAGATGGTACCATGAAAATCAAGGGACCTTGTTTCCTTGTCATGACTGCCTTGAAACACCCTCCTGATGGGGGTCAGAAAAAAAGATAAGTTTGGAGGTATTGTCGAGTTGAGGACCAACTCGCACGAATTTTCTCAAACAATTACCTTGAGCAACTACAGTTGAAATACATACATACATACATACATACATGCATATATATATATATAAAAGTAGTCCAACCTAAATAGAAGTTGCCACTATCATTTTAGTCCTGGTTGGGAGCCAAGTGAGGCATGGGAAGGCTACCTAACTTCTTACACTACTAGAAATTATTTAAGATTAGGGACTTAATTATGCTGATAGTCTAATTAATGTCTAGGACCGACTTTCAGCATCCAACTAAACCCTCAAACACTTGAGGCTTTTTAACCTGAGTTTTCTATGCACAAGATTCTCATGAAGGCGAGTGCAAAGCATACTATTACTATTGTCAGATTTCTAATACTAGATAGAAATTAGAAGACGCAATGAGAAAATTACCTTTGCATAGTTTAAGTGCACAAACACACAATTTTATTGCTAAAGGCTAGTCTACCTTTACGTATTACAAACTATTCCTTTTATAGACATAAGGGAAAGAAAAGATAAGCAATGTTACATTGAGTGCGTCTGGTTGGACTTTTGTGGAAAACCTTTGGGAAAATACAAATGACTTTAAGTTAAAGGAGTTTTCCAAAATGCAAATTATGTTTGTTAAATTGTAATTTAAAAGTTCATTATGAAGTACATTTGAGTGAAATTGTGTTTGGAAAAATTATACTCATACAAAGCACTTTAGTTATCAAAAAAATAAAAAAAGTTGTCCCTAATAGACCAAATGGCTGTCGGCAATTCGAATTTGTCACGAATGGATCACCGGTGGTTGTTGTCTGCCCTTGAAGATCACTGGCGAAGGTCGACTGGGGTTGGGCGACCCCCAGTGAGGGTCCTGCAACCCCTCACGGAGGTCGCTTGGCCCTAGCAAGGGCCACTTGGGTTGCGCAAACCCAAGTAGCCCTTGCTGGCGCAACCCTCGTGGAGGTTGCTCAACTTTGATGAAGGGCAACTGGGTCGCACAACCCCTTGCTAGGGTCGCCACGCAACCCCTCATCAAGGTCACTCAATCTCGGCGAGGGCTACGTGGGTCAAGCAAACCCAGGCCCTCACCAGCGTGACCTCCGCGAAGGTCGCTTGACCTTGACGAAGGCCAACTGGGTCGCCTGACACTAGGTAGCCCCTCGCTAGTGTCGCGCGACCATCGAGGGCCGTCTGCTATTTTGATCGAGTGACCTTAGTTGGCCTCCTGAGGGTCGCGCGACCCAAATGGCACTCGCCTAGGTCGCGCAACCCCCCGACAACGATTGCGCAACCACCAATGACGGTCGCCAACAACATTGCCGGCCTCTCTTTAGCCCATGGTCGGACCCTCGTAGTCACAGCAAACACGCCGATCAGCCCTAGGGAGAAGAAGATGAATAGTCGCAAACAAGGGCAAAGTTGGAAAATCAAAAAATCAATGAGGATAAAATCGAAAGAAAATATTTTACTTCCCTTACTTTTTGAGAAAACTAAAAGCCCAAGGCAGCTTAGGACTTACCTTGGGCTTTCAACCTTTCAAAGGCAAGCTTTGTCTCAAGGTGGGTTTAAAATTTTTTACCAAACACCCAAACATTGGCCTAAAGATCTTTAGACGCCCAAAGTCCCTTCCCAAAGTTAGTACCAAATGTAGCCATTGTTGGTGATGCATGTATATTAATGCCCAATAATATGCGGTTCACACCTATGACACCTATGACTTACCATACATACAACATGACTTAAAACATTTATTACAACAACATGACTCATCTTAAGACATTTATCACAATTTGACTCATCAACATGACATATCAACGTGATAACATTGTATGCCTAAACCATGCAAAGCTAATTTTCTCTTTTCCTCTTCAAATTTCTATTTATTATTAGATATCTTAAGAGTGGTAAGGTAGTACTTTGTCCAGGTAATATACCCTACACTCGCCTTTTGTGCAAATTTTGTGCATCAGAAATTGAGGCTAGAAAGCCTTATGTTCCAAATGAAGATTTACCTAGATGTTAAAAATCAGTTCCAACAATATAAAGCCTAAGTAGTGAAGAAGGTAGACCTAATCAGAAAATCCAAATTGGTCATCTAGTTCATTCATCAAACGGTCTTTGTTATCAATTATGAGTCCCAAAGGTCATTTGATGTCACTAAGAATTCATGTGATGTTTTTTAAGGGTTTATTACAATCCTAAGGCTTATCCTAACCAATCCATAAATAAAAAGAACAATCAATGTAATAAAATTTCAGGAATTAAACATCCAAGTATTAAAATGTTTAGAGTAAAATATGAGAATGATGACCCAATACTTGTCAAGCAAATAATATACATGGCTTTGTTATTAAACCCCATAATAGAAACCCACATGAGTTTAGTTCATATTAAACTCAATTTTATAAAGAAACTAAGTTTCCTATATCAAAACTAGAGAAAATCGAAGGTACTCCTCACTCCCTAAACTATATGTATATTAACTAAATGAAGTTAAACCAACTCTGATATAAAATCTAAAAACCTAATCAAGGTTTATTTTTCCAACTATTTTTCCAATTTTTTTATTTATTTTTCGGATTATGTTAATGTTTATTTCATTCAAAAAATTCCGAAAATGGGGACACAGACTGAGCATTTGGGCTCGGTCCAAAGAGGCCAAATTGGGCTTCATTTGAAGCAAGGCCACTTTGAAAACTCACAGAACCCATTCATCAAAATCGAATTACATCCAAACTCATCCGTATCAAATTCAGCCCAAACACATTTAAACTAAACTAAGCCCATTTTATTGTCTCTATCTTTTTTATATTACTCTCTTTCTATTTATTACACTACTACTGTTGTGGTTGATGTTGTTGTTATTATTATTCATCACCTTCCTAGAAAGAGACCAAAGGCGCAAATGATAATCATTCTAATCAGAAATTGATTTCTAGCGACACAAAAATAGTGACAGATGGCAATGACGGCAACGACCGGCGATTAGCAACTAGGAGACGATGAATGGCGGCGGGTGACCAAGGGTGGCAGGCGACCGACAACAACAGAAAGTGGTTGACGTATGGCGGCGGCAAGCTGCAGCGACAACGGATGGGTGGCTGGCTAGTAACAAGGATGAATAATGATAAAAGTTTTTATTTCTCATTTCTGTTTTAGAAATAGAGAAGTAAAAAAATTTTACTTCTAATTTTTGTTCCAAACTCTATTTCAAAAATTAAAAAAAATGAAATAATTATATCAAACGAATTTCTGTTCTAAAAACAAATTTGGAACAAAAAAATAGTTTTTGAACAGAAATAAAATTGTTATTACACACGTTTAAGAAATCAACATTTCAATCAAAAGCTCAGGGTACCAAAACATCAAAACCTAAGTTCATATTCTTCAGGTACGTTCATCTCCAGACCTCCGCCGTCATTCCACGGATCAAGCCATCCATGACCAATTCCGATGAGGATTTTGGCCATAAAGTCAAGCATTGTTTCGGCTTGAACCCAAGCCAAGCGCGCGCCCTCAATGTACATCTAGTTTTCCTCTCCTCTGTTTTGTACAGACCGAGTGTTTTCAAAGACCATGCCTCTGCGAATCCACAAAAGGGGAACAAGAGACTCAAAAACGAAGCTAGAGAGATGCACACATACAAGACTACAGAAAATAGAAGGGAGTAAAGATGTTGGACTTACTATATTGGCTGAAGTGAACAGAACGGTCGTCTGTGCCGCTCATTCCAACAGGGTCTTGGAAGCGGTGAACTGTAGTGAGACTTTTAGCCACGAAGACTGTGTCGTCTCAACTTGAATACGAGCCGGACGTGTCCTACATTGATCACACTGGGACCAACGGTCTCGCTGCTTCAGCTCTCGATGGCTCTCGTCTCGCGTCTCTGTTTGTTGTCGGAAGACAGGGCAGAACAGAGCAGAGCGAGGTCGAGGCCATTTGGGACAGATTTCACCGTTCCAAGGGGCATCGCCGCGTGTATGAGCGTTGCCGGTCGGGGGCGTGAGGGTGAAGTATCACCATGAAGCGGGTCGCCAGAGGTGCTAACATGGCGTCCACCGGATGAGAAGAACTCAGAGAGAGAGAGAGAGAGAGAGAGAAGCTCCTTCAGTTCAGGCGGGATACACAGGGGGGTCTCATCATCACGGTGAGAGATCGGATGAACGACTGCAATGGCGTCCCGTGAAGGCTGAGCTCAAGCTCGGATGCAAATGGAGGTCCCGTCTTTGTAGATGAAAGACTTGAGACTGAGCAGTTTCTTCTCTTCTTTTGGGCTTCATGTACAAAGTCAACTAAAGCTGAAATGGGCATATTCTATAGATGGGCCAGAGTTGTGTGAATTGGGTCATATGAATTGACTGACCACGCCTTTTCTTTCCTTTTCTCTTCTTCTGTTTATTTTTTTGGTATTGAATTTTCATTATCTAAATGCCGATTTGATATATCGACTAAGATTCATGTGCCAACAAGAATCTAATAGATGACTTTAACTTTTTATACAAGGGTAATTTCGGAAAAATGAAAAATGAGATGATGGTAAGTTTTCATGTAAATGTATTTACTGAGTCTAATCAATGTTGGAGTCTAAGTTTGCATTCAAATCAAATCTAAATTTTTTTTCTAGATACCAATGTGTTCGCCAAAAATCGTCAATAGCATACCACGTAGGATGGTTGGAGATGACCAAATTGCCACGTCAGCAATGTTCAATGAATTTTTTTTTCTGATATTTAATATGAACTATGTAAATTAGAGTCTTCTGAACGAAAGCTCCATTGATCTTTTTTCTAGACATGTTTACATTCAGGTAAACTGATTCTTTCTACAAGTCCACTACAATCAATCAATGATACAATCATCTTATCGATAGTCCACAATTCATTCAGAAGGCTATAAAAATTAGTAGGGAGTTTTCTCACAATTTTGAAATCCAAGTAATTTATATCAAAGATCGATAGTCCATTTAAAAAGATCACATCAACATCAACACGTTTGACAAATGACGGTGTTTTGGGGTTTCCACGTAAATGTCCAAAACAACTCTATTATCACTGTATGGAAAGCTTGCCCTTTCCAAATTTGCTTTGGCGCAATTAAGCTTATAATCACCATGACCAATCTAGAATCCTAGTTAAAATTAAGGACTTTCATCCACGCAACATCAATAATAAGACATTGAAAATTGAGGATTTATAAAACTTATTGGAAAGGCAATGATATCCTAGTTTGCAAGTACCTTAACTTTTGCTGATTATGCAATCCGCTCCAAGAACTTATTTTCAATTAAGTTTTTCTTTTTATTTTTTTTGGTAGAAAGAAAGATTTCATTCATTTTTCAAAATAATACTTGAGATGTACATAAAAGGCTTTCAAGCCAAGCAAATCCCAAATAATTGTTGAACAAAGCAAATGCCAAAATGCAAACAAAATACAATCTGCAACTAGAAGCACTCTCATTTTTCATGAGCAAATCAGTCACCATAAATATTTTGTGGCCGACCATTAGTTTCGATAATGAGCACAAGCCAAGATCCCCCACTTCATTTATAACTGTTTGCGTTGTGCGTCTAGGTTCAACATTCTCATTACTATCCCTGTGTAGAGATGTCAACATTAATATGATGAAAGACCACATATTGATTAACTACCTAAACTTGTCAAAGTTTGGCTCAATGTGAGACTCCTGCAACAGAACAACTTTGATTAATAGTAATTTTACCTTTTCACTCAAATTTTTTTAAGAATTAAAGAGGGCTGAATTTCGCTGCCTTCCTTATTGGAAATATATATATATATTATATAATATTTGTTCAACGAAATACTCAATTGATTGGTTATTACATATAAGAGCCAATTTCATAAAAAGAAAAACACGAACTTTAGGTATTGTCCCAATGTGGCCATAACTTTATTTTATCTAAAGAAAAGCATCAACTTTCACTTGTATTCTAAATCTAGCCCTTGTCAACCCTTCTTCCACAGTCACCATTAGTCATCCAACGTGACATTTCCACGTCAACAATAATATTCAACACAGCATGCTGGCGTGGATATAAAGGCAAAACTACACCTAGACTTTCTCTTTCAGGGCCTTAGATAAAAGATATGTCAGGGCAATTTTTATTTTTGTTTTCCACTTTTTCTTATCATTTTTTTCATTTCCCTTTTTTCCTAAGCTCAGAAGGGCCAATCGACCCTCATTACCCATTGGCGAAGCCCCGCGACCTAGTCATTGGGTGAGGGCCCCACCCTTGGCCAGATCTATCGGCAAGGATCGATTAGCTGTCTCTTGGGATTGGCAACGGTCGGTTGAGGGTCGGCCATCGCCAAACTTAAAAGAAAAGAAAAGAAAAGAAAAGAAAAAGGAATATAAAAAATATCTTTAAAGTTTGTCTATTAACTTTGTACTGTATGAAAAAGTTTTAGTAAATATAGTTTTTTTTCTAAAAAAAAAAAAATCATAAAAAACAAGTTTTCCTTAAATTGGTTTAAATATGAAAGTGCTTTAATATTATGGGTCAAATATGGGTTGTGAGATTTATATTGCATGGAAATGAGTTAATTTGGGTCGAATCATTTTTGACCCACCCTTTTAATGGGTCATTCCAAGTAACCATATGCCCATGATCAAACTGCGATGGCGAGGCGTGACACAAACCAACAGAGTTTTCCTTCTCTATTTGTGTCGTCTCGACAAAATCATGCGATACCCTGATAACTTTCGAACGTTTGCTATTACCGTCTTATAATACCGACTCAATTTCATAAATATACATTTTCTCATACACCTAAGGAAAAATTCTTAGGTTTTGGTCCAACTATACATAAACTTTTTATTTTAGGTACACTTGCTATATTGTTCGAGAGAGAGGGAATGAGAGGCTCCCGATGTGAAATATAAAAAATGGGACTTTCATTCTGATATCGTCGGACGCATAGAAAGAAACTGTAGATATTGAAGCAAAACGAAACGGGCAAATTATAAAATTTCAATTGCTTTCAAAAATAGACAGATAGTGGAAAGCGACCGTTGAAGCTGAATTAACTTAACCCCTAATATTATTATAATCTCCGGGGCGAAAAAGAAGAAGCAACGTCAGATTAAATTAATTAAAGCAATAAGCATTGGCATTATTCCAAATTTGCCCTCCCCACTCTATGTTGCAACCGGGTCATTGCCGGCAGCAGCCCTCTTTTTGAACAGTAATGCTTGTGATGACTTTGTAAGCGCACAAAACATAAACATACAATTTTTTTGGGCTCGCGTAAGTATAAGTACAACAGAAATATTATAGACTTTCGGGAGCCTCTTTGCAAGGTTGATAAGTTGGCAACAAAGATGATGCTGAATCGAGGAAATTTTTATGTGGTGGAGAATTCTTGGCCTTCGCATGTTGTTACGTTTGCATTGAGGGCTTCGCATTGTGGAATGCACCTTTGGTATGACGATTAGGAAAAGCGTGGGAGAAGATCGTTTAGTTTGGCCGTTTTTCCAATATCCCACCGCCAAAATTGAAAATTTATTTTAATTATCAAGAGACCATGACTCAGTTGAATTCTAAAATTGTGAAGCCATTTTGACGGTAATATGATTTTCTTTTTTTTTTTTATTGTTAAGTACTTGCCATTTTTCGAGAAGTGCCTAATATCATTCAAGCGGGCAATAGAAAGAATGAACTGAGTCCTTAAAAGAGCACCGATTGATTGATCGATCTTGAATGATAATGTTGCGAAGCAAATCAAGCATGATGAGCCGCTCAATTCTAGCTAATTGAACTGACTTGAATGAGAAGGAGGAATAGATCGCTTCATTCAAGCGATCGAGTGCAGGTTTGTGTGTAAGAGTACATATTAAAAGGCGAATCCATCACGAGTATGTGTGTAATAGCGTGCGAGTGAGCATCGAGCTCTATTAGACGAACTGAAGATCCTGAGCCCTAATCACAAGAATGGCGCTATGATCGCTATGATTTTCTGTATCAATTTGGAACCAACAAGCGGCAGCGACATGAATTTATTGTTAATGTGTTATTGCCATGTCGGCCCATGAAGAGTGATTTAGGATGACAAATTCATCAGGGGGTTAAATTTGAAATTCGAGATAAAGTTGGTTTCTTTTGACAAATGGTATGTATTAAAATCAAGTTGGATTTAAAGTATTTTTTTCTAGGGAGTTGTGCCGAAAAAGAAATTGTATTTGTTAAAGTTGCTAGTGCCGGAGGCTACAGCATGCTTTTAAATCGACAGAATTGCCGAGAGGCAGGAAGGCGGAAATCAGAAGTAACAATTATTTAACAGAAAGGACCACATAATACATTCCTTGCAATAAATACCCATTTTTGAATTATTAGTTAACCACCCCCCAACACACACACACACAAAGGGGCTAATTTAGTTTTCGGAGACAAAAAAGGAAACTAAAATCATTAGTAAAAGAAAGAAATCTCATCAATTAATAATTTTATATCATTGGACTAGATAATATGTCAAGTGTATCCTCGTTAAATGGAAAGTGTAATCTTTCTCTTCTATATATCTACTCAATATATCACTACACAAAGTCATAAAATCCTTCAATACTCTTTGAGAGGGCCTCGAATAGCTTAGGTGGGAATGGCCTGGGTGGTAACAACATCCAAAAGAATGGGGTTGATTATGCTTGTGGCGGCTCTAATATTGTGGTCATCCAATGGTGCCGATGCCCTGATTACTTTAGAGGGCAAGTTGCAGTGTTTAGGGTTTTGTGGGAGCCCTACGAAACCTCTATGCATTTTAACTTGCCTCCTTAATCGTTCTAGAGAGTCCTTGACCTTCAATGCATTTGCGGTTTGCGATGTCGGTTGTTTCGTGTCTACTTGCCTTGACTACCATCCAGGTAATATTTTTCACAGTGAGATCGGACATATGACTTAGCTTCTTAAAATCAAGAAAATTATTGTATAATACTGTTTTCTTTCTAAGTGTTTCATTGATATATTTTAAATGTGATAGAGGTTGCATACTAATTTGTTTCATTTCCTTGGATTTCCATTATGCACTCTTGTTAAAAAATTTAATTTCGATTTTGATGTGAATAGCTTTTTTAATCTCTTGTTTCATATTTGAACTCATTTAGACACCAAGAAGGTGACAGCTTGTGCAGAGTCATGCTCTAGGGATTGCCCGAAGACCTATTAATTGCAATAAAATTTGATTTTTTTTTATTTGAAACAAAGGCAATTGAGTTATGTAATGCCTTTATGGTTTCACACGTCAACTAATAAAAGAGTCTTTTCATTATCTGCTTGACCATAAGTGAAGTACATTTCTACTATGACATGAGCTGGACATCAAAATGAAATTGAAATTCAATGCTCAAATCGAATTTCAATTAATCAAATTAAACCCTAGTCTAGAATGGGTTAAGTTAAATCGTTTCAATCAGAGCATATTAACCCTATTTTGCAATTTGTGGAAGTGCCAAGTTTGCTGAATTGAGAAGTTCCATTTGAATTTGCCAAAATTAGCCCCTGATTTGGATTGATATTAAGAAAACAAGTTGATTAAGTGTACAATCATGTCAATCATGAAGAATTAATCGGAACCCTGAGTAAGGCTAAAAATAGAAATTTTTGCCTCGACATGCCAAATAAAAAAATAATGGTCACACGAATGAACTAAAAATGATCTCCAAATCAAATCTTATTAAAAAAAAAAAAAAAAAAAAAAAGCTAAGCTAAACTATGACTAGAAATGAAGTAATTTTATTTTTGGTCGATTGCGAACCGAAATCTGAAAAATTCAGAAAAATAGATTCTTAATCAATTTTTGAGAAATTTTTGTGACCAAAGTAAAATTGAAACTAAAATAAAGCGTTTTTTTTTTTTTTACATTTTTCAATTTTTTTTTGTCCTTTAGTGACTAATCACTAAAAGGTCGGTTTATGGTCAAAACTTATATTTTTTCAAAATCTTTTTTGGCCAAAATGACATTGAGATTATTTGGTAACTTTTTGTGCAAAAAAACCAAATTTTAACTCGAGATTGACTTTTTGTTCAAAGGATTAATCAAAAAAGTCAACTCAAAAGTTAACTTTTGACTTTTTAATAAAAATTATTAAGAAATCACTCATAAATGATTGGCCAATGAAAAAGAAATGAAAATGACACTTTCCGTTTGAGAAAATGGTTCCATTATGATCGGAAACCCTAATCACAACATCTTACCTTTATTGATGCATCGAAAAATCAAGTGTCAATAATATATATAATATAGGATAACATGATGTGTCTACGACTCGGAAGAAAAAAAAAAAAAATCTCCTTTCTCTACTTGCTTGGAAGACTTCTTCGAGAAACTCCACTAGGGACTAAAAGCATATAATTTGTCAAGGATTAAATTGAATTTATCTAGAAGATTAGGGCCCTTTAAAAAGAAACTTGTCAATGAGATTAAATTTGACTAGTACTCACATATAAAAAGAAATTCTCATAACAATGGCAACTTATGGACCTGGAATTTAGGGGGTAAGAATATTACAAATGCCAATATCTTTGTACAACGCTTACTTGAGTGCTAAAAACCTTTTTTTTTTTTTTTGCTCACTTGAGTGGCAAAAACTTTTTTTTGCTTACTTGAGTGCCACTTCCGATTTGCCCCATTGAAAAAACTGACATGGCCGCCGAAAAATATTATTTTAATATTTTAAATATTTTTTTATTTTTTTTTTTTTTTTGTTTTTGTTTATTAGGGCTGGCAACGGTCACCGGCGACCCTTGATGGCTGCAAAACCCTTGCCCTCAGCTGCAAAGGCCTTAGGCAAGGCCATCGGTGCCTCATTGGTGGTTGGTGAGGGAGGCCACGAGGATTCTCGCCCAAAGCTAACGAGGTCCCTTGCGGCCTCTCTAGCAACCGACGAGGTCCTAATGGCTTTGCCCAAGGCCTTTGGAACCAAGGGCAAGGGTTTCAAATAATTTGTCAAGGATTAAACTGAATTTATTTAGAATATTAGGGCCCTTTAAAAAGAAACTTATCAATGAGATTAAATTTGACCAATACCAGTGCATAAAAAGACATTCTCACAATAAATGGCAACTTATGGACCTAAAATTCAGTAAGAGAAAGAAATCCCGTCAACAAATAAATTCTATATCATTTGACTAGACAATATGTGAAGTATCCTGATTCAATGGAAATGTAATCTTTCTCCTCTAAATGCCTTTTTAGTTGTCAACTCATTCAACAACTTGAATGAATCTCTGAGTGTACAAAGGTGCTATACTAGATCTACTCAATGCATCACTACACCAAGTCATAAATTCTTCAATACTCTTTGAGAGGGGCTAAGATTAGCTTAGGTAGGAATGGCCAGGGTGGTAACAACATCCAAAAGAATGGAGTTGATGAATACCAAGAAAAATTATTGTATAATCTTATTTTCTTTGTCGGTGTTTCATTGATATATTTTAAATGTGAGAGGGGCTGCGTATTAATTTGTTTCATTTCCTTGGATTTCAATATATGTGCTCTTGTTAAAAAATTTGATTTCAATCTTGAGGCGAGTAACTTTTTTAATTTCTCGTTTCATTTTTGAATTCATTTTTAGACACCAAGAAAGCTGGAGTTGATGTGAGGTATTAAATTCAACAGAAATCTTAAATAAATAAATAAAAAGTAACAACAAAAATTGGAAAAGATTCTTTCAGCTACTTCACAAAAAATAAACTTCGGGGTTTCTAAACGTATCCCCTGTTTTGGCCTTCAAGAGTCTGTCGATGCCACCCTGGAGGATCGTACCCAAAACACTGCCGAACAGGAACGAACAAGGGTGCCAGGTCTGGCAGTACTTGCATTTATCAAAGTGATGCTGGGAAATGATTGTCTTGTATTTTACCAGAGAAAGAACCAAGAAGCAAACAAAATAATACGTGACCCCTTGTTGACCAGGATGTTATTTTCATATATTTGTTCAGTGAGCAGTGACCAAGGTTTAAATGATAGAGAATGGGATATAAAACAGAGACTGCAAGTCTAGAGTGACATCGATATGTTAATTTTGCATTAGCTGATTGTCATAGATATGTAGAGCACAATGCAGATTTTTGTTGAATGACCATGTCAAGTTCAGAATAGATTTCCGATTAAGTATTTGGTTAATTAAAATGGAAATTGTGTCATCTCGAAATTTGGCCCCTATTTTAAATATATGAAATGGTTATTTCATCACCACGCTTATGGTTATTTTACTCTAAACTGATCACTCATGAGTTAACTAATCTATTAGGTGGGGCCGTAAATGGGTATAAACGCGACAGACTAGAGAATTCAATCAGAAATCAACCGCTCGACCATAATAATCGCCAATGGTCAATACTACACTGTTATAAATCATTTAGTGAACGGGTATAAGCCGATTCGATAGAAGTAATTAGTCGAATTGTGGGTGGTTCCACATGATTACGATATTCGCGTCAAACAACAATAAACCGATTTTCAATTGATATTATATTCAGGATACGTAATTGAACTCTCGCAATTACATGACAACCAAGGGTCGTCTACGATTCAAAGATGCACAAATGTGGGTTGAAAATTATCAACCACGAATGAAACGCGCAAGAACCCCTAAAAGCTACCCGGTCGTACTAAAGTCGCGTTCGATCGATTTTAACCACGGAATTTAATTTGATTTCGGGTATCAAACTTTTGGGGTTTTGCGATTTAATTATTGGACGTCGTCTCATCATTCATCAAATTTTTGATGAGTCCGAAATTTTTCGGAAAAAGGAATTATCAGACAAGAAGAAAAGGGAAAAGAAATTCGGATGAAGAGGCCAAATTGGAATTTTGCTGCCCGAAAGGTTTATTTTTAAGAAATTAGAATTAAGAAGATATTTGGGAGGGTAAGGATAGGCTTAGAAGACTTTAGGGCAAGTAGATAGAATGTGATGATGAATTTAGAGATATTATCTTAGAAATCCATTTTTGTTTTTTCTTTATTTTCTTCCTCTCCCCCACACCACTTTCCTTCCCTCCTCTGCGGACAGCAGTTCCTTCATTTTTTCACCATCTTCTTCTTCTTTTATTTTCTTCCTCCCTCACTTTGTTGTCCATCACCACCTCCACCACCGCCAGCACCATCACCACCATGCCGCCATCACCACCACCACCTTGGCCGCACCACCGTCACCACCATAAAGCCACCGTCCGGCCGAGTCACCCCGAGGCCACCATCAAGCCAAGCCACCCTAGGTGACCGTGAGCTTGAGGTGCCACCACCACCACCATCGAGCCCCCATTCGAGCCACGAGCGTCACGTTGTTGATGCCGTCACGTCGCCGTCGCCGCGAGCACACTGTCGTCGAAAACCCATGAGTTAATTTCCTAATCGTGGATTAGGGCGTTAATTGTGTTTAGGGGGTGATTAGTTTAGTACTAATGGCGATTAGTTTTAGTTAATCTTAGTTTATTCTTAATTACGATTAAGGATAGTTTAGATTAAATTTAATTATGATTAGTGTAAATAATTTAATCATGTTTAGATTAATTAATTGAGTTTAACTTTATTAATTGTAATTTATTTAATTAATTGCAATTAGCGTAATTAGTGACGGATTAGTTGTTAAGTAGAATTTTACGCTCGTTTTCTTGGATGAGATTGTGCGTGATTTCGATTGTTTGCACGTGCAATATCATGTTATTGATTGCTCTATGGTAAGTTTCGCTTATTATTACAAAAGACGGTTTTATAGGCAATTGAATGGAAAAATATGAGTGTCGGGTTTGGACGCCAAATTTTACGTATTAGATAAAACAATGGAGTTTTAAAATAGAAGTGTGCTAAGTTTGACGGGTTGATTTCGAATACATAACCACGTACGAATATTTTACCGGGATTTTTAAATATGAAAAATTGCCAAGTTTATTATTTGAAAGTGAAGTATTGTGTTCTTGGCTAAATAACGGTAATAAAAGTTAGCTTGATTGATGGTGTGCTTGAGTGGTCATTTAATTGAACCCGTCATTCAATGGGAGTTTGGGGGCGATGCCTGATTTTATCGGATGCCCGGCGAGGGCCCAGATGCTAAGTTGCGGTTGAGGCCGGTCTGAAGCTCCTTTATGGAATGCCATTTAGGCGGGGGTTCTAGATGATGCCGTGCCCAATGGGGCAGGACGATGCTGGGTCATGCTGAAAGACCGTCGACACTTGTGTTGGCCGTGGCCCGAGGGGTCGTAATAGTTGGAACACGTGTGGTGACAATGCACATGAAATTTTAGTGTGTGTTTTGATTGTTATTTATGCACGTTGCACTATTATTGCTGTGCGAGACGTGCTAATATGCAGGGGTGTGCTGAGGCGAGGTGAGTTTATGTGTGGTGCGTGCTTAGGCTGCCTTTGAGGCGAATTCGCGTCCTAATCAAGGCTTAGGAATTTATATCACTGGGATTTTATCTCACCTCGTTGTTGTCAAATATTTTCAGGTCCATAGTATGGAGTATCACCCAATACGTTTTTAGGTCCCTTGGGACATGGACGTGGAAACTACTCTATATCATATCCCTGGGACAGACCGAACTCACGAGCTAGTGGTTACGACACTATGAGTAGACGATGGGTTTGTACATGTGGTGCCCCACAATTTCAAGGCGTGGTCCATTAGGGAGGCGAAAGGTGATCGGATTGGTCCACTTCATGGCTTTGATGGACCGCCTATCGAAAACGTGGGAGGGCAAGTGGGTGACCCCATGAATATTGACATCCTCGATGGTGTCGTTGTGAATCTAGATTCCGATCCAGATGGGCCCGAGGAGCCGTACCCACCTGACTACGTGCCCAACTTTGCACCTGGATACTAGGGTAGGTGTTTGGAGCTTATATAGCTAAAAGTTAACCCTGACCTTCTGGCCATTTTTGCTTGAAGGTCACATAGGAGTTTCTTTTTGTTGTAGGCCTGTACATATTATACTCCTTGGGTTAACCAGTTGATAAATAAATCGTTGTTTTTGGGAAATCATTTGTTGTGTTTAACTATCCCTATTTTTTTTTTGTTGACTTGGTGTTTATTTAAGTCGCTTTCACATACGTATAATCGAAAGATAAAAAGGAATGGGTCGGCAATGCATTCTGGGACATCGCATTTTTAATCGATTGTCGAGAGATGTTCGCGTACTTGGGGTTCGGGACGTGACAGATATGGGCACAATTGTATATACAAAAGTACATTAGTACTACACTATTTAAAAGCTTTAAAAACTTGCACTTTATTTACTAAATAGTTTTAGTGAAAAAGAACATATTTCTTGAATTGGTTCAACTTGTATTCTTTCAATCTGTTGTCTAGATTTTTGTCACGTCCCGAACTTCGGGCATGCGCACATCCCGAACTTCGGGCATGCGCGCATCCCTTGGCAGTCGACTAAAATTTTGTGACGTTCCCAAGATGTGTCGCCGACCCATTCGTTTTATACACAGGCGGAAGCGAATTAAACATATACTCGGACAACAATAAATATGGGATAGAAAAGCAGGACAACCAATCTTCACAAAACATACTTTTCATATACACAAACCAAGTTAGTCCTATAGGTCTGTACACCAAAGGCTTGTCCAAAAAAAAAAAAAACTACCTAGCAACCTATACTCCGGATCCCTTTGACTCTGGCTCGGGACCCTCAATGACATCCTCCGGTATCTTCATACTAAGGACCTGAAAAATTTAAACCACGACGGGGTGAAACAAAGTTGTAGCGAGTCAACACCCTAAACTCCGATTATGACAAGAATTCACTCAGAAGCATTCTAAACATGCACCATCCATAACTTACCTCGCTTGGGCGCGTCCCCACACATTAGTGCACCATTACGCATTATAGATATCACAAGCATGCTTAACAACTGGAACACCTCATTTCATTCATCAATATTTAAAGGGGTCCCGATTATAGGATAAAATTGTTATGACACGTCCCATACCGTACCACACAATTTTGCCCCATAATAAGGCAAGCTATCTCGACCACTCATGCATATTCCAGTTCCTATGACCCATTGGTCACGACCAACTCCACAGTCGGTGATCGTTTGGACTCGTGTCGGGCATCCAATAAAATTTGGGCACTGTCTCGTCCCGTCAAGCATGGCAATGTCTAGAACTCCCGCCTAGACGGCATCCCAAAAAGGGGTAGCGGTCCGGCCTCTACTGTGACACGCTTCCAAACTCCCGTCAAGCATCCGATAAATTGGGCATCGTCCCCAAACTCTCGTTGGGTGACGGGTTCTGATAGCGATCACACGCACATCCACACTTGGCCAAGAATACTATTCTTTGCACTCAAATACTTCCATTTCAAATAATGAACTTGGCCAATTTTCTTTCTATTTAAAATACCCGGTAAAATAATTGTGCGTGGTTACACATTTAAATTGAACCATAAAGCATGATACTCAACCATTTCAAAATTCCAGGATTTCATATACTATATAAACATTTTTGGCGTCAAAAATCGACACTCGGTATTTTTCTTTTTAAATACCAAAAATCTAATTTTTGCAATAATAATCACCAAGCATCATCGAGCACTCAATTGCACAATTAAGCAATCACTTTCATATTTAGATTCAACCATGACGATTAGTGCAAAATTCTGCAAAACGGCTATTCCGTCACAATTTACGCTAATTATAATTAATTAAATAAATTGCAATTAATTAAATTGAACCACTTAATTAACCTAACCATATAGGCGCATCATCAATCAGGTCAACATTTTTCCTTCCCACATATAGCCAAAGCACCAAAATCCCCTTTTAAAAATAAACTTAGTAACTCTTTTTTTTGTTTTTTGTTCAAACCTTCCAAAATAAATTCGTACGGGGTCCCGTATTTGAAATTAACCCGCCAAACTTTGCACGCACCTCGTATAAAACCTCCTCATTTTATTGAGCAAATAAAACTTGGCGTCCAAATCCGACACGATTCTAATTTCTTTTCCAACCACCCTCTTTTGAAAACAAATCTTAGTAACCCCTCTTTTTTCTTTTTCTTTTTTTTGTTTCAAACGTTTAGAAATAAATTCATAGGTGCTCACATACTCAAAATTAATTCGTCAAAATTTGCACGGACCTAATTCAAAGTCTCATTGTTTTATTCGGCAAATAAGTTTTGGTGTCCAACTCGACACCTACTTGTTTTTCCAATTGAAAGCTTAAAAGGACATCTTTTGCAATAACCATAATCCATCACCATAGAACAACCACTCACATATTATCATGCATAAGTTCTAAGCTTTCAAAAGTCACCCACATCACCAAATATATATTATCCAGCAAGCACAACATCAAGAACAACCACAAAATCACATCCGGCCCTAACCGGTAGAAACCGGGCAACTCGCGCATCTCCAAGTTTAATTCTAGAAACCTACCCAAACGAACTCAAAAAATTCTCAAATTTGAATATGTTGTAAATGACACCTAAAAAAAAAAATTTATGAAGGCACCTTAACCCAGCTCCCTCTATATTAAGAGAAGTAAATCGCCTAATTCGTTACCAAAACTGTGTCAGTTTTCCAGAAATCACGTTTCTCAAAACCAGCTTGATTCGAGATCCAATACTTGTCCGTTTGATCTTAAATTTGATTATGTTAAACTACAATATGTGAGTAAAACTTTCATGAAGAAAATCTTTCGAAAATCGAACCCTAAGAGTTGATAAAAATCCTTTGAACACTAAAGGGTCACTGTTTCCAGCATAATCCGAGATTCTGTTTTGAAAATGACGAAACCGAAATCTCATTCTTTTAAATCTCTAAAATCTTGAGTAAAATATATGTCATAGCTGAAGATGTTTAAAACATTTCTCAAGAATGAAGAAACCTCAAAATCACAGCACATTTCCATCCACAAAAATGGTAAATGGCGAGCATCCAGTAAACTAATCTGGAAGAAATCCACTAAATTGGGCTCAACCACCCTCATTAGTGCTAATCTAACCAATTAGATTAACACTAATCCATATTAAGGCTAATCTAACTCAATATTAATTTAAATAAGTTAATTAGTACTAATCTAATCCCCTTAGTGCAATTAACAACCTAATCAAAGATTAGGAGTTAACTCACTGGAATTCAACAGTGGCGAGTTCACCGCGACGGCAATGCGATGGCGGTGAAAACCCGAGACTATTGTGTCTCCAATGGAGGCCCCACAGCGAAGGAAACGGCCCTACAAGCTCACGGGTAGAGGGCTTGGTTCTGTGGAGCTGCTGGTCGGACAGGGACGAGCTGCTGGTGGTTGTTGGCAGTGGCGTGGAGGTGCGGCTTGGTGTGGTGGTGATGGCGTGAGGGTGTTGGAGTGTTGTTGGTGTTGTTGGCTGGTGGCGTGCAACAAAACAAAGAAGAAAAAAGGCAAGATCAGAACCTGATGAAGAAGGTGGCATGAAGTATGATGGTGTTGAAGTTGTGGAGATGGACGTCAGGTGGTGTGAAGATGAGTGAGTGGAGGCGTAAGGGTGGTTGGCAACAAGAAGATGAAGGAGAAGTTGAAAGGGAATGAGTTGCAGAAGAGGAAAATGGGCGGCAGCAGGGGGGGAAAGAAGGGAACGTGCGTGAGGGTGAGGGAGAGAAAGAAAAGAAGAAAAAGGAAGAAGTGGGACGGCAGATAAGGGAGGAGAGAATTGTGCGTGAGAGAGAGGGAGAGAGGGAGAGAAAGTCAATGAAAAATATCCCAACCATCATCACCTTGCCACAAAAGTCCTCTTATGCTCATCCCTTGTCTCCCAAATACTTTCTTAACTTTAATTTCCCAAAATTAAACCAAATAGGGCAGCCAAATAACACACCCCTCTCCCCATCCGAATTTCCACTCCTTTTCCGAATTGTTCTAAATTGATTTTTTCCGCAGAATTCTGGACTCGATGAAATTTCGCCGAAAGATGAAACAATGTCCTAAAAATAAATTGTGACATGCTCGAACGTCCAAATCCCGAACCGGATTCAATTTCGTAGTTAAAATCGACCGGACGCGATTTTAGTACAACATAGCCTATCGAGTAGATTTTAGGGATTTTAGCGCGTTTGATTCGTGGTTGATAATTTTTTATCCATGTTTGTGCATCTTCGACTCGTAGGCTACTCTCAGTTATTACAAAAATCGCATGGTTTTAATTATGGGTACCGAGTATAAAATCGATGGAAAACCGGGTTAGTGCCGTTTAACACGAATTTCGCAATTAGGCAGAATCGCCCTCAATTCAATTACGTGGTTCCGTCGACTCGACCTATATCTGATCACAAATCAATTATAACGGTGTCGTATTGGCCCTTGCCGATTATCATGGTTAGCGATCGATTTCTGATCGAGTTCTCAAGTTTGTCGCGTTTATATCTCTTAACGGCTTCACCTAATAGATCAGTTAACTCGAGAGTGATTAGCTCCGAGAAAAATGACCATAAGTGCATCGACGAAATGCCCATTTCGTATAATCGAGATGCCGTAAAAAATTTAGGATATCACAACTCTTCTCCTCTTATAAAAATTTCGTCCTCGAAATTTAAACCATTACAATTTTTCCACAAAAAAGTGGGGGTATTGATGTCTCATCGACTCTTCACTTTCCCACGTAGCTCCTTCTATCCCGCAGTGTTGCCAGACCACTTTAACCAAAGGGATCGTCTTGTTGCGCAACACTTGCTCCTTTCGATCAATTATCCAAACTGGTTGCTCCAACATCGTCCCAACAAACTGAAGTGCTGTGGGCTCTGCCGTATAATGCTTCAAATGGTGCCATCTAGATACTTTGCTGATAACTGTTGTTGTAGGCGAACTCAACTAGATGAAGCTATTTTTCCCAGCTTCCTTTGAAATCTAGTATGCAAGCTCGCAGCAAGTTCTCGAGGGTTTGAATCGTCATCTCAGATTAGCCATTTGTCTATCGAAGATAAGCCGTGCTGTACTGCAGTTTCGTTCCCAAAAGCAGTCTGTAAACTTTTCTAAAAAGTTGCCTTGAACTTCGAGTCTCGATTTGACGTGATTGTCATTGACACTCCATGAAGATGAACTATTTGTTGCATGTACCACTTAGCATATCTATCCAATGCAAAGTCCTTTTGTACGGCGATGTTCTCCATTCTTGGCTCCTCAACTAACGTATCAACTACAATTGCCAAACCACCTTGGCAACCCCCATCCAATAACCAAGTTGCCTTAAGCGACGAGATTAAAATAATCGAGGGTCCTCCTCGATTCCCAACAAACTCAAAATTTCCACTCGCTAACGAGTTAAACTAAATTACTTCACAATAACAATCCATTACAACAAGATGCTCCTCCTTTCTCCGACCTCATTCCAATAAACCAAAGTTCTACAAGCTTAACCATACTTCCGCTGCGCCACTCTAATAAATTATCCCAGAAACACTGGCCCTCCTATTCGGTGCATAGTCCGGTTCATTCCTGTCCCCTTTGCCATCCTAGAAGCTTTCCAGGAGCCGCTCCTTGTCTAGGCCCTCTGGCCTCGACGATCACTCCCCACCCTCATTAGACCGAGTCGTTACAGGCCCACCAGCCTTCGTTTGATTCATCCCCAAACTACACATCTACTAAACGGGTCCCAATTCTATAGGGACTAACTCACAAAGATATTGTCCACTTTGGCTCGTCTCATACTGAGCCTCACGGTTATACCCTTTGGCGCATGGGTAGGCACTTTCCCGGGAGGTCACCCATCCTAGTAGTGCACTATCCTAAGCTTGCTTATCCTTTAGGTTCAGAGGCACCAACTGACTTGCAATGTCCAGTTTTAAATCATCCCAAAACCTCTTTGCCCCATCCACTGGGTCCTCAATTAGTCTCAGCGCATATTTGGATAACTCTGCAAACTTCATATCGTACTAGTCCATTGACATCTAACCTTGACGAAGACGCTGGAACACGACCATTTTATGTTCCCTAGTCTCTAGCGCTTAAATGATCCCATCCAACTTAGGATCGCTTGGTGCTCCTCTTCCAGTACTAGCCTGAGGCGATACTCTTTCCTCGATATGTGGCATCCTAAAATTTTATGACAACCCTTGGATATACCATGAACCATGAATAGGTGATGGAAGCGCCATCGGATTTTATTATGGCCATTAGACTAATGGATTTCAATTAAACAAGGCAGAACATTGAATGGACTATTGTTTTGATTTGGAAATGTATCCTATAACTAAGTGTGATCAAGGATTGTACTAAAGGATAAATTGACAAAAGAATTTTCTATTCTTGGCCGTATACTCTATAAGTTGGATTGTCATTTGATGAATGTTGCAATTTTATATAACCAAGTGACTATTTGAGATTATGAAATTAAGTGGGGAATTAAGGTAGATTAAGGAGCAAATGTGGGCTGATTTAGTTAAGGCCTAAGACAGCCCAAAGGAGGCCCACAACCCCACCATTCGGCCAACCCAAAAAGCTAGCCCAAATCCAGCCCAAAGGAAGGCCCATCAGCTTGCATGTAAATCCCCAAGTGGCAAGAGAAGCTTGCCAAGTGTCTTTCCCTTAGAGCCAAGTGGCATTTGCCATGCAAACCAAATGATTGCAAATGATGAAGAGGAAAGAAAGAGAGGAGGGGCAGATAGAGAGAGAGAGAGTGACCGTCTGAGAGAAAGAAAGAGAGAGAGAGAGAGAGAGAAATCGAGAGAGGGAGAGCGAGCGTGCAAGAGAAGAGGAGGAAGAAGGAGGCCGAGTTGCTGCCGATCGTCTACCTAGTCGCTGCCGTTGAGCCACCTTGCCCCGCCGTGTGTGTGTGTGTGTGTGTTTTTTTTTTTTTTTTCGGTCAAAGGTTTAACGAAAAGTTCGACCATTTAGTTGACTTTTCCTAAAAGTCGGTTTTTTTTTGTCAAATCTTTGAATTTTTGAGAAATTAATTTGACAAGAGTGAAATTCAGGCTAAATGGCATTTTTTGAGCAAAAAGTCAAATTTTCACTCAAGATTAACTTTTGGTGAAAGGGTTGACCAAAAAATCAACTTGAAAGTCAATCGTTTGACTTTTTGGTTTTTTCTTGAAAATCAACTATAAATTATTAATTTTACCAAAAAAACTATAAATTATTTAAAAACGACAATGCAAAAGAAAGAAATGAAAAACAACTTTTTGACTGAGAAATGGGATTCCGTCACAATCAAAAATCCAAATCTCAATTTTTTACTTTTTAATGACACGTCGACTAATAATCAAGTATCAGCAGAGATTTCTTTTCTCCACTATATATACCCTAGTGAGTGCCTATAGAGTTCCTCATCCGTTCAAACTTTGATTGCTTAAAGTGTTAACCAGAGCTAGTCAAAACTCTCTTTGCTCCAATACTCATAAGAAACTCTTCTTCCTCTTCTAGCATTGCATCTTCTAGGGATGCTTTCTTGAACCTCTAGAAGAAATTGATCACCAAACTCGCTTCGACCTTCGCATTCCAGATCGACCATCTTGCAAATCTCAGGGAGGTCATCAAGCTCGTCTATAATGGCAAGCCTACTTACCTTCCTCCCATGCATTGCTTCAGGGAGTGTTATGATGAATTCTACCACTTCTTTGCAGAGCACTAGATTCATCCATCAAGAACTGGAGCATCATCTCTTCTTTCCTCAAGTTGGAAGAAGTTAAGAGGGGAGTTGACTACAATCGACACCTCCAAAAGATTCGTAACTGGCGGCGCGTGCCAAGGATGACATCCAGAAGGTGATGAAGTGGATAATGGCCTACAGGGACGACGCGGCCGAGGAGCAAGGAGGATCCAAACATGGGGTCTTGACCACATTGTGCCTCCCAAGATACCTAGCCTACTGACCATTCTAGAAGAGGAGATCATCATTTGCCAACAGATGATTATAAGCCTTGGAATGAGGGCCCAGGCATGCTAGGATTCACTGGTAGACCTGGACGAGTTCAATGCTCGAACAGAGTTGATCTTGGAGGGGAAACACCTCGCTTACCATTAGGCCGTTGAGGAGAATAAGGACATAGAGAGACGTTTGATTGATTACATCTTGAGATTTAGGAGTCACCTAGGCCTAGATGGATAAACCCTTGTTTGTACCATCCCCTTGTTCTCTTTGTAAATATGGTGAAAAATCAATGGCATTTTGGACTTTCTATTTCTCAGGCTACTTAAAGATAGACTTATGTGCATATAAAACTCGTTCAAACTAGGCAAACATTAATTGATGTTCGCACCCTTCAAATAGCTTCGTACTATCAACAACCCTTTATATCTTGGGCTACTTAAAGATAAACTTATGCGCATATAGGGCTTGTTCAAACTAGGCAAACACTAATCAATATTCGTGCATTTTCAAATAACTCTATAATATCAACGAACTCTTTGTATTGACACTTGATATCAGCAATGCTTCGGATTCCATCAATCACATCAATCTATGTTTGCGCCTTTCTAAATAATTCTATAATATCAATGAACCCTTCATATCAATGCCCAATTGTCACACCTTGATTTTCGAGCACATGCCCATCACTTGGTGATTGATAAAATTTGTGATGTTCCAAGATGCATCACCAACCCATTCATTTGAATGCGTATGCGGAAACGAACGATTACCCCTAACAACAAACAGCATGGGATAGAAAAGCAGGAAACACATTTATAACCAAAACACTTTTATAAACACCTCGGTTTATATACAACACTAGACTAAAGACAAAAGTTTACAAAAGACCGGCTCTCAAAAAGAAGTTGTCCTATGACTAGCTAGCCGGACACATTCGCCGATCCTTCGGTCTCCACAGGCTCTAGGGGCACCGGGTCCTCCACTGCTCCATCAGAAGGGTCAACTGCACTCTCACCTAGAGTGGCATCAACTACCACAGCGAGAATTTCAAAATCCTGAAGGGGACCCAAACAGAATCCATTGAAAATGTAGCGAAACCACGCTCTAAACCGATGAGGTATCCTTTGAGGTACGCTCTCATCGACCTAGACAGTGGTTACCATGAGTTCATAAACCCATTAACCCACTGGGGCATGGTAGTCAAAACTCTACTCGATAACCCTCATAGGCCAACCAAAACATTCCAGAGGAACCACCATTTAAGGACCTGAAAAGGTTGAGCCCACGATAAGGCGAGACAATGTTTCAGCAAGTTCACCCCCTATACTCCGACTAGGAAGGAAATACGCCTAGAGGCAACTATACACACAAGTCATCACAATTCGAATTCATGAACAAAGGCCAAAAGCATACAACCACTGATTTCATGACTTTGACTTGAAAATGATTTTCAAAAATAAAATTTTGTTTTGACGTAGCTGAAAAGAAATGATGTGTCTCTACATAAACGTCACCATGTCTGAGTGAAGCCGCAAATTGAATAAATGACTCCTTACACAGTGTGGTTTACATTTCACATCATTGTCATATTTTGCATCCGATTTGCTATGCTGTGCTATATGTGATTATTGCGGTATCATGCCATTGTTATGTCCTGCATTTGATTGGCATGTCATAATGAATGTGATTATTGTCATATCATATCATTTTATTGTTATGTCTTGCATCTAATTTGCCATGTCATTATATATGCAATTACTGTCATGTTATGTCATCTCTTCATTATATTTTGGATCTAATTTGCCATGTCATGCCACATGTGATAATTGTCATGTCATGTCATTCCAACTTTTTGTGTTGCATATAATTTGTTATGTCATGCTGCATGTGATTTTTTCCACGTCGCATTACCTCATCATTATGTTTTGATTTGCCAAATATACTGCATGTAATTATTATCATATCATGCCATTGTTATGTTTTGCATCTGATTTGTCATGTTTTTCTATATGTGATTATTGTTATATCATGTCATTTCATCGTTATATTTTGCATCCGAATGGCCATGTCATGTTATATATAATTATTGCCATATCATGTCATCTCATTATCATACCTTATATCCAATTCATCATATTATGTTGATATGATTATCGTCATGTCATGTCAATTCATTATTATGCTTTACATTTGATTTGTCAAGTTAGTTATACGTGATTATTGTAATGTCATGTCCTTTCATTTCATGATTATATCGTGCATTTGATTTGTCATGTCATACTACATGCGACTATTGCCATGTCATGCCTAATGTCATTCCATTGCTGTGTCTTGCATCTAATTTGTCATGCATTCTGCCTACATGTGAATACTACAATGTCATGTCATTTCATTGTCATGTTTTGCATCTAATTTGCCATGTCATGCTACATATGATTATTGCCATGTCTTGTCTTCTTGTCATTATGTATTGCATTTGATTTATCTTATCATGTTGCATGTAGTTATTATCATGACAAATCATCTCTTCGTTATGTTTTGCATTTGATTTGTCATGTCGTGTTACGTGTCATTATTGCCATTTGCATCATCATAATCTTTTACATTTGATTTGTTATGTCATGCTACCGAAGACTATTATCATGTCATGTCATTGCTTGTTTGTACGTCTTATTTGTCATATCATGTTGCATGTGATTATTGTCATATCATGTCATTTCATCATTATTTTTTTCCATTTGATTTACTATGTTATGTTGCATGTGGTTATTGCCATGGCGTCATCTTGTTGTTATGTCTTGTGTGATCTGTCATGTCATGCTCTATATGATTATTGCCATGCCATGTCATGTCATCTTGTCATCATGTCTTGCATTTGTTGCCATGTCCTGTTGCATTGATTATTGTCATATCATGTCATTTCATCATCATTTTCCATTTGATTTGTCATGGCTAGTTGTATGTGGTTATTGCTATCTTATATCATTCTTGTACGTTATGATTGAAGTTTGCATTTCAATTAATAGTTTCATAAACACTTTCACACACAAATGAAGTCATGTCATACTATGCGTGATTATTGCCATTTGCATCATTGTTATTTTTTGTATTTGATTTGTCATGTCATGCTACTTGAGACTATTACCATGTCATGTCATTTTATTTTATTTTATTTCCATTTGATTTACTATGTTATGTTGCATGTGATTATTGCCATGTTATCATCTCATCGTTATGCTTGCATGTGATTTGTCGTGTTATGCTAAATATAATTATTGCTATGTGTCACGCCCTAATATTCGAGTACGCACCCATCCCTCACTTGGTCGATTTAATAGTGACGTCCCAGGACGCATCGTTGACCTTTTTTTTTTTAATACGCATGCGGAAGCATATAAACAATCCCCAAACAATAAAACAATGGGATAGGAAAGTAGGACTCCAAATTTTCATACTTTAAAAGCAACCACACTTATATACATTGCAAATCATAGTGCACATATATACAAGGCGAATTGTTAAGTTAGGTTTTAAACCACCAGTTCATAAAACAAATTATGCAAAAAGGAATCAACTTTCATTAAAAGAGGATTGTCCTATGACTAACTGGTCAGACAAGATAGTCAATTCTTCAAGCTTTACCTTCTACTCTTCGGGCCTCTGGTCCTTCACAAACGTCATCTAAGAACCCGAAAATGGTTATACAATAACCGGTGCTAATCTGAAATGATGCATCACCATGAGACAATGTCATAAGCATTAGCCATGCATCACCATGCATGTTCATGCATCACCACATATCACATCATATCATCATTAGCAACTTTTTACTTATCAAGACCTCCGACGGGGCTTCCGGCCTTTACCCTTCTAGCGGGGATCGATTAGGAAGCTAATACACTCTAGATGCTGCATAAGCACAACATGGCATATGATTCACACACAGCATCACAATTCATAATCATGCATACACCAATGAGGACTTACCTTAGCCTCGGTTCTTCATGCAAAATACAAGATGTTAGTGAAGACACCGAAGCCAAAATATATCATGCAAGCTCGATGTATATGAAACACATCAATATTCGATGAACGGCGGCGCGGCGGTCGGACTAGGCGGACGCATCGAGATCAAATCATTGATCAATCGACTTAATCGATTACATGTCACCATGACTTTCTCTAGGTTGGTACATTCAATACTATCTATAAAGTCTGACCTTAGTCTAGGACTGCTCACCAAAAGCTGAAAATAAATAGTATAGCTCGCCCAAAACTGATTGATTAGAGCCCCCAAGCCATTAGAGTATACTATATATGCTCGCCCAAAGCTAATAATATGTGCTCATCCAAATCTGATCATATGGTATACTATTTATATGCTCACCCAAAGCCGATAATTTAGGGCCCCCGGGCCAATATAGTATACCAATTTAGACATATAGTCAACTTCTCATTTTTATCATGCCCGATAAAAAAAATAGCCGTGTGTAAGTACACGGTCGACCTTAGCCAAAATATGATAATTTTCTCTTCCACTATTTTCACCATTTTATATGGTCCGCCAAAATATTTTTGGCGTTGTAAACCGATACTCGGTTAATTTCCAATCAATTACCACAATTAATTAATTTAGGATTAAAATCCTAAAATTAGAATTAAATCTATTCAGCACGATTTAACACTCAAATAAATAAAGAGACTGCACCACGATAATCAGCATAAAATTTCGGTAGTCGGCTATCCTAGCCTAATTTCCGTTAATGAATTAATTAATTAATTATAAAAATTATTAAATAAATACCATAAATCCAATTTAGACTCATAATGACTGATTGGACGCCAAAACGGACCCGGAAAATTTCCGAGATTCATTCAATAAATATTGAACCTATTTCCTTACTAACTATACTAATCATTTGCCTAACATGCATTGATAAGTCTCTAATTTAATTACTATAATATAATCTATCAACCTAATTGCACTTAATTAAATCTAATCAACCCCTAAGCATCATTAGCATACTATGTATGGATTAGTGAGTAAAACTTACTTAATTAACGAACGGATCGAATCAAACCAACGGGAACGTCGCGGGGGTCACTTTTCTCCAAAGCGGGCCTAAGTTTCGTGGTTGGGGTCGGGGTCGACCTCAAAACGGGCTTTGAAGCTGCTGTAAAACCCACAAAACAGCCCTCTATTCTGAGCTGCAAAACCAAAGAAACAAGGTTGGTTAGGCGGCAAGGATCGGTGGAGACTCTGGTGGCTTGAAGGGGCAGTCTAAGGCGGTCAAGCGGGCTCCGGCGGGCTTCCACAGCCGCTCATGATTGCTAAACAACAAGCTGGATGGTGGAACAGGGCTGCTGGACGGCATGAGGGAGGCGGCAAGGCAAAGGCTCGCATGCGGGCGAAGCCACGTGGGAACGACGATCCGATGGTGACTTCGATTCAGGCGGTGGTGCGGCGGCTTGCTCTGGTGGCTTTCTCTCTGGTTGGTGGTCTTCGAACGGCAAAGAGAAGTGGGAAATGGAACTGGTCACCGGTTGCTATGGGAGAGAGAGGGAAGAGATGAGGTTGGGGGCCACCACAGTCACATTTTCCACAAGATTATCCCCCTTTGACTCATCCTCAGCCAAGTCATCTTCCTTGGCTGTCCATGAGCCACCAAGGCTTCCCCCACAACCTTGAATTGGTCCATTTTGGCTAGGGGAAGGGGGGCATACGAATTTCATAAGTTTCTCCCTCAATTAGTTTATTTTCTTGCTCAATTCATTCCCATTTGGCCTCAATAAATTTTGTTATCGAGCCAATGCTCAAATTAGTATTTTTCCTCATCACTCGAACCATCTTGCATTCCAATTACGCAATCAAAAACGATCCCGGCCTTTTTCTGAACAAAAATGGTTCTATACCGACTTTTTCCCAAAAAGTCTTGGTTTCAGAAAAATCTTTTGAGACTGAGTCGATGCTTCTAAAATTATTGTGACATGACATAATGAGAAATCGGGCTCGAATTCATGATTAATTTCCGTTCGGCGTGTTTTTAGCGTGACCTAGATTACTGGGTAGTTTTCAGAGATTTTTAGTGTAAATGACCCGTGGTCGATTTTCTTCGAGCCATTATGAACCCACTCGACACATTGGTGACTCTCGGTTGTCATGAAAATCTTGAGAATTCAAATACGGACACAAGATACCAAAATGACAAAAGAATCAGTTTAGGGTCGGTCGATAAGAATTTTCCAATTTAATGGTGTCATCCACGATTAGCCACAAATCTCAGTTGAATAGACTTATCTTTGATTTCAAACCGATTTTATACTGTGCCGTAATGGTTTCTAAAGATGAGCATGGTCGAGAAGTCGATTCCTAGTCGAATTTTCAAGTCTATTGCCTTAAAATTACTTAATAGCTTCTTTGGATAGTTTAGTTATCTCGAGAGTGATCAGCTCTGAGAACAGCCTTATAGGCGCGTCAATGAAATGTCCGATTTATTCAATAGAAAACAGGACTGAAAATCTAGAATGTCACATTATGTCATATCATCTAGCCACCGTGCCTTGCATTCGTTGTCATGTCATGTCATTTTATCATCCTATTTTCCATTTGATTTGTCATGGCTAGCTATATATGATTATTGTCATATTATATCATTCTTGTACGTCATGATTGAAATTTACATTTCAATAAATAGTTTCATGCACACTTTCACACGAAAACATAGGCATGCCACACATGAGAAAACGTTCTTGTTGATCAATAACCACTTTGACAAAGTGTTTTGCAAATATTTCAAGATTTTCAAATAAAAACATCTACACGTTTAGGAAATCAATTGATGAATGCTTATCCAAAAACATGCTTGCGGTATCAAAAGGGCGTTATGGGATTCTAATCCATCCCACGCGTAACTAACTTATGAACCTCAGACCTCATGTTATTGTTTGACCAGTCCCTACACGCAAGCACCTAATTAGTCGATTTTCCTATCACTATTTGGATCTTTTGCCTGTCAATTGACTTAGGTTTATCTATATTAGTTGGTGGGAAGAGCAACTCTATTATGATATTTATGCTCATGATCCTATCTTGATCCAATAGTTTGCTCGAACCTAGGGTTGATACTAGGGGTTGAAGGCGATGCTTGTGTAGGAATATCTAGTCTGCGGTTTTAAATTGCTAGATGTCCATTCGTGTTAACATATAAATTACATGTATCCTGTTGCGTCATATTTAAATATTCTCTCTGTAATTCCTGTTTTACCTTGCGTCGTGTCCAATGTTGTCAGTCCTAAATTTTAGTTTCTATCAATCATTTGAGAACAAACAAAATAAGTTTTTTTTCTAGTGTCCCGTGGGATTTCGTGGAAGATAAAAGATTACGGGATAACCAAGGCAATGGCACTCGAAGGTTTTTTTATTCATATTTGTTGCCTCAATGATAACATGAATATCTCTGAACGGCCTAATCTCTCTAGAGAACTCCAATTTACCAGCCTACCACATTCCCTAACGAAAATATCATGGATGGATAGTGGATGATATATACAGGAATGCGATAGATATTTATCCTATGTTTGTGGGGGAGGCGTAAGGAAAATTTGGAAGGAAAATACAACAAAATTTCGAATTTTCACTCCTTTTTGTCTTTAAAGGTATGAAAAGTTTCTCCATTTTCCATCAAAACTCCCCTTCGCCCCATTTTTCTCCATTTCCTAAACACAGCAATAGGGGTTTAATTGAAAAAGAAAAAGTATGGGTGGGGAAAATAGGAAAGAATCCCAAAGCTTGGTGCTGTTTTAGCAATTAGTACAAAGATTAGGCTTTAACTTAACAAAGAAGCTAACCCCGCCTTTTCGGTTTTCTCTTCATTAAAATTGACCTCCGAGTCTACGCAGTCGACTAGCTTTCACGTACACGCACACACTCTCTGTGTGGCCCTTCGCAGTGCTTTTCCGTGCTGCTTCCGACGAAGAAGATGGACCGGTCACCGCCAATACGCCATCGCCCTCCCAGCCGCGGCGGCGGGAGAGGCGGCGGACGTGGCGCTGGGCCCCCGCCTCCACTGCCGCAACACCCGTATCCTTACTATCCCCACGCTGGAGCCTGGACTCCTCCGACTCTTCTCATGACACCACAAGATCATCATCATCATCATCATCATCATCATCCTCTCCATCATCCTCACCAGCATCAGCAACAGTCTTTCCCGAGCAACATAGAGCGGCTGGAGATGATCGACTGGGCCGTTGCAAAGGCTCGGCACGATCTCCTCGCTGCCGGATTGAGCATCTCATCCTGGAAGGTCTCGCAGGCCGCGGTGTTGGCTCTGCAGGTCGAGTCGTGGAGCTCCTTAGGATTCAGCATGCAGCAAGTGCCGTCTCTCCAGAGCTTAATGGTTGTTGAGGGAAGGGTAAGAGTTCTTTGATCGTTGTTAAAGTTTCATTTCCTCTCTGTTTTTGAGACTGCTTGAAACTGTGTGGAATGAGTGATGGCTGAGGAAAAAATCCCTGTTCTAAGTAAACTTCTTGGTCAAGGTCTTCCTCTAAGGTCAGGGTACTGTGATGGTTAGTGGGGGCCATGAGCATGCTGTTTTTTCTTCTTCTTTTTTTGTCTTTTGCGTTTGCTTTTCTTTTTTTTCTTTTTTTTTTCTTTTTGGGTAAAGGCCTTTGCTTTTCTTTTTATTTCCTAATAATTGTGCTTAATGTGCTTTTACTGTAATTTTTTGTTCTTGTGGATTCCATCATCAAATGCACGAAACATAATGCCAATGTACTCCATCCAGCGTTTAATTGAGTTGTGTGTATTTGCGGGTCAATATAGTGGACTGTTTGCAAAGACAAGAGGAGATCTCCCTAAATCTTTTATTTATTTGATTGAGATACCCATTGGATTAAGGTAGTTTGCTTCCCCATGCATTATCATTCTTCCTCAAGCAAGTGTTTCCTAAATATGATACTCAAATAGTCTACAAGGATTCATCATCGTCTTCTTTCCTTTGCTTTTGTCATGATTGCTTAACATATGGCTGCAACCTACTTGTGGTTTCTCTTAATAGAATGTGGGATTAATGACATAACCACTAAGTCATAGATAAATGATCATATAAATGGTAGAAAAGTTGAAGAATTTAACATCTGGAAAGGGTTTCTATATGCTTCTATCTAGTATAAGTTACAAATAAAGTTCAATCTATGTTTGGAAGGGTTTTTTAAGCAGATCTGTTGCCCTTCTTCCATCATTTTTAAGAACCCAAACATGTCTCAGGTTTGAAGATAGATTTATCTTGTAAATTATACACCTGTGAAAAGACTTTCTTCCTTTTTGACTCGCTTATTTGTTTAACATTTTTCAGATAAATTCATTTATCCATTGCTTTGTGGAAACCAGGAGAATCACCTCATTGTATGATCTGGAAAGAGCAATCTGTGAAAATGAGGGCATTGAACGATTTGAAGAGCTTGCACTGGGCCCTTTTTTGCGACATCCCCTTGTTACTCAATACTTTTCCCTGAACAGCAATGTGACTGAAGTTTTCAAGATAACAAGTGGGCAGATTGTATGGTACCTTGGTAAATTTTTATCTGAACGCAGGAGTAGACAAGGCGTTGAGATTGGGGACCTCCTCAGCTTTATAGCCAAAAAGAAATCAGTCTCACAAGTGGGAAAGCTTGGAGTACGAATTCAAAGCTTGGGGTGTGTCCTTTTTTTTTTTTTTTTTTTTTTTTTTTTTAACTGATAACAAAATTACAGGGGATAATGAAAAAAAAATTAGGAAAGCTGATTTATATGCAGGGTTCATTGCTTGCTCCTGCCACTCTTCTCATCTGACTCCTTTTGTCATCGCTTCACCGACCGCTGTATAAGCTTAGAGAAGTAACCATTTTTAACTTCTCGAGAATTGTTTTCTCTAGAAAAGAATTCGACTTCTATTGGCTATCATACATTTCATCCTATGTCCTTTAGATGCATAGTTGTCAATAATTTTCCTTTTTAGTTTATTTAGATTTTTGGACACAAAGATTAGTGATTGCACAAATTATTAAAGCACTGAGAATGTAACTTAACTGATGTTTTTCAGGTTCTAACTGACTTGCTTGACAAAGTTGACACTAGATTTTAAGGATTGAATTCTTCAGAGCAACAGCACATATTAGTATAATTGTATTATTTCAGTATTTAGTTGTTCTTGATAGCTAACTTTTCAAAATTAGCACATGCAAACAGCCTTTTTCAAAGAGGAAATTTTCCTTTCTTGGTTCACTACTTAAAAATTTCCCTCTATTATGCACTCCTGATTTTGTGTCCTCAATTCTTATAGGATGAGCAGTTAAACTTGATGATTACAAAGGGAGCAGGTTCCTTATATGGCGAACCTTCGTATAGTTGAACCTGTCTAGTTGAGGGTGTTCCATTTGGCAAACATACTAACCTTTTATCATTAGGATTAGTGAACCATTAGAAAATGGGATGAACAAGAAATGGATATAAAACAAACTCAGGGTGAAGTGGCAGTTTTAAGAACAGACAAACAACTCCACTTGCTTGTTTGGGGCGCACTGTAGAAAACAGATCTTTTTTGTTTATTAGAGATGCGAATGACTAGTTTGCCTTTTGGAGTTCAAGTTGATGCGTCCTAATGGATGGTCTATGCATCCTTGAGTGTATGTGCTGTTTGTCAAAGCAATACACAACTGATGCATGGAAAGCATGGTGGGGCATGCTGGCTGGAACAAGATGGTTTTGAGTTGGGGAACAACAATGCTGGGCAGGGAGTAGAGATAATGGGGGTGATCTCTGCCTTACTCTACTCTGCTGCTTGTGACCGTCTTTTTGAATGCTTTAACTGTCAGCTCTGGGCAAAGTTTTTTTCTTTTCTTTTCTTTTTTTTTTTTTTTTGTTTTTTTTAGGGGGTTGGGGTTGGGTTGCGGTTGTGCTAGTGGAGTATAGAGTAAGTGAGGACTGCACAGAAAATTCAAGGTATGAGGAACCTGTCTGCTTCCATCATCGGACTAATCATCATAGCAACATAAATAGGTCTACTCTGAGCTCTGAATTTCTAATATGACCACCTTGGCTTCACATGTTATTCTAATTGAGAGTAGTTAATCATTCTTGTACCCTCTCAATAGGCCAAATCTGTTTGACAATAATTTTTTTTTGTCTTACCTGTTGTCTAGAGATTCCTATGTACAGATGACACATTAGGTCATGGCTCATTGAATTATATCAGATTAGATGGTAAGTCGACATGAGGGATCGGTGACAAATAGCTCATTGTATTATGATCAGATAGTAAATCATATGAGAGTTCAACCATGAATAGTTAACCTTTCTCGATGATGACAATTGTGTGGTTACAATGCATTTGGGTGTAATGCATTCTGTGGAAATTTTTATCTGGCGTATCGACTGGGATAACTATATTATATTTGTTACGTTTACTGACTTGTGGTTTATGAATGAAAGCTTCATTATTATTTCTTTTTTCCTTTTATATATGTAGGTGTCATGTATCCTTTATCTTACGTGCAAAGAGATCGGAAGTGACATGCTTGAGGACATATTTGAAGGAAGATTCTATTAGCAAGGACTTAAGTTTTGCTTATTTAAGTTCAGATGAGGAATTCAGTGATGACTTGTTAAATGAAGATTATAATTGGAATGGAGATGAAAAATCAGGCCAGTACATGCTAGTTGATGCATCTATGAGTTCGCAGATGATTGAGTGCGAAAATTTCACTCATGCAGAATGGCTTAAAAGAGACACAGAAGAGCGGGACATAATTCTGATGGATGGAACCAATTTCACAAAAAAGGGTAGGAAAAAGAAAGGTGTTAAACTGGTTCTGGAGCCTAGTTCTATGAGAATTTTCATGAAAAAGTGGAAGGATGAGTGTCGAGCATGTTCTCTTCCCGTGGTAAGTTCATGGTTTTCGTTCCTGACATGATTGATGCGATTAGATACCGAGTTTCCATCTACAATCCATCCCTAGCTTTTCAGTGTTCGACTATTGAGTATCTCTTGAAATGAACAATAGTAATATTCAAGTGCTTCCACTATGAATTTTTTGGGTTGAATTCGTACAATCACTCTACTATTTTACATTGATAATCCCTTGACTGCCAATACCATTGGGTTACAAGTAGGTTCTTTTGTCTATTTCATGTCTGTGGTTATAGTTGAAACTATGTATATTTTTGGTTGCCTTAATAGCTAGGCTAGAACATAATACTACTGTGGTAGTTATCATTTTGCTTAGTTTGACACAATAGTAGTAAAGGGATAGAGATAACGTTTACGTGTTATATCATGCATGCTTTCAGAGTAACTTATGAAATCTTCTATAATCATACATAAATTTAATGAAGTAATTAACTATTATTCTAATTAGTGAAGTTATTTATGTATTATAACATTATCTGTTATAAGCAATGTTCTTGAATCAAGATTAAAATCGTGAATAGTAAAGCTCATTTTCTGAATCGTGAATTGAACTGAACTGTGAATTGTAAGATTCAGCAAGTACCTATAGAGTAACTTTAAAAGAAGGATATCTCACTGAAGGCTGCCTATTAGTTGCCAAAAAATATATAAAAAAATGTAACAAGACACAGACATATAATATTGAAGAAATATCATGCGATTGTTTCAAATGAACCCAAATGACCGATGTAAAAAATTCAAATGATACATTTGCCAATAAAATTGTGATATGCAAACATTCACAATATTGAATTTGCAAACAGCATAGTTATCGTGAATCAAAAAATATTGTAAAATATAGAATTTTGGGTTAGAATTACGGAAAAAGAAATCTTATTTTGAGTGCAGGTGATGATCCCTATGTATAAGAAGATATAATTTCAATTGCTACCTAGATTCATTATAAAGTGCAAAGTTTATTTTTTCAATAATTCTTTAACTATCAACATTCAACATATATTGAAAAATGTGAAAAAATTACATCATTTTGATAGGTAAATATATAAAAAAACAAAATCAACTTATATGTGTTGGATTGTAGAGTTGTTAGTAAATCCCATCTCCTCGCTTACAATTCAGGTGATCGGTGATTTACCTGGTAGAAATGCATCACTAGGGCCTCTAATTAGATCGAATCGTACAATGAATTGAGAGTGGGACGATTCTAATGACTATAATATAAAGCATGATGCCAAAACATATGGGGCCCAAAAATCACAAATTCATTGTATCAAGTCATGCAGATTGAATCGAATGCAAGTTTCGTTTGTCATTCTAATGCTGCATCTTTGATTCATAGCTACAAATCAAATTGTTTAGTATGTGAATCTAATCAAATTATACAATTTGAATTGTGAATCGTACAATTTTGACAACACTAGTTATAAGATACTTAACTTTATATTCATATAACATGCTCATAGACATTATTTATATCTTAATTTTTTAGTCATTAGTAGAGTAGCAACCATATTTGTACATACTAGATTCCTTCATTAAAATGACAATTAGAATCACCATAATCATCAATAGTGCTATTATGATGATAATGTACTTAGAGTAATTGTGTAAATAAATTTTTAATAATACAATACAAGTAAAGTGAGAGAAATTAAAGCTGGGCACTCATGGAATAGCTGTCATGGCTTTGATTGTAATAGCTTTGGCAGTAATAGGGCACTATTAGTGCAACCAAACGAACTAACATGTAAACTTGTGATATAATAGACAATACTGTGTCTGAATGCTTTGTATATGATTTAGTCATATTAATGCAATATGAGTGTCTTGGCATTCATACTTGTTAGAATGTTTAAATAATTAACTACACCTTAATCTAATAGCTTAAACTTTTAGAGTACTTAGTAGTGGTCCCACAAAATCTTACATTGTATTATAGATGGAGGTCCCGAGTTCTAATCTTTTCAGGCCTAATTTGCCTCCCCATTTAAATTTCCATACTTATTACTAGGTAAAAGACCAAGAGTGTTAGAATATTTAAATTATAATCCACATCTTCATCTAATAGCTTAAGCTTCTAGAACAATTGGCAATGGTCTCAGAGCTGGAGGTCTTGAGCTCAAATATTTCGAGCCCTCATTTGCCTCCCCAATTAAATTTCCACACCCAGTACTAGGTAAAAGACCAACCTAAGTGAGAGGGAGTGTCAGAATATTTAAATAATAAATAATGCATTCATCTAATAGCTTAAGTTTTTAAAACAGTTGGTAGTGGTCCATAAAATCTCAAAATACTATAGGATACTTGGCACTTCAAATCCAAATATGTTATTTCAGAATTTTGAGTTAGACGTTTATATGCATATCTTTGGCCTATCACCACCTAGATCTAGTCAGTGGTTGATTTTATGCTTTAAACTCTTTCATAAAACTAATATCAGCTATAGAAAATGGGAAGAGGTTGATACGCAGTCTTTCCTGCATTAGTAACTTCAAGCTTTCACCATCATGGCTGAACATACAAAATGCAAAAAGTACAGATGTACAAAGATTTTTGACTAGGTATATAATGTCAGAAAGTGTCTTAAGGCAGTGGATAAGGTGGTTAGTTGGAATTCAGCATGCACAGCTTCTGAAACAAGTTCTACATCTTTTTAGGTCATGGAGAAAATGCTAAACATGTATGTACCCAACCAGAAAAGGCGACGCAAGATGGGCACCATGCTTGCTGCATATCCCTTGGTTGGGTTGTTGAATGTTGCTGTAAGTTGACCATGATTTTCCTTATTTTTCCTGTAGACAGTATATCTCTTACCTTTCGAAGTTCAGTTTCAAATTGACCGTAAAGGCAGAATCTCACTTTCTCCTGAAAGATATTACCTATTTTTATTTTACCACTTGACTGCTATGTGCTACCTGTTTCTGCTTCTTAGTTTGTTTTTATCTGCAAAGTTAAGCTTGTAGAGGAGCCAATGGAAGTGGGACGTGAAACTATGTGGGGAAAGAAGGATGAGGACAGAATCAGAGAGGCTGTGCCTTGTCTGAACATCTAGATGTTTAGCTGCTTCCATTGTTTTGAACCAAGAGACCTACTCTTAACTGCTGCTAAAATTCAAAAAACTAGTTGTAGCAAGTTGGTCTACCTAAAAGTACCCTTTTAATTGAAAAAACTTGTGGTATGATTATAGAATCTTCCTTTGACATGAAGGAATAGCAAGTTGTTCTTTTCTGGAGGAACTTTGTTAGTTTCTTGGAGTTGCTGATAGAGAAATCTTCAAACTCTATACCTTCAGTTCACAATCCATCAAATTTTCTTGTGTTATATAATGGGATTTTTTTTTTTTTTGGGTAAATCCTGTTACATTCAAGTATTCAGGAAGTATCTGGCCGATGTCCAGTTACAAGTGCAACAGGAACACTAAAGGGGGAATTAGAAAACGGAAGGAAGGAGAAACATCACAGTTCTCTCTGATCCTTATTAATGGTAGGTTTTAGCTTAGATAACTGCAGTTCTAGTTCCTCAAAAGATTTGATATTCCGCCTTATGCATTTTGGATGAGACCTCCACATCTCTTTTCCTTTTTATTTCCTCGCCGCCTCTTCTAGCGCTCGTGGAACCTTTTGACAGATTGTGGCATATCGTGAGAAATTATAGACAATGATACGAAGTTGGATCCAATGTCTATTGTTGCTTGACTACGAAGTAGAAGATGATCCACAGCTTTTCCTGCAAAAGCAACATTGACATGCTTTAGCAGTTTGAGGTAGTCTGACATTATACCTTTTAACATATTGTATGAGCTTTGCTTTTGCACTCGGCTGAAGCAAAAACAAGGACTTTGGATGGAGCTTTGACCTCCAATATAGCTTTCGTGGGAAAAAAATGTCATTCTTATTTCTCAAACCCCTATGGTATTGTTAAACAATAAATCTTCAGGGTCTATGTCACGTACTATAGTTCTTTGTCTGTCCCTTCTCCTCTGGTCTTGGATAATGACAGTTTCTCAGAAAATGAATGAATCTGTCTGTCCCAGTCAGATTCCCCATTTAGCAGATCCACCATACGAATCAAATAGGATGATAGCAGATCTTCTTATCTTCTGCAATAGCTAACGATTGTGGATAATTTCAAAAAGAGCAATATTGCGGAAACATAATCAGCCCAGATTTTCATTCTCTGACAATTAGTACCAAACCTGAAGCCAGATAAAGTTAGAGAATTGTTGTAGCTTTTACAGTATCGTTCCATGTGAGTTAAGGATTACAGGAATGCATAGTAGTGATCCCCATGATCTTGTCCTTATAGAGTTCGAGTGAAAACTCTTTCCACCAAAAAACATTTCCAAAATTTCTCATGCATTCCCTATGTACCTTTCCTCCCCACCAACTTCCTTCCTAAGGAGAAGGGTTCCAAATAGCATCCGACTGGACCTGGTGAAAGTTATGAGCATCTAACAGTTCCCCTTCCTTCCAATTAGAAAATCTGTTGGTGGCTTCGTTTCTTCTATTTTGTATAGACATTACAATGCATAAATGAACGTCCAAGGGAGAGCATCATCAATGGAGATATTGTTGTTAGTGTTGCAACAATGCTTAGCCAGGAAAAGCAGTTTAAACCAACCTGATAGGGTTGTCACCATCCATGCATTTTTAATATGCCTCCAGTTATCTGTTCCATGACCTTATTACATTATTCTATTAAGCTGAAAATTTTGGTTATGCCTTGATGTCCATTGTATCAAGAAACAGGTTTGATTTGGCTTAAAACACGAATTGGCCTTTTTTATTCAAAATTTGAATTAGAAAGTTAAGTGCATGCCGCAAGATTTGGGAATGTTTCAGGTTTTTTTGTTATCAAATAAAGATTGAGTGCATGCCACGACATTTAAAAACATCAAAATGCAAAAGTCATTTTAAACACACCTAATTTGAAGTCTTGTGGTGAAAGAAGAACGCGTATTTTGCAGATTGTCTGAACTGCTGAATTTGTGAAGAATGGCATGATTACTCGTTCGGTGGCTTTATTACTTTGCACTATCTAAAACATTTGTGGAAGGGCTATTTTTTTTAGCAAACTTCTAGTCTCAAACTTTGTTTATCATTTTTTATTGGTTGGACAATGTTTTATTTATTTATTCGATATTGTATCATCAGTTTATAGGAGTCAGTTTTCATGGCTGCTTTAAAGATTGTATTACCAGTATGTTACTTTCTTTTTCCTAATTGCAGGTAACTTGTATCAAATGTGGAATGCTGGAAGATGAATATGATGTTATTGGTAAACAAATGTTGAATGGACATATTGTGCCGACCCCCGTGTCTGTAAGCGAAGATACACAATCAAGACTAGAGAGTGCAACTGACAAGGCTCAGCACAGTGCAGAGCGTACAAAAAGTATCATCTTAAAGCTTGCATTCCTGAGTCTTTATCCATTATTGGTTCTTAATTTGTATAATTGTGAGCGATTCAGTCAAACAATTGCCTGAAAGCATGTGTTTTTGACTGTTCCCTCTTTTCTTTGTTCTTGCATCCATCTAACTTTTGTGTTTAGTATACCATCCACACAAGTACATTAGATCTTGGCCTAGGGCAGTGTTATAGAGAGAAGCAAGCATAATTGGCCTTGGCACGAGAATAAGATGCCTTATTAGTTTCACATGGAGCAATATGCAAATTGCAACTTTTTATCTTTGATCTTGTATAAATTACAAGGCTATGTAACGGAATATAAGTTACAACCATTTAAAATGGAGGAGATGAGTAGGATGTAAAATCGAAATAGTTTGTTGCTTGAAATACTTCTAGTTACAATTTTTTATTTTAGTTGGGGTATTTGAAGAACTTTACATTTCAAGGTTTTACCCATAAAATTGAAATAAAGGGTTGCTTGAAGTACTTATGGTGGAATTAATATATTGGCTTCATTAGTATTACTTGGTCAGTTCATATGATAGCTGATCATATGTGTAATTTGTATAAGCTTTGCCTCAACTAGAAATCTCACCTCTTAAAATATACATTGGATAAACATAAGGGACCCATTACTCTCATCTATAAGGACAAAACAATATCTTAACATGGTAACAAAGTACATGCCAAAGTTTCAAATCCGAGGGATCCCTGCTGTTTTTATTTTTCTTTCTTTCCTATTTTTCTATTATTGAATTCTGTCATTAGTTCTTTGTTTAACGTTGTTACATTTGCATGCTGTGTTTTTTGTGACACGCAATAGGAAGGGCTAAGGATATGCCCGATATAAAATATAGATGAGTTCTGCTGATTGCTTAAGCTTTTGGAAAGATCAATCATTTAACATCATCATTTCACAAATTTGACAGAATTTTGTAATGTTAAATGAATAGACGGCCTGGATTTGAAGTACTTGTTTGATTAAATGAGTGGTTCAGATAAAATTTAGACAATTAAAGACCTTATGTAATGACCAAGTATGTTTTAAAAATAAATGATGTGGAAAATCATGACATCCCTTCACGTGTGTAAGAACTTGATTGTGGGAAAATTTTTACTTTGATGGCGGCAGTGTAATTAATACGGAATAAATGTTTGAGTTCGAGTATTTGCATGATTATGGAGTAGAAAGTTGGACAGACGACGTGCATGAGTTGACTGGAAGCTATAGAGCTGACTCTAAATTAGAACGAAACTGGATTTATAGAGGTTTATCTTGATATATGACATTTGGAAGAATATCTATTCCTCTTTACATCTTTAATTGGGCTACCTTGCCCTGGAAGAAAATTTGTTCCTCTTTAAATCTTCAATTTTGGATGGAGATATATTCATGTATATTTCACCCCCTGAGTTTCTCAAGGGCAACAGACTGAATGATCTTTGGGAAATGTGCTCGATTGAAAATCTACCCTTGTGGCATATATGCTGCTGCGGCTGGTTCATTGTTGGCCTTTATTCTCCATATTTTTTCCTGAGATGTCACAAACTTGTGCAGTCGCTGATGATGAGGTTTTTTCTCATAGACGTGCCTTGTGACATCATCTATCTATTTATCAATTGATAGGTGTCACTGTTGAAGACATTGCCAGAGAAATTGATGCTTATTATCAGCTTGATCATGAAAAAACGAGCAACAACACATCAGTTCTGGAGATAAGAGTAAATTTGTTGAGAAAGCTTGTTGACTGTGACTCTTGGCTGGCAAAGCAATTTTGCGTTCGTGAATTTGAGTCACTTGGTTATGGAGAGTTTTTCAATTTCATGACAGAACACGTATCTCTTATGCCTACTGGGCTGAAACAGTTCTTGAATGGTGACATGTATGAGAAATCCCGCTTTGAGGTTTGCATGCTGCAGCATCAGTTGATGGTGCTATTATCACAAGCATTGAATTGCTTGTGGAATGGGGAAGTAGTGACCAAACAGATGATTTCGACATTGCTTTTGAAGCAATTTCCCAATCTCAGTTTCAAAGTGGAAGTGGGTTCACTGGAGGATTTTCTAAATATTGTTGGGGAGTATAGAGGTGTCGCAATGTCAAAATGTGTCCTTTTCTCTCAGACATTGATGGGTGCTCATGGGCAGGCTATGCCGACACTTGATGATGATTATGCAGTTGAAGTTGAAATTATTGGTAGAGGAACTGTTGTCTCAAAGAAAATAGGAAAATTTGAATCAGTCACATCTCGGGATGCAATTGAAGTCTTACTAAGGGCACCAATGCTGTCAGATTTAAGTCATTGGTCACATTGGGACATTAAATTCGCTCCACATCTTGGCCCTCTTGTAGGATGGTTGTTGAAGGAGGTTAACAGAACAGATTTGTTGTGTTTAGTGACGAAAGATGGGAATGTGATCCGGATTGATAGTTCAGCTAGCGCGGATTCATTTCTGCAATCTGTCCTTCTATCATCCCCTTTCCAAACAGCGGTTCAGTTGCTCTCTTTGTTCTCGATACTTGGTGGACAAAAACATGTCCCTCTGTCTCTCTTAAAATACCATGCACATCGTGCATTTGAAGTCATCTTGAACAATCATCTGGAACATAATGAAGTGACCGATAGTTGGAATTTTCAGATGCAAGAAAAAGCAGCTAGTACGTTCAAGCTGTTGGATGAAGTTTATGCTAGTAGATTATTCAAGAATTCCACTGGCACTTCTACTGGATCGCTTGTTGCATCAAGATTTTTTCTTGAATGCCTTGGTTTTATTCCTTCAGAATTTCGTAGCTTTGTTGCTGATGTGTTGCTATCTGGTATGAAGCCTGTCATCAAACATGTACCTTCAACCATCTTGTCAGAATGTAAACTTACGGAGGACCGAATCATGCTTCATGAAGTGGGACTATGTCTTGGTGTTGTGGAGTGGATTGATGACTACCATGATTTCTGCTCTTCTACCAAGGATGAGATGTTTAACCCCTATGAAGCTCCATCATTCAAAGCTGATGCCTCTAAGTCAAGCACAGGCTCACTGTCTGCTATTTACAATCCACAAAAATCATCTCCTGCAGAAGTCTGTCTTGTTTCTAAGGGTCAGAGTAACATACGTAATGAAATTTGTCACAGTTCTAATAGTCAAGAAGTTTGCATAGACAAGAGTCTGGCACGAAATGAACCCGTTGAATACGAGGATGCTTACTCAATCATTGAATCTATCAGGCGAGAAGAATTTGGTCTTGATCCTGGTCTTTCTAGTACAGAAAGTAGCTTGTTGAAAAAACAACATGCCCGTCTGGGAAGAGCGCTTCAGTGTCTTTCCCAGGAATTATACTCTCAGGATTCTCATTTTCTTCTTGAGCTAGTAAGTTCACTGTTGTTTTTTCATCAATCTTTGTTTTTCCTCTCCAGTAGCAGTCATCTTTTAGCAAGATAGTACTGTGAGTTTATAATATCTATTTGCCCCATTGGATTTTGCTTTAGTTGTTTGTTTGATTTATGGTCAGTGATGATCTTTTGTGGTCATGTCATTCATCCATACTTGTCAAGTTCCTTGGGTATTAATATGTGCCTCTGAGGTAAATGCCCATCAATGTTTCTCCAACAGCCTAAGCTAAATGTCTACTCTTGTTTTGCTGAAGCCTCAAGCTAAGGAAGAAATGCGATTTCTGCCTAGTGACTACTGACTACCTTAGTGGACCAATTAATGACATCATTTTGCCCAATTGATTATTCACACAAACATATAAAAAGCCTAGTCATATGCATAGGAGAAAGTGGCATTCCTTATTCATGGTGTGATATGTTAAAAGAGTATATTGTTTTTCTTTACTATGCAATGAAGTCCAATTACGCTTATATTATGTATAATAGCAACTTGATGGACTTTATGGTAGTTTTATTAGTCAATACATGCCAAAAATATTCAGGAAACTAATGACTAAAATTGGGTGTAGTAAACTTTTTATGCTTCTACTCAGTAAGATGACATCTGGTTCAATTATGCTAAGAAAATATGAACATGAATAATTACAGCTTATGCTGCAAATTTCCATTTCTGCTCTTTAGGAGATCCTATGATTTTCACTTTGCTGAGTCCAAATTTATAAATTTTGAAGACAAACTCTAAAAACTTGACAAAGCTTCATTTGATTCCCATGATTTGGATGGCTTAAACCATCCTCCTTTATCTGCATTACTCTGAACTTTTTGTTTTTGTGTTAGTCATCTTATTTTGTGATCGAGAATACACTCAACCTAACCAATATTACCCAGCACGTTTATTTTATCTATTTCTGGAAGTTAGACAAAATTTTGTGGACAGGCATTTATATTTTAAACCAGAAAAACAAAGCTGATTAAATTTCAATGCTCTAATGGGACTGGTTGTCCTTACTCTTTGCTGCAGGTTCAAAATGCTGATGATAATACCTATTTAGAAAATGTTGAGCCAGCTCTTGTATTCGTTCTTCAGGAGTCAGGTATCATTATTCTGAATAATGAACAGGGCTTTTCTGCTCAAGACATTAGAGCACTATGTGATGTTGGCAATTCTACGAAAAAGGGTAGTGCTGGATACATAGGGAAAAAAGGCATTGGTTTCAAATCAGTATTCCGTGTAAGTAAACATAGCCTCATACAATGCCATCACATCCCTTTCTTTTGGTAAATCCCATACCTCTTTTATTGCATGACCCCATAAAGTGTTGGGGATTGAATATGCCTGAAAAATGGATTTGAAGAAAAAAATACAGAAAGGCAGCAATGATATTGCGTTATTACATGGATGTAGTCTCATTTCGTCTAATTGCTTGAGCTTTTGGGTTAGAATTTTTATATGGTATTGGTGCCAAGTCTAAATTCTTCAGGCCACCGTTCAACTAAATAGTATGCCAATAAAGCTATCAATTGTCATTGCAAATTACTCCTATTGCATCCCGAAAGAGCTTCACCAAAAAAATTTAAATTCTTCTGCAGGTTACTGATGCACCAGAGATTCATTCTAATGGGTTCCATGTAAAGTTTGACATAAGTGAGGGACAAATTGGTTTTGTTTTGCCAACTGTTATACCCCCTCTTGATCATAACATGCTAAGCAAGTTAACATCCACTAGTTCTGATCAGTTCGATACTAGCTGCTGGAAAACCTGCATTGTTCTTCCCTTTAGATCTGATTTGTCAGAAGGAACTGGAAGGAATAATGTCATATCCATGTTTTCAGATATTCATCCAGCCTTGCTACTATTTCTTCATCGTCTTCGGTGTATTACGTTCAGAAATATGCACGATAATTCACTTGTTATCATGAGAAAGGAAACTTCTGGTAATGGCATCATTAGGGTTTCATATGGTAAGGAGGAAATGAATTGGTTTGTTGCATGCAAGAAGTTGCATGGTAATAATATTGGTCATAGCAATTTCCAAACGACAGAGATCGCCTTGGCATTTGGACTCAAAGAATCAACAGATGGAAATTATATCCCCTGTCTTGATATGCAACCTGTTTTTGCATTTCTTCCTCTAAGAACTTATGGTCTGAAATTTATACTGCAAGGTGATTTTGTTCTTCCCTCATCTAGAGAAGAAGTTGATGGGAATAACCCTTGGAACCAATGGTTGTTGTCGGAGTTTCCTGATTTGTTCGTGAATGCGGAGGGTTCTTTCTGTTCCCTTCCTTGTTTCAGGGATAATCTAGGAAAAGCTGTGACAGCTTACATGAGCTATGTTCCATTGGTTGGTGAAGTCCATGGATTTTTTTCTAGTCTTCCACGAATGATCATCTCTCGGTTACGCCGCTCAAAATGTCTACTTCTGGAAGGAGATGATGCCACATGGGTGCCTCCTTGCAAGGTTGTCCGAGGTTGGAATGAAGAGGCTCGAGTTCTTTTACCTGATCATTTGCTTCAAGAGCATCTTGGCCTAGGATTTCTAAAGAAAGACATAAGTCTATCTGATCCTTTAGCAAGGACATTGGGGGTTGAGGAGTATGGTCTAAAACTTCTACTTCAGATTATAACGTCTTTATGCCAGAAAAAGGATAGCCTTCCATCAATGGGTTTGTCTTGGTTGTCTGCGTGGCTGAATGCAGTTTATGAAATGTATGTGCATTCAGCGCAAGCATCACGAGACCTTGGAATGGGCACAGATATCATAGAAACCCTCCATAAGCTTCCTTTTATTCCTCTCTCTGATGGTACTTTCGGCTCAGTGGATGAAGATACGATCTGGCTGCACTTTGATGTATCTGGGAATGACAGTGAGCAGGGAATGGATGCTTTCCCAATGTTATATGCAAAGCTCCGCATTGTAAACCCTGCCTTCATAACTGCATTGGATGTTGATAACTATCGTTTAGACATGTCTTCAAAGGACAACATCATCAGGATGCTCCTTACTGTTGGCGTGCAACGTCTATCTACACATGAAATAATGAAGGTGCACGTCTTGCCTTCTATTTGTGATGACAAGAGTGCAAGTTGGAACAAGAATCTGATGACAGAATTTCTTTGCTTTGTGTTTAACCATCTACAATCTAGCTGCCCTAGTTGCTATGTCGAAAGAGATTTTCTGATATCAGAGTTGAGAAACAGAGCTTTCATTCTAACAAATCAGGGTAACAAAAGACCGATTGAGGTACCGATCCATTATGGTAAAGGATTTGGAAGCTCTTTCGACCTCTGTAAATTGTTCAACAACATTCAAATGGAATGGCATGAGGCAGACACCATCTACTTGAAGCATTCTTCAACTAAATCTGTCGTCAATGGAAAGAAAAAGTGGAAGAGATTTTTTGAAGAAATAGGCATCACAGAGTTTGTTCAAGTTGTTAAAGTTGATCGGAGAATGGTTGATATGCCCTATACATGTTTTGGAAAGGCGGGAGTGGAAAGAGACCACGCCTCCTCAGGATCTGTAGCTGAAGATTGGGAATCCACTGAGTTGGACCATTTATTGTCCTTGTTGTCAGCAAGTGGAAATCGTGTTGGTTTTAAATTTCTCTTAGAGGTTTTCGATAAATTGTGGGATGATTGCTTTAGTGACAAAACCATAGGTTACTTGAACGATAAGTACAATGGGAATAGGACACCCTTCAAATCTTCATTCCTGAACAGCATCTGTGGTGTTCCATGGGTTGTTTCATGTATGGATGACAAACTTCACTATCCCAAGGACTTATTCTATGACTGTGATGCTGTGCACTCTATTTTGGGTTCTTTCGCTCCTTATGCTGTTCCAAAGGTTAGTTCCGTTATGGATTTGATTTTGCTGATTACTTTTGGTACATCAGGAATGTCCAGTGTTAGACTCAGGTCTGAGCATTTGGCCATTGATTTCTTTCTTGCTGATGTTCTCATCATCCAATTTCAGGATCTCACACTCTTGATAGGGGTATACAATATGCAAATAATTTTGTCAATACGGAGATAGTTTTAGGCTCACCAGAATCTAGTTTATCCGTTTACCTTTTTTTTTTTTTTTTTTAATAATTGATTGTCTATTTAATTTTTATGCACCGTCTCTGCATGTCCTTTTCCTTACTCCTTTTTGGAATAAATGAAACAGTCATGTCAATACCATTAAGGTTTTTGGGCAGGAGGATTTGACCATCTGGTCTTTGGGTAGGAATGTAAATATAGACATCTAATGACTGGAGAACCTTACAAACTTATGGCATGTACTAGATAAAAGTTCCTGAAAAAAAAAAAATAAAAAAAATAAAAAGAGAGAGAGTGCACATAAAGAAAAAGAGAGAAGAAGCAGTCAGTTCTGATATATCTCAATATTGGTGGGATTACCTTGTGATTCAGGAACAGAATTTGGACTCATAATTTTGTTAATTTGCCTGCTTAATTAATGCAAAATATTTGCCCTCCATTGTCAAACTTGCACGTGGATAGAACTTTGGAAATTGTGTTAGAGTCAATAGAAATATGTAAAAATGGAATGAATCATGATTTTACATTATCATGGATATCAGCATTCAGGGTCCATCTGTGGCTCATATACTTGGTATCCTGGGGTAACTGCAAACATAACTCAGGGCAAGAAAGAAATAAAGTAGGGACTGATATCGATGTTAATGCGGTGCGACTTTTTAATTTAACACCACCACTTGATTTTGGTACTTTGACTTAACAATTATAAATGTCTTTTGATTTGTGTCTTGATGTTATGCTAAATGACTGTCTAGTATAGATAAAACTGGCTGTTGAGGACTTTGGTCAATAACCATGAAGGAATTGTTCAACAGGTGAGAAGTGTGGCTCTTTTACAAGATATTGGGTTTAAGACCAGAGTTACTGTTGAAGATGTTGTGGAAATACTGAGAGTCTGGAGAAGATCAGAGACCTCTTTTAAGTTTAGGTACCACCGCATTCCAGGAAATTTTTTTTCTTTTTTTTCTTCTCGCTTGTGTATTAAAGATAAAAAGGTAATCCAAGTATGCAGGATGTTTGCAAAAATATAAAGCAGAAACAACACAGGAAATTCTTTCTTTCCCCTGCTATTGAAAATGTCATTCACAGCAAAAACGTTGGCTGTTCTCTCTCTTTATTCTGTTCTGCATTTGTTGCTGAGGTCTGGACTTGGTATTTCATTTTGTGCAGTCCCAAATATTTTTCTGTTTAATTCATTTATTCACTATCTGTGCTACATTGACTATGTGGTTTTGGAAAAGAAAATGTCTAATGATTTTGGCCGTCAAGTCATGGTAGCTGTTAACTCTATCATTGAGAGGGTTTTATTCCTAGCGTCGAGAAATGGAAACTAGAATATGTTGAGATTGGCCCATACTGATTCTCGTATTGTGAGCTTGTATTGTTCCTATTAATTGGTATTCAATAAGTTGGGTAATGGAACTTTCTTAGATAACATTATTTATTAAGTCGTCCCTTTCTGCTTTTTCTTTAACTCTTTCGAGGTCATTGCAAGCCTTTGATGAGGTTGTTGTCTTCCCTTCCATCTTTATACCCTCCCAATCATTTTTTAAACATGCTTCCGATTCATATATTTGAAATTGAGAACTACATCCTCTTTGCTGGACTAGTATACTAGATATTTTTTCTCCAAATTAGGAAATGCGTAGCGTGTTATTGGTTTTAAAGAACTATCTCCCAGTTGCAAAGTAAATGTTGCTTTTGTTTAAAACTGTTGAAAAATCAACCTAAAAGTTTAAGCTGTCATCAGGTATAAAAAATTTTCTGAATCTTCTGTACTTTTTACTGTCCTCATTACATATTAATTACCCTTTCTACCAAAAAAAAAAAAAATCTGGCCGACTCTTGGAACTTTTACAACATTGCATCTCTCCTGCTGTCATCATTGCTTGCCATCTGTTGGCTTTATGAAGATATCCAGATAAACTGTCCTACCAATCTTTTGCCTGATCAGTTAGCATTCTGGATTAACCCCATATATGGTTCATTTGAAGAAGGCTTTATTTCCTTGTTTCTACTGTTAAATTGCTATTCCACAAAATAGTTGACTTTTTTCTTCTTCTCATGCCAGTGTTGCACAAATGTCAAAAGTATACACTTTCCTATGGAAAGAAGTTGATACTTCAAAAGGGAACATTGTTGAAGATCTCATCTCAGAGCCATTTATATTTTTTCCTTCTTTATATGCCTCTGGGGACGAGGATGTTGTGTTGGGCTCATTTTTGTCGCCAAAAGAAGTTTTTTGGAACGATTTGACTGAGTTTTTTAACCAAATAGAAGAAAATGATTCCGAGTCTGGTGCAGTTGGAGCAAAGCATCGCCTCTTGAGCAGGACATTGTGCAATATATATCCAGGCTTGTGGGATTTTTTTGTCAATATATGTGGGGTTGACGAGATTCCTTCTTTCCGAGATCATTTTCAGAATTTGCTCCATCTATCAACTACCGTTTTGCCTTCACAAGCAGCAAAATATGTATGTACTACTACAAGTTGATTAGTTATGGTTCATTGAGGTGTGACTAAATAGCCCATTTTTTGGCTTTGTGCATCAGGTTTTCAAGGTTTTTCTGAGGTTGGTAGATGAACTGAAAGGTGGAAAGGTGAGTTCTGAAGATATTTTACAAGTTAGTGGATATCTTAAAAAATCAGAATATACCGTGCTTCCCACTCTTCGTAACAGATGGGTTTCTCTGCACCCTTCCTTTGGACTTGTGTGCTGGTGTGATGATGAGAAGCTAATGAAAGAATTCAGCATTTTGGATAAAATTGAACTTCTACATTTTGGGGAGCTCGTTGATGATGAAAAAGAGAAAATTTATGTCAAACTACCTCTTCTCATGCATGCTTTGGGGATTCCTGCATTTTCTGAGGTAATTTGCTCCCTTGCAACTGTATTTTACAATGTATTATGGAAGGTTGTGTCTAGATTCGGGTAGGAACTAGGGAAGTATAGTTTCAAAGTCCACTTATCTCCATTTTGCATTCACACAGTACTAATATGCAATGTACTTGCATGGGGAATCTTATCATATGTTTTTGACAAGGATCGCTTTTTAGATGTATCTTGCCTAGGTTTTCTGGAATCGTTTGAATTTCTTGTGGCTTTGGCCAGAATTCTACTCTCCCTCGTGTACAATAGTGTTTTGTTAACGAGCAACCCTATAGCACTTTTTAACCACACCTAACAAAAAAAAAAAAAAAAATATCCTCATTTTTAATACATTGGTTGTGCATAGCACGAGGAAAGCGGTGCTTTGGAAATGACAGTTTCTTTATTTGGATGTTTTATGAGTGTCCTTGGGGCACTCGTTACCATAATCCTATACAATAATTTACAGTGGAGTATCAATGTGATGAACAATGTCTTAGACCCAAATTATTTAGAGATGAGCTAAAGAATGTTGAGGAATGTCCCTTTGGCTATGTTTTTTAATCTGAGTTCATTATAGAGGCACCAACAGTGAGCTAAAGAAGAGCTTATCTAGGAGGAAGAATGAACAATGTTTATTAATGCAATTCCATCCATGTAAGTTCTTTTCACCATTCCAAAAATACATAGTTCCGGACATCCATCTGTAGTGGAATTATTAGAAGAACCTGGACATAATAAAACGACTCAGATGAGTTGACTTGGTGAATTTGTTTTCTCAGCGGGAAATTTTAAGATTGGACGGTGCGGTACCACCAAGCATGGCCAAAAGGACTGAACTAGGAAATGTTTCTTCAACTTTTTAAGTGACGGATCACCAAGTCTAAGGCTATGATCAATATGCAATGCTATGACTAGAAACTTCCACAAAATTAAGTCTTCGGCTGTATTAACAGGATCATTTACTTCAGGCCTTGTACTTATCTTCCTCATTTTCGATTATAGAGCAACATAGCCTATCAAGCCTCTTGTCACTATAAGGTGGGTTTTAGTATACATGTTCCTGATTAAGTACTATATCCTTTAACAGAATCAAAATCATTGCTCTTTAGCATAAAAAAATGACTAGGCAATGTCATTTTAAGTTCGGGATATGGGAGAGATGAAGCAGTCAGAAAGAAGATACTTTGAAAAACAGTGTCTAGCACATCTCAGCATTTGATGGTGTATATTTGGTGCTTTGCTGAGTGGTGCTGTGTTGTAGCTCAAGTTACAAGAAGTTTCTAGTGAGTGATATTTCTATATGATCTAGTGATTAGTGAAGGAAATGTTTTTCCATGCTTTACTGATTGTAGGGTCAAATAACTCCCTTTGTGATGTGTGAAAACTATTATATTCAACAGAAATCTTAAAATAGAACCTAACAACGAGTGGGTATTTAAACACTAGTTCCAAGAAAGTTGATTTATATTGCCTCCTTTATTGGAGATTTTAAATCAAGCATTAGCTTACTGCTAGTTATTTATAATGTCAAATTCTTGACTAGCAAGTCCATAATAAATACATTATTGAAATCATATGCTCTGGGATTGCAAAATTGTCATGCAAACTACTAATCATCTTATTTACTTTCTCACATTTAGCATTTATGCAGGTTGTAACTCGTGAAGCTATATATTATGGTCCAATGGATTCTAGCTCCAAAGCCTCTTTTGTAAACTGCGTTCTTCCTTATGCTCAGCGTTACATATACTTTGAACATCCCAACACATATGCCAAACTCAAACAGTCTGGATTTTCTAATCTGAGTCATTTGCATGTTGTTCTTGTGGAGAGGTTATACTATAGGAATATCATAAGGGATTTGAGCATTGCTTCTGAAAAGCGATTGGAGACCACATCAGTTCTTCAGGTATGTCCTAGGAATTTAGGAATGTTCAGGATGTTTCTTCTTTTCTTTGTTCAACCAAAGAAAATGCGAAACAACCTACAAGCATGGTATGGATGGAGGACATTTACATTTCTTACCTTTCTTTCGTTGTATGTCTCATGTACAGAATGAGAATATCAGTTTGTGACGTCAAATTGAAATTTGATCCAACTCCAAACCTTGTTGGGGTCACCCGATTTTGGACATGTTCAATCTGCGACATACTTGTGATTTGCATCATTCTGATGCTGTTTATTCTCTAGACCATTTCTATGAATTATTGAAAACCAAATAGGGGAAATGTTCTTTAATCAAGCAGTATAGGATCGCATTCTTATGATATAGAAGCATGAGTTTCCTTGTTAAGTATTACAATAACTCCCTCGATTTTGACAGGGTAATACTTTATTTGTCACTCTGGGGTCCAATTCTCATGTCTTGTACATGGAGATTTCTCGTCTATTCTTTGATGGCACTCCCAACATTCACTTGGCAAATTTTCTTTACATGATCATGACAATGGCAGAATCAGGTGCTCAAGAGGAGCAGGTAGAGTCTTTCATTGTAAATAGCCAGAAGGTGCCAAACCTACCAGGTGATGAACCCGTGTGGGCCCTTTCCTCAGGATCTTGGTGTGAGGATGATGGATTATTAGAGAACAACAGCTTTTCAGCAACAAGAAAAGTGCCAAAATCCTTTCTGGCCAAGAGAAGGGCAGGATTTACCTCAACTTGGCCTGCTTTTGACTGGAAAAGTGCACCAGGGTCAGCTTATTCTCCTTATTGCCAAGTTAAGACACGGGCAGGAACTGTAACCACAAGTACTTGCTCACAAGTGATGGAGAGGGATTGTGGTGAATTAGCTGATGAAAGTGGTGGCGGCTATGAGGTGATTGTTGATTTTACCACTGAAGATATAGCAACAGTTTCTCCTATTAAACCTTCAGTTTCTGATAGAGCAACAGATGTCAGCAATTTGGATTCTTGCGCAGATGCCTCAGGCAATCATATTGATATGACTCCAATTTCTGATCTACCTGACTTGGATCCACCTCCGTTGATTGGAAGAACAGTGCTCAATATTGGCACGCTTGATCCAGAACAAGCAATGTTAGTGGGAAAACAAGGAGAACTCTTCGCTTTCAGACATCTTGCCAAGAAATTCAGTCAGAGTTCTGTTAAGTGGGTTAATGAAGATGGCGAAACTGGTCTACCCTATGACATCACCGTTGAGGATGGAGGAGGACTTCGATACATAGAAGTCAAAACAACTCAATCAGAGGAGAAAGATTGGTTCTCCCTGTCAACAAATGAATGGCAATTTGCAGATCAGAATGGTCGTAATTTCAGCATAGCACATGTCATTTTGGTAGGCCACAACAGAAACAAAATCAAAATATTTTCAAATCCAGTTGAACTCTGTCGCTCTGGGAAGTTGCAATTGGCCATTGTGATGCCAAGCTAGCCATTATGCCCTTAGTGGCTCGTCTCGTGTCGAGTCTCTCATGCCTTAATTAAGCAGTGTATGTAGTGACACCAAACCACCGGTAGTGCTGTGAGTACCTTTCTCAGACGTAGGGAAGTTTGGTTTTAATCTTTCATGGTTAGTGATGGAAGGAAATGCGCATAACTTGAGCAGTTCCTTTTTCAGTGACTTCTGAAGATGGTTAAGCTTTGTAAAACTAGCCTTTAGAATGAGCTGCACAGAGCTATTAAGCATGATTGCGCAACTTATGCCATGTAGTTATTTAGATGGACTTATGTCAATAATCACATTTCTATGTAATTAAAGAGTGAAAGGATATTTTGTTCTAGATGAACCCACGCCATTAGGTTCCTTGTCGATATCTTCAAATTGTAAGGTCAGAAGACGGCAGTGGCTGATAAAGACTAGAGTACTTAGCAACATTCATGGTGAAGTCAGTGGAACAATTAGTAGGTGGTCAAACTTTTTCATGAAGCAGTATCTTGTACATGTTTATTCGTACCAGGATTATTTTCTGTTTCTAAGTCGGTAGAAGTTTAATTCCTGGACTATTATATCATATTCTTTCGACACCAAGGTAGTTTCCAGCATCAACTCCGGTTACTTAAGGTTCCTGATTGAAAAACTTGGTTTTCTTTCAAGAACAAATCCGATTCCCCGGCAGGTCAACCTTTATCAATGGCTAAAGCTGATCTTATACAAAATAATGCCGCGTTTTGTGATACGAGCAATTAATGTGGAAATAATTCTCTGGACATGTTAACCTGATGGGAGAGGTTTCGTCCCATGATAACAGAAGCTGCTTAAACTAGCTACTAAAATTCTTAACCGAAGCATCACGACTTGTCCCCCTAAAAAATTGAAGATGGCAGGTAATACCATGGAAATCAAGGGTCCTAGTTTCCTTCGCATGTCATGGCTGCTGTTCGAGTCTTTGGAGGTGCTGAATAGATTACGTGGAGCCAAATAGATTTACGACTCTGCATTTATTTGTGAGTCTGAGACCTTTTCATTTTCATGTGCATCTTGTAGATGCCAAACGAAAAAAAAGGATTAGAAAGAGAATCAACTTGATGGCAAAAATAACAAAAATGAACAGGGAACAACGAACAACTCGTGCTGTTCACAGGATGGGCATATCAATATGTATCGAACGCAGCAATGTTAGTTGATTAAAGGTCAACGGGGTCAATTTATTTTCTCTTCGACCTCTGGTCCTTGTTTGGTTTTCCTTTCCGTTGGCGTCCTTGTTTGGATCGGTTGGCAAATTGAATGATATAGATGAGGAGATAAGCAAACTCAAGATGCCTGTTAATACACGAGGAAGGCCGATTGCTGCAGAGTTTCTGGAGCAATTTCATCTGATTCCTCTAATTGTGCCCATTTATAGATGAATTTGGCCCTCGAAAGATTTTCTCAAGCCAAATTCTCGTGTCCATGTAATGCAGCCACAAGCTGGTATGTGATTCCTGAAACTCCACTCCTTTAGAGCTCCAATGTTGGCAAGAATAACATTGTAAACGCTAGACTACCTCTGGAGCTTTGTTTGGTAGTACAAGTATGGATAGTGCAAGAGATAGTGATAGAAAATTTTCAAATGGCAATATTGTCCATTGTGGTCATTATGACTGCTGAGATTTGTCAATTCGTATCATGCAAATGCCTGACTATTGATATTATATGAGAAGAGTTTTAGCCATGTTACTTAATCATCTGATAAACCAGGTACCCGATCGGACAATTATAAATGCATGGGATGTACTTGTGTAAAACCCAATTGAACATTGCCTCGTGATCTTAAATAAGAAGGCTTATGGATCTTTAGTTTGGCATTGATTATTGGGATAAATCCATAAAAGAAGTCCCCCCAACTCGTGTGGTTTTGGTCATTGATTCCACGAATTTTTAATGAACCTCTCAATTTCATCGGTTAATCAATTAAGTCCTTTCATAAAACACTTGATTATTATTGATGTGTTTGCTAATATGGCCTTTTTTTTTAGTTTGAAAAAAGAATGAAATCGTGTGAAATCGTCGTTAAACTCTAAAATTAATTTTAAAGTGGCTATAACAACTTAGAAAAGGAAAGTGGGAGAAAAATTATGGAAAACGAAAATAAAAGATAATGGAAACTGAGAAGCAATTGCTTGAAGAGACGAACATCCCGTTTCTTCTCATTTTCTTCTCTCTTATCCATACAGACCAAAGAAAATACTACTTTTATTCTAGCAACCTTTCTTATTCCTCCTCTAAGAGTCCGTTTGCTTCACTAAAAATTTTATGATAAAAAAAAAAAAAAAAAGCATTTTCCATGAAATCATTTAAAAGAAAAATGATTCGTTTTTATTTATTGGGTTAACATCCTGAAACTGGTGTACATGTGATAAATTTACCCAAATTAATTTTTTAATCATGAAAAACCTCAAATTTGTATATTTATGACAAATTTACCCCAAATGACTAAAAAATCCCAAACTAACGTATGATAAATTTACACCAAAACAATATGGAATTGGAGGTAATTTCTTTCACTTGGCTTCAAACCTAACTCTACAAGGGTATAGATTCATTTTTCTGGAGCAGGAAGCATAAAGAAATGCTGAAGATACACCGTCACTTGAAAATCTTACCTTGCATCTTTCAAGAAGATAGAGATTGGGAGGCTCCACTTGCTTCTTGACAAATGTAGGTCACTTTCCTCTTTTGTAGCCGTGTCTTGTGGACTGGATAAATTGTTGTCATTTGGCGAAGATGTAGCAGACTGTCTGAATTTACAGTGACATGAGTAGTATGCATCAATGAAATAGTCAAGAGAAATAAGGTAATAGATTACAAGTTGCAGACATTTTCTTCAGCTCATATATGAAAATAACCAAAAATGGTTTAGTTAACAGCAATATAATTGCTGGAGATGGTATAGACAATGCCGTATGACCGCTGCATGATCGTCACACGACCGCCGCACGACTACCGCATGATCGTCACACGACCACCGCACGACCGCCGACCATCGCCGCCGACCGCCATTAGTCACAAAGCAAAGCTGGTTACTTATGATCCCATCTTCGGAATGAAGAGGAGTACAAGAATTTATCAGCATTAATTTGAGGTTGTGACATGAAAAATAAGCACCACAACTGCATTCTTTTGGCTCAAATAACGCTAATGAATCTTTACCAAAAAAAAAAAAAATCTATCTAACGTCATTAAAGATATTCACTAATTTAACATGCATCAAGTTTATTTACTGAGTGAGTGAGAGAGATTCAGTAATTTAAAATTCGTTGCCTTTGTTTACTGAGTGAGTGAGTGACTAAGTGAGAGAGAACCTATTGCCAAATATGTTGAGGTCGGGGCTCAAATTAATGCTCCATTGGATGGATACTACCACCTTCCCCGCCAGTCCGTAACACGACTGTCCGAGCGCTTGAAGATAATTGCCTTAGCTTCTCCTCTAGTGACCACATCCCTTTCTAGCTGGATGAAAAAACTCAAAACTTTTAGTAATCCAAAATTCAAGACTTTTATTAAATGAGAGAGATCTACCAAGGCAAAAATATGCAAGATACAGAAGAGGAAGAAAATGCTTTCTTTTTTACCTTTTTTCATCTTTGAATTGTTAATGAACCCACCTCATTTGTTGAATCTACATGATCTATTAACCCTAAGTTCTATTACAAGGCATCGGACCTATGAATCTACTCCATGTTTTTTATTTGTGATTCAGTAGTTAGTCCTTGAATTTAGAAAGAATGCAGAAATAGAATAAGAGCCCGCTTCAAATGAAGAAATAAGAAAAAAATTGACCTAATCTTTGGGTGTGCTACCTAAGGTTTGGCTAATGGACTACTAAGTCTCAAACTTAGCTCTGGCTCTCCCAAGCCCATATTAATTCGCAACTTATGTTCAAATATCTAGCATGTAAAAAATTATCAGCTAGGAGTTGCCACTAATCAGTTCATGGTAGACCGAGTAGACACCTAAGGAAAATTTTCTTGCCCAAGATAGTAGTAGATTTTCAAACAGACCGTCACATCTGTAATAGTGTGGGACTCTTTGGACTACTTCTATCAAGAAGCACAAAAGAATTTTTCTCTATTTTACATTATGGGTTCACAATGAAGACAATCTGCAACCTTCAGAATAAGAATTTAGTAGCCTCACATCATACTTAGAAAGATGAAAATTGTTGCTTCCATCACAAGGGGCATTGTATCTGCTTTAAATGAATAAAAATTGCTTTCCATAATTTTTGCACGGAGGAAACATATACTTGACAGACTTCTTGTAGTGTGGGTAGGTAACTTCTCAGGTGCAATGATGCTGTAAGTTCATTTCTAATCAACATAAGTTTCTTCTCCTCCTCCTAAATGATCATGAGTTCCTTATCACTACACTTTAGGTAATCGTCATAATTTGAATGAGCTTTTACAAAAAATGGAGGTTAATTGTGGTCCAACTTCTTTTTGATTTATCATCAACTCTTTCCTATACATGTAGTCAGAATGGCGAAGATATGAAGCTTTTCCTGCTTATTCGCAGCTCAAAAGGCAATTCTTATTTTTCAATGCCTCTGGAGAGCAAAATAGCTAGAAAGGATCTTAAAAAGTCAAGGATGGTAAAAAGGTTCAAGCTGTTCTCTTATCTACTTCAAAAACTAAACTAGCTTTCCATTATATAATCAAGAGTCTTCTAACGCAAGCTGCCAGAGAAACAGGCACACTTAAGGAAGCTAAAGACAAGCTCGAGAAGTGTGTATAATAGGTAACTTGGCAGTTACAACTTGAAAAGCACTTGAGGGTATAATATATTGAATTGCTTTGGATGAAGCTTCAAGACAAAATTAGACCATGAAACATATGCAAGACGCAATCTCAAAGTACTTAGTGCTCACCTAACGTGTAGTCTCAGTAGCATTGCCCTCTCTACAATGGGAGTTCATTATGTGTTATGGTATTAGATGGGGGCAACCACATCCTAATAATTAGACAATCTTATTTGTTATTATGTTCATGGCATAACAAATAGAGGTCTCCAAATCCATTAATCTCTCATCATTTTAGTTAGACTAGCTTTGCCAAGATATCTTTTGGCATAGAGTAGACAAGGGTAAGCACATACTCATTTCTCTACTGCTAGAGATGCCAAATTTTCACTAAATGTTGCATAAAACGATGAGTAGCACACTAGAGGAATGTTTGATTAATTCACAGGCACATAGGACCCACAAGTACCTTTTTTTAGTACGAACGAGCATGTCTTAATTATTTTATACACGTAGAGATACTCTTGCTTTACATCATTTAATTATGGAAATACCTGTCCCATTGCATATTGACTTGGAAGAAACCAAAAACCAAAAAATTGAGAAGCTATAAAATGCTTTGGACAACATGTGCAGCCTACTAGATGAAGCACACAATGTGGTCATCCTTGGGAAGGAAGCAGCAAAGTTAGCTATTGAGCAAACTCCTCCTATCAGAAAGGAGATAGCAGTAGTGGAAGATTCCAAATTGGAGCCACTAATAAATCACAATATGGAATTGGAGGTAATTTCCTTCACTTGGCTTCAGACCTCACTCTACAAGGGGTATAGATTCATTTTTCTGGAGTAGGAAGCATAAAGAAATGCTGAAGATACACCGTCACTTGAAAATCTTACCTTGCATCTCTGAAGAAGACAGAGATTGGGAGGCTCCACTTGCTTCTTGACGGATGCAGGTCACTTTCCTCTTCTGCAGCGGTGTCTTGTGGACTGGATAAATTGTTGTCATTTGGCGAAGATGTAGCAGACTGTCTGAATTTACGGTGACATGAATAGTATGCATCAATGAAATAGTCGAGAGAAATAGGGTAATAGATTACAAGTTGCAAACATTTTCTTCAGCTCATATTTGAAAATAACCAAAAATGGTTTAGTTAATAACAATATAATTGCTGGAGATGGTATAGACAATTTCGCATGACCGCCGCACGATCGTCGCATGACCATCGCACAACCGCTGCACGATCGTCGCACGACCGCCGCACGACCGCCGCACGACCACCGACCATCGCCGCCAACCGCCATTAGTCACAAAGCAAACCTGGTTACTTATGATCCCATCTTTGGAATGAAGAGGAGTACAATAATTTATCAGCATTAATTTGAGGTTGTGACATGAAAAATAAGCACCACAACTACATTCTTTTGGCTCAAATAATGCTAATGAATCTTTACCAATACTAAAAAAAGTCTATCTAACGTCATTAAAGATATTCACTAATTTAACATGCATCAAGTTTATTTACTGAGTGAGTGAGAGAGATTTAGTAATTTAACATCCGTTGCCTTTGTTTACTGAGTGAGTTAGTGACTGAGTGAGAGAGAACTTATTGCCAAATAATTGTTTGACCCCCAAAAATCCAAAACTGGTATATTCGTGACAAATATATCCTCCGTTAAATTAGATTAAATCAACAAAAAAATTGTATAATTTTGATAAACGGAAAATAAAATTTCAAACTGGTACACTACTTAACTATCACGTGTCATCTAACTTAAAAATTTGACAATAGAATTTAACAGAAATTAACATAGAGTAAATTTATCATAAGTACACCAGTTTGAGGTAAATTTGTCAAAAGTGCACAAGTTTGAGGTTTTTGGTGGTGAAAAAATTAATTTTGGGTAAATTCATTACAGGTGTACCGATTTGGGATTTTTCAGGATATTAACCCTTATTTATTTGGTAATTTAGAATAAGTGACTTCCTTATTGCCGGAAGAGAAAGTCGTTTTTCTCCCAATCCAAGTTTGTAGCTTTCAATTTATAGAAAATGTTTTCCATAGCTTGATTATTTTCTGTCATCCAAATACTGGAAAGTTGAAAAATAGTTTTCCTTCAAACAAATAGATCCTAGAACTTAAAATCTCTTTTCACCCTTGGTGAGAACCATAAGTGAAGCTAGAGGTCAACCCTTGTGCGCAAGAAGCACTAGATAGATGTAGAAAACAAAATTAAGATTCCATAAACGGTTGGATTGGTCCAACCCAATTACCCCAAACCACTTACGGCATAATCGGTGATGTATCGGACTAGATTCGACACGAGCGAAGCGGCCATGGTGCACCTGATGCCCCTTCTCGAGCGAGTTCTCTCACAGTTTCTTTTCTTTTCTTTTTTTTTTTTTTTCCAACCATCATCATTTTTTTTTTTTTGGCTCATTCAGATGAATTTTAGAATTTTCCATAGTTCCTGCAATTTTTTTTTCTAATTTGATGATTAAAAATATATCATGTCACCAAACACGTTGGCATAGTTAAGTGTTTTAATGAAGAAAATATTTGACTGGAACAATGGATGATAGTCTAAGGACTCCATTGGAGTTAGACCGATTCTTTTTTTTTTTAAGATTCAATTGCTAAAATCCCACAAATTAGGGGATTAATTGTGGAGCTATCCCTTTTTTAAATAAACAAATGAAAATATTCAAAAGACAGCATTGTAAGGAATATTTCTATATATGCAGTAATTAGGAACAATTTAGATCAACTAAGATTGTTCGACTATCGTTAACTGTTGACGATCACATTCCATAGTTACTTCTAAAATGGGAATTCTGTTTCCCGCATATATTTCACATCCGAATTAATAACAACAGATAACTAGTGCACCTTCCCATGCTTGGCATTGGTTTTATATTTAAAAATATATAGAAAATTCGGGTTTAATTAAACTTTTCCTCATACTCTTGCACATTCAATTATATAGTACTTTTAAAATTACATAATCATAATACTTAATAAATGGAAGGAATTATCACGCTAAATAAAATACATCATTTGCCATTCGTTATTGATTATGGGTTCAACTTTATTTTCAATTAAGTACCCTACCTTTCGAAGTTCGGCTCCACGTGAGACTCCGTAACAAAATTACTTTGGATCATAGTAATCTTGCCCTCCCTTATTATGTTCACAATAATTTAAATGAACTTATTGGGCCAAAGCACTTTAAGAATTTAAATTTAAAAAAAAAATGGCGGTATTTTTCTCAATTTCTAATTATATGCAATCTCCTCCGACTAAAACCTATCAATCAGTAACTTGGTTGAAGGAATTGGTTACAAGAACCGACAATGGAGGAAAACATGGCAATATATTTCTATTATGAAGAGTAGAATTGGCTATACATGACTCTTGTTTCTTGTTTGCCTTTCTTATATGGAATCATTTTATTAGATGAGAAATTATTTCCATTGAAAAAAAAAAAAAAGTACTGGTGATTTAGCTTAAGCATGATAAGTACTTTATTGAGTTTCATAAGTATCGTACTCGATATGATGAAAAGAAAATATATAGTCTATAGATTATGTAGATCATATCTATCTCAATCTTCGTAGAACTTCATTCAGCAGAGTTCAACCAAGGGATGCTCGACCTACTTCTCGACTTAATGAGAAATCAAGTAGCTTCCTCGGCCAACTGAGACTTCACGGTGCAAGTGTTCGATGAAAAACATGGGAAAGTCGTGGCAAGGAAGCTGTAGAAGGAACCAAAGAAATATGTACACGTGGTGCGGTCAACAAAAGAGAGTAATTTCGGTGCCCATTTTGGAGAGATAAGTATCCAAAAAATCATAACCTATTGCATTAATACAAATTCAGTCTTAAACATTTCAATTAAATCAATTTCATTATATTGATACCATTTTAGTCCATCCGGCCAATCTTTGTCGATTGGACATTGACATTGCAATTTTGAAAAATATTTTTTTTTTTCGAATTTTTTATTCATTTTTTTCTTTTTTCCCCTTCTTTTTCCTTGGGTATCTTCTCCCACGATGGTTGGCAAGGCTTGCCAACCATTGGGCGAGGGTTGTAAAGCCCTCACCTAGCCTCTTCCAAGGCCATGGGAGAAGTTGGCCTCGCCCAGATCTAGGGCAAGCCACCTCACCCGCAGTCACTAGGCCTCATAGGAAGATGAAGAGAAAAAGGAAAAGGAAAAAGAAAAAAATAAAAAATAAATATTTAAAAGATATTTAAAAATTGTCACGTTAACGTTGGCCGAACGGCCGGCATCGGCTAGCATCTACATCAACATCAGCTCGCCAAAATTGGCCTGATGGATTGAATTGATATCAATATAGAAATGTTTATGATTGAATTGGTATAATCAAAAAGGTTTAAGATTGAATTGATACCATTACAATTGATTTATGACTTTTTTAGTACTTTTTGCCCAATGTGGATAGTTGTTTCCCTAGAAATAGAAGGAAGTGGCGCACTCACAAACCAAAGTTGTTCCTCGAAAAAGATAGGTATGCAAATAGAGGGAAACCATCCAAATAATTCTTAAATTTTAATTTAATATGCGATGCCGTCTCTAAATTTTTAATTTTTCATGTGGTCCCCAAACCATTAGTAATTGTCTAATGTAGTCATTCTGTTTGCTCAAACGACGAATTAGACGTAATTTGATAATGTGGATTATTATATGTTGAGTTGGATTTTTTAAATTGATGAGTTGACATGTCCATCCCATACATCTACTTTAGAAAAGGAGGGGAAAAAAGACTTGAGTGTTAACATTCCCATAATTACTTGATGACATGAATTATTGTATCCTGATTTGAGATGAAGTGTAACTTACTTCTAATGTCCATCGTTCAAACTTAATGGATTGCAAACCATATTGGTAGATTCCATTAAATTAAATTAACAAAAGGACGACATAGAATATTTTCAAAGTTGATGGATTATATTAAATATTTACTAATAGTTCATGAGTTGACATGTCCATCCCATACATCTACTTTAGAAAAGGAGGGGAAAAAAGACTTGAGTGTTAACATTCCCATAATTACTTGATGACATGAATTATTGTATCCTGATTTGAGATGAAGTGTAACTTACTTCTAATGTCCATCGTTCAAACTTAATGGATTGCAAACCATATTGGTAGATTCCATTAAATTAAATTAACAAAAGGACGACATAGAATATTTTCAAAGTTGATGGATTATATTAAATATTTACTAATAGTTCAGGGATTATACTAAACAAATTAAAAGTCCAACGATAACATTGGACATTAAGCAAAAATTCATGAAATAGTTGTATCATGTTCCTTACAAACAATTATTACAATCAGTTATCCCTTATTATGAATTTATGTACTATCTCTATCAAAAGATAGTATTATCTGTCCATTGAACTATAGATTTCCCATTGGTGTCAGCGAAAATGGTTGCGAGCCCGAAAGCCCGGACCAGCCTCGTTTTTTAAGCCCGGATAGGCCTAGGTCAGGATTTCAAGCTCCCTTTTTTTTCTCCAGCCAGTATGGCATGAGATGCTCAAGCTCAAAATAGTCCACACATGTCCGAATTGTTTTTGAAAAATAAAAATATTAAATCCTAAATATAAAATATAGAAAACAAAATAACATAAAACATATTATTTATACTGAAAAACACTTAATTGAAGTCATGAATAAGTTTATACTATACATATAGAGAAGTTATTTTTTTAGCCAAAAATATAATAAGCAATCTATTTTTAATAAGGATAAAAAAAAAAAAAAAAAATTGCCCTAGACCCAAAAAGTCCCGGACCGGCCCAATATCTTTTCTTTCCTCTTCCTCCACCTCGTTGGTAATGCCCGTTGTGCCTACCCCATCTTCGCCAAATTCGGGCCCAACCACCACCGCCACTGCCATCGGTGCTTTTCCTTCTCCCAGCATTCATCTGCCATTGTTCTAGACTTGCCTCGACCACTGGTCTCAACGGCTCCTCCACGGCCGTTGTGTCTCGCGGCCATGGAGGAGCCGCTGCCTCCATATCTAGAAGCCCAACACCTCCATGGATGCTCGGACTCTATCCATTTTGAGAAATTCGACGCTGACATCAAGTTTAGATAGATGAGAGAGAGTCGGTTAGATAGAGAAAGTGGAGGAGATTGGGATTGACCGGCGGCAAAGACTGATGGGCGAGGAGTCGCTGCTGGGGGTAGCGACGGTGGTGGGGCAACCGGCAAGTTCTACTACGTCGCGGGTGACCCAAGCCAGGACGGCAGGTTAAAGGCTAAGGAGGGTGGGGTAGAGAGATAAGAAAGAGCAAAGGATTTGATTGAGGGGACTTAAATTCGCTTAGATTTATGACTTTATCCAAGCCTTGTTCACGCACTTTGTGCTCAAGTTTGGAAAGGCTCTCCAATTGTTGGATAGCCTCAATCGATTTTAGTCGGTAGGTCCACGTTATGTATTGACTATGCGATAACTTGTCATATATGATAATCCTTACAAAGGAAACTCTCTTCTTCAGGACGTTTCCTCATCTATCACATTAGCTAGTCGGCTCAAAAATCTTGTTGATATGTGCAAACCTCATGCGATGGAAAGAACAAAATATGCTTCTTCTTCTTTTCTTTCTCTTTTTTTTGTATTTTTCTAATTTGGAAGGGCATTTTATTCGGTCATTGATCAGAGCTCAGGTTCGGGAATTGGTTTGCGCGTGAGAATGATGTTAGCACCCCCTAAAACACTCATCTATAAATCATTACTTGAATTCATTATTACAATTATTCGAGAAAAGTGTTAAAAAAATCCTAAACATTTTGCATTTGTGCCAATTTAGTCATAAACCTTTTTTTGGTGCCAATTCAGTCCTTTCTGGCCAATTTTTGCCGGATTTTGCTTACTGGACTCCGGTCGGCTGACGTAACCTAATTGGTGCTGACGTTGACAACTTTTAATAATATTTTAATTTTTTTTTTCCTTCTCCTCCTTCTTCCTCCAATCGATCGCCAGACCTCAACGACCGGCCACCTCGCCAGTGGCCACAAGGGCGGCCTCACACTAGGTAGCGAGGGTCAAGCCTCGCCCACCCAGCGCGAGGCCGCCCTCAAGGCCTAGGCGGCAAGGCTCGCCCTTGTCAGATATAACGAGGGTCGACCCTCGCCCATGGCCGGCGAGGGCGAGCCCCGCTAGCTTGGCACAAGGCCGCCCTCGAGGCCTTGGCGGCGAGGCTCACCCTCGCCGGATCTAGAGAGGGTCGAGCCTCGCCCATGGCCGACGAGGGCAAGCCCCGCCAACCCAGCCCGAGGCCGCTCTCGCAGCCACTAGCAAGGTGGCCAGCAAGGTTGACCTCGACCTCGCTGGTCATCACCTCTGGCCGATCGCCAAGGTCAGGCGATCGGTTGGAGGAAGAAGGAGGAGAAGGAAAAAAGAAAATAAGAAGAAAAATTCTAAAATGTTAAAATATTATTAAAAATTGTCCACGTCAGCGCCAATTAGGTCACATCAGCCAGCCAGTGTCCAGTCAGCAAATTTCGGTCAAAATTGGCCAGCAATGACTAAATTGGCACAATATAAAAAGGTTTAGGATTTAATTAGCACCAAAAAAATATTTAGGACTAAATTGGTACAAATACAAAAGATTTAGGACTTTTTAACACTTTTCCCACAATTATTCCGTTATCATATGTACGAAAGAAAACCAAACTTACAAGGGAACAATGGAAATGTTGGTACGATAATTTATTTATTTTTGAACAAATGGTACAAGAATATTAATGAATGCTTTTTAGAGTGCGTTTGGTAACATTTTTGTTTAAAAATTGTTTCAGAGAACAAAAATAGAAAAAAGTATTTCTGCTTCAAGAAACAATTTTTAAACAAAAAAACGTGTTTGGTAAATCTGTTCCAGAAATATAAAAAGAATAGAAACACGTTTGGTAAATTTGTATAATTTTTATTATTTCTTTTAATTTTTTAATATTTTTATTTTATTTTTTCTATTTTCTTTCGAATTTTCTTATTTATTTTTTCTTTTTCCTTTTTCTTTTTCTTCTTTTTGGCCGGTCGCTGGCCTCGCCCATGGCCGGCGACCGGTCGACGAGGGTCGACGGCCTCACCCAGCCACGGCGAGGCTCGCCAGCCCCCGGCGAGGCGAGCTCGGCCTCGCCGAATCTGGGTGAGATCGAGCTCGCCCAACCCGGCGCGAGGTCGGCCTCGCCTCACCCGGGGCCGGCGATGCTCGACCTCGCCGGGGCCGACGACGCTCCGACTAGGTCGCCGGCCCTCGACGGCGGTCGCCGGCCATGGGCGAGGCCGGAACCGGCCAAAGAAAAAGAAAGAAAAAAAGAGAAGAAAATGGAAGAGAGAGAAAAAGTGTTCATAAATTTTGTTCTAGAAACAAGAAATAACTTTTTTTTGTTTCTTATTTCCGTTCCAGATGTGTTTCTGGGAACAAAAAAATAATTTTGGAATAAAAACGTAAACAAACACGTTTCTGTTCTTTTTTTATTTCCAAGAACAAAAAAACAAAAATTTGTATTCCTGGAACAGAAACACATTTTAACAAACAGTGACTTTTACAAACGGACCCCCATGACTAACCGTCCTTTGTCTCTGCTTTTATGGAACTCTCCCTCTCCTCTTCCCATATCACAGTGGAAGGGAAGGGAAGGCGAGCGAAGGACTTATTCCGTGCTTTTTATTTTCAAAGGATTTATTCGTTGCTTAATTCCGAAACAAAGTATTCGCGAGACAATTTTATTATTATTATTAGATTTCGAGTTCGAATGGATATCAAGTTTCTCTTTTATTTATTTATTTATTAATTATTTGCTTGGTAAAGTTTAATTTGAAAGAGCGAGTGAAATGATCGCATATCCATCACCGTAAGTATGCCGTGGTGCTACATCAACAGGTTTTAGGCCTTCGTCCTCTCTTCTTTGGTTTTTAAACTTAAACAATAGAGAAAATTCTAAAATAAGAGTTTAAAATGGCAAACTCAATATCAAACAAGGGTCTAAGCTCGCCGGCTAGTGAAGGCCACTTAGCACATGACGTTTTTGTATAAGCCAAAGATTATAGGAAAAACAATTAAAAATGCCAAGAAAAATTCAAACTAGAATGCACTGAAGGCCAGAAATTGAGGTGAAATTCATCCCCTCTGCCGCGGGAAATTAGTTTCAAGGCATTTCAATTATCCAATGTTGATGAATGTTAGAATATTAAAATAATAAACAACACATTATGTGTGATTTATTATATAAATCTGGCTATGATACTTGGTATTTTATGGAACCATTGCCGACTGTTATAAAAGCTTAAACTATTATATAAATGCGTGATTTATCATTTAAATATTCTAACAATTGAGGAGATGAGGAGCTGAGGGAGAGGCTGCTCGGATATATATGAATCTCGGCAGAGAACTGATCCGAAGGCAAAATCCTCAGCATCTCCGAGATTGTATGCTACATTGAGTCCTTGGTGGAGTCCCCATCGCCCATGGAGATGGGAATTATAAAGCGGCTCGATCCGCTTGAACATGGGGGCGATGATCGAGAAGCCCCAATCGATCGAGGACTCGCGCGTGGAGACAAAGTCCTTGGAGACGCTGTCGTTGAGGCAGCTGTGGCTAGACGTGATCGGTTTCCAATCTTGTCCAGTTCCAAAGACCGAAAGGGCCGGGTCCCAAAATCGGGAACTCGGGACCGGACCATGGTCCTGGGACCGGGAACCAGTCATTATCTTTTTTTTTCATATTTCCATCACATATCTTATTGTCCCAAGCATGACCAGAACAAATTCAAAACTCGAGGCAAATTCTATGCTTCCATCGAGATATCTTATTATTCAATCACAGGCTCTTATTTCCTGAGAAACAAAAAACTAAACTCATTATTTTTTAAAGAAAAAAATAAAAATATATATGTAGTTGGTCTAGTCCGGTCAAGTTTTCCCTTAGAACCAAGAACTGGACCGCTATTGATTCCCCTTTTAGAAATTGAGAATTGGACCGATACTCTCAGGAACCGGACTCAATTGGCCGGTCGAGTCCTTTTTGGGTAGTTCCCGGTTCAGACAATCCATTTTGCACATCCCTAATGACACTGCTGCTGCTGCTGCTTCAACAAGAGTTCGGCAACGTGGTAGAGCCTGAAAGCTCGAGCGTAGGTTGCCATTTAAGTGGCTATGGAGATGTGGAGAGAGTTCGCTACGTCAATTTATGGGAATCATCTTCATCTTCAGAAATGCATCGTGAGGGCTTTGAATTTCTCCTCTTTTTTTCTGACTTTTTAAATTTCTTCTTTTGAATCATTATTCAGACATTTTTCCCAGCCGCCAATAAAAATCAAGTCCTCGGTTAGAGAAAATTTGGCCAGCCAACGAGCTTAGGTTCTTGTTTAAGATGATTTAGCCATTTCAGACTCTTGATTAAAATAAGATCCATTTCGAATCCTCTCTCGAGAAAATGATCGTACTTCAAGCCCTTATTTGAAATTTTCCTTAAAAAATATGTCTAATAGAAAACATGAAAACAAACTCTTGTATAATAATAACAACAACAATAGTGATAATGGCAAAGATTATGTGTACCTAAGTGTGAGATAGAATAAATTATCTATCGGTGACGAGGAAGCTAATAAGGTAGATATAGACCACTGTTGCATTACAAAAAATGTTGAATAAAATGGGGTGTCTACATATCTAAATTGTATTCTTTTTGCTTTCATTGGTTATATTTTGGCAAGGGATGGAAACGAGAACTATTATATGGTCATCCTGCACGTACGGTTGTTATTGATGCAGTTATTACCTTGGCTTCTGCAAATGAAATGGATACATATATTTGAACGTTGAAGGGTGCGAGTGATTTTCTTTCTATAAATAGGTATTGAATATTACTTCTCTGCAATATGAGGGAAACCCATCATCCCTTCCAACCTTCAACTTTGGCCACATCATTCTACTTTGACTTCAGCAATACGAAATAGATTTTATATTCCTACAGTGGCTCTCCCTTCATTGCAAGAAAAAGATTTTGGTGCTTTCTCCACGGAAGGAGCCACCGCCTAAATGTCGCCTTAGCAAAAAATTAATAATCTACTTAATTTAAGTTTAATATTAATTTTACTTTTTCTTCTCCTATCAAATTCGTAATTTAAATTGTCTGTTGTCACATCAAATTTTACTCTCAACTCATAAAGTGTTAAGTTTGCATGGAGTTGACTAAAGGTTGACCGACCAGGTATGAGGTCCAAAATACATTTTCAATATCAAAGATGGATTCTATATATCAAAACAAATCTTTCGATACTCATTCCATCACCTCAAATCGACAGTTGATTTTTAACCATTTGTGTTTTGTTGCCTTAATGATAACATATCTCTAGACATCCCAATCTCTCTAGAGAGCTCTACTTTACTGGTTACCTTGTTTCCTTACAACAATAATGGGTGGATTGTGGATGAAACAAATAGATACATAATAGATACTTGTAGTATGTTAATGAGGAGGAGTAAAAAGAAAATTGAAAAGAAAGTATAAAAAATTTTGATCTTTTACTCCTCTTAATCTCCTAAAAATTTTAAAAGTTTTTTCATTTTCCTTCCAAACTTTCTCTGGCCCCATTTCCTGCATTTCCTAAACATAGAAAGCAGTAGGGGTTTAATTGAAAAAGGAAAAATATCGGAGGAGAAAATAGAGAAGAATCCAAAAGCTTCGTGCTTTTTTAGCAATTAGTACAAAGGTTAGGCCAAACAGAACAAAGAATCTAAACCCCTGCCCTTTGGGCTTTCTCTGCTTTAGAATTGACCACCGTCCGTCGTCAACTCTCTCTCTCTCTCTCTCTCTCTGTGGCGCTTCACAGTGCTTTTCCGTACTGCTTTCGACGAAGAAGATGTACCGGACAGCGCCAGTGCGCGGCTGCGGCAGAAGACTCAACCAAGGCAGAGGCGTCTGTGAACCGCCACCTCCTCTGCAGCAACACCAGAATCCTGACGATCCTATGCCCTCTCTTCCTAGCCTAATGGCTGTTGAAGGGCAGGTAGAGGTTTCTCATTGTCGTTTAATGTTGGTCTCTTCTCTGTTTTTAGACTTCTCTGTTTTTAGACTGCTTGAAACTATGTGGAATGAGTAATGGCTCTCTCTCTCTCTCTCTCTCTCTCTCTCTCACACACACGCACGCACGCACGCACGCACATGTTTTACTTAACGCTCAAGTAAGAGGCTAGAGAACTTTGCCTTATAAAGTTGAGTTGCATTTACTTGGACGACCTGTGAGTACCATTTCTCTCTGCAATCTGGATTGGCAGTTTCTTTTTCCCTGGGTTTTCCCTTTTTGGGAGAGGAAACATAGGAAATGAAGATGCTTGGTACTGTCATGGTTGTTAGCTGAGGCCGTGAACTCGTTGGTCCTTTTGTCTTTTTGCTGTTCTTTTTGCCTTCTACCAATGTGTTTTGGTTCTTATGGGAATATATCATCAAATTCGCTGAACATAATGCTAATGGACTCCATCCAATTTTTTAATTGACTTGTGCATATTTGTGGGTCAGTTCAATGAGCTCTTTGCAAAGACAAACAAGAGATGAATTCAAGTGGATTTTCCATTATTTGTTATGTAATTTAGCGAGACACCCATCTGTTAAGGAGTAAGTTTCTTTGTTTGTCTTCCCATTGCTTTATCATTCTTCCTCGAGCTAGTGTTTTGCAAATGAGATATTCAGATAGTCTACAATGACCTTGATTCATTATTGTTTTCTTTCCTTTGCATTTTTCATGATTATTTAGCAAATGGCTGCAACCTACTTAGGTTTCTCTTAAAAGAATGTGGGATGTATGAAATAACCATGGAGAACTCTTAGATAAATGATTATCCAAATCCTAAACTTGAAGTTAACAGTCAAATATGGTTTCTATATGTTTCTATATCTAGTATGAGTTACCGATATAGTTTAAACTATGTTCGGAAGGGTCTTTTAAGAAGTTCTTTTACCGCTCTTCCATCATTTTTAAGAAGCCAAACATCTCTAAGATTTGGAGATAGATTCTTCTTGTAAATTTGGAGGCGTTGTCATTCTCATTGATGAGCATCCGGTCTCTGATGTTAATGTTAGCCACTTCTGAAAAGGACTGCAACCTTGGTATTTTTCATCCTCCTTCGCTTGATGGCGCGTCACTTATCTCCCCGATTCCAACTCCTCTGGCTGAGTACGGTGAGTATTTCTTCTCGCGTGTTCAGTTTCTGTTCTTACCGATATTTCTTCAGCGATGAAGATGATAAGATCCACTACCGACCAACTCTTTTTCGATAATAGCTGGTGCAGATGCACGGAACTCCAACCCACGAAGTATGTCTACTATCGTCAGTGTAGACAGTCAGAGCCGACTAGAAGAAACTATTCATGCTGGTCCGTCACCTCAGTTTTCACAAGGTATTGAAGAAGTTCCCTTGCCTGCTTCGTCACCATCGAGGAGTTAAATGCCTGGTTTGGGATCTTCCTCTATGGTCCAGAGTGAAGATACTTATGATCCCACGATAGTCGACGTTCAAGAATCCTCACCAATGGTCAACCATCCTATCGCTCCAGCATTAATGTCCTCTGGGGATCCATCATCGACCATTTCTGTCAACCAATGGATCAAATCGATGCTGGACGATCACTTTGTTCTTCCGCTAAGGCTAAGCTTACTCTTGAAAGGGCTGCGAGAGCTTTACATTCCGAAGCTACCGACTCCGGTAGTTTTGCGTCTGAGCTTTCATCAACATTCATAATCACTGATGAGGTAGCCAAGGCCAAATGGACTGAATACTTCGAACTCTCTAAGGGCAGCTACCTATCGGTTGCAACTTACCCAACAGTCACCAAGACGCTCGAAACTTTATTGCACGAACTGTGTGGTGGTGTTATTTTGAAGTCTTCTAGGTTCAAGAAGCACTGTGAAGATATTCTGAATGAATCTCTCGATGGGGTCGAGACTTACCAGCAAAATTGCGAGAAGATCGCCGTCCTGGTAGTCTCGGAAAAAGATTATCAATATCCCCATGACACTATCAAGGAGATTAATCACACCTTGAAGATTAACCAGAACATTCTACAGGCTTTAGTTGATGTGCGGACAAACCTGGCTGCTCAAGAGGCGGACCTTGAGAAACAACTTGCTGGAGTTCGAAATCAACAAAAGCACAAGGATGCCGAGATAGCTCGGGCCGACAAAGTTCTAGGCAAAGATCTTGACACGTTTGACACATTGATGGTTGAGAAAAATCTACTTGACAGGGAGATGGCCGAACTACGACGTGTCAGAACCAGCTAATACTCGAGAATAGTCACTTAGATCATAGCATGTCGACTTTTCTAAGAGAAGTGAGGGATTTTGTAAACAGCATGTGATCATGATACCGTTTTAATAAAATACTTCCTTTGTTCATCCCTCTGTTGATATCTTTAAAGTGACTTTTCTCAACATCGACTACCAGTTTAAGTGCCCATCATCCGCCGGGAAGTTCCTTCGTTGATTCTCTGCTCTATTGCATTCAATGTTAATAATAGATTGTATGCCATACCCAATAAAGCTTTTTGTATTTTCTCAATATTTACAGGCCATCATTATTTTGAAGTGGGAAAAATTGCACCTTAAAGATCATAACTTTTCAACCGGCAGCGATTTCTGAGCACTATATCAACATGTTCTATCGTGGAGCGTCAGGTAGGTGGCCCGCGGTAATTTCCAATTTAAACAGCTTGTTAGGTAATAATCTTTATTTAAACAGTTTATCCTCCTGAAGCACTTCACCTGTTAAGATATGAAATCTTTTTGATGTCATTTTGAATTTCATATTAGCATACCAACTGTAGATGAGTTGGCATTCCATGATTCTTGCTCTGTCAAATATCGTATTTTTCCTTCTCTTTATAAGTGTGTACAATCTGTAAATTTAGTGATATGAAAAATCATTCACAAATTGTCAGATTTTTCATGGTATCAGAGCGATTATGCTCCTAAAAGCATTTTGATCCTACTATTCTGCATTTTTTTTGGCAACCTTCTGCACCCTCTAGCCATGGAAGTCACTTCAAAATCAGCTCACACCACCTCAAACCCTAGTTCCATTTCCATCAGATCAGCTGCACCTAATGGTCTGATCTTGATCTCAACCACCGTCCAATTGCCATTCAAGCTCTCTGCTACCAATTATCCCTCTTGGCATGCTCAATTTCAGGCGCTACTCATTGGTTATGATTTAATGGGATTTGTTGACGGAACTTCTGTCTGTCCGCCTCTCAACATATCAATTGGAAATCAAACGGTGCCAAATCCAGCCGCAACAACTTGGATTCGCCAAGATCAGTTCTTGCTTCATGCAATTTTTGCATCTATATCCGAAGTCATGATTCCTCTCATTGCCTCTTGCAATTCATCACAGGCTGCCTGGACAAAACTCATGAATTTATATGCAAATAAATCCCGCTCAAGAGTTATGCATCTCAAGGATCAACTCTCTACCGCTCACCGAAACTCACGTTTTGTTTCAGAATTTTTGCAAGAACTTAAAGCCCTTGCCGATGAATTAGCAGTCATTGACACTCCTACCTCTGATGATGATTTAGTCATTCATGCACTTCGAGGACTTGGAACTGAATACAAAGAAATCGCAGCAGCGATTAGGGCTCATGAAAACACAATCAGCTTTGAAGAAATGCATGACAAATTGGCGGCCTATGAAACTAAAACTGAAAGAAATTAGACTTGAAGCAGCACCAGTCACAGCCAACTACAGCAACAGAAGCCGTGGCACAGGAAGCAACTCTCACTGGACCAACAATCGTAGCTGTCATCAAAATTATTCCAGACCTAACCAACATCGTGGACCTTCTCATAGGAGGTATTCTAATCGGGACAATAGAGAGCCTCGTCTGACATGTCAATTTTTCGATCAATATGGACACTCAGCCAAATCTTGTTTTTGCATTCAAAATAGTCTTTGCGAACCTATTGCTCATGTTGCAATAGCTCCATGTCAAGAAAATGGCTGGCTACTAGACTCAGGAGCATCACATCACGTCACAAGCAATCTCAACAACCTCACCACTTAGAGTACGAAGGCCCCGACGAGATCGTCATTGGTGATGGCACAAGTTTGCGTATTAGTCATGTCGGTTCTACTAATTTATCATATGCAAACCAATCCTTTAAATTAACCAATGTTTTATGTGCACATGATAGTATAAAAGACCTGATTTCCGTCTCACAATTTTGTCGCAATAACCACTCATCTATCGAATTTTTTGCCAATTATTTTTTGGTGAAGGACCTTCGCACGGGGGCGATGTTGCTTCAAGGAGGGCTTAGCAATGGTGTGTATCGGATGCCTCTCACAAACACTCATCCAAAATTCACAGCCTTTGTCAATAAGTGGACAAAACCGATGGTTTGGCACAATAGATTAGGTCACCCTTCATTTCGTATTCTAAGTCATGTTCTTAATAATTTTCCAGCTTGTCTGTCTTATGAGTCAATCATAGGCTCTAAGTTATCCTGTGATGCATGTTAGTGCAATAAGAGTCACAAACTTCCATTTGGGGTATCAACTCTTGTAAGTCATTTTCCGCTTGATATTATTTTTTCCGATGTTTGGGGTTTTGTATCAACTGCTCTAATTGATGGTTTCCGTAACTATTTTATATTTGTTGACCACTATACGAAATACACTTGGCTTTATCTTATAAGAAAAAAATCAAATGTTACCCAAATTTTTGAACAGTTCAAAAGCTTGGTTGAAAGACAATTTTCTATCTCTATTCGAAATTTATACTCGGATGGTGGTGGAGAATTTCAAAATTTGAAACTTTTTCTTGCCAAACATGGAATTTCCCATCTAACTACACCGCCACACACACTGGAACACAATGGAACTGCAAAAAGAAAACACCGACACATAGTTGAAATCGGACTTGCCCTATTGCACAAAGCAAATCTATCACATTCTTTTTGGTCATATGCTTTTCAAATTGCTACATACCTCATTAATTATTTGCCAACACCCATTCTAAATATGCATTCACCATTTCAAACATTATTCCAAATGGCTCCCAATTATAAAAAAACTTCGCACATTTGGTTGTCTTTGCTCCCGCTCTCGACAATGTATATTTTTAGGGTATTCATTGTCACAAAGTGCGTATATATGTTTTGATCTACAAAATAATCGTCTTTATATCTCATGTCATGTTGTGTTCGAAGAAAACACATTTCCATACCAAACACTTCACAATACTAAAATGTCTTGTCAACCCCTCAAAGTTCATCTCCTCCACCTACTGTTTCACTTCCGATTTTAATGCCAAACATTGGACCATCTGCACAAGTACCCCCTCGAAGCAACATTCCATCCCATGCTGCATCCTCATCGACTTCCCAACCTTCAAATCAATCCCAACAAATGCCACCTCTTGAAAACCCAATCGCCACTATCAATAATGACCAAACATTAACACCCAAAAATCCACCTACAATAACTCACAAAATGATCACTAGATCCCAAAATAATATTTTCAAGTCCAAAAAAATCAACCACACCATCACCAAACCTCCACTTCTACCGACTATAGAACCAATAGGAATTATACAAGTTACATGCGATCCTCAATGGCGTGAAGCAATGTCAGCTAAGATCAATGCCCTTATTCATAACGGGACTTGGGAACTAATACCTTTTGATCCGTCTTTGAAAGTTGCAGGTTGCAAATGGATTTATCAGATAAAAAGACGTGTGGACGGCAGTATTGAGAGGTACAAGGCACGTCTTGTGGCCAAAGGTTTTCACCAACAACCAAGCCTTGATTACACCAATACATTTAGCTCGATCATCAAACCAAATACTATTCGGATGGTTTATCATTGGCTTTAATGCGTGGATGGACATCGAGACAAATGGACGTCAACAATGCCTTCCTCCAAGGAACTCTTCAAGATGAGGTTTACATGTCGCAATCGCCTGGTTTTAAAGACCCAGAAAAACCAACACACATTTGCAAACTTCGCAAAGCCATATATGGGTTAAAGTAGGCTCCGCGGGCTTGGTATAATCAGCTAAGTTCATTCCTTCTAGCAAATTCATTTGTCAATTCAAAGAATGATAGTTCGATGTTCATTTACTCTCATGGTGGTGTTCAAGCCTATTTTTTAGTGTACGTGGATGATCTCATTATCACAGGAAGTGACCAAAAGTTTGTTTTGGACTTCATCACCGTTCTCTCTAATCTAAAGACTTGAGGCCACTGAATTTCTTTTTGGGAATTGAAGTCATTCCTACAAAGACCGGCTTATTTCTTTCTCAACATAAATACATAAGAGAGCTACTTGAACGCTTCAAAATGGGAGATGCAAAAGAGGTAGTGACACCATTAGCCATGGGTCAATCTCTTTCGGTTCATGACAAACAATCACCAGCCAATGCTACAGAATTTCGAAGCCTCATTGGCGCACTTCAATACCTCAACATCACTCGCCTGGATCTTGGTTTTGCAATAAACAAGCTATCTCAATTCATGCAAAAGCCGACCACAACCCATTGGACAGCTGCAAAACGGCTTTTACGCTATCTTAAGGGAACATTATTCCATGGGTTGCACTTGAGACGCGACACACAACCTGTGCTTCATGCCTACACCAATGCAGATTGGGCAGGAAACATTGATGATCGCACATCTACTTCGGGTTTTGTGATTTATATAGGGGCCAATCCTATCTCTTGGAGTTCTTGAAAGCAACGATCGGTTGCATGGTCATCTACTGAAGTAGAATATCGAGCCATTGCCACAGCCTCGGCAGAACTCATTTGGGTAAAATCTTTATTTATGTTTGTGCAAATCCCATCTTCCATTCACGAATGAAACACATTGAGATAGATTACCATTTCGTTTGAGAACTTGTTAAAGCTGGCAAGATGCGAGTCTCTCATATTTCCACCCGTGATCAACTTGCCAACATTCTCACGAAACCGTTATCAAGGTTGCGGACAATACAATTACGAGACAAGATGGGCATTTCTGATGGAACGTCCATCTTGCAGGGGCATGTTAAGATATGAAATCTTTTTGATATCTTTTTGAATTTCATATTAGCATAACAACCGATGAGTTGGCATTCCATGATTCTTGCTCTGTCAAAGATTGTATTTTTCCTTCTCTTTATAAGTGTGTACAATCTGTAAATTAAGTGACATGAAAAATCATTCACAAATTGTGAGCTTTTTCATCACCCTTTTGTTACCCTGCTCGTGAAATTGCCTTTATGATTTACTCCTTGACTTGCTTCTCCTGTTCCTAGCTTTCCATCTTCAACTTTCTCCTACGACAAGAAGAAGTCAATCCTACATGAATTATGTCACTGGATGCAATACATTCTTAGGGCGTCTAAATGATCTTCGGCACTATAAATGTTGTTAAAATATGTCTCGAGTTTAAGCATGTTGGACGAAAATGCAGCCCAAATAATATGTTCATTGATCGTGGAAGTTGAAAAGAAAGAAAGATGGGAACAATATTTATCTTTACTGCTGGAGACAGCCAAGGAAACATAATTGAAAAGAAGTTATAAAAGGAAATAAAATCAAAGCAGCGGAAGTCACGGTTCAAAATAGGGAAAGTCCAAGTTGGACCTGCTGACCGAATTCTACTGGGACTTCTCGGCAAAGTGGGCCCTATGCTTACATAAATCTATACATCACAAGGGTTGTTCAGTGTGCCTTGCATTGATGTTGCAAGAGACGCCGAGTGCTTTAAGGGCAGTGCTGTTACTGTACACATCTTGAACCACCGTGCCCGAGTGCTTGACATTGGGTTTCTCCATTCATTTTGTTTATGCAATTACACTAAAAACTTTTAGGTGTTGAAATCGGTTAAATTCTTGTGGTAAGAATTTGTGTATAACTCTTTCAAGAGATTAAGAAATTATTTAACGAAAAATTGTTAGGCGAAACACTGTGTGAGTTATAATTGTAATTGAGGCTTGAAAAATACTGAAAAATATTTAAGTGACTCGAGTGTGGTTATAATCTCTATTGTATCGCTTGATTTATAGTAGAATTCGTTGCTTATTTCCTCGTGAATGTAGGTCATTACAAATAAATCACATATATATAATGTCCAATGTATTTTCTTATTCTGTTTATTTTATTATCCGATTGTTTGCTTTCGCAACAAATGCAAGTTCATCTTTCATGAAAATGACTCCAAAGAAGATCGATTGATCCTTTGTCCGTTCGTCGAATCACTTCCTCTCCCTCTGAATTCATCGAATGCTTTCCTCGATTCTCGACATTACACCAAAGTTCTCCCAGTCAATTATGATTTTATCTGCCATTTCCATCTTTTGATGAATGGTTCTTCCGCTGGCAGTTGAGACTAAAACCTAAGATGTGGCCAGTTTGCGGACAAGCTAAAATAGAATCGGCCTTGGAGTTCTATCGCATGTCTATCCACGCTGCCGAACTCAGCTTCATCGGCTTTTGGTCTCATTTGTCGATTTGTTTTTTCCTACCGAAGAGAGCCGCCTCTGTTACCTTGTTGAATGTGGGGCCTCTTACTGGTCTTTGTCCTTTGTTGAGCATTCCGAAACTAATGTGAATCTTTAACCACACTTCTATAGATAATCCCGTCATGACCTTAGTGTTTCTCCAACCCCCTTAATAACGACCGTTGGGCCTACCACTACTGCCGATCGGGCCACCCACCGACGCTGCCACCGTCATCGGTCCTTCGCCTTCTCCCCATCATTGACCTGCTATTGTTCTCCTCATCCTAACTATATTTTCTTTTCCCACTGGCCAACTCCGTCGTGTCCTGTGGCCATGGAGCGGCCGCTCTCTCCAAATTGTAAAGATAGACTCTAAGTTTGAGCATAAGTTTCACTTATCCTTTATCTCTAGGATAATGTGTATACATATAGAATTTATCTACTAGCTATTACAATAATTACATGAGATATAAATGGACTAATTCATACTATTTTGAATTTTGAATTAGTTCGTCACAGTAATAACTTCAGTAATAATTACATGAGATGAGAATGGGCTAATTCAAATATTTTGAATTAGTCCATGACAATAATAACTACGGTGATAACTAAATAAGATAAGCATTGACTAATTCAAAATATTTTGAATTGAACTGGTTATGAATTGTTATCCTTAACAAGCCCCCGCAAGTTGAAGGTGGTCTTCTAGATGATCTTCAACTTGGATTTGAGCATATCATGGCGACACCATGTAAGAGGTTTAGTGAAGATATACGCTATTTGGTCATGTGTGGATATGAAACAAAGCTCGAGTTTGCATTGTGACACTAATTTGCGAACGAAGTGAAAATCTACCTCAATATCTTTTGTTCTAGCATGAAAAAATGGATTTATGATAAGATACGTTGCCCCAAGGTTATCACACCAAAGGATATGGAATTTTAATTGAGAGATGCCCAATTTTGTAACAATGATTACAACCATACCACTTCTGCCATGGCGTTTGCCAATGCTCAATACTCATATTCGATTGAGGAACATGCAATGGTATATGCTTTTTGGCTGACCAAGAAATGAAATTTTGACCCTTATAAATTGCATAACCTCCTATTGAGCATCTATATGCATGGAGTTCTGTAGTGGAATGGAAACTGATGAGTAATCCACGTGAAACGGTTTCCTACCTCACTCCAATGGTCTTCTGTTGATTCTTTCAAGAATTGATAGACTTTGTTTACCGCATAAAAGATATATGGCTGAGTTAGGGTGGCATATTGAAGAGCTCCTACGATGCTCCTACACAACCGATATCTTTAAGTGGCTTACATTGATAAATTAAATTGGTACTTGTAGTCATGAACTTGTGAACTGGTTTAACACTGTCCATCCTAGTTCAGTGGAGGAGATCTATAGCATACTTTTGTTGTGACAGGAGAAGTCTTGATGGATGTTAAGCACCTCAATTCCGAGAAAGTATTTAAGTTCGCCCAGGTGCTGTATGGAGAACTCCTTATTTAATCGGTTGATGATGTCTTGAATTAATGTCGGATTAGACCCTGTAATAACAATGTCGTCAACATAGATGAGCAAGTAAACAGAGAAATTGGGTCAGTGTTGTATAAAGAGGGAACTATCAATTTTTTATCTAATAAATCCCAGGGATTTTAAGAAGATGCTCAACTGGTGGAAACAAGCCTGCAGTGCTTGTTTCGATTGGTATAAGGATTTTTGTAACTTGTATATATGGTTTGGCCTTTCTTTATCAATGAAGCCTTGGGGCTGGGCCATGAAGACTTCTTCAATCAAGTTACCATTTAAAAATGCATTGCCAACATCCAACTTCCAAAGTTTCTAGTTTTTTGTCACAACTAATGAAATAACTATATGGATAGTGATTACTTTAACAATGGGATTAAACTTTTCTATATAGTCAATACCCTCTTGCTGATTGTAGCCCTTGGCCACTAGGGGCTCGGATAATAACCATTCTCTTTCTCTGTTTTTCTTTTTTTCTATTTCGGGAACAAATTCGGAATAGAAATCTATTTGATAACACGATTTCATTTTTCTATTTATAGAATGAATTTTTACTTCGGAAATAGATTTGGAACTAAAATTAGAAATTAAAATTTTTATTTTTTTAATTTCTGGAACAAAATTAAGAAATGAAAACTCTTCTCATGATTCACTCTCATCACTGCCCGCCACTCGTAGCCGCTCATCCATCGTCGCCGTTCCCCACCCGCCGCTCGTCGATTGTTGGCAACCAGTCACCACCACCAATCATCGATCACCAGTCGTTGAATGCCAACCACTAGCCATTGAATGCCGGCAGCTCGCCGTCCACCTCCCAGTGCTACTAGGAGGGACAAATTTTGTATCGTTATCATACAAATTTCTATTCCATGAACAAAAATTTTATATTGTCATCAAACTTGTATAATTGCTTAAAACTTGTTTGAGGAATAGAAATAGAAAATTCAATCTCTAGCTAGAAATTGATTTCTGGAAGAGAGTAATTATCAATTGCACCCTAGGCGGGCATTGTACCGGTCAATCAAACCATCTGGACGTGTCTTGACCCGATAAACCCATTTGGAGCCCACGACATCTGTTTTGAGATTTGGTAGAACCAAAACCTATGTTTTGCACAACAAAGTATTAAATTCTTCAAGCATCTCATTCCTCCATTTTTCATGTTTATTAGCTTCCGTGAGGTGTCATGACTCTTTTGTAGAACTTATTTCTGTGATAGCCTCCTCTCTTGTCCCACATCGCCTAGGGAGGGAGGTCTTGGTCAGCTTATAAGGCTTGGTCCCTCTAATCTATGTAAAAGCCGTGAGGGAAAAGACCGTGGCTGGGATGGCGGTTCGTCCGCGCCAGGGCGGGTGACCCAAAGTGGACAAATATTACATAGTGGGGTCTGGGATGTTACAAGTGGTATCAGAGTCGACTCCCGACCGCGTGTGGGACCACAGCTCGAATGCTGTTCTGATGCCCGTGGGGCCACAACGAGGACGCTGTTTTGTTAAGAGGTAGAGAGTGTGATAGCCTCCTCTCTTGTCCCACATCGCCTAGGGAGGGAGGTCTTGGTCAGCTTATAAGGCTTGGTCCCTCTAATCTATGTAATGCGTTTTAAAGCCGTGAGGGGAAAGACCGTGGCTGGGATGGCGGTTCGTCCGCGCCAGGGTGGGTGACCAAAAGCGGACAATATTACACAGTGGGGTCCGAGATGTTACAATTTCGGTCAAGTTCACATATGACAATAGATATTTTGTGTTGATCTTTGGGTTTTGATGCTACCACATTGAATGGGTTCTTGGTTTTTGATAAACCGATTGTGTAGATATCATAATAGCTTGCTGCGGGAGGTGTCTAAAAGAGCCTTATTAGAACCTGTACCAATATTAGACGGACTTGAAACCAACGTATTAGATGTTGAAGCGATATTAGTATTTGATAATATCAGCGATGGTTTTTCAAAGATGGGTGAGGAGGTGTTAGTTAATGGGGTAGAAGGTAGGAATTACCATTAGCACCATATTTCTTGTGGGAGGACATATCGACCGTGCAAATCTTCAACCAAGAATATGATGGTGATGGTGTTTCAGAAAAGTGTGAACTAACTATGGTGAATGGAAACATATTTTCAATAAAATGAGCATTTCTTGCAATATATATGGGTCCAATTTTGTAATCTTAATAACAATATCCAATATGCAATGGACTATATCTTAAGAACACACAATGAGTACAATGAAGTGAAAACTTGTGCGAATTGTATGGCCTATTATAGGGAAAATAGCACAACCAAATATTTTCAAACAAATGTAATATGGTTGTCGATGGGAAAGTGTTTTAAAATGTGAGTTATTGTTTAAGAGTGGTGTGGGTAATCTATTAAGAAGGTAAATTGTGGTTTGAAAAGCTTAAGACCAATATTTTAAGGGGAAGAGATGATGGAGGGGTATAAGTGGTAACATTTGTCTCTATAGGCACCATAGCAAACTTCATTTGAAACTTATGATTAAGGAGCAATCGATGGAGTTCAGGAAAAGTTATCAAATCAGGTTTTGTAGCCAAGATAGCAATAATGTCGGAAAAATTAGGATCAAGATTACAAAAGGCAATGGCATTTAATTCTTCATTCTCTAAAAGGCAATTAGTAGCAGCTAATTGATCTGAAATGTACTTTACCTTGTAAAGATAAGTTGAGATAGATTTATCACCTTTAGATGTATTATGGAGTTGCATATGAAGATGAAGAATGATTGTATGTGATAGAGATCTAAAGGAAGTTTGTAGAGCCTTCCAAACATCAACAATAGTAATAAATCCAACCACATAGGGTAGGACATCAAGTGAAAGAGAAGATTTCATCCAACTAACAAGTTGGTCTTTCCAAATCTATTCATTATATGTAGGGTTCGGTATAGCAATAGTGGAGCTTGTGGGGGTGATGGTTGGAGTGGGACAAATAATGGTGCCATTAGGGTATCCCATCAAGGATTGGCTATGAAACAACGGAAACAACTGGGTTTCCTACAATAGAAAGTTATCACTAGAAAGTTTGAAGCTACCAGTAGAAAGTTTGAAGCTGAGGTGGTGTTGCACAATTGAAATGGAGGTGAGAGATGACATCGTGAATAGGATAAGTCGAAAAATAGAAGAGAAAGAAGGAGTGTAGGTGTTTTAAGGATCCCACTAGTGCTATGATACCATGTAAAAATAGACTCTAAATTTGAGCATGAGTTTCACTTATCCTTCAATTCTACGATAGCATTTGTATTTATAGAGTTTATCCACTAGTTGTTATAGTAATTACAAGAGATACAAAGGGACTAATTCAGTTATAGTAATAACTACAATAACAATTACATGAGATGAGAATGGACTAATTTATTAAATTATTTTGAATTAGTCCATCACAGTAATCACCACAGTAATAACTAAATGAGATAAGCATTGACTAATTCCAAATATTTTAAATTTGAACGAGTCATGAGTTGTTATCCTTAACACGGATCTAGAGGCCCAATGCCTCTATGGATGCCTTGGACTCTATCTATTTTGAGAAGCTTGATGCCATCGTCAAGTTTAGATAGGAGAGAGAGAGAGAGAGTCAATTAGATAGAGAAAGTGGAGGAGATTGAGATTGACTGGCGGCAAAGATTGAAGGGGCGAGGAGTCGCTATTGGGGCCAATAACGGTAGTGGGGGAACCAACAAGTTCAATTACGCCATGGGTGACCTAAGCCGAGGCGGCTTAAGGGCGTAGTGACGGAGTGGCCGCGAGTTAAAGGCTAAGGAGGGGGGATAGAGAGATAAGAAAGAGAAGGATTTGGTTGAGGGACTTAAATTCCCTTAAATTTATGACTTTATCCAAGCCTCAATCGTGCACTTTGCGCCCAAATTTAGAATGGCTTTCCAATTGTCTAAAGTTTGGATAGCCTCAATGGGTTTGACTCGGTAGGTCCACTTGATCTATTAACCATGCATATAGCTTGTCATATATAAATAATCCTTTTGAAGGACACTCTCCTCTCCACATCGTTTGCATATCAAGTACACTAGTTAATCGACTCAAAAATCTTGTTGACGCGTGCGAATCTTGTGTGACGGAAATAATGAAATGGGCCTTTTTTGCATTTTCAACTTTGGAAGTGCATTTTATCTAGACAACGGCTAGAGCTCAAGTTTGGGAGTCGGTTTCCGCATGAGGAAGATGTTGGCACCCCTTAAAACGCCCATCTATAAATCGGTTCATTGAATGTATTATTACAATTATTCTTTATCGAAAGTACATAAGAAAACCAAACTTACAAGATAACGATGGAATGCATTAATTATAATTACTTTTTTCCAAAAGTACAAAAGAAAACAAAACTTACAAAGAGAAAGATGGGAATGTTAGTAAGAGAACATTAATTAATACCTTCTAGCGACTTTTGCAAATGGACCCACGTGACTAACATTTGATTCATTGTATCAGACTCAAAAAAAGAAAAAGGAAAAAAATAAGAAGAAGAAGGCACCGTGCATCCGTACAAGATTCCCAATGTCCAAACAGATGATAAAAGGGAACTTGCACATGCGAAAGTGCTCATCCTTGCCTATGATGGCAACCTATGATGGCAACTATCTGTAGGCCGAAGGTGACAATCCACTTGGACATAAAAGCGAGGTCCTTTACCTTACGGTGTGCACGATTTAAATCCAATACTCAAATCGTCGGTGTTAAGAATTACTATGAAGGGCTTAAGTTTATTTTCCAAGTAAATTATTCGGCAATTACCTCGCATGAATAGCTTCCCATCACTTCTTTTCCGTATTTACTTTTCCCCGTCTTTTGTCTCTGCTTTTATAAAGCCCTCGCTCTCCTCTTCATCCTGTCAACTGGCCCCCTTTCTCTTTACTCACACGTTAAGTTTGGGGCACTCGTCCTCTCCTTTATCCGTTTTTTAACTTACTTATTATAATGACGACGACGACGACGACTTCAATATGAAGGCAACGATTATTATGCATACCCAAGCGTGATATAAAACAAATTATCTACGATGATGATAAAGAAGAAAATACTGTACAAATAAACCATTATTACATTACAAACATGTCGGATAAGGTGGCTGTCTATGGATCTAAATTGCATCCTGTTCATTGGTTATATTTTGCCAAGGGATGGAAACAAGAACTACTATATGGCTATCTTGCACAAATGGTTATCATTGATGCAGTTCCTACCTTGGCTTTAGCAATATGAAAACGGATATATGCATTTGAACATTGAAGGGTACAAGCGATTTTCTTTATATTAAAAGATATCGAATATTACTTTTCTACATTATGACGGAAACCCATCGCCCCTTTCAACCTCCTACTTTGGCCACAACATTCCTGCAATTTCCAATAATTGGTATCTATATAAATATAGTAATAGAGTCTCTTCTTTAAGTGTTGCTTTCTAATATGCCATTTTGGATTGTATCCTCCTACAATGGCTCTCTTCATTGCAAGAAAAGATTTTGATTCTTTCTTCACGAAAGTGGCCGTCGCCTAAATGTTGCCTTAGCAAAAAATTACTGATCTACTTAATCATTAAGTTTTTTTTTTTTTTTAGTCAGTCCTACTCTACTCCTACTCTACACTTACGCTCAGACTTTTGCCCTGCCTCTTGCAGGGCGTGGAAGTCGAAACCCACTCGTGAAACTTACGCGTCCCCACCCCCATCCCCCCTTGAGAAGGTGGGGATTTGAATCCCTCGCCTCCCCCTTCCATGTTGGAAGGGTGGCCACAGGGCGAATCTCGGTGGTTACTTAATCATTAAATTGACTATTGACTTTACTTTTTCTTCTCCTATCATACCCGTAATTTAAATTGTCTGTTATAACCTCAAATTTTAGTTTCGTTTTCATAAATCATTAAGTTTGCATAGGGTTGACTAACAGTTGACTAAAGGTTGACTGATGAGATAAAGGGGTCCAAATTACATTTGATCATAAATGGGTTCTACATATCAAAACAAATCTCATGGGAAAAATTCCAAATAAGAGCCTAAAGTATCTTCATTTTCTTAAAAAAGACATAAAGTAACAATAACAATTTCAAATAAGAGCCTGAAGTGATCATGATAATTTCAAACAAGGACCTAATCTCGTTAGCTGCCTAAATATTCCAATCGGTTAAGGGCATTTTGGTCCAATGCAATTTTAATTTTAATTATTATTTAATTATATCAATAAAAAGTTAAATCTATTATAAAAAGGAAAGGAAGGAAATCAAGAGGCGAGGCCTCGTCGTCGCTACCCCCACCATCATAGGTGCTACCCCACCATCGTAGGCCCTCACCTGTGGTCCACTAGCTAGGACTTGGTGACATTCATTGACCCTTGGTCGGCCATCCCCCACCATTGCTACCTTCCCTTCCGCTTCCCCCTTTTTTAATTAATTTTTTCATTGAATACATTAAAAGGAAAAAAAACAAAAAATGAAAAAAATTTCAACAAAAAAAAAATGAAAATGCCCTTATCAGCCGATAAGTTAAGCACTGATATGGTAATTTAGACATTTATTTAAAACAATATCTACTTAGACTTTTATTTTAAAAAATAAGGGCATTTCATGCACTTCTTCGAGACAAAATCCATTTTAAACCCTTATTTAAAAAAATTGAAAACACTTAAGGCCCTTATTTGGAATTTTCCTTTATAATACTCATATCATTGCCTCAAATCGATAAACGAATCCTAACCCTACGTATTTTGTTGCCTTAATAATAACATGAATATATCCAAAGATCCTAATCTCTCTTGAGAGCTTCGCTTTACCGCTACCCCGTTTCCTTACGACAAAATTATAGATGCATTGTGGATGAAATAAATAAATACATGACAAATACTCATAATATGGTTTTGAGCAGGAGTAAAGAAAAATTAAAAAAGAAAAGTACAGAAAATTTTGAATTTTCACTCCTCTTAATCTTTTAAAATTTTAAAAAGTTTTTTCATTTTCAATCAAAACTTTCATTGGCCCCATTTTCCTATATTTCCTGAACATGGCACAGGGGTTTAATTGGAAAAGAAAAAGCAGTGGAGTGAGAAAATAGGAAAGAATCCAACAGCTTGGTTATTATTTTAGCAATTAGTACAAAGATTAGGCCAAACTTAGCAAAGAAGCTAAAGCGCCCGCCTTTTCCTTTCTTTGCCTTGAAAATTGACCTCTGTCCGTCGTCGACTTTCTTTCACGTACTCTCTCTCTCTCTCTCTCTCTCTCTCTCTCTCTCTGGCCCTTCACAGTACTTTTCTGTACCACTTCCGACGAAGAATATGGACGGGTCACCGCCGATACGCCCTCGCCCTCCCAGCCGCGGCGGCGGAAGAGGCGGCGGTCGCGGCGGCGGACCCCCGCCTCCTGTGCAGCAGCACCACAATCCTTACTATCCTCCCGCTAGAGCGTGGCCTCCTCCGAACCTTCTCACGAGACCACACGATCATCGTCGTCAGCCTCACCAGCATGCGCAGCATTCTGTTCCGAGCAACGCGGAGCGGCTGGAGAGGATCGACCGGGCCGTCGCGAAGGCTCGGCGCGATCTCCTGGCCGCCGGAGAGAGCGTCTCGTCGTGGAAAGTCTCGCAGGCCGTGGTCTTGGCTCTGCAGGTCGAGTCGTGGGACTCCTTGGGGTTCAGCATGCAGCAAGTGCCCTCTCTTAGGAGCTTAATGGCTGTTGAAGGAAAGGTGAAGGTTTTCTCATCGTCGTCATATGTTTCATCTCTTTTCTGTTTTTAGACTGCTTGAAACTGTGTGGAATGAATAATGGCTTAGGGAAGACGCTCTCTCTCTCTCTTTCTCTCATGTTTTACTTAGCTCTCAAGTAAGGGGCTAGAGAATTTTGCCTTTTAAGGTTGAGTTGCATTTACTTGGATGATCTGGGAGTGCCTTCTCTCTCTGCAATCTGGGTTGGCGGTTCTTTCTCCCCTGGATTTTCCTTTTCAAGAGAGGAAACAGAGGAAATGAGGAGGATCAGTGGGAATTAGGACGTTGACTATAAGGACTTTTAGTCGACAGACTTCTTCGTCAAGGTCTTTCTTTAAGGTCGGGGTACTATAAAGGTTATGTGAGGCCATGAACTCGTTGGTTATCTTGCCTTTTGCTTTTTGCTTTTCTTTTTGCCTTTTACCTATTTGTTTATGTTCTTATGGGATTCCATCATCAAATTTACTTGACATAATCTTAATGGACTCCATCCACTGTTTATATTGAGTTGCTTACATTTGCGGGTCAATTTAGTGGACTCTCTGCAAAAACAAACATGAGATGAATTCAAGTGGATTTCCCATAATCTTCCATGTAACTGAGTGAGATACCCATTGAACTAAGGATTGAAATTTGTTCGTCTTCCCGTACCATTCTTCCTCAAGCAATTGCATTACCCTTATACCCCAAGCAAGTATTTTCCAAGTAAGATATTCAAATAGTAGACAAGGACCTCAATTCATCATCGTTCTCTTTCCTTTTCTTTTTTCATGATTTCTTAACATTTCGCTGCAACCTACTTGTGGTTTGTCAGAAAATAGTGGGATCTATAAAATAATCATGGAGAACTCAGATAAGTAATTATCCCAATGCTAGAAAAGTTGAAGAAGTTAACGCCCAAATAAGGTTTCTATTTGTTTCTATCTATTACAAGTTACAATTGAAGTTTACTCTAGGTTTGGAAAGGTCTTTAGTCAATTGGATTTCTTCCATGAGCTAATGACAATTGCTGTTCGTACTGGTGTACGGCTGCATAACAGAATGTAAGGGCTGTGCAATGTAAGTAATTGGAATGTCTACATTGTGTTGTAACTCAGGCTCGTAGCAAATGAGAGAATGGGGAAAAAGAATCTGCTCAATTTTGCGGGGATTAGGAAAAGCAGCTGAGTAGTAAGTTTGATCATTCAGGTACTGAGAAAGATTAGGGAGAGTTGGAGCCTTTTCTTGTTGTGTAGATATTAACCGTATAAGTCTTCCTGTGGCTCAATCGGTGCTGGATCCTGCATATTAGATGTTGAAGTTCTTACAAAATGTGCAAAATGCTTATTTTTAGAGTAAGACAGGCCTGTTTTAGACTATCTGTACTATCTTTTCCGTTTTCATTTCTTTCCCTTTTTGGTTAGAATCTGAAGTTGTTAGAGTGTTCTTTTTTGTAAAATTACATGGTAACGGCAGGAAAGAGAGTTGTCACCACAACATGTCTAAGGTTTGGAGATAGATTTATATTGACTTTCTTCTTTTTGACTCACCCTTTGTTTAATGTTTCACAGATAAATGCATTCATCCATTGCTTTGTGGAAACCCGGAAAATCACCTCATTGTATGATATGCAAATAGCAATCTGCAAAAATGAGGGCATTGAACGATTTGAAGAGCTTGAATTGGGCCCCTTTTTGCAATATCCCCTTGTTATGCATTACTTTTCCCTGAACAGTGATATGACTGAAGTGCTCGAGATAACTAGTGAGGAGATTGTGTGTCTTCTTGCTGAATTCTTTAATAAACGCAAGAGTGGGAAACGCAAGAGTGGAAAACCCATTGAGATTGAGGACCTTCTCAGCTTTATAGCCAAAGAGAAATCAGTCTCGGGAACTGAAAAGCTTGGAGTGCGTATTCGGAACCTGGGGTACGTATTTTTTGTTTTTATTTTGTTTAACTGATAACAAAGTTATGTAGGATAGAGAACATAATTAGAAAAGCTGATTTGGTATGCAGAGTCCGTTGCTTGTCTTTGCCATTCCGCTCATTTGAATCTTTTATTATTGCTTTGTCAAACACTATATAAGCTTAGAGAAGTAATATTTTCCAACTTCTTGAGAATAGTTTTCTGTAGCAAAAGAATTTGACTCCTATTCGCTATTGCAAATGTTTTTCCCTATATCCTTCATGTCGATAATTCTTTTCTTTAGTTTATTTGGACTTTTGGACACAAAAATTAGTGATTGCATTAGTCAAATTATTGAAGGACTAGAGAATCTAACTAGAGGTAGTTTTAATGGCTTTGAATGCTTTCCACAACTTGATTTCACTGATGTTTTCCAGATTCTAATTGACTTGCTTAACAAAGTTGACACTAGATTTTAAGCATCAAATTCTTCAGAGTAACTCAAATAGTAGTATAATTTAATTATTTCATTAGCGCTGCTTGATAGCTTTCATAAGTAGTACATGCAAAGAAGCCTTTTTCGATGTGAAACTTTCCCTATTTGGGTTCACTACTTAAATGTTGTCTCTATCATGCAGCAGTTTTGATGTTGTGTGCTAAATTCTCATAGGATGAACAGTTAAAACTTGCTAAATTCACATCTTCTTTACATGGTGTAGCTTCATATTGTTGAACTTGTTTAGTTGAGGACTTTCTATTTGGCAAACATAACAGCCCTTTATCTTTAGGATTAGTGAATAATGAGAAAATGGGATGAACAAGAAATGGATTTAAAAGAAACCCACAGTCAAGTTGCAGTTTTGAGAATATACAAACAACTCGCTTTTTTGAGGCACTGAAGTAATTGTAGAAAACTAATCTTTTTTGTTCATCAGACATGCGGATGAGTAGTCTGCCTTTTGCAGTTCAAGTCAATTAATGCATCCTGGTGAATGGTCTGTGCATGTTGAAGTGTATCTCCTGTTTGTTGAAACTGTACACAACTCATGCATTACAAGCTTGGTGGGGCATGCTAGGCTTGAACAAGATGGTTATGGGTTAGAGAAGTTAGAGAACAATTCTCAATGCTGGAATGAGATGGTTAGGTTGGGGGAAGGGGGGGGGGGGGGAGAGATACAAACGTGCTGGTAGAGTATGGAGTGAGTGAGGACTGCAAAGAGAGACTTTAAGGTATAAGGAACTTGTCCACTTCCATCATCGGACTAATTATCATATCAACATATGCCTCTGAATGGATATAGGTCTATCCTGAGCTTTGAATTTCTAATATGACCAGCTTAGCTTCTCAGGTTATTCTAATTGAGAGTGGTTTGTCATTCTTGTACCCTCTCAATGTCTCAAAGCCATTTGGCATGTTCTTTTTATCTTTCCCATTGTCCAAACATTCCTCCCTAGAGATGGCACATTAGGTCACGCTCCTTGAAAAATGCCAGATCAGATGGTAAGTCAAAATGAGGGATCAACCAGAAATGGCTCATTGAACTATGATGATAATAAATCATACTGAGAGATCAATTATAGATAGCTAAATTTTCTTGATGGTGACATTTGTGTGCTTCCTATGCATCCAGGTGTATCACCTTCTGTAGACATTATTATCTGCTGTGTCAACTAAATTAAACTTGTTGTTCATGAATGAAGGTTTCATTATTTGTTTTTCCCTTCATATATGTAGGCTTCATATATCCTTTATCTTAGATGCAAAGAGATCAGAAGAGACAAGCTTGAGGACATCTGTGAAGAAGCTGAAACAACAAGCTAATGAGCAGCGGCTGGATGATATTTGTATGCCATGTGAGGAAGATTTTATTGGCAAGGACTTAAATTTGGTTTCTTCAAGTTCAGATGATGAAGATGGTGACAACTTCTTTAATGATGATAAGAAGCATGATGATGATTGTAACAGGGATGAAAAAACAGGCCAAAACATGCTCAGCAAGGCATCTGAAAGTTCCAAGATTATTAAGACCAAAGATCTTACTTATGTAGAATGGCTTGAAAGAGACATGAAACAGAGGGACAAAATTTTGAGGAATATGTCGAATAGAGCCAATTACACAAAAAAGGGTAAAAAAAAGACTGGTGCTACACTGGTTCTGGAGATAAGTGCTATGAGAAGTTTCATGGAAACATGGAAGGAAAAGTGTCGAGTATGTTCTCTCTCCACGGTAAGTCCTTGGTTTTCATTTCTTGAAATGATCGATGCCATTAAACTTCCATCTAATATCCGTCCCTAGCTTTTCAGGTTTTTGACTATTTTGCATCTCCTTAAATGAGCAATGGTAATATTCATTCCTAAGGAGGTGCTCCACCATCTAGCTATTAGATTCATGTGCTATGTACAAGTGCTTCCACTTTGAATTTTTTGGTTGAATTGTGACAATCACACTACTCTTTACATTGACAATCCCTTGACTTGTGTGATTATTCTCTATCATGCTCAATTCACCATTACCAGTGGGGTGCGTTTGTTTCACAAGAAACTTGTTGAAGGACAAGAAAGTTTACTGTGAAAATCATTTCCAAAGAAAATGGCTGGTTTTCAGTTGTCTGGTGGTGTACTAGTATATGAGAATGGAAAAAGCTTTTTGATGTTTAGATCTCACCTTTAAAAATTATTCTTTTCATTGTAATTATAAGTTGTTCCTAATAATAAATACTATGATGTTATCTAACTCCTTGTCTAAAATGATGCTAGTATATGAAGTATAAATTTTAATTTTTTTTATTACCAAATAAAATAGCCTAATAAAGGGATGCCAAAAAAATAGAAAATGCAAATAATAAACAAACTTCATCTGTCAATGCTCATAAAACTTCACTCAAGATGAAATAGTTTGTGAGTTTGCTATGAAGAGAAGCAAAGGTACAAAAGGTACTGAAGAGGAGTGAAGACTGGCAGAGAGGGAAAGTACATAGGTTAAAACTCTGTGTGAGTGTGCGTGTGGAAAAGGAGCTTAATTTCTTCTTTTTAAGATGGAGAAATCATTTTCCTCCCTTTTAAGTGTGCTTTTCCTTGACAGTAAATTTTTTTCCGTTGATTATCCGTTTTCAGCGAACCAAATATATGAAAATTTGGAAAATCATTTTTGAAGAAACAAATGCACCCTGTATATTTGTTAGGTTGCCTTAAAGCTAAGTTGTAATATAGTTGTTGTTATGGCTATAACAGAATACTACTGTAATAGCTATCACGTTGTTTGGTTTTGGTAATGAAATAGTTACTGTATTGTTTAGTTTGACACAATAGTAGTGAAAATAGAGGTAAAAGAATTAAAGAGTCTTTACTTTATAATAGCAACTAGTTAGTAATTTCGCTCTTTATATTATGCATTCGTAATTATGTATTTCAACTAATTATACTATTAATTAGTTCATGTATTTCATTTTATATCTTAATTATTATGACAGTATAATAGCAGTAATATTGTTTCATTACTTTATATAAACATACATGATAAATTAGAATTATTTGAAATAATTATTAATTACAATGATAATAATGCTACTATATATAAAGTTTAAGTATTATATTATGCGTGATTTCAGAGTACATTGTGAAATTTTGCATAATCATACATAAACTTTAGTAACTATATTCCAATAATATCATGTATACAATTTTGTATGTAATATAACATTGTGTGCTGCAAGCAATTTTGTCAAATCAGGATTTGGATCATGAATCGTGAGATTCAGTAAAAACCTTTAGGATAAATTAAAAAGAATGATATCTTACTAAAGTCTACCATTAGTTGCAAAAATGTGGGAAAAAATTGTAATAAGGCATATAAACGTATAATAGGAGGCTTTGAAGGATATCTTTCTATGCCATGTGATTTGGAAGAAGAGAAATAACATACTCTTTAGGGAAGAAACTCTGGTGGTCCCGGCTTTGAAGAACCACCTCATCAAAGTAGTTAAGGATAAGGCCTTAGACTTTTACCAATGTTGCGGATACGGCTAGGAATAGGAGGCTTCAACGCAATTGGGGCATTGTCCCTTCCGTTTTTGCTCCTTTGGCGGCGAATCATTCCCCCTAATGGTCCTTGGATGGTCCCGATTCTGGTTCTGGCTGCTTCTCAGCATAGGAGCCAGCATCGGGCTTCGTCCGTGCGTCTGCTGCTGCTGGTCCCTTAGGTGATCGTGGCAGATCAGGCTTTCCTTGGAGTGATGTTTGGAGGGGAGCCTGTTTGGTTGCTGTCTGGTTCTGTCTCTTCTTCTTTGCTGCCTTTTTGGCTGGTCCTTGGTTGTTTCTTAGGTTCGGTGCCATTGTTTGGCTGCTTTGTTTCTTGGTTGTTCTGCTGCCTTTTTTTGGCTGTTCTGCTGCCTTTTTTTGGCTGTTCTGCTGCCGTTGTTTTGGCAGCTGTTTTGGTTTTGTCGGCACTCTTCCACTTGTTCTTGACAAGCCTGTCATTATGAGTGTAAGTTTTTTTGGTGCCATTCCTTTTGTACAGGTTGTTTAAAGCTCAATATATTCTTACTTTACCACCAAAAAAAAAATGTATAATATTGAAAAAAATACCACACCATTGTATTATATAAATCCAAATGATGGATGTAAGAAATTCAAAGGATGCCTTTTATAAAATTTTGATATATAAACATTCAAAATATTAAATGTGTATAAAGCATTGATATTCGTATCGTGAATTGAAATCGTAAATTTGTAAATAATGGATCAAGTTTGAATCAAATTGTAAGATTCGGAGTAGTACCTTAAATAAGTATTTTGTGTCATGCACATTTATGAATTTCATTAAAAAGATGTTATAAGATATAAAATTCTGTGTTAGTATTATGATCTAGGAAAAAGAAATCTTAATTTCGAGTGCATGTGATGATCCCTATGCATAAGAAGATATAATTTCTAATTGTTTTATTAACATAAAGATTACATTCAAATATAAATCACAAATGTTTATATGTCATTTCAATTAACATTGCATAATAAAGTGCAAAAATTATTGTTATTTATTCTGTAACCATAAAAATTCAACATATATGGTGAAATATGACAAAGTTACATAGTTTTGATAGGTAAACGTATATATGTATATTTATGTGTGTGTGTGTGTGTGTGTGTGTGTGTGTATGTGTTGAATTGTGGATTTGTTAGTGAATTGATAGATTCACCTACAATTTGAATGATTAGCAATTTATCTAATATAAACGTATCGCTAGGGCCTTCAATCGAATCGAATCATATGAAAAAATCGAGTTACCGCACGATTCTGGTAACTTTGTTATAAAGCATAACGCCAAGACTTTTGTGGCCCAACAATCACAAATATAAAGTCTGGCCAAGTGGTGTGAAGTGTATCGTAATCTAATGCATCTCTGATTTATAATTATGAATCTAATCGTTTTGTATGTGAATTGAATGGAATTATACAATTAAGATAATATTTATATTTTATGGCAATTATTTATTTCCTTATTTATATCATTAGTGTAGTGTATAAATATTTTATTATATGTTAGATCACTTTATATTAAAAAATCAGCATTAGGATTAGTCTAATCATATATAACTATTACTAATGATATAAAAGTAGAGTAGTTGCGTAAGTAAGTTTTGATAATTCAATACGAGTAAAGTGACAGAAAAAGAGCGGGGCATTTACGGAATAACTGTTGTGATGGAGTTGGTTGTAATAGCTTTCGCGGTAATATGGCAGCTGCAGTCACTATTACTGCAAGCAAACAGTATAATATGATTTAAACATTTTAATGCAATTTGGCTGCCTTGGCGTTCATACTATGGGATATTCGGTACTTCAACTCAATAAATGTTCTTTCAGAATTTTGAATTAGAGGCTTATTATATGCACTTCCTTGGCCTGTCACCATCTGGATCTAGTCATAGGTTGATTTAATGTTTTATACTCTTGCGTAGATCTAATGTTGGCAATAGAAAATAGGAAGAGGTTGATCCGCAGTCCCTCCTACATTCATAACTTCAAGCTTTCACCATCTTGACTGACCACATAAAAAATGCATGAACTACAGATGAACTTTAAAATTTTGATAATGTCAAAAAGGGTCTTATGGCAGTAGATTGGGTGGTTAATTAGAATTCAGCATGCACAGCTTCTGAAACAAGTTCTACATCTTTTTAGGTCACGGAGAAAATGCTAGACATGTATGTTGTACCCAACCAAAAAAGGCGACGCAAGATGGGCAGGATGCTTCAAGCATATCCCTTGGTCGGGTTGTTGAATGTCGCTGTGAGTTGATCGTGATTTTCCTTATTTTTCCTTTAGACTGTATATATTTTGCCTTTGAAGGTTCAATTTTCAAGTTGACAGTTAAAGCAGATCTCACTTTCTCATGAAAGTTAATACCTATTTCCCTTTTGCACCTTGATTTCTATGTTCTACCTCTTTCTGGTTCTTAGTTTGCTTTTCTCTGCAAAGTTCTGTTTGTAGAGGAGCCAGCGAAAGAGGGACATGAAGCTATGAGGGGAAAGTAGGATGAGGATAAAATCAGAGAGGCTGTTTCTTATCTGAACATCTAGATGTTTAGCGGCTTCCTTCATTTTGAAGCAGGAAACATACTCTAACTTATCCTAAAATTTGAATCATCTTATTCATAGGAAATTAAACTAGTCATAGTAAGTTAATCTACCTAAAAATACCCTTCCAACTAGCAAACTTGTCACATGTTTTCTGGCACTAAGGTATAGCACGTTGTTCTTATTCTGGAGGACCTTGTTTAATCTGTGTTTCTTGTTGCTTTTAGAGAAACGTTTAGACTTAAAACCTTCAGTTACTATCCATGAAAAGCTTCTTCATTTGTGTAAGATAGTGAAAGTTTTTGATAAATTCCGGTACATTCAAGGATTCAGGAATTATCAGACTAATGTATGTCGGTTACAAGTGCAATAGGAACACGTAAAAGAGAGAATAAGAAGCAGAAGAAAAGAGAACCAAGATATAGCTCCATCTATCTTTATTAATGATAGCTTTTGGCTTAGGGAACTGCAGTTCTTGTTCTTCCAAGATCTAATCTTTTTTTTTGGGGGGACTAAATATTCCACCTTATGCATAAAGGAGGAGACCTCCACATCTCTCTTCCTTTTTATTTCCTCAGCTCCACTTCCAGTGCTTGTGGAGCCTTTTGATAAATTGTGGTATAATCCAAGAAATTGTAGAGTAGACAATGATAGTAAGTTGGATTGATTCTCTGTTGCTTCTGGACAATGAAGCAGAATAATTACAGCTTTACCAGAAAAAGCAACATCGGCATGCTTTAGCAGTTTGGGGTAGTCTCACATAGCTGTTAATATATGGTGGAAGCATGGTTTCCAGACTCCCTAGAATCAAAAACAAGGACTTATGGAGGGAGCTTTGATCCCCAATGTAGCTTCGTGGGAAAAAAATGTTACTCTTATTTGTCAAATCCCAATGGTATTGTTAAACAATAAATCTTCTGTTGCTTACCACAGTTCTCTGTCTGTCCTCGCCCCTCTGGTCTTGGATAATGACAGATTCTTAGAAAACGAAATGAATCTTTAAGTCCCAGTCCGATCCCCATGTAAAAAAATCTACTGCCTGAATCGACTAGGATGACAGTAGATCTTATCTTCTGCAATAGCTAATAATTGGGGATAATTTCACAGAGAGCATTATTGTGAAACCAAAAAGTAGCCAGGTTTTCATTCTCTGACAATTAATATCAAACCTGAATCCAGATGAAGTTGGAAAATTGTTGCAATACCTTTTATAAGTTTTTATGGTCATGTTCCATGTGAGTTAGGCGATATAGGGATGTGTAGTAGTGATCCCAGACCCTGCTTCCATGATCTATCCTTATAGACTTTGAGTGAAAATTCTTAATTTATTCCACCAGGCAATAAATTTCGAAAATTTCTCAAACATGCATTTCTTTTATGCCTTTCCTGCCCTCCACCTTCTGTTCTGAGGAGGAGGTTTCCAAATAGCACTTTACTGGACTTGTTGGAAGTTATGAGCATCTAATAGTTCCTCCTCCTTTTAACAAGAAAAATCTGTCGGTGGCTTCACCTCCTCTTTTGTATAGACATTTACAACACATAAATGAACATCCAATTGGGAGCATTATCAATAAAGATGTTGTAGTTGGTGTTCCAACAATGCCTGGCCAGGAAAAACAATTTAAACCAACTTGTTAGGACTGTCACCATCCATGCAACTTTAATCTGCCTCTAGTATTACTTCATCAAATTATTTAGGGAAAATTCCAAATAAGGGCTCGAAGTAGACCTTGTTTCAAATAAGAGTGTGAATTACCCTCATTTTCTCAGATAAGGGCCTGAAGTAGATTTTGTTTCAAATAAAGGCTTGAAGTGGTCATAGTAGTCTCAAAGAATGCCTGACCTCCCAAGGGCATTTTTGTCCTTTAATTTTTTTATTTTCTTTCAGTTTCCTTTTTCTATTTTTTTCTTAAAGACAAACTCATAAAAGGGAAAAAAAAGACTAAAACTTAAAAAGAAGAATAAGAAGAAAAAAACAAATTAAAAATAAAAAAACACGTGGGAGGCTACCCCTCTCAGGTTTTTTTTTTTTTATTTTAATTTTTAGACTTTTTTTTTTTTTTTAAAGAAATAAATGAAAAAGGAAAAAAGGAAGAAACAAATGAAACAAAGTAAAGCCAAGGGTTGTATAGTTTTTACCTTCCCCTTTTTGTTATATTTATTACCTTTACAAAAAAAAAAAAAAAACAAAGTAAAAAATAAAAATTAAAAAATTAAAGGATGAAAATGCCCTTGGGAGGTTAGGCCCTTCTTTGAGACCGAAATTGTTATTTCGAGCCTTTATTTGAAACAAGGCCCACTTCAAGCTCTTATTTTACTGACAAAAAAAAAAAAAAAAAAAAAAAGCTCTTATTTGAGAAAATGAGTGTGTTTTAGGCCTTTATTTGAAATTTTCCCAAAATTATTTATGAAGTTGAAAATTTTGGTTATGCCTTGATGTTGAATTTATCAGAAAACAGGTTTGGTTTGGCTTATAGCCCAACTTTTGGTTTTTTTCCCCACTCAAAATTTGAATTAGAAAATATTTTGAAGTTACAAGAATTAAAAAATTGCAAATTTACAAGTCAACATATGGATATTATGAATTGTTTCATCTTTTTGTTATTAGATCAAAGTCAAGTGCATGTCACAAGATTTGCAAAAAGCAAAAAATGAGAAGTACAAGTCATTTCAAATATGCCCGATATATAGTCAAGAGAGTATATTTCAGATTGTCTGAACTGCTGAATTGAGGACAAATGGCATGAGTACTCCTTTGGTGGTTTTATTATGCTGCGCTAACTAAAAGTTGTCTGGAAGGGCTGTTCTTTTTATCAAACTTCTTGTCTAAAACGCTGTCTTTTTGTATTAGTTTGGAATCATGAATTTATGTAAGCCAGTTTTCATGGCTTCTCTTTTGATTATATTGCCAATAGGTTACTTCTTTTCTTGATTGCAGGTAACTTGTATCAAATGTGGATCTTGGAAGATGCATATGATGCTATTGGTAAACAAATGGCAGATGGGATCACTCTGCCGACCCCCCCGCCTGAAAGCAAAGATACACATTCAACTTTAGAGAGTGCAACCGACAATGCTCTGCACAGTGCAGAGCCTGCAAAAAGTATCATCTCAAAGCATGGATCCCTGAGTCATTTACCCAGTATTGTTCTTATATACATATTCATCATTTATACGGTCGAACAGTTATCTGAAAGCGTGTGTTTTTTACTGTTCCCTCTTTTCTTTGTTCTTGCATCAATCTAACTTCTGTTTTTACTTTACCCTACACACGAGTACATTGGATCTTTTTACTCATTTAAGGGCAGTCTATGGAATAGAGACAAGCAAGCATAATTGGCTTTGGACAAGAATATGATGCCTTACCAATTCCAAATAGAACGCTATCCAAATTGCAACTCTTTATCATTGATCTTGTAAAAAGTACAAGGTTAAGTGATGGTATAGAAGTTACAACTATGTAAAACAGAAGAAATGAGTGGCATGTAAAAATGAAATAGTAGGTCTTGATATACTTCTAGTTACCAATGTTTGTAAAATTGAAATAGTGGTTGCTTGAAATAATTTTAGTTGAATCAAGAATGTGGCTTCATTGGTAATATCTTACTTGGTCACTTTATCTGATAGCTGATGATACATGTAATTGATTTAGTTTATTTGTGTAAGCTTTGACTTGACTAGAATGGCATCCTTTAATCTCGTCTCGTAGAGTATATTTGATATACATAATGAGCCCATTTAATCTCAACTCTTAGGACAAAACAACATCTTAACATGGTGACAAAGCACAGGCCAAAGTTTCAAATACCAGTGATTTCTCCTATTGTAATTTTTCTTGCTTTCCTATTTCTTCTATCATTGAATTCCTTTCATTGATTCTTTGCTTGACATTGTTACTTGTACATGCTGCATTTTATGTGAAATGCAACAGGGAGGGTTAAGGATATGCCTGAATTAAGATATACACGAGTTTTGCTGATTGCTTAAGCTTTGAACAAAACAATCATTTAACATGATTTTGGAAATTTGACAATTTTGTAACATTATATCTATGGACAGGCTTGATTTGAAGTACTTGGTTGATTAAAGGAGTGGTTCAGATATGATTTAGACAATAAGATAATTTATGTAAGATCAAATTTTTTTAAATAAATGATGTAAGAAAATCATGACATCCCTTTACCAAAAAAAAAAAAAAATCATGACATCCCTTCTTGTGCGTAGGAAATTCATTTCAGGCAAATGTTTCTAATTGGTGGCAGTTTGATCAATATGGAAAAAATGTTAAGAGTTAGAGTATGTGCATGATTATGGAAGGACAGACTACGTGCATGAGTTGACTGAAAGTTGTGGAGTCAGCTATAAAATAGAACAAAGTTGTGGGAGGGAATCTCAGAAACTGATCTGGATATATGACATTTGGATGAAATTTTCTTCACTTGTACATCTTTACTTGGGCTATCTTGCCCTAGGATCTTTGCATTTTATCATGAACTATCTACTATTCATTAAGGTACTCATTTTTCGATTTTGATATCCATGTGCATTTGGTCCACTGAGTTTCTCAAGGACAATGGACTGAATGATCTTTTAGAAATGTGCTCGATTGACACTCTACCCAGGCGGCTTGTATGCTGCTGCATTTTGTTCATTGTTCACCTTTATACACCATTTTTTTTTTCCGAGATGTCAGACACTTGTGCAGTTGATGCTGAGTTGTTTTTTCATAGACAAGTCTTGTGATATCATCATCAATTAATAGGTGTCGCTGTTGAAGACATTACCAGAGAAATCGGTGCTTATTATCAGCTTGATCATGAAAAAACAAGCAACAACAAATCAGTTCTGGAGATGAGAGTTAATTTGTTGAGAAAGCTTGTTGACTGTGACTCTTGGCTGGCAAAGCAATTTTTTGTTAATGAATTTGAGTCACTTGGTCATGGAGAGTTTTTCAGTTTCCTGACAGAACACATATCTCTTATGCCTACTGAGCTGAAACAGTTCTTGAATGGTGATATGTATGAGAAGTCCCACTTTGAGGTTTGCATGCTGCAGCATCAGTTGATGGTAATAATATCACAAGCATTGAATAGCTTGTGGGACAGTGAAGTAGTGACCAAACAGATGATTTCGACATTGCTTCTGAAGCAATTCCCCAATCTCAGTTTCAAAATGGAAGTTAGTTCAGTGGAGAATTTTCTAGATATTGTTGGGGAGTACAGAGGTATCGCAATGTCAAAATGTGTCCTTTTCTCTCAGACATTGGTGGGTGTCCATGGTCAGGCTATGCTGGCGCTTGATGATGATTATGTGGTTGAACTTGAAACCATTGGTAGAGTAAGCGATGTTTCACAAAAGATAGGAAAATTAGAATCAGTATCATCTCAGGATGCAATCGAAGTCTTATTAAGAGCGCCGATGCTGTCAGATTTAAGTCGTTGGTCACATTGGGACATTAAGTTTGCTCCACATCTTGGCCCTCTTGTAGGATGGTTGTTGAATGAAGTTAATAGAACAGACTTGTTGTGTTTAGTGACGAAAGATGGTAATGTGATCCGGATTGATAGTTCTGCCAGCATGGATCTATTTCTGCAATCTGCCCTTCAATCATCGCCTTTCCAAACAGCAGTTCAGTTGCTCTCTTTGTTCTCAATACTCGGCGGACAAAAACATGTTCCTCTGTCTCTTTTAAAATGCCATGCACGTCGTGCATTTGAAGTCATCTTGGATGATAAGGAAGTGACTGACAGTTGGAATCTTCAGATGCAAGAAAAAGCAGCTGGTATGTCAAAGCTGTCAGATGAATCATTCCAGAATTCCACTGGCAAGTGTAATGCAGTGCTTGTTGCATCAAGATATTTTCTTGAATGCCTCAGTTATATTCCTTCAGAGTTTCGTGCTTTTGCTGCTGATGTGTTACTATCCGGTATGCAATCTGTCATAAAACATGTACCTTCAACCATCTTGTCAGACTGTAAACTTGTGGAGGAACGAATCATGCTTCATGAAGTGGGACTATATCTTGGTGTTGTGGAGTGGATTGATGACTACCTTGTCTTTTGCTCCTCTACTGATGTTGAGATGTGTAAACCTGGTGAAGCTCCATCATTCAAAGCTGACACCTCCAAGTCAAGCACAGATTCACTGTCTGCAATATACAATCCACAAAAATCATCTCCTGCAGAAGAAGACAATAAAGTGTCCTCTCTTGTTTCTAAGGGTCAGAGTACCATAAATAATGAAATTTGTCACAGTTCTGATAATCCAGAAGTTTGCATTGATAAGAGTCTGGCACAAAATGAAACCGTTGAATACGAGGATGCTTACTCAATCATTGAATCTATAAGGCGAGAAGAATTTGGTCTTGATCCTAGTCTTTCTGGTACAGAAACTAGCTTGTTGAAAAAGCAACATGCCCGTCTGGGGAGAGCACTCCATTGTCTTTCCCAGGAGTTATACTCTCAGGATTCTCATTTTCTTCTTGAGTTAGTAAGTTCACTGTCACTTTTCATTGATCTTTGTTTTTCCTCTCCTGTAGCAGTCATCATTTAGCAGGATATTACTGTGAGTTTACAATATTCATTTGCCCATTGGAGGCCCACTCATGCTTTTGCTTTAGTTGTTTGTCTGATTCATGGTCAGCGATGATCTTTTGTGGTCATGTCATTCATCCATTCTTGTCAAGTTCCTTAGGGTATTAGTATGTGCCCATACATGTGTGGACAAACAAGGGAAACTGCGTTAAATGCCTGTCAATTTTTTTCCAACAGCCTAAGCTGAAAGTCTACACTTGATTTGCTGAAGCCTAAAGCTGAAACAAGGAAGAAATGCCACTTCTGCCTAGGACTACTGACTGCCTTAGTGGAGCAGTTATTGATATCATTCGGCTCAGTTGATTATTCACACAAACAAACAAAAACCTAGTCATATGCATTAGAGAAAGTGGCCTTCTTTATCAATGTTGTGATATGTTAAAAGAGCGTATTGTTTTTCTTTACTATGCAATGAAGTCAACTTACACTTATAGTATGTATAAGAGCAACTTGATGGCTTTATCGTAGTTTTATTAGTCAACATGTACGAAAAATATTAAGGAAACTTTCTATGCTTCTACTGATGAAGATGACATCTAGTTCAATTATGTGAAGAAAATATGGACATACAGCTTATGCTGCAAATTTCAATTTCTGCTCCAGGAGATCCTTTGATTTTGAATTTGATAAGTCCAAATTCAGATAATTTTTGGAGACTGAAACTCTATAAACTTAATTCAGATAATTTTTGGTGACTGAAACTCTATAAACTTGACAAAGCTTCATTTGATTACCCTGGTTTAGATGTCTTAAGTGATCATCCTTTATCTGTATTCCTCTGAACTTTTTGTTTCTGTGTTAGTCATCTTATATTACGATTCAGAGTACACTAAACCTAACCAATATTTCCCCTTACATTTATTTTATCTATTCCTCATAGTTAAACAAAAATTTTATGGACAGGGATTTATATTTTAATACCAGAAAAAAATGCTGATTAAATTTCAATGCTTTAATGTATTTACTTTTTGCTGCAGGTTCAAAATGCTGATGATAATACCTATTTAGAAAATGTTGAGCCAGCTCTTATATTCATCCTTCAGAAGTCAGGCATCATTATTCTGAATAATGAACGGGGCTTTTCTGCTCAAGACATTAGAGCACTATGTGATGTTGGCAATTCTACGAAAAAAGGAAGTGCTGGATATATAGGGAAAAAAGGCATTGGTTTCAAATCAGTATTCCGTGTAAGTAGAGATGCCTAATACAATTTCATCATATCCTTTTCTTTGGGCAAATCCTGTACTTATTTTATTGCATGACCCCAAAAAGGTTTAGGGATTCAATATGCCAGTAAAATGGATTTGAAGGGAAAAAAACAGAAAGTCAGCAATGAGATTGCACTATTATATGAATGTACTCTTCATCTAATTACTTAAGCTTTTGGGTAGGATTTTTAATATAGTATTAATGCCAAATCTAAATTCGTCATGCCACCATCCTCCTAAATGGTATGCAAATAAAGCTATCAATTGTCATTGCAAATTGCCCCTATTGCATCCTGAAAGAACTTCACCAAAAATATTTAAATTCTTCTGCAGGTTACTGATGCACCTGAGATTCATTCAAATGGGTTCCATATAAAGTTTGACATAAGTGAGGGACAAATTGGTTTTGTTTTGCCAACTGTTATACCCCCTCTCGATCATAATGTGTTAAGCAAGTTAACATCTGCTAATATTGATCATTTCAATACTAGCTGCTGGAAAACTTGCATTGTTCTTCCCTTCAGATCGGATTTGTTAGAAGGAACTGGAAGCAATAATTTCATATCCATGTTCTCAGATATTCATCCAGCCTTGCTACTATTTCTTCATCGTCTTCGTTGTATTACATTCAGAAATATGCACGACGATTCCCATATTGCCATGAGAAAGGAAACTTGTGGTAATGGCATCATTAGGATTTCATATGGTAAGGAAGAAATGAATTGGTTTGTTGCATGCAAGAAGTTACATGGGAATATCGGTCGTTGCAATGTCCAAACAACAGAGATCGCCTTGGCATTTGGACTTAAAGAATCAACAGACGGAAATTATATCCCACGTCTTGATATGCAACCTGTTTTTGCATTTCTTCCTCTAAGAACTTATGGTCTGAAATTTATACTGCAAGGTGATTTTGTTCTTCCCTCATCCAGAGAAGAAGTTGATGGAGATAACCCTTGGAACCAATGGCTGTTGTCAGAGTTTCCTGATTTGTTCGTGAATGCGGAGGGATCTTTCTGTTCTCTTCCTTGTTTCAGGGACAATCTAGGAAAAGCTGTAACAGCTTACATGAGCTATGTTCCATTGATTGGGGAAGTGCATGGGTTTTTTTCTAGTCTTCCTCGAACGATCATCTCTAAGTTACGTCACTCAAATTGTCTACTTCTGGAAGGAGATGATGCTACATGGGTGCCTCCGTGCAAGGTTGTCCGAGGTTGGAATGAAGAGGCTCGAGTTCTTTTACCTGATCTTTTGCTTCAAAACCATCTTGGCCTAGGATTTCTAAAAAAAGATATAAGTCTATCTGATCCTTTGGCAAGGACATTTGGGGTTGAGGAGTATGGCCCAAAACTTCTACTTCAGATTATAACGTCTTTATGCCAGAAAAAAGATAGCCTTCCATCAATGGGTTTGTCTTGGTTGTCTGCATGGCTGAATGCAGTTTATAAAATGTATGTGCATTCAGCGCAAGCATCACGAGACCTTGGAATGGGCACAGATATCATAGAAACCCTCCGTAAGCTTCCTTTTATTCCTCTCTCTGACGGAACATTCGGCTCAGTGGATGAAGATACGATATGGCTGCACTCTGATGTATCTGGGAATGACAGTGAGCATGGAATGGATGCCTTTCCAATGTTATATGCAAAACTCCACATTGTAAACCCTGCCTTCTTAACTGCATTGGATGCGGATATCTCTTGTGTTGACATGTGTTCAAAGGACAACATCATCAGGATGCTCCTTATTGTGGGTGTCCAACGTCTATCTACACATGAAATAATGAAGGTCCATGTCTTGCCTTCTTTATGTGATGACAAAAGTGCAAGATGGAGCAACAATCTGTTGACCGAATTTCTCTGCTTTGTGTTTATCCATCTACAATCTAGCTGCCCCAGTTGCCATGTTGAAAGAGATTTTCTGATATCAGAGTTGAGAAACAGAGCTTTCATTGTAACAAAACAGGGCAACAAAAGACCGATTGAGGTACCAATCCATTATGGTAAAGAATATGGAAGCTCTTTTGACCTCCGTAAATTTTTCAACAACATTCAATTGGATTGGCATGAGGTAGACACCAACTACTGGAAGCATTCTTCAACTAAATCTGTTGTTGGTGGAAAGAAAAAGTGGAAGAGATTTTTTGAAGAAATAGGCATCACAGAGTTTGTGCAAGTAGTTAAAGTGGATCGGAGAATGGTTGATATGCCCGATACATGTTTGGGGAAGGCAGGAGTGGACAGAAACCACATCTCCTCAGGATCTGTAGCTGAAGATTGGGAATCCTTTGAGTTGGACAATTTATTGTCCTTGTTGTCAGCAAGTGGAAATCGAGTTGGTTCTGAATTTCTCTTAGAGGTTTTCGATAAATTGTGGGATGATTACTTTAGTGAAAAAACCATAGGTTACTTCAACGATAAGTGCAATGGGAATAGGATACCCTTCAAATCTTCATTCCTAAACAGCATCTGTGGTGTTCCATGGGTTGTTTCGTGCATTGATGACAAACTTCACTATCCTAAGGACTTATTCTACGAATGTGATTCTGTGCACTCTATTTTGGGTTCTTTCGCTCCTTGCGCTGTCCCAAAGGTTAGTTCCATTATGGATTTGCTTTTGCTGATTACTTTGGGTGCATCAGGACTGTCCACTGTCAGACCAGGTCTGAGCATTTGACCATTGACTTCTTTCTTGCTCATGTTCTCGTTATCCATTTTCTGGACCTCACACTCTTGATAGGGGATACTATATGAAAATAATTTTGTGGATGAAAAGATAGTTTCAGGCTTGTTAGTACCTACTTTAACTGTTTAATAATGAGAATCAATTTTGTGCAAATAATCTTTACTACTTTATGCAGAACTTTGTTTCAAAAGGATCAAGATATCTCCTTTTGAAAGTTTCATGATTGTTTTTCTTTTTCTTTTTTTGAGGGAGGGAACAACCATCTTAAGATAATACTGAGGTTCCATGATCTGTAAGGACACTTTTACTGTATTTCTTTGAGTATGAACTCTAGAAAAACAATGATTGGAAGCAGCATGAAAATGTTAGTTGGAAGTGCAACCTGGAAACATGATAAGAATTTAGGAGACAAGTTCCAAAGGAAGAGTGAGGGGCAGAAGTATAGACCATCCACATATGAGATATCGGTATTTATCCAAATGATTGTGGCAATTACTGATCTGTATAGTTTTTATATATGCCTCTGCAGGTCCTTTTCCTTGGTCTTTTTGGAATTAGTGAAACAATCATGTAAATACCATCGAAGTTTTTTGGTTGAAGTGTTTGGCACTCTGGTCTTTGAGTAGGAATGTAATTGCAGACATCTAATGATTGGAAATGTCACATGCTAGATAAAAGTAGACCCTGAAGAAGAAAACTAGAATTCACAGGAGGGAAAAAGAGAAAAGAAGCGGTCACATCTGATATCTCAATATTGGTGGGTATACCCTGTGATTCAGGAAATGTTATGTTGGTGTCTTCAAGGATTAGGACTCATAATTTTATTAATCTAAGTGTTTTTTATCAATGAAAAATTTATTGCCTCCATTGTCAAATCTTACATGTGGATAGAACTGTGGAAATAGTGGTAGAGTCAATAAAAATAAATGGAAGTGCACTGAATCATTATTTCATGGTACCGTTACTATCAGCATTCAGGTGCCATCTGTTGCTTCATTGACTTGGCAACCTGCAGTAAATGCAAGAATAACTCCATCCAAAAAAGAAATAAAAAGTAAGGACTTTTTTCCCCATGACCGGCAGCAGATGTTTGACTTGATATTGATGTTAATGCAGTGCAAATTTTTAATGTAATGCCACCAATCGATTGTGGTACTTTGACTTAACAAATCATTATCATAATGCTCTCTATTTTGCTTCGTTTCTTGATATTATACCAAATGATTATCTTTAAGTATATATAAATCTGTCTGTTGTGGACTTTGGTCAATGAACATGAAGGGATTGTTCAACAGGTGAGAAGTATGGCTCTTTTACATGATATTGGGTTTAAGACCAGTGTTACCATTGAAGATGTTGTGGAAATGCTGAGAGTCTGGAGAAGATCAGGGGCCACTTTCAAGTCTAGGTACCACATCACATTCAAAAAAATTCTTGTCATTTTCTCATTGGATAAGGAGCGAAGGTTTATGAAAAATAAAAAGGCAATCCAAGTATACAGCATGTTTGCAAAAATATAAAGCAAAAACAACACGGGATAAACTTGGTGTTCTCTCCCATTATTTTTTTCCGCATTTGTTGCTGGCCTGAGGTCTATACTCAATATGTCATTTCATGCACTCCCAAATACATTGCTCTGTTTAATTCATTTATTCACTATCTATGCTATATTGACTGTGCGGTTCTGGGAAAGAAAAGGTCTGATGATTTTGGCCGTCAAGTCATGCTAGCTGTTAGCTCTATCATTGGGAGGGGTTTTTTCCCTGGTGTGGAGAAACCGGAAATTTAATGTGTCAAGATTGGCCCACACTGATTCTCACATTGCAAACTTGTATTGTTGCTATTAGTTTCATAAGTTTGGTATTTAATAAGTTGGGCAATGGAAACATTATTATATAATGTGATCATTAAGTTGTCCCTTTCTGCTCTTTCTTCAACTCTTTTCGAGGTCATTGCAATCCGTTGATGAGGTTGTCATCTTCCTACCATCTTTACCCTCCTAATCATTTCCTGAACGTGCATTTCTTTGAAATTTGGAACTACATCCTCTTTATTGGACTAGTATAATAGTTAGTTTCTGCACCAAATTAGGAAATGCATAGTATTTTATAGGTATAAAAGAACTGTCCTCCCAGTTACCAAAGAAAGTCCCACTTTTACGTAAAACTGTTAGAAAATCCACATAAAAAGTTTAAGCAGTCATCAAGTATGTATCTTACAAAAGCATTAAAACTTTACTCAGTAGATTTTCTGGCTGACTCTTGGAACTTTTACAACGTTTATCTCTTCTGCTATTATGATTGCTTGCAAGGTGCCTTCTTTTGGCTCTATAAAGTAAGATAAATTGTCCTCCCATTCTTTTGCCTGATTTTTAGTTGGATTTATCCTCATATGTGGTTCATTTGAAGAAACTTTTCTTTACTTCTTTCTACTGTTGAATTGCTATTCTGCAAGATAGTTGACTTTTTTCTTCTTCTCATGCCAGTGCTGCACAGATGTCAAAATTATACAATTTCCTTTGGAAAGAAATTGATACTTCAAAAAAGAAGATTGTTGAAGATCTCATCTCAGAACCATTTATATTCATTCCTTCTTCATGTGCCTCTGGGGTCGAGGATGTTGTGTTGGGCTCATTTTTGTTGCCAAAAGAAGTTTGTTGGCATGATTCACCTGAGTTATTGAACCAAATGGAAGAAATTGATTCCAAGTCTGGTGAAGTCGGAGCAAAGCATAGCCTGTTGAGCAGGACATTGTGCAATATATATCCAGGCTTGCGGGATTTTTTTGTCAATATATGCGGGGTTTACGAGATTCCTTCTTTCCAGGATCATTTTCAGAATTTGCTTTATCTATCAACTACTGTTTTGCCTTCACAAGCAGCAAAATATGTACGTGCTACAAGTTGTTCATTTATTGGTTATTGAGGTGTCACTAAAGTAGCCCATTTTTTTCGCTTTATGCATCAGGTTTTCAAGGTTTTTCTCAAGTTGGTAGATGAACTGAAATGTGGAAAGGTTAGTTCTGAGGATACTTTACAGGTTAGTGGATATCTTAAAAAATCAGAATATACCGTGCTTCCCACCGTTCATAATAGATGGGTTTCTCTGCACCCTTCCTTCGGACTTGTGTGCTGGTGTGATGATGAGAAGCTAATGAAAGAATTTGGGAGTTTGGATAAAATTGAACTTCTACATTTTGGGGAGCTCACTGATGATGAAAAGGAGATGATTTCTGTCAAACTGCCTCTTCTCATGCATTCTCTAGGGATTCCCACATTTTCTAAGGTAATTTGCTTGCTCGCAACTCTATCCCACGGTGTATTATGGAAGGTTGTGTCTAGATTGGGGTCGGAACTGGGGAAGTACAGTTTCCAGGGCCTTTCATCTCTATTTTGCACTCACATGGTACTTATTATGCGATGTACTCAAATGAGGGATTTTCTCATGACATATATGTATTTGACAAGGATGCTTTTTAGATGTCACTTACCTAGCTTTGCTAGAATCATCTGAACCGCTTGTGGTTTTGGCCAGAATTTTGCTCTCCCTCCTATGCAATAGAGTCTTGCTAACGAGTATCATCATGGCCCTTTTAACTATGCCTAGTCAATAAAAAGATCTGCATGTCCAATACATTGGTTGTGCATAGCACGGGGAAACAATGCTTTAGAAATGACAAAATTTCCTTATTTGGAAGTTTAACTAGTGCCCTAAAGGCACTCATTAACAAAATAATGTACAACAATCTACAGTGCAATATCCGTGCAATGAGCAATGTCTTGGACCCCTTTAGTCAGAGCAGTGCTTAAAATGTTAAAGAATGTTCCTCAGCTATTTTTTATCCTAGTGCATTGTAGAGGCACCAAAAGGGAGCTACGAAACTTTCTCCTATTTTGGTCTTCAAAAGTCCGTCAACATGGTATTGGAGTATCTGTAGCTCCTATTAAAGTAAAAGCATCTTACCCATACACTGCCAAACAGGTACAAACAACAGTGCCAGGTCTGGCAGTATTTCCATTAATCAGAGTGACGTTGGGGAATGATTTTATTGCATATTAGGAGAGAAAAGAACCAGGAAGCAAACATTATGATCAGTGACCCCTTGTTGACCAAGATATTTTTTTCATATAATTGTTCAGTGAACAGTGACCAACGTGTAAAATGATAGAGGATGGAAGGTAAAATGGAGAGTACGAGTCTAGAGTGAGAATGTGTTAATTTTGCTGTGGCTGATTGTCTTAGATATGCAGTGACAAGCAGATTTTTGTCAAATGACCATATCAAGTTCAGCACCTATAATAGATTTCCGATTGAAATATTTGGATTACTAAAATGGATATAGGAACGCTCATATATACCAAAGTACATTTGATTCTACAACAATATTAAAGCTTTTTTTAATTAAAAAAAATGTGCTTTAGTTACTAGATATTTTTGGTGAAAAAGAACTTATTTCTTGAATTGGTTGAACTTGTATTGTTTCACTCTGTTGTCTAGGTTTTGGCCAAAACAAAAAAATCTGCTGTCTAGGTAAGTTCTGGGGATTTAAATACTGCTTCCAAGAAAAACTATTTAAGTTGCCTCCTTTTTATTATAGATTTCATGTTAAGAATCAACTTAGTTGTTAGTTATTTATAATAGCAAATTCTTTACTAGCGATACCATCACAAACACATTATTAGAATGATATGCTCAGGGATCGCGAGATTGTCATGCAAACTACTCATCATCATATTTACTTTCTCACACTTAGCATTTATGCAGGTTGTAACTCGTGAAGCCATATATTATGGTCTAATGGATTCTAGCTCCAAGGCTTCTTTTGTAAACTGGGTTCTTCCTTATGCGCAGCGTTATATTTACTATGAACATCCTGACACATATGCCAAACTGAAACAGTCTGGATTTTATAATCTGAGTCATTTGCGTGTTGTTGTTGTGGAGAGATTATACTATAAGAACATCATAAGGGATTTGAGCGTTGCTTCTGAAAAGCGATTGGAGACCACAACATTTCTTCAGGTATGTCCTAGGAATTCGGTAACATTCTGGACATTTCTATTTTTCTTTGTTTAACCAAAGAACATGTAAAGCAACCTACAGGCATGGTACGGATGGTGGACATTTAGATTTCTTACCTTTCATTTTGTTATATGTATGTTTCTTGTACAGAATGAAAACATCACTTTGCGACACTTGGAGACTTCCAAATTGAAATTTGATCCAACTCCAAAGCTTGTTGGGCTCATCTGATTTTCAACATGTTTAATCTGTTCCATACTTGGGACTTGCACTGTTCTGATGCTGGTGATGTTATTGTCTAAACCATTTCTATGGTTCATTGTGAACCAAATAGGGGGAATGTTCTTTTAGTCAAGCAGTATAGGACCACATTCTTATCACTTAGAAGCATGACCTTCCCTGTTGAGTATTAAAATAACTCCTTGATTTTGACAGGGCAATACTTTATTTGTCACTCCAGAGTCTGATTCTCATGCCTTGTACATGGAGATTTCTCGTCTATTCTTTGAAGGCACTCCGAACATTCACTTGGCAAATTTTCTTCACATGATCACAACGATGGCAGAGTCAGGTTCTCGAGAGGAGCAGGTAGAATCTTTTATCATGAATAGTCAGAAGGTGCCAAACCTACCAGGTGATGAACCCGCGTGGGCCCTCTCCTCAGGGTCTTTGTCTGATGATGATGGATCACTAGAGAACAGCAGCTTTTCAGCAACAAGAGAAGTGCCAAAATTGTTTAAGGCCAAGGGAAGGGCAGGAGTTACCTCAACTTGGCCTCCTTCAGACTGGAAAAGTGCACCACGGTCAGCTTATTCTCCTTATAGCCAAGTTGAGACACAGGCAGTAACTAAAACCACAAGTACTTGCTCGCAAGAGATAAAAGAGGATTGTCATGAATTGATTGGAGAAAGTGGCGGCAGCTATGAGGTGATTGTTGAGTTTACGACTGAAGATGTAGCAGCAGCTTCTCCAATCGAACTTTCAGTTTCTGATAGATCAATAGATGTCAGCAATTTGGATTCTTGTTCAGATGTCTCAGCTAATCAAATTGATATGACTCCAGTGTCTGATCTACCGGACTTGGATCAACCTCAGTTGATTGGGAGAACAATGCTCAATGTCAGCACGCCTGATCCAGAACAAGCAATGTTAACAGGAAACCTAGGAGAACGCATTGCTTTTAGACATCTTGCCAAGAAATTCAGTCAGAGTTCTGTTAAGTGGGTCAATGAAGATGGCGAAACTGGTCAACCCTATGACATCACCGTAGAGGATGGAGAAGGACTTCACTACGTAGAAGTCAAAACAACTCAATCGGAGGAGAAAGATTGGTTCTCCCTGTCAACGAATGAGTGGCAATTTGCAGATCAGAAAGGTCAAAATTTCAGCATAGCACATGTCATTTTGCTGGGCCATGGCAAAAACAAAATCAGAATATTTTCAAACCCAGTTGAACTCTGTCGCCGCGGGAAGTTGCAATTGGCCATTGTGATGCCAAGCTAGCCGGTATGCCGTTAGTGGCTTAGGCGGTGTCAAGTCTCTCATGCCTTAATTAAGCGGTGTATGTAGTAGTGACACCGAACAACCAGTAGTGCTGATGAGTACCTTGCTTAGATGCAGAGAAGTTTGTTTCAATCTTTCATGGTTTGTGACGGAAGGAGATGCAAGTGACTTGAAGAAGTCCTTCTTCAGTGACTTCTGAAGATGGTCAAGCTTTGTACAACTAGCCTTTAGAATGAGTTGCGCATGATTGGGCAACTTGTGCCATGTAGCTATTTAGATAGACTTCAGTTAATCATCACATTTCTGTGTAATCTCTTTATGTATGGTTTTCGAGAGTTAATGGCAGGTCTTAATTTATACCGGTGCTGAATCATTTCCTTCTTGTACCGACACTACAATTGCATTTACAGAGGTTTTGATTAGGAGAGAGGAAAGAGGAGGCTAAGCAACAAGCATAAAGAAAATTGAGGGGAGGAAAGTGAAATAATGAGTTTCCCCAGTATGAAACAATCTCTCCAAATTGAGGGGAGAGAAAATCAGTAAGCTTTCCTTTCTAACTTTGATAGTAAGGTTCTCATCATTTTTTGTGGGATAATAGTCTAGATATCTCAGTTCTGATTTCAATTTCGCATTTATCATTTCCTTCCATTTAAACAAAGTGATGATGTGTAATTTTTATTGTCAAACGGAATGACAGTCGCCATTGGCAGTTGACATGATGCACAATGTATTATTAGGAAGTCCGTTCATCTAGCCATTATCAAAAGGGATAATGGGTGCGTTCGGGAGTGGCTTTGCCAAGCCAAGCCCTTTGGGCTAAAATTTGGTGTTTGGGAAATTATTTTGCAAAGATGATTGAGGCAAAGCAGGCCTTTGGAAGGCTGAAAGCCCAAGGCAGGTAGGAGGCTGCCTTGGGCATTCAGCCTTCTCGGAATGTTGAGAGGCCAATAAGTGATAAATTTTCTTCCATAAATATCCTTACTAACATTTCGTTTTTCCGGTTTTGCCCTCGTAACTGTTCACCTTCTTCTTCGTTGAGATTGGCGAGCGAGATTGCGAGGGGCTGACGAAGCGCTAGACGACGGGCTCGACGAAGGTCGGTGTGAGGCCGGTGTGGTCACGGCAACCGTCGCCAACCAGTGGCATGACCTCGGTGACCCCCGGGAGTCGCGGCGAGTTCGCGTAACCTCCGGCGACACAGATCTGGGTCGCCGGAGGTTGCGCGACCCAGATCTGGGTTGCGGCGACTCAGGCGACCCAGATCTCGGTCGCGGTGAGGTCATGCGACCTCCGACTCTGGGTCGCCTGAGTCATCGAGACCCAGATCTGGGTCGTCTGAGTGGCCGCGACCCAGATCTGGGTCGCCCGACCTCCGGCGAACCAGATCTGGGTCGTCTGAGTCCGGAGAGGTCGAGGGAAAGGAAGGCGTTCCCGCAAGCGACGACGACGACGATGAGGGCGGCGTCGGTGAGGCGGGGGCAGGGGTGAGACTTGACGGCGGTGGATGGAGCGGAAGATGAAGGAGGACTTGTGGTCTCCGGCGGCCACGTGAGGTCTTGCAACTTGAGACCTCGGCCGCCGGCGACAATTTTGATCGCCGGCAATCCCTACCCTTTGCCGGCCAACCATTTATTTTTTCTTTTTAAATTTTTTTTTTTATAAAAGTCATTTGTAAATGTAAATTTTTCCAAACACCATTTTGCTTAAAGTACTTTACAAGTGACTTTTAGATTATAATTCACCAAACACATTTGCATTTTAGAAAACTCCTTAACCTCAAAGTCTTTGCGATTTTCCCAAAGACTTTCCCCAAAAGTCCAACCAAACACACCCAAAATGCTGTAAACAGAAGAGAAGAAGTTGTTATTTTCATAATTATGGATTACATCAATATATATAGTGAGCATTAGGGCTCACTAACAATGAAGAAGACTAAACTACCCTTCAACACTCCCCTCAAGTTGGGGCATAAATATTAAAGAACCCCAACCTGTTGCATAAAGTAATTACTCTACTACCTTGCGATGACTTAGTGAAAAAATCAGCAAGTTGGTCTTCAGTCCGTGAGAATTGAAGTGTTAGGTCCTTTTTCTAAATCTTTTCCCACACAATATGCTTCATGCACTCATGAAAAACTGGATTTGAAGCTACATAGTGGATTGGTTATTACAACATAGAGCTGAGGAAGATGGCAAGGTAAGTTCGAATAACAACATCCTCAATCAAAGCAATTCACGAGTCACATGAGCCATGGCTCAATATTCCGCCTCTACACTTGATTGAGAGATCACCTGTTGCTTCTTACTTTTTCGACTCACAAGATTGCAACATATATTAGTCAAAAGTTAATCTCCTATCAATAGGATATCTAACTCAATCAGCATTAGAATAGCCAGTGACGCTAAGGGGATGCATGACAACTCGATTGTTTCCAAAAATAATTTTTCTATTCCGAGACTTATTTCGAAATAAATAAGTTTGCAGAAAATTATTTCATTTTTCTATTTCGAAATAGATTCTTGTTTTTAAATAGATTTGAAATAAAAATTAAAACTAAAAATTTTATACTTCTCTATTTCTGGAACAAAATGAGAAATAAATTTTTTTCTCATCGTATCCTCCATCCGTCGTTGCTAATCACCGTCCATCAATCGTTAGCCACCGGCCGCAACGGCGACGGATGATCCACCGCCATCCGAAATGAAGAAATTTTATGTTGTTATCTAACGAGTTTCTATTTTTAGAGTAGAAATTTTATATTGCTACAAACGGTTATTTTTGCTTAAAAACTCATCTAGAATGAAAAATAGAAAAATTTATTTCTGTTTCAAAAATCAATTTTATGTTCGTTAAGATGTCCATGATTTTTGAACAAAATCCTTTTACACGATGCTCCCTTCAAGTACTTAAACAACACGTAGCACCGCCTCCCAATATGTAGTGTGAGGAGCGCTCATAAATTGACTAACCATGCTAATAACAAAACAAATATTTGGTCGGGTGACAGTGTTAAATAATTGAGCTTACCCTCTAATCTCTGAGACCTCAATCTCGTACCCTTTCCCGTAGGGACAATTGAGGTCGAGGGACAAGCAATTGCCGATGACTCCCATGCTCACAGCTTCGTGATTTTCCTCCTCCTCGGCTTCTTCGCACTTCACCTGCTGCGCAATCAGCAATTCGAAACGAATTAGAATGATAAATTTTGTCCTAATCTTATTACATCAAATGAACATTAGGGCGGTAATTATCATGCGTAACCATATTCTCCATATCCATGCGCATCAGGCTTCTGCGGTTTCGGTGTTGCCTTGTTCAGCAGGTCCATCGTCCTCACAGGCTTCGCTCATCACATGATCCCACCACTTGCGCATCTCCTTAAGGCGACACTTCATCCTCTTCGGTCTCTGCATTGCTCGAAAAGAAAACCCATCAAAGAGAATGACTCCCAAATCACCAGATCAGAGCCTGTGAGAAATCACAAACCGCTTCAACTGCTGTTTTACTTGATTTTTATTTGATTTTTGTTTTGCTGTTAAGACCCAGATGACCAAAACTAGCATAGTCTGCTCTACGTCCCTACTTGCACAACCAGAAAAAAGGTCTAAACGATATCATTCACCAGATGAACACAAAGACCAATCTCCCGACATAAGCCTGAGATCATATACAGAAATACAAAATGTGATTCACTATTGACATGCATACAACTATGCCGAGAAAAGAATTACTATATCTAGAGTCAGTCAACCAAGAGCACCTAGAATCCTGTAATGGGTATGATCATACCAAAATAAAGAAAAGGATTTTTCATCCATCAAACCAGAGACAAACATCAAGAGAGTTAGAGAAGCCGACCCTGGAGTCCCGCCTCTTCTCGACACTGCCGTGGCTGCCGCTGGAGCCAGACCCTTGGGAGAACGAATTGATGAAACCCGGGGTCTAGTATGGGGTAGGCTCAGACACCGTCCTCTGGTAGTGGCGGCTTGGGCGGAAGTGAAGATGAAGAGCTTCCTCTCACCGGCAAAGGACTCATCGCCTTCACTGGATTAACTCCGAAAACTAGCTTCTCTGGCGATGCGAAGCCCGTGTTGTCAACCCCCAAACCGCCGCGATTCTTGCCATTAGGAGCCCTAAAGACCCCATTAACGTTCTCGAGCGCGGCCAGATCAGGGGACGGGAGGGTGATCTCATCGAAGCCTCGGCGGGTGTAGTCGATATCCTCCTGGTCGAGGAGGGAGCAGCAGGGCCTCTTCTTAGTTTTCGGATCAGACGGGTCGTACGCAGTTGGAAATGGAATGGGAAGTGAGAGAGAGAGGGAGAGAGGGAGAGAGGGAGGGAAAAAGAGGCTTTAAAAGGAAGAGCTGTAGCTACTTCTTTTCTTGGCGCCGCATGTTTGGGAGCACATGGAAACATTTATGTTTTTTTTTTCTATTCTAAAGAAACAAAAAAAAGTGTTTATTTCGGGGAACTGTTTTGAACAAAAGTTTAACGTTTGTTTCGATAATAAAAAATGAATAGAAACACGTTTGGTAAATTTTTATTCTTTTTTTATTTCTTTTAATTTTTTAATATTTTTATTTTATTTTCCATTTTTCCTTTCTTTTTATTTTTTTTCTTCTTTCGGCCGGTCACGGAGGCCGGCGAGGTCGCCGACCCTCGACGGCGTCGCCGGCCCTCAACGGCCGGTCGGTCGCCATGGCCGAGGCCTCACCGGCGAAAGAAAAAAAGAAGAAAAAAGAAAGAAGAAGAAGAGAGAGAAGAGAAAAAAGTTTCTTCATTTTTGTTTCTAGAACAAGAAACAACAATTTGTTGTTTCTTTTTTTTGTTCCTATTTCGTTCCGGGAACAAAAAAACAAAAAAAGAACATAAACGCAACCAAACGTGTTTTGTTGCTTTTTTTGTTCTAACAAAATCCGTACAGAAGTGTTTCTGAGCACTTCTTTGAGTGTTACCATGTAGCCCCTTTCTTGGCGGTTAGAGGTAGTTATTTTCGTTTGTTGTTCTTTCAATAAGTGAAACTAGATTTCACAATATAGAAAGTATAGAGTAGGTAAGTAAATTTATTTCTTGACTTTTAGTGACCGTTCGCGGTAATTGAAGATTGAGTGAGGCTACTTCGGTCCTCACATAGCTCAATGCACACATTTTTCTTTAGATTAACAAAACGCTTTTACGTTAAAACAAAACCCATTTTCGAAACGGCTGATTTTGTCTTGGTTGTTTTCGTAGGGGGCAAACACAAACACCAAAAAAAAAAAAAATAAATAAAAATAAAAAAATAAAAAAAAAAAAAAAAAATTGAAAGAAAAACGCAAACGAAGAGATCCAACTTTTCTGAAATTCACGATAGAAAGAAAAATTGAAATTGCCAAAAGTTCTATGGTGACAACTTCCAAACCCACTTTAATAGCACACTCTAGAAGTTCTTCTAAAGTATATGTATGGTTTGTATTTGGGAAAAGTATCAAAAAAAAAATTTAACATATTACATTGATATTAATTTAGTTTTAAATTTTTTAATTGGTCCAATTTAATTTTAAACATTTTCAATCAGTATTAATTTATTCAATTTAAGTTGTAAATCGTTTCTAGTGACGTTATCAACGGTGATGTGGACTTTTTTATAATACTTTAATGATTTCTTTTCTTTTTTTTTGCTTTCTTTTTCTTCTTGTTTTCCTTCATTTTGGCCAACAAGGGCCGCCCTCATCGGATGGGGTGAGGTAGCCCTTGCCTAAGGCCATCGTGACCTTATCGAATGTATTATGTAAGACAAGTGATGTACACATTAATAGTTGCCAACCTACATTGGTCAAATAAACTGAACTAAAAATAATACAATAGATTTATAACTTTTATTTTTGTACTTTCCCTAAGTATATTCATATGTCTTAACACGATATAGCAACTAGATGGTAGGTAATAATTTATTTGGCCTTACAACCTATACCACGATGATACTGTCCAAGAAATATTTGTTTCCACAATGTTTTGGGGTCCCGAGGCAGTGTCGTCACAAGAACGAGATCATTGTTCGTTCCGAAATCGAAGGGTTGCACTTCCCTCCGATCTCTTGTGGGACCTTACTCATTAACAAAATTAAAATTAAAAGTGAGCGACGAGAAGAGTTCATGATTATGACCTCATTAATAAAAGCCCCGGTTAGGAAGGGGTGCATGACAACCAGTAATTTCTATTCCATAAATAATTTTTTTATTTCAGACCTGTTTTTAGAATAGAAATTCATTTGATAAACTTATTCCGTTTTTTTATTTCTGGAATAGATTATGTGGACTAGAAATCATAAGTAGAAATTTTCTACTTCTCTATTTCTGGAATAAAAATGAGAAATACAAGTTTTTCTCATCGTTCGTTAACCGGTCCTTCATCCGTTGCCGCCGACCACCGTCCATTGGTCGCCCGCCGCCCACTGGCCCTCGCCGCCGCTAGTCGTCGGTAGCCGACCACCGTCACCGTCGCCGCCGCCGCCGCCCGCCCGCTGCCACCGCCTTCCATCACCACCATCCGCCGATCCGCCGTCGTCTAAAATGAAGAAATTGTGTGTCATTATCAAACGAATTTCTATTTTTAGAGTAGAAATTTTGTGTCGTTATCAAACGGTTATTTTTGCTTAGAAACTCTTCTAGAAATAAAAATAGAATAGAAAAATCTATTTCTGTTTTGAAACTATTTCGGAACATAATGGTTGTCATGCGCGCCTGAACGAACTCGAAATGGTGAGGGAATGTGGTTCAACAGACTCATTGATCATTGGTGTAAATTGCAACGCCATTTTGATACAACAGGCTAACATAAACCGTGCTATGCAGGCTTTGCCCTTTCAGATGCTGGAAGATGCCATCCACGGCCCGATCAGATAGTGAATCAAAATCGATCTAAGGCGAATTTGACAAAAGGACCAATTCCATAAAAAAAAAAAAGAGCACGAACTTTAGGTGTTGTCCCAAATCTAGCCCGAACTTTATTTTGTCTTAAAAAAAAAAGCACGAACTTTAGGGGTTGTCCCAAATTTGGCCCGAACTTTATTTTATCTAAAAAAAAAGCACGAACTTTAGGTGTTGTCCCAAATCTGGCCCAAATTTTATTTGAAACAAAATAAAGTAATTCTATTGCAAATAGGCTTCACATCTCTATTTAACTACAAGATGCACATGCTTTTAATATCTCGCTTTAAGGTAATGTAATCTTATGCTTTCAACCTAGCTTCTGACATTGCAAATAGTTTGCCAATTGTTAATTGATCTAATCGCCCTAGCTATGTGCCTCATCCCTTGAAAATGAAGCTGCTGAATTAATTTTCCCATGAAAATCATCTGTAAAATTCACCTCATTGGAAGGCAGCATCGTTTTGCTATGTCGGATATTATTGCTGACGTGGAAATGCCATATCGGATGACTGTGGAATGAGGGTTAATAGATGGCCAGATTTGGGACACAAGTGAAAATTTGTGCCTTTTTTTTTAGACAAAATAAATTTCTGGTCAGATTTGGGACAATACTTAAAGTTCATGCTATTTTTTTTAGACAAAATAAAGTTCGGGGCAAATTTGGGATAATACCTAAAGTTCGTGCTTTTTTTTAGAAAAAATAAAGTTCGGGCCAAATTTGGGACAACACCTAAAGTTCGTGTTTTTTTATGGAATTAGTCCTTTGACAAAAGGGTCGTTCAAAAAACCAAACTAGAGAGCCGCCCCTCACGCTTGCGGAGCCCATCGCTGCAACTCAAGACCGCCATAGGGAGGAACTCACCTAGGGAGAGGGCGGAGGCAGCGAAGGGAGGAGGAGGGAAGTTGGTCTTGGCATTCGAGCCGCGGAGGCTGCCAATGGTGTCGTCGTTGGCGAGGGCAGCCTCCTCGGGGTGCCGAAGGTGTTGAGTCGGAGCGGCATCTTCTTCAAGGGGTCGTGTATCTCCACCACATGGTGGCCTCATAGCCTCTTTGCGGATGACACCATACTGGCCCTCCTAAGGCGGCGGCAACAGCGACGGCGGTGACAATGGTGATGAGGTTAATGACGAGGAAGGTGTATATAAAGAAAGAGGAGGGTGGGACCCACTTGCGGTCCATGCCTGTGATCTTCTGCTGGGACGACAACGCCGTTAGTTTTGTAACACAAAGCACAATCAAAAGTACAAAACATTGCCAAAAGAAACGCGAGATCCATTTGTTTGCCATTTCCAATACTTCATTTCTCTAGTGATCTAGTAACTTAAGGCGCGCATGATAAAATTTCTACTTCTCTATTTCTCTGTTTCTTTATTCCCCGTAACAGGTTTGGAACAAAAATCCTTAGTAACGCCATTTGATTTTTCTATTTTTGGAGCATATTTCTATTCTAGAGAGTAGAAATAAAACACCACTAGAACAAGAATGTTAGAGGTACAAGTTTTGAAAACAATTCCGATTAAACCCTTAAATGAACTCAGAAAATTCTGAAATTTGGACACGTTGTATTTAAGACCTAGAGGTACAAGTTTCATGAAGAAATAGATTTGAAGAAGAAATCGCAAACTAAAATTTTTAACTTCTCAATTTTTACTAGTCCACGCATTGCAACTTACAAGTACTAGAAATTTTATCGTAGCCAAGCGATACTTCATGAAAACATCGAAGTCAAATTCCTTAAAAATACCTTATACCTAAGCCGACCCCACCCGCTTCCCTTGCCACGGTGCCGAGCACGAGTTATAGCAGGCATGGGCCTCATCTTTTTCGGGCCGTGTCTACTTGACCTAAATGGATTAAGACAGTTTGCTTCTTGTGTTCATTTTATTGTGTATTGTTTGACTATGATACTCGTTTATTGGCAATCTAAATTTGGCATGATTTTCTTTTGTTAAAGTAATATTTCCTTCATTTTCACACATATTTGGATAACAGAATGAATAATCATAATAAGATTAGAAGCTATACACTTACAGAGTAGATATGCGACTTTTTCAAACCAAAATCAGTGGTCGAATATTGAATTTGTTTTTGGTAATGATGAGCACAAACCAAGATCTTTGACTGTCGCTATGATTTTGCCTTTCAATAATGTGTACCCAAGCTCAGCGTCGTCAACACCATCATCGTTCATAGTAATGAGGTTGAACAAATATATATTTAACACTTGTGGAAGTGAAACCTTCTCAAAGCTCCTCTTATCTCCTTTGAAACTAGATTTGTACATCAATGAAATATGAAGGAAGCAAAACCCAAAATAAATATGTGCAAAAATCCCGAAGTGTGGACTATATCAGGGTAGAAATCTCACTATAACAAGAGAGAGAAGCTTCTAGATCTAGAGTAGATCATAAAATAAAAATTCCTCAAAATGGGAAAAAAAGAAAAAAGAGAACATAGAATCGAATTAGTCAAAGAAAAAGTAAAAAGAGTAACTGAAATGGAAGTATAAATCACCGAGCGGAGTACAAATAAGCAAACACATTCGAGTCTCTTGCAAGGTCAATTATTGCAGCCGTTTTGCCGATCGAATCTTCTGTCTTGCAGTAGTAGGAAACTACTCCTTTTAAAAAAATTTCAATCTTCCAAGTCTCTTATTTGTTTTACCGTTAGGCGTCTTTTAACTTTTGGATATGATCAAAGGCAATCATCTAAATTGGCACTAGGAATGAATTGAAGAAATTACTCTGTCAATGCCAATGGGATTACATTGAGTTGAAGTCAATTTAAAACCTATTGTTTCTCGAGAGGTAAAGCCTCAGTTGTTAACCACTTTGACCAATAAAATATCATGAATTGTCAGCTTTTTTTGGGCTAGTTGACACACTTTTTGCAAGTTTAAGAAGTCAATCGAGTATATGTGGTGGATCCTAAATTGTTTATGTTGGGGCTATTTCGTATTTGAAGATGTCCCACACAATCTTAAACTAACACGATAGGTTTTTAAGTTTTAGGAGAGTAAGGGAGCTACGGTTAGAGTCACATATTACATCTTTGTATTTGGAATTTTGCTCTTTAAATTTGAGGAGTACATCACATGGTAGTGACATAAGATATAATTGATTAATCGAAAGCAAGATGCATATACACACGATGTTAAGTAGGATAAGATTCACGACATGAGATAGTGATGATTGATTGATTACGCCATGCCATCATCGCTTTTTCCAATGGATTAGTGAAAATGCAAGTTGTAAAGATGTGGTAAATATAGACATCTAATTACAAGCACGTTGGGAGAAAAAAGACTTAAATAATGGGCCATGCAAATTTCTAATTGGATCCAACTATCATCCAAGCATGGTGTTTAAATTATAAATACCTAAGAGTGCAACACAACCAGTTCATTTAAAAAAAAAAAGTTTAATTTTTTTTCCAGTAATTTCTTTCTTGACAATTAATATGATATTTGATTATAGTCATTCTCTCTAAATCATTCAGGAATTTCATATTTCTCTCTAAATGAAATGAAATCTCCACATAGAGTATATAACTTCAATCATTACCATCAATTTCTAGCTGCCCAAAAGGTCTTTCTATCTTTCAAAATTTCATAAATATTTTTGAATATGTTTGACAACGTGCAAATAGAAGCTATTCCATGTAGTTTAAAATTCAGGGAAAAAGTAATAAAAAGTCACAAATTTTGCTCAAAGTGACACATTTATCCTAAATTATTTTTTGTGATATAAAAAAAACCCCAAACTTTACCCACTGTGACATATTTATCCTAAACTATTTTCTGCAACACCAAAAATCCCTTACTTTTTGGGATAATACACAAAAAAACCCCAAACTGCTACACTTGTGACAAATTTACCCCAAACTATTTTTTTGACCACCAAAAACCCCAAATTTGTTTACTTTTGACAAATTTATCCCAAACTGGTACACTTGCGACAAATTTACCCTATGTTAGTTTTCATTAAATTTTATTATCAAATTATTAAGTTAAATGACACGTGATGCTTAACCAAAGATGCCAATTTAGGATTTTATGTTCCGTTTGTCACAGTTTACAATTTTTATGATTTTTTTTGTGGTATTAATCCAAATTAGCATAGGGTATATTTGTCACAAATTAACCAGTTTAGGGTTTTTTGCAGTCGAATAAATTAGTTTGGGGTAAATTTGTCATAAATGTACCAGTTTAAGGTTTTTTATAATCAGTCGGGGTAAATTTGTCACAAATTTACCAGTGTGGGGTTTTTCATGGTCAAAAAAATAGTTTGGGGTAAATTTGTCACAAGTGTACCAGTTTGGAGTTTTTTAAGGTATTAACCCTACTTTTTTCTTACATAGATATAAATTTGAGGTTTTTTGGAGTCACTGAATAAAGTTTGAAATTTTTGGTATCACAAAAAATAAGTTTAAAATAAATGTATGACACTATACAAGTTTGGGATAAATGATCACATAAATATGAGTTTGTGGTTTTTTGCATCATAAAAAAGTTTGGGTTAAATATGTCATGGAATATCAAGTTTGAGATTTTTGGTGGCTTTTACCTTAAAAACTATTAGTGTATCTCTTGGAAATTCCAACAATGGAGAGATGGACGGATGAAGAGTATAGGATTGGATGAATACTATTACCAAACAAAAACAAGAGGAATTGTTAGACGTGCTGAATATTGAATGTTCACGATGGCCTTAAAACCCACGTCCAAGTACCATACCCTCGAGTTCGTCCTATCTAATAATTAGCGAAATGGCACTTGAGTTTTTTTTTTTTTTTTTTCTATATTAATATGATGCTCGTATTTTCTTCGGACTTTGTTTGTTTAATAGAGAATGAATAATTTAAAAAATATTTTTCTAAAAACATCGCTTTTATTGCAAACAAAAAATAAACAAGCAAAGAATATTTTTATTGTCCATGAAAATATTGATTTATAAATTGTTCTGAATAATAAAAACATTTTTCATTAACTAATTATTTCAATTGATAAAAAAATATTTAAAAAAGATGTTCTTCAAATCGTCTATTTTCTACAAAGCAAATGGAGTTTTAGTGTCAAAATCTAAAATATTCCTAAAAAAGAAAAAAAAAAGAAAATACAAGAGTAATTACAAGTGAATATACATGTGCAAATTTGTATCTCTCTAAAGTCTCAAATGTTTTTCTATAAAAAAAAAGTCTCATGTGTTTTAGATTGAAAAATAAAATCCGATCACAAGATATCTCAAGATTTTTACAAAAAAAAAAAAAAAAAAAGCAAAAGAAGAAAAAGAAAGAAAAAGTCCCATAAAAGAAGGATAAGTATATTGAAAATCCTAAAACTTATCAACAAAGTACAATTTAATCTTCAAATTTTCAAAAAAGTACAGTGAAATTTTAAAAATTGTTATGAAAAGTGTAATCAATAGAAACAACTTTGTATTTTCTTTTTTTTTAAGTTTTAAGATACGATTGTAGTTTCGCGATAAGTTTTACGATTTGTTTGCACTTTCTAAAAGTTTTTGGGACTTGATTGCACCATCATGATAAGTTTTAAAACTCAATTAGCTTGTTGAAAGATTTATGATTTGTATTTTCATGACAAGTTATAGGACTTCTAACTAACTAACTAACTAACTAACTAACGTACTTATAGAAAAAAAAAAAAAAAGATGAATAATCGACGAAATTACATGAACCCAAGTCCGGACGGGGCCCCAAGAGCAAAGCCCGGTCCACGACGGACCTCAAAAGCGCAGTCCGTCCAAAAGCCAAGCAACGCGCCTCAATTCGAAATTCAAACTCTCTCTCTCTCTCTCTAAAAAACCATCATTTCTCTCTCTTCGCTCCCTGCGTCATTCTCCTCTCGAGAATCTTCACATCCTTCTTCCTCCCTCCCTCGCCCCGCCATGGCCCAGACGCTCCCCCTCCAGACCAGCAACATCGCCAACACAGCCGCCGCCGCTCCGGCGCCGGCGGCGGGGCGCAAGGGCAAGACGGTCGAGGAGACCTACCAGAAGAAGTCCCAGCTGGAGCACATCCTCCTCCGCCCCGACACCTACATCGGCTCCGTCGAGAAGCACACCCAGTCGCTCTGGATCTACGGCGGCGGCGACGACGGCGGCGGCGGCGAGATGGTCCACCGCCCCATCACCTACGTCCCGGGCCTCTACAAGATCTTCGACGAGATCCTCGTCAACGCCGCCGACAACAAGCAGCGCGACCCCAGGATGGACGCCCTGAAAGTCACCATCGACGCCGACCGGAACCTCATCAGCGTCTACAACAACGGGGACGGCGTCCCCGTCGAGATGCACCGGGAGGAGCACGTCTACGTGCCGGAGCTCATCTTCGGCCACCTCCTCACCAGCAGCAACTACGACGACAACGTGAAGAAGACGACCGGGGGAGGAACGGGTACGGCGCTAAGCTGACGAACATATTCTCGACGGAGTTTGTCATCGAGACGGCCGATGGCAGGAACGGCCTCAAGTACAAGCAGGTATAGACGGCTGATGTTCTTCGATGCGCCTGTGTTACCATTTTTCTCTGGATTTCATGATTTGGGATTTCTTCAAGTTTGTTTCTTGATGTTAGTCTTGTACATTGCTCTGGTGGGAAGGCAATTGTCTCTGTTTAAGCTGTGCCCTTTTTAGGTATTGGAGTTCAGCTGCCCTTGTTTGGTCAGAATGGTGCTTTTTTTATACTTTTCAGGACGTCATGTAGTAGTTTCTGCTTAAGGTTGTTGCTACTTTTTTAGGATAGTAAACGCACTCATTTTGGTCTACCGTGGAAAAATGTTCTCACCATTTTTACTGGGTTAGTGGAATCGATTTGGTTTAGCTTTTGTAATGATCTGTTCAATGATTTAAAGGTTTTCTCGAAGAACATGGGAGTGAAAGGTGCACCTGATATCAAGGCTTGCAAGGCGGGCGAAAACTGGACCAAGGTCTCGTTCAAACCCGACTTGGCAAAGTTTAACATGACCCACCTTGAAGATGACGTGGTTGCTTTGATGAAAAAGCGAGTGATTGATATGGCTGGGTGTCTAGGAAAGACAGTAAAGGTCGAGCTGAATGGGAAAAGGGTTCCTGTCAAAACATTTGCTGAATATGTCGGCCTCTATTTAAAATCTGCCTCTAAAAATAGACCAGAATGTCCCCTCCCAAGGTTCTCTTCCTTTTCTTTTTGTTCGACTATAATCATTTTGTAGTTTGGGATGGTATTCTGATAGCCAAATTTACTGATTGGATCAGGATTGAGGAGACTGTGAATGAGAGGTGGGAAGTCTGCGTAAGCCTAAGTGACGGACAGTTTCAACAGGTACTTTGAACTCTTTCTTCTGGTAACACCAAATATAGAGCTAGTACTATTGAATGAATTTGACATCGTGAATTCTTCAACAGGTCAGCTTTGCGAATGCGATAGCTACTATCAAGGGAGGAACACATGTTGATTATGTGACCAACCAGATTGCCAACCATGTTATGACTGTTGTGAACAAGAAGAATAAGAATGCCAACCTCAAAGCCCATAACGTTAAAAGTCATCTATGGGTTTTTGTCAATGCCCTCATTGACAATCCTGCATTTGACTCTCAAACCAAGGAAACTTTGACACTTCGTCAAAGCAGCTTCGGATCCAAGTGTGAACTATCTGACAAGTTCCTACAGAAAGGTTGGACACTCTTTAGTGAATTTAATGAAACTGATCAATCTATTTCTAGGTAAATTTTGCTTATGCTTGCTATAATGCAGTGGCAAAGTCTGGAATTGTTGAGTCTCTCCTTTCATGGGCAAATTTCAAGCAGAGCAAAGACCTAAAGAAAACTGATGGATCAAAGAGAGAGAACCTCCGTGGGATTCCCAAGCTTGAGGATGCTAATGACGCTGGAGGTAGAAACTCTGATAAATGTACCCTGATTTTGACAGAAGGAGATTCAGCAAAGGCCCTTGCAGTAAGTGCTGGTAGCTTTTGGATGTGACGCATGGAAACCACCTTAATTTTTGTGGTGAACATTTTCCAAGAGTTGGCTAACCAAACTGCATTGATGCAGATGGCTGGGCTTTCTGTTGTTGGTCGAGATCGTTATGGAGTGTTTCCTTTGAGAGGTAAATTACTCAACGTGAGGGAAGCCAGCCATAGTCAAATAATGGAAAACAAAGAGATACAATACATCAAGCAGATTCTTGGGTTGCAGCAAAATAAGGATTATGACAGTGTCAAATCTTTAAGATATGGTCATTTGATGATAATGACAGACCAGGTTTCACTCTTCTATGGATTTTGTTTTGTATGATTTTTCTGTCAAGCAGTGCCACTATTGTAAATGCTTTTCATAGTATTGTGAATAAGTATATATTGCTTTTTGGATGTGCATTTGCAGGATCATGATGGTTCCCACATTAAAGGCCTTTTAATTAACTTCGTTCATTCATTCTGGCCATCATTGCTCAAAGTTCCATCTTTCCTAGTTGAATTCATCACTCCAATTGTCAAGGTGGGGATGATTAAATTAAGTCGATCATCTAAACCGTTTTTGGTAGATGGAAGAAAAGCTTTAAGCCTTCTCTAATTGTGACTACAGGCTACTCATAAAAATGGAAGAGAATTAAGTTTCTATACAATGCCGGAATATGAGTCCTGGAGGGAAAGTTTGGGGGGCAGTGGAAGTGGGTGGTCAATCAAGTACTATAAGGTTTGTCTACATCATTGAAGTATAATTCAGTTACTGTCTGTTATGAATAACATTGTTGAATGATCCCTGCAGGGGTTGGGAACAAGCACCTCAAAAGAGGGGAAGCAATATTTCCAAAATCTTGACATGCACAAGAAGGATTTTGTATGGGTTAATGACCAAGACGGGGATGCAATTGAGTTGGCTTTTAGCAAGAAGAAGATTGAAGCAAGGAAGACTTGGCTTCGTCAGTTCGAGGTTGGAAGTGCTGTCTGAATTATAAGAACATGAAGTACTTGTTGCATTTTTAGATTTGACTTAATGGAATTATGAATTTGTTTCCTGCAGCCTGGTACTTATCTTGATCAGAAGGAGAAGCTCATCAAGTACAGTGACTTTGTTAATAAGGAGCTGATATTGTTTTCTATGGCTGATCTTCAAAGATCAATTCCTTCCATGGTTGATGGCCTCAAGCCTGGTCAAAGGAAAATTCTATTCTGCTCATTTAAAAGGAATTTCATCAAAGAAGCAAAGGTTGCCCAGTTTTCTGGTTATGTATCTGAACATTCAGCATACCATCATGGTGAACAAAGTCTTGCTAGTACCATCATTGGAATGGCACAGGATTATGTAGGCAGCAACAACATTAACCTTCTCATGCCGAATGGCCAATTTGGGACTCGCAACATGGTGAGAGTATTTCATATATCACTGAAGATAATCAGTTTGTCTGCAATTTTTTTTTATTTTTTTTATTTTTACTTACATGAAAATGTGACTTTGGTAGGGAGGAAAAGATCATGCAAGCCCTAGGTACATATACACGAAGCTTTCGCCAACTACACGGTTCCTCTTCCCGAAGGATGATGACAACCTCCTGAGCTACTTAAATGAAGATGGGCAATCTATTGAACCAACTTGGTAATTACTCATTATAGGACCCCTGTTATTCATTTAACCCAAACGAAAGTGTTAGCTAATACTGGTCTTGTTATGCAGGTACATGCCTATCTTACCTATGGTTCTCGTCAATGGTAGTGAAGGAATTGGAACTGGATGGAGTTCTTACATCCCCAACTACAATCCAAGAGATATTATTGCCAACCTGAGACGTTTGTTGAATGGTGAAATGATGGAGCCCATGGATCCTTGGTATCGCGGATTTAGAGGGACCATTGAGAAAACAGCTACGAAGGAAGCCGGCGTTACTTACACTGTTTGTGGGATAATCGAGGAAGTTGATGATACCACACTGAGGATCACAGAGCTTCCGATACGTCGATGGACTCAGGATTACAGGGAGTTTTTGGAATCATTATCAACTGGAGACAAAGATAAAGCAAAGGATCCTTTTGTCAAGGTAATGAGCTCTCAAGCAACCCAACCTCATGCGTCACATCTTATCTTTGAATTTTTCGCTAAAATTTCAATTGCCAATTGCAGGAATTTAGGCAGTACAGTGATGATGTAACCGTACATTTTGAAGTTATGTTGACAGAGGAGAACATGATGATAGCAAAGCAAGAGGGTTTACTGAAGAAATTTAAGCTGACCTCATCGATCAGCACGAGTAACATGCACCTGTTTGACCCAAACGGAGTGATTAAGAAATATGACAGCCCTGAACAAAGTATGCTAATCTTTCTGCTTAGCTCACGATCAGCCATGTTTTAGTAGGATTTAACTTATATATGGTATTCAAATCCATGTCTCATTTTAAATTAATCATCTTTCTTTCTGCAGTTCTAGAGGAGTTTTTCCACTTAAGGCTTGAGTGTTATGAGAAAAGAAAGGTAATCCCAGTGAAAGCGAGGAAATGTCTTCAGTTATTTACTTGTGCTCCAAGGCTTTTCATATGTGACCTGGTTGCAAATAGCATATTATGAGTACTTTTCTATTTCTCCCTTGCAGAAAATTTTGCTGGAAAACTTGGAGTTGAAGTTAGTGATGTTGGACAATAAGGTTAGGTTTATTCTTGGTGTTGTCCATGGAGAGATCATTGTGAGCAATCGAAAGAGAGCAGATTTGTTCCAAGAGCTGCAAGCAAAAGGCTTTACACCATTTAGGAAGGAGACTAAAACAATTGAAACAGCAGTGGCTGGGTCAACGGATGATTCAGAAGAAACAGAAGAGAACTCAGAGGCCACCACTAAAGGAGTGAAAGCCAGTGACTATGAGTATCTGCTCTCCATGGCAATTGGCACACTTACCCTCGAGAAAGTTCAGGAATTATGTGCTGATAAGGACAAGCTTGTTGACGAGGTTGATGCCCTGAGAAAAGCAACTCCAGAGAATTTGTGGTTGGAAGATCTTGCTGCTCTAGAGGAAAAACTTGATGTATGATTTTTGATGCCCTCTTGACATTACTTTAATTTATTTTCTGTTTTGACTAATGCTCTCTGCTGTGCTATCCAGGAGCAAGAAAAAGTGGATGCCCAAGCAGAGGAAACGAGAAAGGCAAGAAGCAAAGCAAATGGAGTCGGCACAAAAGTTTCTAGACAGGCACCAAAAAAGCCTCGCAAGAATGACACTAAAGCTAACAATCCAGAAGCTCAAGCAGAAGTCACTCAAGGATCAACCGTCACATTGGAAGCAGGTTATTATGGAATTCATGTTATAACTTGAAACTGTTTGCATTATTATTGTCATATGGAGTCACTGACAGTAGATGTCTCTTTTTCAGGAAAGGCTGCTGATGTTGCAAAACCAAAACGTGGTGGCGGTGCTAGGAAAGCTCCGGCTCCAAAGGTGTGTTTGGTTTCTTCCTTCTAAGTAAAATCAAGGCAAGTGTCTTGGACAACATTCACATCTCTGTTTTCATTTATACAGCCTAGCAAGAGTGCCTCAGTTTCAGATGATGACGAGGATTTCGAGATGCTTGACTTAAAAGAACGACTTGCTGCATATAACCTTGAATCTTCACCAGACAATTCATCAGGTAAGAGGTTTCGCCAAAGTGACTTTTGTTTGTTCGACTTAAAAGTCAATTCCATTTGTAAAGATACTGGGTACATTAGATAGTGAAGATTAAGGAGCATCTGTTGCATTGGGATCATGTGCCACATTTGCCCAAAGTTTAACACATTTCCATGCAATGCAGCTCTAGAGGACAAAGTGCCTGAAATACCAGTCAAGGTGAAAGAACCCAGTAAAAGGGCTGCCACAAGGAAGAAGCCCTCGGTCATTCTCTCCGAGATTTCGGAGGAAGAAAATAGTAATGACAGTGGAGATGACGACTATGAGACAGTGGACTCTGAAGCAGAGGTGACAAAGAAGAAAGGAGGCAGAAAACCATCTGCTGCTGCGAAGAAATCAAAGCCACCTGCAGCAACAAAGAAAGGTCAAGCCAACAGGCAGCAGGCTCGGGGAACGACCCAACGGCTCTTGACCGAGATGTTAAAGCCAGCTGAAACCACTGGAGTTTCGCCAGAAAAGAAAGTACGAAAGATGAGGGCATCTCCTTTCAATAAGAAAAGCAGTTCTCTACTGGGAAAGGATGGTAAGGCAGACAGTTCCACAAGTGAGGAAATGTCATCCAATCCTATGTCTAAAGATGGTGAAGACGTGGTCGAGGTGGCCCCTCCAAAACGAAGGCCTCAGAGGGTGAACCGAAAGCAGACGACATATGTCTTGAGTGATTCTGAAAGTGAGAAGCCAACGGATGATTCTGACTTTGAAGAAAATGATGATTAGTTGATGTTAATGTAGCTTTTCCATGAATGGACAATGCTGTATACTTTCGAAACTCAGAAAGATGTGAAGTTATTCATTGGTTCCCAGTTGTTTGTGATCATCTCGTTCTTTCTCGGAGATGTTTCATGTAATCCCGTAGTCGTTTTTTTGTCGAACATCATGTGTTTGCGATGGGCATTTCCTCTTAACAGAATGGTTCCTTGCGGATGTGATGTTTGACTGAATTTATGATGGAATTAAATCCTAGTTTACCAAGGAAAATGAATTCTGCTCTCAGCTTGATCTATTGGTCCCAGCGAAAGCTTGAAGGGAAGTGCAGATCCATGGATGATCCGAGGATCGCATGGCTCAATAGACATGTCGCACATTAATTCCATGGAATTGGAAGGTGATTATTCTCAAGTACTCATCTGAGAAAAAATTGTGAAGTTGCTAACCATCATCTTTTGAAAATTATTTGGGTATCGCTTCTTTCATAAAGGAAATTACCATTTATGCCAAAAAATTTATTAGTTGTTGCAAAACTTAAAGATTATTCTTGTAATTTTAGCATAGAAATGAGATTGTTTGCTAAGAATAGAAATGAGAAGTACAATATGCATAGGCACTATATTAGGTGAAAGACGATGTTAGAATCTTAGCCTTATGATTTCAATGGTGGAGTTTTGGGGGGCATGCTACCTTTTTATGGAATTTGATGATCTCAGAACATGTGTGAAGTTGGTTTTTACTGGGCTTGGTTCTCTCACAACTACCATGAAGCAAATCTCTCTCTCTCTCTCTCTCTCTCTCTGTGCATATGCGACCGAGCTCGTGGCCAGTGTATTTTTGGGTTGGGTTTGGGGGCATTTAGCATATACATCGCTGGATGGTTAACCATAGGGTATGCACATAAACTCTAGGGTGCCTCTTCATTTTACATCAGCTGTCTTAATTTCTTTTTATGACTATAGCCTTTGTATTATCAGATAAATGCATTTATCCATTGCTTTGTTGGGGTTCGGTGGATCACATTGTTGTATGATCTGCAAGTAGCTATCTGCTAAAAAAGATGTGCAGACTAAGGAATTCCTTGATTACATCGCTGTATGGTTAACCATAGGAGTGGAACGGTTTGAAGAGCTAGAGTTGGGTCCATTGTTGCGACATCCCCTCATGTTACATTATTTTTCTATGAAGCCCAATACCACCGCAGCGTTTAAGATAACTAGCGAGGAGATAATTTCTTATCTTTGTGACTTTTTGGATACTTCTTTCAAAAAAATGTGCAGACTGAGGAATTCCTTGATTTCATTGGTAAGAAGCGATCCGTCTCAAGCAAAGAAAATCTTGCCGTACAAATTCAAAATTTGGGGTATGTAATGCGTGCAATGTTCTTCTGTTATTCATAATTTTATCATTTCGGAGAGGTTTTCTAAACAACAACAATTAACTATAGTCATTTTCATATGATGGAGCTCACTTCCTAATTATGAAGACAATCGGAAAATTGCTATCTAAATTCAAAACAAGCAGAAAATCTAGTGTAAAAATTTATATAATGCGACATGTTGACATCGTGTTATACATATCAATGTATACCAATATAATTTAGAACCCTTAGCTATTAAGAAAATCCTCGCATCACATGACAACACTCCAAATTCTTGATGGCTCACCGTCAAGATAGATAAGGGGAAATAAGAGTTTCCAAATAGATAGCATATTTGATGAAGAAAAGGTTGTACGGATAATCTTTGTAGGGATAATCTTTGTAAATATTATCCTCCGGATTGAACAGAATCAGCTGGTCTCTATTTATAAAAAAAAAAACAATTTTTCCACTCCTTATGCACACGAGGGGGATAGAAACCTTAGGAACAGCTAGGCAATCAACACTGAACCAATTTGTCCAATCAACATTCAACCATTTTGTCCATGAACCTCCTCTCCCATACTCATCCGTTATCCATGTGTGGATGTAGTTACCATAGCTGCTATATATGAACAGACTAGTCCCGTGAATCCTGAGATTCACGAGTCCCTGGGATTGTCCATCCCTTTCGACTTCAGGAGCCGAAAGCACCTGGTGTAATTTCTCTTCCGACAAATCAAGTGACAAAATCCCAGTCTCGCCCCACGACCCATAGACGTGCCAGTGTAAGGCCCCCTTCCAATAAACTCCGTTGCCACATACATCGAAACCGATTTCTTCGATTTCTTCGATCGGGAAATATATCCTTCTCCAAGAACTGGACTTAAGCGAAAATATTGCCACCCACCAAAATTGATTGAAATATTCGTGGATGCCCTCCACTATTTTGTAGTCATCAGATCGAGGGTCATATCCGAGTCCATAGAATGACTCATTGTTACGGTCAAGAAAATCACAATCTTCCTCGAGATCGGAAGAGGGCAATTCCCTATATTCCCTGGTGGTCCGGTTATATATGAGAAAAATGCCAGAGACAAGAAAACAAACCAGGCCATCACAGGACCCCACGATCTGCCAATTGCTGCTAGATTTGATCGTTTTGATCTTATGTGGTACCACCACGCGACCCTCACTGGCGTCGAGCTGTTTGAAGTCTATGGTCTCGTGGCTGCCAATGAAAATTCTCTGGCTAGGAATTAAATCCCCTGGTAGAACTTAATCTAGGGTGATGGCTTAATGGGACTAGGGGCAATCTTATTCTTGTACCTTTTTTGGTGATTGATGGTTTTATTAGTGATGGGCTTAAGGCCTGTCCGCCCAAGTTGGGCCCAAAAAGCCCGGCACACAGGAATAGGGCCCGTGGATGGAGGGACGTACAAAAGGGAGGATAGAGAGAGAGAAGACACCTCTTGGACAATTAGAACGTACGTACGTCTACCCCTCTCCTGTGCACTCTCTCTCCAAAAATAAAAAAGAAGAAACAGTAAGCATAAGGCACGTTCTTCTTCCCTTCAAGGCGTTATCGGATCGAACAGGGCCAAATCTCTTCCTCTTATTGGTGTCGGTGTCTAATCTGTGGCTAACAAAATACGCTCGAATACGTGGTGTGCTTTACGATCGGTGATACGTGAAGATTCTCGGGCTAGTCTTCCGCTTCCCTTTAGGGGTTCGATTTAGTGTCGAATCCGTTTTTCGGGGATCTGTTATTCCCAACATTGGTATCAGAGCCCTAGTTCACGTTTTCCCGACCTGTTTGATGTTTTTTGATTGATTTTTCGCTAAAGTAATTTGGCCGTACGGATCGGGGCGAGAAATCCCGACACCCGAACGCTGTTTGTCCTTTTTCCTGAGTTTCCGTAAGTCGGAATAAAATTTTAAAGGCACAAGATGAAAGGGCTCGTCGAAACGAGTCCGGCGACATGTCGTGCGTCACCGAGCGACGCCACACGTGCGGCCAGAAGGCGCTGCACGTGGGCGCGATGCGCTCGGAAGCGCTGGCTCGCTCAGCGCGTGCGGCGCACCCGCCAATCGGCGAACTGGCACTTGCGCGCCGCCGGCCGGCGAATCGGCACACGCCGGTCGACGGACCGACACGTGCTGACGTCAGCATGACGTCACCCAACGGTCGGTCACCGTTGGGATGACGCCATCGATGATGTCGATCTGCCGACGACGGTTGGGCTGGGCGGTCACCGCCCAGCCGACCCGACCTGACCCAACCCGACCGAACAGCGGACGAATGGCACATGCGCGGCACGTGCCGCGCCGACGTCGCGTGACGTCGGCCTAGCACATGCGCGCGGCATGTGCGTTCGGTTCGTCCGACCGGCCCAACCGGTTCGACCCGCCGCCCAACGACCCGCCGCCTTTTGACCCGTTGACCGTTGACCAACCGTTGACCGTTGACTAACGACCGTTGACCGGCCGTTGACCCAAAAAAAAAAAAGATTTGTTTCTTTTTTCAATTATGTCTATGTGGGTTATATGTAATTCATTGTTTATTCTGCATTTGTTACATGAATTATGGAAAATTATGTATTTTCCCTTATGTAAATTATGGATTATAAGTGATTCATTTTTAGTTTTGCATTTGTTGCAGGAACTATAATGCGTCATGCACGGATACCTGCAATCCCGAGAACGGACGAGGGAAATGCAAGACTTAAAAGGCTGATGTCAGATTTAGCTAATTATCGGTGGCATGACGGTGATTTAGTATCACATGTGGTCGGGGTCAATCGGATGATACAGAAATCATCTGGAATGGTTATCTTATGCCGGATTTTGAGAAGGTGCCGGCTTTGATGAACACTCTTCCACCTGAATGGCAAGTAGTGTTAGATCGGTTATGGGAGGTCAACGTGGTCTCGGATTATAGGAGGCTAGTGGAAGCTTTTGTAAGAGAGTACTATAGGATTGAGTTAGCCAAAACTTCAACCCTTAGATTGAGCGCCACATGGCGTAGAGTAAATGCGCCTTGGTGGCGACATGAAAGCTCTCCAAAAGTTTTTCCATGGTTGGCAAATGTGCCTTCGGTTTTCTCGGATGTTTTGTGATAGATCGAAGGGACATTCCCTATTTACTTCTTAGATTAATTATGAGATATTTTATAGGTGTAAATATCTCTTTCCATGTTGATATTTTTCTCTGTATATATTGTTTAGTGTAATGGATAGTTGTATTAGATGAAAGCATTGTTATTCTATTGGATATAAGATATTATTTGCTTTCTGTTATAGTTGACTGCTGTGGGTAGTTAATAGAAGTTTTTGTAACTTCATAGAATTTATTTTGCATAAGACAATTATATTAATAATAATTTTGAGTTAGGATTTTTGGAGGATGATTGGAAACATAGTGACCTTTTGATTCTAAAACCTTGCTTGAAATTATTCATTGATATGATGGGTCTATGCAAAGTGGATGCATAAATGATAGGCATTAATTATTCGTGCATATATGTCCGATGTGTTCAGATAGATGGTTTCAGCAACTAAGAACGTAATTGCTGATATGAACGGCAACAATTGTGAAATATTGTGTGGCATCCTAGAAATTCAAAGCCAAGCCTTAATGTGTGTTAAATGTTTTTAATTAGGTGATAGAATTTTATGGCTTATGCTTTAGCCAATTTGTCTTTTAATTTTATGAATTATGCTTGTGATTGTGGGAATTTAAATTTAATAAATTAATGCTTGGCCATATGATTTAAATTTCAATAATTAAAAATATTCGAGACTTTGGCCAAGGTGAAAAATTGAATTCAAAAATATTATGGAAGGAATTTCAAAAAAAAAAAAAATGAAAAAGGGGGTTAAATTCGAAATGGGCCTTGGGCCCATTAGCCTAAAGCTTGGTGGGCCAAGCTAGTTGGCCCATTAGGGCCCAAGAGGGGAGTTCGACCAGCCCAAAGGGAGTGGCCGGATGGGCCTAAGCCCAAGCCCAAACCAAAATTTAAAAAGAAAATGAAAAATGACAAGTGGCAAAGAGAATGGGCATGCATTGGTTGGTTTTGAGGCTTGTAATCATTACAAATGATGGGATTAAGGGAGTATAAGAGGGATGAGGAGAGAGAGAGTGGCCGGTTCTTGCATTTTTGGCCGAGAAAGGGAGAGAGAGAGAGAGGGTGTTCGAGAAAGGGAGAGGAGAGACCGAGAGGGAGAGAGAGGAGGCGGAGCCGAGAGGGAAGTGCCGCCTTTCGTCCGCCTAGTCCGACCACCGTACGCCGCCGTGTGCTCGCCGTTTGTTCATCTTGGAGGCAAGTGGAGTCCTTAACTTCTCTTGCATGTTTGTTTTGTTGGTTGCATGTTCGGTTTTAGGTGTGATTTGTGCGAAAAACCGAGGTAAGGGTTGGATGTGTTCAAGCCATGTGACTGTTTTCGTTCGGGTTTGTGGAAGTCAGTATCTTGTTCGAACTTGCATGTGTGTTTGGAGTGCGATTTTGGCTTCGGTGTCTTCATGAAAGTTGAAGCTAATATCTTGTAGTATGACATACTGAAATTTCGTAGAAAACGATGAAGATTTTAGGGGTCAAAAGTTCTATTATACGGAGACTTCAGATCTGCGAATTTCCTACTGACCTCTTGTTGATTTCTTGGTTGCATGTTGATTTCTGTTGGAGATCTCACTTTGTTGTCTTCATGAAAGTTGTAGGTAACATCTTAAAATATAACATACTCAAATTTGAAGAGAAATGAACGAGTATAGCCTAGTAAGTCGGCTAGATCTTGGAGATGATTGATTCTGTTGGAGTGTACTGAGACACCCGAGACTTCAAGGGCTTAAAAGATGATCATACTTTGGTTATTTGACCTAGATCTCTTCATGAAAATTGTAAAGGACATCTTGATACATAACATACTCTCTCTGAAGGGTTTTCTTGCCACAATTTTTGGGGCATAATGAAGCCGTCTTCTGTCCATTTACAAGTTTGGTATTGGTTTCCAGTATACTACATCCATCAGAATAATAGTGTTACTATAATATATATTTGTGTGTGTGTGTATGGAGTTTCCTAGAAACAAGCTCGACAGTTCAGCAGTTTGGAAGTTTAGAGGGAAAACAGGTAAAAGGTTTTAGGAAAGAAAATCAATTAATAAGAACATAAGCTTAATTCCATGAGGTGGATTGACAATGTATTGCATAGAAGTGCTTTTCGCATCTGCCAAGTGAAGCGCACTAGTTCTTACTATTTGAATTGATCAACTGTATACATTTAATTTCTGCCATAATGAGGTCATTGGCAGACATCACTGCTGAGTGCTACAATGCTTGAGTACCTTGCGGCTTCTCAAAAGATATGAAGTAGGGATTCCGTGGAGGCTTGTCCATGCCTCACCACCTCAATTGCGTATCTCCTGCTCACAGTTTGCCTATAAAAAAATAACCTCGAAGTATGGTTCACAATAAGTATGTCCTCGGAGCTTTGTCCCGGGAAAAGCACTCGCAGTATGTTATCCTCGGTGGAAGACTCATGAAGGGCCTGTGGAGGGCTTAGGGAAGAAAAATTTCTGGTCTTTTTGGCTACTGTTATGATCTCCTTTAACCGACACCTGTTTTTCCTTATTCTAACAACTGAAGGATGGTGGACACTCATACTTTCATGATCCTATTCCAAGGACAAGGCAATAAATGATTATACAAATAGTGAAAAACCAAAGTGATGAGGATTTCGGTTTGTCTATAGTTGACATTAGGTATTGGTTTGGGTTAGTAATGGATCTTCGATCTTCATGCTGGGTTAACGGGAAGGGGTAAAAGAAGAAATGAATGGACGGAACTATTCCTTTATTAGTACTTTATAACACGTTAGCATATGATGCATCTGTCCGTATTTCTTATGAGGTTTTGCCCGATTGTTTCAACTCGAGAGATTCTATAAAATTCGAAAAACTATTCTGAACCAAGATTTCCAGTGGTTCAATTAAGTTCTTGATTTGCTTTTGCTCAATAGTTTGAGCTTTGATGAGATAAGTCCATGTTGGTTTCTTGGCGAAGCATTGCAAAGCCAAGGAAATCATCCTTACGCACATAAATGAACCTTCCGTTAAACCTGTAAACCAAACCCTAGAGGAGATATTATTACAAGTTGGCCCCTTTTGCATTGTGATGCCAGGCACCTCATTGGCTGCTAATGAGAAGTTGCCTTCACAAGAATTGATAATGCTCAGATCCTACATAGGAAAACAAAACACAACTCATGAGATAATCTACTTTCCATTATCCTTCCAATGGGATTGATACTTCTTTGGATCGGTACAATATCTTCTCAGCGTGGAATGGATTATGCTAAATTCTTGAGAACTGCAAATATTTGGGACTGAGCAAAAATGTGCCATGCTTTCTGAATTGGGGCTTTAGTGTAGGACTCCTAATTGGACTGCAAAATCTTTACTGAATAATGAATCTCCTTGTCAATGTCATATGTGTTCTTTGGATGATAAATCTTGTGAAGACTGTAATAACTAAATCGCGTGATGATGCATTTTGAGCAACTTTGTTTGATGCATATGTCTTTTATTAATTCAAACTTGAGTTGAACTGCAAACTATGTTTTACTCTTTTCTGTAATGATATGCGTGCTCTCTTTCCTGTCCTTTTCCAACATCCTCTTTCTTCAAACTACTGATTCTGGTGGTGAAAATCGTGTATCAACATCAGGATGGTTGTAGGTATGATGCTGTATTGCATGATGGTTGATTTAGTGTATTGCTGGTTTGCTTTTCAAATTTGCATATCTCATTGTTGTTTCGTTTGAGCTAATATTAAAGAAGTAATTCTTGATTGTAGAAGCGGCTTTCTTATTTTTTCCGACAATTTTTCCGTTATCATCTGGGGATGGAACTATCTACATATGTTGTTGCCATCATGTAGTTAATAGCGATCAACTTCAAATTACTGCAAGTTTTGAGTGTGGATGCCTGTGGGATGTTAACTGGGTGTTTGATGATAGTCATAATTACCGAGAAAATTCTGGGGATACCATTAGCAAGTATCAAAAGAAACTGTCTGGAATAAGAATTCTTTCACCCTAGATTACGCAACTACGTCCTGGAAAGGTTTTGCTTGAAAAATTCATTGGCAGATTATCATCGTAACCCCTAGTTGTGATTGATGTGTGATGTGATTATTCATCTTTCCAAGTGCAAGCAATCACAGTTCATGCCACAAATAATTACTTCGCAACAGCATTTATCGATAGTACACAGTGCTTTTATGAGTTTTCAACCGATTTATGTCTCGCTCAGGTTTCAGAACTCTCTCTCTCTCTATGCGTGAGGGCGCATGCGCGCAATTTTACTTGTAGATCAGCAGAAAACTTGTGTTAGTTGTACTATGTGTAACGGATGTTCATGAAAAAAACAATTATATATAATGATTGAGCAGAAAAAGTGCCAGGCTCCTCCAAAAACTGCATTTGCTTTGCACTTGCAGTGCTTTTGCAATCATGTATACATATTGAAGCATATATTATAGTTCAAAAAAGCTCATGACAAGTGGTAACATCGGTTTATGGCACAATTTTTTTTTTTTTTCCTTTGGAAAGAATGTTCCTTGTTTAAATTGTCTGGGAACGACTTTCCTTGACTTTTGAAATTCTTTACCTGAGTGAATATGATATTCTCAAAACATTGCCTGAAGCAATAAGATAGTTTTACTGTTGCTGCAATTTTTTTTTTTTAGGTCATAATGCCAAAGTGCTTTTGATTATGAATGGTTGGGGTTGTCTGCTGTTATTTGTCAGAAGATAGTTTAAGATCTTCCTTGCTTGCTTTTTCTCCATCATTCTGTCAGAAGGCGCTTCAGGATCTGAGCGTTATACATCTGCATCTTTTCCTCCGAACAGTATTATCCTGGGTACTGGCACCTCGAATGCTGATGTTAAAACATGGGATGTGAAAACACGAAGGGAGTGTTATTGCTTTGGCTAGGTCCACAATTGTTTCTCAGTTGAATGGGCATTTTCACCACACCTGTTTCTTAGTCTTCATGCTTCCATGTAGTATAGGATATGATACGGCAATCTTGCATCCGACCCTGACGATTTGCATGTGCAGTATTCCATGGCCTATTTTCAGCCTTTGTTCCTCATGGTTAGTTTAGTCACTATATGGCAATTTGGCATGCTGTTAGAAAAAGGAGGGAAGTTGTTAGTGGCAAAAACTTTCGCACATTTTCAGCATGACACGGACAAGTTCTGGTATGACGTCCTCTTAGGCCAGCTTGTTGTAGAGAAAGTAGCTCTGGGATAGCAGTGAGCATTAGATGCCTTCCTGTTTGCTTGGATTTGTTCTGAAGAGTGAACTTTTTCTATAGAACTCCCTCAAAGAAGGTTATACATTATACTGGTTCTATTTTCTCTTATTTTATAAAGGGAAAAAAGAAAATATGAAAAGAGAGAGGGGAGGGAGGAGGGGAGAGGAGGGTTGGCTCAGTGAGTGTAAATTATTAGCGCAAAGAGTAACTACGACCGAGTCTGTCCCTTGAGTTACAGTTGAATTTGATCATAGTGGATGTATCCTGCACTTGCCGGCGCAACATAAGGTGATTTTCTATATGGTAGATTTTGTACTTGACTTGTGAGAATAATAAGGTAATATAGGATGTATTTGCTTACAGAATGTTTGCCCGTTCTTCATTTTCATTATTTTTGGTAGCGTCCCTTGCTTTCAATTTCTCTGATAGCTGAAAACTATTACCTGAAAAAATTGGAAAGTAGTGTGTTTTTGATAATTTGGTTATAAGAAAATTCCACCAAACGAGTGGTCAGAAAAAGTGTGAGAATAAAAAAATGTGAATTTTTTGAAATCTTTCTACTTGTGAAATTTCAAAAAAAAAATTTCTGAGAGCACCATAACTTTATGCACCGATGAGAGGATTATTTTACTTCTTAAGCATTCGAGGTCGAGGGACTTCATGTTCTCCTACTATTCTGTCCAGTGGAAATGCATGTTGTGATTCCGACTCCCCTCCTATTTCGTTTAGTAGTGCCAACTATGTTGGGAAACAACCTAAATATTATGTGCTTTGCCAGAGTATATCAAGTTGCCAGTGTAAAATTAGAGCGGAATTGTGTCAACTTTTTCGCTTCTCTATCCTAGATAGGTTCTCTCCGGACCTTCTCCTTCTCTCCTTCCTTGTACCAAACTTAAATATGTCGTGGCTTCTTCAAAAATAGTGTACTGAGGACACTCGCTAAAACTGATTTAAGATACTTAATTGACAAGTTACTTTTTCAAATATAGTTTCCAATCATCAAAATTTCTTCTTGTTTCGGGGTGATGTATGTCCTAGATCCATGTAGGAGATCCTGCTTAGAGAGAAGTGACTCAATGGTCATTGATGATGAAGTGGAGATGCGAGAGCGAATAGATTGCATGCTAGTGTAGCCGTAGTGACTACATGCAAGATATCAGGAAGAAAGACAAATAACTCATACAATTCTTCTTGTCTACAGTACACTAAACATCGGCAATCAAACTCCATCCAGAGGGATAGCTGGCTAAATTAATGTTGTAGTGATATTGAAATTGGTTAGTTTCTCTTTTCCAACAAACGAAACACCAATATCTTAGTCAAAGATTATTATTAAGCAATTGCACTAATATATCGGAGGCTCCACCTAAGTTTCTCACAACATATACAAAGGAAGAGAAACTCGGCCTTCCCCCTTTCCAGAATGCATAAAACAAGCTGTGCTACCCATGTAACTTCAAAAGTTTTTCTTTTTAAAAATAAATAAATAAAACATTATTTATCTATTTTAAGTCAGAATAACTATACAAGATAACCGTATCAGCAATTTGCCTAGTTTCAATTGAACCATTCATAATCAAAAGCAATTCAGCATTATGACCTAATAAAAATTGCAGCATAGTAAAACTATCCTAAAGCTTCACACAATGTTCTCATAATATCAAATATACTCGGGTAATGAATTTTAAAGTTAAGGGAAGTTATGCTTAGACTATTTAGGCGAGAATCATCTTGATGTAACTAGAAGTCCTCAGCCTTTTTTTTTAACTATAATATATGTGTTGATATGTATATATGAGTTGAAAAAGCACTATAAGTGCAAAGCAAATGCAGCTTTTGAAGGAGCCTCGCACTTTTTTTGCTCAATCATTATATATAAATTTTTTTTTTTACCAGGAAAATCATAACAAATAATACAACCAATATATGACTAGTGTCGATGTTCGTGTAAAATTGCGTGCACTCGCGCCCTCTTAGAGAGAGAGATTTCCAAAACTTGAGTAAGACATAAACCAGTTGAAAACTCATAAAAGCACCACATATTATCGAGATATGCGGTTGCAAAGTAGTTATTTGTGGCATGAACTATAATTCCTTGTACCTCGAAAGATGAATAATTACATCACACATTAACCACAAATAGGGGTTATGTCATAATAATCTGCTCAACAATGAATTTTTCAAGCAAATTCTTTTAAGACATTGTTGGCAATGATCTAGGGCAAAAGAATTTCTTATTCCATACAGTTTCTTTTAATACTTGCTAGTGATATATGCAGCATTTTCTGGGTTATTATGACCATCATCAGACCCTAAATTAACATCCCAGCATCCACGGTCAAAACTTGCAGTAATTTTAAGTTGGTCCTTACTAACTACATGACGCAACATAATTAGATAGTTCAATCCACTTCCACGATTCTTTAATTTTAGCTCTAATGAAGCAACATTGAGATAAACAAATTTGAAAAGCATTTCATCATTACAGTAAACCAACGATCATACATCACAGCAACAGATCTACATGCTCATAGATCTTAAAGATAAGTATGATAATCGTGAAGAAGTCAATAGAGTATCAATGAATGCAAGAATTTCCTAAATATATAAAAATTTATATCATGCGACATATTGACATATCAATGTATACTAATATAATTTAGAACCCTTAGCTATTAAGAAAATCCTCGCATCACATGACAACACTTTAGATTCTTGATGGCTCACCGTCAAGATAGATAGGGGGAAATAAGAGTTTCCAAATAGATAGCATATTCGATGAAGAAAACGCTGTACGGATAATCTTTGTAGGGATAATCTTTGTAAGTATTATCCTCCGGATTGAACAAAATCAGCTGGTCTCTATTTATCAAAAAAACGATTTTTCCGCTCCTTGTGCACACGAGGGGGATAGAAACCTTAGGAACAGCTAGGCAATCAACACTGAACCATTTTCTCCATGAACCTCCTCTCCCATACTCATCCGTTATCCATGTGTAGATGTGGTTAATATAGCTGCTATATATGAACAGACTAGTCCCGTGAATCCCGAGATTCACAAGTCCCGAGGATTGTCCATCCCTTTCGACTTCAGGAGCCGAAAGCACCCGGTGGAATTTCTCTTCCGACAAATCAAGTGTCAAAATCCCAGTCTCGCCCCACGACCCATAGACGTGCCAGTGTAAGGCCCCCTTCCAATAAACTCTGTTGCCACAAACATCGAAACCGATTTCTTCGATTTCTTTGATCGGGGAATATATCCTTCTCCAAGAACCGGACTTAAGCGAAAATATTGCCGCCCCCCAAAATGGATTGAAATATTCGTGCATGCCCTCCACTATTTTGTAGTCATCAGATCGAGGGTCATATCCGAGTCCATAGAATGACTCATTGTTATGGTCAAGAAAATCACAATCTTCCTCGAGATCGGAAGGGGGCAACTCCCTATATTCCCTGGTGGTCGGGTTATATATGAGAAAAATGCCAGAGACAAGAAAACAAACCAGGCCATCACAGGACCCCACGGTCTGCCAATTACTGTCAGGTTTGATCGTTTTGATGTTATGTGGTACCGCCACACAACCCTCATTGGCGTCGAGGGTTTTGTAATCTATGGTCTGGTCGCCGCCGATGAAAATTCTCTGCCTAGGAATTAAATCCCCTGCCTTGAGCCTCTGCAGATGCGACTTGGCGAAGCCTGGGCCAGAGATTAGAGACCGCCACCGTTTGCAGACGACTTTGAATCGCACCAACGACTCGGCCGGAACCCTCAAGAGTATGTCGATGAGAATCTCTTCGGGCAAACTTTCAGCCATTAGTTTCGGCAAATAGCCACAGCAGCCTGTTCATCGCCAAGGTTTTGAGTTAACAAGTGTTCAGTAAAAGCCACGCAACAACAACGATAATTCAAGAGTCAAAAGAAGCGTTTTTTTTACTCGGGAAATTCTCGGTTGAGGTCGACTGGGTCGGCTATTGGCCGTAGGCGTGGCTTTCTCGAGCCCACGAGGCCGTCGACGGAGCCGGGCGGCGGCGGCGGGGGGCGCGTCGCCGGCGTACGCGGCGGTCGCGCGGTGGAGTCCGGCAGGTGGGCGGAGGAGGCGAGGCGGAGGGAAGCGAGAGAGAGCGAGCGGGCGTGTGGGGTCGCGTTTCCCGAACCCTGGAAATTGGCGCCTGTGAATTGGTTTTATATGTGCTGTTGCCGACCAAAAATAAAAATAAAAAAAAAAAAGCTCAATACTATAAAAAAATCCCAAATTGATATATTATGACAAATATAGGGAAAATGTCACAAACAATCCCTAAACTTCCACTTAATGTGCAATCTCGTCTTTAGATTTTTAATTTGTTCAATTTGGTCAATGAATTATCGATAAATATTCGATTTAGACTTAACTATTTGACAGACCAATTTCGTCACTAAGAACTTTCGATATGTTCAATTTGATCCATGAACTATTAACAAATGTTCTATCTAGTCCATTTGTTTATTCAAACTGTTAAGTGATGACGTGGAGCATTAATTGATGACGGGGTGCTAAGTTGGATTACTAAAATTATGATTCAATATATATTTTAAAAAAGAAAAACAAATTAGGGTCAACTAGATATGAGAGCACTGATAACAAAAGCAGAGAGAATAAGTAGTTCTATGTCTTTTTTTGGATGGTGGCCATAATTTAACCTGTTTTAAATCTAATTTCCATGTGGATATTCCACATGTCCTTTTTATTTTATATTTAAGAGACTAAAAGTCATGGAAGCCAATTTCATTAACTTTAACTAATGGAATAACGAAATTAGTCAATTTTCAAATAGTCAGGGATTAGATCGGACATTTATCGATAATTCAAGAGCCAACTTGAACAAATTAAAAGTCTAAGGACGAGATTGCACATTAATGGTAGTTCACGGACCAAATTGAGCAAATCGAAAGCTTAGGGATGAAATTAAATATTAGATAAAAGTTTAGGGACCATTTGTTTACCCCAAACTATTTTTTTGATCATGAAAAACCCCAAACTAGTACACTTGTCACAAATTTACCACGACCGACCATAAAAAAAATCTTAAACCTGGTACACTTATGACAAATTTACCCAAAATTAATTTATTCAACTGCAAAAAATCCAAAACTGGTAAATTTGTGACAAATATATCCTCCACTAAATTGGATTAATACTACAAAAAAAATTACAAAAATTGTAAAACTGTGACAAACGGAGCGTAAAATTCCAAATTAGTATACCAATTAAATATCACGTGTCATTTAACTTAATAATTTGACAATAAAATTGAATGAAAACTAACAAATGGTAAATTTGTCACAAATGAACTAATTTGGGGTAAATTTGTCAAAGATATACCAGTTTGGGATTTTTTGTGGTTAAAAAAATAATTTGAGATAAATTTGTCATAAATATACTAATTTTGGGTTTTTTAGGATGTTAACCAAAAATAAAAAAACACATTATGCTATCTCGCCCTATGAATTTCACATGATATCCTTGGCAGAACAATAATTCCAGCACCAAGACTTCACCTGTCCGTCTTCTCTCGTCTTCACTGAGAAAGGGTTCCATCTTTGCCAATAGGTAAAACGATCTTGACCATCACTAAACTTTTAATTTATTTAATATAGTTTTTGAGCTATTGATAAATATTCAACATAACCTCTAATTGTTCAAAAAAAAAAACCTCTAATTTATATAAAATGTTTAAAAGTTCGGAACCAAATCAAACAAGTTAAAAGTTCATAATTGACATTGCACATTAGACCAAAGTTTAGAGACCACGTTAAATAAATTAAAAGTTCATGAATAACGTTGTACATTGAATTGAAAGTTCTGAGTTCATTTGTGTAACTTTTCTTTTGTAAAAATTAAAGTTTTCTCAAGTAACATATGAAATGATTTTACTCATATCTACCTCAAAACATGAAGCTAAAGCAAAATAAATTACTACGAGTGTCTAAGGGCGGTCAAGGCTTTTAGCTCCATCAAAATTTTGGCTATATCCCAAAATGACGGTGATTATCTAAAGTTAAGAGAACGTTTAAACCTTAAATTCATCACTTTAAATGATTGATACATTGGTCAGTTTTAATAAATGGCTAATATGGGTTTTACCTACTTTCTTTTCAATTTTTTCTTCTTGTTTCCTTCTTCTTCTTTTTTTCCTTTTCTTTTTCCTTAATTTCTCTTTGCCATCTTCTTGTTCTACTGTGAGCACACATAAAACCTAAGCTTGCAGTAGCTAGCCATCCGCTATGTCGTGTGGCCTCCATCTCCATCACGCCTTTGTGAGCCTTGCAACGCCATCGCCTATGCCAACCCGAGGTCATTGACCTTCGTTCGAGGACGGGGATAACATTTTGTTCTTGTAGCTTATTTTTCTAATAGGAAATTTCGCCTTTTGAAGTGAAAACATAAAATTAAGGAACGGTAGAATGGAAGGACCAAAGTTTTGGGAAGCAACATGAAAAGAGGGGAAAGTCGAGCAAGCGCGGGTCTTTTGACGTGCCATTTGAATCTTTCGCAGGCATGCATTGGAGCTTAGGGGGACCTTTTCACCTGGCCATCCTCGAAGGTTTCTTTTCTTTTCTTTTTTCGGGATATTCAACTCAACAAATGCATGTCGATTTTCATACTGATTTGAGTTGAACGATGCTTGCTACATCATACGTCCACACGCGGAATATTTTCTGGTGTCATTTTTGTAATTTGAGTTGATACAACGAAAAACTTTAAATTGACACATTAATGACAAAAAATCTTGAATTGACAGTTGTAGGGTTGGGTTATGCTGCAATTGACTCGGGATCCATCTTATTCTAGAGGTTTCCTTTCTGCCCGATCTGTCACTGGATTTCTATCATATGTCTATTCTCCGGTGGCAGATGAACTAGGGAAGATATATTTGGTTGCAGATGAAAGGGTATCTACCAAATCAGAGCACTATCTTTATAAATTTTCCCGTTATAGTTTCGTTCTTGGCTGTACAATTTTTTCATATAGTTTATGGTGCCAATGACAGGTTCAAGTGGCGGTTTTTGATCTTCCTGAGGAGATTGCAAAGGAGTTGCTGAGTCAGCCAACACCACCTGGGAACACTATTACAAGAATTTCCAAGGTTGTATGAGGGCTCAAGATACCTCATAGGGTTGAGATTACTATGGTTCACTTAAATGCAGTTGCTTCCATGCTTAGATATTGCCATAGCGTCAGTTTTGGTGCTAATTGCATTTTCAGAGCTAATTCACTTTTCTTTTATATTGACAGTTACCTGCTCTGCAAGATGATGGACCCCCTAGTGATTTCTATGGTAGATTTTCTAGCGGAGACGGGAGTCGTCGGCCAAGTCCTAGAGACCGGAGAGGATCGAGATCGTCCCGAAGTTGGGGCAGTGGTCGTGATGCTGATGATGATGTTGGTCTATTTAGACGTGGTGGCCAAGGTTCCAGAATTAAAAATAGCTGGAGTCGCCCCTCAAGAAACAACTATAATGATTGGCTTATAGGTGGTAGGCGATCCAGTAGGCCATCTTCGAGGGACAGGTATATCTTTCTGCCTATGCAAATCATGCGAGTATTCCCCGAGCAATTTTGTCCGCTCTTGGTACATATGGAATTGATGTAGCATTGCAGACTTGTGTTGGACATTTGATAAATTATCCTCCATCGTTTAGCAAATATATTCCTTTTCAATGACCAATGACATACTTGACATGGCCATGTAAATCTCACTGATATGGCATTGTGTCATGACAGGAGCTTTAGAGGATCGTGCTTTGAATGTGGGCAGGGCACAGGATATCTGAATGCCCCAGTAAGCAAGATTACTGATTGTATTTATTTAAATGTGTTGCTTTTCATACACTTAGCAAAAAGTGGAGGGTTCGCCGCCGCCACCAACGCTTTGTGCTCTACCTGCTTGTTTATAACAGGTTGGTCAATGTCTTTGTGCTGGAGAGACAATGAAAAGAGTTACAGTGATCAACCCCGATTTAGCCCCGGAGCTTCGGTATGCTTGGCATGGACCCCAAGTCGATCTTGCTGACACTCCTTACCAAATCGTTGATACTTAGGCTTTATTTGGTAACCATCCAAACAGAGCTAAATTCTGATTCTTTGTTTCCAGAATCAGTTTTGGCCTAGAATCGCATTTGGTAAAAATTTTGTTCCCGGGAACAAATTTGTTCCTCGGAATAGATTGGGAATAAAATCAAAAACCAAAAAAAAGTTGATTCTTGTTCCGGGAACGAATTTGAGAATCAAAATCAAGAACTTTTTTTCTTCCCTTCGGCCATCTCGCGACCGCCGTCCACCACTGCCCGCCACCGTCCGCCACCCGCTGCCGCCGTCCACCGCCATCCGCCGTCCGCCGCCACCGACCGCTCGGTCCGGCAAGCTCGCCGAGGCTCGCCAAACTAGGGCGAGGTCCGGCGAGCTCGCCGGGGCTGGGTAAGGGTTGGGCAAGCCTCGCGATGCCCAACCCCACCGGGGCCAGGCGAGGCTCGCCCGCCCCGCCGGTGGGGTGGCAGCCTCACCCGGCCTCGGCGAGGCCGGCCCGGCCACCGGCGGGCTAGGTGAGCCTCACCTGGGCCCGGCCGAGGCTCGGCCCGACGAGGGCCGGCCTCGCCGAGGGTCGGCAACGCTCCGGTAAGGTCGCCGGCCCTCGTTTGGCCGGTCGCCGGTCCGACGACCGGCCAAAAGAAGAAGAAGAAGATGAGAAAAAGGAAAAAAAAAATGAAAAAGAAAAGAAAAAAAGTAAAAAAATTATTTAAAAATTAAAATAAATTGATTTGGAAAACTAATTAATGAGCACGGTACCAAACGCAATTCTATTCCAAAATCAGAAATTTTGAACAATTACAAACGGCTTAAAATGTTTAGAATCAGTTCCCGGGAACAGAATAAAAAAGAATCAGTTCTAATCAAAATCTACTCCCGGAAACAGAATCGTTACCAAACGCGCCCTTAATATCTTTTTGATAGTTTCCCTTTGGCTAGAGAAAGAACTCTTCTTTATATGAGTTATCATGTCAACGTAAAGGTGTGTTGGGATCAATTCTTGTGAAACCTTATATGGATCTTTTTGGAATGGGATGTCTCCTCCAATTTAGTTGCGAACGGTTGCTTTCATGGACTCGTGTCATCTGGCAATCTTACCATAGGCTTATGATGAAGATAAAACTAGTTTATAAGCTCACCATGCACGGGACAGGAACATCGGAAATTATCTTATGGTGTCTTCCAATTTTGCATGTTTTAGTGATAATTTGAGTGATTGTTGTATGTGCTTATGTTTCTGCCGATTATGGAAAATTGCGCCTGCTGATGAAAACAATGTCTCTTAGTTCATTTTCGTGGCGCTCGCTGCCACATAATCGAATTAGGAGCTGAATCTTCATTTAGGTCGAGCTCTTATATAATAGAAGTACAAAGGAGACAATTATATTCGAAGATCTGTGAATTGGGTCGATCTTCATCTGAACTGAGAGTAGCAGGTCTAGGAACAGAGTGAATGGTATGTTAAAACCCTGAACTTTAAGGTAAAACAACAAATCTTAGCAGATCACTCGAAGTTCTGATACTAGCAAACTGAATAAACATGACAACCTAGATGCCTAGTAGATTAGGAAGGGAATTGCCCAACAAGTGTCTCAAATTTCAAATTTCAGGCAGACGACAAGGTTGCAAGATATTATCACTCCACCTGCTTGATCATTAGAACCGTGACAATGACTTGCTCCCAAATTAGTTGCTTTTATGATGAGTACACCAAATCGTCCAGACTGAGTTTTCGCTCTCCCTGTCCCATAGAATGAGCTATCAATGAACCAAAACAAAACCGCCGCATCGATGGCTGAAGCCAACTCCTTGAAGAGGACGTGTATTATTATTGCATAGATAATATCCAGAACCATCTAAAATACCATTCCGCTCAAGACAAACACAGCCAACTCTTTGAAGAGGACGTGTATTATTGCATAGATAATATCCAGAACCATCTAAAATATCATTCTGCTCAAGACAAACTACATAGAACATCAATTCGCATGTTACATGGTTACCTACGCCAGCAGCAAGGTCCCCTCTCTAGGATAAGGCTAAATGATCGGGCTTATATTCTGGCCCCCATCCATTCGGCTGTCTCCTGATCCAAAGTCTCCACCACATCATAAGTGATGGATGTGATTACCTGCAAGAAGCCTGTGGTGAAGCTGGTGCATCCAGGGGGCCTCACCGAAACGCATAAAAAACCGATCACTGCTGCTGAAGTCATGAAGAAAAATCCCAGACACTTTATGACTTGCCCTGACGTGTTCAAGTTCCCCTGGATAGCTGTTCAGCCCGAGTCGTTCTTGCAACCTGGTGACGTCTTTTATATCGTCCCATTCCATACAATCCGTGGCTTGCTGCGGCACAAAGCCTTTCCGTATGAGCTCTTGAATCAGCAGGAAAGGCCAGACTCCTGTGGAAGTGAAGATGAAGACAGTGAACACGCAAGTGAATTGTTTCAATTAAGATCGTGTCCGTATGATTCTTCTTCTGAAAGGAAAAAAATAGTGAAAAGGAGATCTCCAAATGCGTGCCAGAAAACTGAAAGATGCTGGCTTGGTGAATGTTATGCAGGAAACCTCACGTCCTCAAAAAAGCACTGTCTTGATCAATTGGGTGAGATCCTGCAGCAGCAGCAACAAGGCCTTGTTTCTCCACAAGGGTTTTTGATGAGGTTTCCTTAACAACTGAAACCCCTTTGAGATAATTTGACAACAGAGAAAGGGTAAGGGAAAGCGAATACTAGACTTGTTAAACCCAGAAAGCCAGGGAGAGATTCACTACTTACGGATTGATTGCTCGCCCATCGTTCATAATAATGAGTATATCGCTCCAATGAGTTTTTCGCCATCTCTCTTCTTCTCTCAGCCTCATCATACTACAAAAAGTTATTTTCACACGACCAAAACCAACAATGTTAGTTCCACAGTGTTCACATAACTTTGCCCGAGAAAAGCCAAAGTTTTTCAATTCCTACCGCTCCCTCTTGCTTAGCGGCCTCATAACGATTGCAGGCATAGAAACCACCAGTTCTCTCACCATGATCAGACCATGCACCCAGACAGAGCCTGTTTGCAAAAGTAATATAGAACAAGTAAGGCGTACAATACCGGTTCCAAGGGAATTACATTGTATCACAACAAGAATACGCCCAATAAAAATGAGTACATAAAAATAAATGAAAATGCTCCATTTAGAAGAAAATAACCTTACCAGCAGAACTCAAATTTACAAGGAGGTGTACAAGTCATATGCATAGACTCTTGGTTTTTCTCTATTGGCCGCTTACACTTTGGACAAGGCTTTGAATTGGCTAGAATCCTGCATATCATTTCATATCTGTTAGGAAAGCCAAGCAACAACCACATATTTGCACAAAATGACATTTCTGGACACTTGAATCACTATTTTATTTAAGACTTCCTCAAACTTTTGCATCCAAATTAAGAAAATGTGGCAATTATTGGAGGGAACACGACTGTCCAAATTCATTCTTAAAGGCAAACCTGAGGTAGGCTTCCCAATATTTCACGTGAAATAAAGAGTCATATTCTTCCAGACATTCTGTAAAACCTCAGCTCTATCCTGTCATCCCACTTCAACAAAACATATTGCCACAACAAATCATGAAAGATACAAACAACCGGCACTAGGTTGATCAAACTTTAGCATGTCCCATCACAACATTCTCCACAAGGTCAATTTTATTTCTATAAAAGAGCTTCAATTCCATTCACACATGTTGTCAACATGGCACCAACAAGTTCACAAATAGCAAACTCTCCAAACATATATTTTCAGCATGAATCCCTGGCCTGCTCTGATAAACTGGGTATGACCCAAAAGGCAGACAAAATAACAGAGAGATAAGCCCGATAAAAACCATACGGAAACAGGATAAAAAGACTCCAATAGGAAAGGTGACATCAAAACAATAGTGTTAATTTTGACAACACCATATCAGTCATTAAAAGTATTCTAGAAAACCCATCCCAGTCAGATCTGTTGAAGCGCGTCCTACCACTACTAGCTCAATCAAAGCTTCCAAATGTAGCAGAGTGATTGGACTCCATTTCCATCGGTCCCATCCACCACCCTCAACAGAAAAAAGACCTTATCCTATAAATTTTCATATTGATAGACATTTGTCGAGGTCAGAAGGATGATGAATGTAGAATTTTAAGATCAAGCACAAATATAGACACTTAAACAAAGGTTAAACCATATATGATAGCCCTTTAGGCCGTCAAATATCTCATACTGCTGATAAAAGCATGCCAAAATAGGACTATCTATGTCCAACCTACTAAGTAAGTCACATAAAACATTCTTGTTTCTTGAAAGAGGAAAGACCACACAATCCGTTGTACACCATTGTCATAGAACCCAAATGATGGCAAATTCGACATGCTTAAAGTTATATGTACCACTTCATGTTTTCAGATTCAGCACTGTTCTTCATGATCCACCGTGCCACAGTGCCACAGTCTACTGGACGGTTGACTTCCTCTGTACACTGCAGCAGATCAAATCAAAAGGATGTCAACACACTACTTGCTACATATTGATACAAGAAATTTCCAAAAAGAAGCTTACATTCCAGCAAAAGTTGAAAGAGCATTAGCAGGAAACATTGTAACCTTCACTGCCAGCAATATATTCTACAGCGTATTCACAACCAGGGGCAGGACACCACCACTTGGTCTGGCAGTAGGAAAATGAGGTAAAGGAAGTTATATTTCATTTAACAGGCACCCAGTAGTGCAAAGACATTATCACACTTTAAAAATAAAATAAAAACTTCAGACAAAGAAAATGAATACAGTTGCACATATATCTTTCTATTGTCTTCAATGTATGAGCGAAGAAGATATTGAGAATACTTTTTCTTATCTTCTTTAGGCACTGATAGATTTATCATGTCTTGACCGACGGCAGAACCGCAAGATGGATCAGGACATCTCAATGTTAAACATCCAGGACCATCGTGTATTGATGTGCTTATTATGTAACCTATCACAATGCTCACATTCATTAAATGACAGCAAGGACGCAGGAGTAAAAGCATGTAAATTTCTAAGGTGCACAGTTCATATCTATCAGCTGAAGACAAACACACAGAGATGATGTTTGGTAATAGTCACACATCTTTTTGTTGGGGGTACTTCTTCTCAACAAAATGATAGAGCTAGGACTGCTTCAAAATACAATAGCCAAGAAGCAAATCTCCAAATCAGCTACAGAGTGCTATTGCCTTCTCCAGTCCCACTCTCACATTTCACACATTTTCATTTTCCTCTACAGTCTACAGGAACTCAAAGCCCCAGCTTTTCCAAGAAGCAACCCTCAGAAAGATATGACCAAGGGATAATAAAACAAATTCTAGCTGTCACCTTGCAAACATACACATCCGAATAAACAAAATTAACATTAGCTGAGGCCTGCTGGTTAGAGACTTACTATGAACATGTATGCACCATCTTAAATTGATGATTATATTCTCAAAGACCTAGATGGAAAGAAAAGATAACATCATTTTGGACAGCAATGGAAAAATCTATTAAATGATTAAAGAAGTTCATAAAAAACAGCTCTAACACATTAGTTCTTGAGGAAGAAACCCTTCCGTAATCACCAAACATGCCCCAAAATCTCAGATTACTTCAAAAGGCAAAAGAGCCAATATTCAACCATAGATTACAATAAACAACGAAAGAACCAAGATATGTTAACAGTCATTCTTTAGATAACTAACTATAGATAGTGAAGATTGTGAAGACATTGCATATAACAACCCAAAGATCGGGATGACAACAGCGGGAAATCAGACAAAACCTTAGTACTATTAAAATTCAAGTAAATAATCGAAAGAGTCAAGACAATGCTAAATGTAGAGGCAAATAATTGAGCGACATCTCAGATATATGCTTCCATCCTTAGACTGTTGAGACCAGCATCTGTAAGTTCGCTTATGTAAGAACAACATTGCAGCAAACGATGCACTTGACAGCAGCATCAAGTCATGAATCACCAGAACTAAGCAGAGTCCTTGTCTTACCTTTTGCTTATTGCCGTCAAGTCGACCAAACGATGCATGGCCGGCCTTCCATCGGGGCAGTTCCAAGGAGACTTGAGATCTGCCAAGTGCTCAAGTATCTGCACGAAACATGGTCGGACAGCAAGCAAATTAAATCACTGTCGTTTGCGTTGCTGTGTTAGAATCGAAAGCAATAAACCAGCAAACTTCTGGTCGCAGATTTAGGCCAAGCTTTCTCCCCCAAAACAAAGATGTGGACATAAAAATCCGGGAAATAAAATCGAACCTAACTTGCAGTCACAGATTTAGGGCTTCTCGAAGGACTGCTTCGAGCAGGGCGGAGGGATTGCTTCTCGGTCACCAGTCAGGAGACGGAGAGAGGCGAGCGAAATCGGCCGTCAGGAGAGAATGCGATTTAGGAAGAAGTGCGCCGAGAGAATGGAGCCCTGAGATGAGGCCGTTGAGTGGAGAGAGAAAGGCCCGTCGTCGGGAGGGAGCAACGGTCGTCGGAGGAATCACTAGACCAGAAGGAGCGTCGGAGGAGGAAGAGAGAGCAAAGAGGAGAGAGAATGCCCTTTCCTCCGAAGAGAGAGCAAAGAGGAGAGTGAATGCCCTTTCCACTCTATTTAAATGCCCGCACGTTGGTTTAAATTGGAACGATGTGGGAGAGAAGAGAGAGCCGACATGGACCTACCAATGGACAGGTGTCGACCCGTGAATGGATCAGAGCACAAATGACGTGGTCCCTTTAGGGTACCTAATATTTTCTCTATACATATCAATGTATACTAATATAATTTAGAACCCTTAGCTATTAAGAAAATCCTCGCATCAGATGACAACAGATTCTTGATGGCTCACCGTCAAGATAGATAGGGGGAAATAAGAGTTTCCAAATAGATAGCATATTCGATGAAGAAAAGGCGGTCCGGATCATCTTTGTAGGGATAATGGTGATAGATAGGGGGAAATAAGAGTTTCCAAATAGATAGCATATTCGATGAAGAAAAGGCGGTCCGGATCATCTTTGTAGGGATAATCTTTGTAAGTATTATCCTCCAGATTGAACAGAATCAGCTGGTCCATATTTAGCAAAAAAACAATTTTTCCGCTACTTGTGCACACGAGGGGGATAGCAACCTTACAGTCATCTAGGCAATCAACACTGAACCATTTTGTCCATGATCCTCCTCTCCCATACTCATCCGTTTTCCATGTGTGGATGTGGTTACCATAGCGGCTATATATGAACAGACTAGTTCCGTGAATCCCGAGTCCCCGGGAAAGTCCATCCCTTTCGACTTCAGGAGCCGAAAGCACCCGGTGGAATTTCTCTTCCGACAAATCAAGTGACAAAATCCCACTCTTGCCCCACTCATAGACGTGCCAGTGTAAGGCCCCCTTCCAATAAACTCCGTTGTCACAAACATCGAGACGGCTTTCTTCGATTTCTTCGGTCGGGAAATATTTCCTTCTCCAAGAACCGGACTTAAGCGAAAATATTGCTGCCACCCAAAATTGATATGAATATTCGTGGATGCCCTCTACTATTTTGTAGTCATCAGATCGAGGGTCATATCCGAATCCATAGAATGACCCATTTTGACGCTCAAGAAACTCATACTCTTCCTCGAGACCGGAAGAGGGCAACTCCCTATATTCCCTGGTGGTCGGGTTATATATGAGAAAAATGCCAGAGACAAGAAAACAAACCAGGCCATCACAGGACCCCACGATCCGCCAATTGCTGTCAGATTTGATCGTTTTGATGTTATGTGGTGCCGCCACACAACCCTCATTGGCGTCGAGGGTTTTGTAATCTATGGTCTGGTTGCCGCCAATGAGAATTCTCTGCCTAGGAATTAAATCCCCTGCCTTGAGCCTCTGCAGATGCGACTTGGCGAAGCCTGGGTCAGAGATTAGAGACCGCCACCGTTTGCAGACGAATTGGGATCGCGCCAACGACTCGGCCGGAACCCTCAAGAATATGTCGATGAGAATAGGATCGGGTAAACTTTCAGCCATTAGTTTCGGCAAATACCCACAGCAGCCTGTTCATCGGCAAGGTTTTGAGTTAACAAGTGTACAACAACAATAATTCACGAGTCAAAAGAGGCGTTTTTACTCGGGAGGATCTCGATTGAGGTCGATTGGGTCGGCTACTGGCCGTAAGAGTGGCTTTCTCGAGAGCTCACGAGGCCGTCGACGGAGCCGGGCGGCGGCGGGGGAGGGGGGGTCGCCGGCGTACGCGGCGGTCGCGCGGTGGAGTCCGGCGGCTGGGCGGAGGAGGCGAGGCGGAGGGAAGCGAGAGAGAGCGAGCGGGCGTGTGGGGTCGCGTTTCCCGATTCCTAGAAATTGCTGCCTGTGAATTGGTTGTATACGTGCTGTCTTACCGACCGACCAAAAAAAAAAAAAAAAAAAAACATAATATTCCTTGGCAGAACAATAATTCCAGCACCAGACTTCACCTGTCTATCTTCTCTCGTCTTCACCGAGAAAGGGTTCCATCTTTGCCAATAGGTAAAACGATCCAGACCACCACTTAGCTTTTTAATTTGTTTAATATAATTTCTAAGATATTGACAAATATTCAACATAACCTCTAATTTATATAAAATAATTAAAAGTTCGGAATCAAATCAAACAAGTTAAGAGTTCATAATTAAATTAAGTTTCTAAAGTTTAGAGACCACGTTAAATAAATTAAAAGTTCATGAATAATATTGTACATTGAATTCAAAGTTCAGAATTCATTTGTGTAACTTTTCTTTTGTAAAAATTAAATTTTTCTTAAGTAGCATATGAAACAATGATTTTACTCATATCTACCTTAAAACGAGAAGCTAAAGCAAAATAAATTACTATGAGTGTCTAAGGGCGGTCAAGACTTTTAGCTCCATCAAAATTTTGGTTATATCCCAAAATGATCGTGATTATCTAGAGTTAAGGGAACGTTTAAGCCTTAAATTTATCACTTTAAATGATTGATACATTGGCCAGATTTAATAAATGGCTAATATGGGTTTTACCTACTTTTTTTCAATTTTTTCTTCTTGTTTCCTTCTTCTTTTTTCCTTTTCTTTTTCCTTAATTTCTCTTTGCCATCTTCTTGTTCTACTGTGAGCACGCATAAATGATAAAACCTAAGCTTGCAGTAGCTAGCCATCCGCTCTGTCGTGTGGCCTCCATCTCCATCACGCCTTTGTGAGCCTCGCAACGCCATCGCCTATGCCGACCCGAGGTCATTGACCTTCGTTCGAGGACGGGGATAACATTGTGTTCTCGTAGCTTATTTTTCTAATAGGAAATTTCTCCTTTTGAAGTGAAAACATAAAGTCAAGGAACGGTAGAATGCAAGGACAAAAGTTTTGGGAAGCAACTTGAAAAGACGGGAAAGTCGAGCAAAGCGCGGGTCTTTTGACGGGCCATTTGAATCTTTCGCAGGCATGCATTGGAATTTGGAGCATAGGGGGACTTTTCACCTGGCCATCGTCGAAGGTTTCTTTTGTTTTCTATTTTCGAGATATTCAACTCAAGAGACATGTGTCGATTTTGAAACTGATTTGAGTTGAACGATGCTTGCTACATCATATGTCGACACGCGAAATATTTTTTGGTGCCGTTTTTGTAATTTGAGTTGATACAACGAAAAACTTTAAATTGATATATTATTAATAAAAAAATCCTAAATTGGTAGATGTACTATGTGTATTGGCTTTTGATTTCTGGTGGTATTAATCCATATTAATGAATAATGAATTTGTGACGCATGTACTAGTTTGGATTTTTTGCTTTTTGATGATTAAAAATTAATTTGGGATGAACCAAATGATGTTATTGAATCCATTAGAATCATTCCCGAAAGATTTGGGCAATACGGAAAAACAGCTTGATCCTATTTTCGTAAGAGACCAGATTCTATTTCCGTCAGAACTAACTCTCCCAAACAACTTTGATAGCCAGATTTGGTATTCATCTCATCATCTTCATCCTTCTCAATCCCTACCATTGATTCTTTTCCTATTATACTAATAACTTCATCAATATTCATAGCTGACCCTCCGGACCAAGAAATGGAATCCAATCCTTCTGAATTAGAGGTTGTTCAACCAAACAATAATATTCTCATAATGTGACTACCTTCTCCGAATAGTTTTTTACTGTTGATGATATTCCATATTTTAAATGGCCAAAAGGATTTGAAGAATTTCAAACTTGGCTAAACACCCAAGCTTTAACTAATAAGGATAAATATGTTGTTCTCTTTTTACAGGCAACCTTAAACATTGATGGCAATTGGTGTCAGAACAGGATCAGGCTATTAAACCCGATTGCCCAGATCTTTCGGGAATGATTCTAATGGATTGATAGCATCATTTGGTTCGGCTTTTCTCTTATGGCTATCAAGAATTCTTCAGGCATCTTCTTTTTCTCTTCTATTTTCCTTATTCGATCCAGTTCTTTGAGACGATTTCACATTTCTACCACATTTGTCTTGTCTTGTTTAGCTGGAACTTCTGTAAGGGTGGCAAAGATAGATGTACTTTGAGATGGTGGAGAAGGTGGATGTTTGGTTTGCAACGTAGTTGGAAATGGGTTAAAAGGATTGGATCTTCCCTCTTCGAGAAATTAGATTTGTCTTTTAAGCTTTTCTATTTGTGCCTTGGACTCTTGAGATGATGATATCCCAGCTGTAGTTCGGATTCCAAGGCATGAAGCATTTTCTAGAAGTTCAAGAGCATCTTTTTTGTGGTTTCATTATATCTTCGAAGATCTCATTGTACATCGACAATTTTGAGTCAATTGTTTTGAACGCATTGTTGTGTGCCAAAAGAGTTTTCAATTGCCAATTCAGGATGGCTTTAGCTATAGAAGTCCTTTTTTGTCTTCTATGTTCGTTTACATTAGTGGGAGCAGGTATTTGGGGAGCATGTCGATAATTGCCTTGTGGATTAATAAATTCTTTTAATAAATTATTCTGAAGCAGGGAATATAAATTTTGAGTAAGAGGTGGAATATTTGCCTCTTGGAATATGGCAAGAACTGGGTGACGTTTCTTATTTCCAAACTACCAAGTGTACCTTTTACACTATGTCTAATAAGGTTAAAGGTTAATACAATAAAAAAATCCAAAACTAATTTACATTTGATAAATTTACTATAAACTAATTTTTAAACTAACAAAAAATTTAAATTAATATATGTACGATAAATTTACCTTCATTAGTTTATGTTATTTAATAAGTATCACAAAAAACACAAATTTGTATAGTTATGATAAACAAATGATGAGTCTCAAAATTAGTACATTCGTTAACTGTCATATATCATTTAATTTAATAATTTGACGGCAAAATTTAATGAAAACCAACTGAATGTAAATTTATCATAGATGTATTGGTTCGAAATTTTTAGTGGTTAAAAAATTAATTTGAAGTAAATTTATAATATGTATCAATTTAGGTTTTCTTGTGATATTTTACCGAAGGTTATCGAGTACTCTCTTTTGGCCCCCGCTGAACGGCGGTAATTCTTTGGTTTTTACCGCGCAAGTGAAAACGACAACTGCGAAAAACGGGAAACGCCTTGAGCTTAGACGAGCTCAGAGGTCAGGCGCACCGCCTCGTCTGAACCATATAAATACCAGCAAAACCTCCGCTAAACCTCTCCCAGCCCCACCCGACTCTCTCTTTCCACCGTTTCTCCGTCGCCCAACCCCCGGCCATGTACGGGCAACCGCCGCGCTTCCGCCCCTCCGGCGGCGGTGGCCGCGGCCAACCTCCTCCGCCGCAGCAGCACCAACAGCAGCCGCAACAGCAGCCGGCTCTGGCGCCGAATCCTCTGCTCCAAAACCCTAACTTTTACTACCAGAACCCCGCTCTCCAGCTCTTCCACCAGAACATGGCCTTCGCCAATCAATTCGCCGGCTATCCTATGCAGAACGCCGCTTTCCCGGTCCCAAACCCTATTTTCCCTCCGCAGCAGTTCCCGAACGCCGCCCCGCCGCCCCCGCAGCCGCAGCCGCAGCTGCAGCCGCAGCCGCCGGCACCGGCGCCACAGAAGGCACAGGCGCAGGCGCGGCCCCAGGTCCCGAGCCGCAAGGAGCTCGTCGAGAGGACGGAGCGTGCGGTGGCGAAGGCTTGGCGCGACCTTGTCGCCGCGGGAGAAAGTGTCTCGGCTTGGAAAGTGTCGCAGGCCGCACTGTTGGCTCTGGGGGAAAATTCGTGGGGTTCCCTTGGATTTCCAATGCAGCAGGTGCCGGCGCTTCACCGGCTCATGGCGACTGAAGGGAAGGTAATGTAGTGGGGCCGAACCAGTCTGTAACGTCTAGTTGGCACGAAAAGGAATGAATTTGATTTGAAAGCTAGTTAAAAAGCATGAGTTCCGCATTTCTGACGTGCTTGGGCTCTGGCAAAGGCACGAGTTGGTGCTTCCTGGGCCAGTCGTTGATCATCTTCTTTGATACTTGTTGGGATTGGATTCCACTTGATCACGTCTTGGGATGGGGTATCGAGATACTGAAGCTTATCTTGTTAGCTTCCCTCCCAGAGGGTACCTGAGATTGTTTACTAAGCATAGAAATGAGAAGTACAATATGCATAGGCACTATATCAGTGAAAGACGATGTTAGAATCTTAGCCTTATTATTTCAATGGTGGAGTTTTGGGGGGCATTTAGCATATACATCGCTGGATGGTTAACCATAGGGTATGCACATAAACTCTACAGTGTGTTTTTTGGGTTGGGTTTGGGGGCATTTGCCTCTTCATTTTACATCAACTGTCTTAATTTCTTTTTATGACTATAGCCTTTCCATTATCAGATAAATGCATTTATCCATTGCTTTGTTGGGGTTCGGCGGATCACATCGTTGTATGATCTGCAAGTAGCTATCTGCAAGAATGAAGGAGTGGAACGGTTTGAAGAGCTAGAGTTGGGTCCATTGTTGCGACATCCCCTTGTGTTACATTATTTTTCTTTGAAGCCCGATACCACCTCGGTGTATAAGATAACTAGCGAGGAGATAATTTCTTATCTCTGTGACTTTTTGGATACTTCTTTCAAAAAAGACGTGGAGACTGAGGAATTCCTTGATTTCATTGTTAAGAAGCGATCCGTCTCAAGCAAAGAAAAGCTTGCTGTACGAATTCAAAATTTGGGGTATGTAATGCATGCAATGTTCTTCTGTTATGCATAATTTTATCATTTGGAGAGGTTTTCTAAACAACAACAATTAACTATAGTCATTGTTATAGGATGGAGCTTGCTTCTTGATTATGAAGACTATCGGAAAATTGCTATCTAAATTCGAAACAAGCTGAAAAGCTAGTGTAGTTTCTAATATATGACATCCCAAAATTTATTTTTTCCGACAACATTGAGATGATTATGAAAATTTGGTTATATGTGTTATTTATCTACAGTTGCATGTAGTTATTACCTTTGTGACTTGTCAGTAATTGAAGTGCTCCAGTCTTGATCTTCAATATTTTGGAGTATTATTTAAAAAAGGTCTAACACTGTTCAAGAGTGAATTATACTTGGCTGCATGAGTTACTGTGATTAGTGACTGTTCCTTGATGTAGGATGCTCCTTCCATGACAGAAGAAGTTTCCTAATGCGATTCTAGAATAAGAGAAAAATCCTCCGTTTTTGCTCTTTCCTTTCTGCAAGTTTTCTCACATTAAAGAGCAGCTGTAGAGGTTGGTTAATTGATTAGATTGCTGTTCTAAAATTCTAATATGACCTCTCTTTCAAAAGCAATCATGTTTTCTGCATCCAAGACTGGTGAAGAGCATATAGAATTGAAGTTGTTCCCTGAACCTTTATGGAAGAAAAGAAATGATAATTTTTAGTTCAATCAATTAATCTCTCAAATTTCTCTTTTCAATCTTCTGAATCTTGTACTTTAACTTTGCTCTTGCTTTTGGTCTAACATCTGGACACCCATTACAGCATTAATTGGAACATGTTGATAGTCCACTGAGTTCACTGCCTAACCGTTAATGGATAAAATTTTATTTTTAATCTTTTGTAGAATTTATTATCTTCAAGTGGTCATGGTTGAGTCATCTTTTGATTTTTGTACTTTTGTTATATAACAATCTGGAAATGGCAATGACATTTTCTGGGAATTTTTCGTACCTGTCTCCCAAGTCTAATGCAGATGCATTTAGAAATAATGTCATGCACTGAACTTAGGGCAATAGCAACCCCCCTCCTCCCTTCTTTCTTTTACATTCCAGTGAATCTTAGTGTAATGTGAGAATATGATCAATATTTGGTAATTCTACCAAAGAAGGATTAAAGAATGGTGACGGTATTCACTTAGCATTGTATGTGGCATGTTCTTAGTGTGTTCGTTGTCCTGTGTCTTTTGGTTGCGATGTTAGAGTAGACTATTTTCTAATTTCATTATGTTTAGTAAAAGTAATTGTTTTCATTATGGAGGTTTGTTTGTAATCTGTTGCACTGGAATTTATGGCATTAGGATGCATATTTCTTGTGTGCGTGAAGCGAGGAAATCGGAGGATGTTACTCTAAAGAGTTGCTCAAAGTCATCAAAACAGAGATCCGAAAATAAAAGAAAAAAGCGTCCTCTTTTTTCTATAGAGAAGAAACAGCTAGATGAGCGCTTCAGTTCTATATCTCAACGGGTTAAATCATTCTCCTCAGTGCATGAGGATTTTGGTGTCAACCATATAAGGTTTCTGTCATCGAGCTCTGAAGATGAGGATAGTGATGATTGTAAAGATGAAGACAAGAAAAATGAAGGCAAGTTGAGCAGCTATTCAGATCGGTCATCAAGGGCTACTAAAAGTGACCGAGTTAGTAGCTGTCCTTATCCATCGGCAGTTGAAGAGATGACGAGGCTTGGTTTAAAAGCTGAAACAGACACTGACCTTTCTGGTGGTGGAAGCTCAAACTGTGATGAGATTGTCACTCGGAAAAAGAAAAGGAAGTCTAAAGATGCTTTACGTAGCATCTCCAATCCCAACAAATTGTTAAGAAGAGACAAGATAGATAAGGATGCTCTTTCAGGGGACAATCGTAGTGGGGAAATGGATGATGCCAGCTTGAATGAAAATGATCTATCTCTTGCTTATAGTGCAATTACAATGTTCATCACAACATGGAAGGAGACTTGTCGGGAGCAAAATGTGGCTCAAGTATGTGTTTTCTTTCTTATTTAGAGAAAAATTGCCATGTCCTTAATGTTATATGTAATCTGTATCTTCGTCTGATTTTCTTTTACATACTGTTAGATCACTTGTTCATATGTGATAATCCTTGCAATGATCCATAGCACAACTGAGTGTGATTCTCAGGGCTATAGCTACCAATGACCTAGGAAACAAATGGATAAGCTAGGGAGCACAGAGTAATATATGGGCACTTGTTTTTGATAAAAGTGAGATACAGAGAATTATTAATATCATGGATTTACAATGTCCTTGTATACTGCAAAGTTAAGCTTATGTCTGACCCAACTTGGCCCATCCCTAACTTTTTAGTTCGGATCTTTTTCAAAAAGAGAAGTCGATTATCTTTACTGGGGAAGCATTGACCTTTTGCTTTCCCTTGGGATTTGGACGAGCGCTCCATGGGGTTCACTAATATACCGTAAAGAGAATCTATCTGGTTATTTGGCAAGTCACCTCCAGGTCATCAGCGAGTTGATAAGAGATACTATAACATTTTATGCTTCATGCTTAATGTTAGAACTTTGAGATACAATGGTTCTAGATTTGAGTGCTTTTATACTTGGGAGAAGAAATATGCTTGATGTTTCCCATTAGTGTGCTTGTTTGAGTCCCTAAGAACTTAGTTTTTGTGAAAAACAACTGCTTGTTTGATTATGTTTTTGATAATGAGAGAAGAGACTCATAGCTTGGGTGGAAAACCTTAGGTCCATGCCACACCTCTGGAGCATTGAGTCATGGTTATTGTCATGCTTTGTCTTGTGTTGCTTGTCTCAGAATTTTAAGAGGAAGTATTGTACAACATGCTTGGTGTATGTTACTTATATGCTTTATTTTAACAGTTTCAGCTGTGGGAGAAACGAAACTACACTACGTGTTGAGGAATTTTGATAGAAATGAAATTTAAGTCATATTGCACCGAGAAAATTCTGTACTTAGTCGAATCAGAAATGCCACAAAGAAATTTTCTGGACTTTTGCTTGGATTGGAAAGAGGCTACAATTAGCACATTATGGTAGGTCATAGGAAGCTTAGCAACCTAGACCTTTTCCAATTAGCTGATCTATTTATCAATACCAACAAATAAGAGCAAGAGGTGATAAATTAATTAGTTAAAGATGCAGAGGGTTTTACAACTTATGTTGGTAAGATCAAAAAGCAGTTTCTAACAGATGAAATAAGAAAAGTGGCTTGTCTCTTGCAGCATCGATGGAAGGGTGGAATAAAATGTAGTTTTGAAGTATCTGAAGTGAAGGTGAACTAACTTTTGAGATGCTTTCTTTCTTTTCCTTTTATTTTTTGGGTTGGGGGAGGTTGTTTCATCCCTCATTGGTATCTTTCTTTGTTTCACGTTGTAGCACGGTTTGTTTGAGGTGTTTATTTCTGTACGACTTTGCTGGACTCTGGGCAGAATTTTTAATTCCGACAGATATGCCATACTTTTCATTCCTATACATATATAACGTCACAATGGACTTGAATCTTGTATATGATTTCGACATTGAAGCCTCCCCTTCTCGTTTCTTTTCATTTCTGTCGTTTCTTTTTTTTTTTTTTTTTTTTTGTTCTTTTCTCTCTGTATGCTTGAAAAAAATTTGAATGTATCCAGTGGAGTTTGCATTTGCCATCATTTTTTGTTCTTGCAGGTTCTAAAAGGGATGCTTGAGTCATATAGTATTACAGCTCGACAAAGAAGGAGGATAATATCTATGTTTTCAACATATCCTTGTCTTGGATTGCTTAATATTGCTGTAAGTGGTTTGGACATTTTTTTATCTTCCCCGTCAAATTTGATAACATCAGGATTAATTTCTTGGCAATTGTATACAATCTGGCTACTCATTGAAAATAGTATAGATATTCTCTGTGAAATCATTTTCTTTTGCTTATGTACTATGATTGTAATTTCCCAATTCGTTCATAATGGCCATGATGATACTTTGCACTTGGACTTCTTTTTCTTTTGCTGTTAAATCTTGAGTTTCTATTCCTGTTCTATTCAAATGCTATGGGCAGGTTCAGGTGCCCACTGTGATGACTATGCTCTAGTTGTTTATCTGTTAATGAATCATAGGCTTGGTGTGTGCTTTCACAGGTGAAATAGCCATGATGAAGGAAGAATTAAAAGTGCATGTTACCAGCACCTGCTATCATACTAAATATGAATAGAAATACAAGTAGCCTGTGATGTAGGGGGAATGTATGTTCAGTTAAGTCATGACATTGCGGACATAGTTAATCAAGCAAGAGTTTTGCATGTTCACCCATGGAAACTGCCACAATGGTGTCTTTCTCTGCTAAGTGGGTTATTTGCAGGGACTGCACTTACAAGCTAAGCAAGTGAAAAGACAACTTTAAGCATCTTTGGCTGCAGAATGTAGCTTAAGCTTCTGTTCTATCGTTTTTGTTGGATCATTAGATAACTGAGATGTGAACTTTTGCTCAGTGAGATGAGATTGTTTGGTGAGATAAATGTAAGGACGAAATTAACAATTGCTGTACAGAGTGAGTGTTGCTTTGGAGCAAGAAAAAAAATCAAGAAAGCCCTGGTTTAGATTGTTTGGGTATGAGACAAGAAATGGCAATTCTCACATGGTTCTATTTTATCATTCAAACACTGGAGTACTGCCAATGTAAAAGGGGTTGGGCCAAATTATCTAGTTAGGAGTGTAATAGTTAGTTGGAATTTGTAATTCTTGCTCTGATAAGTGGGTTTCTTGCAGAGCAAGAAATGAAATGAGAACTTTTAGCAAGTGAAATGAGAACTTACAATTCTTCCTCTGCTAAGTGGGTTACTTGCAGGGACTGCACTTACAAGCTAAGCCAGTGAAATGAGAACTTCAAGCATCTTTGCCTGCAAAATGTAGCTTAAGCTTCTGTTCTATCGTTTTTGTTGGATTGTTAGATAACTGAGATGTGAACTTTTGCTCAGTGAGATGAGATTGTTTGGCAAGATAAAAGTAATGACGAAATTAGCAATAACTGTACAGAGTGAGTGTTGCTTTGGAGCAAGGAAAAAAATCATGAAAGCTCTGGTTTAGATTGTTTGGGTATGAGATGGGAAATGGCAGTTCTCACATGGTTCTGTTTATGATTCAAACACTGGAGTACTGTGAATGTAACAGAGGTTTGGGCCAAAATATCTGGTTAGGAGTGTAATAGTTAGTTGGACTTTACAATTCTTGGGAAGGACATGAGATTTTATATGACTTAATTCTGTTGGAGAATTAGCCTACTTCTGAGGAATTTTTTTCTTCTTTGGAAATCCATGCCATGTGGCGCCTAATGGGGGCACACTGCTGGTGTAGATATATCATTTCAGGAAGTGTTTTGAAACATTTATGGAAACATGGATATTGCCTGTTGCCAAATGACAATGACCATTGATGTGTCTTTGGAATGAGTTGGCAATTCTTCCATCTTGCTTGCATTTTCTCTCCTTCTACCTACTTACAAAGAATTGGAAAATTGAACCTAGGCCATTTATTGGTGTTTTTACTGCTTATACTAAAGGTCCTGTGATTGATCCTGCAGCTTATTTTCTTATTTAAACATATCAAAAGCCAAGTTCTGACTTAAACTTCTGGGAAATGAAGTAAAATGGTGGGTTTGACATTTGTAAATATTGTAAAAAGTCGATATTCATGAAGAGATAATATCCTCTTTGTAATGGACATAGTCTAGGAAATGCCTTCATCTCTCATAAACTGTCCATAATTTTGAGCAGTTGCTGTCTCTTTTGGGAATGAAACCAAAGCCTCAGCTGCTTTGGGCATTCTTAAAGACATCAAGGGGATATTTGTATAGGCATCTAATATAAGCTGATTTATCTAAAAACGTCATGATATGTAAATTGTTGTGGGAGTGTTGAGGTCTTTACAGCTTCCAATGGAGTTTGTTGCTTATTTTTTCATCTTTAAAATCTAATGGCTTTTATATCCTCACGGTTTTTCCGATGAAAGAGAAGTCCAATTGCATGCTTGTTTTTATTGTTAACCATGTGGGTCATGGCATAGTGGTGATGGATTGGCTTTGGCAACTAATAGGTATAAAGTTTGCCTCCTCAAATCTATGCCTTGTGTGATCTCACCTGTTGTGATGACTGGGTGACTCACTTACTGGGGGAGGTTTTTCAACCCCCATACATGTAATTGCTTAGGTTCCTTCTTATCAGCAGAAAAAATGGACTGATGACAGACAGGTCTTTCCATTTTGCTATATGAAGAGTCCAGAAAATCTCCTCAATCGTTTGACCCAGAAGAGATGGTCTTTGCAACAAAAAAATTTACCTTAAATCTTTACAGTTGTGATCTATCTCCTCTTTCAAATATGATAGTGAATGTGGTAGCTATGTTTTATATCTACGATCTTCCTTATGATGTTCCCTTTTGGATGGCAAATTATCAAAATCTGATAAATTGACATGCTATGGTGGGATCCACTCAGCAAAATAAAAGGGAAGAAGACTATCATTTGATAGAACTTTTGATCTGATCATGCTTTCAGACCCCCGTAGGATGATGGTTGATCGATAAATCAATTGGTATTAGCAAATTGATGACTATTATCTTAATGAAGAAATTAATTATTGAGCATTTTGCCAGTTTCCTTGGAAAGTTTCTAATGCCGTACAATCTCTGCCACCGAACTTGGGATTGGATTGACGTTGAAATGATGAAGAGATCTGCAAAGCTGTTCTCTGTGAGAGTTGAACTTCTTTCCTCTGAATAGAAACTTGGTCCAAACTTTTCTAGTTTTGCAGCAACTTCACCACAATTAGATTCCAAAGTGCTTCCTTTTGAATTTGGCTGCTCAGGGTAGCCCAAGATGCTAAGAACTAAACGGTCTAGTTGTCCACATAAGTGATTTCAGTCTAACCCCTCTTTGCACTAATGACTTTGCCATGATTGCATTATATCTTCCCTATTTGCAGTAAAATGCTTCCTGGAAACATTGAAGTGTGTGATATTCTAGCCCCTGTTTCCCTTTTCTTCCAACTCGAATTTATGATTATTCTGTCTGTATGAAGGCATTAGTATCTGTCGGTACCCTAGGCTTTGTGGGAATAACTAATTGTCTTTGAGTTAGATTGGCTGGATTGGCTCTCAAGTCTCACATACTAATTTAATATCATGTAGTCTTTTTCTCAGTCCTTAAAATCCTTATGTGGTGTGTGGTAAGTTTAATAGCTGAGAATGTATATGATTGGCCATATCTTTCTTTTTTTCGCTGTTACTCATGTTGAAAGACCTTCCAAAAAATATTTCTGTTTGGCAATTTTGGTTGCTTAACTTTTTATTTGGATGAAGGATTGTTTGGCATTTCTATGTCAGCACAACCATTTAGTTCTTCCTGTGATCGTTCCTTCTTATATTTTATAGGTTACTTCTATCAAATGTGGAATGTGGGACAATATATACGATACTCTTCAAGCCATTGATGAAAATGAAAGAAACGAGACGGGTTTTGATGAGGGCGTGAAGTACGAAATAATAGACGTGGTGCCCAGTGAAAAGAACTTAGCAGTCACCAGTACACTCAATAGTGAGGCAACACACAGTGAGTAGTGTTGTTGAATGAACACCAATCCCTCCCTCCCTCTCTCGTGCACACATGTTCACATACTTACATGCACATGCTCTACTACTTTTCTTAATAGTTCAGTTTTCTTTTGTGTTCATATTACAAAATATTGCCCAAATCAGAGAACTTAATTCTGAGGAATTGAAATGGGAGCTTAAGTGCACAAGGAGAAGGCACAGTTGCTTTCTTGTGCAGTAAAAATTTGAATGTAGGTCAATCCCATGATATTCTGCATAAAGTACCCATAGCCATATTTGATCTGTACTTCTCACCTAAGAAGTTAGCAAGAGTGAACCAAGGATACCATAGTACAAAAACTTGTAACATAGATGTTAGCCCCTGAGTTTATTATCTGATTCTGGCCCTTTTGTATTATCTTCCTGACTCTACATGAAATATTACAGGTGTTACTGTTGAGGATGTGATCAGCAAAGTGACTTCTTTTCTTGAGCTTGATAATGAACTCCACCATAAGAAAAAATTATCTTCTGATGAGAATTATAACATTTTCAAGAAGCTTCATGATTGTGAGTTTTGGGTGGCAGAGCAGTTCTCTGTGGGGGAATTTAAGTCCCTTGGTCATGGGGATTTTTTAGCATTCCTAGGAAGGAACTGCTCAGAACTGCCCAGAGAAGTTCAAGAGCTTTTGACTGGTGAAATATGTGAACAGACTCCTTTTGATATCCGCATGCTCCAGCAGCAACTAGTTGCATTGGTCTCTCAAGCAGCAGATAATCTATGGGGGGATGAACCTATTACTGAGCAAAGGATTTTCATGCTTCTAAGACAGCAATTCCCACTTCTTAATTTTAAAATTGTTGGTGGTAATTTTCTTAAGGATTTCATAGAGATGGTGAGAGAACATAGGAGCTGTGTGACATCAAGATGTGTGCTATATTCAACATCATTGGTGGCCTCATCTGTGAATGATGGTATGGAAGCATTGGAAGTCAAAACTGGAGGATTTGATATTGATTCTAAAATGGAAAGACCTCTACATGCACCTTGTGAGGATGCAATTGAAGTCTTGCTCAAAGCACCAATTTTTTCGGACTTATTGTCATGGTCACATTGGGAACAAAAATTTGCTCCTGCACATGGTCCTTTGGTTGATTTTCTATTGAATGAAGTCAATTCAAAGGAGCTGTTGTGTTTGGTGACAAATGATGGGAAAGTGATACGGATTGACCATTCAGCGACCGTTGATTCTTTCTTGGAAGCCGCACTAAGAGGATCCTCTTTCCTGACTGCAGTGAGGCTATTATCATTCTTCTCATTAGTTGGAGGAGAAAAACATGTTCCCTTGTCTCTTCTAAAATCCCATGCATGTCGAGCATTTGAAGTTATTACAGAAAATTTTCCAGACAGTATTGATGCTGACATTTGTAGGAACTCTCATATGCATGGCCTTCGCAATAAATTTTTGGATCATGCTTCTAGTAGTGTTAAGGGTGACCTCCCTGAGAAAAGGAGCATAGCCAACGAAGCAGTGCCTCTTGCATTGAAATTTTTTCTAGATTGTCTTGAACATGTACCATCAGAATTTTGTACTTTTGTTGCTGATGTGTTGCTTACTGGACTACGGTCTGTTGTCAAGGATGCCCCTCTGGCCATTTTGAAGGAATGCAACAAATTACAGCAGTGGCTCCTGCTCCGTAGAATAGGGTTTTCTCTTGGTATAGTTGAATGGATGGATGATAACAATATATTTGCTTCCACTGCTAGTACCAGCTCTACTGCAAATGGAACTCCATGCATTAATACTACGGGGTCAGAGATGATCACAAGCTTAGGATCTGTGGAAGGTTCTTTAGATGAGCTTTCCTCTTCCAGGGCTGAAATTGCTGTCTCTGTTGCAAATCAAGCAAATGCCTCTACCAGAGCTAGGCACACTACTGGCTACGTAGGTGATGGTGATGTACACCCTTCCACTGAATTTAATGGAGATACTGATGCCGCATGTGTGATTGAGTCAATCAGGAGGGGTGAATTTGGACTGGATCCAACTCTCTCAATTACAGAGAGCAACATGTTAAAAAAACAGCATGCTCGCCTTGGGAGAGCACTTCATTGTCTTTCACAAGAATTGTATTCTCAAGATTCACATTTTCTCCTTGAGCTGGTAAGATACCCTGTTGTGATGCGCTTTTGCATTCGATTTGTCTTTTCATTTTCCATTCTAGTTCTATAACAGGTGTCATATTGTTTATTGATCGTTCTATTGTATTTGGGTTTTGTCAGTTAACTTGAACATGCCTTCAATTGCATCTCCCACTTTGTGTAATCCCTTTCCAATTGGCAGCTCTCTGTGCTTTATTGATTTGAGTAAAATGGATTTTATGCATATCTAAGCATTATCGGGCCTTATGCTGACAGAAGTTGATATTTCTGCATAATACTAAGCTATAAATGGAAAATTCCTAGTTAAAAATGACCTCTATTGGAGCTAGTGCGGGGGTTTATAGGTTACCCTAAATAAACATTTTATATCCTTTCTTTATATTGAGTTCTCTTATTTTCACGATTCAAGCTGACAGATGCATTATCTGTTGGAGGTATTGAATTCATCAGAAGCCACAAAAGAAACTTAGTGTAGAAGTTCTTGCAGATGATAAAATTAGTGTGGGGAGAAATGGTATGCAAATTCTCATATTTGCAATACATGCACGGTGAAGTTGCAGCCCCTCAAGCTAGAATTTGATAATATTTCTTCTCAATGGAGTCAAAATAAGGAGACCTTCTGACCATGGAGTTGGAAATTTTTTGCTGAGCGTATGTTCTTGTAGATTGCAAAAAACAAGTACATAATTCAATCTTTCTGTCAGAGAAGGGAGTTTTTGTGGAGAAGATGATGAATGCTAATACACACACACACGTTTATATATGTATAAATGCATGTGTATATTTGTATATTTATATATGCATGTATTTGTATATGTATATATCCAATATGTACTCTATACACAAAAGATATGGCTATATTCCCTACATGTTGCAATCCAAATGCTTGTTAGGTGAATCGTGAAGTTTTACTCATGGGCATTGCATTGAGAATTCTGTGGAAGTTCTCAAGTATATTTCAATAGGTATTGTTAATTTTTTAGGCATTGCTTCTTATGATTTCTCTTTGTTGTGGTGTTTGCAGAACCATTGTTTACAGTTTTACAAACATGCTGACATCTTTAATATTTGTTCGTATATGTTTGTATTGCCAAAGGCCACCTGTCAAATTCTTTCATGGTGTATTGATGCATATCCTGACTTTGATTCAGGTCCAAAATGCTGATGATAATATTTATCTGGAAAATGTGGAACCGACTTTAACATTCATTCTTCAAGATTCAGGTATCATTATTTTAAATAATGAGCGAGGTTTTTCAGCTGAAAACATTAGAGCTCTGTGTGATGTTGGAAATTCAACAAAAAAAGGATCTCGTGCTGGATACATTGGACAGAAAGGAATAGGCTTCAAATCGGTTTTTCGGGTATGTTACAAGAGCCATTGTTACTGTTATTCATCCTTTCTCTGCTTCTGTCTTTATGTCATTCAACTTACTTCAGAGTAATATGAAAGAGAACAAAAGTGAAAATGACTCTCTCCCTTTCTCTCTCCCTCTCTCTCTCACGCGCCCCTGCCTCCGCTCACATAGACACACATCGTGCATTTGCATGGGGCACTCATTGTGCTTGAACATGCAAGAAGTGTGGGCACATACATGTGAGAAGCGAACAAGCAGTTATTCCGCAACATTATCATTGTATCGGATTGCTTTTGCCAGAGTTTCTGGTGATTAAGATTATTAGCTAGAAATAGACCTGGAATCTAGTGCACTTTCCTTACTTTGAGGCAGCCGGCATACTCTGAATCCAGATCTAATTGAGGTCTGACTGCTGATTTTAAATGCTCATTGTAGATTTTGCAATTTAGAAATTGTGGTCTTTTATATGTATCTTCATTGAACTTTTGAAGTGCAATCTAACTTGATTCACTCCTCCCAACTTGCTATCATATCCAAAGTGTTGGATCAAACAAGTTGAAGGATAGAGCATCCGATTAGCTCTTTTTTTTCCTTGTTAAGAATCATTGTTCGACTCTCACTGTGCATTGTCTGTTTATGGTGTTGTAGATGCCTTATTTTTAAGTATGAAAGGTCTGTGAGACTTTTGAGTATGTAGCTGTGAACGATGCTTAGAATTGCTCTATGCAAATTATGGATCAGGCGCATGAATGTCCTTCATTTTTTTATGCAAGGCATCTTCCTTTTTCTTTTTTTCTGTTTTCTTTTTTTAATTAAAAAAAAACCCTCCCTTATATGTTATTACACCTGAAGGTTTAAATCCTTGGAGAGCTTAATGATGAAGTTGACTCATCATTTTTTATAGAATATTTCACATCTGGTGTTTGTTGGCAAGTAGGAAACTTGTTTGCAGATACTGGTGAAGGTAATTGAGACCTGATCACATTGCTTATATGGTTAATTGGGAAAAAAATTACTTTTAGCATTCTGAGAAAATCAGTCTTTATCTGTTAATTGAATCGAAGCACACATCGTTGGTTAATTACATGAAATTATAAGGGTCTTGTCTTCTTTTTCTGGAGAGAAACTGTATTCTCATAGTGCTATTGTTGCAAAGATTCATATAGAGAAGGTTATACCAACATCATCATCTCATACTAGGTTCATGCAATTAAACTGGACCTGTTCTGTATGAGCTGTGTTCATATTTTCTGTCCTTTTACATCTGCCAGTAGAGCCATTACAAACCATTTGAAGTCAGGTTGTTTTATGATCTGATTATTGTGAGTTATGATCAATGTAATTGACTCTGCTTATTATTTTATAGGTAACAGATGCTCCAGAGATACATTCTAATGGATTTCATGTGAAGTTTGACATAACTGAAGGTCAAATTGGTTTTGTCCTGCCAACTCTTATCCCTGCTTGCGATGTTGATTTATTCTGAGGCTGGCTTCTAGTGATTCTGATGAAATGAATAGTAGCTGCTGGAACACTTGTATTGTACTTCCTTTCAGATCAAAACTGTCAGAAGGAAGTGCCATGAAAAGCATTTTAACTATGTTTTCAGATGTTCATCCCTCATTGTTACTCTTTCTTCATCGTCTCCAGTGTATCAAGTTTAGAAATATGCTGAATGATTCAATGATCATCATGAGAAAAGAGGTTCTAGGGGATAATATTGTCAAGGTTTCTCTTGGGAAAGATAAAATGACATGGTTGGTAGTTTCTCGAAAGTTGCAGTCAGATTCCATTCGGCGCGATGTGAAAATTACGGAGATTGCAATGGCATTTACACTGCAGGAGGGAGATCGCGGTTATTACATCCCATCTCTGGCGCAACAGCCGGTATTTGCATTTCTCCCTCTGAGAACTTATGGTTTGAAATTTATTCTCCAAGGTGACTTTGTACTTCCCTCATCAAGAGAGGAAGTAGATGGAGATAGTCCCTGGAACCAATGGTTACTGTCAGAGTGTCCTGAGCTGTTTGCAAGTGCGATGGAATCCTTTTGTGCCCTTCCTTGTTTTAGGGAGAATCCAGGTAAGGCCATATCAGTGTATATGAGCTTTGTTCCACTACTTGGTGAAGTACATGGTTTTTTTGCTATTCTTCCTAGGATGATAATTTCTAGGCTCCGCATGTCAAACTGCTTACTCCTGGAAGGAGATTGCTGTAAGTGGGTTCCTCCATGCAAGGTTTTGAGAGGTTGGGATGAACAGGCTCGAACTCTTCTAACTGATGGTTTGCTGCAAGAGCACCTTGGCCTTGGGTTCTTGAACAAGGACATTGTTCTGTCTGATCAGCTTGCGAGGGCATTAGGTATTGAGGCATATGGTCCCAAAACTTTACAGCAGTTCTTGTCTTCTTTGTGTAACAAAGAAAACGGTCTCCAGTCACTTGGTCTGTCCTGGTTAGGTCGCTTTCTAAACGTTCTTTACACAATGTCATTTCAGTCTTCTGTCATGTTTCTGATGTCTTTAGGATGGAGAAAGATCTCATAAAGAACCTTCAGAAAATTCCATTTATTCCACTTTCTGATGGTACTTACAGCTCGCTAGACAGAGGTCCTATTTGGTTACATACCGATGGCATGGGCAGTGGATCTGATGGTGAGCATGGGCTTAAAGCATTTCCCAGAATGTATATGAAACTCCGTATTGTGAGCCCTGTCCTCTTCTCGGTGACAGATGATTTCTCATGTTTGGATATGGATTATGTGGATGATGTCACAAAGATGCTTCACAAAATTGGTGTCCAGCGGCTGTCAGCACATGAAATTGTTAAAGTACACATCTTGCCTTCTCTATCTGCTGACAGGAATAGCATGGATAAGAACTTAATGATAGAATATGTTTGCTTTGTGATGATCCACCTGCAATCTGGCTGCCCAACTTGTCGGGTTGACAAGGATTCAGTCATTTCAGAATTACGAAATAAAGCTTTAATTCTGACAAATTATGGCTTCAAACGCATCGTTGATGTGCCAATTCATTTCAGTGAAGATTATGGAAATCCGATAAACATGCATCAGCTGATTAGTGTCACAGACATGAGGTGGCATGTGGTTGACTCATCCTATTTGAAACATCCAGTCACTGAGTCATTCTCTTGCGGGAAGATGAAGTGGAGGCAATTTTTTCAGGAAATGGGTATCACTGATTTTCTGCAAGTAGTTCAAGTTCAAAAGAGTATTACTGATATATCTTCTGAAACCTCTAAGAGAATGCTTTTGGATATGGACCTTATCACCCCTGGGTTGGTTGTGAAAGATTGGGAATCAAAAGAGTTAGTTCAAATGTTATCCCAGTTTTCTAGAACAGGCAATAAGGAGAGTTGCAAATATCTGTTGGAGGTTCTTGATACTTATTGGGAACATCTTTTCTGTGATAAAGTAAAAGGTTATTGCTACCCTACATCTGATGGGGATTCCAGACCCTTCAAGTCATCGTTCATGAACAGTATCTGTGATCTCCAGTGGGTAGTATCAAGCATGGATGATCATCTCCACTGCCCTAAGGATTTATTCTATGACTGTGAGGCAGTGCGCTTAATTTTGGGTGCTTCTGCTCCCTATGCTGTCCCAAAGGTTAGTGGTCTTTACTTCTTGGGTCATAGTCTTGCGTTTTAGCTTACTTTCCTGTTTGCAAATTTTATCTAAAAGTTCCTCTCATAAAGTCTTTAGGAACAAGGTTTTATTTTATTTTTTTTCCTTTTCTTCTTTGCCTGTTTTTAAAGTTGTAACTTGGTTAGCTCTTAGGTCAAAGTCCTATATGCTCCTATTTACTTCAACTTGTTCTATGTTGATTGCTGTGATTTTAGTAAACAATTTCAGATATGTTGATTTTTTCAAGAACGATCACAAGTTTCTACTTTGCCAATCATCTTGATGATATTGAGGGGACATTGACTCACTGACCATGTTGCTCAGAAGCATAATTGAACAAGCACAAGTGACGATTTGGCATCCGTTGAATTTTTAGTGACTGAAATTGAGGTTGTGTATGTTTGTAAGGCTTATGCTGGAAAACTTAATATATTTTTTTGTGTGCTGTTTTCCCTTTCAATAGGTGAGAAGTGAAAAGTTGCTAAGTGATATTGGGTTCAAGACTGAAGTTAAACTAGATGATGTTCTGGCAATGCTACAAGTTTGGAGAAGATCTGGCAACCTTTTCAAGGCCAGGTATACTTGAGGATCCCTACTGGGCTCTTTTCTTTGCAGTGTCTTATTTTGAAAGAGGAATGCTGATAATTATTTTGTCTCTTTCTTTTATTTAAATTTAGAAGGAAAGAAGAGATTTTGCTGTTGTTTGTGCACGGCACATTGTCTACAATTTGCAGGAGTTAAAGAATCCCAAGTCTTTATAAGCAAACCCATTTTATGATTTGGATTATGCAATGGAGGATTGTACCAATGTTATGAGATTTCACGGCTTTTTTGGTCCATATAATACTCTGATTTAAACACTTCCTGTTAAGTGACGAATTTGAAGTATGCATTTTCAACATCACACAGTGGAATTATATAAAACGGATAATTAAATTGATGTGGTACCCAGGGTTATATCCTCTATGAGAATTCTTTTACAAAACATCAAATCTGCGCATTCTATGAGAATGGTGCATAAATTCAGAGACTCTGGGCTTTTGTTGTCTATGTAGCTTTTTAGTTTGTCCATATGGAATCAAGTATTATCCTAGGATTTTTGAGTCATGAATTTGATAAAAGAGTTTACTCCTAGTTCATTTAAAGCTTTGGGAATCGCTGGAAGCAATTGAGCTTATTGAAATAATCTACTTTGTTCAACTTCATTTTGAAGAAATGCATTTTATGATCTTCTACACCATTACCAAGATCCATTTGTCTTAGCATATGCACCAAGAACTCCCATGAAACATTGTCATAGGCTTTCTTTATGTGAATCACTCTTGATTTTCTTTTCTTAAGGAAATCATCCTTACAGCCATGTTGGTTGGGAAGGTAAAAGAAGAGAGAGAAAGAGACAGAAGAATGGGGAAGAGGACCGGATCGGTGCTCTTGTCATAGATATTAGATCTAATCTGGTCTAATGAGTTATGAACTTAGAAAGTCAATTGCAGTATATCAACGTTTTTTACTGCTTTTGTGAAAGATTACCTTTTGCTACTATGAAGTAGTTGGGCTGTTTGAGCGGCGCATTAAAGAATATGATTTTGAGAGATAAGTCGCGAAGGTTGGGATTCTTCATATAAGGAAGTGATCCACATCTCATCCTTGTGCCAATAGCGAACCATTTTCTAAATGCCTATTTTATAATTCTTCTGGTCAGTAATAATACTAGACACTGATGGATTATGGAACTTTTGCTTGTCTGAGAAAAAGAACCATTGTAGGATATTGTCATTTTTTACGTTTATCAGTGTAATTTCTTTTAAATGATGAATAGGGAGTTCTTATGATGGAGATTTTGGTAAAGCAGATTGATGCCCTCTATTTGAATATGATGATGGAAATGTAACTTATTCTCTCTGTGAGACAAAAGAATCAAATGGAGAATGTGACTTAGGAGATCTTGGGACACTTATATGGGAGTTAGTGTTTAAATAACTTTCATGACCACTCTTTCTAACTCCCCTTATTCCAATCTCTTCCCTCTCTGCCCTGATAGGTAAAGGCCCTAAAACATTCTGTCCGCACTTTCTGGTGCACCAAGGTTCTTTCTTTATGAAAAATAATTTTTTCACATAAAAATTAGTCACCTTTAGAGTAGAATTTCTTCTTGCTAGAGGGTATATGTTCATTTTTGCCAATTTTTCCTGATTCTGATTAAGATTTTCATGTCATCTGAAATGGCCAAAAGGTGGTGTATGGTCATTGTGGAACCAATTGGTACTTCCAATAATAAGTGTTGTGCTGCTCTCCTTTCACCTTGACCAGCTTCACATCGTATAATTTTATTTTATTTTTCTGTACTTTTCATTTTGTTTCTCTTCGACTGTGTCTTTGGATATGTGATATATTCCATCAATTAAGCAGAATTGAAGAAAAATCTCTTCAAAGTACATGTTTCTGGGTTCTCTCTAGAAGTTTCAGTGGAGAGACATGGATAATTTGTTAAGACCCACTATATCAAATTTATATTCAGTCAATCATTATCCTATATCTCTTCCAAACATAGTGTTCTGGATCCAGTTGGAGGAGTTCATAATATGAAACAGTATGAGTGGAACTCTTTGATGCATTGTCACATGAAATTTTTACACTGAATTTCATCAGTTAAAACTTAAAAGCCTGTCGTTAAGATCGTGGTACACTACTTACCATTGTGTCCTTTTCATTCAGCTTTCAATAAGGTTGGCTTCCTTGAGTTATTCTCATTATTTAATTTTTATTCCTCATATCTGTGTTCTCATGTGTCATTTTTCTTTTCAGCGTAGCACAAATGGCAAGGTTATATTCATTTATTTGGAATGAATTGGCTTCTTCTCAGATAAGAATGAGTGAAGAGATTAGAAAAAGTCAGTTTATCTTTGTTCCGGGTGCATCTGGATTTCGGCGGGAGGAGCTGGTTTCTGGCATATTTTGTTCTCCTAAAGAAGTGTATTGGCATGATTCCACTGGTTCAGTGAAACAAGTAAATCAAGTATATTCTCAGGGCAGATTGGTGGGTGCAACCGATGGCCCCCCTTGCAAGACATTGGACAATATCTACCCCGGTCTTTATGATTTCTTTGTTAGGGAATGCAATGTTCTTCAGGGCCCATCCTTTCGTGCTTATCTGAAAATGTTGGCCGAGTTGTCTGCTTCTGCCTTACCTTCACAAGTGGCTAATATAGTGAGTAACTAACTTGAAGTGTACCTGGTTGTGATGAGGTTTGTTGGTCCTAAGACCTAAGAACTCTTTACTTTCATGTTTCAGGTATTTCAAATTTTTTTGAAGTGGAACGATGACTTGGACTCAGGATCGATAACTGTGGAGGATGTCAGCTATTTCAAAGAATGTTTGACAAAACCAGAATACACCGTGCTCCCCACAGTGCTAGATAAGTGGGTATCTCTGCATCCTTCCTGTGGTATCGTGTGCTGGTCTGACGATGAGAATTTGAGAAAGGAACTTAAGCACGTGGAAGGCGTTGATTTTCTGTATTTTGGTGAACCCAGCAACAATCAAGAGATGCTTCCTGTAAATGTGACTAAGCTCCTGAGGACCTTGGGGATTCCTGCACTTTCTGAGGTACACATGCCTACCCCCCTCCCCCCTTCCCCCCCTCCTTCCTTCTCTCCATAGACACAAAGCCTCAGGAGCAATCGGCACTAGCATAGATACTTAACACAACCTAGCATGTCAACCTTCACAGACCTGTGTTTACTATGACTCATTATTTACTAAAAAAATGACCTGGTAAACACACAATGAAAAAATCTTGTGTGAGTATCTTGCATTGAGATAGTGTAAAGAAAATAAGCGGACTGCAAGTTTTTGTATGAATTTCGTGCATTTGTACACTTTTGTGGCTTTGTTGACTATGACACTAGAATGCATGTCATACACATAGGGAAGGCTCAAAATTAGGGTGCACTTAGAGCATGCTGAATATTGATTCTGTTGCTGTTACATTGAAATTGAAAGTTAAATTGGAGACAACTTTATTTGTGCTAAGTATTTTATGAACTGTCAAGAATAGTCCAGTAAATTTTCAGTTGTTGACAAAGCTTTTCCTTATTGATAATTATTTGGCAGGTTGTAACTCGTGAAGCAATATATTATGGTTCAGCAGATAGTACTTTAAAAGCCCAGTTGATTGACTGGGCACTTCCCTATGCCCAACGCTACATCTACAGTGTGCATCCTCAGCAATATTTACAGCTTAAGCAGTCTGGTTTTGACAGTCTCAAACAGTTGCAAGTTGTAGTAGTTGAAAATTTGTTCTACAGAAATGTGATCAAAAGTTGTGGCAGTTCATCCAAGAAGAGATATGACTGCAACTGTTTACTGGAGGTATGGAGCTTCTTGCATGTTGAAAGTTAAATTCTCATCGTTGTTTTCGATATAGCGTGGAAGCTAGAAAATGTTGCTGTATCATAAAAAGCCATACCTCTAGCTAAGTTAAATCTCGACTAGGAATATCTGATGAGGGGGCCTTTTGAATTGGTTAGATGCTTTCTTTCATCTTGATACTTTTGGTCCAGATTACAGAAATACCTCCAGCCCTATTTTCAGTGTGAAATTTGTTTTCCATAAACTCAACTACTATTGTTTGAGCACAGAAGTCATATGGTTTTGTTAAACCAAGCTAGTTATTGTGTAGAGCTTTGTTTTCATGAGATATACTGGGTAATCCTTTATAGATCTGCAGCTGTGAGTACAAGCTGACCTAGGTGGAGGACCCTCTACACCTGGGCTAAGATATCACCGTAAGAAGATGCAAACAAACACGGCTAAAGTTACTGAATAATGAAGCGGCCATGAATCGCAGAATGGATTTTTCTATAATGTATTCTATCTGATTTTTGCAGGGGAATGTTCTTTACGTTGCCCAACAATCAGACTCTCATGCTTTATTTTTGGAGCTCTCGCGATTATGGTTTGATGGACATCCAGAATTACACATAGCAAATTTCCTTCACATGATTACAACTATGGCGGAATCGGGGTCCACTGAGGAGCAGACAGAGACTTTCATATTGAATAGCCAGAAGGTGACAAAGATACCTGATGAAGAAACCATTTGGTCCCTCGCGTCTCTATCTTCAAGAGACCTTGAAAAGTCCCTCGTGATAAGTTCTGCTTCAGGTGGAACTAGTGAACAAACTGTTTTCAAGTCCAGGAGGAAGTCAGGTACCATCCCAAATTGGCCACCAGTGGATTGGAAAACTGCTCCAGATTTTCGTTATGCTTGTGAAAATGGTTTTAGGACACGAGCGGCAGATAGCATCTCACATGACAAAATTGAGGTCGATTCAGAAATTACGGTCACAGTGATAGAAAATGTGGTTCCGATGGAGATGGATGCCAATTGGAAGATTGGAGGAAATGCAGCTGCAATGTCTGGGCTTCTGGCCAACATTCAAAATTCTGAAGAACATTTTGCCCAATCTTATGGCACTGTTATGGACACAGAATTGAGTTCTGTCAATGCAAGTGCCATGACTATTGTGCCTGCAAAGAGTTCATCTGATGTGCCTGTAAAGAGTTCGCCCAATTTTAGCTCTAGAGAGAGGCTTAATACTGGCAACCCTGATGGAGCCCAGGCAATGTTAACTGGGAGGCTTGGGGAAAATGTTGCTTTCAGATACTTTACGGGGAAAGCTGGTAAGGCAACAGTGAACTGGGTTAATGAACTTAGTGAAACCGGGCTCCCATATGACATCCTTATTGAAGAGAATGAAGCTGATAGAGAGTACATCGAAGTTAAAGCAACCACATCTAAAAGGAAGGACTGGTTCAACATAACCACCAGAGAGTGGCAGTTTGCAGTTGAACAGGGTGAATCTTACAGCATAGCGCATGTGGTTCTTGGAGACAATAGCACTGCGAGGGTTTCAATCTTTAAGAACCCCATAAAACTGTGCCAGCAAGGCAAGCTGCAACTGGTGGTTATGATGCCAAGGCAGGAGACGGATCTTTCTGGTATGTCTTAATAGAAGGAACTACTTCTGTAGGCTGTGTGGTACGTATTGATTTTCCCAGAAATCCATATTGTCGTGCATAGACAATGAAACTGCTGCTTGGTGGCCCTTCAGATTTGACGGGAATGTGGATGTGCCCATCTGTGACACCAGAGTGCTGTAGGCACGATGCCGCAATTTCTAAAGGCAACATTACTGTACATATTCATGTAAAGTGACAAGTAGGAAAAGGATAGTTTGCCATTCCCAAGCCAGATACGCTTCTGGGATGGTCACTTGACTATTGTCCGAGTGGAGAAAAGTCCAACAAATGTGTGTCTTTCTATTATTACCAACTTCCTTCTCACTCTTGCATTTCTAATCAGAGGTTGGTGTCTGTCTCTCGAGAGTTCTTGGCTGGCATGGCCTTGATAACAAAGGGAGGCAGGGAGGGACGGAGGGGCTTAGTATTCAGTCCAGGTACAGCTCAAAATTTCCATAGGAACACAATTTATTTGTCATCTCTTTACTAGTATTCTTACAACCTCCTCAACATCTGAAGCGGCTTTTCCGATTGATGAATGATTGTTTGTACATAAACCCCATAACTTAGATGATTTGTTGGTTCCCACACATTCGGATATTCCTCTAGCAGCGAAAGGGACTGTGAGGGGTATTGGTCTTACAGCATGTTAGCTATATCTCTGTGATGGTTATATCATAACTAAAGAGCTCGCCCTTATTCCTCCGAAATGAAGCTTCCTAGTCATTCCCTGTTTGTTTTCATTTTTCGGCTTTTACGCATACTCATTTAAAGGTCTTAATTCTCAAGATAGCAATTACAATTGCAATGAAAAGTTAATGGATTGAAACCCTCATAAGGAAAGGAGGCGTACCCCATAGGAAAGAAAAGGAAGAAAAAACGGATCCAAAAGGGATGCTTCTATGCAAAGGCAGGATTCCCATCATAGTCTTAGGCCCGTCGCTTTATAGATCGCATTTCACCAGATGATGAGTGAGATGCTTCCTACTTTCAATGCTTGTGGTCACATATATCTGAGTGATGGAGAAACAGGGCCATAGGCTTCAGCTTTGAAGTAATGCGGCTTTAAAAGGTCTATTACCAAATATACAAGTCACAACATTACGCTTTGTGACAACGACATGCTATAATTCTGCTATACTTATACCAACCCGATCACATATACGTACTATTTTATGCTCTATGCCCATTTACAGACAATATCTATAGATTGTACTGGTACAACGTGATGGTTGTCAATCTGTTCTTACAAAATAAATAATTACTGTAGATGAGTACTGGACGAGCTCCTGCGCGCTTCACTAGCAACGGAAACCCTATTGATAGTGGCCCTCCCCTTTTGTGCCTCGGGCGCACACAATCTCTCTCTCTCTCTCGCTTTACCAGTGGTCATCAGGCTCTCGCTTTACCAGTGGTCATCGGGCTCAACCACCACACCTTGACCACAATATGACGCTCGTGACCTCAGATCGAAGGCCGTCGGCCTCAGACGACCCCAAGTCTGCGATCTCATTTGGCCTCAGTGGTCATGGTCCAACGCGGTCGTAGAGGGGCAGAGGCACAACGTTTATGCAACGACGGGACAGTGACGGGCCATATGGCTGGGAAGAGGCGATGACGGCTCTGTGATGGACCAAGTTTAGGGTAACTTTTGACTGACTGTTTGGAAGGAGATAATGAAATAAAGAAATGGGAAGAAAAAAGAAAATTGGCAAAAAAAAGAAGGCAAAGTAAGGTATGTGTGAAATGAGGAGTGTTTCAAGTGTCAACCATACATTTGTTTCCCCCTTGAAGCACTGAAATACCTATTAGATTATTATATTGTTAGATGAGATAGATGAAGCCATCAAATTGATTGGATTAGATTAGATTAGAGAAATTATATTAGATATTAGATTATTAGATGTCCTAGTGGCTAGGCAAATGAACCACTGAAAAACAACTTTTGTGCTTTATAGTATCTATGAAGATCTTCGATGAAACATGAAACAGACTTAAAGATATTAATCCGAATTGGGCGCTACACCATATACATTGTCACCATAAAAAGAGAGAATATTGATAATAAAACCAACTTTCTGAGAGGATTTTGTTACGTGGTGCTGCAATCCATCTATAAAGAGAAGGTGCACACTCTCCCGCAAGCTTTGAGTTACATCCCAAGGATTTGGTAGATCAGTAGACCTTTTCGATGGTTCTGCGTTGCCGAAATTGACGATGCTTCTAATTGTGTCAACTCCTTCCGATCTTTACGTTTGATCAACTGAGTAAGCCTCACCCGCATTCACATCTGCATTGCCTTTCCTCTATTCTCAGCAAGTTTTGCAGTCGTTGCCAAACTTCTGTGACATTGGGCATCTATGAACATAGGGATGGCTTGTGTTTGGTACATCAGACGAACCTTAATGGTTCCCAGTAAAAAAGGCGCAATATCCGCAACTCATGTCGTTTTGATATTTTTACTTAAATTCCACACCTCCAACTCTTTAAGATTCTTCAACATCCCTATAGCATTCAGCAGCTCGCCGATATCAATCTCAGCTACAACCAAGTGCTCTAGACTTCTAAGATTTCTAATGGAAGCAGGCACTTTGGTTATCTTTGTACCATGCAAAAATAACTCAAGTAATGATTCTAGCCCTACCATCGAGTTTGGTAGCTCCCTTATATGAGTACATCCCAGGTTCATTTTTTTCAGTCTTTTGAGATCTCCAATAGAATCCAGTAACTCTTTGATTCCTGTGGCAGACAAATTCAATGCAACCAACGATGTCAATTTCCCAATGCAGTTTGGAAGCTCTCTAAGCTGATGACAATGCCTTAAAGACAAGTATGTCAGGCCTGCCATCTCTCTGATAGATGGATGAAGCTCTCGCATACACTGCCCCTCCAGCTTTAGATTTGATAGGTACTTCAGATTGCATAATCCAGAAGGAACTGCCACCAGATCAAAATGGGGGCTTGTGGACAACTTTGATGACTGAACTTGGGCTGCGATTATTTCCAAGCGCTTTAGGTGCTCCAATTTACTAATAGAGCTATCCATTTGTAGCAACTTTGGACAATGTTGATCAAAAACTAGTATCTTCAAATTCACACACGTAGAGAAGTCTGGAGTTGCGGATAGATGGCATCTCATGAGATGTATAACTTTCAAGCCATGATTTTCCTGGGAAACAAATTAGAATTAGAAAAGTAAGACAAGGGAAATGGCAGCAAACACATATATGGGATATGAAACTGAAGGGATTAACGGATCCCCGAAAACTGGATTCGACACTAAATCGAACCCCTAAATCAATGCGGAAGCGAAGCCCGAGAAATCAACACGAATCACCGATCGTAAAGCACACCACGGAATCGAGCGTACCTTGTTAGCCATAGATTAAACACCGTCGTTGATGGAGGAAGAGAAACCGGTCGATTTGATCCAATGAAGCCTTGAAGGGAGGAAAAGCGCACCGTATGCCTACTGTTCTTCGAGAGAGAGAGAGAGAGACGTATGTTTTACGTTGACCCGAAAAAAAGAAAAAAAGAAAAAAAAGAGGAATGTGTTTCTTTTTCAATTAAGTCTATATGGGTTATAAGTAATCCCTTATTTTTGTTCTGCATTTGTTGCGTGAACAATGCCTCCCCCGAGGTTGCGCACACCTATTCGCAGCTTACCGATGAACAAAAGGAAAGGCTGTCTAAGTTGATAGCCGAGCCGACCGATCATCGATGGGAGAGAGGTGACTTAATTGATCACGTCCTTGAAGTCAACGGGAAAATTCAACAGTCATATGGAATGGTCGTCCCATGCCACGCCGAGAGATGGTGCGATTTTTCATAAGCACTCTTCCGCCTGAGTGGCAAGACGTGTTGAATTGCATATGGGATGTCAATGGAGCTGCTTCCTATAAGAAAATTGTCATGGATTTTGTAAATGAATATTTCTGTATTGTTTTAAGGGAAAAGATCAAGATATTAAACAAAAGAGGATCTTTCCCAGTTCGTGTGCTGATTAGGTGTTAGTTATATTGACTGTTTGTTTAGTGTGCTTTGTGGACACATTATGTAATGATTGACTACCTGATTGTTGTTGTAACAAACTATATGTTAGTTGTGTTAATTGAAAGCATTATTGTTTTATTTGATGTCAATTATTAATTGCTTTCTGTTACTGCTGGTTGCTATGGGTAATTAGCTGTGGGTAATTTTAGAAGTTTTTGTAGCTTCATAAAATTGATTTTGCATATGACAATTATATTAATGATAATTTTAAGTTAGGATTTTTGGAGGATGATTGGAAACGTAGTGACCTTTTGATTCTGAAACCTTACTTGAAATTATTCATTAATATGATGGGTCTATGCAAATAGGGATGCATAAATGATAGGCATTAATAATTCATGCATATTTGTCTCGATGTGTTCGGATCAATGGCTTGACCACAAAGAGCATAGTTGCCGAGCTGAACAAAGGTGAAAAGCTCAATGGTGACAACTATGAGATATGGCACATAAAAATCCAATATGTGCTGGAAGAGCAAGAGGCACTTGAAGCTCTTAACCTGACCATGGTTGAACCTGAAGAGGGAAATACTGCGCAGCACAAAAGAGATAAAGAAGCTTTTGCTGTTTGGAAACGAAAGAATTCTCTCGCTCGCATCACGTTGCTGAGTAGCATGGAAAATGATGTCATGCGGGAGTTTAGGCGTTTCGACAATGCTAAGGAAATGTGGGAGGCATTGGCAGCAAGATTTGGTCATACTTCGGTGACTAGATCGAGGCAGCTCACTATCGTTTGACTCTATAAGAAGCCTCATGGTCGACCATGAAGCAATATCTTAGAAAGATGTCAAACATGATAACCGAGCTGAAAGATGCTGGCCATGTCCTCACGATGAGCAGCAGGTGCAAAAGGATCCGTTCCTTGCCTCGAGTTGGGAGCATATGAAGGTGCACCCGACCCATAATGAGTCTATCAAAACCTTCGAGGATGCAATGCGTCATCTTGAGCTGGAAGAGGACGCCTCTTGGCGTCTAAGCCGGATGCTGAACTATACCATGCTAGTTCTAGCTCAAGTGGAGCTTCGGGCTCCAAGCGCAAGCGCCCTACCCTGGTTTGATAAGGGGAAAGGCAAGGAAGAAGCTGGTCCTTCGGGGAAGAAACCCAAGTTTAACCAACATGATCGAGGAAAGCGTCCTCGCATGAAGAAGCCGGCAAGGGTGAAATGCTACAACCGTGACAAGAAGGGTCACTATGCTCGCGACTGTCGTGAGCCAAAGAAGGTATGCACCCCTTGTACTTTTCAGAACTTTACTCTTGTGTCGAGTTCGTGTTCTTGACTCGAGTCTAATCCTTTGTGGACTGCGGATTCAGGAGCGACGGACCATGTAGCGAAGGATAGAGGATCCTTCGTGGAATTCCGACGAGTACCAACTGGAACTAAGTGGATCTATGTGGGAAATAACTCCAGAGCTGAAGTGAAAGGAATTTGCACCTGCCAATTGAACATGCGTGGTGGACGCACTTTGTTCCTTCATGATGTGCTGTATGCTCCGGAGATTCGTCGGAATTTAGTGTCTGTTTTAATGTTGGTTAGACTAGGTTTTAGTGTGAACTTCTGTAGTAGGGGTGTGGATTTGTTTTTGAATACAAATTACTATGGTTGTGGTTATTTTCTTGATGGTTTCATTGTATTGGATATTGATTATGTTAATGCAAATGTGTGTTATTCCCTTATCACGTCTTCTAATACCTATGATAATGATGTGAATGTGTGGCATGCTAAGCTTGGTCACATTGGCCAACAACGTATGAATAGACTAGCCAAAAAGGACTTGTTGGGCAACATTGAAAAAGTCGATTTGCCTATATGTAAGTATTGCCTAGAAGGGAAAACAACACAGAAACCATTTGGGAAAGGGAAAAGAGCTGAATTTCCTCTGCATTTAATCCATACTGATGTCTGTGGTCCAATGAATGTGAGAGGAAGGCATGGGGTTGTTTATTTCATCACCTTTATTGATGATTATACTCGATTCGGATATGTCTATTTGATTTCTCACAAACCGAAGCAATAAGTTGTTTCAAAAGGTTTATGACCTTGGTAGAAAATCAATTAGACAAGAAAATAAAAGCATTGAGATCCGATCGAGGTCGAGAATATTTATCCGATGAGTTCAGAAAATTATGTGATGAAAAAGGAATAGAAAGACAGTTGTCTATTCCGTATACTCCTCAACAAAATGGTGTTGCAGAGAGAAGAAACAGAACCCTACCGGAAATGGTTAGGTCCATGATGGCGCATTCTAACTTACCTATCACCTTTTGGAGTGATGCGTTGTTAATCCGCCTATATACTTAACCGTGTGCCTTCCAAATCAGTTACTTCCACTCCATATGAGTTATGGACGGGTAGAAAACCGGACTTAAGCTTACTTAAGCCATGGGGTTGTGCTGCCTATACACATGAGTCCTCTCACAAGTTTGGGAAATTGGGTCCTAGAAGAAAGAAGAGTATTTTTATAAGGTACTTAACACTCAAAAGGGTATGTGTTCATAGGTGAGCAGGAAAGTGGGAGTATAACTGAGTTTGAATCATGGGATGTCACATTCTTAGAGGATAAATTTCCTAAGAAGGGCGAAATAGGGGAAGATTGTTCCCTATTTGAGACCTTGGATCAGGATAATGATGTTAGTGGAGTTCGTCCAAGTGGGAGTAATATGAGAAATGATGAATTGAATTCAACTCATTCTCAATTACAACCACATGATGAGACGACATCATTACTACCTAATCCAAGTGGGAGCATGATGGGGACTGATGTGCAAAGTGTACAATCTCCCATACGGCGAACAAGTCGCCAAAGTATTCCCCGTCGACGTTTTGGCATTGAAGGGGAAACTTTTATGGTTGCTCCACAAGATGAGGATGAGCCAAGAAATATTAATGAGGCTCGAATTGCCCTAGTAAGGAAAAAAATGGATTAATGCAATGGAAGAGGAAATTGAGTCAATGAAATCAAACTAAGTCTGGGAACTGGTTGATCTTCCAAAAGGACGCAGAGCTATTGGGAACAAATGGGTTCTCAAAATAAAGCGAAAGGCTGATGGCTCGATAGAAAGGCATAAGGCTCGCCTTGTGGCGAAGGGGTATAATCAACAGGAAGGAATTGATTATGAAGATACGTTTTCTCCTGTAGTGAGATTTACCTCAATTCGCATTATTCTGGCAATTGTGGCTAGTTTGGATCTTGAGTTACATCAAATGGATGTAAAGACTGCTTTCCTCAATGGAGAATTAGAGGAAGAAATATATATGGAACAACCTGCTGGTTTCATAGTGAAAGGCCAAGAAGAAAAGGTATGTCGACTTTTGAGGTCGATATATGGTCTTAAGCAGTCATCGAGGCAATGGTATATACGTTTTCATAACGCCATAATGGCATATGATTTTACAATGATTGATGAGGATCATTGTGTATATATCAAAAGATCCAAGGATCAATTTGTGATAATATCATTATATGTTGAAGATATAATAATTGCCGGAAGCAATATGGAGTTTGTTAAGATTGTCAAGAGTTGGTTGTCTTCCAACTTTGAGATGAAGGATATGGGTGAAGCTGCATACATTCTTGGAGTTAAGATTTCAAGAGATCGTTTGAAGAGATCGTTGTCTCTTTCGCAAAGAAACCTATATAAATAAAGTTCTTGAACGATTTCGTATGCAAGATTGTAAACCCATAGACACTCCTATTGCAAAAGGTGAAGGGTTGAGCCATAGGCTGTGTCCAGGGAGTCCACAAGAAAAGGAACAAATGAAGCATGTTCCTTATGCAAGTGCTGTTGGGAGCTTGATGTACGCTATGATGTGTACAAGACCCGACATATGTTTTGCAGTTGGAATGGTGAGTAGATACCAATCCAATCCAGGTTCAGCACATTGGAAAGCCGTTAAGAGAATACTGAGGTATCTGAAGGGGACTGCTGATTTCAAGTTGAATTACCAAGGAAAGGATCTGCGACTTGAAGGCTATTCAGATGCTGATTGGGGAGGAGATTTAGATGAAAGAAAATCTACCTCAGGATATGCTTTCTTACTGAGCAATGGCGCCATATCATGGAGCAGTAAGAAGCAAACGTGTATAGCCTTATCCACGATGGAAGCTGAGTTCGTGGCATTATCAGCAGCGGTACAAGAAGGAGTTTGGCTTAAGAGGTTCTTGGATCATTTAGGTGTTATTGAGAAAGCTGCAAATCAATTATTGGTTAACTGTGATAGCCAAGCAGCTATAGCGTACACCAAAGATCCAAAGTATCATGGCAAGACCAAACATATAGATACCAAGTATAACTTTGTAAAAGATATGGTTGCACGAAAGGATGTGAACTTGCGCAAAGTACATATCTACGCATAGAATGGTAGCAGATCCAATGACAAAGCCAATACCTAGAGATGTGTTTTGTGGTCATGTAAAATCTCTAGGATTGCGTAGAGTCCGATGTACCGGATTGTAATTTCCCGAGTAGTTCACATTTATGAAATTTTGATTTTCATTGATTAATGCCTATGAATCTTTATGTGATCTTTATGCATCTTAATGCTTAGTGCATTACTTTAAGTTAAGAGGAGTATGTCGGACAGATATAAGATTAGCCCACTCACACGGGTGATCGCCTCTATTTACTATGTGATAAATAGGGATGAGACTGTATTTAAGCTTATTATCTAGGTGATAATCGAGAGCTCAAGCTTAAAATACACATGTCGCCTTAACTAAGTGTTAAGATGAGGACATAATAGTTGTGATGTCCGAAAGTAAAATACCCCACATATTTTACTTTATCTATCTAAGATGCCAGATGTGAGTTCTGATGGATTTTGTGAATGAGTAGATAGGTGAACTCAAGTTAGACATTGGGTATGTCTGAACTATCATCTGTACGGTATTGAACAGTATAGACATACGCTCAATGGGAAAGGAGTTAATACCGTAATACGTATTTCATACTACGTATGCATGATACGACCAATAAGAGTGGCAAAAAGTTTGATCTCAACTTTTATGACGTGTGAGACTCTTGAGGAAAAGAGTTCCTCAATTATTTGTCCCCTCATGACTCTTACTTATTCTCAAGATTTCTATTTAGTGTTTGCTATCTTAGGATGTTGCCAATGGTCATGTGTTTGATTCGATCTAATGGGACATTTCTAGAAAAGCAAGCTGAACTGAAATTGAGAGTTTGAAGGAAAGAGGAAGATCGATTTTGGAGAATCACATTGTGGTTTTGTATTCACTGGTCGACCAATTATAACTATCTTTGTGATAATTATAATTGTGAATACAATATATATATATATATATATATATATCATTGTTTAAAAGAGATCAATGGAGATATAAATGTGATCGATCGATCTAGGGTACTGCATACTAAATCTACTCGGAGTGTGACGCCCAATTATGAGCTGCTATATATTCCTAACAGATGTATAGTAACGAGCTCTCAAAGTATGCTGGTCGCACGGATTATTCACCGCATGAATGTTGAAGAGAGGTAAAGAGAATTCTGTTCGGCCCACCATGTTAAGAGAGAGTCTATGATGGATTATTCTCTCGATGGGGCTGAGTAGGCTCGTCCGCCCATGTTGGTTTTGGACCACCATGTGCGAGTGGGAGATGAAGGATTTATTAGTCATTGGGCTTAAGGCCCGTTCGGCTAAGTTGGGCCCAGAAGCCCGGCCCACGGGAATAAGGCCCGTGGAAAGAAGGGGGTATAAAAGGGAGGAGAGAGAGAGAAAACATACCGTTTTGCCAAAATAGAAAACGACGTACGTTCTTTCTCTCAACGCACTCTCTCTCTCTCCCGTTTTTCTTCAAAGCACGAGCAAAGTGAATCGCTCGAAGGATTTTTGCTTCCTCGGATCGAATTGCTCGGTTTCTCTTCCTCCATCAACATCGGTGTTTAATCTGTGGCTAAAAGGTACGCTCGAATCTGTGGTGTGCTTTAGGATCGGTGATGCGTGTGATTTCCCGGGCTTCGTCTTCCGCTTGCGTTTAGGGGTTTGATTTGGTGTCGAATCCGCGTTTTTCGGGGATCAGTCATTCCCTTCAGAAACCATACCAAACATGGGCTCCATCCATTCCAGTTTTCCGAAATGTTGCTGTCTGACAGCTTGAGCACGACTAAGTTCCATAAACATAAATTGATTGCCTGCAAGTTTGAAGGGCAATAACGCCAAGAGAGCCATCTTAAATTCGAGAGAAAGTTCTTAAAGTCTCCAATCAAGTTCCCTCCCTTTAATTCCAAGAACCTTAAATTAGGCAGCTTTGAAAACTCTTCACTTGTGAAGTCGTGCTCCTTGCAAAGTCCACTTAGTTTTAGTGCTGTGACATTCTCCGTTCCCTGACGACATGAAAAGACTTAACTAAACTTTCTATGGTGCAAAAAAAAAAAAAAAAAAAATATTGCATAGACTCGTTCTAAAAGGAAACCATTCTGTTTGCTTCTACTTTCTGATTATAAATGTAAGCTATTACTATCTTTTGTGAGGTATAGAGTATGATATTACCTTCATTTCATTCAAATTAAACACTTAGTTTCCCTTGATGCGCAACACAGACACACGAACACATCCAGCAATATACTCTAAACTTCAAGCTGATGTTTCCTTGATCATGAAGACAGCAGCTGTGAGTAAAATTTACCTTTCTAGTTTGCACCACTTCCATTGCAATCTTGGGACACCACAATCTACTACGCTTCCCAGGATCTTTGAGATTTTCTTGTCGAACAATTTCTCTTCCAAGGTCTCTGAGTAGGTCATGCATCAAGATTCTATCATCATCATCAACCTTTATCAAAGACATATGTGTAAGGACAATGAAGTCACTTTTTGGGAAAAAGTCCAATGCTTTCCACATATAATACGGATGGATTCTTTCTTCACCAATAAAGTGACATGCAATATCAAGAAAAATTTCTTTCTGTGCATAGTCTAGCATTTCAAAACTAATCTTCAATTGTCATGGACATCTTGATTGGGAACTAAATCTAATTTCTTTAATGTGTCTTTCCAAAGACGTTTGCTTTTGCAATAAAGAGAGGAACCGATAACCTCGAGAGCCAAAGGAAGTCCACCGGTTTTGCCAATAATATATTGAGAAATATCATCATATTCATGTGGAGGGGAATCCATTCCGAAAGCATGCTTACTAAAAAGCTGAAGAGCATGGTCATGGTGCAATTCTTCCATTGGATAGATTTTGAACTCTTTGAAATGCGTTTGGACATTATTTTCTTGGTTCTCCTCTTTGATTGATAAAAAATTGGTGTCCCTCGTTGTAATAATGATTTTGCTCCCTCGACCAAACCAATCACGCTTTTCTGCAAGTTTCGAGAGTTGGTCCCACTTATCCAGGTTGTCAAGAATAATAAGGACTTTCTTGTTGCGAAATCTCCTTTTAATTTGGTTAATCCCCGCATCAGAGTCAGAAATCTCAATTGGTTTGAAGTTGAGAATTTCCGATAATAATTGTTTTTGCAGTTGAATGACTTTACCACCCTTTAAAGCTTCTCGAACATCCGAAAGAAAGCTACACCCATGAAATTGACTAGATATTCGGTTAAAGACAGCCTTGGCAAGAGTCGTCTTCCCAATACCTCCCATGCCATGCACTACCAGATAACATACATTGGGCGAACCTTCATTTAATAGGCACACAACGTCTTCAACACGATCCTGAATTCCAACTAAATGATTGGGCATGATTTTTTCTCTTTTATTCAGCTTCATCAAAACTTCAGCAACGATTATTCTAATGAGTTCACCTTGACTGTCATATTTAATAAAAAGTGTTTGGTCAGAAAGATTGTAGACAGAATATTAGCCTTTCAAGTTCAAAAATGTTGTAGATTAAACACAAATTAATCACGGAATCCATAAATTGCCAAAAGGTAATCTCATGTGTAGTTACAAGCTCTTCATTTAAAAAAAATGGACATCCATGTCAATTTACCTAATATGGATTGAAATTATATACTGTATTCAAAGGTCAAAGATGTCAATTGTTAAGATGAGAATGAAATTTTAAACTTCTTAAAAGATGCACACTCATTCGTTTCCTTTATATATATGCAAAGGATTTGTTTATTTCTTTTTATATTGCTCACATATAGTGTGTGCTCTATATTCTAGTTTTGCATGGATTAAAATAGTAATAACTGGAACATTTGTTTTCTATATAAAATTACATAGTAACTAATTTATAAGCTAAAAAAAAAGTACATTTATTCCATCTAAAAGATACAAATTGAATAATGAACTCAAATTATATTTGTCATGTCTTAGTAGAGTATTAATCTAGTTTTGAAAAGAATTAAATTGTTATTTAATTGAGTGGATTTGTAGAGGTAGTCATCGAGTATGTGTGAATTAAATAAAAACTTGACGAAAGAGAGAGCAGTAGTTTAAACTTTTGACGTGAGGAGCAGAGTATTTATTTTATGAAAAGTCAAAGCTTACCCTTTATCTTTAAGATCCCAGCCTCCGATACGAGCGACCTCCCTTAGGGCCTCCTTCCACCGGTGCACTACATCGCAGCCGAACTTCTTCTCGTGCTTCTGCAGAGCTTTGTGGTACAAACCAGTTTTGAGCTTGACATCGTGGGGATCCACAATGAAAAAATTGGTAAGATCATGGCTTTGCCACCTCTGCTTTTCGAGCATTCCACCATGGATGCCAGTTCACGAAGACACCATGTACTTAATGCATAATTTTTAGAGAAGATGGGCACACAGATTGCGCAGCTCTTGATTGCACGCTCCAGCTCACCTCCGATCGCTTCGCCTTTTCTTATCTCTTCATTGTCTCTGAAAACACGAATCCCAGCTCCATCCATAGAGTGATAGAGGCAGTCGGCGAAATTCGAGCGAGTGTTGGGCCCTCTAAAATTCAGGAATACCTCGAATTCAGACCCCAGCGACAAGCCGATATCACCTCTATCGGCTGTCGAGCCCATTGTTCCATTTGCCGAGTCCCTGCTCTCCATCTCAGTAGCCAAAGTACTCACGGTTTCTTCTAACAAATCTCTCACAGCAGATCATAAATACGACGAAAATCCGACAACAGTATCATAACCCTGTACTTGATTTTGCCATATATGGTTTATAAATAGATTATAACGACGGTCTAACGCGTTTTTTTTTTTTTTTTTTTGGTCTAACACGCGGTTTGAAAAAAAGAAAAATTGGCAGCGCCGTCCACCATCTTCAATGGGGATGGGCGGACCGAGTCGAGTCGTGTTTTCTGATGTAGATTTTTGACCTCTGCGATTGACTGACGTTGGGTTTTCTCAGATTCTAGACTCCCGTCACCCCAACTTTCCGCAGCTTCCGCTAAATCGGGCGTACAATATGTCCTATTTCTTGCAGTGGCTTTGGAAATACGTCATATTCCACAGGCTATATTTCTCAATTAGAAAGAGAAAAGGATAAAGGTGATGAGAGTTCTCTTAGGTATTCCTGAGATCCTTGCATGTTTCAGGTTTTCTTAGGAAGAAGCATGTGTCTTTTCAAAGGATATACTATTGGCAGGTTGACAGGACTGCATTCCTTATTTTAACGTGTCGGTATCTGCATGATCTGACCATCCAATTTAGTACAATATTTTTTTGAGCCCCATTCCCAATTTTACCCTCTATGTTTTTGACGTCTAGGGATGCCTAGGTCCGCAAGATACCTAGAGAGAGTAGTTTGAGGACTTGCCCAGATCCCATATGAAGAAGTTCATGAACTGAGAGAGAAATGGGAGAAGAACGAGAGAGAGAAAGAGAAATTTTATGAATGTATTTCTTCTATTATTCCCTTCTTAAACTGATTACAATATGAGAGGTTTCTACTTATAGTTCCCTCAATGAGAACAGTTTTACAATTAAACTGTTGAGAAAGAGATTAACTAACTAAGCAAGAGAGGTAACCGAATACCGGTCAAAAGAGGGAAAAAACAGAGTAAAGGAAAACAGAGTGTATGAGCGAGTAATGATTTTTGACTTCGCAGCTTCTCTTCACGCAAGTATATCAATCTGTATTGTCATCCTTCTTCCTTCCTTTCTTTATTTTTAACAAAGTAGTTCTTCTCCTTTCGTAAACTTCTCGGCATCATTCATATAATCAGCTTTTTCCTCATTTGTGCTTCTGGCTTCTGTTCTTGATTTTTGCTGTTGAATAAGCTGTTGTCTTTTGTTCTTAACATCCCCCCGCAAATTGGGCGGGGGTGAATAGCCAATGCCCAATTTGAGACGAAGTGAGGAGTGCATTAGTTTAGACAGTGGCTTGGTAAAAATATCAGCAATTTAGTTGTGGCTGGGAACATATCTAACACACACTGATCCAGAAGCAACTTTTTCTCGAACAAAATGGAAATCAACCTCAATATGTTTTGTTCGAGCATGAAGTATAGGATTTGCTGTGAGAGATATTGCAGATTGATTGTCACAGAATAATATGGTTGGTGAGTGAAGAGGAATTCCAATATCTCTGAGAACAAAAGTAATCCAAGTAAGATCAGCTGTTGCTGAGGCAAGAGCTCTATATTCAGCTTCAATAGAGGAACGAGAAACAGTTGATTGTTTCTTAGCTGTCCATGAGATGAGGTTAGAGCCGAGATAAGTACAGAAGCCTGTGGTAGAACGTCTAGTTTGAATACAACCAGCCCAATCTGCATCAGAGAAGCCATATAAGTTGAGGGAGCTGTGAGAATGAAGTGAAATACCGAGGTGAATTGTTCCTTTTACATATCGAAGAACTCGTTTCAGTTGAAGGAAGTCCCCAACAGTAGGTTCTTTGTAGTTTCGACACGGGATATTTGTTGCAAAGGCAAGATCGGGCCGAGTGATAGGGAGGTATTGTAACCCACCTACAAGACTTCTGTAATTCATGGGGTTTGGAAGGAGAATAGTGTCTCTCTCAAGTGTGACTGGTTTTAGGGAAAGGGGTGTAGCAATAGGTTTACAATCTGTCATATTTGCACGAGACAATAAGTCAAGGGCATACTTTGTTTGACATAAGAACAACTCAGTAGATGTTCGTGTGGCTTCAATTCCAAGAAAATAATGAAGTTGGCCAAGGTCTTTCATATGGAATTGAACACGAGTGAGTGAATAAGAGTATGTAGCAATTGTTTGAGCTACCGATTATAATAATATCGTCTACATATAGAAGTAAAAGTATTGTCTCTTGGCCTTGATGAAGTATGAACGGGGGGGTCGGTTGAGCTGCAGAAAAAACCAACTTCAAGCAAGAAATTGCTGAATTTATCATACCAGGCACGCGGTGCTTGACGTAGTCCATACAGTGATTTTTGAAGTTGACATACATATTGAGGATATTGTGGATGAACAAAACCAGGGGGTTGCTCCATGTGCACAGTTTCATTTAAGGTGCCATGCAAGAAGGCATTCTTGACATCAAGTTGATGTATAGGCCAGTGTTTTACCAATGCTACAGATAGAATGAGTCTAACAGTTGCATGTTTTATCACATGACTAAAGGTTTCTGTGAAGTCGATTCCCTCTTCCTGATGAAATCCCTTGGCTACTAGACGAGCTTTCAACCGATCTAGCGCCGTAGAAGTAAGTTTGGTCTTGAAGACCCATTTGCAGCCAATAACATTCATGTTATTAGTACGGGGAACCAATAACCAAGTTTGATTATGATGTAAGGCATTCATTTCTTCTTGCATTGCCTGATACCAACCTGGATCTGCTAGAGCAGATTTTATTGATTTTGGTTCTGGAGGAACTTGATATTGAGCAAGACATGCATATCGAGGGTTAACTTTGACTATACCAGATTTAGATCTGGTTTGCATGTGATGAGTAGGTTGTGTACCTTGCATAGGATGGATAGGCTGTGTTTGGATATTTGGAACACTTTGGTCAATAGCTGGTTCTGTTGTTGTTGCTGTTGTAGTTCCAGATATGTTTACTTGTGGCGAGATATGTTGTGTAGTAGATGGGACTTGATCAACAGTGATACGGGTGCAAGAATAGGGCTGTGTGTTTGTAAGAACTTGTTCAGCTGGAGAGTTCGAACATACCTTGTTTGATGAGTTGATGAAGTGCTAAAGGCTCAAGACTTGGAGATTGTAAGAATCTCTCTTCTTCGTCCATAGTTTATATAGTTGTGTGTAAGTTGAAGAGTGTGTTGCTAACTTCTTAGAGAAAGGAAAGAATGTCTCATCAAAGGTTACATGTCGACTGATATACACATGACCAGTGGTAGGAACAAGACATCGATATCCTTTATGATGAGCACTGTATCCGAGGAAAACACAGGTAAGGGATCGAGGATCCATCTTGTGTTGTGCATAAGATCGAAGGCAGGGGTAGCAGGCACACCCGAACACTCTGAGATGATCATATCTTGGCTTATGCTGATATAGCTTGGTAAAGGGAGATTGCATTTTTAATTTTGGAGTAGGAAGTATATTGACAATATAATTTGCTGTCATAAATGCATCAACCCAAAATTTTAATGGGAGTTTTGCATGATATAACATAGCTAGACCAAGCTCAACTATATGTCGATGTTTTCTTTTAGGTATTCCATTCTGTTCGGGTGTATATGGACAAGAAATATGTTGTTGGATGCCACAACTCTGTAGGTGAGCTTTGAACTTGTGACTGACAAACTCTCCTCCACCATCACATTGAAACCTTTTGATTTTACAGTTGTGTTGGTTTTCTACTGATCTCTGAAACATAAGAAAGATATCATAGAAGTCTGATCTTAGCTTCAATGGATACAACCAGCTGAACCGAGAGAAGCTGTCAACAAAGATCACATAGTATTTGAAATTCTGACAAGAGTTGACTGGAGAGGGTCCCCAGATATCACAATGGATTTGCTCTAGAGGTTTAGTAGCTATAGAACTCGACAGAGGGAAAGGTAGAGCAGTACTCTTAGCAAGCTGACAACTTCTACATATAAATTGTGGTTCTGTATGACATTGAATTAACTTTTGATTCTTCAAATGCTTCAGAACATTCTGATTTGTATGAGCTAGCCGTTGATGCCACACGTTTTCTCCTGTAATCCTTTGTCTTTGAGTGAAAAATACCTCTGCAGCATAAGGATCAACTCTGTAAAGTCCTTTCTCCTTCTTTCCTAGCATCTCGGTTATGTTGGTGATGTTGTCCTTTATGTACACCCCAGTTTTGTCAAAGACAAAAGAACAGGGATAGTCATCAGTTAGTCTAGAGACTGAAAGGAGGTTTTTCTTAATTGCTGGAACAATTAGCACATCTTTTAGAGGTAAGATAGTAGTAGCGATCGAGCATTGTATTCCCAATATATTTCACGGGTAAACATGAACCATTGCCAATCATAACAAAGATCGTACCCGGTATTCTTAGAAAGGTTTTGAAGAATACCAAAGCATTCGCGGTAATATGAGCAGTTGCTCCAGTATCAGGGTACCACTCATTTTCATTTGTTTCTTCAATATGGAGTGCTGATAAAGCTGTTGGTATGTCTTCTGCTTGGTAAGAATTATCAAATCGATACCAACAATGCAATGCATCATGACCTGGTCTCCTGCAAATTTGGCACTCCAGTCGAGTGTTTGCTGTTGTTTTCTCCATCTGCACTTCTTTATGGAGAGTTAAATTTGAGGATGGATAGGTCTTGGTCTCTGTATACCTCTGAGCTGAACCATTATATGGTCTCGAATCACGACTTAACTCAAAGTAGAGGGAGTATTAACCTGGTTAAGCTGTTGACTCCCCTGTTCATAGCTCGAGTTATTAGTTCTGTAATTCATATTCCTTCCAGGGTATCCAAAATTTCTGTATCTGTTATTGAATGGCCTTCCTCTTCCAAAACTTCTTCCACCACGACTATATCCCCTTGAATTTCCAAGATTGTTATTTTGCTGTACAAAATTTCTATTAAACTCTTCTTTGTGTATAGCTTCTGTCTTTCTTTGGCCATAATAGGCTAGATTTGGACTGAACTGACTTGAGGAATAGCTTTGCAGCCTTGTTTCGAATCTTTCTAAATGAGAAATCACTTCATCATATTCTGGTTGAGGCTTTAAACAATAAATTGTTGTTTTGAAGCTCTCATATTCGGACCCCAAGCCTTCCAAAATTCCAAACAGTTTTGTTATTTCATCCCTTTGGTTTACCTATTGCATTTAATTGATCACATATTGTTTTGTACTCCCGAGATATGTTGATAAAGCTCTATCACGTTTCGACAAGCCTGCAACTTTCCTCTTAATTCAAACTCCTTTGCCACAGATTTTTGGGTAAACCGATTAAGCAAGGCTGCCAAAGTTCATAGGCTGTGTTTAAGCCTATTATTAGACTAAGTATGTCTTCGGAAACAGCACCACTAATCCGGAAGAAACGAGTTGATCTGTCTTAATCCAGTCATTATAGTCGGGGTTAGGGATCTCAACTGTTTGATCACCTTCTTCAACCTGCAGAATTTTAGCGGGTTGTGGAGTTTCTCCATTAACGAAACCAAACAAATCTTGGCTTCTTAGAAACCTGTGAAACTGTGCTTGCCATAGGAGGAAGTTATCCTCGGCTAATTTTATTGTAACAAAGTTTGAGATATTGACATGAATGGGAAATGGATATCTCAAGCTTCTTGCTGCCATACTACTTTTCCAGATCTTTGAACACCACTTGTTTCAAATACGGACTCTACTGGTTTTTGCGGTATGATGCAGCAAATCAACTTCTAATGATAGGATATCAACTCACAGATCAACTCACGAATCAACTCATGAATCAAGGATACTTTGATTGAAGAATATCAACTCACAGATCAATGAGACTTAGATTCCTGACTTCAATCTGCTGTAGATTCGGCCATTTTTATGCAGCATTGAGATGATTTCTTCAGGATGATCAGCTCTGATACCATGAAGAAGTTCATGAACTGAGAGAGAAATGGGAGAAGAACGAGAGAGAGAAAGAGAAATTTTATGAATGTATTTCTTCTATTATTCCCTTCTTAAATTGATTACAATATGAGAGGTTTCTACTTATAGTTCCCTCAATGAGAACAGTTTTACAATTAAACTATTGAGAAAGAGATTAACTAACTAACTGCAGAGAGGTAACCGAATACCGGTCAAAAGAGGGAAAAAACAGAGTGTATGAGCAGAGTAATGATTTTTGACTTCGCAGCTTCTCTTCACGCAGTATATCAATCTGTATTGTCATCCTTCTTCCTTCCTTTCTTTATTTTTAACAGTAGTTCTTCTCCTTTCTGTAAACTTCTCGGCATCATTCATATAATCAGCTTTTTCCTCATTTGTGCTTCGGCTTCTGTTCTTGATTTTTGCTGTTGAATAAGCTGTTGTCTTTTGTTCTTAACACCATATTCCTCAATTAGAAAGAGAAAAATAGGGGAAAAGTAATGAGAGTTGAATGGGTTGAAAAATGCGTACCTGCAATATGCCTGCTCGGGCCATGGATCATTAACTTAGGACATCATTCCATGCAAATCAGATTTTGTCGAGTCTTATCGACTTGCTTAGTTTCTTTCAAGCAATATACTTTCAACAAAAGTTGACATTTGATGATTGTTAGGCTAAGAAAAGTCTGGACGTAGTGCTCCACCAAAGCCTAGACAGTTTCTGTTGGTGTGGAGGCGCTATATGCATCTAGTATGGATCATTGCAAAAATCAAGTTAACAAAGCAATTGATTTCATTTGTCTTCATTCAGCATCTTTCAAAAGAATACAATGTTGGAATCCTTTTAAACATAGGAAAATTGTCCAAAAAGACCAAAATCTATTATACTTTTGTCAATTCAATTCGAAACCTATTAATTGTGTCAATTAAGTTTTAAACCATTTCATATTTTGCCAATTAAGTCAATCCGTCTAATTTTGGCCGGAAATCGTTGACGTAACATTAGCTGTCCTACATGGCATGCCCAGTATTGAAATGGGAAATTTTTAATAATATTTTAATAATTTATTTTGAATTTATATATATTTATTCTTTTCTTTTATTTTCCTTCTTCTTTTTTTCCTTTTCTCTTCCTTTTGTTTTCTTTTCCCTTCTTCCCTTCACTAGCCATTATCGAGCCTCATTGATGGTAGGTAAAGGTCGTTGACCTAAAGCGAGGGTTGCCCTTGTTTGGGTGGCGTGGGCCACCTTCGCTAGTTGGGGGAAGAAGAGAAAAAGAAAAAAAAAAAAAAAAAAAAGAAGAAGAGAAAATGAAAAAAAGAAAAACAATAAAGAAGGAGAACAGAAGAAAGAAAAAAAGGAAAATGAATGAATAAATAAATAATTCGAAAAATATTAAAAATATTATTTAAAATTATCCACGTTAACTTGAGCATGCCATATAGAATAACTGTCATTCATGTCAACGATTCTCGACCAAAATTAGTCAAATTGACTCAATTGGCAATGCGAAATGGTTTAGGATTCAATTGACACAATTAGCAAATAAGGATTGAATCGGCAAAAACGCAATTAATTTATATTCTTTGGACAATTTTTTTTATCTTAATAAGACATGTGATAATTACAAACACGAATGAATTACGCGACGCCTACTATCGTCGCGCAATTGGTGATGGATGAACCCAAATTTCCCTTTGTTTATGATGCTTGTGCTCAAATACGTGTGAGGGAATCTTGGTAAGATCTTCATGTGGCCTTATCATAACAAGAAATAGAGAATTGAAAGGCACTGATTCTCTCATAGCAATGTTTAGAGGAAGGTACGGTCACTTTTCATAGAGTGACGATATTCTCCGGACCACATATCTCCAATTTGACTGTTCACAAAATCTAATATTAGATCATACAAAATTTACTGCCTGACAACACACTTGGAAATGTGTGGTTAGTTCTAAGCACTTCTCATTAAATAAAGTTAAGAAGTCGATCCCGTCACTTCTTGGAAAGTGACGGGGACACGCTGACCACACATCCTAACCGTGGGATTATGGCAACAAGAATTTAAAGCTTTCATAATTAATTGCCAAAAATGACCTTTAAATTGTAAAATCACAAAAACTAGAACCAATAAGGAAATAATAAACATAATCTACATTTAGCGCAACTCTAAATACCAAAAGGAAACGAAAGCCTGCTTGAGATTTGTCAAATTAGAATTCTCAAGAGTTGTCTCATTTTGTATTATTACTAAAACATTTTAATATATAAAATATAACATCATCATATATGCGACCACTGTAATTTATCGTGTGTAAAATATTGCCACTCGAGCTTGTTACTAGCACAAAATAACTCACTCCAGTCATGATCATCGACGTCTGCAAAATTTTAAAATATGTGCTATTAGTTTGAGACTTTGGTGTTACAAGTAGTACTAAAGCAACAACTTGAACACGAGCAACATGAAATCAAAGAGATAATGTGGAATCAAAACATATTTTACTCCATACATTGTAAAAATTTTACTTGAATAAATATTATCTTTTGCTAAGTTTTGTCAAATTTTCTCATAATTCATTCAAAACTAAAATTTAAAGAATATTTTGTTACACTTTTTACGCCGTGATTCATCATTTGTCATTGTGAGGTACTATCCCTATACATTTGAAGTCGTAACTTGGCTTACATTAAATTCATATAATTTCTTAGTTCTTAAATTCAATTAAATTTTCATTTTCCTTTTAGAAATTATGCGTGACATTTTACAAATTAATCTTGGTTCAAGGCATGAAATTTAAAATTGATAAGAAAGATTGGTTTTGTTTTAACTTTCGTTTCATATAGGTGTTTAATATCGCGCTACATGATTAGATTTTGCATATTATTATTCTTTTAACGGCCTTAGTGTTTGTGGTTTATTATAAGGGGCATTCTTGGCAATTGATTTTGGAAGGTTTATACTCTGGTTGCCAAAATCCCATGCTTTCTGACCAAAAAAATAAAATAAAAAATCCCATGCTTAAAATGTGTGGTCAGCAAGTCTCCATCACTTAACAGTACCATCTTCTTAGCATAGCCCTTTTTCATTCTCTCATGCCGCATGGTATACCTTAGAAGACGCCAACGATATGGAAACCTAAAATGACAGAACATGTGAGAATTGTAGCTAAACTATAACTAAACTTTCACAATTGTGAGGATTCAATGATCAATGTAAAACAGCAAGCTTCACCCACGAATCTAGAAATACTATCCTTACATGATATAACAACAAATAAAGAGGGGAGTGCTACCCTAATTGTCATATATGTGGGTCTAATCCTAAGTAAACTGCTTTATTGACACCATTGTAGAAATAATGCGGACAATGTTGGATCTTGTCATTAAAATCAACATAAAATCACCTAAGAAACATGTTAGGAACAATATAAAAAACATAAAAATTTTCATGATTTGATCTGAGTATGAATATCTACTTTATGGAAAAAGTTAGAAGCTTGAAAAATTTCGGAGTTATAATCATTCACACACTTGAATGTTACCCAGTTTTTATTTATGCTCAAATCTTACTTTTTTTTTAAATAAAAAAATTCAATCAAATGAAAACTCACAGCCCAAAATATCACGTGTTCAATTTTTTGACCAAGAAACATCAAATTATTCAAATTTCCTTTTTTTGTGCGGCTTTTAGAATATACGTCCGCTGTACGTCTTCTCAAGGGTATTAAATAAGGCCAAAATAAAGAGTCCTTCACTTTACGGCAATCAAAGAAATTCAAACTTTTGACCTCGGGCAAACCCTGGATGGACAACAACAACAACCACGAGCACTCCGCGGCTTAATGATCCCCAATAATTCCCATCCACATCATCCAATTCGGATTGGATCTTGTACACAGGCTCAAATTCGAAACATAATTTTTTTAAGGCACCTTCCACTTTAGGCATCTGTTACTTATGATAAGAAAACAAAACAAAACATGTTCGGAACCATCCAAATCTAGCAGGTGTCGGATTAACATACTTGATGAAAACCAGCTCACCTTTCCACAGTTTTCCTGTAGAAACGCAAGTTGTAACTCGGGATCCTTGGTGACAAAAACAAGTTACGAAAACTTTCTTTTTTAAAAATGCAGGCAGCTAAGGTAGCTAGTTCAATTATAAGAACATCAACTTGATAAAAGATGTCATCCTCTTCCACTTCCAAAAATGCAATAGTTTCTTGACACGCGTTTTTGCATGGCAATGCACAGAAGCAATGTCAAATATATTTTTAAATTTGAAGGCACGAGGCCCACTTGTCGCCACCATCATGTCCTTGCTATCTGAGATGTGAGCAAAGAGAGCAAGAAATGATGAAACTTGAGAAAAAAAAAAGGAACAGATTGTTTTCCTCGTACAGCAAATATGGACAGCTTAAGTTGAACAACCAGGACAAAATCGAGCGAAGAAGCTTGAAGTGAAAGCTCTTTATTACGCAACTTGGGAATGCTTTTTTCAAACATGATTTGCCATCAACTCAGACAATCACCAAATCCAATGATCGACGAAGTCACCGTGCTCAGCTGCACTTAGCAATAATGACCGACTATGAGCAACTTCTGACCTAATATATCCTGAAATGATCAGAAACTAAAACATAAAGATGAGACACCACTAGATTCTTTTGGAGGTTTTCCCTATTGCTCCAGCGGGCACTGCTCTTCAATGAATTGTTTGTCTTCACTGATAAAGGGCAACGAAGCATAGATTAAAGATGCGGCGAGATGAAAAAGATCATTACCCAAAAATGAGAGCCCAACCATGGCACCAACCAGAGTTAATTCTCCCAAAATGCCAGCCTTGTAGATATCAACGGCCACCCAATCCCCATAAATGCCAAAACGCAAGCTAAACTGATCTTCACCCTTTTGACTTCATTTGGTCTGAAGTTGTTTGAGTGGAAGTGCCATATCAACCTAGTGGGTCAATTTTTTTGGGTAAGAAGTAAGAGATTATATTGAGCTTTAACCTAGTGGGTCAATTAGTCAGGTCAAGATCAATTTATTTACATGAAAAGGCAACCGGTAAGAACTAATATGATAAACCACCATAATTCGGTATTTGAATTTGAAAAGGCATGGAGAGCGAGGAAACAAGCATCTCTGGTAATAATACCGTTTTAGATCAACACATGCCAATGAGCTATAGACATCCAAGGACAGATTGGTCCACATCCAAATATAATTGCCTTGAGCAGGATGGCAAGCTGTATCTTCAGACATCCTATTAATTTACCAACAAGAAGGGCACACAACATTAGGATGATTGGACAATGGTAGTCCCGATGGAATTAACCAGACAACTATAACAACGGGAGCATGCTAACCAAGAATAATTTTCTCAATAAAAGGAAAAAAACCGAGGAGCATGTGTTCAAAACATAACATCAGAACGTACAAGAAGAAGGTAGGCCATTTCAAACGTTTTTGGGGTTCATGTCTGGTGTGAAAACTGAAGGATGAACAGTTATGCTCCATTATTTCAGAGCTCAATTTTCTTCCTACTGATAAAGACCCCATCAAGGTGATAATTATTCGCTTGCACACGTTCTTTCCCTGATCCAACTCCATCAATCCTCCATTAACTTGATTCACTAATAGAGAGAGAGACAGAGACAGACAGAGAGAGAGGGAGGGAGAGAGGGAGGGAGGGAGGGAGGGAGGGAGGAGCTGTTTCTTCTGGATGCTCAGTCTCGATCTCGCATCCCAGACTGTTCTAGCGTATCAGATATCGTATACTCCCTTCTTCTTGTTCGTCTCGGATAGATCTGTTGGATTATAATGTCTCGGTTGCTGTTTTTTATTTTGTTTTTTGCACTCTGTTTTCTGCTGTTTTATGCTCTGTTTTTTACTCTGTTTTACTCTGTTTTTTTATTATTAAAAAACAGCCAAGTTCAATTTAGTTATTTGTTTAGTGTTTTTGTTATTTTCTAGGAAGTTAATAGCACGTTTGTGTGCAGTTATGTGTCGCACGTACGTGAGCAGTTTTTGCTTTGTATTTAGTGGTTGTACTTGACAGTTTCTTTAGAGAATAGATGTACGCAAGTTTGTGCTCTGTTTTCTCTGTGCTTCTCTTCCTCATCTGAAAAATATAGATTCTGGTTTTTTGTTTCTGGTTTACTATTTTTTAATCAGTAACAACAGTGGTATTAGAGCGTGTATGATCTTGAGGGACTGTGAAGTGAAGCAAGTATCGAAGTGTAAAGAAGTTAAAGGGTGATGGAGACAGGGTCGAGTGGTTTCTCTGCGATGGTTTCTCCAGTATTTACTGGAGAGAATTATCAAGCATGGGCTGTTAAGATGACAGCATTTTTGGAGGGTCATGATCTGTGGGAAGCTGTGGAGGATGATTATGAAGTTGCTCCACTTCCAGATAATCCAACCATGAATCAAATCAAACTTCATAAAGAGAGAGCCACAAGAAAAGCCAAGGCAAAATCTTGCCTGTATGCTGCTGTCTCGCCTATCATCTTTACTAGAATTATGAAGTGTGACTCTGCAAAGGCCATATGGGATTTCTTGAAGGATGAGTACGAGGGAGATGAGAAGATAAGAGGCATGAAGGTGCTGAATCTCTTGAGGGAGTTTGAGAGACAGCAGATGAAGGATTCAGAGTCAGTGAAGGAGTACTTTGATAGGTTGGTTGGGATAGCTGATAAAATCAGAGTTTTAGGGACTGACTTGAAGGATGAAAGGCTTGTTCAGAAGATTCTGGTGTCTCTTCCGAGAGAAGTTCGAAGCCACCATAGCGTCTCGGAAAATACAAGAGACTTACGATATAAAGCTTGCAGAATTGTTGAATGCTTTGCGAGCACGGGAGCACGAAGATTGATGAGAAAAGAAGAGTTTGTAGAGGGTGCGCTGCAAGCTAGAGTGAAATCAAATGATGGAAGCAAAGGGAAGAAATGGATTCAGTCCAGAGAAAATGCCAGTGACTCCAAGTTTGTAGCAAAAGAAGGAAATTCTGGTGGGTCTAGCAAATGGAAGATGAACAAAAAGCCATGTCAATACGTGGTGGAACTAATCATCGTTTTTAGATGTTGGAGAAAGCCTGATGCTAGATGCAGAAGATGTCACAAGTTGGGTCACATGGAAGCCATCTGCAAAGAAAAAAATTACCAGCAAGCAGGAAAAGCACAAGTAGCAGTGAATGAAATTGAGGAAGAGCACTTGTTTGTAGCTTCTTTTTCTGAATCTTCCGTTGGGAATGATGCATGGCTGGTGGATAGTGGCTGTACCAATCATATGACTGGCAATTCGAAGCTGTTTAGGATTCTAGACAGGTCAGTCAGGTCCAGAGTCAGAATTGGCAACGGACAGTATATCGAAGTGCAAGGGAAGGGTACAGTGGCTATTGAAGGAAATCGGGAGGTGAAGCGATCGGTGATGTTCTCTTTGTGCCAAATATTGACCATAATCTGTTAAGTGTTGGTCAATTAGTTGAGAAGGGCTATAAAGTGAAGTTCGAAGGGAATGAATGTCTTATTAATAATGCAGATAGCAAAGAAGTGCTAAGAATCCCAATGGAGGACAAGAGTTTCATGTTCAAGCCACAAGAGATGCAACAAATGGCTTTAAAGTGCAAAGAAGAAAATGCAGAGTTATGGCATAAAAGACTTGGGCATGTTCACAGGAAGAGTATGTCATTTATGCAGAGAAATAGCTTGGCAGATGACTTGCCAAGTTTGGAGGAGGAATTTCCACAGTGCAGAACTTGTCTTCTTGGCAAGCAAGTCAGATTTCCTTTCAAAGGAGGAGGCTGGAGAGCATGTGAGAAGCTGCAATTAGTCCACACAGATCTATGTGGACCTATGTCTGAGTCTTCTCTCAATGGTAGCAGGTATTTCATTACCTTCACTGATGATATGACTAGGATGAGTTGGATTTATTTTCTGCGAGCCAAGTCTGAAGTTGCTGATGTGTTTGTGAAGTTTAAAGCCTTAGTTGAAAATCAGAGTGGGAAGAAAATTAAAATGCTCAGGTCTGATAATGGTTCTGAGTATACTGCTCACAAGTTTAAGTTGAATTGTGAGCAAGCGGGAATTGTGCAGCAGTTCACTTTGCTCCCTATTCACCTCAACGAGAATGGGGTCGGTGAGAGGAAAAACAGAAGTATTATGGAGATGGCCAGATGTATGATGCAAGAGAAGATGTTGCCTAAGAAGTTCTGGGCTGAAGCAGCTAATACTGCAGTGTTCCTGTTGAACAGATTGCCCACAAAGGCCTTAGAGAGGTCAACACCTTTTGAAGTTTGGTACGGTGTTAAACCTTCTGTGAAAAATTTGAAGGTTTTTGGGTGTTTGTGTTACACTCATGTTCCTGAGGTTAAGAGGGACAAGCTGGATAAGAAGGCGAGCTTGGAATCTTCATCGGGTATGAGTCTCAATCAAAGGCTTACAGAATTTTTCACCCTATGATAGGGAAGGTGACTGTAAGCAGAGATGTTGTTTTTCTAAAAGAAGATGAGTGGAATTGGATGGAAGGAAATAGTGCAGAAAAGCAGCAGTTCGAAAAGCAACCTGCAACAGATGTAGAGGTTGATGGAGTTATAGATGGATTGGAAGACAGTGTGGATGATTTACCGGTGAAAGGCACAAGGTCACTTGCTGAAATCTATGAAAGAAGCAATGTGGCAATGCTCGAACCATCTAACTTTGTGGAAGCTAAGGAGGATCGAGGTGGATTGCAGCAATGCGGGGAGGAGATTGCAATGATCCGGAAAAACCACACATGGGAGCTTGTTGACAGACCATCGATAAGAATGTGATTGGGGTTAAGTGGGTGTTTAGAACAAAACTTAATCCCGATGGTTCTGTTAATAAACACAAAGCTAGACCGGTGGTGAAAGGCTATGCACAAATATGGGGAGTAGACTATTCTGAAACATTTGCTCCGTTGCACGACTTGATACAATAAGGCTACTTTGTTAGCTATTGCAAGCGAGAGAAGGGGTGGCCTTTATTTCAGTTAGATGTCAAGTCTGCATTTCTGAATGGAGAGCTTGAGGAGGAGATTTTTGTTGAACAACCCGAAGGTTTCAGTATCAAAGAGCAAGAAGAGAGTGTATACGGAGTTGAAGAAAGCTCTATATGGGTGAAGCGAGGCTCCAAGAGCTTGGTATGGGAAGATAGATCGATATTTGCGGGATTTTGGCTTCGTAAAAAGCTTAAGTGAGTTCACTCTTTATGTCAAGAAGGTGAATCACAGTGTTGTAATTCTGTCACTTTATGTAGATGATCTATTAGTGACGGGGAATGATATGGAATTGATAGAGAAGGTGAAGCAAGATTTATTTGCAGTTTTTGAGATGTCAGACTTGGGAAAGATGGCTTATTTTTTGGGTCTGGAAGTCAAACAGTCTTCATATGAGATCTTCATCTGTCATAAAAAATACATGAAAGAAATTCTAAAGAAGTTTCAAATGGAAGATTGTCGAAGTGTAAGCACTCCTATGGCTGCTAAAGAGAAGCTGCAGAAGAATGATGGAACCGATGCGTAGATGCTTCTATGTATAGAAGTCGATTGGGTGTCTCATGTATCTTACAAAGCAACCGGACCAGATATTCTATTTCTTTGTGAGTATTTTATCCAGGTTTATGAGTAGTCCTAGTCGGTTACATTTGATTGCAGCAAAAAGGGTCTTGAGATATCTCAAAGGAACATTGTTCTTTGGTGTGAAGTTTGAAAAAGGTCGGAAGTTTAATTTGCAAGGGTTTTCGATAGTGACCGGGCTGGTTCGGTGGATGACATGAAGAGTACGTCCTGGATATTGTTTGAGTTTTGGTTACGCTTGTTTCTCCTGGTGTTCTAAAAAGCAAGAGATTGTAGCTCAGTCTACTGCAGAGGCTGAGTTTATAGCAGCTACTGCAGCTGCAAATCAAGCTTTGTGGCTGAAAAAGATAATGAATGATCTGTGGTTGAATTCTAGTGATTGCATTGAAATTAATGTGGATAATCAGGCCGCTTTAGCAATATCTCAGAATCCAGTTTTTCATGGCAAAACTAAGCATTTCAAGGTTAAGTTCTTCTTTCTACGTGAGGTGCAACAAAATGGCGAAGTTAAGTTGGTCTATTGCAAATCTGAAGATCAGCTTGCAGACATGTTCACAAAACCACTTCAAGCTGGAAGATTTGAAGTATTAAGAAAGAAAATTGGAGTATGCAGCAGCAAGAATCGATCCAAGGAGGAGTTTGTTGGATTATAATGTCTCGGTTGCTGTTTTTTATTTTGTTTTTTTGCACTCTGTTTTCTGCTGTTTTATGCTCTGTTTTTTACTCTGTTTTACTCTGTTTTTTTATTAAAAAACAGCCAAGTTCAATTTAGTTATTTGTTTAGTGTTTTTGTTATTTTCTAGGAAGTTAATAGCACGTTTGTGTGCAGTTATGTGTTGCACGTACGTGAGCAGTTTTTGCTTTGTATTTAGTGGTTGTACTTGACAGTTTCTTTAGAGAATAGACGTACGCAAGTTTGTGCTCTGTTTTTCTCGTGCTTCTCTTCCTCATCTGAAAAATATAGATTCTGGTTTTTTGTTTCTGGTTTACTGTTTTTTAATCAGTAACAACAAGATCTTGGTCAAGAATGAAAGCTCTCTGACCTTTATTGCTGTCTTTTGACTTCGAATTCGTTCCGTTCCTTTTTGCGATACATGGATGTCTCTGTTTCTGTGAATGGTTCTGATGAAAATCCAACATGAAATGACTATGCTCTGTTAGGGAGTCATCTACCTCCCTCATGATGTTTCCCATAATTCTATCATCCCAATTTCATATTGCAAGATTTTCATTGAGTGATTGATACTATGCGCTCTCCTTGTCTGTCCGCTGGACCTCTGACATTCAAATCAATAAGATACACTAATGGACTCGGGTCTATTACTTCGACTTTCGAATGGAACACTTAATTTTAGACCCGTCACTCTATTTATGCCATTGCACCTGATGGTATTCTTCCTACTCACAAGGCTCGGGATCGTATATATTGTAGCATGATCCACAAAAGAACACTAGCACGCGCAAACATTACCATATACACGCATATATATGACATTGTACTAATACAACTTGATGGTCGTCTTTTTTCTTACGTAGCACTACAAATACCCACACGATAATATGATGACATATTGGCGACCAAAACACTATGCCATGGACCAAACCACATCCTTTCACCCACATGTATGTCCAACCCCAAAGCATCCCACGCAGCATACGACCCATCAATGATGTCGTTCTCGCATGGTCGCTGATAATCATGTTCTTCGTCACACCCATTCCTTGAGTCACATTCGTCAACCACTTTGGCCATCACGCTCCTTTCAGTTTTCACAGATGTTATCCTAATTGTATCTCCACGACGAGATCCACCAGCATACCGTCTTGTTGACAGCGCAACAATCAGTTCGGAGTTCTCGTGGTAACTGTCATCAAATTTCGATAGAAATAAGTACAATAGAAGTGTTAAAAATTGTGAACGACGCTCAATTTAATGTCAATTTTTTTTTTCGAATCACTTAAAAGTCACTTAAAAAAAACGATAAGTTAAGTGTCAATTCCGGTTAGGATAACCATAAATCCGACGTGGCTATATTTTATTTATTTCCTGGTCCTACGTGGCTCTCTGACATCCTAATTAGCATATAACCCCTAAACGACATTGTCCAAAAGTTATAAATAGCGATTATTTAAGTACTAAATTTTATTTAAAATGATTATTTGAGTGCTAAATTTTGTTTAAAGTGATCACTTCAGTGCCAATCGTTGTTAAAAAACACGATCATTTAGTGTCAAAGATGCCATGTGGAAATACTCTGTGGATTGAATTTTTTTCTGAAATTTGCCAAGTCATATTATAATTTATATTATAAATGACATGTAATTAATTTGGCCAGAATTTCTTGCCGTTGACACTTAAATGGACATTTTTCTCCAGTTCAACACTTAAGTGAGCCGGCGAGAATTTTTGGCACTAATATGAGTGTTGTGCACAAATTTTAACACTTCTAATGTACTTATCCCTATTTTGATGGGCCCCACCATCACCTCCTTTGTTGAAGTTGTTATTTGTCAAGGTAGCTCCAGTCAAGGATCTCACCGGCAGGGAGCAGTCATATATGGGATGAGATTGTCCCTGGCAATACATAGTGCTTGAAGGCTGACTGACATCCACCGCCAGATGGAGACGGAGGCGAATTGCCGCATATATGTGTTCCCACTTGGGGGTCGTCGGTGCACCTTCCTTTGATGCAAATCAAAATTTTCTTTTTGATAAAGGTAAGAAATATATTGACTAGAAACTAGAAAGCTATATAGAGCTATACAGTGAGAACTCGGACCCAAAAACCTACACTCACAAAGACAGAAGTCAGAGCGAGTGGAAGGAGGCCAAGGTAAAAGGAAACAATCCAAGCGGCGAAAAGAGAGGGCCAAACAGCAGCCAAAGAGAACCAGCTAGCCTTCCTCGAAACCCAGAGAGGGAACAGCAAAACAAAAGAGAAACCCAAAAGCCCACTCTAGGACAAGAAGGTAAGAAAGCGATGGTTGCCATAGTGAGGAGCGAAGTCCTTCATTCCAAGCTTCCAATGCAACATCTAGGAATTCGAAAGAACCTCTGAACAATAAAGGTCGTAGGAGAAACCTGTTAGGGAAATCCCTTATGATGTTTTGAAGATGACAAAATAAATCAAAGGCTACTAACATGTTTGATGGTTAAGTAATAGACCATGCAGATTATAGAACATGTAAAGGATATTGTCAAAGTGTGAAGACGACCGGAAGACTGAACGTAACTCATGTCCAAAGTACATTCGAAGATATCCGATTTCGTGTCAAAGTCCGAAGACCGCGAGACTCAAGACTCAAAGTCCGAAGACCGCCGACTCAGATTGTAAAGTCTGGACTCAGATTGTAAAGTCTGAGACTCGGACTTTACATCCAGTTACGATGAATCGTAACTCAAGCCCAATCATATAACGGCTAGTGATCTGGTTTGGATTCCACATCAAGATTGATTTGATTGATTCAATCTAATTGATTGACGATTGGATCTTGAAGACAAGAACTTTCTATACGAAGAAGCTTTACTTATGGAAACCAAGATTTCGTTTGTATGGGCGATCGGAATCAATTTGGGATTTTACCTTTGTTACTCAACGGCTACCAAATCTTCTAGATACAGAGCTGTCCAATGGGTATATTGGAAGACGATTCTCCGGGATGCTGTCCAACGGGTAGTTTGGAAGTGGAGGAGTATTTAAGGAGATGAATGACCGATGAGCAAGTAAGAGACGGAGCGTAGAATTTATAATTCCAAAGTCTGAGCGACTTTCGATCATATACTTGTCTCTTGAGAGCTTAAACGTTTGTAATCGTGAGAGAAATACCAAAAGAGTGACTTAGTGAGATAGTGTGATCTACTATTAAGTGTTTGCACTCGAAGTTGTAATCTCTTATTGATTGCATAGTGGAATCCAGCCAAGAAGGCTGTTATCGTGGGAGAGTGGACGTAGGCTTGGATTAAACCGAACCACTATAAATCTTGTGTTCTTATTCTCTTCCCTAACTCCTTTATTTTGTTCATACTAGCACTCTCAAAACCCCCTACTCAAAAGCCGAATGTCCAAAGTAGAAGATTAGTCCGCTAAAATGGAAGGATTGAGCACCCAACTTTGTAGTAGTCTTCTATTTGGAGCAGTGGAAGGAACATGATGGAAGGATAAAGCTTTGTCCTTTAAAACTCTTTCAAGATGTCCTTTCATGGCCGGGAGGGAAGGGGGTCTACCCCAGAAAAGTATGTTATTCCACTCCATCCATATGATATTGCAAGTAGCGGCAAACCCGAACCGAGCAAGAGAGGAGCGAAAAGAAGCACCAGATAAGTACTTTATCACCCATAGCAGATTATCCACCCAAGATTATTCCGCCAAGCAAAATTAAATCTAGCAGCCCAAATCAATTGACCGTCACAATCATCAAAGTGTTTGGCAGGGGCCATCACATGAGTTCCCATGAGGAGGAGGCACAAAGAAGGCAAAGCTAATAACAAGGAAGAGAGCGATGTGGAAAGATGTTGTAAGATTCTCCATGTTGAAATATCCGAAGTTGAACTCTTGAAAGTATGTCTTTTTGGTGTGTGGAGAGAGGTGCAAATTGGGAGGCTTATATAGAGCTTCATGCTTCCACTGTATTCTTGCAGTGGCTTGATTTGTTTAATGTTTGGTGCGGTCTAGGGTCAGAGAATTCACACGCAGGTCGGTGCCAAACCACCTTGTGCTGTGCCTTACGGGTTGGGTCGTGTGCTTTAGCTAGCGTGGAAGACCCGGACAATCAAATTACTCCTTTGAATGCCCACAAACATCGTTAATACGGTTAATATGGCCGTATCATTAAACCGAATATTCCGTCAACATGCAATGATAGGACTCTGTTCGCATGGTTATTGCGTGCCCCTCAAAGTTATTTTGATTGAGAGATGTGGTTCGAAAGCGAAATCTAGCGCATCCAAACAATGCATAGACAACTTGGCCAGAGTTTTTAATATGCAGGTATCTTCATAGTTGCAAAGAGAGCCCGTTCGGACAGGCTTAAAAATACATGACACTGAGCCCCCCACCCACCCAACTGCATTCCAGAGATGGACTTCATATTTGTAAACATGCGGAACTTTCGACCTTTCTCAAAATTGCTAGTGACATCGTCGACTAGTGCCACCCTCACGAATCAGGACTTTAGCGAAGGGGGTGATGGCGGGGGCCCATTGGAGTGCGATGATAGCTCCCACAAGGACTTCAAGCTAATCGTTGCACTACCGACCGTTTGGTACCCTGCCGTGTTTCTGTGTGGAGATATGATCAGGATAATTGATAGAATATTTAAATATTAAAATACGTCTTCATCTAACAGTTTAAATTTTTTGAATAATTGGAAGTAGTCTTACAAAATCTCACATGATATTAGATTATGAGGTTTTGAGTGTAAATCTTTCTAGTCCCCATTTATGTCCCCCAATTAAAAATGTCCATGCTTAATATTAACCAAAAAAAAAAAAAGACCAGATTAAGCATGATTAAACTTTTAGAATAGTTGCTAATAAAATTTCACAATGACGTTCATAAAGATTAGGACTTGAGGAAAAGGTGCGGCAATGAGTAGGTTTATCAGCCACCTTAAGAAGTTCCACGATTCTGCTAAAATCCTATGGATATTTTGATTAAGTTACTATAGGTATAGAACTATCTATCAAATGCCATTGTGGATTCATGACTATTAAACGTGTGAAAGAACAATCTTACTGTACTTTTGTGGTTTTTCTACCAGTGATACTCGTGTTTCAATTTTTTCACGCTCTTTCTAGTTTTATCTTGTTTTTGCTGATTTTGGTTTGGTGTACTTTATTGATCTCAACTTTCATTTTGAAAGTCTCAACCCTTGAAGGCGTGAACTTGATGGCTCAATGAAGTTGCTGGTTTTCTGTAATCTAATTGATTGTTGTCTTAGCATTTGGTTTTGAACGAGAGGTGATTTTGGGCAAACTAAGCATCATGGGGCTTGTTAATAGGGGTGAGCATTAGTTCAGGCCTAATTGAGATCAGGACAGGACTGGACCAAACTGACATTGTGTGGTCCAGTCCGATCCTATTCCCATGGGACACATTGTCCTGTAATCCATCCAAAAAATTGGGAATCGATACTTGCGATCCGATTCCAAAGTTAGGGTGCTGAACTAGACTAACCCTAAACTTAACTTTTTGTCATATGATTAACCAATATTTGTTGATTTGTTGTATTTTCATGTGATTAGAATTTGGAGCAATTGTTTATGGATAAATGAGGAATGAAGCTCTATAATTCATGTTCTGTCATGTGCTTTGAACTTTTATTGTTTATATTTTAGGTGTTCATCTTCAATAGGTTGTTGCTTTTGGTAAGTGGATATTTTTATTGTTGCTTTAGTTTTCATTTTGCTTGATTGAGATATGAACTGGATAATTCTATGTTGCTTGAGATTTTGTTTGATTTGTACTGGTGTTTTGTTTCTCGCTATTTTATTGCTCAGTATCATTGTTCTGAACACTTTCAAAGAATTAGTTTGTCCTTTTAAGAAGATAAAAAATGAAATAAAACAATCGTCAGTTTCTCGATTGACCTAGGAACAGGACTAGACTGGCAAGATTAGTCCCAATCCAAAAATATGGGCACTGACCCATTAATGACATTAAGTCGAAAATTTTTGACCTCTTATTCGGTGTTATGGGATTAACTCTGGTGGATCCCTGGCTTGGAATGGTTAAAAAATGCTAATCGAAATGCAGTCTTGTTTATTGATGCTTAAAGCACGAAGGGGCAATTCTCTCTTAGTCTTCGTTACTTGCTCTATAAAAGAGACAATGCTAGTGGCAAAATCGCGCACGAGCTGAGTAAAATTTTTTAATTTTGGAAATTTAGGGAAAATAAGATGTGCATGGTGAGCAAATCTATACAAACCAAATGCTCTTCATTTGATTGTGATTGTTAAATCGTGTCTCGAATTTGAACTTGTATATGAAGCTTTATCCAATTGGAGGATATAGATCCATCCATATTAGACGAGGCGTAAAAGAAAAGTCCGAGTTAGATTTTGATTTAAAGTTGCCTTCTACGGATTATAATCTTGGATTAGAGATTGCTTAGAGATTGCTTTGCTCGTTTGATATTTAAATCCAGATTCGACGTCAAAGAGATAATCTCCAGGTTTGATTTGAATTTAAGTAAAAAAGGTTATTGTTGACTGGACTTTTGGGGAACAAGGGTTTGACCGTGATAAAGACCATATATAAATATGAGTTCTTTTGTGGAAGCTGCACAGTGAAGGACATCGTGAATTCCTTCAAGCAAGAGCTGCCGCACGAGGGGAAAGGAGAGGAACGTACAGGACGTTGTTGAGATTTGCTTTGGGCTTGAACACACGTGGATTTGTGCTGTGAGTTTTCATCCAATTGAATTGTTTATTTGTGAAAACATTTGAGTTTGGGTATAATCGAAGTATAGAAAACCTTACGTAAATTTCTGATTTCCTTTATTGTTCCCGATTTGTTTAGGTGTAGAAAACATAGTCGGCCGATCAAAACATGCCACGGGACGACAAGAAGCGTCGTGCGTCCACTGCTATCTGTGAATGTGACCGCAGTGCAAAAGTTTCTCTAGTTCCCATGGACTGGGTCCTGCCTGACGATCTATTGGAACAAATCCTAGCCTGCCTCCCGTTCGCAGATCTTGGCCGAGCGGGTGCTGTTTGCCCTCGGTGGCGTGGGATTATAACTTCTAGGAGTTTTAGGGAGAAAATTTTGCACGGTGTATCGCAGAGACCATGGTTACTTGGACCGCCCGGACTTGCTTTCGACCCTGTTTACAGCGTCTGGTGCAAGCTCGATCCATCCAGGTCCAAAGCACCTGCTCCATTCATGCTCAAAGTTGTAGCTTCCACTGGTTTGATCTCTGTTCTCGGTGAATATAAGAATGGCTACTCCGGATTAATTGTTTGCAACCCTCTTACGAGAAAATGGAGAATAATTGGACGGTCACCGAGGGTGGAAAATGTGTTTGGCACCACCCTTGCGATCACGGTTAGTAGGTCAACGTCAAGTTATAAAGTCTCGACCGTAACTACAAAAGATCTCCCTGGGGTTCTGATCGGGCGGAAACTTTCGATTGAACTCTACAATTCCGAAACAAAAATGTGGGTGACTTGCATGACAGAGGTCTTGAGAGATTGGAGAAGCGGAAAAGACAGTGCAATCTGTGATGGGGTTCTGTACTTCTCAATTTATCCAACAGGTGATGTTTCACCTGAAAACAGCTGTGGCCTGGTGATGTATGACCTCTCCGGACGTTGTTCCAATGGCCTGTTAGCAAGCTTTGTTCCGGTTCCTTGCTCTCTCCCACGTGGATCTCTGATGAACATGCAGGAGAAGCTAGTTTTGGTTGGGGATATCAGCAAAGATGATCGAGCATTGTTCACATCAATGAAGGGAGTCGGCATTTGGGTCTTGAATGGCAGGGAGTGGCATGAGATTGCTCGCATGCCTGATGATCTTTTTCTAGGATTTGGATCTTATCCTTGGTTAAGAAGCTATGGCTTGAAAGATCTGATATACATCCTGAGAGGTCCTTATGTCGTTACTTTCGACATGAACCAGAAACAATGGTCACGGAACAGCCTTGCCGAGGTCTCTACATGTATCTGTGCTGGTTCATGCTTCGAACCGTGGCGTGAAATTGTTCCGTAATTGTCTCTCTCACGTCACAAGACTGATTGTCGCATCAGCCCTGAGCTACTTTGCTTACCCATTTCTCACATATCCTCAGGCAAGTCATTGAATTGAGTAATTTCATATATCTGAGTAGCTGGTTCTATTTCCATTTATCGAACATAAGTTATCTATTTCTTCTTTAAGCTCCACTAGGGTCTCTCGAGCTTTTATGGTACGTTGTTGAGAACATATACATGAAATTTGCTAATAATTTTCTGATTTATTACAAAGTTTGATGAGTACGATTAGTGCATGGAATAACTAGGTACATATTGCTGTGGAAATAGATATAAACAAAAGAATTGTGCTGTATTTTAATAAAAAAATGTTTCCTAATCACTTGGCTGCACTTTGTTAGACTTGAAATCTGCCGTTTGTTTTATAATAGTTGGATTGTGTAGCATCTGCACCACCTTCATGCGCCTACGCTATTCCATCTCTCCAAAGGATCTTAAGGGTGCACTCCCTCACATTGGTCAAGTACATTCAACATTTACTTCTCGAGTGCTTTATATAAGACTTGAATCCAAGACCACAATAAGAGAAGCAAACTCACCACTAGATTAATCAACACCTTTTTGGTTTTTTTAGGCAAACTGTTGATGCTATCGATAAGTTGTTCATGTCAGCATTTAGGATGGCAGAAAATTACTAGATGCCACCTGTGCAATTTCTGGTGGCAATACGAGGGACTACATTGGATTTTCATTCAAAGGTTTAAGATTAAATTGGCATCTTTACAGTACGTTTATGATTGATTGGTAATTTTCCCTTTACTATGCAAGGACTGATATTTATTGAAGTGAAATTTGAAACAGACTGGATATTTGTTTAAATGAAAAATCAAGGATGGAGAATCTTGTTCGGCTAATCAAGTTTGAGAACGAGGATTATCGTTTTGCCACCTTTAATAGACCGAGACATATCAAAAGTTCACAGGATTGTTGTTTCTCGGAGATTAAAGCTTTTTCTAGAACTCGAAGCTTTTGGCTTTGGTTCGTATGTTTGATTTGTGGTAGAGTCATCGAGGCCCTCGAATCAGATTCAAGAGAAGAAAGGATTGTCGGAATTTTACAATTCGACATTGTCATTAGAAATTGTACATTATTTAATAGAATCGATACAATCTGATACATATTTTCTGATGTAAATTCATATTGGAAATTTTAGTGATGCACCAACGGATGTGAATACATGCTTGCAAACATATGTCTATATGATTGCTATTGATTTACTTAACCAATTTCGGTGCATATACATCAAGAGCATCGGCACATAATAGATCAAAGAGAGCAGGCCGGGGGGGGGGTTTACTACCCAATTACTAAGGAGGCTATTAGTAATAGATCAAAGAGAGCAGGCTATTAAATTGAAACATGCAAGTAAGCAATCCATTTGGATTATGGTACATGAAATTAGAGATACATATAGATTTCTCCAGGATAATTTCATATATTATAGATATTTGATAATTTTGTTAATTATTTGTATCTCTCAAGATTTCACGTATATTACATATATATCTCCATTTGATTGTGCATATTTTGATTGAAATATTAAATAGTTATATAATAAAATATATAAGTAGGCTTCATGTCATTTTCCATATAGGACATCGAAACATACATAAATTCCCTAATTCCCTATTTCTATCTTCCGCGTTATTTTTAACTACATGAGATGATATCCACCATATCTACAAGATTTGTCAAGGTACCTAGGGAGAGTGTTGGAGAAAACTATCTTATTTTGAAGTCGACAAAATGTTTTCCATCAGTCCTCGAAGATTTCAAGACTCAATTATTAAAGTCTAATGAACTCCAGACTCTGTCGTTAAAGTCTGAACACTACAAGACTCAACACTTAGGGGGTGCATGATAACCCAAAATTTCTGTTCCAGAAATAGTTTTTCATTCCGCACTGCTTTCTAGAAGAGAAATCCGTTTGATAAACCTATTTAGTTTTTCTATTTCTGGAATAGATTTATATTCCAGAAATAGGTTTGGAAGAGAAAGCATAAGCTAAAATTTTCTATTTTTGATTTTTGGAAGATAAATCAGAAATAATTTCTCTCACTAAACCCTAATTTCGGTGAGTCTTCCCTCATCTCCTCTACGTCTTTGCCTCCGCCTCTCCTCATTTAATTAAAAATAAAAATAAATAAAAATAAATATATTCATTGTATTCATTTAAAAATAAAAATAAATTTATTAAAATAAATAAATTATTTTTAGTTTATTAAAAATAAATTTATTAAATTTATTAAAAATAATTTATTTATGATAAATAAAAATAATTTATTTTTATTAAAAATAAATTTAATAAATTTATTTTTATTTGCCTCGAGTGTTTTGCCAAATAAAATTATTTTTATTTTTTATTTTTATTCATTTTAAAATAAATTTATTCCTAAAAAAAAAAAATAGAATAAATAAAATAAATTTATTTTTATATTTTTATTTTAAAATAAAATGATATATTTATTTATTTTATTCATTATTTTTTTGTTACTAAATCATTTTTATTTTTATTTTTTATATTAAAGGTCGTCGGTCGTCGCCGCCGCCGTCCGAAAGGAAGAAATTTTGTATCGTTATCAAACGAATTTCTATTTTTAGAGTAGAAATTGTGTGTCGTTATCAAACGGTTATTTTTGCTAGAAACTCTTCTAGAAATAAAAATATAAAAATCTAATTCTGTTAAAACTATTTCGAACAGAATGGTTGTCATGTGCGCTCTTAAAGTCTACTCTCATTGACAGTTTCTTGACCAACAAAGAGAAGATTTATCCAGATGCGAGTTTATCTTTAAGGATTCGGTTCGTGGAGTTTAAAGAAGATCTTGCGGCGGGAGATAACACATTGTGATCAATTATTCTTATTGGAATCAATTCGAATAATCAAGATCTTTTGAAAGGCGAAGCATACTTAGAATGTTCTACTTATGGAAACTTAGATCCTAATTGTATGGGCGAGTAGGATTGATGGGCTATCATCACATTCCTTAAACGACTCGAGATCTCCCTAATTGATTCTATCCAACGGGTAGATTGGAAGAACTCATTTGGAATGTGCCAACGGTTATAATGACATGGAGGAGTATATAAGGAAGACGCTCAAGTTGTTCGAGTGTGTGCGTGAAAGAAAAATTTCAAAGTCTGAAGCTCCTAATTCTTTGCTGATTCAATTGCTGAGTTTAAGTTGTACTCAAGAGAGATTAAATACTTGCGAGACCTTGAGGAAGTGTACTAGAGTTTCTACACTATGAAATCAAGGACGTGAGACTGTAAAAATCTATTTTGGTTCATAGTGAAATCCAGCCAGTGGGCTGTCAGTGCGGGAGAGTGGACGTAGGCTTGGTTTAAGCCAAACCACTATAAACCTTGTATTTCAATTCTCTTTCCCTAAACTCTTTATTTTAATTCGTAATCTTATATAATTGTTTACAGTCTTTTACATATTCAATCTATTATTCTCAAAAGACAAATTGAGTTGTTAAGTCTTGCAAAAACTTCTTTTACACCTATTCACCCTCCTCTAGGTGTTCTTACTAGCTCTATCAGAGAGATCTAGTTGAAATTTCTCTCCATGGCACATGGTGGTTATTGAGGACCTGGGTACGAGCATTACCATAGAAGTTCCGCACCTGTTCTTGAATATTCTGTTTAAGTTACATAGAATTGTTGCCTTTACATGCCATGCCTAAATGGAGAGCCGATCATCGCTGTAGGAAACAAATTCCTAAAAATCGAATCGATTCTCGAACGATCGAATATCGAAAACAAACGTGGAAAATGTGTTTGGGAAAACATGTAAACACCGATCGAAAGATATATTACGGAAACAGACATACCTCATTTGCCACAGATTAAGTACCGTCACGGTTTCAGAAGAATTCTTTGAAGCTTTGGAGTTCCCTTTGTCAAGAAGGCATATACTGTTTCAAAGGGGGGAAAAAGGAGAATTGTATTCTACTATGAAAACGCTACAGCTAACATTATCCATTTTATTTGTTTTATTGTAGTTATTTTCACTTAGAAAATAACTGTCCTCTCCTCTTATGGGCCCTTCACATACAGGTCAAGTTTTGGCTCAACATGGGCGGATGGGCTTAACTTGGCACAAATAAAAAAAACCATCATCTCTCACTCGTATATGGTGGGCTGAACAGAACTCTCTTTACTTCTCTGTAATATTTATATCAGTAAATAATATGTGCAACTAACATACTTTAAGAGCTCGTTACCATATATCTGTTAGAAATATATTGTAACTCATAATGGACATCACATTTTTTGAGTATGTATAGTATATAGTATTCTAGATCGATCAATCATATTTATATCTCTTTTGATCTTTTTTTAACAATGATATATTGTATTTACAATTATGATTATTTCAAAACAATCATAATTGATCGACTAGTGAATATAAGACTAGAATGTGATTCTCCAAACTCGATTTTTTTCTTTCCTTGAAACTCTCAATTTTATTGAACTTGTTTTTCTAGAAATGTCACATTTGATCGAATCAATTCATGATCATTTGCAACATTCTAAAATAGCAAATACTGAATAAAAGTCTAAAGAATAAATTAATCCACACCTTTTAAACATATCAGATCACTTTAGATACGATGCTACCTGATATTTACAAAGTCTAACAAAAATCTTGATTCTCAAAATTAGTAGTTCTATACCCAACTACTTCGACTTGATTACTGAGCTCTTTGGGTCCACAGGATCCATACGATATGGCATATTCTCTACCATTCCATCAAGGAGACCAGCCACATCCCCATCTAGAGCACGGGCAACATCAATCACTTCCGCCGGTATACCAAAATTTGAGAGGGCCTATTTTAAGACCATAAGGGGTGGTATGGATCAAGGCCCTGAATCTACTGGGTCTCTCTTGGTACGGAACCCAAAACCCAAATGGTTGTCACAACAATCTCATACGTCCAATCACTCTTGGGGTCGGGGAAAACTGTGACTTACTCTATTCTTGTGGGACGACTGAGACGTCTAGGAGGAGTCACCATCTGAGAACCTGAAAATGAGGTCCCACAACGGGGTGAGACTATATCTTAGCAAGTTCTACCCCACTAAGACTCGATTAGGAAACCAATACACCACATGGTTGCCTAAGCACAGCACAAATCAGAACACTTACTTTGGCATCAGTCCCAACCTGCAATTCAGGGTTACATATAGATGCTTCACATATATATATATATATATATATATAAACAATCAATCAATTCATGACATTCGGATCAAATCATTAATCAATCGACCTAATCGATTACATACCAGTCGGACCATTTTTAGGTCATTCATTCCACATCATATAACCTCCAACAGTACGCTTAGTCACAGAGCCCCAATAATGCTCTTGGGCGTCGTTTTTGCCAAGGTGACATAACTTTCACTAGTATATCTAGTCACAGAGACATATAGGTCTCTCGGGCGTCATTTTCGCCAAGTGACATGGGTAACAGATAATCCACATGCGTTCTTTAAGGCGCCCTTTTCGCCAGTAATATTCCTAATCACCGAACTACGCCCGTCATAGGTCATAGACAGTCTACGTGCATTCTTTAAGGCGCCGTTTTCACCAGTAATATCCTTAATCACCGAACCATGCCCATCACAAGTCATACCTGACTGGTCTTAGCCAAGAATATTCCCAGATCAATCTCACGATTCTCTCCACTTTACAACTCATCAAGGCATTATTAATGCTAAATAACCATACTTGGCCATCTACCAATCGATTTTTCAATTTCAATCAATCTATGAATAATTCCTCAATTTGCACAATCAATTCAATTCAGTACAATGTAGAGTCCAAATAAATAAATGGATTGCACCATGATGATCAGCACGAAATTTCAATCGTCGGCTATCCCCGCCTAATTTTTCTGAAAAATAAATAAACAATTAATTAATTTCGAAAATTAATAAATAAATACTAAAAATCCAATTTAGGCCCATAATGCCTAATTGAAGCCCAATAAGGGTCGGGAAAAATCTTGAGATGCATTCAATAAATAGTATAAGCTATCCTCGAGCTAATTACACTAACCACCTAACTAATATGCAATGCAATTAACTAATAATCACTAATTCATTCTAATCTAACCACTTAATCCTATTTAATTAATATTAATTAACCCTTAAGCATAATTAGTCTACTAAGCAAGGATTAGTTAGATTACTCACCTGATTAAAGATTCGCTTAGATCAAATCGACAAGCACGCGACAAAGCTTGGTTCTCTTCAAAGCGGTTTCGACAGCCGAGGTTGAGACGGCTCAAAAACGGGCCATGGGGCCTTCAAACCCCTGCTGTAAAAATTTGTTGAAACAGGCCACCTTTGTTAATTCAAGAGGAATTCGATTATGTTAGATCGATGAAGACGTGGGCTGGGCTGGCTAAGGAAAACGTGGGGCTGATATTGTTGCTGATGGAGGCCATGGAAATCCACGCATGGAGAGGGGCTCAGCTCGTGAAGGCGCTGACCGAAGAAGGTGGACGAAGGTGGGGTTTGGTGGTTGACTAATTGGGTGGAGTCCACGGCTGCTTTGCTGGCATGGATGCGTGAGGGAAGCAGAGAGTTCGGTGGGATTCTGTGGGGGCGGCACACGCGAGAAAAACAAATAAACAAGGAGGGGGCAGAGAACTCGGTGGGACAGAAAACGTGAAAGGGATGGACAGCAACAAAATAGAAAGAAGCAGTGTTCATCGTCTTCATGGGGACAGCGAACTGCATAGAAGCCGAATGAGGCAGGGGTGTCGTCCATGCTGGTGGACTAAAGAAGACCAAAGAAAACAAAAAGATAAAAAGGTGACCAGCAGAAAGTAAAAAGGGATAAGAACAAGACCAGTCAAAAGGGAAAAATGAAAGCAACGTGGAGGATTAGAAAGTGCGGCTGGCCGCACGAATGGGTAGAGAAGAGAGAGAGAATGCCGACCTAGAGAGAAAAGAAAATGAGGAAAACATGGGTGAACAGAGGGGGTCTTCGTGCAAGGAAAAGAGAGGGCGTGCACGGAAAAGGGGGTATTCGCGTGTGTGGGAGGAAAGAAGAACGTGGAGAGAGAAAAAGCTTGCGAGAGGTGGGGTGTGAGTCCAAAAGAATGGGAGGGGAAAACAAAACAAAACTAAATTATAGATTTGTTCAACTTTCACACAACAATCTCAATTGGTCAAGATAAGCCATATTCTATACCCACTTGTCCAATTTGAAGTCCCATTGAAAGCCAAAATACAACGGTCCTTCAATCCCTGAATTTTCTTGAAACTGACTTTTATTACATTTTTCTTAGCACCTGATTTTATGAACAAACAAATCCGGTTGAGGTCTAATTTGAAAACAGAAAAAGCCCAAACAACTTCCATTCGCCGATTCACTTACATCAAGTGCCAAAAGTCTGTTCAAATTGGTCAATCCGAGTTTCTGTTCATTTTCTGAATCATCCGCAACGGTTTTCCATAAAAATCTCGAGCTCGCCGGAATTTCCTCAAAAGGTGAGTCAACGTTCCTAGAATGATTCATGATACGACATGACTTCCAATTTCTGAAATTGAATTCAAATTCACAGTTATTTTCAATCAGATGTGTTTTTAGTGTGACCTTACCTCTTGGTAACTTTTAGGAATTTTTGGTATAATTGATTTGTGGTCGATTTTCTTCAAACCACAATAAACCCATTCGATACATTGGTGATTGTCGATGATCGTAAAACGATAGAAAATTGGTTTAGTCCTATTCAACAAGAATTTTGCAATCAGGTGGAATTACCCACACTTTGATCACCATCTCAGTCGAATCGACCTATTTTCGGTCTCTGATCGATTTTTAATTGTGCCGCAATGACCCTTACAGACTAGCATGGTCAAGTAGTTGATTCTTGATCGAATTCCCAAGTCTATTGCATTTAAAATCCCTTAATGGCTTCACCTGATAGGTCAGTTATCTCATGAGTGATCATCTCAGAGAAAAATACTATAGTCATGTTGATGAAAGGCTCGACTTATTCAATCGGAATCAGAACCTGAAAATCAGGATGTCACAACTCATGTGAGTGGGCTAATCTCTTATCTATCCAACATACTTTCTTAATTTTATATGATGCACTAAGCATTAAGATGAATAAACATCAAACAAAGACTCATAAGCATTAATAATGAAAACATAAATTCATTAAATGTGAACATTTAAGGGAAATTACAATATTTAGTACGTCAGCCTCTATGTAATCCTAGAGATTTTACATGATCACAAAACACATTTCTAAGTATTAGCTTCATCATATGATCCGCTACCATTTTATGTGTAGATATGATTGTAAGTTCATATCTTTTCATGCAACCATATCTTTGACAAAATTATACTTGGTATCTATATATTTGGTCTTGTCATGATATTTTAGACCTTTAGTGTACACTATTGCTACTTGGCAATCACGGTTAACTAATGAGTTTGCATCATTCTTAATAACACCTAAATAATCCAAAAATCTCTTAAGCCAAACACATTTTTGTACTGCTACTAATAATGCCACGAACTTATCTTCCATCATGGACAGGGCTATACATGTTTGTTTTTTACTGCTCTAAGATATGACACTATTATTTAGTAAGAAAACAAATCCATAGGTAAATTTCCTTTCATTTAAATCTCATCCCCAATCAACATTTGAATAGCCTTTAAGTTGCATATCATTTTCTTGATAACTTAGCGTATAATCAATAGTTCCTTTCAAATACCTCAGTATTCTTTTGACGGCTTTCCAATATACTTGACCTAGATTTGATTGGCATCTACTTACCATTCCAACTTGAAAACATATGTTAGGTCTTGTATGCATCATAGTGTATATTGAACTTCCAACGGTACTAGTATAAAGAACATGTTGCATCTGTTCCTTCTCTTGTGGAGTTTTTGGACACATTTTATGGCTCAATCCTTCACCTTTTGCAATAGGAGTATCTATGAGTTTACAATTTTGCATATAAAATCATTTAAGAACTTTATTTATATATGTTTCTTGTGAAAGAGATAATGATCGCTTCCAACGATCTCTTGAAATCTTAACTTCAAGAATGTACGTAGCCTCATCCATATCTTTCATCTCAAAGTTGGAAAATAACAAACTCTTGACAGTATTAACAAACTTCATATTACTTCCGACATTTAATATAACATCAACATATAATGATATGATTACAAATATACTTCTCTTGATGATTGAGTGTATCCCCATAGCCACCGCAGAGAGAGAGAGAGAGAGTACCGGGCATCCATTTTCAGGGCTTGCGAGATTGAGCAAGCGGAGGCAAGGAGCGCGACAACAAGGTTTGATGAAAGCCAAAACCCTAGTTTGCTGGTGGGAACGATGAAGTGGGAGCCTTTTATATGTCACACGACGAGCTGATACATCAAGTAGATGGGCCTGGACCATGTCTTGAATCGATCCATGGACAAGGCCAGGTCCGGTCGATAATGACGAACAAGCTCAGCGGGCCCATTTGGGCCTCTAATCAGTCAAAAAAAGAGAGAAAAATAAAGCTTAAATCAATTGATGGAAAAAGAGAAATTTCATTAGATTTTTTTTTTAACCTTCATGACATGTCAACTGAGGATAGACTCATGAGAGTATGTAGAATGGAAAAGATTGACGGTTCAATTCTTAAAAGTACGTTTCGGGTAATTTTCATAAACAAATACCGTCTCAAGAAATGTAGTTTCAAGGGAAGGCTTGAAATGTTATGTTCTTGTTTAGTAATATAAATAAATAAATAAGAGGGAAGTATCTGAATAGTAGCGTTTCGGAGAAAACACGCTTCTCATTTTTCCTTCCCCTTGAAACAATATACTTCTCTTGATGAACGGAACTCCAAGGCTTCAAAGGATTCCTCCGAAAGGTACTTAATCTATGGCAAACAAGGTATGTCCATCTCCGTGATATATCTTTTGATCGGTGTTACATGTTTCCCAAGCACATTTTTCTACGTTCGTTTTTGATATTCGATCGTTCGAGTATCCGTTCGATTTTTAGGAATCTATTTTCCCTACATTGGTATCAAAGCAATGCTATTAATGTTTCTTGATCATCGTTGATGTTTTTAAATTGTTTTTGGCCGAGATTTTAAGAAACATCGTCATTGGATGTTTAGGGACGGAAATCCCGACAGGCCCATATTGTTCGCCCTTGCCTTTTGATTTTCCGTAAATTAAACTTTATTTTTTATAGTGCAGAGTCATAGTTCTCGTCAAGATGAGTGAAATGATGGGTGGATCGCCGCCGAGGACCACTAGACGTGCCACCATGCACGGTTGAAAGGTCTAGGGTCGTTAGCACGTGCAACAAAGCGATAATCGCATGCACGTGCACCGCTGGCACATGCGTAGCACGCCCACGGAACCGTTGGCATGTGCATAGCACGTGCGTGGCTGAAAGGTCTACGGTCGTTAGCACGTGCAACAAAGCGATAACCGCATGCACGTGCACGGCACGTGTGCGGCAACCACTGGCGCGTGCTACGCACGGGCCAGCAGTTGCCGCTGCCCCTATTTTCTTTATAATATTACATTTTTGCCCCTGACAATTGTTTTTACAATTATGCCATTATTGTTCGATGTTATTACTATTTTGCCCCTAGCTAACCTGTTGACTCGACCTATTGACCCGTTGACCCAACTTGGTCATTCGTTGACTGTTGACTGGAATTGACCACCGTTGACCATAGTTGACCGGTCGTTGACTAGAGTTGACAGTTGTTGACCATCGTTGACAGGCAAAAAAAAAGGAAAAATATGTTTTTCCGATTTTGTTTATTGTGGATTATATGTAATCCCTTTTGTTTTGTATTTGTTACAGGAACAATTATGCGTTTTGTACGAATGCCTATATTTCCAAGAACAGACGAACAAAAGGCAAGACTTGAAGGGCTAAAAACAAAATTAGCTAATTATTGGTGGAATGACGGTGATATAGTATCACATATGATCATGGTCAATCGGATGATACAATAAATCATTTAGAATGGTTATCTTATGCCGAATTTTTAGAATGTGCCAGCCCTAATGAACATTCTTCCACCAGAATGGCAAGCGGTGTTAGATCACTTATGAGAGGTCAACGTGGTCTCGGATTATAAAAGGCTTGCAATAGCTTTTGTAAGAGAATACTATAGAATTGAGGCAACCAAGACTTCAACCCTCAAGTTGAGTGTCACATGGCGTAGAATGAATGCATCTTAGATGAACCATAGGGGTTCTCCAAAGGTCATTTCGTGATTGACTAATGTGCCTTCAAAATTCCTAGAGGATTTTGCTAAGAGATTAGAAGAGACTTTCCCAGTTTATGAGATAAATGAGTATATTTGGGTTTAATTATTTATTTATCTTAGATTAGTTTGAGATGTTTTAGATGTAAATATTTCCTCTAAATATATTACTTAGTGCAAATGACATGTTTACTTATTGAAAGTTCAATGTTATCTATCGTTGTAAATTAGTATGTTAATTTACAATTCTTTGTAGGAAGTTCAAGAAAGTTTTAATGATGTTAGTGAACTTATTTTTGCATAAACGATTATATTAATGATAATTTCAAGTTATGATTTTTGGATGATAATTGGAAACATATAAACCTTTTTATTCTGAAATCTTATTTGAAATTATTCATTAATATGATGAGTTTATGCAAAATAGATGCATAGATGATAGACATTAATAATTCGTGCATATGTGCTTGATATGTTCAGATTCAATGGCTTCAGCAACTAATAGCATAGTCATTGAATTGAACAAATATGAGAAGTTGAACGTCGATAATTATGAAATATGGCATATGAAAATCCAATATATGCTAGAAGAGTAAGAAACACTAGAAGCTCTTAACCTAATTATGGAAGAACTTGAATATGGGAACATTGTACAACATAAAAGAGATACGGATGCATTTGCTGCATGGAAGAGAAAGAAGTCCCTTACTCGTGTTACATTGCTGAGTAGTATGGAAAATGGTTTCATGTAAAAGTTCAGGTGTTTTGAGAATGTCAAAGAAATGTGGGAAGCATTGGCAACAAGATTTGGTCATACATCGGTGACCAAATTGAAGCAGCTCATTATAAGGTTTTGACTCTTACAAGAAGTCTCATGGTTAAACCATGAAACAACCCCTGAGAAAGATGTCAAATATGATTAATGAGCTAAAGGATGCTGGCCATGTCCTAACTAATGAGCATCAAGTGCAAGCAATGATCCGTTCATTATCTCAAAGTTGAGAGCATATAAAGGTGCACCTAACACACAATAAGAATATTAAAACTTTTGAGGATGTAGTGTGCCATCTTGAGCTAGACGATGACCGCCTTCTAGCGGCTAAGTGGAAACTAACACTTATTATGTTGGTCTTAGCTCACAAGAGGTTTCAAGTTCCAAGCATAAAAAAGCACTTATTATGTTGGTCTTGATTCGTTTAAAAGGTGGAAAGGTAAGGGAGTAAGTTCTTCAGGAAAGAAACCAAAAGTTGATCAACATGAAAGAGGAAAGCGTCCTCAAATGAAGAAGTTATCAAGGGTGAAGTGTTATAACTGGGACAAGAATTGTCACTATGCTAATGATTATTGCGAGCCAAATAAGGTAAATACCTATTGTATTCTTAAGAACTTTGCTTATGTATCAAATTTTGTATTCTTGACTAAATCTAATCTTTTGTAAACTGTAGATTTGGGAGCAACAAATCATGTCGGAAGGATAAAGAATCATTCGTGGAATTCTGACGAATACCGATTAGAACTAAATAAATCTATATAGGAAACAACTCTAGAGCTGAAGTAAAAGGGATCGGCACCTGTCAATTAAACATGCGTGGTGGACGCACTTTATTCCTACATGATGTATTATATGCTTCAAAGATTCATCGAAATTTAGTATCTATTTTAGTATTGGTGAGACTTGGTTTTAATTTGAACTTTTATAATAATTATGTTAATTTGTATTTGAATACAAACTACTATAATTGTGGTTATTTTTTAGATGGTTTTATTGTATTGGATGTTGACTATGGTAATACCAATGTTTGTTATTCCTTCTTCACGTCTAATTCATATGACAATGATGTGAATGTGTGTTATGCTAGACTTAGTCATATTGGCTAATAATGTATGAATATGCGAGTCAAAAAGGGCTCGTCGAGCAACATTGAAAAAATCGATTTGCCTATATGTGAGCATTACCTAGTAGGAAAAACGATAAAGAAACAATTTGGAAAAAGGTAAAAAAGCTTAATTTCCATTACAATTAATCCATTCTGATATCTGTGGTCTAATGAATATGAGAGGAATGCATGAAGTTATTTATTTCATCACATTTATAGATGATTATACTCGATTCGAACATATTTATTTGATTTCTCATAAATCTGAAATATTGAGTTGTTTCAAAAAGATTATTAGTTTGGTAGAAAATCAATTAAATAAAAAAATAAAAGTATTGAGATCCAATTGAGGTCAGGAATATTTATTTGATGAGTTCCGGAATTTATGCAATAAAAAAGGAATAGAAAAATAATTGTCTATTCCTTATACTCTTTAACAAAATGGCGTTGCGAAAAGAAGAATCAGAATTGTAATAAAAATGGTTAGGTCCATGATGGCGGGTGCTAACTTACCTATAATCTTTTGAGGTGATGTTTTATTAACTGCTACTAATATACTTAATCGTGTGTCTTCTAAAACAGTCACTTCCACTTTATATGAGTTATAGACAGGTAGAAAACCAAACTTAAGTTTTCTTAAATCGTTGGGTTATGCTGCCTATACTCATGAGCCCTCTCACACTTATGAGAAATTGAGTCCCAGAGACAAGAAAAAAATTTCATAAGACACTTAGAATACTTAAAAGGGTATGTGTTTATAGGTGGGCAGAAAAGTAGAGTTTAACTTAATTTGAATCACGGGATGTCATATTCTTAAAGAATGAATTTCCTAAGAATGGTGAATTAGGTAAGGATTACTCATTGTTTAAAATCTTGGATCAATATAATAAACTTAGTAAAGTTCGTTCGAGTGGGAGTAACATGAGAAATAATGAATTAAATTCGATTCATTCTCAATTACAACCACTTGATAAGACGATATTGTCATTATCTAATTCGAGTGGGAGCATAATAGAGAATAATGTATAAAGTGTGCAACCTCCTGTACAACGAATAAGTCGCAAAGGCATTCCTCGTCAATGTTATGATATTGAAGTGGAAACTTTTATGGTTGCTCCACAAGATGAAGATGAGTCAAGAAATATAAATAAGGCTCTAAATTATTTTAGTAAGGAAAAATGGATGTATGCAATGGAAGAGGAAATAGAGTTAATGAAGTCAAACCATGTTTGAGAACTGGTTGACCTTCCAAAAGGAAGCAAAGCCATTGTGAACAAGTAAGTTCTTAAAATAAAACGTAAAGCTGATGGCTTAATAAAAATATATAATGCTCGTTTTGTGGCGAAGGGATATAATCAACACGAATGAATTGATTATGAGAAAAAGTTTTCTCCTGTAGTGAGATTTACCTCAATTAGTATTATTCTGACAATAATAGCTAGTATGGATCTTTTTTATATTTTGGTCGATCCTACTCTACTCCTACTCTAACTCTCACTCTTAGACTTTTGTTCTGCCTCCTTGCAGAGTGTGGGAGTTAAAACCCATGTTTGAAACTAAATCTTTCCCACCCCCAACCCCTTGAAAAGGTGGGGATTCGAATCTCCCACCTCACATTTTCATGTTGGAAGGGTGGCCATTAGGGCAAATCCCAGTAGTTAGTATAGATTTTGAGCTACATTAAATGGATATAAAGATTGCTTTTCTTGATGGAGAATTAGAAAAAGAAATATATATATATATATATGGAATAACCAACTAGTTTCTTTTTGAAAGGACAAGAATAAAAAGTACGTCGGCTTTTGAGATCTATTATGACATTAAGCAATCATCAAGACAATGCTATATACATTTTCCTAATGTCATAATAGCATATGATTTTACAATGATTGATGAGGATCATTGTGTATATATCAAAAAATCTAAAGATTAATTTGTGATCATATCATTATATGTTGAAGATATACTGATTGCTGAAAGTAATATAGAGTTTATTAATACTATTAAGAGTTGGTTATCTTCTAAATTTGAAATGAAAGATAAAGGTGAAGTTGCATACATTCTTGGAGTTAAGATTTCAAGGGATCGTTCGAAGAGATTATTATCTCTTTTGCAAGAAAAATATATAAATAAGGTTCTTAAACGATTTCGTATACAAGATTGTAAATTTATAAATATTCTTATTGCAAAAGGTGAAAAATTGAGCCATGGAATGTGTTCAAAGACTCCACAAGAGAATGAACAAATGTAACACGTTCCTTATGCTAGTGCTGTTAGAAGCTTAACGTACGCTATAATGTGTACAAGGCCTGACATATGTTTTGCAGTTGGAATGATAAGTAGATTCCAATCCAATCCAAGTTAAGCACATTGAAAAGCTGTCAAAAGAATACTGAGATATTTGAAGGAAACTGCCAATTATACGCTGAGTTACCAAAAAAATGATATTGAACATAAATGCTATTTAGATGCTGATTGGGGATGAGATTTAGATGAAATGATATCTACTTCTAGATTTGTTTTCTTACTGAATAATGGCGCAATATCTTGGAGCAGTAAGAAACAAACGTATATAGCCTTATCCACGATGGAAGCTGAGTTCATAACATTATCATTAGTAATACAAGAGGTGTTTGTCTTAAGAGATTTTTAGATCATTTATGTATTATTAAGAATGCTGCAAACTACCACCGGCTGTGGTGGCTCTGTTGGGTACGCTCCAGACCTCCAAACGGGAGGTCCAGGGTTCGAAGCCCCTTCAACGCAAGTTGAAGGGAGGCTGGCAGGACATCTGGTTTCTTAAGTGTGACGTCGGGGTGGTGGGTCCTCCGCTAGCGTCGTCCCAGGGTTTACCCGCTGGCTGTCGGCTGTACGGGGTTCCCTGGGTATAAAAAAAAAAAAACGAATGCTGCAAACTCATTATTAGTTAACTGTGATAGCCAAATAGCAATAATATACACAAAAGATCCAAATTATCATGACAAGACCAAACATATGGATACAAAGTATAATTTTGTTTAAAAAGTGGTTGCACAAAAAGATGTGAACTTACAGTACATATCTACACATAAAATGGTAGCAGATTCTATGCCGATGCCAATACCTAGAGATGTGTTCTGTGGTCATGCAAAATCTCTAGGACTACGTAGAGACTGATGTACTAAATTTTGTAATTTTCCTTAAGTGTTCACATTTAATGAATTTGTATTTTTATTATTAACGCCTATGAGTCTTTGTTTGATATTTATACATCTTAATACTAAGTGCATTATATAAAATAAAGTATGTCGGACAGATAAGAAATTAGCCAACTAACAGGAGTAATCGCCTCTATTTACTATGTAATAAATAGACATGAAACGGTTTTGAAGCTTATTATCTAGGTGATAATCGAGAATTCAAGCTTAAAATATAAATATCACATTAACTGAGTGTAAGATAATGGCATAATATTTGCTGTGTCCGAAAGTAAAATAACTCACATATATTACTTTATTTGTCTTATGTCAGATATGAATTTTGATGAATTCTATGAAAGAGTAGATACATGAACTCAAGTTAAATATTAGGTATGTCTAAACTATCATTTGTATGGTATTGAAATTGTAGACATACGCTTCATGGGAAATGAGTTAATACCGTATGTATGCATGAGACAATCAACAAAAGTGACAAAAGTTGTGATCTCAACTTTTATGCCGTGTGAGATTCTTAAGGAAAATAATTCATTAATTAAGTATTCTCATGACTCTTATTTATTCTCAAGGTTTCTATTATGTATTTACTATCTTAGAATGTTATCAATGATCGTGAATTGATTTGATCTAATGGGACAATTCTAAAAAAACAAATTGAATTAAAATTGAAAGTTTCAAGGAAAGAGAAAAATCAAGTTTGGAGAATCACATTTTTATTTTGTATTCACTAATCGACTTATTATGATTGTTTTGAAATAATTATAATTGTGAATATAATATATCATTATTAAAAAGAAATCAATAAAGATTATGAGGAAACGTTTTCTCTTAAAGTAAGATTTACCTCGATTAGTATTATTCCAACAATAGTACCTAGTATGGATCTTCTTTATTTTTTGGTTGATCCCACTCTACTCCTACTTTAACTCTCACTCTCAGACTTTTACTTAGCCTCCTTGTAGAGTGTGGGAGTCGAAACCCATGTTTGAAACTAAATCTTTCCCACCCCAACCTCTTGAGAAGATGGGGATTTGAACCCCCCACCTCCCCCTTCATGTTGGAAGAGTGGCCACTGGGACAAACCCCAGTGGTTAGTATGGATTTTTAGTTACATCAAATGGATGTAAAGACTGCTTTTCTTGATGGAAAATTAAAAGAAAAAATATATATGGAACAACCAACTGGTTTCAATTTGAAAGGCCAAGAATAAAAAGTATGTCGACTTTTGAGATCTATTATGGCCTTAAGCAATCGTTGAAATAATGGTATATACATCATAATAGCATATGATTTTACAATGATTGATGATGATCATTATGTATATATCAAAAGATCCAAAGATCAATTTGTGATCATATCATTATATGTTGAAGATGTACTGATTGCTAGAAGTAATATAGAGTTTGTTAATACTGTCAAAAGTTGGTTATCTTCCAACTTTGAAATGAAAGATAAGAGTGAGGCTGCATACATCCTTGGAGTTAAGATTTCAAGGAATCGTTCCAAGAAATCATTATCTCTTTCGCAAGAAACATACATAAATAAGGTTTTTGAACGATTTCGTATACAAAATTGTAAACTCATAAATACTCTTATTGCAAAAGGTGAAAGATTGAGTCATGGAATGTGTCTAAAGACTCTACAAGAGAAGGAACAAATACAACATGTTTCTTATGCTAGTGCTGTTAGAAGCTTAACGTACGTTATAATATGTATAAGACCTGACATATGTTTTGTAGTTTGGAATGATAAGTAGATGCCAATCCAATCCAAGTCAAGCACATTAAAAAGCCGTCAAAAGAATACTGAGATATTTAGAAGGAACTGCTGATTATACGTTGAGTTATCAAGAAAATGATTTGGGACTTGAAAGCTATTTAGATGGTGATTGATGATGAGATTTAGATGAAAGGAAATCTACATTTGGATTTATTTTCTTACTAAATAATGACGCAATATCTTGGAGCAGTAAAAAACAAACGTGTATAGTCTTGTCCACTATATAAATTGAGTTCGTAGCATTACCAGTAGTAATACAAGAGATGTTTGATTTAAGAGATTTTTGGATCATTTACGTATTGTTAAGAATGCTGCAAACTTTACCACCCACTTGGGTGGTGTTGCTGGCTTTGGGCCCTCTCCCCCTCACGAAGGGGAGGGGTTCGAATCCCCAGTGCGTCGTAGGGTGACTTAACCGCTGGCATGAGTGTGGTGGCCAGCTTGCGTCAGCCTCAGGTTCTTCTCGCCGGCTGTTGGCTTTCGGGGTTTCCTGGGTCACCAAAAAGAAAAAAAAAGAATGTTGCAAACTCATTGTTAGTTAACTGTAATAGCCAAGTAGCAATAATATACACCAAAGATCCAAAATATCATGCTAAGACCAAACATATAGATATCGAGTATAATTTTTTTAAAAATGTGGTTGCACAAAAAGATGTGAATTTACAGTACATATCTGCGCATAAAATGATAGTAGATCCTATGACGATGCCAATACCTAGAGATGTGTTCTGTGGTCATGTAAAATCTCTAGGACTACGTAGAGACTGACGTACTAAATATTGTAATTTTCCTTAAGCGTTCACACATAATGAATTTGTATTTTCATTATTAATGTCTATGAGTCTTTGTTTGACGTTTATGCATCTTAATACTAAGTGCATTATATAAAATAAAGTATGTCAGACAGATAAGAGATTAGCCTACTCACATGAGTAATCGCCTCTATTTACTATATGATAAATAGAGATGAAATGATTTTTAAGCTTATTATCTAGGTAATAATCGATAGCTCAAGCTTAAAATATAAATATCACATTAACTAAGTATTAAGATAATGACATAATATTTACTGTGTCCGAAAGTAAAATAACTCACATATATTACTTTATCTGTCTTTGATGCAAGATGTGAGTTTTGATGAATTCTATGAAAGAGTAGATACATGAACTCAAGTTAGATATTAAGTATATCTAAACTATCATTTGTACGGTATCGAAAGTGTAGACATACGCTTCGTGGGAAATGAGTTACTGTAATACGTATTTCATACTATGTATGCATAAGACAATCAACAGGAGTGGCAAAAGTTTTAATCTCAACTTTTATGCCGTGTGAGATTCTTGAGGAAAATAGTTCCTTAATTAAGTGCCCTCATAACTCTTATTTATTTTCAAGATTTCTATTCAGTATTTACTATCTTAGAATGTTGCCAATGATCATGAATTGATTCGATCTAATTAGACATTTTTAGAAAAGCAAGTTGAATTAAAATTAAGAGTTTCAAGGAAAGAGAAAGATCGAGTTTGGAGAATCACATTTTTATTTTGTATTCACTAATTGACCAATTATGATTGTTTTGAGATAATATAATTGTGAAAACAATATATCATTATTAAAAAGAGATCAAGAAATATATAAATATGATCGATCGATTTAGGGTATCGCATACTATATCTACTAAAAAATGTAATGCACATTATGAGCTGCTATATTCCTAACAAATGTATGGCAACGAGCTCTCAAAGTAAGTTGGTCGCACTGATTATTTACTAGTATGAATGTTGTAGAGAGGTAAAGAAAATTTGTTTGGCCCACCATGTACAAGTGGGAGATGATGAGTTTTTATTTGATGGGCCAAGTTAAGCCCATCCGCCCATATTGGGCCAAAACCCAGCCCGTAAGTGAAGGGCACATAAGAGGAAATGTCAGTTATTTTCTAATTGAAAATAATTGCAATATAAATAAATAAATAAGGGGGAAATATTTAAACAGTAGCGTTTCAGAGAAAACACGCTTCTCATTTTCCTTCCTCTTGAAACAGTATACTCCTCTTGACGAACGGAACTCCAAGGTTTCAAAGGGATCCCTTGAAACTACAACGGTACTTAATTTGTGGCAAACGAGGTATGTCCGTCTCCGTGATATATCTTTTGATTGGTGTTACATGTTTTCCGGGCATATTTTTCCGTGTTTGTTTTCGGTATTCAATCGTTTGAGTATTGGTTAGATTTTTAGAAATCTATTTTCCATACAAAAGGTTTAGAAGGACGATGCGGAGGAGGAGCTCGAGTCGGAACGGAAGATGAACAAAGGGTTGCGATGCGATTGACTTTGAGCCTTAAGCCACTGTGGGAAAAAAAGCAAGGTCAACTTCGACGGCATGTTGCTGGGAGAGTCCTCGACAAAGTTGGCCGGCTATTGAAATCATCTCTTGATTGAGATGGGCGAAGAAGCCCAGTCCTGTCCGCCTCTATCAAGCATCTCTCTCCACTAGCCCAGCAAAAACAAAGGCATAAGACTCGCGAAAGAGAATAAATTGTTAACATGGGCTTGAGCATCGTCCCAAAAGTAAAAGGGTTTTTATGCTTACAAATATGTAAAAAACAAAAAATTGGACTATGTTGCTATCTTGCTAAGAGAGAAAATTCCATAGAATGGCATGAAATGCCATTATTTTCTCAAATAAGAGTCTGAATTGCACTCATTTTCTTAAATAAGAACTTGAAGTGAACCTTGTTTCAAAAAGTGTCTGAAATTGTCATCTTAATCTCAAATAAGGGCTTAACTTTCAAATTGGATAATGATATTTCTACCCTTTACGTTATTTTTGAACTTTTCCTATTGTCTTTCTTTTTGTGATATTTCCTTTCTTCGTCATCGATGACCTCAGAGAGGGCTGGGCGAGGGCGACCCTTGCCCAATCTAGCGAGGACTGCCCTCACTGGCCAAAGGAGAGGGATGGCCTTGCCTGCACGAGGCAACGCTTGCTTTGGGTGAGGCCACCTTGCCAGATCTGGACAAGGGTTGCGTTGCCCCCGACTAGCGAGAGCAGCTAGGCTCTTGCCGAAAAGGGGGAAAAAAAGAAATGTGAAAAAGGAAAAGAAAGAATTATTTAAAATTAAAAGTCTTTTTGGATAAAAATATCACCGATCGGTCAGAATATTTAGCCAACTAGTAAGGTCAACCCTTGTTTGAAATTCTCATGACCATTTCATGCCTTTATTTGAGATTGAGATGATCACTTTATGCCTGTACTTGACACAAAATTTACTTTATGTTCTTATTTGAGAAAATGAGGACACTTCAAGCCCTTATTTGAAATTTTCCTCTTACTAAAATTTAAAATATTATTCAAATTTAAAAAAATAATAAAAAAAGCTATATGGGAATTTCCATATCAACTTATTTATCATCCATCCACCCCTCACGTGATCGAACCCTAAAACCTCGGGCTCTATTTAACAAACATGTATCGGTTACTTTTGCACATGTGACTCATGGAGTATATTTTCTCTCTAAATAATTAGGCGCTTCAGATGTCTAACTGACCTAGGTTAAATGAATTGATTGGTGGAGACTCTTACACCACTTTTTAAATTAGGTTTCGTTCATTTCGTGGAAAATAATTTTCGGGAAAACTTTTTCCGGATTTTCCAAAGGTGTTCGTTTCACGGAAAATGAATTCCTTGGGGAAAATATTTTCCATGAAAGGAAAAAAGTCTTCTAAATTTCGGGATAATGTTTTCTTTTTTTATTCAAATTATTTTTTAATTTTCCTTTTCTTTTTAATTGGAATTATTTTTAATTTCCTTTTTCTTTTCTATTTCTTTTTTTTTCCTTTTCTTTTTCTTTTCTTTGTTTCCCATATTCTTCTTTTTGGCTAGTCATCGGCCGTTGCTAGGTGAACCTCGAGCTCGTCGATCTCAAGCTCGCGCTCTGTACTCTTGCTTATCCTTTTATTTATTTACTCTTCCATGCAGTTGTATATTGCTTAAGCAAATGGCTTTACATTTTTTGCTTCTTTTTTCTTTTGTTTATTATAACACAAAAGACACTGGGAGTGAAATGCCACTCAATTGGAAGATTCTCATTGTACTGCATACGCTTTCTTTTTTCTTTTGTTTCTTTTTAAAATCCATACGAACATTTTTTAGAATATATGGGCGTTTGGCGACAATGAGGAACAAAGATATCAAGCAAGTTTACTCGGATTTAAAGGTAAATTCATATTTGATGGATTTATAGGTCGGTAAGTGATGCATGTCTAAGTGGTGAAGTCGTAGAAAATATTTTCCTTATTGAACATTGAAAAATATTTTCTGAAATATTTTCAGATTTTAGTCAAACACTAAAAAATATTGTCATTTTATTGGAAAATGACTTCAGGAAAATATTTTCGGAAATGGCCAATTTTTCGCGAAACGAACAGACTCTTAGTGTATATAGATAGATTAGTAGCCAATAGGCACACAAGACTTGGGAAAGTTCTACGAACGGCAGGGGTTGTATATTGGCAATCCGCGATTAGCCAAATTTGATGTGCTACAAGTGCGATCATTCAAAAATCGTTTGATCACTTTGTTTTGATTGTTGATAATATGAAATGTCTGTTTGTTAACTTAGTTGTTTTGAGTTACGCAAGTAAATTAGACTAATGGTCCTAATAAAATTCAACTTTTATTATTTTCCAGCTCAACAAGACATTAAGTACGTATTTTATTATCTTGCTCTTTCTCTCAATCTATTATGCGATGTTCTTTTGTTCATATAATAAAATAAAAAATACTTAGTAAAAAATAAGAATTTGCTTATTTTGTGGAAAAAAAAATTCGGATAACTTTTTCTTTAAAATAATAACTTGTGCTGTATTAAATAATTAACAGATGAAGACACAAACTTTAGCTTATGTCTCAATCTTGGCTCGAATTTTTTTCTCTCATGAAAATGCACAAATTTTCAATTGGCATCCAAATTTGGCCTTCGTCCTTAGTTATATCAAGTTTCCTTTTAGTACACTTTGAAATGACACCTCGAATCTTTAACAGCACCATCGGATGAAAACTCCACGGGGACTAAATTAGGGTACCAACTAAAAGTCAATGCTTTTTTTAAAAAGTTTGTTGAGTCAGAATTGACACCTCGAATCTTTAACAGCACCATCGGATGAAAACTCCACGGGGACTAAATTAGGGTACCAACTAAAAGTCAATGCTTTTTTTAAAAAGTTTGTTGAGTCAGAATTGACACCTCGAATCTTTAACAGCACCATCGGATGAAAACTCCACGGGGACTAAATTAGGGTACCAACTAAAAGTCAATGCTTTTTTAAAAAGTTTGTTGAGTCAGAATTGACACCTCGAATCTTTAACAGCACCATCGGATGAAAACTCCACGGGGACTAGATTAGGGTACCAACTAAAAGTCAATGCTTTTTTTAAAAAGTTTGTTGAGTCAGAATTGCGGTCTTACTTAAAGATTGTGTTTTGTTATCAAACAAAAGAGTTATTCGAGCTAGAATTTGACCCGATCCAAATCTTATGCTTTTTAACAGAGTTAAAGCTCGATAACTTACATCTAAATATTTTTGTAAATAGTGAAAATATTTATATTTCCCTTATTTTGGTAAGCTACATAATAATTAATTTTAAGAAAATATTTCCCAAAATAATTTATTTTTCGCCAGACAGAAAAAGGTTCACAGACCGTGGAATGGAATATTCACTCATTAGCCATTTTGCCCGTCCCCTTCCAAAGCCCTACTGAACTCCACACACACAGAGAGAACTCCAGAGAGAGAGAGAGAGAGAGAGAGAGGAGATGGGGAAGAAGAAGGCGCAATCGCAGGCGCAGAGCGAGGAGCTGCTCCAAACCCTGACCGACTTCACCAGCAAGGACAACTGGGACAAGTTCTTCTCCCTCCGCGGCGGCCACGACTCCTTCGAGTGGTACGCCGAGTGGCCCCAGCTCCGGGGCCCCCTCCTCTCCGCCCTCGCCCCCGCCCCCGCCGACGCCGCCGGCGGTTCCGAGGCCGCCGCGCCGGCGCCGGCGCCGGAGCCGTTGCCGTCGCCGCAGATACTCGTCCCCGGATGCGGCAACTCCCGGCTCTCCGAGCACCTCTACGACGCCGGGTTCCGCGCCGTCACCAACATCGACTTCTCCAAGGTCGTCATCTCCGACATGCTCCGCCGCAACGTCCGCGACCGGCCCGCGATGAGGTGGCGCGTCATGGACATGACCGCCATGCAGGTTCGTCGGGGGCCTTGTCTATCCGTTTCTTCTCGGGGAGGCGTATTGCCTATCTACTATGTGGTGCTTTCGCGTGTGTAGATGCGCTGTGCGTACGGAGATTCTGAATGTGAGTTTACGGTGCGCGCGTGTCGCTTGTTTGTTGAAATGGCGTCACTGGCGTTCGATTTATATCTGCAGTGCGAGCTTAAAAATGACCTTGGATGCCTCCGAATGAGTTTGATAGGGATATCCAGTATGTTTCATAGTCAATGAGGTGAAATCCGATTGTAGTTGCTTTCAGGAATTCAATATTTTAGATACTGTTCATTCATCGAACTTATTGTTACTGAAGTGATTTGTCTTTCTTCTATTCCAAATATGTTGATCGAGCTAATGTATGGTCAAAAATAATTTTAAGTAGATGTAACTAGGGAAACCGTACGTTGAGCTTGATCGACATACATAGAGCAAGATATGTGGTTGAATTGGATTGGTGAAAAAGAGCCACTGGGAGAGGAAGCTCGATAACGCTAAATGGAGCATTTTGATAGCCTGTCACTTGGATATAATGTCCATACCCACATGCTTGCCCATGCTTATGCCATTCCCTCATCACATCATTTTGCTGCAGTTCACGGGTTTTTTGGGGTAGCCTGTGGGTTTTATTTATGTAAGTTCATATCTGAATCATCATCCATCAACTTGAAGTCACTTTGTTGACTTTGCTTGCTGCTTCAACGGTGAAGAATTTTTATTATACTGAGAGGGGATGGACAATGCACTAAAGCTAGTCTTCAGTTTTGCTATGCATGTATGTTGGATCTTACATCAACATGTTTGGTTTTCAACTCCATTGTCTTGTTTCTCTGCCTGATTGCTTATGCTGCTTTTGACTGTTTTTATATGTTTGTTTCATTCAGAAAGATGTTTACAGTTTTGTTTTCGGTTCCATCATTATCTTGATTCTAACTGTTAGCATTTGCACCAGTTCTCAGACGAAACATTTGATATTGTTCTTGATAAAGGTGGATTGGATGCTTTAATGGAGCCAGAGCATGGGCATAAGCTGGGAGATCAATATTTATCAGAGGTGTCAATACGATATCTATGAATATTTGAGATAAATGCACTTGCATTATGCTTTTAAGTAATATAACTTAGACTGTCCAATAAAGTATACCATTCAGTGGATAAGTTTCGTTGTTTCTTACCAGGTGAAAAGAGTTCTCTTATCAGGGGGAAAATTTTTATGTCTCACCTTGGCAGAGTCACATGTTCTAGGTACTTATTTTCTAAATCCTGTCAAGTTGCAAGGACTTATTGCGATCAGTGTCCCTTTTCTTTCAATTTGTTATTACTATTTAGTAACTGACAATCATATGTTGTTAAGTAGACTAGAGTGCCTACTCTAAATAGGCATGGCATGCAGGAGATGACTTTTCTGAAAAGCAAATTTTAAGTGTTTTCTTGATGTAGGAATGAGATGCTAGATGAACATGAAATCTCTTACTTATTTATCATGTTAAGATGTTTCGATTCGATACCTTCTTTTCCATTTCCTTCTTTCCAGGGTTGCTTTTCTCTAAGTTCAGATTTGGCTGGATAACGAGTATCCATGCCATTCCTCACAAGTCACGTGAGAAATCCAGCCTTCAGACCTTTATGGTGATTGCTGTCAAAGAGAGTCCTGCTGTGTTACAGCCAATAACATCATCCTTTAATCGCTCGTCACTTGACTGTAATAGTAACCAGGTGAGGGAACTGATTGAAGTGTTTTTGGGACAGACAAGTGTTTTCTGTCGGCATAATTAATTGTTCGGCGGTAGCCTGTGAACACATAATGAGTTTCTTTTCCTACTTTGTTGACATTGCAGTCTTCTCTCTTTTGTCCTGCTAGTTGGAAGTAACTAATTTTAACAAGATTATAAGAGAGTATGCTGTTACTGCAGAAGCTTGAAACTGCTTGTTGAATTTTCAGATTTCTGGGATGTATAAAGAACTTGACAATGAGAATAGGACTCGTGAAGAGTACCTTACTGGTTCTGATGTGTTGCACTCTCTCGAGGATCTTCAACTGGGAGCTAAGGGTGCCCTGGATAAACTCGATCCTGGACGTCGTGTACAGCTTATTCTAAGCAATCGAAACTCACGATATAGTTATAGAGCTGTACTTCTTGACGCACGAGAGCAATCCGAAACCTTCTTGCGCCATTGTGGTGTCATAATTGTGCCTAAGGTTGGTACTTCTTCAATTTGCTTACCAAATGTTTGGCTACATAAAGCCTTCCCATGTGCATGTTGTCCTGGCTCTATGGAAATTCAAATATTCCCCTTCATTTGAGGCATAATTCCTACTCAACCAGCATTTGTTCTATGTCAATGTATCCATGTCTTTTGCAAACTAGTATGTGTAATTGACTTAGTCTGATTGCTATGATGCTGCAACACTTCCAGTCATCAGAGAGGGATGGCATTAATTTGTCACTAAAAGAAGACAAACTATTGCAACCTCAACTTAATGGTATTTGGAAGTAATGGGTCACCTAGTGCGGGTTCTCAAATCTGAGAGTAGCAATATGTTTCTGATTCAGTTTGTAACCAAATTATGTGGATGACGCTTGAATATTAGTGTTAAGAAAAGCACTAGAGTTTGCAATAGGTGCTGTCATGGATTATCAGCAGGTATTCACTTCAATTAGATAACAGATATTGAGCTAGATGTTGTATACATTTTTCCCTCTGATATCATTTTAGTGTGCTTTAGAGAAATCTATGCATGCCCAGATATTTTGTTTGCCAAATAATTGGTGCCAAGACAATACAAATGCATGATTTTAGTGTGATGTGAATAAGCTTCTACCTGAGATAGACATACTCTAATTCTAAATTTATATTAGACAAGCTATATAAATTTATCAATGTCAATCAGGTCATTTGATGGAATTTGGGCTGTAGGGTCTTTTTAACTGTTGGACATATGCGACGTAATGTTAATTTCAGACTCGGGCTCATGGGTGGCTCTACTCTTCAGAAGAAGGTCAATGGAAAGTAGTTGAAAGTGCAGAGGCAGCTCGCCTGATAATGGTACCCTTCCAGAATTTGATATTGCTCAAGTTTAATTAGATGGGTCAACAATCAACATTCCACTTGATATGCTGTTTGATATGAATTTTAGGTTTTTCTGGACAGCAGCCATATGAATGCTAGCATGGATGACATTCAGGTACTGTTTGCTTTGTTTATTCACTGGTCGAGATATATGTGCATCTTGATTTCTGTTGCTAATGACTCTTGGCTGTTATTGTTTTCAGAAAGATTTGTCTCCTCTGGTCAAGCAGTTGGAACCTGCCAACAATAATGGATCTCAAATACCGTAATACTTCTCCCATTTTATTTAGATCTCCAAATCATTTTGAAACTCTAAGGTTGCGTTTGATAATTAGAATAAAATTCAATATATGATAAAATTTATCCTATTCTTTGTTTTGTGCCTACTTAAGACAAGATAAAGTTAGATATAAGAAGGATATAGCTCAGATAAAATTACCTTATGGGGGAGGTGGAATAAAGGTAGATAGAATTTCCTATATCCATAATATAGTTATTTTTCTTGAATAACAAATTTCTTAAATTAATTAAATGAAAATAATATTCAAATTTTGATATAAAAATTTAAAATAACAAAAAGAAAAACAATATTTTTTTATTTAATCCTGTTTTTATTTGTATAGTTGAATTTATTTCTATCTTATAATTTGAACTCAATAAATATATATATATTTAGTATTCTAGATACATTAGTAGAAAATTTTAATTGAGATTGATGGAAGGTTAAAAAAGAAATAAAAAAGAAAAAAATTACAAATGGTGAGGAAATAATAAATAATAAGCGAATAAAAATGAAGTAAGCAATAGTGTTGTGAGGGATTCTTGCCATCTTCATTTTTGCAATTATTCGGTTTATTTACATTAATTTGCCATTTATACTAGATAATATACATGATATGATATGAATATATCCAGTTTTATTATTGTGATTCACCAGATAGTGGATAGGCCGTAGCAAAATCCATGATTTTCATATCATATCCTATCTAATCCAATCTTGGTTAGAAATCCAAATGACCAAATGTAGCCTAATTGAGGGGTACATCATCAATAAGGTATGGAAGTACAATGACATATACAAGAGCAAAAAGCACTGTGATCCAACATGTTCTGTGACTTTAGTTATTCTGTAATTGTGATAGTAATTGCTTTAGTCGCTCAAAAGAAAGTGAAATATTGAGAAGAATGCAATAGATTAGTGAAGAGGCCTGATGATTATATATCTGATCAAGTTCCTTGATCATCGTGAGTATAAATTAGGTGTTGACATGTGGTTTTGCAGTATCTTTCCCAGTGTAATGTTTGCAACAGACAGATGATATGAATTTAGTTTCAGTGCATCGATAAAAGCTTTGATTCTTAGTGCTGGAGTTTGAACTTTCAGATTGGAAACAGGTGGAGGCTCCATTACTAACTTTCTTTGGAGTTATTTTGCTTCCATGAAGGCAAAATATGGCTTTCTGTAGTTATATAAGTGGCATTTGGATTGTTTTTATATCACTTTAAAATTCTGCTTGTCTCTTATTCAGGTTCATGATGGTTGATGACCCAGTCAAGGACAGAGTATTAATCCACCAGGTTCTTACTTTCAACTGTCCATCTGTCAAATTCATTGATACTGTGAACTGGCTTAAGAGAAGGGAAAAATATGAAAAATATGAAATCACTGAGAAAGCTGTATAAGATTGGAGCAAGGAGAATAGAATGCGACAAGAAGAGTAAGAAACACTAAAAATGTACGTAAAAGGGGTTTCCAGAAAGAATAGGTAATTTAATTATTTTGTCGTCAACAAGTAATTGAATACAAGACATTTCAAGAAAACCTCCTCTTGACTGACGGTTCTGCTTTATAAGAATTTTGCATTGCAGAGGCTGATAAAATGCTAAGACGATCAATAGGATTATTATGGATGGACTAATGAGAATTTATTAGGGAAAAAATAAAGGAAGCAGAAAAGCAGAAACTTGTGAGTGTTACAAAGAGTGCTCTTTCATTTTCTTCCACCTTCGGACTTTAGGTTGTCGTGGGCCTTCTAGAGTTATGCTGGCTGGCTGTTGCATAGCCTGTTTGGTTGTTTCTAGAGATTAGTATTTTCATATGGGATAAGTGCAATAGAAGTCCTAAAACTTGTTACGAAAATACAATTGAGTCCTAAAATTTGTAGAAAGTGCAATCAAGTCCTAAAACTTGTCAAAATGATTCAATTGAGTCCTAAACTTAATACCATCAATCTTAATGACGAAAAATGCTGACGTGGCATTTTAAATTTTTTTTATTTTCCACCTGGCTTTTTAAAATTATTTTTTATTCAATTTTTATTAAAAAATTATATTTAAAAACTAAAATTTATTTTTAAAAATCTGGTAAAAAATAAAATAAAATGGCAGCTCCTCTGCCGCCACCGCTGCCAGCGATGGGCGGTGGTGGCGGCGGAGGAGGAGCTGCCATTTTTTTTTTTTTTTTTTAACAGATTTAAAAAAATAAATTTTAGTTTTTAAATATAATTTTAAAAAATGAATTAAAATTTATTTTAAAAAGCCAGGTGGAAAATAAAAAATAATTTAAAATGTCACGTCCGCGCCACGTCAGCATTTTCCATTAGTAAGACCGACAGCGTTAACTTTAGTATTCAATTAAATCATTTCGATAAGTTTTAGGACTTGATTGCATTTTTTGCAAGTTTAAGGATTCAATTATATTTTCGTAACAAGTTTTAGGACTTCAATTGCACTTATATCTTTTCATATTAAACACTTTGAAAGACAGTTGAGAAAAGACCGTCATTGTTGGGCAAATAATGGAACCATTGTACTTGCATTTTCATTATCTATTGAAAACTATTATCTTAATGTCCCCACATTTGGAGACATTGTTTGCATGTAGATCTGTCCTTTTTCGATAGCTGTTTCAGCAAATCAAGCATTTATCAATGCCCTTACTTTTTGCAATAACAGTTCTCACTAGAATGTTCTGCACAATTCTTTTGTAAACCGCATTTCTGTATAATGTCACTGACTTCTGCACATGGGCTGTAATTGTGAGAAATGCTTGGATGAACCAAAACTATCAACCATAACTAAGCTACACATTTCAAGCATGACTTTTTTTTTATATGAAATTGACATAATTGCATTTACCATGAGTGATCCTCTGACAATTCTTGCTGTAAAAATGTAGGTCACATCTTCCTTGACTGGGCAAATAACCATAGATGATGTGGTTTACAGTAATGTTGAAGGTGATGTCAGTCCCATCTTGCCTGATGGAGACTGGACATTCCGGCGCATGATTTTTCAGAGGAATGAGGATTTGGTGCAGTCTGAGGCTCTGTTAACCAGGGAGGGATCAACTGTCATTAGTAGTGGTAAAACTGACAGGAGAAAAGGTTCATCTTCCAAATCCAGAAAAGGGGGAAATCAGAGAAAAAACAATGGTACTAAGTGGCAGTCACATTTTCCATGCTGGATTCAAATGCCTATATTAGCAACTCATTACTGTAAATTTTATTTTTATTTTGAAATCATGTCTCTGAAGAGCTTTGTGATTATCTGCTGGTTTTTGACAAAAGATTTGCATTATCTTAGTGGCTTGGGAAATGCATGAGTTACAGAAGTATAGCGAATTTTATAATTAAGGAACTGCAAAGATGAAGGGAAGTGTCAATAATTAAAGGGTTTTGGAGGCATTCGCAAAGTGGACATTTTATGCTTTTGATGCTAATAATTACAGTCAATCTACTACTCGTATTCCAGGCAATACCGCTCCTGTCCATTTTTCGCTAGAATTCGCTAGATTCCTAGATAATTTGCTTGATTTGGTTGTCACCTATGATTCCATGTGTGATTTCATTGGAACCTAATGGTGATTGACAGAACAGGCATTAACTTTAATTAGAAGGGGACTTTAATTAGAAGGGGGACTAAAGTTGCTGAAATATCATACAAGGGTCTCCTTGCATATGAAGGACATGGATTGCTTAATCTTTTCACTCTTGTCCAAAATGCTTTATCTAACATCTAAAATAGAATATGCTATTATCTGTTTGAAAATCCCTTTTGTATTTGCCTGTGTAGTGTCAGTCATTCTTCTCTGTTTGTTTAGTTTTGCAACTTGATGAGGAATTCTAAAAAGACACAAGCTAATAGACAAGTAATCTGTAGATACTTTGGCTAATAGGAGAGCAGAACTGCAACATCTTTCACTGCTTCAACAATTTTTCCCCCTTTTCTTTATGAACAATGTGAGACTTCATAAGAACTGAGAATGGTGAGGATAGAGCCGTGAAGCTTGGTAGACCAACTACTTCAGGTTGTAAGAGTAGTAAATTAGTAATTTAATACCTTTTTCCAGCAGCATATCATTGATTTTCTTGGTGCTTCACTTTTTATATATTTAGCAACCTGCATTACGTTTTCACATACTAGTCCTTGAAGCATATTTCCCATTGTGTATATTTTAATATAATTGATTGAAATGGAAGTGCTTTGCACCAATGAGGAGATTAGTTGCTTCTTGGAGAGGTAAATTTTTTTGCTTTTCTTTTGCCACAAAATGCTGGCATGCAAAGATTGCTGTTTGGATTTTTCATAGCTCTTATCTCAGCAATGTTTTTCCCCACTCTTGTTCAGTTGGTCTCATTCCTTTCATGTTGTAGAGCCACAAGAAACCCTGAAGATCTCTCATGACTATTTGGCAAGTTCATACCACTCTGGTATCTTATCAGGGTTTATGTTGGTGTCATCATATTTGGAAAAGGCATCATCCATAAGAAGAACAGTAAGTGCTGCCAATACTGATTATCGCTTTCCCTTATGTAGAAGTAGCTGGTGATTACTGTCCAGAGAGCTGGATTCCCATTTCTGCTTTGATAGCATTTCCTACTTCTTTAGGAGGCAATTTTATGCGTACCTTTAATCTACTTATGCATGACTGTTGACTATAGCACAGTCCATGCTTTGGTCTACAATGGATAAGATCATCTTTTTCCTGATATTTTCTTGCAGATTTAAAAATTGAGCAAATGTTTGATCTTTTATCCTCTCAGGTTAGAGCAGTAGTTATAGGTCTTGGAGCCGGTCTACTTCCTATGTTTCTTCATGGGACTATGCCCTTCATACACGTTGAGGTGAACAGAGGCTCATTCTCGTTTGTTATTTTTGTGTGGTTCTGTAGTACCGGTAATAACAGAATTTTCTTGTACGTACAGGTAGTAGAGTTGGATCCCCTCGTCTTTAGTCTTGCAAGGGAGTACTTTAATTTCATTGAAAATGATCGGATGAAGGTAATTCATCTCCATGAACATTTTCTTGTTCTTCAGTTATTCACTTTTCTTCTCTACTTCACATCGCAAACATGGTATTTCGTCTGTTGGTTTTACATAGAAGAGAATGATAAAGCATAGTTAAAAAGTTGAGGTATATGATTGTACAAAAGGAAAGAAAGTTTAGGTTTTTTATTGCAAAATGGGCAAAAGTTGGGGTACTTGTGTTTTTATCCTAAAACAAAATTCCCAGAATGAGTAAACTAGTGACTGAATTCTTGACATTTACAACATTAAAATCTCCAAGTGGGCTGTTCTTTTCTCCCCTATTCTTCTCAAGGTTCCTCCGAGTTCTTTCCTACTTTTTGCCTCTGTGCTGTAACTTTGATATCTTGTCTCAACATGTCACAAGGCAAGTTCACCTTTTAGGCATCTTATTTTAGCCATGTTTTTTTCAACTGATGTTTTTAAGCATAGTATTTTCTACTTCAATGCTATTGTAGGTACATATCACTGATGGGATTGAGTTTGTCAGAGGCGTTGCAAGTACAGTTGCACCTACGGGGGATGCTGAGATTGATAGAAAGGAGAATGGGAACTTGAAGACTGTTCAATCTCCTGACAGTGAATCCCTTCTAGACAGCCAAGACAGTGGTGAAATTGACATATTGGTTGTTGATGTTGATTCTGAAGATCCAAGGTTATTATGAATTATGAATTGTGTATAAAATTACTTCCTTGTTATTGTGTGGAAAACAGGGTGGTGTTCACCTATTTTGAACTTTTTACTGGAACTTATTGCTGTCTATTACCCTGTGCAGCTCTGGGTTGTCCTGCCCTGCTGCTGATTTCGTTGAAGAACCTTTCCTAAAGGATGCAAAGAGCTCCATTTCCAAGCAGGGCCTCTTTGTCGTGAATTTGGTCTCTAGATCTGTGAAGATCAAGGAAATGGTGATTTCAAGGTTGAAAACGGTGAGTATGTGGAACTCCAGTTCTTGACTTATGCTAGAACGTATGTAATTGCTTGTTCTGCTTCTATATTATTCTCCTAATGTTGTCTTAACATGGTAATTATTCTTCTTTTAGTTTGTTTGGCCAAAAGATGGTCGTTATTCTGATGTGCGGTTTATGTTGCATATTTGCAGGTCTTCAGCCACCTTTATTCCCTTCAACTTGAAGAAGACGTCAATGAGATTCTTTTTGCCCTGAAGACAGACAATGGTATCACAGAAAATCAGTTCACCGAAGCTGCTGATCAGCTTCAGAAGTTATTGCTCTGCAGAAATCCAAAGATGAGACAAACCATTGTAGACACATCCAAGAAAATTAAACGCTTGAAGTAAAATATCATTAGTCTGAACGAAAAAAAAAAAAAAAAAAAAAGTGAGTAAAATATCAGTAGCAAAATGTTCTATTCTGTTTGTAGCTTTCAAAAAGAAAATCAAAATATATTTTAGTACTGCAGCTAGTGATGGCAAATTCCATCCGCTGTTCCTTTTGGGGCTGTATCAAGATCTGCATAGTGAGCTTTTGTTTCTCCCGAAAATTGTGAACTGATCGAGAGATCAATATGCAAGTACTACTAGGTTCACATTTCCATTTGGGAATTTTTTTCGCTCAGATGGCATTGTTGTCATTCTTGATGCCCAGTTCATGGTGGGTGAATGTTCTACCAATTTTTCTAGTTTCCAGGATCTTGGAAAGCCCATACCATATTTGAAGCGAACTAACTGGAAACTGGTGCTGTCTAGCATATCCTCTATAGTGCTCTTGCATGTACATGCAACGTGCGAAGAAAGTTATGTAGATTCCATTCGTCATGTAATCAGGTGCCCATCTTCCGAGTGATGATTGCAAAACGAGGTGTATATTCAAGTTACTTGTAAGTCTATGAAGCTGTTGTCTGGCATTTATCTGAGATTTCTGGAGCAGTTGCAGTTAAGAGTTTTGAGTCCGCTGGTAGCTAGAGGTTGTCGTGTGTTTTGTGTGCCTGCAAAGCATGATTATTGACTGACTGTCGTATTGGTCAAATTATCAGTTCGCACATTAGGATTCTTGTTTTCCTTTTCAAGGAGACAAAAGTATGTTGTAATTCATCGTTACATCACGTTTTATTTGACCATCATGCTCTATGGTTCAATTCGATATTGAGTTAAATAAGTGGTCTTTGCTAAACTGCGATGAGATGTGTCTGAAGTGCTGGTTGGGTTTGGATCGACTTTAAGCGATTTTATTTAGGGGTAATTGTTTCCTGGTCCAGTTTGCGGTTCAATTCTAGTCCAGTTTAATGGAACAGGTCCCAACTTTTAATGTTTCATCCGGATATCTTATTGTCTAATTATAGGCTTGTATTTCCTTGAAAACAATAAACTAAACTCACTAATTTTTTTAAATAAAAATAATTAGAAAATCCAGATATCTTATTGTCTAATTATAGGCTTGTATTTCCTTGAAAACAATAATTTAAACTCACTAATTTAAAAAATAAAAATAAAAATAAAAATAATTAGAAAAGTATACATATCCGGTCCAATCCAATTTTCCCTTTGGAACCGGGATTGGGCTACTTAGACACCGATTTCACTTTTAGGAATCAGGAATTGGATCGACACTCTTGGGAACTCAATAAAACTAGCCGGATTGGGTAGTCCCTAGTTCACACACCCCTAATTTTATCCACACAAATTATATTGCACTAAAAGTCGGAATTTTTTTCCTAAATGGAAACTCATCACTATGTGACTTCCCTTCTTGACCTGCTTGTGGACAAGGAAGGATTAGGCCGTGACCTAATGCGACAAAACTTTTGAGGGGCAAAAGTATGGCAAGATAACACAAATTGAACCTATGACTAACCTGATTATATCGACGAGTCAAAAATCTGAGAGGAATCTCTCGAAGCGACGGATAATGCATTGACTCGAATTAAGATGGACATGCTTTGATAAGGTTCCTAGATTTTTTAGCAGAATGGAAGGTTTTAGAGATGGAAAACATCAATGGTGGCATCGTTAGCAAGAGAGGTAAGGTAATCCATGACTTGTTTCTCGCAAACGTACCCACGTCTGGTTGCATTTTTGCGTGAATGGGTGCAGTCCAGCAGAAAATGCCTGATCTCGTGACGATAATGACAGTATTTGGATCCAGATTGGTAACTTTGCGGAAGACGAGACGCTCCCGCGAGGTCGTATCAAGGGCAATGCCGCTCCCAACTTTCAAAACTACAAGTTTTATTTTCAGAGATAAAGTATGCAAACGTAGTCTCCAGGGCGGGTAAAAGAGCGCAATGAAGTGATGCAAGGAGCTGATTCATAATCAACAACAAAACACACGCTTAACGATCTCAATGACTTGAGAGTTGCATTGCGTTCTACCATATAGGCCAAGAGAGTCCCAACTAGTCTCGAAACGTTTGCGTCCGACTTCAAGAAATCAGAAAGGGCACATACACAAATTGTGGCTTCATAAGAGCTTTTAGGGATTGCTCTTGCTCTACCGTTTAAGTAGATGTTGAAAACCCACAAATTTCTCTTTCAAAGGCATCAGCACCAGCTATAATTATATCCTGTTCAAGTTTGAAGCTTTCCCCGCCAGTCCTAGAGACGGTCTTGTATCTTGGGCTAAATGCTAATATGTTGGCATTGCCAGTTCTTTCTTTTAGAGCCCGGTCTTCGATTACGTCAAAGCCTCTTCACTGACTGTCAAAAGTGGGTTTGGATTTTCCAACAGAAATTGAGCTAGAGCTCTCATCTTTTCCTGGGTGTACTTATTTTTACAGTAATTTCAAGAGCATCCTAAGGAAAGTTCATATCCCTGTATAACAGAGAAATAGATTGGAGAGACATGCAAATGGTCTATAGTTAGTGAAAAGATGATTTTATTTTGATTTGGACTTAAGAGTAAACAAGTTCTAAAATTTATTAGTATTGCTCCTTAATGAAAGTTGAGGGACTAGTTCCATCAACGATTAAAAGTTCAAAGACAATTTTGGAACGTGGTGAAAGTCGAGTGACCGTGATTGGGCAACCACTTTTACAATTTTCGACCATGCCGAAAGTAAATACTATCTAAGCAACATCGTATCTATAACCTAGACGAGGCTTGACATCCCGGATGTGCTGTGAGCCATTTTCGCTCTCAATACAACCGTATGACTCCTCTCTCAATCTTTGGGATTTCATCAATGCTTGAAGAGAAATCAAGCATGCATTTGAATACACACTGTAAAGGATAAAAAGAACCTCAAATCGCCATCATCTATAACATCCAAAACAACAGATAAACCCTAACTTGCCGGAGCAAAACTTCGCCAGAATTGTACCGGAACAAAAACAAGATGCTCACTCCCCAAAAATCCTCTTACAGCTAAATAACAGGAAGCCCCAGTCAGAGAATTCAATACATGCATCAATAGTAAAACTCACGCAGTTGCAGATGCTTGGGCTGCAAGCCTTTTCCTCGCCTCCTCAATGATAGACAACTTGATACCCTTGCCCTTAGGCAGGGAGACCCACGGCTTGGTTCCCTTTCCGATCGTGTACACATTGCCCAATCGAGTAGCAAACTCATGGCCCTGTGAGTCTTGGACGTGAATGGTCTCAAAAGTTCCCTTATGCTTTTCACGATTCTTGATAACTCCGACACGTCCCCTATTCCTTCCCCCGGTAACCATGACGACATTTCCGACATCGAACTTGATGAAGTCAGTGATCTTGTTGGTCTCAAGGTCAAGCTTGACAGTGTCATTAGCCTTGATCAGAGGGTCAGGATAGCGGATGGTACGGCCATCATAGGTATTGAGGTATGGGATGCCTTTCTGCCCAAACTGGACTGAGCGAACCTTGCAAAGCTTGAACTGTGATGAACATATTCCATAAAATCAGAACAATTATTGGCAAACGGTATAAGACAATTCATTACAACCTTCACATATTGACTGAATTTAACGATTTCAACATATCCAATGGAGAGATGAGAAACCAACCTTTGCCTCATCATCCCTGATGCTGTGGAGCCGGAATCGGCCCTTAGTGTCATAGAGGAGACGGAAGTTCTCATTTGTCTTGGGAATTGAGACAACATCTGATAAGAAAGATTTTAAATAAGTTAACCACATATTACTGCAGAATACTATGTTGTTGAGAAGGAAGGAATTCTTAATCTATCGAGAATGACAACCTCCTTTTATTTAAATACTACAATATTGGCATGTTTAATTTGGAGGTGATTCTCATGTATAGTTACCAGAGTAGATACCATCCTCTCTTAAGTTTTCTGTAAATACTTTTAAAGTATACCAGCAAGCCAAATTATGGTCTTACAAATCAGATACAACCCTAATACGTAAGTGAAAAAGGAGCACTAAAGTCTAAGAAAGATAAAGTGAAGCATCAACATACCCATGAAACCAGCAGGGTAAGTCTTATCTGTCCTGACTTTGTTGTCAACCAGGATATGTCGCTGCATCAAGATGGCAATGACTTCACGATATGTAAGAGCATACTTCAGCCTGTTTCGCAGAATAAGGATCAAAGGCAAACATTCTCTGGACTTGTGAGGTCCAGAAGATGGCTTCGGTGCCTGCACATCCGAAGATGACATTTAGAACACAGAACGAAAGCAACCGAATAGGCAAGCAAGCAAATCCAACCGACAGAGAAAATTTTAGATTCAAAAGGGTAACTTACGAATGCACCGCCCAGCTTGTCGAGCATCCAATGCTTGGGGGCATTGAGCCTCTTCAAATGCTTCTTCAAACCTCGCGCCTGTTCCACACAACAACGTTAGACCTCTGTTTTCAACAATTCCAAAGGGAAAGGTAAGAAAATCCTGGACTTGTCGTGCCCAAACATCAAATTCATAGATTGCCCGGCTTTCCATCCCGACAAATCCCGCCTCTAAAAGGTCTCAACAAACCTACCGGACCTTCACTCCAGAGTCCAGACCATCGCAAGCATACACAACCCACTTTCAAGCTCAAGCTTTTCACTCGCTCGTCACCCCGGACACATCCTTACAATCTACCACGAAAGCAAAGAACCACTCCCACGGTCAATCCCTTTACGAAAAGAGCGCTCATTCGTCCAAACCACTCCATTCCGGAAAAAGAAAAAAGACCAACAAAGATGCAAACTTGACACCACCCCCGCACACCATTTGCACGACCGCTTCAGATCAGCGACGTTCTTAACGCCTCGGACCGGCAGGCAAACGAGACAACACGCCGCTCCTCCAACCCACGACGTCGGCCGACATCGGAAAGCACGATGCGCGGCACGACCCAGATGGCTCCGAAGGTGAAGACGAAAAAGGGGAGGAGGAGAAGAGCCGGGGGCTCACCATTTTCGGGTGCTCGGCTCGGACCGACCGGCGGCGGAGCTTCCCTTCGCGCTGCGGAGTTCCTGAAAGGCTCGAGGGGAGACGACGAATGAGGCGGGGACGTCGAAAACCCTACGCATTTTCCTCTTATGCTGCGCAGATATTTGGCCCTGCTAGGCCCACACCAACCAGGCCGACCCGGCCCAAGAACCGAAACATCCGGGTTTCGAACCGGAATGGATGTGGAGATGCTTGAAAATTTCTTGCAAGTGCGAAACACGTATAAGAAATATTTTTTTCGGAAAATTTCAAAACCCAATTTGACTTTTCTAACTAGTAGTAATTGGGAAAAAGAAAGCTAGTATTAATTTGCATCCTCGCTCTTCAAAAGAATTTGCAATTTGCATCTTTGGCTAGAATTCAAAACTTTAGAAAGACTCGTTTACCCCTCTATGTATAGGAGACTGCAATAGATAACCATCGCTACATGACCAAAGTCCAAAGTAATTGCATTCAAAATTAGTTGCAATGTTCGCCATCACTTACCAAAACGATCTTGTCAACTAAGGGTGTGCATTAATGAACCAAACCAAACCTATTGGTCCTGGGTGGTTCCCAAATGAACCAATCCAATTCTTATTTCCAAAATTTAGAACCTACCAGACCAACCCATGTTACTTCATTTTTTTTCTTAACTTTATATACTAAAGCAAATCCTAAATTAATAAATTACATTTCAATTTTCATTGAAATAGAGTGATGACTTGCATAGATATAGAAGCAAACCTTACGCTATTCTTCATAATTTTATTTGTCCATATATACATTCTTAAATTATTTTACATATGTTGATATGATGCCATGTAATAGAGCAATGATTACAAAATCCAATGAAAAAAATAATCGATTGTCAACAAGCGTTGCGCCCCCTAGTCAATTAAACATCTAATTAACGAATAAATTGAAAATAATTCTCTTATTTGTCATTTAATGTTAGATAACTCCGACTTGTAGGGAATATAATAAATAAATAAATAAATCATCGGTTCTAGGATTGATCATGGAACTGGCCCAAACTAAGCAAACTGATTCCAAAACCAAGTGTCTCTACTACCAATTCCACAAATTGGGAACCAATCTTGCTTGATTCGATTTTAGGGTGGGAACTAATCTACCCTGGAATTGACCATCCCTACCATCCACTGTCCTCTTGCCCACGGTCTCTAAAGGAGCTTGGCTATGGAGCTTAGGCTCAAGCCATGTTGAGAGCTTTGCCATGGCAAGCTCCGTTAGAGCTTGTCAAGGTGGTTATATGGAGATAGCTCTATTCAAAACCCATGATGGCTGCCATGTCAAGCAACTAATGAGAAAATTACCAACAAAATCTTAAACTTATTATATATAAGTCAATTTAGTCATAAAATTTTAAATTTGACTAATTTAATTCTAAATTTTTTGACATCTTATAAATTTATTCATTAGGGGAAATTTTGGCTAAAAAATCATCAACATAGATGCTAACTATCTTATGTGACAAAATTTGGCATTGACATGGATAACTTTTGCAAATTTTTAAAATTATTATATTTTCATCTCTTTTGTTTTCTTCCTTGTTGGTTCTAACGACCCTCACCGACCACAATGATAATAAAAAAAATTATAAAAATGAGAAAAAAATAGAAATTTGTCCAAGTTAGTGCTGGGTATCTTATATGGCAGGACCAATGTCCATATTAGTAATTTCTACAAATTATTAAAAGGTCTATAACTAAATTGATTGTATTTAAATTTTTAGGACTCGATTGATACTCTTGTATAATAGGTTTATGAATTTTTTGGCAATTTTCCCAACAACTAACAGTTAATTACCAACCTTGTATCAATGACTATCATATGAATGTTATCAACTCTAATGAAGTACTAGTTGGTACTGAATTGCTAGCTTTTATTTGAATAACTTGGCCAATTTCAAATTATTAATTATTTTGAAAGCTTACACACTCTTATTTCAATAGCTTATTTATTTATTGATTCAATATGGGTAAATTTTTTACCATAAAAAAATATGGGTAAATTCATGATCTTATAGGTAACTTACTACCACAAAAGCGGCTAACGTCTTTTAACTTTTTGCAAGAGCTAAGTAAAATGTCATTAAGAGTTTGGTATAAATCACTAAATTATATTGTAATATTCCATTTATTTTGCAAAAAATAGATGGTTTAGAAAATACTTTTCTAAAAATAATGCTTTATATTGCTTATAAATATGAATGATGAAAAATATTTTTATTGTCCACATAAATATTTAGATATAAATTATTGTTGATAATGAAATTTTTTTGTCTACTAATTATTTGAAACAAAATAAAAGATTATTTTTAGGAAATTAATTTTAAATTATTCATTTTTCACAAAACAAACGTACCCTAAGTTATCAACTAGTAAGATTGTGTTCGGATTAGTAAATTTTAAATTGGCTTCACATGTCACAATTTGACTTAAGAGACTCGTTATTTGCGTGCTGGTAACTTACCATTGCAAAAGCAACAAGGTTTCTACAAACTCATCATTGAGATGGACTCCAAAATTATTACTGATCTTGTTAATCTAGAGAGAGTAGCGAATGACACTAGTCCAACATTTCTTAAGGATATTGTGGAGACAACGAATGAGGTGGGGATGTCGAAAACCCTACGCCTTTTCCTCTTATGTTGTGCAGATGTTTGCGCTTGCTAGGCCCTCACCAACCGGGCCAACCCGGCCCAAGAACCGAAAAATCTGGGTTTCGAACCGAAATGGATGTGGAGATGCTTGAAAATTTCTTGCAAGTGCGAAACACGTATGAGAAATTTTTGTTTTTTGGAAAATTTCAAAAGCCAATTTGACTTTTCTAACTAGGAGTAATTGGGAAAAGAAAGCTAGTATTAATTTGCATCCTTGCTTTTCAAAAGAATTTGCAATTTGCATCTTTAGTCAAAATCCAAAACTTTAGAAAGACTCGTTTGCCTCTCTATGTATAGGAGACTGCAATAAATAACCATTGCCACTTGACCAAAGTCCATAGTACTTGCATTCAAAATTATTTGCAATGTTCGCCATCACTAACCAAAATGCTCTTGTCAGCTAAGGGTGTGCATTAATGAACCAAACCAAACTTATTGGTTCCGAGTGGTTCCCGAATGAATTGATCCGATTCTCATTTCCAAAATTTACAACCCACCAAACCAACCATGTTACTTCATTTTTTTCTTAACTTTATATACTAAAGCAAATCCTAAATTAATAAATTACATTTTAATTTTCATTGAAATAGAGTGATCACTTGCATAGATATAAAAGCAAACCTTACGCTATTCTTCATAATTTTATTTGTCCATATATACATTCTTAATTATTTTACATATGTTGACATGATGATCATGGAACCGGTCCAAACTAGCCAATCCGATTCCAAAACTAAGTGTCCCGACTGCCAATTCCACAAATTGGGAACCAACTTTGCTTGATTTGACTATAGGGTGCAAATTAGTCTACCTTGCAATTGATTATTATCCACTGCCCTCTTGCCCGCGAGCTCTAAAGGAGCTTTGGCTATGGAGCTTAGGCTCAAGCTATGTTGAGAGCTTTGCCATGGCAAGCTTTGTTAGAGCTTGTCAAGGTGGTTTTCTGGAGGGAGCTCTATTCAAAACCCATCATGGCTGCGATGTCAAGCAACTAATGAGAAAATTATATATAAAAAAATAATCTTAAACCTCGTATATGAGTCAGTTTAGTCATAAAATTTTCAATTTGGCTAATTTAATTCTAAATTTTTTGACATTTTATAAATTTAGTTATTAGGGGCAATTTTGGCTAAAAAAATCATCAACATAGATGCTAATTGTCTTATATGGCAAAACTAGCACTAATATGAATAAATTTTGCAAATTTTTAAAATTTTTAAATATTTTCATTTCTTTTGTTTTCTTCCTTGTTGGTTCTAGCGACCCTCACCGGCCACAGTCATTATTCAAAAATTATAAAAATAAGAAAAAAAATGGAAATTTGTCCAAGTTAGTGTTGGGTATCTTATATGGCATGAAGGACGGCCATATTAGTAATTTCAACAAATTATTAAAAGGTTTATGACTAAATTGACTGTATTTAAATGTTTAAGACTCGATTGATATTCTTGTATAATAGGTTTACGACTTTTTTCAGCAATTTTCCCAACAACTAATAGTAACTTACCAACCTTGTATTAATGACTATCATATAAATTTTATCAACTCTAATCAAGTACTAGTTGGTACTAAATTGCTAGCTTTTATTTGAATAACTTGGCCAATTTCAAATTACTGATTTATTTTTAAAGCTTACGCACTCTTATTTCAATAGCTTATTTATTTATTAATTCAATATGGGTAAATTTTTTACCAAAAAAATATGGTTAAATTCATGAGGTAACTTACTAGCACAAAAGCGGCTAACATCCGTAACTTTTTGCAAGAGCTAAGTAAAATGTCATTAAAAGTTTGGTATAAAACACTAAATTATATTGTAAGATTCCATTTATTTTGCAGAAAATAGATGGTTTAGAAAATATTTTTCTAAAATAATACTTTATATTGCTTATAAATATGAATGATGATAAATATTTTTATCGTCCACATAAATATTTGGACATAAGTTATTGTTGATGATGAAAATTTTTTATGTACTAATTATTTGAAACAATATTTATGTTATTTTTAGGAAATTACTTTTTAAATTATTCATTTTTGCGAAATAGACATACCCTAAGTTATCAACTAGTAAGATTGTGTTTGGATTAGTAAATTTTAAATTGACTTCATATGTCGCAATTTGACTTAGGAGACTCGTTATTGTGCTAGTAACTTACCATTGCAAAGCAGGAAGGTTTCCACAAATTCATCATTGAGATTGACTCCAAAATTATTACCGATCTTGTTAATCTAGAGAGAGCAGCGGATAACACTGGTCCACTAGTCCAGCACTTCTTAAGGATATGGGGAGGCTATTAAGCTCTCATTTTGAATTCAAAATTTATCACATTTTTCGGGAAGACAATCAACCAGCTAATATGCTTGCTAATGTTGGTATAGCCTCCTAGAGAATTATCTTATGTCTTGTTTAGTGATAAATTTGGTATCGTAGACTTTAAGACATTAATTTTCTTAGTTTGTACCTTGTATTCACCCAAAAAAAAAAAAAAAAACTTACTAATAACGTATCGGGTTTAGGCTCTTCACTGTGCGACGTAGGCGTCTCGCTTAGAAAAAGGACGAAGGGAAAGAGAGAGGAGTGCAGACTCCGTCAAGACGCGATGAATTGGAGGACAAAGTCAACAACGACCGGGGCTTGTGAGATCCACCATGGTTCTCCAGGCTCTCTGTATTCCCGATCACCACTCCATGCCCTTCCTTCACCCGAGGAAGAAGACTCCCCATGTTGTCTTCACTCTTTATTTGCTGAACCACCTCCCTCCTCCTTCGTTCAAGCCTATTCCCTCTGAGAAGAACCGATGGCGGTCAGTGCTTTCTTTCCCTCATGTGCTTCTGAACAGTCATCCGTACTTTTTTTTTCTTTCTGTTTTCTTGCTCCAAATGGTGATGGGGTTTTCATTGTATGGTCGCCCGTGCTTTGTTCTGTCGTTCTTGCGGCTCATTTTTGTTTAAAACTGGGAAAGTTCTAGTTATTATCTGTTGACTGTTTCCTTACATATTAGTATTTGGGGCTTAGTTGTTTAATAATTTGCTGAGGATGTATTGGGTGTAGAATCTTTCTGGGTATTTTCATTGATAGCCATGCACTTGGAGCAAATCTAATTCGACTTTTAGTTTCGATCACTGAATGCATCTAAGTTACACTCACCTGCACTTTGGCTGTTCTTCGTCCAAGGCAGCCACGATGCGGGAAGCAAGTGGATTGCTAAGTAAAAGATGGTTCGATACATTTGGTAATGAAGTTGAAATTCGACAACCTCAATAGAAGTTACTTCCCATGTAGGGCGCTTCTAACCCCCGATCTGTAGTCTTCAGTCGAGCTAGGCATAGAAATGATGTTTTCACACATGAGTTAGTATTAAGATTGCTTCTTCACGAGCTTAAACTACATGGGTTCAGTTTTTTGCCAGATACTAGTATGAATTCGCGAATGGGGTATCCTTATGGTATGACTTTCTGTGTTTTGAAGCTGTGTATCTGCAGCATTAATAAGGTTGTTGGTGACTGTTTGGTATTTGTTTCAACTTGTCTGTTCTGTTCGTGTTATTACTAAGTGGTTTTTGTATTAATCGTGATCATATTACTTCACATCAATGGATGTTCTGTTCTATGCCTATATTACGAAGGATTTCTAGTAAGAACTTGGTTAATGGTCGACTGGCTTTGTGCATTTTGAATCCCAGCAAGCACTTGCAAGTGTTGGAGAGCCCGTTATCTCTTTCTTGGGTTTGCAAATTTGGTTTCTTTAGAGAGTAAATTGCCATGAGGACGAAGCTCAAGTCTAGACATTTAACGGGAAGATATTTGCACAAGAACAACTTCTCCCTGACTCAAGATGTTAGGCTGGCATGCATCTCAAACGTTGGCCTTTCCTGATGATTGTTGAGGACTGATATGGCTACTTCGTTTAATGTGCTTAGTTGGAGGTCAATCACGATTATTTAGTGCTTATCTTGGGCACGAGCATGGTTATGACACATTTTTTTTGCCATTCTAGTCAGAGGAACGTATCTTCTGAAACATAAACATATGAAATCATATTATCAGAGGTCGATTACTTTGATGCCTACTTTGATTTTGAAATTGTCGAGGTCTGGAATAGTTGTCTCCTGGGCTAACTTCATGAAATTTTAAGTCCGCATTGTCTGTGACGGTCTTTTTCAACTTTGTTGTTGGTTAATGCAGCAACGGTGCTCACAGTTGCCGACATTTGGAAACTGGGAAAACGGAGACAGCGTTCCTTATACAGCCTACTTTGAGAAAGCAAGAGAAGGAAAGGGCCATGCGAAAAGAAACCCAAATGGTGTTCAGGGCGATTATGAAACGTCTATGAATAGTGAACCTATTACCAAAACCTCTTCTATCCAGAAGGAGGTCGTCCTGGGTTCACGGAAAGTTGCAGAGCCAGAGGTGGCGATGTTGAAGCACAAGCACTACAGAAGTGGAGACGAAGCCAACCGGAAGAGACTCATTGGATCACCTCTGCATCGTGTAGCCATTGGTGGAAGAACTGCCTCGGGCACGTCTCGACCATATAATAGTGGCATAAGAAAGCCCAAAACTGAAGCTGAGCAGGTCATGAAGGGCCGAGATGCAAGGAGGCGGAGCTATGATTATCGGTTTAGAGCGGAAGAAGATAATCATCCCAGGAGGAGGCTTAGTGACTCTACGCTGCATCGAGACCCTAGATATGGCAGAGTCATTGCTGAACCGCCTGTTCATTGTGACGGTGTAAGGATATCTTGTTGTTCCCCAAACAGAACGGGGTGGCAAAATCCTCGGTTGGAGCGAATGGAGTCCTCTTCTTACCGTGCACAACATCGAGCTAGTGGTGGGGGTGGAGGAGGTCCAATGCCTTCTCCAGTGCGGGAGAAGAGGCATTCATCCACAAGTAGCAGACATAATGCAGTTCCCATGACTCCGGGGAGATCTCATCACAAATCAGTTGCCCGAGGAGATAAAACAGTAATCTCTCAACTATGTTCGCTTTTCTTAGTGGAGAGTATCTGGCGAATCTGAGAAATTTATAGACTGACAGACGAAGCAGTTAATTGCGCATCCATTAAGAAAATGAACTTTCTTTAGTCTCGTTCCAGTTAGAGAAACCAAACCTCGGTAGCTTTTTTGTCATCATGTCCCTCCTTTATTGACATGGAAGGAAAAAAGCAGTGAAAAAGAGTCGGAATGTGACTGGATTTCCTATGACGTGGTGTTTACTCAAAAACAGCATTTTTGGAAGCTGGATTGCGTAAGTCTTCGACGGTCCGAGCGTGTATAAGTTTTGAAAGCAAGATACACACGGTTTATGGAAAACTAATCTGCTTCTGCTTCCATGGAAACTCGAAAATGTCAAAAAATTTAGGGCTTCATTGAGCTGAGGCCGCTAGAAGTTGGAACCTTTACTGCATTTTGTTGCTCTGTGGCCTGAACCAATTGATTCTGATTCTTGTGTTCTGTTTTATCAGCCTAATCACGGCGTAGCCGTTCCTAAATTCGGAGATTGGGATGAGACAAACCCTTCATCGGCTGATCAATACACGGATGTATTTAATCGCGTGGTGGAGGAAAAGCAGGGCGCCACACAAACAGCACCAGTGTCTACAACCGGGACCCCTCATTCCAATGGTCAGTATCCGGACGCTGATACAAAGCCCGAGGTATGCTATGCTTTCGCAGTGGCTCTTCATTTAGCATTAGGGTTCTATATTTTTCTGTCGATTGAACATGTCCATTTAAGATGATAATCACCTTAACTCTGCTTTCTTTTGTCTCCTCGTTGCAGCCTCGAGGATGCTGGTGCTTTCCATGGCGGGCAAAATGATATCTAAGCTATTAAGAAATGGGCCACACCCTGTTTATCGATCTGCACAACTTGCGTGGGATTTGTCAGTACCGCGAGGAAAAAGTATGTGTAGTTTTTACTCTGTCCAGTGAGCATTGTGTAGTTTTTATCTGTCCAGTGAGCATTCGATGCACCGACGACATGAGGCTTGAAGAAACAAATGTTTTGCATTCATTTGGTTCTTTTCACATTTGGCAAATTCAGCCTCACCTTGTATTGTATTCATACATTCCATGTGTATAATGGTGATAATTTGCAGATTGAGTTAGTATTCAGCTGGCTTCTTCTTGTTGCTTTATAGTTGAGGAAAGAGGTATTTTGAGTTCATAGCTATCAGCCATGTTAAGGCTAGCTATCACTTTAGCAACATCAGAGCACTGGAATGATTGTAGTGGATCTCGGAAAGCACCTTTGAATGCCACAAAACTGTGATTAGAGCAAACTGCGGCTGCTAGAGCAACCATTGCATTCATCAATCACAAATCGTTCAAAGGCAACTATGCTACTCATCTGTGTATTGACTCGGCATCATCAGGGACATGTCTTGTTTCATCAGACAATGTTGGTGGACATCCAAACATAGTGGACTTGCTAGAATGAGGAAAACGGTGGTAAATGCATGGTGGAATTGAAATTGTTAAGAGACTTTACTTTCCAAGCAATAGAGTATCACTACATTCCTGCACCACAATCCAATGATTTGCATCAGTAACTACTGAAAGACACACCACTTGCTGAATCTCTCGAGTAGAGATGAAGTCTATTTTTATCGGGATCCCGGCAGTTCAGAACGAACGAGAACAAATCAGCTATAATTGACAGAAACTCTTAAGCTACAGATTTGTATCTGGCGTACTTTCCACGACACATTGGCAACACTAAACAATTTGTCCAGCCAAGGAAGCATGATACAGAGTGTTCGCTTGAGAAGCATGCAACAGGGCAACATCTTTCAAACAGATATTCCTCCGTTGGCCCTTATAATCGACTCATTTAGTTTGGCTTCTCGCTCAGAGATCTTGGACCTGAGTCAATCCAAATAACTTCTTCGAAATAGGTGGTCCATAGCGTCAAGGCAATTACCAACAAAGACAGTAATAGCCACACATCCAAATCAAAGGTTTGCTGCATTGCTGACTTTAATGATATTCTTGCTTGTAAGTTAAAAATCAGAACCAAGGAGCTCCAAGTCATAGATAATTACTGACGGTCCATGGCGTAAAGGCAATTAATGATGAAGACAGAATTGGCTACACATCCAAATTAAAGGTTCGCTGTGTTGCTGACTTTAATGATATTCTTGCTTATAAGTTAAAACTCAGAACCAAGGAGCCGACTTTGGTAATGCTAAGATGAATGTTGAGGCTTCTTTTCCCCTGTGCTTTACACAGATGCAGGAGATGAGTACATGAGAAAACATTTCTACTTGAAGTGCATCTTACCTACTCATACAGTCATGCTTGAAGCTTTTTGGGGGATCCACAACCATTGGTTTTCATCAGGGCTTTGATTTGAGGAAAGAGGAGTTACAAAAATGTTATACAAGTAAACCAAGAAACAAGTCCGCCATCCCGACCAAAACAGACGCACGAAGTAATCCAGAAGGAACCCACAAAAGAGAAGAACAAAGTGCCTAAAGCAGTTACTGAGTCACCTTTGACTTCACAATATATCGACCTGGGCATCCACATCACAACTAGCCCTCTAGGAAGCTTTTCTCCTGCAGGACAAAATACGAACTTAAACTCACTATAATTAACCCAAAGGAATACCGAAACCGACTTTCAGTTCCAAGCATGCTTTATATTTTATCATCCATCTAAAACAAGGGCTAAAATGAGATTGATAGTACCTTTTACTGATAAGATGGCTATTGGCTTTCTTATATGAAGTTTCCCCTTCTTTACATACTGAGTGATCACCAATGAAGTCACTTCTCTCCCTAGGCTCCTTCACCCGAGACACATTGATTCTGCAGCTTTGCTCCATGAGGTGAAACAAAACTCTCAGCGTACACTACAAAGTCTAATTTATCCTCCTTCACGAACCTCTTTGTCATAAAATTTCTCAGGATCGTAGATAAGCGGGTTGTGCCGATCGAACTGAATGCTATCTTCCCTGCTCTGGTAGAGCACAATGGCCTCATGTAGAAGTAAGTGATTAATGTCTGATTCGGGAGACTAACATGACACAACTTCATCCAAGACGACGAGGATCTCACACCATAGTCGCTCATCATCCATGCCATAAAAGTGTCCACCTCCGCCATGCTTTCATATATGAGAAGGCATTCACCGGCAACTCCCAATACTCTGAACCCAGTACCTTCATTGGCCTCCAGCAGCGGCAACATCGCATCCTCAAACTTCTCTCTGCTCATGCTGAACGAAACAATCTTCTTGTGTTCCCAAGGATCTCTCCCCCCGACTAGCCAATGAAGGAAACCATTCGCATAGGTCCCAGCTTCTGGCCGATAGTTAAATTCATCATGCTTGTCATGAACTCTCCTCCAAGAACCAGTCTTCAGCGCGAAAACATCGAACACGTTACATTCTGGAAACCCATATGCATCCGCAACGGGACAGTGCCGCAATATTTTGTAATCATCAGTCGATGGATCATAGCCAAGTCCGCAAATGGTCGGTTGTTGATACGAGCAGCTAGCGTTAGGGATGTTTCTAGACTCCCCTGTTGCTGGGTTCCACAGGACAACAATCCGATGATCGTCGTACTCTAAGCAGACCAAACCGTCGCAGTATCCGACGATGCGGGGGCGACATCCGTCGGGAGCTTCCACCGGAGGCCGAAGCTGGGTTAGAGGCGTACCTTCATGACCGGCACGATCATCATCATGGAGTGATTCGCAGCTCACGGACAGAGGAGGGTTGGTGGCGAGGAGGATTCTAGGGGAAGACGCGGAAATCTGAAGATGGGTCTTGGCGAATTGGGGAGAGGAGATCAATGAGTTCCATCGCTTGCACACGCACCTGAACCTAAGCAGAGATTTCACGGGAAGCCGCAGGAGGATTTCGGTTTCGTCGTCTTCGCTGAGAGTCGACATGGTTACTCCTCTCCGACCTCCCCTGTTCCAACCACATGGATCTTTAGCTTTGGACTATTTCCTCAAAATATCCCTGAAAGTGAATTGCCGTGTCCCGATTGACATCCTCGGATTATGGCTGGCGCTAAAAACCACCGTTCCGCAGGCGAGCACGTGACGATCACCCGTCAATCTTTAACCGGTAGTCTGCTCGAGGCTGCCCAAACACAGGGAATCCCCCACTTCCAATTCCAACATGTTTCGCCTGCATGAATTCACACAAATATATATATGGAGGCATACTTGTAAGAAAGAAAAAAGTACGATTGTTTAGTAGAAACTTGTGGACATGCATCCGTCAGTGTCCAATTTCACCACATGCAATATCGCATTGAAATCTAGCTTGTCACATTAACCTTCGATTGTTTCTATGGTGCCTAGAAGTTTGCACGGGTTGTTAGCTAGTAATGCCTCTACTCTAGGTAGACTTGTCAAATAGGTGGATTGAATTGGGTCGAAAATAATTCAATCCATATTTGATCAATTTACCTTGTTTTAATTTATATTCATATAATATAAATTTAATGACTAATACTTGACCTGATTCATATTGTTAAAACCCATTAATATTCTAAGAAAACCCACGTCTACTTTAAGCTATATGCTAATTGGATAAATTTTTAAATTAAATTAAAAAAGAAATTAAACAATTTAAAAAGTAAATAAAATAAAAAATGTAAAAAAACCTATAACTTGAAATATTTACAAAGAATTTGACCAATTATATATATTTATAAAATCTGCTTTGATTTGCCTCACATTTTACTTGATTTAGCTTAGTGAGGCTGGCTTAGGGTTTACCTACCCAAGGAAGGCACTGTTTAGAACATTAATTGAGATTCCCTGCCTTACCAAAATGGTATAAGAAGTATTATGCAAAGCACAAATAAATTCCCAGCTCAATCTTCCTAAAAAACTATAGATAAAACAAAGATAATCTCAATGTAAGAGAAATTAGAAAACCTGTATAACTTCTAGTGAACATGTACTTGAAGATGCTCTTGCCAAAAGAATTTGAAGGTTTGACTTAAAGGAACAAAAACCCCAGTGGAACTTTTCTGAGAGAGAAAAAGGAGAAGCACAAGAATAGTTGCCACAGTGTTAAAATTGGATTGCTTGTTATCTTTTTGGCTACTTTCCTCGCTCTTTGCGTCGGCACCAAACTTTTCTGAGAGAGATTTAGAATTCGATTGCAATGGTGCTGGTGCTGCTATGTCCCAAAACCCTTGGCGACGACTACAGGAGCTTCTCCTTCTAATTCTAGAACCTACAGCATTGCAAGAACGGCACAAAAACCATTTTGACCATGCTACTCTGAATCTGGAGACAAAAGAGACCAAAATATGGGGGTCAAAGATACCAATTGAAACAGTCTTGAATTCTGCCACATATAATTTAGCATCATGTAAGACTACAGTTTTGGCGGGTCATGGACCTAAATGTACTTGAATTACTATGGAACATAAAATAATCAAAGGGAACTCTTCATAGACATGGATCCATGTCTCTCTCTCCATTATCAAACATTGACTAGGATGATTGTGGAAAGGAAGACATTTGAAAATCTTGCAATCCAAAGGTCAATTCGCATGAAAAAAACTATAGTCATGCTAATGACACAGAAGATTTCCGGTGCCATCATTAGTTCCTCCAGTTTCTCAATATCATGACGCAGCTATGAGTCTTACCCTTGAGATAATACGGTTTTTGTTGTAAGACCTCAAAAATACATGCATATAAATAGAGAAACATAAACTATTGTCAACTAAAATTTGTCAGCCCAAACAATCAAACTCTTTACATACACTTTCAATTTTCCCATTGGATTATCCTCAAGGACGCCATCGGCGCTTCTTGCCAATCATTATCCAAAGCACAACTAAATTCCCAGCTCTCTCAGAAATTAACCATCTCACATCCATTTGAGAGTCCAACGACTACTGACCTTTACAAGGTTTTAGCGACTAAGATAGAGTTTCAGGTAAAAATAGATTTACAATTGACAAAACCCAAAAAAAAAAACAAGTTCTCAATTCATATCAATCAATTCATGTAGTAAATAATATGAATGAGTAAAGGCTTAATACATAGTTTGACAAGTGATCAACCTTCATTATCAACAAAATGCCAATTTCAACAAAGAACAATGCCCACGAGAATTTAGTCATTAACTTTACAGATAAAAGAAGTACCTAATGCAAATAGTCTTGAAAGTTGATAATGAGAGACTTGTCATGGAAATCTTCCTTAGGTGGAACTTCAAGTGACCAATCTCTGGTACACAGCTTAGCCTCTACATTTTCAGGCGAAAAGGAACTACGATATTTATTTAGGATGTGTCCTCCAATACTAAAGGCTGACTTTGAGGCAACGAAAGTGATATGAATGTTCAATATATCATGTGATAGGAATGTTTAATATATCATGTGCCATGAGAGATAACTTGAGATATTGATGTAAATGAGCTTTCCAATAATCAAGGATATTGAGATCCAGGGATATTTTTCTATCAACCCTATTCTCCTCTAAATACAAATCCAATTGTAACTTACTAGATTGCGAGTCAAAGTATTCACTCTCAAATGCATCATACTCATCAAGATTGTTCCTAATGTTTTCGACAATGTTCTCAATTGAAACGTTACCTCGACTAATTAAACATGTAAAGCGATCATCTCTCAACGTAGAGGTCACATATTCATCAAAAAGCATATAAAGCTTTTCTCGAATGCTCCATATTGTTGGGGCTAACAATACAATCTAGAAGGGAGGGGGTGAATAGATTATTTTCAAACTTTGACAATCTTTTGTGGAAATTAGTTAATGGATAAGTAAAGATCACCAAGACCTGTTGTTTAAGTAGACTCTCACTAATTGTGACATCCTGAATTTTACCGACCTTATAAGTGTAATTGGATTGTTATGGGCTTGGATTATTTTAAAGTGGGCTAGATGATGAGACTGATGGACCGTGAGGAAAGTATGGGCTTAAATAGTTAATGGGTTGCACAAAGATATTGAGCACGGGCTCGCTCGGTCAAAGGATAAGATATGGACTTGGGCTTGGCTTGGAGCGGGCCAAGAGTTGGGTTCATTAAAATTGTGAATTAAGTCTAATGGGCCATGCAATGTTGTGGGATGAGCCCGGTGGGGCAGAGACGAGTATTTACACCCGAGCGCTTTAATTTCCGATTAAGTTTATAGATTACCGTCATGAGGGATTTAATTAGAAATTTTATTAAAAACCTATAAGTGATTGTAATTTTGTTATTGAACACTAACTTTAGTAATTTCTCGCGATTAATTCTTGTTTGTATCATAGATTAGGGCAGAGACATTAATGCATCAATTCGATTTGTGTGAACTCATGGACTCGTATAGTTACAAAAGGATAAAAATTTTTGTGGATTCGAAATGAAACTAAGTAGAAGATGTTTGAAACTATTAGGCTAATTAACGACATGGATCATAACTTAATCTTAACCATTCTTGAGCACCGAGTGTCGACCATGAAGAAGAATGCGTGCATAGGAGCCACGACATTCATCTCTTCCCTCTCGGTTTCTTTCCAACCCGAAGCCTTCAGAGCAATTTGTTGAGAGAGTGGGGAATGTCTTCTTAGTGCGGGGGATGAGGTATTCATCCACAAAGTAGCGTACATAGCGCAGCTCCCATGACTCCGGGAAGATCTCTTCTCAAATCAGTTGCCCGAAGAGACAAAACAGAAATCTTCGCTTTTCTTAATGGAGAGTATCCGGCAAATTGGAGGAAAAGTTATAAATAGACTAACGGTTGAAGCAGTTTGTCGCGCATCCATTAAGAAAATGAACATAGACCTCGGTAGCTTTTTTATGATAATGTCCCCGTCAACATGAAAGGTAAAAAAAAAAAGAGTGAGAGAGTCGGGATGTGACTTGATTTGCTACGACACAGTATTTTCTTAAAAACAGCATTTTTGGTAGCTGGATTTTGGAAGTCTCCAATAGTCCGAGCGTGTATAAGTTTTAAAAGCAAGATATACACGACTTTTGTAAAACTTAATAGCTTCTGCTTCCATGGAAGCTCGAAAATGTTAAAAGAATTTAAGGCCACATTGAGCTAAGGCCTCTAGAAGTAGGAAACTTTCCTGTATTTTATGGAAAAAGTACCAAAAAAGTCAAAAACTTTTGAATTGGTACCAATTCAGTCCTAAACTTTTCAATTGGACTCATTTAGTCCTAAACCCTTTTACATTGGTACTGATTCAGTTCATCTAACCAATTTTGGCCTACTGGCGTTGATATTGACATCAGTCGGTGAGCGGACGATGATATGGCAATTTTTTTGAATTTTTGAGTTTTTCTTTTCTTTTACCTTTTTTTTTTCTTCCTTCTTCTTGGACTGTTCCGGCGAGCCTCTGGTGAGGCTTGCTGGCCACTGGCGAGGGTCTCGAAGCCCTCGTCGGCCTCTCCCAGGGTCGCCGGTGAGGCGGCTTCACTTGAGTCTGGGTGAGGCCAGCCTCGCCTTGGCCTCGCCGGTTGCGGGCGAGGCCGCCTTCACCCGCGGCAAGGCCAGGGTGAGGCTAGCCTCGTCCAGATCCGGGCGAAGGCGGCCTTGCCCGCGGCCCTAGGCGAGGCCTAGTGAGGGCCACGAAGCCCTTGCCGGCGGTCGGTCGACCACTGGGTGAGGGCCTCAAAGACCTCCTCCTCTCACCGGTTCCTCTGTTTCCCTCTAGCTTCGCCAGTCAATCTCACTTGCCGCTCACCGTCCTCTCTCCGCCGCCGCACCCCTCCCTAGATCGATCTCCGCCGCCTCCTCCGCAGTCGGAGCCGTCGATCATGAAGTCGGCTTCGTCTCTTGTCTCCCTCTCCTTGGCAGCGGTCGCGAACGAGCTCCTCCGAGGTAGTCTTCTCCGCGATTCGGCCGAGCGGGGGCTTCGCGGCCCTCGCTCGGCCTCGCCCAAGGCCACGGGCGAGGCCGCCTTCGCTCGGATGCAGGTGAGGCCAGCCTCGCCTGGCCTTGCCACGGGCGAAGGTGGCCTCGCCTAGATCTAGGCGGCCGCCTCACCGGCGGCCCGGGAGAGGCCAAGTGAGGGCCGCGACCTCGCGGCGGCGGGTGAGGGCTTCGAGGCCCTCACCCGGTGGCCGGCGAGCCTCACCAGAGTCTTGTCGGAACAGTCCAAGAAGAAGGAAGAAAAGAAAAAGAAAAAAGAAAAGAAAAAAGAAAAAAAATCAAAAATATTTAAAAATTGCCATGTCAGCATCCAGTTACCGGCTGATGTCCACATTAGTATTGGCGGGCCAAAATTGGCCGAATGGACTGAATTGGTACTGATGTAAAAAATTTTAGGACTGAATTGGTCAAATTAAAAAGTTTAGGACTGAATTGGTACTAATGCAATAGGTTTAGGACTTTTTTGGTACTTTTCCCGTATTTTATTGCTTTGTGGCTTGAACCCGTTGGTTATGATTCTTGTGTTTTGTTATCTCAGCCTTATAACAGCAAAGCCATTCCTAAATTCGGAGATTGAGACGAGACAAACCCTTCGTCAGCTGATGGATACACGCATGTATTCAATCGAGTGGTGGAGGAGAAGAAGGGCGCCGCTGGAACAGCACCAGTGACTACAACCGAGACCCCTTCATTTCAATGGTCAGTATTCGCGTGCTGATCCAAGGTCCGAAGTATGTGATGCTTTCACAGTGGCTCTTCATTTAGCTTTAGGGCTCTGTATTTTTCAGTCAATTGAACGTGTCCATTTAAGATGATGGTCTCCTTGACTCTGCTTTCGTTATCTCCACGTTGGAGTCTCAAGGATGTTTGCGCTTTCCATGGCGAGGAAAATGATATCTTAGCTGCTCAGAAATGCACCACACCATGTTTATCAATTCGCACAACTTGGGCGGGATTTGTCTGTACTGACAGGAAATAGTATGCGTAGTTTATTTTATCAAGTGAGCATTCAATGTAGCGATAACATGAGGCTTAAAGTAGGGGTGAGCAGTGGTTTCAGATTCCATTCAAGTTCCTCCTTGAACCTGGAACTTACCCATTGAAAGATGTTTTTCATGTTTTTTGAACTTGGAACCTACCATGCATTTCTTGACAACTAGAACCTACCTTGACCTTGTCATAGGTTTTAGGATCTACCCAGATTCTACCTAACTTATTAATTGATCAATTGTAGTAAATCATCATATTTAATAATTACCATTTGCTGATACAATCTATTGATTACAATTTATATTTAGACTCCCAAAAAATATGAAACATTAATAAATTAAAAGTCTTAATCATAAAATGGAAATTCTAACTAGTGATTCCAGCTTATACACTTATTATCGAACATCATGGAATATTATAGGATTGCGTGCAGATATAGACAAATAAAAACACAAAAACTTGTTTGATTCTAGGTTCCAGATTCTAAGTTTCAAGTTCCACCAACCTATAATCTAGAACCCATCCAGTGAAACAGATTTTCTAATTTTTGGAAACAACCCTGCATACATTTAAATCTAAAACCGCATAGTTTCCTATCGGTCTAGTACTTAGGTTCCGACTCGCTTTCAAATTCCAAAATCTATCTTGAAACCATGCTCACCTCTAGCCTGAAAAAACAAATGTTGTGCATTCATTAAGTTTTTTAGCATGTGCCAAATTCTGCATTGCCTTGTATTGTATTCATGCATTCCATGTGTATAATGGTGATAATACACAGCTGCGTTCGTATTCAGCTGGCTGCTTCTTCTAACTGATTAGGTGAGGATCGAGGCCTTTGATTTCATAAAAAATAACCTCTGTTCAGGCTAGCTGTCATTTTAGGAACATCAGAGCACTAGAGTGACTGTAGTGGATCTTGGAAAGAACCTTTGAATGCCATAAAACCGCAATTAGAGCAAACTGCGGCTGCTAGAGCAACCATTGCATTCGTCGATCACAAACCGCTCAAAGACAACAATGCTACTTTTCTATGTAATGGCTCGACTTCATCGGGCACATGTCTTGTTTTATGAAAGAAATTTGGCGGATACGCAAACATAGTGGAGTTGCTAGAAAGAGGAAAATTGGGAATACAGTATCACTACATTCCAGCACTTCCATTGACATTGTTGAGAGACTTTAATTTTCAAGCAATACAGTATCGCTACATTCCAACACCACAATCCAATGATTCGGATCAGCAACTACCGAAAGACAGACCACTTGCTGAATCTACCGAATTCACTCGCGTAGAGATAAAAGTCGATTTACTATCCATGTACTTCTAGGGGTCTAGGCAGTTCGGAGCAGATGAGAAAAATCAGCCATAATTGACCGAACCTCTTAAGCTACAGCCTTGTATCTGGTGTACCTTCCAGAATGCATTGGCGACACCAAAATAATTTGTCCAGCCGAGGAAGCATGATTAAGAGCCTTTGCTTGCCAACATGGCAAAATTTTTTAAACGAATCTTCCTCGCTTGAGCCCTATCATCGGCTCATTTAGTTTTGGCTTCTCGCTCCAAGATCTTATACCTGATTATATCCAAATAACTTCTTTGAAATAAACAGTCCATGGCACCAAGGCAATTACCAATGAGGACAGTATTGGATACGCATCCAAATGAAAGGTAGTGAGTATTGCTGACTTTAATGATACTCTTGCTTAAACGTTAAAACTCAGAACCAAGGAGCTCCAAGTCAAAGACTTCCTTCTAAGGAGGATATCTATGATACTGCTAAGATGACTTTTGAGGCTTTTGTTCCCGTGCTTTACATAGATGCAGGAGATGAATATTTGAGAAAATAAGTTCTACTTGAAGTGCATCTTGCCAATTCATGGAGTCATACTTATGTTGGGGTGTGGTTCATATTCCCATTGACAGGATGGTACGTGGGTCTCATATTTTATAGTTTGATTTCATATTTTATTGGTAGTTTGGCCTTGGGCCCAAAAATAGCTACTAGGTATGCATAATCTCTTTCTCTAATACTTTAGGAATGTAATAGAGAAATGCGAAGTGCTAATTATAGTGGAATTCTTTGCTAGAGGTAGTTTAAGGTGAACTAAGACAAAATCTCATGTCTCGATTTTTCTTTCCCTTTTACTCTCTCTTTCCTTGTGATTATGAGCCTAATCTTAACAGCTTGATGTTGTTTGGTGGATCCACAGCCATTGGGAGTCATCAGCAGAATCAAGAGTTACAATGTTAGAAGTAAACCAAGAAAAACGTCGGTCATCCCAACCAAAGACAGACACACGTACTAATCCGAAAAGAACCCACGGAGAAGAGAACAAGGTGCCTCGAGTAGTTATTCAGGCGCCGTTGACTTCGCAATACATCAAACTCGGCATCCAACTCATGACTAGCCCTCTAGGAAGCTTTTCTTCCGCAGGACAAGATCCAAACTTAAACTCACTATAATTAACCCAGAAGAATAAACCAACTTTCAAAAGCATGCTTTATTATCCATCTAAAACAAACACTAAAACGAGATAGACAGTACCTTTTCCTGATAAGACGGCTATTGGCTTTCTTATATGAAGTTTCCCTTCTTTACATGCTGAATGATTGCCGGTGAGGTCACTTTTCTCCATAGGCTCCCTAACACGATCCAAACTTAAACTCACTATAATTAACCCAGAAGAATAAACCAACTTTCAAAAGCATGCTTTATTATCCATGTAAAACAAACACTAAAACCAGATAGACAGTACCTTTTCCTGATAAGACGGCTATTGTGCCAAGGTTTGGCACTCTATGTATCTGGAATTCCATCTTGCCATGATGGCGCTTGGGTTGAGTCAATGATGTGATTTTGGATAGCAAAGGAGATTACTCAAAGCTATTGGATAAGATAGGCTTCAGTCCTTTCCTAGAGGTTGTTCCATGGTCCTTTGGCAAGAGCTCCCTCGAAAGGTGGCTTTTCGACATGAATATGGTCACGCTTTGCTCATCCAGAAGTTGGCCCCAGGGCCCACTCCTCTTGGCTGGTTTTGTATATCGGGGATTCCTCTTGGAGGTTGTATGAAGCAGGTTGTCTTGAAGCCTATGTGCATCAAAACTGGTCATCATCCCTTTATTTTGGAAGACAAGTAGAAGGTCCATCCCCATTTTGATATGGAGTTCCATCAGAATTACACATGCTCGTGTCATGGGCCGGCTGTTCCTTGGATGCGGAATAGCTCGTATGGCACCTAGTGAGCCAAGAACATCAGACCAGCCTTCCTTCTATACTTGTTCATAAGAATAGTATGAGGAGTTGCATCTTCGTATAAGATTATATCACACCGAGCTTAGTTCAGGTATCTAGTTCACTGAGCGAGGCACACAAAACTCTTTAGGCACAATAATTAGTTTAAGCCTATCATGACCTTACCAAGAGAACGACATTAACTTTTGACTAATTTGTGTATGGAAGGTCAACCCCGCCTTTAGAGCTCCAAAGAGATATAACGATTTTATGCTAGAACTCTTAGCACAAACCGTCCTAATGTCACCTCTAGACCAATTATATTCATTCATTCTTCATCACTCACTTTTCACTCGATAATCTTAAGCTCCACTCACAAGAATACATGAATACCGGATAATCACGTATTGTGACATTTCTTTCTATGTTTATTGGCTGAGACCCTTTTTGCGAGTCATCAACGCACTATTTCTGAGGAGAATGTGAGGATGCTAGAGAACATTAACGCATTCTCTAAGTATGTTTGGGGCGCAGCTGGCTTTTCTTCTTTTCTCTATGGGATGCACCACGTGGCAACATCATTATGATGCTGATTGTTCTATAGTCTTTGGCAGTTTCTCTTTATTTGATCAGTTGAGTACCTGCCGAGCTTTGTTCTAAAGCCATAGCTTGATGGCAAAACTTTCCCTCGGTTCACGAGTTATCCCCATCCAGTTTGCTTCTGTCTTCGAGGCCCATTTGCAGTTGGGGTTGATTCCTCTCAAGCATGTAAGTTTGTTTGGTCTTTTATTTTCCTTTTAACATCGTATTTGTTTGGATGCTTGTCGTCTCATCCCTTTCCTACAGGTCTGGCGGCCTCCATCCAATGTTGTGGAGGAGACCCATAATGATGATTTGCGATGGTTGAGCACGATGAGGGTTGCTTCCGGAGGGTTATATATTCCAGTGAAATACTCATGAGCGAGTGCTACCTTTCTACCAGAGGAGATGCGTCACGGGTTCTTGTTGCCCCTCCTAGAGATACTTTCGTGGACAAAAGGTCCCCCTCCACCGGAGCTTTTGGTTGGCATTCCAGGTCTCTTAAGATTTTGAGGGGATAGATTATGCGGCTTGCTTTAGATAGCTCCATATGATATTCATGATGGCTAGGGTGTTGAAATAGTTTTTTGGAATGAAAAAAAAATGTGATTATTGGATATGAAAAGTAGTGATTGTGGACATGAAGAGAAGTGATGATTGATCATGAAAGATGCCAACGGTGGGATAAAGTACCTATTCTCGATAGATGTGTTGCTTGGTTGTCTATAAATACAGCCAAATCATGTATTATTCAACATAACTGTTTAATAACAACAACCTTCTTTTCTTCATTACTCTCTTTTCTTCACAAAATTCCTCTTTTTACACAAAAGTTTAACAAATATTCAAGGTAAAATTCCAAGAGAGAAATTGAGTAATTGCTAAGCTCATTTCTATGTGGCTTTGATGTATATATTGAAGGCATATTTGTTTTAAAATTAGCAACAACAGCAATGGGGTAAATAATTCCGTGAGATATATCTCATCATGCATCAAAGAACTATGAACTACCGCTCTATCTTAATGAACAATCATATATCCCAACATAGGGGAAGATGAAGCAGGTTGGGCTATCAGGGTACATCTTTTGAGGCTAAGAAGCCTGTGGATCATCGCTTGATCACTATGTGAAGGCACATAGCATAGAATTGATTAACCGCCAGTTAACTAAGCAAAAGGCTGTGCTGATCGCCAAGTTGATTGGATACGAACTTAAGAGTCGTTTGAGCCCGTCGTTTTTTTTTTTTTTTTTGGGTCGAAGAGCCCGTCGTTTTTCCTGCTTCTTCCTTGCCTTTCTCTGGTGGGATGCTTCCTGTCCCAGTCGTTTCCAGATTTCATGGGTGCTGGTCCTTCTGACTTAAATGGAGCTGGCAATTCTCTTGTGGTGGGTATTGGCCCTTGGATTCCAGCCGGTGTGGCGTTCTCTAGATGGTAATAGCAGAGTGATTGCATTTCCTCTTCTTTTTTTTCGCCATAAATAATTCATTTTAAAAAAGAACCTTTAAGAGAGCTGATATGGCGCTTTTGCTGAGGCTGCATTGATGGTCGGGCGCCAATTCAGACATCTAACAGCTAGCTAACGATATTAGTGCCAAATCGGCAATTTCCATCCGGTAATCTTGTGAGACCTCACATCGAGCCAAACTGAGATTGAGGTACTTGATGGAAAAAGATAAAGCTTGGTTCCTGCGGTGTCAATGATCACGAGTCACGTGTATTAGAACTCAATATCAGAATTTCTTCCACTTTCCTGTTCCACAATCCATTGATGAAACTGCTTTTATGAGCCTTAACCTACCCATTTACTTATCCTGAATTGTGAATTAAGTCGTCATCAATCATTACCAACAAGACCAAGAACTTTGTCATGATTCGCTTGTACTTAACTGAGAACTGTTGGAGATATGCCAGGATCGGACTTGAAATGGTGATCAGATTGAGAAGGTTGTGATGATACCAATCCAGGATTGCGGGCAATTATAATTGATAGATTATATCAATCCAAGATTGGATTTGATTCAATGTATCTTCATTTATTTTTTCCACAGTTAGACATTCATTGTACTATAAATAGGAGCTTGTACAATGTAAAATATACGACTGAATATACAGAAATTATAAGTTGTTCCTCACCTTCTTGGCCTATTCCTCAAACTCTGACAAGAACCAGAAGTTCAGCTATCCTGAGGACAACAATTTGAAGAAGAGTGAAACAGGGTTCTATCGCAGGCACAGTAACAGGAGCCAAAAAAAAAAAAAAAAAAAAAAAAAAAAAACAACCCTCAAGCCTTTATGAGTTCAATGAAGCTCTCCAGATTCTTCAAAGATGACCCTCCTTCACTCACACTCTTCCTGGCCATCTCCTTCATCCTCTGACAATTTGCCTTTATCTCATCACTCCCAAGAACTGCTAGTATCTTTGTCCTCACTTCATGCCTAGTTATCACTCCATTTTCATCGGCATCCACTCCTAGACCCACCCTCCACACATCACATACGAAGCTCCTGTTCAGGCGCTGATCTGCAAAGTACGGCCTGCATAGAAGTGGGACCCCATTGCTCAGGCCTTCCAGTGTAGAATTCCACCCACAGTGAGTGAAGAAGCACGCCACCGAAGGGTGTGCTAGGACCTCCTCTTGTGGTGCCCACTGGATCACCTTCCCATGATTCCTCACCCTTTGGAGGAACGTGCCGTGGAACTTGTTGACTGGCGCATCAGTCATGTCTGGGCGTACGACCCACAGGAACGGTCGGCCGATCTGCTCGAGGCCGTGGGCAAGCTCATAGAATTGGTCCGGGCTGAAGATTGTTGTGCTTCCAAAGGCTACATAGATGACTGACTGGGGTGGATGCTGGTCCAGCCAGTTCGAGCAAGTCGAATCCTCGTTCCAGAGGCTTCCTCTGCGATGGAGTAATCGGGTGCTCGCTAATAATGGACCAACTGGGAGAATTCCGGGAATAATTCCACAAGCCGATGCCTCAAGTTCATGGAACGAATTGCAAAGATATGAGGTTGAATATGTGCTGTGATGGACGATGGTCGACGCGTAGTTGAATAATACTTTCTGCACCGTCGGGTCTTCAGGGAAAGTCCAGGTGAGGTCATTTCTCTTATATGAGGGAAGGTCCTTCGATATTGAGATCGCATCATTCTTCAGAGCAATGCCTGCATGAATTTTTTAGGCGAAATTAGATTATCTTTTAGACTACCTGTTCCTACAAGCACATAAGCTAATTGCATGATTCTTTAATGTGCCCCCTGCCAATAAAGCAATCGAGTGAGAGAGCGAGTACACATGTTAAGGCCTCTCTAGATTTGACTGTTCATGGGTTCTGGCTCTGGGTCCTTACCCTCGTTGTCTATGACTCCACCATCAATCAGTTTTGGAATATGAAGTGTCAAGGCCAGAGACGAAACTGAGGCGGGCCAAAATCCGGCTCGCTTGATACCCATCCTTTCGGCAACTTCCAGTGCCCATCCGGCAGTAAGGTCTGCAATTACAAAGTTGATCTGCTCATCTTCATTGCCCTTTGACTGCTGCTTCACTTTCTCAATGAACTCCTGCAAATAACCTGGCATCACTCTTGATATGCTCTCCAGCAGCTTCGCCCAGTCCTTGCGCTCCTCGTCAGTCTCGAGCCCATCTGGAAATGCAACGAAATCAATCGGATTCGATCCATCATCTAGCTGGTTTGCGGCCATCACTTGCGCATGAACAGACTCAGTGTTCACAACGGTAACCTTGATGCCATGATCAGCAATACAGTGGGACAGTTTCAGGAGAGGAGTGACATGACCTTGTGCAGGAAATAGTATACATAGGACATGTTTTAGCTCTGTCATTGTTGACAACAAATGAGGGACAGTTCCTTCGCGCGCTTTCTACTGGCTTCTTAAAGTTCAGATTCGACTGTAATTGTCTCGTTATGAAGTGACTCTGAGGGACTTTGGTACTAGGCTTTCTGGTGAGCGAGATCCACACAGAACTTGTTACTAAAGCAATCAATTTAGTATTTTGGCAGCAATTAAACTACATCCTCAAGTTGTTCTGATTTCGTGAGCTATCAGCTCCACAATTGTCGATAGCCCCACTAAAGATAATGATGTTCATTAGGTTTTAAAATAATCGAGGAATGGGACCACATATAGTCATTAGGTTTGGAATAGCTGGGAGTCCACTCTCTAAGAAATGATACTAAAGATGTTGATGATGTTCATTAGGTTTTAAAATAATCGAGGAATGGGACCACATATAGTCATTAGGTTTGGAATAGCTAGAAGTCCACTCTCTAAGAAATGATACAGATGAACCACAAATTCTACAAATGAGTACAAAAATCATTTGATAGATAAATAATTCCATGCACCATAAATGTAAGAAACATTGACCAGTAATGAGCAAGTATTTCATGTGGCTAATGCATCAACTAACCCGTCAAATCTGCTGAGCGAGATCCACACAGAACCCATTACTAAAGCAATCAATTTAATATTTTGGCAGCAATTAAGCTACATCTTTAAGTCGTTCCGACTTCGTGAGCTATTTGTCACGCCCCGATCCTCGGACGCATGCACATATCTCATCCTTAAGTGGTTCCGACTTTGTGAGCTATCAGCTCCGCAATTGTCGAGTTGATGATGTTCATTAGATTTAAAAATAATTGAAAAATGGGGCCACATATAGTCATTAGGTTTGGAAAAGTTGGAAGTCCACACTTTAGGAAATGTTAAAGATGAACCACAAATTTCACAAACGAGTACAAACATCTTGTGAAAGATGAATTATTCCATGGACCATAAATGTAAGTAACATTGACAAGCAATGAGCAAGTATTTCATGTGGCTAATGCGTTAACTAACCTCAATCGTGCTGTCAAATTTGTTGAGCGAGATCCACACGGAACTCATTACTAAAGCAATCAATTTAGTATTTTGGCCGCAATTAAGCTACATCTTTAAGTCATTCCGACTTCGTGAGCTATTTGTCATGCCCCGATCCTCGAACGTATGCACATATCTCATCTTTGGTCGATTTTAGAATGCGATATCCCAGGACGTATTGCTGACCCTTTTTTTTATTTTTTATATGCACATGCTAAAGCAATTATAATCCCTAGATAATAAAACAATGGGATAGAAAAGTAAGGTTATATTTTTCATATTGAGATTCACAACCAACTTTTATACAACCACACCTTAAAGTATTTTACTATACTATTCACAAAGGTCTAGTCTCACACTCAACCACCTATAAACAGGGTTCACAAAGAGGATGGGATCACACTCCTCATCCAGGTTGTACTCGAGATCACCATCAGGGTTCTTCTCCAGGTTCTTTCTCCTCAGGCTCTTCATCAGGGTCCTGAAATGTTGTCCCACAACTGGGATAAGATTACATCTCAGCAAGTTCTACCCCCTAAGACCCGATTAGTAAATCAATACGCTATCCGGGCTGCTTATGCACGCACGGGTCAAATGACTTACCTTGGCCTCAAATTCCACTTGCATATTAGCACAGTTCAATAGGCACCCGAGCAATCACATCACAGATCGATATCTCAATCAATCGACCTAATCGATTTCATGTCAATCGGACCATTCATCGGTCATTTCAATTCAATCGATCAATTCACGACATCAGATCAAAGCAGTGATCAATTGACGTAGTCGATTACATGTCATATCAACTCTTTCTTGGTCGGCTCATGTCATACTATCTATAAAGTCCGTTCATATCAAGATTGCTTACTGCTAAGCTAATAAATAGATAGTATAGCTTGCTTCTGAGATGATCGGGTATACTGTTCTCTGCTAAGCTGTCATATCACCCTTAGGCTATAGTATACCAACAATGCTCAATCTAAGCTTATAAGGTATACTGCTCTCTGCTAAGCTGCCATATCGTCCTTAGGCTGATATAGTATACCGATATATTCCATCAAAACTAATAAGGTATACTGCCCTCTACTAAGTTGACATATCGTCCGTAGGTTGATATAATATACTGGTATATTGCTCTCTGCTAAGCTGACATATCGCCCGTAGGCTGATATAGTATACCATTTCAATCATACAATCAATTCCATATATTTATCATTCTTGATAAAGTAGCCGTGTGTGGGGACACGATCGGCCTTAACCAAAATATAATATTTTCCTTTCCATAACTCACACATTTTCTATAATCCACTCAAATATTTTTGGCATTATCAACCGATGCCTAGTTATTTTTCAATTAATAACCAATGATTATCCAATTAAAGAATAATTCCCACTTTCACAAATAATTCAATTCAGCATGAAATAGAGCTCAATTAAATAAACGGATGCGCCATGACAATCGGCATAAAATTCCGATCGTCGGCTATCCCCGCCTAATTTTTGGAAAAATAATTAATTAATTAAATTAATTTCGAAAATTAATAATTAAATATTAAAAAATCCAATTTAGGCCCGTAATGCCAAATGAAGCTCGATAAGGGTCGGGAAAAAAATGAGATGCATTCAATAAATAGTAGACTATTTCTACTTGCTAATTTCACAACCAAAATGTCTAATATGTGTTGACACCCGAAATTTTAGTCGACATTTTAAACAAATAATTTGCAAAAAAAAAAAAAAAAATTGTTTGAAATGAAAAGATAAAAAAAAAAAAAAAGAAACAAGGAAGAACAAACAAAAAAGAAAAGAAAAAGAAAAAAGGAGAGAAATAAAGAGCCGAAGAAGAAAAGAAAAGAGAAAAGAAAAAGAAAAAAAAAGAGAAAGAAAACAAAAAGGAAACAAAAAGAAAAAAGGAGAGAAAAAGAAAAAATAAAAGAAAAAAAAATAATAGAAAAGGAGGCCATTCACGATCGGTTTTCTTCTTCGGTCTCTCTCTCTGAAATTTGGGGGGTTTTTTTTCGGACTTTCTCTCTCTCTCTTGGGACTCTCTCGGTCTTCTATGTCTCTCGGTTACGATCGCTCTCCGGAAATTCTCTCTGGACGTCTCTCTCTCCCACTGACTTTCCCTTCTCGTCTTCGCGCGTTTTTTTTCTTTGGCCGCACCATCCCTCGTCGGCGTTCAGCCTCTCGCCGGCGAGCTTTCCGGCGTTGCCAACCGTCCTCAACGCTCTTATGCCCTTCCTCAAGTCCCAGGTGGCTGTGTTTAACCGGAAAAGTCGCCGGTGATCTTTTTGTACCCAATCTGGTGGCTGTTCTGTCCAGTAGCAAACCGGACCAAATCCGGTGTCATCTTCAGCATCTCCGGCAATCTCAGTCCCTCTTGGACAGTCCTTGACGTTCCTAAGGGTTGTGGTGGCTCGGTGATAGTTCGTGGGAGTTCGTTTCATGCGAAAACATTAAGAGCTCTCAGGAATCTCGACCTCTTCCCCTGCATTTCTTCGAGCCCTAAAAGACGGGGCAACGACCGGTGGAGGAGCTCGAATCGCGAAGTTCAGCCTCAAAGATAGAAATCCGAAGCTCAATTGACGGCGGCAACGACAACGACGCTTAACCGATCTTCTCTCTAGATCGAGCTCGCTCGATCGGTGAGCTTTCTTTCTATCCCTCTCGATCTGTTAGGGTTTGGATTTCTGTTCTCTCTCTCAATCCGTTCGGGTCTTGGATTCTGACCTTCCCCTCTCTCATTCGTTTTCTCTGGTAATCGCTCTCTCGGTTGGATCTAACGCCCTCGTTGCGAATCGCACCCTTCCGGAGCTCGAGATACAGTGGTTTGGGTTCACGCCGAGTTGGAAGCCTCGGCTCAGCTCTCTGTCTCTGGCTCGATCAGTATCCGTATCACTGATAAACCAGGTAAACTCATTCCCCTCTCTCCTGCTCTGTTGCAAAAAGATTTGTAGAAGAATCACGTTCACGTAGTTCAGGTGTGATTCACTTAAGATCTGAGCTGTAACTAGATGACTTGTGATGGCTCTGTGATTTTAATGTTGATTTTAGAATGTTAGATGAGAACATAGCTTCAATCCCGTTCCATAGCTTGAGTTAATCGTTTTGTTGTACGTGAAGTGTTTGACGAAATACCTCAAAAGCATGAGCGAGAAATAGATCATGATAATGTCAGATCTGAAAACGTGTTGATATGAAACGTTTCTTAGAAGTTGATTTACTGAGTATATAGATCTGATACCACTCATTGTGCCATTGTTACTGAACCTGTGTTGTTTATTGTGTTCTGTGTTCTGATCTGACCTTCTGTGCAAAATGACGTGAGATGAGCGGGTTAGTGTGGTTGTCTGTGTTTGATGCCTTCATGAGATTTGAAGATGGTTTGATTAGCTTTCTAATGAGCTATAATACACCCTGATCCGATATCATTAGCCACATGAAATCTTCTTTAAAAGTCTACTCCAGAATCTGGAAAATTGTTCTGGTCTGTGCAGTTGTTTCTGTTACTGATCTGACCTCTTTGCTAAATGTCTTTGTTTGAGCTAGAAAATGGTTTCAATTGTGTTCGTGACCTTTTAAGGATTCATAGGAGACTTCTCAAGCTTTCTAATGATATATTATATGCATGATTCGGAAGTCATTTGTTAGCTCAAATCCATCTCAAAAGTTTGTGCACTGTGCTAGAAATCTGATTTGAGATGCTGCTGTCATGATTGTTGGACATGCTTGCTATTTGACAATTTTATATTGAATTTTGTGCTTGGATTCGAAGGTCCTAAGCTACAACCATATGATTCTTTTGGATCTTTTGGATTTGATTTGATTAGGGAGATGTTGTCTTTTCAGTGGCTAGTTGTTGTTAGTCTTGAAGTGAGATAGTAGATGCATCTAATTGCCTACAATATGTTGTAGAATGCCTGCATTACATATTCCTATGCTCTATTCCGGATTGACTTGTTCTTTTTTTTAGAAATTCATGTGTTAAGAATCTTGAGATGCTTCCTCATGAAATTTATTCCTCATATGTTGATTCATCTACCATAAAGATTGCAGGATGAGATAACCGTTGAATGTGCATTTATTGTGCCTATATTGAATGCCCAGTTTCTGTGATGGATGATTTGGTCGATGTATGTGCATGCTTTCTTGAATCTTTTAGAATATGATGCATACTAAATTTGATGATATGTAGCATGTCTCATTTGAAGGTCATCTACTATGTAAAAACCATGCATCCATTCGGCTAATTGCAATTTAAATTTGTCATGCATGACAACCTTAGTTCTAAGTCACTTTGCAATGTTAATGACTTGTGTGACTTCTTTGCATTCTGATTTAGGGTTAAATGGTTACCCAAACCTTTTTCGCATTCAACCTTATGTCATGTGCAAGTTTCACATTTGTGTACATTGTCTGGGTGGTCTTACGAACCTTTAAACATGCATTGTATTTTGCCTTGTTTGCGACTTGAATTTGCTATATTCATTTTCATGTCTAATGCTTACATCTATTCGTTATAATAATGGTTTCTATGCGTTGTCTTAGTCATATAAGATGAGGCAAGGGATCCTTTTTTTTTTTTTTTTTTTCCTAGATTAGGTTTAGAATAGGATCCAAAAAGTGGAGAAGAAGTGAAGATGGTGGAGGTCGATGTCCACTCCGACTATTATTCTGTAATATTCGTTTCTTTCCCGACATATGTCTCGGGTTCCATGCATTGTATAAAACCCGACGAGTTGTGGGTTTCTTTCTTTTCTTTTTAATTGTTTCTCTTTTATATTTTTAGGACTGCCTAATAGATTTACGGCTTTCCCTTGATTGCTTACTTAATGCCTTGCAATTTCAATTTCATTGGTTGTTTTCCTTTCTATTTTTTAGAAATAGAATAGCATGTAAATAATCCACCACGCATGATCATTTAGTATAGAATTGACGATCCTGAAAATTTAAAAGGAAATGCATGAACATGTTAGGAAAAGCACAATACTGTTTAGGTACCGAAAGGGCGCTAATAGCAATATTAGCGTAACCCAAGTCCCCAAACCTAGATATCGGTTGCGTAGGAATCGAGGGAATACTCCCGACCCTCGATTGGGTTTCTAGCCGACCCCCAAAGTTGAGGCTAGTGGCAACTCCTGTCTATATTCTTAGGTTGTTAAACAATTAGACCGCATAAATAAATCCGCTGTCACGTGGGGTACGAGCTTGGGAGAGCTCACGATCTTGAGATCAAGTATCCCTAAATCCGACATTTCCCCTCCTTGGACACATTTCGAGGGGGCGGCGAGATCGGGTCGCGACAATATGCATCACATTTAATTAATAATCATTAATCTACTCTAATCTAATCACATAATTGCAGTTAATTAAACATTTAAGCATAATTAGCAAACTAAGAAAGCATTAGTGAGCAAAACTCACTTGATTTGCGAAGACCTGAACATCGCGATGACGGCACAACGGCGGCCAAACTTGGGCTCGCAACGACACCAATGAGCTTGGAGGGGGCCCAAGGCTTGCAAGCCCACAGCAAATGCTAGGCTTGGACTGAATGGGCTTGAGCCTACTGAAAATGGATTGAACCAAGTGGGCTTTACTGGGCTGAATTGCTGGCTTCTCAGGCTTATCCACGGAGAAGTTGGGCTCGTAAAATTCGCTAGGCTGATCGTAGGTTGAAGACTGCTGGAGATTGGGCTGCTGCAGGCTTCGGTGAATCATTTGGGTTGAGTCCACGAAATGATCGAGCATAGACGGAAGGAGCTGCTGTCTTCGTTGTTGGCGGAAGAGGTTGGTTGCGGGCGAAGGAAATGAAAGAATCGATGGAGACTTCAATGTGGAGAGGGATCAGTGGAGTGAGGTCAATCGTTGGACTCAACGTAGAAGGAAGTTGACCTCGCAAATGAAGACATGGGCGTGCAAAGCAGTGTGGGCTTCGGTGGAAGAGAGGCGTGAGGTGGATGGAGGACGTGAGGCATGCGTGTCGTCGGTAGGTGTTGGGTGGTGAAAGGAAGAGGGCATGCAGCCGAGATTGAAGGAAGACGGGCTGCCAGACTTCGAAGGAAAATCGAAAGTGAAGCAAAAGCAAGACTTGGCTGTGAGAGGAGGAACTCAGCGCACGAAGGAGAGAGGAAAGCAGCTGGCATGCGTGAGGAGGAAGTTGCCGAAGGAGGGAAGAAAGTCAACAATCCATATCCATTCAATTAAGGCCTTGTCTCCCCCTAGGCTTGCATAAATATCACCATGTTCCCTATATTACTTTCTTGCTCAATAATACCACAAAATAAACCACCAATTATCCAATTTTTGAAGCCAAAGTTGCTACCCGTGCCTAATTCCGAATTCTTCAATTTAATGTCCAAATTTGATGTAGAAAAAGCCCACATAATTTCTACAGGTGCCCCTCATTAAATAGCTCGGCTTGCAAGTCCAAATTTTCTTTAATTTGGTCTGTCTAAGTTTCCACTAATTTTCCGCAACGTTTGAAACGATTTTCCATAAAAATCTCGGAATCTTTGAAAAATTTTCTGAGACTAAGTCAACATTCTAAGAATAGATCGTGACATGACAGAACTTTCAATTTCTGAAATCGGACTTAAATTCATGGTTAATTTCCACTCGACGCGTTTTTAGCATGACTTAGGCTACCGGGTAATTTTTAAAGATTTTTAGTGCAAATGACCCGTGGTCGATTTTCTTCGAGTCACAATGAACCCACTCGACATATTGGCGACTCTTAGTTGTCGTGAAAATCTCAATTATTCAAATACGGATACGGGGTACCAAAACAATAAGAAAATCAGCCTAGCGTTGGCGGACGAGAATTTTTCAATTTAGTGGTGTCACCCACGATTGGCCATATATCTCAGTCGAACTGACCTATCTCTGATTTCAAATCGATTTATATCTCGTGACGTAATTACGTCTAAAGATGGACACGGTTGAGAAGTTGATTTCGATCGAATTCTCAAGTCTATTTGCCTTAAAATTCTTAATGGATTCCCCGATAGTCTAGTTATCTGAGAGTGATCAGCTCGAGAATAGCCCATAGGCACGTCAATGAAATGCCCGATTTATCAAGTAGAAAATAGGATTGAAAATCTGGGATGTTACACTATTAGTTCCACAATTGTCGATAGCCCTACTAAAGATTTTGATTATGGTCATTAAGTTTAAAAATAATTGAGGAATGGGGCCACATATAGTCATTAGGTTTGGAATAGTTGGAAGTCCACTCTCTAGGAAATGGTAAAGATGAACCATAAATTCCACAAATGAGTACAATCATCTTTTTATGGATGAATAACTCCATGGACCATAAATGTTAGCAACATTGACTTGCAACGAATGAGTATTTCATGTGGCTAATGGGTCGACTAACCTCAATCAGGCCGCCAAATCTGTTGAGGGAGATCCACGCGGAACCCATTACCAAAGCAATCAATTTAGTATTTTGACAGCAATTGAGCTACTTTTTTAAGTCGTTCCAACTTCATGAGCCATCAGCTTCATTTGATAGCCCCACTAAAGACATTGATGATGTTCATTAGGTTTAAAAATAATTGAGGAATGGGCCACATATAATCATTAGGTTTGGAAAAGTTGGAAGTCCTCTATCTAGGAAATGATAAAGATGAGCCACAAATTCCAAAAAATGAGTACCAACATAATGTGATAGATGAATAATTCCATGGACCATAAATGCAAGCAATATTGACTAGCAGCGAGCAGGTATTTCATGTGGCTAATGCTTTAACTAACCTCAATCGGGCTGTCAAATCTACTGAGTGAGATCCATGGGGAATCTATTACTAAAGCAATCAATTTAGTATTTTGGCAGAAATTGAGCTATATCCGTAAGTTGTTTCGAATTCATGAGCTGTCAACTCCACAATTGTTGATAGTTCCATGTAAATATGTTAATGATGTTTATTAGGTTTAAAAATAATTGAGGAATAGGGCCATATATAGTCGTTAGGCTTGGAAAAGTTGGAAGTCCCCTCTCTAGGAAATGATAAAGATGAACAACAAATTCCACAAATGAGTGCAAACATTATGTGATAGATAATAATTCCATGGACCATAAATAAAAGCAACATTGACTACTACAAGCAAGTAGTTCATGTGGCTAATGCATCAACTAACCTTAACCGGGCCGTCAAATCTGCTGAATGAGATCCACTCGGAACCCTTGACTAAAGCAATCAATTTAGCATTTTGGTAGCAATTGAGCTACATCCTTAAGCCGTTCCGAATTCATGAGCTATTAGCTCCACAATTGTCAATAGACCCACGTAAAGATGATGATGATGTTCATAAAATAATTGAGGAATGGGGCCACATACAGTCATTAGGTTTGGAAAAGTTGGAAGTCCACTCTTTAGGAAATGATAAAGATGAACCACAAATTTCACAAATGAGTACAAACATCATGTGATAGATGAATAATTCCATGGACCATAAATGTAAGCATCATTGACTAGCAACGTGCAAGTATTTCATGTGGCTAATGCGTCAACTAACCTCAACTGGGTCATCAAATTTGCTGAGCAAGATCCACACGAAACCCATTACTAAAGCAATCTTTTAGTATTTTGGTAGCAATTGAGCTACATCCTTAAGCTGTTCCGACTTCGTGAGTTATTGGCCCCACAATTATCAATAGCCTCATGTAAAGATGTTGATGATGTTCATTAGGTTTAAAAATAATTGAGGAATGATTTTGTTTGGCAACATCCTCAAGTTAGACTCCTAATCACTTGTCGGAATCTAGCTCCTTCCAAATCAACGGGACCACCCTTCCACCTGGGTTTGGCACAACAAGGTACTGATTTTGTTTTTGCGCTTGCTAATCTTTGTGCAATTTTCTCTTTTAGCTGCATCTTCCCGTGATGGAACTTGGGGTCAGTCAGGGGTCTGATTTGGATAGCCAAGGAGATTACTTCGAACCATTGGAGAAGATGGGCTACAATCATTTTGCTTGGACGTTTTCAACTCTGTTGTTGGTTAATGTAGCAACAGCACTCATAATTCCCAACATTTGGAAACTGGGAAAATGGAGATAGGTTCCTTATATTGTCACACCCCAAAACTACAAGGAATGGGGATGACACAGCCGTCCTTCCATGAAATATATATATATATATATATTTCGAACCATATATATACATATCGGATAAACTAACAAATTTGTTGCAACATTAGAGTTTCTATAATCCACCAAAAAGAAATATACATTTAGAACTCAACCAGTCCAACCACTAGCAAGTATTATGTACACTACTTTCTTAAACCATACGCAAAATAGAACTTCCAAAAGTTTTCCAAAAGCGCTCTCGTCCTAGTAGGTGCTAACCCTGGGACCTGAAAACATGAAAGATGAATGGAATGAGCAACCATAGCTCAGTGAGTAGTACATACCATAAAAGCATATCAAATTTCCACATTATACATTTAAAACTCAAGACATGACTCATTATTGCCAAACAAAAATATAATAACTTGCATGAACAAAATGCGTCATATGTTACCTCAACCTATCTATATCAAATGGCAAAATTTCTCATTCATCCATAATAACAAAACCAGCATCACTAATTTTGTTCAATAATTGAACTCATCCTATCTCATATCAATGGTTCATTCCACGCTCAATATCCAAACTCAAGGCCCTAGAGGTGACTTCCACGAAATTGCGTTATCGTGTAGCACTTAGCCCTTGACCACATATAGTAATAGTACAAGGCCCTAGAGGTGGCTCACATGTAACTTAAGTTGCCATGTAGCACTTAGCCTTTGACTACAAGGCCCTAGAGGTGATTCACACAAAATTTTGTTGTCGTGTAGCACTTAGTCCTTTACCTATTCACAATACATTTGATTTCCTCAACACAATAAATATCACATTTCAATAATCATCACATAACCACATAAATCAATTGTATCAAAACAGTATGCATAACCCTTCAAGAGAGGTTTGTTGAATCATCCCACAACAACTCAAAATTACCGAGCACTATATCCATCATTATATAACAAATAGGTTCTCACTTCCTCACAAGTATATGTCGATTAATCTTACCTTAGTACATGAATTTCACAAAACCAAAAAAGACATTAGTACTATTCACCTAGGGATGTCCCAAAATCAAATAACACACATTATTTGATTCTTCGATTTCGCGGTCCTACAAAATAAGCGTGAAACAACATTAAATTTGGGTAACACACTACTTTAACCATGAAACAGCTATAATATATCTAAATGTTAACAAAACGATTCCTATGCGCTAATAAATCGCATAACCAAAGCGATTGTTCAAGCCATTTGCAACACAAAGTTTAAGTGCAAAACTTGATTGCGCCTTAACTTTCTCCTCTGAATCCTGATCCTAACATACTTATAATCAATAGAAAGCCCTTCAAACATACTACAAGAATCCCAACTTGGCCATCCCAAAATCAAGTTAAAAAATGACAAAATACGGGCCCAAAGCTGCTGGACGTGTACTGTTCACTGCGCGCAGGAAACTTCAAAATTTTGTTTCGGACAAACCATAAGCTCAAATCACGATCCGTAAAATCCCACGGCTCTAGAACACTCTAAACTATCATTCTTACAAAAATACATGGCTCAGTGACTCCAAAATCGGACTTTGCCGCTCGATTTTCCCAAATTCCGAATTTCAAACCCTAACTCTGAAACTACTCTGATTGGAAGAACGAAAGGTGCAATCACTTACCAGGCATTGTAAATAAGCTTGGTGAGCTGCCTATGGCATGAACACATAAAGCCCTCTCTCTTCTTTCTTCTTCTTCTTCTTTCTTTCTTCTTCTTTTTCTCTTTTCTTCTGCTGCCCAAACGTGGGCTTTCCTTTCCTTTTTATCTTTTCTCCTTTTTGTTTTCTTTTTATTTCTTTATTTAAAGTGGGCCCACCACCTTTTCTTTGAATTTTTCAAAAATATTTAATATTACATTCTACCCTCCTTACAAAAATTTCGTCCTCGAAATTTATATGTACTTCAATCATGAAACAAGTGAGGGTATTTGCGTCTTGCCTCCTCCTCAAGTTCCCAAGTAGCCTCTCTCTCAGTGTGATTTTGCCATTGTATTTTCACATAAGGAATAGTTTGCCGCGCAGCACCTAGCCCTTCTTATCAACAATGTGAATAGGCTACTCCTCATATGCCAAGTTCTCCCATAATCTTAATGGAGTAAAGTCTAGCAAGTGATCAGGATTTGACACATATTTTCGCAACAAAGAAACATGGAACACATTATGGACACCTGATAGCATCAGTGGCAAAGCCAATTTATAAGCGACTTCACCAATCTTCTCTAAGATCAAGAACGGTCCCACGTACCTTGGACTTAACTTCCCACGTGTGTCAAATCTTAATACACCCTCCGTAGGATAAACTTTTAAGAATACGTGATCCCTCACACTAAATTCTAACTTGCATCTTTTAAGATTCGCATAACTTTTCTGACAACTTTGAGCTGTTCTGAGACGTTCCCGAACTAGCCTAACTTTCTCTTCTAACTGTTGAATGAACTCAAGGCCAGTTAGTCTTTTCTCACCAACATCGTCCCAACAAATATGACTTCTACATTTTCAGCGATATAAAGCTTTAAAGGGTGTCATTTTAATGCTGGAGTGATAACTGTTGTTATAAGAAATTTTTTCCAAATGTAGATGTTCATCCTAAGAACTGCCAAAGTCAATGATGCATGATCTCAACATATCCTCTAATGTCTAGATCGTTCTCTCTGACTGTCAATTTGTTTGTGGATGAAAAGCTGTACTCAAGTTAAGTTTAGTGCCCAATGCTCCTTGCAAACTCTTCCAAAAGTTAGACACGAATCTGGGATTCCTGTCAGAAACAATGCTTACTGGAACTCCATGAAGCTTCACTATCTCATTAACATATAGCTTTGCCATATCTTTCATTGAAAGGCCAAATTGATCTGACAAAAAGTGAGTGGACTTAGTCAATCGGTCAACAATCACCCAGATTGCACTCTTACCACTTGGCATCCTCAGTAAACCAACTACAAAGTCCACGGTGATATGTTCCCACTTCCATTTAGGTACTTCTAGAGGTTGTAACTGTCCACCTGGTTCTGATGCTCAATTTTCACTTACTGGCAAACTAAACATTGAGCGACAAATTTTATAATATAGTTTTTCATGTTGACCCACCAAAAGTTTCTTTCAAGTCTCTATACATTTTAGTGCTTCCGGGATGAATTGAAAATCTAATGCTGTGAGCTTCCTGCAGGATCTCCTTTTTCAGCTTTGAATCCTCGGGAACACATAGTCAACCATGAAACATCAATGATTCATCTACGTGTAAACTAAAATCTGCTTGTCTTCCAGCTTCCACACCTTCTCTAAATTTTTGTAATTGTGGATCTTCATTATGTTTAGCCTTAATTCTGTCAATCAACATAGGTTGTACTTAAAGGTTAGCTAATTGAGCACCAAGTTGATGTACCAATACTTCCAAGTCTAATTTCTGCACATCTTCAAGGATGGGATTCTGAGAAGTGAGAAAAGTTGCCATATTTCCAAAGGATTTACGACTCAAAGCATCCGCTACCACATTAGCCTTACCCGGATGGAAATTAATGGACAAGTCATAATCCTTCAAAAGTTCTAGCCATCTTCTTTGCCTCATGTTCAGTTCTTTCAGAGTAAAGATATACTTTAGACTCTTGTGATCGGTAAAGACTTCACATTTTTCACTGTACAAATAGTGCCACCATATCTTTAAGGCAAACACAACCGCCTCTAACTCCAAATCATGAGTGGGGTAGTTCTTCTCATGTAATTTCAATTGTCTAGAAGCGTAAGCAACAACTTTGCCATCTTGCATAAGAACACAATCCAAACCTTCTTTGGATGCGTCATAGTAGATTACGAAGCTGCCACTTCCTAAAGGTAGAGTTTGAATAGGAGCCAACACCAGCCGTCTCTTCAACTCTTGAAAACTGCGCTCACATTGGTCTGATCATTCAAATTTAACTCTCTTCTGAGTTAGATGGATAAGTGGACCAGCAATCTTTGAGAATCCCTCTACAAATCGCCTATAGTAGTCGGCTAGCCCAATGAAACTTCTCACTTCTGTAACATTAGTTGGGCTATTCCACTTAACAACTGCTTCAACCTTCTTTGGATCCACTAATATGCCATCCTTCGAGATCACATGACCCAAGAATTCTATATGATCAAGCCAGAAATCACACTTACTAAATTTGGCATACAACTTCTTTTCATGCAAAGTTTGCAAGACAATTCTCAAGTGTTGTTCGTGTTCCTCTAAACTCTTCGAATACACTAGGATTTCATCAATGAACACCACAATAAATTTGTCTAGATATTCCTTGAACACCTTGTTCATCAAGTCCATGAAGGTAGCGGGCGCATTTCTTAATCCAAAAGGCATAACAAGAAATTCATAATGGCCATACCTTGTTCGAATACGTTTTAGGCACATCATCTATTTTTATCTTCAATTGATGATACCCAAAGTGAAGGTCAATTTTGAAGAATACCTGAGTTCCCCGAAGTTGATCAAATAAATCATCAAGTCGGGGGAAAGGATATTTATTTTTTGACCGTTATCTTATTAAGCTCTCGGTAATCTATGCAAAGCCGCATACTACCATCCTTCTTTTTCACAAATAGAACAGGAGCTCCCCAAGGCGAAACACTAGGTCTGATGAAACCCTTATACAAAAACTCTTGCAGCTGCATTTTCAATTCAGCAGGTGCCATCCGATATGGTGACTTAGAGATTAGTGTTGTACCGGGCATCAATTCAATACAAAACTCCATTTCTCTATCAGGAGGCAAATCTGGTAAATCTTCAGGAAACACACTTAGAAAGTCTCTAACAATAGGAATATTCTCCAACTTCCCTATAACCTTACTTGGGTCTTTTACACAAGCTAAATAACCATAACAACCTTTTTCTCAACATTTTATTCACTTGTAAAGTCGAGATCAACATTAGAAAAGTGTCTTGACAACCTCCCAAAAAAGAGAATTCGGGTTGATTTGGAAGTTTAAAGATCACTTTCTTTGAAAAACAGTCAACGGTAGCATGATATGTAGATAACCAATCCATCCCCATAATAACATCGACATCTCGAATATTTAACTCCACTAGATCCATAGGCATTTCAACATTATTAATCCGAAGCACACATCTTTTGAACACATAATGAGCAATTAAGAAATCGCCAGTAGGAGTATCAATATGCAATTCACACTCAAGAGGGTCAGGTAACACATCAAGCTTCTTTGCAAATCCAGTTCAAATGAAGGAATGCGTAGCACCTGAATCAAATAATGCATAAGCACGTTGTGAGTCAATAGAAATATTACTTGCAACAACCGCGTTAGACGCCTCTGCATCCTCCTTTGTCATCGCAAAAGCTTTCTCACTTGCACTTTGTTTTTGTGGGTTCCCTTGGGGCCTACCAAAGGAAGGAGCATTCCTCCGCATAGAACAATTGCGTGCGATGTGTCCCGGTTGTCCACACATATAACATATCCTACCATCCGTAGGAATATTCCTCTTCGTGGGGCAATCACGTGCCATGTGTTCCATTTTTCTGCAACAAAACATGCTCATAATTTATGATAAGAATGACCGCCATGAAGTTTTCCACAAGTAGCACAAGGGCTTTGACCACTTTGATTTTGAGACCTACCTAGCCAATTGAAATCTCCTTGCTTCCCGCTATCACTAGTACGATTGTCCTGGTAATCGGTGGGCTTAAATCTTGTGTTGAGGTGCTCCTTGTGTGCCACGCTCCAAAATGTCTTGCTCAACCCTAATTGCTCGATTCAAAACATCTTTGTATGTTGTTAGTTCAAACGGTATGAGTATAGTACGAATATCTGGTCGGAGCCCACGCTAAAAGTGTTCACCCCTACGCCTTTCATTGGCCGCAAAACCATCCTCAAATTTACTTAATCGATTAAAGCGAGTCGCATACTCCATAACTGTTAAGCTACCTTGAGATATATTGACAAAGTCGCTTCTCATCTTCGCTTGGAAAGATTCTAGAAATAATTGGGCGTTAAAAGCCTCAGTGAAGTCCTTCCATGAAATGATTGCATCGCCTTCTAAGCATCGAGTGGCAAAGTTGACCTTTTGGTCATCACGAATATTCTCAGCTCTAAAAATCCCCTCCACGTTTCTAGTCCAATCATTAGCCTTGAGAGGATCCAACTTCCCATCAAACTTAGGTGGATCCACCTTTCTAAATTGGGCGAAGGTGCATGAGCCAGTTACTCCACCTTCACTTAATTCTTTCGCTTGACAATACCAGTGAATCATCACCTACATGAACTCAATTGGAGGAACCGGCTCTTGGGGCTCTTCCCTAGCTTCATCCAAATCAGGACTCCCATCAAAATCGGTCCTCTAGTCTCCTCCTTAAAGTTGCCCCTCGAGAAGCTTGAGGCACATCTCTAGTATTAGGGGTAGTGACTCACTTGCCTTTGCTATTTTTACGAAGCGAGGCAAGTGTCTCTAAGTCAGTACGCATGATTACCTAGACTCAAGAATAAAATTACACCTTAGTATCAAAAAGGTTAGCACATTAAAACCTATCATGAATCTCTCAACGTCTCATATCTCTACTTAGAAAGATAAAAACTTTGGCTCTGATACCAAAAGATGTCACACCCCAAAACTACAATGAATAGGGATGACACGGCCGTCCTTCCATGAAATATATATATATATATATCTCAAACCATGTATATACATATAAGATAAACTAACAAATTGGTTACAACATTAGAGTTTCTATAATCCACCAAAAAGAAATATACATTTAGAACTCAACCAGTCCAACCACTAGCAAGGATTATGTACACTACTTTCTTAAACCATACCCAAAATAGAACTCCTAAAAGTTTTCCAAAAGCACTCTCGTCCTACTAGGTGCTAACCCTGGGACCTGAAAAGATGGAAGATGAATGGAATGAGCAATCATAGATCAGTGAGTAGTACATACCATAAAAGCATATCAAACTTCCACATTACACATTTAAAACTCAAGACATGACTCATTATTGCCAAACAAAAATATGATAACTTGCATGAACAAAATGCGTTATATGTTACCTCAACCTAGCTATATCAAATAGCAGAAGTTCTCATTCATCCATAATAACGAAACCAGCATCACCAATTTTGTTCAATAATTGAACTCATCCTATCTCATATCAATGGTTCATTCCACGCTTAATATCCAAACTCAAAGCCCTAGAGGTGACTCCCACAAAATTGCATTATCGTGTAGCACTTAGCCCTTGATCACATATAGCAATAGAACAAGGCCTTTGAGGTGGCTCCCACGAAATTACCTTATCGTGTAGCACTTAATCTTTTACTATGCATGTTAGTAGTACGAGGCCTTAGAGGTGGCTCCCATGTGACTCAAGTCGCCATGTAGCAATTAGCCCTTGATTATAAGGCCCTAGAGGTGACTCACACGAAATTTCGTTGTCGTGTAGCACTTAGTCCTTTACCTATTCACAACACATTTGATTTCCTCAACACAATACATATTATGTTTCAATAGTAATCACATAACCACATAAATCAATTGTACCAAAACAAAATGCATAACCTTTCAAGAGAGGTTTGTCGAATCATCCCACAATAACTCAAAATTACTGAGCACTATGTCCATCAATATATAATAAATAGGTCCTCACTTCCTCACAAGTATATGTCGGTTAATCTTACCTTAGTACATGAGTTTCACAAAACCAAAGAAGACATTAGTACTACTCACTTGGGGATGTCCCAAAATTAAATAACACATTATTTGATCCTTTGATTTCGCGGTCCTATCAAATAAGCGAGAAACAACATTAAATTTGGGTAACACACTACTTTAACCATGAAACAACTATAATATGTCTAAATGTTAACAAAACGATTCCTATGCATTAATAAATCTTATAACTAGAGCGATTGTTCAAGCCATTTACAACACAAAGTTTAAGCGCAAAATTTGATTGCGCCTTAACTTTCTCCTTTGAACCCCGATCTGAACATACTTATAATCAATAGAAAGCCCTACAAACATACTACAAGAATCCCAACTTGACCATCCCAAAATCAAGTCGAAAAAAGACAAAATACGGCCCAAAGCTGCTGGACGTGTACTGTTCACTGCGCGAGGGAAACTTCAAAGTTTTGTTTCGGACAAACCATAAGCTCAAATCACGATCCGTAACATCTCACGGCTCTACAACACTCTAAACTATCATTCTTACAAAAATACATGACTCAGTGACTCCAAAATTGGACTTTGCCGCTCGATTTTCCCAAATTCCGAATTTCAAACCCGGAATAAGTATACTATCGGTGCCATAAGTTATGTATGGCATTCACTTTGATGCCAAAAGTTTCTATCGGATCATTTAAGTGCCAAAAAGTTTGAAAAACGACCATTTTAGTGCCAACTCCAATTTGATTGGCCGGAAATCCGACGTGGCACTTTTTTTTATTAATTTTTGACGTTGATGTGGCTCGCCGGAGAGTATAGTCAGCATCCTAACACCAAAACGACGCCGTTTGGTGTCTCCCCCAATTCGAAACCCTAAATCTCCGGCCAGTCGCCGTTCTTGACGGCCCCCGCGCTCAGCTGCCGTGGCTCCCACCCCGACCCCGACCCCAACCCGGACGATGGCCACTAGGCGGCTGTGACTCCGACCTCGACCCCGATGATGGCCACTCGGCGGCCGTGACTCCGACCTCAACCTCGACCCCAACCCCGACGATGGCCACTTGGCGGCCGCGGCTCCAACCCCGACCCCGACCCCGACCCCAACGATGGCCACTCGGCGGCCGCGGCTCGGACCCCGACCCCGACCCCAACCCCGATGACGGCCACTTGGTGGCCAAGTCGAAGGCCGTGATTTGGCGGGTGCTCGAGGAGGCCACCGACAAGTGTGCCGCCATTGATGTCTCCCTCTCCATCTCCGATCTCCCCGACAAGTGCTTGGCCTGCGTCTTCCAGTACCTAGGCTCTGGCGATTAGGGCTGGTGCTCCCTCGTGTGCTGTCGAAGGCGTCCGAATAGCGCCGAGCAACGGCGGCCAAGCGAGCGATGGCGGAGGCTGAGCGATGATGGCCGAGTGAGCTAGGTCGGAAAAACCCTAATTTCAATCTCCCAATAAAAATAAAAATCCCCAAATGAGTTAAACGACGTCGTTTTGTGAGGCCATCCATGTAGGACGGCAAAACGACGTCGTTTTAAAGCAATCGAAACTTTTTTTTTTTAAATATAAAAGTCACGTAATTAATCAAGCTGGAATCTCTCGCGGTAGCAATAAAGTGATCGTTTTTTCTCCAATTTGGCACTTAAGTTATCCGACGGAAACTTTTGGCACCAAAGTGAGCACCGTACGACACTAATAGTGTACTTCCCCCCTTTCAAACCCTAACTCCGAAACTACTCCGATTGGAAGAACAAAAGGTGCGATCACTTGCCGGGCGTTGTAAATAAGCTTGGTGAGCTGCCTATGGAATAAACACACAAAAACACACAAAGCCCTCTCTCTTCTTTCTTCTCTTTCTTCTTCTCCTTCTTCTTCTTCTTCTTCTTCTTCTTCTTCTTTCCCCTTTTCTTCTGTTGCCCGAACGTGGGCTTTCCTTTCCTTTTTATCTTTTCTCCTTTTGTTTTCTTTTATTTCTTTATTTGAAGTGGGCCCACCACCTTTTCTTTGGCTTCTTCAAAAATCTCTAATATTACATATATAGCCTACTTTGAGAGAGCAAGAAAATGAAAAGGTCGTGAGAAAAGAAATCCAGATGGTGCTCAAAGCAATTACGAAACGCATATAACTGGTGAACCTGATATAGTTAGAACGAGTACCTAGAAGGGGGTGAATAGGTATAAAACGATTTTTACTTAAATCACACAATACTAGACAATCGATGGATATAAACAGCAATCAAAAGGCGAGAGAAGGGATAAGAGAATTGAACACAATGATTATAGTGGTTCGGCTTTAGTTTAAGCCTACGTCCACTCTTCGCATTGATGACCCTATTGGCTGGATTCCACTATGAACAAAGAAGTGTTACAGCGTTGTTCTTCTTTGATTGATGATGTAGATGATCTACCACACTTGCTCAAGATACCACTAAGTATAAACACTCTTTTGTGTATACAATTTTGCTCAGAATGAATCGGCGAATATCAAGGAACTTCGGACACGGAATTCGTCTATCAAGCATGCACCGAAATAGCTTGAACGTCTTCCTTTTATACTCCTTCATGCCATCATACCCGTTGGCACTTACCAAAGGAATTCCTCCAATCTACCCGTTGGACGGAATCAATTAAGGAGATCTTTCGAGCTATTAAAGGACCTTGACGATAGCCCATCAATCCTATTCGCCCATACAACCAGGATCTTGGTTTCCAAGAATAGAACTTTTCAAGATTACTTCGTCAATCATCGGATCTTTGAATAGAAAGAATCCGTTAGCTTAACCTTGAGCCAGGATATCTTCTCCGAGAGAATAGGACTATCTCCTTAACCAAACACCTAGGTTACGGATAGCCTTTCGACCTTGGATTAGAAAAGCTGTCAATGAGAATATCTTTAAGTCTTGAGTCTTGAGTCTTGAGTCTTGATGTCCAACTGTCTTCGACTCTAAAGGCGAAAGACGTAAAGGTTCGGACTAGGCGAAAGAAACGTTTTGTCGGCTTCAAAATATTCTGGCGGGATTTCTCGAACAATCTCCCCTTTTTGATGGTGACAAAACTTTCTTGTAGATTTGAACAGCTTTGACCTGCAAAATATTACTCACGTAATATGGTTATCTCATAAGAACTAATAAAGAACAACTAGACTCTGCATCCACAAGAAGATTGGTTAGTCCTTCACAAGTAAAACCATATAACAATACTTGATGTAACTTTGCAAGCATTCGGATATCAAAATCCACACTTAAATCGAGACCAAGTCTCAAGTTCAAGCTTACAATAAGTACATAAAAGAAATAGAATATAAAGTTCGAGTTCAAAAGGTTCAAAGTTCGAGTTCAAAGCGGCAATTTCTCCCCTTTTTGTCATCATAAAAAAAAAAGGTGAGAAAGTAGTCAATTCCGCTTGGGAATGCGAACGATCCGGAAATCTCCCATGGATTGAACTAATCCTTCCAGCCTCTTCAAGTCTTCCCTTAGATGAGCTACCTCTTCTCCTTTGGCATTGGCTTGGATTTGAAGATAGAGATCTTTGATCGATCTTGAAGGGAAAGAAGATGCTTTTCCAACATTCTTCGGGACTTGAATTTCACGAGTCCAAAGCATAGATTTGACCACGCATTTCCGAAGGATATCAAGTATGCGACGAAAATCTGCCGAATTATCCGTCGTGTACCGACATTTGCTCTGTCGATGGAGTAAACGCAAACGAAGGATCTTACGTGAAATCGCGCGGTTTCGATGTTGATGTATCATGACCTTCTCCAGTCATTTGAACATTTTCACGAGGAACAGATGTAGACTTTCTATGCTCAACTCCTCCCCCTGTTTCTAATGCTTCTCCCCCTGTTTCGAAAGCCTCGGATGGGAAAGAATGAGGGTCAATCTCTGCATCATCTTGAAAAACTTCATCTTCATCCGAGACTTTTCTTTGGCTGCCTCCTCTTCTTCTTCAGCTTCTTTCTCTGCTTCTTCTTTCTCTGTCGCTTCTCTCTCTTTCTCTTCTTGCTCTGCTCTTTCTTTTTCTTCTTCTCTGTCCTTTTCTTGTCTCTCTTCTTCTCTCTGTTTTTCCTCTGCTTCTTTCTCCTTCTCCTGACGTTTCGTTGATTCAGATACAGAACGTCTTCTCCTTATCAATGCAGAAATAGTGCAATCTTCCTCTTCTTCTTCTTCTTCTTCATCCACCAATAGTCTCCTCTTTTGCTTTTTGGATGGTGGATTGATTTGCTCCTTGCCTTTCCTTTTGGATACCGAAGGTCTTGGAGATTTCATTTTGAATTGCTCCATTTCCTTTTCAAGTTCTTTCGAGACGCATTTTAGTCACCATTCGCAGACCCACCACCATTTTATCACATGGTCGAACACACAGAGATTGTGGGGGCTCAATGTTTAAGTGTCTGAAGATCTTGGTCACAAGACTTGCATAAGGTAGTTGTCCCTTGTCCTTCACTATTGCTCTATACATGTGAAAGAGAATGATGTGAGGAAGAGAGAATTTCTTCCCTTTGATGATTGCATAAATCAATTTTGCCTCCGAATTTGACACATCTGTCTTTGATGTTGATTTCGGCCTAAGACAGTTAATGACAATTTTGTGCAGCAAAATGTTGATAGCACGCATTCTCGTGTAGACAATTTTCCCTCATCATTGTTGCCTTTCACAAGATCCAGCATAAGACGAGCACTTTGGAAACTTTAATCGCTTGATATGATCCTCTCTCTACTCCAATGATATCAGCCAACATGTCCACATCTACTATGAAGTCTTGGTCTCGGACACTAAAGGACATTCTATTCTCATCCAAAAAGCTAAGATTCGAATAGAAATATGCGGTCGGTGAGCATATCCTTGTAGAGAGTCGAGCAAAATTGCTCAAGTTGCAGTAGATCGAACTTCTCCCTTAAGTTCACATGAATAGCATCCAGAAAATCAAAATCAATGTTTCTAGGGTTTATCACCCCTCTCTTCAACAACCTGAAAAACAAATTCTCTGTTCTTTGGATTTAAACAAATCCATCATCTTTCCTTTCACCTTTGCAAAGCAACACCCAATCTCGGTTGAAAATCATAGAACATTTTATCATCGTCATTTCCATCAGTAGGAGTCTGTCCAGCCACACGAGGATAACTAGGAATACTAGCAAGTGCTTCCTCTACCCTTCCTCTAGGAGCAATTCCCAACTCCTCCATTTGTCGCAAAAAAGATATTCATTCCCATAGTTCTTACTTTTGAGAAACTCATTCACATGGTTCAACGGAGTCCCTATGTTTTTCAAAGCACGATAGAGTTTATAGATAAAGAAGGTTTTTGTATCCTTACAGGCTCGCATCCTCGATTATCTCATCCTCTCGATGGTGACCCGCACTTTGTGGGGTAGATGGAGAAGAATCACGTCTTTGGAGAGCGAATCGGGCTCTGTTGCGACTTGATAACTCATCTTCTTTGGTGAGATCAATATGGGTAGGACCCTCTCTTGCTCTTTGTGGTCCCCTCGCTTGCTATTCTTGAGGACTTCCTTGAAGAAGACATCTTTCTTTGACACTGAGAGATTTCTTTAATTGATTTCCCAAGAAAAGTTGACAACTTTCTCAAGATTGAACACGAAATGGAAATGAGATTGAGAGAAAAATGCTTTTCGAGGGTTTTGAAGATAGAGAGAAGAAAAACTGTATATATATAACTCTGTTTTAAAAAGGAAAAACAATCGGTACGAAGGAAAGTGAACCGTCGTATTCTTTTAAAATCAATAACTGCCATTTTTAATAGAAGTTATATTTTTGAAAGACACGATTCCCTTTATCTCGGTAATTATAAATTGGTTAAGCAGTCATACCTTTTCGAGATAGAATAAAATAACAACTTACGGTTAATACCCATGAGTCTCAGTCCGAGTCCGAAGGTCTCGAGAGTCTCTAGACTTTAACTTCCTCAAGCTTCAAAATGTTGAGGCTGGAGCGAATAAAATCAAATTGATTTTTCTCCAAAGGCTTTGTGAATATATCCGCCAATTGACTCTTTGAATCAACAAATTGAATCGAGATTTCTCCATTTTGAACATGATCTCGATGAAGTGATGTCGAATCTCTATATGCTTTGCTCTTGAGTGAAGAATTGGATTTTTAGTGAGATTTATTGCCTTTGGTGCTATCACATTTGATTTACGTGCAAGAGTCTTCAATTTCGAAGTCTTGTAGCTGTTGTTTAATCCACAGAATTTGTGAACGGCGGCTGCCAAGAGCTACATACTCTGCTTCGTTGTTGAAAGAGCCACGGTGCTTTGCTTCCTTGAAAACCAAGATCTTTGTCTGTTTCCAAGCAAGCGGCACGTGCACTGAAGTACTCTTTCTATCAACTCGCAGCTTTGCTAGATCTGCGTCGAATATCCCGAGGAAGATTAAAGTCTCCCTTCTTAGGATTCCATAGACCAATGCTTGAAGATGAAGCAACGTATTTAATAATACGTTTCGCAGCACCGAGATGAGATTCTCTAGGGTCTGATTGAAATCTAGCACAGATGCAAACGCTTAACAAAATGTCGGGTCTAGAAGCGATAAGATAAAGAAGTGAACCGATGATACTCTGTATAATTTTTGATCAACTTTCTTCCCTTTTTCATCTTTGTCTATCTTCAAGGAACAAGACATTGGTATGTCGGTCTTTTTGCACTTTTCAAGCCCAAATCTTTTGACAAGATTGTTAGCATATTTTTCTTGATAAATGAAAGTTCCTTCCTTCAATTGTTTAATTTGTAGTCCAAGAAAGAAAGTTAACTCTCCCATCATACTCATTTCAAACTCATCATGTATAGACTTAGAGAATTTCTTGCATATACTTTCATTAGATGATCCAAAGATAATATCATCTACATATATTTGAACAATTAAAAAGCTTTTGTTTTCCTTTTTGGTAAATAAAGTAGTATCAACTTTACCTTTAACAAATCCATTCGTATTAAAAACTTACTTGATGTCGTCGTACCACGCTCGAGGTGCTTGCTTTAAACCATACAAAGCTTTTTCAGTCCAAGGCGAGTCGGCTTCTTTGGGTCTTCAAACCCGGGAGGTTGTTCCACATAGACTTCCTCATGAATAAATCCATTGAGGAAGGCACTTTTGACGTCCATTTGGAATAACTCTGAAATCTTTATAACAAGCAAAAGCAAGCAACAATCGAATAGCTTCTAACCTTGCTGCGGTGCGTAAGTCTCATCATAGTCTATCCCTTCTTCTTGCGTATATCCTTTGGCTCTGAGTCCGGCCTTGTTTCGTACGACTTTTCCTTTCTCATTCATCTTATTTCGAACACTCATTTGGCTCCAATAACAGTTTTACCTTTTGGTTTAGGTGTCAAATCCCAGACATCATTAATGATAAACCTGTCGAGCTCATCTTGCATAGCTTTAATCCAGCTTTCGTCGAGACCAAGCTTCTTCTATGCTTTTTGGTTCAATTTCAGAAATGAGAGCTACGGCACTAGACTCTTCACGCCTTTTGGATGCAGTGCGAATTCCTTCATTAAGTTCGCCAATAATTAGATCTTTGGGATGATGGACTTATGCTTCCAGTTATTGGTTGATTTATCGACTTGATAATCCCTTTCTTTGCCTAAATCTTCACAAATGGCTTGATCTTGGTTTTCTGAATCCGTGACGCCTCTTGTGTTGAAGACTTTGGAGAGATGAGAGCAAGATCAGACTCTTTATGATGAATCGATTAGATTCATCTTGAAGCGAGTCTTGAAATTTGACATTCATTGACACCTCCACGGTCGACTCTTCTTGTTATAGACTCGTAGGCTTTGCTTGATGAAGAATATCCAAGGAAGATGCCTTCATCGATCTTTCTTTCAAACTTACCAACATAATCTTTTGCATTTTTCAATATAAAGCATTTGCAACCGAATACATGAAAGTATGAAACAATAGGCTTCTTACCTTTGAATAATTCATAGGGGTTTTCTTTAAAATGGGTCTTAAAAAGACTCTATTAATGATATAGCAAGCTGTTGAAACGACTTCGGCCCAAAATCGAGAAGAAATTTTGCTTTCAATTAAAAGAGTTCTTGCCATTTCTTGAAGAGATCTATTCTTCCTTTCCACAACTCTATTTTGCTGAGGAGTATATGGAGAAGAGAACATATGCTTAAAGCCAGATTCATCACAGAATTTTGTAAAATCTTGATTTTCAAATTCACCACCATGATCTGTTTTTATGCTTGAAATAACACATCCCTTTTCATTTTGAACATTTTTAGCAAATTTTTCAAAATATAAAAAGGTTTCGGATTTACTTGATAGAAAAAAATACCCAAGTAAAGCGAGAGTAATCATCCACGATTACTAAGCAATATTTCTTACCTCAATACTCTGGGTTGGTTGGTCCGAAGAGATCCATATGAAGTAACTGCTGTACATGATTAGTTGAGACATGATTTATAGACTTATATGAATTTCTTACCTGCTTTCCCAGAATGCATGGAGTACACAGTTCAGTCTTTTGATAAGGCAATTTGGGTAGACCACGAACAAGCTGCTTTGATGAGATTTTGGCTAATTGCTTCATATTAATATGCCCAAGCTTTCTGTGCCACAGACTTGCTTCGTCTTGAATTGAAATCAAGCATTGCGATTCTTCTGGTTTCACATCCAGGAGATAGATATTTCCATGCCTTCTACCCAAGAAAGACTGAGTAGAGTCTTTACTGGTTCTGGAACATATTCCTTCTTGAAAGAAGATCTTGAAGCCAGTATCACATAGTTGACTGATGCTGAGAAAATTATAATTGAGTCCTTCCACTAGAGAAACATTGCTTATTGTGAGATTTCCAATTTTCACAGTTCCAAAACCAACAATTCTTCCTTTGCTATTTCCTCCAAATGAGACTTTTCCACCATTTACTTGAACAAGCTTTACAAAGCATTTTGAGTCTCCTGTCATATGTCTTGAACATCCATTGTCTAGATACCATTTTACCTTTCTCTTGATAGATACCTGCATTCAAAGAAATATCTTAAGCTTTCTTTGGTACCCACATTTTCTTGGGTCCTTTTATGTTAGTAAGATAAACAGTACTAGCCCAAGTTTTCTTAACAGGTTTCCAAACCATAGGACATTCTTTTTCAAAATGATATGGACTTTTGCACTTAGAACACTGAGAGCATCTCGACCTACGAGACTTTACAAAAACCTTTTTGAAATGATTTTTATAAGCTTCTTTTGAAGGTCTTTGCTTAATTCTTTCTTTTACTTTAGGAAAATCAATTAAAGGAATAGTTTCTTCTATCATACCTAAACCAGACTTATTGAAATAAGGTCTTTGTCTTGAAAGAATTTTTCAAGTTTCTCGGACCCTATTGAAAATTTCTTTGAAATATTCGATGAGTCAATTTTTAAACGAGAATTTTCTTTCAAAAGATTTTCTTCATTTTCTTTAAGAGTAGAAACATTCATATCTAAACATTTAACTTTTTCTTTCAAAATATTTTCCTGTTGTTTTAAAACGAGTTTTCCCTTTTAAGTTCAGAAATCCTTTTAAGAGAAGTCTTAAGACTTAAACACGGCTCATCAATATACTTAGAAACCTTGACAGGAATTTTGAAATTACTTACTTCAAATTCGCTGTCTAAGTCGATTCGAGTTTGAGTCTCGAGTCCGATTGCGCCATCGAGACACAAGTTGGCATACTCATCATCACTTTCTTCACACTGTATCACTCCGGGTTTCGGCTTTGAGAGCCTTTCGAGACTTTTCAGCCTTTCCTTTCTTCTTCTTTAGAAGAGGACAGGTTAGGTACGATATGTCCATTTTCTTACATTCAAAGCAAACAACATCTTTATTTGCTTCATCATCATCAACAGTCTTGGTCATTTGTCTTTGAAAGCCTTGTCTCTTAGAGTTGAATCTTCTTCCTTTTCTATTCAACTTTCGAATCTTCTTATCATTAGGGTAAGCTCCTCATCGTTCATATCGTCTTGAGAATCGTAACATCGAATTATCATTTGATTTTAATGCAATGGATTTCTTACCTTTTGGATCTTCGTCTTCGTTTATTCGTTCCACTTCATAAGACCGAAGAGTTCCAACTAGCTCATCGACAGAGATAGTGACATGATTCTTTGTGTCTCTCTTATTGAAGTCTTTATGTGATTCCAATCCTTGGAGAGTCCACTTGAAGCTTGTTAACCTTCATGGAATCGAAATTGGTTGACCTTGATTTTGTAGACCATTCACAATTTCGTAAAACGACTAAACATATCAATTATTGATTCTCGGATCTCATTTTGAAGGCTTCATATTGACCGAGTAGAATATTGATTCTGGTCTCTTTCACTCGATCAGTTCCTTCGTAGGTGATATGTAACCTATCCCAGACTTCTTTTGCTGTATCACAAGAAGATATTTTATTATATTCAGTAGGTGATAAAGCACAATATAAAGAATATATAGCTTTTGCATCAAGAGTTTGTCTCTTGATTATTTCTTCCTGAGACATTCCGCTAGCTTCCACAGCTTCTTTTCCTCTTTCTGAGACAGCTGCAACTTTAGGAATGATTCCTTTGTCTACAACGTCCCATTCCAGAGGATCCTTTGATCGTAGAAAAGCTTTCATCTTGTTCTTCCAGATGTTGTAATCCTTTCCATCAAAGTAGGGAGGTCTGGTATTGCTTTGCCCTTCCACCAGCCCTGGTGCTAACATACTAGCCATGGATCTTTTACTCGAAATAAAACACTTCAAATAACGTGAGTACACGAGGCTCGATACCAATTGATATAGCTAGAGCAGTACCTAGAGGGGGTGAATAGGTATAAAACGATTTTACTTAAATCACACAATACTAGACAATCGATGGATATAAACAGCAATCAAAAAGGCGAGAGAAGGGATAAGAGAATTGAACACAATGATTATAGTGGTTCGGCTTTAGTTTAAGCCTACGTCTACTCTTCCGCACTGACAGCCTATTGGCTGGATTCCACTATGAACAAAGAAGTGTTACAACGTTGTTCTTCCTTGATTCAGTGATGTAGATGATCTACCACACTTGCTCAAGATACCACTAAGTATAAATACTCTTTTGTGTATACAATTTTGCTCGAATGAATCGTTGAATATCAAGGAACTTCGGACTGCGGAATTCGTCTATCGAGCATGCTTGAAATAGCTTGAACGTCTTCCTTTTATGCTCCTTCATGCCATCATATCCGTTGGCACTTACCAAAGGAATTCCTCCAATCTACCCGTTGACGGAATCAATTAAGGAGATCTTCGAGCTATTAAAGGAACTTGACGATAGCCCATCAATCTGTTCGCCCATACAACTAGGATCTTGGTTTCCAAGAATAGAACTTTCCAAGATTACTTCGTCAATCATCGGATCTTTGAATAGAAAGAATCCGTTAGCTTAACTTGACCAGGATATCTTCTCCGGAGAATAGGACTATCTCCTTAACCAAACACCTAGGTTACGGATAGCCTTTCGACACTTTGGATTAGAAAACCTGTCAATGAGAATATCTTTAAGTCTTGAGTCTTGAGTCTTGAGTCTTGATGTCCAACCTGTCTTGGACTCTAAGGCGAAAGAGCGTAAAGGTTCAGACTAGACTGAAAGAAACGTTTTGTCAGCTTCAAAATATTCTGGCAGGATTTCTCCAACAGAACCTAGTACCAAAACCTCTTCTACCCAGAAGGAGGTCTACCTAGGTTCACAGAAAGTTGCAGAGCGAGAGGCAGCATGTTGAAGCACAAGCACTATAAGTGGATACGAAGCCAACCAGAGGAGACTCAATGGTTCATTGTGGAGCCATTGGCAGAAGAACTGGCTTAGGTGAGTCTTGACCATATAATGGTGGTGTAAGAAAGCCCAAAACTGAAGCTGAACAGGTCATGAAGGGGAAAGATGCAAGATGGCCAAGCCATGAGCATTGAATTTGAGCAGAAGTAGATGATCATCCCAGGAGGAGGCTTAGTGACTCTACGCTGCATCAAGACCCCACATATGGCAGCGTTGCTGTTCAATTACCTGTTCGTTGCAACAGTGGATTGATATCTTGTAGTTTTCCAAGACAGATTCGTGAGGCAAAATCCACAGTCGGAGCACATCGAGTCCTCTTCTCACTGCGCATATCATCAAGCAAGTCTTGGGGGCAGAGGAGGTGGAATGTCTTCTCAGTGTGGGAGAGGAATTCGTCCACAAGAGTAGACATAGCTCAGCTCCCATGACTTCAGGAAGATCTCTTCTCAAATCAGTTGCCCGAGGAGATAAAACAGAAATCTTTGCTTTTCTTAATGGAGAGTATCCAGCAAATTGGAGGAAATTTATACAGAGGCTAACAGTTGAAGCAGTTCATCACGCATCCATTTAGAAAATGAACATAATTTAGTCTCTAAATAATTTAGTTTTGTTCCATTTAGAGAAACCAGACCTCGGCGGCTTTTTTATGATCATGTCCCTGTTGATGAAACTGCTTTTATGAGCCTTAACATACCATTTGCTTATCCTGAATTGCGAATTAAGTTGTCATCAATCATTACCTACAAAATCGAGAACTTTGTCATGATTCGCCTGTACTTGACTGAGAACCAGAAGATAAGCTATCCTGAGGACAACAATTTGAAGAAGAGTAAAACAGAGTTCTTTCTTAGGCACTGTAACAGGAGCAACAAATAAAAACCCTCAAGCCTTTATGAAGTCAATGAAGCTCTCCAGTTTCTTCAAGGATGACCCTCCTTCACTCGCACTCTTCCTGGCCATCTCCTTCATCCTCTGACAATTTGCCTTTATCTCATCACTCCCAAGAACTACTAGTATCTTTGTCCTCACTTCATGCCTGGTTATCACTCCATTTTCATCAGCATCCACTCCTAGACCCACCCTCCACACATCACATATGAAGCTCCTGTTCAGGCGCTGATCTGCAAAGTAGGGCCTGCATAGAAGTGGGACCCCATTGCTCAGGCCTTCCATTGTAGAATTCCACCCACAGTGAGTGAAGAAGCATGCCACTGAAGGGTGTGCTAGGATCTCCTCTTGTGGTGCCCATTGGACCACCTTCCCATGATTCTTCACCCTTTGGAGGAACGTGCCGTGGAACTTGTTCACTGGCGCATCAGTCATGTCTGGGCGTACAACCCGCAGGAATGGTTGGCCGATCTGCTCGAGGCCATGGGCCAGCTCATAGAATTGCTCCAGGCTGAAGATTGTTGTGCTTCCAAAGGCTACATAGATGACTGACTGGGGAGGATGCTGGTCCAGCCAGTTCGAGCAAGTCGAATCCTCATTACACAGGCTTCCTCTTTGATGGAGTAATCGGGTTCTTGCTAACAATGGACCAACCGGGAGAACTCCAGGAGTAATTCCACAAGCCGACGCCTCAAGTTCATGGAACGAATTGCAAAGATATGATGTTGAATGTGTGCTGTTATGGACGATCGCCAACATCCATTTGAAAAATACTTTCTGCACCGTCAGGTCTTAAGGGAAACTCCAGGTGAGGTCATCGCTCTTATATGAGGGAAGGTCCTTCGATATCGGGATCACATCACACTTCAGAGCAATGCCTGCATGAAATTTTGAGGTGAAATTAGATTATCTTTTAGACTACCTGTTCCCACCAGCACATAAGCTAATTGCATCATTCTTTAATGTGCCCCCTGCCAATAAAACAATTGAGAGAGACAGAGTACATCACACATTAAGGCTTCCCAAGATTTGACTGTTAAGGTTCTAGCTCTGGCCCCTTACCCTCGTTGTCTATGACTCCACCCTCAATCAGCTTTGGAATATGAAGTGTCAAGGCCAGAGCCGAAACTGAGGCGGCCCAAAATCCAGCTTGCTTAATACCCATCCTTTCGGCAACTTCCAGTGCCCATCCGGCAATCAGGTCCACCATTACAAAGCTGATTTGCTCATCTTCATTGCCCTTTGACTGCTGCTTCACTTTCTCAATGAACTCCTGCAAATGACCTGGCATCACTCTTGATATGCTCTCCAGCAGCTTCGCCGAGTCCTTGGACTCCTCATCAGTCTTGAGCCCATCTAAAAATGCAACGAAATTAATCCGATTCGATCCATCATCTGGCTGGTTTGCGGCCATCACTTGTGCATGAACAGACTCAGTGTTCACAACGGTAACCTTGATGCCATGATTAGCAATACAGTGGGACAGTTTCGGGAGAGGGGCGACATGACCTTGTGCAGGAAATGGTATACATAGGACATGTTTTAGCTTTGCCATTGTTGACACCAAATGAGGGACAGTTCCTTCGCACACTTTCTACTGGCTTCTTAAAGCTCAGATTTGACTGTAATTGTCTCGTTATGAAGTGACTCTCAGGGACTTTGGTACTTGGCTTTCTGTAGATTTATCTTTGTCCGTCTAACACAGAGAACAGAAGCTGCGGCGGCAACCAGGACAAAAAACAACTGGCCAGCAATTTGTCTACGGCAGGTTTTTTTTTTTCACGTCTGCATTTTGTTGTCGACAAATTGACGCTCTCCAGTTTTGGGTTGTCCCTTTTATTGAGAAGATAAAGATGTCGTCTTCCATTGAAAGCAAACGTGTTGAAAAAAATGCTACGTACGTACAAAGCACGCTGGGTGCTAGGTCTTCACTTGTGGTTCCGTTTATCTCGTCGGCACGAGTCATTTCATGTAATTTCCATTCTGGTGCGACACTTGTGAGAGTACATCCTCCGTTGTATATCAAGTTCATAGTGGATTTTGCCATTGATACGGATATTCTTTTTGGATTGGATTTTTTAAAACTTGAATATGAAGCGAGTTGTTATACTTATGTTTACACAATCTCAGTATTGTTGCAAAGAAGAAGTGATGAAACTATAAATATATTGAACAAGGAAAATGAATTTGACACCAGGTTTACGGGATTCAGTCGATGAGACCTACTCCACAAGTAGAGCACCACATAATTTCACTATAGAATGAAATATACAATGGATATTTCAACTATACTCGAGTGACACAATTGCTGTTTCCAGCATCCAATCACACATCCAATGAGTCACTCGGTATTTAGCTCATGCAATTCATGACAAAATAATTTTTCAGTCTCACAAAGCAATTCGCAAATCTTATCAAGTGATTTATTGTCTTCATGGTGTAAGTCACGAGTCGCACAATTAAATTGTTAGGGCCAAAAGCTCCTCTATGCACTGATGTGTTGAAACCAAAAACTCACCTCTTTATAATATTAGGATCCAAAATAGTATAACCCCTTATAGCCTATTCAAACTAGGAATCCAACTCTAATGTTGGAGGTCAAATCACAAGCCTTACTTGGATTTTGCATGTCCACTCAGACCAGGTTTTTCGACAGGCTCAAATTTAAGATATATTCTCAATAAAATGTCATGAATGCAAGGGGATTAAACTTACTCATCCTCTGGGTAATTTGAATACGCACTGGCCATTCCAATTTCCTAGAAACAAAGAGATTCATTGGAAAAAATAGCTATGAATTTCCCTTTATTAGAATATATTAACAGAATAATCATAAGAACTTCTTCCCTTTCCTCCTCTAGGATTAGCTGAGAAAGAGAGAAACGAGTTAGAGTCGAAATGAGGATTCCTCACTTCTTTCTCTCATTCAAAACCGCACATAAGATTTTCATCTCTTGCGACTCCTAATCAGATCCACATTAAAACCTATTCACTAAAAGATGGATTAGTAACAGTAAGGTGATTAGTTCTAGGAGTGACTAGAGCACATAACTTATGATCAGTGGTAGTATCAATGATCAGAGGATTCACCTGTTGGGTGTAGTTCACACTCCTCATCAACAAGAAGGCGTAGGGGTTTCGGTCCTTAGTGAGTGGCTAGGGGTCCGAGGGTCGTCCCGACACAAATTCACTCCCCTAAGCCACTAGAGGGCTTTTATAGTTTGAATCAATATTTTTTGGTAATTTGGACTTGGACCATGAATAGCTATTATATATATATTTCTTGTAATTGAGGGTTATAATAGAAATGTGCATAACACTGATTATAGTGGAATCCTCAACTTGATGTAATCATAGTTTAAGGGTGAACCAAGATAAACCTTATGCCTCAAATTTTCTTTCTCATTTTAACTATCTTTCATTGTGTTTGAGTGCCTCTATGCCTGCTGTTTAAGTAGGGTAGGAAAACACGACATTGCTTGCCTTAGATTGGCCAAAATGTTTGCTGGAGATGTTGTTTGTCCATCTTTTTTGCTTCCAAGGTAGGATCACTCACGGGTGGAAGTTAGGCAAGACCGCTGTGATGCAAAGAATGGGAATTTTTGGTTTTTTCTAGTCTGGACATTATTTTGGGCTTGGCCTTGAAGTGAATGACAAAGTTCTGAGTTTTGTATCTCGTTTATTGGCGTTCAACTGCATTAGCACCATTAGCAAATCATGTACGGTGTGAATACATATTGATGCTGCGGATTTAACAGGAGTACTCATTGCATATGACCGTGCAGATCGAAAGAAAAGGACCATTCAAAGTGGATGACCAAGTTCTGTGTTTTTTTGCTAGTGAATATGATGCTGCAAATTCAACATGATAAACTCCAAATTTCAATATATTAACCATTCAAAAGCACATCTTCCATAGTTTAGTCATCGCTTCTTTTAATTTAAAGTGCATCTTCCAACATAATTCAAGAAAAAGAAAAAACATTCCAACTGCTACTAAAAGGTTCATCGCTTTTTCAAATCCAACATGTTTCAGTCATACAAAGAAACAACACGTCCAAGTTAGCAAAGTCAAATGCAACACATCCTACTCTAGCACAGTTTGATTGAGGTGCAGATGACTTGCAGATTGTTGAGCCGCAGAGGGTCTATAAGGTTGAGTTGATACATGGCTTGTCTTGCTTGCAGAGGGTCCAGGAGCATGAATTGCAATACCTTTCCATATTTAAGGATTATCCCATTACTAGACATCTGAAATTACCAAAGAGAAAGCAGGTTAAAATGGAGGTCCAATTGCATTGAAAGGATCTAAAACAACCGCCTGTTCAGTTTCTAAAAAAAAAAAAAATTGATTTTAGAGATATACATACCTTCAAAAATGAGTTCCCAATGGATTATGATTTAAAAAGTCTTATCCTTGTCATATCTATGAGTGAGTAATGCAATTGAGCATCAGTTTGGCCATACTGAAAGCAAAATGAACTTGTATGCATCATTTGAAAATATCATTTGCAGTATTGAGGACACTGAGATCATTGCAGTCGATGATCCACTTAAAGTTCCATGGTAGGAGCTCCCAATTGTTGGGTCTTGCAGTGGCTTTTTCTGTTGCTTGAATGGAAAATCTTTTGTATTATGGAATATAACTATTATAGAGTCTAGAGAAATCCCAAACCCTAAAGCTAAAGCTAAGTATCACCGTAATATAAGGGGCTTCAAATTTTTTTGGACTTCACTATGATTGCTCATCTGTCGATTTTAATTCTTGAGTGGTCATTTCAGTCAGTTTAGAAGCGATTTTCACAGATGCATGGTTGATATTTCTTCTCTGAAGGGCAATTCCTGGAAGAGGGTTACAGGAAATGGCAATTTTGAACTGCCTTCCTCGAAGGATGCGTTGGTATGGGTTCTTGCATTGGGGTTATGCAAAGTAATCCAAACAAGAGGCTTGTTTCTTTCGATATGGTTGAGGAGAGATTGTTCGAGGCAATTCTGCTGCCAGAGATTCATCCTCCCCTCACCTTGTAGGGTTCAGATTCATCAGAGTTTGGTTACTTGGGTGCGCAGGTACCATTCAATTAGACGAAACACAAAACATGAATATGAAAGAACGTGGAGTAAGGCTGTCATGGACAAAACTGTACAGTGTGGCAATGAGCACAGAGTTGCCTTCAAGCAAGTTTTGGCTCAGAAACATTGTTTGTTACAGAGGAGGGTGAAGTGATTGAGGTTTATCGTGTTGTTGTACATGACCCTACGTAAAATACAGTCAAAAGTTTCTCAACTTTTATAGGCAATGACTGGCAATGATATAGGTATCTAGCCTATGTTGAGAAACTGGTCTCGCCCCATTTGAGCAATGTGGCAGCACAGAAGTTAGTGGAATGAAATTGTGTGTTGAAACAGGCCAAAGAAATAGATGAAATTTACTGATTCTGATGTTTTCTTACTTCAGTCAGCATATTTTATCAGGATGCTCTTGCTCTTTTTTCCCTAGACATGAATGAAAGACAGTATTTTCTGATAATACTAATGTGCTTATGCTTTCTTTTGAGTCAAATTTGTTGCATTTGGACCGTGCACTTGGTATGGGACAACTACAATACACGCATGAAAAAGGCTGTGGTTGAAGTTTTCATGAAAGAAAGTTAAAAATTAATTAGCAATGATTGAGTCACAAATCAATTCAAGAGGTAATGTACGTAGACTGGAGACTGGACTCCTTATACCTAATAAATAGCAATTTTAGAGAATCAAATCCGAAAGTGAAATTATGTTATCAGAAGTTGAAAAAGAAACAGTTGTTGATGAAATCTAATGGCCAATGATACTTGTACTAGACAAAAATAGAAATGTAGTTCAACTCAATGGAGTGTGCTTGCTCAGACATTCTTATGATTTGCTCTATGGGGATAGAGAGTGAAAACTTATATAAGTTCAAGTTTCCTTTCTGTATGTGTTGATTAGTCATTGTTGCTGTTGTGCGTGAGGTTTTCCTTTTCCAGTTTGTTTTTACCTTTTGCAGCAACCATAACTTGTGTCAACTTTTGAAAACTATGAATGTCTGCCTTAGCCTCTCTGGAGTGATTCATAACAAGTGCAACCACGCAACCACTAAAGTGACTGTCCAAGCGCTATCTTCTTTCTTTCATCTGAAGGGAGGTTGTAAGCTGATGCGCATGAGGGGTCAAAGGTAGAGAAAACAATGTGAAAGTGTAAGTGCAGCAGCAATGGGGGAGATAGTGTCCTCAGGAAATCAAGTGATCGCAATAGTGTCGTTGCAGGCTTAAGTTGACCACATCTGCTGGCTCCAGAATTGCCAAAAGATGAGGTTGAGGCGACAATTGTGGAGGAGCAGGAGTCAGGACATAACGAAGCTGTGGCACACTTGGCATAAGAACTGGGGAGATGTAGAGGTGGCTGATTGCTTGTCGCCTCCAATTGCATGGTTTCCTAAAGAGATTGGGGTAACAGAGTGCAGCCTGAGCACACGAGTCCTATACTATCAGCGTTTTCAAAAGCAGAGAGGTTGCTTGCATCCAGTTTGTTAATGATGGGCTCTGGCTCTCCATGGAAGCTCACATTGAACCAGAGTATTCAACTTTCAAGGGAATGCGGAAAAAATAACAAATCTCCAATGTGTATTGAATGGATTCTGTGTCTGTCCCTCCGTCAATAAGCAGATTTAGCTGCGTCCACTAATAGGTGCTGAACCTGAACCTTCTACTTTCGTCAAATTACAGTTTTGTGGAAACCTTCATTTACGGTTCTGTCGTTAGAATTATGTCCCTCATGTTCCACGGCAACCCAATCACTAGATAATAACTTTCAGGATTAGAGTTGAATGTTCACTGCATAACATTTTCCGGTGAATGGTTCGTGAAATTTACACAAATGAGATCGGACAACATTAGCTAGTGAAGTGAGTATTCTATCGAAACAGAAATGATTGAATGGCCATTCGTTGAGAAGAGATCTAACCAAACATTCGGAGAGGACAGAGTAGTAAAAGCACAATGATGGAGCTCCTAAGGACTGACCAGATCTCATAATAGACACTTGACAGAGTCATTACTTCTTTTTCAAAGTCCACATGATCATTCAACAGCTCAAGATGCCCAGATCTCTTTATTAAGAAAAAAGGAAACTCAGAACGAGAACGTTAAGACCAAATCCACTAGCGCAACTCTTAAAAGGCTCTAGATTCTTGATGGCTCACAGTCAAGATAGGGAGAAATAAGAGTTTCCATGTAGATGGTAGACTCAACATCGTGGCGGCGCTGGGTTGGATAATCCTTGTAAGTATTATCCTCCGGATTGAACATAATCATCTGGTACACATCGACTTGGAAAACGATTTTGCCCCTCCTTGTGTATGCTACAGGGATTTTTCGCCAAAAACTGTAGCCAGATATTCCTTCAGTAGTGAAATTGTACAATTTTGTCCAGGACCCTCCTTTCCCGTATTCACTCGTTATCCACGCCTGGAAGCAGTCCTTATAGCTGCCGTGGTACACAAACAGATTGGCCCCGTGAACTCCAAGTCCCTCAAAATTTATGTCCCTATTGACTTCAGGGAGCCGAAGTACCTGCTGGAATTTCTCTTCCGACAAATCGAATGATATAATCACGTCCTCAGCTTTTTCTTTGCTCCGGTCGAGGTGTGTAATGCCCCTTTCCAATAAACTCCATCTCCTTATTCGTGGCGGCAGAGTTGACTTTCTAGTTTGAGCGAAAATATTACCACCTACTTATCTTCAAAATCGTTCTGCTCCTTGCTATGTACTATCTTGTAGTCATCAGATCGTGAGTCATATTTGAATCCAAGGAGAAACACATCTGGTCAAAAACGATCGGAACCGGGCAAATTCCTACACTCCTTAGTGGTCGGATTATAGAGGACAAATCCACTATAAACCAAGTCATATAAACATACCAAGCCATCGCAAGACCCACCAGCTCCAGATGCCAGGTAGAATCGTCCATTCTTGGCTCATGAAACTTAACCACCACGCGATTATCCTCGCTGCTGATGCCACCGTTGAGCAATTCGTAGTCTATGGTCTCGAGGGGGCTGGTCTTGAAGATTCGCTGACTAGAGATTATATCCCCTGCCTTTAGCCTTTCCAGATGTGACTTGGCGAAGCCCCGGTCGGATATTAGAGACTGCCACCGTTTACAGACACATTTGAATCGCCCCAAGGACTTGGCCGGCAGCCTCAAGAGTATCTCGATGACCATATCCTCGGCGAAACTTTCGGCCACTGCGGAGGCCGAGGTCCCGCTTGATTAGGCAAATGCTCCCTTCATTGGGCAGGTTTTGAGTGAAAGATGTGTTTTCTTTACACTAAGTCAAGAAGCTTACCCAGCACGGAACAAGACGAGGGTTGATCAGGTCTTCTGCCACGGATGGAAACAGGAGATCTCGGGGTCGTCCGAGCCCTAGATCATCTCGGATCCTGGTCTCGCTCGACGCGATCGAGGAGGAGGAGGTGGGAGGTAGAAGACAGAGGGTGAGTGGGGCTCGTTGGCGCGGTGGCGATCGCGTGTACATTCACACCCCCTCTCTCTCTCTCTCTCTCTCTCGTGGCTGGAAAAGTACTTTCTTCTTCACATGAGGTGCTGGTATGCTAAATATCAGAGGGTGAGAGGCACATTGCGCATGATTACAATCGAGATTTATGCGATTCACACCATCCTAACAAAAATAATTACAGACCAAGGCGTGTAACAAAAATTATAGACATTCCAATTTGATTATTTCATGACGGAGGATCCGTATACTTCTTCAATGCATATCTTTTTTATTTCATGCAGAAAGAATACGTTCCGTTTAACTGCAAATTTAGAAGAAATGAATTACACAAAGCAAAATAATAAAGTTACTAATCAATGACCACATCTCACGATAGACTCTTGACATTATCTATTTTCAAGATGGCTAGATACCTTCACGAAAAAGGAAACTCGAACGAAGATGGTAAAACCAAATCCACTAAAAGAAGGCTTTAGATTCTTGATGACTCACAGCGAAGATAGGGAGAAACAAGAGTTTCACATAGAAAGGTGATTCGATACTTTTGTAGCCCCGGATGGGATAAACCATAAAGATAGTTTCCTCCGGATTGAATAGAATTATCTGGTACACATCAACCTGGAAGACAATTTCTCCACTCTGTCCACGTGAGGGGGATAAGCCAGTATTTGCAGCCAGGTATGCCTTCAGTCGAGATATTGAACAATTTTGTCCACGATCCTCCTCTCTCGTACTCTTTTGTTATCCATGCCTTGAAAAGGTCATTATTGGTGCCTTGGTAGATGAACAGATTAGCCTTGTGAATACCAGGTCCCTCGAAAAATACATCCCCACCTATTTTAGGGATTGAAAGCACCTGGTGGAATTTCTTTCTTGCCAAATCAAATGACATAATTGTAGTCTCTCTCTTGTTTCGGCTCTGGTTAACCCCAAGGCAGTGTAAGGCCCCTTTCCAATAAACTCCTCGGTAGTTGGTGAGGTGGCATTCTTGTTGGACTTGCATACTTTGTTTGAGAAAGAAACAAATCTTGTGATGTCCGTTTGACTTCAATTCCTAGAAAGTAATGAAGATAGCCAAGATCTTTCATGTGAAATTGAAGACTCAGAGACTGGATCAGTTTGGAAAGTAACTGATCTGAACTACCAGTAAGCACAATATCATCTACATAGAGTAGCAAAATTATTGTTTCTGATCCAAGATGAAACATAAATAATGAGTGATCAGTGGTGCTACAAGAGAAGCCATTTTCAAGCAGAAAATTGCTAAATTTATCAAACCAAGCTCGTGCTGCTTGGCGAAGACCATATAAGGATTTCTTGAGAAGACACACATGTTGAGATTTTTGAGGATGTGTGAAACCTGGTGGTTGCTCCATATACATAATCTCATTTAATGTTCCATGTAGGAAGGCATTTTTAATATCAAGCTGATGAATTGGCCAATGCTTTATCATTGCCACAGAGAGAACAATGCGAATAGTAGCATGTTTAATGACGGGGCTAATGTTTCTGTGAAGTCAACTCCTTCTTCTTGACGAAACCCCTTAGCTACTAACCGAGCTTTGAGCTGTCAAGACTTCCATCAGATGCAAGCTTAGTTTTAAACACCCATTTACACCCTATGACATTCATTTGATCGGTTCGAGGAACTAATTCCCAAGTCTCGGTTCTTATATAAAGCATCCATTTCATCTGCATTGCTTGATACTAGCCTTTATCTGCCAATGCTGACTTAACTGACTTTGGTTCAATAGGAACTTTATATTTAGCCAAACATGCATATTTTGGATTTGGCTTGACAATCCCAGACTTCAGTCTTGTTTGCATAGAATGAATAGAGAGTGTACCTTGTGTATTGGATGAAGGATTGACATGTAGTTGATCTGTAGTGATCTCTGTTGGTAGTTTAGGTGGTTGAATAGGATATGCTTGTTCCTTAGAGACTGTATGCAATTGTGACTGTAAGAAAGATGCATTTGGTGACATTGCAGCAGGATCGGATGTATCAATGTGGGTTCTATGCAATACTCCACTATCCTACAAATGTCCTATATGTTCATTTGTGTGATACTTGACTTGTTATGTAGTAGGGGAGTCTAGAAAAGTAACTTCATTGATCCACTGTTTGTACAAATCAGTACCCTGATTGTACTAAGTTGTTAGTCGATTGGTGAAAGGAAAGACTATTTCATCAAACACCACATGACGACTGACATAGATATGCCCATTAGTAGGCAAAAGGCAACGATATCCTTTGTGTCTTTCACTTTGTATCCCAAAAATATACATGTGAGAGATTGTGGATCAAGTTTATGTTGTGCATATGGTCTGAGGTAAGGATAGCAGGCACATCCAAAGACTCTCAAATGTGCAAAGCTTGGTTTCTGTTGATAAAGTTTACTGTAGGGTGAGAGCATATGTAACTTTGGGGTGGGAAGTAGATTAACAATGTAGTTGGCTATGATGAAAGCATCCACCCAGTACTTTAATGGAACTTTAGCATGATAAAGCATAGCTAGTCCTAACTCAACCACATGGTGATGTTTCCTTTCAGAAATCCCATTCTGCTATGGTGTATAGGGACATGAGACATTTTGTTTGGTGCCACATTGTTGTAGATAATTCTGAAACTTGTTGCTACTAAATTCGCCTCCTCCATCACATTGAAAGACTTTGATCTTACGATCAAAGGCGATTCTCTACTCGTTTTGAAACATGACAAAGATGTCATGAAATTCTGATTTCAGTTTCATTGGATACATCCAACTATATCGAAAAAAGTTGTCCACAAAGATGACATAGTATTTGAATTTTCTGAAATGAATCAACTGGTGAAGGTCCCCAAACATCACAATGTATCTTTTCTAAGGGAACAATAGATGCATAGTCTGACAAAGGAAAAGGTAAAGCAGAACTCTCGGCAAACTGACAGCTTCTACATATGTTTTGAGTTCTTGTATTACATTGGATTAGATGTTGATTTTGCAGATACTTCAGTGTTTTGAAATTGGTATGTGCTAACCGCTGATGCCACATGTCTTCTCCTACAACTTTCTGTATTTGGGTGAAGAAGGCTTCTGTGATTTTTGGATCAACTCGATAAAGTCCCTTGACTTTCCTTCCTAGCCTCACTGTTGTGTTGGTGCAGTTGCCCTTCATATACACCCCATATTTGTCAAAAACAAATGAACATGGATAATCATCTGTAGTTTTGAAACTGAGAGTAGATTTTTCTTGATTTCAGAGACTATCAACACATCATTTAGAGGTAAAGAACTGCTTCCTATATGTAATAAGACATCTCCAACACATGAAATTGATAGGCATGAACCATTTCCTATCATAACAGTATCAGTTCCATTATATGAGGAATAGTGATGAAGAATACCAGGATCTGCAGTAATATGAGCTGTGGCACCAGTATCTGGATACCATTCAGTGCCTTGAGAATCTTGAATGTGCATTGCTGCTAAGGTAGTTGGAATTTCTTCAGCTTGGTATGAGTTATCAAAATGATACCAACATTGAAGAGCAGTATGTCCTGGCCTTTTACAGATTTGACATTCCAAAAAAATGTTATTTGATATTTTCTCATCCTGCACACACTTGTTAGATATTGAATTTTGGGGTGGATATGACTTGGTAGCTTGGTACCTTTGAGGAGGATTTGCATATGGTTGAAAACCCTGTCCATTGTTAGACCAATTTTTTGACTGCTTGTTATACTGATCCTCTTGATTCAAGTTCAAATTACTTATTTTGTAATTTTGACTTCTTCCTATTCCAGTATAACCATACCCATGACTCCTGTTGTTTATTGCATGTCCTCTGCCATAACTGTGTCCCCCACGATTATTATCTCTTTGGTTTCTGAAGCTAGAATTCTGCAGAACTTCAGATTTTCTTTGTCCATAGTAAGCTAGATTAGGATTATATTGACTTGAAGAATAGGTTTGTAACCTAGTTTCGAATCTTTCAAGTTGAGAAATTACCTCATCATAGTCTGGTTGAGGTTTTAGACAGTACATAGTAGTTCTGAAGCTTTCATATTCTGATCCTAAACCTTCGAGAACACCAAACATCTTGGTTATCTCATCAACAGGTTTCCCAATTGCATTAAGCTGATCACAAATGGATTTAAACTCCCTAAGATAAACAGACAATGTTTGATCTCTTTTCTGGCAAGCTTGTAACTTTCCTCTTAGCTCAAACCCCTTTGCTACTGATTTTTGAGTAAAGCGATTAATGAGTGTTTTCCATACCTCATATGAAGTTTCTAGCCTGATGATCAAGCTCAAAATATTCTCAGATACTGCTCCACTAATCCATGATGATACTAGTTGGTCAGTTTTTACCTACTCTGTATGATCGGGATTCACTGTTTCAGATTCATGACCTTCAAACTCAACATGCAACATTTGAGCTGGTGGTGGTATTTCTCCATTGATGAATCCAAAAAGATCTTGACTTCGCAAGAATCTGTGAAACTGCGCTTGCCATAGTAGGAAGTTATCTTCAGCTAACTTTATCATAACAAAGTTAGATATATTGACATGAATCGGAAAAGGATATTTCTATGTTCTTGCTGTCATTTTGTATTCTCAGGAACCTTGATGATGTTCGTTCACAGTCACGATCACCTGTTGATCTTCACAAGACAAAGTTCTGTGTGCATCACCACAACAAAATCTGGCATAGAACAATCTGAGATCTCTCAACAACAAGACCTTGCACCGTTCATAATCAAAAGGAAGATTCAATCAGTGAAAACTTACAAGCTGCTTCGATCTGCCTCAACTTCGATCTACTTCAATCTGTTGATATGCTTCGATCTGCTTTGATCTACCTCGACTTTGTTTGGATTTGTGAGCAATCGGTTGCTTGAATGGAATAGCCAACAAAGATGATTCGAGCTCTCAGAAGAATGGCTCTAATACCATGTGAAGAAAAAATGGAATGAACAGAGAGGAAGAACAACAATGAATCAAGAGTGTTTCTAATCCTCTGTATTATGTATTCACTGAACAAAATTGAATAAGAAGTTCATTTGAGAGCTTAGCTCTTCAGTTTCTCTTCCTCACTTGATTTATACACCATATCAAAAGTAAAAGGAAGAAGACCATGAAACAGAATTAACAAATTCTGTTAATCTTGTAAAACTGAATAACTATTTTTCAGTAATAAAGCACGTGGACACATGGGGCTCTAAGTTGTGCTTCTGATAGAGGCCAGAGTCGAGCTTTTGCCTTCATTGACTCTGTTCTTCTCAATGACTCCATATGCACGTGTAGTTGTAGCTGTCGACACACTTGTAGCAGCAACATAATCTTCAGGCTTTGTTTCCTCATCCTTATTCACTTCCACGAACTCTGTTTCGAACTCTGTTTCCTTATACTTTTGATCCTTAACAATATCATCCTCCAAGCATTGGATTTGAGCAAAAATGTCGCCATCTGAAAATTTTTAGTTTCATCGCCTTGTACTATATTACAGTCATTGGATGCAAAGTCGTATCCAAATCCATGGCAGCGCTTTGAGTCCTATAACAAGATCCGAATTGTGCAAATTCCTTGACTCCTTGGTGGTTGGGTTATATAGGAGGAATCCGCCACAGACAACGAAACAAACCAATCCATCGCAAGACCCGACAAGATCGGGCTGCCAGCTAGGATCATCCATTTTCGGCTCATGAAACTTCACCATTGAGCTACCATGGTCGCCACCAATGCCGCCATCGATCTCTTCATAGTCGTCTCAAGGGGGCTGCTCTTAACGATTCTCTGGCAAAGAATTATATCTCAGCTTTTAGCCTTTCTAGATACAACTTGACAAAGCTCGGGTTGGAAATTAGAGTTGCCACCGTTTGCTTACGCATTTGAATTGCATCAAGGACTTGACTGGTAGCCTCGAGAGTATCTCAATGAGGATATGTCAGTGAAACTTTCAGCCACTATGCACACCGAGGTTAGAGTTGTTTCGGCAAATAGTCTCTTCATTGGGTGGGTTTTGAGGGAAAGATCTGTTTCTTTGATTTTTGATCTATTGCTTAGCATGGCTTATATACTAAAGCATACTACCAAGTCAAGAAGCTAACTCAAGAATTATACCAAGTAGAGAAGCTTACTCGAGTAAGAGTGTCACATCCTAGATTTTCACTTCTGCTTTCAATTGAATAAATCGGGCCTTTCATCAATGCGCCTATAGTGCTATTCTTAGAGTTGATCACTCGTGAGATAACTAGACTATTTGGGAAGTCATTAATGAAATTTTAATGCAATAAACTTGAGGATTTGACCAAGAATTAGCTATTGACCATGCTCATCTGTTGAGATCATTTTGGCATAGTGAGATCGATTAAAAATCAGAGATAGGTTGGTTCGATTGAGATGCGTGGTTAAATGTGGGTGATTCCATTAAATTACAAAATTCTCGTCAATTGGCATTAGGTTGATTTTTTTATTTTATTTTATTGTTTTAGTACCCTATATCCGTATTTGAAATATCGAGATTTTCATGACCACCGAGAGTTGCCAATGTGTCGAAGAGGTTCATTGGGGCTCAAGAAAATTGACCACGATTCATTTGCACTAAAAATTTCTAAAAGCTACCCAATAGCCTAGGTTACGCTAAAATTACGCCAAATTGAAATTAATCGCGAATTTGAATTCGATTTTAGAAATTGAAAGTTCTGTCAATTCACAAATCATTTTAGGAACATCAATTTAGTCTCGAAGATTTTTCTGCAAACCGAGACTTTTTGGGAAAAAATTGAGGTAATGTCGTTTTTGTTTAGAAAATTCCGAGGACCGTTTTTTATCGCGAAATTGGGAATTGAGTGGGTTCAATTGGTGAGGAAAAATACCAATTTGATCATTGACTCGATAATGGGATTTTTTAGGAGCCGAATTGAGTAGATTCAAGGAGGATTTGGTGTCCAATTTGAGGGAAATCAAATGAAGTTCATGTGCACCCCTTGGACCCAACCTTTGGACCAACTCAAACTTCTAGAAGATGGCATTTTGGTCTGGAAATTGGCTGAAGAGGCCAGCTAGTGTGGTGGGCCAAAGCAAGGGGGACAAAAAGATGAGGAAGAGGCCTTGGTGGCTCCCCCCTCCTATCCAACCGGTCTCCCCCTCCTTCTGCCTCCCCTCTCACCCGTCGAGAACCCCATCCCAGCAACTTGAAGACCTCAGCAAACCGAGAATTTGATCCTTCCTTCTCCCCTCACCGTCACAACTGCTTGTTGAAGCTGGAGCCACCATCATGCTCCCACGTGCTTGCCTGCTCGTCGTGTGTTGCTGTCATCCCAGCCACGCCATCTCGCCCATCTCATGCAACCAGCAGGTCACCAGGAAGCCGTGCGTTGCCGTTGTGGATGCTTGAGTCGTCGCCAGCCACCGGAGTTGCTCGCCTAAGTTGCTGCAGTCGGTCCACCTCTCCCTTGTCGGTTTCACCTCAACTAGCCAATTGAGCCACCTTTCTTGGCCAAGATCACCATCGATCAGAGCTAAAACCAATGGGTATTCCAGCAGCTATTTGGGTCGTTTCTGGGCCGTTCTTGACCCCATTTGGCGAGCCCGCTTTGGAGTTTCTTGTTCCTGCTACGTCCCCGTCATTTTGATTTGAGTGGATCATTAATTAAGTGAGTTTAACTCACTTATCCTTGCTTAGTAAGTTAATGATGTTTAAGGGTTTATTAGTTTAGACTAAGTATGGATTAGGTGAATATTTAAAATAAATTAGCAATTTAATTAACCGTTATTGCATGTAAGTGGTTAGAGTAGTGTAATTAGAGCCTAGACAAGCTCTAGTATTTATCTAGAGTGATTCGGAAATTTTCCGGACTCGTCTCGGTTTTTAATTAGGCTTTACGGGCCTAAGTTTGCATTTTTGGTATTTAATAATTAATTTCTGAAATTATTTATTTATTTATTTATTTTCCGAAAATTTGACTAGAATAGCTAGTGACCGGAATTTTGTGTTGATTGTAATTGTGATTGATTTATTTAATTGACTGCTATTTTATGCAAATTTGGTGTGGATTATGATTTTGAGATATTTATCCCAAAATTTATTTGTTTCAGTAATTGTTTGGAAAGTAACCGAGTGTTAGTTTACACCGCCAAAAATATTTTGGTAAACCCTTTTAAATGGTGGGATTTATGGAAAGGAAAATATTATATTTTGGCTAAGCCTGATTGAGTATCCACACACGATTATTTTTATTGAGTATGATAAAAGTGGTGAATTTGTTAGATGATCAGGATAGTATACTATATCAGCCTACGGGCATTGATATGGCATATTAGAGCAAGCAGTATACCGGTGTGCTATATCAGCCCAATGGTTTGATATGTCAGCTTAGAGTGAGCAGTATACCTTAGCAGCTTTGGTGAGCATTTCTAGTATACTATATCCGCTTGAAGGCTTGATATATCAGCTTAGAGGGAGCAATATACTATTTATCAGCTTAATGCGAGCTATACTATCTATTTATCAGCTTAGAATGAGCAGTCCTAATATGATCGGACTTTATAGATAGTATTGAGTGGGCCAACCAAGGGAAGGTTGTGATGACATGTAATCGACTAAGTCAATTGATCGATGAGTCAATATAATTTGATTAATTCAAATGAGTGGTTGATGTGATTGGTGTATCTATGAAATATATAGACTTGTAGGAAGGGAATGAGGCCAATGTAAGTCCTCTGACTCATGATTGTGCTTAGGCAGTCCTTTGAGCGTATTTTCTTCCTAGTCAGGGCTTATGTCATGCCTTGATCCTTAGGCACGCACTCATCCCTTACCTTGGTCGATTAATAGCGACGCTTCAAGACGTGTCACCAACCCATTCCATTTTGTTATGCATATGCGGAAGCATATAAATTATCCCCAGACAATAAAACACTGAGACAGCACAGTAGGACTAAATTTCAAACCTTTAAAACATTCACTCTTATATACATTGCAAACCAGTGCATATATATAAGGTGAACTATTAAGTCAAATTCAACTTAAGCCAGTTTAAAAACAAGGTCTACAAACAGGAGTAGGGTTCTACAAACTACAGGTCCTTGTCCTCTTCTCCATCATCCTCCACACTTCAACTGGAGCCTTCAGCAGACTGCACTGGACTTTTGAGATCTTCAAAATCCAAGTCTCTTGCATCCAAGGACCTGAAATGGTTATTCAATAACCAATGAGATTACTTCTCAGCAAGTTCTACCTCATAAGACCCGATTAGTAAATCAATACACCATCCGGGTTGCCTATGCACTCACGGGTCAAAGGACTTATTGGCCTCAGATTCCACCTGCAAGCCAGTACAAATCAAATAGGCACCCACACAAATTCACACAGATCTAAGCATCGATCAAATCGATCTAGTCAATTACATGTCAATCATACCGTTCCCAGGTCAATCAATCAGTACCATACATTCTCCACAATGTATATCTAGTCATCGAGCACACATGCATTCTCTTAGGCACTAGTTCACCAAAGTGATGCATCAAATCACTGAGCCCACATGTCTCTTCCAAGATGCCACACTTGATTCCCTGGGCCCACATGCATTCTCTTAGGCACAAATTCGTCAAAGTGATGCATCAAATCACCGAGCCCACATGCCCTTTTTACGATGCTCAGGCCCACGTGCCTAATCTTAGGTGCTAACTCACCAAAGTGACGCATCAGATCACCAAGCCCACATGCCCATTTTACGATGTCATACTCTGTCACCGAGCCACGTCCATTCTCCAGGAGGACATACCGAGTCTCCGAGTCACGTGCATTCTCTAAGGCGACCTCTTCTTCAAGATGACATATTCAACCACCGAACTCACGTGCATTCTCCAGGTGATATTCCAATTCACTGAGCCCACGTATTTTCTTTCGAGTGATAACCAACTTACTTTTGATACCAATAACCAATACCCAATGATTTCTCAATCAAATAATTAACAATCAACTCAATAGGAATAAATCCTAAAAATTAATAATTAAATCAATTCCATACAAATTGAAGCTCAATTAAATAGACGGACTGCACCACAACAATCAGCATGAAATTCCGGTCACTTGGGTCATCCCGGTTGAATTTCCGGAAAAATAAATAAATAAATAATTAATTTCAAAAATTAATAAATAAATACTAAAAATCCAATTTAGGCCTGTAATGCCTAATTGAAGCCCAATAAGGGTCGGGAAAAAACCCGAGATGCATTCAATAAATACTATAGGCAATTCTTTAGCTAAGTACACTAACCACCTAACTAATATACAATTCAATTAACTAATAATTACTAATCCATTCTAATCTAACCACCTACTCTTACTTAATTAACACTAATCAACCCTTAAGTGCCATTAGCAAACTAAGAAAGCATTAGTGAGCAAAACTCACTTGATTAACAAGTTGATCAAACCAAAACGACGGGATCGTCGCGAGAATCAACTTTCCTCAAGGCTGGCCAAGCATCCGGGGTCGGGAAGCCAGCCAAAACGAGCCACGAAGCTGCTACCATACCCATTTTTCTCCTCTCTGTCCGCTGCTGGTTAAGGCCGAATCTAGGGCTGAGTCGAGCTGGATAGGGCCGGTGGTAGTCCGGCGAAGCTTCAACGGTCCAGGTGGTGGCGTACGGGGGCGAAGGGAGCTCTAGCGGTGGTCCACAGCGGTTGGGACGAGCTAGACAGCTCGCTGAAACGGCAAGCTGGGCAAGAGGGAGGCCGAGGGGTGTGGAGCAGCGGCGAACGGTGGCGTGCAGCATGGCGACGAACGGCGGAGGGCGGAGGCAGCGAACGACGGCTCCAAGCAACGTGTGGCTTCTCTAGTTCACTGGGTTTTGTTCACGCAACAACCGAAGATGGAGGAAAGAGGGACATCGGCGATGCAGGGGAAAAGAGAGGGGCGGAGGTGGTGTGGTGAGGCGCGGCTACTCCAACGGCGTGCAGCGGTGGACGACGGCTTGCATCGACGGGGCTTCTCTGGTCTTCGGCTTGCTGGGTTTTGAAGAAGAAGAAGAAGAAGAAGAAGAAGATGGAGAGAGGAAGGAGCTCGACGGAAGAGAGATGGGGGGGAAGGAACCGGTCTCTCTCTCTCTCTCTCTCTCTCTTTCTCTCTCTCCTTGGCCCCACCAACCTAGCTGTCTTCCACTCACCTTTCCTTGACAAAAATGCCCCTTCTAGAAGCTTTAAGATGGTTCAAATTGTTGGGTATATGTGGCATACAAATTTGCAAGAGAAATGGCACAAATTGGACCTCAATCCTTCTTCAAACAATTCAATCCAGCCTCTAAAAATTCAATCGTCGACTCTTCGATCGAACTAATATTCTTCCTCACTAATATAACCCACTTGTATCCCAATTTCACAATAATAAATGGCCCTCTGCAAATCCTGATCAAAAACGGCCTTAACTCGAGTTTTTCCCAAAAAGTCCCGGTTATCAGAAAAATCTTCTGAAACTGAATCGACGTTCCTAAAATGACTTGTGACATGACAAAACTTCCAATTTCTGAAATCGAACTCGAATCGGCGGTTAATTTCACTCCGACACATTTTTAGCGTGACCTAGGCTACCAAGTAATTTTCAGAGCTTTTTAATGCAAATGACTTGTGGTCAATTTTCTTCGAGCCACAATGAACCCACTCGACACAGTGGCGACTCTCGATTATCGTGAAAATCTCGAGAATTCAAATATGGACACAAGGTACCAAAACGACAGTAAAATCAAATTAGTGTCAGTCGATGAGAATTTTTCAATTTAGTGGATTCACCCACGATTGGCCACACATCTCAGTTGAACTGACTTATTTCTGATCTCAAATCAATTTTATACTGTGTCGTAATTGCCTCTAAAGATGAGCACGGTCGATAAGTTGATTCTTGGTTGAATTCTCAAGTCTATTTGCCTTAAAATCTCTTAATTACTCCCCTAGATGGTCTAGTTATCTCGTGAGTGGCCAACTCTGAGAAAAAAACACTATAATCGCGTCGATGAAAAGCCTAACTTATTCGGTTGAAATCAGGACCTGAAAATTAGGATGTCACAATTCTTCCCCTCTTATAAAAATTTCGTCCTCGAAATTTAAACCTTAAGCAATCCTTAGACAAAAATGTGGGGGTGTTGTGTCTCATCGAGTCTCACTTTTCCATGATGTCTCTTCAATCTCGTGATGTTGTCGGACCACTTTAAACAAGGAGACCATCTTGGTACATAGAATTTGCTCTTTTTGAACCAACAACTGAACTAGCTTCCCACGTACGACACTTTGTCGTCCATGCCTAAATCTTTAGGATTTAGCACATGGAACGAGTCAGGCTCATATGTCCTCGACACCGACACGTGAAAGACGTCATGCACTTATACCTACCTTGGCGACGATGCAAGACGAGACATTAGGATCCTAATTCTTTCTCTAGAATCCCTAAGGAACCTATGTAGCTCGATCTCAGCTTTCCCCTCCTTGCTAAAATGCAAGGTATTCCTCACTGGTGACACTTTCAGAAAGATGCTTTCACCAATTCAGAACTCTAAGGGCCTTCAAAGCTCAATAATTCAACTTTTCTAGCAATTCCGTGCGGTCTTTACTTTGACACTAATCTCGGCAACCGAAATCACTGACTACTGCACTAACCCTGGCCTGTGATATTTCTTTCCCTGACTTCATTCCAGCAATTGAAGTTCTGTACTCTCTGCTATGCACTGCTTAAGAAAGAACCATTTGAAAGCTCTGCCAACTTGGAATATCTGATCTAGATTTGAAATACAAGTCATCCCTGGCACTCCATGCTAATGAATTATATGATATACACACACTTCGGTATACCCATTCCAATCGAGATCTTTTCGTATTGTACTGAGGTGAGTTGACTCCGTCCATCTGTCGGCCACAACCTCATAAGGAATCAATACTCGTCTCGACTCCTTAATAAGCCGGTCTTAACATTCCATCATGCTATACTTCTGTTCCCACACAGGGCTCTCTCGAGTGCTTGAAAAAGCTTTCCCGACTTACATTACCAAATTCTCACTTACTGATACATCCAACACTTACAACCTGTTCGGCGATATCTATCTTCATAGCAGTCTACCAACCAATCTGATGTCGATTCTGACCTACTTCGAATTATCTGATCAAATACTACAATTGCTACAGTGAATTTCTGACAAGGTCTTCTTCTCAAGTTCTGTATTGTTTGACACCTATCATCACCCACGATATCTCAGCATTCTATCTTCAAAATCTAAAAGTCAACCTTTCTCTTACCGGTATCCTCTTACAGGATTTCTTGAACATCCCAATCTGTCAATTGAAACGTCTGCTTTTAACCTGAACATCCGGTTCAATTCTGAGAGTGGCCATAAGGTTCGAAAGGTGGCATACCTCAAATTTGAAAATTGAATCTTGAACTTTCTCAAGTAAGATCCATACTTTAACCAGCCCATACACAATTGAAGACTCTTGACTCAATGCATCATAGACTTCTTTTATCCTTCTAGGGTGATACTGGATATCACCATTTTAGTCCTCCCAAGGTTCTGATTTACAACATCGTTCCATATTCAACTCCTTCTGAGAGAATAAACACTTGAGACTTTAATAGATGATGAAGATATGAAATTTTCTCTCATACCAACTATGTCTCTAAATCATTAGAGTGAAAATTAATGTTGCGAATTTCCAATTCATGCGCTGGAAATTTTTAACTTATGAGGTCTCAACTGGCGGAACGTTCATGCAACAACCCTACCATATTGCATTAGCACGCAACCCAGTCTTCTGAACGACCCATTACCATAGGTCTCGTATCTTCCACGACTAGATGAAATGATCAATACAGGCGCGGTAGTCAGCTTCCATTAAGCTCTTGGAGACTACACTTGCACTTGTCTGTCCACACGAACTTTTCTTCTTTCCTCAGGAGTTGAGTCCTTGGCGGTACTGATGTTGAAGCTTCTCCCACAAATCCTCTGTAGTAACCTATGCAATCCACACAGCTTCTAATCTCTGACATCGTTGCTGATGCTGGTCCGCTAACAACTAATTCGATCTTGGCTGGGTCCATGAAGATTCCTTCACTTGGAATTACATGACCATTCTTAGGTGGCTCTCGTGATCCTCAGCACTTAATGAATACACTAGAACGTTGTTATACCACACGATCACCATTGATCTAGATATTCTTTGAACACTCGGTTTGTCAAATCTACGACAACGGTTGGAGCATTCGTCAAATCAAATGGCTTTACATTATTCTTACAAGGGCCAAATCAAGTGCAAAAAGTTGTCTTCAGTATAACCTCTTTTCCAAGTTCTCAACTGACGATAACCTATCCTCAAGTCGATCCTTGAAGATATCAACACTCTTTATAACAAGTTGCCTAATTCATCGATCTTTGACAATGAACACTTATCCTTACTTGTCACTTGATTGAGTCGACTACAGCTGATGCATAATTGCAACGAACCATCTTTTTTTCTTTCTCACTACGAGACTGATGTTTCCCCTAGATAATGCATCGATATGCATGAATTCCTCATTCATCAATCCTCACATCTGCACCATTGGTTCTATCAATTCAGACAACAACAACTGGTAAGAAGCTTTAGAGAATGGTTCTATCATGACTGCTAATTCAATCCCAAATTCTACCTCACTTACTAATGACAGGCCTAACAATCCCTCTAGCAACATTTCCAGGAATTCTTGGACTACCGAGGAGTCCTCAATTTTCAATTCTTCAATCTTTCTTATCTTTGACAATCGCCAAGTAACCTAGACGTCCTCCGTCTAACTAATGGATCGCCTCAAGTGACGAGATTATAGAAGTCAAGGACCCTTCTCGACCCTCAATAAAACTCGGCTCTTCTACCTGCTCTTGGAATAAACTGGGTTACTCCACTATAACAATTCATCACCACAAGATGCTCCAGAGTCAATTCTTTCCACACTTGACGGTAGAGTTGTACACTAACTGCCAATCAAGTATAACTCTAGTCAGTGGTTCCTTTTTTTTTTTCTACAACCTTAACATACAATTGAAATTCTATAATTTCATCCCCAATTCTCTGAGCCACCATTCTGATAAAATCACTTCACAATATTTTTTCCATCGATCAAAGCCTGGTCGGTTCCGTTCCTGTTTCTTTCACCGTCCTAGTGGCGTCCTATCAGTAATAGCAGTGTTAATGTTCTTTTTGAACTTTAATTGATAGTCCTTCATCTGATGGCCGTGTTGACTACCATCACAGTACATCCTAGCCATACTCAGACATAGGATTAATCCATGCATCCCTTCCGTACTTTTGGCACTCACTTGGTGAGTCCTTTATCTCTTGTCGGATGACAGCATGCACACTTACTTGCACCGAGGTCTGTCCAAAATTTCCCATGGTATTTTCTATGGCGCACTCCTATTGATCTTATCTTAATGATGGCAATGGTACTTGCAATCCCATCAGTGATAATGACAACTGCTATTGTGGTCCCATTGACCTTTTAGAATAGTTTCTTGCCAAATGACCCTATCGGTCACAATCAGAACAACCACCTATCCTAACATGGCACGGGGCCGATTCATGTTGTCTTCCATGATACACAACGTTCTAATTCGATGCTGACTTGTCCATCCCGTCTTTCCTAATGGGTGGAATAGAACATACTTTTCCGATCATAAACTCCTTTCCAAATTGATTTCCATCTCTACTGAATCTAAACCTTGTCTCGGATGCAACAGCTTGCTCCCAGATCACATCCCCATATTGAACCTTGGTAGGTGTGGCAATAACAGCAATTCCGGCACTGACGACAGTAACGGCAACAACGGTGGCTCGATCCTGAGCTTACTAGCTCAACAAGCTCCTTGGGAACACTTGCGCTTGAACGATCCCGCTGAACCTAGGATTGCTCAGTGCTGCTACACTCTCAGCACCGGCTTACGGCGGTACTCTTACACTCGCATTGGCCTAAGCCAGTGCTTTGCCACAACCACCTCGAGCACCAATCCTCGGTGGTGTTCTTCCCGAGTCACAGAGGCTAAAGTCCTCTTACTAGGAGCTCACATCTCTTGATCACTCATATTATAGGCTATATAGACACATGTTTTCAAATTCTAATACCATATTAGAATCCGAGTGATCCACAAATAAGCTACCAATCAACTATCACAAACATGCACTAGCATGAATTAAAAGTCATTCCTACTAACTATCCCATGACTCATCGCACCTTACCACTCCAACTACGACCATGCTCTGATACCACAAAAAAGGGGCTATCACATCCCGATCCTCAGGCACGCACTCATCCCTTACCTTGGTCGATTAATAGCGACATCCCAAGAGGCGTCGCCGACTCATTCCATTTTGTTATGCACATGCGGAAGCATATAAATTATCCCCAGACAATAAAACATTGGGACAGTACAATAGGACTAAATTTCAAACCTTTAAAACATTCACTCTTATATACATTGCAAACCAGTGCGCGCGCACACACACACACACAGATATATATATATATATATATATATATATATATATATATATATATATATATATATATATATATATAATGTGAACTATTAAGTCAAGTTCAACTTAAGCCAGTTTAAAAACAAGGTCTACAAACAGGAGTAGGGTTCTACAACCTACGGGTCCCTATCCTCCTCTCCGTCATCCTCCACACTTCAACTGGAGCCTTTGGCAGATTGCACTGGTCTTTCAAGATCTTCAAAATCCAAGTCTGCTGCATCTAAGGACCTGAAATGGTTATTCAATAACCAATGAGACACCATCTGGGTTGCTTATGCACTCACGGGTCAGAGGACTTACCCTGGCCTCTGATTCCACCTGCAAGTCAGTACAGTTCAAATAGGCACCCACACAAATTCACACAGATCGAAGCATCGATCAAATCTATCTAGTCGATTACATGTCAATCGTACCGTTCTTAGGTCAATCAATCAGTACCGTACATTCTCCATAATGTATATCTAGTCATCGAGCACACGTGCATTCTCTTAGGCACTAGTTCACCAAAGTGATGCATCAAATCACCAAGCCCACGTGTCTCTTCCAAGATGCCACACTCGATTCCCTGGGTCCACGTGCATTCTCTTAGGCACTAGTTCGCCAAAGTGATGCATCAAATCACCGAGCCCACGTACCCTTTTTACGATGCTCGGGCCCACGTGCCTTCTCTTAGGTGCTAACTCTCCAAAGTCGCATTAGATCACCGAGCCCACGTGCCCGTTTTACGATGCCATACTCTGTCACCAAGCCACGTGCATTCTCCAGGAGGACATACCGAGTCTCCGAGTCACGTGCATTCTCTAAGGCGACCTCTTCTTCAAGATGACATATTCAACCACTGAACTCACATGCATTCTCCAGGTGATATTCCAATTCACTGAGCCCATGTATTTTCTTTAAGGTGATAACCAACTTACTTTCGATACCCAACGATTTCTCAATCAAATAATTAACAATCAACTCAATAGGAATAAATCTTAAAAATTCATAATTAAATCAATTCCATACAAATTGAAGCTCAATTAAATAAACGGACTACACCACGACAATCAGCATGAAATTCTGATCACTGGCCATCCCCGTTGAATTTCCGGAAAAATAAATAAATAAATAAATAATTTAGAAAATTAATAAATAAATACTAAAAATCCAATTTAGGCCCGTAATGCCTAATTGAAGCCCAATAAGGGTTGGGAAAAATCCCGAGATGCATTCTGTAAATACTATAGGCAATTCTCTAGCTAAGTACACTAACCACCTAATTAATATGCAATGCAATTAACTAATAATCGCTAATCCATTCTAATCTAACCACCTAATCTAACCTTTAAGTATCATTAGCAAACTAAGAAAGTATTAGTGAGCAAAACTCACTTGATTAACGAGCTGATCGAACCAAAATGACGGGATCGTTGCGAGGATCGACTTTCCTCAAGGCGGGCCAAGCATTCGGGGTCGAGAAGCTGGCCAAAACGGGCCACGAAGCTGCTGCCATACCCATTTTTCTCCTCTCTGTTTGTTGCTGGTTGAGGCTGGATTCGGGGTTGAGTCGAGTTGGACAGGGCCGATGGTAGTCCGGTGAAGCTTCAACGGTCTAGGCAGTGGCAAAGGGAGCTTCGGCGGTGGTCCACAGTGGCTGGGACGAGCTGGACAGCTTGCTGGGGCAAGAGGGAGGTCGAGGCATGCGGAGCAGCGGCGAATGGCGGCGTGTAGCACGGTGACGAATGGCGGAGGGCGGAGGCAGTGAACGGTGTCTCCAAGCGATGTGTGGCTTCTCTAGTTCACTCGGTTTCGTCAAGCAACAACCGGAGATGGAGGAAAGAGGGATAGCGGCAACATAGGGGAAAAGAGAGGGGCGAAGGTGCGTGCAGTGAGGCGCGGCTGCTCCGACGGCGTGTAGCGACGGACGACGGCATGAGGCGTGCGTCGACGGGGCTTCTCTGGTCTTCGGCTTGCTGGGTTTCGAAGAATAAGAAGAAGAAGAAGATGGAGAGAGGAAGGAGCTCGACGGAAGAGAGAGGGGAGAGGGGAAGGAACCGGTTCTCTCTCTCTCTCTCTGGCCCCACCAACCCAGCTGTCTTCCACTCACCTTTCCTTGACAAAAATGCCCTTTCTAGAAGCTTTAGGGTGGTCCAAATTGTTGGGTATATGTGGCATAAGAACTTGCAAGAGAAATGGCACAAATTGGACCTAAATCCTTCTTCAAACAATTCAATCCGGCCTCTGAAAATTCAATCGCCGAGCCTTTGATCGAACTAATATTCTTCCTCACCAATATAACCCACTTGTATCCCAATTTCACAATAATAAACGGCCCTCTGCAAATCCTGATCGAAAACGGTCTTAACTCGACTTTTTTCCAAAATGTCTCAGTTGTCAAAAAAATCTTCTGAGACTGAATCGATGTTTCTAAAATGACCTGTGACATGACAAAGCTTCCAATTTCTGAAATCGAACTCGAATCGGCGGTTAATTTCACTCCAACACATTTTTAGCGTGACCTAGGCTACTAGGTAGTTTTCAGAACTTTTTAATACAAATGACCCGTGCTCGATTTTCTTCGAGCCACAATGAACCCACTCGACACAGTGGCGACTCTCGATTGTCGTGAAAATCTCGATGATTCAAATACGGACATAAAGTACCAAAACGACAGTAAAATCAAATTAGTGTCAGTCGACGAGAATTTTCCAATTTAGTGGATTCACCCACGATCGGCCACACATCTCAGTCGAACTGACCTTTTTCTGATCTCAAATCAATTTTATACTGTGCCGTAATGGCATCTAAAGATGAGCACGGTCAAGAAGTCGATTCTTGGTCAAATTCTCAAGTCTATTTGCCTTAAAATCTCTTAATTACTCCCCTAGATGGTCTAGTTATCTCGTGAGTGGCCAACTCCAAGAAAAACACTATAATCGCGTCGATGAAAAGCCCAACTTATCCGGTCGAAATCAGGACCTGAAAATCAAGATGTCACAGCTTAGGGGATTGAACTTGCTGAGACGTCGTCTCACCCTGTTGTAGGATAACATTTTCAGGCCCATAGATGGTAACTCCTCCTGAGCATTTTGGACAACCGGAGAAAGTCACAGAACATAGGTGTTACATTCCGTTTCATGGGGACCCTAAGGCTTGTGCACTTTGTGATCTTGGTCACTGCAGGATTACCCCACCAGATGCCCTATCGATACAAATAATGGTACCGTCAAGATTGTAACGGTCAGAGAGAGGGCCCCATACCAAAATTTGAGATACCTCTGTATGTGCTAGAGGATGCTTTTGGGAAAGGCACTGCAGATCCTCCATAAGGTTTAGTGGTCGACGCAATAAACCTGGATTTTGAAGATCTAGGAACTCTGGTGTTGTCAGAGGGAGGCTCCAACCAGGATGAAGAGGAGGTGGAGGACGAGGATGAAGACTAATAGTTGTTTGCAAACCCTCCTATTTTGTAGACCTGGCATATATATATCGACTTGGTTTGTGTATGACCTATTATGATATGTATATATAAGTGTGTGTTGGTTTGAAAAATTTATGGCCCTACTTTCCTATCCCATCTTGTTGTTATTTTGGGATTTATTTATTCGTTTCCACATGCGCATTAAAATGAATGGGTCGACGATGCGTCATTGGACGTCGCTATTATATCGACCAAGCAAGGGTGGGCATGTGCTCGGAAGATTGAGACATGACATCCTCATTTAGTGGCATAAGAGCAAGGTAGTTGGTGATTTGAGTGATAATGTGCGATGGTCTATGGGATAGTTAGTAGGAAATGCCTTTAAATTATGCTTATGCATGTCTGTGATAACTGATAGTTAGTAGGAAAGATCTTCTATGGCTAGTATTTTGGCTCCAAGATTGGTTGAAGGACAGAGTAATACCAGACCTCCTTATTTCGATGGAAATGAGTATGATGTGTGGAAGAACAAAATGAAGGCATTCATCAAATCCAAAGACCCTATGGAGTGGGATGTTGTTGAAAAAGGAATTAATTCAAAGGCAACACCAGCCTTAGACAAAGGGAAAGAAGTAATTGAAAAAGATGTTGATGAATCCACACAAGCTGAAATCATCAAGAGACAGGCTCTTGATGCAAAAGCAAATTATTCGTTATATTATGCCTTGTCTCCCACTGAATATAACTGAATCTCTTTTTGTGAAACAGCAAAAGAAGTTTGGGACAAACTTTATGTCACTTATGAAGGGACTGATCATGTGAAGGAGACAAAGATAAATATTCTACTTGGACAATATGAATCCTTTAGAATGAAGCTTGGAGAATCTATTTGTGATATGTTTAGTCGCTTTACAGAAATTGTGAATGGCCTTGCTTATAAAGGTCAACCAATTTCTAGACCAATGAAAGTCAACAAACTACTACGTGCACTTTCAAAGGACAGGAATCATATGAATACTTAAATCGAAGAAACTCAAAGGATTATGCCTCTATTAGTTGACAAACTAATAGGCACGCTTCAGTCATACAAAGTGGAGTAGATCAATGATGAAGAAGATCCAAAAGGTAAGAAATCAATTGCATTAAAGTCTAACGTTGATTCTGATGTTACAGATTCAAACGATGATAAGGATGATGAGGAGCTGGACCTTATGATAAAGGCTGCCTAAACATCGTGATCATGTGTTAATCGGCATGCACGCTGTGGATGGAAATATTTTCCTTGTGATTGTATTTGGACCATTGTGAAGTCATAGATTCGCCCATTGTGCGCTGGTGATTCAACATATACTCTTGTACAAGTGCTTTTATTGTGCATCCAAAGGTTAGTCTTTTTTTTCTCCCGACACTTTTATCCTTTAAATAGGTAAGATTTCTCCCATTAAATAGGTAAGATTTCTCCCATTTGTATAAGCAAGAGTGTGGAAGGAATATAATGAAAATCCACATCCCAAGTTCTTCACCACCAACATCATACGTACTCCTCTATATAAAAACTAAATAACTATATCCAATTGCCAGTACCCCTTAAAACTATATCTTGTCTTTTCTCCATCATCTACCAAATATATCCTACACACATGTTGTGGCATCCCAAAATTCATAATGACCTCTAATTACATTAAAGTCTATGAATAGGTAATGGAAGTACCATTAAGTTATTTTATGGCCATTTAATCCATAATTTGCAATAAGATATATGGCCAAGCTTTTAAGGGATAATTATGTGATAGGAAAGAAAATTCTATCATTGGCCATGTGCATCATAAATTGGAATGTATGGATTTGTGACTATAAGTTTAATGGCCTTATTATTTATGCAATTGGATATTTATTTAAATGATGATTAAGATATATTATAAAAATAAAATAAAATAAACTTGGGCCATTTAAGTTTGGGCTTTAGGCCCAAGTGAGATGTGCCTAAAGTGGGCCATAGGCCCGGCCCATAGAGCCCATTGGGCCGTCGGTGCATGGAGGGGGAGGAGGAGCAGCTGCATGGCCTCCAAGTGTCTTCAACAAAGGAGACACTTGTCTCCTTCTTAGGGACAAGTGTCCCCCATGCAAAGAGGGGGTGCATGCAAATATATACAACAAAAGAGAGAGAGAGAAAGTGAGAGAGAGAGAGTGGCATTCGGCCAAGCCAAGTGAGAGAGAGTGAGTTGCGAGAGAGAAGAGGAAGCCGAGAGAGGAGGAGCTCGCCCGTCGCCGCCCACACGCCGTCCGTCTGTCGCCGGTGTGCCGCCGTTCGTGTGGTCTATAGGCAAGTGGGAGTCCTCTAGCTGCTCTTGCATGTGTGTTTGTTACATGTATGGTTGATATAGTGTCGATTTTGGGTGATTAGGTGAAAAAAACCGAAGCTTGGATGGCTTGTTCTTGAGTGGTGTGGCTGTTTCCGCTTGAACAGTTGGAGTCAGAATTTTGTGAGAGCTTGCATGCATGTTTATAGTCCGATTTTGGCTTTGCTTTCTTCATGAAAGTTGTAGCTAACATCCTAAAATACAACATACTAAAATTTTGTGGAAAATTATGGAGATTTGGGGGGTCACAATCTCATCTTACGGAGATGTCAGATCTGGAATGTTTTCGCATGAATCCGCTTGAGTCAGAATGTTGTGAGAGCTTGTATGCATGTTTAGAGTTATATTTTGGCTTAGATATCTTCATGAAAGTTGTAGATGAAATCTTAAACTACAACATACTAAAATTTGGTGGAAAATGATGGAGATTTGGGGGGTTAAACTCTCATTCTACGGAGACCTCAGATCTGGAACGATTTCACTGACATCTTGATGAATTTGTGGTTGCATGTTGATTTGTGCTAAGAATCTCTCTTCGATCTCTTCATGAAAGTTGTAGGGGAAATTTTAAAATACAAAATACTTAAATTTGAAGTGAAATGAACAAGAATAACCTAGTAAATCGACTAGATCTTGAAGACGGTAATTCTGGAGATGTATTTCGGGACACCTGAGACTTCATGGACTTAAATGACGACTATACTCTGGTTATTTGACTTAGATCTCCCATGAAAATTGTAGAGGACATCTTGATGTATAACATATCCAAATTTCAGAGGAAACGAAAAAGAATAGGTAGGTGAAAACTCAGTATTTCGGAGAAGCACGTACTGGACGATTCGGTGATGGATGCAGAAGCTTCGTGAGACTGTAGAAACTAATCTAGAAAGAATCTGGCTTGGAAGTCTTCATGAAAGATGTACGAAAATGTCTTGGCTATAACATGGTAAACTTTCGTAATTTTTGGAGGTCGTACGGATATTTTGATCGAATTTCTTCGGAGACTGTGCATTCTGGTTTCATCCGAAAATTTTGTGCTGTTTTGTGTGGATTATGAAATTGTGTGGAATTCTCATTGGCTGTGTATTTTGCATGAATTCATTATCCTATTGTCTTATTTATTACTTGCCTTAATTTTATGATTTTTGAGATTATATAAATAATTAAATTTAATATTTTTGAAAATGGCACAAGCTGGAATTTAAATAAATGTATAAAGGGCATGATAAATGGATTATTTTAATTGGCATAAATTCCATGAAATTTTATTTTATAAATAATTGCACCATGTAGTATGTGTGGTGAGGTCTTGATGTATGCATTGAGATGCATGTGTGAATTCAATGCTGAACATGAGTGTTGATTGCCAATACATCATATGCCATGCTAAATTAAGACCGAAATTGGTGAACATGGATAATGTTAAATGAGGAGATTGTTGTGGCGGAGGATAATTCCCGGAATGTATAGAGATACATTGCTGGATGGCCCTGGGAGTTTCAGGATGCCCGGTGGTATACGGTATGTAATTCCAGGGGAGGCCTGATGGTATGTCGGTACATAATTCCAGAAGCCCTGTCGGAGGTCTTTGCCCGAGGGGAATGCCTCGCGATGCCAGGATTGGGGTGTGGGATGCCCGGCCAGGGAGTGTAAATGCCGGAAGCCCTGTCGGAGGTCTTTGCCCGAGGGGAATGCCTCGTGATGCCAGTTGGGATGCGAGATGCCCGGAATGTGGGGGGCCGGATGCCCGGTGGCCTGGAATGGCTAAATGCCGGAAGCCTCGGAGGTCTTTGCCCGAGGGGATGATGAAATAGATGATTTGAGAAATGGGTGATGTGGTGAACAAATTGAAAGTTAAAAGTACAAATTAAACCCATGGCATGATGATATGCATGATGATGATGGTGATGATATATGATATGGCATGATGATATGCATGATGATGATGATAATATGTGATGTGAAATGATGATGATCACCCATGGCATGATGATATGCATGATGATGATGGTGATGATATATGATATGGCATGCTGATATACATGATGATGATATATGATATGGCATGATGATATGCATGATGATGATCACCCATGGCATGATGATATGCATGATGATGATGGTGATGGTATATGATATGGCATGATGATATGCATGATGATGATGATGATGATGATGATATATGATATGGCATGATGATATGCATGATGATGATGATGATGATGATATATGATATGGCATGATGACATGCATATATGTTGTGATATGATGATGTCATGATGATGATGACATGTGTGATGTCATGATGTCATGATGATGATGACATATGTGATGTGATGATGTCATGATGATGATGACATGTGTGATATGATAATGTCATGATGACGACTATATGAGTATGAACATGATGATACACATGTATGTGTTATGATTTTGGTGATGATGCATGATAGTATATGCATGGCTTAGAGGTAAGTAACGCCTGCAATGCATGTATGACTTGTATGATGCATTGAGTAGTTATTGGATTCCTTTACCTGCTGAGTGGTTGTACTCACCCCTTTTGGGGACCAACATTTCAGATTAGTAGATGAATTGAGCGGTTGGATATGACCGCGAGGAGAAGGATAGCAAATGAGGGAACTTTTGGACGCCGACACTGATCGATGGACTTTAAGTATTCAACTGTTGGAGAAGATGTCGGTCATCCTTTGAAGTGTAGCCGAGTATAGAAAACTACGACATTTTGATGTACCGACTAAAGATGTCAATCTGCTCTATGTAAATTAACGTGTTCGGTTTTAACTTATATAAGATGTTTAGTAGGTGTGCATCGTTTTCTGAATGTAGGGAAGGGAATTGTTGGATATGCTTCCGTTATGTAAATTGCGCAAGGGACCGTTAATAAAAGATGTAAACCCCCATGGTTGTATGGATCCGCTGCAACTAAAAGTGGTATCAGAGTGATATGTGATTAGGAAAAGTAAATGGTAAGCGAACTGTGGCGACCCTAGCGGATCGGGGGCCGTTCGAGGGGTGCCACACATGTACATTTGCCCATTACATTAAACCAAAAACTATCGATATCAAAACTACGCTTCCCCACAATCCAAATTTCCAACATGGCATAAGAGCTCCTAAAGTCTATACATCCACATAAGTTTGGCACAAGTAGGTACTAATTTTGTTTTTGCACTCACTTTCTAATATTCTTGTAGATTTCTCTTTTGGCCACATCTTCCCAAGTAAAAGAACAGCCCAAATATTAAAACTTGTCACGAGGGGACATTCAAATATCAAAACTTAGGAAAGTGACACTTTTTTGAAAAATGGGACACTTAAGTGCCAAGTCTGCAAACCCCATCAAAAATCATACGTGGCAACTTTTTTATTAATATTGCTCGGCTATGTGGCTCATCAGAGAGTTGACTCAGTAAAGAAGTTCCAAGACAACATCGTTTTGGCGTGGATTTGAATTTTAATATAGATATTAATTAAATTTAGGAAGAAGATGAAGATTGTAAGCAGCTAAGAGCTCAGCCCTCGTTATCGCCTCCTCGCCATCGCCGAGAAGGGTCGGTGATGGTGGAGAGAGGGTTAGGTGGGTTTGCATAGCCTTGGGCAAAAGCTGGCAACCCTGGCCAATTGGCGATAAGGGCTAGGCCCTTACTTAAATATGGGGTAAAGGTTGCGACCCTTTCCTAGATTCGGTGAGGGTCGTTGGCCGTTGCCCGCTGTCACGACCTTCATCCTAGATCCGGGTGAGGGCTTGTAGGCCCTTGCCAACCCTCCCCCACCATTGCTAGCCCTTCACGATTACCGAAAGGAGGCGGCGATGAGGGCTAAGCCCTCAACCGCCTACAATCTTCATCTTCTTCATCTCTCTCTTTTTTTATTTTTATTTTTTATAAATAAAATATATATAGTTGTAAATTTAATTTAACTAATATTTATATTAATTATTTAGTCATGTCAACAAAACAGTGTTGTTTTTGCACTTGTCTAACCATGTCAACATGCAAAACGACGTTGTTTTGCACTTGTTTCGCTGGAAAACACAAAGTGTAAAATTTGGTTGGATTTTTTCGCCATTGGCACTCAATTGATCAATTTTACTCCGATTTTGTTACTTAAGTGTCACTTTTCTAATTTTTGACATTTAAGTGTCTCCTTGCGCTAAGGTTTGATACTCTAGGTATCTGGAATTCAATCTTCTCATGATGGCGCTTGGGTTTAGTCAATGATCTGATTTTGGATAGCAAAGGAGATTACTCAAAGCTATTGGATAAGAGCTCCCTCGAAAGGTTGTCCTATGGTCCTTTGACAAGAGCTCCCTCGAAAGGTGGTTTTTCAACATCAATATGGTCACGCTTCACTCATCTAGAAGTTGGCCCTAGGGCCCACTCCTCTTGGCTAGTTTGGTTTACTAGGGATTCCTCTTGGAGGTCATATGAAGGAGCTTGTCTTGAAGCCTATGTGCATCAAAACTGGCCATCATTCCTTTATTTTGGAAGACAAGTAGAAGGCCCATCCCCATTTGGATATGGAGTTCCATCAGAATTACAAATGCTCATGTCATGGGCTAGCTGTTCCTTGGGTGTGGAGTAGCCCGTATGGCGCCTAGTGAGCCAAGAATAGCAAACCAGCCTTCCTTCTATACTTGTTTATAAGAATGGTATGACGAATAGCATATTCGTATCATATTATATCACACCAAGCTTAGTTCGGGTATCTAGTCCATTGAGTGAGGCACACAAAATGCTTTAGGCACAATAACTAGTTTGAGCCTATCATAACCTTATCAAGAGAATGGCATTAGTTTTTGACTAGTTTTTGTATGGAAGGTCAACCCCGCCTTTAGAGTTCCAAAGAGATATAACAATTTTATACTAGAACTCCTAGCACTAATCGTCCTAACATCATTTCCATAGACCAATTATATTCATTCCTTCTTCATCACTCACTTTTCACTCGATAATTTTAAGCTTCACTCACGAGGAGACATGAGTACCGGATAATCACGTATTGTGACATTTCTTTCTATGTTGATTGGCTGAGACCCTTTTTGCGAGTCATCAACGCACTATTTCTGAGGGGAATGTGAGGATGCTAGAGAACATTAACGCACTCTCTAAGTGTGTTTGGGGAGCAGCTGGCTTTTCTTCTTTTCTCTCTAGGATGCACCACGTGGCAACATCATTATGATGCTGATTGTTCTATAGTCTTTGACAGTTTCTCTTTATTTGATCAGTTGAGTACCTGCCGAGCTGTGTTCCAAAGCCACAGCTTGATGGCAAAACTTTCCCTCGGTTCACGAGTTATCCCCATCCAGTTTGCTTCTGTCTTCGAGGCCCATTTGCAGTTGGGGTTGATTCCTCTCAAGCATGTAAGTTTGTTTGGTCTTTTATTTTCCTTTAACATCGTATTTGTTTGGATGCTTGTCGTCTCATCCCTTTCCTACAGGTGGGGCGGCCTCCATCCAATGTCGTGGAGGAGACCCATAATGATGATTTGCGATGGTTGAGCACGATGAGGGTCGCTTCCGGAGGGTTACATTCTAGTGAAATCCTCATGAGCGAGTGCTACCTTTCTACCAGAGGAGATGCGTCACGGGTTCTTGTTGCCCCTCTTAGAGATACTTTCGTGGACAAAAGGTCCCCCTCCACCAAAGCTTTTGGTTGGCATTCCTGGTCTCTAAAGATTTTGAGGACATAGATTATGCGGTTTGCTTTAAATAGCTCCCTATGATATTCATGATGGCTAGGGTGTTGAAATAGTTTTTTAAAATGAAAAAAAAATGTGATTATTGGATATGAAAAGTAGTGACTGTGAACATGAAGAGAAGTGATGATTGATCATGAAAGATGCTGACAGTGGGATAAAGTACCTATTCTCGATAGATGTGTTGCTTGGTTGTCTATAAATACAGCCAAATCATACATTATTCAACATTACTGTTCAATAACAACAACCTTCTCTTTTTCATTACTCTCTTTTCTTCACAAAATTCCTCTTTTTACACAAAAGTTTAACAAATATTCAAGGTAAAATTTCAAGAGAGAAATTGAGTAATTGCTAAGCTCATTTCTATGTGGCTTTGATGTATATATTGAAGGTAATTTGTTTTAAAATTAGCAACAACAGCAATGGGGGTAAATAATTCCTTGAGATATATATCATCATCATGCATCAAAGAACTATGAACTACCACTCCATCTTAATGAACAATCATATATCCCAACATAGGGGAAGATGAAGCAGGTTGGGCTATCAGGGTACATCTTTTGAGGCTAAGAAGCCTGTGGACCATCGCTTGATCACTATGTGAAGGCACATAATATAGAATTGATTAACCGCCAGTTAACTAAGCAAAAGGCTGTGCTGATCGCCAAGTTGATTGGATACGCAACTTAAGAGCCGTTTGAGCCCGTCGTTTTTTTTTTTTTGGTCGAAGAGCCCGTCGTTTGATTCCTGCTTCTTCCTTGCCTTTCTCTGGTGGGATGCTTCCTGTCCCAGTCGTTTCCAGATTTCATGGTGCTGGTCCTTCTGACTTAAATGGAGCTGGCAATTCTCTTGTGGTGGGTATTGGCCCTTGGATTCCAGCCGGTGTGGCGTTCTCTAGATGGTAATAGCAGAGTGATTGCAAATTTCCTCTTTCTTTTCTTTTTTGTTTCGCCATTAAGAATACATTTTAAAAAAGAACCGTTAAGAGAGTTGATATGGCGCTTTTGCTGATGGTGCATTGATGGTCGGGCGCCAATTAAGACATCTAACAGCTAGCTAACGATATTAGTGCCAAATCGGCAATTTCCATCCGGTAATCTTGTGAGACCTCACATCGAGCCAAACTGAGATTGAGGTACTTGATGGAAAAATATAAAGCTTGGTTCCTGCGGTGTCAATGATCACGAGTCACGTGTATTAGAACTCAATATCAGAATTTCTTCCACTTTCCTGTTCCGGAATCCATTGATGAAACTGCTTTTATGAGCCTTAACCTACCCATTTACTTATCCTGAATTGCGAATTAAGTTGTCATCAATCATTACCGACAAAACCAAGAACTTTGTCATGATTCGCTTGTGCTTAACTGAGAACTGTTGGAGATATGCCAGGATCGGACTTGAAATCGTGATCGGATCAACAAGGTTGTGATGATTTCAATCCAGGATTTCGGGCGATTATAATTGATAGATTATATCAATCCAAGATTGGATTTGATTTAATGTATCTTCATTTATTTTTTCCACAGTTAGACATTCATTGTACTATAAATAGAAGCTTGTACAATGTAAAATATACGACTGAATATACAGAAATTATAAGTCGTTCCTCACCTTCTTGGCCTATTCCTCAAACTCTGACAAGAACCAGAAGATCAGCTATCCTGAGGACAACAATTTGAAGAAGAGTGAAACAGGGTTCTATCGCAGGCACTGTAACAGGAGCCAAAAAAAAAAAAAAAACAACCCTCAAGCCTTTACGAGTTCAATGAAGCTCTCCAGATTCTTCAAAGATGACCCTCCATCACTCACACTCTTCCTGGCCATCTCCTTCATCCTCTGACAATTTGCCTTTATCTCATCACTCCCAAGAACTGCTAGTATCTTTGTCCTCACTTCATGCCTAGTTATCACTCCATTTTCATCGCCATCCACTCCTAGACCCACCCTCCACACATCACATACGAAGCTCCTGTTCAGCCGCTGATCTGCAAAGTACGGCCTGCATAGAAGTGGGACCCCATTGCTCAGGCCTTCCAGTGTAGAATTCCACCCACAGTGAGTGAAGAAGCATGCCACCGAAGGGTGTGCTAGGACCTTCTCTTGTGGTGCCCACTGGATCACCTTCCCATTATTCCTCACCCTTTGAAGGAACGTGCCGTGGAACTTGTTGACTGGCGCATCAGTCATGTCTGGGCGTACGACCCACAGGAATGGTCGGCCGATCTGCTCGAGGCCGTGGGCAAGCTCATAGAATTGGTCCGGGCTGAAGATTGTTGTGCTTCCAAAGGCTACATAGATGACTGACTGGGGTGGATGCTGGTCCAGCCAGTTCGAGCAAGTCGAATCCTCGTTCCACAGGCTTCCTCTGCGATGGAGTAATCGGGTGCTCGCTAATAATGGACCAACTGGGAGAACTCCGGGAATAATTCCACAAGCCGATGCCTCAAGTTCATGGAACGAATTGCAAAGATATGAGGTTGAATATGTGCTGTGATGGACGATGGTCGACGCCCAGTTGAATAATACTTTCTGCACCGTCAGGTCTGCAGGGAAAGTCCAGGTGAGGTCATCGCTCTTATATGAGGGAAGGTCCTTCGATAATGAGATCGCATCATTCTTCAGAGCAATGCCTGCATGAATTTTTTAGGCGAAATTAGATTATCTTTTAGACTACCTGTTCCTACAAGCACATAAGCTAATTGCACGATTCTTTAATGTGCCCCCTGCCAATAAAGCAATCGAGAGAGAGAGAGTACACATATTAAGGCTTCTCTAGATTTGACTATTCATGGGTTCTGGCTCTGGGTCCTTACCCTCGTTGTCTATGACTCCACCCTCAATCAGCTTTGGAATATGAAGTATCAAGGCCAGAGACGAAACTGAGGCGGGCCAAAATCCAGCTCGCTTGATACCCATCCTTTCGGCAACTTCCATTGCCCATCCGGCATTAAGGTCTGCAATTACAAAGTTGATCTGCTCATCTTCATTGCCCTTTGACTGCTGCTTCACTTTCTCAAGGAACTCCTGCAAATAACCTGGCATCACTCTTGATATGCTCTCCACCAGCTCCGCCCAGTCCTTGCGCTCCTCGTCAGTCTCGAGCCCATCTGGAAATGCAACGAAATCAATCGGATTCGATCCATCATCTAGCTGGTTTGCGGCCATCACTTGCGCATGAACAGATTCGGTGTTCACGACGGTAACCTTGATGCCATGATCAGCAATACAGTGGGACAGTTTCAGGAGAGGAGTGACATGACCTTGTAAAGGAAATGGTATACATAGGACATGTTTTAGCTCTGCCATTGTTGACAACAAATGAGGGACAGTTCCTTCGCACGCTTTCCACTGGCTTCCTAAAGCTCAGATTCGACTGTAATTGTCTCGTTATGAAGTGACTCTGAGGGACTTTGGTACTAGGCTTTCTGTTGAGCGAGATCCACACGGAACTTCTTACTAAAGCAATCAATTTAGTATTTTGGCAGCAATTAAACTACATCCTTAAGTCGTTATGACTTCGTGAGCTAAAGATGTTGATGATGTTCATTAGGTTTTAAAATAATCGAGGAATGGGGCCACATATAGTCATTAGGTTTGGAATAGCTGGAAGTCCACTCTCTAAGAAACGATAAAGATGAACCACAAATTCTACAAATGAGTACAAAAATCATGTGATAGATAAATAATTCCATGCACCATAAATGTAAGCAACATTGACCAGTAACGAGCAAGTATGCCATGTGGCTAAAGCATCAACTAACCCATCAAATCTGTTGAGCGAGATCCACACGGAATCCATTACTAAAGCAATCAATTAAATATTTTCGCAGCAATTGAGCTACATCCTTAAGTGGTCCCGCCTTTGTGAGCTTTCAGCTCCACAATTGTCAAGTTGATGATGTTCGTTAGATTTAAAAATAATTGAAGAATGGGGCCACATATAGTCATTAGGTTTGGAAAAGTTGGAAGTTCACACTTTAGGAAACGTTAAAGATGTACCACAAATTCCACAAACGAGTACAAACATCTTGTGAAAGATGAATAATTCCATGGACCATAAATGTAAGTAACATTGGCCAACAATGAGCAAAGTATTTCATGTGGCTAATGCGTCAACTAACCTCAATCATGCTGTCAAATTTGCTGAGTGAGATCCACACAGAACCCATTACTAAAACAATCAATTTAGCATTTTGGCAGCAATTAAACTACATCTTTAAGTCATTCCGACTTCGTGAGCTATTAGCTCCACAATTGTCGATAACCCTACTAAAGATGTTGATTATGGTCATTAAGCTTAAAAATAATTGAGGAATGGGGCCACATATAGTCATTAGGTTTGGAATAGTTGGAAGTCCACTCTCTAGGAAATGGTAAAGATGAACTAGAAATTCCACAAATGACTACAATAATCTTTTGATGGATGAATAACTCCATGGACCATAAATGTAAGCAACATTAAATGGCAACAAATGAGTATTTCATGTGGCTAACGCGTAGACTAACCTCAATCAGGCCGCCAAATCTACTGAGGGAGATCCTTGCGGAACCCATTACTAAAGCAATCAATTTAGTATTTTGACAGCAATTGAGCTACTTTTTTTTAAGTCATTCAGACTTCATGAGCCATCTATCACACCCCGATCCTCGAGCGCATGCCCATCCCTCTCTGATCGATAAAATTTTGCGACTTCCCAGGACGAGTCGCCGACCTTTTCTTTTTATTGCACATGAGGAAGCGAAAATAAATCCCCGAACAGTAATCATCTCAGGATAGAAAAACAGGAAAACAAATTCACAAACAAACATGTTTTTATAAACATACTGAGTCATGTATAAAGTCTGTGATCAAAAGACTACAAAAGACTATCTTTCCAAAAAGAAGCGGTCCTAATTGACCTACATTTCAAATCACTTCAGCATGGCTCCAGGTCCTCAGTTCTACAATCCTGAAAATTGAGCCCACAACAGGGTGAGATCTAAATCTTAGCGAATTCACGCTCTAAATTCCGATTAGGAGGGAAATATGCTAAGAAGCGTCCTAACCACACAATCATACAATCATGGAGATTTACCTCGTTTCAAATCCACCCTGTAGGTTAGTACAATTTATATCACAGACAGCAAAAGAGCATAAGCAACAAATATGTTCCAACAACTGGAACGCCACACTCAATTCTCAAACTAGTACCAAAGTCCTAATTATAGGGCCAAACCGTTATGACACGTCCCATACCGTGTCGCACAATTTTGTCCCATAATCTAACACATTCACTCAATTAATCATGCGTTCCTAGTTTTGATCTCGGCATATTGCACGGCCTACTCTATGTTCGGCAGTCTTTTGGCATTGCCAAGCTTTGTCTCACACCATTGAGCACGACACATCTCTATCAGACGGTTTTCTCGAAAGAAGCACGTGTCTAGAATTTACTGTGACCGGTTTCCCGTTGTTTAGGGGCGTCCCATATAGGGGTTACGTCCAGCTCAATAGCCCGGGATGGTTCTCTTAACCAACACATGACAATTCTATCTCGGCCCAAGACACCGTGCCTTGCACTCAAAGGCTTCTATTAAAATAGTAATCCTATCTTGTTTTCTTTGGATTAGAAATACCCAGTAAAATAGTCGTGTGTAGGTACACGATCAATTTGACCCAAAAAAATTTGATATTTTCCAATTTAAAATCCCATTGTTTTATATAGTACATAAAACTATTTCTGGTGTCAAAATCCGACACTTGGGATTCCCTAAATAAATATTGAAAATCCACAATTTTTGAACTTAAATACCAAAATCCAATCAGCACTCAATTTGGCATAATTTAACACTCAATTGCAGAAATTAACCATACCATTGCAATCGGCAAGAAATTCCGGTCATCGTCTATCCCGGCCTAATTTCTGGAAAAATAATTAATAAATAAATAATTTCTAAAATTAATTAAATAAATCAATTTAAATTCTAAAACTACCAACCCAGGACAAAATCACTAAATTAAATACCGATACATGTCTGGAAAATTCCCGAACCCTTCTAGATAAGTAATGCAATTTATCTAGGCCTTAATCTAATCTAACCATCTAACATGCATAATTGCATAATTAAATCACTAATTTAATCTAACTAACCACCTAATTCCTAATTAAATTAAACTAAACACTCCTTAAACGTCATTAGCCTACTAAGAAGAGTTTAGTGCATAAACTCACTGGTTTATTGCGGAAACCGGTTCACCGCGACAACGGCGTAACGACGGCCGAAAACCGAACTTTCGGTGGCGTCAACAGACTTGGACCGGGCTTAAAGCCGGCCCAACACAGCTCAGCAAGGCTGAGCTTCGGCCTTGGGCTTCTGCAGGGACTGATGTTCGCAGGCTTGGGCCGAAGTTGGGCTGAACGGGCTTGCTTCTTGGGCTTCAAATGGACTGGAATAGAAAATGCATGGCTGAGCTGGGCTGCTGCTTGGTTCGGTGGACTGCTCGTATTGGGCCTGAGGACAAAGAAGCAGCAAGGGCTGCTGCTGGGCTTGTCCAAGAGCTGGCTTCGCTGGCTTCAATCGGTTGACGGTGGGGGAGACTGCAGGTGAGCTGATCCGCTGAGATGGAGACACGCAGGAGAGGAAGCAGCGTCGAGCTGGGGAAGACGCGGCGCTGGATGAGGTCTTCGGGGGATGCTGCTTCAGTCAACAAAACCGAAAGTCCTCGAAGGAAATGAAAGCAGGCTGATTCGGTGGGCTTGCTTCTCGGTGGGTTCATGTGAGCTTTGGCCTTCGGCAGCAAGCTGTCTTCGGTGGAGATGGGAGAGGATGGCGTGATGATGGTGATGCACGCAAGGTAGAGAGAAAACGAGCAAAGATGGAGAGAAACGTGGGGTTGGGGCCGAGCGAAAGAAGACACGGGGAAGCGATCGTGGCTGAACTGCTTCAGTCGAGGGTTGAAGGCATTAATGCGATTCGATTTGTGTGAACTCATGGACTTGTATAGTTACGAAAGGATACAAAATTTTGTGGATTTGAAACGAAACTAAGTAGAAGATGTTTGAAACTATTAGACTAATTAACGACATGGATCATAACTTAATCTTAACTATTCTCGAAGCGCCAAGTGTCGACCATGAAGAAGAATGTGTGCATGGGAGCCATGACATTCATCTCTTCCCTCTCGATTTCTTTCCAACCCGAAGCCTTCAGAGCAATTTGTTGAGAGAGTGGGGAATGTCTTCTTAGTGCGGGAGATGAGGTATTCATCCACAAAGTAGCGGACATAGCGCAGTTCCCATGACTCCGGGAAGATCTATTCTCAAATCAGTTGCCCGAAGAGATAAAACATAAATCTTCGCTTTTCTTAATGGAGAGTATCCGGCAAATTGGAGGAAAAGTTATAAAGAGACTAACGGTTGAAGCAGCTTGTCGCGCATCCATTAAGAAAATGAACATAGACCTCGGTAGCTTTTTTTATGATAATGTCCCCGTCAACAAGAAAGGTAAAAAAAAAAAAAAAGTGAGAGAGTCGGGATGTGACTTGATTTGCTACGACACAGTATTTTCTTAAAAACAGCATTTTTGGTAGCTGGATTTTGGAAGTCTCCAATAGTCCGAGCGTGTACAAGTTTTGAAAGCAAGATATACACGACTTTTGTAAAACTTAATAGCTTCTACTTCCATGGAAGCTCGAAAATGTCAAAAGAATTTAGGGCCACATTGAGCTGAGGCCTCTAGAAGTAGGAAACTTTCCTGTATGTTATTGCTCTGTGGCTTGAACCTGTTGGTTATGATTCTCGTGTTCTGTTATCTCAGCCTTATAACAGCAAAGCCATTCCTAAATTCGGAGATTGAGACGAGACAAACCCTTCGTCAGCTGATGGATACACGCATGTATTCAATCGAGTGGTGGAGGAGAAGAAGGGCGCCGCTGGAACAGCACCAGTGACTACAACCGAGACCCTTCATTTCAATGGTCAGTATTCGCGTGCTGATCCAAGGTCCGAAGTATGTGATGCTTTCACAGTGGCTCTTCATTTAGCTTTAGGGCTCTGTATTTTTCAGTCAATTGAACGTGTCCATTTAAGATGATGGTCTCCTTGACTCTGCTTTCGTTATCTCCACGTTGGAGTCTCAAGGATGTTTGCGGTTTCCATGGCGAGGAAAATGATATCTTAGCTGCTCAGAAATGCACCACACCCTGTTTATCAATTCGCACAACTTGGGCGGGATTTGTCTGTACTGAGAGGAAATAGTATGCGTAGTTTATTTTATCTAGTGAGCATTCGATGTAGCGACAACATGTGACTTGAATTAGGGGTGAGCAATGGTTTCAGATTCCATTCAAGTTCCTTCTTGATCCTGGAACTTACCCATTGAAAGATGTTTTTCATTTTTTTTGAACTTGGAACCTACCACGCATTTCTTGAAAACTAGAACCTACCTTGTCACAGGTTTTAGGATCTACCCAAAATCTACCTAACTTATTAATTGATCAATTGTAGTAAATCATCATATTTAATAATTACCATTTGCTGATACAATTTATTGACTACAATTTATCTTTAGACTCACAAAAAATATGAAACACTAATAAATTACAAGTCTTAATCATAAAATGGAAATTCTAACTAGTTATTCCAGCTTATACACTTATTATTGAACATCATGGAATATTATAGGATTGCATGCAGATATAGACAAAGAAAAACACAAAAACTTGTTTGATTCTAGGTTCTAGATTCTAAGTTTCAAGTTCCACCAACCTATAATCTAGAACCCATCCAGTGAAACAGATTTTCTAATTTTGGAACCAACCCTGCATACATTTAAATCAACAACCCTGCATACATTTAAATCTAAAACCGCATAGGTTACTATCAGTCAGGTTCCAAGCTTTCAAATTCCAAAATCTACCTTGAAACCATGCTTCTAGCCTGAAAAAAAACAAATGTTGTGCATTCATTAAGTTTTTTAGCATTTGCCAAAATCTGCATTGCCTTGTATTGTATTCATGCATTCCATTTGTATAATGGTGATAACACACAGCTGAGTTCGTATTCAGCTGGCTGCTTCTTCTAACTGATTAGGTGAGGAACGAGGCCTTTGAGTTCATAAAAAATAACCTCTGTTCAGGCTAGCTGTCATTTTAGGAACATCAGAGCACTAGAGTGACTGTAGTGGATCTTGGAAAGAACCTTTGAATGCCATAAAACCGCAATTAGAGCAAACTGCGGCTGCTAGAGCAACCATTGCATTCGTCGATCACAAACCGCTCAAAGGCAACAATGCTACTTTTCTATGCAATGGCTCGACTTCATCAGGCACATGTCTTGTTTTATGAAAAAAAATTGGCGGATATGCAAACATAGTGGAGTTGCTAGAAAGAGGAAAATGGTGAATACAGTATCACTACATTCCAGCACTTCCATTGAAATTGTTAAGAGACTTTAATTTTCAAGCAATACAGTATCGCTACATTCCAACACCACAACCCAATGATTCAGATCAGCAACTACCGAAAGACAGACCACTTGCTGAATCTCCCAAATTCACTCGCGTAGAGATAAAAGTCGATTTACCCTCCATGTACTTCTAGGGGTCTAGGCAGTTTGGAGCAGATAAGAAAAATCAGCCATAATTGACCGAACCTCTTAAGCTACAGCCTTGTATCAGGTGTACCTTCCAGAATGCATTGGCGACACCAAAATAATTTGTCCAGCCGAGGAAGCATGATTAAGAGCCTTTGCTTGCCAACATGGCAAAATTTTTTAAACGAATCTTCCTCGCTTGATTATATCCAAATAACTTCTTCGAAATAGATGGTCCATGGCGCCAAGGCAATTACCAATGAGGACAGTATTGGATACGCATCCAAATGAAAGGTAGTGAGCATTGCTGACTTTAATGATACTCTTGCTTAAACGTTAAAACTCAGAACCAAGGAGGTCCAAGTCAAAGACTTCCTTCTAAGGAGGATATCTATGATACTGCTAAGATGACTTTTGAGGCTTTTGTTCCCGTGCTGTACATAGATGCAGGAGATGAATATTTGAGAAAATAAGTTCTACTTGAAGTGCATCTTGCCAATTCATGGAGTCATACTTATGTTGGGGTGTGATTCATATTCCCATTGACAGGATGGTACGGGGGTCTCATATGTTATAGTTTGATCTCATATTTTATTGGTAGTTTGGCCTTGGGCCCAAAAATAGCTACTAGGTATACATAATCTCTTTCTCTAATACTTTAGGAATGTAATACGGAAATGCGAAGTGCTAATTATAGTGGAATCCTTTGCTAGAGGTAGTTTAAGGTGAACTAGGACAAAATCTCATGTCTCGATTTTTCTTTCCCTTTTACTCTCTCTTTCCTTGTGATTATGAGCCTAATCTTAACAGCTTGATGTTGTTTGGTGGATCCACAGCCATTGGGTGTCATCAGCGGAATCAAGAGTTACAATGTTAGAAGTAAACCGAGAAAAACGTCGGTCATCCCAACCAAAGACAGACACACGTACTAATCCAAAAGGAACCCACAAAGAAGAGAACAAGGTGCCTCAAGTAGTTATTCAGGCGCCCTTGACTTCGCAATACATCAAACTCGGCATCCAACTCATGACTAGCCCTCTAGGAAGCTTTTCTTCTGCAGGACAAGATCCAAACTTAAACTCACTATAATTAACCCAGAAGAATAAACCAACTTTCAAAAGCATGCTTTATTATCCATCTAAAACAAACACTAAAACGAGATAGACAGTACCTTTTCCTGATAAGATGGCTATTGGCTTTCTTATATGAAGTTTCCCTTCTTTACATGCTGAATGATTGCCGGTGAGGTCACTTTTCTCCATAGGCTCCCTAACACGAGACCTATATTGATTGCAGCTTTGCTCCATTAGGTGAAACTAAACTCTCAACATACACTGTGAAGGCTATTATGTCCTCCTCCACGAACCTCTTTGTCATGACATTTCTCAGGATCATAGATAAGCATGTCCCACCAATCAAACTGAATGCTACCTTCCCTGCTCTGGTAGAGCACAATGGCTTCATGTAGCAATAAGTGATTAATGTCTGATTCAGGAGACCAACACTACACAACTTTGTCCAAGACGATCTTCCATCATAGTGTCTCATTATCCATGCTATCATGTCCACATTCACCATGGTTTCAAATAAGAGAAGGCATTCACCAATAACTCCTAATACTCTGAATTCAGTACCTTCATCGGCCTCTGGCAGCGGCAACAACGCATCCTCAAACTTCTCTGTGTTCATGCTGAACGAAACAATCTTCTTGTGTTCCCAAGTATCTCTTCCCCCAACTAGCCAATGAAGAAAACCATCTGCATAGGTCCCGACGTCCGGGGAATACTTAAGGTCATCATGCTTGTCATGGACTCTCCTCCACGAACCAGTCTTTAGCGCGAAAACATCGAACACGTTATATACCACCGGAAACCCATATGCATCCCTAAGGCGACTATGCCGCAATATTTTGTAATCATCAGTCGAGGGATCATAGCCAAGTCCGCAAATGGTCATGCAACCAGCGTTTGGGATGTTTCTAGACTCCCCTGTTGCCGGGTTCCACAAGACAACAATCCGATGATCGTCGTACTCTAAGCAGACCAAACCGTCGCAGTATCCGACAATGCGGGGCGACATCCGTTGGGAGCTTCCACCGGAGGCCGAAGCTGGGTTAGAGGCATACCTTCATGACCAGCACGATCATCATCATGGAGTGATTCGCAGCTCACGGACTGAGGAGGGTTGGTGGCGAGGAGGATTCTTGGGGAAGAAGCGGAAATCTGAAGATGGGTCTTGGCGAATTGGGGAGAGGAGATCAGTGAGTTCCATCGCTTGCACACGCACTTGAACCTGAGCAGAGATTTCACGGGAAGCCGCAGGAGGATTTCGGTTTCGTCGTCTTCGCTGAGAGTCGACATGGCTACCTCTCTCCGACCTCCCCTGTTCCGACCACATGGATCTCCTCAGGCGAATCTTAATCGAGGATTTTGGTGATGATTCCGGGGCCAAGGTTCGGAGTAGGAAATTTCTAAAAAGCCCCATAAATTGGAAGCTTTTTCTAAATCGGCCTCCATATTTGGACTTTTTCCTCAAAATACCCTTGAAGCGAATTGTTATGTTCCAATTGACATCCTCGGATTATGGTCGGTGCTAAAAACCACCGTCCGGCAGGCAGGCGAGCACGTGAGGATCACGTGTCAATCCTTGGCCGGTGGTACGATCGAGGCTGCCCAAACACCGTGATCACGTGTTAATCGGCGTGCACGCTGTGGATGGAAATATTTTCCTTGTGATTATATTTTGGATCATTGTGAAGTCATAGATTCGTCCATTTCGCGCCGGTGATTCAACGTATATTCCTAGATAATTGTTTTTGTTGTGCATCAAAAGGTTAGTCTTTTTTCTCCCGACACTTTTATCCTGCAAATAGGTAAGATTTCTCCCATTTGTATAAGCAATAATGTGGAAGGAATATAATGAAAATCCACATCCCAAGTTCTTCACCACCAACATCATACGTACTCCTCTATATAAAAACTAAATAACTATATCCAATTGCTAGTACTCCTTAAAACTATATCTTTTCTCCATCCTCTACCAAATATATCCTACACACATGTACATTTGCCCGTTACATTAAACCAAAAACTATCGATATCAAAACTACGCTTCCGCACAATCCAAATTTCCAACATGGCATAAGAGTTCCTAAATTCTATACATCCATCTAAGTTTTGCACAAGTAGGTACTAATTTTGTTTATGTACTCACTTTCTAATATTCTTGTAGATTTATTTCTCTTTTGGCCACATCTTCCCAAGTAAAAGAATAGCCCAAATATTAAAACTTGGCACAAGGGGACATTCAAGTATCAAAATTTAGGAAAGTGACACATTTTTTAAAAAAGGGAACACCAGAGTGCTAGGTTCGCGAACCTCGTCGAAAATCATATGTGGTAACATTTTTATTAATATTGCTTGCCTACGTGGCTCATCCGAGAGCCGACTCAGCAAAGAAGTTCCAAGACAACGTTGTTTTGGTGTGGATTTGGATTTTAATATAAATATTAATTAAATTTAATTTAAAACTAAATTTAGGAAGAAGATGAAGATTGCAGGCAGCTAAGAAGAGCTTAGCCCTCGTTGTTGCCTCCCCGCCGTCGTCGAGAAGTGTCGGTGACGGTGGAGGGAGGGTTGGGCGGGTTTGCAAAGCCTTGGGCAAAAGCTAGCAACCCTGGCCAATTGGTGGCGAGGGCTAGGCCCCCGCCCAAATCTGGAGTGAAGGTCACGACCCTTCCCCGCATTCGGTGAGGGTCGTCGGCCCTCGCCGAGCGCAACGAAGGGCCGTTGCTCACTATCACGACCTTTGTTCTAAATCTGGGTGAGGGCTTGCAGGCCCTTGCCAACCCTCCCCCACCATTACCGGCCCTTCGCAGTTATGGTGGGGAGGCAACGGTGAGGGCCGAGCCCTCGGTCACCTGCAATCTTCATCTTCTTCCTCTTTTTATTTTTTATTTTATTTTTAAATAAACTATATTTAGTTTTAAATTTAATTTAATTAATATTTATATTAATAATCTAGTCATGTCAACAAAATAGCGTTATTTTTGCACTTGTCTAAACATGTTAGTATGCAAAATGACATCATTTTGCACTTACTTCGCTGGAAAATGCCAAGTATGAAATTTGGTTGGATTTTTTCGCCGTTGTCACTTAATTGATCAATTTTGCTCCAATTTTGGTACTTAAGTATTACCTTTCTAATTTTTGGCATTTAAGTGTCCCCTTGTGCCAATGTTTGGTACTCTATGTATTTGGAATTCCATCTTCCCATGATGGCGCTTGGGTTGAGTCAACGATGTGATTTTGGATGGCAAAGGAGATTACTCAAAGCTATTGGATAAGATAGGCTTCAGTCCTTTCCTAGAGGTTGTCCCATGGTCCTTTGGCAAGAGCTCCCTTGAAAGGTGGTTTTTCGACATGAATATGGTCACGCTTCGCTCATCTAGAAGTTGGCCCCAGGGCCCACTCCTCTTGGCTAGTTTGGTATATTGGGGATTCCTCTTGGAGGTCATATGAAGCAGGTTGTCTTGAAGCCTATGTGCATCAAAACTGGCCATCATTCCTTTATTTTGGAAGACAAGTAGAAGGTCCATCCCCATTTGGATATGGAGTTCCATCAGAATTACACATGCTCATGTCATGGGCCGGCTGTTCCTTGGATGTGGAATAGCCCGTATGGCACCTAGTGAGCCAAGAACAGCAGACCAGCCTTCCTTCAATACTTGTTCCTAAGAATAGTATGAGGAATAGCATCTTCGTATAAGATTATATCACACAAAGCTTAGTTTGGGTATCTAGTTCATCGAGCGAGGCACACAAAACGCTTTAGGCACAATAACTAGTTTCAGCCTATCATGACCTTATCAAAAGAGCGGCATTAACTTTTGACTAGTTTGTGTATGGAAGGTCAACCCCATCTTTAGAGCTCCAAAGAGATATAACAATTTTATGATAGAACTCTTAGTACCAAACGTCCAAACGTCACCTCTAGACCAATTATATTCATTCATTCTTCATCACTCACTTTTCACTCAATAATCTTAAGCTCCACTCACAAGGATACATGAATACCGGATAATCACGTATTGTGACATTTCTTTCTATGTTTATTGGCTGAGACCCTCTTTGTGAGTTATCAACGTACTATTTCTGAGGAGAATGGGAGGATGCTAGAGAACATTAACGCATTCTCTAAGTATGTTTGGGGCGCAGCTGGCTTTTCTTCTTTTCTCTATGGGATGCACTGCGTGGCAACATCATTATGATGCTGATTGTTCTATAGTCTTTGGCAGTTTCTCTTTATTTGATCAGTTGAGTACCTGCCGAGCTTTGTTCCAAAGCCACAGCTTGATGGCAAAACTTTCCCCCGGTTCACGAGTTATCCCCATCCAGTTTGCTTCTGTCTTCGAGGCCCATTTGCAGTTGGGGTTGATTCCTCTCAAGCATGTAAGTTTGTTTGGTCTTTTATTTTCCTTTTAACATCGTATTTGTTTGGATGCTTGTCGTCCCATCCCTTTCCTACAGGTCTTGCGGCCTCCATCCAATGATGTGGAGGAGACCCATAATGATGATTTGCGATGGTTGAGCACGATGAGGGTCGCTTCCGGAGGGTTATATTCCAGTGAAATACTCATGAGCGAGTGCTACCTTTCTACCAGAGGAGATGCGTCACGGGTTCTTGTTGCCCCTCCTAGAGATACTTTCGTGGACAAAAGGTCCCCCTCCACCGGAACTTTTGGTTGGCATTCCAGGTCTCTTAAGATTTTGAGGGGATAGATTATGCGGCTTGCTTTAGATAGCTCCCTATGATATTCATGATGGCTAGGGTGTTGAAATAGTTTTTTAGAATGAAAAAAATGTAATTATTGGATACGAAAAGTAGTGATTGTGGACATGAAGAGAAGTGATGATTGATCATGAAAGATGCTGACGATGGGATAAAGTACTTATTCTCGATAGATGTGTTGCTTGGTTGTCTATAAATACAGCCAAATCATACATTATACAACATAATTGTTCAATAACAACAACCTTCTCTTCTTCATTACTCTCTTTTCTTCACAAAATTCCTCTTTTTACACAAAAGTTTAACAAATATTCAAGGTAAAATTCCAAGAGAGAAATTGAGTATCAAGGTAAAATTTCAAGAGAGAAATTGAGTAATTGCTAAGCTCATTTCTATGTGGCTTTGATGTATATATTGAAGGTATATTTATTTTAAAATTAGCAACAACAGCAATGGGGTAAATAATTCCTTGAGATATATATCATCATCATAAATCAAAGAACTATGAACCATCGCTTGATCACTATGTGAAGGCACATAATAAAGAATTGATTAACGGCCAGTTAACTAAGCAAAAGGCTGTGCTGATCGCCAAGTTGATTGGATACGCAACTTAAGAGCCGTTTGAGCCCGTCGTTTTTTTTTCTTTTGGTCGAAGAGCCCGTCGTTTGATTCTTGCTTCTTCCTTGCCTTTCTCTGGTGGGATGCTTCCTGTCCCAGTCGTTTCCAGATTTCAAGGTTCTGGTCCTTCTGACTTAAATGGAGCTGGCAATTCTCTTGTGGTGGGTATTGGCCCTTGGATTCCAGCCGGTGATTGCATTTCATCTTTTTTTTTTTCGTCATAAAGAATTTCATTTTAAAAAAGAACCTTTAAGAGAGTTGATATGGCGCTTTTGCTGATGCTGCATTGATGGTCGGGCGCCAATTCAGACATCTAACAGCTAGCTAACGATATTAGTGCCAAATCGGCAATTTCCATCCGGTAATCTTGTGAGACCTCACATCGAGCCAAACTGAGATTGAGGTACTTGATGGAAAAAGATAAAGCTTGGTTCCTGCGGTGTCAATGATCACGAGTCACGTGTATTAGAACTCAATATCAGAATTTCTTCCACTTTCCTGTTCCGGAATCCATTGATGAAACTACTTTTATGAGCCTTAACCTACCCATTTACTTATCCCGAATTGCGAATTAAGTTGTCATCAATCATTACCGACAAAACCAAGAACTTTGTCATGATTCACTTGTACTTAACTGAGAACTGTTGGAGATATGTCAGGATCGGACTTGAAATTGTGATCGGATCGAGAAGGTTGTGATGATATCAATCCAGGATTGCGGGCGATTATAATTGATAGATAAAATCAATCCAGGATTGGATTTGATTCAATGTGTCTTCATTTATGTTGGTTTTATTTAATGTGATGGGCCTAAGTTGGCCCGTTCCGCCCATGTTGGGCCTAAAATCCCGGCCCACAATATTAGGGCCCATGGATGGAGGGATATGATGAAGGGGTACGTTACTTTTTTGGAGGGTACGTATATAAGGGAGGAAAGAGAGGGAGGAACGCACCTTTTGGCATTATTACGTATGTTCCTCCCTCCTCTCTCCCTTCAAAAAAAAAAAAAAAAAAATAGTAAACACAAAGGCGACGTTTATCTTCCCTTCAAGGCCAATCGACGTCATCGGATCGAACGGGATCGATTTCTCTTTCTCTTATCGGCGTCGGTGTTTAATCTGTGGCTAACAAGGTACACTCGATTCTGTGGTGTGCTTTCAGATCAGTGATACATGTGAATTTCCCGGGCTCGTCTTTCACATTCGTTTTAGGGGTTCGATTTAGTGTCGAATCCGGTTTTTGGGAATCTGACAATCCCAACATTGGTATCAGAGCCCTAGTTCATGTTTTCCCGACCCCTTTCATGTTTATGGGTGATTTCTTATTGTTTTTTATTTTTTTTTTGCGAAATTAATCGGTTGACACCGATCGGGGTGAAAAATCCTAACACCCGAGCACTGTTCATCCATTTTTTCGAGTTTCTGTAAGTCGAAATCGATTTCTGATGGCATAGGATGGAAGGTCTCATCGAGATGATCTCGACAAGTGGCGGAATGCCGCCAGAGGCCACCGGACGCGCCCCCACGCGCAGCCGGAACGAACTGGTGTCTTTGGCGCGTGCAATGCACGCGCCGATTCACTGGGGAAGGCATGTGCGTGGTCGCACGTGCGTGCGAGGCACGTGCCGGGTCGGTATGTTGGACCCGGCCCGACCGGCCCGATCGGTCCGACCGGTCCGACCGACCAGCCCGACCCGGCGACCGGCGACCAGTGACCGGCGACTGTTGACTGTTGACCGTTGATGACTGTTGACCGTTGACCGACGACCGTTGACCGTTGACTTTGACCGTTGACAAAAAAAAAAGGGAAAATAATGTGTTTCTTTTTCCAATTAAGTCTATGTGGATTATATGTGATCCCTTATTTGTTCTGCATTTGTTGTAGGAACAATGCATTCCCTGAAGTTGCGCACACCTATTCGCGCAATTACCGATGAACAAAAGGAAATGCTTTATAAGTCGATAGCTAAGCTGACTGATCATCGATGGGAGAGTGGTGACTTAATTGATCACGTCCTTGAAGTCAACGAGAAAATTCAAAAGGTCATATGGAATGGTCGTCCTATGCCACAGTTTGAGATGGTGCGATTTTTCATGAACACCCTTCCACAAGAATGGCAAGGAGTGTTGAATCGCATATGGGATGTCAACATAGCCGCTTCATATAGGAAAATTGTGATGGATTTTATAGATGATTATTACTGGATTGTTATAAGGGAAAAGATTAAGAAATTGAACAAAAGATGATCTTTCCCAGTTCGTGTACTGACTTGGTGTTAGATGTAGTGGTTGGTCTTTTGTTAAGTGTGCTTTGTGAACATCTTATGTAATGTTTACTACCTGATTGTTATTGATGTAGAAATTGATATGTTAGTTGTATTATGTGAAAGTATTATTATTCTATTGAATGTCAAATATTATTTGCTTTCTATTATTGTTGGTTGCTGTGGGTAGTTCATAGAAGTTTTTGTAGCTTCATAAAATTTATTTTGCATAAAACAATTATATTAATGATAGTTTTAAGTTAGGATTTTTGGAGGATGATTGGAAACATAGTGACATTTTGATTCTGAAACCTTACTTGAAATTGTTCATTAATATGATGGGTCTGTGCAAAAGGGATGCATAAATGATAGGCATTAATAATTTGTGCATATATGTCTGATGTGTTTAGATCAATGGCTTCAGCCACAAAGAGCATAGTCGCCGAGCTGAACAAAGGTGAAAAACTCAATGGTGATAACTATAAAAATATGGCACATGAAAATCCAATATGTGCTGGAAGAGCAAGAGGCACATAAGTTCTTAACCTGACCATGGTAGAACCTGAAGAAGGAAACACTGCACAGCACAAGAGAGATAAGGAAGCATTTGCTGCATGGAAAAGAAAGAACTCTCTTGCTCGCATTACGTTGCTGAGTAGCATGGAAAATGACGTCATGCGAGAGTTTAGGCGTTTTGAGAATGCCAAGGAGATGTGGGAAGCATTGGCAGCAAGATTTGGTCATACTTCGGTGACCAGACTGAGGCAGCTCACTATTAGGTTTGACTCTTATAAGAAGCCTCATGGTCAAACCATGAAGCAACATCTTAGAAAGATGTCAAACATGATAAATGAACTGAAAGATGCTGGCCATGTCCTGACAGATGAGCAGCAAGTGCAAGCAGTGATTCGTTCATTGCCTCAGAGTTGAGAGCATATGAAGGTGCACCTGACCCATAATGAAAATATCAAAACCTTTGAGGATGCAATGCGTCATCTTGAGCTGGAAGAGGACCACCTCTTGGCGGCTAAGCCGGAAGCTGAAATCTATCATGCTCGTTCTAGCTCATATGGAGTTTCGAGCTCCAAGCGCAAACGTTCTAACTAGTTTGATAAAGGAAAAGGCAAGGAAGCAGGTCCTTCAGGGAAGAAACCTAAGCTTAACCAACATGAAAGAGGAAAGCGTCCTCAGATGAAGAAGCTTACAAGGGTGAAGTGTTACAATTGTGACAAAAAGGGTCACTATGCTCGCAACTGTCATGAGCCAAAGAAGGTATACACCCCTTGTACTTTTCAGAACTTTGCTTTTGTGTCGAGTTCTGTATTCTTAACTGAGTCTAATCCTTTGTGGACTGTAGATTCAGGAGCGACAGACCATGTAGCGAAGGATAGAGAATTCTTTGTGGAATTCCGACGAGTTCCAACTGGAACTAAGTGGATCTATGTGGGAAACAACTCTAGAGCTAAAGTGAAAGGAATTGGCACCTACCAACTGAACATGCGTGGTGGACGCACTTTGTTCCTACATGATGTATTGTATGCTCCGGAGATTCTCGGAATTTAGTGTCTGTTTTAGTGTTGGTTAAACTAGGTTTTAATATGAACTTACATAATAGAGGCGTGGATTTGTTTTTGGATACAAATTACTATGGTTGTGGTTATTTTCTAGATGATTTCATTGTATTAGATATTGACTATGTTAATGCAAATGTTTGTTATTCCCTTCTCACGTCTCATAATGATAATGATGTGAATGCGTGGCATGCTAGACTTGGTCATATTGGCCAACAACGTATGAATAGACTAGCCAAAGAGGGCTTGTTGGGCAATATTGAAAAAATCGATTTGCCCATATGTAAGCATTGCCTAGAAGGGAAAACGACAAGGAAACCATTTGGAAAAGGTAAAAGAGCTGAATTTCCTTTGCATTTAATCCATTCTGATGTCTGTGGTCCAATGAATGTGAGAAGAAGGCATGGGGCTGTTTATTTCATCACTTTTATAGATGATTATACTCGATTCGGATATGTCTATTTGATTTATCATAAATCTGAAGCATTAATTTGTTTCAAAAGGTTTATGAACTTGGTAGAAAATCAATTAGACAAGAAAATAAAAGCATTGAGATCCGATCGAGGTCGAGAATATATATCTGATGAGTTCAGAAAATTATGTGATGAAAAAGGAATAGAAAGACAGTTGTCTATTCCATATACTCAACAAAATGGTGTTGCGGAGAGAAGAAACAGAACCCTACTGGAAATGGTTAGATCCATGATGGCGCATGCTAACTTACCTATCACTTTTTGGAGTGATGCGTTGTTAACTGCTGCCTATATACTTAACCGGGTGCCTTCCAAATCAGTTACTTCCACTCCATATGAGTTATGGACAGGTAGAAAACCGGACTTAAGTTTTCTTAAGCCATGGGGTTGTGCTGCCTATACTCATGAGTCCTCTCACAAGTTTGGGAAATTGGGTCCCAGAGGAAAGAAGAGTATTTTCATAAGATACTCCGAACACTCGAAATGTTATGTGTTCATAGGTGAGCAGGAAAGTGGGAGTATAATTGAATTTGAATCACGGGATGTCACATTCTTAGAGGATGAATTTCCTAAGAAGGGCGAAATAAGGGAAGATTACTCCCTATTTGAAACACTGGATCAAGATAATGATATTAGTGGAGTTCGTCCAAGTGGGAGTAATATGAAAAGTGATAAATTGAATTCAACTCATTCTCAATTACAACTACATGATGAGACGACATCATCATTATTTAATCCTAGTGGGAGCATAATGGGGAACGATGTACAAAATGCACAAATCTCCCATACGGCGAACAAGTCGCCAAAGTATTTTCCGTCGACGTTTTGACATTGAAGGGGAAACTTTTATGATTGGTCCACAAGATGAGGATGAGCCAAGAAATATTAATGAGGCTCTAAATTGCCCTAGTAAGGAAAAATGGATTCATGCAATGGAAGAGGAAATTGAGTCAATGACGTTAAACCAAGTTTGGGAACTGATTGATCTTCCAAAAGGATGCAAAGCTATTGGGAACAAGTGGGTTCTCAAAATAAAGCGAAAAGCTGATGGCTCGATAAAAAGGCATAAGGCTCGCCTTGTGGCGAATGGGTATAATCAACAGGAAGGAATTGATTATGAAGAAACATTTTCTCCTGTAGTGAGATTTACCTCGATTCGCATTATTCTAGAAATAGTGGCTAGTATGGATCTTGAGTTACATCAAATGGATGTAAAGACTGCTTTCCTCAATGGAAAATTAGAGGAAGAAATATATATGGAACAATCTGCTGGTTTCATAGTGAAAGGCCAAGAAGAAAATGTATGTCGACTTTTGAGGTCGATATATGACCTTAAGCAGTCGTCAAGACAATGATATATACGTTTTCATAATACCATAATGGCATATGATTTTACAATGATTGATGATGATCATTGTGTATATATCAAAAGATCCAATGATCAATTTGTGATCATATCATTATATGTTGATGATATACTAATTGCCGGAAGTAATATGGAGTTTGTTAATACTGTCAAGAGTTGGTTGTCTTCCAACTTTGAGATGAAGGATATGGGTGAGGCTGCATATATTCTTGAAGTTAAGATTTCAAGAGATCGTTCGAAGAGATCGTTATCTCTTTCGTAAGAAACATATATAGATAAGGTTCTTGAACGATTTCGTATGCAATATTGTAAACCCATAGATACTCCTATTGCAAAAGGTGAAGGATTGAGCCATATACTATGTCCAAGGACTCCACAAGAAAAGGAACAAATGAAACATGTTCCTTATGCTAGTGCTGTTGGGAGCTTGATGTACGTTATGATGTGTATAAGACCTGACATATGTTTTGCAGTTGGAATGGTGAATAGATACCAATCAAACCCAGGTCAAGCACATTGGAAGGCCGTTAAACGAATACTGAGGTATCTGAAGGGAACTGCTGATTACTAGTTGAATTACCAATGAAAGGATCTGCGACTTGAAAGCTATTCAGATGCTAATTGGAGAGGAGATTTAGATGAAAAAAATCTACCTTTGGATTTGCTTTCTTACTGAACAATGGCGCCATATCATGGAGCAGTAAGAAGCAAACGTGTATAGCCTTGTCCACGATGGAAGCTGAGTTCGTGGCATTATCAGCAATGATACAAGAATGAGTTTGGCTTAAGAGATTTTTGGATCATTTAGGTGTTATTGAGAAAGCTGCAAATCCATTATTGGTTAACTGTGATAGCCAAGCAGCTACAACATACACCAAAGATCTAAAATATCATGGCAAAACCAAACATATATATATCAAGTATAACTTTGTTAAAGATATGGTTGCACGAAAGGATGTGAACTTACAGTACATATCTACGCATAGAATGGTAGTAGATCCTATGACAAAGCCAATACCTAGAGATGTGTTTTGTGGTCATGTAAAATCTCTAGGATTGCGTAGAGTCTGATGTACTAGATTGGAATTTCCCTGAGTTGTTCACATTAATGAACTTGTGTTTTTCATTATTAATACCTATGAATCTTTGTTTGATCTTTATGCATCTTAATGCTAAATGCATTACTTTAAGTTGAGAAAGTATGTCGGACAGATATAAGATTAGCCCACTCACATGGGTAATCCCCTCTATTTACTATGTGATAAATAAAGATGAGACTATTTTAAAGCTTATTATCTAGGTGATAATCGAGAGCTCAAGCTTAAAATATATATGTCGCCTTAACTAAGTGTTAAGATGAGGACATAATATTTACTATGTCCCAAAGTAAAATAACCTACATATTTTACTTTATCTGTCTATGATGCCAGATGTAAGTTTTGATGAATTTTGTGAATGAGTAGATACGTGAACTCAAGTTAGACATTAGGTATGTCTGAACTATCATCTGTACGGTATTGAAGGTGTACACATACGCTCCACGGGAGATGAGTTAATACCGTAATACGTATTTCATACTATGTATGCATGAGACGACCAATAAGAGTGGCGAAAAGTTTGATATCAACTTTTATGCTGTGTGAGACTCTTGAGGAAAAGAGTTCCTCATTTTAAGTGCCCTCATGACTTTTACTTATTCTCAAGATTTCTATTTAGTGTTTGCTATCTTAAGATGTTGCCAATGGTCATGAGTTGATTCGATCTAATGGGACATTTCTAGAAAAGCAAGTTGAACTGAAATTGATAGTTTGAAGGAAAGATGAAGATCGAATTTGGAGAATCACATTGTAGTTTTGTGTTCACTGGTCGATCAATTATGACTGCTTTTGGGATAATCATAATTGTGAATACAATATATATATCATTATTTAAAAGAGATCAAGAGAGATATAAATGTGATCGATCGATCTAGGGTACTGCTAACTAAATCTACTCAGAGTGTGATGCTCATTATGAGTTACTATATGTTCCTAACAGATGTATAGCAACGAGCTCTCAAGGTATGCTGGTCGAATGGATTATTCACCGGTATGAATGTTGAAGAGAGGTAAAGAGAATCCTGTTCGGCCCACCATGTGCGAGTGGGAGATGTTGGTTTTATTTAATGTGATGGGCTTAAGTTGGCCCATCCGCCCATGTGGGGCCTAAAAGCCCGGCCCACAATATTAGGGCCCATGGATGGAGGGATATGATGAAGGGGTACGTTACTTTTTTGGAGGGACGTATATAAGGGAGGAAAGAGAGGAAGGAACACACCTTTTGGCATTATTACGTACGTTCCTCCCTCATCTCTCCCTCTAAAAAAAAAGAAAAAAGAAAAAAACAGTAAGCACAAGGCGACGTTTATCTTCCCTTCAAGGCCAATCGACGTCATTGGATCGAACGGGATCGGTTTCTCTTCCTCTTATTGGCGTCGGTGTTTAATCTGTGGTTAACAAGGTACGCTCGATTCTGTGGTGTGCTTTAAGATTGGTGATACATGTGAATTTCCCGGGCTCGTCTTCCGCATTCGTTTTAGGGGTTCGATTTAGTATCGAATCCGGTTTTTGGGAATCCGACAATCCTAACAATTTATTTTTTCCAGTTAAACATTCATTGTACTATAAATAGGAGCTTGTACAATGTAAAATATACGACTGGATATACATAAATTATAAGTCGTTCCTCACCTTCTTGGCTTATTCCTCAAACTCTGACAAGAACCAGAAGATCAGCTATCCTGAGGACAACAATTTGAAGAAGAGTGAAACAGGCTGTAACAAGAGCCAAAAAAAAAAAAAAAAAAAAAAAAAAAAAACAACCCTCAAGCCTTTATGAGTTCAATGAAGCTCTCCAGATTCTTCAAAGATGACCCTCCTTCACTCACACTCTTCCTGGCCATCTCCTTCATCCTCTGACAATTTGCCTTTATCTCATCACTCCCAAGAACTGCTAGTATCTTTGTCCTCACTTCATTCCTAGTTATCAGTCCATTTTCATCGGCATCCACTCCTAGACCCACCCTCCACACATCACATACGAAGCTCCTGTTCAGGCGCTGATCTGCAAAGTAGGGCCTGCATAGAAGTGGGACCCCATTGCTCAGGCCTTCCAGTGTAGAATTCCACCCACAGCGAGTGAAGAAGCACGCCACCGAAGGGTGTGCTAGGACCTCCTCTTGTGGTGCCCACTGGATCACCATCCCATGATTCCTCACCCTTTGGAGGAACGTGTCGTGGAACTTGTTGACTGGCGCATCAGTCATGTCTGGGCGTACAACCCACGGGAACGGTCGGCCGATCTGCTCGAGGCGGTGGGCAAGCTCATAGAATTGCTCCGGGCTGAAGATTGTTGTGCTTCCAAAGGCTACATAGATGACTGACTGGGGTGGATGCTAGTCTAGCCAGTTCGAGCAAGTCGAATCCTCGTTCCACAGGCTTCCTCTGCGATGGAGTAATCGGGTGCTCGCTAATAATGGACCAACTGGGAGAACTCCTGGAATAATTCCACAAGCCGATGCCTCGAGTTCATGGAACGAATTGCAAAGATATGAGGTTGAATATGTGCTGTGATGGACGATAGTCGACGCCCAGTTAAATATTACTTTCTGCACCGTCAGGTCTCCAGGGAAAGTCCAGGTGAGGTCATCGCTCTTATATGAGGGAAGGTCCTTCGATATTGAGATCGCATCGTTCTTCAGAGCATTGCCTGCATGAATTTTTTAGGCGAAATTAGATTATCTTTTAGACTACCTGTTCCTACAAGCACATAAGCTAATTGCATGATCCTTTAATGTGCCCCTGCCAATAAAGCAATCGAGAGAGAGAGAGAGTACACATGTTAAGGCCTCTCTAGATTTGACTGTTCATGGGTTCTGGCTCTGGGTCCTTACCCTCGTTGTCTATGACTCCACCCTCAATCAGTTTTCGAATATGAAGTGTCAAGGCCAGAGACGAAACGGAGGCGGGCCAAAATCCGGCTCGCTTGATACCCATCCTTTCGGCAACTTCCAGTGCCCATTCGGCATTAAGGTCTGCAATTACAAAGTTGATCTGCTCATCTTCATTGCCCTTTGACTGCTGCTTCACTTTCTCAATGAACTCCTGCAAATAACCTGGCATCACTCTTGATATGCTCTCCAGCAGCTTCGCCAATTCCTTGCGCTCCTCGTCAGTCTCGAGCCCATCTGGAAATGCAACGAAATCAATCGAACTCGATCCATCATCTAGCTGGTTTGCGGCCATCGCTTGCGCATGAACAGACTCAGTGTTCACAACGGTAACCTTGATGCCATGATCAGCAATACAATGGGATAGTTTCAGGAGAGGAGTGACATGACCTTGTGCAGGAAATGGTATACATAGGACATGTTTTAGCTCTGCCATTGTTGACAACAAATGAGGGACAGTTCCTTCGCACGCTTTCTACTGGCTTCTTAAAGCTCAGATTTGACGGTAATTGTCTCGTTATGAAGTGACTATGAGGGACTTTGGTACTAGGCTTTCTGGTGAGCGAGATCCACGCGGAACTTGTTACTAAAGCAATCAATTTAGTATTTTGGCAGCAATTAAACTACATCCTTAAGTCATTCTGACTTCGTGAGCTATCAGCTTCACAATTGTCGATAGCCCCACTAAAGATGATGATGTTCATTAGGTTTTAAGATAATCAAGGAATGGTGTTAGGGAAATCCCTTATGATGTTTTGAAGATGACAAAATAAATCAAAGGCTACTAACATGTTTGATGGTTAAGTAATAGACCATGCAGATTATAGAACATGTAAAGGATATTGTCAAAGTGTGAAGACGACCAGAGGACTGAACGTAACTCATGTCCAAAGTATATTATGAAGATATCCAGACTTCGTGTCAAAGTCGAAGACTGCGAGACTCAAGAGTCAAAGTCAAGACCGCCGGACTCAAGACTCAAAGTCGAAGACCGCCGGACTCATTGTAAAGTCTACGAGACTCAAACTTTACATCCATTCGATGAATCGTAACTCAAGCCCAATCATATAACGGCTAGTGATCTGGTTTGGATTCCACATCAAGATTGATTTGATTGATTCAATCTATTTGATTGACGATTGGAACTTGAAGACAAGAACTTTCTATACGAAGAAGCTTTACTTATGGAAACCAAGATTTCGTTTGTATGGGCGATCGGAATCAATTTGGGATTTTACCTTTGTCACTCAACGGCTACCAAATCTTCTAGATACGTGAGCTGTCCAATGGGTATATTGGAAGACGATTCTCGGGATACTGTCCAACGGGTAGTTTGGAAGTGGAGGAGTATTTAAGGAGATCATGGACCGATGAGCAAGTAAGAGACGGAGCGTAGAATTTATAATTCCAAAGTCTGAGCGATCTTCGATTATACACTTGTCTCTTGAGAGCTTAAACGTTTGTAATCGTGAGAGAAATACCAAAAGAGTGACTTAGTGAGTTAGTGTGATCTACTACTAAGTGTCTGCACTCGAAGTTGTAATCTATTGTTGATTGCATAGTGGAATCCAGCCAAGAAGGCTGTTATCGTGGGAGAGTGGACGTAGGCTTGGATTAAGCCGAACCACTATAAATATTGTGTTCTAATTCTCTTCCCTAACTCCTTTATTTTGTTCATATTAGCACTCTCAATTGGTATCAGAGCCAAGTGCTCGGTTTATAAAAGTGTTTTTACTTTTGAGCTAAAGATTCTTTATGGCTAGTATCTTGGCACCAGGACTTATGGAAGGGCAAAGCAACACAAGGCCACCATATTTTGATGGAAAGGAATACGACGTATGAAAGAACAAAATGAAAGCATTCCTAAGATCCAGAGATCTCTTACAATGGGATGTTGTGGAAAGAGGAATCAATCCCATTGCTGCGTCCACATCAAATAAGAATGGCAAAGACAAAGAAACTAAACCCCCGCTCCTATGTCTCGGATGGAGATGTCCAAAAGAGAAGCGCTTGATGCAAAAGCCATTTATTCTTTATATTGCGCTTTATCTCTTGCTGAATATAACAGAATCTCTTCATGTGAAACAGCAAAAGAAGTTTGGGATAAACTTCATGTTATATATGAAGGGACCGATCGTGTAAAGGAGACAAAAGTAAACTTCTTGCTTGGCCAATATGAATCCTTCAAGATGAAGCAAGGAGAATCAATTGGAGATATATTTAGCCGTTTTACAGAAATTGTAAATGGTTTAGCATATCAAGGTCAGCAAATTTCTACCCCGATGAAGGTCAACAAACTCTTGCGAGGTCTCTCAAAAGATTGGAATCATGTCAAGACCTCAATCCGGGAGACTCGAGAGGATTATGCCACTCTCCGTTGATGAATTAATTGGCACTCTTCAATCCTATGAAGTGGAACAACTTAATGACGAAGATCCCGAAGGTAAGAAGTCCATTGCTTTAATATCTAATGCTGTTTTTGATGAAACAGACTCAGAAAATGACATGGACGATGAATAACTTGCCTTTATGGTCGAGAAATTTAAAAAGCTGAGTAGAAAAGGAAGGCAATTCGATGGAAGAAGTCAATACAAGCATAATGGCCATAAAAGAATCATGAAAGAAGATGAAGATCAAGAAAATATATGCTTGATGGCACATTCAAAATCTGAGTCTGATTCAGACACAGACTCGGAATCAAAGTCTGATTCAGATATAGACTCAGAATCAAAGTCTGATTCAGACACAGACTCAGAATCAAAGTCTGACTCGGACACAGACTCAGAATCCGATGAGGAAATCGAGGTAAGCAATTCAAAAATTCCTCTCAAAGTTTCAAAGTATATAAATGAGCTTTGTTCAAATCTCAAATATTCTCTTAAAAGGATTTACGAACTTAAAAATGAGAATTCTCGACTTAGGCAACAAGATCTTTCTCAAGTCGGAGACCTATTAAGAAAAATTGGATAAAAGCAACATATTCTGCTAACTCTCATGGACCCAAGAAAAATGGGTACCAAAGAAAAGATAAGTTATTTTTGCAGGATATAAAGAAGAAAGAAGAAAGAGGATTTGGTAAGGATTTTTTTATTCTCCATTTCTCATTATGCTTGAAATTCGATATATCATTGATTGATTCAGATTTTATAATGATCATATTTTTATTTTGCTTTATGGAAGAAAGAATCGTATGACTTATTTTTGTGATTTGTGAGTTAAGATTTGATTTAGTACGGGTGATTATTTGAGATAATTCAGATTATTTGGTTTAATTTTATGCTCTCAAATTGTCATATTTTGCAAAGTAAAAATCCGATTCTACGTTATACTAATTTTGCAAGATATTTTTTTTGAGATATTCAAGGATTTTATTCTCTTTGATTTTATTGTACTATGACTAAGTGAGAATTTATTTTTCAAAATATCATTGTGCATAATATTCTTTCTTTGAATACTTTGTTACGATGAATTAAGAAAGAATATTTGATTATGGAGATTTTCTATTTTACTCTAACGTCAAGGAAGGATCCAAATTGATGGATACCAAAAAGGAAATGAGTTGATTGCAGGAAATTCTTTAAGGGAAGGATGATTGCGAATGTACGCAAATTTTGGTGCAATCAGAAAATATCTCCTGCGACAATTGGGGGAGAAATCAAATCCAAAAGAAAAGGAAAATAATCGTGATCATCTCAAAAAGGCAACAAATTGAGGGGGAGCTTTGATCAATTATGGAAAAATCTTTTTGGATTGATCGTGATCTTATTATGAATGAAAGGAAAGGTAAATATGTCAGAATTTATCTAAAAAAATCCGGTTAGTGCATCTTTTATTACCTTTTGTCATTAATAAATCTTGTATTGATATTATCATTTTATTATGACAAAAATGGTACGTGCAAGTTATGATGCATCCGTGATTTTCATTGGATATTTCCTGATATATATGATCGAAGTGAGCCATCTTGCATATCTTTAATATTCGACTTGTTTTATAAAAAGGCTGATTTTTGGAGATTGTGATTCATGTAAGATATTGATTATCATTCTCTACGTGAATCTATTGTTATCGCTTTTTGATTATGACAAAAAGGGGGAGAAGATATGAATATGCATATGTGTTGATTGATTGATATTATTTATTGCATAATATTGAGCTGCGATTATTTTTCTATATATTGTCATGCTCAATCTATTTGCTATCTTATGATATCCTTTGATTTAAATTAATATTTTTAAAAAAAGCATGTTTACAAATCTGCATATTCAGAGATTGTTTTGTCATCATCAAAAAGGGGAGATTGTTAGGGAAATCCCTTATGATGTTTTGAAGATGACAAAATAAATCAAAGGCTACTAACATGTTTGATGGTTAAGTAATAGACCATGCAGATTATAGAACATGTAAAGGATATTGTCAAAGTGTGAAGACGACCGAGAAGACTGAACGTAACTCATGTCCAAAGTATATTATGAAGATATCCAGACTTACGTGTCAAAGTCGAAGACGCGAGACTCAAGAGTCAAAGTCGAAGGCGCGACTCAAGACTCAAAGTCTGAAGACTGCCGGACTCAGATTGTAAAGTCTACAGACTCAAACTTTACATCCAGATTCAATGAATCGTAACTCAAGCCCAATCATATAACGGCTAGTGATCTGGTTTGGATTCCACATCAAGATTGATTTGATTGATTCAATCTATTTGATTGACGATTGGAACTTGAAGACAAGAACTTTCTATATGAAGAAGCTTTACTTATGGAAACCAAGATTTCGTTTGTATGGGCGATCGGAATCAATTTGGGATTTTACCTTTGTCACTCAACGGCTACCAAATCTTCTAGATACAGAGCTGTCCAATGGGTATATTGGAAGACGATTCTCCGGGATACTGTCCAACGGGTAGTTTGGAAGTGGAGGAGTATTTAAGGAGATCATGGACCGATGAGCAAGTAAGAGACGGAGCGTAGAATTTATAATTCCAAAGTCTGAGCGATCTTCGATTATACACTTGTCTCTTGAGAGCTTAAACGTTTGTAATCGTGAGAGAAATACCAAAAGAGTGACTTAGTGAGTTAGTGTGATCTACTACTAAGTGTCTGCACTCGAAGTTGTAATCTCTTGTTGATTGCATAGTGGAATCCAGCCAAGAAGGCTGTTATCGTGGGAGAGTGGACGTAGGCTTGGATTAAGCCGAACCACTATAAATATTGTGTTCTTATTCTCTTCCCTAACTCCTTTATTTTGTTCATACTAGCACTCTCAAATGGGACCACATATAGTCATTAGGTTTGGAATAGCTGGTAGTCCACTCTCTAAGAAATGACACTAAAGATGTTGATGATGTTCATTAGGTTTTAAAATAATCGAGGAATGGGACCACATATAGTCATTAGGTTTGGAATAGCTGGAAGTCCACTTTCTAAGAAATGACACTAAAGATGTTGATGATGTTCATTAGGTTTTAAAATAATTGAAGAATGGGACCACATATAGTCATTAGGTTTGGAATAGCTAGAAGTCCACTCTCTAAGAAATGACACTAAAGATGTTGATGATGTTCATTAGGTTTTAAAATAATCGAGGAATGGGACCACATATAGTCATTAGGTTTGGAATAGCTAGAAGTCCACTCTCTAAGAAATGATACAGATGAACCACAAATTCTACAAATGAGTACAAAAATCATGTGATAGATAAATAATTCCATGCACCATAAATGTAAGCAACATTGACTAGTAACGAGCAAGTATTTCATGTGGCTAATGCATCAACTAACCCGTCAAATCTGCTGAGCGAGATCCACATGGAACCCATTACTAAAGCAATCAATTTAATATTTTGGCAGCAATTGAGCTACATCCTTAAGTGGTTCCGACTTTGTGAGCCATCAGCTCCACAATTGTCGAGTTGATGATGTTCATTAGATTTAAAAATAATTGAAGAATGGGGCCACATATAGTCATTAGGTTTGGAAAAGTTGGAAGTCCACACTTTAGGAAATGTTAAAGATGAACCACGAATTCCACAAACGAGTACAAACATCTTGTGAAAGATGAACAATTCCATGGACCATAAATGTAAGTAACATTGACTAGCAATGAGCAAGTATTTCATGTGGCTAATGCGTCAACTAACCTCAATCGTGCTGTCAAATTTGTTGAGCGAGATCCACACGGAACTCATTACTAAAGTAATCAATTTAGTATTTTGGCAGCAATTAAGCTACATCTTTAAGTTGTTCCGACTTCGTGAGCTATTTGTCACACCCCGATCCTCGAACGCATGCACATATCTCATCTTTGGTCGATTTTAGAATGCGATATCCCATGACGTATTGCCGACCCTTTTTTTTTATATGCACATGCGAAAGCAATTATAATCCCCAGATAATAAAATAATGGGATAGAAAAGTAAGGTCATATTTTTCATATTGAGATTCACAACCAACTTTTATACAACCACACCTCAAAGTATTTTACCATACTATTCAGAAAGGTCTAGTCTCACACTCAACCACCTATAAACAGGGTTCACAAAGAGGATGGGATCACACTCCTCATCCAAGTCGTACTTGAGATCATCATCGGGTTCTTTCTCCTCAGGCTCTTCATCAGGGTCCTGAAATGTTGTCCTACAACTAGGATGAGATTACGTCTCAGCAAGTTCTACTCCCTAAGACCCGATTAATGAACCAATACGCTATCCGAGCTGCCTATGCACGCACGGTTCAAATGACTTACCTTGGCCTCAGATTCCACCTGCATATTAGCACAGTTCAATAGGCACCCAAGCAATCACATCACATATCGATATCTCGATCAATCGACCTAATCGATTTCATGTCAATCAAACCATTCATCGGTCATTTCAATTCAATCGATCAATTCACGACATCAGATCAAAGCAATGATCAATCGACCTAGTCGATTACATGTCATCTTGACTCTTTCTTGGTCGGCTCATGTCATACTATCTATAAAGTCCGTTCATATCAAGACTGCTTACTGCTAAGCTAATAAATAGATAGTATAGCTCGCTTATGAGATGATCGGGTATACTGTTCTCTGCTAAGTTGTCATATCACCCTTATGCTAATATAGTATACCGACAATGCTCAATCTAAGCTTATAAGGTATATTGCTCTCTGCTAAGCTGCCATATCATCCTTAGGCTGATATAGTATACCGACATATTCCATCAAAACTAATAAGATATACTGCTCTCTACTAAGTTGACATATTGCCCGTAGGTTGATATAGTATACTGGTATATTGCTCTATGCTAAGTTGACATATCGCCCGTAGGCTGATATATTATACTATTTCAATCATACAAGCCGTGTGTGGGGACACGATCGGCCTTAACTAAAATATAATATTTTCCTTTCCATAACTCACACATTTTCTATAGTCCACTCAAATATTTTTGGCATTATTAACCGATGCCTGGTTATTTTTCAATTAATAACCAATGATTATCCAATTAAATAATAATTCCCACTTTCACAAATAATTCAATTCAGCATGATATAGAGCTCAATTAAATAAACGGACTGCGCCACGACAATCAGCATAAAATTCCGATTGTTGGCTATCCTTGCCTAATTTTCGGAAAAATAAATAAATAATTAAATTAATTTCGAAAATTAATAATTAGATACTAAAAAATCCATTTTAGGCCCATAATGCCTAATTGAAGCCCGATAAGGGTCGGGAAAAATCACGAGATGCATTCAATAAATAGTAGATTATATCTACTTGCTAATTTCACAACCAAAATGTCTAATATGCATCACATTTAATTAATAATCATTAATCTACTCTAATCTAATCACATAATTTAAGTTAATTAAACATTTAAACATAATTAACAAACTAAGAAAGCATTAGTGAGCAAAACTCACTTGATTTGCGAAGACCTGAACACCGCGACGACGGCACAACGGCGGCTGAACTTGGGCTCGCAACGACACCAATGAGCTTGGACCAGGCCCAAGGCTTGCAAGCCCACAGCAAATGCTAGGCTTAGATTGAACGGGCTTGAGCTTGCTGAAAATGGACCGAACCAAGTGGGCTTTACTGGGCTGAATTGCTGGCTTCTCGGGCTTTTCCATGAAGAAGCTAGGCCCGTAAAATTCGCTGGGTTGATCGTAGGCTAAAGATTGCTGGAGATTGGGCTGCTACAGGCTTCGGTGAATCATTTGGGTTGAGCCCACGAAATGATCGAGCACAGACGGAAGGAGCTGCTGTCTTCGTTGCTGGCGGAAGAGGTTGGCTACGGGCGAAGGAAATGAAAGAATCGGTGGAGACTTCAATGTGGAGAGGGATCAGTGGAGTGAGGTCAATCGTTGGACTTCAACGTAGAAGGAAGTTGACCCCGCAAATGAAGACATGGGCGTGCAAAGCGGTGTGGGCTTCGGTGGAAGGGAGGCGTGAGGTGGATGGAGGGCGTGAGGCATGCGTGTCTTCGGTAGGTGTTGGGCGGTGAAAGGAAGAGGGCATGCAGCCGAGATTGAAGGAGGACGGGCTGCCAGACTTCGAAGGAAAATTGAAAGTGAAGCAAAAGCAAGACTTGGCTATGAGAGGAGGAACTCGGCGCACGAAGGAGAGAGGAAAGCAGCTGGCATGCGTGAGGAGGAAGTTGCCGAAGGAGGGAAGAAAGTCAACAATCCATATCCATTCAATTAAGGCCTTGTCTCCCCCTAGGCTTGCATAAATATCACCATGTTCCCCTATATTACTTTCTTGCTCAATAATACCACAAAATAAACCACCAATTATCCAATTTTTGAAGCCAAAGTTGCTGCCCATGCCTAATTCCGAATTCTTCAATTTAATGTCCAAATTTGATGTAGAAAAAGCCCACATAATTTCTACAAGTGCCCCTCATCAAATAGCTCGGCTTGCAAGTCCAAATTTCCTTTAATTTGGTCTGTCTAAATTTCCGCTAATTTTCCGTAACGTTCGAAACGATTTTCCGTAAAAATCTTGGAATCTCTGAAAAATCTTCCGAGACTAACTCGACATTCTAAGAATAGATCATGACATGAAAGAACTTTCAATTTCTGAAATCGGACTTAAATTCATGGTTAATTTTCACTCGACGCGTTTTTAGCGTGACTTAGGCTACCGGGTAGTTTTTAGAGATTTTTAGTGCAAATGACCCGTGGTCAATTTTCTTCGAGCCACAATGAACCCACTCGACATATTGGCGACTCTCAGTTGTCGTGAAAATCTCAATTATTCAAATACGGACACGGGGTACCAAAACAATAAGAAAATCAGTCTAGCGTCGGCCGACGAGAAATTTTCAATTTAGTGATATCACCCACGATTAGCCATATATCTTAGTCGAACTGACCTATCTCTGATTTCAAATTGATTTATATTTGTGACGTAATGACCTCTAAAGATGGACATGGTCGAGAAGCTGATTCTTGGTCGAATTCTCAAGTCTATTTGCCTTAAAATTCTTAATGGATTTCCCTGATAGTCTAGTTATCTTGAGAGTGATCAGCTCTGAGAATAGCCCTATAGGCACGTCAATGAAATGCCCGATTTATCCAGTAGAAAACAGGATTGAAAATCTGGGATGTTACACTATTAGTTCCACAATTGTCGATAGCCCTACTAAAGATGTTGATTATGGTCATTAAGTTTAAAAATAATTGAGGAATGGGGCCACATATAGTCATTAGGTTTGGAATAGTTGGAAGTCCACTCTCTAGGAAATGGTAAAGATGAACCATAAATTCCATAAATGAGTACAATCATCTTTTGATGGATGAATAACTCCATGGACCATAAATGTTAGCAACATTGACTAGCAACGAATGAGTATTTCATGTGGCTAATGGGTCGACTAACCTCAATCAGGCCGCCAAATCTGCTGAGGGAGATCCATGCGGAACCCATTACCAAAGCAATCAATTTAGTATTTTGATAGCAATTGAGCTACTTTTTAAAGTCGTTCTAACTTCATGAGCCATTAGCTCCATTCGATAGCCCCACTAAAGACGTTGATGATGTTCATTAGGTTTAAAAATAATTGAGGAATGGGGCCACATATAATCATTAGGTTTGGAAAAGTTGGAAGTCCTCTATCTAGGAAATGATAAAGATGAGCCACAAATTCCAAAAAATGAGTACCAACATGATGTGATAGATGAATAATTCCATGGACCATAAATGCAAGCAATATTGACTAGCAGCGAGCAAGTATTTCATGTGGCTAATGCGTTAACTAACCTCAATCGGGCCATCAAATCTACTGAGTGAGATCCACGGGGAATCTATTACTAAAGCAATCAATTTAGTATTTTGGCAGAAATTGAGCTATATCCTTAAGTCGTTTCGAATTCGTGAGCTATTAGCTCCACAATTGTCGATAGTTCCATGTAAATATGTTAATGATGTTTATTAGGTTTAAAAATAATCGAGGAATGGGGCCATATATAGTCATTAGGCTTGGAAAAGTTGGAAGTCACCTCTCTAGGAAATGATAAAGATGAACAACAAATTTCACAAATGAGTGCAAACATTATGTGATAGATAATAATTCCATGGACCATAAATAAAAGCAACATTGACTACTACAAGCAAGTAGTTCATGTGGCTAATGCATCAACTAAACTTAACCGGGCCGTCAAATCTGCTGAATGAGATCCACACAGAACCCTTGACTAAAGCAATCAATTTAGCATTTTGGTAGCAATTGAGCTACATCCTTAAGCCGTTCTGAATTCATGAGCTATTAGCTCCACAATTGTCAATAGACCCACGTAAAGATGATGATGATGTTCATAAAATAATTGAGGAATGGGGCCACATATAGTCATTAGGTTTGGAAAAGTTGGAAGTCCACTCTTTTGGAAATGATAAAGATGAACCACAAATTTCACAAATGAGTACAAACATCATGTGATAGATGAATAATTCCATGGACCATAAATGTAAGCAACATTGACTAGCAACGTGCAAGTATTGCATGTGGCTAATGCGTCAACTAACCTCAACTGGGTCGTCAAATTTGTTGAGCAAGATCCACACGAAACCCATTACTAAAGCAATCAATTTAGTATTTTGGTAGCAATTGAGCTACATCCTTAAGCTGTTCCGACTTCATGAGTTATTAGCCCCACAATTATCAGTAGCCTCATTTAAAGATGTTGATGATGTTCATTAGGTGTAAAAATAATTGAGGAATGATTTTGTTTGGCAACATCCTCAAGTTAGACTCCTAATCACTTGTCGGAACCTAGCTCCTTCCAAATCAACGGGACCACCCTTCCACCTGGGTTTGGCACAACAAGGTACTGATTTTGTTTTTGCACTTGCTAATCTTTGTGTAATTTTCTCTTTTAGCTGCATCTTCTCGTGATGGAACTTGGGCTCGATCGGGGTCTGATTTGGATAGCCAAGGAGATTACTTGGAACCATTGGAGAAGATGGGCTACAATCATTTTGCTTGGTCGTTTTCAACTCTGTTGTTGGTTAATGTAGCAACAAGCACTCACAGTTCCCAACATTTGGAAACTGGGAAAATGGAGATAGGTTCCTTATAATGTCACACCCCAAAACTACAAGGAATGGGGATGACACGGCTGTCCTTCCATGAAATATATATATATATATCTCAAACCATATATATACATATCAGATAAACTAACAAATTGGTTGCAACATTAGAGTTTCTATAATCCACAAAAAGGAAATATACATTTAGAACTCAACCAGTCCAACCACTAGCAAGGATTATGTACACTACTTTCTTAAACCATACCCAAAATAGAACTCCCAAAAGTTTTCCAAAAGCGCTCTCGTCCTATTAGGTGCTAACCCTGGGACCTGAAAACATGGAAGATAAATGAAATGAGCAACCATAGCTCAGTGAGTAGTACATACCATAAAAGCATATCAAATTTCCACATTACACATTTAAAACTCAAGACATGACTCATTATTGCCAAACAAAAATATAATAACTTGCATGAACAAAATGCGTCATATGTTACCTCAACCTATCTATATCAAATAGCAAAATTTCTCATTCATCCATAATAACAAAACCAGCATCACCAATTTTGTTCAATAATTGAACTCATCCTATCTCATATCAATGGTTCATTCCACGCTCAATATCCAAACTCAAGGCTCTAGAGGTGACTTCCACGAAACTGCGTAATCGTGTAGCACTTAGCCCTTGACCAAGTCTAATTTCCGCATATCTTCAAGGATGGGTTTCTGAGAAGTGAGCAAAGTTGCCATGTTTCCAAAGGATTTACAACTCAAAGCATCCGCTACCACATTAACCTTACCCGGATGGTAATTAATGGACAAGTCATAATCCTTCAAAAGTTCTAGCCATCTTCTCTGCCTCATGTTCAGTTCTTTCGGAGTAAAGATATACTTTAGACTCTTGTGATCGGTAAAGACTTCACATTTTTCACTGTACAAATAGTGCCACCATATCTTTAAGGCAAACACAACCGCTGCTAACTCCAAATCATGAGTGGAGTAGTTCTTCTCATGTAATTTCAATTGTCTAGAAGCGTAAGCAACAACTTTGCCATCTTGCATAAGAACACATTCCAAACCTTCTTTGGATGCGTTATAGTAGATTACAAAGCCGCCACTTCCTGAAGGTAGAGTTTGAATAGGAGCCGGCACTAGCCGTCTCTTCAACTCTTGAAAACTGCGCTCACATTGGTCTGACCATTCAAATTTAACTCTCTTCTGAGTTAGATGGGTAAGTGGACCATCAATCTTTGAGAATCCCTCTACAAATCGCCTATAGTAGTTGGCTAGCCCAAGGAACCTTCTCACTTCTGTAACATTAGTTGGGCTATTCCACTTAACAACTGATTCAACCTTCTTTGGATCCACTAATATGCCATCCTTCGAGATCACATGACTCAAGAATTCTATATGATCAAGCTAGAAATCACACTTACTAAATTTGGCATACAGCTTCTTTTCATGCAAAGTCTGCAAGACAATTCTCAAGTGTTGTTCGTGTTCCTCTAAACTCTTCGAATACACTAGGATTTCATCAATGAACACCACAATAAATTTGTCTAGATATTCCTTGAACACCTTGTTCATCAAGTCCATGAAGGTAGCAGGCGCATTTCTTAATCCAAAAGGCATAACAAGAAATTCATAATGGCCATACCTTGTTCTGAAAACAATTTTTGGCACATCATCTATTTTTATCTTCAATTGATGATACCCAAAGCGAAGGTCAAGTTTGGAGAATACCTGAGCTCCCCGAAGTTGATCAAATAAATCATCAAGTCGGGGCAAAGGATATTTATTTTTGACCGTTATCTTATTAAGCTCTCGGTAATCTATGCAAAGCCGCATACTACCATCCTTCTTTTTCACAAATAGAACAGGAGCTCCCCAAGGCGAAACACTGGGTCTGATGAAACCCTTATACAAAAACTCTTGCAGCTGCATTTTCAATTCTTTCAATTCAGCAGGTGCCATCCGATATGGTGACTTAGAGATTGGTGTTGTATTGGGTATCAATTCAATACAAAACTCCATTTCTCTATGAGGAGGCAAACCTGGTAAATCTTCAGGAAACACACTTAGAAAGTCTCTAACAATAGGAATATTCTCCAACTTCCCTATAACCTTACTTGTGACTTTTACACAAGCTAAATAACCATAACAACCTTTTTCTCAAAATTTTATTCACTTGTAAAGTCGAGATCAACATTGGAAAAGTGTCTTGACAACCTCCCAAAAAAGAGAATTTGGGTTGATTTGGAAGTTTAAAGATCACTTTCTTTGAAAAACAGTCAATGGTAGCATGATATGTAGATAACCAATCCATCCCCATAATAACATCGACATCTCGAATATTTAACTTCACTAGATCCACAAGCATTTCAACATTATTAATCCGAAGCACACATCTTTTGAACACATAATGAGCAATTAAGAAATCGCCAGTAGGAGTATCAACACGCAATTCACACTCAAGAGGGTCAGGTAACACATCAAGCTTCTTTACAAATCCAGCTGAAATGAAGGAATGCGTAGCACCATAAACAAATAATGCATAAGCACGTTGTGAGGCAATAGAAATATTACTTGCAACAACCGCGTTAGACGCCTCTGCATCCTCCTTTGTCATCACAAAAGCTTTCCCACTTGCACTTTGTTTTTGTGGGTTCCCTTGGGGCCTACCAAAGGAAGGAGCATTCCTCCGCATAGAACAATTGTGTGTGATGTGTCCCGGTTGTCCACACATATAACATATCCTAACATCCGTAGGAATATTCCTCTTCGTGGGGCAATCACGTGCCATGTGTTCCATTTTTCCGCAAACAAAACATGCTCATTATTTATGATAAGAATGACCGCCATGAAGTTTTCCACAAGTAGCACAAGGGCTTTGACCACTTTGATTTCGAGACCTACCTAGCCAATTGAAATCTCCTTGCTTCCCGCTATCACTAGTAGTACGATTGTCCTAGTAATCGGTGGGCTTAAATCTCGTGTTGAGGTGCTCCTTGTGTGCCACGCTCCAAAATGTCTTGCTCAACCCTAATTGCTCAATTCAAAACATCTTTGTACGTTGTTAGTTCAAACGGTATGAGTATAGTACGAATATCCGATCGGAGCCCACGCTAAAAGTGTTCACCCCTACACCTTTCATTGGCTGCAAAACCATCCTCAAATTTACTTAATCGATTAAAGCGAGTCGCATACTCCATAACTGCTAAGCTACCTTGAGATACATTGACAAAGTCGATTCTCATCTTCGCTTGGAAAGATTCTGGAAATAATTGGGCGTTAAAAGCCTTAGTGAAGTCCTTCCATGAAATGATTGCATCATTATCTCCGAGAGCCAGTTTAGTTCCTTCCCACAAGCTAATAGCTTCGCCTTCTAAGCATCGAGTGGCAAAGTTGACCTTTTGGTCATCACGAACATTCTCAGCTCTAAAAATCCCCTCCATGTTTCTAATCCAATCATCAGCCTTAAGAGGATCCAACTTCCCATCAAACTTAGGTGGATCCACCTTTTGAATTGGGCGAAGGTGCATGAGCCAGTTACTCCACCTTCACTTAATTCTTTTGCTTGACGATACAAGTGAATCATTGCCTACGTGAACTCAGTCGGAGGAACCGGCTCTTGGGGCTCTTCCCTAGCTTCATCCAAATCAGGACTCCCATCAAATCGGTCCTCTAGTCTCCTCCTTAAAGCTGTCCCTCAAGAAGCTTGAGGCACATCTCTAGTATTAGGGGTAGTGACTCACTTGCCTTTGCTATTTTTACGAAGCGAGGCAAGTGTCTCTAAGTCAGTACGCATGATCACCTGGACTCAAGAATAAAATTACACCTTAGTATCAAAAAGGTTAGCACATTAAAACCTATCACGAAATCTCTCAATGTCTCATATCTCTACTTAGAAAGATAAAAACTTTGGCTCTAATACCAAAAGATGTCACACCCCAAAACTACAATGAATAGGGATGACACAGCCATCCTTCCATGAAATATATATATCTCAAACCATGTATATACATATCAGATAAACTAACAAATTGGTTACAACATTAGAGTTTCTATAATCCACCAAAAAGAATATACATTTAGAACTCAACCAGTCCAACCACTAGCAAGGATTATGTACACTACTTTCTTAAACCATACCCAAAATAGAACTCCTAAAAGTTTTCCAAAAGCACTCTCGTCCTACTAGGTGCTAACCCTGTGACTTGAAAACATGGAAGATGAATGGAATGAGCAATCATAGATCAGTGAGTAGTACATACCATAAAAGCATATCAAACTTCCACATTACACATTTAAAACTCAAGACATGACTCATTATTGCCAAACAAAAATATGATAACTTGCATGAACAAAATGTGTTATATGTTACCTCAACCTAGCTATATCAAATAGCATAATTTCTCATTCATCCATAATAACAAAACCAGCATCACCAATTTTGTTTAATAATTGAACTCATCCTATCTCATATCAATGGTTCATTCCACACTTAATATCCAAACTCAAAGCCCTAGATGTGACTCCCACAAAATTGCATTATCGTGTAACACTTAGCCTTTGATCACATATAGCAATAGTACAAGGCCTTTGAGATGGCTCCCACGAAGTTACGTTATCGTATAGCACTTAGTCTTTTACTATGCATGTCAGTAGTACAAAGCCTTAGAGGTGGCTGCCATGTGACTCAAGTCGCCATGTAGCACTTAGCCCTTGATTACAAGGCCCTAGAGGTGACTCACACGAAATTTCGTTGTCGTGTAGCACTTAGTCCTTTATCTATTCACAACACATTTGATTTCCTCAACACAATACATATCACGTTTCAATAGTAATCACATAACCACATAAATCAATTGTACCAAAACAACATGCATAACCTTTCAAGAGAGGTTTGTCGAATCATCCCACAATAACTCAAAATTACCGAGCACTATATCCATCAATGTCGCGACCTATTTTTTGGGTGTACCACCTAAAATTTGGCCAATGGATTGTTAAGCCTAGACTTAATTCGGGCTCTCCCAAGCCCATACCAATTTGCGACTTAAGTTCAAGTTCTTAACATGCAATTGATTTTTTAATCAGGAGTCGCCACTAATCTATTTTTTGGTGGGTCGATTAGAAACCCAAGTAAAGTAACGGGAGTTTCACTTTACTCCTACGAACCAGAGACTATGGGTACGGGGACTTGGTTACATTAGATTTCTCTAATGCCCTTTCGGTACCATTCTTTTATTTTCAAAAAAAATGTTTTTCAGGCAGCTTAAATTGATTTTAAATCTATTTTTCTAACATGTGAGATGATCATGCGGGTGCGCAATCCACCAATTTAACACCAAGATAAACAATAAATAAATTGCAAAAACTTACCTCAAAGCAACGAAAGCATCTGCAATGTTAGGTTAAAAATCACATCAACAACCCTGGATATGGTTTCTAATTAACACGCAATTTCTTTTTGTTTTCACTTAATTAATAAAAATCATGCAATATGCAATGCAATATTAACTAAATGATCTAATTCTAATATCATGCAATTTCTAATTAAATAGACCTAACAACAATATCTAAATGACATGCATTTCATGAATCTGTTTTTAATGATACGCAATGACATTTTTTATTTTTCCTAAAAATGCAATCTATCCTAGGGAATAGAACTAATTTATTCTAAGACATTTTTTGTATTTTTTCATGAAAATACGGAATTAGGAAAAATGTGAAAATTTATTTAACTAGATTAAGATTCTATTTAATTTGCATTAGGAATTAGGTTAAGCCAAATCCTAATTTAAACTAAAATATTATCTTAACCCAGATAATCCTAAAAATGCAATCTATTCAAGAAAATACCTAAACTTATAATGAATTAAGAAAAGTATTATCTAAAACTAAATTAAGTGCAATTTTTCCTAATATGCAATGGTATGCCTTAATTCTACACGACATATGCATGATGATTTTTTATTGTTTTTGTTTAATTTCGAAATTAATAATTGCCAAATAATTAAACATGCAATCCAAATTAAAAGTCTAGCAACCTAAATAGATTGATTTGATTTTTTTGATTTTTGATTTTAAAATTCGAAATAAGATTCCTATTCTAAGTGTGTAAACCCTAAAACATGCAATATTATAACCCAAAAACATTTTAAGATGAACAAAACGATCATGACAAGCTAAACCAAGGATATCACACATCATTCATATCAAGGGATAACATTTCGCTGATAAAATTGATAAATTGATCTTAAGCCTTAAAGATCAAAATATCAATTTTATTCTAATTAATTATTTCATCTAAGGCCTTATAGATGAAATAAAAAATCCTGGCGCGGTTGCGAATCGGGTGATACGTGGGAATTTCCAATCATATAGTAAAGACTAATTATACTAAAAACACAAGATAAAGTAAAATAAAATAAATAAAGTAAACTAAAGAAAACTTCCTAATGTGTTTTCTTTTTTTTTTTTTTTTTTTTTTTAAAAATGGGCTTAACAGCCGTGGGGCTCGGCCAAGGGTGGCTAATCGGAGGTCCGGCAGGGGCGTCGCGGTTGGAGCTCCGGCAAAGCTAGGCGGCGACAGGGCGCGGGCTGAGGCGCAGTGGTGGAGCTGCGGACGTCGTAGGCGCGGGCGAGGCGCGGTGTGGTGGAGGCGAGCGAACCAGCGAGGTGGCGGTGCGGAGGCGTGGCGGAGCTTGGAGATTGACGGGCGGCATCGCGGGGGTGTTGCAGCGGCGCGGCGTCGGCGAGGGCGAGAGCGCGGTCGTCGGGGCACCTGGCGTTCGGTGCTGCTGGTGCGGTGAGATCGTGAGCGGCAGGCTTCGGAACTCCGGTGTCGGCTGGGCAGCAGCAGGTCGCGATGGGTCGTCGGGTGGTGTGCGCGAGTTGCTGCGGGTCACAGGTGGCTGCGCGGCGAGGCTTGCGGGTGCTGGTGCGCAGAGGTCGCTGGGTTCACCGGAAGGAGGCTCGGAGGTGCTATCGTGCTCACGGGATGTGCAGGTGGTGACAGACGGGAGTTGCAAAAGCTGGAGCGCTGGTCGAAGAATTGTTGAAGAAGAAGACCCTCCCCTTTTTCTCTTTTCTTAACTTTCTCTCTCTCTATATTGACTCTTCCTGCCGCAATCTTCCTTCTCTTCCTTCTGCAGCTTGTCAGAAGGATAAGAGAATGATTACTTCAAATGGACGGAAAAGGCTTGTCTCCTTTTTTCTCACGCTTTTTCTTTCTGCACTTTTCTTGACTTTTCCTTTTTTTGGTCAGAGAAAGAAAAGAGAAACGCTTTCTCTGACCAAGATGGACGAAGCCCTTTTTTGCACGAATTTTCTTCTCAAATTTCTCTCTCCATTTTTCGAGAATCACCTCTCCGAAGATTTTTCTGAATTCGCTCCCCTTTCGTCACGAAAATGTAGCTCTCTTTTATAGTGATTTGAGACGGTCACTTTGTATGGTATTTTCCGAGTTTCCATCTTCTGTCGCATTAAATCAAGGCTGCAAATCAAAGCGAGATTTCGCAATTAACTCGATTTTGCTCCGTTTTATAAAAATTATTGCCCTTTGTTCACCTGATTTTTAATTGTTTCTGCATTTATCGAAATTTGAGTACTCATCAGAATTTCAAATTTCCTTGCATACTTCAATCAAATCATGTACGGTGTGAATACATATTGATGCTGCGGATTTAACAGGAGTACTCATTGCATATGACCGTGCAGATCGAAAGAAAAGGACCATTCAAAGTGGATGACCAAGTTCTGTGTTTTTTGCTAGTGAATATGATGCTGCAAATTCAACATGATAAACTCCAAATTTCAATATATTAACCATTCAAAAGCACATCTTCCATAGTTTAGTCATCGCTTCTTTTAATTTAAAGTGCATCTTCCAACATAATTCAAGAAAAAGAAAAAACATTCCAACTGCTACTAAAAGGTTCATCGCTTTTTCAAATCCAACATGTTTCAGTCATACAAAGAAACAACACGTCCAAGTTAGCAAAGTCAAATGCAACACATCCTACTCTAGCACAGTTTGATCGAGGTGCAGATGACTTGCAGATTGTTGAGCCGCAGAGGGTCTATAAGGTTGAGTTGATACATGGCTTGTCTTGCTTGCAGAGGGTCCAGGAGCATGAATTGCAATACCTTTCCATATTTAAGGATTATCCCATTACTAGACATCTGAAGTTACCAAAGAGAAAGCAGGTTAAAATGGAGGTCCAATTGCATTGAAAGGATCTAAAACAACCGCCTGTTCAGTTTCTTAAAAAAATTGATTTTAGAGATATACATACCTTCAAAAATGAGTTCCCAATGGATTATGATTTAAAAAGTCTTATCCTTGTCATATCTATGAGTGAGTAATGCAATTGAGCATCAGTTTGGCCATACTGAAAGCAAAATGAACTTGTATGCATCATTTGAAAATATCATTTGCAGTATTGAGGACACTGAGATCATTGCAGTCGATGATCCACTTAAAGTTCCATGGTAGGAGCTCCCAATTGTTGGGTCTTGCAGTGGCTTTTTCTGTTGCTTGAATGGAAAATCTTTTGTATTATGGAATATAACTATTATAGAGTCTAGAGAAATCCCAAACCCTAAAGCTAAAGCTAAGTATCACAGTAATATAAGGGGCTTCAAATTGTTTTGGACTTCACTATGATTGCTCATCTGACGATTTTAATTCTTGAGTGGCCATTTCAGTCAGTTTAGAAGCGATTTTCACAGATGCATGGTTGATATTTCTTCTCTGAAGGGCAATTCCTGGAAGAGGGTTACAGGAAATGGCAATTTTGAACTGCCTTCCTCGAAGGATGCGTTGGTATGGGTTCTTGCATTGGGGTTATGCAAAGTAATCCAAACAAGAGGCTTGTTTCTTTCGATATGGCTGAGGAGAGATTGTTCGAGGCAATTCTGCTGCCAGAGATTGATCCTCCCCTCACCTTGTAGGGTTCAGATTCATCAGAGTTTGGTTACTTGGGTGCGCAGGTACCATCCAATTAGACGAAACACAAAACATGAATATGAAAGAACGTGGAGTAAGGCCGTCATGGACAAAACTGTACAGTGTGGCAATGAGCACAGAGTTGCCTTCAAGCAAGTTTTGGCTCAGAAACATTGTTTGTTACAGAGGAGGGTGAAGTGATTGAGGTTTATCGTGTTGTTGTACATGACCCTACGTAAAATACAGTCAAAAGTTTCTCAACTTTTATAGGCAATGACTGGCAATGATATAGGTATCTAGCCTATGTTGAGACACTGGTCTCGCCCCATTTGAACAATGTGGCAGCACAGAAGTTAGTGGGATGAAATTGTGTGTTGAAACAGGCCAAAGAAATAGATGAAATTTACTGATTCTGATGTTTTCTTACTTCAGTCAGCATATTTTATCAGGATGCTCTTGCTCTTTTTTTCCCTATACATGAATGAAAGACAGTATTTTCTGATAATACTAATGTGCTTATGCTTTCTTTTGAGTCAAATTTGTTGCATTTGGACCGTGCACTTGGTATGGGACAACTACAATACACGCATGAAAAATGCTGTGCCTGAAGTTTTCATGAAAGAAAGTTAAAAATTAATTAGCAATGACTGAGTCACAAATCGATTCAAGAGGTAATGTACGTAGACTGGAGACTGGACTCCTTATACCTAATAAATAGCAATTTTAGAGAATCAAATCCGAAAGTGAAATTATGTTATCAGAAGTTGAAAAAGAAACAGTTGTTGATGAAATCTAATGGCCAATGATACTTGTACTAGACAAAAATAGAAATGTAGTCCAATTCAATGGAGCGTGCTTGCTCAGACATTCTTATGATTTGCTCTATGGGGATAGAGAGTGAAAACTTATATAAGTTCAAGTTTCCTTTCTGTATGTGTTGATTAGTCATTGTTGCTGTTGTGCGTGAGGTTTTCCTTTCCCAGTTTGTTTTTACCTTTTGCAGCAACCATAACTTGTGCCAACTTTTGAAAACTATGAATGTCTGCCTTAGCCTCTCTGGAGTGATTCATAACAAGTGCAACCACGCAACCACTAAACTGACTGTCCAAGCGCTATCTTCTTTCTTTCATCTGAAGGGAGGTTGTAAGCTGATGCGCATGAGGGGTCAAAGGTAGAGGAAACAATGTGAAAGTGTAAGTGCAGCAGCAATGGGGGAGATAGTGTCCTCAGGAAATCAAGTGATAGCAATAGTGTCGTTGCAGGCTTAAGTTGACCACATCTGCTGGCTCCAGAATTGCCAAAAGATGAGGTTGAGGCGACAATTGTGGAGGAGCAGGAGTCAGGACATAACGAAGCTGTGGCACACTTGGCATAAGAACTGGGGAGATGTAGAGGTGGCTGATTGCTTGTCGCCTCCAATTGCATGGTTTCCTAAAGAGATTGGGGTAACAGAGTGCAGCCTGAGCACACGAGTCCTATACTATCAGCGTTTTCAAAAGCAGAGAGGTTGCTTGCATCCAGTTTGTTAATGACGGGCTCTGGCTCTCCATGGAAGCTCGCATTGAACCAGAGTATTCAACTTTCAAGGGAATGCGGAAAAAATAACAAATCTCCAATGTGTATTGAATGGATTCTGTGTCTGTCCCTCCATCAATAAGCAGATTTAGCTGCGTCCACTAATAGGTGCTGAACCTGAACCTTCTACTTTCGTCAAATTACAGTTTTGTGGAAACCTTCATTTACGGTTCTGTCGTTAGAATTATGTCCCTCATGTTCCACGGCAACCCAATCACTAGATAATAACTTTCAGGATTAGAGTTGAATGTTCACTGCATAACATTTTCCGGTGAATGGTTCGTGAAATTTTCACAAATGAGATCGGACAACATTAGCTAGTGAAGTGAGTATTCTATCGAAACAGAAATGATTGAATGGCCATTCGTTGAGCAGAGATCTAACCAAACATTCGGAGAGGACAGAGTAGTAAAAGCACAATGATGGAGCTCCTAAGGACTGACCAGATCTCATAACAGACACTTGACAGAGTCATTACTTCTTCTTCAAAGTCCACATGATCATTCAACAGCTCAAGATGCCCAGATCTCTTTATTAAGAAAAAAGGAAACTCAGAATGAGAACGTTAAGACCAAATGCGCTAGCGCAACTCTTAAAGGGAGATTCTTGATGGCTCACAGTCAAGATAGGGAGAAATAAGAGTTTCCATGTAGATGGTAGACTCAACATCGTGGCGGCGCTGGGTTGGATAATCCTTGTAAGTATTATACTCCGGATTGAACATAATCATCTGGTACACATCGACTTGGAAAACGATTTTGCCCCTCCTTGTGTATGCTACAGGGATTTTTCGCCAAAAACTGTAGCCAGATATTCCTTCAGTAGTGAAATTGTACAATTTTGTCCAGGACCCTCCTTTCCCGTATTCACTCGTTATCCACGCCTGGAAGCAGTCCTTATAGCTGCCGTGGTACACAAACAGATTGGCCCCGTGAACTCCAAGTCCCTCAAAACTTATGTCCCCATTGACTTCAGGGAGCCGAAGTACCTGCTGGAATTTCTCTTCCGACAAATCGAATGATATAATCACGTCCTCAGCTTTTTCTTTGCTCCGGTCGAGGTGTGTAATGCCCCTTTCCAATAAACTCCATCTCCTTATTCGTAGCGGCAGAGTTGACTTTTTAGTTTGAGCGAAAATATTACCACCTACTTATCTTCAAAATCGTTCTGCTCCTTGCTATGTACTATCTTGTAGTCATCAGATCGCGAGTCTTCAAGGAGAAACACATCTGGTCAAAAACGATCGGAACCGGGCAAATTCCTACACTCCTTAGTGGTCGGATTATAGAGGACAAATCCACTATAAACCATGTCAGATAAACATACCAAGCCATCGCAAGACCCCACCAGCTCCAGATGCCAGGTAGAATCGTCCATTCTTGGCTCATGAAACTTAACCACCACGCGATTATCCTCGCCGCTGATGCCACCGTTGAGCAATTCGTAGTCTATGGTCTCGAGGGGGCTGGTCTTGAAGATTCGCTGACTAGAGATTATATCCCCTGCCTTTAGCCTTTCCAGATGTGACTTGGCGAAGCCCCGGTTGGATATTAGAGACTGCCACCGTTTACAGACACATTTGAATCGCCCCAAGGACTTGGCCGGCAGCCTCAAGAGTATCTTGATGACCATATCCTCCGCGAAACTTTCGGCCACTGCGGAGGCCGAGGTCCCGCTTGATTCGGCAAATGCTCCCTTCATTGGGCAGGTTTTGAGTGAAAGATGTGTTTTCTTTACACTAAGTCAAGAAGCTTACCCAGCACGGAACAAGACGAGGGTTGATCAGGTCTTCTGCCACGGATGGAAACAGGAGATCTCGGGGTCGTCCGAGCCCTAGATCATCTCGGATCCTGGTCTCGCTCGACGCGATCGAGGAGGTGGGAGGTAGAAGACAGAGGGTGAGTGGGGCTCGTTGGCGCGGTGGCGATCGCGTGTACATTCACACCCCCTCTCTCTCTCTTCTCTCTCTCTCTCTCTCTCTCTCTCTCTCGTGGCTGGAAAAGTACTTTCTTCTTCACATGAGGTGCTGGTATGCTAAATATCAGAGGGTGAGAGGCACATTGCGCATGATTACAATCACGATTTATGCGATTCACACCATCCTAACAAAAATAATTACAGACCAAGGCGTGTAACAAAAATTATGGACATTCCAATTTGATTATTTCACGACGGAGGATCTGTATACTTCCTCAATGCATATCTTTTTTATTTCATGCAGAAAGAATAAGTTCCGTTTAACTGCAAATTTAGAAGAAATGAATTACAGAAAGCATAATAATAAAGTTACTAATCAATGACCACATCTCACAATAGACTCTTGACATTATCTATTTTCAAGATGGCTAGATACCTTCACGAAAAAGGAAACTGGAACGAAGATGGTAAAACCAAATCCACTAAAAGAAGGCTTTAGATTCTTGATGACTCATAGCCAAGATAGGGAGAAACAAGAGTTTCACATAGAAAGCTGATTCGATACTGTTGTAGCCCCGGATGGGATAAACCATATAGATAGTTTCCTCCGGATTGGATAGAATTATCTGGTACACATCAATTTGGAAGACAAATTTTCCACTCTTTGTCCACTTGAGGGGGATCAACCAGTATTTGCAGCCAGGTATGCCTTCAGTCGAGATATTGAACAATTTTGTCCACGATCCTCCTCTCTCGTACTCTTTTGTTATCCATGCCTAGAAAAGGTCATTATTGGTGCCTTGGTAGATGAACAGATTAGCCTTGTGAATACCAGGTCCCTCGAAAAATACATCCCCACCTATTTTAGGGATTGAAAGCACCTGGTGGAATCTCTCTCGCCAAATCTGTCACACCCCAAAATCCTAAAAGGATGGGGGTAACACGGCCGTCCTTCCACCTGAAGAACGCAGCCTCAAACCATACCAAAAGTCTACCTCCAAAGGTCCCCATCGATAGCACTCTTTGACCTACTAGCTGCCAAAGGACCTGAAAAGATTTGGAAATAGAGGGGTGAGCAACCACAAGCTCAATGAGTAGTACGTACCATAAAAGCATATCAAATTTCCACCTTCATATTTAAAACTCAAGACATGACTCATTATTGCCAAACAAAAATATGATAACTTGCATGAACAAAATGCGTTATAAGTTACCTCAGCCTAGCTATATCAGATAGCAAAATTTCTCATTCGTCCATAATAACAAAACCAGCATCACCAATTTTGTTCAATAATTTGACTCATCATATCTCATATCCATGGTTCATTCCCTAGTCAATATCCATATTCAAGGCCCTAGAGGTGACTCTCACGAAATTGCGTTATCGTATAACACTTAGCCCTTGACCACATATAGCAATAGTACAAGGCCCTAGAGGTGGCTCTCACGAAGTTACATTGTCATGTAGCACTTAGCCCTTTACTACGTATGTCAGTAATGCAATGCCCTAGAAGTAGCTCCCACTTGACTCAAATCGCCATGTAGTACTTAGCCCTTGACTACAAGGCCCTAGAGGTGACTCACACGAAATTTCGTTGTCGTGTAGCACTTAGTCCTTTACTTGTTCACAACACATTTGATTTCTTTAACACAACACATATCATATTTTAATAATCATCTCATAACCACATAAATCAATTGCACCAAAACAACATGCATAACCCTTCAAGAAAGGTTTGTCGAATCATCCCACAATAACTCAAAATTACCGAGCACCATATCCATCATTATACAACAAATAGGTCCTCACTTCCTTACACGAGTATATGTCGATTAATCTTACCTTAGTACATGAGTTTCATAAAGCCAAAGAAGACACTAATACTACTCACTTGGGGATGCCCCAAAATCAAATAACACATGTTATTTGATACTTCGATTTCGCGGTCCTATCAAATAAGCGAGAAACAACATTAATTTTGGGTAACACACTACGTCAACCATGAAACAGCTATAATACGTCTAAACGTTACCAAAACGATTCCTATGCGCTAATAAATCGCATAACCAAAGCGATTATTCAAGCCATTTGCAACACGGAGTTTAAGCGCAAAACTTGATCGCGCCTTAACTTTCTCCTCCGAACCCCGATCCGAACATACTTATAATTAATAGAAAGCCCTTCAAACATACTACAAGAATCCCAACTTGGCCGTCCCAAAATCAAGCTGAAAAATGACAAAATATAGGCCCAAAGCTGCTGTTCGTGTACTGGTCACTGCGCACGGGAAACTTCAAAATTTTGTTTCGGACAAACCATAAGCTCAAATCACGATCCGTAAAATCTCACGGCTCTAAAATACCCTAAACTATCATTCTTGCAAAAATACACGGCTCAACGCCTCCAAAATCGGACTTCGCTGCTCGATTTTCCCAAATTCCGAATTTCAAACCCTAACTCCGAAGCTACTCCGATTGGAAGAACAAAAGGTGCGATCACTTACCGGGCGTTGTAAATAAGCTTGGTGAGTTGCCTACGACGTGAACACACAGAGCCCCCTCTCTTCTTTCTTCTCTTTCTTCTTTCTTTCTTCTTCTTCTTCTTTCTTTCTTCCTTCTTCTTTCCTCTTTTCTTCTGTTGCCCGAATGTGGGCTTTCATTTTCTTTTTATCTCTTCTCCTTTTTGTTTTCTTTTTATTTCTTTATTTAAAGTGGGTCCCACCACCTTTTCTTTAACCTAATAAAAAATTCCAAATATTACATTCTACCGTCCTTATAAAAATTTCGTCCTCGAAATTTAGAAATACATCAATCACCAAACTTATGAGAATATCCGCGTCTTTCCTTTTTAAACTCCCAAATAGCTTCCTGCTATTAGATCTTCACATATATTCTCGGTATCTTTTCGTTGAGGATGTGTCTCATCCTCAACCAGAAATTCATGAATTACTACATGCTTCAATCTTGCTACAACTTGGGATTTTTTTTTTTTTTTATAGTCTTGCTGCTCCATAATTCCTCTAATCTCAAGCACATTATTTGAATTTCCTTTGGAAGCATATAGGGTTGACAATAACACATAGAAACCATCATGGTCTAGTTGAAACTCATCGAATTTTTTCTTATCTTCACCCCCATTTTCAATGTCATCGTGCTTTATAGTGTACTTCATGAGCCAATCTGACCTCACATTTTTCGCTCCACTGTTGTGTATGGGAACCACATAGCAGATGGCCTTTTGCGGTGAATGATATGTGCAGGCCTCACTGATGCAGATGATTCGATGTACTCCAGCAACAGATGTGTAGCCTCTGAGTATCTTCCGTAATCGACAAATAACTGAGACAAAGATGCTGGGTTTAATTCATTTCTAGCCATACCCCAGCTCGTGTCCTTTCTATTGCCCTTGAACATACCCACTAACCAAAGGGGGAGTCCAATTTGAGAATCTGGACGAGGAAGAGTTTCAGCAACGACAACAGGCAATATGGCATGAAAGTCCTTATACCTTCCCAGATAAAGCTCAAGATTTTTCCCAGTGAGAATTGCCCGTGTATTGTGGAGTTCGACTACCCATATCAGACAAACCAGGCACAGCTGCTTCATTTATTGTTGATGTCAGCAATAAACCTTGTCTTTTGAGATCTTTCCCGGTGACCGGTGAACCAACAGCATTGGGACAACACTTCAATGACATAGCAGAGAAAACTCTCTCCAATTCCCTTTTTAGGCCTGAATTCTTCCAAAATTTCAGGAGAACAGTAAAAGCCATATCATACAAATTTGTTTGGACCAAGATATCGACCAATTCTGAAGGAGCAGCAGGATCTCCTAAATATGACCATTTGACATTGCTAAGTGAAAGCAAATATTCAGCTGATGTCATCACAAACTCCCTCTCACGTTTCTCAATGTCAAGATAAGGATAATATTGGGGCTGGATGGACTTAGCAGCAGTCTGAGGTTCAACTGCCTTTCTAGCCTTTTTACTCTGATAAGGCTCGTGCTCAAATGAGATATCCTCAGATGGCGGTTCAATCCAAGCATGTGCCGGGCGAACAAGATGCAGTGCATTGATAGCAGCAGAAAGCCCATTCAACCATTCTTGTAATGAGAGAAGAGACTGCTAATTATCTCTTGAACTGGTTTCAGTCCTCAAACAAGCTGTATATCGATACATATAACTCGCTGTTGCTTTTCGCCAATTATGCCTATGCATCTCAAAAGAATAAAGAAACTTGTATGGATTTTGCCTCATCAGAATATCCAACCGCTCTGCCTTCTAAAAGAGCTCATGCTCAACCTTTTCCATTAAACCAATGAATGGCAGCTGACCATTAGATAGAATCTTCAATGCACCATGCTCAAAAAGAACATTTATGAAACGCCTCAAGCAGATGTGTTTGTTCTCCTCGTCAGGATTTGAGATAATAGCACAATATGCATCATAGAAGTGATTTAGATCCAATGTGAACTTGAACACATTTGCCCAAAGCCATCCGCTGATAGCTGTCGCTGATTCATTTAATGTGTCCCCATCATAACCATTGATTCTTTGATTGAGAGCTCCATCTACTTGCTCAAGTGCGGCAAAAGAAAACTGACAAGCACCTTCACTAATGTTATGTTGCTCGAAAATCAGCATGGCCCATTGATAGCAATGAAGCTTCCAGGCGGTAGGTGACACAGAGTCAGAGAAACTAAGCGGTAGTAGTCCAGTTTCTGGAGATAGCTTCTGCAGGGCCTGGGCTGCACCTTTTCCAAATGAAGCTCAATCGCCACTTGCATCCTGCAGACTGGTAGAACTGTATTCCTTTTGGGAATGGGCTTCCACTATGCTAAGAAGAAGCTCAGCAGCTTTACACTACCCATGTCTAATCAATATTAAAGCAAGCTCAGTAGAATGACTCAAGAAAGCAGAAGAATCATCTCCATTCATGCCCCATATCATCCAGCCCGTAAATCTCCTTACAATACTCGTAACAACTTGAGGATCAGGAAGAGACATATCAAGACCTTCAGAAAAGCTATAACTACTTAACAAAAGTAAAAAGACCAAGACAAAGTCATTTCTGCCAAGCTTTTCCTCCCATGAGCCCCTATCCGAGCTGCTATCAATCTTTAGTGATGACAGTTGACTACTGAAATCTTCAAACGCATAAGATTCAGACGGCGTAGCAGCAAAGAAATGAATAATCAGCCATTCAGCAATAATTTCTTGAATCATTGGAACCAACTCCAAACGGATTCTAGATACATTATCCTGGACATATTGATCTGTCTGCTTAGGTGAACAAGATAAGATAGGAACAGAAGAAGGTCTGATGCGGACTCAAACATTATCTTAGCAATTTGGGAAGTAGCCTGGACTACAATGGAAGTGCAGATATTTAAAGATACTCGACCATCCATTTTTTTGTACAACTTTGTATGGCACAAAAAGTTTTAAATAGCCTTCTACAACTTCCAACACTTTACCCATCATCTGAATGGCTAAAACTGAACTTTGCGATATCACTTATTTCATCCAAACCTACCAAACAGGTATAAACGGCAATATCACGTTCGTCATAGCAGAGAAATAGTTAAAACTGAAAAGACAACCTGAAAAGCTCTTGCTTTCTATCCAAGTAGAACAAAAGGCAATTGGTAATATATTGACACAACTTGAAGTAAGGCATAGGTATCTGGCATACCAATGACAAATAGCTCAATTTCCTCCCATGAACAAAAGAAGGAAATTGAACTTCTACGAACTAAACCAACTCCACCACCAAGAAGCTGAGGAAGCAACCCTAACGGGGCATTGTTCTTACACCAGTAATGAAAATAGCCGTTGCTACTCATAACTTTCAACGTCCTTAACAACAATGAGTAATGGTCATCATTTCTTTAATGCCAATAAACTTTCACAATCGAACCTCAAGGACCTTAAGATACGCTTCCGATATCAAAAGTAATAACTCACTTACTTTCATTGTCCCTTAAAAATAAAGCATGCGACTCGTTGATCACTTGAACCCAAAATAAAACATACATCCTAGTACCGAACAAAGGACTAAAGCATTATAAACTAACACACAATCTCACCACGTCCCATAAAATCTACACCCAAAAATCATAACCTAAGCTCTGATACCACAAGATGTCACACCCCAAAATCCTAAAAGGATGGGGGTAACACGGCCGTCCTTCCACCTGAAGAACGCAGCCTCAAACCATACCAAAAGTCTACCTCCAAAGGTCCCCATCGATAGCACTCTTTGACCTACTAGCTGCCAAAGGACCTGAAAAGATTTGGAAATAGAGGGGTGAGCAACCACAAGCTCAATGAGTAGTACGTACCATAAAAGCATATCAAATTTCCACCTTCATATTTAAAACTCAAGACATGACTCATTATTGCCAAACAAAAATATGATAAACAAAATGCGTTATAAGTTACCTCAACCTAGCTATATCAAATAGCAAAATTTCTCATTCGTCCATAATAACAAAACCAGCATCACCAATTTTGTTCAATAATTGGGCTCATCCTATCTCATATCAATGGTTCATTTCCCGGTCAATATCCAAACTCAAGGCCCTAGAGGTGACTCCCACGAAATTGCGTTATCGTGTAGCACTTAGCCCTTGACCACATACAGCGATAGTACAAGGCCCTAGAGGTGGCTCCCACGAAGTTACATTATCGTGTAGCACTTAGTCCTTTACTATGCATGTCGGTAGTGCAAGGCCCTAGAGGTGGCTCCCATGTGACTCAAGTCACCATGTAGCACTTAGCCCTTGACTACAAGGCCCTAGAGGTGACTCACACGAAATTTCGTTGTCGTGTAGCACTTAGTCCTTTACTTGTTCACAACACATTTGATTTCTTTAACACAACACATATCATGTTTTAATAATCATCACATAACCACATAAATCAATTGCACCAAAACAACATGCATAACCCTTCAAGAAAGGTTTGTCGAATCATCCCACAATAACTCAAAATTACCGAGCACCATATCCATCATTATACAACAAATAGGTCCTCACTTCTTTACACGAGTATATGTCGATTAATCTTACCTTAGTACATGAGTTTCATAAAGCCAAAGAAGACACTAGTACTACTCACCTGGGGATGCCCCAAAATCAAATAACACACGTTATTTGATACTTCGATTTCGCGGTCCTATCAAATAAGCGAGAAACAACATTAATTTTGGGTAACACACTACGTCAACCATGAAACAGCTATAATACGTCTAAACGTTAACAAAACGATTCCTATGCGCTAATAAATCGCATAACCAAAGCGATTATTCAAGCCATTTGCAACACGGAGTTTAAGCGCAAAACTTGATCGCGCCTTAACTTTCTCCTCCGAACCCCGATCCGAACATACTTATAATTAATAGAAAGCCCTTCAAACATACTACAAGAATCCCAACTTGGCCGTCCCAAAATCAAGCTGAAAAATGACAAAATATAGGCCCAAAGCTGCTGTTCGTGTACTGGTCACTGCGCACGGGAAACTTCGAAATTTTGTTTCGGACAAACCACAAGCTCAAATCACGATCCGTAAAATCTCACGGCTCTACAATACCCTAAACTATCATTCTTGCAAAAATACATGGCTCAACGACTCCAAAATCGGACTTCGCTGCTCGATTTTCCCAAATTCCGAATTTCAAACCCTAACTCCGAAGCTACTCCGATTGGAAGAACAAAAGGTGCGATCACTTACCGGGCGTTGTAAATAAGCTTGGTGAGTTGCCTACGACGTGAACACACAGAGCCCCCTCTCTTCTTTCTTCTCTTTCTTCTTTCTTTCTTCTTCTTCTTCTTTCTTTCTTCCTTCTTCTTTCCTCTTTTCTTCATGTTGCCCGAATGTGGGCTTTCCTTTTCTTTTTATCTCTTCTCCTTTTTGTTTTCTTTTTATTTCTTTATTTAAAGTGGGTCCCACCACCTTTTCTTTAACCTAATAAAAAATTCCAAATATTACAAATCAAATGACATAATTGTAGTCTCTCTCTTTTTTCGGCTCTGGTTAACCCCAAGGCGGTGTAAGGCCCCTTTCCAATAAACTCCTCGGTAGTTGGTGAGGTGGCATTCTTGTTGGACTTGCATACTTTGTTTGAGAAAGAAACAAATCTTGTGATGTCCGTTTGACTTCAATTCCTAGAAAGTAATGAAGATAGCCAAGATCTTTCATGTGAAATTGAAGACTCAGAGACTAGATCAATTTGGAAAGTAATCGATCGAACTACCGGTAAGCACAATATCATCTACATAGAGTAGCAAAATTATTGTTTCGATCCAAGATGAAACACAAATAATGAGTGATCAGTGGTGCTACAAGAGAAGCCATTTTCAAGCAGAAAATTGCTAAATTTATCAAACCAAGCTCGTGCTGCTTGGCGAAGACCATATAAGGATTTCTTGAGAAGACACACATGTTGAGATTTTTGAGGATGTGTGAAACCTGGTGGTTGCTCCATATACATAATCTCATTTAATGTTCCATGTAGGAAGGCATTTTTAATATCAAGCTGATGAATTGGCCAATGCTTTATCATTGCCACAGAGAGAACAATGCGAATAGTAGCATGTTTAATGACGGGGCTAATGTTTCTGTGAAGTCAACTCCTTCTTCTTGATGAAACCCCTTAGCTACTAACCGAGCTTTGAGCCTGTCAAGACTTCCATCAGATGCAAGCTTAGTTTTAAACACCCATTTACACCCTATGACATTCATTTGATCAGTTCGAGGAACTAATTCCCAAGTTTGGTTCTTATATAAAGCATCCATTTCATCCTGCATTGCTTGATACTAGCCTTTATCTGCCAATGCTGACTTAACTGACTTTGGTTCAATAGGAACTTTATATTTAGCCAAACATGCATATTTTGGATTTGGCTTGACAATCCCGGACTTGATCTTGTTTGCATAGAATGAATAGAGAGTGTACCTTGTGTATTGGATGAAGGATTGACATGTAGTTGATCTCGTAGTGATCTTTGTTGGTAGTTTAGGTGGTTGAATAGGATATGCTTGTTCCTCGTAGATCGTATGCAAGCGTGGATCGTAAGAAAGATGCATTTGGTGACATTGCAGCAGGATCGGATGTATCAATGTGGGTTCTATGCAATATTCCACTATCCTACAAATGTCCTATATGTTCATTTGTGTGATACTTGACTTGTTCTGTAGTAGGGCAGTCTAGAAAAGTAACTTCATTGATCCTTTGTTTGTACAAATCGGTCCACTGATTGTACTAAGTTGTTAGTCGATTGGTGAAAGGAAAAACTATTTCATCAAACACCACATGACGACTGACATAGATATGCCCATTAGTAGGCAAAAGGCAACGATATCCTTTGTGTCTTTCACTGTATCCCAAAAATATACATGTGAGAGATTGTGGATCAAGTTTATGTTGTGCATATGGTCTGAGGTAAGGATAGCAGGCACATCCAAAGACTCTCAAATGTGCATAGCTTGGTTTCTGTTGATAAAGTTTACTGTAGGGTGAGAGCATATGTAACTTTGGGGTGGGAAGTAGATTAACAATGTAGTTGGCTATGATGAAAGCATCCACCCAAAGTACTTTAATGGAACTTTAGCATGATAAAGCATAGCTAGTCCTAACTCAACCACATGGTGATGTTTCCTTTCGAAATCCCATTCGCTTTCGGTGTATAGGGACATGAGACATTTTGTTTGGTGCCACATTGTTGTAGATAATTCTGAAACTTGTTGCTACTAAATTCGCCTCCTCCATCACATTGAAAGACTTTGTTCTTACGATCAAACTGATTCTCTACTCGTTTTTGAAACATGACAAAGATGTCATGAAATTCTGATTTCAGTTTCATTGGATACATCCAACTATATCGAAAAAAGTTGTCCACAAAGATGACATAGTATTTGAATTTTCTGAAATGAATCAACTGGTGAAGGTCCCCAAACATCACAATGTATCTTTTCTAAGGGAACAATAGATGCATAGTCTGACAAAGGAAAAGGTAAAACATCACAATGTATCTTTTCTAAGGGAACGACTGATACATAGTCCAACTATATCGACTTGGTTTGTGTATGACCTGTTATGATATGTATATATAAGTGTGTCTAGGGATTTATTTATTCGTTTTCGCATGCGCATTAAAATGAATGGGTCGACGATGCATCATTGGACGTCGCTATTATATCAACCAAGCAGGGATGGGCACGTGCTCAAAGAATTGAGACGTGACATCCCTGTTTAGTGGTATCAGAGCAAGGTCGTTGGTGATTGGTCTATGGGATAGTTAATAGGAAAGGCCTTTAAATTATGTTGGTGCATGCCTGTGATAGTTGATAGTTAGTAGGAAAGATCTTCTATGGCTAGTATTTTGGCTCAAAGATTGGTTGAAGGACAAAGTAATACCAGACTTCCTTATTTCGATAGAAATGAGTATGATGTGTGGAAGAACAAAATGAAGGCATTCCTTAAATCTAGAGACCCTCTAGAGTGGGATGCTGTTGAAAAGGAATTAATTCAAAGGCAACACCAGCCTCAAACAAAGGGAAATAAGTGATTGACAAAAATGTTGATGAATCCACACAAGCTGAAATCATCAAGAGACAGGCTCTTGATGCAAAAGCAAATTATTCGTTATATTGTGCTTTGTCTTCCATTAAATATAACTGAATTTCTTCTTGTGAAACAGCAAAAGAAGTTTAGGATAAACTTCATGTCACTTATGAAGGGACTGATCGTGTGAAGGAGACAAAGATAAATATTATACTTGGACAATATGAATTCTTTAGAATGAAGCTTGGAGAATCTATTTGTGATATGTTCAGTCGCTTTACAGAAATTGTGAATGGCTTTGCTTATCAAGGTCAACCAATTTCTAGACCAATGAAAGTCAACAAACTACTACGTGGATTTTCAAAGGACTGGAATCATATGAATACTTAAATCAAAGAAACTCAAAGGATTATGCCTCTATCAGTTGACGAACTAATAGGCACGCTTCAGTCGTACAAAGTAAAGCAGATCAATGATAAAGAAGATCCAAAAGGTAAAAAATCAATTGCATTAAAGTCTAACGTTGATTCTGATGTTATAGATTCAGACGATGATAAGGACGATGAGGAGCTGGCCCTTATGATAAAGGCTGCCCAAGCACCGTGATCATGTGTTAATTGGCATGCATGCTGTGGATGGAAATATTTTCCTTGTGATTGTATTTGGACCATTGTGAAGTCATAGATTTGCGCATTGTGCACTGGTGATTCAATGTATACTCTTGGATAAGTGCTTTTATTGTGCATCAAAAGGTTAGCCTTTTTTTCTCCCGACACTTTTATCCTTTAAATAGGTAAGATTTCTCCCATTTGTATAAGCAAGAGTGTGGAAGGAATATAATGAAAATCCACATCCCAAGTTCTTCACCACCAACATCATACGTACTCCTCTATATAAAAACTAAATAACTATATCCAATTGCCAGTACCCCTTAAAACTATATCTTGTCTTTTCTCCATCATCTACCATATATATCCTACACACATGTACATTTGCCCATTACATTAAACCAAAAACTATCGATATTAGAACTACGCTTCCGCACAATCCAAATTTCCAACATGGCATAAGAGCTCCTAAAGTCTATACGTCCACATAAGTTTGGCACAAGTAGGTACTAATTTTGTTTTTGCAGTCACTTTCTAATATTCTTGTAGATTTCTCTTTTGGCCACATCTTCCCAAGTAAAACAACAGCTCAAATATTAAAATTTGTCACAAGGGGACATTCAAATATCAAAACTTAGGAAAGTGACACTTTTTTGAAAAATGGGACACTTAAGTGCTAGGTCCGCAAACTTCGTCGAAAATCATAGGTGGCAACTTTTTTATTAATATTGCTCATCTATGTGGCTCATCGGAGAGCTGACTCAGTAAAGAAGTTCCAAGACAACGCCGTTTTGGCATGGATTTGAATTTTAATATAAATACTAATTAAATTAACTTTAGGAAGAAGATGAAGATTGTAAGCGCTAAGAGCGAAGGTTGCGACCCTTCCCCAGATTCAGTGACGGTCGTTGGCCGTTGCCCACTGTCACGACCTTCGTCCTAGATTTGGGTGAGGGCTTGTAGGCCCTTCCCAACCCTCCCCCACCATTGCTAGCCCTTCGCGATTACCGCAAGGAGGCGGTGGTGAGGGCTGAGCCGTCAGCCGCCTACAATCTTCATATTCTTCCTCTCTCTCTCTCTTTTATTTTTATTTTTTTTATTTTTATTTTTATTTTTTATAAATAAAATATATGTAGTTGTAAATTTAATTTAACTAATATTTATATTAATTAAACACTGTTGTTTTTGCACTTGTCTAACCATGTTAGTATGCAAAATGACGTTTTGCACTTGTTTCGCTAGAAAACACCAAGTGTGAAATTTGGTTGGATTTTTTTTGTCATTGGTACTTAATTGATCAATTTTGCTCCGATTTTGGTACTAAAGTGTCACTTTTCTAATTTTTGACATTTAAGTATCTCCTTGTGCCAAGGTTTGATACTCTAGGTATCTGGAATTCCATCTTCCCATGATGGCGCTTGGGTTGAGTCAACGATCTGATTTTGGATAGCAAAGGAGATTACTTGAAGCTATTGGATAAGATAGGCTTCAATCCTTTCCTAGAGGTTGTCCCATGGTCCTTTGGCAAGAGCTCCCTTGAAAGGTGGTTCTTCGACAAGAATATGGTCACGCTTCGATCATCCAAAAGTTGGCCCAGGGCCCACTCCTCTTGGCTGGTTTGGTATATTGGGGATTCCTCTTGGAGGTTGTATGAAGGAGGTTGTCTTGAAGCCTATGTGCATCAAAACTGGCCATCATTCCTTTATTTTGGAAGACAAGTAAAAGGCCCATTCCAATTTGAATATGGAGTTCCATCAAAATTACAGATGCTCGTGTCATGGACCAGCTGTTCCTTGGGTGTGGAGTAGCCCGTATGGCGCCCAGTGAGCCAAGAATAGCAGACCGGCCTTCCTTCTATACTTGTTCATAAGAATAGTATGAGGAATAGCATCTTCGTATAAGATTATATCACACCAAGCTTAGTTTGGGTATCTAGTTCATCGAGTGAGGCACACAAAACGCTTTAGGCACAATAACTAGTTTCAGCTTATCATGACCTTATCAAGAGAATGGCATTAGTTTTTGACTAGTTTATGTATGGAAGGTCAACCCCGCCTTTAGAGTTCCAAAGAGATATAACAAGTTTATATTAGAACTCTTAGCACTAATCGTCCTAACGTCATTTCCATAGACCAATTATATTCATTCCTTCTTCATCACTCACTTTTCACTCGATAATCTTAAGCTCCACTCACGAGGAGACATAAATACCGGATAATCATGTATTGTGACATTTCTTTCTATGTTTATTGGCTGAGACCCTTTTTGCGAGTCATCAACGCACTATTTCTGAGGGGAATGTGAGGATGCTAGAGAACATTAACGCACTCTCTAAGTGTGTTTGGGGGCGCAGCTGGCTTCTCTTCTTTTCTCTCTAGGATGTACCACGTGGCAACATCATTATGATGCTGATTGTTCTATAGTCTTTGGCAGTTTCTCTTTATTTGATCAGTTGAGTACCTGCCGAGCTTTGTTCCAAAGCCACAGCTTGATGGAAAAACTTTCCCTCGGTTCACAAGTTATCCCCATCCAGTTTGCTTCTGTCTTCGAGGCCCATTTGCAGTTGGGGTTGATTCCTCTCGAGCATGTAAGTTTGTTTGGTCTTTTATTTTCCTTTTAACATCGTATTTGTTTGGATGCTTGTCGTCTCATCCCTTTCCTACAGGTCTGGCGGCCTCCATCCAATGTTGTGGAGAAGACCCATAATGATGATTTGCGATGGTTGAGCACGATGAGGGTCGCTTCCGGAGGGTTATAATCCAGTGAAATACTCATAAGCGAGTGCTACCTTTCTACCAGAGGAGATGCGTCACGGGTTCTTGTTGCCCCTCCTAGAGATACTTTCGTGGACAAAAGGTCCCCCTCCACCGGAGCTTTTGGTTGGCATTCCTGGTCTCTCAAGATTTTGAGGGCATAGATTATGCGGTTTGCTTTAGGTAGCTCCCTATGATATTCATGAAGGCTAGGGTGTTGAAATAGTTTTTTAAAATGAAAAAAAAATGTGATTATTGGATATGAAAAGTAGTGATTGTGGACATGAAGAGAAGTGATGATTGATCATGAAAGATGCTGACGGTGTGATAAAGTATCCATTCTCGATAGATGTGTTGCTTAGTTGTCTATAAATACAGCCAAATCATACATTATTCAACATAACTGTTCAATAACAACAACCTTCTCTTCTTCATTACTCTCTTTTCTTCACAAAATTCCTCTTTTTACACAAAAGTTTAACAAATATTCAAGGTAAAATTCCAAGAGAGAAATTGAGTAATTGCTAAACTCATTTCTATGTGGCTTTGATGTATATATTGAAGGTATATTTGTTTTAAAATTAGCAACAACAGCAATGGGGAGTAAATAATTCCTTGAGATATATATCATCATGATGCATCAAAGAACTATGAACTACCGCTCTATCTTAATGAACAATCATATATCCCAACATAGGGGAAGATGCAGCAGGTTGGGCTATCAGGGTACATCTTTTGAGGCTAAGAAGCCTGTGGACCATCGCTTGATCACTATGTGAAGGCACATAGCATAGAATTGATTAACCGCCAGTTTTTTTTTTTTTTTTTTTTTTTGGTCGAAAACCGCCATTTAACTAAGCAAAAAGGCTGTGTTGATCGCCAAGTTGGAGTGGATACGGAACTTAGGAGCCGTTTGAGCCCGTTGTTTTTTTTTTTTTTTTGGTCGAAGAGCCCGTCGTTTGATTCCTGCTTCTTCCTTGCCTTTCTCTGGTGGGATGCTTCCTGTCCCAGTCGTTTCCAGATTTCATGGTGCTGGTCCTTCTGACTTAGCTGGAGCTGGCAATTCTCTTGTGGTGCGTATTGGCCCTTGGATTCCAGCCGGTGTGGCGTTCTCTAGATGGTAATAGCAGAGTGATTGCATTTTTTTTTTTTTGCCAGAAAGAATTCATTTTAAAAAAGAATTGTTAGGAGATTTTTTTTTTTTGTCGGTCCTACTCTAATCTTACTCTAACACTCACTCTCAGACTTTTGCCATGCCTCATTGTAGGGCGTGGGAGTCGAAACCCACTTCTGAAATGAGATCGTCTCCACCCCAATCCTCCCTAGAAGGTGGGGATTTGAACCCCCCACCTCCTCCTTTCAAGTTAGAAGGGTGGCCATTGGGGCAAATCCCCAGTGGTTATCGTTAGGAGAGTTGATATGGCGCTTTTGCTGATGCTGCATTGATGGTCGGGCGCCAATTCAGACATCTAACAGCTAGCTAACGATATTAGTGCCAAATCGGCAATTTCCATCCGGTAATCTTGTGAGACCTCACATCGAGCCAAACTGAGATTGAGGTACTTGATGGAAAAAGATAAAGCTTGGTTCCTGCGGTGTCAATGATCATGAGTCACGTGTATTAGAACTCAATATCAGAATTTCTTCCACTTTCCTGTTCCACAATCCATTGATGAAACTGCTTTTATGAGCCTTAACGTACCCATTTACTTATCTTGAATTGCGAATTAAGTTGTCATCAATCATTACCAACAAAACCAAGAACTTTGTCATGATTCGCTTGTACTTAACTGAGAACTGTTGGAGATATGCTAGGATCGAACTTGAAATGGTGATCAGATTGAGAAGGTTGTGATGATACCAATCCAGGATTGCGGGCAATTATAATTGATAGATTATATTGGATTTGGTTCAATCTATCTTCATTTATTTTTTCCATAGTTAGACATTCATTGTACTATAAATAGGAGCTTGTACAATGTAAAATATACGACTGAATATACAGAAATTATAAGTCGTTCCTCACCTTCTTGGCCTATTCCTCAAACTCTGACAAGAACCAGAAGATCAGCTATCCTGAGGACAACGATTTGAAGAAGAGTGAAACAGGGTTCTATCGCTGGCACAGTAACAAGAGCCAAAAAAAAAAAAAAAAAAAACAACCCTCAAGCCTTTATGAGTTCAATGAAGCTCTCCAGATTCTTCAAAGATGACCCTCCTTCACTCACACTCTTCCTGGCCATCTCCTTCATCCTCTGACAATTTGCCTTTATCTCATCACTCCCAAGAACTGCTAGTATCTTTGTCCTCACTTCATGCCTAGTTATCACTCCATTTTCATCGGCATCCACTCCTAGACCCACCCTCCACACATCACATACGAAGCTCCTGTTCAGGCGCTGATCTGCAAAGTACGGCCTGCATAGAAGTGGGACCCCATTGCTCAGGCCTTCCAGTGTAGAATTCCACCCACAGTGAGTGAAGAAGCACGCCACCGAAGGGTGTGCTAGGACTTCCTCTTGTGGTGCCCACTGGATCACCTTCCCATGATTCCTCACCCTTTGGAGGAACGTGTCGTGGAACTTGTTGACTGGCGCATCAGTCATGTCTGGGCGTACAACCCACAGGAACGGTCGGCCGATCTGCTCGAGGCCGTGGGCAAGCTCATAGAATTGCTCCGGGCTGAAGATTGTTGTGCTTCCAAAGGCTACATAGATGACTGACTGGGGTGGATGCTGGTCCAGCCAGTTCGAGCAAGTCGAATCCTCGTTCCACAGGCTTCCTCTGCGATGGAGTAATCGGTTGCTCGCTAATAATGGACCAACTGGGAGAACTCCGGGAATAATTCCACAAGCCGATGCCTCGAGTTCATGGAACGAATTGCAAAGATATGAGGTTGAATATGTGCTGTGATGGACGATATTCAACGCCCAGTTAAATATTACTTTCTGCACCGTCAGGTCTCCAGGGAAAGTCCAGGTGAGGTCATCGCTCTTATATGAGGGAAGGTCCTTCGATATTGAGATCGCATCGTTCTTCAGAGCACTGCCTGCATGAATTTTTTAGGCGAAATTAGATTATCTTTTAGACTACCTGTTCCTACAAGCACATAAGCTAATTGCATGATCCTTTAATGTGCCCCCTGCCAATAAAGCAATCGAGAGAGAGAGAGAGTACACATGTTAAGGCCTCTCTAGATTCGACTGTTCATGGGTTCTGGCTCTGGGTCCTTACCCTCGTTGTCTATGACTCCACCCTCAATCAGTTTTCGAATATGAAGTGTCAAGGCCAGAGACGAAACTGAGGCGGGCGAAAATCCGGCTCGCTTGATACCCATCCTTTCGGCAACTTCCAGTGCCCATCCGGCATTAAGGTCTGCAATTACAAAGTTGATCTGCTCATCTTCATTGCCCTTTGACTGCTGCTTCACTTTCTCAATGAACTCCTGCAAATAACCTGGCATCGCTCTTGATATGCTCTCCAGCAGCTTCGCCAAGTCCTTACGCTCCTCGTCAGTCTCGAGCCCATCTAGAAATGCAACGAAATCAATCGGATTCGATCCATCATCTAGCTGGTTTGCGGCCATCACTTGCGCATGAACAGACTCAGTGTTCACAACGGTAACCTTGATGCCATGATCAGCAATACAGTGGGACAGTTTCAGGAGAGGAGTGACATGACCTTGTGCAGGAAATGGTATACATAGGACATGTTTTAGCTCTGCCATTGTTGACAACAAATGAGGGACAGTTCCTTCGCACGCTTTCTACTGGCTTCTTAAAGCTCAGATTCGACGGTAATTGTCTCGTTATGAAGTGACTATGAGGGACTTTGGTACTAGGCTTTCTGGTGAGCGAGATCCATGCGGAACTTGTTACTAAAGCAATCAATTTAGTATTTTGGCAGCAATTAAACTACATCCTTAAGTCGTTCTGACTTCGTGAGCTATCAGCTTCACAATTGTCGATAGCCCCACTAAAGATGATGATGTTCATTAGGTTTTAAAATAATCGAGGAATGGGACCACATATAGTCATTAGGTTTGGAATAGCTGGAAGTCCACTCTCTAAGAAATGACACTAAAGATGTTGATTATGTTCATTAGGTTTTAAAATAATCGAGGAATGGGACCACATATAGTCATTAGGTTTGGAATAGCTGGAAGTCCACTCTCTAAGAAATGACACTAAAGATGTTGATGATGTTCATTAGGTTTTAAAATAATCGAGGAATGGGACCACATATAGTCATTAGGTTTGGAATAGCTGGAAGTCCACTCTCTAAGAAATGACACTAAAGATGTTGATGATGTTCATTAGGTTTTAAAATAATCGAGGAATGGGACCACATATAGTCATTAGGTTTGGAATAGCTGGAAGTCCACTCTCTAAGAAATGATACAAATGAACCACAAATTCTACAAATGAGTATAAAAATCATGTGGTAGATAAATAATTCCATGCACCATAAATGTAAGCAACATTGACCAGTAACGAGCAAGTATTTCATGTGGCTAATGCATCAACTAACCCGTCAAATCTGCTGAGCAAGATCCACACGGAACCCATTACTAAAGCAATCAATTTAATATTTCGGCAGCAATTGAGCTACATCCTTAAGTGGTTCCGACTTTGTGAGCTATCAGCTCCACAATTGTCGAGTTGATGATGTTCATTAGATTTAAAAATAATTGAAGAATGGGGCCACATATAGTCATTAGGTTTGGAAAAGTTGGAAGTCCACACTTTAGGAAATGTTAAAGATGAACCACAAATTCCACAAACGAACATCTTGTGAAAGATGAATAATTCCATGGACCATAAATGTAAGTAACATTGACCAACAATGAGCAAGTATTTCATGTGGCTAATGCATCAACTAACCTCAATCGTGCTGTCAAATTTGCTAAGCGAGATCCACACGGAACTCATTACTAAAGCAATCAATTTAGTATTTTGGTAGCAATTGAGCTACATCTTTAAGTCATTTCGACTTCGTGAGCTATTTGTCACGCCCTGATTCTCAAATGCATGCACATCCCTCATCTTTGGTCGATTTTAGAATGTGAAATCCCAGGACGTATCGTCGACCCTTTTTTTTATATGCACATGTGAAAGCAATTATAATCCCCAGAAAATAAAACAATGGGATAGAAAAGTAAGACCATATTTTTCATATTGAGATTCACAACCAACTTTTATACAACCACACCTCAAAGTATTTTACCATACTATTCACAAAGGTCTAGTCTCACACTCAATCACCTATAAACAGGGTTCACAAGGAGGATGGGATCACACTCCTCATCTAGGTCGTACTCGAGATCATCATCAGGGTTCTTCTCCAGGTACTCCTCTTCGGGTTCTTTCTCCTCAGGCTCTTCATCAGGGTCCTGAAATGTTGTCCCACAACTAGGATGAAACTACGTCTCAGCAAGTTCTACCCCCTAAGACCCGATTAGTAAACCAATACACTATCTGGGCTGCCTATGCACGCACGGGTCGGATGACTTACCTTGGCCTCAGATTCTACCTGCATATTAGCACAGTTCAATAGGCACCCAAGCAATCACATCACAGATCGATATCTCGATCAATCAACCTAGTCGATTTAATGTCAATCGAACCATTCATCGGTCATTTCAATTCAATCGATCAATTCACGACATCATAACAAAGCAATGATCAATCGAACTAGTCGATTACATGTCATCTCGACTCTTTCTTGGTCGACTCATGTCATACTATCTATAAGGTCCGTTCATATCAAGACTACTCACTGCTAAGCTAATAAATAGATAGTATAGCTCACTTCTGAGATGATTGGGTATACTGCTCTCTGCTAAGTTGCCATATCGTCTTTAGGCTAATATAGTATACTGACAATGCTCAATCTAAGCTTATAAGATATACTGCTCTCTGCTAAGCTGCCATATCGCCCTTAGGCTGATATAGTATACCGACATATTCCATCAAAACTAATAAGGTATATTGCTCTCTACTAAGCCGACATATTGCCTGTATGCTGATATACTATCCGGTATCTTGCTCTCGCTAAGTGACATATCGCCCATAGGCCGATATAATATATCATCTCAATCATACAATCAATTCCATATATTTATCATTCTTGATAAAGTAGCCGTGTGTGGGGACACGATCGACCTTAGTCAAAATATAATATTTTCCTTTCCATAACTCACACATTTTCTGTAGTCCACTCAAATATTGTTGCATTATCAACTGATGCCTAGTTATTTTTCAATTAATAACCAATGATTATCCAATTAAAGAATAATTCCCACTTTCACAAATAATTCAATTCAGCATGAAATTGAGCTCAATTAAATAAACAGACTGTGCCACGACAATCAGCATAAAATTCTGGTCGTCGGCTATCCTTGCCCAATTTTCGGAAAAATAAATAAATAATTAAATTAATTTCCAAAATTAATAATGAAATACTAAAAAATCCAATTTAGGCCCGTAATGCCTAATTGAAGCCTGATAAGGGTCGGGAAAAATCACGAGATGCATTCAATAAATAGTAGACTATATCTACTTGCTAATTTCACAATCAAAATGTCTAATATGCATCACATTTAATTAATAATCATTAATCTACTCTAATCTAATCACCTAATTGCAGTTAATTAAATATTTAAGCATAATTAGCAAACTAAGAAAGCATTAGTGAGCAAAACTCACTTGATTTGTGAAGACCTGAACACCGCGACGACGGCGCGATGGCGGCCAAACTTGGGCTCGCGACAACACCAACGACTTGGACCGGGCCCAAGGCTTGCAAGCCCATAGCAAATGCTAGGCTTAGACTGAACGGGCTTGAGCCTGCTGAAAATGGACTGAACCAAGTGGGCTTTACTGGGCTGAATTGCTGGCTTCTTGGGCTTATCCACGAAGAAGCTGGGCCCATAAAATTCTTTGGCCTGATCGTAGGCTGAAGACTGCTGGAGATTGGGTTGTTGCAGGCTTCGGTGAATCATTTGGGTTGAGTCCACGAAATGATCGAGCACAGACGGAAGGAGCTGTTTTCTTCGTTGCTAGCGGAAGAGGTTGGCTGCGGGCGAAGGAAATGAAAGAATCGGTGGAGACTTCAACGTGGAGAGGGATCAGTGGAGTGAGGTCAATCGTTGGACTTCAACATAGAAGGAAGTTGACCCCGCAAATGAAGACATGGGCATGCAAAGCAGTGTGGGCTTCAGTGGAAGAGAGGCGTGAGGTGGATGGAGGACGTGAGGCATGCGTGTCTTCGGTAGGTGTTGGGTGGTGAAAGGAAGAGGGCATGCAGTCGAGATTGAAGGAGGACGGGCTGCCAGACTTCAAAGGGAAATTGAAAGTGAAGCAAAAGCAAGACTTGGCAATGAGAGGAGGAACTCGGCGCACGAAGGAGAGAGGAAAGCAGCTGGCATGCGTGAGGAGGAAGTTGCCGAAGGAGGGAAGAAAGTCAACAATCCATATCCATTCAATTAAGGCCTTGTCTCCCCCTAGGCTTGCATAAATATCACCATGTTCCCCTATATTACTTTCTTGCTCAATAATACCACAGAATAAACCACCAATTATCCAATTTTTGAAGCTAAAGTTGCTGCCCATGCCTAATTCCAAATTCTTCAATTTAATGTCCAAATTTGATGTATAAAAAGCCCACATAATTTCTACAAGTGCTTCTCATCAAATAGCTCGGCTTGCAAGTCCAAATTTCCTTTAATTTGGTCCGTCTAAATTTCCGCTAATGTTCCATAACGTCCGAAACGATATTCCGTAAAAATCTCGGAATCTTTGAAAAATCTTCCGAGATTGAGTCGACATTCCAAGAATAAATAGTGACATGACAGAACTTTCAATTTCTGAAATCGGATTTAAATTCACGGTTAATTTTCACTCGACTAGTTTTTAGCGTAACCTAGGCTACCGGGTAGTTTTCAAAGATTTTTAGTGCAAATGACCCGTGGTCGATTTTTTCGAGCCACAATGAACCCACTCGAGACATTGGCGACTCTCGGTTGCTATGAAAATCTCGATTATTCAAATACGGACACGGGGTACCAAAACAATAAGAAAATCAGTCTAGCGTCGGCCGACGAGAATTTTTCAATTTAGTGGTGTTACCCACGATTAACCACACATCTCAATCGAACTAACCTATCTCTGATTTCAAATCGATTTATATATGTGACATAATGACCTCTAAAGATGGACACGGTCGAGAAACTCATTCCTGGTCGAATTCTCAAGTCTATTTGCCTTAAAATTCTTAATCGATTTTCCTGATACTCTAGTTATCTCGAGAGTGATCAGCTCTGAGAATAGCCCTATAGGCACGTCAATGAAATGCCCGATTTATCCATTAGAAAACAGGATTGAAAATCTGGGATGTCACACTATTAGTTCCACAATTGTCGATAGCCCTACTAAAGATGTTGATTATGGTCATTAAGTTTAAAAATAATTGAGGAATGGGGCCACATATAGTCATTAGGTTTGGAATAGTTGGAAGTCCACTCTCTAGGAAATGGTAAAGATGAACCATAAATTCCATAAATGAGTACAATCATCTTTTGATGGATGAATAACTCCATGGACCATAAATGTTAGGAACATTAACTGGCAACGAATGAGTATTTCATGTGGCTAATGGGTCGACTAACCTCAATCAGGCCGCTAAATCTGCTGAGGGAGATCCACGCGGAACCTATTACTAAAGCAATCAATTTAGTATTTTGACAAGAATTGAGCTACTTTTTAAAGTCGTTCCAACTTCATGAGCCATTAGCTCCATTGGATAAGGAAGTTGACCATTGTCCTTCACCACTGCTCTGTACATGTGGAACATAATAGTGTGTGGAAGAGAAAACTTTTTCCCAGCATTGATGGCATACATCAGCTTTGCCTCCGAGTTTGAAATGTTGGTCTTTGAAGTAGATTTTGGTCTAAGGCAGTTAATCATAATCTTGTGAAGCAGAATGTTGAACGCACTCATCCTCAAATAGGAAATCTTTCCCTCTGTCCTTCTATCCTTAACAAGCTCTAACATTACATGAGCAATAGACACATTGATAGGTTGATATCTCCCTCTTTCAACCCCAATCACATCAGCCAACATATCTACGTCCACCACATAGTCCTGATCTTGGACACTAAAAGAGAATCTATTCGCATCCAAGAAATTGAGATTCGAATAGAAATAAGCAGTGAGTTCAGCATAGACTTTTGTAGATTCAGAACGAAACTGTTCAAGTTGAAGAAGACTGAATTTTTTTTGCAAATTAACATTCACAAAGTTAAGAAAATCAAAATCCACACTTCTAGGGTTTATCACCCCACGCTTCAACAACTTAGAGTATAGATGTTTGTGTTCCTCTGATCGAAACAAGTCTGTCCTTTTGCTCAGAATTTTTGCCGCAACACCCATTCTCGATTTAAACTGACTGTACAACTTGTCATCATCATTCCCATCTGGTTGATTCAGCCCTCCAACACGTGGATCGCTTGGGATATTTGCCATTGCCTCTTCCGCCGACCCAGCAGGGGCAATTCCCAACCGTTCCATTGTGCGTAAAAAGAAGGTTTCATTTTTATACCCTTTGCTTTCAGAAATTCATCAATGTAGTTCAAAGGAGTTCAACCCCTTTTCAAAGCACAATAAAGCTTGTGGGTAAAAGAGGGCTTACAAGTTCTTACGGTTCTACATCTTCGATTATTTCTTCCTCTTCTCGATGAGCAAAATCCTGAGGTATAGATGGAGGAGATGGACGCTGCTGAGAATGTTGTGGGCTCTGCTGCTGACTAGGAGACTCTTCTTCCTCGGTGAGATCAAAGTGCGTAGGCCCCTCACGCATTTGCTGCGGTCCCCTGTTCGCGATCCTCGAAGACTTCCTTTGAGACGACATCTTTCACAGTCTTTGAAAGATTCCAAACTTGTTTTCCCAAGAAAGATGAGAACTTTTTGAAGATTAAACAAGAGAAGAAGACAGAAGTGGAAGATTGATTTTTTTTAGGGTTTTGGAGTAAAACGAAGAGGGCGACGGTATATAAGACAGGTTGAAGAGAGGCATACAAAATGTCGTAAAAGAAAGTATAAATATGCTTGTTAAAAACAACTGCCTTTTTCAAAAAATTAGATAACTGTCATTTAAAAATAACTCATTTTTCAAAAAGGAAAGATTGCAATAATCACGGAAATTGAAAATAGCAAAAATCAATTATGGATAGATGATCGTACATTTTCGAGATTTAATCTGAGAGAGAATAAAATAACTTACAGTCAAAAATCTTGATTGTCTAAGTCTGAGAGTCTCTTAGACTTTTACTTCTTCAAACCTTAAGATGTTGAGTCTGGAACGAATAACTTCAAATTGATTTTTCTCTAAAGGCTTTGTAAATATATCCGCCAATTGGTTCTTTGAGTCAACAAACTGAATCGAAACTTCTTCATTTTGAACATGATCTCTAATGAAGTGATGTCGAATCTCTATATGTTTTGCTCTTGAGTGAAGAATTGGATTCCTGGTGAGATTGATTGCGCTGGTGTTGTCACACTTAATCTCCCTGCATGAATCTTCAATTCCAAAGTCTCTTAACTGTTGTTTTATCCATAGAATTTGTAAACAACAACTTCCAAGAGCTACATACTCTGCTTCTGCTGTAGAAAGAGCTACTATATTTTGCTTCCTTGAAAACCAAGACATTGTCCTGCTTCCAAGTAGTTGACAGGTACTCGAGGTGCTCTTTCTATTAACTCTGCATCCGGCTAGGTCTGCGTCTGAGTATCTAAGAAGAGTAAAGTCTCCATTTTTAGGATGCCAAAGACCAAATTTGAAGTTGAGGCAATGTATTTTGATAATACGTTTTGCAGCACTTAGATGAGATTCTTTAGGGTCTGCTTGAAATCTGGCACAAATGCAAACACTAAACAAAACGTCAGGTCTAGAAGCAGTAAGATAAAGAAGTGAACCAATGATACTCCTGTATAGCTTTTGGTCAACTTTCTTTCCTCCTTCATCTTTGTCTATCTTCAAGGAACTTGACATTGGTATATCAGTCTTTTTGCAATTTTCCAGTCCAAACTTTTTGACAAGATCATTAGCATATTTTTCTTGATGAATAAAAGTTCCTTCCTTCAGTTGTTTCACTTGAAGCCCGAGAAAGAAGGTTAGTTCACCCATCATGCTCATTTCAAATTCATCCTGCATAGATTTAGAGAATTTCTTGCACGGACTTTCATTAGAGGATCCAAAAATAATATCATCAACATATATTTGAACAAGCAGAAAACTTTTGCTTTCTCTTTTGATAAATGGTGTAGTGTCTACTTTACCTTTAACAAAACCGTTTTGAATTAAAAACTTACTCAGCCTGTCATACCAAGCTCGAGGTGCTTGCTTTAAACCATATAAAGCCTTTTTCAGTCTGAATACTGAGTCTGGTTTCCTTGGGTCTTCAAAACCAGGTGGTTGTTCCACATAGACTTTCTCATGGATAAATCCATTCAGGAAATCACTTTTGACATCCATTTGGAATAACCTGAAATTCTTATAACAAGTAAAAGCAAGTAATAATCTAATTGCTTCTAACCTCGCTACTGGTGCGTACGCCTCATCATAGTCTATCCCTTCTTTTTGCGTATATCCCTTGGCCACGAGTCTTGCTTTGTTTCTTACGACCTTTCCTTTCTCGTTCATCTTGTTCCTGAAAACCCATTTAGCTCCAATGATAGATTTACCTTTCGGTTTATGAGTCAATTCCCAGACATCATTAATACTGAATTGCCTGAGTTCTTCTTGCATAGCTTCAATTCAGCTTTTATTAGATAAAGCTTCTTCTATGCTTTTGGGTTATATTTCAGAAATAAGAGCCATAGCACTAGACTCTTCGCGCCCTTTGGATCTTGTGCGAATTCCTTCATTAATGTCGCCAATAATGAGATCTTTGGGATGACTGGACTTATGCTTCCAATTGCTGGTTGATTTGTTAGATTGTTGATCTTTTTCTTCATTTGAATCTTCAACAATCATTTGTTGCTGGTCTTTTGAAGTCTGAGCTGCTTCTGGAGATTTAGACTTTGTAGAGTCTGGAGCAGGTTCAGATTTTTCAAGATGAGTCTGAATAGATTCATTTTGCTTAGAATCTTGGAATTTGACATTCATTGATTCCTCCATAGATTGAGTCTTCTTGTTGTAGACTTTGTAAGCTTTGCTTGTGGTTGAATATCCAAGGAAGATGCCTTTGTCTGATTTTTCTTCAAACTTGCCAACTCGATCATTTGCATTTTTCAATATAAAACATTTAGATCCAAACACATGAAAATATGAAACAATAGGCTTCTTTTCTTTGAATAACTCATAGGGAGTTTTCTCTAGAATAGGCCTTAGAAAAACTCTATTAATGATATAATATGCTGTAGAAACTGCTTTAGCCTAAAAACGTGAAGTGATGTTACTTTTAATTAAAGGAGTTCTAGCCATTTCTTGAAGCGATCTATTCTTTCTTTCCACAACTCCGTTTTGCTCTAGAGTATATGGAGAGGAGAACACATGCTGAAAACCAGATTCATCACAGAATTTTGTAAGGTCTTGATTTTCAAATTCACCTCCATGGTCTGTCCGTATACTTGAAATAACATACCCTTTCTCATTTTGGACCTTTTTAGCAAACTTTTCAAAGTAAGAAAAGGTTTCAGACTTACTTGCCAGGAAATATACCCAAGTAAATCGTGAGTAGTCATCCACAATTACTAGGCAATATTTCTTACCTTCAATGCTCTGAGTTCTGGTTGGTCCAAAGAGATCCATATGCGAAGCTGCGATTACACGATTAGTGGAAACTTGATTTATTGGTTTAAAGGAGTTTCTTACCTGTTTTCCCAATACACATGGTGTACATAGATCAGTCTTTTGGTATAACAGATTGGGTAGATCACGAACAAGCTTCTTTGCTGAAATTTTGGTTATTTGCTTCATATCGATGTGCCCAAGTTTTCTGTGCCATAAGTTTGCTTCGTCTTGAATTGAGATTAGACATTGGGTTTCATCTGGTTTGACATCCAAGAGGTAGATATTTCCATGTCTTCGACCCATAAATGACTGAGAGGAATATTCTTGGTTCCGAACATATTCCCTCTTGAAAGTTGATTTTGAAACCGGTATCGCACGCACAGGTGATCGATACTAAGCAAATTGTAGTTGAGTCCTTCCACTAAGGAAACATTGCGGTGTGAGGCTTCCAATCTTTACGATTCGAATCCCACAATTCTTCCTTTCTTTGTTTCCTCCAAATGAAACTCTTCCACCATTAACTTGAACGAGCTTTATGAAGCAATTTGAATCTCTTGTCATATGTCTTGAGCATCCATTATCTAGATACCATTTTACCTTCTTCTTGATAGTGACCTGCGTTTAAAAAAGAGACTCAAGCTTTCTTTGGTACCCATATTTTCTTGGGTCCATTGGTGTTAGTATGATATGCGGTCTTTGCCCATACTTTCTTAACAGGTTTCCAAACCATAGGACATTCTTTCTCAAAATGATCTGAACTATTGCACTTAGAACATCTGAGAGTATTGTGACCTATTGGTTTTATAAAAACTTTTTGGAAATGATTTTTGTAAACATCTCTTGTAGGTCTTTACTTAATTCTTTCCTTCACTTTAGGAAAATCAATTAAAGGAATGGTTTCCACAATCATTCACAAACCAGATTTATTGAAATAAGGTCTTTGTGCTGAAAGAATTTTCTCAATTTCTCAGATCCTATAGAAAATCTTTTGGAAATATTTGAGATGTCATTTTTTAAAAATGCATTTTCTTTCGAAAGGTTGTCTTCATTTACTTTTAAAGTAGAAACACTTATGTCTAAACATTTAACATTTTCTTTCAAAACATTTTCCTGTTGTTTTAGTGCAAAATTTTCTTTTTTAAGTTCGGAAATCATTTTAAGAGAAGTCTTGAGACTAAGACACAACTCATCAATGTATTTAGAAACTTTAGCAAGGATTTTCAAATTACTCACCTCAAATTCACCGTCTCGAATCCGAGTACGTCTCGGAGTTTGAATCTGAATCCGATTATGCCATTAGACATATATTGGCATAATCATCATCACTTTCTTCATATTCTGTATCACTCCAGGTTTCTGCTTTGAGAGCCTTTCGATATTTCTCAGCTTTTCCTTTCTTCTTCCTCAGAAGGGGACGGTTGGGTCTGATATGTCCATTTTTCTTACATTCAAAGCAGACTACATCTTTATTGGATTCATCATCCTCAACAGACTTAGTCTGTTGCTTTTGAAAACTCTGTTTCTTTGGATTGAATCTTTTTCCTTTTCTGTTCAGCTTTCTGAATCTTCTTATCGTGAGAGCAAACTCCTCATCATCCATATCGTCTTCAGAATCTGTAACATCAGAATCATCATTGGATTTTAATGCAATGGATTTTTTACCTTTAGGATCTTCGTCTTCATTGATTCGCTCCACTTCATAAGACTGAAGAGTCCCAACCAACTCATCGACAGATAGTGGCATAATTCTTTGTGTCTCCCTTATTGAGGTCTTTATGTGATTCCAATCCTTGGAGAGTCCACGCAGTAACTTGTTTACTTTCATGGGATCAGAAATTGGTTGACCTTGATTTTCAAGACCATTCACGATTTCTATAAAACGACTAAACATGTCAGTAATAGTTTCTCCTAATTTCATTTTGAAGGCTTCGTATTGACCGAGGAGAATGTTGATTCTGGTTTCTTTCACTCGATCAGTTCCTTCATAAGTGATGTGTAATCTATCCCAAACTTCTTTGACTGTAACATAAGAAAATATTCTGTTATATTCAGTAGGTGACAAAGCGCAATATAAAGAATAAATTGCTTTTGCATCAAGAGCTTGTCTCTTGGTTATCTCTTCCTAAGTCATTTCACTAGACTCAACAGCTTCTTTTCCTCTCTCTGAGACAGGTGCAGCTTTAAGAATGATTCCTTTGTCTACCACATCCCATTCCAGAGGATTCTTTGATCTTAGGAATGCCTTCATCTTGTTTTTCCATATGTTGTATTCCTTTCCATCAAAGTAAGGCGGTCTGGTATTGCTTTGCTCTTCTACTAGCCCTAGAGCTAACATACTAGCCATGAATCTTTAACTCTGAAGTAAAACACTTCAAATTAAGTGAGTACACATGCTCTGATACCAATTGTGATAGCTAGCATAAGCACCTAGAGGGGGGTGAATAGGTGTAAAAACAATTTCTCGTGATAAGTGAGCAATACTAATTGACAGTAGAAAGGAAGTTCGTCTTTTGTTAACAAAACGAATTATGATCAAAGTAAAAGAGAGTAGGGAAGAGAAAATGAACACAGAAATTATAGTGGTTCGGCTTATTCCGAGCCTAGGTCCACTCTTCCGCACTGACAGCCCACCGGCTGGATTTTACTATGAACAAAAGAGTTGTTACAGCAAAGCTCTCCCTTGATTCTACAGTGTAGAGACTCTACCACACTTCCTCAAGGTTTCTCAAAGATATAGACTCTCTTTTGCGTAAAAGATTTCGCTCAACAAATGAATTGATAAATAACAAAGAGCTTCATACTTTGAAATTCTTCTATCGCGCACACACTCGAACAACTGGAACGTCTTCCTTATATACTCCTATATGCCATCATACTCGTTGGCACTTACCAAAGGAATTCTTCCAATCTACTCATTGGACAAAATCAATTAGGCAGATCATTCGAGCCATTTAAGGAACATGACGATAGCCCATCAATCCTGCTCGCCCATACAATCAGGATCTCGGTTTCCATAAGTAGAACCTTCCAAGTATACTTCGCCAATCATCGGATCCTCAATCCCTGAATCAATCTTGATTCGAATAAAGGATTTCGTCATGCCATATCCACCAAGAGATCTTCACTAGTCGATAAGGTCAAATCCTTAACGAAACATCCAGTCCTGGATAAGCCTTCTTCGACGGACTAGAAACTGTCAATGAGAATAGACTTTGAGTCTTGAGTCTGGCAGTCCGGAGGTCTTCAAACTTTAAATAGTAGAGTCTGCAAATCTTCAGACTAGACTAATGGACACGTTTTGTCAGCTTCAAAACACTCAAGGAAGATTTCTTCAACAATAGTGTCCTCAGGAAATCAAGTGATCGCAATAGTGTCGTTGCAGGCTTAAGTTGACCACATATGCTGGCTCCCGAATTGCCAAAAGATGAGGCTGAGGCGACAATTGTGGAGGAGCAGGAGTCAGGACATAACGAAGCTGTGGCACACATGGCATATGAACTGGGGAGATGTAGAGGTGGATGATTGCTTGTCGCCTCCAATTGCATGGTTTCCTAAAGAGATTGCGGTAACAGAGTGCAGCCTGAGCACACGAGTCCTATCCTATCAGCGTTTTCAAAAGCAGAGGGGTTGCTTGCATCCAATTTGTTAATGACGGGCTCTCGCTCTCCATGGAAGCTCGCATTGAACCAGAGTTTTCTATCGAAACAGAAATGATTAAATGGCCATTCGTTGAGCAGAGATCTAACCAAACATTTGGAGAGGACAGAGTACTAAAAGCACAATGATGGAGCTCTGAACGACTGACCAGATCTCATAATAGACACTTGACGGAGTCATTACTTCTTCAAAGTCCACATGATCATTCAACAGCTCAAGATGCCCAGATCTCTTTATTAAGAAAAAAGGAAACTCAGAACGAGCATGTTAAGACCAAATCCACTAGCGCAACTCCTAAAAGGCTCTAGATCCTTGATGGCTCACAATCAAGATAGGGAGAAATAAGAGTTTCCATGTAGATGGTAGACTCGACATCGTGGCGGCGCTGGGTTGGATAATCCTTGTAAGTATTATTCTTCGGATTGAACATAATCATCTGGTACACATTGACTTGGAAAATGATTTTGCCACTCCTTATGTATGCTACAAGGATTTTTCGCCAAAAACTATAGCCAGATATTCCTTCAGTAGTGAAATTGTACAATTTTGTCCAGGACCCTCCTTTCCTGTATTCATTCGTTATCCACGCCTGGAAGCAGTCCTTATAGCTGCCGTGGTACACAAACAGATTGGCCCCGTGAACCCAAGTCCCTCAAAACTTATGTCCCCATTAACTTCAGGGAGCCGAAGTACCTGCTGGAATTTCTCTTCCGACAAATCGAATGATATAATCATGTCCTCACCCTTTTCTTTGCTCTGGGCGAGGCCACACCAGTTTAACGCCCCTTTCCAATAAACTCCATCTCCTCGTTCATAGCGGCAGAGGTGACTTTCAGTTCTCCAAGAACTGAATTTGAGTGAAAATATTACCACCTGCTTATCTTCAAAATCGTTCCGCTCCTTGCTATGTACTATCTTGTAGTCATCAGATCGTGAGTCATATCCGAATCCGAGGAGAAACACATCTCGTCGAAAATGATCGGAACCAGGCAAATTCCTACACTCCTTAGTGGTCGGATTATAGAGGACAAATCCACTATAAACCATGTCAGATAAACATACCAAGCCATCGCAAGACCCCACCAGCTCCAGATGCCAGGTAGAATCGTCCATTCTTGGCTCATGAAACTTAACCACCGCACGATTATCCTCGCCGCCAATTCCTCCATCGAGCAATTCGTAGTCTATGGTCTCGAAGGGGCTGTTCTTGAAGATTCGCTGACTAGAGATTATATCCCCTGCCTTTAGCCTTTCCAGACGTGACTTGGCGAAGCCCCGGTCGGATTTTAGAGACCGCCACCATTTACAGACGCATTTGAATCACCCCAAGGACTTGACCGACAGCCTCAAGAGTATCTCGATGACCATATCCTCGACGAAACTTTCGGCCACTGCGGAGGACGAGGTCCCGCTTGATTCGGCAAATGCTCCCTTCATTGGGCAGGTTTTGAGTGAAAGATGTGTTTTCTTTACACTAAGTCAAGAAGCTTACCCAAAGCACGGAACAAGACGAGGGTTGATCGGGTCTTCGCCACGGATGGAAACAGGAGATCTCGGGGTCGTTCGAGCCCTAGATCATCTCGGATCTGGTCTCGCTCGACGCGATCGAGAAGGTGGGAGGTAGAAGACAGAGGGTGAGTTGGGCTCGATGTAGCTGAATTACGAGTACCTAGAGGGGGTGAATAGGTATACAACGATTTTTTACTTAAATCAAGCAACACTAGACAATTAATGGATATAAACAACAATTGAAAGACTGAGAGAAGGGTAAAGAGAATTGAACACAAAGATTATAGTGGTTCGGCTTTTGCTTAAGCCTACGTCCACTCTTCGCGCACCGACAACCAATTGGCTGGATTCCACTATGAACAAAGAAGTGTTACGGTGTTGATCTTCCTTGATTTAGTGGTGTAGGTGATCTACCTCACTTGCTCAAGATATCACTAAGAATAAACACTCTTTTGTGTATACAGTTTTGCTCAAAATGAATTGACTGAATATCAAGGAACTTGGACTACGGAATTCGTCTATCGAGCATGCACTGAAATAACTTGAACGACTTCCTTTTATACTCCTTCATGCCATCATACCCGTTGGCACTTACCAAAGGAATTCCTCCAATCTACCCGTTGGACGGAATCAATTAAGGAGATCTTTCGAGCTATTAAAGGAACTTGACGATAGCCCAATCAATCTTGTTCGCCCATACAACCAGGATCTTGGTTTCCAAGAATAGAACTTTCCAAGATTACTTCGTCAATCATCGGATCTTTGAATAGAAAGAATCCGTTAGCTCAACCCAGCCAAGATAACTTCTCCAGAGAATAGGACTAACTCCTTAACCAAACACCTAGGTCCCGGATAGCCTTTCGACACCTTTGGATTAGAAAACCGTCGAGAGAATATCTTTAAGTCTTGAGTCTTGAGTCTTGAGTCTTGAGTCTTGATGTCGACCGTCTTCGACTCTAACCCGAAAGTCGTAATGGTCCAGACTAGACTGATAGAAACGTTTTGTCAGCTTCAAAATATTCTAGCAAGATTTCTCCAACAATCTCCCCCTTTTTGATGGTGACAAAACTTTCTTGTAGATTTGAACAACTTTGACCTGTAAAATATTACTCAAGCAATATGGCTATCTCATAAAAAATTAAAAAACAACCAGACTCTGCATCCATAGAAAAATTGGTTAGTCCTTCACAAGTTAAAACCATATAACAATACTTGAAGTAACTACAAGCATACGAATATCAAAATCCACACTTAAAACAGACTAAGGTTCAAGTTCAAGCTCACACCCAAAACAAATCAAATAAACACATAAAAATTTAAAGTTTTAGAGTTCAAAAAGAAAAGATTCAAAGTTGGCAGATTCTCCCCCTTTTTGTCAACATTAAAAAGGTGAGAAAGAAGTCAAGTCTGCTTGGGAATGCGAACGATCTGGAAATCTCCCATGGATTTAACTAATCCTTCCAGCCTCTTCAGGTCTTCCCTTAGATGAGCTACCTCTTCTCCTTTGGCATTGGCTTGAATATGAAGAGAGAGATCTTTGATTTGATCTTGAAGGGAAACGGAAGATGCTTTCTCAGCATTCTTCAGAACTTGAATTTCACAATCCAAAGCATAGATCTGACCACGCATTTCCAAAAGGAGATCAAGTATGCGACGGAAATCTGCCGAATTATCTGTCTGTGTACTGATATTTGCCCGATCTGATGGAGTAAACGCAGACGATGGATCTTTAGCGAAATCGCGCAATTTTGATGTTGATGTATCATGACCTTCTCTAGGTAATTGCACATCTTCTGGAACAGATGCAGACGTTCTGTGCTCAACTCCTCCCCCTGTTTCTAATGCTTCTCCCCCTGTCTCGAATGCCTCGGATGGGAAATAAGGAGGGTCAATCTTAGCAATGACTGGAAGATCTTCATCTTCATGACCAGACTTTCCTTTGGCTGCCTCCTCTTCTTCTGCTTCTTTCTCTGCTTCTTCTTTCTCTGTCTCTGCTCTCTCTTTCTCTTCTCTCTCTTTTTCTTCTCTCTCTTTCTTTTCTTGCTCTGTTCTTTCTTTCTCTTCTTCTCTTGCCATTTTTTTTTCTCTCTTCTTCTCTCTGTTTTTCCTCATCTTCTTTTTCCTTCTTCGACGTTCCGTTGATTCAGATACGAGAACGTCTTCTTCCTTACCAATGTAGAAATGGTGCAATCCTCCTCTTCTTCCTCTTCTTCATCATCGATCAAGAGTCTCCTCTTTTGCTTTTGGAAGGAGGAATGATTTTCTCTTTTCCTTTCCTTTTGGATGCTTTGAAGGTACTTGGAGATTTCATTTTGAACTGCTCCATTTCCTTTTCAAGCTCTTTCGGACGCATTTTAGTCACCATTCGCAGACCCACCACCATTTTATCACATGGTCGAACACACAGAGATTGTGGGGGCTCAATATTCAAGTGTCTCGAAGATCTTGGTCACAAGACTTGCATAAGGTAGTTGTCCCTTGTCCTTCACCATTGCTCGATACATGTGAAAGAGAATGATGTGAGGAAGAGAGAATTTCTTCCCTTTGATGATTGCATAAATCAATTTTGCCTCCGAATTTGACACATTTGTCTTTGATGTTGATTTCGGTCTAAGATAGTTGATGACAATTTTGTGCAGCAAAATGTTGTAGGCACGCATCCTCGAGTAGATAATTTTCGCTTCTGTGCTGTTGCCTTTCACAAGATCCAACATAAGACGAGCACTGGAAACTTTAATCGGTTGATAAGATCCTCTCTCTACTCCAATGATATCAGCCAACATGTCACATCTACTATGAAGTCTTGGTCTCGGACACTAAAGGACATTCTATTCGCATTCAAAAAGCTAAGATTTGAATAGAAGTATGCAGTCAGTTGAGCGTATCCTTCAGTAGAGTTAGAGCAAAATTGCTCTAGTTGCAGAAGATCGAACTTCTCCCTTAAGTTCACACGAATAGCATCCAGAAAATCAAAATCAACACTTCTAGGGTTTATCACCCCTCTCTTCAATAGCCTGAAAAATAATTTCTCCTGTTCCTTGGATTTAAACAAATCCATCTTCTTTCCTTTCACCTTTGCAGCAACACCCAATCTCGGTTGAAAATCATAGAACATTTTATCATCATTATTCCCATAAGTAGGAGTTTGTCCAGACACACGAGGATCACTAGGAATACTGGCAAGTGCTTCCTCAGCCTTTCCTCTAGGAGCAATTCCCAACTCCTCCATTTTACGCAGAAAAAGATACTCATTCCCATAGTCCTTATTTTTGAGAAACTCATTCACGTGGTTCAACGGAGTTCCTATGCTTTTTAAAGCACGATAGAGTTTATAGATAAAAGAGGGTTTTTGTATTCTTACAGGTTCTGCATCCTCGATTATCTCATCCTTTTGATGGTGACCCGCACTTTGTGGGGTAGATGGAGAAGAATCACGCTCTGGAGAGCGAATCGGGCTCTGTTGCTGACTTGATAAGTCATCTTCTTCGGTGAGATCAACATGGGTAGGACCCTCTCGAGTTCTTTGTGGTCCCCTGCTTGCGATTCTTGAGGACTTCCTTGATGAAGACATCTTTCTATCACACTGAGAGATTTCTTTAATCGTTTTCCCAAGAAAAGTTGACAACTTTCTCGAGATTGAACAAGAAATAGAAGCGAGAATGAGAGAAAAATGCTTTTCGAGGGTTTAGAAGTTAAAGAAGAAAAACGTATATATATAGCTCTGTTTTAGAAAGGAAAAAAAAAAAAACCAATCGGTACGAGGGAAGATGAACCGACGAATTCTTTTAAAATCAATAACTGCCATTTTTAATGGAAGTTATATTTTTGAAAAGACACGATTCCCCCTTTTTTTTCAGTAATTATAAATTAGTAAAATAATCATACATTTTCGAGACAAAATAAAATACCAACTTACAGTTTATAGCCAAGAACCCGATTTCGAGTTTGAAAATTGAGTCTCGAAAGTCCGAGAGTCATGAGTCCGAGAGATAGAGTCTTTAGACTTTAACTTCCTCAAGCTTCAAGATGTTGAGTCTGGAGCGAATAAAATCGAATTGATTTTTCTCCAAAGGCTTTGTGAATATATCCGCCAATTGACTCTTCGAGTTAATAAATTGAATCAAGATTTCTCCATTTTGAACATGATCTCTGATGAAGTGATGTCGAATTTCTATATGCTTTGCTCTTGAGTGAAGAATTGGATTTTTAGTGAGATTTATTGCACTAGTGTTGTCGCATCTGATTTTGTGCATGAGTCTTCAATTCCGAAGTCTTGAAGCTGTTGCTTAATCCACAGAATTTGCAAACAGCAACTGCCAAGGGCTACATACTCGCTTCGTTGTTGAAAGAGCCACAATACTCGCTTCCTTGAGAACCAAGATACTTGTCCTGTTTCCAAGCAACTGGCACGTACCTAATGTACTCTTTCTATCAACTCTGCAACCTGCTAGATCAGCGTATGAATATCCTAGGAGATTAAAGTCTCCCTTCTTAGGATACCAAAGACCAATACTTGAAGATGAAGCAACGTATTTGATAATACGTTTCGCAGCACTGAGATGAGATTCTCTAGGATCTGATTGAAACCTAGCACGAGATGCAAACACTTAACAAAATATCAGGTCTAGAAGCAGTAAGATAAAGAAGTGAACCGATGATACTCCTGTATAATTTTTGATCAACTTTCTTCCCTTCTTCATCTTTGTCTATCTTCAAGGAACAAGACATTGGTATGTCGGTCTGTTTGCACTTTTCAAGCCCAAATCTTTTGACAAGATCATTAGCATATTTTTCTTGATAGATGAAAGTTCCTTCCTTCAATTGTTTAATTTGAAGACCAAGAAAGAATGTTAACTCTCCCATCATACTCATTTCGAACTCATCCTGCATAGACTTAGAGAATTTCTTGCATAGACTTTCATTAGATGATCCAAAAATAATATCATCTACATATATTTGGACAAGTAAAAAACTTTTGTTTTCCTTTTTGATAAATAAAGTAGTATCAACTTTACCTTTAACAAAACCATTCTGTATTAAAAACTTACATAGTACCACGCTCGAGGTGCTTGCTTCAAACCATACAATGCCTTTTACCACGCTCGAGGTGCTTGCTTCAAACCATACAATGCCTTTTTCATGGATAAATCCATTTAGGAAGGCACTTTTGAGTCCATTTGGAATAACCTGAAATCTTTATAACAAGCAAAAGCAAGCAATAATCGAATAGCTTCTAACCTTGCCGAAGACAACCGTTTGGGTCTTCAAACCAAGCCGACTCAAGTGGTTGTTCCACATAGACTTCTTCATGGATAAATCCATTTAGGAAGGCACTTTTGACGTCCATTTGGAATAACTTCGAGTCTCTTTTTTTTTTGTTAAATCTGTTTTTTATAACAAGCAAAAGCAAGCAATAATCGAATAGCTTCTAACCTTGCTACCGGTGTGTAAAGTCTCATCATAGTCTATCCCTTCTTCTTGCGTGTATCCTTTGGCTACGAAAGTCTTGAAATTTTTGGCCTTGTTTCGTACGACTTTACCTTTCTCATTCATCTTGTTTCGAACACCCATTTGGCACCAATAACGATATGAGTTTTTACCTTTTGGTTTATTGGTGCTTTCGATATTTGAATTATGATTTGGTATTATGATAAAGTGAGTTATGTTTGTGTGTCAATTCCTAGACATCATTAATGTTAAACCTAGCTCACTCCTCTCATCTACTTGAGCTCATCTTGCATAGCTTCAATCCAGAAGGTTTTGTTTTTTTTTTTTTTTTTTGGATTATCGACAAAGCTTCTCCTATGTGGATTTTTGGTTCTATTTCGGAGATGAGAGCTACGTGCACTAGACTCTTCACGCCTTTTGGATCTATTTCGGAGTGCGAACTCTTCCTTCATTAAGTTCGCCAATAATTAGATCTTTGGGATGACTGGACTTATGCTTTCAGTTGCTAGTTGATTTCTCTGGCTGATGATCCCTTTCTTTGCCTGAATCTTCAATAACGGTTTGATGTTGGTCTTCCTGAGTCTGTGACACCTCTTGAGTTGAAGGCTTTTGAGAGGTTGGAGCAAGATCAGATTCTTCATGATGAGTCTGATTGGATTCATCTTGAACTGAGTCTTGAAATTTCACGTTCATTGACTCCTCCATAGTCTGACTCTTCTTGTTATAGACTCGTAGGCTTTGCTTGATGAAGAATATCCAATGAAGATACCTTCATCGATCTTTCTTCAAACTTACCAACATGATCTTTTGCATTTTTCAGTATAAAGCATTTGCAACCAAATACATGAAAGTATGAAACAATAGGCTTCTTACCTTTGAATAATTCATAGGGGGTTTTCTTTAAAATAGGTCTTAAAAAGACTCTATTAATGATATAGCAAGATGTTGAAACAGCTTCAGCCCAAAATCGAGAAGGAATTTTGCTTTCGATTAAAAGAGTTCTTGCCATTTCTTGAAGAGATCTGTTCTTCCTTTCCACAACTCCATTTTGCTGAGGAGTATATGGAGAAGAGAACATATGCTTAAACCGATTCATCACAGAATTTTGTAAAATCTTGATTTTCAAATTCACCACCATGATCTGTTCTTATGCTTGAAATAACACATCCCTTTTCATTTTTAACCTTTTTAGCAAATTTTTTGAAATATGAAAAGGTTTCGGATTTACTTGCTAAGAAAAATACCCAAGTAAAGCGAGAGTAATCATCCACGATTACTAAGCAATATTTCTTACCTCCAATACTCTGGGTTCTGGTTGGTCCGAAGAGATCCATATGAAGTAACTGCAGTACATGATTAGTTGAGACATGATTTATAGACTTGTATGAATTCTTTACCTGCTTTCCCAGAATGCAAGGAGTACACAGTTCAGTCTTTTGATAAGGCAATTTGGGTAGACCACGAACAAGCTGCTTTGACGAGATTTTGGCTAATTGCTTCATATTAATATGCCCAAGCTTTTCGTGCCTGAGACTTGCTTCGTCTTGAATTGAAATCAAGCATTGCGAATCTTCTGGTTTCACATCTAGGAGATAGATATTTCCATGCCTTCTACCCAAGAAAGATCGAGTAGAGTCTTTCTTGGTTCGGAACATATTCCTTCTTGAAAGAAGATCTTGAAACCAGTATCACATAGTTGACTCGATCTTTGAGAAGATTGTAATTGAGTCCTTCCACTAGAGAAACATTGCTTATTGTGAGATTTCCAATTTTCACAATTCCAAAACCCACAATTCTTCCTTTGTTGTTTCCTCCAAATGAGACTTTTCCACCATTTACTTGAACAAGTTTTATAAAGCATTTTGAGTCTCCTGTCATATGTCTTGAACATCCACTGTCTAGATACCACTTTACCTTTTCCTTGATAGATACCTGCATTTAAAGAAGTATCTCAAGCCTTTTTGGTACCCACATTTTCTTGGGTCCTTTTGTGTTAGTAACATAGACAAGTACTAGCCCAAGTTTTCTTAACGAGGTTTCCAAACCATAGGACATTCTTTTTCAAAATGATTTGGACTTTTGCACTTAGAACACTGAGAGCATTTCGACCTACGGGCTTTACAAAAACCTTTTGAAATGATTTTTATAAGCTTCTTTTGAAGGTCTTTGCTTAATTCTTTCTTTTACTTTAGGAAAATCAATTAAGGGAATAGTTTCTTTGTCATACCTAAACCATACTTATTGAAATAAGGTCTCTGCATAGAAAGAAATTTTTCAAGTTTCTCAGATCCTATTGAAAATTTCTTTGAGATATTTGATGAGTCAATTTTTAAACGAGAATTTTCTTTCAAAAGATTTTCTTCATTTTCTTTAAGAGTAGAAACATCTATGTCTAAACATTTAACTTTTTCTTTCAAAATGTTTTCCTATTGTTTTAAAACTGAGTTTTCCCTTTTAAGTTCAGAAATCCTTTTAAGAGAGGTCTTAAGACTTAAACAAAGCTCATCAATATACTTAGAAACTTTGACAGGAATTTTGAAATTACTTACTTCAAGTTATTTGTCCGAGTCGATTCGAGTTTGAGTCGAGTCCGATTGCGCCATCGACACAAGTTGGCATATTCATCATCACTTTCTTCACACTCGTATCACTCCAGGTTTCAGCTTTGAGAGCCTTTCGAGACTTTTCAGCCTTTCCTTTCTTCTTCTTTAGAAGAGGATAGTTGGGTACGATGTGTCCTTTTTCTTACATTCAAAGCAAACTACATCTTTGTTTGCTTCATCATCATCACAGTCTTGGTCTTGTTGTCTTTGAAAGCCTTGTCTCTTAGAGTTGAATCTTCTACCTTTTCTATTCAACTTTCGAATCTTCTTATCATCAGGGCAAGCTCCTCATCGTTCATATCGTCTTCAGAGTCTGTAACATCAGAATCATCATTTGATTTTAATGCAATAGATTTCTTACCTTTTGGGTCTTCGTCTTCGTTTATACGTTCCACTTCATAAGACTGAAGGGTTCCAACCAGCTCATCAACAGACAGTGGCATGATTCTTTGTGTCTCTCTAATTGAAGTCTTTATGTGATTCCAATCCTTGGAGAGTCCACGCGAAGCTTGTTAACCTTCATGGAATTAGAAATTGGTTGACCTTGATTTTGAAGACCATTCACAATATCGTAAAACGACTAAACATGTCGTTATTGATTCTCCAGATCTCATTTTGAAAGCTTCATATTGACCGAGAAGAATATTGATTCTTGTTTCTTTTACTCGATCAGTTCCTTCATAGGTAATATGTAACCTATCCCAGACTTCTTTTGCTGTATCACAAGAAGATATTCTGTTATATTCAGTAGGTGATAAAGCACAATATAAAGAATATATTGCTTTTGCATCAAGAGTTTGTCTCTTGGTCATTTCTTCCTGAGACATTCCGCTAGCTTCCACAGCTTCTTTTCCTCTTTCTGAGACAGCTGCAGCTACAGGAATGATTCCTTTTTCTACAACATCCCATTCCAGAGGATCCTTTGATCGTAGAAAAGCTTTCATCTTGTTCTTCCAGATGTTGTAATCCTTTTCCATCAAAGTAGGGTGGTATGGTATTGCTTTGACCTTCCACCAGCCCTGGTGCTAACATACTAGCCATGGATCTTTTACTCTAAAGTAAAACACTTCAAATAAAGTGAGTACACAGGCTCTGATACCAATTGATGTAGCTAGAACTAGTACCTAGAGGGGAGGTGAATAGGTATACAACGATTTTTCACTTAAATCAAGCAACACTAGACAATTAATGGATATAAACAACAATTGAAAGACTGAGAGAAGGATAAAGAGAATTGAACACAAAGATTATAGTGGTTCGGCTTTTGCTTAAGCCTACGTCCACTCTTCGCACCGTGACCAATTGGCTGGATTCCACTATGAACAAAGAAGTGTTACGGTGTTGATCTTCCTTGATTTAGTGGTGTAGGTGATCTACCTCACTTGCTCAAGATATCACTAAGAATAAACACTCTTTTATGTATACAGTTTTGCTCATAATGAATTGACTGAATATCAATGAACTTTAGACTCTGGAATTCGTCTATCGAGCATGCACTGAAATAACTTGAATGACTTCCTTTTATACTCCTTCATGCCATCATACCCGTTGGCACTTACCAAAGGAATTCCTCCAATCTACCCGTTGGACGGAATCAATTAAGGAGATCTTTCGAGCTATTAAAGGAACTTGACGATAGCCCAATCAATCTGTTCGCCCATACAACCAGGATCTTGGTTTCCAAGAATAGAACTTTCCAAGATTACTTCGTCAATCATCGGATCTTTGAATAGAAAGAATCCGTTAGCTCAACCAGACCAAGATAACTTCTCCAGAGAATAGGACTAACTCCTTAACCAAACACCTAGGTCCTGGATAGCCTTTCGACACTGGATTAGAAAACTGTCAGAGAGAATATCTTTAAGTCTTGAGTCTTGAGTCTTGAGTCTTGAGTCTTGATGTCCGACTGTCTTCAGACTCTAACCCGAAAGTCTGTAATGGTCCAGACTAGACTGATAGAAACGTTTTGTCAGCTTCAAAATATTCTGGCAAGATTTCTCCAACACATTCACACCCTCTCTCTCTCTCTCTCTCTCTCTCTCTCTCTCTCTCTCTCTCGCTCTCTCTCGTGGCTGGAAAAGTACTTTCTTCTTCACATGAGGTGCTGGTATGCTAAATATCAGAGGGTGAGAGGCACATTGCGCATGATCACAATCACGATTTATGCGATTCACACCATCCTAACAAAAATAATTACAAACCAAGGCGTGTAACGAAAATTATAGACATTCCAATTTGACTATTTCATGATGGAGGATCCGTATACTTCCTCAATTCATATCTTTTTTATTTCATGTAGAAAGAATAAGTTCCGTTTAACTGCAAGTTTAGAAGAAATGAATTATAGAAAGCACAATAATAAAGTTACTAATCGATGACCAGATCTCACAATAGACTCTTGACATTATCTATTTTCATCTTCGAATTCAATAACATCATTCTACCGTTCAAGATGGCTAGATACCTTCATGAAAAAGGAAACTCAAATGAAGATGGTAAAGCCAAATCCACTAAAAGAAGACTTTAGATTCTTGATGACTCACAGCCAAGATAGGGAGAAACAAGAGTTTCACATGGAAAGCTGATTCGATACTGTTGTAGCCCCGGATGGGATAAACCATATAAATAGTTTCCTCCGGATTGAATAGAATTATCTGATACACATCAATTTGGAAGACAATTTTTCCGCTCTTTGTCCACGTGAGGGGAATCAGCCGGTATTTGCAGTCAGGTATGCCTTCAGTCGAGACATTGAACAATTTTGTCCATGATCCTCCTCTCTCGTACTCTTTTGTTATCCATGCCTCGAAAAGGTCATTATTGGTGCCTTGGTAGATGAACAGATTATCCCCATGAATATTAGGTCCCTTGAAAAATACATCCCCACCTATTTTAGGGATTGAAAGCACCTGGTGGAATTTCTCTCCCACAAAATCAAATGACATAATTGTAGTCTCTCTCTTGTTTCGGCTCTGGTCAACCCCAATGCAGTGTAAGGCCCATTTCCATAAACTCCTCGGTAGTTGGTGAGGTGGCATTCTTGTTGGACTTGTATCATCCTCCAAGCATTGGATTTGAGCGAGAATGTTGCCATATGTAAATTTTTAGTTCCGTTGCCTTGTACTATTTTACAGTCATTGGATGCAAAGTCGTATCCAAATCCGCTCTGAGTCCTATAACAGATCGGAATTGTGCAAATTCCTTGACTCCTTGGTGGTTGGGTTATTGTAATATATGGGCTTTAAAAGAAAATAAAATAAAAGGAAAAGAAAGAGTTTGAAAAGTCAAAAAGGGAAGCTGAAGAGAATCGTGGAACCTTTGGTTGGGTTTTAAGAAGAGAGAAAGAGGGAGAGAAAGAGAAGAGCACGGGTAGAAGCAGGGGAACGAAAGAAACAGAAGAGAAGAGAGAAAGAAGAGAAAGGAAAAAGGGAAAAAGGAAAAATTTTTTTGGCACGCCCGTGATCCAGACGCCTCATCAAGCTAACTCAAGTGTATTTTGCAACGCCTCATCGAAGCCTTTAATCACTTACTTAAAGCAATCACCGCAATTAGGGCTCGAAATTCAGATTATTTGGATATTTGTGTGGTGAAGCCTGGTTTTTGAGTCATTGAGCTGTATATTTTTGTAGAAATGGTACTTTGGGATGTTGTGAAGCTATAGCATCTGATGAATTGTGATTTGAGCTTACGGTTTGTCCGGAAAGGAATTTTGAAGTTGGGGGCGCATTTTGGTACTGTAGCGAACAGTAGCTTTGAGCCTGTATTTTTGTTGTTGTTGGTACTGTTTTGGGGCGGCTGAGTTGGGGTTATTGTTGTACGTTAAGAGAGATTTCTAAAGACTATAAGATGGCTTGAAATGGATTTTTGTGGAGGAAGTTATGGCGTGATGAAGTTGGCGCATGGGTTGCACCTAGCGGGAAATGATGGGTTTCCGCTAAATGAGAGCTTTTGTGGCGCATAGGTGTCGTTTTATCGACAAATAGGCCTAGTATAGACGAGTCGTTATGCGAATATCCTTTTTACTCGCCCTTTTGATATTGTTTTTCCGTTAATTGTTAGGAATCCGAATGTGTTGGTTCGAGTGAGCGTTGTAGTTGATTTTTGGCTTTTCCCAGGTGAGTGATACTATTTCTTCTTTGTATTTTAAACTTATGTTTTGATAAATATGTTGGATTAAATACTCTATGAGTTGATAAAAAGCATATTTTGTTGCATAAAATAAGATCGAGGTATTCTGCCATTTTTGTTGTTCGAAGGGAGTTATATTCCGACTTCAATTTGAATGGTTGTTTGAAAAAGGATTTGTGAAATGCTTTTTGAGAGAATCTTGAAATGTTTTGGAGAATGCTTTGATATTTATATATCAAATTTTGAGTCGTGATATGACTTTCTTTCTGATGTTGGATTATTGGATATTGTGATTGGTGGTTGGTGCTCAATGTCTCTGAACCCTAGGGGGTGTGTGGGTATGCGTATACTAATCTAGGATATCCTTGTGGGCCGAGCCACCGGCTAATGATAGGTGGAGACCTTGCCAATGAGGGAATCTTGGTCGTCTTGTCACGGGCGTTACACGTGACCATGGTTAAACATTTGAGCATGAATTGGTCAATGGAGTGGACCATTGACGTGTGATTTGAGTTTGGTCAATTGAATGGACCATCGATGTGATTTGATGAGATTAATCAATGGAATAAACCATTGATGCATGTTTTATGAGATTGACTAATAGACTAGACCATCGGTATTTTCAGTATTTGAGTTATGATTATGTATTTGAGTTATGTTTTAAATATGCATAGTGATTTCTCGATCCGCTTAGAAGAAATGTGTTACTTATTGAGCCGTGGTAGCTCACTCCTCTCTTATACTTGTTTTTCAGGTTCTTCAGTGAGTCGCGAGTAGGCGTGAGCATTCGTTCGGGGAGAACTTTTGTGGTGGAAACTTTTTGGTATGGCTTGTGCATAGTTAATAGGTTTATAAGTTAGTCTTTGTAGAAGGTTTATGTTTTGATTTTTGTGGATTATAGATATACTCTGATATTGTAACCAAGTGCCCCTTTTTGTCAAATATATATATATATATATATATATATATATATATATATATATGTGGATGTATATATGTTGATATCGGGTTGAATTTTAGTTATGTTGAGGCTGCGTCTTTTGGTAAAAGGACGGCCATGTCATGCCCCTTTTTCTTGTGAATTGGGGTGTGACAGTTATACAGGAGGAATACGCCATAGACAATGAGACGAACCAATCCATCGCAAAACCCCACAAGATCGGGTTGCTAGCTAGGATCATCCATTTTCGGCTCATGAAACTTCACCATTGAGCTACCATGGTCGCCACCAATGCCACCGTCGATCTCTTCATAGTCATCTCAAAGGGGCTACTCTTAACGATTCTCTGGCAAAGAATTATATCTCCTGCTTTTAGCCTTTGTAGATGCAACTTGACAAAGCCTGAGTCGGAAATTAGAGATTGTCACCGTTTGCTTAAGCATTAGAATTGCATCAAGGACTTGAATGGTAGCCTCGAGAGTATCTCAATGAGGATATGTCGGTGGAACTTTTAGCCACTGCGCATGCTAAGGTTAGGGTTGTTTCTGTAAATAGTCTCTTCATTGGGTGGGTTTTGAGGGAAAGATCTGTTTCTTTGCTTTTCGATCTATTGCTTAGCATACTAAAGCATACTACCAAGTCAATAAGCTTACTCAAGAATTATACCAAGTAGAGAAGCTTACTAAGTAAGAGTGTGACATCCTAGATTTTCACTTCTACTTTCAATTGAATAAATCGGGCCTTTCATCGATGCGCCTATAGTACTATTTTCAAAGCAGATCACTCGTGAGATAACTAGACTATTTGGGAAGTCTTTAAGAGATTTTAATGCAATTGACTTGAGGATTCGACTAGGAATTAGCTACTCGATCGTGCTCATCTGTCGAGATCATTTCGGAATGGTAAGATCAATTAAAAATTAGCGATGGGTCGGTTCGATCGAGATGCGTGGCTAAACGTGGGTGATTCCACTAAATTGTAAAATTCTCGTCGATCGGTACTAGGTTGATTTTTTTTTAAATCTTTTTGGTACCCTGTGTCTGTATTTGAAACCTCGAGATTTTCACGACTATCGAGAGTCACTAATGTGTTGAAGAGGTTCATTGTAGCTCGAAGAAAATTGACCAAGGGTCATTTGTACTAAAAATTTCTAAAAGCTACCCAATAGTCTTGGTCACGCTAAAAGCGCTAAATTGAAATTAAGTGCGAATTTGAATCCAATTTCAGAAATTGAAAGTTCTATCCAGTCATAAATCATTTTAAGAACGTCGAATCGGTTTCTGAAAATTTTTCTGCAAATCGAGACTTTTTAGGAAAAATTTGAGGTATGGTGGTTTTTGTTCAGAAAATTCCGAGGACCATTTTTTATTGCGAAATTGGGAATCGAGTGTGTTCAATTGGCGAGGAAAAATACAAATTTGATCATTGACTTGATAATGAGATTTTTTAGGAGCCGAATTGAGTAGATTCAAGGAGGATTTAGTGTCTAATTTAAGGGAAATCAAATGAATTTCGTGTTCTCCCCTTGGACCCAACCTTTGGAAAACTCAAGCTTCTAGAAGAGGGCACTTTGGTCTGGAAATTGGCTGAAAAGGCCAGCTGGTGTGGTGGGCCAAAGCAAGGGGGACAAAAAGATGAGAAAGAGACTTTGGTGGCCCCCTCCTATCCAACTAGTCTCCCCCTCCTTCTCCCTCCCCTCTCACCCATCGAGCACCCCATCCTAGTAGCTTGAAGACCTCAGCAAACCCAGAAACCGATGCTTCCTTCTCCCCTCACCATTGCAACCGCCCGCTGAAGTCGGAGCCACCGTTGTGCCCCAGTGTGCTCACCTACTCATCGCGCGTCGCTGCTGTCCCAGTCGCGCTGTCTCTCCCATCTCGTGCAACCAGCAGATCACCAGGAAACTATGCGTCGCCGTCGTGGATGCCTGAGCCGCCGCCAACCACCAGAGTCACCTGCCTGAGCTGCTGTAGCTAGTCCGCCTCTCCCTTGCCGGTTTCCGCCTCAACTAGCCAACCGAGTCACCTTTCTCGGCCAAGACCAGCCACCGATCAGAGCCGAAACCAGTAGGTATTCTAGCCACTATTTGGGCCGTTTCCGGGCCATTCTTAATCCCGTTTGGCGAGCCCTCTTTGGAGTTTTTTGTTCCTCACCGCATCCCCGTCGTTTTGATCCGAACAGATCATTAATCAAGTGAGTTTAACTCATTAATCCTTACTTCGTAAGTTAATGACATTTAAGAGTTGATAAGTTTAGACTAAGTATGGATTAGATGGATAGCTAGAATAGATTAGCAATTTAATTAACCGTTATTGCGTGTTAGGAGGTTAGAGTAGTGTAATTAGAGCCTAAACAAGCTCTAGTATTTATCTAGAGTGGTTCGGAAATTTTCTGGACCCGTTTTGACTTTTAATTAGGCTTTACGGGCCTAAGTTTGCATTTTTTGTATTTCATAATTAATTTTCATAATTATTTATTTATTTATTTATTTTCCGAAAATTTGACCGGAATAGTCGGTGACTGAAATTTTGTGCTGATTGCAATGGTGTGATTGATTTATTTAATTGACTGCTATTTTATGCAAATTTTGTATGGATTATGATTTTGGAGTATTTATCGCAAAATTTATTTATTTCAGTAATTGTTTGGAAAATAACCGAGCATCGGTTTAGAACGCCAAAAATATTTCGATAGACCATATTAAATGGTGGGATTTATGAAATGGAAAATATTCTATTTTGGCTAAGGCCGACCATGTACCCACACACAATTATTTTTATCGGGTATGATAAAAATGGTAAATTTGTTAGATGATCAGGATGGTATACTATATCAACCTACGGGCTTTGATATGGCAGCTTAGAGCGAGCGTATACCGGTGTGCTATATTAGCTCGATGGCTCGATATATCAACTTAGAGCGAGCAGTACACCTTAGCAACTTCTGGTGAGCGTTTCTAGTATACTATATCCACCTGCAGGCTTGATATATTAGCTTAAAGGAAGTAGTATACTATTTATCAGCTTAATGTGAGTTATACTATCAATTTATCAGCTTAGAGTGAGCAGTCTTGATATGATAGAATTTTATAGATAGTATTGAGTGGGCCGACCAAGGGAAGGTCGTGATGATATGTAATCGATTGAGTCAATTGATCGATGATTCGATCTGATTTGAAGAATTCAAATGAGTGGTTGATGTGATCGGTGTATCTATGAAATGAACAGACTTGCAAGAAATGACTAAGGCTAAGGTAAGTCCTCTGACTTACAATTGTGCTTAGGCAGTCCTTAGGGCATATTTTCTTCCTAGTCAGGGCTTAGGGGGTTGAGCTTGCTGAGACATCATCTCATCCTGTTGTGTGATAACATTTTCAAGCTCATAAATGGCAGTTCCTCCCGAGCATTTTGGACAACCGAAGGAAGTCACAGAACAGAGGTGTTACATTCCGTTTCATAGGGACCCTAGGGAATGGAGTATGAACTTGTGCGCTCTGTGATCTAGGTCGCTGCGGGATTACCCCATTGGGTGCCCTATCGATACAAATCATGATTGTGACAACTCAAACCCGGGGCAGTACGTAGGGATGGACTGAGATCGCCTTGGTAGTACGCGGGTGAGGCTAAGGGCATGTCTCCCGTTCCACATCACTTAGGGGGGAGTCCTGGGGCTAGTTTATAAAGGCTTGGGTCCTTTTAATCTATATAACGCGTTTCACGTACGCTTCTGCTGTGCTGAAAACAAAGTTGTGAGGGAGGGTGGGCCAGTGGGCCACGTCTCCAAAGTGGACAATATTATGGCTTGGGAGAGGGAAGGCCCGAGGGATGGCCCTCTACCCCTGCATAACGTGTTTTAAAGCTACGAGGGCTCAGTGTCCAAAGCGGACAATATTATGCAGTGGGGCCCGGGTCGTTACAAATGGTATCAGAGCTGACTTCCGACAGCGTGTGGGGACCATAACGAGGGCGCTGTGCCTTAAGGGGGGAGAATGTGACGACTCAGACCCGAGGTAGTACGGAGGGATGGACTGAGATCACCTTGGCAGTACGTGGGTGAGGCTAAGGGCTTGTCTCCCGTCCCACATTGCTTAGGGGGGAGTCCTGGGGCTAGTTTATAAAGGCTTGAGTCCCTTTAATCTGTATAACGTGTTTCATGTATGCTTCCGCTGCGCTAAAAACAAAGCTGTGAGGGAGGGTGGGCCAATGGGCCACGCCTCCAAAGTGGACAATATTATGGCTTGGGAGAGGGAAGGCCCGAGGGATGGCCCTCTGCCCCTACATAACGCGTTTTAAAGCCGTAAGGACTCAGTGTCCAAAGCGGACAATATTATACAATGGGGCCCAGGTCGTTACAATGGTATCGTCAAGATCGTAATGGTCAGAGAGAGGGCCCCATACTGGAATCTGAGATACCTCTGCATGTGTTGGAGGTTGCTTTTGGGAAAGGCCCCCTTAGATCCTCCAAAAGGTTCAGTGGTCGACGCGATAGACCCGGACCTTGAAGATCCAGGAACTCCGGTGTTCTCAGAGGGAGGCTCCAACCAGGATGAAGAGGTTGTGGAGGATGAGGATGACGAGGATGAAGACTAATAGTTGTTTGCAAACCCCCCTGTTTTGTAGACCTGGCATATATATATCGACTTGGTTTGTGTATAACCTGTTATGATATGTATATATAAGTGTGTGTCGGTTTGAAAAATTTATGGTCCTACTTTCCTATCACATCTTGTTATTGTTTGGGGATTTATTTATTCGTTTCCACATGCGCATTAAAATGAATAGGTCGGCGATGCATCCTGAGACATCGCTATTATATCGACCAAGTAGGGATGGGCACGTGTTCGGAGAATCGGGATGTGACATCCCCATTTAGTGGTATCAGAGTAAGGTCGTTGGTGATTTGAGTGATAAGGTGGGATAGTTAGTAGGAAAGGCCTTTAAATTATGTTGGTGCACGCTGTGATAGCTGATTGGTAGAATTGATTGTTGTTATCACTCGACTTCTAATTCAGTGTGGATTTGGAAGGCAAGTTTTTGTAGAAAGCCTACAAGATGAGCGATCAAGAGCAAAGGATTCCTGGGAAGAGTACCGTTAGGCTTGCAGCTCGGGGTAGGATGCCAATGAGGGTTGGTACCCAAGGAGGCCGGGGTAGAGCGCCAGCTCAGGCTAGTGCGAGTGGAGTAGCACCACCTCCAATTGGTGCTGGGGTAGCAGCCCCAAGTGATCCGAGAATCGTCAGGATCACCTAGGCCTTGGATATGATGAGAGAGATGATGGGGGCAACAAGCCCAGAACCACACTGCTGCCTTCACCGCTGTCGTTGCAACCGCCGCTCAAGTTGCCGCTGCTTAGGTCGCAGCCGCTGCCGCACTTGTCACCGTACCTGTCAATGTTCCAGCTGGGAACAGTCGTGGATAAGGAGAGACCGATTCACAAGTTGGTGGAGCAATTCCTAAGGCTGAACCCGTCGAGGTTCACTAGTACTGGAGGTCCAGAGACTGCCTCCCTTTGGATACAGAATTTGGATAAGGCTTTTGCACTTCTGAGGTGCAACGAAGAGGAAAAAGTAGTCCTGGTAGTCTATCAACTGCAAGGCAATGCCAATACCTGGTGGAAAGCTGCCAGAGACACAGTGTTTCCGGGAGGAGTAATCCCACTGTGGGACGCTTTCCTCAGAGCATTCAATGAGAAATACTTCAGAGCATTCAATGAGAAATACTTTTCGAGAAGTGCCCAAGAGCAGAAAATGGGGGAGTTTCAGCATCTTTGCTAAGGGAACATGGCTGTTGACCAGTATGAGGTCAAATTTGTGGAGCTTTCTTAATATGCTCCGAGGTTGATTGAGGATCCTAAGGATAAAGCTCGAAGGTTCAGGAATGGCCTTCGGCTTGAGTTGAAGTAACTACTGGTACCGTTTGATTCGAAGGACTACTGTGAGGTATATAATCGAGCCCAGCTGTTAGAGAGGAGTTTGATCGAGCAAGCTGCCTTGTCTAGATCGAGGTTCAGTTCACACAGAGAAGGGATTCGACACAGGAAGAGGCCCATGACCGGAGGAAGATTTCAAATCTCTCCCAATAGGAAGGGTGGAGTTGGAAAGTCTGGGCCAAGTCAGAACGATGTGTGTCGCGCTTGTGGAAAGCGACATGGTACCGCCCCGTGTCCTCGAAGGACGAGTGCCTGTTTTGAATATGGCCAGCAAGGTCACATAGCTAGAGATTGTCTTAAGAGACCAAGAGGACAACCGCAATTGCCGCCGCAACCGTAGATGGGTCAGATCAGAGGTTTTGAACCGCAGAACGCACCGCAGGGTGGATCGATGAGACCCCCAGCTCAGGGAACAGTGTATGCCATCACAAGAGGTCAAGCAGAGGATGTGCATGACGTGATTACATGTACGGTTTCACTGAACAACCATGCTGCTTATGCTTTGTTTGACCTTGGCGCAACTCATTCTTTTATTGCCGAGCGATTTGTTAAGCTGATAGGATTAAGTTTTGAGTTGCTGGAGTCAGTGGTTAGCATATCTGCACCGTTAAAGGATAAGGTGTTGTCTACATTCGGTTGTTCTGGTTACAAGTTAGCTATTGGTGAGCGAGAGGGGAAAATAGATTTGTTAGTCCTACCCATGTATGACTTTGATTTGATAATTGGTATAGACTGGCTCACCAAGCAATGAGCTAAAATGAATTGCTATCACAAAGCGATTGAGTTTAACCTGCTAAAGGGTGAGAGCTTCGAGTTTGTTAGGAATCGAGGAGGACCCTCGATTTCCCTAATCTCATCGCAATAGGCAACCCATTTGTTAGACGAGGGTTGTCGAGGTTACCTAGCGATTGTCGTGGATACGACAGTTGAGGAGTTGAAGATTGAAGATATTTCAATGGTACAAAAATTTCCAGATGTATTTCCAAAGGAATTGCCAGAATTGTTGCCAGAGAGAGAAATCGAGTTTGTGATTGAGTTAGCACCTGAGATAGAGCCAATTTCTAAGGTTACTTACCGGATGGCGTTATCTGAGTTGAAGCAACTGAAGGTGTAGATGAAGAATTATTGGATAAGGGATTCATATGTCCCTATGCATCACCTTAGGGAGCACCGGTTCTGTTTGTAAAGAAGAAGGATGGTTCGTTGCGCTTGTACATCGACTATCGACAACTCAATCAGATGACGATTAAGAACAAGTATTCACTTCCGAGGATTGATGGCTTGTTTGATCAGTTACAAGAAGTGTCGATATTTTCAAAGATTGACTTGAGAATAGGATATCATGAGTTGAGGATCAAGAAGGAGGACATTCTAAAGTCAGCATTTTGTACTCAGTCTAGTCATTACGAGTTCATTGTGATGCCGTTTGGGTTGATGAATGCTCCAGCTGCTTTTATGGATCTAATGAACCGAGTATTTAAGGAATATCTGAATCAGTCTGTGATCATGTTTATCAATGATATTCTAGTGTATTCGAGGAGTGCTGAGGAGCACAAGAGTCACTTGAGATTAGTGCTCTAGACCTTAAGGATTGATCAGCTGTATGCTAAGTTTAGCAAATGCGAGTTTTGGCTGATTTGTGTTGCATTCCTAGGTCACGTGATTTCAGGTGAGGGAATATTCGTAGACCCGTCCAAGATTGAAGTATTGATCAACTGGCCAAGACCGACTACCGTGATAGAGATCATAAGTTTTTTGGGTTTGGCAGGCTACTACAAATGGTTCGTGGAAAGATTTTCAGCCCTGACGTCGCCGTTGACTAGACTCCTGAAGAAAGAAGATAAGTTTGTATGGACCGACAAGTGCGAGTATAGTTTCCAAGAGCTGAAGCAAAAGTTAACTACGGCACCTGTGTTGACGATTCCATCGGGTCCTGGAGGATACAAGATCTTTAGTGATGCGTCATTCAAAGGATTGAGTTGCATATTGATGCAACATGGTAAGGTTGTTGCATACGCCTCCCGTCAGTTGAGATCTCATGAACTGAACTACCCGATGCATGACTTAGAACTCGCAGCAATCATATTCGCATTGAAGATTTGGAGACATTCTTGGGTGGGGAGAGATTCCAAATCTTCACGGACAATCAGAGTCTCAAGTACCTATTCTCTTAGAAGGAGTTGAATATGAGACAGCGTCGCTGGATGGTGAAAGTGCTAGTATGAACACCTAGAGGGGGGGAATAGGTGTACAAACAGATTCTGCAAAATGCAGTGAAAATCTCTACTTTTAACATGAGTCTGAATAACAACAGACTTTTTCAACTGAGTCTGAAGAGTATTAGACTTTGAGCGAGTTCAGACTTTAGCAGTTAAATAGAATTACGAACAAAATAAAGAGATTCAGGGAAGAGAATAAGAACACAAGGTTTATAGTGGTTTGGCTTAGATCAAGTCTACATCCACTCCCCCACGCTAACAGCCTTCTAGCTAGATTTCACTTTGCGATCAACAAGAGATTACAACTTTGAGTGCAAACACTTAGTAGTAGATTACACTATCTCACTAAGTCACTCTTTTGGTGTTTCTCTCACGATCACAAACGTTTAAGCTCACTAAAGACAAGCGTATAAACAAAGATCACTCGGACTTTGGAATTATAAATTTTACGCTCCGTTTCTTACTTGCTCATTGGTCCTTAATCTCCTTAAATACTCCTCCACTTTTAAACTAATTGTTGGATAGTATCTCGAGAATCATCTTCAAATCTACCCATTGGACAGATCTGTATCTAGAAGATTTGATAGCCGTTGAGTGACAAAAGTAGAATTCCAAATTGATTTTAATCGCCCATACAAATAGAATCTTGGTTTCCATAAGTAGAGCTTCTCCGCATAAAAAATCCTTGTCTTCAAGATCCAATTGTCAATCAAATCAATCTTGATGTAGAATCCAAACCAGATCACTAGCCGTTATACATTTGGGCTTGTGTTACGTTCTGTCTCATTGTTTCGTTTTGAATTTGTGTCTTGTTCTGGACATAAAGTCTAAGGGTGTTCAAATTGAAGTAGAGTCTGAGTGTCTTTAGTCTGAAATAGAGTCCGAGTGCAATAGACTTTATAATCTAGACACTAGTCTGAACATATTCTGCTTCTGAACAGATTTAGTTTTAAGGTCTGAACACAGTTTGAATAAGTTCAGCTTCAACATAGAATCTGTCTTTTGGTTTTTCATTCACGCTCAGTCTAGAATTTGTCAAAATTGACAGACTTCTGATGTAGATGGACTTTGACATTAAAGTCTGGCAGTCTTTAGACTTTGATACAGAAGTTTGGAAATCTTCAGAATATATTTTGGACATGTGTTACGTTCAGTCTTCTGGCAGTCTTAAGACTTTGACAATATCCTTTACATGTTCTATTATATGCATGGTCTATTACTTAACCATTAAATACGTTAGTAGCCTTTGATTTATTTTGTCATCTTCAAAGATTTCCCTAACATATGGAACTTCTAAAGGATTACGATCATGATATTCTATATCACCCTGGAAAGGCGAACAAGGTCGTCGATGCTTTAAGCCGAAAGTCTTCAGTCGCACACATGCTAGTTAAGGAGTGGAACCTACTCGAGAGAACTTGAGATTCGCTTTTCAAATTTGAGGTAGGCCACCTTTCTCATCTTATGGCTAGCCTAAGAATTGAGCCGAGATGTGCAAATTAGGATCAAATTATTTCACCCGACAGACCCGGATGTTTAGAAGATTCTACAAGAGGACACCAATTAGAGAAAAGCTGACTTTCGTATTTCTGATGATAGAACACTAAAGTTCCGAGGATGTTTGTGTGTACCTAACAATGTGAAGTTTAGAGATGATATTTTATCAGAAGCTCATCGTAGCAATTACAGCATTCATCATGGCAATACGAAGATGTATCGGAATCAACGTCAACACTATTGGTGGTCGGTATGAAGCGCAGATATCGCCAAGCATGTCACCAAGTGTCCGACGTGTCAATAGGTCAAAGCTCGCATTGTAAGCCGGGACGACACGCAACCTCTCGAGATCCTAGAGTGGAAGTGGGAGCATATCATAATGGATTTTGTGACTGAATTACCAAGGAATCAGAGAGGTAATGATTTTATTTAGGTAGTAGTCGACATATTGACAAAGTCGGCTCACTTTATTGTAGTGCGAAAGGACCTTGACTTGGATAGGCACACTGAGTGGTACGTGTGCTAGATAATTCAACTGCATGGAGTGCCAGTTACGATTACTTCAAATTGAGACTCGAGATTCACAGCTGCATTTTGGAAAAGCTTGCAGAGTGCTTTAGGTACGAAACTACTGTACAATACGGCATATCATCCTCAGACGGATGGCCAGTTTGAGAGGACAATTCAGACCCTCGAAGATATGCTACAAGCTTGTGTACTGGATTTTAAGGGAAGCTGGGAGGAACAGCTTCATCTTATGGAGTTTTCCTACAACAACAGTTATTAGCAAAGCATCCAGATGGCCCCTTTCAAAGCGTTGTATGGCAGAGCGTGTAGAACATCTGTGTGCTGGGATGAAGTTGGGGAGAGAAAGACCACAGGCCTAGAGTTGGTTCAGCAGTCAATTGATGCAGTCGTAATGATCAGGAACAGATTAAAGACCGTTCATATTCACTAGAAAAGTTACGCGGATAAGCGCCGGAGACCTTTGGAATTCCAAGTTGGTGATCATGTTTTTCTAAAGGTGTCACCAATAAGGGGAACTTTGCGCTTTGGCAGGAAAGGAAAACTAAGTCCGAGGTACATAGGTCCGTTCGAGATTCTTGAGAGAATTGGGACCCTAGCGTATCGTCTTGCGTTGCCGCCGAGATTGGCGTAAGTGCACAACGTCTTTCACGTGTTGATGTTGAGGAAGTATGAGCTTGACTTGACCCATGTGCTTAATTTTGAGGAATTGAATATGGACGACTGAGTGTCGTACATTGAAAGCCCGGTTCAGATCGCGGATCAAAAAGAGTAAATTCTGCGTGTGGCATCCCAGAAATTCAAAGCCAAGCCTTAAGGTGTGTTAAATGTCTTTAATTAGGTGATAGAATTTTATGGCTTATGCTTTAGCCAATTTGTCTTTTAATTTGATGAATTATGCTTGTGAGTGTGGGAATTTAAATTTAATAAATTAATGCTTGGCCATATGATTTAAATTTCAATAATTAAAAATATTCCGAGACTTTGGCCAAGATAAAAAAATTTGAAATTCAAAAATATTTATAAAAGGATTTCAAAAAAAAAATAATGAAAAAGGGGGTTAAAATTCGAAATGGGCCTTGGGCCCATTAGCCTAGAGCTTGGTGGGCCAAGCTAGTCGGCCCATTAGGGCCCAAGAGGGGAGCTCGACCAGCCCAAGGGAGTGGCCGGATGGGCCTAAGCCCAAGCCCAAACCAAATTTAAAAAAAAAAAGAAAACCCAATAAGACAAGTGGCAAGGGAATGCCATGTATTGGTGGGATTGTAGGCAACCTCATGATTGCTAATCATGGGATTAGGGGAGTATAAGAGGGATGAGGAGAGAGAGAGTGGCCGGTTCTTGCAATTTCGGCCGAGAGAGGTGAGAGAGAGAGAGAGTGTTCGAGAAACGGAGAGGAGAGACCGAGAGGGAGAGAGAGGAGGCGGAGCCGAGAGGGAGGTGCCGCCGTTCGTCCGCCTAGTCTGACCACCGTACGCCGCCGTGTGCTCGCCGTTTGTTCATCTTGGAGGCAAGTGGAGTCCTTAACTTCTCTTGCATTGCATGTTCGGTTCTAGGTGTGATTTGGGCGAAAAACCGAGGTAAGGGTTGGATGTGTTCAGGCCATGTGACTGTTTTCGTTCGGGTTTGTGGAAGTCAGTATCTTGTTCGAGCTTGCATGTGTGTTTAGAGTGCGATTTTGGCTTCTGTGTCTTCATGAAAGTTGAAGCTAACATCTTGTAGTATGACATACTGAAATTTCGTAGAAAACGATGAAGATTTGAGGGGTCAAAAGTTCTATTATACGGAGACTTCAGATCTGCGAATTTCCTACTGACCTCTTGTTGATTTCTTGGTTGCATGTTGATTTCTGTTGGAGATCTCACTTTGTTGTCTTCATGAAAGTTGTAGGTAACATCTTAAACTATAACATACTCAAATTTGAAGAGAAATGAACGAGTATAGCCTAGTGAATCGACTAGATCTTTGAGACGATTGATTCTGTTGGAGTGTACCGAGACACCCGAGACTTCAAGGGCTTAAAAGATTATCATAATTTGGTTATTTAACCTAGATCTCTCCATGAAACTTGTAAAGGACACCTTGATACACAACATACTCAAATTTCAGAGGAAACGAAAGAGAATAGATGGGTGAAACCTTAATTTTTCAGAGATGTACATTCTGGACGAAACGGTAGAGGTTCCAGAAGCTTCGTGGAGTTTTATAAATTAATATATGAAGAATTTGGCTTAGAGTTCTTCATGAAAGATGCACGAAAATGTGTTGGCTATCACCCTGTAAAATTTCGTAATTTTTGGAGGCCATATGAGTAAATTGTGCAATCTGGCCATTTTCCGAATGTTATGTGCTATTTTGTGGAAAATTGAGAAATTATGTGAAATGCAAATTGGCTATGAATTTTGAATGAAATTGTGATTCTAATTGTTTAATGATTGTTTGAATATTATGATTTTGGGAAAATCATAAATATTAAATGAAATATTTATTTATGAAAATAAAATAATAATAATAATAATAATAATAATAAAATAATAAAAAAATAAAAATGGATTATTTTATTGACCATGAATTCCATTGAATTTATGATGCATTGTTATATGACATTGGTGTATGTATGATCATGAATTGTGATGCATGTGTGTGAATCATATGCCATGTGATAATAAGGTTTAAAAGGAATGGTGAATGTGGAAAATGGTATGTGAGTAAGAGGTTGTGGCGGAGGATGATGTCTGGTGGCCAAGTGGCATAATTTTAGAGGTTCCCTGGGAGTTTCAGGATGCCCGGAATGTGGGGGGCCGGATGTTCGGTTGTATCTCAGATACATGCCCGGAGATGCCTCGCGACACCAGGATTTGGGTGCGGCATGCCTGGCTAGAAGGGTAAAGGCCGGAAGCCCTGTCGGAGGTTTTTGCCCGAAGGGAATGCCTCGTGATGCTAGATGAGATGCGAGATGCCCGGAATGTGGGGGCCGGAAGCCGGTGGCCATGAGATGGCTGGAATGCTGGGAACCCTGTCGGAGGTCTTTGCCCGAAGGGATGATGATGAAATTGATGATTGAGGATGGGTGATGTGGTGATCAAAATTAAAGAAAAAGATGAAAATTAAATGATATGGTATGCATGATGATGCATGATGATGATGAAATGTGATGCGATATGATGATCACGTATAATATTCATGATGATGCATGATGATGATAAAATGTGATGTGATATGATGATCACCTATGATATATGCATGATGATGCATGATGATGATGATGATGTGATGCGATATGATGATCACCTATAATATGCATGATGATGCATGATGATGATGAAATGTGATGTGATATGATGATTACCTATGATATATGCATGATGATGCATGATGATGATGACATGTGATGTGATATGATGATCATCCATGGTATGTTATGCATGATGAAATGTATGCTGATGATAATGATATATGAGATGCCATGATGATGATATGTATGCTATGATGATGCATGAATACGCATGACAAAAAAAAAAAGGGTAAGCAATGCTTGCATCGTATGATGGTATGCATGGTGCATTGAGTTGTTATTGGATTTCCCTATCTGCTGAGTGGTTGTATTCACCCCTTTTGGGGATAACATTTCAGATTAGCAAGTATGCCGCTACCTGCCGTCTCGCGTGGGGTATACTATGGTCTGCCGTCTGATGTAGAGGTAGAGTGTACGGAGATAGATTGTCCCTCCGTTCCCGGGGCGACGTTTATCCGAGTGCGATGTCTGGTGATGTATGATATCGGCGGGGCCCTGTCATACAAGAGTTCATTTCGTGCACGTTCGACGGGATGGAGCGATGCGAGGGATGCTGCCGCCGCCACCACCTGATGCACCGGGTTGGGTGTGAGACCTGCGCGTGATGAGTAGGAGCTGGATATCTTTTGATGTAGATAGTCGACGCTTCGATGGGACGGTGTTGTGCACGCATGATGTTAGGGGTCGAGGTTTCTTTTTGAGATTTTAGGTAGGACATGGCGAGTCCTAACCTTTCTTGTTTTTGTACCGACCCAAAAAGAAAACCCCATCTTGCTTTATATATGTATGAAAGCCAAGCGTCGAAGTTGTTTATAAAATCATGATGTTTAGCTGGTGTGTATTTGTATCATGGATCGGTAGGGGGTAGATGGCGATGTGAAATTTGCTTCCGCTATGAGTTGCGCATGGGACCGCTTTTAAAAAAAAAAATGCCTGTGATTAATGACACATGTTTTAAGTACAAGATAGAAACGGTAATTAAATGTAACATCGGCACTAGTAACGACCTGCGAAGGGTTCGGGGTGTTACACTGCGTACGAAGACCATCCCGTTAGTCAAAGTGGTCTGGCAACACCACGACACTGGCGAAGAGTCAATGAGATGTTTGTACCCCCACCTTTTTGTTTAAAGAGATTGTAATAGTTTAAATTTCGAGAACGAAATTTTTATAAGAGGGAAGAGTTGTGACATCCTAGATTTTCACTTCTGCTTTCAATTGAATAAATTTGGCCTTTCATCGATGTGTCATAGTGCTATTCTCAGAGCTGATCACTCGTGAAATAACTAGACTATCTAGGGAAGTCAGTAAGAGATTTTAATGCAATAGACTTGAGGATTTGATCAGAAATCGGCTACTCGATTGTGCTCATATGTTGAGATCACTTCGGCACAATAAGATCGATTAAAAATAAGAGATAGGTTGGTTCGATCGAGATGCGTGGTTAAACGTGGGTGCTTCAACTAAATTGCAAAATTCTCGTGGATCGGCACTTGGTTGATTTTTTTTTTTATCGTTTTGGTACCCTGTGTCTGTATTTGAAACATCGAGATTTTCATGACCATTAAGAGTCGCTAATCTGAAAGCTACCCAGTAGCCTAGATCATTCTAAAATCGCGCCAGATTGAAATTAACTGCGAATTTGAATCCGATTTTCAAAATTAAAAGTTTTGTCAAGTCACAAATCATTTTAGGAATATCGACTTAGTTTTCGAAGATTTTTCGACAAACCGAGACTTTTTGGGAAAAAGTCGAGATAGGGTCGCTTTTGTTCAGAAAATTCCCAATATCGTTTTTTATCACGAAATTGGGAATCAAGTGGGTTCAAATAGCGAGGAAAAACACAAATTTGATCATTGACTCGATAATGGGATTTTTTAGGAGTCGAATTGAGTAGATTCAATAAGGATTTGGTGTCCAATTTAAGGGAAATCAAATGAAATTCATGTGCTCCCCTTGGACTCAACCTTTGGACCAACTCAAGCTTCTAGAAGAGGGCATTTTGGTCTAGAAATTGGCTGAAAAGGCCAGCTAGTATGGTGGGCCAAAGCAAGGGGGACAAAAAGATGAGAAAGAGACTTTGGTGGCCCCCCCTCCTATCCAACCAGTCTCCCCCTCCTTCTCCCTCCCCTTTCACCTGTCGAGCACCCCATCCCAGCAGCTTGAAGACCTCAGCAAACCCAGAAACCAATCCTTCCTTCCCCCCTCGCTGTCGCAACCGCTCATTGAAGCTGGAGCCACCGTTGCGCCCCCGTGTGCTCACCTGCTCATCGCACGTCACTGTCGTCCCAGCCGCACCATCTCGCCCATCTCGTGCAACTAGCGGGTCACTAGGAAGCTGTGCATCACCATCGTGGATGCCGAGCCGCCGCCAACCACCGGAGTCGCCCGCTTGAGTTGCCGCAGCCGGTCCGCCTCTCCTTTGTCGGTTTCCGCCTCAAATCTTGGCGAGGGCTCACGGGCCCCACTGCCGGTCGGCCGGCGTCGCGCCCGGCCGGGCCAGCGACCCCGGTCGATGCTCCCCATCATCATCGACCCTTCCCGATAACGGCGGGGAGGCGGCAAGGGCTTGGCGCTCGATTGTGGCCCTCGCCGCCGGTCGGCCAAGGGCCAACCACCCCGGCCGACCCTCCCCCTCTATTGCCAACCCTTCTTGGCAACGGCAGGGAGGCGGCGGTGGTGAAGGCTCAACCTTCGGCCGCCTCCCTTCGGCCCCTCCTTTTTTTTTTTTTTTTAAGTTTTTTTTTAAAATTTTAAGTTCTTTATTTTTTAAAATTTTAAGTTTAAACTTGATTTAATTAATTTTTATATTAATTATTTACACATCAAAAGCAAAACGACATTGTTTTTGCATTTTCTCGCCACGTCAGTGTGCAAAACGACGCCATTTTACACTCACCTAGCCGGAAAATTACCACGTTAGCAATTTGGCCAGATTTTGGCCAGAGTGACACTTAAATGATCCATTTTACTTTGATTTTGGCACTTAAGTGTACCTTTCTAAAGTTTTGGCACTTAAGTGTCCCATTCGTGCTAAGTTTTGGCACTTGTAGTGTACTTCTGCCATAAGATAGGCTTCAGTCCTTTCCTAGAGGTTGTCCCATGGTCCTTTGGCAAGAGCTTCCTCGAAAGGTGGTTTTTGACATGAGTATGGTCACGCTTCGCTCATCCAGAAGTTGGCCCTAGGGCCCACTCCTCTTAGCTGGTTTGGTATATGGGGGATTCCTCTTGGAGGTCGTATGAAGGACGTTGTCTTGAAGCCTATGTGCATCAAAATTGGCCATCATTCCTTTATTTTGGAAGACAAGTAGAAGGCCCATCCCCATTTGGATATGGAGTTCTATCAGAATTACAGATGCTTGTGTCATGGGCCAGCTGTTCCTTGGGTGTGTAGTAGCCCGTATGGCGCCCAGTGAGCCAAGAATAGTAGACTAGCCTTCCTTCTATACTTGTTTATAAGAACGGTATGACAAATAGCATCTTTGTATCAGATTATATCACACCAAGCTTAGTTCGGGTATCTAGTCCATCTAGTGAGGCACATAAAACGCTTTAGGCACAATAACTAGTTTCAGCCTATCATGACCTTATCAGGAGAATGGCATTAGTTTTTGACTAGTTTGTGTGTGGAAAGTCAACCCCGCCTTTAAGGTTCCAAAGAGATATTACATTTTTATACTAGAACTCCCAGCACCAATCATCCTAACATCATTTCCATAGACCAATTATATTCATTCCTTCTTCATCACTCACTTTTCACTCGATAATTTTAAGCTCCACTCACGAGGAGACATGAGTACCAGATAATCACGTATTGTGACGTTTCTTTATATGTTTATTGTTAGACAAATTCATATAATACTTTGATGCGGAAATTCAAAGTAAAACAAGGATCTTTGATCTTCATGATTCTCACAATTGGATGAAGACATACCTTTATCCATAGCGCTGCGCTTGAACTTGATCCAAAAGAAGAAATCCGATTTCTCTCCCTTAACCCACTAAACCTTAATGTATTCAATTGATGGAGGAGAGAATACGTTCTTTTCAGATTCTTGTTCGTATGTGGGTGGAGAGAGGACCGGACTCTATTTATACGTTCGTTGAAATGGTGCCTTCCATCAAAGCGATATACCCTTTCGTTTTATTAGAGTCGTACCTTCTCGTAACCAATAATTATTTATAGCATTTCAATAAATATTAAACCATATAATAAATCACATAATATGGGCCACAATAATTCTTACATTCTCCCACTTGGCCCATATAATGTTCCTTTCATGGTTTAATAAAGACTATAATGTGCACAATAAGATTATGCTATAAAATTTCATTAAATTGGCAATCACATAATAATCACAATTAAGTAAAGAAAACTAATGCGAGTCATAGTGGTTGTATGTCATTAATCGACATAGTCCCTTCTATGCACTACAACTATAGCACTTTACTTAATATGATCCATAAATGAGAAGTACAATAATAGTCTTACTATAATGTTTCTTTAGAAACTATCCTGTTTAACATTCATCTATTTCTATAATGTATACTAAATAGAAAACAGGAAATATCAGAAACACGTAAGTGAGCTCAAAGTGTCAAATACATAAACTTAATACAATCATAATACAAACATTAATGACATCCAATAATGCCCATCCTTTCAACATGCTCATTAAATGTTTTGGGCGACAGTCCTTTTGTTAAGGGATCTGCTATCATAAGATTGGTGCTAATGTGCTCAATTGACACTCTTTGTTTCTGAACTTCTTCTTTGACAGATAAGTATTTGATCTCCATATGCTTAGCACCTTTAGAATACTTGTCGCTCTTAGAGAAGAAAACTGCTGCAGAGTTATCACAATAAATTTTCAGCGGCTTGGCAATACTGTCAACAACCACAAGCCCTGAAAGAAAATTCCGCAGCCATAATCCATGAATTGTGGCCTCAAAGCATGCCACAAATTCAGCTTCCATAGTGGATGCAGCAATAATTGACTGCTTTGCACTCTTCCATGAAATTGCCCCTCCAGCCAGAAGAAACAAGTAACCAAACGTTGATTTTCTTGTATCGGCACATCCGGCTAAGTCTGAATCTGAATATCCAATCACCTCGAGATGATCAGATCTTTTATAAGTGAGCATATGATTCTTCGTTCCTTGCAAGTATCTAAGAACTTTCTTTGCAGCTTTCCAATGATCCATTCGGGATTACTTTGATACATCCCGGCATTCCGACAAAGAAACTGATGTACCGGTCGGTGCAAGTTTGTGCATACATTAAACTCCCCACAACAGATGCATAAGGAATATTATTCATTTGTTCTCGTTCCAATTCACTTTTCGGACATTGCATAAGGCTAAATTTATCACCTTTCTGAATTAGAACTATTCCTGCTGAACATTTACTCATATTAAATCTCTCTAAAATTTTCTCAATGTAGGCTTTCTGAGACAATCCTAATAATCCTTGTGATCTATCACAGAATATTTCTATTCCTATCACATATGTTGCCTCTCCCATATCCTTCATTTCAAAATTCTTAGAGAGAAATTTCTTGGTTTCATGTAACAAACCAAGATCATTAGCAACAAGCAAAATATCATCAACATACGAACTAGAAAAATAAACTTGCTCCCACTAATCTTCATATATATACACCGATCAACGGTGTTTTCCTTAAATCAAATGAAGTTATGGTATCGTTAAACTTAAGATACCATTGTCGGGAAGCTTGTTTAAGTCCATATATTGACTTCTTTAATTTACATACCATGTGTTCCTTTCCTTTAACTAAAAAGCCTTCAGGTTGGTCCATATAAACCTCTTCATCTAAATTCCCATTAAGAAATGCGGTTTTTACATCCATTTGGTGTAACTCCAAGTCATAATGAGCCACCAAAGCAAGAATGATTCTAAGTGAGTCCTTCTTAGAGACCGGTGAAAATGTCTCTTTATAGTCAATGCCTTCTTTCTGAGTAAAACCCTTTGCAACAAGTCTGGCTTTATGTCGTTCAATATTGCCTTTTGAGTCGCGCTTGGTCTTAAAGACCCATTTACACCCGACCTTCTTACATCCTTTAGGCAATTCAACTATATTCCAAACTTGATTTTGATGCATGGATTTTAACTCTTCTTCCATAGCATTAAACCATTCATTAGAATCTTCACATTCAATGGCTTGGGAAAATGAATCTGGATCATTTCCAATTCCTAAGTCAATTTCTGACTCTTGTAGATAAACCATATAGTCATCAGAAATAGCCGACCTCCTTTCTCTTTGAGATCTCCTTAATGCTATTTCTTGTGACTCGGCCATTGAAGGTTCATTATTGACATCTCCATTATTGAGTGTTTGTTCATTAATTTGTTGTTCTTGATTATTGTTAGATTGTACTATAATATCAAGAACAACAACTTTAGAAGTTTTGGGTATAGGAACTCCTACCCTTACTTCTTGAATGCAAGCATCATGCATTCTTTCACTCCCACTGATGTCACCATTCTCAATGAACCTAGCATTTCCAGATTCAACAATTCTTGTACTATGATTAGGACAATAAAGTTTATACCCTTTGGATTTCTCTGCATAACCAATGAAATAACCACTGGTCGTTCTTGAATCCAATTTCCTTTCATGTGGATTATAAATTCTTACTTTTGCTTGACAACCCCAAACATGCAGGTGTCTTAAACTAGGTTTCCTTCCCGTCCACAGTTCAAAAGGAGTTTTTGGAACTGCCTTACTAGGAACCATATTTAATAAGTACATAGAAGTTTTTAAAGCATACATCCACAAAGATAAGAGTAAAGATGAATGGCTCATCATACTCCTAACCATTTCCATTAAAGTACGGTTACGCCTTTTCGCTACACCATTTTGTTGTGGTGTACCTGGCATTGTGTATTGAGCACAAATGCCATGTCTTTCAAGGAATTTAGCAAATGGACCTGGACATTGTCCCGATTCATCATATTTTCCATAATATTCACCGCCTCTATCAGATCTTACTATTTTCACTTTTCTATCTAATTGCCTCTCAACCTCTTTAATATACACTTCAAGTGCATTCACTGATTGAGACTTCTCATGCAATAGATAAATGTAACCATAACGTGAAAAATCATCAATAAAAGTTATGAAATAGCTTTCCTTACCAAAAGATGGAACATCAAAAGGACCACATATATCAGTATGTATAATTTCAAGAAGCTCTGTGCTTCTTGTGGCACCTTTCTTAGTGTGTTTTGTTTGTTTACCTTTAATACAATCAATACACACTCCAAGGTCAGATAAAATCCAAATTTGGAAGAATTTCATTCTTCACTAATCTTTGCATTCTTTCTTTGGATATATGACCCAACCGTTTATACCACAAGTAAGCAGAATTTTCATTTATCAAACTTCGTTTAGTGCCAACATTATGATGCAAGGTCATTAATGTCTCAACAAAAGTATTATCAAGTCTAAATTTGTAGAGACCATCACATAAAGTTCAGTTCAATAAGAGTATCACTCTTAAATAGGTGAAAGATCCAAATCCAAACTTACAATAAAATCCCGCCACATCAAGTCTTGGCAAAGAAACTAAATTGCGAGAAAATGTAGGTACATAAAGGGTTCGAAACAAATCCAAATAATGCCCAGTATCTAAGATCAAACGATAAGTGCCAATGCCTTCAACTGGAGCTTTGTCTCTGTTCCCCGTAATCACATAACTTTCATTTGGCTTTATAGTTTGGATCGTAAGAAATTCCTGCATCGTATTTGACACATGAGTGGTGGCACCAGAATCAATCCACCAAGTATTATAAGGAACTTCAGTAAAGTTTGATTCAAAACATACTAAAGCACAAGGGTTACCTTTCTTTTCGAACCAAGCCTTACATTTCAGACAATCTTTCTTCAAGTGTCCAATTTTGTTGCAAAAATGGCACTTAATAAGATTGTGTTCCTTCTTGTGGATTTGAGAAGCCTTTGAAGAGTCATTCAGGATGTGTAGTCCTTTCTTCTTGCTCCTTCCACCTTTCCTCTTAAAATTCTTTCGAACTTCTTGATGACTTGAGAGATAAACAGAATGAGCCTTTTGATTCTTTATCCTTGTTTCCTCTTGAACTAGCATCTTTGGCCAATTCGTTTACATTCCACTTATCCTTTATAGTGTTGTAATTCATTTGAAATGGCCCATATTGCTCATGAGGTAAGGAATTAAGTATAAATTGTACTAAAAAGTACTCATCTACATTCATTCCCAAAGTCCTTAACTTTGCTGCTAAATTGGTCATCTCAAGTATATGCTCATGCATGGTACGCGAACCATCATATTTCATGGTGGTTAGTGTGCTCATCAATGTACCAGCAAGTGACTTATCAGCAGTTTGAGAACGCTCTTCCACAAATTTCATAAATTCCTTAGCATTGTTAGTCTTGGAAAGAGAGGTCTTTAAGTTGTTTGCAACTGTCATTCGCATAAACATTAAGCTCAATCTGTTCGATCTTTCCCAAGCTTTATGGAAAGACTTTTCATCATTGCTACTTTCATCAGTAATAGCAGCTGGTTTCTCAGCTTGAAGCGCTAAATCAAGATCCAGGACACCTAAGTGAAACTGGACTTGTTCACTCCAATCAGGAAAATTTATCCCATTGAATAAGGGAACAGATGAGGCGAGCGAATGGAGTGAAACAGTACGAATACTGCAAATGTGCAAGACAATACTCATACATTAATGCTTTGAGAATATCACATAATCGATTCAAACTAAACTACACATGCACATCATAGTTCTCCTTTAGGCGATCATATGATATACAAATATATATAAACCATAATGATGCTAATAACTTTTATTTGATAATTGTAAATATAGCTTATTAAAATTTATTTGTTATCTTTGGATATACAAACAAATTTAACAAATCATATTAATTATCAACCATCATTTTCATGAATTATAAGAAAATAATTAACCTTTGGATTAATCCTAAGTTCTTATAATAAATGAACTTCAATATACCCATAACTCCAATAATGATATAAAACATATCAATTTCATATATAGCATCAATTAATCATGGGTAATTGAATAAAATAATTTACAATATCAAAATTCAAAAGACTTCAAGGTTCGGGCACTTTGGTGACTAACAAACCTTTCATAATATGAATTTTCAACATTGTAAAATACAAATATTTACCAAATTTTGCACACAAGGACAAAAACTTAATCAAAGCATAAGGGCAAAATTATAAAATCATAATTCCATAAGGGCAGAATCATAAATTTAATATCTAGGGGAAAAATGGTAAATAATCAGCAATGGCAGAATCGTAATTATAAATTAAACGGGGGCAAAACAATAAATAAATTGCGAGAATGACAAAATAGGAATTTTAAAAATGGCATAGGGGCAAAAACGTAAAAAGAGTGCGCGAGGACGTCAGGCACGTGCCGAGCACGCGCCTTCATCCGCCGCGGGCGCGTGCCCTGCACGCGCGCGTCCAACGCGCAAGCGCGTGCGTTGCACGCGCCCGCATCCGTGCGGGAAGCCTCGCGCGCGTGACGGCGCGTGGCGCGTGGGTTCCACGCGCCTTTTGCATCTGCAGCGCGCGCATGGCGCCCACGCGCCTTCTTCCTCGCGCACAGACGCGATTCTTCGCCGGTTTTTCGCGGTTCCACCGCCGTTTCGCCGCCCGTTTCTTCTCCGGCAGCCCATCCCAGACACAAATAATTAATGGGTTTTGAAGAGCATACCGGCACGACCACATGGGTCCAAATTTCGGAGAAAATGACCAAAAATTGGCCCCAAATCAAACCAAAGTTTCCCCAAAACGCAAACCCTCCACCACCGCCGCTTCCGCCGCTCGATTAGCCTCCGGCGAACACCGATATACCGGAAAAAATCATGGCTAATGTTCCTCATGGCAGTGCGACGGTTTGGGTCCGAAATCAAGCGGTGGATCACCGGATTTTCCCCGGAATCGGCGAGTTTCTTCCTTGCCCTCAAAATTCCGAATTCCTCCATTTTTGTCCTTAAAATTCCAAATTACTCCATTTTTGTCCTTTTCCACTCGTGCACAGTAACTTTTCTTCACAATTTTCGTCCATGAAGAACGTCCATCATTCGGATTTTCTTTAACAGAAACTTCCAAAACATTTAAACAACAACAAATGCTACGAACAGGATCATTCATCAAATCATCATGCATAAATCATAATATTTCTTTAAACGGAAAAATCATGAGATCATAAAACCAAATGCTCGATACCAATTTGTTAGACAAATTCATATAATACTTTGATGCGGAAATTCAAAGTAAAACAAGGATCTTTGATCTTCATGATTCTCACAATTGGATGAAGACATACCTTTATCCATAGCGTTGCGCTTGAACTTGATCCAAAAGAAGAAATCCGATTTCTCTCCCTTAACCCACTAAACCTTAATGTATTCAATTGATGGAGGAGAGAATACGTTCTTTTCAGTTACTGTTCGTATGTGGGTGGAGAGAGGACCGGACTCTATTTATACGTTCGTTGAAATTGTGCCTTCCATCAAAGCGATATACCCTTTCGTTTTATTAGAGTCGTACCTTCTCGTAACTAATAATTATTTATAGCATTTCAATAAATATTAAACCATATAATAAATCACATAATATGGGCCACAATAATTCTTACATTTATTGGCTGAGACCCTTTTTGCGAGTCATCAACGCACTATTTCTGAGGGGAATGTGAGGATGCTGGACAACATTAACGCACTCTCTAAGTGTGTTTGGGGGCGCAGCTGGCTTTTCTTCTTTTCTCTCTGGGATGCACCACATGGCAACATCATTATGATGCTGATTGTTCTATAGTCTTTGGCAGTTTCTCTTTATTTGATCAGTTGAGTACCTGCCGAGCTTTGTTCCAAAGCCACAGCTTGATGGCAAAACTTTCCCTCGGTTCACGAGTTATCCCCATCCAGTTTGCTTTTGTCTTCGAGGCCCATTTGTAGTTGGGGTTGATTCCTCTCGAGCATGTAAGTTTGTTTGGCCTTTTATTTTCCTTTTAACATCGTATTTGTTTGGATGCTTGTCGTCTCATCCCTTTCCTACAGGTCTGGCGGCCTCCATCCAATGTTGTGGAGGAGACCCATAATGATGATTTGCGATGGTTGAGCACGATGAGGGTCGCTTCCGGAGGGTTATATTCCAGTGAAATACTCATGAGCGAGTACTACCTTTCTACCAGAGGAGATGCGTCACGGGTTCTTGTTGCCCCTCCTAGAGATACTTTCGTGGACAAAAGGTCCCCCTCCACCAAAGCTTTTGGTTGGCATTCCTGGTCTCTTAAGATTTTGAGGGCATAGATTATGCGGTTTGCCTTAGATAGCTCCCTATGATATTCATGATGGCTAGGGTGTTGAAATAGTTTTTTCTTCTTTTTTTTTTTAATGAAAAAAAAATGTGATTATTGGATATGAAAAGTAGTAATTGTGGACATGAAGAGAAGTGATGATTGATCATGAAAGATGCTAAAGTTCCTATTCTCGATAGATGTGTTGCTTGGTTGTCTATAAATACAGCCAAATCATACATTATTCAACATAACTGTTCAATGACAACAACCTTTTCTTCTTCATTACTCTCTTTTCTTCACAAAATTCCTCTTTTTACACAAAAGTTTAACAAATATTCAAGGTAAAATTCCAAGAGAGAAATTGAGTAATTGCTAAGTTCATTTCTATGTGGCTTTGATGTATATTTTGAAGGTATATTTGTTTTAAAATTAGCAACAACAGCAATGGGGGTAAATAATTCCTTGAGATATATATCGTCATCATGCATCAAAGAACTATGAACTACCGCTCCATCTTAATGAACAATCATATATCCCAACATAGGGGAAGATGAAGAAGGTTGGGCTATCAGGGTACATCTTTTGAGGCTAAGAAGCCTGTGGACCATCGCTTGATCACTATGTGAAGGCACATAGCATAGAATTGATTAACCGCCAGTTAAATAAGCAAAAGGCTGTGCTGATCGCCAAGTTGGAGTGGATACGCAACTTAGGAGCCGTTTGAGCCCGTCGCTTTTTTTTGGTCGAAGAGCCCGTCGTTTGATTCCTGCTTCTTCCTTGCCTTTCTCTGGTGGGATGCTTCCTGTCCCAGTCGTTTCCAGATTTCAAGGTTCTGGTCCTTCTGACTTAGCTGGAGCTGGCAATTCTCTTGTGGTGGGTATAGGCCCTTGGATTCCAGCCGGCGTGGCGTTCTCTAGATGGTAATAGCAAAGTGATTGCAAATTTCCTCCTTTTTTTTTTTTTTTTTTCTTTTTCGCCATTAAGAATTCATTTTAAAAAAGAACCGTTAAGAGAGTTGATATGGCGCTTTTGCTGATGCTGCATTGATGGTGTCACACCCCGATTCACAAGAAAAAAGGGGCATGACACAGCCGTTCTTTTTCCAAAGGACGCAGCCTCAACGTAATCAAAATTTCAACCCGATATCAACATATATACATCCACATATATATATATTTGACAAAAATGGGCAATTGGTTACAATATCAGAGTATATCCATAATCCACAAAAATCAAAACATAAACCTTCTAGAAAGACTAGCTTATAAACCTATTAACTATGTATAAGCCATACCCAAAGTTTCCACCACAAAAATCCTCCCCGAACGAAAGCTCACGCCTATTCGCGACTCGCTAAAGAACCTGAAAAACAAGTAGATGAGAGGAGTGAGCTACCACGGCTCAGTGAGTAACACATTTCTTCTAAGCGGATCAAGAAATCACTATGCACATTTTAAAACACAAACATAACTCACTTTATCATAATACCAAATCATAGTTCAAATACCGAAAGTACCAATGGTCGAGTCCATTAGTCAATCTCGTAAAACATTCATTAATGGTCTATTCCATTGATTAATCTCATCAAATCATATCGATGGTCCACTCCATCGACCAAACTCAAATCATACGTCAATGGTCCACTCCATGACCAATTCATGCTCAAATGTCTAACCATGGTCACGCGTAACGCCCGTGACAAGACGACCAAGATTCCTCCCTTGGCAAGGTCTCCACCTATTATTAGCCAGTGGCTCGGCCCACAAGGATATCCTAGAATAGTATGCGCAGACCCACACACCCCTCAGGGGCCATAGAGACATTGAGCACCAACCACCAATCACAATATCTAGTAATCCAACATCAGAAAGGGAGTCATATCACAACTCAAAATTTGATATATAAATATCAAAGCATTCTCAAAAACATTTCAAGATTCTTTCACACAAAACTTCACAAATCCTTTTTTCAAACAACCATTCAAATCGAAGTCGGAATATAATTCCCTTCGAACAACAAAAATGGCAGTAATAGCTCGATCCTGTTTTATGCAACAAAATATGATTTTTATCGACTCATGAAATATATAATCCACCACGTTTCTCAAAACATGAGTTTAAAATACGAAGAAGAAAGAGTGTCACTCACCTGAGAAAAGCCAAAAATCAACTACGACGCTCATACGAACCAACGCATTCGGATTCCTAACAATTAACAGAAAAATAATATTAAAAGGCCGAGTGAAAAGGATATTATGATAACAACTCACCTATATTAGGCCTATTAGTCGATAAAACGACACCTACGCGCCCCAAAAGCTCACAATTTAGCATAAACCCATCATTTTCAGCTAGGCGCGGCCCATGCGCCAACTTCGTCACGCCATAACTCCCTCCACAAAATTCCGTTTCAGGCCATCTTATAGTCTTTGGAAAGCTCTCTTAAGGTACAGTAACAACTGCAACTCAGCCGCCCCAAAACAGTACCGAAAACAACAAAAAAAGAGACTCGAAGCCACTGTTCGCTACAGTACCAGATTGCGCCCCCAACTTCAAAATTCTGTTCCAAACAAACCACAAGCTCAAATCACGATCCGTAAAATGCTATAGCTTCACAACATCCCAAAGTACCATTTCTAAAAAATATACAGCTTAACGACTCAAAAATCGGGCTTCGCCACACAAATACCCAAGAAATCCAAATTTCGAGCCCTAATTGCAGCGATTGCTTCAAGTACAAGTGATTAAAGGCTTCAATTTCTTACCGACCTTGCGAAACACCCTTGAGTCGGTTTGATGAGGCGTCCGGACCACAAGCGCGCCAAAATTTTTTCCCTTTTTCTCTTTTTCCTTTCTCTTATTTCTCTCCTCCCCTGTTTCGCGTTTTCCCCTGCTTCTGCCGATATTCTTCTCTTTCTCTCCCTCTTTCTCTCTTTTTAAACTCAGCCGAAACTTCTTCCACTTTCCTTCAGCCTCCCTTTTTGACTTTTCAAACTCTTTCTTTTTATTTTATTTTATTTTATTTTCTTGTTTTAAAGCCCATCTATTACAGATGGTCGGGCGCCAAATCAGACATCTAACAGCTAGCTAACTATATTAGTGCCAAATCGGCAATTTCCATCCGGTAATCTTGTGAGACCTCACATCGAGCCAAACTGAGATTGAGGTACTTGATGGGAAAAGATAAAGCTTGGTTCCTGCGGTGTCAATGATCACGAGTCACGTGTATTAGAACTCAATATCAGAATTTCTTCCACTTTCCTGTTCCGGAATCCATTGATGAAACTGCTTTTATGAGCCTTAACCTACCCATTTACTTATCCTGAATTGCGAATTAAGTTGTAATCAATCATTACCGACAAAACCAAGAACTTTGTCATGATTCGCTTGTACTTAACTGAGAACTGTTGGAGATATGCCAGGATCGGACTTGAAATCGTGATCGGATCAAGAAGGTTGTGATGATTTCAATCCAGGATTGCGGGTGATTATAATTGATAGATTATATCAATCCAAGATTGGATTTGATTCAATGTATCTTCATTTATTTTTTCCACAGTTAGACATTCATTGTACTATAAATAGGAGCTTGTACAATGTAAAATATACGACTGAATATACAGAAATTATAAGTTGTTCCTCACCTTCTTGGCCTATTCCTCAAACTCTGACAAGAACCAGAAGATCAGCTATCCTGAGGACAACAATTTGAAGAAGAGTGAAACAGGGTTCTATCGCAGGCACAGTAACAGGAGCCAAAAAAAAAAAAAAAACAACCCTCAAGCCTTTATGAGTTCAATGAAGCTCTCCAGATTCTTCAAAGATGACCCTCCTTCACTCACACTCTTCCTGGCCATCTCCTTCATCCTCTGACAATTTGCCTTTATCTCATCACTCCCAAGAACTGCTAGTATCTTTGTCCTCACTTCATGCCTAGTTATCAATCCATTTTCATCGCCATCCACTCCTAGACCCACCCTCCACACATCACATACCAAGCTCCTGTTCAGCCGCTGATCTGCAAAGTAGGGCCTGCATAGAAGTGGGACCCCATTGCTCAGGCCTTCCAGTGTAGAATTCCACCCACAGTGAGTGAAGAAGCATGCCACCGAAGGGTGTGCTAGGACCTCCTCTTGTGGTGCCCACTGGATCACCTTCCCATGATTCCTCACCCTTTGGAGGAACGTGCCGTGGAACTTGTTGATTGGCGCATCAGTCATGTCTGGGCGTACGACCCACAGGAACGGTCGGCCGATCTGCTCCAGGCCGTGGGCAAGCTCATAGAATTGTTCCGGGCTGAAGATTGTTGTGCTTCCAAAGGCTACATAGATGACGGACTGGGGTGGATGCTGGTCCAGCCAGTTCGAGCAAGTCGAATCCTCATTCCACAGGCTTCCTCTGCGATGGAGTAATCGGGTGCTCGCTAATAATGGACCAACTGGGAGAACTCCGGGAATAATTCCACAAGCCGATGCCTCAAGTTCATGGAACGAATTGCAAAGATATGAGGTTGAATATGTGCTGTGATGGACGATGGTCGACGCCCAGTTGAATAATACTTTCTGCACCGTCAGGTCTTCAGGGAAAGTCCAGGTGAGGTCATCGCTCTTATATGAGGGAAGGTCCTTCGATATTGAGATTGCATCATTCTTCAGAGCACTGCCTGCATGAATTTTTTAGGCGAAATTAGATTATCTTTTAGACTACCTCTTCCTACAAGCACATAAGCTAATTGCATGATCCTGTAATGTGCCCATTGCCAATAAAGCAATCGAGAGAGAGAGAGAGTACACATATTAAGGCTTCTCTAGATTTGACTGTTCATGGGTTCTGGCTCTGGGTCCTTACCCTCGTTGTCTATGACTCCACCCTCAGTCAGCTTTCGAATATGAAGTATCAAGGCCAGAGACGAAACTGAGGCGGGCCAAAATCCAGCTCGCTTGATACCCATCCTTTCGGCAACTTCCAGTGCCCATCCGGCAGTAAGGTCTGCAATTACAAAGTTGATCTGCTCATCTTCATTGCCCTTTGACTGCTGCTTCACTTTCTCAATGAACTCCTGCAAATAACCTGGCATCACTCTTGATATGCTCTCCACCAGCTTCGCCCAGTCCTTGCGCTCCTCGTCAGTCTCGAGCCCATCTGGAAATGCAACGAAATCAATCGGATTTGATCCATCATCTAGCTGGTTTGCGGCCATCACTTGCGCATGAACAGACTCGGTGTTCACAATGGTAACCTTGATGCCATGATCAGCAATACAGTGGGACAGTTTCAGGAGAGGAGTGACATGACCTTGTAAAGGAAATGGTATACATAGGACATGTTTTAGCTCTGCCATTGTTAGCTCTGCCATTGTTGACAACAAATGAGGGACAGTTCCTTCGCACGCTTTCTACTGGCTTCCTAAAGCTCAGATTCGACTGTAATTGTCTCGTTATGAAGTGACTCTGAGGGACTTTGGTACTAGGCTTTCTGTTGAGCGAGATCCACACGGAACTTGTTACTAAAGCAATCAATTTAGTATTTTCGCAGCAATTAAACTACATCCTTAAGTCGTTATGTCTTCGTGAGCTATCAGCTCCACAATTGTCGATAGCCCCACTAAAGATGTTGATGATGTTCATTAGGTTTTAAAATAATCGAGGAATGGGGCCATATACAGTCATTAGGTTTGGAATAGTTGGAAGTTCACTCTCTAAGAAATCATAAAGATGAACCGCATTCTACAAATGAGTACAAAAATCATGTGATAGATAAATATTCCATGCACCATAAATGTAAGCAACATTGACCAGCAACAAGCAAGTATGCCATTTTGCTAAAGCATCAACTAACCCATCAAATCTGCTGAACAAGATCCACACGGAACCCATTACTAAAGCAATCAATGAAATATTTTGGCAGCAATTGAGCTACATCCTTAAGTGGTCCCGACTTTGTGAGCTATCAACTCCACAATTGTCGAGTTGATGATGTTCATTAGATTTAAAAATAATTGAAGAATGGGGCCACATATAGTCATTAGGTTTGGAAAAGTTGGAAGTCCACACTTTAGGAAATGTTAAAGATGAACCACAAATTCCACAAACGAGTACAAACATCTTGTGAAAGATGAATAATTCCATGGACCATAAATGTAAGTAACATTGACCAGCAATGAGCAAGTATTTCATGTGGCTAATGCGTCAACTAACCTCAATCGTGCTTTCAAATTTGCTGAGCGAGATCCACACGGAACCCATACAAAAACAATCAATTTAGTATTTTGGCAGCAATTGAGCTACATCCTTAAGCCGTTCCGAATTCATGAGCTATTAGCTCCACAATTGTCAATAGACCCACATAAAGATGATGATGATGTTCATTAGTTTTAAAAATAATTGAGGAATGGGGCCACATATAATCATTAGGTTTGGAAAAGTTGGAAGTCTACTCTTTAGGAAATGATAAAGATGAACCACAAATTTCACAAATGAGTACAAATATCATGTGATAGATGAATAATTCCATGGACCATAAATGTAAGCAACATTGACTAGCAACGTGCAAGTATTTCATGTGGTTAATGCGTCAACCAACCTCAACTGGGTCGTCAAATTTGCTGAGCAAGATCCACAGGAAACCCATTACTAAAGCAATCAATTTAGTATTTTGGTAGCAATTGAGCTACATCCTTAAGCCGTTCTGACTTCGTGAATTATTAGCCCCACAATTATCAGTAGCCTCATGTAAAGATGTTGATGATGTTCATTAGGTTTAAAAATAATTGAGGAATGATTTTGTTTGGCAACATCCTCAACTTAGACTCCTAATCACTTGTCGGAACCCAGCTCCATCCAAATCAACGGGACCACCCTTCCACCTGGGTTTGGCACAACGAGGTACTGATTTTGTTTTTGCACTTGCTAATCTTTGTGCAGTTTTCTCTTTTAGCTGCATCTTCCCGTGATGGAACTTGGGCTCAGTCAGGGGTCTGATTTGGATAGCCAAGGAGATTACTTGGAACCATTGGAGAAGATGGGCTACAGTCATTTTGCTTGGTCGTTTTCAACTCTGCTGTTGGTTAATGTAGCAACAGCGCTCACAGTTCCCAACATTTGGAAACTGGGAAAATGGAGATAGGTTCCTTATACCGCCTACTTTGAGAGAGCAAGAAAACGAAAAGGCCGTGAGAAAAGAAATCCAAATGGTGCTCAGAGCAATTACGAAACGCATATAACTAGTGAACCTAGTACCAAAACCTCTTCTACCCAGAAGGAGGTCTACCTAGGTTCACAGAAAGTTGCAGAGCGAGAGGCAGCATGTTGAAGCACAAGCACTATAGAAGTGGATACGAAGCCAACCAGAGGAGACTCAATGGTTCATTGTGGAGCCATTGGCAGAAGAACTGGCTCAGGTGAGTCTTGACCATATAATGGTGGTGTAAGAAAGCCCAAAACTGAAGCTGAACTGGTCATGAAGGGGAAAGATGCAAGATGGCCAAGCCATGAGCATTGAATTTGAGCAGAAGTAGATGATCATCCCAGGAGGATACTTAGTGACTCTACGCTGCATCAAGACCCTACATATGGTAGCGTTGCTGTTCAATTGCCTGTTCGTTGTGACAGTGGATTGATATCTTGTAGTTCCCCAAGACAGATTGGTGAGGCAAAATCCACAGTCGGAGCACATCGAGTCCTCTTCTCACTGCGCATATCATCAAGCAAGTCTTGGGGGCAGAGGAGGTGGAATGTCTTCTCAGTGTGGGAGATGAGGAATTCGTCCACAAGTAGTAGACATAGCGCAGCTCCCATGACTCCAGGAAGATCTCTTCTCAAATTAGTTGCCCGAGGAGATAAAACAGAAATCTTCGCTTTTCTTAATGGAGAGTATCCAGCAAATTGGAGGAAATTTATACAGAGGCTAACAGTTGAAGCAGTCGATCACGCATCCATTAAGAAAATGAACATAATTTAGTCTCTAAATAATTTAGTCTTGTTCCATTTAGAGAAACCAGACCTCGGCGGCTTTTTTATGATCATGTCCCTGTTGATGAAACTGCTTTTATGAGCCTTAACATACCATTTGCTTATCCTGAATTGCGAATTAAGTTGTCATCAATCATTACCTACAAAATCGAGAACTTTGTCATGATTCGCCCGTACTTGACTGAGAACCAGAAGATCAGCTATCCTGAGGACAACAATTTGAAGAAGAGTAAAACAGAGTTCTTTCTTAGGCACTGTAACAGGAGCAACAAATAAAAACCCTCAAGCCTTTATGAGTTCAATTAAGCTCTCCAGATTCTTCAAGGATGACCCTCCTTCACTCACACTCTTCCTGGCCATCTCCTTCATCCTCTGACAATTTGCCTTTATCTCATCACTCCCAAGAACTGCTAGTATCTTTGTCCTTGCTTCATGCCTGGTTATCACTCCATTTTCATCGGCATCCACTCCTAGACCCACCCTCCACACATCACATATGAAGCTCCTGTTCAGGCGCTGATCTGCAAAGTAGGGCCTGCATAGAAGTGGGACCCCATTGCTCAGGCCTTCCAGTGTAGAATTCCACCCACAGTGAGTGAAGAAGCATGCCACTGAAAGGTGTGCTAGGACATGCTCTTGTAGTGCCCATTGGACCACCTTCCCATGATTCTTTACCCTTTGGAGGAACGTGCTGTGGAACTTGTTGACTGGTGCGTCAGTCATGTCCGGGCGTACAACCCACAGGAACGGTTGGCCGATCTGCTCCAGGCCATGGGCAAGCTCATAGAATTGCTCTGGGCTGAAGATTGTGGTGCTTCCAAAGGCTACATAGATGACTGACTGGGGTGGATGCTGGTCCAGCCAGTTCGAGCAAGTCGAATCCTCATTCCACAGCTTCCTCTGTGATGTAGTAATCGGGTGCTTGCTAACAATGGACCAACCAGGAGAGCTCCAGGAGTAATCCCACAAGCCAACGCCTCAAGTTCATGGAACGAATTGCAAAGATATGAGGTTGAATGTATGCTGTTATGGACGATGGCCAACATCCATTTGAGAAATACTTTCAGCACCGTCAGGTCTTCAGGGAAACGCCAGGTGAGGTCATCGCTCTTATATGAGGGATGGTCCTTCGATATCGGGATCACATCACTCTTCAGAGCAATGCCTGCATGAAATTTTGAGGTGAAATTAGATTATTATCTTTTAGACTACCTGTTCCCACCAGCACATAAGCTAATTGCATCATTCTTTAATGTGCCCCCTGCCAATAAACCAATTGAGAGAGACAGAGTACATCACCCATTAAGGCTTCCCAAGATTTGACTGTTAAGGTTCTAGCTCTGGCCCCTTACCCTCGTTGTCTATGACTCCACCCTCAATCAGCTTTGGAATATGAAGTGTCAAGGCCAGAGCCGAAACTGAGGCGGCCCAAAATCCAGCTCGCTTAATACCCATCCTTTCGGCAACTTCCAGTGCCCATCCGGCAATCAGGTCCATCATTACAAAGTTGATCTGCTCATCTTCATTGCCCTTTGACTGCTTCTTCACTTTCTCAGTGAACTCCTGCAAATGACCCGGCATCACTCTTGATATGCTCTCCAGCAGCTTCGCCCAGTCCTTGCTCTCCTCGTCAGTCTCGAGCCCATCTGGAAATGCAACGAAATTAATCCAATTCGATCCATCATCTGGCTGGTTTGCGGCCATCACTTGCGCATGAACAGACTCGGTGTTCACAACGGTAACCTTGATGCCATGATCAGCAATACAGTGGGACAGTTTCAGGAGAGGGGTGACATGACCTTGTGCAGGAAATGGTATGCATAGGACATGTTTTAGCTTTGCCATTGTTGACACCAAATGAGGGACAGTTCCTTCGTACGTACAAAGCACGCTGGGTGCTAGGTCTTCACTTGTGGTTCCGTTTATCTCGTCCGCACGAGTCATTTCATGTAATTTCCATTCTGGTGCGACACTTGAGAGAGTACATCCTCCGTTGTATATCAAATTCATAGTGGATTTTGCCATTGATACGGATATTCTTTTTGGATTGGATTTTTTAAAACTTGAATATGAAGCGAGTTGTTATACTTATGTTTACACAATCTCAGTATTGTTGCAAAGAAGAAGTGATGAAACTATAAATATATTGAATAAGGAAAATGAATTTGACACTAGGTTTACGGGATTTAGTCGATGAAACCTACTCCACAAGTAGAGCACCACATAATTTCACTATAGAATGAAATATACAATGGATATTTCAACTATACTCGAGTGACACAATTGATGTTTCCATCATCCAATCACACATCCAATGAGCCACTCGGTATTTAGCTCATGCAATTCATAACAAAATAATTTTTTGGTCTCACAAAGCAATTCACAAATCTTATCAAGCGATTTATTGTCTTCATGGTGTAAGTCACAAGTCGCACTATTAAATTGTTAAGGCTGAAAGCTCCTCTATGCACTGATGTGTTGAAACCAAAAACTCACCTCTTTATAATATTAGGATCCAAAATAGTATAACCCCTTATAGCCTATTCAAACTAGGAATCCAACTCTAATGTTGGAGGTCAAATCACAAGCCTTACTTGGATTTTGCATGTCCACTCAGACCAGGTTTTCTCGACAAGCTCAAATTTAAGATATATTCTCAATCAAATGTCATGAATGTAAGGGGATTAAACTAACTCATCCTCTGGGTAATTTGAATACGCACTGGCCATTCCAATTTCCCAGAAACAAGGAGATGTCATTGTAAAAAATAGCTATGAATTTCCCCTTATTAGAATATATTAACAAAATAATCATAAGAACTTCTTCCCTTTCCTTCTCTAGGATCAGTTGAGAAAGAGAGAAACGAGTTAGAGTCAAAATGAGGATTCCTCACTTCTTTTTCTCATTCAAAACCGCACATAAGATTTCCATCTCCCTCGACTCCTAATCAGATACACATTAAAACCTATTCACTAAAAGATGAATTAGTAACAGTAAGGTGATTTGTTCTAGGAGTGACCAGAGCACATAACTTACGATTAGTGGTAGTATCAATGATAAGAGGATTCACCTGTTGGGTGTAGTTCACACTCCTCATCAACAGGAAGGCATAGGGGTTTCACTCCTTAGTGAGCGGCTAGGGGTACGAGGGTCGTCCCGACAGAAGTTCACACTCCCTTAAGCCACTAGAGGACTTTTTATAATTTGAATCCATATTTTTTGGTAATTTGGACTTGGACCATGAATAGCTATTATATATATTTCTTGTAATTGAGGGTTATAATAGAAATGTGCATAACACTAATTATAGTGAAATCCTCAACTTGATGTAATCACAGTTTAAGGGTGAACCAAGATAAACCTTATGCCTCAATTTTTCTTTCTCGTTTTCACTATCTTTCGTTGTGTTTGAGCGCCTCTATGCCTGCTGTTTAAGTAGGGTAGGAAAACACGACATTGCTTGCCTTAGATTGGCAAAAATGTTTGCTGGAGATGTTGTTGTTTGTCCATCTTTTTTGCTTCTAAGGTAGGATCACTCACGGGTGGAAGTTAGGCAAGACCGCTGTGATGCAAAGAATGGGAATGATGTATTTTGGTTTCTTCTAGTCTGGACATTATTTTTGGGCTTGGCCTTGAAGTGAATGACAAAGTTCTGAGTTTTGTATCTCGTTTATTGGCGTTCAACTGCATTAGCACCATTAGCAAATCATGTACGGTGTGAGTACATATTGATGCTGCGGATTTAACAGGAGTACTCATTGCATATGACCGTGCAGATCGAAAGAAAAGGACCATTCAAAGTGGATGACCAAGTTCTGTGTTTTTTTGCTAGTGAATATGATGCTGCAACTTCAACATGATAAACTCCAAATTTCAATATATTAACCATTCAAAAGCACATCTTCCATAGTTTAGCCATCGCTTCTTTTAATTTAAAGTGCATCTTCCAACATAATTCAAGAAAAAGTTAAAACATTCCAACTGCTACTAAAAGGTTCATCGCTTTTTCAAATCCAACATGTTTCAGTCATACAAAGAAACAACACGTCCAAGTTAGCAAAGTCAAATGCAACACATCCTACTCTAGCACAGTTTGATCGAGGTGCAGATGACTTGCAGATTGTTGAGCCGCAGAGGGTCTATAAGGTTGAGTTGATACATGGCTTGTCTTGCTTGCAGAGGGTCCAGGAGCATGAATTGCAATACCTTTCCATATTTAAGGATTATCCCATTACTAAACATCTGAAATTACCAAAGAGAAAGCAGGTTAAAATGGAGGTCCAATTGCATTGAAAGGATCATAAAACAACTGCCTATTCAGTTTCTAAAAAAAATTGATTTTAGAGATATACATACCTTCAGAAATGAGTTCCCAATGGATTATGATTTAAAAAGTCTTATGCTTGTCATATCTATGAATGAGTAATGCAATTGAGCATCAGTTTGGCCATACTGAAAGCAAAATGAACTCGTACGCATCATTTGAAAATATCATTTGCAGTATTGAGGACACTGAGATCATTGCAGTCGATGATCCACTTAAAGTTCCATGGTAGGAGCTCCCAATTGTTGGGTCTTGCAGTGGCTTTTTCTGTTGCTTGAATGGCAAATCATTTGTATTATGGAATATAACTATTATAGAGTCTAGAGAAATCCCAAACCCTAAAGCTAAAGCTAAGTATCACAGTAATATAAGGGGCTTCAAATTGTTTTGGACTTCACTATGATTGCTCATCTGACGATTTTAATTCTTGAGTGGTCATTTCAGTCAGTTTAGAAGCGATTTTGACAGATGCACGGTTGATATCTCTGCTCTGAAGGGCAATTCCTGGAAGAGGGTTACAGGAAATGGCAATTTTGAACTGCCTTCCTCGAAGGGATGCGTTTGTATGGGTTCTTTCATTGGGGTTATGCAAAGTAATCCAAACAAGAGGCTTGTTTCTTTCGATATGGCTGAGGAGAGATTGTTCGAGGCAATTCTGCTGCCAGAGATTGATCCTCCCCTCACCTTGTAGGGCTCAGATTCATCAGAGTTTGGTTACTTGGGTGCGCAGGCACCATCCAATTAGACGAAACACAAAACATGAATATGAAAGAACGTGGAGTAAGGCCGTCATGGACAAAACTGTACAGTGTGGCAATGAGCACAGAGTTGCCTTCAAGCAAGTTTTGGCTCAGAAACATTGTTTGTTACAGAGGAGGGTGAAGTGATTGAGGTTTATCGTGTTGTTGTACATGACCCTGCGTAAAATACAGTCAAAAGTTTCTCAACTTTTATGGGCAATGACTGGCAATGATATAGGTATCTAGCCTATGTTGAGACACTGGTCTCGCCCCATTTGAACAATGTGGCAGCACAGAAGTTAGTGGAATGAAATCGTGTGTTGAAACAGGCCAAAGAAATAGATGAAATTTACTGATTCTGATGTTTTCTTACTTCAGTCAGCATATTTTATCAGGATGCTCTTGCTCTTTTTTTCCCTAGACATGAATGAAAGACAGTATTTTCTGATAATACTAATGTGCTTATGCTTTCTTTTGAGTCAAATTTGTTGCATTTGGACCGTGCACTTAGTATGGGACAACTACAATACACGCATGAAAAAGGCTGTGCTTGAAGTTTTTTTTTGGTAAAGTGCTGCGCTTGAAGTTTTCACGAAAGAAAGTTAAAAATTAATTAGCAATGATTGATTATTGATTTACAAATCAATTCAAGAGGTAATGTACGTAGACTGGAGACTGGACTCCTTATACCTAATAAATAGCAATTTTAGAGAATCAAATCCGAAAGTGAAATTATGTTATCAGAAGTTGAAAAGGAAACAGTTGTTGATGAAATCTAATGGCCGATGATAGTTGTACTAGACAAAAATAGAAATGTAGTCCAATTCAATGGACGGCGCTTGCTCAGACAATCTTATGATTCGCTCTATGGGGATAGAGAGTGAAAACTTATATAAGTTCAAGTTTCCTTTCTGTATGTGTTGATTATTCATTGTTGCTGTTGTGCGTGAGGTTTTCCTTTTCCAGTTTGTTTTTACCTTTTGCAGCAACCATAACTTGTGCCAACTTTTGAAAACTATGAATGTCTGCCTTAGCCTCTCTGGAGTGATTCATAACAAGTGCAACCGCGCAACCACTAAACTGACCGTCCAAGCGCTATCTTCTTTCTTTCATCTGAAGGGAGGTTGTAAGCTGATGCGCATGAGGGGTCAAAGGTAGAGGAAACAATGTGAAAGTGTAAGTGTAGCAGCAATGGGGGAGATAGTGTCCTCAGGAAATCAAGTGATCGCAATAGTGTCGTTGCAGGCTTAAGTTGACCACATCTGCTGGCTCCAGAATTGCCAAAAGATGAGGTTGAGGCGACAATTGTGGAGGAGCAGGAGTCAGGACATAACGAAGCTGTGGCACACATGGCATATGAACTGGGGAGATGTAGAGAGGTGGCTGATTGCTTGTCGCCGCCAATTGCATGGTTTCCTAAAGAGATTGCGGTAACAGAGTGCAGCCTGAGCACACGAGTCCTATCCTATCAGCGTTTTCAAAAGCAGGGGGGTTGCTTGCATCCAGTTTGTTAATGACGGGCTCTCGCTCTCCATGGAAGCTCGCATTGAACCAGAGTATTCAACTTTCAAGGGAATTTGGAAAAAATAACAAATCTCCAACGTGTATTGAGTGGATTCTGCCTCTGTCCCTCCGTCAATAAGCAGATTTAGCTGCGTCCAATAATAGGTGCTGAACCTAAACCTTCCACTTTCGTCAAATTACAGTTTTGTGGAAACCTTCGTTTACGGTTCTGTTGTTAGAATTATGTCCCTTATGTTCCACGGCAACCCAATCACTAGATAATAACTTGCACAGGATTAGAGTTGAATGTTCACTGCATAATGGTTGGCGAAATTTACACAAATGAGATTGGCCAACATTAGCTAGTGAAGTGAGTATTCTATCGAAACAGAAATGATTGAATGGCCATTCATTGAGCAGAGATCTAACCAAACATTCGGAGAGGACAGAGTACTAAAAGCACAATGATGGACCAGATCTCATAATAGACACTTAACAGAGTTATTACTTCTTCTTCAAAGTCCACATGATCATTCAACAGCTCAAGATGCCCAGATCTCTTTATTAAGGAAAAAGGAAACTCAGAACGAGAACGTTAAGACCCAATCCACTAGCACAACTTAAAAGACTCTAGATTCTTGATGGCTCATAGTCAAGATAGGGAGAAATAAGAGTTTCCATGTAGATGGTAGACTCCACATCATGGCGGCGCTGGGTTGGATAATCCTTGTAAGTATTATCCTCCGGATTGAACATGATCGTCCGGTACACATCGACTTGGAAAACGATTTTGCCACTCCTTGTGTATGCTACAGGGATTTTTCGCCAAAAACTGTAGCCAGATATTCCTTCAGTAGTGAAATTGTACAATTTTGTCCAGGACCCTCCTTTCCCGTATTCACTCGTTATCCACGCCTGGAAGCAGTTCTTATAACTGCCGTGGTACACAAACAGATTGGCCCCGTGAACCCCAAGTCCCTCAAAACTTATGTCCCCATTGACTTCAGGGAGTCGAAGTACCTGCTGCAATTTCTCTTCCGACAAATCGAATGATATAATCACGTCCTCAGCCTTCTCTTTGCTCCGGTCGAGGCCACACCAGTGTAATGCCCCTTTCCAATAAACTCCATCTCCTCGTTCGTAGAGGCAGAGGTGACTTTCTGGTTTGGCTTGTGTAGCTCTCCAAGAACCGGATTTGAGCGAAAATATTACCACCTGCGCATCTTCAAAACCGTTCCGCCCCTTGCTTTGTATTATCTTGTAGTCATCAGATCGTGGGTCATATCCGAATCCAAAGAGAAACCCATCTGGTTGAAAATGATTGGGACTGGGCAAATTCCTACACTCCTTAGTGGTCGGATTATAGAGGACAAATCCGCTATAACCCATGACAGTTAAACATACCAAGCCATCGCAAGACCCCACCAGCTCCAGATGCCAGCTAGAATCGTCCATTCTTGGCTCATGAAAATTAACCACCGCGCGATCATCCTCGCCGCCGATGCCGCCGTCGAGCAATTCGTAGTTTATGGTCTCGAGGGGCCTGGTCTTGAAGATTCTCTGACTGGAGATGATATCCCCTGCCTTTAGCCTTTCCAGATGTGACTTGGCGAAGCCCCGGTCGGATATTAGAGACCACCACCGTTTACAGACGCATTTGAATCGCCCCAAGGACTTGATCGGCAGCCTCAAGAGTATCTCGATGACGATATCTTCGGCGAAACTTTGGGCCACTGCGGAGGCCGAGGTCCCGCTTGATTCGGCAAATGCTCCCTTCATTGGGCAGGTTTTGAGTGAAAGATGTGTTTTCTTTACACTAAGTCAAGAAGCTTACCCAGCACGGAACAAGACGAGGGTTGATCAGGTCTTTCGCCACGCATGGAAACAGGAGATCTCAGGGTCGTCCGAGCCCAGATCATCTCGGATCCTGGGTTCGCTCGACGCGGTCGAGGAGGTGGGAGGTAGAAGACAGGGTGAGTGGGGCTCGTTGGCGCGGCGGCAATCGCGTGTGGAGTCCAGCAGCGCCGGAGAAGGAGGAATCGACGGCGGTGCGGTGGCGAGGCGCAGAGAGAGCGCGAATGAGCTTACAAATAGCATATTCACAAAAATATGCTTCGCAGAATTAATGTTTATTCAGTGAATGGGAGGGTAATAACGTACGTTCATGTCTCTCTCCCTCTTGGCTGGAAAAGTACATTTTTCTTCACATGGGGTGCTGGTATGCTAAATATCAGAGGGCGAGAGGCACATTGCGCAGGATTACAATCACGATTTATGCGATTCACACCATCCTAACAAAAATAATTACAGACCAAGGCGTGTAACAAAAATTATAGACATTCCAATTTGATTATTTCATGACAGAGGATCCGTAAACTTCCTCAATGCATATCTTTTTTATTTCATGCAGAAAGAATAAGTTCCGTTTTCTTTACCCAAAAAAAAAGAATAAGTTCCGTTTAACTGTAAATTTAAAAGAAATGAATTACAGAAAGCACGATAACAAAGTTACTAATCAATGACCAGATCTCACAATAGACTCTTGACATGATCTATTTTCATCTTCGAATTCAATAACATCTTTCTACCCTTCAAGATGGCTAGATACCTTCACGAAAAAGGAAACTCAAACGAAGATGGTAAAACCAAATCCACTAAAAGAAGACTTTAGATTCTTGATGACTCACAGCCAAGATAGGGAGAAACAAGAGTTTCACATAGAAAGCTGATTCGATACTGTTGTAGCCCCGGATGGAATAAACCATATAAATAGTTTCCTCTGGATTGAATAGAATTATCTGGTACACATCAATTTGGAAGACAATTTTTCCACTCTTTGTCCACGTGAGGGGGATCAGCCAGTATTTGCAGCCAGGTATGCCTTCAGTCGAGATATTGAACAATTTTGTTCACAATCCTCCTCTCTCGTACTCTTTCGTTATCCATGCCTCGAAAAGGTCATTATTAATGCCTTGGTAGATGAATAGATTAGCCCCGTGAATACCAGGTCCCTCGAAAAATGCATCCCCACTTATTTTAGGGATTGAAAGCACTTGGTGGAATTTCTCTCCCGCCAAATCAAATGACATAATTGTAGTCTCTCTCTTGTTTGGTCTCTGGTCAACCCCAAGGCAATGTAAGGGTGCATTTGGTTTGACTTTTGGGAAAAACCATTAGAAAAATGCAAAGGACTTTAGGTTGGAGAGACTTTTCAGAATGCAAATTGTGTTTAGTAAATTACAATTTAAAAGTCAATTGTAAAATATCTTTGAGCAAAATGGTGTTTGGGGGAATTATATTTACAAAGGACTTTTATGATTAAAAAATTATCAAAAGAAAAATAAAAGAAAAATTGACCGGCAAGAGCAAAGGTCGGGAGACTCTTGGTGAGGGTTGCCGGACGTCGGGCGAACCCTAGCGAGAGCTACTGGATGTCGAGCGACCCCCGGAGAGGGCTGCCAGACATCGGGTGACCCCGCTGCAACCCAGATTTGGGGCGGCGAGGTCCCGCGACCTCAACAAGAGTCTGCCCAACGTCGGGTGACCTCGCCGCGTGACCTCGCCACCCCGGGATCTGGGTCAAGGTGAGGTCGCGCGACCCCCGGCAAAGAATCGCCACGACCCGGATCTGGGGCGGCGAGGTCGCGGGAGGACCTCGTCGCGCCCGGATCTGGGTCGCGGCGAGGTCGTGCAACCTTGCCGTCCCCAGATCTGGGTCACGACAGTCACCTTGTCTCTCACTGAATATAACCGAATCTCTTCTTGTAAAATAGCAAAAGAACTTTGCGACAAACTTCATGTCACTTTATAAAAGACTGATTGTGTGAATGAGACAGAGATAAATATTCTACTTGGACAATATGAATCCTTTAGAATGAAGCTTGGAGAATCGATTTGTGATATATTCAGTCGCTTTACAGAAATTGTGAATGGCCTTGTTTATCAAGGTCAACTAATTTCTAAGACCAATGAAAGTCAACAAACTATTACGTGGACTTTCAAAAGACTGGAATCATATGAATACTTAAATCAAAGAAACTCAAAGGATTATGCCTCTATCAGTTGATGAACTAATAGGCACACTTTAGTCGTACGGAGTGGAGCAAATCAATGATGAAGAAGATCAAAAGGTAAGAAATCAATTGCATTAAAGTCTAACATTGATTCCGATGTTACAAATTCGGACGGTGATATGGACGATGAGAAGTTGGCCCTTATGATAAAGGTTGCCCAAACACCGCGATCATGTGTTAATCGGCATGCACGCTGTGAATGGAAATATTTTCCTTGTGATTGTATTTCGACCATTGTGAAGTCATAGATTCGCCCATTGTGCGCTGGTGATTCAACATATACTCTTGGATAAGTGCTTTTATTGTGCATCAAAAGGTCAGTCTTTTTTTCTCCCGACACTTTTATCCTTTAAATAGGTAAGATTTCTCCCATTTGTATAAGCAAGAGTGTGGAAGGAATATAATGAAAATCCACATCCCAAGTTCTTCACCACCAACATCATACGTACTCCTCTATATAAAAACTAAATAACTATATCCAATTGCCAATACCCCTTAAAACTATATATTGTCTTTTCTCCATCATCTACCAAATATATCCTACACACATGTACATTTGCCCATTTCATTAAACCAAAAACTATTGATATCAAAACTACGCTTCCGCACAAGCCAAGTTTGCAACATGGCATAAGAGCTCCTAAGGTCTATACATCCACATAAGTTTGGCACAAGTAGGTACTAATTTTGTTTTTGCACTCACTTTCTAATATTCTTGTAGATTTCTCTTTTGGCCACATCTTCCCAAGTAAAAGATCAGCCCAAATATTAAAACTTGTCAAGAGGGGACATTCAAATATCAAAACTCAGGAAAGTGATACTTTTTTTGAAAAATGGGACACTTAAGTGCCGAGATCCGCGAAGCCCGTTGAAAACCTTACGTGGCAACTTTGTTTTATTAATATTGCTCGTTTACATGGCTCATCGGAGAGCTGACTTAGTAAAGAAGTTCCAAGACTTTGTTGTTTTGGTGTGGATTTGAATTTTAATATAAATATTAATTAAATTAAATTTAAAATTAAATTTAGGAAGAAGATGAAGATTGTAAGCAGCTAAGAGCTCAACCCTTGTTATCGCCTCCTCGCCGTCGTCGAGAAGGGTCGGTGATGGTGGAGAGAGGGTTAGGTGGGTTTGCAAAGCCTTGGGCGAAGCTGGCAACCTTGGCCAATTAGCAGTAAGGGCTAGGCCCTTGCCTAAATTTGGGGCGAAGGTTGCAACCCTTCCCAGCATTCGGTGAGGGTCGTCGGCCGTTGCTTATTATCACGACCTTCATCCTAGATCTGGGTGAGGGCTTGTAGGCCCTTGCCAACCCTCCCTCACCATTGCTAGCCCTTCGCGATTATCGCAAGGAGGCGGCGGTGAGGGCCGAGCCTTCAGTCGCTTGCAATCTTCATCTTCCTCCTCTCTATCTTTTTTTAATTATTTTTTATAAATAAAAAATATATAGTTGTAAATTTAATTTAACTAATATTTATATTAATTATTTAGTCATGTCAACAAAACAGTTTTGTTTTTGCACTTGTCTAACCATGTCAACATGCAAAATGACATCGTTTTGCACTTGTTTCACTCGAAAACACCAAGTGTGAAATTTGGTTGGATTTTTCCGCCATTGGCACTTAATTGATCAATTTTGCTCCAATTTTGGTACTTAAATGTTACTTTTCTAATTTTTGACATTTAAGTGTCTCCCTGTGCCAAGGTTTGATACTCTAGGTATCTGGAATTCCATCTTCCCACGATGGCGCTTAAGTTGAGTCAACGATTTGATTTTGGAGAGCAAAGGAGATTACTCGACGCTATTGGATAAGATAGGCTTCAGTCCTTTGCTAGAGGTTGTCCCATGGTCCTTTGGCAAGAGCTCCCTCGAAAGGTGGTTTTCCGACATGAATATGGTCACGCTTTGCTCATCCAAAAGTTGGCCCTAGGGCCCACTCCTCTTGGCTAGTTTGGTATACTAGGGATTCCTCTTGGAGGTCGTATGATGGAGGTTGTCTTGAAGCCTATGTGCATCAAAACTGGCCATCATTCCTTTATTTTGGAAGACAAGTAGAAGGCCCATCCCCATTTGGATATGGAGTTCCATCAGAATTACAGATGCTCGTGTCATGGGCCAGCTGTTCCTTGGGTGTGGAGTAGCTCATATGGCGCCTAGTGAGCCAAGAATAGCAGACCAGCTCTTCTATACTTGTTTATAAGAATGGCGTGACATCCAAATTTTTCAACCCTATCTTCTACTGAATGAATCGGGCCTTTCATTGACGCGCCTATAGGGTTATTCTCAGAGTCGATCACTCTCGAGATAACTAGACTATATGGGGAAATTATTAAGGAATTTTAAGGCAATAAACTTGAGAACTCAATCAGGAATCGACTTCTCGACCGTGTCCATCTTTAGAGGCCATTACGACACAGTTAAAAATTGATTTGAAATCAGAGATAGATTGGTTCAACAGAGATGTGTGGCTAAGTGTGGGTGACCCCACTAATTAGAAAATTCTCGTCAACCGGCCCTAGATTGATTTTCTTATTGTTTTGGTACCCTGTGTCCGTATTTGGATCATCGAGATTTTCATGACAATCAAAAGTCGCCAATGAGTCGAGTGGGTTCATAGTGGCTTGAAGAAAATCGACCACGGGTCATTTGCACTTAAAAACATCTGAAAGTTACCTGGTAGCTTAGGTCACGTTAAAAACGTGTCAAGTTGAAATTAACTGAGAATTCAAGTCCAATTTCAAAAATTGAAGTTCTAGTCATGTCACAATAAGTTATAGGGGTGTAGACTCAATCTTAGAAGATTTTTCTGACAAACGAGACTTTTTGGGAAAAAGTTGTCGCCGGATCATTTTTGTGCAAAAAAGGCTGAAGATGGTTTCGATCGCAAAATTGAGATGCAAGATAGGTAATTGGGTGATGAAAATTATCAATTTGATAATTGATATATCAATTGAAATTATGGTGGCCAATTGAGAATAAATCAAGAGAGAATTGAAGAGCAATTGAAGCATTGGCTAAGAAATTCGTAACATCCCCTCACCCTAGCATTAATGGACTACTTGAGAGGTTATGCGGGTCATTTTGATGGCCTAATGAAGGACAGGTGTTTATACGTGGCCAAGATTGATTCTTGGATGATAATTTTGCAAAATATCAAGTCAAGCCCCACCTCACTCCTCATCTCTATCTCCTATCCTTCTCTCACCCACCGTCCACCTCCATCCTTTCTCTCCCTATTTCTTCTTGCGACACCTCCAACAATTGCTGATTTTGAAGACCGAAACTCCACCGAGCGAAGCCTCCACCGAAGCAGTTTCTTCTTTATTGCTGCCCCTTCGTCCGTTCTCCTTCAACGTCAGCGAGGCAGCTCCACCGAATTTCCCTCGTCCGCGCCACTTGTCAATGCACCGCGGTTCTTCGGTCAACAGCAGCTGATTTCCTCCCATTCTGTTGACCCTGTCGGCCACTCACGCACTCAGCCCACGAATTCCTCTCCACGGAGCTGCTCTTCAACCGCACGACCAGCTGCACTGAAGATTTCCACGAAGCAACTTGAAGACTCCACCGCCTTCTGCTCCTCCACGCGTCCACGGCCTGGCCCTTCTTGGTCAACAACAGCAACCACAAAGCCTCTGGTTGACCGAAGCCAGCGAAGCCGGAGCTGCACGCGTCTTCCTCAGCTCGTGCCTTCCGTGCACATCAGCCCAGCGAAGCAACGAACCCCAGCAGCCGCGTGGCCGTCAACAAAAACGAAGCCACGTTCCTTCTGGCCCATTGAAGTGTCGAAGCCCAGCAGCTCCGTGATTCCTCAATTGGGCAGCCACACGTTCAGCTCATTTGGGCCACAAGTCAGGCCCAGCGAATTCAGCTCCGAAGCCCAGCAAAGCCAGCAGTCTTGGCCCACTTCCAGCAAATCAATTTGAAGCCCATCTTCAGCAGGCCCAATCCAATTTGAGTCTAGCCCAAAATCAAGAACAAATCTCAAGTGTTGGAGAAATCTTTCTGGGAATATTTTGAAGTTCGACAAAACGTTTTATCGCCCAACCGAAGATCGCAGACTCTACTATTCAAAGTCTGAAGACTTCCGGACTGCCAGACTCAAGACTTAAAGTCTATTCTCAGTGACAGATTTTAATCCATTTGAAGTAAGGTTATCCAGATCTATTTGATTCATTATGGACTTAGCCTTATCGACTGGCGAAGATCTCTTGGCTGGATATGAGATAACGGATTCCTCTATTTGAATCAAGATTGATTAAGGATCTGATGATTGGCTAAGTATTCTTGGAAGGTTCTTCTTATAGAAACTAAGATCCTGATTGTATGGGCAAGCAGGATTGATGGGCTATCGACATGTTCCTTTAATAGCTCGAATGATCTTCCTAATTGATTCTGTCCAACGGGAAGATTGGAAGAATTCCTTTGGTAAGTGCCAACGGGTATGATGGTATAAAATAGTATAAAAGGAAGACGTTCCAGTTGTTCGAGAAATGTACGCGATAGAAGAATTCCAAAGTCTGAAGCTCCTTGATTCATAGTCAATTCATTTACTGAGCGAAAACCTTGTATACAGAAGAGAGTTCATATTGTGAGATACCTTGAAGAAGTGTGGTAGAACATCCATACTGTGGAATCAAGGAAGAGCATTGCTGTAACATCTCTTTTGTTCATAGTGAAATCCAGCCAGTGGGCTGTTAGTGCAGAAGAGTGGACGTAGGCTTGAAACAAGCCGAACCACTATAAAGCTCGAGTTAAATTTTCTCTTCTCTACTCTCTGTTTTACTTTGATCATAGTTCGTTTCATTATCGAAAGAATAACTTCCTTTCTATTGATTGCCTAATATTGCTTTCAAGTCGAGAGAGAATTAACTTTTATATACCTATTCACCCCCCTCTAGGTACTCATACTAGCTATATCAATTGGTATCAGAGCCTGTGTACTCACTTTGTTTGAAGTGTTTTACTTCAGAGTTAAAGATCCATGGCTAGTATGCTAGCTCCAGGGCTGGTGGAAGGGCAAAGCAATACCAGACCACCCTACTTTGATGGAAAGGATTACAACATCCTGGAAAAACAAGATGAAAGCGTTCCTACGATCAAAGGATCCTCCGGAATGGGACGTTGTTGAAAAATGAATTACTCCTAAAGCTGCATTTGTCTCAGAGAGAGGAAAAGAAACTGTTGAGTCAAGAGAAATGACTCAGGAAGAGATAATCAAGAGACAAGCACTCGATGCAAAAGCAATTTATTCTTTATATTGTGCTTTGTCACCTATTGAATATAACAGAATATCTTCTTGTGATACAGCAAAAGAAGTCTGGGATAGATTACATATTACCTATGAAGGAACAGATCGAGTGAATGAGACTAGAATCAACATTCTCCTTGGTCAATATGAAGCCTTCAAAATGATATCAGGAGAATCTATAACTGACATGTTTAGTCGTTTTACAGATATCGTGAATGGTCTTGAAAATCAATGTCAACCAATTTTTGATCCCATGATGGTAAACAAGTTGCTACGAGGACTCTCCAAGGATTGGAACCATATAAAGACTTCAATAAGAGAGACACAAAGAATCATACCACTATCTGTCGATGAGTTGGTTGGAACTCTTCAGTCTTATGAAGTGGAGCGAATCAATGAAGATGAAGATTCTAAAGGTAAGAAATCCATTGCATTAAAATCCAATGATGATTTTGATGCTACAGATTTTGAAGACGATATGGACAATGAGGAACTTGCTCTTATGATAAGAAGATTGAAAGCTTAACGTAAAAGGAAGAAGATTCAATCCAAGGAAACAGAGCTTTCAAAAGCATCGGACCAAGTCTGTTGATAATGATGAATCAAACAAGGATGTAGTCCGCTTTGAATGTAAGAAAAGGGACACATCGAGACCCAATTGTCCTCTTCGAGAAAGAAGAAAGGAAAAGCTGAAAAGTATCGTAAAGCTCTTAAAGCGAAAACCTAGAGTGACACAGAATGTGAAGAAAGCGATGATGACTATGCCAACATATGTCTGATGGCACAATCAGACTCAAATTCAAACTCTGAAGCAAACTCAGATAGTGAATTAGAGGTAAGTAACTTTAAAATTCCTGTTAAAGTTTCTAAATACATTGATGAGTTGTGCTTTAGTCTTAAGACTTCTCTCAAAAGGATTTCTAAACTTAAAAAGGAAAACTCTACACTAAAACAACAGGAGAATGCTTTGAAAGAATAGTTGAAACATATAGACATGAATGTTTCTTCGCTCAAAGAAAGTGAAGCCAATCTCTTAAAAGAAAATGCTTTTTAAAAAAATGACTTATCAAATGTTTCAAAAAGATTTTCATTAGGATCCGAGAAACTTGAAAAGATTCTTTCGCACAAAGACCATATTTCAATAAATCTGGTTTAGGAATGATGAGAACAAACAATTCCTTTAATTGATTTTCCTAAAGTAAAGGAAATAATTAAGCAAAGACCTACAAGAGATACATACTGAAAACATTTCAAAAAGGTTTCTGTAAAACCAGTAGGTCGAAATGCTCTTAGATGTTCAAAGTGCAATAGTGCAGATCATTTTGAAAAAGAGTGTCCTATGGTCTGGAAACCTGTTAAGAAAGTGTGGGCAAACACTGCATTTCATACTAACACCAATGGACCCAAGAAAATATGGGTACCAAAGAAAGCTTGAGTCTCTTTTGTTAAATGCATGTCACTATCAAGAAAAAGGTAAAATGGTATTTGGATAGTGAATGCTCAAGACACATGACAGTAGATTCAAATTGCTTCATAAAGCTCGTTCAAATAAATGGTGGAAAAGTCTCTTTTGGAGGAAACAATAAAGGAAGGATTATGGGATTTGGAACTGTAAAGATTGAAAACCTCACAATAAGCAATGTTTCCCTAGTAAAAGGACTTAACTACAATCTGCTCAATATTAGTCAACTCTGTGATACTGGTTTTAAAATCAGTTTTCAAGAGGGAATATGTTCAGGAATCAGTAAAGACTCTACTCAGTCGTTTATGGGTCGAAGACATGAAAATATCTACCTCTTGGATGTGAAACTAGATGAATCACAATGTTTAATCTCAATTCAAGACGAAGCAAGCTTATGGCACAAAAAGCTTGGGCACATCAATATGAAGCAGATAGCCAAAATTTCAGTAAAGAAGCTTGTTCATGGTCTACCAAATTTGACTTACCAAAAGTCTGATCTATGCACTCCATGCGTATTGGGAAAGCAGGTAAGAAATTCCTTTAAACCAATAAATCAAGTTTCCACTAAACGTGTTCTGCAGCTGTTGCATATGGATCTCTTTGGACCAACCAAAACTCAAAGCATTGGAGGTAAAAAATATTGCCTTGTAATTGTGGATGACTACTCTCGATTTACTTGGGTATACTTCCTGGCAAGTAAGTCTGAAACCCTCTCTTATTTTGAAAAGTTTGCTAAAAGAGTTCAAAATGAAAAATGATATGCTATCTCTAGTATAAAAACATACCATGGAGGCGAATTCGAAAATCAAGATTTTATAAAATTCTGTGATGAATCGGGTCTTCAGCATATGTTTTCCTCCCCATATACTCCAGAGCAAAATGAAGTTGTGGAAAGAAAGAATAGATCTCTTCAAGAAATGGCTAGAACTCTCCTAATTGAAAGTAATGTCTCTTCACGATTTTGGGCTGAAGCTATTTCAATAGCATGTTATATCATCAATAGAGTTTTTCTAAGGCCTATTTTAGAAAAAACCCCTATGAATTATTCAAAGGAAAGAAGCCTATTGTTTCATATTTTCATATATTTGGATGCAATCGCTTTATATTGAAAAATACAAATGATCGAGTTTGTAAGTTTGAAGAAAAGTCAGACGAATACATCTTCCTTGGATATTCTACCTCAAGCAAAGCCTACAGAGTCTATAACAAGAAGAGTCAATCTGTGGAAGAATCAATGAATGTCAAATTCTAAGATTCTATGCAAAATGAATCTATTCGAGACTCATCTTGAAGAATCTGAATCGCTCCGAGACTCTACAAAGTCTAAATCTCAAGAAGCAGACTAGACTCTAAAAGACCAAAGAACAAACGGTTATTGAAGATTCAAATGAAGGAAGTGATCATCATCGGGACGAATCAACTAGAAAGCGGAAGCATAAGTCCAGTCATCCCAAAGATCTCATTATTGGCGACATTAATGAAGGAATTCGCACAAGATCCAAAAGGCGCGAAGAGTCTAGTGCTGTGGCTCTTATTTCTGAAGTAGAACCCAAAAGCATAGAAGAAGCTTTATCTGATGAAAGCTGGATTGAAGCTATGCAAGAAGAACTCAGACAATTCAGCATTAATGATGTCTGGGAATTGACTCCTAAACCAAAAGGTAAATCTATTATTGGAGCTAAATGGGTTTTCAGGAACAAGATGAACGAGAAAGGAAAAGTCGTAAGAAACAAAGCAAGACTCGTGGCCAAGGGATATACGCAAGAGGAAGGGATAGATTATGATGAGACCTATGCACAAGTAGCAAGGTTAGAAACAATTCAATTATTACTTGCTTTTGCTTGCTATAAGAATTTCAGGTTATTCCAAATGGACGTCAAAAGTGCTTTCCTAAATGGATTTATCCATGAGGAAGTCTATGTGGAATAACCACCTGGGTTTGAAGATCCAAAGAAGCCAGACTCAGTATTCAGACTGAAAAAGGCATTGTATGGATTAAAGCAAGCACCTTGAGCTTGGTATGACAGGCTAAGTAAGTTTTTAATTCAAACTGGTTTTGTCAAAAGTAAAGTAGATACTACTCTATTTATCAAAAGAGAAAGCAAAAGTTTCTTGCTTATTCAAATATATGTTGATGATATCATTTTTGGATCCTGTAATGAAAGTCTCAGTGCAAGAAATTCTCTAAGTCTATGCGGGATGAATTTGAAATGAGTATGATGGGAGAATTAACCTTCTTTCTTGGACTTCAAGTGAAACAATTGAAGGAAGGAACATTCATTCATCAATAAAAATATGCTAATGATCTTGTCAAGAAGTTTGGACTGGAAAATTGCAAAAAAGATTGATATACCAATGTCAAGTTCCTTGAAGATAGACAAAGATGAAGGAGGAAAGAAAGTTGACCAGAAGCTATACAGAAGTATTATCGGTTCACTTCTTTATCTTACGCTTCTAGACGACATTTTATTTAGTGTTTGCATTTATGCTAGATTTCAAGCAGACCCTAAAGAATCTCATCTCAATGCTACAAAGCGTATTATCAAGTACATTGCTTCAACTCCAAGTATCGGTCTGTGGTATCCCAAAAAGGTAGACTTCACTCTTCTTGGATACTAAGACGCAGATCTAGCTGGTTGTAGAGTTGATAGAAAGAGCACCTTGGGTACCTGTCAGTTACTTGGAAATAGAACAATATCCTGGTTTTCAAGAAAGCAAAGTACAGTAGCTCTTTCTACAGCAGAAGCAGAATATGTAGCTCTCGGAAGTTGTTGTTCACAAATTCTGTGAATAAAGCAACAGCTAAGAGACTTTGGAATTGAAGATTCATGCACGGAGATTAACTATGACAACACTAGCGCAATCAATCTTACCAAAAATCCTATTCTTCACTCAAGAGCAAAGCATATAGAGATTCGACATCACTTCATTAGAGATTATGTTCAAAATGGAGAAGTTTCGATTCGGTTTGTTGACTCAAAGAACCAACTGGGCGGATATATTTACAAAGCCTTTGGAGAAAAATCAATTTGAAATCATCCGTTCCAAACTCAACATTTTTAAGCTTGAAGAAGTTAAAGTCTAGAGACTCTCAGACTCTCAGACTCAAACAATCATGGGTCTTGATTGTAAGTTATTCTCTCTTATTAAATCTCGAAAAGGTACGATCTGTGATAATTGATTTATGGTATCATAAATTTCTATACAGATTTACCTTTCCAAAACTATTTTAAAATGGCAGCTATTTTTTTGGAAAAGGCAGACTAGTTTTAAAAAGGCACATTTTCACTTTCCTTTATGACGTTTGGGATTTTCTCTTTCGACTGGGCTATTTACAGTCAGTTTCTCTCGGTATAACTCCTAAAAACCCTAAAAGCATCGATTCTCCATTCCTGTCTTACTCCATTGTTTAATCTTCGAAAAAAGTTGTCATTTTTCTTGGGAAAGTCAAGCAAAGAATCTTTCAAGGATAAATAAAGATGTCGTCTTCAAGAAAGTCTTCGAGGATTGCAAGCAGGGGACCACAGCAAATGAGTGAGGGGCCTACTCACTTTGATCTTACTGGGGAAGAGGAATCACCGAGCCAACATCAAAGCCCGCAACATTCTCAACCGCGTCATTCTCCACCATCTAGTCCACAGGGTGTGGGTCATCAACAGGAAGAAGAAATCATCGAAGACGCTGATCCTGTAAGAACTCGAAAACCAAGCTTTATTTATAAGCTTTATCGCGCTTTAAAGAGTACTGGTACCCCGTTGAATTATATCGATGAGTTTCTTAAAGATAAGGGATATGGGAACGAGTACATATTCCTGCGAAGAATGAAATATTTGGGAATTGCTCGTAGGGTAATGGCAAAAGAAGCCCTTGCGAATATTCCGAGTGACCCGCGCGTTGGGGCATTCAATCTGACGGATGGAAATGATGATGATAAACTGTACAACCAATTTCAATCGAGAATGGGTGTTGCAGCGAATATTCGAGGGAAGAGGACGGATTTGTTTAGATCAAAAGAACAGAAGGATCTATACTCCAGATTGCTGAAACGTGGGGTGATAAACCCTAAGAGTGTAGATTTTGACTTTCTAGATGCTGTGAATATGAACTTAAGAGAAAAGTTCAATTCTCTTCAATTAGAACAGTTCTGCACTGACACCACAGAAGGTTATGCTCAATTAACTGTATATTTCTATTCCAATCTTAGTTTCTTGGATGCGAATAAAATATCTTTCAGTGTCCGAGATCAGGACTTTGTGGTTGATGTGAATATGCTTGCGGATGTGATCGGGGTTGAAAGAGGAAGGTATCAACCAATCAATGTCTCCATTGCTTGCACAACATTGGAACTTGTCAAAGATAGAATGACAGAGGGAAGGATTACCTACTCAAGGATGCGTGCGAACAACATTATTCTTCACAAGATCGTGATCAATTGCCTCAGACCGAAAGCAACTTCAAAGACTGATGTTTCCAACTCAGAGGCAAAATTGATGTACGCAATCAATGCAGGGAAAAAGTTTTCTCTTCCTAAGATAATTCTATTCCACATGTATAGAGCAATGGTGAAGGACAAGGGACAACTTCCTTATCCAGGTCTTGTGACAAAGTTATTCAGACATCTGAACACTCAGCCACCACAATTTCTCTGTGTTCGACCGTGTGACCAAATGGTGGTAGGACTGAAAATGGTGCAGAAAATGCGTACGAAAGAACTTAACAAGGCATTGGAGAAGTTCAAGGAGAAAACCCTGTCAAAACTCATCATGGTCTTACTGCATCGAAAAGAAAAGGGAAGGAGCCAATGGTTGCTTCATCCAAAAAGAGAAGGGCTCTCTTTACTGAGGATGAGAATGATGAGGATGATCTTACCATCTCTGCTATTGCTTTGAAGAAGCTAAGTCATTCTGTTCCTGAATCAATGGAACGACAAGAGAAGGAAGCAAAGGAAAGAGGAGAACAGGAGAAGGAAAGAGAAGAAGAGAGAGAAGAAGAGAAAGAAGAAGAAACATAAGAAGAAGAGAATGAAGAAGAAGAGAAAGAAGAAAGAGAAGCAGAGGAGCAAGAAGCAGAAGAAAAAGAAGAAGAGGAGAGAAGAGCTGAAGAAAGAACAGAGCAGGAGAGATTCGAAGAAGAAGAAGAGAGAGCATATCAAGAGGTAGAAGAGCCTGAAACACACTCTTCTCCCCATGAAGCCATAGAAATAGGGGGGAGACAAAGAGCAAAGAGGAGCGACATTCCATCCTGTTACCAGTGAAGGAGTCAGTCGTTCTCCTGCAGATGCAGAGGATATTTATGCCTCTCAATTTCCTGAAGAGGGTCATGGTGCTTCATCGCCAAATCTGCGCAATTATGCTGATATTCCATCGTCTGCCTTTACTCCATCAGACCATGCTGAAGCTAGTATGCAGACTGATAACACATCAGAATTTCGCAGAATTATTGATGTTCTCCTGGAAATGCGAGGTCAAAATTATGCCTTGGAGTGCGAGGTTCAGAATCTGAAGAATGCTAGACAAGCTTCTTCTGTTTCCTTGTCTGATCAGATTCAAGCACTTTCTACTCAAATTCAAGCCAATGCTAAAGGAGAAGAAGTGGCTCATCTAAGGAAAGACTTGAAAAAGCTGAAAGGCATCGTTCAATCCATGGGAGATTTCCAGCTTGTCCGCGTTCCCAAGCAAATTTGACTTTTTTTTCATCTCAAACCTTTTTTATGATGACAAAAAGGGGGAGAGATGCAAGCTTTGAACAACTTTGAACTTATCATTTTAATTTTTAGTTTGTTTGTGTGTCTGGATTTGGACTGAATATGGTGTGGATTTGAATTTGACTGCTGCTTTGATGTTAAGTATTATTGATATCTTGTGAATGACTTTATATGCCAAACTAACCTATTTTCTGTGGATGCATATTCTAGTGTTATCATTAAGTCATTAATCTTTTTGAGATATCCATATTGCTTGAGAAATGTTTTGCGGGACAAAGTTTTCAAATCTGCGGGGGAAAGTTTTGTTACCATCAAAAATGGGGAGATTGTTGGAGAAATCTTTCCGGAATATTTTGAAGTTCGACAAAATGTTTCTATCGTCTAGTACGAAGATCTCGAGACTCTACTATTCAAAGTTTGAAGACTTCCAGACTGCCAGACTCAAGACTTAAAGTCTATTCTTAGTGACAGATTCTAATCCATTTGAAGTAAGGTTATCCAGATCTATTTGATTCATTATGGACTTAGCCTTATTGACTGGAGAAGATCTCTTGGCTGGATATGAGATAACAGATTCCTTTATTTGAATCAAGATTGATTAAGGATCCGATGATTGGCTAAGTATTCTTGAAAGGTTCTTCTTATGGAAACCAAGATCCTGATTGTATGGGCGAGCAGGATTGGTGGGCTATCGACATGTTCCTTTAATAGCTCGAATGATCTTCCTAATCGATTCTGCCCAATGGGAAGATTGGAAGAATTCCTTTGGTAAGTGCCAACAGGTATGATGGCATAAAGGAGTATAAAAGGAAGATGTTCAAGTTGTTCGAGAAATGTACGCGATAGAAGAATTCCAAAGTCTGAAGCTCCTTGATTCGTAGTCAATTCATTTACTGAGCGAAAACTTTGTATACAGAAGAGAGTTCATATTGTGAGATACCTTGAAGAAGTGTGGTAGAACATCCATACTGTGGAATCAAAGAAGAGCATTGCTGTAACATCTCTTTTGTTCATAGTGAAATCCAGCTAGTAGGCTGTCAGTGCAGAAGAGTAGATGTAGGCTTGAAACAAGCCGAACCACTATAAACCTCGTGTTGAATTTTCTCTTCTCTACTCTCTGTTTTACTTTGATCATAGTTCGTTTTATTATCGAAAGAATAACTTCCTTTCTATTGATTGCCTAATATTGCTTTCAAGTCGAGAGAGAATTATTTTTTATATACCTATTCACCCTCCTCTAGGTACTCATACTAGCTATATCACTCAGTTGGGCTGAGATTTGTTAGGCCAAGTCTAAGGCCCGGTCCAAGCCCACCGGTGTCTTCGAAAACCCAATTTCGGCTGCCGTCGCATCGCCATCGCGGTGTCTCGGTCTTCTTGTTTATCAAGCCCCTAGATCACCTGAGGATGAGCCGGCATCAGGAGCCGAGGATGAGCTTAAAGAAGAAGATGAAGAGTTTAAAAGAAACGAGCTGAGTGGAGAAGAATCGAAGGAGGATCAGTTTGGTCTTGAGTACGATCTGGATGAGGATTGAGATCCCATCCTCTTTTGTGAACCCTGTATGTGTGGTTAGAATGAGACTAAAAAGTTGTGAATAGTTTTGTGAAGCTCTTCGAATTATGCTCTGTATAAAAGTATGGTTGTGGATTTCAATATGAAAAATATGAAATTGCTTTTTTATCCTATTGTTTTATTTTCTTTAGATTTATAACTGCTTCCGCATGCGTATTAAAATGAAAGGGTCGGCGATATATAGTCTTGGGATATCGCATTCTAAAAATCGACCAAGTAGAAGGATGGGTGTGTCTCCGAGGATCGGGGCATGACAAATGGTATGACAAATAGCATATTTGTATCAGATTATATCACACCAAGCTTAGTTCGGATATCTAGTCCATCGAGTGAGGCACACAAAACGCTTTAGGCACAATAACTAGTTTCGACCTATCAGAACCTTATCAAGAGAATGGCATTAGTTTTTGAGTAGTTTATGTATGGAAGGTCAACCCTGCTTTTAGAGTTCAAAAGAGATATAACAATTTTATACTAGAACTCCAAGTACCAATCGTCCTAACGTCATTTACATAGACCAATTATATTCATTCCTTCTTCATCACTCACTTTTCACTCGATAATTTTAAGCTCCACTCACGAGGAGACATGAGTATTGGATAATCAAGTATTGTGACATTTCTTTCTATGTTTATTGGCTGAGACCCTTTTTGCGAGTCATCAACGCACTATAATTGAGAGGAAATAGTATGCGTAGTTTATTTTATCTAGTGAGCATTCGATGTAGCGACAACATGTGACTTGAAGTAGGGGTGAGCAATGGTTTCAGATTCCGTTCAAGTTCCTTCTTGAACCTGGAACTTACCCATTGAAAGATGTTTTTCATTTTTTTGAACTTGGAACCTACCACGCATTTCTTGAAAACTAGAACCTACCTTGTCACAGGTTTTAGGATCTACCCAAAATCTACCTAACTTATTAACTGATCAATTGTAGTAAATCATCATATTTAATAATTACCATTTGCTGATACAATCTATTGACTACAATTTATCTTTAGACTCACAAAAAATATGAAACACTAATAAATTACAAGTCTTAATCATAAAATGGAAATTCTAACTAGTTATTCCAGCTTATACACTTATTATTGAACATCATGGAATATTATAGGATTGCATGCAAATATAGACAAAGAAAAACACAAAAACTTGTTTGATTCTAGGTTCTAGATTCTAAGTTTCAAGTTCCACCAACCTATAATCTAGAACCCATCCAGTGAAACAGATTTTCTAATTTTGGAAACAACCCTGCATACATTTAAATCAACAACCCTGCATACATTTAAATCTAAAACCGCATAGGTTACTATCAGTCTAGTACTTAGGTTCCAACTCGCTTTCAAATTCCAAAATCTACCTTGAAACCATGCTCACCTCTAGCCTGAAAAAACAAATGTTGTGCATTCATTAAGTTTTTTAGCATTTGCCAAAATCTGCATTGCCTTGTATTGTATTCATGCATTCCATTTGTATAATGGTGATAACACACAGCTGAGTTCGTATTCAGCTGGCTGCTTCTTCTAACTGATTAGGTGAGGAACGAGGCCTTTGAGTTCATAAAAAATAATCTCTGTTCAGGCTAGCTGTCATTTTAGGAACATCAGAGCACTAGAGTGACTGTAGTGGATCTTGGAAAGAACCTTTGAATGCCATAAAACCGCAATTAGAGCAAACTGCGGCTGCTAGAGCAACCATTGCATTCGTCGATCACAAACCGCTCAAAGGCAACAATGCTACTTTTCTATGCAATGCCTCGACTTCATCAGGCACATGTCTTGTTTTATGAAAAAAAATTGGCGGATATGCAAACATAGTGGAGTTGCTAGAAAGAGGAAAATGGTGAATACAGTATCACTACATTCCAGCACTTCCATTGAAATTGTTAAGAGACTTTAATTTTCAAGCAATACAGTATCGCTACATTCCAACACCACAACCCAATGATTCAGATCAGCAACTACCGAAAGACAGACCACTTGCTGAATCTCCCAAATTCACTCGCGTAGAGATAAAAGTTGATTTACCCTCCATGTACTTCTAGGGGTCTAGGCAGTTTGGAGCAGATAAGAAAAATCAGCCATAATTGACCGAACCTCTTAAGCTACAGCCTTGTATCAGGTGTACCTTCCAGAATGCATTGGCGACACCAAAATAATTTGTCCAGCCGAGGAAGCATGATTAAGAGCCTTTGCTTGCCAACATGGCAAAATTTTTAAACGAATCTTCCTCGCTTGATTATATCCAAATAACTTCTTCGAAATAGATGGTCCATGGCTCCAAGGCAATTACCAATGAGGACAGTATTGGATACGCATCCAAATGAAAGGTAGTGAGCATTGCTGACTTTAATGATACTCTTGCTTAAACGTTAAAACTCAGAACCAAGGAGCTCCAAGTCAAAGACTTCCTTCTAAGGAGGATATCTATGATACTGCTAAGATGACTTTTGAGGCTTTTGTTCCCATGCTGTACATAGATGCAGGAGATGAATATTTGAGAAAATAAGTTCTACTTGAAGTGCATCTTGCCAACTTATGTTGGGGTGTGATTCATATTCCCATTGACAGGATGGTACGGGGGTCTCATATGTTATAGTTTGATCTCATATTTTATTGGTAGTTTGGCCTTGGGCCCAAAAATAGCTACTAGGTATACATAATCTCTTTCTCTAATACTTTAGGAATGTAATACGGAAATGCGAAGTGCTAATTATAGTGGAATCCTTTGCTAGAGGTAGTTTAAGGTGAACTAGGACAAAATCTCATGTCTTGATTTTTCTTTCCCTTTTACTCTCTCTTTCCTTGTGATTATGAGCCTAATCTTAACAGCTTGATGTTGTTTGGTGGATCCACAGCCATTGGGTGTCATCAGCGGAATCAAGAGTTACAATGTTAGAAGTAAACCAAGAAAAACGTCAGTCATCCCAACCAAAGACAGACACACGTCCGAAAAGAACCCACAAAGAAGAGAACAAGGTGCCTCAAGTAGTTATTCAGGCGCCCTTGACTTCGCAATACATCAAACTCGGCATCCAACTCATGACTAGCCCTCTAGGAAGCTTTTCTTCCGCAGGACAAGATCCAAACTTAAACTCACTATAATTAATCACCAACTTTCAAAAGCATGCTTTATTATCCATCTAAAACAAACACTAAAACGAGATAGACAGTACCTTTTCCTGATAAGACGGCTATTGGCTTTCTTATATGAAGTTTCCCTTCTTTACATGCTGAATGATTGCCGGTGAGGTCACTTTTCTCCATAGGCTCCCTAACACAAGACCTATATTGATTGCAGCTTTGCTCCATTAGGTGAAACTAAACTCTCAACGTACACTGTGAAGGCTATTATGTCCTCCTCCACGAACCTCTTTGTCATGACATTTCTCAGGATCATAGATAAGCATGTCCCACCAATCAAACTGAATGCTACCTTCCCTGCTCTGGTAGAGCACAATGGCTTCATGTAGCAATAAGTGATTAATGTCTGATTCGGGAGACCAACACTACACAACTTTGTCCAAGACGATCTTCCATCATATTGTCTCATTATCCATGCCATCATGTCCACCTTCGCCATGCTTTCAAATAAGAGAAGGCATTCACCGATAACTCCTAATACTCTGAATTCAGTACCTTCATCGGCCTCTGGCAGCGGCAACAACGCATCCTCAAACTTCTCCGTGTTCATGCTGAACGAAACAATCTTCTTGTGTTCCCAAGTATCTCTTCCCCCAACTAGCCAATGAAGAAAACCATCTGCATAGGTCCCGACGTCCGGGGAATACTTAAGGTCATCATGCTTGTCATGGACTCTCCTCCACGAACCAGTCTTTAGCGCGAAAACATCGAACACGTTATATACCACCGGAAACCCATATGCATCCCTAAGGCGACTATGCCGCAATATTTTGTAATCATCAGTCGGGGATCATAGCCAAGTCCGCAAATGGTCATGCAACCAGCGTTTGGGATGTTTCTAGACTCCCCTGTTGCCGGGTTCCACAAGACAACAATCCGATGATCGTCGTACTCTAAGCAGACCAAACCGTCGCAGTATCCGACGATGCGGGGGCGACATCCGTTGGGAGCTTCCACCGGAGGCCGAAGCTGGGTTAGAGGCATACCTTCATGACCGGCACGATCATCATCATGGAGTGATTCGCAGCTCACGGACTGAGGAGGGTTGGTGGCGAGGAGGATTCTTGGGGAAGAAGTGGAACTCTGAAGATGGGTCTTGGCGAATTGGGGAGAGGAGATCAGTGAGTTCCATCGCTTGCACACGCACTTGAACCTAAGCAGAGATTTCACGGGAAGCCGCAGGAGGATTTCGGTTTCGTCGTCTTCGCTGAGAGTCGACATGGTTACTCCTCCACCGACCTCCCCTGTTCCGACCACATTGATCTCCTCAAGCGAATCTTTAATCGAGGATTTTGGTGATGATTCCGGGGCCAAGGTTCGGAGTACGAAATTTCTAAAAAGCCCCCTAAATTGGAAGCTTTTTCTAAATCGGCCTCCATATTTGGACTTTTTCCTCATAATACCCTTGAAGTGAATTGTTATGTTCCAATTGACATCCTCGGATTATGGTCGGTGCTAAAAACCACCGTCCGCCAGGCAGGCGAGCACGTGAGGATCACGTGTCAATCCTTGGCCGGTGGTACGATCGAGGCTGCCCAAACACCGTGATCACGTGTTAATCGGCGTGCACGCTGTGGATGGAAATATTTTCGTTGTGATTATATTTTGGATCATTGTGAAGTTATAGATTCGTCCATTTCGCGCCGGTGATTCAACGTATATTCCTAGATAATTGCTTTTGTTGTGCATCAAAAGGTTAGTCTTTTTTTCTCCCCGACACTTTTATCCTGCAAATAGGTAAGATTTCTCCCATTTGTATAAGCAATAATGCGGAAGGAATATAATGAAAATCCACATCCCAAGTTCTTCACCACCAACATCATACGTACTCCTCTATATAAAAACTAAATAACTATATCCAATTGCCAGTACCCCTTAAAACTATATCTTATCTTTTCTCCATTCTCTACCAAATATATCCTACACACATGTACATTTGCCCGTTACATTAAACCAAAAACTATCGATATCAAAACTACGCTTCCACACAATCCAAATTTCCAACATGGCATAAGAGTTCCTAAATTCTATACATCCATCTAAGTTTGGCACAAGTAGGTACTAATTTTGTTTTTGTACTCACTTTCTAATATTCTTGTAGATTTATTTCTCTTTTGGCCACATCTTCCTAAGTAAAAGAATAGCCCAAAATATTAAAACTTGGCACAAGGGGACATTCAAGTATCAAAATTTAGGAAAGTGACACACGTTTTTGAAAAAAGGGACACCAGAGTGCTAGGTTCGCGAACCTCGTCGAAAATCATATGTGGTAACATTTTTATTAATATTGCTTGCCTATGTGGCTCATCGGAGAGCCGACTCAACAAAGAAGTTCCAAGACAACGTCGTTTTAGTGTGGATTTGGATTTTAATATAAATATTAATTAAATTGAATTTAAAACTAAATTTAGGAAGTAGATGAAGATTGCAGGCAGCTAAGAGCTTAGCCTCGCCGTCGCCTCCCCGCCGTCGTCGAGAAGGGTCAGTGACGGTGGGGGAGGGTTGGGTGGGTTTGCAAAGCCTTGGGCAGAAGCTAGCAACCCTGGCCAACCGGCGGTGAGGGGTAGGCCCTCGCCCAAATCTGGAGCGAAGGTCACGACCCTTCCCCGCATTCGGTGAGGGTCGTCGGCCCTCGCCCAGCACAACGAAGGGCCGTTGCTCGCTATCACGACCTTTGTCCTAGATCTGGGTGAGGGCTTGCAGGCCCTTGCCAACCCTCCCCCCACCATTATCGGCCCTTCGCAGTTATGGCGGGGAGGCAATGGTGAGGGCTGAGCTCTCGAGTCACTTGCAATCTTCATCTTCTTCCTCTTTTTTTTTTTTTTTTTAAATAAAATATATTTAGTTTTAAATTTAATTTAATTAATATTTATATTAATAATCTAGTCATGTCAACAAAATAGCGTTGTTTTTGCACTTATCTAACCATGTTAGTATGCAAAACGACATCATTTTGCACTTACTTCGCCGGAAAATGCCAATTATGAAATTTGGCCGGATTTTTTCGCCGTTGGCACTTAATTGATCAATTTTGCTCCAATTTTGGTACTTAAGTGTTACTTTTCTAATTTTTGGCATTTAAGTGTCCCCTTGTACCAATGTTTGGTACTCTATGTATTTGGAATTCCATCTTCCCATGATGGTGCTTGGGTTGAGTCAACGATGTGATTTTGGATGGCAAAGGAGATTACTCAAAGCTATTGGATAAGATAGGCTTCAGTCCTTTCTTAGAGGTTGTCCCATGGTCCTTTGGCAAGAGCTCCCTCGAAAGGTGGTTTTTCGACATGAATATGGTCACGCTTCGCTCATCCAGAAGTTGGCCCCAGGGCCCACTCCTCTTGGCTAGTTTGGTATATTGGGGATTCCTCTTGGAGGTCATATGAAGCAGGTTGTCTTGAAGCCTATGTGCATCAAAACTGGCCATCATTCCTTTAATTTGGAAGACAAGTAGAAGGTCCATCCCCATTTGGATATGGAGTTCCATCAGAATTACACATGCTCATGTCATGGGCCGGCTGTTCCTTGGATGCAGAATTAGCCCGTATGGCACCTAGTGAGCCAAGAACAGCAGACCAGCCTTCCTTCTATACTTGTTCATAAGAATAGTATGAGGAATAGCATCTTCGTATAAGATTATATCACACCAAGCTTAGTTCGGGTATCTAGTTCATCGAGCGAGGCACACAAAACGCTTTAGGCACAATAACTAGTTTCGGCCTATCATGACCTTATTAAAAGAGCGGCATTAACTTTTGACTAGTTTGTGTATGGAAGGTCAACCCTGCCTTCAGAGCTCCAAAGAGATATAACAATTTTATGCTAGAACTCTTAGTATCAACCATCCTAACGTCACCTCTAGACCAATTATATTCATTCATTCTTCATCACTCACTTTTCACTCAATAATCTTAAGCTCCACTCACAAGGATATATGAATACCGGATAATCACGTATTGTGACATTTCTATGTTTATTGGCTGAGACCCTTTTTGCGAGTCATCAACGTACTATTTCTGAGGAGAATGTGAGGATGCTAGAGAACATTAACGCATTCTCTAAGTATGTTTGGGGATGTGACATCAGATTTTCGGGTTTTAATTTGACTGGATAATTAGAATCCCGTCTCATCGCTCGTCAATTTATTGACGGGTCCGAAATTTCAATAAAGAAATTATCGGAAGAAAAATTGAAGCCCGAAAGAAATTAGAATGGGAAAGAGAAAAGAAAATCAAATAAGAAAAGTATTGTTGCTTATTTTTCTTTTTCTCTCTCTCTTCTCTCTCTCTCTCCCCTCCCCCTTGTGCGTTTCTCCCCACCGATTTCCCCTGCTAGCTTCCACTTTGCTTTTCTTCATTGACCAGTCAAACTCCTTCATACTTATCTTTTCTTCTCTCTCCTCTCTCTTCTCCCCCAACCCCACGTGACCGACTCCTTCTCTCTCTCTTTTTTCTTCTTCTTCTTCTTCGTTCTTCTTTGTGTGAACTAGACCAAAACCAGCAAAGAAGAGCAGCAGCTCGCCGAGGACCACCGTCGCCCGTCCCGCCGCCGCACCGGAGCCGAACCGCCCGCGACGCCCGCCCGCACAACGCCGCGCGTTCCGCCGGCCATCCCTCGCGCCCAGGCGTGCTCCCCCGCGCGATCCAGCTGCTGCCCATCCTCTGTCCAGCTCCGATCCGGCCACCTCCGACCACCGCCTAGCCCCGCCGGACTACCCCCGCGACCCCCTCGCCCTCCGCCGGCCTCTCCTCGCCGCCCTAGCCGCCGGAGCAGCTTCGTTTGGCCACAAACAGTGGCTGGAAAAATGGGTTTCCAGCCCTGTTCAAGGCCCGTTTTGGGCCGTTTCCGAGCCCCGAACCCGAGCCGTGCTTTGGGAAGAATTGTTCCTCGCGTCGTCCCCGTCGTTTTGGTTCGCTCGGTTCGCTAATCCGGTGAGTTTACCTCACTAAACCCTAATTAGAAGGTTAATGATGCTTTATGGGTGTTTAGTTTATGTTAAGTGTATTTAGGTGGTTAGTTTAGTTTATTTAATTGTGAATTAGATTAAGATGTTTGTTTAATTTAAAGTATGTTTAATTAAAGGTTAAGAGAGTTTATTTAATAATAAACCTTGATGGGACATAATAGGGTTTTAATTTTGAATTATTTAATTGCTTCGAAATTCTGGAAATTTATAATATTATATTAATTCCGAAATTATTAAAATATTATTTATATTAAAAAAAAAAAAAAAAAAAACGGAAAAATTGTTTTTGAGCCCGGTTGCTCAGAATTTCGTGCCGATCGCTGCTGTGTAATCGGATTTTGAAATTGATGATTGGATATTATAAATTGAGCGTGGATTGTGAAAGATAGAGATATTATTATTTAATTAATTTTCGGAATAAATTTAATTATTAAATAAATTCCGAAAATTATGTTGGGACCCTAAATTCTCGAGAATTTCGTGCTGATCGTTCTTTGTGTATTCAGATTATGAATTTGATTATTTGATATTGCAAATTGAGTGATGATTTGTGCAATTGATTATTGAATTGTTGTGTGCTAATTGAAAGACTCGGGTCACAAAGTGGTGGCTAGGCCAACCGGATCCTTATTCTCGCTAGAAATGCCGTCAAGAGAGTGACGTGGCTGGGTCGAGTAGTGGCGGGACCGACCGGACCTTTATTATTCTAGAAATGCTGTCGATAAAACGACGTGGCTTGGTCACGTAGTGGCGGGACCGACCGGACCTTTATTATTCTAGAAATGCCGTCGATAGAACGACGTGGCTTGGTCGCAAAGTAGTGGCGGGACCGACCGGACCTTTATTATTCTAGAAATGCTGTCGATAAACGACGTGGCTTGGTCGCGTAGTGGCGGGACCGACCGGACCTTTATTATTCTAGAAATGCTGTCGATAGAACGACGTGGCTTGGTCACGTAGTGGCGGGACCGATTGGACCTTTATTATTCTAGAAATGCTGTCGATAGAACGACGTGGCTTGGTCACAGTAGTGGCGGGACCGACTGGACCTTTATTATTCTAGAAATGCTGTCGATAAAACGACGTGGCTTGGTCGCAGTAGTGGCGGGACCGACTGGACCTTTATTATTCTATAAATGCTGTCGATAGAACGACGTGACTTGGTCGCAGTAGTGGCGAGGCCGACTGGACCTTTATTCTCCTAAAAACGCCGTAATGCTAGTAGATAGCCGATCTGCGTGTAGGTTGTGCCCTTGTGTGGCAGTGGATAACGATGACATGGAATGCTTGTTGTGATTGTGAAGTTAAGTGAAATTAATTGTGTTATGATGGCTTACCTTCTTATCATTATTAGTGCTTGAGGGATATAAATTGTACTAACTGCGGGAAGGCAAGAATGTGAGGTAAGCATCCGTGTGATGTGGTTAGGCCACCCGAGGCATATTTTCTTTCTAATAGGAGTTTAGGGGTTGAACTTGCTGAGACATTGTCTCATCCCGGTTTGGGGAAAAACATTTCGGGACCCCGATGAAGAGCTGATGAGGAGGAGTCTAAGAAGGAGGACTCGGAGGTAAAACCTGAGGAGAAGGATTTGGAAGAAGAAGAAAATCCCGAGAGGGGTCAATAGTGGGTTTGGATGGGCTGAGAGTCTATCTTCTTTTGAGAATTCCTTTTGAAGTGAATAGTTATGAAGCGGTTTGTGTTTTGTATAAAAGTTTGGTTATAAGTTTCAATATGAAAAATATGGCCTGCTTTTCTATCCCATCGTTTTATTGTCTGGGATTTAAATTGCTTCCGCATGTGCTTAATAACTGAAAGGGTCGGCGATACATTGTCCTGGGATATCGCATTATAAAATCGACCAAGTGAGAAGGATGTGTGCGTGCCTGAGGATCGGGGCGTGACATCCAGTTTAAGTGGTATCAGAGCGAGGTTGAAGATTGGAGTGATAAGGAGCGTTGACCATGGGATAGTTAGTAGGAAAGGCCTTTAAATTCATGCTGGTGCATGTCTGTGTTAGCTGGATGCTAGAATTGATTGTCGTGTGAGGATCGCTCATCTTCTAATCCAGTGTGGATGTGGAAGACGGGTTTCAGTGTAAAGACTGAACCATGAGCGAGCAGGAGCTGAGAACTCCCAGTAAGAGGACAATGTCCTCTATGACTCGGGATAAGGCACTGACAAAGGTCAGTACCCGAGGTGGTTGTGGCAGAGTGTTGGCTCTGGGCAGCTCGAGTGTAAGAGTACCACCGCAGGTTGGTACTAGTATAGCAACGTCGAATGATCCTAAGTTCGATAGGATCGTTCTGATGCAAGTATTTCTTGGGATCTGGATGAGCCTGTAAGGTCATAATCAAGTTGTTGCTTTGTTGTTGCTACCTTGCCGAGGTCCAACCTCGGAAGGATGATCGGGGAATATATTTCGATATCCGAGTCAAGATTCGGTGCAAGCAGATTGGGAATTCGGTCAGGGTAAAGACTGATGTTGAGAGAATGATATTCTATTCCACTCAATAGGAATGGTGGAATAGTCAAGTCGGCATTCAGACAAATGAAACATGTTGTTCTATGGAAGACGATATAGATCAGTCTCGTGTATTTTGAGGGCAAGAAATTGTGGTAAGCGTCGTCAGTACGGACAATGATTTATGGTGTATCCGCATAAGAAGATGGAATCTTGACAACGGTTATTCATCATCCTTTGTTGGTAGAATAGTTCGGGAGAAGTGCGCCATAGAAAGCACTTTGTGGAATTGTTGGGATAGGTCTCGGTACAAGAAATAGTGCATCCTAGCACTTGACAAGAGGTAGAAGACTCACCACATAGGTGTCGAAATTATGGAAGAAAACCTGGATGAATTCAGTATCCAGGTATGGTGAGAAGTTTAGAAATGGAACCGACCTGGCATTAGACAGAGGAAGAATGTTTTGGGGAAAATTCTATCAGAGTATCGTAGCAGAGTTTTGATGAAGTTTGGGGAACTTCAGTTTATTGAAATAAGTGGAAGAAAAGGGGAATCACTAGTTATTGTTGTTTGAATTGATAGAATCGAAGGTACGGATGTGAAGATTGATGAATGAGGAATTCATACATATTAGTGCATCGCTTTAAGGCACATCAGTTTTGTGGAAAGAGAAATGAATATGGTTCATTGCAATCATGCATCAACCATTGTCAACTTAATTGGGTGACTTGTTATAAAGAGTGTTGATGTCTTCAAGGATCGACTTGAGGACGGAGTTATTGTTAGTTAAGAACCAAGAATGAGGTTATACTGAAGACATCATTTCGCACTTGATTTAAACCATGTGAGAATATTGTAAAGCCATTTGATATAACGAACGCTCTAGCCGTTGTCATAAATTTGACAAATTGAGTGTTCAAAGAATATCTAGATCAATGGTGATCGTGTGGTGTAGCGACATTATAGGGTGTTCATTAAGTGTTGAGAATCACGAGATGCCCCTAAGAATGGTCGTGTGGTTACAGTAAAGGAATCTTCATGGACCCAGCCAAGATCGAATCGTTGTTAATGGACCAAGGCCGACATCAATGTCAGAGATCAGAAGTTGTGGGGATTGGACATATTACTATGAAAGGTTTGTGAAAGAATTTTCAGCATCAGTATCATCATGGGCTTGTCCTCTTGAGAAAGAAGAGAAATTCATTGGCATAGACAAGTACGAGGATAGTTTCCAGAGCTTCAATAAGATCATACTACCGTGCTTGTGCTAAACTTTTCATTTGGCTCTGGAAAGCATGAAACCTTTAGTGATGTGTCTTGCTAACGACTGGGTATGTATTGATACAACATGAGAAAATTGTTGTATAACCGTCCCACCAGTTGAGACCCGACAAGTTGAACATGAAATAGTGTCGTGAATCAGAATTTTGCAGAACTATAATGATGTTATTTGGTATTATTTTGGGAGAATGAAAGAAGTAATTTATGTGTTGAGCCGAGAGTCTTCGATTATGCATAGGCTGGCTAAAGTATAAACTTTACTTAAAAAGGGTTCGAAATTTGGTTTTCAAACTTGAGGTAGGCTACCTTTTAAAATTTTATAGCCGCCCTCAAAATTGAACCAAATGTCCAAGTTATAATCGGCGCCTAGTTGACAGACAGAGATGTTTAGAAGATCTTATAAGAGGATACTGGCAAGAAAGAATCTAACTTTGAAACTTCTGAGGGTGGAACGTTCGGGTTCCATGAGAAATTGAGTGCACTTGACGTGTGTAGCACTTAGGGAAAAGAACTTGTCAGAAGTTCTCTATAGTATTGCAACTTTGACCAGATGGTGCAAGTAAATCAGAATCGGCATTAGCTAGATTAGTAAGCTGATGTGAAGATAAATACAGCCTGAGCGAGGTTGAAAGCGTCGAAGTGTCGTAAGTGGAAGCTCGTAATGCGAACCGGGAGAATTTTTACCATCACTTGAGAGTTCCAAGTTGGAATGGAAATATATCACAATGGAATTGTGATAGGCTTGCTAAGAATTCGGGGATTACTAATACCATTTGAGAATAGTGGTTGATCGATAGATGGAGTTGGTCCACTTTGGTACCATATGAGTAGATCTTGTTTTGAGTATGTAACATCCAGATTTCGGGCTCTGATTTCGATTAGATAAATTGGGCATTTCATCGATGCGATTACAGTGTTTTTCTCTGAGTTGGCCACTCATCAGATAACTAGACTAGTTGGGTGAGTTATTAAGGACCTTAAGGCAAATAGACTTGAGAATTCGACCATGGATCGACTTCTCGACCGTGCTCATCTTTAGAGATCATTGCGGCATAGTATAAAATCGATTTGAAATCGAAATAGATCGGCTTGAATGAGATGAATGACCGATCGTGGGTGACTCCACTAAATTGGAAAATTCTCATCGACCGGTACTAATTTGATGTTTCTATTGTTTTGGTACCCTATGCCCGTATTTGAACTTTTGAGATTTTCACGACAATCGAGAGTCGCCAATGTGTCGAGTGGGTTTATTGTGGTTCGAAGAAAATCGACCACGGGTCATTTGTCCTAAAAAGCTCTGAACACTACCCAAAGAGCCTAGGTCACACTAAAAGCGTGTCGGAGTGAAATTAACCGCCAATCTAAGTCCGATTTCAGAAATTGAAGATCCTATCTTGTCACAGAGTGGGTATACCAATGTGTGTGTGTCTCGGATAGTTCACCGACATGGAGTGTCGAGGATGAATTATACTTCGAATCTAAATCAAAGGTTATAAATTTGGCAAAGTTTCAGAGGATTCTTTATTAAGCAGTGTATAGCAGATGGTACATAATTTCGGTGGTGAAAAGAAAGTGAATAAAGATTTCCGGCCAAAGTCGGTACATTAGCCAGTGATTGCAGTTGCCAAGATCAGTGCCAGAGTTATATCAGATCTTGACCAGAGGTTCCCAATTTCAGCAAATTAGTCAAATAGTTTCTCTTCAATCAGTGCAGAGAAGAGTGTACAGGATTTCAGTCGGTTGAGATGAGATCAGAAATTAGAAAATCGCAAGTCCAGTGTCAGCTCAGTAATCAATGTTTGCAATTGTCAGATCAGTGTCAGAGTAAAGACTGCTCAGATCTGTCAGAAATTTTGAATCGTTGAGGTTCGAAAATTTATTAGGGAGTTGAGAAAAAGAGATCAGATGTGAATGACAGAATGTCTTATGTGAGAGGCTCAGTTCAGTTGTTAGTTCAGAAAGATCAGAGTTTGTGTACCTAGATGATCTCCTTGGTCAAAGTGATCAGACAACGCTGCGAGACCGAATGATCATTGTGGAAAAGTGAGACTCGATGAGACGGCAATACCCCCACCTTTCGTTTATGGATTGGTAAAGGTTTAAATTTCGAGGACGAAATTTTTTATAAGAGGGGAAGAGTTGTGACATCCAGATTTTCGGGTTTTAATTTGACTGGATAATTAGAATCCCGTCTCATCGCTCGTCAATTTATTGACGGGTCCGAAATTTCAATAAAGAAATTATCGGAAGAAAAATTGAAGCCCGAAAGAAATTAGAATGGGAAAGAGAAAAGAAAATCAAATAAGAAAAGTATTGTTGCTTATTTTTCTTTTTCTCTCTCTCTTCTCTCTCCTCTCCCCTCCCCCTTGTGCGTTTCTCCCCACCGATTTCCCTGCTAGCTTCCACTTTGCTTTTCTTCATTGACCAGTCAAACTCCTTCATACTTATCTTTTCTTCTCTCTCCTCTCTCTTCTCCCCCAACCCCACGTGACCGACTCCTTTCTCTCTCTTTTCTTCTTCTTCTTCTTCTTCGTTCTTCTTTGTGTGAACTAGACCAAAACCAGCAAAGAAGAGCAGCAGCTCGCCGAGGACCACCGTCGCCCGTCCCGCCGCCGCACCGGAGCCGAACCGCCCGCGATGCCCGCCCGCACAACGCCGCGCGTTCCGCCGGCCATCCCTCGTGCCCAGGCGTGCTCCCCCGCGCGATCCAGCTGCTGCCCATCCTCTGTCCAGCTCCGATGCGGCCACCTCCGACCACCGCCTAGCCCCGCCGGACTACCCCCGCGACCCCCTCGCCCTCCGCCGGCCTCTCCTCGCCGCCCTAGCCGCCGGAGCAGCTTCGTTTGGCCACAAACAGTGGCTGAAAAATGGGTTTCCAGCCCTGTTCAAGGCCCGTTTTGGGCCGTTTCCGAGCCCCGAACCCGAGCCGTGCTTTGGGAAGAATTGTTCCTCGCGTCGTCCCCGTCGTTTTGGTTCGCTCGGTTCGCTAATCCGGTGAGTTTACCTCACTAAACCCTAATTAGAAGGTTAATGATGCTTTATGGGTGTTTAGTTTATGTTAAGTGTATTTAGGTGGTTAGTTTAGTTTATTTAATTGTGAATTAGATTAAGATGTTTGTTTAATTTAAAGTATGTTTAATTAAAGGTTAAGAGAGTTTATTTAATAATAAACCTTGATGGGACATAATAGGGTTTTAATTTTGAATTATTTAATTGCTTCGAAATTCTGGAAATTTATAATATTATATTAATTCCGAAATTATTAAAATATTATTTATATTAAAAAAAAAAAAAAAAAAAAAAAAAAAAAAAAAATTGTTTTTGAGCCCGGTTGCTCAGAATTTCGTGCCGATCGCTGCTGTGTAATCGGATTTTGAAATTGATGATTGGATATTATAAATTGAGCGTGGATTGTGAAAGATAGATATATTATTATTTAATTAATTTTCGGAATAAATTTAATTATTAAATAAATTCCGAAAATTATGTTGGGACCCTAAATTCTCGAATTTCGTGCTGATCGTTCTTTGTGTATTCAGATTATGAATTTGATTATTTGATATTGCAAATTGAGTGATGATTTGTGCAATTGATTATTGAATTGTTGTGTGCTAATTGAAAGACTCGGGTCACAGTGGTGGCTAGGCCAACTGGATCCTTATTCTGCTAGAAATGCCGTCAAGAGAGTGACGTGGCTGGGTCGCAGTAGTGGCGGGACCGACTGGACCTTTATTATTCTAGAAATGCTGTCGATAAAACGACGTGGCTTGGTCACAGTAGTGGCGGGACCGACTGGACCTTTATTATTCTAGAAATGCGTCGATAGAACGACGTGGCTTGTCGCGCAAGAGTGGCGGGACCGGTGGACCTTTATTATTCTAGAAATGCGTCGATAAACGACGTGGCTTGGTCACGTAGTGGCGGGACCGACCGGACCTTTATTATTCTAGAAATGTCGATAGAACGACGTGGCTTGGTCGCGGTAGTGGCGGGACCGATTTGGACCTTTATTATTCTAGAAATGCTGTCGATAGAACGACGTGGCTTGGTCGCAGTAGTGGCGGGACCGACTGGACCTTTATTATTCTAGAAATGCCGTCGATAGAACGACGTGGCTTGGTCGCAGTAGTGGCGGGACCGACTGGACCTTTATTATTCTATAAATGCTGTCGATAGAACGACGTGACTTGGTCGCAGTAGTGGCGAGGCCGACTGGACCTTTATTCTCCTAAAAACGCCGTAATGCTAGTAGATAGCCGACCTGCGTGTAGGTTGTGCCCTTGTGTGGCAGTGGATAACGATGACATGGAATGCTTGTTGTGATTGTGAAGTTAAGTGAAATTAATTGTGTTATGATGGCTTACCTTCTTATCATTATTAGTGCTTGAGGGATATAAATTGTACTAACCAGGGGGGAAGGCAATAATGTGAGGTAAGCATCTGTGTGATGTGGTTAGGCCACCCGAGGCATATTTTCTTTCTAATAGGAGTTTAGGGGGTTGAACTTGCTGAGACATTGTCTCATCCCAGTTTGGGGAAAAACATTTCAGGACCCCGATGAAGAGCTGATGAGGAGGAGTCTAAGAAGGAGGACTCGGAGGTAAAACCTGAGGAGAAGGATTTGGAAGAAGAAGAAAATCCCGAGAGGGGTCAATAGTGGGTTTGGATGGGCTGAGAGTCTATCTTCTTTTGAGAATTCCTTTTGAAGTGAATAGTTATGAAACGGTTTGTGTTTTGTATAAAAGTTTGGTTATAAGTTTCAATATGAAAAATATGGCCCTGCTTTTCTATCCCATCGTTTTATTGTCTGGGATTTAAATTGCTTCCGCATGTGCTTAATAACTGAAAGGGTCGGCGATACATTGTCCTGGGATATCGCATTATAAAATCGACCAAGTGAGAAGGATGTGTGCGTGCCTAAGGATCGGGGCGTGACATCCAGTTTAAGTGGTATCAGAGCGAGGTTGAAGATTGGAGTGATAAGGAGCGTTGACCATGGGATAGTTAGTAGGAAAGGCCTTTAAATTCATGCTGGTGCATGTCTGTGTTAGCTGGATGCTAGAATTGATTGTTGTGTGAGGATCGCTCATCTTCTAATCAATGTGGATGTGGAAGACGGGTTTCAGTGTAAAGACTGAACCATGAGCGAGCAGGAGCTGAGAACTCCTATAAGAGGACAATGTCCTCTATGACTCGGGATAATGCACTGACAAAGGTCAGTACCCGAGGTGGTTGTGGCAGAGTGTCGGCTCTGGCCAGCTCGAGTGTAAGAGTACCACTGCAGGTTGGTACTAGTGTAGCAGCGTCGAATGATCCTAAGCTCGATAGGATCATTCTGATGCAAGTATTTCTTGGGATCTAGATGAGCCTGTAAGGTCAGAATCAAGTTGTTGCTGTTGTTGCTACCTTGCCGAGGTCCAACCTGGAAGGATGATCGGGAATATATTTCGATATCCGAGTCAAGATTCGGTGCAAGCAGATTGGGAATTCGGTCGGGGTAAGGCGATGTTGAGAGTGATATTCTATTCCACTCAATAGGAATGGTGGAATAGTCAAGTCAGCATTCAGACAAATGGAACATGTTGTTCTATGGAAGACGATATAGATCAGTCTCGTGTATTCTGAGGGCAAGAAATTGTGGTAAGCATCGTCAGTACGGACAGTGATTTATGGTGTATCCGCATAAGAAGATGGAATCTTGACAACAGTTATTGCTGTCACTGTTGGTAGAATAGTTCAGGAGAAGTGCGCCATAGAAAGCACTGTGGAATTGCTGGGATAGGTCTCTGGTACAAGAAATAGTGCATCCTAGCACTTGACAAGAGGTAGAAGACTCACCACATAGGTGTCGAAATTATGGAAGAAAACCTGGATGAATTCAAGTATCCGGTATGGTGAGAAGTTTAGAAATGGAACCGACTCGGCATTAGACGGAGGAAGAATGTTTTGGGGAAAATTCTATCGAGTATCGTAGCAGAGTTTTGATGAAGTTTGGGAACTTCGGTTTATTGAAATAAGTGGAAAAAAGGGGAATCACTAGTTATTGTTGTTTGAATTGATAGAATCGAAGGTACGGATGTGAAGATTGATGAATGAGGAATTCATACATATTAGTGCATCGCTTTAAGGCACATCTGTTTTGTGGAAAGAGAAATGAAGATGGTTCATTGCAATCATGCATCAACCATTGTCAACTTAATTGGGTGACTTGTTATAAAGAGTGTTGATGTCTTCAAGGATCGACTTGAGGACAGGTTATTGTCAGTTAAGAACCAGGAATGAGGTTATACTGAAGACATCATTTCGCACTTGATTTAAACCATGTGAGAATATTGTAAAGCCATTTGATATAACGAACGCTCTAGCCGTTGTCATAAATTTGACAAATTGAGTGTTCAAAGAATATCTAGATCAATGGTGATCGTGTGGTGTAGCGACATTATAGGGTGTTCATTAAGTGTTGAGAATCACGAGATGCCCCTAAGAATGGTCGTGTGGTTACAGGTAAAGGAATCTTCATGGACCCAGCCAAGATCGAATCAGTTGTTAATGGACCAAGGCCGACATCAATGTCAGAGATCAGAAGTTGTGGGGATTGGACATATTACTATGAAAGGTTTGTGAAAGAATTTTCAGCATCAGTATCATCATGGGCTTGTCCTCTTGAGAAAGAAGAGAAATTCATTGGCATAGACAAGTACGAGGATAGTTTCCAGAGCTTCAATAAGATCATACTACCGTGCTTGTGCTAAACTTTTCATTTGGCTCTGGAAAGCATGAAACCTTTAGTGATGTGTCTTGCTAACGACTGGGTATGTATTGATACAACATGAGAAAATTGTTGTATAACCGTCCCGCTAGTTGAGATCCGACAAGTTGAACATGAAATAGTGTCGTGAATCAGAATTTTGGCAGAACTATAATGATGTTATTTGGTATTATTTTGGGAGAATGAAAGAAGTAATTTATGTGTTGAGCCGAGAGTCTTCGATTATGCATAGGCTGGCTAAAGTATAAAATTTACTTAAAAAGGGTTCGAAATTTGGTTTTCAAACTTGAGGTAGGCTACCTTTTAAAATTTTATAGCCGCCCTCAAAATTGAACCAAATGTCCAAGTTATAATCGGCGCCTAGTTGACAGACAGAGATGTTTAGAAGATCTTATAAGAGGATACTGGCAAGAAAGAATCTAACTTTGAAACTTCTGAGGGTGGAACGTTCGGGTTCCATGAGAAATTGAGTGCACTTGACAGTGTAGCACTTAGGGAAAAGATCTTGTCAGAAGTTCACTATAGTATTGCAACTTTGACCAGATGGTGCAAGTAAATCAGAATCGGCATTAGCTAGATTAGTAAGCTGATGTGAAGATAAATACAGCTGAGCAGGTTGAAAGCGTCAGAAGTGTCAGTAAGTGGAAGCTCAGTAATGCGAACCGGGAGAATTTTTACCATCACTTGAGAGTTCCAAGTTGGAATGGAAATATATCACAATGGAATTGTGATAGGCTTGCTAAGAATTCAGGGGATTACTAATACCATTTGAGAATAGTGGTTGATCGATAGATGGAGTTGGTCCACTTTGGTACCATATGAGTAGATCTTGTTTTGAGTATGTAACATCCAGATTTCGGGCTCTGATTTCGATTAGATAAATTGGGCATTTCATCGATGCGATTACGGTGTTTTTTCTCGAGTTGGCCACTCATCAGATAACTAGACTAGTTTGGTGAGTTATTAAGGACCTTAAGGCAAATAGACTTGAGAATTCGACCATGGATCGACTTCTCGACCGTGCTCATATTTAGAGATCATTGCGGCATAGTATAAAATCGATTTGAAATCAGAAATAGATCGGCTTGACTGAGATGAATGACCGATCGTGGGTGACTCCACTAAATTGGAAAATTCTCATCGACCGGTACTAATTTGATGTTTCTATTGTTTTGGTACCCTATGCCCGTATTTGAACTTTTGAGATTTTCACGACAATCGAGAGTCGCCAATGTGTCGAGTGGGTTTATTGTGGTTCGAAGAAAATCGACCACGGGTCATTTGTCCTAAAAAGCTCTGAACACTACCCAAGTAGCCTAGGTCACACTAAAGGCGTGTCGGAGTGAAATTAACCGCCAATCTAAGTCCGATTTCAGAAATTGAAGATCCTATCTTGTCACAGAGTGGGTATACCAATGTGTGTGTGTCTCGGATAGTTCACCGACATGGAGTGTCGAGGATGAATTATACTTCGAATCTAAATCAAAGGTTATAAATTTGGCAAAGTTTCGGAGGATTCTTTATTAAGCAGTGTATAGCAGATGGTACATAATTTCGGTGGTGAAAAGAAAGTGAATAAAGATTTCAGGCCAAAGTCGGTACATTAGCCGGTGATTGCGGTTGCCAAGATCGGTGCGAGTTATATCAAATCTTGACCGAGAGGTTCCCAATTTCAGCAAATTAGTCAAATAGTTTCTCTTCAATCGGTGCGGAGAAGAGTGTACAGGATTTCAGTCGGTTGAGATGAGATCAGAAATTAGAAAATCGCAAGTCCAGTGTCAGCTCAGTAATCAATGTTTGCAGTTGTCAGATCAGTGTTAGAGTAAAGACTGCTCAGATCTGTCAGAAATTTTGAATCGTTGAGGTTCGAAAATTTATTAGGGAGTCGAGAAAAAGAGATCAGATGTGAATGACAGAATGTCTTATGTGAGAAGCTCAGTTCAGTTGTTAGTTCAGAAAGATCAGAGTTTGTGTACCTAGATAATCTCCTTGGTCAAAGTGATCAGACAATGCTGCGAGACCGAATGATCAGTGTGGAAAAGTGAGACTCAATGAGACGGCAATACCCCCACCTTTCGTTTATGGATTGGTAAAGGTTTAAATTTCGAGGACGAAATTTTTTATAAGAGGGGAAGAGTTGTGACATCCAGATTTTCGGGTTTTAATTTAGTGGATAATTAGAATCCCGTCTCATCGCTCGTCAATTTATTGACGGGTCCGAAATTTCAATAAAGAAATTATCGGAAGAAAAATTGAAGCCCGAAAGAAATTAGAATGGGAAAGAGAAAAGAAAATCAAATAAGAAAAGTATTGTTGCTTATTTTTCTTTTTCTCTCTCTCTTCTCTCTCCTCTCCCCTCCCCCTTGTGCGTTTCTCCCCACCGATTTCCCCTGCTAGCTTCCACTTTGCTTTTCTTCATTGACCAGTCAAACTCCTTCATACTTATCTTTTCTTCTCTCTCCTCTCTCTTCTCCCCCCAACCCCACGTGACCGACTCCTTCTCTCTCTCTTTTTTCTTCTTCTTCTTCTTCGTTCTTCTTTGTGTGAACTAGACCAAAACCAGCAAAGAAGAGCAGCAGCTCGCCGAGGACCACCGTCGCCCGTCCCGCCGCCGCACCGGAGCCGAACCGCCCGCGATGCCCGCCCGCACAACGCCGCGCGTTCCGCCGGCCATCCCTCGTGCCCAGGCGTGCTCCCCCGCGCGATCCAGCTGCTGCCCATCCTCTGTCCAGCTCCTCCGCCACCTCCGCCACCGCCTAGCCCCGCCGGACTACCCCCACGACCCCCTCGCCCTCCGCCGGCCTCTCCTCGCCGCCCTAGCCGCCGGAGCAGCTTCGTTTGGCCACAAACGGTGGCTGGAAAATGGGTTTCCAGCCCTGTTCAAGGCCCGTTTTGGGCCGTTTCCGAGCCCCGAACCCGAGCCGTGCTTTGGGAAGAATTGTTCCTCGCGTCGTCCCCGTCGTTTTGGTTCGCTCGGTTCGCTAATCCGGTGAGTTTACCTCACTAAACCCTAATTAGAAGGTTAATGATGCTTTATGGGTGTTTAGTTTATGTTAAGTGTATTTAGGTGGTTAGTTTAGTTTATTTAATTGTGAATTAGATTAAGATGTTTGTTTAATTTAAAGTATGTTTAATTAAATGTTAAGAGAGTTTATTTAATAATAAACCTTGATGGGACATAATAGGGTTTTAATTTTGAATTATTTAATTGCTTCGAAATTCTGGAAATTTATAATATTATATTAATTCCGAAATTATTAAAATATTATTTATATTTAAAAAAACGGAAAAATTGTTTTTGAGCCCGGTTGCTCAGAATTTCGTGCCGATCGCTGCTGTGTAATCGGATTTTGAAATTGATGATTGGATATTATAAATTGAGCGTGGATTGTGAAAGATAGGGATATTATTATTTAATTAATTTTCGGAATAAATTTAATTATTAAATAAATTCCGAAAATTATGTTGGGACCCTAAATTCTCAGAATTTCGTCTTTGATCGTTCTTTGTGTATTCAGATTATGATTTTGATTATTTGATATTGCAAATTGAGTGATGATTTGTGCAATTGATTATTAAATTGTTGTGTGCTAATTGAAAGACTCGGGTCACAGTGGTGGCTAGGCCAACTGAATCCTTATTCTGCTAGAAATGCCGTCAAGAGAGTGACGTGGCTGGGTCGCAGTAGTGGCGGGACCGACTGGACCTTTATTATTCTAGAAATGCTTTGTCGATAAACGACGTGGCTTGGTCACGTAGTGGCGGGACCGACTGGACCTTTATTATTCTAGAAATGCTGTCGATAGAACGACGTGGCTTGGTCGCAGTAGTGGCGGGACCGACTGGACCTTTATTATTCTAGAAATGCTGTCGATAAAACGAGTGGCGGGACCGATTGGTGGGTCGATAGTCACGTGGCTTAGTGGCGGGACCGACGGACCTTTATTATTCTAGAAATGCTGTCGATAGAACGACGTGGCTTGGTCACGTAGTGGCGGGACCGACCGGACCTTTATTATTCTAGAAATGCTTTGTCGATAAAACGACGTGGCTTGGTTGCGGTAGTGGCGGGACCGACTGGACCTTTATTATTCTATAAATGCTGTCGATAGAACGACGTGGCTTGGTCGCAGTAGTGGCGAGGCCGACTGGACCTTTATTCTCCTAAAAACGCCGTAATGCTAGTAGATAGCCGACCTGCGTGTAGGTTGTGCCCTTGTGTGGCAAAGTGGATAACGATGACATGGAATGCTTGTTGTGATTGTGAAGTTAAGTGAAATTAATTGTGTTATGATGGCTTACCTTCTTATCATTATTAGTGCTTGAGGGATATAAATTGTACTAACTGCGGGGAAGGCAAGAATGCGAGGTAAGCATCCGTGTGATGTGGTTAGGCCACCCGAGGCATATTTTCTTTCTAATAGGAGTTTAGGGGTTGAACTTGCTTTGAGACATTATCTCATCCCGGTTTGGGGAAAAACATTTCGGGACCCCGATGAAGAGCTGATGAGGAGGAGTCTAAGAAGGAGGACTCGGAGGTAAAACCTGAGGAGAAGGATTTGGAAGAAGAAGAAAATCCCGAGAGGGGTCAATAGTGGGTTTGGATGGGCTGAGAGTCTATCTTCTTTTGAGAATTCCTTTTGAAGTGAATAGTTATGAAGCGGTTTGTGTTTTGTATAAAAGTTTGGTTATAAGTTTCAATATGAAAAATATGGCCCTGCTTTTCTATCCCATCGTTTTTTATTGTCAGGGATTTAAATTGCTTCCACATGTTCTTAATAAGCTGAAAGGGTCGGCGATACATTGTCCCGGGATATCGCATTATAAAATCGACCAAGTGATAAGGATGTGTGCGTGCCTGAGGATCGGGGCGTGACATCCAGTTTAAGTGGTATCGGAGCGAGGTTGAAGGTGGAGTGATAAGGAGCGTTGACCATGGGATAGTTAGTAGGAAAGGCCTTTAAATTCATGCTGGTGCATGTCTGTGTTAGCTGGATGCTAGAATTGATTGTTGTGTGAGGATCGCTCATCTTCTAATCCAATGTGGATGTGGAAGACGGGTTTCAGTGTAAAGACTGAACCATGAGCGAGCAGGAGCTGAGAACTCCTATAAGAGGACAATGTCCTCTGTGACTCGAGATAATGCACCGACAAAGGTCGGTACCGAGGTGGTTGTGGCGAGTGTCGGCTCGGCGGCTTGAGTGTAAGAGTACCACTGCAGGTTGGTACTAGTGTAGCAGCGTCGAATGACCCTAAGCTCGATAGGATCATTCTGATGCAAGTATTTCTTGGGATCTGGATGAGCCTGTAAGGTCATAATCAAGTTGTTGCTGTTGTTGCTACCTTGCTGAGGTCCAACCTGGAAGGATGATCAGGGAATATATTTCGATATCTGAGTCAAGATTCAGTGCAAGCAGATTGGGAATTCGGTCAGGGTAAAGACTGATGTTGAGAGAATGATATTCTATTCCACTCAATAGGAATGGTGGAATAGTCAAGTCGGCATTCAGACAAATGAAACATGTTGTTCTATGGAAGACGATATAGATCAGTCTCGTGTATTTTGAGGGCAAGAAATTGTGGTAAGCGTCGTCAGTACGGACAATGATTTATGGTGTATCAGCATAAGAAGATGGAATCTTGACAACGGTTATTACTGTCACTGTTGGTAGAACAGTTCAGGAGAAGTGCGCCATAGAAAGCACTGTGGAATTGTTGGGATAGGTCTCTGGTACAAGAAATAGTGCATCCTAGCACTTGGCAAGAGGTAGAAGACTCACCATATAGGTGTCGAAATTATGGAAGAAAACTTGGATGAATTCAGTATCCAGGTATGGTGAGAAGTTTAGAAATGGAACCGACCTGGCATTAGACAGAGGAAGAATGTTTTGGGGAAAATTCTATCAGAGTATCGTAGCAGAGTTTTGATGAAGTTTGGGGAACTTCAGTTTATTGAAATAAGTGGAAGAAAAGGGGAATCACTAGTTATTGTTGTTTGAATTGATAGAATCGAAGGTACGGATGTGAAGATTGATGAATGAGGAATTCATACATATTAGTGCATCGCTTTAAGGCACATCAGTTTTGTGGAAAGAGAAATGAATATGGTTCATTGCAATCATGCATCAACCATTGTCAACTTAATTGGGTGACTTGTTATAAAGAGTGTTGATGTCTTCAAGGATCGACTTGAGGACAGGTTATTGTTAGTTAAGAACCAAGAATGAGGTTATATTGAAGACAACATTTCGCACTTGATTTTGTCCCTGTGAGAATAATGTAAAGCCATTTGATTTAACGAACGCTCTAGCCGTTGTCATAAATTTGACAAATTGAGTGTTCAAAGAATATCTAGATCAATGGTGATCGTGTGGTGTAGCGACATTATAGGGTGTTCATTAAGTGTTGAGAATCACGAGATGCCCCTAAGAATGGTCGTGTGGTTACGGAGTAAAGGAATCTTCATGGACCCAGCCAAGATCGAATCAGTTGTTAATGGACCAAGGCCGACATCAATGTCAGAGATCAGAAGTTGTGGGGATTGGACATATTACTATGAAAGGTTTGTGAAAGAATTTTCAGCATCAGTATCATCATGGGCTTGTCCTCTTGAGAAAGAAGAGAAATTCATTGGCATAGACAAGTACGAGGATAGTTTCCAGAGCTTCAATAAGATCATACTACCGTGCTTGTGCTAAACTTTTCATTTGGCTCGGAAAGCATGAAACCTTTAGTGATGTGTCTTGCTAACGACTGGGTATGTATTGATACAACATGAGAAAATTGTTGTATAACCGTCCCACCAGTTGAGACCCGACAAGTTGAACATGAAATAGTGTCGTGAATCAGAATTTTGGCAGAACTATAATGATGTTATTTGGTATTATTTTGGGAGAATGAAAGAAGTAATTTATGTGTTGAGCCGAGAGTCTTCGATTATGCATAGGCTGGCTAAAGTATAAAATTTACTTAAAAAGGGTTCGAAATTTGGTTTTCAAACTTGAGGTAGGCTACCTTTTAAAATTTTATAGCCGCCCTCAAAATTGAACCAAATGTCCAAGTTATAATCGGCGCCTAGTTGATGACGAGAGATGTTTAGAAGATCTTATAAGAGGATGCGGCAAGAAAGAATCTAACTTTGAAACTTCGAGGGTGGAACGTTCGGGTTCCATGAGAAATTGAGTGCACTTGACGGTGTAGCACTCGGGGAAAAGATCTTGTCGAAGTTCACTATAGTATTGCAACTTTGACCAGATGGTGCAAGTAAATCAGAATCGGCATTAGCTAGATTAGTAAGCTGATGTGAAGATAAATACAGCTGAGCAGGTTGAAAGCGTCAGAAGTGTCAGTAAGTGGAAGCTCAGTAATGCGAACCGGGAGAATTTTTACCATCACTTGAGAGTTCCAAGTTGGAATGGAAATATATCACAATGGAATTGTGATAGGCTTGCTAAGAATTCGGGGATTACTAATACCATTTGAGAATAGTGGTTGATCGATAGATGGAGTTGGTCCACTTTGGTACCATATGAGTAGATCTTGTTTTGAGTATGTAACATCCAGATTTCGGGCTCTGATTTCGATTAGATAAATTGGGCATTTCATCGATGCGATTACGGTGTTTTTTCTCGAGTTGGCCACTCATCAGATGACTAGACTAGTTGGGTGAGTTATTAAGGACCTTAAGGCAAATAGACTTGAGAATTCGACCATGGATCGACTTCTCGACCGTGCTCATCTTTAGAGATCATTGCGGCATAGTATAAAATCGATTTGAAATCAGAAATAGATCGGCTTGACTGAGATGAATGACCGATCGTGGGTGACTCCACTAAATTGGAAAATTCTCATCGACCGGTACTAATTTGATGTTTCTATTGTTTTGGTACCCTATGCCCGTATTTGAACTTTTGAGATTTTCACGACAATCGAGAGTCGCCAATGTGTCGAGTGGGTTTATTGTGGTTCGAAGAAAATCGACCACGGGTCATTTGTCCTAAAAAGCTCTGAACACTACCCAGTAGCCTAGGTCACACTAAAGGCGTGTCGGAGTGAAATTAACCGCCAATCTAAGTCCGATTTCAGAAATTGAAGATCCTATCTTGTCACAGAGTGGGTATACCAATGTGTGTGTGTCTCGGATAGTTCACCGACATGGAGTGTCGAGGATGAATTATACTTCGAATCTAAATCAGAGGTTATAAATTTGGCAAAGTTTCAGAGGATTCTTTATTAAGCAGTGTATAGCAGATGGTACATAATTTCGGTGGTGAAAAGAAAGTGAATAAAGATTTCAGGCCAAAGTCGGTACATTAGCCAGTGATTGCAGTTGCCAAGATCAGTGCCAGAGTTATATCAAATCTTGACCAGAGGTTCCCAATTTCAGCAAATTAGTCAAATAGTTTCTCTTCAATCAGTGCAGAGCAGAGTGTACAGGATTTCAGTCGGTTGAGATGAGATCAGAAATTAGAAAATCGCAAGTCCAGTGTCAGCTCAGTAATCAATGTTTGCAATTGTCAGATCAGTGTCAGAGTAAAGACTGCTCAGATCTGTCAGAAATTTTGAATCGTTGAGGTTCGAAAATTTATTAGGGAGTTGAGAAAAAGAGATCGGATGTGAATGACGGAATGTCTTATGTGAGAGGCTCGGTTCGGTTGTTAGTTCGAAAGATCGAGTTTGTGTACCTAGATGATCTCCTTGGTCAAAGTGATCGACAACGCCTGCGAGACCGAATGATCATTGTGGAAAAGTGAGACTCGATGAGACGGCAATACCCCCACCTTTCGTTTATGGATTGGTAAAGGTTTAAATTTCGAGGACGAAATTTTTTATAAGAGGGGAAGAGTTGTGACATCCAGATTTTCGGGTTTTAATTTGACTGGATAATTAGAATCCCGTCTCATCGCTCGTCAATTTATTGACGGGTCCGAAATTTCAATAAAGAAATTATCGGAAGAAAAATTGAAGCCCGAAAGAAATTAGAATGGGAAAGAGAAAAGAAAATCAAATAAGAAAAGTATTGTTGCTTATTTTTCTTTTTCTCTCTCTCTTCTCTCTCCTCTCCCCTCCCCCTTGTGCGTTTCTCCCCACCGATTTCCCCTGCTAGCTTCCACTTTGCTTTTCTTCATTGACCAGTCAAACTCCTTCATACTTATCTTTTCTTCTCTCTCCTCTCTCTTCTCCCCCCAACCCCACGTGACCGACTCCTTCTCTCTCTCTTTTCTTCTTCTTCTTCTTCGTTCTTCTTTGTGTGAACTAGACCAAAACCAGCAAAGAAGAGCAGCAGCTCGCCGAGGACCACCGTCGCCCGTCCCGCCGCCGCACCGGAGCCGAACCGCCCGCGATGCCCGCCCGCACAACGCCGCGCGTTCCGCCGGCCATCCCTCGTGCCGGCGTGCTCCCCGCGCGATCCAGCTGCTGCCCATCCTCGTCCAGCTCCGATGCGGCCACCTCCGACCACCGCCTAGCCCCGCCGGACTACCCCCGCGACCCCCTCGCCCTCCGCCGGCCTCTCCTCGCCGCCCTAGCCGCCGGAGCAACTTCGTTTGGCCACGAACAGTGGCTGGAAAAATGGGTTTCCAGCCCTGTTCAAGGCCCGTTTTGGGCCGTTTCCGAGCCCCGAACCCGAGCCGTGCTTTGGGAAGAATTGTTCCTCGCGTCGTCCCCGTCGTTTTGGTTCGCTCGGTTCGCTAATCCGGTGAGTTTACCTCACTAAACCCTAATTAGAAGGTTAATGATGCTTTATGGGTGTTTAGTTTATGTTAAGTGTATTTAGGTGGTTAGTTTAGTTTATTTAATGGTGAATTAGATTAAGATGTTTGTTTAATTTAAAGTATGTTTAATTAAAGGTTAAGAGAGTTTATTTAATAATAAACCTTGATGGGACATAATAGGGTTTTAATTTTGAATTATTTAATTGCTTCGAAATTCTGGAAATTTATAATATTATATTAATTCCGAAATTATTAAAATATTATTTATATTAAAAAAAAAAAAAAAAAACGGAAAAATTGTTTTTGAGCCGGTTGCTCGGAATTTCGTGCCGATCGCTGCTGTGTAATCGGATTTTGAAATTGATGATTGGATATTATAAATTGAGCGTGGATTGTGAAAGATAGAGATATTATTATTTAATTAATTTTCGGAATAAATTTAATTATTAAATAAATTCCGAAAATTATGTTGGGACCCTAAATTCTCAGAATTTCGTGCGATCGTTCTTTGTGTATTCAGATTATGAATTTGATTATTTGATATTGCAAATTGAGTGATGATTTGTGCAATTGATTATTGAATTGTTGTGTGCTAATTGAAAGACTCGGGTCTGGTGGTGGCTAGGCCAATTGGATCCTTATTCTCGCTAGAAATGCCGTCAAGAGAGTGACGTGGCTGGGTCGCAGTAGTGGCGGGACCGACTGGACCTTTATTATTCTAGAAATGCTGTCGATAGAACGACGTGGCTTGGTCACAGTAGTGGCGGGACCGACTGGACCTTTATTATTCTAGAAATGCTGTCGATAGAACGACGTGGCTTGGTCGTGTAGTGGCGGGACCGATTGGACCTTTATTATTCTAGAAATGCTGTCGATAGAACGACGTGGCTTGGTCGCGATAGTGGCGGGACCGACCGGACCTTTATTATTCTAGAAATGCTGTCGATAGAACGACGTGGCTTGGTCGCGGTAGTGGCGGGACCGACCGGACCTTTATTATTCTAGAAATGCTGTCGATAGAACGACGTGGCTTGGTCACGCGTAGTGGCGGGACCGATTGGACCTTTATTATTCTAGAAATGCTGTCGATAAAACGACGTGGCTTGGTCGCGGTAGTGGCGGGACCGACCGGACCTTTATTATTCTATAAATGCTGTCGATAGAACGACGTGACTTGGTCGCAGTGATAGTGGCGAGGCCGACCGGACCTTTATTCTCCTAAAAACGCCGTAATGCTAGTAGATAGCCGACCTGCGTGTAGGTTGTGCCCTTGTGTGGCAAGTGGATAACGATGACATGGAATGCTTGTTGTGATTGTGAAGTTAAGTGAAATTAATTGTGTTCGATGGCTTACCTTCTTATCATTATTAGTGCTTGAGGGATATAAATTGTACTAACCTGCGGGGAAGGCAAGAATGCGAGGTAAGCATCCGTGTGATGTGGTTAGGCCACCCGAGGCATATTTTCTTTCTAATAGGAGTTTAGGGGTTGAACTTGCTGAGACATTGTCTCATCCCGTTTGGGGAAAAACATTTCGGGACCCCGATGAAGAGCTGATGAGGAGGAGTCTAAGAAGGAGGACTCGGAGGTAAAACCTGAGGAGAAGGATTTGGAAGAAGAAGAAAATCCCGAGAGGGGTCAATAGTGGGTTTGGATGGGCTGAGAGTCTATCTTCTTTTGAGAATTCCTTTTGAAGTGAATAGTTATGAAGCGGTTTGTGTTTTGTATAAAAGTTTGGTTATAAGTTTCAATATGAAAAATATGGCCCTGCTTTTCTATCCCATCGTTTTATTGTCTGGGGATTTAAATTGCTTCCGCATGTGCTTAATAACTGAAGGGGTCGGCGATACATTGTCCTGGGATATCGCATTATAAAATCGACCAAGTGATAAGGATGTGTGCGTGCCTGAGGATCGGGGCGTGACATTATATTCCAGTGAAATACTCATGGGCGAGTGCTACCTTTCTACCAGAGGAGATGTGTCATGGGTTCTTGTTGCCCCTCCTAGAGATACTTTCGTGGACAAAAGGTCCCCCTCCACCGGAGCTTTTGGTGGGCATTCCAGGTCTCTTAAGATTTTGAGGGGATAGATTATGCGGCTTGCTTTAGATAGCTCCCTATGATATTCATGATGGCTAGGGTGTTGAAATAGTTTTTTAGAATGAAAAAAATGTGATTATTGGATACGAAAAGTAGTGATTGTAGACATGAAGAGAAGTGATGATTGATCATGAAAGATGCTGACGATGGGATAAAGTACTTATTCTCGGTAGATGTGTTGCTTGGTTGTCTATAAATACAGCCAAATCATACATTATTCAACATAATTGTTCAATAACAACAACCTTCTCTTCTTCATTACTCTCTTTTCTTCACAAAATTCCTCTTTTTACACAAAAGTTTAACAAATATTCAAGGTAAAATTCCAAGAGAGAAATTGAGTAATTGCTAAGTTCATTTCTATGTGGCTTTGATGTATATATTGAAGGTATATTTGTTTTAAAATTAGCAACAACAGCAACAGGAGTAAATAATTCCTTGAGATATATATCATCATCATGCATCAAAGAACTATGAACTACTGCTCCATCTTAATGAACAATCATATATCCCAACATAGGGAAGATGAAGCAGGTTGGGCTATCGGGTACATCTTTTGAGGCTAAGAAGCTGTGGACCATCGCTTGATCACTATGTGAAGGCACATAATAAAGAATTGATTAACCGCCAGTTAACTAAGCAAAAGGCTGTGCTGATCGCCAAGTTGATTGGATACGCAACTTAAGAGACGTCTGAGCCCGTCGTTTGATTCCTGCTTCTTCCTTGCCTTTCTCGGGGGATGCTTCTGTCCCAATCGTTTCAGATTTCATGGTGCTGGTCCTTCGACTTAAATGGAGCTGGCAATTCTCTTGTGGTGGGTGTTGGCCCTTGATTCCAACCGGTGATTGCATTTCATCTTTTTTTTTTTTTTTTTCGCCATAAAGAATTTCATTTTAAAAAGAACCTTTAAGAGAGTTGATATGGCGCTTTTGCGATGCTTTTGCATTGATGGTCGGGCGCCAATTCGGACATCTAACAGCTAGCTAACGATATTAGTGCCAAATCGGCAATTTCCATCCAGTAATCTTGTGAGACCTCACATCGAGCCAAACTGAGATTGAGGTACTTGATGGAAAAAGATAAAGCTTGGTTCCTGCGGTGTCAATGATCATGTTGGAATTCATGTCGGTGGAAGACGACTTACCTGATTTCAATGCGCAAACAGTAATTAGCCCCGGAATGAACGTTGAATTGCCGATGAATCACGAACAAAAACTATCTCACGTCGGTCTGGATGCGATTACGAGGAAAGCATCCGATTTTCACAGTGTAAATGCCGATCGTTCTTGCAAAAGTGAAATGGAATTCATTTTTCTTCTTTGATGGAAATGGAGAGAAAATTTGGTGTGAATGATCTGCCAACCAACCCAACGGTTGTGTTCGGGAGACTTTTATACGTCTCCCTTCGTACCCCTCTATTTGTGTTTTTCCATCGTAGCATATCAAGTCCAAATGGTGCGGTCCAATCGCACCCCATCATGGACGTACCAGCTAAAGTACTACATCTCCCACTCGAATATGATGGGCTTGATAGCGCTCTATCAAGAATATAAGGCATTCAACATTCATCAACTTTACAAAATAATTCATATTGGCAAATAAGCCATGCGGCCAGTGAGTATACCTACACTTAGGAGCTCAAATTATGCACCTGTTAGGGATGACATAATGCTTACAACCCTGAAAAGAAATAAACAATCGATGTCTCATAATGCCCCAGACATATTTTGTTACATCAGTTCAAGTATACCTATCCCTTAAAGGCTATACTTGACTATTCTTAAAAACACCATGTATTTACAATTACATCCGCAACCACATAGGGCGATATAATTGGTCGACCAGTAAATACATGTGATAGATGTAAAACAACAATAGTCTTCCTTCGCACTCATGTCTCTCTCGATTTCAGAACAACTGTTTTCCTAGACAGGTCCCATAGGCCATATCCATTCATGACCGCCCGTAACATGCTAAAGTAGCAACATTGATATTTCATTTTGAGAATATAGTCAGAAGTAACATAGGGCACAAAATTGAGGTAAAATACAAATTACCTCAAGGGCTCACACGATGAGTAAATATGGATAATTTTACTCATCTTCCCTTATTGATCGTACAATGCACATGTAGTATGAATTACATGCTATAGTAGATTACTCTTTCTATAAGAGCGTATGTCATTTATCAAATATATCCACTATACGGATCTTAGACGTGCCTCTCACGTACTCATGTTTAGCCCGAGTGCTATATCAGCTTGCTTTCTATAGCGCCCAATTAAGTACTCGCATCCGACATCTTACAAGCATACATGATTGTGGGACTATCATGTTCAATCTTGTTATAGACAAATCACAGACCTCATCTTGACTCAAATCAAGGCGACATATTTTATATACCAGACTTGCTCTTTAGCATTTATTTGTACATAACGTCTCATCCCAACGTGCTTTCTAAAGCACTTGAGGTGATTGCTCGTATGAGTGAGCTAATAATTGCCTGTTGACATACTTTTCAATAATATATGTGTGTTTGTGCTAGTCTCATAGTGGATTTGTACTTATTGATAAAGCATCAAATCACTAATAAACAAATAAGTACAATACATCTATTCACAAATACATAGACCAATAATCCTCTACAATAACAGATATCACATTCTACGTAATTCTAGCGACATCCTATGGGTCATGAATATGTCTCTAGGAATAGCCTTCGTAAATGGATCAACAACTATTATATTGGTTAAAATGTATTATAAGATCACTTCTTTCTGCGCTATAATATCTCTGATGAAGTTGTTCTTTATGTCAATATGTTTTGTCCTTCCATGATACTTGGGATCTTTCACATAGGCAATGGCTGCTTGACTATCGTAATAAACTATTATCGATCTTAGAACTTCAGTGACAGTAGCTAAATTTTCCAAGAAACGTTTTAGCCATACTGCTTCTTGCACTGCGGCAGAACATGTAATAAATTATGCCTTCATCGTAGACAAGGCCGTGCATGTCTGTTTCTTGCTATTCCAAGAAATCGCACCTCCATTAAGCAAGAACGCATATTTAGAAGTCGATTTACGCTCATCCAGGTCTCCACCCCAATTGGCATCTGAATAGCCTAATATGTGTAAATCATTCCCTTGGTAACAAAGTCGATAGTCCATAATACCCTTCAAGTATCTCAGGATCCTCTTCACTGCTTTTCAGTGTGCTTGACCGGGATTTGATTGATATCGGCTCACCAATCCCACGGCATAGCATATGTCGAGTCGAGTACACATCATAGCATACATCAAATTTCCGACTACACTAGCGTAAGGAACGGTTTCATCACTTTAATTTCTTCTGGAGTCTTAGGACACATCTCAGTATTTAGGCCTTCACCTTGCATGACAGGAGCATCAATGGGATTACAGTGCTGCATATTGAAACGCTTAAGAATCTTCATAATATAAGACTCTTATGATAAAGTAAGGAGTTTCCTCGATCGATCTCTTTCGATCTTAACTCCTAATATATAAGCAGCTTCTCACATGTCATTCATCTCAAAATTGGAGGACAACCATTCTTTTATGGTGATAACCAAAATCTTGTCATTTACAGCCAACAAAATATCGTCCACATAAAGTGATAAAATCACAAATTTATCTTTGGACCGCTTAACATATACACAGTGATCTTCTTCGATCATTGTGAAACCAAAAGTTATTATTGCTCGATGAAAACGAAGATACCACTGTCTAGATGATTGCTTAAGGCCATATATTGAACGATGAAACTTGCAAACTTTATGCTCTTGACCTTTAGCTATGAAACCTATTGGTTATTTCATATAGATTTTCTCATCTAATTCTCCATTGAGAAATGCCGTCTTTACATCCATTTGATGTAATTTAAGGTCCAAATGTGCAACGATAGCTAGAATAAGGCGTATTGAGGCAAACCTTACAACTGGTGAAAAAGTTTTCTCATAGTCTATACCCTCTTGTTGAGTGTAACCTTTTGCCACAAGGCGAGCCTTATACCTTTCAATGGATCCATCCGCCTTACGCTTAATCTTGAAGACCCATTTGTTTCCAATGGCCTTACGATTGGGTGGTAGATCAACTAAGTCCCAGACATGATTTGCCCTCATTGACTCCATCTCATCTTCCAAAATTTTTCTCCATTCTTCCTTATCAGAGGACGAGAGAGCCTCTTGAACAGTTTTAGGCTCGACATCGTCATTTTGAGCAATCATAAATGCTTCCACTTCAATTTCAAAACGACGACGGGGAATACTTTTACAATTACTTTTACACAACTGAATTTCTCTTGAATTCAAAAATTCATCAGGCGATGCAACACTCCCACTAAGTCTTGTGTGTTGAGGTAAATCTTCATTTCCCTCTACAACATTAGTGGGTGTGTTATCAGGATCTTCCATCTCATATAATTGGAAGTCCTAATCAATCTCACCTCTATTAGGAAAATCGTTTTCCAAGAACGTAACATCTCGTGACTCCATTTCGGTCACACTTCCATCAGCTTGTTCACTTATGAACACGTACCCTTTGGAGTGTTTGGAATATCTTATAAAGATACATTTCTTCCCTTTATGACCTAATTTGCCATGTTTATGGGAAGAATCATGAACATAAGCTACACATCCCCATGGACGTAGACTACTCAAGTCTGGTTTCCTACCAGTCCATAATTCATAAGGGGTGGAAGTAACCAATTTTGATGGCACATAGTTAAGTATATAGGCAGCAGTCAATAACGCATCTCCCCAATAGGAGATAGGTAAATTTTCTTGCGCCATCATAGACCTAACCATTTCCAATAGGATTCTATTCCTTCTCTCAGCTACCCCATTTTGTTGTGGAGTACCAGGAATAGTCAATTGTCGTACAATTCCTTTTTCATCACAAAGAGCCTTGAATTGCTTCGATAGATACTCACGTCCACGATCGATTTTCAATGCCTTTATTGTTTTGTTCAACTGATTCTCTACCATCGCTATATATCGTCTAAAGCAGTCTAAGGCTTCTGACTTATGGGAGATCAGAAAGACATAACCGAAACGTGTGAAGTCATCTATGAAAGTGATGAAATATGAGGCTCCATACCTCGCCCTCATATTCAAAAGATCATAAATGTTAGAATGTATGAAATGCAATGGAAATTCAGCTCTAGTCCATTTACCAAATGGTTTTCTAGTTGCTTTTCCCGCTAGACAATGTTCACATACGGATAGACTAACATTAGTGAGTGACCCTAAAATGCTTTATCTAGCTAATCTTTGCATTCTTTGCAATCCAATGTGACCTAATCTAGCATGCCAAGTGTTTGCATCAATCTCAACGTTATTAAAAGATGCAATTAAAGAAAATCAATAATCAACATTAACATTGTACTGATCATAGTCAATGTCTAACACCATAAAACCATTCGATACATGACCTGAACTATAATAAACTATTCCATACAAAATGTTAACACAATCACCATGGAAATTCAATACATAACCTAAGCTAAGAAGAACAACTACAAAGACCAAGTTTCGTCGAATATCTAGAGCATGAAGGACATCATGCAGGAATAGGTTTCGACCACTACGTAAGATTAATTTACATGTGCCGATATCCTTCACTTCAACTCTTGAGTTATTCCCAACATATATCCATCTTCTTACATGCGGTATCTGACGATACTCCATAAATGCTTCTCGGTCTCTAGCTACATGGTCTGTTGCTCCTGAGTCTATAGTCCACATTGGATGAGATTCAGTAAGCATTACAGTACTAGAAACAAAAGTATTACTCAAAGTAATGGAGTAATATGGTACCTTTTTCGGCTCAGTGCATTCAATAGCAAAGTGACCCATCTTGCCACAATTGTGGCACTTCATCTTGGCCTTGTCCTTCTTCCCACCACGCTTTTTGCGTCGGAAGGTCTTAGCCCTCTTAGGTCCCTAATCAGTCATCTTCTCTTTGTTGTTGAACTGAAGATTCCTTTTACGCTTGAAGCCTGAAGCCTTGCGCGAACTCGATTCAGCAACATAAGCATGGGTAGAGGATCTTGCAGCCTCTAGGCGCTCATCCTCTAATTCCAAATGATGCGCAATATCATCAAAAGTGACGATGTTCTCATTATGCGTCATATTGATCTTCATATGTTCCCAATTATCAGGAGAGATCTTATAACAGCCTGAACTTGCTGTTCATTAGTAAGGGAGTGACCTGCCGACTTCAGCTCATGAATCATGTTTGACATCTCCCAAAGATGCTGCCTCATCGTTACATTTGGGCGCTTTCGGAATGTGTCAAACTTGATGGTGAGTCTCCTCAGCTTAGTGGCAGATGTACCCCCAAACTTATCTTTCAGGGCAACCCACATAGCTTGAGCTTTGTCATAACTCTCAAACTCGCACATGAGATCATCTTGCATACAGCTCAGCAACGTGATGCGAGCAATGCTATTTTTCTTTTTCCAAGCTTGATAAGCTTTCAGATCTCTCTTGTGTTGAGCTGAAGTTCCATGCTCAGGTTCATCCATGGTATGGTTGAGGGTTTCCAAAACCTATTGCTCCTCAAGGATGTACTAAACATTTTGGTGCCAAATATCATAATTGTCACCGTTAAGCTTTTCACCCTTATTGAGGTTAGCCATAATGGTCTTGGATGTCGATGCCATAATCAATTGCTATTACACATTGACATAATAAACGCATAATCAATACTAGCACACTTTACATAATAACACACATATTTAATTTGCAGCAAAGACAAACTGAATTAATGATAATTTAACAAAAGACACAAAAGCAAAAGTTCACTATGTTCCCAATCAACTTCTATGTACAATTGTCATATTATCATTAATTAGTTTAATTTGCGCAAATTTTAAGTTCTAGGTGAGAACTCCTTTCAATTCTACTAACCTACGAACTCCCACTAGGAAAAATAATTACATGACCTTATATAATTTCTACATTTTTCCTTAACACAAAAAACATAACATGATAATAACCAACGTATAAACAACAATCATGCTTCAACTATAATCAAAATTGCAATTCAACATGTAATGGATTTCCTATCATTGTTTAAATTTTCTATCAACTAGAAAATTGCAAGTATATTAAAATATATATATCATATTATTGAACCAAGCTCTACACAGCATATATAACATCATTTGCACACAAGCTAGTTATTGTATTTCCTAAATCATAAGAAAATACAAGTTACAAATGAATAAACTGCATTAAATCCCAAAAAAATACGCATACATAGGGTTTCCTACGCATTTTCATACATTTATAAAATTCAAAAGTATAAAATAATTATACCATTGCGTAGAGAATATTCATACGAACCAAACGCCGCTGACCATGCTCCAATCGGAGCCTGCACGTGCCCCCACGCGCTGTCTGAGTGCGCGACGCGTGTGACGCACGTGCTAGTGAGCCAAACGGCTCCTGGTCGGTCCGACCGATGACTGGTCCGACCGGTGAACGGTTCGACCCGGTTTGACCACCGGACCGGTTGACTGGTCAACGGTCAGGTCGGGTCGGGTCAACCGGGTCGGATCTTGGGTCGGTTCGGCTGTCGGGTCGAGTCAGGTTGCCGGTCGGGTCGGGTCGCCGGCCGGGGACCGGTCGGCCAACTATCACCGGCGCTGACGTCATCGATGCCGTCATCCCAACGGTTACCGACCGTTGGGTGACGTCATGGTGACGTCATCATGCGCCGGTTCACCGACCGGCGGGTGACAGCACCTACCGGTTCGGCCGACCGGCGCGTGTGGCACACACGTTGGCTTCGCTAGCGCTTCAGGCGCGTGGAGCCCACGTGCAGTGGCTTCTGGCCACGTGTGTGGGCGCGTCCGGCGTCTTCTGGAGGCGCTCGACCCATCGCCGGACTCGTCTCGACGAGATCTTTCACCTTGTATATTCAAAAATTAATTTTGATTAAAAAATTATTTCAAAAAATGGCCAAAACTGTACGGATGCACGCAACCCCGAACCCGTTCTTCGCTTCGGTTCAATTTCGCGTTTTTTATATGGTAATTCCGACTATCGAGATCCAAACAATGTAGATGTCATGCTCTTGATCTCAATATCAAATGGTAAATGAGAAAACTCGGTGAAAAACAAGGTAGAAATCACGATCGGGCTTTGATACCAATGTCGGAATTCATGTCGGCGAAAGATGACTTACCTGATTCCAATGCGCAAACAACAATTAGCCCCATAACGAATGTTGAATTGCCGATGAATCACGAACAAAAACTATCTCACTTCGGTTTGGATGCGATTACGAGGAAAGCATCCGATTTCCACGATATAAATGCCGATCGTTCTTGCAAAAGTGAAATGGAATTCCTTTTTCTTCTTTGATGGAAATTGAGAGAAAATTTAGCGCGGATGATTTGCCAACCAACCCAACGGTTGTGTTCGGGAGACTTTTATACGTCTCCCTTCGTACCGCTCCATTTGTGTCTTTCCATTGTAGCATATCAAGTCCAAATGGTGCGGTCTAATCGCACCCCATCATGGACGTACCAGCTAAAGTACTACAGATCACGAGTCACGTGTCTTAGAACTCAATATCAGAATTTCTTCCACTTTCTTGTTCCAGAATCCATTAATGAAACTACTTTTATGAGCCTTAACCTACCCATTTACTTATCCCGAATTGCGAATTAAGTTGTCATCAATCATTACCGACAAAACCAAGAACTTTGTCATGATTTGCTTGTACTTAATTGAGAACTGTTGGAGATATGCCAGGATCGGACTTGAAATCGTGATCGGATCGAGAAGGTTGTGATGATATCAATCCAGGATTGCGGGCAATTATAATTGATAGATTATATCAATCCAAGATTGGATTTGATTCAACGTGTCTTCATTTATCTTTTCCAGTTAAACATTCATTGTACTATAAATAGGAGCTTGTATAATGTAAAATATACGACTGAATATACAGAAATTATAAGTCGTTCCTCACCTTCTTGGCCTATTCCTCAAACTCTGACAAGAACCAGAAGATCAGTTATCCTGAGGACAACAATTTGAAGAAGAGTGAAACAGGGTTCTATCGCAAGCACTGTAACAGGAGCCAGAAAAAAAAAAAAAAAAAAAAACAACCCTCAAGCCTTTATGAGTTCAATGAAGCTCTCCAGATTCTTCAAAGATGACCCTCCTTCACTCACACTCTTCCTGGCCATCTCCTTCATCCTCTGACAATTTGCCTTTATCTCATCACTCCCAAGAACTGCTAGTATCTTTGTCCTCACTTCATGCCTAGTTATCACTCCATTTTCATCGCCATCCACTCCTAGACCCACCCTCCACACATCACATACGAAGCTCCTGTTCAGCCGCTGATCTGCGAAGTACGGCCTACATAGAAGTGGGACCCCATTTCTCAGGCCTTCCAGTGTAGAATTCCACCCACAGTGAGTGAAGAAGCACGCCACCGAAGGGTGTGCTAGGACCTCCTCTTGTGGTGCCCACTGGATCACCTTCCCATGATTCCTCACCCTTTGGAGGAACGTGCCGTGGAACTTGTTGACTGGCGCATCAGTCATGTCTGGGCGTACGACCCACAGGAACGGTCGGCCGATCTGCTCGAGGCCGTGGGCAAGCTCATAGAATTGGTCTGGGCTGAAGATTGTTGTGCTTCCAAAGGCTACATAGATGACTGACTGGGGTGGATGCTGGTCCAGCCAGTTCGAGCAAGTCGAATCCTCGTTCCACAGGCTTCCTCTGCGATGGAGTAATCGGGTGCTCGCTAATAATGGACCAACTGGGAGAATTCCGGGAATAATTCCACAAGCCGATGCCTCAAGTTCATGGAACGAATTGCAAAGATATGAGGTTGAATATGTGCTGTGATGGACGATGGTCGACGCGCAGTTGAATAATACTTTCTGCACCGTCGGGTCTTCAGGGAAAGTCCAGGTGAGGTCATCGCTCTTATATGAGGGAAGGTCCTTCGATATTGAGATCGCATCATTCTTCAGAGCAATGCCTGCATGAATTTTTTAGGCGAAATTAGATTATCTTTTAGACTACCTGTTCCTACAAGAACATAAGCTAATTGCACGATTCTTTAATGTGCCCCCTGCCAATAAAGCAATCGAGAGAGAGAGAGAGTACACGTGTTAAGGCCTCTCTAGATTTGACTGTTCATGGGTTCTGGCTCTGGGTCCTTACCCTCGTTGTCTATGACTCCACCCTCAAATCAGTTTTCGAATATGAAGTGTCAAGGCCAGAGACGAAACTGAGCCGGGGCAAAATCCGGCTCGCTTGATACCCATCCTTTCGGCAACTTCCAGTGCCCATCCGGCAGTAAGGTCTGCAATTACAAAGTTGATCTGCTCATCTTCATTGCCCTTTGACTGCTGCTTCACTTTCTCAATGAACTCCTGCAAATAACCTGGCATCACTCTTGATATGCTCTCCACCAGCTTCTCCCAGTCCTTGCGCTCCTCGTCAGTCTCGAGCCCATCTGGAAATGCAACGAAATCAATCGGATTCGATCCATCATCTAGCTGGTTTGCGGCCATCACTCGCTCATGAACAGACTCAGTGTTCACAACGGTAACCTTGATGCCATGATCAGCAATACAGTGGGACAGTTTCAGGAGAGGAGTGACATGACCTTGTGCAGGAAATGGTATACATAGGACATGTTTTAGCTCTGCCATTGTTGACAACAAATGAGGGACAGTTCCTTCGCACGCTTTCTACTCTGGGCTTCTTAAAGCTCGGATTCGACCGTAATTGTCTCGTTATGAAGTGACTCGAGGGACTTTGGTACTAGGCTTTCTGGTGAGCGAGATCCACACGGAACTTGTTATTAAAGCAATCAATTTAGTATTTTGGCAGCAATTAAACTACATCCTTAAGTCGTTCTGACTTCGTGAGCTATCAGCTCCACAATTGTCGATAGCCCCACTAAAGATGATGATGTTCATTAGGTTTTAAAATAATCGAGGAATGGGACCACATATAGTCATTAGGTTTGGAATAGCTGGAAGTCCACTCTCTAAGAAATGATACAGATGAACTACAAATTCTACAAATGAGTACAAAAATCATGTGATAGATAAATAATTCCATCCACCATAAATGTAAGCAACATTGACCAAGAATGAGCAAGTATTTCATGTGGCTAATGCATCAACTAACGTCAAATCTGCTGAGCGAGATCCACACGGTACGCATTACTAAAGCAATCAATTTAATATTTTGGCAGCAATTGAGCTACATCCTTAAGTGGTTCCGACTTTGTGAGCTATTGGCTCCACAATTGTCGAGTTGATGATGTTCATTAGATTTAAAAATAATTGAAGAATGGGGCCACATATAGTCATTAGGTTTGGAAAAGTTGGAAGTCCACGCTTTAGGAAATGTTACAGATGAACCACAAATTCTACAAACGAGTACAAACATCTTGTGAAAGATGAATAATTCCATGGACCATAAACGTAAGTAACATTGACCAGCAATGAGCAAGTATTTCATGTGGCTAATGCGTCAACTAACCTCAATCTTCTCTTTCTTCTTCTTCTTCTTCTTCTTCTTTCCTCTTTTCTTCTAATGCCCGAACGTGGGCTTTCCTTTCCTTTTTATCTTTTCTCCTTTTTGTTTTCTTTTTATTTCTTTATTTAAAGTGGGCCCACCACCTTTTCTTTGGCTTCTTCAAAAATCTCTAATATTACATATATAGCCTACTTTGAGAGAGCAAGAAAATGAACAGGTCGTGAGAAAAGAAATCCAAATGGTGCTCAAAGCAATTACGAAACGCATATAACTGGTGAACCTATTACCGAAACCTCTTCTACCCAGAAGGAGGTCTACCTAGGTTCACAGAAAGTTGCAGAGCGAGAGGCAGCATGTTGAAGCACAAGCACTATAGAAGTGGATACGAAGCCAACCAGAGGAGACTCAATGGTTCATTGTGGAGCCATTGGCAGAAGAACTGGCTCAGGTGAGTCTTGACCATATAATGGTGGTGTAAGAAAGCCCAAAACTGAAGCTGAACAGGTCATGAAGGGGAAAGATGCAAGATGGCCAAGCCATGAGCATTGAATTTGAGCAGAAGTAGATGATCATCCCAGGAGGAGGCTTAGTGACTCTACGCTGCATCAAGACCCTACATATGGCAGCGTTGCTGTTCAATTACCTGTTCGTTGTAACAGTGGATTGATATCTTGTAGTTTCCCAAGACAGATTCGTGAGGCAAAATCCACAGTCGGAGCACATCGAGTCCTCTTCTCACTGCGCATATCATCAAGCAAGTCTTGCGGGCAGAGGAGGTGGAATGTCTTCTCAGTGTGGGAGAGGAATTCGTCCACAAGAGTGGACATAGCGCAGCTCCCATGACTTCAGGAAGATCTCTTCTCAAATCAGTTGCTCGAGGCCGTGGGCAAGCTCATAGAATTGGTCCGGGCTGAAGATTGTTGTGCTTCCAAAGGCTACATAGATGACTGACGGGGTGGATGCTGGTCCAGCCAGTTCGAGCAAGTCGAATCCTCGTTCCACAGGCTTCCTCGCGATGGAGTAATCGGGTGCTCGCTAATAATGGACCAACTGGGAGAACTCCGGGAATAATTCCACAAGCCGATGCCTCGAGTTCATGGAACGAATTGCAAAGATATGAGGTTGAATATGTGCTGTGATGGACAATAGTCGACGCCCAGTTAAATATTAAGGGTGCGTTTGTTTGCGTTTCTGTTTAAAAATTATTCCAGGGAACAGAAATAGAAAAAAGTGTTTCTGTTCTAGGGAACAATTTTTGAACAAAAAAACACGTTTGGTAAATTTGTATAATTTTTTTATTTCTTTTATTTTTTCTATTTTTTTCTTATTTTTCCTTTTTTCTTTTTTCTTCTTTTGGCCGGTCGCCGGCCTCGGCCATGGCCGGCGACCGGCCGACGAGGGCCGGCGGCCTCGCCTTGGCTGGGCAAGCTCGAGCTCGCCCAGATCCGGCGAGGCCGAGCTCGCCCAGTGGCCGGCAAGCCTCGCCGTGGCTGGGCGAGGCCGCCGGCCCTCGTCGGCTGGTCGTTGGCCATGGCTGAGGCCGACGACCGGCGAAAGAAAAAAGAAAGAAAATAAGAAGAAAATAAAAAAGTGTTTCCAATTTGTTTCAGAAATAAGAAACACAAAATTTGTGTTTCTTATTTGTGTTTCTTTTTTGTTCCTGGGAACAAAGAACAAAAAAGGAACATAAACGCACCCAAATGCGTTGTTTCCTTTTGTTCCAAGGAACAAAAAAAAACAGAAAAAGTGTTCAAAAACAAAAAAAAGAAACACAAACAAACAGGCCCTTACTTTCTGCACCGTCAGGTCTCCAGTGAAAGTCCAGGTTAGGTCATCGCTCTTATATGAGGGAAGGTCCTTCGATATTGAGATCGCATCATTCTTCGAGCACCGCCCGCATGAATTTTTAGGCGAAATTAGATTATCTTTTAGACTACCTGTTCCTACAAGCACATAAGCTAATTGCATGATCCTTTAATGTGCCCCCGCCAATAAAGCAATCGAGAGAGAGAGAGAGAGAGAGTACACTTATTAAGGCTTCTAGATTTGACTGTTCATGGGTTCCGCTCGGGGTCCTTACCCTCGTTGTCTATGACTCCACCCTCAATCAGCTTTCGAATATGAGGTATCAAGGCCGGAGACGAAACCGAGGCGGCCCAAAATCCAGCTCGCTTGATGCCCATCCTTTCGGCAACTTCCAAAGGCCCATCCGGCAAGAAGGTCCGCAATTACAAAGTTGATCCGCTCATCTTCATTGCCCTTTGACCGCCGCTTCACTTTCTCAATGAACTCCCGCAAATAACCCGGCATCACTCTTGATATGCTCTCCACCAGCCTTCTCCAGCCCTTGCGCTCCTCGCGCCTCGAGCCCATCTGGAAATGCAACGAAATCAATCGGATTCGATCCATCATCTAGCTGGTTTGCGGCCATCACTTGCGCATGAACAGACTCGGTGTTCACAACGGTAACCTTGATGCCATGAGCAGCAATACAGTGGGACAGCTTCAGGAGAGGAGTGACATGACCTTGTAAAGGAAATCATATACATAGGACATGTTTTAGCTATGCCATTGTTGACAACAAATGAGGGACAGTTCCTTCGCACGCTTTCTACTGGCTTCCTGAAGTTCAGATTCGACTGTAATTGTCTCGTTATGAAGTGACTCTGAGGGACTTTGGTACTAGGCTTTCTGGTGAGCGAGATCCACACGGAACTTGTTACTAAAGCAATCAATTTAGTATTTTGGCAGCAATTAAACTACAACCTTAAGTCGTTCTGACTTCGTGAGCTATCAGCTCCACAATTGTCGATAGCCCCACTAAAGATGATGATGTTCGTTAGGTTTTAAAATAATCGAGGAATGGGACCACATATAGTCATTAGGTTTGGAATAGCTGGAAGTCCACTCTCTAAGGAATGACACTAAAGATGTTGATGATGTTCATTAGGTTTTAAAATAATCGAGGAATGGGACCACATATAGTCATTAGGTTTGGAATAGCTGGAAGTCCACTCTCTAAGAAATGACACTAAAGATGTTGATGATGTTCATTAGGTTTTAAAATAATCGGGAATGGGACCACATATAGTCATTAGGTTTGGAATAGCTGGAAGTCCACTCTCTAAGAAATGACACAAAAGATGTTGATGATGTTCATTAGGTTTTAAAATAATCGAGGATTGGGACCACATATAGTCATTAGGTTTGGAATAGCTGGAAGTCCACTCTCTAAGAAATGATACAGATGAACCACAAATTCTACAAATGAGTATAAAATTCATGTGGTAGATAAATAATTCCATGCACCATAAATGTAAGCAACATTGACCAAGAACAAGCAAGTATTTCATGTGGCTAATGCATCAACTAACCCGTCAAATCTTGAGCAAGATCCACACGGAACCCATTACTAAAGCAATCAATTTAATATTTCGGCAGCAATTGAGCTACATCCTTAAGTGGTTCCGACTTTGTGAGCTATCAGCTCCACAATTGTCCAGTTGATGATGTTCATTAGATTTAAAAATAATTGAAGAATGGGGACACATATAGTCATCAGGTTTGGAAAAGTTGGAAGTCCACACTTTAGGAAATGTTAAAGATGAACCACAAATTCCACAAACGAGTACAAACATCTTGTGAAAGATGAATAATTCCATGGACCATAAATGTAAGTAACATTGACCAACAATGAGCAAGTATTTCATGTAGCTAATGCATCAACTAACCTCAATCATGCTGTCAAATTTGCTGAGCGAGATCCACACGGAACTCATTACTAAAGCAATCAATTTAGTATTTTGGTAACAATTGAGCTACATCTTTAAGTCGTTTCGACTTCATGAGCTATTTGTCACGCCCTGATTCTCGAACGTATGCACATCCCTCATCTTTGGTCGATTTTAGAATGCGATATCCTAGGACGTATCGCCGACCCTTTTTTTTTTTATGTGCACATGTGAAAGCAATTATAATCCCCAGAAAATAAAACAATGGGATAGAAAAGTAAGACCATATTTTTCATATTGAGATTCACAACCAACTTTTATAGAACCACACCTCAAAGTATTTTACCATACTATTCACAAAGGTCTAGTCTCACACTCAATCACCTATAAACAGGGTTCATAAGGAGGATGGGATCACACTCCTCATCTAGGTTGTACTCGAGATCATCATCAGGGTTCTTCTCCAGGTACTTCTCTTCGGGTTCTTTCTCCTCAGGCTCTTTATCAGGGTCTTGAAATGTTGTCCCACAACTAGGATGAAACTACGTCTTAGCAAGTTCTACCCCCTAAGACCCGATTAGTAAACCAATACACTATCTAGGCTACCTATGCACGTGTTCTACCCCCTAAGACTCAATTAGTAAACCAATACACTATCTAGGTTGCCTATGCACGCACGGGTCAGATGACTTACCTTGGCCTCAGATTCCACCTCATATTAGCACAGTTCAATAGGCACCCAAGCAATCATATCATAGATCGATATCTCGATCAATCAACCTAGTCGATTTAATGTCAATCGGACCATTCATCGGTCATTTCAATTCAATCGATCAATTCACGACATCAGATCAAAGCAATGATCAATGACCTAGTCGATTACATGTCATCTCGACTCTTTCTTGGTCGACTCATGTCATACTATCTATAAAGTCCATTCATATCAAGACTACTCACTGCTAAGCTAATAAATAGATAGTATAGCTCGCTTCTGAGATGATTGGGTATACTACTCTCTGCTAAGCTGCCATATCGCCTTTAGGCTAATATAGTATACCGACAACGCTCAATATAAGCTTATAAGGTATACTGCTCTCTGCTAAGCTGCCATATCGCCCTTAGGCTGATATAGTATACCGACATATTCCATCAAAACTAATAAGGTATATTGCTCTCTACTAAGCTGACATATTGCCCGTATGCTGATATAGTATACTGGTATACCGCTCTCTGCTAAGCTGACATATCGCCCATAGGTTGATATAATATATCATCTCAATCATACAATCAATTCCATATATTTATCATTCTTGATAAAGTAGCCGTGTGTGGGGACACGATCGGTCTTAGCCAAAATATAATATTTTCCTTTCCATAACTCCCACATTTTTTGTAGTCCACTCAAATATTGTTGCATTATCAACCGATGCCTAGTTATTTTTCAATTAATAACCAATGATTATCCAATTAAAGAATAATTCCCACTTTCACAAATAATTCAATTCAGCATGAAATAGAGCTCAATTAAATAAACAGACTGTGCCATGACAATCAGCATAAAATTCTAGTCGTCGGCTATCTTTGCCTAATTTTCGGAAAAATAAATAAATAATTAAATTAATTTCGAAAATTAATAATTAAATACTAAAAAATCCAATTTAGGCCCGTAATGCCTAATTGAAGCCCAATAAGGGTCGGGAAAAATCACGAGATGCATTCAATAAATAGTAGACTATATCTACTTGCTAATTTCACAATCAAAATGTCTAATATGCATCACATTTAATTAATAATCATTAATCTACTCTAATCTAATCACCTAATTGCAATTAATTAAATATTTAAGCATAATTAGCAAATTAAGAAAGCATTAGTAAGCAAAACTTACTTGATTTGTGAAGACCTGAACACCGCGACGGCGGCCAAACTTGGGCTCGCGACAACACCAACGAGCTTGGACCGGGCCCAAGGCTTGCAAGCCCATAGCAAATGCTAGGCTTAGACTGAACGGGCTTGAGCCTGCTGAAAATGGACTGAACCAAGTGGGCTTTACTAGGCTGAATTGCTGGCTTCTCGGGCTTATCCACGAAGAAGCTAGGCCCATAAAATTCGTTGGGCTGATCGTAGGCTGAAGACTGCTGGAGATTGGGTTGTTGCAGGCTTCGGTGAATCATTTGGGCTGAGTCCACGAAATGATCGAGCACAGACGGAAGGAGTTGTTGTCTTCGTTGCTGGCGGAAGAGGTTGGTTGCGGGCGAAGGAAATGAAAGAATCGGTGGAGACTTCAATGTGGAGAGGGATCGGTGGAGAGAGGTCAATCGTTGGACTTTAACGTAGAAGGAAGCTAACCCCGCAAATGAAGACATGGGCGTGCAAAGCAGTGTGGGCTTCGGTGGAAGAGAGGGGTGAGGTGGATGGAGGACATGAGGCATGCGTGTCTTCGGTAGGTGTTGGGCGGTGAAAGGAAGAGGGCATGCAGCCGAGATTGAAGGAGGACGGGCTGCCAGACTTCGAAGGGAAATTGAAAGTGAAGCAAAAGCAAGACTTGGCTGTGAGAGGAGGAACTCGGGCGCACGAAAGAGAGAGGAAAGCGGGCTGGCATGCGTGAGGAGGAAGTTGCCGAAGGAGGGAAGAAAGTCAACAATCCATATCCATTCAATTAAGGCCTTGTCTCCCTAGGCTTGCATAAATATCACCATGTTCCCTATATTACTTTCTTGCTCAATAATACCAGAATCAAAACCACAAATTATCCAATTTTTGAAGCCAAAGTTGCTGCCCATGCCTAATTCCGAATTCTTCAATTTAATGTCCAAATTTGATGTACAAAAAGCCCACATAATTTTTACAAGTGCTTCTCATCAAATAGCTCGGCTTGCAAGTCCAAATTTCCTTTAATTTTATCGTCTAAATTTCCGCTAATGTTCCACAACGTCCGAAACGATTTTTCGTAAAAATCTCGAAATCTCTGAAAATCTTCCGAGACTGAGTCGACATTCCAAGAATAGATCATGACATGACGGAACTTTCAATTTCTGAAATCGGATTTAAATTCACGGTTAATTTTCACTCACGCGTTTTTAGCGTAACCTAGGCTACCGGGTAGTTTTCAGAGAGTTTTAGTGCAAATGACCCGTGGTCGATTTGCTTCGAGCCACAATGAACCCACTCGACCCATTGGCAACTCTTGGTTGCCGTGAAAATCTCGATTATTCAAATACGAACACGGGGTACCAAAACAATAAGAAAATCAGTCTAGTGTCGGCCGACGAGAATTTTTCAATTTAGTGGTGTCACTCACGATTAGCCACACATCTCAATCGAACTGACCTATCTCTGATTTCAAATCGATTTATATCTGTGACATAATGACCTCTAGACACGGTCGAGAAACTCATTCCTGGTCGAATTCTCAAGTCTATTTGCCTTATAATTCTTAATGGATTTTCCTAATAGTCTAGTTATCTCGAGAGTGATCAGCTCTGAGAATAGCCCTATAGGCACATAAATGAAATGCTCGATTTATCCATTAGAAAACAGGATTAAAAATCTGGGATGTCACACTATTAGGTCCACAATTGTCGATAGCCCTACTAAAGATGTTGATTATGGTCATTAAGTTTAAAAATAATTGAGGAATGGGGCCACATATAGTCATTAGGTTTGGAATAGTTGGAAGTCCACTCTCTAGGAAATGGTAAAGATGAACCATAAATTCCATAAATGAGTACAATCATCTTTTGATGGATGAATAACTCCATGGACCATAAATGTTAGGAACATTGACTGGCAACGAATGAGTATTTCATGTGGCTAATGGGTCGACTAACCTCAATCAGGCCGCTAAATCTGCTAAGGGAGATCCACGCGGAACCTATTACTAAAGCAATCAATTTAGTATTTTGACAGCAATTGAGCTACTTTTTTAAGTCGTTCCAACTTCATGAGCCATCAGCTCCATTGGATAAGGAAGTTGACCCTTGTCCTACACCACTGCTCTGTACATGTGGAACATAATAGTGTGTGGAAGAAAAAACTTTTTCCCAGCATCAATGGCATACATTAGCTTTACCTCCGAGTTTGAAATGTCGGTCTTTGAAGTAGATTTTGGCCTGAGGCAGTTAATCACAATCTTGTGAAGTAGAATGTTGAACACACTCATCCTCAAATAGGAAATCTTTCCCTCTGTCCTTCTATCATTAACAAGCTCTAACATTGCACGAGTAATAGACACATTGATAGGTTGATATCTCCCTCTTTCAACCCCAATCACATTAGCCAACATATCTACGTCCACCACATAGTCCTGATCTCGGGCACTAAAAGAGAATCTTTCGCATCCAAGAAATTGAGATTCAAATAGAAATAAGCAGTGAGTTCAGCATAGACTTTTGTAGATTCAGAACAAAACTGTTCAAGTTGAAGAAGACTGAATTTTTCCCGCAAATTAACGTTCACAGAGTCAAGAAAATCAAAATCCACACTTCTAGGGTTTATCACCCCACACTTCAACAACTTAGAGTATAGATGCTTGTGTTCCTCTGATCGAAACAAGTCTGTCCTTTTGCTCTGAATTTTTGCCGCAACACCCATTCTCGGTTTAAACTGACTGTACAACTTGTCATCATCATTCCCATATGGTTGATTCAGCCCTCCAACATGTGGATCGCTTGGGATATTTGCCATTGCCTCTTCTGCCGACCCCGCAGGGGCAATTCCCAACCGTTCCATTGTGCATAAAAAGAAGGTTTCATTTTTATACCCTTTGTCTTTCAGAAATTCATCAATGTAGTTCAAAGGAGTTCCACCCCTTTTCAAAGCACAATAAAGCTTGTGGGTAAAAGAGGGCTTAAAAGTTCTTACGGGTTTTGCATCTTCGATTATTTATTCCTCTTCCTGATGAGCAACATCCTGAGGTCTAGATGGAGGAGATGGACACTGCTGAGAATGTTGTGGGCTCTGCTGCTAACTAGGAGACTCTTCTTCCTCGGTGAGATCAAAGTGCGTAGGCCCCTCACGCATTTGCTGCGGTCCCCTGTTCGCGATCCTCGAAGACTTCCTTTGAGACGACATCTTTCACAGCCTTTGAAAGATTCCAAACTTGTTTTCCCAAGAAAGATGACAACTTTTTGAAGATTAAACAAGAGAAGAATACAGAAGTGGAAGATCGATACTTTTTAGGATTTTTGTAGTAAAACGAAGAGGAACTGACAGTATATAGGACAGTTGAAGAGAGGCATACAAAACGTCGTAAAAGAAAGTATAAAGATGCTTTTTAAAAACAACTGCCTTTTTCAAAAAATTAGATAACTGTCATTTAAAAATAACTCATTTTTCAAAAAGGAAAGATTACAATAATCACGGAAATTGAAAATAGCAAAAATCAATTATGGATAGATGATCGTACATTTTCGAGATTTAACCCGAGAGAGAATAAAATAACTTACAAAAAAAATCTTAATTGTCTAAGTCTCGAGAGTCTCTTAGACTTTTACTTCTTCAAACCTTAAGATGTTGAGTCTGGAACGAATAACTTCAAATTGATTTTTCTCCAAAGGCTTTGTAAATATATCCACCAATTGATTCTTTGAGTCAACAAACTGAATCGAAACTTCTCCATTTTGAACGTGATCTCTAATGAAGTGATGTCGAATCTCTATATGTTTTACTCTTGAGTGAAGAATTGGATTCTTGGTGAGATTGATTGCGCTGGTGTTGTCACACTTAATCTCTGTGCATGAATCTTCAATTCCAAAGTCTCTTAACTGTTGTTTTATCCACAGAATTTGTGAAGAACAACTTCCAAGAACTACATACTCTGCTTCTGCTATAGAAAGAGCTATTGTATTTTGCTTCCTTGAAAACCAAGACACTGTCCTGCTTCCAAGTAGTTGACAGGTACTCGAGGTACTCTTTCTATTAACTCTACATCCGGCTAGGTCTACGTCTGAGTATTTAAGAAGAGTAAAGTCTCCATTTTTAGGATACCAAAGACCAAATTTGAAGTTGAGGCAATGCATTTGATAATATGCTTTGCAGCACTTAGATGAGATTCTTTAGGGTCTGCTTGAAATCTGGCACAAATGCAAACATTAAACAAAACGTCAGGTCTAGAAGCAGTAAGATAAAGAAGTGAACCAATGATACTCCTGTATAGCTTTTGGTCATATTTCTTTCCTCCTTCATCTTTGTCTATCTTCAAGGAACTTGACATTGGTATATCAGTCTTTTTGCAATTTTTTAGTCCAAACTTTTTGACAAGATCATTAGCATATTTTTCTTGATGAATAAAAGTTCATTCCTTCAGTTGTTTCACTTGAAGCCCAAGAAAGAAGGTTAGTTCACCCATCATGCTCATTTCAAATTCATCCTGCATATATTTAGAGAATTTCTTACACAGACTTTCATTAAAGGATCCAAAAATAATATCATCAACTTATATTTGAACAAGTAGAAAACTTTTGCTTTCTCTTTTGATAAACAGTGTAGTGTCTACTTTACCTTTGACAAAGCCGTTTTGAATTAAAAACTTACTCAGCCCGTCGTACCAAGCTCGAAGTGCTTGCTTTAAATTATATAAAGCCTTTTTCAGTCTGAATACTGAGTCTAGTTTCCTTGGGTCTTCAAAACCAGGTGGTTGTTCCACATAGACTTCCTCATGGATAAATCCATTCAGAAAGCACTTTTGACGTCCATTTGGAATAACCTGAAATTCTTATAACAAGCAAAAGCAAGTAATAATCTAATTGCTTCTAACCTCGCTTGGGTGCGTACGTCTCATCATAGTCTATCCCTTCTTCTTGCGTATATCCCTTGGCCACGAGGCTTGCTTTATTTCTTACGACCTTTCCTTTCTCGTTCATCTTGTTCCTGAAAACCCATTTAGCTCCAATGATAGATTTACGTTTTGGTTTAGGAATCAATTCCCAGATATCATTAATACTGAATTGCCTGAGTTCTTCTTGCATAGCTTCAATCCAGTTTTCATCAGATGAAGCTTCTTCTATGCTTTTGGGTTACATTTCAGAAATAAGAGCCATAGCACTAGACTCTTCACACCTTTTGGATTTTGTGCGAATTACTTCATTAATGTCGCCAATAATGAGATATTTGGGATGACTGGACTTATGCTTCCAGTTGCTGATTGATTTGTCAGATTGTTGATCTTTTTCTTCATTTGAATCTTCGACAATCATTTGTTGCTGATTTTTTGAAGCCTGAGCTGCTTCTGGAGATTTAGACTTTGTAGAGTCTAGAGCAGGTTCAAATTTTTCAAGATGAGTCTAAATAGATTCATTTTGCATAGAATCTTGGAATTTGAGATTCATTGATTCCTCAACAGATTGAGTCTTCTTGTGGTAGACTCTGTAAGCTTTGCTTGTGGTTGAATATCTAAGGAAGATGCCTTCGTTTGATTTTTCTTCAAACTTGCCAACTTGGTCATTTGCATTTTTCAATATAAAGCATTTAGATCCAAACACATGAAAATATGAAACAATAGGCTTCTTTTCTTTGAATAACTCATAGGAGTTTTCTCCAAAATAGGCCTTGAAAAAACTCTATTAATGATATAACATGCTGTAGAAACTGCTTAAGCCCAAAAACGTGAAGAGATGTTACTTTCAATTAAAAAAGTTCTAGCCATTTCTTGAAGCGATCTATTCTTTCTTTCCACAACTCCGTTTTGCTCTAGAGTATATGGAGAGCAGAACACATGTTGAAAACCAGATTCATCACAGAATTTTGTAAAGTCTTGATTTTCAAATTCACTTCCATGGTCTGTCCGTATACTTGAAATAACATACCCTTTCTCATTTTGGACCTTTTTAGCAAACTTTTCAAAGTAAGAAAAGGTTTCAGACTTACTTGCCAGAAATATACCCAAGTAAATCGTGAGTAGTCATCCACAATTACTAGGCAATATTTCTTACCTTCAATGCTCTGAGTTCTAGTTGGTCCAAAGAGATCCATATGCAGAAGCTGCAGTACACGATTAGTGGAAACTTGATTTATTGATTTAAAGGAGTTTATTACCTGTTTTCCCAATACACATGGTGTACATAGATCAGTCTTTTGATATAACAGATTGGGTAGATCACGAACAAGCTTCTTTGCTGAAATTTTGGCTATTTGCTTCATATTGATGTGCCCAAGTTTTCTGTGCCATAAGTTTGCTTCATCTTGAATTGAGATTAGACATTGGGTTTAATCTGGTTTGACATCCAAGAGGTAGATATTTCCATGTCTTCGACCCATAAATGACTGAGAGGAATCTTTACTGGTTCCTGAACATATTCCCTCTTGAAAGTTGATTTTGAAACCGGTATCGCACAACTGATTGATACTAAGCAAATTGTAGTTGAGTCCTTCCACTAAGGAAACATTACTGATTGTGAGGCTTCCAATTTTTACAGTTCCGAATCCCACAATTCTTCCTTTGTTGTTTCCTCCAAATGAAACTTTTCCACCATTAACTTGAACGAGCTTTATGAAGCAATTTGAATCTCCTATCATATGTCTTGAGCATCCACTATCTAGATACCATTTTACCTTCTTCTTGATAGTGACCTGCATTTAAAAAAGAGATTCAAGCTTTCTTTGGTACCCATATTTTCTTGAGTCCATTAGTGTTAGTATGATATGCGGTCTTTGCCCATACTTTCTTAACAGGTTTCCAAATCATAGGATATTCTTTCTCAAAATGATCTGAACTATTGCACTTAGAACATCTGAGAGTATTGCGACCTATTGGTTTTATAAAAACTTTTTCGAAATGATTTTTGTAAGCATCTCTTGTAGGTCTTTGCTTAATTCTTTCCTTCACTTTAGGAAAATCAATTAAAGGAATGGTTTCCACGGTCATTCCCAAACCAGATTTATTGAAATAAGGTCTTTGTGTTGAAAGAATTTTCTCAATTTCTCAGATCCTATAGAAAATCTTTTGGAAATATTTGAGATGTCATTTTTTAAAAATGCATTTTCTTTCGAAAGGTTGTCTTCATTTACTTTTAAAGTAGAAACACTCATGTCTAAACATTTAACATTTTCTTTCAAAACATTTTCCGTTGTTTTAGTGCTGAATTTTCTTTTTAAATTCGGAAATCCTTTTAAGAGAAGTCTTGAGACTAAGACACAACTCATCAATGTATTTAGAAACTTTAGTAGGGATTTTCAAATTACTCACCTCAAATTCACTGCTGAATCTGAGTCTGTCTCAGAGTTTGAATCTGAATCCAATTGTGCCATTAGACATATATTGGCATAATCGTCATCACTTTCTTCATATTCTGTATCACTCCAGGTTTCTGCTTTGAGAGTCTTTCGATATTTCTCAGCTTTTCCTTTCTTCTTCCTCAAAAGGGGACAGTTGGGTCTGATGTGTCCCTTTTTCTTACATTCAAAGCAGACTACATCTCTATTGGATTCATCATCCTCAACAGACTTAGTCTGTTGCTTTTGAAAACTCTATTTCTTTGGATTGAATCTTCTTCCTTTTCTATTCAACTTTCTGAATATTCTTATCATGAGAGCAAGTTCCTCATCATCCATATCATCTTCAGAATCTGTAACATCAGAATCATCATTAGATTTTAATGCAATGGACTTCTTACCTTTAGGATCTTCGTCTTCATTGATTCGCTCCACTTCATAAGATCAAGAGTCCCAACCAGCTCATCGATGGATAGTGGCATAATTCTTTGTGTCTCCCTTATTGAGGTCTTTATGTGATTCCAATCCTTGGAGAGTCCACGCAGTAGCTTGTTTACTTTCATAGGATCAAAAATTAGTTGACCTTGATTTTCAAGACCATTCATGATTTCTGTAAAACAACTAAACATGTCAGTAATAGTTTCTCCTAATTTCATTTTGAAGACTTCGTATTGACTGAGGAGAATGTTGATTCTGGTTTCTTTCACTCGATCAGTTCCTTCATAAGTGATGTGTAATCTATCCCAAACTTCTTTGGCTATAACACAAGAAGATATTCTGTTATATTCAGTAGGTGACAAAGCACAATATAAAGAATAAATTCCTTTTGCATCAAGAGCTTGTCTCTTGGTTATCTCTTCCTGAGTCATTTCACTAGACTCAACAGCTTCTTTTCCTCTCTCTCTGAGACAGGTACAGCTTTAAGAATGATTCCTTTGTCTACCACATCCCATTCTAGAGAATCATTTGATCTTAGGAATGCCTCCATCTTGTTTTTCCATATGTTGTATTCCTTTCCATCAAAGTAAGGTGGTCTGGTATTGCTTTGCTCTTCTATTAGCCCTGGAGCCAACATACTAGCCATGGATCTTTAACTCTGAAGTAAAACACTTCAAATTAAGTGAGTACACAGGCTCTGATACCAATTGTGATAGCTAGTATAAGCACCTAGAGGGGGTGAATAAGTGTAAAAACAATTTCTCGTGATAAGTGAGCAATACTAATTGACAGTAGAAAGGAAGTTCGGCTTTTGTTAACAAAACGAATTATGATCAAAGTAAAAGAGAGTAGGGAAGAGAAAATGAACACATAAATTATAGTGGTTCGGCTTATTCCAAGCTTACGTCCACTCTTCCGCACTAACACCCACCTGGGCTGGATTTCACTATGAACAAAAGAGTTGTTACAAAGAAAGCTCTCCCTTGATTCCACAAAGTGTAGAGACTCTACCACACTTCCTCAAGGTTTCTCAAAAGATATAAACTCTCTTTTGTGTACAAGATTTCGCTCAATAAATGAATTGACAAATAACAAAAAGCTTCAGACTTTGAAATTCTTCTATCGCGCACACATTCGAACAACTGGAACGTCTTCCTTATATACTCCTTTATGCCATCATACCCATTGGCACTTACCAAAGGAATTCTTCCAATCTACCCATTGGACATAATCAATTAGGAAGATCATTCGAGCTATTTAAGGAACATGACGATAGCCCATGAATCCTGCTCGCCCATACAATCAAGATCTCGGTTTCCATAAGTAGAACATTCCAAGTATACTTCGCCAATCATCGGATCCTCAATCCCTGAATCAATCTTGATTTGAATAAAGGATTCCGTCATGCCATATCCAGCCAAGAGATCTTCTCCAGTCGATAAGGTCAAATCCTTAACGAAACATCCAGTCCTGGATAAGCCTTCTTCGACGGACTAGAAACTGTCAATGAGAATAGAATTTGAATCTTGAGTTTGGCAGTCCGGAGGTCTTCAGACTTTAAATAGTAGAGTCTGCAAATCTTCAAACTAGACTGATGGAAATGTTTTGTTAGCTTCAAAACACTCAAGGAAGATTTCTTCAACAATAGTTTCCTCAGGAAATCAAGTGATCGCAATAGTGTCATTGCAGGCTTAAGTTGAGGGGGCTGTTCTTGAAGATTCACTGACTAGAGATTATATCCCCTGCCTTTAGCCTTTCCAGACGTGACTTGGCGAAGCCCCGATCGGATTTTAGAGACCGCCACTGTTTACAGACGCATTTGAATCGCCCCAAGGACTTGGCCGATAGCCTCAAGAGTATCTCGATGACCATATCCTTGGCGAAACTTTCGGCCACTGCGGAGGCCGAGGTCCCGCTTGATTCGGCAAATGCTCCCTTCATTGGGTAGGTTTTGAGTGAAAGATGTGTTTTCTTTACACTAAGTCAAGAAGCTTACCCAAAGCATGGAACAAGACGAGGGTTGATCGGGTCTTCGCCACGGATGGAAACAGGAGATCTCGGGGTCGTCTGAGCCCTAGATCATCTCGGATCCTGGTCTCGCTCGATGCGATCGAGGAGGTGGGAGGTAGAAGACAGAGGGTGAGTGGGGCTCGTTGACGCGGCGGCGATCGCGTGTACATTCACACCCCCTCTCTCTCTCTCTCTCTCTCTCTCGTGGCTGGAATAGTACTTTCTTCTTCACATGAGGTGCTGGTATGCTAAATATCAGAGGGTGAGAGGCACATTGCGCATGATCACAATCACGATTTATGCGATTCACACCATCCTAACAAAAATAATTACAGACCAAGGCGCGTAACAAAAATTATAGACATTCCAATTTAACTATTTCATGATGGAGGATCCGTATACTTCCTCAATGCATATCTTTTTTATTTCATGCAGAAAGAATAAGTTTCGTTTAACTGCAAATTTAGAAGAAATGAATTATAGAAAGCACAATAATAAAGTTACTAATCGATGACCAGATCTCACAATAGACTCTTGACATTATCTATTTTCATCTTCGAATTCAATAACATCATTCTACCGTTCAAGATGGCTAGATACCTTCATGAAAAAGGAAACTCGAATGAAGATGGTAAAGCCAAATCCACTAAAAGAAGACTTTAGATTCTTGATGACTCACAGCCAAGATAGGGAGAAACAAGAGTTTCACATGGAAAGCCGATTCGACATCAAGTTGTAGCCCCGGATGGGATAAACCATATAAATAGTTTCCTCCGTATTGAATAGAATTATCTGGTACACATCAATTTGGAAGACAATTTTTCCGCTCTTTGTCCACATGAGGGGAATCAGCCGGTATTTGCAGTCAGGTATGCCTTCAGTCGAGACATTGAACAATTTTGTCCACGATCCTCCTCTCTCGTACTCTTTTGGTATCCATGCCTCGAAAAGGTCATTATTGGTGCCTTGGTAGATGAACAGATTAGCCCCATGAATATTAGGTCCCTTGAAAAATACATCCCCACCTATTTTAGGGATTGAAAGCACCTGGTGGAATTTCTCTCCCGGCAAATCAAATGACATAATTGTAGTCTCTCTCTTGTTTCGGCCCGGTCAACCCTAATGCAAGTTGTAAGGCCCATTTCCATAAACTCCTCGTAGTTGGTGAGGTGGCATTCTTGTTGGACTTGTATCATCCTCCTAGCATTGGATTTGAGCGAGAATGTCACCATCTGTAAATTTTTAGTTCCGTTGCCTTGTACTATTTTACAGTCATTGGATGCAAAGTCGTATCCAAATCCGCTCTGAGTCCTATAACAGATCGGAATTGTGCAAATTCCTTGACTCCTTGGTGGTTGGGTTATTGTAATATATGGGCTTTAAAAGAAAATAAAATAAAAGGAAAAGAAAGAGTTTGAAAAGTCAAAAAGGGAAGTTGAAGAGAATCGTGGAACCTTTGGCTGGGTTTTAAAAAGAGAGAAAGAGGGAGAGAAAGAGAAGAGCACGGGCGAAGTAGGGGAACGAAAGAAACAGGGGAGAAGAGAGAAAGAAGAGAAAGGAAAAAGGGAAAAAGGAAAATTTTTTTGGCACCCCGTGATCCACGCCTCATCAAGCTGACTCAAGTGTATTTTGCAACGCCTCATCGAAGCCTTTAATCACTTACTTAAAGCAATCACCGCAATCAGGACTCGAAATTCGGATTTCTTGGATATTTGTGTGGTGAAGCCTGGTTCTTGAGTCATTGAGCTGTATATTTTTGTAGAAATGGTACTTTGGGATGTTGTGAAGCTATAGCATCTGATGAATCGTGATTTGAGCTTACGGTTTGTTCGGAAAGGAATTTTGAAGTTGGGGGCGCATTCTTGTACTGTAGCGAATAGCAGCTTCGAGCATGTTTTTTTGTTGTTGTCGGTACTGTTTTGAGGCGGCTGAGTTGGTGTTATTGTTGTACGTTAAGAGAGATTTCTAAAGACTATAAGACGGCTTGATATGGATTTTTGTGGAGGAAGTTATGGCGTGATGAAGTTGGCGCATGGGCTGCACCTAGCGGGAAATGATGGGTTTCCGCTAAATGAGAGCTTTTGTGGCACATAGGTGTCGTTTTATCAACAAATAGGCCTAGTATAGACGAGTCGTTATGCGAATATCCTTTTTACTCGCTCTTTCGATATTGTTTTTCCATTTATTGTTAGGAATCCGAATGTGTTGGTTCGAGTGAGCGTCGTAGTTGATTTTTGGCTTTTCCCAGGTGAGTGATACTATTTCTTCTTTGTATTTTAAATTCATGGTTTGAGAAATATGTTGGATTAAATACTCTATGAGTTGATAAAAAGCATATTTTGTTGCATAAAATAGGATCGAGCTATTACTGCCATTTTTGTTGTTCGAAGGGAGTTATATTCCGACTTCGATTTGAATGGTTGTTTGAAAAAGGATTTGTGAAATGCTTTGTGAAAGAATCTTGAAATGTTTTGGAGAATGCTTTGATATTTATATATCAAATTTTGAGTTGTGATATGACTTTCTTTCTGATGTTGGATTATTGGATATTGTGATTGGTGGTTGGTGCTCAATGTCTATGTGAACCGTGAGGGGTGTGTGGGTATGCGCATACTAATCTAGGATATCCTTGTGGGCTGAGCCACCAACTAATAATAGGTGGAGACCTTGCCAAAGGAGGAATCTTGGTCGTCTTGTCACGGGCGTTACACGTGACCATGGTTAAACATTTGAGCATGAATTGGTCAATGGAGTGGACCATTGACTTGTGATTTGAGTTTGGTCAATTGAATGGACCATCGATGTGATTTGATGAGATTAATCAATGAAATAAACCATTGATGCATGTTTTATGAGATTGACTAATGGACTAGACCATCGGTATTTTCGGTATCTGATTTATGTTTTAAATATGCATAGTGATTTCTCGATCCGCTTAGAAGAAATGTGTTACTTATTGAGCCGTGGTAGCTCACTCCTCTCTTATACTTGTTTTTCAGGTTCTTCAGTGAGTCGCGAGTAGGCGTGGTACAAAAATTTCCAGATGTATTTCCAAAGGAATTGCCAGGATTGTTGCAAGAGAGAGAAATCGAGTTTGTGATTGAGTTAGCACCTGAGATAGAGCCAATTTCTAAGGTTACTTACTGGATGGCATTATCTGAGTTGAAGCAACTGAAGGTGTAGATGAAGAATTATTGGATAAGGGATTCATACGTCCCAATGCATCACCTTAGGGAGCACCAGTTCTGTTTGTAAAGAAGAAGGATGGTTCGTTGCGCTTGTACATCGACTATCGACAACTCAATCAGACGACGATTAAGAACAAGTTTCCACTTCCGAGGATCGATGGCTTGTTTGATCAGTTACAAGAAGCGTCGATATTTTCAAAGATTGACTTGAGAATAGGATATCATGAGTTGAGGATCAAGAAGGAGGACATTCTAAAGTCAGCATTTTGTACTCAATATAGTCATTACGAGTTCATTGTGATGCCGTTTGGGTTGACGAATGCTCCAGCTGCTTTTATGGATCTAATGAACCGAGTATTTAAGGAATATTTGAATCAGTCTGTGATCGTGTTTATCAATGATATTCTAGTGTATTCGAGGAGTGCTGAGGAGCACGAGAGCCACTTGAGATTACTGCTCTAGACCTTAAGGATTCATCAGTTGTATGCTAAGTTTAGCAAATTCGAGTTTTGGCTGATTTGTGTTGCATTCCTAGGTCACGTGATTTCAGGTGAGGGAATCTTCGTAGACCCGTCCAAGATTGAAGTATTGATCAACCGGTTAAGACCGACTACCGTGATAGAGATCATAAGTTTTTTGGGTTTGGCAAAGTGCTACTGTACGGTTCGTGGAAAGATTTTCAGCCCTAACGTCGCCGTTGACTAGACTCCTGAAGAAAGAAGATAAGTTTGTATGGACCGACAAGTGCGAGTATAGTTTCCAAGAGCTGAAGCAAAAGTTAACTACGGCACCTGTGTTGACGATTCCATCGGGTCCTGGAGGATACAAGATCTTTAGTGATGCATCATTCAAAGGATTGAGTTGCATGTTGATGTAACATGGTAAGGTTGTTGCATACACCTCTTGTCAGTTGAGATCTCATGAACTGAACTACTCGATGCATGACTTAGAACTCGCAGCAATCATATTCGCATTGAAGATTTGGAGACATTACTTGTGTGGGGAGAGATTCCAGATCTTCACAGACAATCAGAGTCTCAAGTACCTATTCTCTTAGAAGGAGTTGAATATGAGACAGCGTCGCTGGATGGTGAAAGTGCTAGTATGAACAACACCTAAATGGGGGGGGGGAATAGGTGTAAAAACAGATTCTGCAAAATGCAATGAAAATCTTTACTTTTAACATGAGTCTGAATAACAACAGACTTTTGAAATTGAGTCTGAAGAGTAATAGACTTTGAGCGAGTTCAGACTTTAGCAGTTAAATAGAATTACGAACAAAATAAAGAGATTCAGGGAAGAGAATAAGAACACAAGATTTATAGTGGTTCGGCTTAGATCAAGTCTACGTCCACTCCCCCACGCTAACAGCCTTCTAGCTGGATTTCACTTTGTGATCAACAAGAGATTACAACTTTAAGTGCAAACACTTAGTAGTAAATTACACTATCTCACTAAGTTACTCTTTTGGTATTTCTCTCACAATCACAAACGTTTAAGCTCACTAAAGACAAGCGTATGAACAAAGATCACTCGGACTTTGGAATTATAAATTTTACGCTCCGTTTCTTACTTGCTCATTGGTCTTTGATCTCCTTAAATACTCCTCCACTTTTAAACTAACTGTTGGATAGTATCTCGAGAATCATCTTCCAATCTACCCATTGGACAAATCTGTATCTAGAAGATTTGATAGCCATTGAGTGACAAAAGTAGAATTCCAAATTGATTTTAATCGCTCATACAAATAGAATCTTGGTTTCCATAAGTAGAGCTTCTCCGCATAAAAAGTCATTGTCTTCAAGATCCAATTGTCAATCAAATCAATCTTGATGTAGAATCCAAACCAGATCACTAGCCGTTATACATTTGGGCTTGTGTTACGTTCCGTCTCATTGTTTCGTTTTGAATCGTGTGTCTTGTTCCTCGACATAAAGTCTAAGGGTGTTCAAATTGAAGTAGAGTCCGAGTGTCTTCAGCCTGAAATAGAGTCCGAGTGCAATAGACTTTATAATCTAGACGCTAGTCTGAATATATTCTGCTTCTGAGCAGATTTAGTTTTAAGGTCTGAATACAGTTTGAATAAGTTCAGCTTCAACATAGAATCTGTCTTTTGGTTTTTCATTCATGCTCAGTCTGGAATTTGTCAAAATTGATAGACTTCGATATAGACAGGCTTTGACACTAAAGTCTGGCAGTTTTTAGACTTTGATACAGAAGTTTGGAAATCTTCAGAATATATTTTGGACATGTGTTACGTTCAGTCTTCTGGCAGTCTTAAGACTTTGACAATATCCTTTACATGTTCTATTATCTACATGGTCTATTACTTAACCATTAAATACGTTAGTAGCCTTTGATTTATTTTGTCATCTTCAAAGATTTCCCTAACATATGGAACTTCTAAAGGATTACGATCATGATGTTCTATATCACCTTGGAAAGGCGAACAAGGTCGTCGATGCTTTAAGCCAAAAGTCTTTAGTTGCACACATGCTAGTTAAGGAGTGGAACCTACTTGAGAGAGCTTGAGATTCGCTTTTCAAATTTGAGGTAGGCCACCTTTCTCATCTTATGGCCAGCCTCAAAATTGAGACAGATGTGCAAATTAGGATCAAATTATTTCAGCCGATAGATCCAGATGTTCAGAAGATTCTACAAGAGGACACCAATTAGAGAAAAGCTGACTTTTGTATTTCTGATGATAGAACACTAAAGTTTCGAGGACGTTTGTGTGTACTTGACAATGTGAAGTTTAGAGATGATATTTTATCAGAAACTCATCGTAACAATTACAGCATTCATCCTGGCAATACGAAGATGTATCAGAATCAACGTCAACACTATTGGTGGTTTGGTATGAAGGCAGATATCGCCAAGCATGTCACCAAGTGTTTGACGTGTCAATAGGTCAAAGCTTAGTATTGTAAGCCGGGACTACTTCTGCAACCTCTCGAGATCCCAGAGTGGAAGTGGGAGCATATCATAATGGATTTTGTGACTGAATTACCAAGGAATCAGAGAGGTAATGATTTTATTTAGGTAGTAATCGACATATTAACAAAGTCGACTCACTTTATTGCAGTGCGAAAGGACCTTGACTTGGAGTGCTTTATTGCAGGCACACTGAGTGGTACGTGTGCTAGATAATTCGACTACATGGAGTGCCGGTTACGATTACTTCAAATCGAGACTCGAGATTCACAGCTGCATTTTGGAAAAGCTTGCAGAGTGCTTTAGGTACGAAGCTACAGTACAATACGGCATATCATCCACAGATGGATGGCTAGTTTGAGAGGACAATTCAGACCCTTGAAGATATGTTGCAAGCTTGTGTACTGGATTTAAGGGAAGTTGGGAGGAACAGCTTCATCTTATGGAGCTTTCCTACAACAACAATTATTAGCAAAGCATCCAGATGGCCCATTTCAAAGCGTTGTATGGCAGAGCGTGTAGAACATCCGTGTGCTGGGATGAAGTTGGGGAGAGAAAGACCACAAGCCTAGAGTTGGTTCAGCAGTCAATTGATGCAGTCGTAATGATCAGGAACAAATTAAAGACCGTTCATATTCACTAGAAAAGTTATGCAGATAAGCGCCGGAGACCTTTGGAATTCCAAGTTGGTGATCACGTTTTTCTAAAGGTGTCACCAATAAGGGGAACTTTGCACTTTGGCAAGAAAGGAAAACTAAGTCCGAGATACGTAGGTCCATTCGAGATTCTTGAGAGAATTGGGACCCTAGCGTATCGTCTTGCATTGCTGCCGAGATTGGCGTAAGTGCACAACGTCTTTCACTGTTGATGTTGAGAAAGTATGAGCTTGACCTGACCCATGTGCTTAATTTTGAGGAATTGGACGTGGACGACTGAGTGTCGTACATTGAAAGCCCGATTCAGATCGTGGATCAAAAAGAGTAAATTCTGCGTACGAAGACCATCCCGTTAGTCAAAGTGGTCTGGCAACACCACGACAATGGCGAAGAGTCGATGAGACGTTTGTACCCCCACCTTTTTGTTTAAAGAGATTGTAATAGTTTAAATTTCGAGAACGAAATTTTTATAAGAGGGGAAGAGTCGTGACATCCTAGATTTTCACTTCTGCTTTCAATTGAATAAATCGGGCCTTTCATCGACGTGTCATAGTGCTATTCTCAGAGCTGATCACTTGTAAAATAACTAGACTATTTGAGGAAGTCATTAAGAGATTTTAATGCAATAGACTTGAGGATTTGATCTGAAATCAGCTATTTGATTGTAATCATATGCTGAGATCATTTTGGCACAATAAGATCGAAAAATAAAAGATAGGTTGGTTCGATCAAGATGTGTGGTTAAACATGGGTGATTCAACTAAATTGCAAAATTCTCATGGATCGGCACTTGGTTGATTTTTTTTTTTTTTTATCGTTTTGGTACCCTGTGTCCGTATTTGAAACCTCAAGATTTTCATGACCATTGAGAGTTGCTAATCTGAAAGCTACCAAGTAGCCTAGATCATTCTAAAATCGCGCCAGATTGAAATTAACTGCGAATTTGAATCCGATTTTCAAAATTAAAAGTTTTGTCAAGTCACAAATCATTTTAGGAACATCAACTCGGCCAAGATTTTTCGACAAACTGAGACTTTTTTGGGAAAAAGTCGAGGTAGGGTTACTTTTGTTCAGAAAATTCCCAAGATTGTTTTTTATCACGAAATTGGGAATCAAGTGGGTTCAATTAACGAGGAAAAATACAAATTTGATCGTTGACTCGATAATGGGATTTTTTAGGAGTCGAATTGAGTAGATTCAATGAGGATTTGGTGTCCAATTTAAGGGAAATCAAATGAAATTCATGTGCTCCCCTTGGACTCAACCTTTGGACCAACTCAAGCTTCTAGAAGAGGGCATTTTGGTCTAGAAATTGGCTGAAAAGGCCAGCTAGTATGGTGGGCCAAAGCAAGGGGGACAAAAAGATGAGGAAGAGACTTTGGTGGCCCCCCTCCTATCCAACCAGTCTCCCCTCCTTCTCCCTCCCCTCTCACCTGTCGAGCACCCCATCCCAGCAGCTTGAAGACCTCAGCAAACCCAGAAACCGATCCTTCCTTCTCCCCTTGCCGTTGCAACCGCTCATTGAAGTTGGAGCCACCGTTGCACCCCCGTGTGCTCACCTGCTCATCGCACGTCACTGTCGTTCCAGCCGCGCCATCTCGTCCGTCTCGTGCAACTAGCAGTCACTAGGAAACTATGCGTCACCATCGTGGATGCCTCGAGCCGCCGCCAACCACTAGAGTCGCCCGCTTGAGTTGCTACAGCCGGTCCGCCTCTCCACACGGTTTCCGCCTCAGATCTTGGCGAGGGCCCACGGGCCCTCACCGCCGGTCGACTGGCGTCGCTAGCCCCTAGCTAGGGCCCAACGACCTCGGTCGATGCTCCCCATCATCATCGACCCTTCCCGATGACGGCGGGGAGGCGGCAAGGGCTTGGGCCCTCGCCCAGATCTGGGACAAGGGTTGCGGCCCTTGCCGCCGGTCCGCCAAGGGCCGACCACCCCACCGACCCTCCCTCTATTTCCGACCCTTCTTGGCAACGGCAGGGAGGCGGCGGTGGCGAAGGCTCAACCTTCAGCCCGCCCCCTTCGGCCCCCCTTTTTTTAAATTTTAATTTTTTTTTTTTAGAATATTTTAAATATATTTAAGTTTAAACTTAATTTAATTAATTTTTATATTAAATATTTACACATCAAAAGCAAAACGACGTTGTTTTTGCATTTTCTCACCACGTCAGTGTGCAAAACGACGCCATTTTACACTCACCTAGCCGGAAAATTGCCACGTTAGCAATTTGGCCAGATTTTGGCCAGAGTGACACTTAAGTGATCCATTTTACTTTGATTTTGGCACTTAAGTGTACCTTTCTAAAGTTTTGGCACTTAAGTGTTCCTTCGTGCCAAGTTTTGGCACTTTTAGTGTACTTTTGCCATAAGATAGGCTTCAGTCCTTTCCTAGAGGTTGTCCCATGGTCCTTTGGCAAGAGCTTCCTCGAAAGGTGGTTTTTGACATGAGTATGGTCACGCTTCGCTCATCCAGAAGTTGGCCCTAGGGCCCACTCCTCTTAGTTGGTGTGGTATATTGGGGATTCCTCTTGGAGGTCGTATGAAGGAGGTTGTCTTGAAGCCTATGTGCATCAAAATTGGCCATCCTTCCTTTATTTTGGAAGACAAGTAGAAGGCCCATCCCCATTTGGATATGGAGTTCCATCAGAATTACAGATGTTGTGTCATGGGCCAGCTGTTCCTTGGGTGTGTAGTAGCCCGTATGGCGCCCAGTGAGCCAAGAATAGTAGACCAGCCTTCCTTATAAACTTGTTTATAAGAACGGTATGACAAATAGCATCTTTGTATCAGATTATATCACACCAAGCTTAGTTCGGGTATCTAGTCCATCTAGTGAGGCACATAAAACGCTTTGGGCACAATAACTAGTTTCGGCCTATCATGACCTTATCAGGAGAATGGCATTAGTTTTTGACTAGTTTGTGTGTGGAAGGTCAACCCCGCCTTTAAGGTTCCAAAGAGATATTACATTTTTATACTAGAACTCCCAGCACCAATCATCCTAACATCATTTCCATAGACCAATCATATTCATTCCTTCTCCATCACTCACTTTTCACTGGATAATTTTAAGCTCCACTCACGAGGAGACATGAGTACCGGATAATCACGTATTGTGACATTTCTTTATATGTTTATTGGCTGAGACCCTTTTTCCGAGTCATCAACGCACTATTTCTGAGGGGAATGTGAGGATGCTGGACAACATTAACGCACTCTCTAAGTGTGTTTGGGGGCGCAGCTGGCTTTTCTTCTTTTTCTCTCTGGGATGCACCACATGGCAACATCATTATGATGCTGATTGTTCTATAGTCTTTGGCAGTTTCTCTTTATTTGATCAGTTGAGTACCTGCCGAGCTTTGTTCCAAAGCCACAGCTTGATGGCAAAACTTCCCCTCGGTTCACGAGTTATCCCCATCCAGTTTGCTTTTGTCTTCGAGGCCCATTTGTAGTTGGGGTTGATTCCTCTCGAGCATGTAAGTTTGTTTGGCCTTTTATTTTCCTTTTAACATCGTATTTGTTTGGATGCTTGTCATCTCATCCCTTTCCTACAGGTCTAGCGGCCTCCATCCAATGTTGTGGAGGAGACCCATAATGATGATTTGTGATGGTTGAGCATGATGAGGGTCGCTTCCGGAGGGTTATATTCCAGTGAAATACTCATGAGCGAGTACTACCTTTCAACCAGAGGAGATGCGTCACGGGTTCTTGTTGCCCCTCCTAGAGATACTTTCGTGGACAAAAGGTCCCCCTCCACCAAAGCTTTTGGTTGGCATTCCTGGTCTCTTAAGATTTTGAGGGCATAGATTATGCGGTTTGCCTTAGATAGCTCCCTATGATATTCATGATGGCTAGGGTGTTGAAATAGTTTTTTTTTTTTTAATGAAAAAAATGTGATTATTGGATATGAAAAGTAGTGATTGTGGACATGAAGAGAAGTGATGATTGATCATGAAAGATGCTGATGGTGGGATAAAGTTCCTATTCTCGATAGATGTGTTGCTTGGTTGTCTATAAATACAGCCAAATCATACATTATTCAACATAACGGTTCAATGACAACAACCTTCTCTTCTTCATTACTCTCTTTTCTTCACAAAATTCCTCTTTTTACACAAAAGTTTAACAAATATTCAAGGTAAAATACCAAGAGAGAAATTGAGTAATTGCTAAGTTCATTTCTATGTGGCTTTGATGTATATATTGAAGGTATATTTGTTTTAAAATTAGCAACAACAGCAATGGGGGTAAATAATTCCTTGAGATATATATTGTCATCATGCATCAAAGAACTATGAACTACCGCTCCATCTTAATGAACAATCATATATCCCAACATCGGGGAAGATGAAGCAGGTTGGGCTATCAGGGTACATGTTTTGAGGCTAAGAAGCCTGTGGACCATCACTTGATCACTATGTGAAGGCACATAGCATAGAATTGATTTTTCGCCAGTTAAATAAGCAAGAGGCTGTGCTGATCGCCAAGTTGGAGTGGATACGCAACTTAGGAGCCGTTTGAGCCCGTCGCTTTTTTTTGGTCGAAGAGCCCGTCGTTTGATTCCTGCTTCTTCCTTGCCTTTCTCTGGTGGGATGCTTCCTGTCCCAGTCGTTTCCAGATTTCAAGGTTCTGGTCCTTCTGACTTAGCTGGAGCTGGCAATTCTCTTGTGGTGGGTATAGGCCCTTGGATTCCAGCCGGCGTGGCGTTCTCTAGATTGTAATAGCAGAGTGATTGCAAATTTCCTCTTTTTTTTTTTTTTTTTTTTTTTTTCGCCATTTAGAATTCATTTTAAAAAAGAACCGTTAAGAGAGTTGATATGGCGCTTTTGCTGATGCTGCATTGATGGTCGGGCGCCAAATCAGACATCTAACAGCTAGCTAACGATATTAGTGCCAAATCGGCAATTTCCATCCGGTAATCTTGTGAGACCTCACATCGAGCCAAACTGAGATTGAGGTACTTGATGGAAAAATATAAAGCTTGGTTCCTGCGGTGTCAATGATCACGAGTCACGTGTATTAGAACTCGATATCAGAATTTCTTCCACTTTCCTGTTCCGGAATCCATTGATGAAACTGCTTTTATGAGCCTTAACCTACCCATTTACTTATCCTGAATTGCGAATTAAGTTGTCATCAATCATTACCGACAAAACCAAGAACTTTGTCATGATTCGCTTGTACTTAACTGAGAACTGTTGGAGATATGCCAGGATCGGACTTGAAATCGTGATCGGATCGAGAAGGTTGTGATGATTTCAATCCAGGATTGCGGTTGATTATAATTGATAGATTATGTCAATCCAAGATTGGATTTGATTCAATGTATCTTCATTTATTTTTCCACAGTTAGACATTCATTGTACTATAAATAGAAGCTTGTACAATGTAAAATATACGACTGAATATACAGAAATTATAAGTCGTTCCTCACCTTCTTGGCCTATTCCTCAAACTCTGACAAGAACCAGAAGATCAGCTATCCTGAGGACAACAATTTGAAGAAGAGTGAAACAGGGTTCTATCGCAGGCACTGTAACAGGAGCCAAAAAAAAAAGACAACCCTCAAGCCTTTATGAGTTCAATGAAGCTCTCCAGATTCTTCAAAGATGACCCTCCTTCACTCACACTTTTCCTGGCCATCTCCTTCATCCTCTGACAATTTGCCTTTATCTCATCACTCCCAAGAACTGCTAGTATCTTTGTCCTCACTTCATGCCCAGTTATCACTCCATTTTCATCGGCATCCACTCCTAGACCCACCCTCCACACATCACATACCAAGCTCCTGTTCAGCCGCTGATCTGCAAAGTAGGGCCTGCATAGAAGTGGGACCCCATTGCTCAGGCCTTCCAGTGTAGAATTCCACCCACAGTGAGTGAAGAAGCATGCCACCGAAGGGTGTGCTAGGACCTCCTCTTGTGGTGCCCACTGGATCACCTTCCCATGATTCCTCACCCTTTGGAGGAACGTGTCGTGGAACTTGTTGACTGGCGCATCAGTCATGTCTGGGCGTACAACCCACAGGAACGGTCGGCCGATCTGCTCGAGGCCGTGGGCAAGCTCATAGAATTGCTCCGGGCTGAAGATTGTTGTGCTTCCAAAGGCTACATATATGACCGACTGGGGTGGATGCTGGTCCAGCCAGTTCGAGCAAGTCGAATCCTCATTCCACAGGCTTCCTCTGCGATGGAGTAATCGGGTGCTCGCTAATAATGGACCAACTGGGAGAACTCCGGGAATAATTCCACAAGCCGATGCCTCAAGTTCATGGAACGAATTGCAAAGATATGAGGTTGAATATGTGCTGTGATGGACGATGGTCGACGCCCAGTTGAATAAACTTTCTGCACCGTCAGGTCTTCAGGGAAAGTCCAGGTGAGGTCATCGCTCTTATATGAGGGAAGGTCCTTCGATATTGAGATCGCATCATTCTTCAGAGCACTGCCTGCATGAATTTTTTAGGCGAAATTAGATTATCTTTTAGACTACCTGTTCCTACAAGCACATAAGCTAATTGCATGATCCTTTAATGTGCCCCCTGCCAATAAAGCAATCGAGAGAGAGAGAGAGAGAGTACACATATTAAGGCTTCTCTAGATTTGACTGTTCATGGGTTCTGGCTCTGGGTCCTTACCCTCGTTGTCTATGACTCCACCCTCAGTCAGCTTTCGAATATGAAGTATCAAGGCCAGAGACGAAACTGAGGCGGGCCAAAATCCAGCTCGCTTGATACCCATCCTTTCGGCAACTTCCAGTGCCCATCCGGCAGTAAGGTCTGCAATTACAAAGTTGATCTGCTCATCTTCATTGCCCTTGACTGCTGCTTCACTTTCTCAATGAACTCCTGCAAATAACCTGGCATCACTCTTGATATGCTCTCCACCAGCTTCGCCCAGTCCTTGCGCTCCTCATCAGTCTCGAGCCCATCTGGAAATGCAACGAAATCAATCAGATTCGATCCATCATCTAGCTGGTTTGCGGCCATCACTTGCGCATGAACAGACTCAGTGTTCACAATGGTAACCTTGATGCCATGATCAGCAATACAGTGGGACAGTTTCAGGAGAGGAGTGACATGACCTTGTAAAGGAAATGGTATACATAGGACATGTTTTAGCTCTGCCATTGTTAGCTCTGCCATTGTTGACAACAAATGAGGGACAGTTCCTTCGCACGCTTTCTACTGGCTTCCTAAAGCTCAGATTCGACTGTAATTGTCTCGTTATGAAGTGACTCTGAGGGACTTTGGTACTAGGCTTTCTGTTGAGCGAGATCCACACGGAACTTGTTACTAAAGCAATCGATTTAGTATTTTGGCAGCAATTAAACTACATCCTTAAGTCGTTAAGACTTCGTGAGCTATCAGCTCCACAATTGTCGATAGCCCCACTAAAGATGATGATGATGTTCATTAGGTTTTAAAATAATCGAGGAATGGGGCCACATATAGTCATTAGGTTTGGAATAGCTGGAAGTCCACTCTCTAAGAAATGATAAAGATGAACCACAAATTCTACAAATGAGTACAAAAATCATGTGATAGATAAATATTCCATGCACCATAAATGTAAGCAACATTGACCAGCAACGAGCAAGTATGCCATGTGGCTAAAGCATCAACTAACCCATCAAATCTGCTGAGCAAGATCCACACGGAACCCATTACTAAAGCAATCAACTAAATATTTTGGCAGCAATTGAGCTACATCCTTAAGTGGTCCCGACTTTAGAGCTATCAACTCCACAATTGTCGAGTTGATGATGTTCATTAGATTTAAAAATAATTGAAGAATGGGGCCACATATAGTCATTAGGTTTGGAAAAGTTGGAAGTCCACACTTTAGGAAATGTTAAAGATGAACCACAAATTCCACAAACGAGTACAAACATCTTGTGAAAGATGAATAATTCCATGGACCATAAATGTAAGTAACATTGACCAGCAATGAGCAAGTATTTCATGTGGCTAATGCGTCAACTAACCTCAATCGTGCTGTCAAATTTGCTGAGCGAGATCCACATGGAACCCATACTAAAACAATCAATTTAGTATTTTGGCAGCAATTGAGCTACATCCTTAAGCCGTTCCGAATTCATGAGCTATTAGCTCCACAATTGTCAATAGACACACATAAAGATGACGATGATGTTCATTAGTTTTAAAAACAATTGAGGAATGGGGCCACATATAGTCATTAGGTTTGGAAAAGTTGGAAGTCTACTCTTTAGGAAATGATAAAGATGAACCACAAATTTCACAAATGAGTACAAATATCATGTGATAGATGAATAATTCCATGGACCATAAATGTAAGCAACATTGACTAGCAACGTGCAAGTATTTCATGTGGCTAATGCGTCAACTAACCTCAACTGGGTCGTCAAATTTGCTGAGCAAGATCCACAGGAAACCCATTACTAAAGCAATCAATTTAGTATTTTGGTAGCAATTGAGCTACATCCTTAAGCCGTTCTGACTTCGTGATTTATTAGCCCCACAATTATCAGTAGCCTCATGTAAAGATGTTGATGATGTTCATTAGGTTTAAAAATAATTGAGGAATGATTTTGTTTGGCAACATCCTCAAGTTAGACTCCTAATCACTTGTCGGAACCCAGCTCCTTCCAAATCAACGGGACCACCCTTCCACCTGGGTTTGGCACAACAAGGTACTGATTTTGTTTTTGCACTTGCTAATCTTTGTGCAGTTTTCTCTTTTAGCTGCATCTTCCCGTGATGGAACTTGGGCTCAGTCAGGGGTCTGATTTGGATAGCCAAGGAGATTACTTGGAACCATTGGAGAAGATGGGCTACAGTCATTTTGCTTGGTCGTTTTCAACTCTGTTGTTGGTTAATGTAGCAACAGCGCTCACAGTTCCCAACATTTGGAAACTGGGAAAATGGAGATAGGTTCCTTATACAGCCTACTTTGAGAGAGCAAGAAAAGGAAAAGGCCGTGAGAAAAGAAATCCAAATGGTGCTCAACGCAATTACGAAACGCATATAACTAGTGAACCTAGTACCAAAACCTCTTCTACCCAGAAGGAGGTCTACCTAGGTTCACAGAAAGTTGCAGAGCGAGAGGCAGCATGTTGAAGCACAAGCACTATAGAAGTGGATACGAAGCCAACCAGAGGAGACTCAATGGTTCATTGTGGAGCCATTGGCAGAAGAACTGGCTCAGGTGAGTCTTGACCATATAATGGTGGTGTAAGAAAGCCCAAAACTGAAGCTGAACAGGTCATGAAGGGGAAAGATGCAAGATGACCAAGCCATGAGCTTTGAATTTGAGCAGTAGTAGATGATCATCCCAGGAGGAAGCTTAGTGACTCTACGCTGCATCAAGACCCTACATATGGCAGCGTTGCTGTTCAATTGCCTGTTCGTTGCAACAGTGGATTGATATCTTGTAGTTCCCCAAGACAGATCGGTGAGGCAAAATCCACAGTCGGAGCACATCGAGTCCTCTTCTCACTGCGCATATCATCAAGCAAGTCTTGGGGGCAGAGGAGGTGGAATGTCTTCTCAGTGTGGGAGATGAGGAATTCGTCCACAAGTAGTGGACACAGCGCAGCTCCCATGACTCCAGGAAGATCTCTTCTCAAATTTGTTGCCCGAGGAGATAAAACAGAAATCTTCGCTTTTCTTAATGGAGAGTATCCAGCAAATTGGAGGAAATCTATACAGATGCTAACAGTTGAAGCAGTCGATCACGCATCCATTAAGAAAATGAACATAATTTAGCCTCTAAATAATTTAGTCTTGTTCCATTTAGAGAAACCAGACCTCGGCGGCTTTTTTATGATCATGTCCCTCCTGATGAAAATGCTTTTATGAGCCTTAACATACCATTTGCTTATCCTGAATTGCGAATTAAGTTGTCATCAATCATTACCTACAAAATCGAGAACTTTGTCATGATTCGCCCGTACTTGACTGAGAACCAGAAGATCAGCTATCCTGAGGACAACAATTTGAAGAAGAGTAAAACAGAGTTCTTTCTTAGGCACTGTAACAGGAGCAACAAATAAAAACCCTCAAGCCTTTATGAGTTCAATTAAGCTCTCCAGATTCTTCATGGATGACCCTCCTTCACTCACACTCTTCCTGGCCATCTCCTTCATCCTCTGACAATTTGCCTTTATCTCATCACTCCCAAGAACTGCTAGTATCTTTGTCCTCGCTTCATGCCTGGTTATCACTCCATTTTCATCGGCATCCACTCCTAGACCCACCCTCCACACATCACATATGAAGCTCCTGTTCATGCGCTGATCTGCAAAGTAGGGCCTGCATAGAAGTGGGACCCCATTGCTCAGGCCTTCCAGTGTAGAATTCCACCCACAGTGAGTGAAGAAGCATGCCACTGAAAGGTGTGCTAGGACATGCTCTTGCGGTGCCCATTGGACCACCTTCCCATGATTCTTTACCCTTTGGAGGAACGTGCTGTGGAACTTGTTGACTGGCGCATCAGTCATGTCCAGGCGTACAACCCACAGGAACGGTTGGCCGATCTGCTCCAGGCCATGGACAAGGTCATAGAATTGCTCTGGGCTGAAGATTGTGGTGCTTCCAAAGGCTACATAGATGACTGACTGGGGTGGATGCTGGTCCAGCCAGTTCGAGCAAGTCGAATCCTCATTCCACAGGCTTCCTCTGTGATGAAGTAATCGGGTGCTCGCTAACAATGGACAACCAGGAGAGCTCCAGGAGTAATCCCACAAGCCGATGCCTCAAGTTCATGGAACGAATTGCAAAGATATGAGGTTGAATGTATGCTGTTATGGACAATGGCCAACATCCATTTGAAAAATACTTTCAGCACCGTCAGGTCTTCAGGGAAACGCCAGGTGAGGTCATCGCTCTTATATGAGGGAAGGTCCTTCGATATCGGGATCACATCGCTCTTATATGCTGGAGATGTTGTTGTTTGTCCATCTTTTTTGCTTCTAAGGTAGGATCACTCACGGGTGGAAGTTAGGCAAGACCGCTGTGATGCAGAGAATGGGAATGATGTATTTTGGTTTTTTCTAGTCTATACATTATTTTTGGGCTTGGCCTTGAAGTGAATGACAAAGTTCTGAGTTTTGTATCTCGTTTATTGGCGCTCAACTGTATTAGCACCATTAGCAAATCATGTACGGTGTGAGTACATATTGATGCTGCGGATTTAATAGGAGTACTCATTGCATATGACCGTGCAGATCGAAGAAAAGGACCATTCAAAGTGGATGACCAAGTTTTGTGTTTTTTTGCGAGTGAATATTGTTGTTTTTGATCAAAACAGTAAACTAGAAACATAAAACCAGAAGCTATATTTTTTGAATAAGGAAGAGAAGCATAGAGAAAACAGAGCACAAACTTGCATACGTCAGTTTTCTAAAGAAACTCTCAAGTACAGGACAACTTAAACAAGAACAATAACTGCTTACAAATCACACACACACGTGCATCATATAACTGCACCTGAACGTGCTAATTCACTTCCTAGAAAATAGCAAAAACACTAAATGCGTAACTAAATGAACTTGGCTGTTTTTTAATAAATAAAAAAAACATAGTAAAATAGAGGAAAACATGACAGAAAACAGCAGCTGAACAATTCCAACAAACTCCTCCTTGGATCAGTTGCTGCTGCAGATTCCTATTTTCTCTCTTAACAGCTCAAATCTTCCAGCCTGAAGTGGTTTTGTGAACATATCTGCAAGCTGATCTTCAGATCTGCAATAGACCAACTTAACTTCGCCACTTTGTTGCACCTCACGCAGAAAGAAAAATTTGACTTTGAAATACTTGGTTTTGCCATGAAAAACTGGATTATGAGATATTGCTAAAGCGGCCTGATTATCCACATTAACTTCAATGCAATTACTAGAATTCAACCATAGATCCTTCATTATCTTTTTCAGCCATAAAACTTGATTTACAACTGCAGTAGCTGCTATAAACTTAGCCTCTGCTGTGGATTGAGCTACAATCTCTTGCTTTTTAGAACACCAGGAGAAACAAGCAGAACCAAAATTGAAACAATATCCAGACGTACTCTTCATGTCATATACTGAACCAGCCCAGTCACTATTAGAAAATCCTTACAAATTAAACTTATAACATTTCTTAAACTTCACACCAAAGAACAATGTTCCTTTGAGATATCTCAAGACCCTTTTTGCCGCAATCAAATGTAACTGACTAGGATTACTCATAAACATGAATAAAACACTCACAGCAAATAGAATATCTAGTCTGGTTGCTGTAAGATACATGAGATACCCAATCAGACTTCTATACATAGAAGCATCTACTGCATCTATTCCATCATTCTTCTGCAGCTTCTCTTTAGCAGCCATAGGAGTGCTTACACTTCGACAATCTTCCATCTGAAACTTCTTTAGAATTTCCTTCATGTATTTTTTCTGAAAAATGAAGATCTCATATGAAGCCCATTTGACTTCCAGACCCAAAAAATAAGCCATCTTTCCCAAGTTTGACATCTCAAAAACTGCAAATAGATCTTGCTTCACATTCTCTATCAATTCCATATCATTCCCTGTCACTAATAGATCATCTACATAAAGTGACAGAATTACAACACTGTGATTCACCTTCTTAACATAAAGAGTGAATCACTTAAGCTTTTTACAAAGCCAAAAATCTTGCAAATATCGATCTATCTTCCCATACCAAGCTCTTGGAGCATGTTTCAGTCCATATAGAGCTTTCTTCAACTTGTATACACTCTCTTCTTGCCCTTTGATATTGAAGCCTTCAGGTTGTTCAACAAAAATCTCCTCCTCAAGTTCTCCATTTAGAAATGCAGACTTGACATCTAATTGAAAAATAGGCCATCCCTTCTCTACTGCAATAGCTAGCAGTAATTTTATTGTATCAAGTCGTGCAACAGTAGCAAATGTTTCAGAATAGTCTACTCCCCATATTTGTGCATAGCCTTTCACCACCAGTCTAGCTTTGTGTTTATTGACAGAACTACCAGGATTAAGTTTTTTTCTAAACACCCACTTAACCCCAATCACATTCTTATTAGATGGTCTGTCAACAAGCTCCCATGTGTGATTTTTCTGGATCATTGCAATCTCCTCTTGCATTGCTGCAATCCACCTCTGATCATCCTTAGCTTCCACAAAGTTAGATGGTTCGAGCATTGCCACATTGCTTATTTCATAGATTTCAGCAAGTGATCTTGTGCCTCTCACTAGTAAATCATCCATACTGTCTTCCAATCCATCTATAACTTCATCAACCTCTACATCTGTTGCAGGTTATTTTTTCAAACTGCTGCTTTTCTGCGCTCTTTCCTCCCATCCAATTTCACTCATCTTCCTCTAGAAAAAACAACATCTCTACTAACAATCACCTTCCCTGTCCTAGGGTGAAAAATTCTATAAGCCTTTGATTGGAGACTGTATCCGATGAAGGTTCCAAGCTCTGCTTTCTTATCCAGCTTGTCCCTCTTGACCTCAGGAACATGAGTGTAACACAAACACCCAAAAACCTTCAAATTTTTCACAGAAGGTTTAACACCATACCAAACTTCAAAAGGTGTTGACCTCTCTAAGGCCTTTGTGGCCAATCTGTTCAATAGGAACACTGCAGTATTAGCTGCTTCAGCCCAAAACTTCTTAGGCAACATCTTCTCCTGCATCATACATCTAGCCATCTCCATAATACTTCTGTTTGTCCTCTCACTGACCCCATTTTGTTGAGGTGAATAGGGAGCAGTGAATTGCTATACAATTCCTGTTTGCTCACAATTCAACTTAAACTTGTGAGCAGTTTACTTAGAACCATTATCAAACCTGAGCATTTTAATTTTCTTTTCACTCTGATTCTCAACTAAGGCTTTAAACTTCACAAACACATCAGCAACTTCAGACTTGGCTCGCAGAAAATAAATCCAACTCATCCTAGTCATATCATCAGTGAAGATAATGAAATACCTGCTACCATTGAGAGAAGACTCAGACATAGGTCCACATAGATCTGTGTGGACCAATTACAGCTTCTCACATGCTCTCCAGCCACCTCCTTTGAAAGGAAATCTGACTTGCTTGCCACGAAGACAAGTTCTACACTGTGGAAATTCCTCCTCCAAACTTGGCAAGTCATCTACCAAGCTATTTCTCTGCATAAACGACATGCTCTTCCTGTGAACATGCCCAAGTCTTTTATGCCATATCTCTGCATTTTCTTCTTTGCACTTTAAAGCCATTTGTTGCATCTCTTGTGGCTTGAACATGAAACTCTTGTCCTTCATTGGGATTCTTAGCACTTCTTTGCTATCTACATTATTAATAAGACATTCATTCCCTTCGAACTTCACTTTATAGCCATTCTCAACTAATTGACCAACACTTAACAGATTATGGTCAATATTTGGCACAAAAAGAACATCACTGATCAGCTTCACCTCCTGATTTCCTTCAATAGCCACCGTACCCTTCCCTTGCACTTCGATATACTGTTCGTTGCCAATTTTGACTCTGGACTTGACTGACCTATCTAGACTCCTAAACAGCTTCGAACTACCAGTCATATGATTGGTACAACCACTATCCACTAGCCATGCATCATTTCCAACAGAAGATTCAGAAAAAGAAGCTACAAACAAGTGCTCTTCCTCAGTTTCATTCACTGCTACCTGTGCTTTTCCTACTTGCTGGTAATTTTTTTCTTTGCAGATGGCTTCCATGTGACCCAACTTGTAACATCTTCTGCATCTAGCATCAGCCTTTCTCCAACATCTAAAAAACTGATGATTAGTTCCACCACAGTATTGACAAGGCTTTTTGTTCATCTTCCATTTGCTAGACCCACTAGAATTTCCTTCTTTTGCTACAAACTTAGAGTCACCAGCATTTTTCCGGACTGAATCCATTTCTTCCCTTTGCCTCCATCATTTGACTTCACTTTAGCTTGCAGCGCACCCTCTACAAACTCTTCTCTTCTCATCAGTCTTCTGTACTCCTATGCCTGCAGAGCATTTAACAATTCTGTAAGCTTTATATCAGGTAAGTCTCTTGTATTTTCCAGAGACGCTATGGTGGCTTCGAACTTCTCTGGAAGAGACACCATGTTCTTTTGAACAAGCCTTTCATCCTTCAAGTCAGTCCCTAAAACTCTAATTTTATCAGCTATCCCCACTAGCCTATCAGAGTATTCCTTCATTGACTCAGACTCTTTCATCTGCTGTCTCTCAAATTCTCTTAAGAGATTCAACACCTTCATACCTCTTATCTTCTCATCTCCTTCATATTCTTCCTTCAAGAAGTCTCATATGGCCATTGTAGAGTCACACTTCATAATTCTGGTAAAGATGGTAGGCGAGGCAGGCGGTATACGTGCAAGATTTTGCCTTGGCTTTTCTTGTGGTTCTCTCTTTATGAAGTTTGATTTGATTCATGGTTGGATTATTTGGAAGTGGAGCAACTTCATAATCATCCTCCACAGCTTCCCACAGATCATGACCCTCCAAAAATGCTGTCATCTTAACAGCCCATGCTTGATAATTCTCTCCAGTAAATACTGGAGAAGCCATCGCAGAGAAACCACTCGACCCTGTTTCCATCACCCTTTAACTTCTTCACACTTCAATACTTGCTTCACTTCACAGTCCCTCAAGATCATACAAATGCTTTGATACCACTGTTGTTACTGATCAAAACAGTAAACTAGAAACATAAAACCAGAAGCTATATTTTTTTGAATGAGGAAATGAAGCACAGAGAAAACCGAGCACAAACTTGCGTATGTCAGTTTTCTAAAGAAACTCTCAAGTACAAGACAACTTAAACAATAACAATAACTGCTTACAAATCACACACACACGTGCAAAATATAACTGCACCTAAACGTGCTAATTCACTTCCTAGAAAATAGCAAAAACACTAAATACATAACTAAATGAACTTGGCTGTTTTTTAATAATAATAAATAAATAAAAAACAGAGGAAAACAGAGGAAAACATGACAGAAAATAGCAGCTGAACAATTCCAACAAATATGATGCTGCAAATTCAACATGATAAACTCCAAATTTCAATATATTAACCATTCAAAAGCACATCTTCCATAGTTTAGTCATCGCTTCTTTTAATTTAAAGTGCATCTTCCAACATGATTCAAGAAAAAGAAAAAACATTCCAACTGCCACTAAAAGGTTCATCGCTTTTTCAAATCCAACATGTTTCAGTCATACAAAGAAACAACACGTCCAAGTTAGCAAAGTCAAATGCAACACATCCTACTCTAGCACAGTTTGATCGAGGTGCAGATGACTTGCAGATTGTTGAGCCGCAGAGGGTCTATAAGGTTGAGTTGATACATGGCTTGTCTTGCTTGCAGAGGGTCCATAAGCATGAATTGCAATACCTTTCCATATTTAAGGATTATCCCATTACTAGACATCTGAAATTACCAAAGAGAAAGCAGGTTAAAATGGAGGTCCAATTGCATTGAAAGGATCATAAAACAACCGCTGTTCAGTTTCTAAAAAAAAACAAAAATTGATTTTAGAGATATACATACCTTCAAAAATGAGTTCCCAATGGATTATGATTTAAAAAGTCTTATCCTTGTCATAACTATGAGTGAGTAATGCAATTGAGCATCAGTTTGGCCATACTGAAAGCAAAATGAACTCGTACGCATCATTTGAAAATATCATTTGCAGTATTGAGGACACTGAGATCATTGCAGTCGATGATCCACTTAAAGTTCCATGGTAGGAGCTCCCAATTGTTGGGTCTTGCAGTGGCATTTTCTGTTGCTTGAATGGCAAATCATTTGTATTATGGAATATAACTATTATAGTCTAGAGAAATCCCAAACCCTAAAGCTAAAGCTAATTATCACAATGATATAAGCGGCTTCAAATTTTTTAGAATTCACTATGATTGCTCATCTGACGATTTTAATTCTTGAGTGGTCATTTCAGTCAGTTTAGAAGCGATTTTGACAGATCCATGGTTGATATTTCTGCTCTGAAGGGCAATTCCTGGAAGAGGGTTACAGGAAATGGCAATTTTGAATTGCCTTCCTCGAAGGGATGCGTTGGTATGGGTTCTTGCATTGGGGTTATGCAAAGTAATCCAAACAAGAGGCTTGTTTCTTTCGATATGGCTGAGGAGAGATTGTTCGAGGCAATTCTGCTGCCAGAGATTGATCCTCCCCTCACCTTGTAGGGCTCAGATTCATCAGAGTTTGGTTACTTGGGTGCGCAGGTACCATCCAATTAGACGAAACACAAAACATGAATATGAAAGAACGTGGAGTAAGGCCATCATGGACAAAACTGTACAGTTTGGCAATGAGCACAGAGTTGCCTTCAAGCAAGTTTTGGCTCAGAAACATTGTTTGTTACAGAGGAGGGTGAAGTGATTGAGGTTTATTGTGTTGTTGTACATGACCCTGCGTAAAATACAGTCAAAAGTTTCTCAACTTTTATGGGCAATGACTGGCAATGATATAGGTATCTAGCCTATGTTGAGACACTGGTCTCGCCCCATTTGAACAATGTGGCAGCACAGAAGTTAGTGGAATGAAAGAAACAGGCCAAAGAAATAGATGAAATTTACTGATTCTGATGTTTTCTTACTTCAGTCAGCATATTTTATCAGGATGCTCTTGCTCTTTTTTTCCCTAGACATGAATGAAAGACAGTATTTTCTGATAATACTAATGTGCTTATGCTTTCTTTTGAGTCAAATTTCTTGCATTTGGACCGTGCACTTAGTATGGGACAACTACAATACACGCATGAAAAAGGCTGTGCTTGAAGTTTTCACGAAAGAAAGTTAAAAATTAATTAGCAATGATTGATTATTGATTCACAAATCAATTCAAGAGGTAATGTACGTAGACTGGAGACTGGACTCCTTATACCTAATAAATAGCAATTTTAGAGAATCAAATCCGAAAGTGAAATTATGTTATCAGAAGTTGAAAAGGAAACAGTTGTTGATGAAATCTAATGGCCGATGATAGTTGTACTAGACAAAAATAGAAATGTAGTCCAATTCAATGGACTGCGCTTGCTCAGACAATCTTATGATTCGCTCTATGGGGATAGAGAGTGAAAACTTATATAAGTTCAAGTTTCCTTTCTGTATGTGTTGATTAGTCATTGTTACTGTTGTGCGTGAGGTTTTCCTTTTCCAGTTTGTTTTTACCTTTTGCAGCAACCATAACTTATGCCAACTTTTGAAAACTATGAATGTCTGCCTTAGCCTCTCTGGGGTGATTCATAACAAGTGCAACCACACAACCACTAAACTGACCGTCCAAGCGCTATCTTCTTTCTTTCATCTGAAGGGAGGTTGTAAACTGATGCGCATGAGGGGTCAAAGGTAGAGGAAACAATGTGAAAGTGTAAGTGCAGCAGCAATGGGGGAGAAAGTGTCCTCAGGAAATCAAGTGATCGCAATAGTGTTGTTGCAGGCTTAAGTTGACCACATCTGCTGGCTCCAGAATTGCCAAAAGATGAGGTTGAGGCGACAATTGTGGAGGAGCAGGAGTCAGGACATAACGAAGCTGTGGCACACATGGCATATGAACTGGGGAGATGTAGAGAGGTGGCTGATTGCTTGTCGCCGCCAATTGCATGGTTTCCTAAAGAGATTGCGGTAACAGAGTGCAGCCTGAGCACACGAGTCCTATCCTATCAGCGTTTTCAAAAGCAGGGGGGTTGCTTGCATCCAGTTTGTTAATGACGGGCTCTCGCTCTCCATGGAAGCTCGCATTGAACCAGAGTATTCAACTTTCAAGGGAATTTGGAAAAATAACAAATCTCCAACGTGTATTGAGTGGATTCTGCCTCTGTCCCTCCGTCAATAAGCAGATTTAGCTGCGTCCAATAATAGGTGCTGAACCTAAACCTTCCACTTTCGTCAAATTACAGTTTTATGGAAACCTTCGTTTACGGTTCTGTTGTTAGAATTATGTCCCTTATGTTCCACGGCAACCCAATCACTAGATAATAACTTGCACAGGATTAGAGTTGAATGCTCACTGCATAATGGTTGGCGAAATTTACACAAATAAGATTGGCCAACATTAGCTAGTGAAGTGAGTATTCTATCGAAACAGAAATGATTGAATGGCCATTCATTGAGCAGAGATCTAACCAAACATTAGGAGAGGACAGAATACTAAAAGCACAATGATGGACCAGATCTCATAATAGACACTTAACAGAGTTATTACTTCTTCTTCAAAGTCCACATGATCATTCAACAGCTCAAGATGCCCAGATCTCTTTATTAAGGAAAAAGGAAACTCAGAACGAGAACGTTAAGACCCAATCCACTAGCGCAACTTAAAAGACTCTAGATTCTTGATGGCTCATAGTCAAGATAGGGAGAAATAAGAGTTTCCATGTAGATGGTAGACTCCACATCGTGGTGGTGCTGGGTTGGATAATCCTTGTAAGTATTATCCTCCTGATTGAACATGATCGTCTGGTACACATCAACTTGGAAAACGATTTTGCCACTCCTTGTGTATGCTACAGGGATATTTCGCCAAAAACTGTAGCTAGATATTTCTTCAGTAGTGAAATTGTACAATTTTGTCCAGGACCCTCCTTTCCCGTATTCACTCGTTATCCACGCCTGGAAGCAGTCCTTATAGCTGCCGTGGTACACAAACAGATTGGCCCCGTGAACCCCAAGTCCCTCAAAACTTATGTCTCCATTGACTTCAGGGAGCCGAAATACCTGCTGGAATTTCTCTTCCGACAAATCGAATGATATAATCACGTCCTCAGACTTCTCTTTGCTCCGGTCGAGGCCACACCAGTGTAATGCCCCTTTCCAATAAACTCCATCTCCTCGATCGTAGAGGCAGAGGTGACTTTCTAGTTTGGCTTGTGTAGTTCTCCAAGAACCGGATTTGAGCGAAAATATTACCACCTGCGCATTTTCAAAACCGTTCCACCCCTTGCTTTGTACTATCTTGTAGTCATCAGACCGTGAGTCATATCCGAATCCAAAGAGAAACCCATCTGGTCGAAAATGATCGGGACTGGGCAAATTCCTACACTCCTTAGTGGTCGGATTATAGAGGACAAATCCGCTATAACCCATGACAGATAAACATACCAAGCCATCGCAAGACCCCACCAGCTCCAGACGCCAGCTAGAATCGTCCATTCTTGGCTCATGAAACTTAACCACCGCGCGATCATCCTCGCCAGCGATGCCGCCGTCGAGCAATTCGTAGTTTATGGTCTCGAGGGGCCTGGTCTTGAAGATTCTCTCACTAGAGATTATATCCCCTGCCTTTAGCCTTTCCAGATATGACTTGGCGAAGCCCCGGTCGGATATTAGAGACCGCCACCGTTTACAGACGCATTTGCATCGCCCCAAGGACTTGATCGGCAGCCTCAAGAGTATCTCGATGACGATATCCTCGGCGAAACTTTCGGCCACTGCGGAGGCCGAGGTCCCGCTTGATTCGGCAAATGCTCCCTTCATTGGGCAGGTTTTGAGTGAAAGATGTGTTTTCTTTACGCTAAGTCAAGAAGCTTACCCAGCACGGAACAAGACGAGGGTTGATCAGGTCTTTCGCCACGCATGGAAACAGGAGATATCAGGGTCGTCCGAGCCCTAAGATCATCTCGGATCCTGGGCTCGCTCGACGCGGTCGAGGAGGTGGGAGGTAGAAGACAGAGGGTGAGTGGGGCTCGTTGGCGCCGCGGCGATCGCGTGTGGAGTCCAGCAGCGCTGGAGATGGAGGGTTTGACGGCGGGCCGGCGGCAAGGCGGAGCGCAGAGAGAGAGAGAGAGCGCGAGGTTACGAAATAATATATTCACATAAAAATGTTTCGCAGAATAAATGTTTATTCAATGAATAGGAGGGTAATAACGTACATTCACATCTCTCTCTATGATGTGGCTGAAAAAAAACTTTTTTTTTTTTTTTTTTATGATCCAGGAACTGTATGGCCGGCAGCTCGACGAGTAAACCCGGGAGGACACACGTAAGCGGAAGGACCCACCACCCCCGGCGTCCCACTTAAAACCCCAAGCGACCATAAGGAGATTCGAACTCCTCTCTTTCGTGAGGGGGAGAAAGCCCAAATCATCGCAGCCGCCAAAGCAGTGGTTTGAAAAAATACCTTTTATTCACATGAGGTGGACAAATTTTCTAAAACAGAATTTAATTTCTATTTCCTAAATAAATTTTTAAGCAAAGAAAAGTGTTTAATAATGATTTAAAATTTATATTTCTTAAATAATATTTTTTGATAGTTGAATAAAATTTATATTTCTAGGAGCGGCGACGGTTAGCGACCGGTGGTCAACGTCAGGCGGCCGATATCCGGCATCTAGAGTTTGGCGTCCGTGGACCGATGGCAAGCAGCCAGAATTCGCAGTCCAACGTCTAGCGTCCGGTGCCAGAGTTCGTTGGCGGTTAGAGTCTAGCGTCTAGCGATTGATGGCGAGCAATATGAGTTCGGCATCCGGCGGCCGATGGCGAGCAATGGGTGGTCGTGGCGAGATGTTCGGTGGTCGGCGGTGGGCCTTTGGCATCCAGCAGTTGGCGGCAAGCGATCGACAACCGGCATCCTACGGTGGGCAGCCAAAGTCCAATGGCCAGTGGTCGGCAGCGAGCATTCGACAGTCTGCGGCGGGCATCTGGCATTTCACAAGTGGCGGCTGGGCAGCAGGTAGTGACGAGAGTAAACGATGAAAAAAGTTTTGATTTCTCATTTCTGTTCTAGAAATAGAAAAGTTAAAAAATTTAACTTATGATTTTTGCTCTAAATCTATTTCTTGAATAAAAATTTGTTGTAAAAATTGAAAAGTGAAATTGTATTATCAAACGCATTTCTATTCCAAACATGTTCCGAAGAATAGAAAAACAAAGAAATAGAGAAACATAAATTTTGTTATGCGCGTCCTAAATATCATAAGGTGAGAGGCACAAGGTGTAACAATTTCAGCGATTGACATCGCAAAGATAACTATAGACTAAGACGTGTGACATGAATTATAGACATTTCGAGTAGATTATTTCATAATAGAGGATCTATAGATACTCCTCAATGCATATCTTTATTTATTTATTTTCATTTTTATTGCGTGCAAAAAGAACAACTTATGTCTGAATGAATATTAAGAGGGGACAGAGTACATAAAGCACAATAATGAAGTTACTAATCAATGACCAGATCTCACAATAGACTCTTGACATTGTCTCTTTTCATCTGTGAATTCAATAACATCATTGTACCGTTCAAGATGGCTAGATATCTCCATGAAAAAGGAAACTCGAACGAAGATGGTAAAACTAAATCTACTAAAAGAACTCTTTAAGGTTTTAGATTCTTGATGGCTCACAACCAAAGATAGGGAGAAATAAGAGTTTTCACATAGATAGCAGATCCGTTACTGTCGTAGCCCTAGATGGGATAAACCATATAAATATTCCCCTCCGGATTGAATAGAATTATCCGGTACAAACCAATTTGGAAGACGATTTTTCCACTCCTCGTCCATGTGATGGGGATCGGCCAGTATATGCAGCCAGGTATGCCTTCAGTCGAGACATTGAACAATTTTGTCCACAATCCTCCTCTCTCATACTCATTTGTTATCCATGCCTCGACAAAGGTCTTGGTGCCGTGGTAGATGAACAAATTTGCCAGTGAATACCAAGTCCCTCAAAAATTATATCCCCGCCAACTTTAGGGAATGAAAGCACCTAGAGAAATTTCTCTTCTGCCAAATCAAATGACATAATCGTAGTCTCTCTCTTGTTTCGGCTCTGGTCAACCCCAAGCCAGTGTAAGGCCCCTTTCCAATAAACTCCTTGGCAGTTGGTGAGGTGGCATTCTTGTTGGACTTGTATCATCCTCCAAGCATTGGATTTGAGCGAGAATGTCGCCATCTGAAAATTTTTGGTACCGTTGGGTTGTACTATTTTATAGTCATCGGATGCAAAGTCGTATCCAAATCTATGGAAGCGCTTGAGTCCTATAACAGGATCGGAATTGTGCAAATTCCTTGACTCCTTGGTTCGATTATATAGGAGGAATCCACCACAGATAACGAAACAGACCAATCCATCGCAAGACCCCACAAGATCGGGCTGCCAGCTAGGATCATTCATTTTTGGCTCATGAAACTTCACCATTAACCTACCGTGGTCGTCACCAATGCTGCCGTCGAGCTGTTCGTAGTCTATGGTCTCAAGGGGGCTGCTCTTGACGATTCTCTGGGAAGGAATTATATCCCCTACCTTTAGCCTTTGTAGATGCAACTTGGCAAAGCCTGGGTCGGAAACTAGAAATTGCCACCGTTTGCTTACGCATTTGAATTGCGTCAAGGACTTGACCAGTAGCCTCGAGAGTATCTCAATGAGGACATCTCAGTGAAACTTTCAGCCACTGCGGACGCTAAGGTTAGGGTTGTTTCGACAAATAGTCTCTTCATTGGGTGGATTTTGAGGGAAAGATCTGTTTCTTTGCTTTTCGATCTATTGCTTAGCATGGCTTATATACTAAAGCATACTACCAAGTCAAGAAGCTTACTCAAGAATTATACCAAGTAGAGAAGCTTACTGAGTAAGAGCAAGACGAGGAGTGATCAGATCTTTCGCCACGGGGGGCGCAATACCCAATCCTTACTCAGCAAGCTTTCTAAACGTGTCAAAAATCAAATTTTCTACACTTTCCCACATAGAAAGGAATCTAAAAGTCTAAAGCAAATGTTGTCATTCAAGACTGTCCCAATTATTAAATGAATATTTTGACATTGAATAGGAGGGTAACAAGTAACAACATACATTCAGACTTCTCTCTCTTAAACTACCTCTGAACCCAAGAAATCGAACTCTTGTTTCCACATTCTCCCCAGGAATTTCTTAGATATAATATGCTGTCTCACTACTTCTATGCCCATAATATCCTCTGCAGAATAAATGTATCCTGGCAGAGAAGGCCAATTACGTAAATTCATACATCCGTCTCTCTTGTGACTGGAAAAGTAGTTTGTTCACATAAGGTGGTATCTGAAATATCAAAAGGATGAGACACATTGGAAGTGATTACAACAATAATTGACATGATTCGCATCATATCAGCAAACGTAATTTACAGACGAAAAATTGTTACATGATTCACAGACATGCTGATTAGATTATTCTGTTACGATAGAGCAAGTTCCGTAGGTATTTTGCTCAATGGGCGTAATTTAAGAGCGAGCTACCCTCATGGATCCATGAACCTTCGGAGAAAGAATGTCACAATAAAGCACCTGGCCATTGTGCAAGCTGTCAATTCGAGGCCGATCCACTTGGCCAGCGTTGTGTACATTGCCGATGCGAATGTTAATACCATCCAGGGTATTGCAATCAAGATGAAATTTGCTTATCCCCATATTCTCTTTTTTTAGTATGTTTCATAATGATACTCTTACTTTTCTTTCCTGGGAAAAGTGCCAAAAAGGTCCTAAACCTTTTGCCTTTGTACCGATTTAGTCCTAAACCTTTTTTTGGTGCCGATTCAGTCCTAAACATTTTTAAGTTGTGCCAATTTAGTCCTTCCCGGCCAATTTTGGCCGGATTTTGCTGACCGGACGCCGGCCGGCCGCCGTGGCATGACCGGCGTTGACGTGGACAGCTTTTAATAATATATTTTTTATTTTTTTTATTTTTAAATATTTTTTTTATTTTTAAATATTTTTAAAATATTTTTTAAAATATTTTAATTTTAATTTTTTTATTTGTGTTTTCCTCCGGCCGGTCGCCGAGGTCCGGCGACCGACCGGAAGCAACCGCCGGCGAGGGCGGGCGACCTCACCGGATCCGGCGAGGTCGAGCCTCGCCGGCCATGCCCTCGCCGGATCCGGCGAGGGCGAGCCTCGCCCATGGCCGCCTCGCCGGATCGGCCATGGGTGAGGCTCGCCTCGCCGGATCTCGGCCATGGGCGAGGCTCGCCTAGCCGGATCTCGGCGAGGTTGAGCCTCGCCGGCCCTCGCCCGATGGCCGCCTCGCCAAATCGGGCGGCCATGGGCGAGCCTCGCCCATGGCCGGCGAGGCTCGCCCGCCCCGCGGCCACCGGCGAGGTCGAGATCCGGCCCGGTCCGACCAACGCAAGGCACAAAAAGGACCGAGGCCTACCGGAGCTTCGGCGCTTGAAACCGGGCACGGCCGTAGGCCGACGGCCGCGGCTCGGGTGCGGTGGCCGGCGGTCTACCCCCTCCGACTCTCTCGCCCGCTCGAACCCCCTCACTCGCCGAGATCCGGCAAGGCGGCGGGGCTCGCCCTCGCCGGCCGGGCCTCGAGGGCGGCCTCGCGCGGGGCGGGCGAGGCGAGCCCCTCACGGGATCCGGGCGAGGTCGAGCCTCGCCGGCCATGGGCGAGGCTCGCCCTCGCCGGATTTGGCGAGGTCGAGCCTCGCCATGGGCGAGGCTCGCCCTCGCCGGATTTGGCGAGGTCGAGCCTCGCCGGCCATGGGCGAGGCTGGACCCTCGCCAGATCCGGCAAGGGCAAGCCTCACCGCCCCGCGCGAGGCCGCCCCAACGGCCACTGGCGAGGTGGCCGGTTGTCGAGGTCCGGCGACCGGCTGGAGGAATTAAAAAAATAATAATAATAAAAATTTAAAAAAATAATAATAAAAATTTAAAAATAATAATAAAAATTTAAAAAAATAATAATAAAAATTTAAAAAAATTTAAAATATTAAAATATTATTAAAATATTATTAAAAGTTGTCCACGTTAGCCGACCGGCGTCCAGTCAGCAAAATCCGGCCAAATTGGTAGGAAAGGACTGAATCGGCACAACTTAAAAAGGTTTAGGCAACTGAATCGGCACCCAAAAAAAGGTTTATGACTAAATCAATGACAATGACAAAAGGTTTAGGACTTTTTTGGCACTTTTCCCTTTCTTTCCTAGAGATGCATGAAGACAAAGTATGTTCCGATAATGTCAATGCGTTTACGCCATCTTTAAGGTTGAATTTACTGCTTTTGAGCCCCGCCACTTCGTATGGACAATTGCAGTACAAGCATGAAGACGGTTGTGCTTGACGTTTTTACAGTACAGAGTTAAAAGTTAATCAGCAACGATTGGGTCACAAATCAATTCAGGAGGTAAGATACGTAGACTGGAGTCTGGATTTCTCATAGCTAACATGTAGCAATTTTAGTGAATCAAATCGGGAAAGTGAATTTTGTATGGAATCAGAAGTTGAAAAGAAAAGAGCTGTTGATGAAATTCTAACGGCCAGTGATTGCAATACAAGATAAAAATTAGCAATATAGTCTAATTTGAATTTGATGGCTCGCCCTTTCTTGAAGTAAAAGCTTTGTCCCTAACCGACCTTGAAGCTTTCCTGTTTCTCGAACTTGAAGCTATACCCCTTGCTCTGCCTCTTCGTGCAGAATCCCTTCTAGGGATTCAAGCGGAGTCAAGCAAATCTGGTCCCACTTCCCCTGCCTGTTCTTCCAAGTAATTGTCAAAGTTCTATCCCTCTTCACCTGGACCACGTTGCAATTTCACATAAGTTTCACATAAGCTTTAAGGACTGCATAATTAAGACAAATGCAAGTCTTCAATACTTACGGAAGAAAGGTCACTTTGATCCTCAACTTCACTTGTAGCTTTGTAGGATCTCTCATCATGTTCCACTCCTTCGAACCTTTGTGTACTCGACTGGACAACATCATTTTGGTAGGCAAATTGCACAATCTCTTCCTTGTCCTTTCCTATTTTCCATACTCGTTGTTTTCCCTCCATGGACGCTGCCATAATGTCCATTCCCCAGTGGTTAAACCGGTTGTACACTTAACCAAAAGTGACGGATGAAAACCAAGTACACGGATTGTTATTCTTTCATATAAATCGGTTGTCAATTTCCAGTAAATAGTAAAATCAATGATTGTGGAATTGAGGAAAGATTTGGCTGGTGCCACATGAAAATCAATTTTATTCTAGTCGAACTCCAAGGTCTTTTTTTTCCCTTAATCACAGGGAATTCTTCTTGATTTTATTCAAATTAAGCATTTACAAAACTTAGGGCAATGAAAAATTTCAGGCCATTACAGGGAGAAAGTTGCCTGGTTGGTTAGCGGAAAGACATTTCGGCTAATAGAGAAAAACTATTCTATTGTTCCATGGGGAGGGTACATTCCAACAGTAAAAATAAAATAAAATGTTGGAAACACCTCCCAATTGGAAGCGCCCCTACATTTTATATGTATAGCTCAGCATGCTTTGTGCCACTACAACCTTGATGATTTAATAATTAGATTGGTTTACCAATGTTATTTCTTCAAAGTTTATCATCATTTGGACTAATTATTCCATACAATACCAACTTAAGTGAAAAAAAGAGCAAGAGTCTTGCTATTCTAATTCCATATTCAGTTCCGTTTCTCTTTCTATCTTTAATGTTATTATTTTAGTGAACTTTAATTCTTCATCTTATTTCCACTTTAAATACATTAATGCATTCTTTATGCATAAATATTGTACTTATGTGCTACTATTTTAATGTTAATTGTTTAGTGCATGACTAGAAAGGAGTTTTATTTTCCACTTTTCGAATGAAAGGTCCGTAACCATAGTACATGTTCTCTCTTATTCTAAAGTAATATGCCTCAAAATTGATTAGTGTCTCTTTTTGTCACAGGTTGCACTACTTAGTATGTTCATTCCTGTAAAAGTTACATCCTGACATAGTATATGAATATTTGTTCAAGAAATATGTGCTTTAATTTACTTTGAAATGGTCATGTACAATGAAAAAAGGTGAATCCCGCGGGGTAGCGATATGCTGTCGTACCAAAAACGCATAGCAAGGCCACTAGTGGCCCAAAAGAGAAAACTAGTTAAGCCCACTACATGTGCATGCACTAGAAAAGTAGCAAGTAAATGTGTAACACAATTATTTTTTAATAAGCTAGTGGATACTGACCAAAAAGAAAAGCTAGTGGATGATGAGCTCTAAACTAAATTGCGCAAACATTCTGGTATAATTATTAGAGAAAGAGACAAAACAAACATTAGTTTTAATGGAGAGGCCGACAACAACAACACAGTTATTGCTTAATACCACGAATTAGCTGTACCTTGTTCATCATCATTTTTCCATACGGCGACACATGGTAGAATCTCGCGAGTTCTTGTTTTTACTTTTGTACAGCTATGATCAAATCATTTGACATTAACTTCTCCACAACTCAAATGCAATAATTGACTCAAATAATCCATAATTACCATCAACAAATTTATAATAATATTTGTACATTAAATATGTCTATTGAAAAATAAATAAATAAAAATCAAAAAACAAAGACAAAATATGTAATCTATCATCTAATGTCTAATCTATGAAAGCAATTTAATGAATTAATATTTAAAGAATGACTAAATTAGTTTACTGGCAATATTAAAGTATCAAAACTATCCAACGCCAAAAAGGCAAGTAGCTATAAGTTACTAAAATAGAAAAAATATGCAGCCTAAGTAATTGAAGCAGAACAGGAACCTCAGAAGAGATAAATGACTAATGTAAGGAAAAACAATCAGCCACGCAAGAAATTACGGTGCAACAAACATGGCTGCTTTAAAAGGGCAGATATTTGGCTAAAAAAGAGAGGCAAAGCATCCTCTACTATATTAAATTTTCTTCTGAGATTTATTCCTTACTTTAAAAGCACAAGAGCACATATTCTGATATTCATATTCCACTCATTTTAATATAACGTATAGTTTTAGCTAAATACAAGAATGCATATTCCACATACATTTTTACTGTTCATTAAGAATTTTTGTTTATAAAAGTATTAAGTAACTATTTCTTGATCTTTGAAGACTTCGGAATGCTTAACGAATAATATTAGGTCATCTATTACTGAAAGTAAGGGGTAAACATCTTATGGAAGTTCCGAATCAAACGAAGTGCTTATTTAGCTCATTGGTATCTGAACTATTGACTCTTATGGTCCGGCTTATATTAAAAATGAGGGGTAACTGCTCAAAACTCCATTGAACTTTAGCTCTGTTGCAAAGTAGCTCCACACTTTAAAAAATCATGTTATTCTTTCAAATGTTGGCACTGCTACATTGAAGCAGGAATATAGCTTACTTCCCAAACTTTCGTTTTTGTTTCAGCATTGTTGTGTCCATTTGTATGGCCATTAAATGTTAAATGAAGAGGGACACACTCATTTCAAACAAAATACATCTACTTCATGGTTTAAGAAGTTAGAAGCTAAGGATGATGCCTGGTTAATAATTTTAGTTAAGAAAATTTGGTCAAGAAAAATGAGTTGTATATTTTAGGCAACACTTAACGGCAGTGCTGACTGAAAAGCTAAAGGATAAAACATAAAATAATTTTTCTTTTTATGGGGCTAAGGTGGATGGCAATCTATAAGTTTTCAAAGTTTACGGACTGTTGCACAACTGTACTAAAGTTCAAGAGGGCACTAATATGCATCAAAATGATCACATAACACAATACGTAATGTAATGTTCAACACTCAATTAAGTAACATGGAGTTAATTTAAAAATTCACATTTTATAGCACTTTTATTGGTGTAGTTATTTAATTTACACAACCGAAATTTCAAATTGGAAAGGACTCGTTGAAGGAACTCTAATTATTTGACATTATATAAAGATCGTCCTTGATAAATTTTCGTTGTTGGATTGAAAATTTTATTTTTGTCCACGTAAATTTCAGAATAAAATTTAACTTGTTACAATTTGTGTCTTTTACGGAATTATAGAGTCAAATTGAAATTAAAGCAAATCAATTTTCAAACTCATCTATTCACGCACATCTACTGTATATTGATGAAGAAGATGTCGCACCTTGTTTGATGTATTTAGAAGAATCTCCACTCTGTAACGCTTCCAAGAGATTCCAAATGGGTAGCTCTGACTAGAATCCTTGATGAGGTCTCCACACCCCTGTATTTGGACAAGGCAATCATCCGGTATACTTGTGCAGGATGCATCAATCAACTTTCTCAATGAGGTGCATCCTCTAACATACAAGGATTTCAGAGACTCTAGCTCATGAAGGCCCTCAATGGTAGTAAGTGCATTGCAACGCTGGATTACCAATTCCTCCAAGTTCTTCAAGTATGATAACCCACCTATTCTTCTAAGAGATTTGCACCCCGTGGTGCAAAAAGATTCCAATGATTTTGAGAGACCCTCAACTTGTATCTCAAGTAGCTTTGGACAATCTGACACATACGTTTGTCGTAGCATCCTCAATTCCAAAGGAATGGATAATCTCTGAAGCAATTTACAACCATCAATAGTTAAGCTCTCTAGTCGTGGAAGTCCATCGAGTGGAATGTCTTCCACTTCACCACAATGGAACTCTAAATTTGACAAATTTCTCAATCTCAAGTAGGAGTGAAGCAACTTTGCCCATTTGATGCTGAAGAATGGTAAATTCAAACTTAGTAGAGACGGTGGAAGGTGCACAAGCTTTTCTAGGTCTAGACGAGACAAAGTAAGCTCTTCCAAATTAGAAAGAGAAGCCAACTCTGGAGGTGCAGGGACGTTGAACAAATGTAAATGTAACTTTTTCAGTCTAGATATCCTTCCAATCCACCTTAAGTCGCATTTAATGATTAGGTTTGATTTACCTATATTGTCTGAGCCATCACTTATTAGTAGTTCAACCAAATTAGTAAGGTTCAACAGATTAGGGACCGAGAGCAATGATTCAGATTCAAGAAGTAGACAGGTCAAACTTGTGGGAAGCTCTGGCAATATTTGAATCTTATGACAACCTCTTAAGTCTAGTGTTTGGAGGTGAGGAAGCTTGTTGATTGTCCTTGGAATTCCGCAAATACAAGTGTGCTTTAAATCTAGGATTCTTAAAGATGACAACTCTCCAATTCCAATAGGAATTTCACCTTTCATTTCAGAACGCCCTGAGAGATCTAGCTCTTCAAGATTTTCCAACATAATGATGCCACTAGGTAACTGCCAAACATGATTCATCATAGAATATGATCCTTTTCTTGATAAATGTAGTATGCGTAATGATTTTAACTCTCCAATGAAGTTGGGAAGTTCCCTTATTCTCGTGTGTGTTAAAAGAAAAGACTCAAGTTTCACTAGTCTTTGGATGGAGTTTGGAATTCTAGCAATGGTTGTATGCGATAAGTTTAATTCTATCAATGAGGTTAAATTCCCAAGCGAGACTGGAAGTTCTCTCAAACCAGAGCATCCCTCCAATGAGAAGCGTTTGAGCTTCACTAGTGACCCCACTTCTTCAGGCAAGTCTATAAGATCCATGCACCCTTCAATCTCTAATACAATCAATGATTGTAGGTCTCTAATGAAGCTTTCAATTCTCTTCAGGTTGTAACAATGTGCAAGAGTCAAACTCTCTAAACCCAAGCATTTAGAGAAGTCTGGGATTGTCGTTATGCCTAAACACCACGTAAGAGATAGAACTTTCAAATTTCGTGCCCTCTGTAAAAACAGATGGCATGTCAAATGTAAGAACCATTGCATAATGCACATTGGGATTGTCATACTAGAATTAAAACATGTAATTTACCTTGATCAAGTCCCAGGCTTTCGAATCATCTGTGAAGCTATTATCTTCAAGTTTGAAAACAAGAAGATGATCGAAATACATATTGTCCGCCCTAAAATCATCATGAGGAGAATACCAAGAAATCCATCTCAACTTTGAATGGCAACTTGCAAAATCCCCAACAAAAGTTCCAAAGCCTAACTTGAGGAATCTTAGGCTTTGTAACCTTTCAAACTCTTCATTTGTAATCTCTATGTAATCTTCTAGTCCATCTATCTCAAGTGCTTGAACCTTGTCCTTCCTCTGCAAGTGAAATTTTGCAATAATGTGAAAAAAGGTTTTCAACTTCCAACCACTATTTTTAACAACTCGAAATGGGCAAAAAAATAATGAAGATCCTAAATAAAAAGGGAACCCTAAATCCCAGGATATATAACTTCTATTTTAAAATGAGACATTTCTTACTAACCTCTTCACTTCTTATGATATCATAGGCCTCTTTTGCAATCCATAACCTGCTCCGCTTTCCAAGGTCACTTAGACTTTCTTGACGAACAATGTGCCTTCCCAAGTCTATTAGTTGACCATGCATCCAAAACTTTTCATTGTCTAATATTTTTATCAAGCATCTACAAGTAAGGACATCAATTGCTCTTTCGGGGTAAAATTGACAATCAGCCCACATGTAAATTGCATTGGTCTTGTTCTCATTAAAAAAGAAGCATGCTATATCAAGAAAAATTTGTTGTTGATATTCGTCTAGGTCATCATAGCTAATTCTAAGCTTCTTTAGAATCTCTTTCTCCGGTACACTTCTTAACCTGACCGATGTCTCTTCCCAAAATGCTTTGTTTTTCCCATTAAGTAATGAACCTATCACTTCAATGGCCAAAGGAAGCCCTCCCGTACTTGCGACAATTTCATTTGAAAGCCCATGATAATCATCAGAAGTAGAGTCTCTACCAAAGGCATGCCGGCAAAAAAGCTGAAGTGCAGGACCATAATCCATCTTTAGCATCTCATATTGTAAGATTTCACCTTTAAATCCCTCAACTTGCAAAATCGCCGTGTTTCTGGTTGTAATGATTATTCTAGATCCTGAATGTAAAGAATTATTTCCTATCAGTTTCTTAATGTTCTCTTTATTATCAACATCATCCAAAACCACTAAGACCTTAGTGTGGAGTGTTTCTCCAATCCTCCGCATTCCTTGTTCAATATCCTCAAATTTTTCTATAGATCTAGAACCAACAATGTCGGATAATAATTTCTTCTGCAATTGGACCATGCCCTCCTTGGTTAATGAGCTTTCTCGAATGTCCTCAAGGAAGCTACAACACTTTCCAAATTGGGAAGATAGTTGATTGAAGATAATCTTGGCAACAGTTGTTTTACCGATACCACCCATTCCATAAATTCCAATAAGCCGCACATCAGGCTGGTCGACATCTAATAACATTTTCAATTCTTTTATCTGATCATCAAGACTAACTAAATGTCCAGGCACTGATTTTTGTTTTACCTCCAACTTTTCCAAAACCTTTTCAACGACCAATTTGACCATCACTGCTTGGCTGCCATGTACATAAGCACTATCATTAGTTGACTAGATTACTTTCATACCATGCATCACACATGGGATTGTCAAAATTTTAATTAGAAAAGATTGAAGTACATCATAAATGATATCTGAATACATTGAATTATTATTATAGGCTAATTTAGTAGAATTTACTTGATATATTTTCATATATGATAATAAATTTTTTTGAAGATTATAGTATTGGCTTACCTGATGGCTAAAGTTACGAAGTGACGGCTGTGCCGTGCAAGAAAATTTCAGCATTTATAGCAAAGCCTAGAAAAAATTTGCAGCACTTGTAATTGAAGAATTATGAACCAAGTTAATGTAAACAAATGCAACAGTCATCCGTTGAACACTTTGCAGTTTCGTAAAGAAAGATATAATCCCCAAACCCGTGACTATTTTCCTGCGCCACTAGAATAGCAGTGTTAACACTTCTATTGATTAACTTATGCTTGTAACTCTTCCATGGATCTGATTACGTAAATTATTGCATTTAAAGAGCCGTGTCACATTAAGATGTGTTCAAAATTGAAAATCAAGAGACCTAACTCCCATGGCGTTAACTTGATAATAAGGAGTGCGTGTACGGATTAGGGGCACAACACATTTGATCCTCCGCACCATCATATTCGGAAAACATCCCTCCCAGCACAAATATTCTCCCTCTCTCTCTCTCTCTCTCTCTCTTTCTCTCTCCACGCCACTCGAAGGCCTCTGCATCGTCGCCGACCTCCGAGCTGGGCAGCGGCTTTCGCCTCCGGCCCGGTCCAGATCAAGGTTGCTTGGCCTCGTTTCTAACCTCCCACGAGCTATGCAGAGCTTGAGGCCCCAAGATCACAGCCCAGTCATTCTTTACGCGTTCTCAAAATGCTGTCGCTTCTATTGAATACTTAAGACATGTCCTCGTTAATTGGTGTTTATTTACTATGCAAAATTTTGGTTGAAGTTTTTGTTTGAGGATGCAAATTGTATAATTCGATAAGTGAGACTACAGATCGACATGGATGCAAAATCTGAAGTTGATTTTAAAAGAAGAAATAGGTAGGGATCTTAAAAGAGTATTACCCTTGGTCCTTTTTCATGTTCCATCCCTTGATTTCATCTATCTCTGCAAGAGCTCTTTTCCATGCCTCGACTTCATTAGGAAACTCCTTCTCGTGCTTCAAAAGGCTTTCCTATACCGTCGAGTCTTAAGCTTAACATCCTCAGGTTCCACGTCGAGAAAGATGGGAAGGATACTCTTTTTACCCACTGACTTAGATACGTTGTCTACTATGTGTGCAAGCTCACGGAGGCACCATTTACTAGAGGCATACGTCCGAGAGAAGATGGGGATGTAAATTAGAGAGTTGTTGATGGCACATAGAAGGTTCCCACCAATCATTTCGCCAACGCGAAGATCATCTTCATCCCTGAATACACGAACTCCAGCATCTACCAAGTCGTGGTAAAGGAAGTCTGTGAATCCATGACGGGTGTCGGGTCCTCTAAAACTCAGGAACACTTGGTATTCACCTCCCGCTGCTCGTGCATCATCACTACTCAATCCACCCTCTGAGTTTATCATGGCTAGGAAGCTTATTACTTCCAGATCTCTCTCTTCCCTAAAGAGAAAAAAATGAGTGCTCAAAACTGAGCTGAGATTTTGTATATGAACTGGTAAGCGACCAATACCTTAAAAACTTGGCCGGCTCACTTTAAAGTCAAATTTAGTTGTCCATTTCCCACCTAACGTTCTGCACTAGCTAGTAGACAAGGTGAAGGCGTGTCCTAGACGTTTTATCAAGTTCAGAAATTTTTAAAGACCCCCTGGGAGAGCAGAAATCCCAAGTTATTTTTTCCCCTTTGGGATAAAGGCATCGGTTCCCTTAACCATACCTTTTTCGTGCAACTAAATTCCTAAACTGTGTATTTGTGATTTGAATTGGTCTTTTTATTAAAATTATAAATGAAGATGTAACGCGGCGGTTATATACTGACATTGCACTTTATAAGGCAATTTTAATAAGAAAAAATTAGTTTTCAGAATTTTAAAAAGTAAAAAGCTGGAAAAAAAGCAAAAATAGTTAAGAAAAGAAAAATCGAGAGAAAAGGGTAAGGAAATTATAGTTAGGCAGTGAGAGGACAGCCCTTCCCCAAATATGTGGTCAGTGGCCCGTCGTCGATTCCACCTGCATGTTCAAGAAGATCGAAGAGGGCTGCCACGATGGACCCCGAGGTGGCGGACATCGCAAAGGAAGTCGGTGAATCCATGACGGACGTCGAAGAGGCACTTGTTTGTGGATACATTCATTGCTCCGAAATGATTTTTTGTTTAATTTTTCTTCTTCTTTTTTCCAATGATTTTCGTTCTTTTCCAAATTTTTATTTTTAAAATTTTGAAAATATTTTATATTATAATTACCCCATCAGCAGTTAACAACCACTCCCAACATCTCCTCGTCGGGTGACGTAAAGCTACCCCGGAACTAACATGCGACTTGTATGTCTATGCACGAATCTCGAGTAAATGCAGAATCAGCTCCTAATGAGCCATCGTTCAACAATGGAGCTTCTAAAGCAATCAATCTGATTGATCAAATCATGTGTGTTCGGTATACAATTCCACCCTCTTGGGGTTGGCAAAGCATTTTGCTAGGTCGGGACTCTATCGCCGACAAGGTCTTATGGTCCGTTGGGGACGGCACACAAATAAAAATTCGAGAGGACAAGTGGCTTGCTAGGGTGTGTAATAGGGGGCCTGCTCCTCGAGAGGAACCAACAACTAATTTTCTTGTTTTGTTCTCGGAAGGTTACAATCTCATTAGAAAAAAAAAACGCAAGTTATGGAATGAATGCCTAAATTAAGAAATTTGCAACAATTTGGTAAATGTTTTATTCCTGAAAATAAAAATCAATTTTTTTATTCTCGAGAATAGATTTGAAACAAAATTAAGAAGCCTAACGTTGACCACGTTGTGCAATCTGCGTTAGTAGAAAAAAGTTACTTCTTGCTTTATTTTCGGGAATATTTCCTAAAATCAATTCCAATTTTTTTCTTTTCTCTTCTCTTTTGCTCTTCTTCCCGCCCCTACCTTTTTCTTCTTTTTCCTTTTGGCTTTCTTCCGATCATCGGCCTTGGCCTTTAATGTTTGACCAAAAAAAAAAAAAAAACAATCAACGATCCTCATTCCGAGAAGCATCACTAGCCCCGGTGTTTTTTTATTCCCGCTAAGAAGCAAAAAAGCCACAGTGAGACTTGTCAACCTAAGCCTCGCCATGGCTGAGCCTCGCCAGGCCACCTCTAGGTCGGCATTGCCTAGCAGTGGCATAGCAAGGCCAAGCATTGTCGGTGGTTGAGCGAGCTTGGCCTCACTAGGTCTGGGCGAGGTCAACCTCGCCAAGCCAAGGTGAGGCCGAGCCTTACACAACAATGGTGAGGCTCGGCCTCGCCAGGCTAGGGTAAGGCCGATCTCATGCCGCCTCACCCCCTTGCCAGATCTAGGCGAGGTTGAGGCTTGCCGGTAGCCTAGCGAGGCTTGGCCCCACGTTTGGCAAGGAGGCAAGGTCAAGGCTCATTGATGGCTTGGCGAGGTCAGGTGAGCTCACCGAACCTTGCCCAATCGGTCACTGGCCACAACGATGGCCGAAGACTAGCTACAAAGGAGAAAGAAAAAGAAAAATGTAATAAAAGTATTTAAAAAAATTTAAAAAAATTAAGAATCCTACCAAACGAATTTCTATCACGGGAATAGAAATTTTGGACAATTACCAAACGTGTTCTTTTGCTCAGAAATTATTCTCAGGAATAGAATAAAAAAAATCATTTTTGATCAAAAATTGTTCTTGAGAATAGAATTGTTATTGAGGGCGCATTTGGTAATGCTTTTATTCCTAAGAACAATTTCTGATCAGAAATAATTCTTTTTGAATATGTTCCCATGAACAATTTCTAAACATTTTATTGGTAACTGTTCAAAATTTCAATTCTTGGAATAGAATTGCGTTTGGTACCGTACTCAAAGTTTCTACTTCAAATCATTTTCTTTTAATTTTTAAATAATTTTATTACTTTTTTCTTTTCTTTTTTCCTTTCTTCCTTTCTTTTTCTTCTTCTTATACATCAAGTTACCGATTCTTTGGCCTTAGGATGACCGGCGACCGGTCGATGAGGGCCGACAACCTCACCAGAGTGTCACCAGCCCTCAACGAGGCCGTGCCTCATTAGTCGAGCCTTGCCGACAGTTGGGCAAGCGGCCTTGCCCAAATCTGGGGAGGCCAAGCTCGCTTAGCCGCCGGCGCCGGGTAGGGCTCGACCTCCTGATGGCTAGGCAAGGTCGAGCCCGTTAGCGGCTGGGCGAGCTCGGCCGAGCCTCGCCGGGGCTAGGCCAACCTCGCCTAGTCAGGGGAGCCTCGCTAGTGGTCGGGGGAGGCCCGAGCAAGGCTCGCCTAGCCATTAGCGAGCTTGTCGAACCTTGCTTTGGCCTAGCGAGCCTCCAACGAGCTCACTGAACCGGTTGCCGGCGACCAATGGCGGTGGGTGGCAAATGGCGGTGGATGGCAATGGAGGCAACATTAGCAGATGAAGAAGAAAAAAGAGGGAAGAAGAACAAGAAAAAGAAAAGAAAAGAGAGAAAATAGTTGCTTGATTCTAGAATTGTTTTTGGGAACAAAGAATCAACTTTTTTTACTTTTCGATTCTATTCCAAATCTACTTCTAGGAACAAAAAAATAGAAATTTGTTCCCGAGAATAAAAATTTTACCAAACGCATTTTTGTTCCAAATTTACTCCCGGGAACAAAAAAATAGAAATTATCAATGTTTGGGAAGTTTGGTGCGTTTGGTAACCATTTTGTTCCGAGGAACAATTTTTGATAAGAAATGATTTTTTATATTTATGTTATTGAGAACAATTTCTGAGCAAAAGAACGCGTTTGGTAACTTACCAAAATTTCTATTCTCGGGATAAAAATACATTTGATAAAATTCTTAGATTTTTTTATTTCTTTTAATGTTTTATTCTTTTCTTATTTTTTTCTTATTTTTTCCTTCTATGGTTGGCAACAGGCTGGGTGACGTCTGGTGTGCTCATCGAAGGCCAACCTGGCCCCAGCGAGCCTCTGCCTCGCGCAAGTAGAGCGAGGTGGCCTCACCCTGGCCTGGCGAGGCTTAGCCTCACGCCGGCTAAGGAGGCCAAGCTTCGCCGTGGCTCGGCGTCTCCGGGGGCCGACGATGCTCCGGCAAGGTTGCCAACCATTGTTTGGCCGGTCACCGGCGCCGGCCATGGCCAAGGCCGGCGACAAGCAAAAAGAAGAAAAAAAAAAGAAGAAGAAAGAAGAGAGAAAAATTGATTTTAGAAATTGTTCCCAGGAACAAGAAGTTACATTTTTCTATTTCTTATTTATTTTCCAAATCTATTCTCGGGAACAAAAAATAGAGTTTTTGTTCTTGGAAACAAAATTTTTACCAAACACATTTCTATTTTTTTTTTTCACTCCCTAGAACAAAAGAATAGGAATTTTCATTCCAAGGAACGGAAGTTTTTTTTAACAAACAGGCCCTAAATGCACCCTTATTATTTCAGCTGTAGTTGAGCTATATCCTTTAGTTGTTCCAACTTCGTGAGTCATCTACTCCACAATTATTGATAGCCCCACATAAAGATGTTGATGTTCATTAGGTTTTGAAATAATTGAGGAGTGGGGCCACATTTATTTGTTAGGTTTTGAAATAATTGAGCAGTGGGGCCACATTTATCCGTTAGGTTTGGAATAGTTTGGAAGTCCACTCTATAGAAAATGACAAAGATGAACCACAAATTCCACAAACGAGTACAAACATCATGTGACGGGTGAGCAATTCCATGGACCATAAATGAAAGCAACATTGACCAACAACGAGCAAGTATTTCATGTGGCTAAACCTCAATCAGGCTGTCAAATCTGCTGAGTGAGGTCCACACAGAACCTGTTACTTTCATCGCCAAAATTCAGTTTAGTATATATATTACGCTCATGTGTAATGATTTCACATTAGCAGCAGTAATCCAAGATCGGAGGATGCTAGAATAACTCAAAATAATTTATCATGATATTCGATCCAAGTACGTTCGTATCATGCATATCCTTTTGGTGTTGATTGATAGCCATTAGAAAAAATATGGAATCTCTTTTCCATGTGAGAGGGGTCACGAGCTGTTGTAGTCCTTAATTTGTGGATGGTTCTTAATTTGGCCACTGACGTTGTGGGACTCGGAATGAAATATGAAGTTGCTGAAATTATAGGAATTGGTTTAGTCAGGTGCTGATTTCACCAATGACGAAGGAATCAACACTTCTTTTTATCCAATAAACAGGCTCTAGTTTCCAATGTTAAAATATTAAGCGCTATAGAGACTCACTTGCACTCGAATCGCAACGAAACCCATCCCAACAAAATTACCGTGCATTCCACTTATTCACCGAAATTTCCTGGGAAAATCCAATTTTCCCGTGAAAGAAAGAAACGGGAAAAGGAAAAAGAAAAAAGAAAGATGTGCAGAGGAGCCCAATGGTTGGAACTGTTGACCGTGTTCATGAAGATAAAATACGCCTCCACGAGCTCTCGCGACCTCACAATGTCAATCACTCCTTGAAATCAAACCCTTCCTCCTCCTCCTCCTCCTCCTCCTCCTCCATGCCTCACTCCTGCTCTGTCAAGATCATCCCCGGTAGCACTTGACCACGTCTTGGTTGGCCGCGGCAACGGGAACTCCTACTTTGTTTGATCAAAGATTGTTGTACTGACAATAGTTGTAGGCCTAATTAAACATTTTGTAATAATTCAAAAACTATAATATCTTCATTTTTTTTAGTATGAGGATGATAAGACTCGTCGGTCAACTTACATAAGGTCAATAGCCTGTGCATTGCATGCCATTATCGACATTTATTTTAGAATTGATATTTCCTAAAAGTTTTGAAGCTTTAATGACTACTTGTAAACACTACTGAATGTTGTGGGGTAAGACATCTAGCATTAAAATATGTTGGACACATAAAATATTTGTAAAAAAATTTGGAATTAATTTCATGAAAACCCAAAATTAGTATACATGTGACAAATTTACTCAAATTGAATTTTTTTCCACAAAATACTCAAAATTGGTACACCTATGATAAATTTACCATCCGTTAGTTTCTATTAAATTTTATCATTAAATTACTAAGTTGGATAACATGTGATAGTTAACGGGCAAATTAGCTTGATGTTTTTCCTTCCGTTTGTCATAGGTAAATATCTCAAGAGGATAGCGTATTGAAAGCACAGTGGTATAAATACTAAGGAATAACCGAATCTCATAATAGACCCTAGATATTGTGTTTTTTATTCTTCAAATTTGACAAGATCATTCAATAGCTCAAAATGGCCAGGGCTCCCACAAAGGATACGCAAATGAAAACAGGAAAACCAAATCCACTCAAACAACTCTTAAATGCTCTAGATTTTGGGTGGCCCACAATCAAGATAGGGAGAAACAAGAGTTTCCACATAGATGGCAGATTCGACATTGTTGTCACTCTGGATGGGATAATCCTTATAAGTATTATCCTCTGGATTGAACAGAATCATCTTGTATGCATCGATCTAGAAAACAATTTTTCCACTCCTTGTGTATGTGACAGGGATTTGCCAATATTTGCAGCCAGGTATGCCTTCAATCGAGACACTAAACAATTTCGTCCATGATACTCCTCGACTATACTCATTTGCTATCCACGCATCTAACTGGTCATTATAGCTGCCATGGTAGATGAACAAATTGGCCCCATGATTCCCAAGTCCCTCGAAAACTATGTCCCCATCAATTTTACGTACAAAAAGCACCTTGTGGAATTTCTCTTTTGACAAATCAAATGACGTGGCTTTCTTGCTAGAATTGTATCCTTCTCCAAGAATAGGACTTGAGCGAAAATATCGCCACTCGACATTTTGTAGAACCATCGCCCTAAACTATTTTATAGTCATTAGATGAAGAGTCGTACCCATATCCATGGAAGAAGTCATCTCCTGGAACAAAACCGGAACCAGGCAAATTCCTAGACTCCTTGGTGGTTGGGTTATATAAGAGGAATCCGCCATGGATAGCCAAGCAAACCAAGCCATCGCAAGACCCCACGGGATCTAGCTCCCAGCTAGGATCGTCCATTCTTGGCTCATGAAACTTTACCACCGTGCTACTTTTGTCGCCACCAATGCTGCCGTTGACCGGTGCATAGTCTTTGGTTTTAAGGGGGCTGCTCTTGACGATTCTCTGGCTAGGAATTATATCCCCTGTCTTTAGCCTTTGCAAATGCAACTTGGCAAAGCCCGGGTTGGAAATTAGTGACTGCCACCGTTTACTGACACATTTGAATCACATCAAGGACTTGATCGATGGCCTCGAGAGTATCTCAATGACGATATCCTTAGTGAAACTTTCATTAATAACATGGTAAGGTTCAGCGTGTATTAACAAATAGAGTAATGCGATTGGCATGACATGTGATTTTAGTGACGAATTGCCTCTGTCATCTGATCTAAATTCACATGTATAAGGTAAATACAAGTCATAAAGTTTGTATCCCCGATATGAGAGAATTTCAATGATTCAATTGGGTTGTAACCACTAAAGTAGCACACTTGATTGGATTTAAGAAATATTGGTCTCATATTATGATGGGATGTCTCCTGATAAAATGTTTAATCATACTCCCAAAGAAGTTAATTGTGTATTGGTTCATGGAGGGATACATGCACAGCATATGGTTGAGAAGCGAATGATCCTAATGGTTCATACACCCAAAAGTGGTGAATTCACGAAAGGTCAGAATATATTCTCGATCATGTAGAGAGTATACAATTACATATTATGTATTCTGCCCAAAGGTATTTATATGATGATGCTTGTAGATCTTGGGTTGTGTACTTATAAGGTTTTTTAAGTTACACAGTACTCATATGATGCCAATTACATATGCTGCTTGTTATTAAGTTACATTTTCTGTAATGGCAAGTCCATTGCAATTGAGGTTATTACTGGGTCAAATTTTAATTAGTGATGGTCGCAAATAGGAGGGGATACCACATCTAAATGAAAATGGAATATCTGTTCCTAATCTCGCCCTACACCACTTCCTCTTTCGCAAATACAATAAAAACAAGATGTCAATGAGATAAAAATGTCAAATGATCACCTTACTTGGGGAAGGGGTGTATTTCATTCCCAAACTCAATTTGACTTAGTGTGGAATAATGTTTCCGCATCTGTAGATAGGACAAAAGAGGGACTCAGATAGGGCAATTTTTTTTTTTTTTTTTTTTTGGTCAGAGAGATAGGGCAATTGATACCCAAACAAAAGAAGAAACACGTCACCTAAAAATGGAAACAACAAACAATCACCCCGACTTTTGAAAAGGACGTATTTCGTTCCTGAATTTCATTAAGCTTGATGTAGAATTTGATATCTCCTTTCCTGCGTGCAGGGATAACGGAGACAAAACAGAGGTCTATCAAGCAAACATGATAGAGCGCCTAGTGTAGGGACTTACCAAACAAAGCACGATAGAACACAAAAAGGATATACCTCATTTCAATTATTCATCCAATCCTTTGCAAATGACACGTTCCTTGCTTATGTGTAAGAAGTATTTGATCGGGCAAATGGCCACGGAGCAGGCCAGGGGGGCCTGAAGTGCCAGAGTCACTCAACTTCAAAAAAGAAGAAGGGAATATTCGAATGAAGTAAACATCTGCCAAATGAAGCGCAATCAATCATAAGGGCAAATCCCTCTCTCCCCAGCCAAGGAAAGGCGACAGAATGAAGTAATCAAATTTGCCATAAAAGGGTGCGTACCGTTCCTCAAAAGAATCCTATTGAATATGAAAATAACATGTTCCATCTCTTTTTCTTCGCAGATAATGAATGAGGCAAGGCACCCAAGAGGTAGAAAACTCACCCACGAAGCATGATGAATTGGAGTCAATTGGTTCAACACGAAAGGGTGGATCATTCTTACAATTAGTCCCATTCAATTTTGGAATGTAAATAACCTGGTCTATCTCTTGTTTTACAGATAAGGACTGCGCCAAACCACTAGGGCAACTCCTTTCTTATTGGTATAAATCTAGGCATCTAGAAATTTTTGGCACATACATTTAGGAATTCATGATTTGTTTATAGTCAGTCCACATTTATCTTTATTTATAGCTCACCGGGGTTCATATGCAGGGGCGTAATAACAAGGCCTTACTTAGATTTTTACATGATACGGCTTGGGTCTCTACTTTCCTCGTATTTAATTACATCTTGCTCCTATTGCTTTGATTGTTGATATTTTATCTTGACTGCTTGAAGCATCCATGCATGATCACCTTTTACATGTATTGGAGGATTTAGGAATAATAAAATTAAGAAGATCACATGCAAATCACTTCTACAAAAAAGGATAACGTATTGAAAGGGCAAAAGGTTTAGCGTAACCAAGTCTAGGATTCATAAGTCTATGATTCGTTAGAGTAAGATGAGCTCCCACATCTTACTCGGGTTTCTACCAAGCTCAAAATAGATTAATGACAGCTGAGAAAGTTCAAATTATATAACAAAATATGAAAAACAAGTTACGATCGATAGGGCTTGAGAGGGTCTGCTAGGTCATGAGAGGAAGCACCCAATTGGCAATCTGTCAGCTTCCTCTAGGAAGGGTCTTGACACTGATTTGTCAATTTTCCTTTATGGTTTAGTATTAGGAAATCAGGTCTTCTAATTAGGTACTAAAACCCACACAATCATTACATATGCATTAAAAAAAAAAAATTGATGCAATTTTATAAGTTTATGTGAGAAAATAAGAGTTTTTTAAATTAAATTAAGTAAATACTAGAAGAAGATATTAAAATGTTAATCTTTTTTATTTTTCCCATGTTTACCGTTTAGAATTTAATATTTTGCTCACATAATATATGAATTTCTTTTAAAGAGATTTCCAAGGAAATAGCAAACATGATATAATTTAAATGGGAACGTCAATATCTCAAGGCATAGAAAAATATAGTTTGGTCACGTCTAACCGATAAAACTACCACAAAATGTTTTCAATGTATCTCTATACGTCCAACTTATATTGTTTTAATGTTCCATTTGTTTCATGAAAAATCAACAATCTGAAAAATATTTTCCTAATTTGACAGTTTCTATCACTTAAGAATATATATAACCAACGGAAAATATACTATTTATTGTTATTAATAATGAAAACATTTTTGTTAATTCATTTTTAAGCAATCGCCAATGATTAAAATTTGGAGTTTTTTTTTTTTTTTTTTTTTTTTTTTTTTTTTTTTCTAGTGGCCGGTTTTCTGCAAAACAAGCAAAGTATAAAAAATAATTGGATTTTAGTTACAGGGTTACACCCATGACTAGATTATAGCGATGCTTATGAAATTTATTTTTCACCACTCGAACAAAATAAATAAACAGCAAATTAGATTATGGACCATAAACAATAATGTAAGGTAAGTATACACAAGTACCATACAGAAATGTTGCTCGAGTGCACATGGAAGTGGCGGTACTGTCTGGTCTTACGATCCTTGATTCGCCAAACTACATCTCAATAGATCAATGCAGAAGAATTCAACATCCTTTGCGATCAGTGGACCTGGAGATAATCATTTGCGGCATTGAGGACACTGCTCTGCGCTCAATCATCCGCTTAAATTTGCGAGGTACGAGCTCCGGATTGCAGGGTGTGGCGAAAGCTTACTCTGCTGCTTGGACGGTGAATCGTTAGTGCTATGGAATCCAACCTCTGGAAAGTCTAGCAAAATCCCAAACCCAAATGCTGATTGTATGAACGGGCGGGAATTTTGTGGACTAAGCTACGATTGCTCATCGGACGATTATAAATTCCTGAGTGGACATTTCAGTAGAAATAACAAGCGGTTTCAATGGATACATGGTTAATATTTTGGCTCTGAAGTCCAATTCCTGGAAGGTGGTCACCGGAGGAAATGGCAATTTTGAACAACCGACAGCCGGAGGGATATATTGGAATGGGTTCCTGCATTGGTTACTGGAAAGTGATTCGAACAAGGGGAATGTTTCTTGTGGTGTGGCCACGAGACATCGGCCGTGGCAATTCCGCTGCCAGATATTGACGCTCACGATGCTGTCCTAAGGCTTGAACAAATGGAGATCGGTTACTTCTGCATGCTGACCCTCACAGTGCAAGAATGAGTCCAATTCTACCGGTGTTTTCAAAAGCAGGTCGCATTCAGTTTGTTGATTATTGTGTCTCGCTCTCCATCGTAGCTCGCGAATAACCGGAGTGTTCGAGGGAACGTGAAAAATCAATGGATTGTCCAACACGTATGGAATGGATTCTGCTTCTGTTCCTCAGTGAATAAGCGATTTTGCTGCGTCCTCTAGTAGGTGCTGAACCTGAACTTTCCACTTTCGGCCACTTACGGTTAAGGTTTAGTGAAAACCACCTTTTACAGTTCTCTAGTCGGAATTGTCTCTCTTGTTCCACCGCAATCAATCACTAGAAAAAGTTACTATATGCCTGCTTTAAGATTCACATTACCGTCAAATGTTCACAACATAACGAGTGCCAGTGAATGATTGGTGAAATTACATGAAATCAGATCGGACAGCATTACTTGGCGAAGTCATAATTATCATAGCAAAGGAGAGACGTTTGAATGGCAATTCATCGAGCGGTGATTAGCCGAACATCTAGAGAGGACAGAATACTGAAAGCACAATGGTGAAGCTACTAAGGAATGACCAGATCTTGCAATAAGACTGTCGATACTGTCTTTTTCCTCTTCAAAATTGATAAGATCATTCAATGGCTAGGTCCCCCACCACCCCCCCAAAAAAAAAAAAAAATAAAGGAAACTCAAAGGGAAAACGGGAAAACCAAACCTACTTAGGGTGCGTTTGGTAACGATTCTATTTCTGGAAATAATTTATGATCAGAAATGATTCCTTTTTATTATGTTACCGAAAATAATTTCTAAGCATTTTAAGCCATTTGGTAACTGTCCAAAATTTCTGATTACGTAATAGAATTGCATTTGGTACCATGCTTAAAATTTCGACTCCAAATCATTTTATTTTAATTATTAAATAATTTTTTTTACTTTTTACTTTTCTTTTTTTCCTTTTTTTCCTTTTTTTCTTTTCTTTTTTTCCTTTCTCTCTTCTTCAAGTGGCCGGTTCGGTGACCCGCCAAGCGAGGGCCAGCGACCCTAGCCCTCGATGAGGCTGGCCCTTGTTGGCCGAGCTTCGCCAGCGGCCGGGTGAGGCTCACCCAACCTCGCCGGTGACCAAGCCAACCTCGCCGGGGCGGGCGAGGCCCACTTGGCCACCGGCGGGGCTCAGCCTCGCTAGATCGGGCGAGGCCGAGCCCCGCCGATGGCCAAGTGGGCCTCAGTGGGGTTGGGCAAGCCTCGCCAATGGCTAGGCTTGCCTCCAGCGAGCTTGCCAGACCTCGCCCTAGCCTGGCGAGCTCGTTGGACCGGTTGCCGGCGACCGGCTACGGTGAGCGGCAGACGGCGGCGGACGGCAATCGCAGCGGTGGCGGTAGATGAAAAAGAAAATGGCTTGATTCTTAGATTTGTTCCAGGGAACAAGAATCAACTTTTTTTTTAATTCTTGATTCTGTTCCAAATCTACTTCCATGAACAAAAAATTATAAATTTGTTCCCTGGAACAAAAATTTTACCAAACACGGTTCTATTCCAAAACTACTTCTGGGAATAAAAAATCAGAATCTAGCACTGTTGGAATGATTACCCTTAAACAACTCTCGAATGCTCTAGATTCTTGAGGGCTCACAACCAAGATAGGGAGAAACAAGAGTTTCCACATAGATGGCAGATGCGACGTTGTTGTCACTCTCGATGGGATAATTCTTGTAGGTATTATCCTCAGGATTGAACAAAACCTTTGGTGCACATCAATCTGGAAAACGATTTTTCTGCTTCTTGTGTACACAATGGGGATCTGCCAATATACACCTCCATGTATTTCATTCAAGACACTAAACAATGTTGTCCATGGTCCTCCTCTCTCGTACTCATTTGTTATCCACGCCTCAAAGCGGTCATTATAGGTCCCATGGTAGATAAATAGATTGGCTCCATTAATCCCTAGTCCCTCGAAAACTATGCATCCATTAACTTTAGGCAAAGAAAGCACCGGGTGAAATTTCTCTTCTGACAAGTCAAATGACATAATTGCAGTCTCTGTCTTGCTTCTACTCTTGTCGACAACACCCCATTGTAAGGCCTCATTCTAATAAACTCCTTGGGCGTAAACAGTCAGGTGGCTTTCTTGTTGGACTTGTAATCATCTCCAAGAACCGGACTTGAGCGAAAATATTGTCACCCGACAACTGTCGCCCTGAACTATTTGTCAGTCATCAGATGGAGAGTCGTACCCGAATCCATGGAAGAAGTCATCCCCTAATCCAAGGAAGAAGTCATCCCCTGGAACAAGATTGGAACCAGGCAAATTCCTAGACTCCTTGGTGATCGGGTTATATAGGAGGAATCCGACATGGAAAGCTAAACAGACCAAGCCATCACAAGACCCCACGAGAACGAGCTCCCAGCTAGGATCCACTCTTGGCTCATGAAACTTTACCACACAACAACCCTCATCGCCCTCAATGCGCTGTCTAGCAGTTCGTAGTCTACGGTCTGAAGGGGGCTACTCTTGACGATTCTCTGGCTAGGAATTATATCCCTTGCCTTTAGCCTTTGCAAATGTGACTTGGCGAATCCCAGGTCGGATATTAGCGACCGCCACCGTTTACTGACGCATTTGAATTGCATCAAGGACTTGACCAATAGCCTCGAGAGTATCTCAATGAGGATATCCTTGGTGAAACTTTCAGCCAGAGCGAAGGCTGAGGTTCGGCTTGTTTCGGCAAGGAGTCTCTTCATTGGGCAGGTTTTGAGTGAAAGGTCTGTTTCTTTGTTTTTTAATCTCCTGCTGAGCAAAGGCTTATATAACGAGTCAAGTGTAATACTAAGTCAAGAAGCTTGCTCAAGAATAATATCAAGTCAAGACGCTTACTCAGCACACGGCAAGAGGAGGTTGACCAGATCTTTGGCCACGCCGGGCGGAAAACGGAAACAGGAGATGGTAGCGGTCACCCCATCCTTGTTCAACAAGCTTTTCAAAAGGTCAAAAATCAATTTTTCTACACTTCCCTAAATCGACCGGAGTCTATATTCTGTAGCAAATGCGTCCAACAAGATTTTTTCCAAATATGAAATGAATTATTTCGACGCTGAGTAGAAGGGTAATAACGTACATTTAAACTTCTCTCTCTTAAATTACCATTGAGCCAAGATTTCGGACCCTTTTCTTTTTCCATATTTGAGCCGTAAATTTCCTACTTATAATCCAATCTCTCACTTTGTGCATGCCCGGAGTATCCTTTGCAGATCAAATGTTGCATCTTGGCATAGAAGGGTAGTAACGTACATTCGTAATTCCATTTCTCTTTTCTTTTACGTGTCTTCACAAAGTCAAAAAACACCTCCATGAAAAAGAAAAGCTCGACTTGGCGACACTTGACCAACATTGTAACACGAATACCATGGCGCTTACTCATACGAGAATAAGGCACTCGAATGAACACTGTCGACCACAGGGATGTATTTATTTCGCTACTATGGTCCTTTGCTGCTGCTACTGCTATGCAGGGGTGCATGGCACTAGGGTTGCCTCAATAACGTCAACTCTGATACCAAATTAAGAGTAATGCGGAAGAAAGCTATGATAATTTTCTGTATATTTCGATATATAGAAAAGAGTACATGGAGAGCCTATCCACAAGGTTAGATAGAGGAAATTAAAGGAAATCAAATCAGACATGCATAATAAAAATAAATATAGAAAATCAAATGAAATATCCTAAATATTTCTACGAGATATCTAAATATCCTAATATTGCTAACATTTTTTTATTAAATCAATTGGTCACTAATTAGAAGAAGATATCAAAATGCTAATCTTTTTTATATTTCCCAGGTTAACTGTTCAAAAATTAAATTTTTGCTCATATAAAATATGAATTGCTTTTAAAGGGATTTCCAAGGATATAATGATATAATTTAAATAAGACGTCAACATCTCTAGGCATAGAAAAGTATAGTTCTGTCACATCTAACCGATTAAAGTATCACAGATTGTTTTCAATATATCTCTATGGCCGGCTTATATTATTTTACAGTTTCGTGAAATTGACAATTTAAGACAGATTTCCCTAATTTGATAGTTTCTATCACTTAAGAATATATGTAATAGAAAAATATTCTCTTTATCGACACAAATCTATAATCATAATATGTTATTAACAATATTAACATTTTTGTCAACTTGTTTTTAAGCAATTAGCAACAATTGAAATGTGGAAAAAAAAATTGAATTTCCAATTTTCCGTGAGGTAAGAATAGCGCAAGTGTCATAACTTTCATACAGTACTCATCTAAATGCCATAACTTCTTCTTTTTTTTCGCTCACTCAAATTTTACAAATTTGAAAAATTGATCATTTAAGTGTCATTGGTTATTCGGCTTGTTGAATAATCCGATATGGACGCTAGTTGTCCTACATGGCTTCTCCGGCACTCTTTGGCACCGACATGAACAATTTTCGTTAAATATTTTTTTGAATTTTTATATTTATTTTTCTTTACCTTTTGCCCCGCTTTTTAGGGGCTGGCAACGGTCACCCTAGCTCTTAAAAAAAATGAAAAAAAATACAAAAATAATTCAAAAATGATATGGTTAATATCACGAAAACCTCAAACTTGTATACCTATAACAAATTTACACTAAACTAATTTTTTTACCACCAAAAATCCCAAACCAGTAGACTTATGACAAATTTACCCTAAACTAATTTTTTGATCGCCAAAAACTTCAAATTCATATATTTGTGACAAATATATCCTCCATTAAATTGATTAATATCACAAAAATCACAAAACTAGTACAACTAAGACAAACGAAGAGTAAAATCCTAAACTAATACACCAATCAATTATCGAGTGTCATCCAACTTAACAATTTGATAGTAAAATTTAACGAAAACTAACAAAAAGTAAATTTATCGCAACTATATCAGTTTTGGGTAAATTTGTTAAAAGTATATAAGTTTGGCATAAATTTGTCACAAGTGTACCACTTCGGGAATTTTCGTGGCCTTTACCCAAAAAGTAAATGAAAAATTTTAAATATACACACACATATATATTAGAAAAATTCCATGTTGGATGTGAAATTAATAAAAAAATTTATGTGGGATGATTTGTCATAAATGACACTCAAGTAATCGATTTTTACTCTAATGTGGCATTTAAGTGAGGGGAAAAAAAAGTTATGGCGCTCAAATTAGCACTATACAAAATTATGGCTTTATGTTGTTCTTCGCCCATTTTTCGTATAGCAAACATAGTTTAATACATCCATGACTAGATTATAACTATGCTTATGAAATTTATTTTTCACCACTTGAACAAAATAAATAAACAGCAAATTAGATCATGGACCATAAACAATAATGTAAGGGAAGTATACACAAACATCATACAGAAATTTTGCTCAAGTGCACATGGAAGTGTTGGCCATCAAAACGGCATTCCAGGATCAACACAACTAGATACTCGAACATAATGAAGGAGAAGAAAGAGATTTGCATACCTGATTTGGAATCCATCATTCTTTAAGCAAAAGGAAGACGATCCAATGCTCAGGTTCTTCTCCTTTATCGCCCTCGGATCCTAGCTCGACAAGATCACCCCTCACGGCTTGCCTTATGTGAGGTGATAGTGTGTTTGTGGAGATAAAATGGTTAGATGAGAGATCTTAGTACTATTTATAAAAATTTTAGCCAGGCCCTCTTATCATGGATCTAGCCTAACTCGGCCTACATAAGCCAGGCCCATATTTGACTATTAAGAAACCTTATTTCTTACCTTATTAGACCCTCGTAAAATGGCAGTTACAATTTCAATTAGTATAACCTACATCAGGAAAACTCATACATTCTCTCACTTGGGCCATATTAATTAAAATTGTACTATATGTGCGACCTTTATGTCGGTCTAGAGATAATTCCTAATAATTAGTCTCATCCCAAAAAGTCTCAAACACCAAATTATTGCAGTAACTATATGTACACACACAGAACCTTCCATGATCACAAGTGCTTTCAAATTTACTAACATGGATTCAATATGGTTGTGTGGCAAATGGATAACACCTCATAAAGAGTAATACCTTATGTGTCATCCCTTTTTTCAGTCACTATTTTCTAACCATAAATGTCACAAGATATTGGATGTGCCACTAGAAAATATTTCTATGGTTCTAATGAACCCACATATGTCTTATATTTATGGTTAACATTTCCTTATGTATAATCAAAACATATGCTCAAGGCTGATAACCGAATGCCCCCAACCTTCACTCAAGGTTTACACAATACCTTGAGATTTCTATCACATGTAGTCAACTCAACATGACAACAATACATTCGTAAACACTTTATTAAATGTGAAAGAGTTTATACATGTCAAAATATTACCAAATGTAATAAAATACAGATATAAGCTTTATTATAGCAAAATCAAAACAGCTCCCTTTAAACAGCAACATCCACTAATGCTTCTTAGCCCATGTTAATAACATGTCGTTCAAGAACACAAGGGCAAAGGCCTTTAGTTAGTAGGTCTGCAACCATATTATACGTGAAAATATGTTCTACTATAACGTCATCATTCTGTATCCTTTTTCTATGGTCAAAAACTTGACCGTCGTATATTTAGACTCCTCGAGACCTCTATTCTTGTTAACAAACAACACTTAAAAGTTATTATCTCAATACAACCGTATGAGTCTATCCACAAAATCAAATATGATCAACTCCTTAATGAGGTTCTAGAGCCAAATATTCCGAGTAACAGCTGAAAAACATGCTATAGGCTCTGTTTATATGGTAAAGGATTCTATTTTTCACTCTGCCATAATATTGCACCTCCTACTAACATAAAGATGTATCTTATTGTTGACTTCTTGTCATCTTGATAGCTAGTAAAGTCTATAGCATGTTTGTAAATCAGTATATAGTTTCTTGTCCCTTTAAGTACTTCAAAACCTTCTTGGCAATAATATAGTGATCATGTTCTAGATTTGACTAATATCTACCCAAAAGTCTGTCACAAAAGCGATATACGGTTCAATGCAAACTTGAGTATACATTATACTTCCAAGTGCGCTAGTATAAGGTATATCCTTCACTGGGGCTTTCTCAATCTTTGAATGAGGACACTGCACTAGACTTAGTTTATCACCCTTAATAACAGGAGCAATTCATGGCTTATAATGCTACATATTAAATCTTTCTAGAATACAATCAACATATGCCCTCTGAGATAAACCTAATACTCGACGAGATCAATTCTTATAGATCTCAATGCCAAGGACAAAAGACCCCTCATCAAGGTCTTTCATGTCAAAATTCTCGACAACATCTACTTTGTCTCATGTAGCAATCCAATATCACTTTGCTCGCAAAGGAAAATATTGTGACATCCCGATTTTCCAATTCTATTTTCAATAAATTGAGACGGGCATTTCGTTAGCACGCATATAGTTCTTTTCCTTGAGTCGGCCACTCATGTGAAAACTAGTTTATCGGGTGAAGCCATTAAAAGTTTCTAATGCATCAGACTCGAGAATTTGATCAGGAAGCGATCTTTCGACCGAGCTAATCTGCAAGGATCATTACGGCACGATTAAAAATCGATTAGAGATCGGAGATAGGTTGACTCGACAGAGGCATGTGATCAGGTGTGGGTGATTCCACCAGATCGCACAATTCTTGTCGATCGGCACTAGACCGACTTTTCTGTCGATTGGGTACCCTGTATTCGTATTTGAAACCTTGAGATTACCCCAACAACCGAAAGTCGCCAATGTTTCAAAGATGTACATTGTGGCTTGAGATGATCAACCACAGGTCAAATATATGAAAATTTCTAAAGGCTACCCAGTAGGTTGGGCCACGCTAGTATCGTGCCAAAGTGAAATTAACCGTGGAATTGAGATCGAATTCAGAAATTAGAAGTCAGGGTGTGTCACAAATCATTTTAGGAATATCGACTCATCTTCGGAAGATTTTTCGTGCAAGTTGAGTTTTTCAGCAAAATAATCAGAGAATGGCTAATTTGGCTCGAGAAATTAGTAGGCCCGCATTTGGTCACGCTTTTGGGACTTAAGTTGGTTCTATGGACAAGTGAAGATGTGAATTGAAGTGTGGTGACATTAGATTAATTTTATGGACTTCAATTAGACTCATTTGGGAGAGAATTGATTGGAATTGAAGGAATTGATGTACAAAGTTTCATGCCTTGGCGGAAAAAATAAAATGGACCCATTGAAGATTGTTGTGGGGGGATTTGAAGTTAGTGGAGCATGACATCACTTGATGATGTCATGGTGGGCCTTTTGTTGGATTAAAGAAAGAGAAAAAGAAAAAAGAAATGGCCCCTTCTCTCTCCTCCCTCTCTTCTTCCTCTCTCTCGTTGCCTCTCTTCTCCTTGCTTCTTCGAACCCAGCAACCGAAGAAGGCTTGATCGGAAGCCAGCAACCGCCGCCAGCCGAAGCCTCGCCGTTCGTCCCTCGTCGTTTGTCCGTCACCGCCCCCTCTCCCTCCGCTCCGCCCGCTTCGCCCAGCCCGCCCCAGCCCACGCCGCCGTCGCCCTCCGTCAGCCGAGCCGCCAGCCACCGCCGTGGGCCACCGCCAAGATGCAGCCGCCGCTTCTCCGCCGTCCCCGTGCCCGAACCGCCGCGAGCAGCCTCCATCCAGCCGCATCCAGCAGCTGCAAAATGGGTTTCTCGGCCCCTTCTTGGCCCGTTTCGGTCGGCTTCCCCACCCCGGATGCTCGACCCGCCTAAAGGAAAGTCGATCATCGCGTCGTCCTCGTCGTTTTGGTCCACTCGGCTCGCTAATCCGGTGAGTTTAGCTCACTAAACCTTGATTAGAGAGTTAATCATGCTTTAGGTGTGTTTAGTTTATGTTAAGTGTTATTAGGTGGTTAGTTTAATTTATTTAAGTGTAGATTATATTAATGTGCTTGATTAACTTAAAGTGGGTTTAATTTAAGGCTAAATGAACGCTTATATTAATATAAGCCCTGATGTGACATAATAGGTTTTATTTTTGATTTATTTAAATGTTTCGAAATTCTGAAATTTATAATATTATATTATATTCCGAAATTATTAAAATATTATTATTAAAAAAAACGGAAAAATTATTTTTGACCCCGGTTGCTCAGAATTTCTTGCCGATCGCTACTGTGCATTCGGATTTTGAAATTGATGATTGGATATATAAATTGAGTGTGGATTGCGAAAACTATGGATATTATTATTTAATTAATTTTTGGAATAAAATTAATTATTTATTAAATTCTGAAAATTTCGTCGGGACTTTATTCTCTCAGAATTTCGTGCTGATCACTGTTGTGTATTTAGAATTTGAAATTGATGATTGGTTGTGGCAAATTGAGTGTGATTGCGATAAATAGGGATTCTTTATAAAATCTCAAGTGTGGAAATTGATGGGAAATTGGCCGTGATTCGCCACCTAATAAAGGTCGCGCCCAGTGGGGCCGTGAATTGCCACCTGATAAAGGTCGCGCCTAGTGGGGCCGTGGATTGCCACCTGATAAAGGTCACGCCCAACCGGGCCATGAATTACCACCTATTAGAGGTCGTGCCCATCGGGCCGGGATCTACCACCTTTTAAAGGTTGTGCCGAGTGGGGCCGTGATGCCACTAATTCTAATTTCGCTAAGTGGGGCCATGATTGCCCCTGGTTGTTAAATCTTCCTATAGGGCTGTGATTGAGAGCAATGATTGATTTGCTAGAATGACATGTAATCGGCCGAGTCGATTGATCGCTGAGACGATCCAAGTGTTTGAATTGTTCTGATGATGTGATTGTGCCGTAGTTGTTTGGTTATCATAATTGCACGTGGTTGAATTATATAAACTATGCTAACGTGCAGATGAAGACTAATGTGAGGTAAGTCTTTGTGTGATGTGGCTAGGCCACCGGGGGCGTATTTTCTTTCTAATAGGAGTTTAAGGGGTTGAATTTGCTGAAACATTGTCTCATCCCGGTTTGGGGATTACAATTTCAGGTCCCTGGTGGACGGAGCGGCTAGATAGCTTTGGTTGACCTTGAGGAGTTCTGAGAGGTGAAGTCATGAGAACGGAGAACGTGTCCGACTTGTAGGTCGTAGGACAGTTCATTTTTTAAGAGCCGGTCTTTTGTAGACTTTTGGCTGTAAGCCTTCGTTTATAACTCCGTTAGTTTATGTAAGTGTTACGTTGTGGTTTTGCTTTTTGCTTGTCTATCCCGTATTTTACTGTCAGGGGTTTTATAATATGCTTCCGCATGTGCATTAAAGATTTGATTGGGTCGGCGACTGAACTTGGGAACGTCACATTTGAATGACCATGATGGGATGTTGGCGCGCTCGAGGTTCGGGGCGTGACAAATATCGTCTACATAGAGTATAAGAAAATGAGTTTCCTCCCACTAACCTTGCAATATATACATTGATCTACTTTGTTCTCAACAAAACCTAATGAAAGTGACAACACTATGAAACTTCAAGCACTATTGTCTAGAAACTTACTTGAGGCCATAATAAACTTTTTCACTCTACAAGTAAGCTTACGTAAAGCATCCACTGCAAAGCCTTCAGGTTATACTATATAGGCTTCTTTATCAAGGTATCTATTGAAAAATGCAGTTTTAACATTCATCTGGTGTAATTCCATATCAAACTAAGCTACTAATGATATGTTCACTCTAAAACAATCTTTAAAAAAGACTAGAAAAAATGTTTCTTCATAGTTCATCTCTTTATTCTGAGTGATATACTTGGCTACTAGTCAAAATTTAAATTTTCCAATCTTTCCTTTGCAGACTTTTTTAGTCTTGTACACCCATTTGCAACAGATGGACTTGTGACCTTCAGACAATTCAACAAGTTCCCAAAAATTATTATGTTTCATGGATTGCATCTCGTCTTTCATCGCATCTAACTACAAATTTAATTAAGAACAAGAAACAATTATAGAAATCACTAGATCGACCATTCAGTATATATCGTACTCATACTCTCACAAACAGACTATATAGACTAGTGGTATAACTGATCGTCTCTCCCTAATAGATCATCTGAGTGGAGTTACAATCACTTCATCCTGCACCAGAGAAGCTTGAAAAACTTTATCGGGAACTATATCAATAACAGTATCCTGAACCTCAACAAGCTTAGTTTGTAGTGTAGAAGACTCCATAATTGTCTGTATAGGAAAAGACAAAGACACGGTGGTCTCTATTGTACTATTATATTTAATAGTTTGAGAGCAGTTATTCTCTGCGGTTATGTTGAACTCTAGAAACTTCGTTGTCTATAATTCCATAATTTTTGCACCTCCATTGGGATTATAAAATTGATATCCCTTCAAATGATTTGGGTAAAATACGAAATAACACCAAGTGGTTCTGGAGTCTAACTTACCTAATGTTGGATTATATAACCTCACTTTTGTAGGACACCCCCAAACCTCATAATTAAGTTTACGGTCCAGTCTACAACTCAAAAGAGTCAATGGAACAACCTTGGTAGAAACACGATATTATGCATATAGGGTTGTTTTCAATGCTTCGCCCCATAGAAAACTAGATAAATTAGTCCTACTAATCATACTCATCATTATGGTACAATTATGCCTTTTGGCTACACCATTTTGTTTAAGATTTTCGGGCATGATAAACTAAGTTACCATCCTAGAATTTTCTAAGTATTTGACAAATGGTCCTTTAAACTATCTAGCATTGTCATACTTGCCAAAATGCCATCACCGCAGTCAAATTTGACAATCTTTAAGACTTATCCCAACTATTTTTTTTTTTTTTTATTTCAATCCGAAAGATCTTGAATTTGTCAAGAGACTCAAACTTTTCTTAAATCAAATACAAAAGAAATAGTAGTTAATGACTATGTTGAAATAAAATTTCTACACATCGTTACCATATAAGGTCCACCAATATTAGTGTGAATGATCTCCAACAAGTGAAAACTTTATATTGCAGTTTTCTTCTTTATCTTACTCACCTTACTTCTATAATAGTTTACACGAGTCTTTGGGGGAAGTACATTATCATTGCCAAAAGTTGTATATGGCGCTCACTTTGGTGCCAAAAGTTTCTTTTAAATCACTTAAGTGCCAAAAATTTTGAAAAACAATCATTTCAATGCCAACACCAATCTGGTTGGCCGGAAATCCGACGTGGCAGTTTTTATTAATTTTTGAAGCCAACGTGGATCGTCGGAGAGTACAATCAACATACAAACAACAAAATAACGATGTTTAACATCTTTTCCCACAAGTAAGAATCGCTAAATCCCAAATTGAGAGAGAACCGGAAGTTCAAAACCCTTAATCTCCAATTTGAGTGCATACTTCGATTTTCTCCTAAAATTATCAGCTCGCTCTTGCAAATGGAGGGCAGAAGTTTCAATAGCAACTCATATTTTTAAAAAAAAAAAAAAAAAATTTAGATGGTGAGTGTTATTGTTATTGTGGGTTATCTAGTTCGAGAAGAACATCTTGGACTCGGTTGAATCCTGGGAGAAGATTCCATGGGTGTGGCAGATATAAAGAAAGCCTGAAGTGCAAATATTTTAAATTGGTTGACAAAAAATTCTCTTATTAGCAACAAAGGTAATCTTGGAGTTACTTGAAGGCCAACATCAACCTCCACCTACATTAATGGACGAGTTGGAGGATGTCGACTCAATGCAAGCTCAAATGAAGGGTTTAACATCTCTGGTCGACCATTTGAAGAGGGAGATTTCGAGGATGAAAATTGAAAGAAACTTTTATTGAGCGTTAATTGTGTTGTTATTCATTTGTGTAGTCTATTCAAATGTGAAATGAGTAATGAGAAGAAGTTTGTATGTCTACCATAGTCAAAGATGAGGAATATGCACTTATATTGGATTATTTATAAGTAAAATGTGTTTTTGGTTTGTTGCAATTTTTGTATGGAGCAGAAGGTTTTATTGTATGGTAGAAATGGAAGGTTGGAGTTGGAATGCATTAGTTGTGAGCACTTAAAAGTTTTCTTACTTAGTTGTGTATTGCCAATGTTTGTTTTGGTTAATTTTTGCTTTAGATATAATGGTTTGTTACATTTTTTATTTGGTAATAGTTTGCTGGTTTGCTACAATTATTATTGCAAACTATGGTGAAATTAAGGGATAGCGGCAAATTCACGATTGACTATTTCAATGCCATAAGTTGTAAATAGTGATCGCTTAAGTATTAAGCTTTTATAAAAGTGATTATTTAAGTGCCAATCGCCAAAATGATCACTTGTTTTGCACAAGTTTTTTTTTTTTTAAAAAAAGAAAAAGAAAAAAGAACATGTTAGTTTCAAACGTCACTTGACTTACACCAATTGTGGTGCATCTTGCATCTTGTTGCACTGGTTGGGTTGCTGGTGCATCTTGTTTTTGCACTAGTTAGGTTGCTCGTACATCTTGTTCTTACAGCAACCCATATAAGTGTTGATATAACAAGATGCATCAGCACCCAAAATTGCTCATGTAAGAAGATGCAGCTCCCACAACTATACCAAGGCGAGCTAGTACATTTTGTTCTTGCACCAACACATACAACCAGAACCCACAAATTCATTAGCATCCACAACTTCAACCAGCAACAGTATATGCACACATCACTTCTAAAAATAATATCAACCTCGTAAGAACATTGCATCAACAACAAAAAATTATACAGCATAATTGATAATTGTCTTGCGAGCATTACTAGCCAAAACCAACATAAGAGAAAATAACAAAAACAGCCATTGCCATTGATATTTATTGATTGTTTACAAAAGAAAAATGTCTAACTTCACTCCACAATCATGAAGGTTCAGCACCCTCTTCAAAAAAAAAAAATTAATAATGGCAATATGCACCCTCCTTAAAAAACAATGGCAACAACTATCATCAATAAAGATACAATATCCAACACTCTCCTAAAAAAAAGAAAACATAAAAAAAAGACCATGTCCAGCACCACATAAAAAGTGACCATGTCCAGCACCCTCCTATCAGTCAATATGCACAACACCCCGATCTCTTTTTCCTCTTAGAGCTTTAAATCGATTCATAATCCAAGCACTCTTTTGAACTGGATGTGTAGGTTCTTTAACCAGCCTTTCTGTCACCTCATTTTCCTTGTTTTTGACAACGGCTATTTTTGTTCTAGCACGTGTCATGTGTTCATATGATTACTATTGCTCACAATCGTTAGTTGAGATGGAGCTGGTGTTGGATTCTTTTTGGATGGCTGTTTTGTAGTTATATCCGTTGCCTTCTTCTTTGGAGCACTCTTTTTTGGCTGCGCCCTTGATTCTTGAGTTGGCCAATCTTGAGAGATAAGTGCCTCTGAAGTTCTCCCAAACTACAAGAACATAGCGATATTGTCAATCAAATGAATTGAAGTATAACAAATTAAATACATGAGGCCTACAAATCTTACATTCAAAATAGTCATTCTAGTATGTTCATTTGTGTAAACCCCATAACCATATTGCCTTAATCTTTTTCCAAGAGCCCTTCTTGTTCGCCGTGGTACATCATTTTCAACAGCAACAAATAAGGGAGCAACCTGTGCAACTTTTGCAGTTGCTCATCTTCTCCTGAGAAACATATAACAAATTTAAATTTCAGCCCAGAAAAGACAAACATAACGATGTACAACTTATAGGATACTTTTTTTTTTGTTTGCTTAACAGTGGACTTAGTTGTTGTTGTTGCTGTCTTGCCTGTTCCAGTCCCTGTCCTTGCACTTGAGCCTACAACAGGGGCTTTTTTTGGCCCTTTAGTAGACCTTACAATAATGTATTGTATCGGGATTATGACCAACTACAATAAATAATTAGACATCTACTCATTTTCATGGTAGAAACAAATGGAGAAAACTTCTCAAATTACAAGTGCATGAAAGAAGAAAAACACAAGAGAAGCCAGTACACATAGTCAACCATCAAACTCTATCGAATATGAACTGAAAAGTTACTGAGGCAAAGAAGATACTTACCTTACAGCAGGACTTTCTATCCGTCTTTCAGTAGGCATTACAACAGGGCCTTCTGTCCTCCCTTCAGTAGGCCCAACAAGAAGCTCTTTAGTAAATCATGTTCCTAGCACTAAATCAGCCATTACATCTTACTGTTGATGTTGCTTTTTCAGCTCATAACCTTTCTTATTGTACCCTTCCTTGCGGCAATAGAAGCATTTCATCCTTACCCCAGTCCTACTCATCCTCTTACTTGATGCATTCTCCTGCTCCATTCTTCGTCTCCTTTTTGGCCTTCCTATTTGCTTCTTCAGTGGCAAAGGTAGAGGGCTTTCATGATTTGTGGTTTCTAAAATTTGTTGTTTCTAATAGGCTGCATCATGAATTGTTACGTAGCAAGGTATGAGCTTTTTTTGTACCAATCATTTGGGTTTTCTTACTTCATTTGAATAGCACAAATGGCATGGGCACAAGAAATTCCATTCAGTTGCCAAGCTTGACATGAACACTTTCTTCTATCTATTGCCAAGCTTGACATGAACACTTTCTTCTATCTAGGTTGACAACATGCTTATCATGATTTTGAATAATCTCATATCCATTATCTCCATTCCATACTGGATGGCAGAACCTACTAGTATCAACATTTGCATCCAATCTCTTCACAATCCTAGGACCACAGTCTCTAGTCTATTTCATAGCCTTGTCTCTTTGCCTATGCAGTCTAGTCATAACCATAACTCAAATATCATCAATCATGCTAATGATTGGTTTGCACATAGCCTCTAAAATTCCACCATTGAAAGCTTCACTGAAGTTGTTATCAATGAAATCACATTTGAACTATTCACTGACGAAGGCCCGACACCAGTGCTTAGCTTCTATTTGGAAGAGTGAATCAAAACTTTCATTTGTCAACTGCAATAATACATGTTTGGCTAATTTAAAATCAGTCATGTTGGTACTCTTCGTTATCTACCAGAACTGCTTCTGCAACCTATCTCCTTTGAAGTTCCTTGACCAGTTTGCATATATGTGCCTCACGCACATTCTATGCTCAGCATGTGGCATCAACTCAACCAATGCAGGAATAAGTTCCTACAAAAATTCAAACCAATAAATACAAGTCAGGAAAAATATGCAAGTAATTAATATTAAAATGGAATGAATTAATTGACAATGGTATTACCTTCTATTGGTCGCTCATGAATGCCCATCCTCCCTCATTAATCATCTCAAGGTCAGCTATTAAATTTTTGAGGAACCAAGACCAAGTATCCTTGTTCTCTATCTTCACCACCGCCTAAGTTATCGGAAACATTTGATTATTAACATCTCTTCCCACAGCAGTCAACAATTCCCCCTAGCAAAAATAATTAAAAAGCATCCATCCAATTATATAACTCTTCTACAACTAGCTAAGAAGCCCCGTTTGCATGTATCAAAACAGACATAAAATTTATCAAATCTAGGCTCAAGATCAGGGAGTGGCCTCTCCACAACTTCTACATATACCCTACTAGATGTGTCACGCCCCGATCTTCAAGCGCGCGCACATCTCTCTGTGGTCGATAGAAATGGGACGTTCGTAGGACGCTTCGCCAACCCATTCATTTTTAATACACATGCAGAAGTGAAACAAATACCCTTGACAACAAACGTCATGAAATAGGAAAGCATGGAACATTTCACAAAACCAAATTTTATAAACAACGGGTTTAGATACAAAACGAGTCTGGTCAAAAGTCTACAAAAATGTCGAATATGAAAAAGAAGCTATCCTACGACATAATAGGCGAACACATATGTCGATCCTTCAAACTCCACCTCCACATACTCTGGGGCTTCGAGCCCTCCTCAAGCACCATCTAAGGATCTAAAAAATTAAGCCAACGACGGAGTGAGACAATTTCTCAGCAAGTTCACCCCCTAAACCCCTATTAGGAAGAAAATGCACCTCAGGGCACTCTAGCCACACAACCACATAATTAGAACAGAGAACTTATCTCGCCTCAGTTCATTCCTACACGTCAGCACAATTCATATCACAAATGTATATAATTAATGCACATAACAATTAAAACGCCTCAACAACTTAATAAATCATAGAGATCCCGATTATAAGGCCAAATCGTTATGACACGTCCCATACGATGTCACACAGTTTTATCTCATAATCAGGCGCATCAAACTCAAACAATCATGCGTTCCAATTGTTAATTTGACCCCTCTAGGGTACGGTCGACTCCCATGTTCGGCGGTCTACTGGTGTAGCCAGGCATCGTCTCTTCCCCATTGAGCACGACTATGTCTCTCAAAGACCGCTTTCCCGAAGGAACATAGGTCCCAGAATCTACTGTGACCCGATATCCTAATGCATGGGTAACCCGAAAAGGAATTTAGTAACGTTCGGTGTAAATGCTCGAGACGGGTTCTCTTATCTTTGATGTAAAAAGTGCAGGTAGATAAAGGACTCTTGGTCATCATTCTGCGTAATCTAATGCATGATATGAGGATGCAAATAGAAAGCAAAGATAAGGGATGGACCTTCATAGGGGGTGTTTGGTTCAGCTTTCCCAAGGGGCTTTGAGCCCCCAAAGCCCCTTGGGAAAAATTTAAGGGTGTTTGGTTCGGCTTTAAAAGGCTACTTGACAAAATGCTTACCTTTGGAATGTTGAAAGCCTAAAGTAGGTGGGGACCTGCTTTGGGCATTTCAGCATTTTCGGCATGTTGGTGGGAGGATTATTAAATTTTTCCTGATTGTCCATTTTACCCTCAAAATTTTATTAAAAGTCCAATTTTACCCTACCCCAAAACAAAACTCACCTTTCTCGACACTCTTTCCTCTCCTCTGTTCTACGGTCCATCACGCAAAGGCTCTTTTCTTTTCATCGATTCTCGCAGCATCGCCTCCACTCTCGCCGCCTCTTTTTCTCTCATCTCTCTTCAACCTGGTATGCCTCTCTCTCTCTCTCTCTCTCTCTCTCTCTTCCTCCCTCTTTACTTTCTTTTCGTCGCTGGATGGTAAATGAATCCACCTATTATCGGTCTTCTCGGTTTGTTCCCACTCTCTCTCTCTCTCTCTCTCTCTCTCTCTCTCTCTCTCTCTCTCTCTCTCTCGCACCGATCCCTCTCTCTTTTCTCCCCCTATTCTTGTTCGTCCGTTTGGGTGTTTGTTCAATTTTGATTCGTGGGTATGATTATGCTTTTCTTGGGTCTGCGCCAGAACCGCGTGATTGGGGTCGAACCGGCGTTGTCAGTGCGTTTGGAATTCGATTAATCTAGGAGCGTTGCGGTTTTTTGGTTCTTGAATTTCGCACAGGGTTCGGTGTGCGACGGGTGTGTGATTGGTGGAGTTTGCTTGCTGAATTTCGAGCTCTTTCGTTCTGTTATGTGCCAACTCGTTTCTCTCAGGAACGCTTGACCAAAGAAGGCAAGGACGAGTTGCTATGTGGCGCCGAGTCCGGGTAGGTCGAAGCTCGAACGTGGTGCGATCACTTGGCCTCCCTATGCTACGATCTCATTCACATTCCGACCCCCGACACACCCCGCAACAGGTTGGTCTACGATCTTGCTTGCTTTGATTGATGCATTGTTATGGATTTTCGTGCCCCGTCGAATGGTGGGTTCGGTTTCACCACCTTTCATCATGGTAGCTGTAAATTGTTATAATAGGAAGACAGCAGAGTAGAATTGAATGAGTGACAGTTTGATGTCCTGTGTTGTAGAGCAGGAGGGGTTCTGATCCCTTCCTATTGCATAGATGAATGCATGAGTTGTTAGAGGCTTTTAATGTCACTTTCTAGGTACCTTTCTCACTTAAGGAAAATTGTGTGCTCCTCCATGTTGTGACCGCTGTTTGGAGGTTTTACTTTGAGAGGAAGGTGGATGAACTTGCCGACGAGTGGCCGAGGAAGGTCGTCGGCGATATTGCGTTAGCAGTTTCCTGGATTCTCTATTTGGTGTACTCATTGAGGGAAAAGTATGATTAGCTTGGAAAACTGGATTATGCGTCTTTGTGATGAGAGGGACTTGAAAATTCCCTTGTAGGCATTGACCATGATTGCAAAATGCTTATACAATCGCCTTGATTATGTTGCTTTTGGCATGAAACAATGTGGGGGAGTTGGAAAAGAACGAAAAGTAGGATCATATGATGTGATTGTAATTCCTGGATAGTTTGGTTATGTACTTTTCATTAGGCAATTGTTTCTGCTGGAATTCCACACAAGCTGGAGGATGCCCATGTTTTCATCTTGTTCACAGGTGTCTTGAAAATCTCAGGGATCAATTTATTTTTGTTGTCTTTCACCCAAAAAAAAAAATTAGTTAATTAATTTTTGTTGTCTTGAAGATGGGTTAGAGGTTGGAGTTTGGAGTGTGCCATCATTTGCTTCACGTTGAGAAATTGTTTTGTAGATCTTACTCACGGATAATAGCAATAAGTGAATAGTATTCTAACTCACCAGCTGTTGGTGATTTCGTGCTTTAGCTGATGTTGCTTGAATCTTTCAAGCAGAGATAAGGGTAATCTGTGCAGTTCTGCCTGTTTGCTTCTAAGTCATCCAAGAGGATACGGCTTGTTTCCTCAATAAATGTTGTTGTACATTCATATTGACTTCTTTCTTAAAACATTCTCTGTCATGCCTTTGTCCACCTCAATACAAAATTAGCCATTTACCTGCAAAGATTGTATTTTCCACGTGTTGTGGCGTTGTTATACGTTCTTTATTTTACTTAACATGGTGGATGAAGCAGTGGAAACTAGGAATTTAGTTTCTTCACTCAGCAAGGTGAAGCTCATGAATCCGTTAACACAATTCCAAAATAATGAGTGCTGTGATTGACCTTTTCATGTAAATGCTTCCAATTGTAGACAGCCACTTTAACCATTGCTTTGGACATGTTGGGAACAGATTATCATGGTTGTGATATTCGAATTTGTTTTTCTGGCCTTTATTTGCTACCTCTCGGTCTAGAGCTGTCAAAGTAGAACTAGCCCATTCTTATCGCAGAGAAGTATGGCGGATGTTGGGGATGGCAAGTTATGTTTAGACTAATTAGTTGTGGAGTACAAACCAAGTTGTCTCCATTTAAGCCATTGATTGGGTCTCCCGCTGTCTTCATCAGGACGTAAAAAAAACTCTCAAGTGGTGAAGCAAGTTAGGTTCATCTTGGACGTTCTTCAGTTGAATTGATACATAAGATCCAAGGAAGAAATAACAGGGAATTTGGTAACAGCGTATGAACTCTGATTATGTCATGATGATTATGTCATAGAACTAGGTTGATAAATTCTCTTAAAGCAGCCAAACTCCTTAAAGCAGATGCATGCTTAGCTTATTTGTGATGGGACTCATGGAAGATTCACACTTAGATCAGAAGATGCGGTTTGCCCTGTCTCCATTTTCAATTAAACGTTAAACATCTCTGAATCTAGAATGCTTTTCTAGGTTACCCGTTATCTCGATAAACCATGAGCTATATGGCCTCCTGACATTACAGGGACTGCACTTTGCACATTCTTAGATCAAGAATGGGAACCTTTCAAGTTTCTGCCTTTCATTTTTCATGCATGACCAGCACAGCAACATTACCGACAACTGCTAAAGCCCTCCCCCTCAAACCCCTCCAATCAGTCTTCCACTTTGGCTTTTGAAGTTGATTGTCCTGCTGTTGTAATAATTTGACATCACTTTTCTTCCATCCTGTTTGCTTGCTATTGTGAATACAAATAGGACATGGATCGCCCGAGGACGATCTTCTACGGGGAGTACCAAAACCGTGGGGCGGGGCGAGCACAGCCCAACGGGTTGCGTGGGCCGGGTATAAGCCGGCTCTCACGGCGACTGAGGCCAGGAAGTTCACGGTGGGATCGTTCATCCAAGGGAGCGAGTGGTTGCCTCAAATGAGCGTGACGTTCGACGCCGCTTTGTAATACGGTAATTGGTAATGATATAGAGCCGCGGAGTGCCTAAAGAGAAAAGAAAACTGTTTTCTATAGTCCCCTTCTTCTTTTTTATTTTTATTTTTTATTAATCGACAATGAAATTTCTTTGTAGCGTTTTGGTTTTCTCATATATGATGTACACTAATTATGAAAACGGCAAAAAGAGAATTTTTAGAGAAATGGTACCACTTTCTAAGCTTGTTCGTCGACGTGCGGACCCCCCAAGTGCCTTAACTTTGCCTAAAGGGACACTTAAGTGCCATAACTTATGAAAGGTACACTTAAGTGCCAAAATCAGAGCAAAAGGGATCACTTGAGTGCCAATCCGGCCAAAATCCGGCCAAATTGCATGCGTGGCATTTTCCGACGATTTTCGGCGACTTCTTTTACTAATGTGGCAAATGTTTTTATTTAAAAAAAGCTGACGTGGACGACAAAAACGACGTCGTCCATCCACATTGAGTGCGCTCAACTAAATGATGCCGTTTAGGTCATTGTGCGATGACCTAAACGCCGTTTCTCCCCGTCCGCGTTGACAGTCGATCTCAGGCACTTCTCTCCGTCGTCGTTCACGCCCAAAGCTGGTCATCGGTCGCCGTCGTCAATCGCTGCTGTTGGTCGCCGTCGCCACTCACCGCTCACCATCGTTGGTCGTCGTTCACCGCTCACCATCGTCGCTCGTCCAGGTTCGACCCCTTCTCCCCTTCCCCTGAGATGAAATTAGGGCTCGATTATTTAATTAGGGCTCGATTATTCAATTAGGGCTCGCTCGATTATTTAATTAGGGTTGGCTGACCTAACGCCATTCCTCGCCGTCCGCGTTCACAGTAGATCACAGGCCCTTCTCTCTGTCGCCGTTCACGCCTAGAGCTAGTCATCGGTTGCCGTCGTCAGTCGCCATTGTTGGTCGCCGTCGCCGCTCACCGCTCACCATCCTTGGTCGTCGTCACCGCTCACCATTGTCAGTCATCCAGGTTTGGCTCCTTCTCCCCCTCCCCTGTGATGAAATTAGGGCTTGATTATTTAATTAGGGTTCGCGCGATTATTTAATTAGGGCTCGCTCGATTATTTAATTAGGGCTCAATTATTTTATTACATCTTTGATGGAATTTGTGTTGATACACTTCAATTGTAACTTGCTGACATTACACAAAGAAATCAGATTTCTCCTTATTTGGTGAATTTGTCTTTCAAGCCAATGTCAGAGTATGTGATTGTTAGATCACTTTGTCTATGCATCTCCTTAAGAGCATCCTAGTAAAGCAGGTGACTAATGCCGTTCGAGAAAAAAACTAAGTTCTTGAACCATCCCGCTTGTGAGAGTATATAGGGTATGTCCTTGAACCACCCCGTTTGTGAGGCTGTATAGGGTATGTCCTTAAACCACCCCGTTTGTGTTTCTTTGTATAGGGTATGTTTATCAATCCAAAACCCTGCTCTGATTGCTGTATAGGGTATGTTTATCAATCCAAAATCCTGAATAAGAACATAATCCTGCTGTGTTTTGATTAAGTTGATGTCAAAGTATGCTATGCTTTGATTTGCTTAAGTTAATGTACATTCTCTCACATCGCACGTTTAGTGCAGTAGACATGCTTGGGCTGTGATTGCTGTGGGGACCTCTGTTTTGTTGAATATTTTAAGGGAATGGAAGGCAAATAATTAAAGTGCCGACCTCTTTTTTGGCTTTTTTGCCTGTCATGTTAGGGCATATTTTCAGTGTGGGGACGTCTATTTACTAAAGTCCATGAGAGTGGGGGGACTCCCATGTGCAATTGTCTAGTGGTCCCAAAAACTAATGATTCTTTTTCTTGTTCTTGGTGCAGTAATGGCGCATGACAAGGATTATGTCGCTGTTATAGTTTGCTACAATGGGGAATTTGTGATTGGGGAGGATGAGTGGGAGTATGAGGGTGGAAATGAGGGCACCATCTTTGTGGATATAAAAAAGGCATCTTATATAGGATTTCTTAGGGATATAAATATTTATTTGCCTTGTAAAGTTCAGAAGCTGCTGTATTGTATTCTTGGGAAAGACTTAAGAGATGGTTTGAGATGCTTAGAAGATGATAATGGTCTTAGGGATGTTCTATACCATTATCTTCATGGTGAAGAGGTAAAAATATTTGTTGAATACAATAGTGAAAGTGAGGATGAAGATGATGATGGAGAGAGCACCGAAGTAGGACAAGAAGGAGATGGTATTCAAGGTAGTACTGATGTTAGGGTCGAAGGAGGGCAGGATAGATATGATGGACATGAGAGAAGTGCAGATGAAGTTCACCAAAGTGATGATGACATAGGTGATGTCACAATCTCTGGATTAGATTGGGAAGTAGCTGAATCAACTGATGATGATGATGGAAGGTTGCCTGCTGAAAATTTTATAAGTGATGACGACGACGATGAGCTTGTACAGTCAAGAATACAGCGAATGGATTTTTTGACAGCTAAGTTTGCAGCTTTGCAAGTAGCCGATGAAGTTCCAAACAGACCCGAAGGCCTTACAGATGCTGGTGCTGCTGGCGAGGAGACTGACTATGAAGAAAGCGTCGAGAATGCTACTTCCCAGGATGAGCTTGAAGAAGATGAAGGACCTGTGCATAGAAGGAAAAGGAAAAGTAAGTTTCCTTCTTATGATCCATCCGTTGCCTCTCCCACTTTGTCGGTAGGCATGAAATTTCATGATGCTAAACAATTTAGGGAAGCTATGCGAAGATCTCCATTGCTGCACAAAGAAACATTGACTTCATTAGAAACACTAGGACCTTTGTAAGAGCTAGGTATTCGCAGCAAAATTGTCCATGGAAGATCTATGGCGCATTTCTTAGGAAAATTGGATCTTTCCAAATTAGAGCTTACCAAGAGGAACATACTTGTTCCATTAATTTTGAGAATAAAAGGGTAACAAGTGCATGGTTATCGAAGCACTTCTTTGAATTGATTAAGGCGATGCCTCGGATGAATACTACTCGGTTCGGGATGCTTTGGTGAAGGAGCAGGTAGGCATCAATATATCTAGGAATCAATGTAAAAGATCGAAGCAAAAGGTGATGAAGATACTCATTGGTCAAGTCTGTACGGTAAATATGGACAGTTGTGGGACTACGCTTGGGAGTGTAGGCTGCAAAATCCTGGAAGTAGAGTGTATCTCGATGTCGTGGAGAGACCACTTCCTGATATTGGGACGAAGTTCGATAAATTTTATGTTTGTTTCGATGCATGCAAACGAGGTTTTTTATCTGGTTGTAAACGGATTATAGGATTGGACGGGTGTTTTTTCAAGGGCTTGTGCAAGGGAGAATTGCTAGCCGCAATTGGAAGAGATGCAAACAACCAAATGTTTCCCTTGGCTTGGGCTGTTGTGAAGGTAGAGAACAAGGACAATTGGTCATGGTTCCTAAAAAATTTGATGACTGATTTGGAGATAACAAATGGGGCAGGGTGGGCGTTCATGAGCGACCAACAAAAGGTAATGTTTGCTTTTGAAAAAAATTTGTCACTTGTTTGCCTTTTGATATCAACATGTCATTTGCTTACATTTTTTTATATTTTCAATTATTGCAGGGACTTGTTCCAGCAATAGCTAAGCTGTTACCTTATGCTGAACATCGAATGTGTGCGCGACACATATACGCAAATTGGGCAAAGACCTATAAAGGGGACAAGTTGCAGTCGCACTTTTGGCAGCTAGCAAAGAGCACGAATATGACTGACTTTAGGATGGCCAAAGAAGAGATGCTTCAATTGACAAAGGATGGTTATGATGCACTGTTCCAAACAGACCCGAAGCATTGGTGTAGGGCGTTCTTCAGCGAGGAATTCAAGTGTGATAACATTGATAACAACATCTGTGAAGCATTCAATGGGAGTATAATAGATGCTAGATGTAAACCAATTATCTCCATGCTTGAAGACATACGGGTTTTGGTCATGACTCGGCTGCATAGACAAAGAGATGCCACTGCAAAGTGGACTAAGCAATATGGTCCTAGGATTGCTAAGAAATTGGATGACAACTTGGCTGCAAGTAGGTATTGTCATCCCATTTGGAATGGGGATGAAGGATATGAGATAATGAAGGGTTCCGATAAGTATGTTGTCCATTTAGGTACGATGAAGTGTTCATGTAGAGCATGGCAACTCGGTGGAATTCCTTGTGCACATGCCATGTGTGCAATTCAATTGAAGGGCCATAACACAGAAGACTACCTTCATGATTGGTACAAGAAACCGAAATATCTTGTTTCGTATCAATTCATGTTGCAGCCAATTAGAAGTAGCAAGTTCCGGGAGCCAACAGATCGCGAAGCACCTCAACCTTTGCCACTAAAGAAGAGAATGGGAAGACCAAAGAAAAAAAGGAAAATGATGGAGGGAGAGGACTCATGTCACCGTAGGATGAATAGGATGGGTGTGCGATAAAGTGCTCTTTTTGCCACATAGCGGGCACAATATTAAGGGTTGTCAATTAAAGAAGCAAGCGGGAACAATTGAGGCCGGTCGAAAGGCCTAGTGAAGGGACGGTTGGAGAAGGAGAAAAAAGAAGGCGAAGTGAGTCGACTGTTCTTGATCGACGACAATAAACCAAGTAAGTCATGACAATTGTGTTTATGTTGCTTTATGATTTGTTATGAATATGTACATAGATATAAGTGACATATATGTAATGTTTTTGTCTTTGTCAGTCATGGTAACACGTGAAGAATTGGCCGAAGCCCTGCTATACCTGAAAATGAAGGGCTGTTCAAAGAACCGAAGATGGAAGACAGCCCAGTTTGCTGCGGGATTGGCTAAAACAACTGGAGGGCCGTTAAGTCGATTGTTCTTCAACAGCAACGAGAGAAAAAATACCCGGTCGAGTTAAATGATTTGAGTTTACTTTTCATTTATGTTCTAATATGGCCTGATGTTATATTTATGATGTCCTTTGCCTTTTCTCGGGTTCGAATAAGACAAGCTAGAGCTCAGCTGCTAATAGAGGGCCCAACTGAAGGACCACTACAAGATCCATCACCAAGGTCATCACAAAGGCCACTAGAAGGGTCATCACAAGGGCCACCACCAAATCCTACCGAAGGTGTCACTAAAGCTGAAGGCGTAACTAGAAAAACAACCAGAAAAAAGCCAAAGCCAAATCAAGAGCCACCTATAAGAAGGCCATCTACAAGACGCCTAGCTGAAGAATTGGCCGAAGAAGGCCCTTCTGTAGCTGAACAGCCACAAGAGCCGAAAAGATCACATGCGAGAAGAAGAGGCAACCAATCACAAGTACCTGAAAGTGACGCTCCCCTTCGAACAAGAGGGGCTCTTGGGAAGAGGCTTAAACAATATGGTTATGGCCTTTATATAGATGACCGTTCTTGAACAGTTATTCTTAATGTAAGTTTTATGGGCTGCATTTAATTTAATTTATAGTGTAAACTTTTGTTGATAATTGAGTTTTCTTTTTGAAGCCTGGGAGAAGTTTAGAGGTTCTTATCTCTCAAGGCCGAACTCAAGAATCAACGGCTGCGCCAACAAAGAAGAAGACATTACTGCGCCAACAAGAAAGAAGAGTAAGAAGAACCCGGTTGCGGGTCCATCCGAATCGGTTCGGCCTACAACGGTTGCAGCTCCTTCGAATTAGTTCGGCCTAGGACAATTGCAGCTCCATCGAGACTCAACGCATCCCAAGACAGCTGAAGAAGAAGTCGCACGTCCAGTTAGAAAAAGTGCAAGGATTATGAATCAAGTGCGAAGTCCATCAAAACAAGCACGAACAGGAGGCATTGTGCATATTGATTGATGAAATGGGATGTGATATGGTTTGTGGGGCTGAGGAGTCAGTTGTAAACATCTGTGGATGTTTGTTTTTTTATTATAATAGTTTGTCATTGAGTTAGTTGAGTTTGTGAGACTTCAGTTGCCATTAAGTTTGTGAGACAGATGTTCAAAATCAATGGAACAACCGTTGTTGCTTATCATTTTTGGCATGCCTGTTTCTTTTTTTTTATTTTGTTTTTTCTTTTACTTAATGCTACTTCTGGTGGTGGATATATGGTGGTGACTGGGTCTTTGGTGTGGCTGGTGGTGGTTCTTTGGTAAAAAGCCCGGTGATGGTGGGTTGGGTTGGAGGTTTTTGCTGCACCTGGTGCAAGATGTATGTGCAATATGCACAGCTTGCACCAGGTAGTGCTTGTGCAAGCTGGTGTAAGACACCTTACACTTGCAACTTATGCAGCAACATACCACAAGCATTGTGGTGGCTGGTGGTGGCTAAAGTGGATACTTGGGATGCCTGGTGGTGATGATGGTTGGAGATGGTGGCCGGTGGTGGGCGGTGGTGGTGGCTGGTAGTAGCCGATGTGTACAAAAAAAATGCCACTTAACCGATCACATTCTAAAAAACCTAGCACTTAAGTGTTCACTTTTAACAACAAGCGGCACTTAAGTGATCCTTTTAATAATAACTTGACACTTAGATGACTCTTTGTCTATCACGGCGGCACTTAAGTGATCACTAGATACAACTTATAGTACTCGAGTAATCACTCGTGTCCTGTTCTATGTATATGGTTGGTTTGCAGCAAAACAGAGAAGCCGCTATTTGGTTTACACATTTCTTCTTTGGTTTACATTCTCAATTCAAGTAAAATAGTCACCACAACACATCGACCTAATATACTTTCCATCATCATTGATTTATATTTGAGAATAAGCAAAAACTGTCGAAATCATTCATTCATTCATTCAAAACAAGTACATTTCCCCACACATTTACAACTATGGCAGTTGGAGAAACTTCTTCTCATCTTCCAGTCCTTTACATTTCATCATAAAGTAGGATAGACAAAGAAACAACAACACAATAAATGCTTGGTAACACTTCCGTTCAATTTTCATGTTTGAAACTTCGTTCTTCAAATGATTAACAGAATATGCTTGAGCTTGAGCTTGCATTGAGTCAACATTGTCCAAGTCGTCCACAAGCGTAGATAGAGGTTGATGACATCCATCAAGTAGGTCCAATATCACCTCTGTGGCTTGGTGAGAGAATTTCGCATCGACCCATTTGAAGTATTTGCACTTCGAGCCTTCTCTGTATCGGGCACATCCATAGAATCTTCTCCCGGGATTCATTCGAGTCCACGATATTCTTCTTGGACTTGGAAACCCACAGAAACAGAAATGCTCGCCTTCTCCTTCGCTTCAGCAAGAGAAATTTGAGCCGCTGTTGAAAGTCTGGCCCTCCATTTCCAATATTCGGTGGTAGAATTTGGGGCAAATCGAATTAGGGTGCGGGATTAGGGCTCCTGCGCTTCAATAGCATTTTGCCCGATTTAGGGTTTTAGATTTAGGGCAAATGGGGAAGACGACGGCATTTTCGCTGATTTAAGGGGTCTATTTTGGGCGAACACTTGGAACGACGTCGTTTGGGGTTAATTCGAGCCGACTCGGCTCCGGCGAGACACATCGGCAAGAGATATTAATATTTTAATGCCACGTATGATTTCCGACCAGCTTCGCCGGAAATGGCACTCAGGTGTCCCACTTTTCTTAAAAAGTGGCACTTAAGTGTACCTTTCGTAAGTTATGGCACTTAAGTGTCCCTTTGGGCAAAGTTATGGCACTTGAAGCGTTCTTATGCCCTTGTTCATCCGTATGTCAGCCGATGTTCCATTATTTAATGAATGTGTGTGACAAGAGGTGAGGGGGAGGTTATATGGTTCACCAATGATGGATTCTCTAGCTCTTAACGGGTCGCAATACATTAAAATTCTTCGTAACTCCTGCACAAAATGTCATGACGCATGAGAATTTCCGAACTTTAAGATCGACACATGAAAGTAACCAAACTTTAAGATCCCGCACAAAATGTCGTAACGCATGAAAATTTCTGAACTGTAAGATTGACACATGAAAGCATCCGAACTAAGATCAACCCCGGACGAGAAGATAGTTGGATGATTTCTTATCGAGCCCGATAAGGAAGATGAGTATTGCAAGAGCGAATATCTATGACTAAAATGCAATCTCTTTCGAGTTAACATAGACCCTCCCCTGTGTGACCCGAATGTATAAGCATCTTGTTGTGTTGAGATGTCCCAAAAAGTTCAAGGGGGCCCATTTCCTGTACTTTTGCCCTCGCGTGTTAGGTTTTGCTGAGCGCCAATTAGACTCTGTAACTACTGCTTGTAATACTAAGTATAACGTATTTCTTTTTTCTGGACATATATGCCCATGTTTACTATCATGAAATGACTCCTTTTAGTCAAATTTGTATGAGAGAAACTTGATTTTATTCAAAGTTAAAAACAAACCTAAAAGAACCTTAGACTAAAAGTTAAGCTTTGCATTTAATCTATAATTAAATTCTTTTAATATAATTTTTAAATAAATTTACTAATATATATCTTTTATATTACTCTCAACATAAAAATGTAAAATGTTAAATACTCATTGTTTCTTTTTTGCAATTTTAAAAATACTAAAATTAAAACATTATTTGGTCACACCAAATGGTTTTCCAAATACAAGTTTACCAAACAGTTTTGCATTTCCCTAAAGCATTTTTTCAGTTTTAGTTTACCAAATAGTCTAGCATTTCGGAAAACCCCTTTATCTCAAAGGTATTTGCATTCTCCCAAAGGCATTTCCCTAAAGCTGAACCAAACATGCCCATATCCTATCAACAAAAGGTATCTTTTTTTTTTTTTTTTACTCCCTGTAATGAATTTATTCTTATGTCTTGTTCTTAGAAATGTTCTTTACATAGATTAGTTCTAGCTATTTAAGAGCTTTTACCATTGGCAAAATTTAGAATGTGCGCTAGACATATTTGTACAAATTGGAGGAAGGTCACAAAGACACAGCCCAACCCGACAAAAGCGCTTTTAGAGGTACTCCCAAGAAACAACATTACCACTATATTGAAAAGAATTCGAGAAAAGATGTCACTTGCGGCTAGTTGAAGTGGAGAGTATTGCCCACGAGTTCCGAAGAAATTACGGGAAAACAAGGCTGAAAGCAATTACTGCCATGTGGATTCGAATGGCAGAGAAGGGTGTGAAGTAAAGCACAAACAAGACAAGTTTGTGGTTAACAGGGAAAAAGCAAACTTGCTCTTGTAGATCCGGGACGTATCTGGTATCCTATGTTCTCATGCAATTTGCCCCATATATTACAAGCGAGAGGAACCTGAAAAGTATTTATCTAACTGGCACAAGTAGTACATACAAACAGATTTGGTCACCTTAGAACCTATGAATGGTGAGGTTTCTGTGCATTTGTGATCTATAAATATCTTTTTAACTTTCCTGATTTTATGTCTCGAGTATCTACTCTTTGCTGGACTGATGCTATGGCCGAAGAGCAATTCATCCCTCTAATTATCCCACCAAATTTTTAAGGATTATGCCAGGGAGACCAAATACAGAGAGAACAAAGCAGCAGCGTGAGCCAAAGACTTCCGCGAAAAAGTCCAGATCAAGTTTCCCGCGGGGGGGAGGGGAAGTGGGGTTTGTAGCTTATGCAAGCAACCTGGTCATAATATCAGGACATACCCAATGAACGAGAATAATGAGGAAATGTAAGCATGTAATTCATTTCCTTCTTACGTACTTTGATTATGTATGATATGTTCTAATTTTGCGTGGACAGAGTGAGGGCAAGGCTAGAGAAAAGGGAAATGGAAAGAACAAAAAGAGAAAACATAATTGGGCTGGCTAATTGTTTCATTGCTTGGAGTAAATAATGTGTTCACGGCCGAACAATGTTTCAACCCTAACCCAATCCAAAACATGTTTATTTGCTTGTTTTGTAATCATTACCTAAACAATATTAAGACCCGAAACATATACTCAACCTGTTTCATGTTCAATTCGTGTTTGGATCGTGTTCAGGTTGGGTCGGGTTGGGTTGGGTTTTTGGACACCCCTACTGACTATGGCATTTATACAAATCCAAACTCTAATGTCACAATCCTAATCATAACATTTAGTATCGGAGAAATGTTACCAACTACATTACATATGTGTGCCTACTAAATATCAATATTAGTGATAGTTTGTACGCATTTACTTGTTTATATGCATTGTGTCAATGCCAGTCATACGTGTCCAATCCATTAGCTGTTTTATGTAATGAAGCAATTATACATTCACTTGTCTTTTGCAACAGCTTGGAATGACAAGCCAACAAGTGATATCATCCCCTGGGGCAGAATTATCTCATTGCTCGATGCGAGAGGGAAGAGAAGAAGGACACTAGATATTTGCCTTTTGTTGCGTAGTCAAAAAGACTCCCATGGTTCTTTCGCTTCCAGTTAAGTAGAAGTGGTTATTGTGAACCCAATGGTAAGTGCATAACAAGAACAGCTCCAATCAGAAAATTTAAAAAAAAAGATTAAAGAATACATTGAACTATTGAAGAATGGCCCAACGCCAGGAGGTCAAGAATTATACTTGTATTCAATTGTGTAATGGTAAATTCATGTGAAGCAGATATTCTTTTACCAATTGTAATACAGTACAAAGTAATGATCCTAGATAAAACAGCAAGAATGCTGCATACATTTTCCGTAGGTAATTCTGACGCTTTGATCTCTTTCAATGCCTTCACATTGCTCCTAAAGGCATTTGGCTCTCTTCTACTTGCTTTGAACTCAGAACTGACTGATTTCAATCTTTCTATCTGTCTCTCACGCAGCTTCATAATAATGTCCTTGAATTGTCCTGTTTCGTTAAAATCACAATAAGGTAGGACTTGCATTCACGTCAAAACAAAGAAAGTGTGAGTTGATTGAAGAAAACAAAAAGCGCATATAGGCTCTCTTTCGCTTTTGATATAAACCAATCATAGCAAGGTTCTGTTCTTTTCTTGGTGACTTCGAAGAACGTAAAAACAATTACAATGGAGTTCAATCCTAAAGAAATAAAAGCTCTAATTCAACAGTAATTATTGTATAGACGTGACTGTAAGCTTTGCGTTTATTGAAAAATTAGTAATGAAGTAATGTCAAGAACACAACAACAGAGATAACCGAGAAACAAATGAGAATGGAGTTTTACAATGACTGCTGTCACAGCACAGAGAAGATTATCGTACATACCCTATAACTGAGGCGTCTGTAGAATCTTCGACCCGAGTTGTCTTCGCTTCGCCTAGTCCTCAGAGGAGCTTTTGAAGAGTGATGATTCTAAGGTCGAGATGACCTCTGATTTTGATCTTTGCGGCTGAAGGAAACCGAAATTGCAAGTCCCAGAATTGGGGGAAGAACGAGTGATTTGAGGGTTGAGAGACAAGAAAGTGGTTTAGAGGGTTGTTTGTAGTTTCTTAAGTTCAGGCTTTTCAAGATTTTCTGGGGCAAGTTCAGGTTTTCCAAGATACCAATCCTCGTAGGGAACTTTCGGGTGGAAATGATGTCACCTCATTTAAAATACTCCAACTCAACATCGCCATATTAGCATTTTAATGGAAGTCCGGTAATGATCGTACAAATGAAGGTAAATTAGCGGATCAAAATATGTAAATTACAATACATAGAGGATCGAAACTATATTTAATTTCTATTTTAGGTAGGTCTTTGCCAATAATGGGTATGTGATTCCCTTACTAGAAAGGTAACCCAACACTTACGATATAAACAAAAAATAAAAAATAAAAAATTATTCATTATCATATGATTATTTTCGCGTTCATCAGTTTATCTAAATTATTTAATAGTTCCAAAATCATTTTCCGATTGCTTCACGATTAGAACAAGCACCAAACATTTTAAATATATAATCTAAACATGAATTATCATCACAGGATCTATTTATTTAAATGCCTCTTGTGACCAAATCATTACATTAGCATGACATTACTGAATTTTACTTCATCCATGACATCAAAATCTAGTATTTACTAAGAAGGCATGTGCAGTCAATCCAATCCAATAACTAAGAAGAGTCATCTGTGAGTTAGCAAATGAGATTCTTCGTCTTTATATAGAGTAGACATTATAGTTTATTAACATTAAGATTTTTTGTATAAGCATTATAAACCATTCCATATCACGTGCTAATCACACAAGAAAGTTAGTCTTAGCTTGAGGTAGCGCGCAATCATTAGGCTGATTCATTTTTTTTTTTAAGGCATTGTTTAGTTCTCAAGTCTAAATTACATTCTTCTTCCTTTGCCATTGAATCAAGTGCTTCACTTACTGGATACACTCAATTCACAAGAAAATTGTCTAAAAGTGACTAAATATATTGTACAAAAGCCAATTCAATTATAAACTTTCAATTGTATCAATTTAGCTCTAAACCTTTCATAGTCATTTGATGATTTACCAATTTAGTCAAAAACCTTTTCGATTATTTGTTAATTTAATTCTTCTAGCCAAATATCCAAAAATTAAGAATAGAACTAAATTGACAAATCTTTAAGAGATTCTCGCGACCCTACTTCGGCACTCAAGCATCGAGCAAGCAAACAGGTGTAAAGATACGGTTTAGAGCTGATTAATCATGAGCGACCCTACTTCGGCACTCAAGCATCGAGCAAGCAAACAGGTGTAAAGATACGGTTTAGAGCTGATTAATCATGAGTGTCCTCACACACGTAACTCCAAGGATGCCTTCACCTCATCCACTGGAATCGGCACAACAATGTCTCTTGGTCATGGTTGTGAGTTCTGCCAAGCTCGCATCGTGCATGACCATGAGTTCTCCCGAGCTCGCATCGTGCATGATAACGGGTGCGGAATTTGTTGTGACTCTACATTGGCATCATTTTTTGACAAAAAGGCATAAAGGTAAAATTAAGAGGTATTTGACTATGAACGTCCCCCCAACAAAATATCATCACCTCATCTTTTTGTTGGGGTCATCACCATTTGAGCATACAATCACAACCATGAGCTTTTCCAAAGCTCATACCTCGCATGACGGATAAGTTCATTTTAAAGTTGTATTTAGACAACCTAAAATATAATTCTAGAAATTGCCACTAGCCTCGTTTTTATAAATCAGCTAGAAAACCCAATCAAGAGTCGAAAGTGATTCGTCAATATCCGCGCAACCAGAGATTCTAAAGTTCAGAGACTTGAGTTACCTTAATATTTCTATTAACGCCATTTTGATACCTAACCATCGTCACGTTTCCTAAAGTGTCTATGCATCTATGCATGTCTTTTTACTTTTTCATGTGATAAGAAATTAGTAAGGTGATTATACGTGGATGGTCGATTTCATGCCATTCTACTTGTACTTAAAAGAAGGGAAAGAAAGTAAACAATTGAAATTTAAAAGACAATGCGGTAAGTAAACACCCAAGACAGTTTAAGAAAAGTAGTAAACCTAACGTGCAATCTTAAAATAAAAGTAACGAAAGCAAAATAAAGAAGAGCCCACAACTCACCGGGTATTTATACAATGCCAAGACAACCCGAAACATATATCAAGGAATGAATAATATAGAACTAGGGTCGGATCGGACATCGACCGTTCGTTATCTCCGAATCTTCGAGATAATCACCTCCATGAGCCTATTCTAATTCTATCCTATGACTAAACTAAAGTATCAATTAAGAAAACGACCTCATGGCAATCAAATAGGTAATTCATGGCAAACAACAAGCATGTTATTTAACGCCAATCATCCTAGGAAAAATACTCGAGCAATCAAGAATGCCCTCGTGGTTATCCTTTGATTATTCATGCAACAAGCCACACCAAGACTCCTATCCAATCATTTTGATGGTTTGTAGTAACTGGTCATCACTTGTATTCACAAGCGGTGACTAATACTAACAAACCTCTAATTCAGATTCTAAATGTCATCCAAAGCACCCCATTAGTATATGCATCGCACCTATACATTTATCAAAAAAATCATATGCACAGCTTAAAAGTAAATATGCACGCAGGCCATTGGGCCTTGATTCTCAATCAATTAAACAAATTAGTGAGCTGACACCAAATCACTTATTCAGCCATCATGCTCCAAACACATTCACATGCATTTCATGGCAAGTGAAATGATCATATATATGACTCACATGCTGGCTACAAAGATTTTGTGAGCAATTGATAATAAGATGCATTATTTTAAAAAAAGATTTCAGTTAAAAAGGACATAATTTCGTCAATGTTTAGCCATCAAAGCTAGTTTGGGTGCATCAAAGGGCACAACTGATCAAGCATCGCAGATTTTCTAAATATGATCCAAAATTTGACAAATTTATGTCAAATTGGAATTTTTTAAAGAAAATGTTTGATAGGTATAAGATTTTGTCGAACCAAGAATCTCGTCTAGTCATTAAGGTGAGCTCGAGTCCATCGAAGGCACAACTAACCAAGTATCACAAACATCCTAAACATGAGTCAAGGATTCAATAAAGTCATATCAAATTGAAATGCAAAGAATATCAAAAAGGATTTTTCTATAGGCATCACATGAGTGAAAATTGGATTCGGATCAATCAAAACATGAAATTTCAGATTGTTTTGCAATATTTGAGGGTTTTAAAAGTACATCAAAACACTTTTTATTTTCTAAGAATTTTTTAGATATGAAGTTCGGAACATGAGGAGTAAATCTTGTGAAGACATTGGGAGTAATTCAGCAAGCGTAATTTCCAAAAAAATCCTACCACAGACACAAGTCATAAAAGGAAAAACAGAGCATATCGAAAGAGGGCATACAAGACTCGGGCAATTGAAGTGCGACTCCTAAATAATTGGTCCTAAGAAAATTCCAGCACATCAAACACTCAACAAAGAACAACTTTCATGAAAGAAGTTTCTTAAGATAAGTTACACATAATTTTATAAAAATCTAAGAACACAGAATAATGCATTAGAAATGGTGCAGGGCAGCAGGACATCAGGGCAAATCAATGGCAACTTGTCATAGTAAACGATATCTAAAAATCCTGAAAATTCACCACAACATAGACATATGAATGAAAGTCAAATTCCGTTCACAAATCGACCTTAAAATCCTTACGGAAAAATTCACACAAAAATGACAAAGGGTCTGACTTAGCAAAGGCAGAACAAGCATTCTGAATTTTAATCATGGCAGATTTCATAGCAAACTTCACAAAAATGGAAAATGGGACAAATGGCATGCAAATGGGACAAATTGGTGTCATTGGAAAGCTTAAAATGTATCATACGACTTTCTAAGACACATCGAGTTCAATTAAAGTCAATTTCATGCTCAAATGGTATCATTCGCAGAAGTCCGCAAATTAACAATAAGCATGGCAAAACATGATGTATGAAGATAGTCTTGCTAAACCACATAAATGATGCATGAAAATTATGACATTTTAATATGATGTAGGGCTAAATTCAACAAATAAATTTTATTAAGACATCTAATCCTAGATCGACGCACAAAAGATCACATAAGTTCATGAACATCAATAGGGAAACTATCGCCATCTAATGCAAACATGTTAGAAATAGACTAAGAATGGCAGCAACTTCGTAATGTGCATTCATGGGGCAAACAATCATTGATTGGCATGAATTACACATCATTACGAAGTTTATGAAGTCTCCTAAGTATGTCTGAAAGGACTCTTACCCTAATTTTGCTCTTAAAGGGCTCAATTGAAGACAATTACAAAGCAATAAGCATCAGTCCAAAATACAGCTGCGTTTTCATGCATCGTGAATGGTTTTCACTATACTAATGTCATCAAAAAATCCCAGGAAAATTCATACATACAGAACAGAACCTGTGGATGCTTTCTTATGAAAGAACCCAAGTCTTATAAGGTCCACAAAAATCAGGAGAAAATTGACAAACAATGTAGGTCACAAGGGGACAGAATTGATGTATCACGTTGTTTGAGCAATTTACCCTATTAGATGTCCTTATTATTTTCTAGGAAATTTATACGTTATAACCCTAGATGTCCTGAGTGAACTTCATGAAGCATGTATTTTCTAATTTGCAACGCATAATTTTCTAAAAGTTATGGCATAGGCAGGGGTCGATCAGATCAGAGCAGACAGCGGACGATTTTTTGAGAATTTTCCCAATTAAATCTACTCAAAAAAATATGGAAAAAATATGTGTCATGACCAAGCAATTTTAAGCAAATTTCATGAATGAATCAACCTCAAAATCAAACCACAAAAATCAACAAAAAATTGATAAACCAACTCAACAGAACAGCAGAACATTTGGCAGATTCGGACTCGACTTTGGGCACACGAAGACCATATCAAACGAGGCCTGTTCGGGGCTTTCCATGGCTCGTTAGAAAGATATTTGAATCATCTTCGACTTTCATTTCATGAAGACATCGAACATAAAAAAGCATGTTTACTAGCTGATATTAAGTGGTTTCTTAGATCAGTCATCCAAGCATCCGAAAATTGCAGAATCAACTCATCCAATCAATCAAGCATGCTTAAGCCAATCAAGCTCATCCTAAGCTATCCTAAGGCCATTATAACATTTTAAACATGTTGAGATTGTAGAATTAGAACCCTAGGGTGAGCTCTAGCCACGATTGTCTAGAATAACATCACTTCATCGAGTTCGAGAGTAGACATTTACCTTTTGCACAATCCGATCGATTTAGGCTTAATCGATCAACAATCAAGCTTCAACAAGGCCTTGAGGATGTCGAGGAAGCTTCTAGGGCATCGAGGATCGCCGGAGAAGGGCTGGACAGTGCCGGAGCACTGCCGGTTCACAGGATCGGATCCGATCGGACCCAATCTGAACCGCTAGTGGAGGATTGGTCACCAGAGAAGCTTCGATGGCTTTCTGATGGAGCCACGACCACCAAGAGGTCGGGGACACGCCAGAGGTCGTCGCTAAAGTGATCGGAGTTCCCGGGGACCACTGCAAACCGCCGATTAGGGTGGCTGAACTCGGCGGAGGGGACACCAGCATGTGCGCCGGCCTTGAGGTCCGATCAAGGAGGATGGCTTAGGAGGCGGGGACGCCGGTCAGGGTGGAACACCTGACGAACGGTGGGAAGCACAACGGAGGTCCCGGCGAGCGGTTTGAGGCACAGCGGAGCTGAGGCGATTGGCGGTTCAAGTGAGGGAAGAGAGAGAGAGAGAGAGAGAGGTATTTGAGATGTTTCCAGATCTAGAAATGCAGAAAATGAGGTCCCCTGAGAATAATCAAATACGGGCCAAATTACATCCCTATCAAGGCGAGACACATATCCATTTTTGGCACCGAGCTACTTAAAATAAAACTTAGGTACGAAAGTTAGATATGCGAAATATAGTTTAATAACAGCACAAATTTTCATTCACGTCTACTCAATTTTTCAATCTTCACCATCACTCCCCCCACCCCCAAATAAAATAAATAAATAACACAAATCAAAACAAAACACACTTGGTAATGGTTCCGCCAGACCTTCGAGGATTTGAAGAGGGTACTTAGGCAGCCGTGGCTTATTGCCTAGTTTCTCCAGCGAGCAGATCGTTTGGCCCCTCTTGCGATCCGATATATTGAAATTGGTAGAAAACAACGCATGAAGCGTATTATGAAGAGATGGGAAATACGATTACGATTACGATTATAATATACCGGAAACGTAGCAAGCGAGCGAAGGTATAATTTCCAAACACGGATGAAGGCAAGGATTCCGATGATCAAAGTGACAACAGCGATCCAAGTGCATTTGCTTGTGGTTGCGTAGACCCCTGCCATGAAGGCCACGGACATAGTGGCAAGAGCTATGAGCAGCGGCAGCGTTGACTTCCTAATGGCCAAACCCACTGAATGCGAACTATTACTCTGTGCCCGAAGAAGTGTCACAACTGTGATTATCGAGTTATACATGGCGACGGTGTTGCAGATGACGAAGACGTTGTACATGGGTTTGTTCAGTAGCGTAGCGATTCCAGCATCTGGTTCAGAGCTATTATATCCTCCAGGAACAGAAAAGCCAGCACCGAATGTCATAGTGCCAACAAGTGTTGCCACGACCATGCGGATATTAACCACATTCCTTAGTCTATCCAAATGCTGAGGCTCCGGAAATCTGCGCGGGCCCAAGTCTTTTGGCCGGCAAATTGCTATGTCTTCGCTTCTGGGTGCTCTAGCACGTGCTAAGGTTCTTTCTATCATTCTCTGGTTAAAGCGTAATAGAAAAACAGATCGTTATTGTCTGTGAAGATGGACTAACAATAAAAACTTTTGAATTCAAAAAACATAAAGCCTTCTTCAGCGATGCATAGACTAGCAAATGCAATCTTTACTGAGCTTACCATAGAAACTTAATTCCACATGGTACATTTCTATTGCTTTCGTCACTCACAGAAAGGAATTAGCTAAAATAACAGTGAAAAACAAAAGTAGATAAGTACGTCAATCCATTTTGTGGATATCATCACCTGATGACTTGGATTATCAATTTTTTTCCGCTCAAGGGCAATGTCGAGAGCTGTCATGTTGTTGTTGTTGACAAGCTTAAGATTGGCTCTTCTTCTGCGCCGGGTGAGTAAATACACAACTTTGTGGTACCCCTGTAACGTGGCCACATGTAAAGGCGTATTTCCTTCCTTATCATTCACATTTATAAGCTTCTTAACGTTATGATTGACAAGTATGTAGTCCACTATAGAGACCCTTCCGTACTTTGCTCCAACGTGAAGTATATTTTGCCCCTCTTTAAGACTTAGCAACTCTTCCGGGTCTGGCCAATGTCGAAGTAGCTCCTTGATTATTTCGAGATGACCCATCTTACAAGCAACGTGGATCGGAAGATAACCCTCTTCATCGCCCTCAAAGGCACTCAAAGGAAACTTATCAGCTAAGAATTCGACTCCATCAAAGTAATTTACGTATGCAGCTAGATGGAGGGGAGTACTTCCTCCAGTATCTCTTAAATTGAATAGCTCTTTCTTCAGCCCTGACATCCTTTCCAACATTTCTACATCATTATAGCAGGAAATGAATGAACTTTCTCATGGCCAATGGTTAGTTTTTCTTAAAATAAAACAAAAATGTGATCGAATAGACACGGGGAAATGCTTCAAAGCATCAAGACATTCATTTCTAAGAAGGAGATTACCACATCGGAGTACTCAAGGGTATCCATGATATCGGTCTCTTCCAGTTTTACAAGAGATTCTTGGACAATAATATGAGTAGTGTAGTATCTACAATAGCTTATATCGACCACTGGAGTATTAACTCGGTGACATTTGTCAGGGGGGTAAGTTTAGCCATGACCTAAGTCCAAAGATATCGTACCAACCTTCTTCTGGGCCAAAATTTATGGGAAACTTTCAATAATTGTGTGTGAGAAAAAGACTAAAACCATTTTAGTAGCTAAACAAAAAATGTGTGTGAGACCTGGTTCAACGGCTGGAATGGAACTAAAACAGATACACGTATAATTGTGTATGGCCGGAATGATAAATTTACTGAAGTGAGAGCCAAAGTACAATCACTGACCTAACCTTTGGTGCACCACGGCTCCGTGAACCGGCGACATACCTTGCATCCTGGACCAAGGGACTTCATTATCATTCATCGCCTCCATCAGAAGCGTGAAAATGTCCAAGTTTCCAGTCTCCACTGCCAAGTACAGTGGGCATTTGCTCTCCTTGTTCTCCGGATACACCGCTCTTGAGCCTCGACTCAGGAGCAAACGGGTCAAATCGCAGTTGCTATTCTTAACAGCCTCATGCAACGCGGTGTTCCCCGCGTCATTCGCCATGTGCACACTGCTGCCGCAGTCAAGGAGGAGCTCAGCCGAGGGGATCCTGCCAGCTCTTGCTGCGATGTGGAGCGCAGTGTCCCCTCGGTAGTTGGCCTCGACTGAGAGCAGCTTGTCAGGGATGACCTCGAGAAGGGCTCGGAGGATGTCGACATTCTTGATACCTGCTGCGATGTGAAACAATGTGTTCCCAGAAGGACCCAGTATGTTAATAATGTTGGACAAAGAGACCCTCGCTTGGTCAGAATACTTTCTGAGGGCATCAATGAACTGGTCGACTTTGCCTTTTTTAAGAGCGTCGCGAACCGACAGATACTCGCTATAATTGAATTCTGCTTGCAGTTGTGTTCCATTCACCGACTCTAATTCTGTCAATGTGGCCCTTCTCTGCTCCCAGATTTCCCGATCATCACGACCAATCTCTATGCTCGAATGATCGCGCTCCATCTTAAAACTCTGAAACTTGAATATCGTATTCTCCAAAGCTAGATGATGGTCTGTTGAACTCTTTTGCGGTGTCGCTTCTCCAATATTAATTGCACAGCCACAACTTGAAGATATTTTCTTCTCTAGCTGTCAATAAACATCTTGTGGCCAAGAGCATTTCTTTGAAAAAGAGTATCTTTGGCGCGCGAAAACATCCACTACAGAGTTCTTTCCTGAACATTGTACTGCATTCACATTAAGAAAATTGTCAGTACAGACTGTTTTTTTTTTTTTTTTGGTAAAGAAGTACAGACTGTTCTACCCCAGTAATTCCCGAAAAACTGTCGATGCTGCGAAATTGCGCAAGGCATGTAATTAATATTCAGACGATTTGGAAGAGCAAATGCAATTCTGATTCGACCACAAAATGATTGAATTATCAAGTCTGTCTTTCTCAAATTAAGATGGATTTGCTAAAGGCATGTCATCTCCTGAGATAAGTGTTCTAAGATAATAATAAACAGCAATGTAAGTACTGCATGAAGTTTTGATCATCTATAAATTTGTAAACATCGACATTTTAATTTTTAAACTTAAAAATATATTTGATCCACAATCTTCATTTTTGTTGAATATATTTCACGATTGAGCTAAGTTACAAAATACTAGTTACCTAACCGAACAAATAGTCTAAAACTAACTTAAGGACGTCCTTTAAACGTGGCGCATGCACAATGACAGCAAATTATATGCGCATAAGAGTCACTAAACATAATTTTGCAAAACAATTCAGATCATAGCTCTTGCACATGATTGAACTAGATCACACACCACAATTACATTATTGACATAACATTGCCCAAAGCTCGAGTCTTGCTATTTGTGAATGACTGACTATGGGACACTGGTTAAATATACATGATAAGAAATGTTTCAATTTTCAATGCCTTCATTACACATAATGCAAAAGTAGTGCATTGAAATCCGTAAAATTTTCGTATGTGTCGTTGCTTAATAAATAAAAAATACCCTTCAAATTTAGCTCAATTGAATGTATTGCAACACAAATTCAATGCTAATGAGAACCAAAAGCACAATCACACAAAAATGAAATTTTGAGAACTCACTTTCAAGTTTAATTATATTTAATTTTGTCCTGGTAACTTGAATTTATCTAGTTGATTTTTAAGTTTGACCTTTTTTTATTGTATCTTGGGTTTTTAAAATTTTTGTGAGGCTAATTTTGTTGTTCATAAAAGTAGTTTATTGGGGTCAAAATATAGAAATTAGTGGGGTCAAATAAACAGACGGCTAATAATCAAAATATCTGCAATTTGACTAGGATAAATTGTCCATGCTACTGCCGACTGAAAATAAAGAAAATTAAAGCGCGAAACTGAAATTAAACTGCTGCAATCGACAATGAAATTGTAATTTAAATTGAAACTTGGAAATCACAGCCTAATGGAATCTATTGGCCCTCAAATTAAAACATTTATTAAAACATGGAAATCATATGGACAGGATCATCGTGTCCATAATCCAGTACCAAACTCTGACTCTAAAAAAAAAAAATACGAGAGATTAAAGTTGTCGGTGAAAATAAAATTGAACTTTTCATCTTGCAAAACGGTAGCTGTCAAAGAAAAATATTATATTTATTTCACTTATATTTTTATCCATCATATGTTTCGAAACAAAAACTTTGAACCCACTATGTGAAAATTAATTTCCTATTTTTAATTGAATTAATCAGCCCTATTGCTTAGAATTGCATAGGCGAATTCTATGGTTGACCTAAGAACTGGCTATCTCTATTTTTTGTGTTTTATTTTTTTACTTGATTGCTCTATCATATTCATTAATTAGATATAGGAGCCTAAGTTGGACCAAGTTTAATATGCCAATAGGTAGACCATTATGAAAAATTATTCACACACATTATGGTCATTTTACATTTTATTGAGTGTTTTCTCAATTTATAATTTTATGGTATTCTAAAATTTAAAATCAATAGAGATAAAAGCTTCCAATTGATTATGGCATTAGAAGAAGAATGTCAACCAATGTATAATTTACCACATGAATGAAGTTTTCAAACGGTAATAGGAAACGTACTGGCTAACTTACGTAGGAAACAATTTGACAAATAACGTTCAGAGCTCTTATCCCATACTTTCGTTTTCTATGTCATCCTCAAGAAAGTTATTATTTCCAGAAAGGAAGGCATGAATTATCATTACAATACCATGATTAAACCATTCATGTAAAAAATGGGCTCCACATGTATTCTCTTCTGATAGAGCTCAGGCGCTGGCAAATAGCAACGCACGTTACTCAGAATACTCGATGCAATAATTTGACAAAACATTATTTAATGGAAGGTCCCCACTCTCTCTATCTCTGATTGACCTTTAGCGTGTGGAGCGTCCCGCCCGGGATATTTTTGCTACAATGCGGAAATAAACCAATATGATAAGCCAAGTTGACTTATAGTTGGGCCAAAATGGGGTTCTGTCGGCAATTTTCATTTTTTCTGTTAGAAATGAAATTGCTTCTGTTTTGTTGTGTGCCTCTTTCGTGGTTAGTTCGTTTTTGTGTGCTTCTGTGATAGTTTTTGTTTCAGAAGGATCGAACTACTTGCTGGTGTGGGTGTTACGGCTTCGCTTCTATTCGCTGCTATTTGGTAGATTTGGTCATGGATTCTCGATTTTGGACCCCGAGACTTTGTGTACTGTCAACCCTTTTGTTTAAATCAAGCGTTAGAGCTAGAGAATTGGTGATTTGGGGCTTCAGCTTAGCCGCTCGACTAAGCAAAGATGCCATTAATTTCAACAAAAACGGCATCGTTTCATTGTGATCTTAGCCACGTCGAAAGGACTTGATTACAATTTTCCTCAAAAAATTGGAACTCCGTTACATTCTGTATAATTAGCTGTAGACAGATTGTGCAATTTTTCCAGCAATAGTAAAACTCCAGCAGCCCCTACTTTGATGAAAATAGAAGATTCCTGTGTATGTCTCCCCATTAATCATGACAGAATCCTAATTTTGTACATTTCTAAACTTCACGAGTAAAATGATAATTTGCGCTCATCAATTTTGATCCTCTAATTTTATGTTCTTCCTCATCGCGAAACTCTATTTCCACATGTTAAAAACTCCACACTATTAAAATAATTAGATAGAGCTGTATAAGGGCAATATTTAAGTTCAATGTGCATCATTTAAATCTCAAGTGAAAATGATGTAATCAAAGAGTGAGATCATTTGGGCTCATGAGGATTGGGTTCATGCAATTACAAAACCGTTTTGTTTCTTCAAAATTGGTTCTGAAAGGCAATAAGGAACTCCATTCGCTCATGCGTGATGGAGTTTCCTAAGCCATGGTTATGGTCAAGGTGGGGATAAGTACACTAATGGTGTCATAAGTTGGGTACGGCGCTCACTTTGGTGCCAAAAGTTTCCGTCGATCACTTAAGTGCCGAATCGGAGGAAAAACGCTCACTTTTTGGTGCGCGGCGTGAAAAGGTCCGCCTCCGGCGAAAGATTAAATGAAAATGATTTTTTTTTTAAAAAAAAAAAAAATCGATAAGCCTTTTTAAATGACGTCGTTTTGGCCTCTTTAAGAAAACGACGTCGTTTTGCCATCCTACGTGGATGGCTTCATGGAAACGACGCCGTTTAGCTCACATGAGGAAAAATTAGGGTTTCCACCGCTCGGCCACCGTCGTTCGCCCGCCGTCGCTCGGCCACCGTCGCTGCTCGGCCACCGTCGCTGCTCAGCCACCGTCACTCGGCCACCATTGTAGTTGCTCGACCAGGTGAGCGAGGAGATTGTTGCAGGAAAAATCAAAGGCGAGGGCGGAGGAGGAGGAGGAAGAAGATGGGTCGAAGGGGTTGCTGGTGCGCTGCTGCTGCTGGTGCGTTGCTGGTGTCGTTGCTGGTGTGCTGCCGATGCTGTTGCTGGTGCTGTGCCGGTGCCGTTGCTAGTGTGGGTCTTCGAGGAAGAAGAAGACACGAAGACGAGCTTCCCTCTCTCTCAATTTGGGGATTAGGGTTTCAAAGTTAGGGGAAAGATGCCAAACGGCGTCGTTTTGGTGTTTGGATGCTGATTCGGCTCTCCAACAAGCCACGTTGGCGTAAAAAATTAATAAAAAAAAAAAGGCCACGTCGGATTTCCGGCCGGTTTTCGGAGTTGGCACCAAAGTGAGCGTTTTCAAATTTTTTGCACTTAAGTGATCCGACGGAAACTTTTGGCACCAAAGTGGAGCCGTCTGCACACAACTTATGGCACCATTAGTGTACTTATCCCGGTCAAGGTGAAAATGATCTTTTCTATTCTTCTTATTTTTACAACAATTTGAGTCTTAAAAACTCATCTTTTTCAAGTACTCTTTTTAAAATTGTAATAACTTCTAGAGTTTAGAGTACACTTGTGCCTAGCTAAGCAAAGTTTATAATTTATTACGCACATATCATTTGAATATCATCAAGCAAAAGATATATAACAACTAAAAAAATTGATTTATAGAAGTGATGTGAATAAGCTGGGTCAATCAATCGCATCATTTTGCCAATCATCTCCAAACACATTATTCGTAGCAAGATTTAGTTATCTAGTACATTTGAATCAGAGCACATTTTTCAAAGTGATGATGTAGCCATCTTCTTTTGGAGATTCATGGAAGGATCCCAAGCTTAATTCATTAGCAGCATGTCTCCAAAATTCTAATCCTGCCTCGTATTATAGTTTTTTTTTAGTTTGAGTTTTCACTTCACTTGCTTTTATCCCTCGTACATGTGGCTAAGACTTGAGATTACGTTATGTACCCTATCTATGGTCTAAGAACACAAATTTTAATAGGTTAAGATTGATTACTTATAAATTATGCATCGTATCGCATAATTCGGGGTGCTGATTATAACTCTTGAAACTAGTAAATGTTGCCAAGTGCCTTGAATATGCATCTTGTGTCTCTCATTCTACATGCTTCTATTATGGTATTTCATTCATATTCAAACATTGTCTGTTCAAATAATTATGTGAGTAGACAGTTCCCTTTAGATTCTTCAAGGTATATATTGAGAGAAATGATAGTTTTGCAACCTTTATTTGGAAAAATCGTGGATGGTGAAGTTAATGATTCATCATATCTTGTCAAAAAATAGAGAATTAAATTGCATGTGCCTTCTTTTCTCCATGCCAGACGTCGAACGGTCATACAAGGGTCAATAATAAGAGAGTGACCAAAGCAGGACCAAGAAGATGCAATACTTTGAATAGACATTTGCCGGCAGGGTGGTCCCATCTATCTCTCTCTCCACCTTTGATAAAGATGCGTTTTGAAAAAGCTAAAAAGACCAAAGGGCGCCAGTACCCGTGGACAATCAATATTTGTCCATTAGCAGCAGAGGATGGGATGGAGACCAGACATTGTTGATGGTAGTGTTCAAGCATGGGAATGATAATACAGAAAATCATTCATTTCTACACTACAGAAATTCATCGGTGCCTAGTTTAGGCCTAAACTAGGGTTAAGTCGCTGAGCTCCATTATCTGTATTAGAGATAAATATTTCCTCTGCAGATGAAATGACTAAAGATGGTGTTAACAAAATTGAGAAGTTACTAAAAATGAGATGACTAAAAATGGCGGCATAAAGGAATAAAAAGTGAAAGTTCAATTTGATTCATTCTTTTTTGATAGCTTAGAAAATATCTTAAATATCTCTAACAATATGTACCAATCTCCTCTTTCTTCCTGGTAGTTTGTGTAATTGTTAAAGTTCTCAATCATTGGATCTCTACTATTGAATCTCAGCCATTGATAATAAAATATTTCAGAAAAAGGTTGCTGTGTTTGCATCACCAAAATCTAAAGATTATCATGTCAAGAACCAAAATCTGGCTTACTACAAAACAAAGAATGTAATGCTTGGTTATAAATACTCATCACGTATTTTTTTCTTTATCACCTCGAATTAAAACAACAGACATTACTGTAACCCATTTATTTAAATAAATCTGGAATTTGACCCTTTAGTAAAAAGTCTTGCTGTTGTGAAAAGAAATCATTATGCTATCCCACCATTAATATTCACTGGAGAGGAAGAGTGTGAAAACAACGTCAAGTCGCCGCTAATACAACTGGCATATGATACTAAGGACCATGTTATTCACAAATTCCACTTATATTTCTATCCGCATTTTCTTATTAGGGGTTGATGTTTCACAATAGATATGTTTCAAAACAATAACCTGGTCTTGCTCGGTCAATATCTTCCTAATCATTTTTTCCTTAAAACTATATTCACTTTGATAATGTTGTTCAAAATGATTGTCATGAGTTAGGAATATAAAAGACTCCATACAACATCCATCATCATTTTTGTTGACTTCTATGGTTAACATGTTCTATTTGTTTATACTTTTCAAGTAGCATTTTCTACGTTTTGCTTTCACTCAAAAAAAATTGAAAATGAAAATAATTAGGTTGTATAAATTATGAAAAAACAAATAACTCTACTTGTCAATAATTGTATAGTTTTGAAGGCTTTGAAAATCAATTTGTCATAACTGTGATATTTGGATAATAGATGTTAGAAGTAAAAAGCTTCAAACAGACCCAAGCATTTGTGATAATTAGAATCAGAAGAACAAGAGGCCACGGAGCACGTCAGTTGTTTGCTCGGTCATGTACGGAGTAGCAGTATTCAAGAAACAAGGATAGAAAAAATTTAATTTTCTTAGGAGTTCTAATCCAACAATTTTTACTTGAAGTTACTTCTAATGTAACAATTACAATTGACATTCTAATATAATAATTTGCTTAATTATAATATTAATTTTATATTTTAAGGGTTAATACCTTGAAAAACCCCAAACCTGTACAACTTGTAACAAATTTACCCTAAACTATTTTTTTGACCATTAAAAACCCCAAACCTAAGTATATACGTGACAAATTTACCCTGATCGACTATAAAAAACCTTAAACTGGTACATTTATGACAAATTTACCCCAAACTAATTTATTTGACTGCAAAAAACCCCCAAAATGGTAAATTTGTGATAAATATACCCTATGCTAAATTGGATTAATACCAGAAAAAAATCACAAAAATTGTAAATGGTGACAAATGGAGTGTAAAATCCTAAATTAGTATACCGATTAACTGTCACGTGTCATTTAACTTAATAATTTGAGAATAAAATTTAACGAAAACTAACAGAGGGTAAATTTGTCACAAGTGTACTAATTTGGAGTAAATTTGTCAAAGGTATACTAGTTTGGGGTTTTTGGTGATCAAAAAAATAATTTGGAGTAAATTTCTCAAAAATGTACCAGTTTGAAGTTTTTCAGGGTATTAATTCATATTTTAAATATGATTTCATTGATCTGCGCACAGATGGGGTTTAAGACTAGTACCTAATTAGCGTTTGTCCTTTAATGGTGGCAGAAAAGATGACAGGATGGATCGGGACTAGTACATTGGCGGTGAAAAAGGACAAAAGGACCATTTGCAATGGCAAATGATAAAATGATGGATACCTACCCAATGTCTGTCCACTAGGGCGGAGGAAAGGATGAGAGCTCCATAGCATGTACCGATCTCCTCTTTTTTTGTCGCGGTTGGAAACTTTGTTAATGTTTTAAATTGATGGATATAGTACTAAATCCCAGACGTTAGTAAAATGTTCCAGCAAAAAGTTGTTGTGTTTCTATCACAAAAATTTCAAGATTCTCGACATGTCAAGAACCAAAATCTGACTTACTGGGAAAAGAAAAAATAATGCTTCACTCTTTCTTTAAAATGACACAGATCATTGGAACTTCATTCTTCCGATATATCTGGAGCTGGACCCCTCAGTAAAAAGGCTTCAGAAAAATCATCGTACTGTCCCGCATTATTATGCACTGCAAGTGCAGAGCAAGAGTGTAAAAGAGGAGAAAGACTTTTTTTTTCTTTTTGGTCGAATGTGAACGAGACTTCACGTGACGGATAAGACAACTGCCATCTGAGACCGACGAGACAAAAGGCCATGTTGTACTACTCGTCAGTGCGTCCATCTTCACTTGCCATTACCAAACACGCTATATGATAAAATGATACAAGTAAAGGAGCAACCGGTAGTGGGAGAAGGGGAGAGAGATTAAAGCTGTCAGCAAAAATGAGAGAGACTTTTTATCGCGCAAAAAAGGTACATGTCGAAGAAAATTGCCACATTCATTTTACTTATGGCGCGTTTGGTAATATTTTTGTTCAAAAATTATTCCAGGGAATAGAAATTAAAAAAAAAGAGTATTTCTGTTCCAGAAAACAGTTTTTGAACAAAAAAACGCGTTTGGTAAGTGTAAAAAAAAAAAAAAAAAAACTGTTCTTGAAATAAAAAAGAACAGAAACACGTTCAGAATCGCTATAATTTTTATTCCTAGAATAGAAAAAAACAGTAAAACACGTTTGGTAAATTGTACAAAATTTATGTTTTAAATTTAAAAAAAAATGCTTTTTTTTAATAAAGTTTAAACTTGATATTGAATTCTCATTCTCATGAAATGCTTATTAATTTTATTTTGTTCATGGTGAGTGAAGACAAACATTTTGAACATGATCATATGGCATACTTTGTAGAAAATTTTGTAAGTAAAATTTGTATCAATTTTTTTTCAAATACTTTTTTTACTTTTTATTTTTATAACATATAAACTTAATATTGAATTCTCATTCTCATGAAATGACGGTGAGGGCGGTGATCAAGGCGGTGAGGGCGCAGACGAGCCTGGCGCTCAAGGAGGCCAAGGAGCTGATCGAGGGGCTGCCGAAGAATTTCAAGGAGGGGGTGTCCAAGGACGAGGCGGAGGACGCGAAGAAGCAGCTCGAGGAGGCTGGTGCGAAGGTCGCCATTGTTTAGGGAAGGACCCAATTCGAGGCGATTGATACAGAGCCGATAAGAAGTGATGGTCTTTTAGGGTTTAAATCGAAGTGTGATTTGGTGAGAGGATTTAGTGTAGTTATAGTGGGAAGGAAATGGTTGTTCATGGGGGGCCTGAGCTGATGTTGTATTTGCATTTGTAATGAGGAATTTGACTTGTGCGAATCTCCAAATTCTTTTCTTGTTTCTCCGTTCGTTTCGATCAATCTTTTTGGGCTTCTTTTTGTTTGGGATTTCTTTCGATGCAATACACAAGACAACAACATTTGATTTGACAAAATTGCAGAGGAATTGATCAATAAAAAATCACAGCAAATGAAGTTCAGGATTCAAGTGCCAACAGCCATACACGAACGACACATGATTTGCAAACTCAGATACATCCTCGATTCATGGCCCAAAGTCTCCAGCCGAGAATCAACGACCAATCTATTAACATGATAAAATTGGTCATCCATGAAATGGAAATCAATCAGTCGTCGACAGGGTCCTGAGGAGCTCCATCGGCGGGCCTTTTGATGGTTATGACAGGGCACTCAGCATGCTTCACACAAAATTCACTGACGGTGCCGACAAATACCCTGTGATGTTATGTGCATGACAAAATCAGGCAATGAGGTGTTTCCAGAAATATGCATGACATTAGCTAACTCTAAACAGACGATAGAGATGTATCGACATGCGAGATGTGACAACTAGTAAGAGAACTTCCACTCAGCCAGCAAGTCAATGATGAGGTCATGAGAGGAAGATCAAGCTGTCTTGAAGCCTATGGGGACTCCACAGGGCTGCTCTCGATTTATGAGATGTTCAGCTGAAAGCAGAATCCAGAAAAGAGCTCAATATACCTTTGGAAAGGGCCAAGACCCCTGCTTCCCACAACAAGTAAATCAGGCCTAACTCGCTTCACCTCATGACAGATGACCTCTTTTGGATCTCCTTTCTTGATCCATGCTTCACATTGTACGTAACATGAACACATCATAAGGAAATGGCGAATATTATTGTTGGCAATGTTTACTCAGGAAAAAGAGAGGAGAAAAATCTCCAATACCCCAATTTCATGACATCTGTTGACAAAGCACTCCAGTAGATGAATTCCTCACGCCTTGTCCCTCTGTTTCAAGCTCTTAAAATCGTCCGGAGATGCATATACACTATCCATGTCATCAAAACCTATGGCAAAGGCAAAGTGAGAGGCCATATATCAGTGAGGATGCAGGATTTCCCCAAACAATTCGCCTGGGCAACAAGAATTGCTGAATCAAAAGGCACGACTGACTTATTGCCATACATATATAAATGCCACACCCAGAGTCTAACAAGCAAAACCCCACATTGATCTTTCTATGAAGTACTTCTTATGGAAATGATTACAAAACCTGTTGGTTGAGAATGATCTCATTTATCTAATCGCTCAGCATTCTAAAGGCAGATAATACTCTCCAAAACCAATATGCAAGAGTTCTGAGCCTGGACACCCAGTCCAGCTTCACTCTCAGAGAACATATGTGATCAAATGTTTCAAGGGCTTTCCCTTTGAGGCCTAGAATTAATAACTCAAGTTTCACATTCTGTAAATTAAAACTACAGAGCTAAATACAACAGCTCATGCCTCAAGTCTCTTTCTTCTTTTTACAGAATAAGAGATGGGAGAGACACATACAGATGACTATGCACTTCTACCGTGTTTTTGGTCACAACATGACACATATCACAATAAATCAGTCAGAGCATTCCATCGAAATCCAGAGAAGGATGAAGTGCCATGTACAACATGCCGCATCTCTCTCATTCAGCATGGGCTTCTTCCTAAACACCAAAATCCCACCCCTCCATTCGGGAACTTCTTTAAGTAAGAGAGTAGCTTTGATGACAAGCAGTGACAACAGATCTGAAGATCCAGGTCATCCCTCTCCCTTCCTGCAACTCATCCTCTCCAGGCTATTCAAACACAAGGCTTGGCTAATTAAAGAAGAGGCGTATTCTCAAGCACCTCAACTTCTTTTTGTGCAGGGGAAAGAGAGAAGATCAATCACCATTGCTGATTTACTACGACAACAGAACTAGAACAAGATTTTCAAGCGGCTGCAAAATATCCGAGGTCTGCAGTTGCCGAAACTCGGACTAGGCAAAGGGGAGAGTACCTAAATCACCATATACAACATGCGCAGCATATTCAGTCCTCTTCCATTTCCCGAGTTCTTTTACAACACTGCCTAGTTCTAATCGATTTGATCTTTCTCAAACTCTTCTCCACATCTTCCTGCCATCCACAGCATCGATTCTCCGCCGATCACACCGCTAACGATAGGTATGCCAAAAACCTCTCAATGCACACAAAAACCGAGAGAGAGAGAGAGAGAGAGAGAGAGAGAGAGAGAGAGAGCATCCACATTCAGTTCTCACACAAAACTAATCAACCAACAGGCCACGGATTCGGTTATCGTCGGATGGTGAAAACCGCGCGAATATCTATTCCTGACGCAAATGCGACAAGGAAACCGACTGTACATCGATACTAACAGGAATGCTCGGCGCCTATTGACGAAACTAACACCGATCACATCTCCTCCGATCGAACCAAAACAAGAAGCGCAAACGCAAAAGCTAGAGAGAGAGAGAGAGAGAGAGAGAGAGGACCGTCTTCGTCGGGGGCCTGGACGTGGAGGAAGACGAGCTTGAAGCCGGAGGTGTTGGAGCGGACGATCTTCTGGAGAGTCCACTCGAACGCTCCTCGACTGCTTATCGACGCGTGCGGGTACCCCTTGATCGTCGATTCATTCACTCCCATCATCACCCTCGTCGGCTCCCCCTCCATCTCTCTCTCTCTCTCTCTCTCTCTCTCTCTCTCTCTCTCTGCGCGCGATGATCGATCTTCGTCTTCTCCAATCGGTGCTAGAAGCTACGCCCGCGTCTGGCTCTGATATTTTCTTTTATTTCCAGTCGGAGAGTCGGCGGAGTGGGGAGTCGCCAGAGAGTCAGCCGAGGGGGAGGCGCCGGAGAGTCAGCCGGTGGTGAACGGAGAAGGGCACGAACACGAACGAACGGAGAAGGGCACGAACGAACGGAGAAGTGTTTCGTTTTTGTTCTTTTATTTTTGTTCTTTTTAGCCCAAGAAGTGTTTCTGAAACGGAGAAGTAAGTTTTTTTTTGTTTCTTTTTCTTGTTCTAATTTTGTTCCGAGAACAAAAAAATAGTTTTTGAACGGAAACACAAACAAACGCGTTTCTTTTGTTTTTTTGTTCCAAGAACAATAAAACAAAAAATCTGTTCTTAAACACAAAAAAAGAACAAAAACATGTACACCCTTATATTTCCATCCGCATTTTCTTATCAAGGGTGATGTTTCAGTAGAAATATGTTTCAGTAGAAATATGTTTCGTACCACGACCGCGGAAGTTACCCTATCAAAGCCATTATCCTTTACTTAAAACCAGGATATGAACTCCTTGACCCTAGAAGCAGTCTAGAACCGCATCAACAAGTCCCAAGGTTGACCCATAAGTTGGCCTACCTTTTTTTTATTTCATTTTTTTATTAAATTGCTAATGATTGATAAATACATTTACAATAATGAAACAAATAAAGAAAAATAGCTAAAACAAATAAAAATACAATTTCCTATTTAATATTTTTTGCAAAAGTTCTCAATTGAAACACCAATGAATATCAACAATATGGTAAATTTATGTTAGCATTGTCATTTTAAAAAAATAATACATAATGCAAAATACACATTATTTACAATAAAAATATTATGCTTACTTAACCAAAAAAATTAGCGTAGTTGATTGTGATGTTAGGAATTTCTAGATTATGAACTAGAGGTCATCCCTTTGAATCCTACGAAATACGTGAAAACTGTTTTGATTTAGAGCCACCTTCGTTAGCCAAAAGCCCCATCTCAATCGGTTCATGGGTTTGTGCAATATTTCATGAGTTACTTGGTAGACAACTTTCCACGCTTGTATAATTGGATTATAAAAAAAAAAAAAATAGGCTTACCTTATGTGGTGAATTTTTTATGTGCATTATTTCTTATAAACTAATTAGTTATTATGCAGAAGGTCTTTATCAACTTAATCACAAATGGAAAGTACCTCATGACTTTAATTAGTTATAGCATTTTTTGGTTAGAAATTTATGACATACGGAGCTAGGAGTAATTTCACATTCTAATCTAACAAACGTGGCTGGGAAATATTTTTTAAAAACAACCTGGTTTTCCTTATGAACTGAGTTTTTTTTTTAATTCTTTTGTAACTTATCGGAATATTTTGAGGGGCTTTTTTGTCAACAAATCTGTGAAAGTTTGAAAAATAATACTTAATTCAACTAGCGGTTAAAACATTAATTATATAAACGGAGCTAAGCTAGCCCAAGTCTATTATGTCAATAAATAGAAAATTATGAAGAAAATTACTATTCAATATATAAAACAATAAGGTGGCTATATTACATTTTGAAACTATTTCAATCTGCATATCATTTTGACCATTGAACTTTCAAAGTTTTTTCCTATAGCTTAATCCTAACGTTACTTCTATATTTGTAACATGATTTCATTGACCAGAAGGAGGAGTGGTTTTAGCACCTGTACCAAATCGATGTTTGTCAATTGACGGTGGAGGAAAGCATGAAGGGATGGATTAGGACTAGTACATTGGCGGTGGGAAAGTACGGAAACCCCCATCAATGTCTATCCATTAGCAGCGGAGGAAAGAATGGAGACATGGACATTGGTGATGGTCATTGGTTCGGTAAAGGAACAATAACGAAGAGAATCATCTATTTCTATAACCAAGTAATTGATTGGTGTTTATTTAAAGCCTAAACTAAGGTTAGGTTAGCATCTATGTCTTGCAGTTATCGAATTATGAGCTCTGTTAATGTAGGTCCACCATATAGTGAGAGTGAGAGAGAGAGAGAGAGAGAAACCCGATGGCGGCTTCTGTATGATGGTTGTTGTAGTGGCAATGGCCGAGTTTGATCTTGACAGTGGTGGTCAAGTTGTTTGTGATGGAGGTGGCGGCAGCGACCGTGGCTGCAACATGTTCCAAGAACAACAAAAAGCAGGGGCTTCCAGGGAAGAAGATGAACCGCTACTTAAGAACATTTTAAGAAATAGCAAATGAGTGAGAAAAAGAAGAAGAAGAAGAAAACATGTCGTTTTGAATAGAGTTCATGCACATCTCGCCATCGACATAGAATGGTTAACAATCATAGACGTCACGTCAAAAATTTGTAGGTTCCGTTAATCAGAAGAATTACAAAATAATTTTGTGTAGAGATTTAGGATTAAATTAATAAAATTGAAGAGTTTGAAATTAAATTAAAATTTGTATGAAAAATTGGGTATATTTGTTTCACAGAAAACGTAACATTTTTGGAAAATGTTTTTCGGGTAACTATTTTCCAGGAAAATGGTTAGTTTTCCTTTATTTGATGATACGTGATTAAAAATATTTTTTGGTATTTGAATCGCATTCAAAAAATAATCTAACAATTGACAATAGTGTGGTTCTTACTTCCAAATTAATTTGTTAAGTCCATGTTACTCTATAAACGGATTTTCTCGATCAGTTTAGTAGATCTAAAATTTGAACCTACAAATGAGAAGGAAACCTGAATTCCCCAAATCTGTGGTCAGTGGCCCTCGTCGATTCCACCTGCATGTTCAAGAAGATGGAAGAGGGCTGCCACGATCGACCCCGAGGTGGCGGACGTCGCAAAGTTCGGGAGCTTGGAGAGACACTTGTTTGTGGACACATTCATTGCTCCGAACTGATTTTTCGTTTAATTTTTCTTCTTCTTTTTTTCCAATGATTTTCGTTCTTTTCCAAATTTTTATTTTTAAAATTTTGAAAATATTTTATATTACAATTACCCCATCAGCAGTTAACAACCACTCCCAACATCTCCTCGTCGAGTGACGTAAAGCTACCCCGGAACATAACAAACATGTGACTTGTATGTCTATGCACGAATCTCGAGTAAATGTAGAATCAGTTCCTAATGGAGCCATCGTTCACCAATGGAGCTTCTAAAGCAATCAATCTGATCGATCAAATCAGTTAGAGGGTAACGTTTTCGAGAACAACTGATTTTCTTATTTTGTTTCTGAAAACAAAAAAAAAGAATATAAATTTATTTGGTATATTTTTTGTTCCCAAAAATAAAAATCAGTTTTTTATTACTAAGAATAGATTTAGAACAAAATTAAGAAGCAGAAAAAGTTTCTTATTGTTCTTAGGAATAATTCTTAGAATCAATTCCAATTTTTTTTTCTTTTCTCTTCTCTTTTCTCTTCTTCCCTTCCTTTTTCTTCTTTTTCCTTTTGACCGATTGTTGGTCTTGACCATAACCAACGACCTCACCAAAGCATCATTGACCCCCGGTGACACCAAGCCATAGTGAGGCTTGTTAGCCTAAGCCCCACCATGGTTGAGCCTCGCCAAGCCACCTCTAAGTTGACATTGCCTAGCAGTGGCACAAAGAGGCCGAGCCTCGCACAGTCACGGCAAGGCTCGGCCTCACCAGGCCAAGGTGAGGCCTACCTTGCACTGCCTCACCCCTTTACCAGATTTGGGCTAGGTCGAGGCTTGTTGGTGGCTTGGTGAGGCTCGCCTAACCACTGGCAAGGCTTGGCCCCACGTTTGGCAAGGAGGCAAGGTCGAGCCTCACTGGTGGCTTGGCGAGGCCAAGCCTCGCTTGGGCTAGGTGAGTTCACCGGACCTCACCTAGTTGATTATCGGCTATGACGGTGGTTGACGGCGGCTACAAAGGAGGAAGAAAAAGAGAAAAAGAATAAAGAGAAAAATATAATAAAAGTATTAAAAAATTAAAAGAAACAAAAAATTTAAGAATCCTACCAAACACATTTCTATCATGGGAATAGAAATTTTTGACAATTATTAAGCGCATTTTTTTGCTCAAAAATTATATTTGGAAATAAAATCAGAAAAAAATCATTTCTGATAAAAAATTGTTCCCAGAAGCAGAATTGTTACTAAATGCGCCTTTAGTATTTCGGCTGCAGTTGAGCTATATCCTTTAGTTGTTCCAACTTCGTGAGTCATCTGCTCCACAATTGTCAATAGCCCCACATAAAGATGTTGATGTTCATTAGGTTTTGAAATAATTGAGGAATGGAGCCACATATATTCGTTAGGTTTGGAAAAGTTGGAAGTCCACTCTATAGAAAATGATAAAGATGAACCACAAATTCCACAAACGAGTACAAACATCATGTGACGGGTGAATAATTCTATGAACCATAAATGAAAGCAACATTGACCAACAACGAGCAAGTATTTTATGTGGCTAACGCATCTACTAACCTCAATCGGGCTGTCAAATCTGATGAGCGAGGTCCACACAGAACCTGTTACTTTCAACGCCAAAATTCAGTTTAGTATATATAATACACTCATGTGTAATGATTTCACATTAGCCAGCAGTAATCCAAGATCGGAGGATGCTAGAATAACTCAAAATAATTTATCATGATATTCGATCCAAGTACGTTCGTATCATGCATATCCTTTTGGTGTTGATTGATAGCCATTAGAAAAAATATGGAATCTCTTTTTCATGTGAGAGGTGTCACGAGCTGTTGTAGTCCTTAATTTGTGGATGGTTCTTAATAGGGGTGAGCGGTTCCCGGTTCCGGTTCGGTTCCGTTCGGAACCTGGAACCTACCCTCGGGTACAGGTTCCTCAATTTTTGGAACCTGGAACCTACCCGTCAGAACCAAGAACCTAGAACCTACCCTGTCACAGGTTCCGGGGTCGGTTCCAGGTTCCACAGGTTCTTTTTGTTTTTTTTTTTTCATTTTCGTATTGGGCGCGAATATCCAGAAATGGAATTGGCCCTCCATTTTCAATACCTGCCAATAAAGAGGAGCAATTCCAGAACACGCCATAAACAACTAAATTCAGGGGGTGCGACCTGCACAGGAGCAATTCCAGAACACGCCATGACATACACATCCAGCACTCCATTCACAAACAGCACTCCATTCACAAACTCCATTCACAAACGAGGTAACACAAAGATCAAATTCTCTATGCCCTTGCACAAACCGACACAAATTGTATATCCTAATCGAAATAAGCAAAAGCAAACGATAGCTTGATCTTCGCACGTGACGAACGCGTGCTCGACTCGGTCCGATTCTCGAAAATCACTCACTCACACGTACACACACGTACACACAGAAACCCTAAACTACCGGCTGAGGAACAGAAAGACCGTCAAAGCCGCGAACAGGCAAAGGAGAGGAGGTCGAGGCGAGACCAACCTCCGAGACGAAGAAGAGCTCGCCGCCGCCGCCTCCTGCTTCTCCTCCTTTAGCTTCGCCGCCGATCGCAGCCCGTAGCAGAGCAGCTTCGTTGGGGCGGAGGCGAAGGGGTGTGGAGTTAAGGTTGATTGGGCGGCTGGGCGAGTAGCGAGCTGCGTCGGGGGGCTGGCGAGCGAGTAGCCTCCACCTGGGGGACGAGCGGCGTCGACGGCAAGCGGCTGAGCGGTGAGGCGAGCGAGGGGTGACGCATCCAGCGGCGGTGTCGAGGGAGGTCCGGCGACGAAGACAAGAGTCTCACGGCACCAACGGCGGCACGGACGACGAGGCGAAGACGGCGGCAGTCGCGGCTCAACCCACGGCCAAGGGGGGAAGAGCTCGGTTCTGGCGGTGGTGGTTCGGAGCAACGCCGGCCCGAACGGCCGAGCAAGCGGCGGCAAGAGGTGGTGACGGTGGCTTGGGGACGGCGGCGGTGGCTCACGGCGGCGAGGGGCGGCGCGGACGGCGCGATAGCTTGTCGGGCTCAACGGCGAGACGGCTCGTCGGACGAGCGGTGGGTGGTGGTGGTTCAATGGCCAAGAGATGGTGGAAAGTAGGGCGTGGGGCGGCGATGTGGTGGTGGGTGAAGCGGCGAGGGGCGGCGAAGAAGAAGAAGAAGAAGAGGAGAAGGAGGGGGTGAAGCGGCGAGGGGCGGCGAAGAAGAAGAAGAAGAAGGGGAGAAGAAGGGGTGGGTTTCGGCCGAGAGAGGGGGAAAGAGGAGAGAGAAGAAAAGAAAAAGGTTGGGGGCAGGAAGTGACGGGAGCAGGAAAAAGGGGGGAAAAGAGAGAGAGAGAGAGAGAGAGGGGAAAAAGAAAGGGGAAGGGGGAAGAAACGTAGGAAAATAGGTTTTTTTTTTTTTTTTTTTTTTGAATTTTGGCCGGTTCCGGTTCCCAAGAAAAGGGAACCGGGAACCGGAATCGGCCTCTTAAGAACCGGGAACCGAACCGGACCCTCCGGTTCGGTTCTCCGGTTCCCGGTTCTACCCGGGAACCGTGCTCACCCCTAGTTCTTAATTTGGCCACTGACGTTGTGGGACTCGGAATGAAATATGAAGTTGCTGAAATTATAGGAACTGGTTTAGTCAGGTGCTGATTTCACCAATGACGAAGGAATCAACACTTCTTTTTTATCCAATAAACAGGCTCTAGTTTCCAATGTTAAAATATTAAGCGCTATAGAGACTCACTTGCACTCGAATCGCAACGAAACCCATCCCAACAAAATTACCGTGATTTCCTGGGAAAATCCAATTTTCCCGTGAAAGAAAGAAACAGGAAAAGGAAAAAGAAAAAGAAAGACGTGCAGAGGAGCCCAATGGTTGGAACTGTTGACCGTGTTCATGAAGATAAAATACGCCTCCACGAGCTCTCGCGACCTCACAGTGTCAATCACTCCTTGAAATCAAACCCTTCCTCCTCCTCCTCCTCCTCCTCCTCCTCCATGCCTCGCTCCTGCTCTGTCAAGATCATCCCCGGTAGCACTTGACCACGTCTGGGTTGGCCGCGGTGACGGGAACTCCTACTTTGTTTGATCAAAGATTGTTGTACTGACAATAGTTGGAGGCCTAATTAAACATTTTGTAATAATTCAAAAACTATAATATCTTCATCTTTTTTTAGTATGAGTATGATAAGACTCGTCGGTCAACTTACATAAGGTCAATAGCCTGTGCATTGCATGCCATTATCGACATTTATTTTAGAATTGATATTTCCTAAAGTTTTGAAGCTTTAATGACTACTTGTAAACACTACTGAATGTTGTGGGGTAAGACATCTGGCATTAAAATATGTTGGACACACAAAATATTTGTAAAAAAATTTGGAATTAATTTCATGAAAACCCAAAATTAGTATGCATGTGACAAATTTACTCAAATTGAATTTTTTTTCCACAAAATACTCAAAATCGGTACATCTATGATAAATTTACCATTCGTTAGTTTATGTTAAATTTTATCATTAAATTACTAAATTGGATAACATGTAACAACAGTTAACAGGCAAATTAGCTTTATGTTTTTCCTTCCGTTTGTCATAGGTAAATATCTCGAGAGGATAGAGTATTGAAAGCACAATGCTATAAATACTAAGGAATAACCGAATCTCATAATAGACCCTAGATATTGTGTTTTTTATTCTTCAAATTTGACAAGATCATTCAATAGCTCAAGATGGCCAGGTCTCCCGCAAAGGATACTCAAATGAAAACGGGAAAACCAAATCCACTCAAACAACTCTTAAATGCTCTAGATTTTGGGTGGCTCACAATTAAGATAGGGAGAAACAAGAGTTTCCACATAGATGGCAGATTCGACATTGTTGTCGCTTTGGATGGGATAATTCTTATAAGTATAATTCTCTAGATTGAACAGAATCATATTGTACACATCGATCTGGAAAACAATTTTTCCACTCCTTGTGTATGTGACAGGGATTTGCCAATATTTGCAGCCAGGTATGCCTTCAGTCGAGACACTGAACAATTTCATCCATGATGCTCCTCGAGTATACTCATTTGCTATCCACGCATCAAACTGGTCATTATAGCTACCGTGGTAGATGAACAGATTTGCCCCATGATTCCCAAGTCCCTCGAAAACTATGTCCCCATCAATTTCAGGTACAGAAAGCACCTGGTGGAATTTCTCTTTTGACAAATCAAATGTAAGGCCTCGCTCCAGTAAACACCTCAGGCATAAACAGTGAGGTGGCTTTCTTGCTGGACTTGTATCCTTCTCCAAGAATAGGACTTGAGCGAAAATATCGCCACTCGACATTTTGTAGAACCGTCGCCCTAAACTATTTTATAGTCATTAGATGAAGAGTTGTACCCATATCCATGGAAGAAGTCATCTCCTAGAACAAGACCGAAACCAGGCAAATTCCTAGACTCCTTGGTGGTTGGGTTATATAGGAGGAATCTGCCATGGATAGCCAAGCAAACCAAGCCATCACAAGACCCCACGGGATCTGGCTCCCAGCTAGGATCGTTGTCACACCCCGATCCTCGAGCGCGCACCCATCCCTCACCTTGGTCGATTAATAGCGACGTCTCAAGACACATCGCCAACCCTTTTTTTAATACCCATGCGGAAGCATATAAAATCTCTAGACAATAAAGCAATGTGATAGGAAAGTAGGATTTCAAACTTGAGTTCTGAAAACAACCACACTTATATACATTGCAAATCATAGTACAAATATATATAAGTCTATTTGTTAAGTCAGGTTCTAAACCACTGGTTCATAAAACAAATTCTGTAGAAAGGGAATCAACTTCCATCAAAAGAGGATTGTCTTATGACTAACTAGTCCAATAGGATCATCAGTTCTTCAGGCTTTGCCTTCTACACTTCGGGCCTCCGGTCCTTCACCAATGCCATCTAAGGACCTGAAAATGGTTATTCAATAACCAGTGAGGCAACGTCTCAGCAAGTTCTATCCCCTAAGACCCAATTAGGAAGCTAATACACTTTAGAGGCTACCTAAGCACAACACGAGTCAGAGGACTTACCTTGGCCTCAGTTCCTTCCTGCAAGTCAGTATATATATCAGATATACACGATCACATCACATCATATCAATCAGATTGAATCATCGATCAATCGACTTAGTCGATTATATGTCATATCAACCCTTTCTTGGTTGGCCCATCTCATACTATCTATAAGTCCGTTCATATTAGGACTGCTCACTGCTAAGCTAATAAATAGATAGTATAGCTCGCTTCTGAGATGATTGGGTATAATGCTCTCTACTAAGTTGCCATATCGCCCGTAAGCTGATATAGTATACCGATAGTGCTCAATCTAAGCTGATAAGGTGTACTGCTCTCTGTTAAGCTACCATATCGTCCGTAGGCTGATATAATATACCGACATTGCTATCTGCTAAGTTGACAAGGTATACTACTCTCTACTAAGCTATTATATCAGAGCCCGTAGGTTGATATAGTATACCAACATATTCCATCAAAACTAATAAGGTATACTGCTCTCTACTAAGCTGACATATCGACTGTAAACTGATATAATATACTAGTATACTGCTCTCTGCTAAGCTGACATATCGCCCGTAGGTCGATATAGTATATCATCCCAATTATACAACCAATTCCATCTTTTTATCATTCTCGATAAAATTAACCATGTGTGGGTACACGGTTGGCCTTAGCCAAAATATCATAATTTTACTTTTTCGAATATCCCACCAGTTTCAACATCCCATTACATATTTTTGGCGCTGTAAATCGACGCCCAGTAATTTTCCCATTAATTACCAAAATTAATTAATTTGGGAATAAAATCTTAAAATCATAATTAATTCAATTCAGCACAAATCAATGCTCAAATAAATAAATGGACTGCACCACAATAATCAGCATAAAATTCCAGTTGTCGACTATCCCTGCCTAATTTTCGGAAAATAAATAATTAATTAAATAATTCTAAAATTTATTAAATAAATGTAATAAATCCAATTTATGCCCATAATACCGATTGAAAGCCAGAACGGACCCGGAAAATTTCCGAAATTCGTTCAATAAATAATAGAGACTATTCACTAGCTAATAGCACTAACCACTTGCCTAACATGTATTGATAAGTCTTTAATTTAATCACTCTAATCTAATATATCCACTTAATTGCACTTAATTAAATATAATCAACCCCTAAGCATCATTAACCGACTAATAAGGGACTAGTGAGCAAAACTCACTTGAGCCAAGCGAAGACCAGAACACCACGATGGCGGCCAAATTCCGGATTTTCGGAGGCATCAACAGACACTCGGGCTAGGCCAAGAAAGCCCACAGCAAAAAGCTAGGCTTAGCTTCACAACTCGGCTAGACTTGCGGGCTTGTTGGACCGAAAATCTCGCTGGGCTGAAACTTGGGCTGAAATCCAATGGGCTGAAAATGAATTCGTGGGCCACAGCTTGGCTTCAAATGGGCTCAACTGCTGAGCTTGTGGGCTGATCTGGGCTTGATGGAGAGTTGGGCCGAAATTGCTGTGAAGATGGGCCTCTAAAAACTAACTGAAACTGAACTCGCGTGGGCTGGATGCTGGGCCGTGTTTGATGGAGATGGGCTCACGAAATTCGTTGGATGGAGCTGCACGAATTCATGCGACGTCGCGGCGTGAGGGCATCTGCAGGAGCTTGGAAAATGCTTCGGTTCTGCGAGTGAAGACACCAGATGGTGGGGGACGCGTGGCGAGAGGGGTGGAGCAGCTTCGTTGGCGCCGATGCAAGGAAGGAGCTGCAGGTCTTCGATGCAGCTGCTGGCAAGCTGGCGTCGTTGATGGCGTTGAAGACCACTGGCAGCGAAAGATGACGCTGGCGAAGAAGCAAGGGAGAAGCAACTTCGGTGATCTTCAGTGCTGGACAACGCACGAAGGAACGAAGATACTGGTGTCTTCGGTGGACGCGTGGATGAGGGGGTCAACGGTGGGGATTTCGTGCATGGGTTTGTTGACCAAGGGGGACAACTTATAGTGGAGAGGGACGGCTGTTTGTGGCTTCTGTGGCCGTGATAGAGAGCGTGAGTGGAAGAGAGGGATGAAGTGAATTTGTGCTGGCTTCGGTGGACGAAGATACAAAGGAAAATGAGAACAGAAGCAAACGGGCAGAAGGAAAGAAAACTAAATGGATGAGCAGGAGCCGTCGGTCTTCAGCTGGGATGAAAGGCGCACGAAGAGGGGCAGCTGGATTTTCTTGCTCAAGAAGACTAGAACAAAGCTTAAAGTCCACATCTCTATCGACCAAATTTAATGCAATGTCCCCCTAATACTTTCTAGCCAATTTTCCATCAAAATAGCCCAAATTGAAGCCAAAAATTGAAGCCCCTTACAAAGTTCTGAATTTCCATTTTTAGTCTTCAATTTCCTCACTCAATTTCCCTAATTGAGATCCAATTTCGACGGAGAAAAATCCTGAACAATTATCTGTAAGTCCCCAACACTCAAAAGTTCGGCTTGAAAGTCCAAAATTTCTTTAATTTGGCCTGTACGATTTTTTGCTAATTTTCCACAACGTCTGAAATAATTTTCCGTAAAATTCTCGGAATCTTCGAAAATTCTTCGGAGGATGAGTCGACATTCCTAAAATAGATTGTGACATGGAAATCGAACTTGAATTCACGGTTAATCTCCATTTAGTGCGTTTTTAGCGTGACCTAGACTACCGGGTAGTTTTCAAAGATTTTTAGTGTAAATGACCAGTGGTTGATTTTCCTCGAGCCACAATGAACTCACTCGACACAATGGCGACTCTCGATTATCTTGCAACTCTCGAGAATTAAAATACGGACACAGGATACCAAAACGGCAGAACAATCAGTCTAGGGTTGATCGACGAGAATTTTTCAATTTAGTGATGTCACCAACGATTAGCGACATATCTCAGTCGAACAGACCTATCTCTAATCTCTAATCGATTTATATCTTTGCCATAACGATCTTGATAGATGAGCACGGTCGAGTAACCGATCTCTGATCGAATTCTCAAGTCTATTACATTAAAATTCCTTAATGGCTTCCCCAAATAGTTTAGTTATCTCAAGAGTGATAAGCTCTGAGAATAACCCTATAGGCGCGTCAATGGAATGCCCAATTTATTCAATAGAAAACAGGACTAAAAATACCAGCGCCTGCGGTGACCTAGCTAGATAAGAGCTCCCATGACGTCTACCCAAGACGGAAGAGTTCGAATCCCACGGGTCGCACGGGATTTTAAGTGCAACGTCGGGGTGGTGGGTCCTCTGCTAGCGTCGCTCCAAGGTTTACCCGCCGGCTGCCAGCTGTACGGGATTCCCTGGATATCAGAAAAAAAAAAAAAAAAAAAAAAAAAAGATTTAAAATATGGGATGTTACAATCGTCCATTCTTGGCTCATCAAACTTTACCATCATTCTACTTTTGTCGCCACCAATGCTGCCGTTGAGCGGTGCATAGTCTTTGGTTTTAAGGGGGCTGCTCTTGAGGATTCTCTGGCTAGGAATTATATCCCCTATCTTTAGCCTTTACAAATGCAACTTGGCAAAGCCCGGGTTGGAAATTAGTGACTGCCACCGTTTACTGACACATTTGAATCACATCAAGGACTTGATCGGTAGCCTCGAGAGTATCTCAATGACAATATCCTCAGTGAAACTTTCAGCCACAACGAAGGCCGAGGTTCGGCTTGTTTCGGCATGTGGTCTCTTCAGAGGTTTTGAGTGAAAGTTACTGTGTCTTTGCTTTTCAGTCTTCTGCTGAGCAAAGGCTTATATATAACCGGTCAAGTGTAATACTAAGTCAAGAAGCTTGCTCAAGGATAATACTAAGTCAAGATGCTTACTCAGCACACAAAAAGACGAGGGTTGACTAGATCTTTTGCCAGGTCGGCCGGAACATGGAAACAGGAGATGGTAGCGGTACGTGGAAACAGCACCCCATCCTTGTTCAACAAGCTTTTCAAAAGGTCAAAAATCAATTTTTCTACACTTCCCTCAATCGAACGGAGTCTATACTCTGTAGCATATCTGAGCCATAAATTTCCTACCTATAATCCGCTCTCTCACTTTGTGCATGCCAATAATATCCTTTACAAATCAAATGTTGCATCTTGGCATAGAAGGGTAGTAGCGTCCATTCATAATTCTGTTTCTCTTTTTATACACATAAGGTGGTATGCTAAATATCAAAAGAGTAAGGCACATTTGTTTGCATATTCCAACAAGGGTTTACACAATTCGTATCATCCTAGTAAAGATAATTACAGACTAAGAACTTTAACATGGATCACACGTGTGCTGATCAGATTATTCCGTACCAGAAGAGTTTCTGTAGGTATTTCCTGAATGGGCGTAATCCTATATCTGGCTTCCCTAATGGGTCCACAAACCACCGGAGAAAGAATGTCACAATAAAGCACCCAGCCGTTATGTAAGCTGTCAATCTGAGGCCGATGCACTTGGCCAGCACTACGTACATTGCCGATGCGAATGCTAGTACCATCCCAAGTACGGCAATGAAGATGAACACTATGGCGGCCTATATAAACCAGGCTCGCTCATATAAACCATACTGGAAATACGCGGTGGCAACCGAGCAGCAAAACGCCATAGGACATATAGGTCCTATTTGGTTGGGCATTTGGAAAGGGCTTTTGGACTCTAAAGTCTCTTGGCCAAATGCAAACACGTTTGGTTCAATTTTTTTGGATAACTTTAGCAAGATGCAATTGCATCTCCAAGTGGCTCTAAGGGCCTTTAGCCAAATGGAGGTCCGGAGGCATTTTGGGAAGTTGTATTTTAAGAATGCAAGTTTGGGTACTGTTCATCTTCAAGGAAAACCACCGCACGGAGGCCAACGACCGCCGGACGAGGGGTCCCACGCGTCTGCGACCGCCACCTGAGGGTCACCCGACCCCGGCGACTGTTGCTAGACCTCAGGTGACGCCTGGGTCGCACGACCCAGGCGACTAATGGCCTAAATCGCGCGACCCAGGCAGCCGTTGGAGGTCGAGCGACCCCAGGCGATGGTCGCCGAGGTTGGGCGACCCCAGGCGACGGTTGCACAGGGTTGCGTGACCCAGGCGATGACCCACTGGGGTCGTGCGACCTCGGCGGCCATCGCCTAGGTCGCGAGCTGCCCGAGGTCGCGCCACCTCGGGCGGCCGTCACCGGGTCGCGCAACCCTAGGCGACCGTCACCAGGGTTGCCCGACCTCCGGCGGCCCTCGCCGGGGTTGCCCGACCTCCAACGACCGTCCGAGGGCCGGGTCTAGCCTTCGGCCGCCGAATCCGGCGGTCGATGGCCGAGACTTCAAAATAAAAAAAAATACAAATATTTTTTGTTTTTCTAATTTAGTAAGTCAATTACAAATACAAATTTTACCAAACGATATTTTGGCCAAAATTGTATTTCAATGCAAATTTTACCAAACGATATTTGTATTTTGAAAAACCCCATTCACCCAAAGATATTTGCATTTTTACAAATGCATTTCCCAAAAGCCGAACTAAACGGGCCCATAGTATCAAAAATCACAAATGCCTTGAAAGCAAGATTCGAGGTGAGAGTGGACATCCCCTCGTCCGATCCATCATGTTTTGACCGTGGCTATGAGCATCACCACAAGGAGGTCGATCTCCGGCATGTTGCCTTTTCCCTAAGAAGAGGTCTCTTTATGGTCGAAGTTCTCGGTCAGGACTATCGATCAAGCATCTTCTTTCAACATGAAATAAACCTTTGCAGCTGCAAAACCACTCTACATACAAGGAACAGTAATCATGATATGCTCTTCAGCATAGAGTCTGAACACCATTCACATATTGTTAAAATATGCATGAAAGCTAATTTGATGCATGCAAGCACTGCCTTGTCAAAATAGTCTGTTTATTAACTAAGAAAATGTAGAAAGTTTTCATGTGACGATGAACCAGATATCTGTCGCTATGTAGTTTAGCATGAACGCACGTAGAACCAAATTTATGACCTTAGGCTTCGGTGGTCGATCAGCTGCAGAAATCTTCAACCAACATTCAAGACATTTTTTTTTTTTTTTTTGGTAGAAAACATTCAAGACATTCGTGAAGTCTATATAAGCTAATCCTAAACTGAAACAGGATTCCGTTGCTTCATGGCCTAGCTTCTTGTATAACGTACCTCTTGATATTTCCTATAAATGCCAAGGGCCGTCAAGTTCTTCTTGTTCGTGGCTTTTATGTCTACTTGGCTGTCCTGAGCAAGGATTGCTTCGATAGCTGTACTTTTTGTACATGGCAGCCAGATGTAAACGTGTGTTCCCATCTTTGTCTCTTCGTTCACAAGGCCCACCAGATACGGGAGCCCCAAAATGAGTCCAACAGCCTTTCCTTGCCCTCCTAAAACAGCGGCATGGAGAGCAGTTCTTCCCTTGTTGTCTAGCAAGTCGCAAGTGTTGGGACGAACTCTTAGGACCTCTTCCATGATTGAACTGCGGCCTCTAAATGCCACAATATGGAGGGCCGATTCCCTGTCCAAGCCAGGGATGTAAGCCGCTGAACTGTCGCACTTTAAGAATGTCGCGACCAATTTTTTCGGGTGTGAACCACCTAGGTTTGGCTAATGGATTGTTAAGCCTAAACTTAACTCGGGTTCTCCCAAGCCCATACCAATTTGCGACTTTCGGTTTAAGTTCTTAACATGCAAATTTTTTAATTGGGAGTCACCACTAATCAATTCTTTGTGGGTCGATTAGAAACCCAAGTAAAATAACGGAAGAATTATTTTAAGATTTGGGTACGGGGACTTGATTACGCTAGATTTCTCTAACGTCCTTTCGGTACCATTTTTTTTTTTTTTTTTAAAAGGTTTTGCAGGCAGCTTGAATTGATTTTAAACTAATTCCCTAACATGTGAGGTGTTTATACAATTGCGCAAACCACCAATTTAACACTTAAGTAAAGCAGAAAATAAATTGCAGGACTTACCTCAAAGCAACGAAAGCATCTCGCAATGTTAAATTAAAATTCACATCAACAACCCTAGATATGGTTTCTAATTAACACGCAATTTTTGTTTTGTTTTCACTTAATTAATGAAAATCATGCAATATGCAATGCAATATTAACTAAATGACCAAATTCCAATGACATGTAATTTCTAATTAAATAGGCCTAGCAAAAATACTAAATGACATGCATCTCGATGAATCTAACCCTAATGATGTGCATATGACAATTTTTCTTTTTCCTAAAAGAATGCATTTTTTATCCTAAATAATAAAACCAAATCAACCTATGGCATTTTTTGTATTTTTCATGAAATTCAAAATTAGGTGAAATGTGAAAATTACCTAATTAGATTAAGATCCTATTTAATTTATATTAGGAATTAGGTTGAGCCACATCCTAATTTAAACTAAAATATTATCTTAACCTAGATAATCCTAAAATGCAATATATTTAATAAAATACCTAAACCTATGGTAAATTAAGAAAAAACATCATCTAAAATTAAACTAAATGCAATTTACCCTAATATGCTATGACGTGCAAAAGATGCCCTAATTTTACATGACATATACATAATGACTTTTTTTTTTGTGTTTTTCCCTTTTTCCCCCTTTTTAAATTTCGAAATTAATAATTGCCAAATAATTAAACATGCAATCCAAGTTTTTAAAAAAACTAGCAACCTAAATTAATTGATTTGATTTTTTTTTTATTTTTGAAAATTCGAAATAAAATACCTATTATGAACATGCAAACCCTAAAACTACATTTTCTTTTTATTTTTTTTAAAAGAAAACTAATTTAAGTAATATCACAGCAAATCAAGCCATATTGATATCCAAATCGACGAACCATATCTCGAGCATGAGATCGGATTGACCAATTTCACATAAATCACGAATCGAATCTCGAGCGGGAGATCGGATTAGCGATTTTTTAAGTAATTACGAGTCGATTTGAAATGAAAATCGGACCGACAATCACTAATTTTGCGCAATTTCATATCATGGAATTTCAATTTCACATTAATGGAATAATTACACTAAAAAGATAATAATATGAAATATCACAAATAATAAAAAAACAGAAGATAAATGAAAATAAAATTTACCTAATTCTTTTTTTTCCTTTTTTTTTTGTTTTCTTTTCTTTTTCTCTAAAAAGAAGGAAAAAAAGTGGGAGACTGGTCGGCGAGAGGGGAGGGATCTCTGGCAAGGGTTCCGGCGAGCCTCCGGAGGACGGCGTGACGGCGGCGCGGCACCAGGGGGCTTCGAGTCTCCTAGCGTCAGTCACGCAGACTGCGAAGATCGAATCGTGGCTACCGCGGGGACCTCAGATCTGCAGGCGCGGTAGTCTTCGGCTGAGGCGGAACACGGCGAGGCCAGAGGGAGCGGCGGCAGCGTCGAGGAAGGGCAGCGGCGTCGTGGGCCGGTGCTGGGTCGCGGGCAGAGGAGCCGAGTCGGGCTGTCAAGCGCGGCCGTCGTTGCTGGGCTTCGGGGATTCGACCGGGAGTCGGTGCTGCTCGCGGAGGGCGTCGATGAAGCAGGAGCAGAAACGGCGTCGCAGATCGGACGGGCTGCGACGTCGGGTGGCTACGGGCAAGGGGCGTCGGGTTGGCGCGAGCAGCACGGCTGGGCGGCGGTGCGAGCTTGCGGGCGGAAGGAGCCCTGGTGGTGGCGCAGCGCGAGCAGCAGAGGACTGGGGCGCGAGTCGGTAGCGCCTTCGCGGGTTGCTAGTGTCGCGGGCTCGCGGTGTCACAGGAGCGGTCGTCGTGGGTTGGCGCGAGCAGCAGCCGGCAGGCTCGCTGGTCACTGTGGTGTGGCGGCGACGCGGGCTCTGGCGGAGCAATAGAATGACTGGGTCGCGGCCAAGGGAGAGTAGAAACGGAGCAGGCAGGCGGCGGATCCGCTGGAGAAGAAGAAGACTATTCTTCTTTTTTTCTTTTTTTTAATTCTTTCTCTCTCCTCCTGCCTATCTCACGTCTCTTCTCTGCTGTCCCTTCTCCCTGCTTCTTCAGCCTTTTTCTTTTTTTTTCTCTCTCTCACCTGTCGCACGTCCCCTCCCTCTACTGAGTCTTCTGAATTTTCGGCAACCCTTTTTTGCTGACTTTTGGACTTTTTCTCCTCAAGAGCTTTTCTTTTCTTTATTTTTTTTGAACTTCGAGTCTTCGACTAAGAAAAAACCGAGAGGAAGCCCCCAAGCTTTTTTTTTTTTTTTTTTTTTTTTTTTGGTAAAGAAAAGCCCCCCAAGCTTTTCTTCTTTTCTTCGCGTTGAATTTTCTTGACCTAGAAACCGAGAGAAACTCTTCGATGTGGCCGTGTATTTTCTATTGTGTGGCCCCCCCTAAAACCCTACGCGAAAATCTTTTTATAGGCTGAAGATTAGGATTTTATTTTCCTTTTTAAATCAGCATCCGCGAAGATTTCTTTTTCGCACGCAATATCACTTTTCTTTTATTTTCCACATCTTGTGATTTTATCACCTAAAGATAATATTGCAATCCGATTTTCTTAAATTCCAAAAATCCACCATAATATTATTTCAAATCTCCATTTAGATAATTCTTGTCATTAAAAGAAAACGGGCTCGGGCCAATTTATTTGCTTCGTGGGCTTAATCCGACCTACTAAATTAAAGCTTAAAACTACTAAATCAAACCCATTTGTCACGACCTAATGTAAATGCAAATTAAGAAATAAATGCACTTAAAACTATATGCTATGCAATTAACTATTTTTTCAGGAATAAAATTAACCCCTAATTTTTAATGCAATAAATGATTAAGCTGATCGCCAAAATTTAGGTGTCAACAAAGAACAATTGAACCGCATTGACATTGCCGAATCGAGCAGCATAATGTAGAGGAGTCCAGCCGAGGGCATCTCCTTCTCGTATCATGTCTGCTCTTTCCTTTACAATCTTTTTCATAGTGCTCGATCAAATGACAACAGCTTATGAACTTCTGTAGCCGCTGAGACGAGTTTCGCTTGTTAAATCTTGTTTTAGACTATTCAACCTTCTAGATCTAACTAGAGATCTAAGCAAAGAGGCCCTTCCACAGCTTGGGACATCTTCTGCAGCAGACAAAATAGAAAGGCACCGGGGGACAGACTCTTTTCCATTCCGATATCTAGACTCTGCATCTCTTCATTAATGTTCACTTATATTAGGACATTACGAAATCAACTAGCTAAGCCTCCATTCATAGTTGACCAGCCTACATTGTTGCAAATCTCAGGCAAATTGAAAAGCCGGAAGCCATGTTGCAAATTTGAATCCTTCCAAAAATGACTGGAGTCCTTTCTCCTCCTAAACAAACATCTGGACTAATCTTGTAGATATTGCAAGAATTCTAGACAAACAAGCATGTCTGCAGTTTGCGTTGCTAGAATATAAACCCGACAGTAGTGTTAGGACTCCATATAACGTGGCAGATTATTATTGAGTGTCAAATGCGACCCACCTATTTAAAGTCACAGGAATGGACTATCGACATAACTGATAACTCCATATCACCAATTATGTTGACTGGTTTTACAATAACAACCATTACAAAAACATAAACAGAGATCAGCTTCTTAGCGAGTTATGCTACTTGATATAAATTAGATTTTTGTATGACTGCAATGTGAAATTTTCTTTCGGCAGAGAAGTAATCAATTGAAGTGACAGCCTTTCTTCCTGTTCTGGATGTATAAACTTCGCATCCTACCATTAACTGCACTAAAAAAATCCTAAGACCAATCCATCTTATCAGAGACTCGAGAAGCCGAATTTACAAATCTTGCCATCATTTTGACTGTTAAACACATTTTACCTACCAAGTATTCCCATTTTTTAGGCATTTCACTGGTCAGTCACCACCAATCAAAGAACTTCTTCCCCAAGTGATTTATAAGCACATCATGCAATGTATGCTCAAGTGAAGATTTTTTTTTTTTTTGGGGGGGGGGGTCTAATCTCTAGTGAAGATTTTCACTGGCATGCTTTTACGCTACTACTTTTATCGAGAAAAGAACACTACAAGTGCCATAACTTGGCACAAAGGGACACTTAAGTGCCATAACTTACGAAATGTATACTTAAGTACCACATTTGAAGAAAAGTGAGACACTTTAGTGCCACCTCGGCGAAACCATTTGGAAATCATACGTGGCATTTAAATATTAATATTTCTCGCCGAGATGGCTCGTCGGAGAGCTGAATCAACTCTAATTCATCCAAAACGACGTTGTTTCGGGTGTTGGCCAAAATAGAACCCTTAAATCAGGCAAAAAGACGTCGTTTTGGCATTATTTGAATTTTAATGTAATATAAAAATTAATTAAATTAAATTTAAAACAAAATAATAATATAATTTATATTTATTAAAAAAAATGGAAACGGAGGAGAAGGAAGGTAGCCGGCGGCCGACGGCTGAGCCCTCACCGCCGCCGCCTCCCCGCCGTCGTCGCCGGAAGGTGGGGGAGGGTTAGGTGGGCCGCCGGCCCTTAGCCAAGGCTTGGCGGCCCCAACCCTCACCACCGGCTGCCTCCCTCCTCCTCCTTCCCCCCCTTTTTCTTCCTCCTCCTCCCCCACCCGGCGGATCCGGGGCGAGGGCTTGCGAGCCCTCACTTTGCAGTCAACAGGGTCGCCGGCCTCCGGCCAAGGCCCAACGACCCCACCAACCCTCCCTCCTCCGTTTGCCAGCCCTTCTCGGTGACGGTAGGGAGGCGGTGGCGGTGATTGAGGGCCGAGCCCTCGCAGCCTCCCCCATTTTTTTTTTTTTTATTAATTTTTTTAATTTTTAATTTATTATTTTTAAATATTTTAACTAAATTTAATTTTAAATTTAATTTAATTAATTTTTATATTATTTTTTTTTATCGCGTCAGCCCAAAACGATGCCGTTTTTGCATTATTTGGCCACGTAGCATGCAAAACGGCGTCATTTTGGGCTTGCTTCACCGGAAAAATGCCACGTATGCAATTTGGCCAGATTTTGGCCGGATTAGCATTCAAGTGATTCATTTTGCTCCAATTTTGGCACTTAAGTATATTTTTCGTAAGTTATGACACTTAAGTGTCCATTTCTACCAAGTTATGGTACTCCAAGGGTCCGCATCTCTACTTTTATCAAACAATCACAACCTACAATTTTGACTTCATCAAATTAACAAAAGGATTGAAAAGTACTCTTGAGTGAGCAAAGTGTAAGAGTTTTCCTAATATGCATTACATTAATTGAGATTATAATTTATTGTTTTACAAGATTGGTCTAATAAGGTAAGGCATAAGATTTTCTTATAGTCGAATATGGGCTTGGCTTGTGTGAGCCGAGTTGGGCCTGGCCTGTAATGAGAGGACCTAGCTGAAAACTCTATAAATAGCGCTAAGGTCCATTCTCTAGTCTTCATTCTTCCATGAACTTTCTCTCACCTCACATAAGGCAAGTTGTGAGTGGTGTTCTCATCGTGCTAGGAACCGAGGGTCATAGAGGAGAAGAACCTAAATGTCAACTCGTCATCTGAGCATCGGATCGTCGTCATTCCTCATAAAGAACAATGGATTCCAAATTAGGTACGCAAATCTTTATCTTCTCCTCCAATATGTTTGAGTTTCTAGCTACATTGATCCTAGGATGTTGTTTCGACGGCCAACATTTGGTATCAAAGCCTCGTAGCCCAAAAATCAAACTGTTTTATTTGGCCTATTTTTGGAAATTTTGCCCGTTGAAAGTTGATTTTGAAAACATATTCGGATTTGTCTCATCAAACCAAGTATTTTGGTGGGTGGGCATGCCTTTGGTGAAGGCCAAATGGGCCGACGATGAGCATTTCGGATTTCACCTACCCTTGGACCATTTTGCCCATTTTCGTGAATTTTGGTTCGATGAAAGTAGATTTTGATCACACATTTGGCTTCTACTCATCAAGATGAGAATTTTGGTGGGTCGTATGCCTTCAGATGAGGCTAGAAACAGCCACACGTGCCTCCACGAGTCGAGACGGAGTCGGGAGGCTGCGCCATGCGCCGCTACACGAGCTCACACGTGCACACGCACTCATGCGCTAGGTGCGTGACCGCCTATGGCGGTTGGTGACGTCACCAATGACGTCACCCCCCCCCCCCCAACTCTACTGGCTCCATCGCCATAAGACGCTAACGTCATGGATGGCATCAATGACTGGTGATGACGTAACCAATGACGTCATTTACCAACGAGTCGAACGGACCTTGGTTGACCGGTGTTGACTAGGTCAACCAGACCCAATTTGACCCGACCCGGGTTGGCCACTAACTAGTTGGACTGGTTGAACTATGACTAGTCGGACCTGATTGAAGCAGTTTAGGCTGGCTCAAAGAAGTTGAGCTTGTGGACCTCATGCACTGCGCATTCTAGCGGCGCGTGAGGGTGCGTGCAGAGTCCGTTTGGCGCGTGGTTTGCATCATTGTGCTTGTATGGATGTTATCTACACTATGGTATGATTATTTTATATGTTTGATGATTTTATGGATATAAAAATGCATGTGGAACCCTAAGATATGTGAATTTTGGGGTATTTTTGCATATTTTTCAACTATTTCTCAAAGGTTTTGGAAATACATTGCGAGCTCACATGTATATCATCATAAAAAGATTGTGTAGAGCATTGATTCATTAATAACATGATAAGGTTTAGCATGTATTAACAAATAGAGTAATGCGATTGGCATGACATATGATTTTAGTGACGAATTGCCTCATATGATCTAAAATCACATGTATAAGGTAAATGCAAGTCATAAAGTTTATATCCCTGATATGAGAGAGTTTCAATGATTCAATTAGGTTGTAACCACTAAAGTAGCACACTTGATTGGATTTTAGAAATATTGGTCTCATATTATGATGGGATATCTCCTGCTATAATGCATAGTCATACTCCCAAATGAGTTGATTGTGTATTGGTTCATGGAGGGATACATGCACAGCATATGATTGAGAAGTGAATGATCATAATGATTCATACACCAAAATGTGGTGAATTCACGAAAGGTCAAAATATATTCTCAGTTATGTAGAGAGTATATAATATCATATTATGTACTCTACCCAAAGGTATTTATATGATGATGCATATAGCTCTTGGGTTGTGTACTTACAAGGTTTTTCAAGTTATACAGTACTTACATGATGCCAATTGCATATGCTGCTTGTTATTAAGTTACATTCTCTGTAATGGCAAGTCTGTTGCGATTGAGGTTCTTACTGGGTCAAATTTGAAGTAGTGATGGTTGCAAATAGGAGGGTATACCACATCTAAATGAAAATGGAATATTTGTTCCTAATCTTGCCCCTTCTCGATTATGTAACTGACACCACTTCCTCTTTCGCAAATACAATAAAAACAAGATGTCAATAAGATAAAAATGTCAAATGATCACCTTACTTGGGGAAGGGGTGTATTTCGTTGACAAACTCAATTTGACTTAGTGTGGAATAATGTTTCCGCATCTGTAGATAGGACAAAAGAGGGACTCAGATAGGGCAATTTTTTTTTTTTTTTTTGGTCAGAGAGATAGGGCAATTGATACCCAAACAAAAGAAGAAACACGTCACCTAAAAATGGAAACAACAACCAATCACCCCGACTTTTGAAAAGGACGTATTTCGTTCCTGAATTTCATTCAGCTTGATGTAGAATTTGATATCTCCTTTCCTGCGTGCAGGGATAACGGAGACAAAACAGAGGTCTATCAAGCAAACATGATAGAGCGCCTAGTGTAGGGACTTCCCAAACAAAGCACGATAGAACACAAAAAGGATATACCTCATTTCAATTCTTCATCCAATCCTTTGCAAATGACACGTTCCTTGCTTATGTGTAAGAAGTATTTGATCGGGCAAATGGCCACGGAGCAGGCCAGGGGGGCCTGAAGTGCGTCACTCAACTTCAAAAAAGAAGAAGGGAATATTCGAATGAAGTAAAAATCTGCCAAATGAAGCGCAATCAATCATAAGGGCAAATCCCTCTCTCCCCAGCCAAGGAAAGGCGACAGAATGAAGTAATCAAATTTGCCATAAAAGGGTGCGTACCGTTCCTCAAAAGAATCCTATTGAATATGAAAATAACATGTTCCATCTCTTTTTCTTCGCAGATAATGAATGAGGCAAGGCACCCAAGAGGTAGAAAACTCACCCACGAAGCATGATGAATTGGAGTCAATTGGTTCAACACGAAAGGGTGGATCATTCTTACAATTAGTCCCATTCAATTTTGGAATGTAAATAACCTGGTCTATCTCTTGTTTTACAGATAAGGACTGCGCCAAACCACTAGGGCAACTCCTTTCTTATTGGTATAAATCTAGGCATCTAGAAATTTTGGCACATACATTTAGGAATTCATGATTTGTTTATAGTGAGTCCACATTTATCTTTATTTATAGCTCACCGGGGTTCATATGCAGGGGCGTAATAACAAGGCCTTACTTAGATTTTTACATGATACGGCTTGGGTCTCTACTTTCCTCGTATTTAATTACATCTTGCTCCTATTGCTTTGATTGTTGATATTTTATCTTGACTGCTTGAAGCATCCATGCATGATCACCTTTTACATGTATTGGAGGATTTAGGAATAATAAAATTAAGAAGATCACATGCAAATCACTTCTACGAAAAAAGATAACGTATTGAAAGGGCAAAAGGTTTAGCGTAACCAAGTCTAGGATTCATAAGTCTATGATTCGTTAGAGTAAGATGAGCTCCCACATCTTACTCGGGTTTCTACCAAGCTCAAAATAGATTAATGACAGCTGAGAAAGTTCAAATTATATAACAAAATATGAAAAACAAGTTACGATCGATAGGGCTTGAGAGGGTCATTAGGTCATGAGAGGAAGCACCCAATTGGCAATCTGTCAGCTTCCTCTAGGAAGGGTCTTGACACTGATTTGTCAATTTTCCTTTATGGTTTAGTATAAGGAAATCAGGTCTTCTAATTAGGTACTAAAACCCACACAATCATTACATATGCATTAAAAAAATTGATGCAATTTTATAAGTTTATGTGAGAAAATAAGAATTTTTTAAATTAAATTAAGTAAATACTAGAAGAAGATATCAAAATGTTAATCTTTTTTATATTTCCCATGTTTACCGTTTAGAATTTAATATTTTGCTCACATAATATATGAATTTCTTTTTAAAGAGATTTCCAAGGAAATAGCAAACATGATATAATTTAAATGGGAACGTCAATATCTCAAGGCATAGAAAAATATAGTTTGGTCACGTCTAACCGATAAAACTACCACAAAATGTTTTCAATGTATCTCTATACGTCCAACTTATATTATTTTAATGTTCCATTTGTTTCATGAAAAATCAACAATCTGAAAAACATTTTCCTAATTTGACAGTTTCTATCACTTAAGAATATATATAACCAACGGAAAATATACTATTTATTGTTATTAATAATGAAATTTTTTTGTTAATTCATTTTTTAAGCAATCGCCAATGATTAAAATTTGGAGTTTTTTTTTTTTTTTTCTCTAGTGGCCGGTTTTCTGCAAGACAAGCAAAGTATAAAAAATAATTGATTTTAGTTACAGGGTTACACCCATGACTAGATTATAGCGATGCTTATGAAATTTATTTTTCACCACTCGAACAAAATAAATAAACAGCAAATTAGATTATGGACCTTAAACAATAATGTAAGGTAAGTATACACAAGTACCATACAGAAATGTTGCTCGAGTGCACATGGAAGTGGCGGTGCTGTCTGGTCTTACGATCCTTGATTCGCCAAACTACATCTCAATAGATCAATGCAGAAGAATTCAACATCCTTTGCGATCAGTGGACCTGGAGATAATCATTTGCGGCATTGAGGACACTGCTCTGCGCTCAATCATCCGCTTAAATTTGCGAGGTACGAGCTCCGGATTGCAGGGTGTGGCGAAAGCTTACTCTGCTGCTTGGACGGTGAATCGTTAGTGCTATGGAATCCAACCTCTGGAAAGTCTAGCAAAATCCCAAACCCAAATGCTGATTGTATGAACGGGCGGGAATTTTGTGGACTAAGCTACGATTGCTCATCGGATGATTATAAATTCCTGAGTGGACATTTCAGTAGAAATAACAAGCGGTTTCAATGGATACATGGTTAATATTTTGGCTCTGAAGGCCAATTCCTGGAAGGTGGTCACCGGAGGAAATGGCAATTTTGTAACAACCGACAGCCGGAGGGATCTATTGGAATGGGTTCCTGCATTGGTTACTGGAAAGTGATTCGAACAAGGGGAATGTTTCTTTTGGTGTGGCCACGAGACATCGGCCGTGGCAATTCCGCTGCCAGATATTGACGCTCACGATGCTGTCCTAAGGCTTGAACAAATGGAGATCGGTTACTTCTGCATGCTGACCCTCACAGTGCAAGAATGAGTCCAATTCTACCGGTGTTTTCAAAAGCAGGTCGCATTCAATTTGTTGATTATTGTGTCTCGCTCTCCATCGTAGCTCGCGAATAACCGGAGTGTTCGAGGGAACGTGAAAAATCAATGGATTGTCCAACACGTATGGAATGGATTCTGCTTCTGTTCCTCTGTGAATAAGCGATTTTGCTGCGTCCTCTAGTAGGTGCTGAACCTGAACCTTCCACTTTCGGCCACTTACGGTTAAGGTTTAGTGAAAACCACCTTTTACAGTTCTCTAGTCGGAATTGTCTCTCTTGTTCCACCGCAACCAATCACTAGAAAAAGTTACTATATGCCTGCTTTAAGATTCACATTACCGTCAAATGTTCACAACATAACGAGTGCCAGTGAATGATTGGTGAAATTACACGAAATCAGATCGGACAGCATTACTTGGCGAAGTCATAATTATCCTAGCAAAGGAGAGACGTTTGAATGGCAATTCATCGAGCGGTGATTAGCCGAACATCTAGAGAGGACAGAATACTGAAAGCACAATGGTGAAGCTACTAAGGAATGACCAGATCTTGCAATAAGACTCTCGATACTGTCTTTTTTTCCTCTTCAAATATGACAAGATCATTCAATGGCTAGGTCCCCCACCCCCCCCAAAAAAAAAAAAAAAAAAAAAAAATAAATAAAGGAAACTTGAAGGGAAAGGAAACGGGAAAACCAAACCTACTTAGGATGCGTTTGGTAACGATTCTGTTTCTGGAAATAATTTATGATAAAAAATGATTCATTTTTATTATGTTACCGAAAAAAATTTCTAAGCATTTTAAGCCGTTTGGTAACTGTCCAAAATTTCTGATTCTGGAATAGAATTGCATTTGGTACCATGCTTAAAATTTCGACTCCAAATCATTTTATTTTAATTATTAAATAATTTTTACTTTTTTACTTTTCTTTTTTTTTCCTTTTTTTTTTCTTTTCTTTTTTCCTTTCTCTCTTCTTCAAGTGGCCGGTTCGGCGACCCGCCAAACGAGGGCCAACGACCCTAGCCCTCGATGAGGTGGCCCATGTTGGCCGAGCTTCGCCCAAAGAACCTGGGTGAGGCTCACCCAACCTCGCCGGTGACTAGGCCAACCTCGCGGGTGTGGCTTGGGCGAGGCCTACGGCCATCGGCGGGGCTCGGCCTCGCTAGATCCGGGCGAGGCCGAGCCCGCCGATGGCCAAGTGGGCCTCAGTGGGGTTGGGCAAGCCTCGCCGGTGGCTAGGCTTGCCTCCGGCGAGCTTGCCAGACCTCGCCCTAGCCCGGCGAGCTCGTTGGACCGGTTGCCAGCGACCGGCTACGGTGAGCGGCAGACGGTGGCGGACGGCAATTGTAGCGGTGGCGGTAGATGAAAAAGAAAATGGCTTGATTCTTAGATTTGTTCCAGGGAACAAGAATCAACTTTTTTTTTAATTCTTGATTCTGTTCCAAATCTACTTCTAGGAACAAAATTTTTACCAAACACGGTTCTATTCCAAAACTACTTCCGGGAATAAAAAATTAGAATCTAGCACTGTTGGAATGATTACCCTTAAACAACTCTCGAATGCTCTAGATTCTTGAGGGCTCACAACCAAGATAGGGAGAAACAAGAGTTTCCACATAGATGGCAGATGCGACGTTGTTGTCACTCTCGATGGGATAATTCTTGTAAGTATTATCCTCAAGATTGAACAAAACCTTTGGTGCACATCAATCTGGAAAACGATTTTTCTGCTTCTTGTGTACACAATGGGGATCTGCCAATATACACCTCCATGTATTTCATTCAAGACACTAAACAATGTTGTCCATGATCCTCCTCTCTCGTACTCATTTGTTATCCACGCCTCGAAGCGGTCATTATAGGTCCCATGGTAGATAAATAGATTGGCTCCATTAATCCCTAGTCCCTCGAAAACTATGCATCCATTAACTTTAGGCAAAGAAAGCACCGGGCGAAATTTCTCTTCTGACAAGTCAAATGACATAATTGCAGTCTCTGTCTTGCTTCTACTCTTGTTGACAACACCCCAGTGTAAGGCCTCATTCTAATAAACTCCTTGGGCTTAAACAGTCAGGTGGCTTTCTTGTTGGACTTGTAACCATGTCCAAGAACCGGACTTGAGCGAAAATATTGTCACCCGACAACTGTCGCCCTGAACTATTTGTCAATCATCAGATGGAGAGTCGTACCCGAATCCATGGAAGAAGTCATCCCCTAATCCAAGGAAGAAGTCATCCCCTGGAACAAGATTGGAACCAGGCAAATTCCTAGACTCCTTGGTGATCGGGTTATATAGGAGGAATCCGACATGGAAAGCTAAACAGACCAAGCCATCACAAGACCCCACGAGAACGAGCTCCCAGCTAGGATCCACTCTTGGCTCATGAAACTTTACCACACAACAACCCTCATCGCCCTCAATGCGCTGTCTAGCAGTTCGTAGTCTACGGTCTGAAGGGGGCTACTCTTGACGATTCTCTGGCTAGGAATTATATTCCTTGCCTTTAGCCTTTGCAAATGTGACTTGGCGAATCCCAGGTCGGCTATTAGGGACTGCCACCGTTTACTGACGCATTTGAATCGCATCAAGGACTTGACCGGTAGACTCGAGAGTATCTCAATGAGGATATCCTCGGTGAAACTTTCAGCCTCAGCAAAGCCCGAGCTTCGGCTTGTTTCGGCAAGAAGTCTCTTCATTGGGCAGGTTTTGAGTGAAAGATCTGTTTCTTTGTTTTTCAATCTCCTGCTGAGCAAAGGCCTATATAACAAGTCAAGTGTAATACTAAGTCAAGAAGCTTGCTCAAGAATAAAACCAAGTCAAGACGCTTGCTTAGCACACAACAAGACGAGGATTGACCAGATCTTTGGCCACGCCGGGCGGAAAACGGAAACAGGAGATGGTAGCGGTCACCCCATCCTTGCTCGACAAGCTTTTCAAAAAGTCAAAAATCAATTTTTCTACACTTCCCTAAATCGACCGGAGTCTATATTCTGTAGCAAATGTGTCCTACAAGATTTTTTCCAAATATGAAATGAATTATTTCGACGCTGAATAGAAGGGTAATAACGTACATTCAAACTTCTCTCTCTTAAATTACCATTAGCCCAAGATTTCGGACCCTTTTCTTTTTCCATATTTGAGCCGTAAACTTCCTACTTATAATCCAATCTCTCACTTTGTGCATGCCCGGAGTATCCTTTGCAGATCAAATGTTGCATCTTGGCATAGAAGGGTAGTAACGTACATTCGTAATTCCATTTCTCTTTTCTTTTACGTGTCTTCACAAAGTCAAAAAACACCTCCATGAAAAAGAAAAGCTCGACTTGGCAACACTTGACCAACATTGTAACACGAATACCATGGCGCTTACTCATATGAGAATAAGGCACTCGGATGAACACTGTTGACCACAGGGATGTATTTATTTCGCTACTATGGTCCTTTGCTTTGCTACGCCATGCGGGGGTGCATGGCACTAGGGTTGCCTCAATAACGTCAACTCGATACCAAATTAAGAGTAATGCGGAAGAAAGCTATGATAATTTTCTGTATATTTCGATATATAGAAAAGAGTACATGGAGAGCCTATCCACAAGGTTAGATAGAGGAAATTAAAGGAAATCAAATCGACATGCATAATAAAAATAAATATAGAAAATCAAATGAAATATCCTAAATATTTCTACGAGATATCTAAATATCCTAATATTGCTAACATTTTTTTTTATTAAATCAATTGGTCACTAATTAGAAGAAGATATCAAAATGCTAATCTTTTTATATTTCCCAGTTAACTGTTCAAAAATTAAATTTTTGCTCATATAAAATATGAATTGCTTTTAAAGGGATTTCCAACGATATAATGATATAATTTAAATAAGACGTCAACATCTCTAGGCATAGAAAAGTATAGTTCTGTCACATCTAACCGATTAAAGTATCACAGATTGTTTTCAATATATCTCTATGGCCGGCTTATATTATTTTACGTTTCGTGAAATTGACAATTTAAGACAGATTTCCCTAATTTGATAGTTTCTATCACTTAAGAATATATGTAATAGAAAAATATTCTCTTTATCGACACAAATCTATAATCATAATATGTTATTAACAATATTAACATTTTTGTCAACTTTTTTTAAGCAATTAGCAACAATTGAAATGTGGAAAAAAAAAAAAAAAAAAAATTGAATTTCCAATTTTCCGTGAGGTAAGAATAGCGCAAGTGTCATAACTTTCATACAAAGTACTCATCTAAATGCCATAACTTTTTTTTTTTTTTTTTCGCTCACTCAAATTTTACAAATTTGAAAAATTGATCATTTAAGTGTCATTGGTTATTCGGCTTGTCGAATAATCCGATATGGACGCTAGTTGTCCTACATGGCTTCTCCGGCACTCTTTGGCACCGACATGAACAATTTTTATAATTTTCTTTACCTTTTTGCCCCGCTTTTTGGGGGCCGGCAACGGTCACCCCAGCTCTTAAAAAAAAATGAAAACAAAATAAAAAAGTAATTCAAAAATGATATGGTTAATATCACGAAAACCTCAAACTTGTATACCTATAACAAATTTACACTAAACTAATTTTTTTACCACCAAAAATCCCAAACCAGTAGACTTATGACAAATTTACCCTAAACTAATTTTTTGATGGCCAAAAACTTCAAATTCATATATTTGTGACAAATATATCCTCCATTAAATTGATTAATATCACAAAAAATCACAAAACTGGTACAACTAAGACAAACGAAGAGTAAAATCCTAAACTAATACACCAATCAATTATCAGTGTCATCCAACTTAACAATTTGATAGTAAAATTTAACGAAAACTAACAAAAGATAAATTTATCACAACTATATCAGTTTTGGGTAAATTTGTTAAAAGTATATAAGTTTGGCATAAATTTGTCACAAGTGTACCACTTCGGGAATTTTCGTGGCCTTTACCCAAAAAAGTAAATGAAAAATTTTAAATATACACACACATATATATTAGAAAAATCCATGTTGGATGTGAAATTAATAAAAAAATTTACGTGGGATGATTTGTCAGAAATGACACTCAAGTAATCGATTTTTACTCTAATGTGGCATTTAAGTGAGGGGAAAAAAAAGTTATGGCGCTCAAATTAGCACTATACAAAATTATGGCTTTATGTTGTTTTTCGCCCATTTTTCGTATAGCAAACATAGTTTAATACATCCATGACTAGATTATAACGATGCTTATGAAATTTATTTTTCACCACTTGAACAAAATAAATAAACAGCAAATTAGATCATGGACCATAAACAATAATGTAAGGGAAGTATACACAAACATCATACAGAAATTTTGCTCAAGTGCACATGGAAGTGTTGGCCGTCAAAACGGCATTCCAGGATCAACACAACTAGATACTCGAACATAATGAAGGAGAAGAAAGAGATTTGCATACCTGATTTGGAATCCATCATTCTTTAAGCAAAAGGAAGACGATCCAACGCTCAGGTTCTTCTCCTTTATCGCCCTCGGATCCTGGCTCGATAAGATCACCCCTCACGGCTTGCCTTATGTGAGGTGATAGTGTGTTTGTGGAGATAAAATGGTTAGATGAGAGATCTTAGTACTATTTATAAAAATTTTAGCCAGGCCCTCTTATCATGGATCTGGCCTAACTCGGCCTACATAAGCCAAACCCATATTTGACTATTAAGAAACCTTATTTCTTACCTTATTAGACCCTCGTAAAACGGCAATTACAATTTCAATTAGTATAACCTAAATCAGGAAAACTCATACATTATCTCACTTGGGCCATATTAATTAAAATTGTACTATATGTGCGTACCTTTATGTCGGTCTAGAGATAATTCCTAATAATTAGTCTCATCCCAAAAAGTCTCAAACACCAAATTATTGCAGTAACTATATGTACACACACATAACCTTCCATGATCACAAGTGCTTTCAAATTTACTAACATGGATTCAATATGGTTGTGTGGCAAATGGATAACACCTCATAAAGAGTAATACCTTATGTGTCATCCCTTTTTTCAGTCACTATTTTCTTACCATAAATGTCACAAGATATCGGATGTGCCACTAGAAAATATTTCTATGGTTCTAATGAACCTACATATGTCTTATATTTATGGTTAACATTTCCTTATGTATAATCAAAACATATGCTCAAGGCTGATAACCGAATGCCCTCAATCTTCACTCAAGGTTTACACAATACCTTGAGATTTCTATCACATGTAGTCAACTCAACATGATAACAATACATTCGTAAACACTTTATTAAATGTGAAAGAGTTTATACATGTCAAAATATTACCAAATGTAATAAAATACAGATATAAGCTTTATTATAGCAAAATCAAAACAGCTCCCTTTAAACAGCAACATCCACTAATGCTTCTCAGCCCATGTTAATAACATGTCGTTCAAGAACACAAGGGCAAAGGCCTTTAGTTAGTAGGTCTGCAACCATATTATCTGTGAAAATATGTTCTACTATAACGTCATCATTCTGTATCCTTTTTCTATGGTCAAAAACTTGACCGTCGTATATTTAGACCCATCGAGACATCTATTGTTGTTAACAAACAACACTTAAGAGTTATTATCTCAATACAACCGTATGAGTCTATCCACAAAATCAAATATGATCAACTCCTTAATGAGGTTCTAGAGCCAAATATTCCGAGTAACAGCTGAAAAACATGCTATAGACTCCGTTTATATGGTAAAGGATTCTATTTTTCACTCTGCCATAATATTGCACATCCTACTAACATAAATATGTATCTTATTGTTGACTTCTTGTCATCTTGATAGCTAGTAAAGTCTATAGCATGTTTGTAAATCAGTATATAGTTTCTTGTCCCTTTAAGTACTTCAAAACCTTTCTTGGCAATAATATAGTGATCATGTTCTAGATTTGACTAATATCTACCCAAAAGTCCTGTCACAAAAGCGATATCTGGTTCAATGCAAACTTGAGTATACATTATACTTCCAAGTGCGCTAGTATAAGGTATATCCTTCACTGGGGCTTTCTCAATCTTGGAATGAGGACACTGCACTAGACTTAGTTTACTTAGTTTATCACCCTTAATAACATGAGCAATTCATGGCTTACAATGCTACATATTAAATCTTTCTAGAATACAATCAACATATGCCCTCTGAGATAAACCCAATACTCGACGAGATCAATTCTTATAGATCTCAATGCCAAGGACAAAAGACCCCTCATCAAGGTCTTTCATGTCAAAATTCCTCGACAACATCTACTTTGTCTCATGTAGCAATCCAATATCACTGCTCGCAAGGAAAATATTGTAACATCCCGATTTTCCAATTCTATTTTCAATAAATTGAGACGGGCATCTCGTTAGCACGCATATAGTTCTTTTCCTTGAGTCGGCCACTCATGTGAAAACTAGTCTATCGGGTGAAGCCATTAAGAGTTTCTAATGCATCAGACTCGAGAATTTGACCAGGAAGCGATCTTTCGACCGAGCTAATCTGCAAGGATCATTACGGCACAATTAAAAATCGAGTAGAGATCGGAGATAGGTTGACTCGACAAAGGCATGTGATTAGATGTGGGTGATTCCACCAGATCGCACAATTCTTGTCGATCGGCACTAAACCGACTTTTCTGTCGATTGGGTACCCTGTATTCGTATTTGAAACCTTGAGATTACCCTGACAACCGAAAGTTGCCAATGTTTCAAAGATGTACATTGTGGCTTGAGATGATCAACCACAGGTCAAATATATGAAAATTTCTAAAGGCTACCCAGTATGTTGGGCCGCGCTAGTATCGTGCCAAAGTGAAATTAACCGTGGTATTGAGATCGAATTCAGAAATTGGAAGTCAGGGTGTGTCACAAATCATTTTAGGAATATCGACTCATCTTCGGAAGATTTTTCGTGCAAGCTGAGTTTTTCAGCAAAATAATCAGAGAATGGCTAATTTGGCTTGAGAAATTAGTAGGCCCGCCTTTGGTCACGCTTTTGGGACTTAAGTTGGTTCTACGGACAAGTGAAGATGTGAATTGAAGTGTGGTGACATTAGATTAATTTTATGGACTTCAATTAGACTCATTTGGGAGAGAATTGATTGGAATTGATGTACAAAGTTTCATGCCCTGGCGGAAAAATAAAATGGACCCATTGAAGATTGTTGTGGGGGGATTTGAAGTTAGTGGAGCATGACATCACTTGATGATGTAATGGTGAGCCTTTTTGTTGGATTAAAGAAAGAGAAAAGGAAAAAAAGAAATGGCCCCTTCTCTCTCCTCCCTCTCTTCTTCCTTTCTCTCGTTGCCTCTCTTCTCCATCTTCTTCTCCTTGCTTCTTCGAACCCAGCAACCGAAGAAGGCTTGATCGGAAGCCAGCAACCGCCGCCAGCCGGAGCCTCGCTGTTCGTCCCTTGTCGTTTGTCCGTCACCGCCCCCTCTCCCTCCACTCCGCCCACTTCGCCCAGCCCGCCCCAGCCCACGCCGCCGTCGCCCTCCGTTAGCCGAGCCGCCAACTGCCGCCGTGGGCCACCGCCAAGATGCAGGCGCCGCTTCTCCGCCATCCCCCGCGTCCGAACCGCCGCCAAGCAGCCTCCGTCCAGCCGCATCCAGCAGCTGCAAAAATGGGTTTCTCAGCCCCTTCTTGGCCCGTTTCAGTCGGCTTCCCGACCCCAGATGCTCGGCCCGCCTTGAGGAAAGTCGATCCTCGCGTCGTCCTCGTCGTTTTGGTCCACTCGGCTCGCTAATCCAGTAAGTTTAGCTCACTAAACCTTGATTAGAGAGTTAATAATGCTTTAGGTGTGTTTAGTTTATGTTAAGTGTTATTAGGTGGTTAGTTTAATTTATTTAAGTGTAGATTATATTAATGTGCTTGATTAACTTAAAGTGGGTTTAATTTAAGGTTAAATGAATGCTTATATTAATATAAGCCCGATGTGACATAATAGGTTTTATTTTTGATTTATTTAAATGTTTTGAAATTATGGAATTTATAATATTATATTATATTCCGAAACTATTAAAATATTATTATTAAAAAAAATGGAAAAATTATTTTTGACCCCGATTGCTCAGAATTTCGTGCCGATCGCTACTGTGCATTCGGATTTTGAAATTGATGATTGGATATTATAAATTGAGTGTGGATTGCGAAAACTATGGATAATATTATTTAATTAATTTTCGGAATAAAATTAATTATTTATTAAATTCCGAAAATTTTGTCGGGACTTTATACTCTCAGAATTTCGTGCGATCTTTCACTTTGTGTATTTAGAATTTGAAATTGATGATTGGTTGTGGCAAATTGAGTGTGATTGCGATAAATAGGAATTCTTTATAAAATCTCAAGTGTGGAAATTGATGGGAAATTGGACGTGATTCACCACCTAATAAAGGTCGCGCACAGTGGGGCCATGAATTGCCACCTGATAAAGGTCGCGCCCAGTGGGGCCGTGGATTGCCACCTGATAAAGATCACGCCCAACCGAGCCGTGAATTACCACCTATTAGAGGTCGTGCCCATCAGGCCGGGATCTACCACCTTTTAAAGGTTGTGCCAAGTGGGGCCGTGATGCCACTAATTCTAATTTCGCTGAGTGGGGCCGTGATTGCCACTGGTTGTTAAATCTTCCTATAGGGCTGTGATTGAGAGCAATGATTGATTTGCTAGAATGACATGTAATCGGCCGAGTCGATTGATCGCTGAGACGATCCAAGTGGTTGAATTGTTCTGATGATGTGATTGTGCCATAGTTGTTTGGTTATCATAATTGCACGTGGTTGAATTATATAAATTGTGCTAACCTGCAGATGAAGACTAATGTGAGGTAAGTCTTTGTGTGATGTGGCTAGGCCACCGGGGGCGTATTTTCTTTCTAATAGGGGTTTAGGGGGTTGAACTTGCTGAAACATTGTCTCATCCCGGTTTGGGGATTACAATTTCAGGTCCCTGGTGGACGGAGCGGCTAGATAACTTTGGTTGACCTTGAGGAGTTACAGAGGTGAAGTCATGAGGACTGGAGAACGTGTCCGACTTGTAGGTCGTAGGACAGTTCATTTTTTAAGAGTCGGTCTTTTGTAGACTTTTGGCTGTAAGCCTTCGTTTATAACTCCGTTGGTTTATGTAAGTGTTACGTTGTGGTTTTGCTTTTTGCTTGTCTATCCCGTATTTTACTGTCAGGGGTTTTATAATATGCTTCCGCATGTGCATTAAAGATTTGATTGGGTCGGCGACTTAACTTGGGAATGTCGCATTTGAATGACCATGATGGGATGTTGGCGCGCTCGAGGTTCGGGGCGTGACAAATATCGTCTACATAGAGTATAAGAAAATAAGTTTCCTCCCACTAACCTTGCAATATATACATTGATCTACTTTGTTTTCAACAAAACCTAGTGAAAGTGACAACACTATGAAACTTCAAGCACTATTGTCTAGAAACTTACTTGAGGCCATAATAAACTTTTTTACTCTACAAATAAGCTTACGTAAAGCATCCATTGCAAAGCCTTCAGGTTATACTATATAGGCTTCTTTATCAAGGTATCTATTGAAAAATGCAGTTTTAACATCCATCTGGTGTAATTCCATATCAAACTAAGCTACTTTGTTCACTCTAAAACAATCTTTAGAAAAGACTAGAAAAAATGTTTCTTCATAGTTCATCTCTTTATTCTGAGTGATATACTTGGCTACTAGTCTAAATTTAAATTTTCCAATCTTTCCTTTGCAGACTTTTTTAGTCTTGTACACCCATTTGCAACAGATGGACTTGTGACCTTCGAGACAATTCAACAAGTTCCCAAAATTATTATGTTTCATGGATTGCATCTCGTCTTTCATCGCATCTAACCACAAATTTAATTAAGAACAAGAAACAATTATAGAAATCACTAGATCGACCATTCAGTATATATCGTAGTCATACTCTCACAAACAGACTATATAGACTAGTGGTATAACTGATCGTCTCTCGCTAATAGATCTTCTGAGTGGAGTTACAATCACTTCATCCTGCACTAGAGAAGCTTGAAAAACTTTATCGGGAACTATATCAATAACAGTATCCTGAACCTCAACAAGCTTAGTTTGTAGTGTAGAAGACTCCATAATTGTCTGTATAGGAAAAGACAAAGACACAGTGGTCTCTATTGTACTATTATATTTAATAGTTTGAGAGCAGCTATTCTCTACGGTTATGTCGAACTCTAGAAACTTCGTTGTCTATAATTCCATAATTTTTGCACCTCCATTGGGATTATAAAATTGATATCCCTTCACATGATTTGGGTAAAATACGAAATAACACCAAGTGGTTCTGGAGTCCAACTTACCTAATGTTGGATTATATAACCTCACTTTTGTAGGACACCCCCAAACCTCATAATTAAGTTTACGTCCAGTCTACAACTCAAAAGAGTCAATGGAACAACCTTGGTAGAAACACGATATTATGCATATAGGGTTGTTTTCAATGCTTCGCCCCACAAAAACTAGATAAATTAGTCCTACTAATCATACTCATCATTATGGTACAATTATGCCTTTTGGCTACACCATTTTGTTCAAGATTTTCGAGCATGATAAACTGAGTTACCATCCTAGAATTTTCTAAGCATTTGACAAATGGTCCTTTAAACTATCTAGCATTGTCATACTTGCCAAAATACCACCACCGCAGTCAAATTTGACAATCTTTAAGACTTATCCCAACTATTTTTTTTTTTATTTCAATCCGAAAGATCTTGAATTTGTCAAGAGACTCAAACTTTTCTTAAATCAAATACAAAAGAAATAGTAGTTAATGACTATGTTGAAATAAAATTTCTACACATCGTTACCATATAAGGTCCACCAATATTAGTGTGAATGATCTCCAACAAGTTAAAACTTTATATTGCAGTTTTCTTCTTTATCTTACTCATCTTACTTCTATAATAGTTTACACAAGTCTTTGGGGGAAGTACATTATCATTGCCAAAAGTTGTATATGGCGCTCACTTTGGTGCAAAAAGTTTCTTTTGAATCACTTAAGTGCCAAAAATTTTGAAAACAATCATTTCAATGCCAACGCCAATCTGGTTGGCCGGAAATCTGACGTGGCAGTTTTTATTAATTTTTGAAGCCAACGTGGATCGTCGGAGAGTACAATCAACATACAAACAACAAAATAACGATGTTTAGCATCTTTTCCCACAAGTAAGAATTCCTAAATCCCCAAATTGAGAGAGAACCGGAAGTTCAAAACCCTTAATCTCCAATTTGAGTGCATACTTCGATTTTCTCCTAAAATTATCAGCTCGCTCTTGCAAATGGAGGGCATAAGTTTCAATAGCAACTCATATTCCTATGGAAAAAACAAAAAACAAAAAAAAACAAATTAGATGGTGAGTGTTACTGTTATTGTGGGTTATCTAGTTCGAGAAGAACATCTTGGACTCGGTTGAATCCTGGGAGAAGATTCCATGGGTGTGGCAGATATAAAAAAAGCTTGAAGTGCAAATATTTTAAATTGATTGACAGAAAATTCTCTTATTAGCGACAAAGGTAATCTTGGAGTTACTTGAAGGCCAACATCAACCTCCACCTACATTAATGGACGAGTTGGAGGATGTCGACTCAATGCAAGCTCAAATGAAGGGTTTAACATCTCTGGTCGACCATTTGATGAGGGAGGTTTCGAGGATGAAAATTGAAAGAAACTTTTATTGAGCGTTAATTGTGTTGTTATTCTTTTGTGTAGTCTATTCAAATGTGAAATGAGTAATGAGAAGAAATTTGTATGTCTACCATAGTCAAAGACGAGGAATATGCACTCATATTGGATTATTTATAAGTAAAATGTGTTTTTGGTTTGTTGCAATTTTTGTATGAAGCAGAAGGTTTTATTGTAATCTATGGTAGAAATGGAAGGTTGGAGTTAGAATGCATTAGTTGTGAGCACTTAAAAAGTTTTCCTACTTAGTTGTGTATTGCCAATGTTTATTTTGGTTAATTTTTGCTTTAGATATAATGGTTTGTTAAATTTTTTATTTGATAATAGTTTGCTGGTTTGCTACAATTATTATTGCAAACTATGGTGAAATTAAGGGATAGCGGCAAATTCACGATTGACTATTTCAATGCCATAAGTTGTAAATAGTGATCGCTTAAGCACCAAGCTTTTATAAAAGTGATTATTTAAGTGCAAATCACCAAAATGATCACTTGTATTGCACAAGTTTTTTTTTTATAAAAAGAACATGTTAGTTTCAAACGTCACTTGACTTGCACCAATCGTGGTGCATCTTGCATCTTGTTGCCTTTGGTTGGGTTCTTTGGTGCATCTTGTTTTTGCATTAGTTAGGTTGCTCGTACATCTTGTTCTTACAACAACCCATATAAGTGTTGATATAACAAGATGCATCAGCACCCAAAATTGCTCTTGTAAGAAGATGCAGCTCCCACAACTATACCAAGGCGAGCTAGTACATTTTGTTCTTGTACCAACACATACAACCAGAACCCATAAATTCATTAGCATCCACAACTTCAACCAGCAACAGTATATGCACACATCACTTCTAAAAATAATATCAACCTCGTAAGAACATTGTATCAACAGCAAAAAATTATACAGCATAATTGATAACTGTCTTGCGAGCATTACTAGCCGAAACCAACATAAGAGAAAATAACAAAAACAGCCATTGCCATTGGTATTTATTGATTGTTTACAAAAGAAAAATGTCTAACTTCACTCCCCAATCACTAAAGGTTCAGCACCCTCTTCAAAAAAAAAAAATAATAATAATGGCAATATGCACCCTCCTTAAAAAACAATGGCAACAACTATCATCAATAAAGATACAATATCCAACACCCTCCTAAAAAAAGAAAACATAAAAAAAAGACCATGTCCAGCACCACATAAAAAGTGACTATGTCCAGCACCCTCCTATCAGTCAATATGCACAATACCCCGATCTCTTTTTCCTCTTGGAGCTTTAAATCGATTCATAATCCAAGCACCCTTTTGAACTGGATGTGTAGGTTCTTTAACCAACCTTTCTGTCACCTCATTTTCCTTGTTTTTGACAACAACTATTTTTGTTCTAGCACGTGTCATGTGTTCATATGATTACTATTGCTCCCAATCGTTAGTTGAGATGGAACTGGTGCTGGATTCTTTTTGGATGGTTGTTTTGTAGCTATATCCGTTGTCTTCTTCTTTGGAGCACTCTTTTTTGGCTGCGCCCTTGATTCTTGAGTTGGCCAATCTTGAGAGATAAGTGCCTCCGAAGTTCTCCCAAACTACAAGAACATAGCGATATTGTCAACCAAATGAATGCATGAGGCCTACAAATCTTATATTCAAAATAGTCATTCTAGTATGTTCATTTGTGTAAACCCCATAACCATATTGCCTTAATCTTTTTCCAAGAGCCCTTCTTGTTCGCTGTGGTACATCATTTTCAACAGCAACAAATAAGAGAGCAACCTGTGCAACTTTTGCAGTTACTCGTCTTCTCACCTAAGAAACAGATAACAAATTTAAATTTCAGCCCATAAAAGACAAACATGACCATGTACAACTTACAAGATTTTTTTTTTCTTTTGCTTAACAGTAGAATTAGTTGTTGTTGTTGCTGTTTTGCCTGTTCCAGTCCCTGTCCCTGCGCTTGAGCCTACAACAGGGGCTTTTTTTGGCCCTTTAGTAGACCTTACAACAATGTATTGTATCGGAATTATGACCAACTACAATAAATAATTAGACATCTACTTATTTTCATGGTAGAAACAAATGGAGAAAACTTCTCAAATTACAAGTGCATGAAAGAAGAAAAACACAAGAGAAGCCATTACACATAGTCAACCATCAAACTCTATCGAATATGAACTGAAAAGTTACTGAGGCAAAGAAGATACTTACCTTACAGCAGGACTTTCTATCCATCTTTCAATAGGCATTACAACAGGGCCTTCTGTCCTCCCTTCAGTAGGCCCAACAAGAAGCTCTTTAGTAAATCATGTTCCTAGCACTAAATCAGCCATTACATCTTGCTGTTGATGTTGCTTTTTCAGCTCACAACCTTTCTTATTGTACCATTCCTTACGGCAATAGAAGCATTTCATCCTTACCCCAGTCCTACTCATCCTCTTACTTGATGCATTCTCCTGCTACATTCTTCGTCTCCTTTTTGGCCTTCCTATTTGCTTCTTTAGTGGCAAAGGTAGAGGGCTTTCATGATTTGTGGTTTCTAAAATTTGCTGTTTCTAATAGGTTGCATCATGAATTGATACGTAGCAAGGTATGAGCTTTTTTTTGTACCAATCATCTGGGTTTTCTTACTTCATTTGAATAGCACAAATGGCATGGGCACAGGGAATTTCATTCAGTTGCCAAGCTTGACATGAACACTTTCTTCTGTTTATTGCCAAGCTTGACATGAACACTTTCTTCTATCTAGGTTGACAACATGCTTATCATAATTTTGAATAATCTCATATCCATTATCTCCATCCCAAACTGGATGGCAGAACTTACTAGTATCAACGTTTGCATCCAATCTCTTCACAATCTTAGGACCACAGTCTCTAGTCTATTTCATAGCCTTGTCTCTTTGCCTATGCAGTCTAGTCATAACCATAACTCAAATATCATCAATCATGCTAATGATTGGTTTGCACATGGCCTCTAAAATTCCGCCATTGAAAGCTTCATTGAAGTTGTTATCAATGAAATCGCATTTGAACTATTTGCTGACGAAGGCCCGACACCGGTGCTTAGCTTCTATTTGGAAGAGTGAATCAAAACTTTCATTTGTCAACTGCAACAATACATGTTTGGCTAATTTAAAATCAGTCATGTTGGTACTCTTCGCTATCTACCAGAACCGCTTTTGCAACCTATCTCTTTTGAAGTTCCTTGACCAGTTTGCATATATGTGCCTCACGCACATTCTATACTCAGCATGTGGCATCAACTCAACCAATGCAGGAATAAGTTCCTACAAAAATTCAAACCAATAAATACAAGTCAGGAAAAATATGTAAGTAATTAATATTAAAATTGAATGAATTAATTGACAATGGTATTACCTTCTATTGGTCGCTCATGAATGCCCATCCTCCCCCATTAATCATCTCAAGGTCAGCCATTAAATTTTTGAGGAACCAAGACCAAGTATCCTTGTTCTCTATCTTCACCACCGCCTAAGCTATCGGAAACATTTGATTATTGACATCTCTCCCCACAGCAGTCAACAATTCCCCCTAGCAAAAATAATTAAAAAGCATCCATCCAATTATATAACTCTTCTACAACTAGCCAAGAAGCCCCGTTTGCATGTATCAAAACAGACATAAAATCTATCAAATCTAGGCTCAAGATCAGGGAGTGGCTTCTCCACAACTTCTACATATACCTTACTAGATGTGTCATGCCCCGATCTTCAAGCGCACGCACATCTCTCTGTGGTCGATAGAAATGCGACGTTCGCAGGATGCTTCACCAACCCATTCATTTTTAATGCACATGCAGAAGTGAAACAAATACCCTTGACAACAAACGTCATGAAATAGGAAAGCATGGCACATTTCACAAAACCAAATTTTATAAACAACGGGTTTAGATACAAAACGATTCTGGTCAAAAGTCTACAAAAATGTCGAATATGAAAAAGAAGCTGTCCTATGACATAATAGGCGAACACATACGTCGATCCTTCAAACTCCACCTCCACATACTCTGGGGCTTCGAGCCCTCCACAACCACCATCTAAGGATCTGAAAAATTAAGCCAACGACGGAGTGAGACAATGTCTCAGCAAGTTCACCCCCTAAACCCCTATTAGGAAGAAAATACACCTCAGGGCACTCTAGCCACACAACCACATAATTAGAACAGAGAACTTATCTCGCCTCAGTTCCTTCCTACACGTCAGCACAGTTCATATCACAGATGTATATAATTAATGCACATAACAATTAAAACGCCTCAACAACTTAATAAATCACAGAGATCCCGATTATAAGGCCAAATCGTTATGACACGTCCCATACGATGCCACACAATTTTATCTCATAATCAGGCGCATCAAACTCAAATAATCATGCGTTCCAATTATTAATTTGACCCCTCTAGGGTACGGTCGACTCCCATGTTCGGCGGTCTACTGGTGTAGCCAGACATCGTCTCTTCCCCATTGAGCACGACTATGTCTCTCAAAGACGACTTTCCCGAAGGAACATAGGTCCCAGAATCTACTGTGACCCGATATCCTAATGCATGGGTAACCCGAAAAGGAATTTAGTAACGTCCGGTGTAAATGCTCGAGACGGGTTCTTTTATCTTTGATGTAAAAAGTGCAAGTAGATAAAGGACTCTAGGTCATCATTCTGCGTAATCTAATGCATGATATGAGGATGCAAATAGAAAGCAAAGATAAGGGATGGACCTTCATAAGGGGTGTTTGGTTTAGCTTTCCCAAGGGGCTTTGAGCCCCCAAAGCCCCTTGGGAAAAATTTAAGGGTGTTTGGTTCGGCTTTAAAAGGCTACTTGACAAAATGCTTACCTTTGGAATGTTGAAAGCCCAAAGTAGGTGGGGACTCGCTTTGGGCATTTCAGCATTTTCGGCATCTTTGGTGGGAGGATTAATAAATTTTTGCCGATTGTCCATTTTACCCTCAAAATTTTATGAAAAGTCCAATTTTACCCTACCCCAAAACAAAACTCACCTTTCTCGACGCTCTTTCCTCTTCTCTGTTCTACGGTCCATCACGAAAAGGCTCTTTTCTTTTCGTCGATTCTTGCAGCATCCGCTCTTGTTGATTCTTGCAGCATCGCCTCCACTCTCACCGCCTCTTTTTCTCTCATCTCTCTTCAACCTGGTACGCCTCTCTCTCTCTCTCCCTCTCTCTCTCTCTCTCTTCCTCCCTATTTACTTTCTTTTCGTCGCCGGATGGTAAATGAATCCGCCTATTATCAGTCTTCTCGGTTTGTTCCCTCTCTCTCTCTCTCTCTCGTGCACACCTGATCCCTCTCTCTTTTCTCCCCCTATTCTTGTTCGTCCGTTTGGGTGTTTGTTCAATTTTGATTCGTGGGTATGATTATGCTTTTCTTGGGTCTGCGCCGAAACCGCGTGATTGGGGTCGGACCGGCGTTGTCAGCACGTTTGGAATTCGATTAATCTAGGAGCGTTGCGGTTTTTCGGTTCTTGAATTTCGCACAAGGTTCGGTGTGCGACGGGTGTGTGATTGGTGGAGTTTGCTTGCTGAATTTCGAGCTCTTTCGTTCTGTTATGTGCCAACTTGTTTCTCTCAGGAACGCCTGACCAAAGAAGGCGAGGACGAGTTGCTGTGTGGCGCCGAGTCCGGGTAGGTCGAAGCTCGAACGTGGTGCGATCACTTGGCCTCCCTGTGCTCCGATCTCATTCACATTCCGACCCCCGACACACCCCACAACAGGTTGGTCTATGATCTTGCTTGCTTTGATTGATGCATTGTTATGGATTTTCATGCCCCGTCGAATGGTGGGTTCGGTTTCACCACCTTTCATCATGGTAGCTGTAAATTGTTATAACAGGAAGACAGCAGAGTAGAATTGAATGAGTGACAGTTCGATGTCCTGTGTTGTAGAGCAGGAGGGGTTTTGATCCCTTCCTATTGCATAGATGAATGCATGAGTTGTTAGAGGCTTTTAATGTCACTTTCTAGGTACCTTTCTCACTTAAGGAAAATTGTGTGCTCCTCCATGTTGTGACCGCTGTTTGGACGTTTTACTTTGAGAGGAAGGTGGATGAACTTGCCGACGAGTGGCCGAGGAAGGTCGTCGGCGATATTGCGTTAGCAGTTTCCTGGATTCTCTATTTGGTGTACTCATTGAGGGAAAAGTATGATTAGCTTGGAAAAATGGATTTGTAGTCTTTGTGATGAGAGGGACTTCAAAAATTCCCTTGTAGGCATTGACCATGATTGCAAAATGCTTATACAATTGCCCAGTTATGCTGCTTTTGGCATGAAACAATGTGGGGAGTTGGAAAAGAACGAAAAGTAGGATCATATGATGTGATTGTAATTCTGGATAGTTTGGTTATGTACTTTTCATTAGGCAATTGTTTCTGCTGGAATTCCACACAAGCCTGGAGGATGCCCATGTTTTCATCTTGTTCACAGTGTCTTGAAAATCTCGGGGATCAATTTATTTTGTTGTCTTTCACCCAAAAAAAAAAAAAAAAATTAGTTAATTAATTTTTGTTGTCTTGAAGATGGGTTAGAGGTTGGAGTTTGGAGTGTGCTATCATTTGCTTCACGTTGAGAAATTGTTTTGTAGATCTTACTCACGAGATAATAGCAATAAGTGAATAGTATCCTAACTCACCAGCTGTTGGTGATTTCATGCTTTAGCTGATGTTGCTTGAATCTTTCAAGTAGAGATAAGGGTAACATGCGCCCGCCCGTTTGCTTCTAAGTCATCCAAGAGGATACGGCTTGTTTCCTCAATAAATGTTGTTGTACATTCAGATTGACTTCTTTGTTAAAACATTCTCTGTCATGCCTTTGTCCACCTCAATACAAAATTAGCCATTTACCTGCAAAGATTGTATTTTCCACGTGTTGTGGCGCTGTTATACGTTCTTTATTTTACTTAACATGGTGGATGAAGCAGTGGAAACTAGGAATTTAGTTTCTTCACTCAGCAAAGTGAAGCTCATGAATCCGTTAACACAATTCCAAAATAATGAGTCTTTGTGATTGACCTTTTCATGTAAATGCTTCCAATTGCAAACAGCCACTTTAACCATTGCTTTGGACATGTTGGGAACAGATTATCATGGTTGTGATATTCGCATTTGTTTTTTTTTTCTGGCCTTTATTTGCTACCTCTCGGTCTAGAGCTGTCAAAGTAGAACTAGCCCATTCTTATCGCAGAGAAGTATGGCGGATGTTGGGGATGGCAAGTTATGTTTAGACTAATTAGTTGTGGAGTACAAACCAAGTTGTCTCCATTTAAGCCATTGATTGGGTCTCCCGCTGTCTTCATCAGGACGTAAACAAAACTCTCAGGTGGTGAAGCAAGTTAGGTTCATCTTGGACGTTCTTCAGTTGAATTGATACATAAGATCCAAGGAAGAAATAACGGAATTTGGTAACAGCTTATGAACTCTGATTATGCCATGATGATTATGTCATAGAACTAGGTTGATAAATTTTCTTAAAGCAGCCAAACTCCTTAAAGCGGATGCATGCTTAGCCTATTTGTGATGGGACTCATGGAAGATTCACACTTAGATCAGAAGATGTGGTTTGCCCTGTCTCCATTTTCAATTAAACGTTAAACATCTCTGAATCTAGAATGCTTTTCTAGGTTACCCGTTATCTCGATAAACCATGAGCTATATGGCCTCCTGACATTGCAGGGACTGCACTTTGCACATTCTTAGATCAAGAATGGGAACCTTTCAAGTTTCTGCCTTTCTTTTTTCATGCATGACCAAAGACACAGCAACATTACCGACAACCTGCTAAAGCCCTCCCCTCAAACCCCTCCAATCGGTCTTCCACTTTGGCTTTTGAAGTTGATTGTCCCGCTGTTGTAATAATTTGACATCACTTTTCTTCCATCCTGTTTGCTTGCTATTGTGAATACATATAGGACATGGATCGCCCGAGGACGATCTTCTATGGGGAGTATCAAAACCGTGGGGCGGGGCGAGCACGGCCCAACGGGTTGCGTGGGCTGGGTATAAGCCGGCTCTCACTGCGACTGAGGCCAGGAAGTTCACGGTGGGATCGTTCATCCAAGGGAGCGAGTGGTTGCCTCAAATGAGCGTGACGTTCGACGCCGCTTTGTAATACGGTAATTGGTAATGATATAGAGCCGCGAAGTGCCTAAAGAGAAAAGAAAACTGTTTTCTAGTGTCCCCTTCTTCTTTTTTTATTTTTATTTTTTATTAATCGACAATGAAATTTCTTTGTAGCGTTTCGGTTTTCTCATATATGATGTACACTAATTATGAAAACGGCAAAAAGAGAATTTTTAGAGAAATGGTACCACTTTCTAAGCTTGTTCGTCCGTATGTCAGCCGATGTTCCATTATTTAATGAATGTGTGTGACAAGAGGCGAGGGGGAGGTTATATGGTTCACCGATGATGGATTCTCTAGGTCTTAACGGGTCACAATACATTAAAATTCTTCGTAACTCCTGCACAAAATGTCATGACGCATGAAAATTTCCGAACTTTAAGATCGACACATGAAAGTAACCAAACTTTAAGATCCCGCACAAAATGTCGTAACACATGAAAATTTCCAAACTGTAAGATCGACACATGAAAGCATCCGAACTAAGATCAACCCCCGGACAGAAGATAGTTGGATGATTTCTTATCAGAGCCCGGTAAGGAAGATGAGTATTGCAAGAGCGAATATCTATGACTAAAATGCAATCTCTTTCGAGTTAACATAGACCCTCCCCTGTGTGACCCGAATGTATAAGCATCTTGCTGTGTTGAGATGTCCCGAAAAGTTCAAGGGGGCCCATTTCCTGTACTTTTGCCCTCGCGTGTTAGGTTTTGCTGAGCGCCAATTATACTCTGTAACTATTGTTTGTAATACTAAGTATAACGTATTTCTTTTTTCTGGACATATATGCCCATGTTTACTATCATGAAATGACTCTTTTAGTCAAATTTGTATGAGAGAAATTTGGTTTTATTCAAAGTTAAAAACAAACCTAAAAGAACCTTAGACTAAAAGTTAAGCTTTGCATTTAATCTATAATTAAATTCTTTTAATATAATTTTTAAATAAATTTACTAATATATATCTTTTATATTACCCTCAACATGAAAATGTAAAATGTTAAATACTCATTGTTTCTTTTTTGCAATTTTAAAAATACTAAAATTAAAACATTATTTGGTCACACCAAATGGTTTTTCAAATACAAGTTTACCAAATAGTTTTGCATTTCCTAAAGCACTTTTCAGTTTTAGTTTACCAAATAGTCTAACATTTCGGAAAACCCTTTATTTCAAGGTATTTGCATTCTCTCAAAGGCATTTCCCTAAAGCTGAACCAAACAGGCCCATATCCTATCAACAAAAGGTATCTTTTTTTTTTACTCCCTGTAATGAATTTATTCTTATGTCTTGTTCTTAGAAATGTTCTTTACATAGATTAGTTCTAGCTATTTAAGAGCTTTTACCATTGGCAAAATATAGAATGTGCGCTAGACATATTTGTACAAATTGGAGGAAGGTCACAAAGACACAGCCCAACCCGACAAAAGCGCTTTTAGAGGTACTCCCAAGAAACAACATTACCACTATATTGAAAAGAATTCGAGAAAAGATGTCACTTGCGGCTAGTTGAAGTGGAGAGTATTGCCCACGAGTTCTGAAGAAATTACGGGAAAACAAGGCTGAAAGCAATTATTGCCATGTGGATTCGAATGGCAGAGAAGGGTGTGAAGTCAAGCACAAACAAGATAAGTTTGTGGTTAACAGGGAAAAAGCAAACTTGCTCTTGTAGATCCGGGACGTATCTGGTATCCTATGTTCTCATGCAATTTGCCCCATATATTACAAGCGAGAGGAACCTGAAAAGTATTTATCTAACTGGCACAAGTAGTACATACAAACAGATTTGGTCACCTTAGAACCTATGAATGGTGAGGTTTCTGTGCATTTGTGATCTATAAATATCTTTTTAACTTTCCTGATTTTATGTCTCGAGTATCTACTCTTTGCTGGACTGATGCTATGGCCGAAGAGCAATTCATCCCTCTAATTATCCCACCAAAGTTTTAAGGATTATGCCAGGAGACCAAAGACAGAGAGAACAAAGCAGCAGCGTGAGCCAAAGACTTCCGCGAAAAAGTCCAGATCAAGTTTCCGCGGGGGAGGGGAAGTGGGGTTTGTAGCTTATGCAAGCAACCTGGTCATAATATCAGGACATACCCAATGAACGAGAATAATGAGGAAATGTAAGCATGTTATTCATTTCCTTCTTACGTACTTTGATTATGTATGATATGTTCTAATTTTGCGTGGACAGAGTGAGGGCAAGGCTAGAGAAAAGGGAAATGGAAAGAACAAAAAGAGAAAACATAATTGGGCTGGCTAATTGTTTCATTGCTTGGAGTAAATAATGTGTTCACGGCCGAACAATGTTTCAACCCTAACCCAATCCAAAACATGTTTATTTGCTTGTTTTGTAATCATTACCTAAACAATATTAAGACCGGAAACATATACTCAACTTGTTTCATGTTCAATTCGTGTTTGGATCGTGTTCAGGTTGGGTTGGGTTGGGTTGGGTTTTGGACACCCCTACTGACTATGGCATTTATACAAATCCAAACTCTAATGTCACAATCCTAATCATAACATTTAGTATCGGAGAAATGTTACCGACTACATTACATATGTGTGCCTACTAAATATTAATATTAGTGATAGTTTGTACGCATTTACTTGTTTATAAGAATTGTGTTAATGCCAGTCATACGTGTCCAATCCATTAGCTGTTTTATGTAATGAAGCAATTATACATTCACTTGTCTTTTGCAACAGCTTGGAATGACAAGCCAACAAGTGATATCATCCCCTGGGGCAGAATTATCTCATTGCTCGATGCGAGAGGGAAGAGAAGGACACTAGATATTTGCCTTTTGTTGCGTAGTCAAAAAGACTCCCATGGTTCTTTCGCTTCCAGTTAAGTAGAAGTGGTTATTGTGAACCCAATGGTAAGTGCATAACAAGAACAGCTCCAATCAGAAAATTAAAAAAAAAAAAGATTAAAGAATACATTGAACTATTGAAGAATGGCCCAACGCCAGGAGGTCAAGAATTATACTTGAATTCAATTGTGTAATGGTAAATTCATGTGAAGCAGATATTCTTTTACCAATTGTAATACAGTACAAAGTAATGATCCTAGATAAAACAGCAAGAATGCTGCATACATTTTCCGTAGGTAATTCTGACGCTTTGATCTCTTTCAATGCCTTCACATTGCTCCTAAAGGCATTTGGCTCTCTTCTACTCGCTTTGAACTCAGAACTGACTGATTTCAATCTTTCTATCTGTCTCTCACGCAGCTTCATAATAATGTCCTTGAATTGTCCTGTTTCGTTAAAATCACAATAAGGTAGGACTTGCATTCACGTCAAAACAAAGAAAGTGTGAGTTGATTGAAGAAAACAAAAAGCGCATGTAGGCTCTCTTTCGCTTTTGATATAAACCAATCATAGCAAGGTTCTGTTCTTTTCTTGGTGACTTCGAAGAACGTAAAAACAATTACAATGGAGTTCAATCCTAAAGAAATAAAAGCTCTAATTCAACAGTAATTATTGTATAGACGTTACCGTAAGCTTTGCGTTTATTGAAAAATTAGTAATGAAGTAATGTCAAGAACACAACAACAGAGATAACCGAGAAACAAATGAGAATGGAGTTTTACAATGACTGCTGTCACAGCACAGATAAGATTATCGTACATACCCTATAACGGAGGCGTCTGTAGAATCTTCAACCCGAGTTGTCTTCGCTTCGCCTAGTCCTCAGAGGAGCTTTTGAGAGACTGTAGAAGAGTGATGATTCTGAGGTCGAGATGACCTCTGATTTTGATCTTTGCGGCTGAAGGAAACCGAAATTGCAGGTCCCAGAATTGGGGGAAGAACGAGTGATTTGAGGGTCGAGAGACAAGAAAGTGGTTTAGAGGGTTGTTTGTAGTTTCTTAAGTTCAGGTTTTTCGAGATTTTCTGGGGCAAGTTCAGGTTTTCCAAGATACCAATCCTCGTAGGGAACTTCCGGGTGGAAATGATGTCACTTCATTTAAAATACTCCAACTCAACATCGCCATATTAGCATTTTAATGGAAGTCCGGTAATGATCGTACAAATGAAGGTACTTGAAAGACTTGATTGCATAAAATCAAACTTAGCGGATCAAAATATGTAAATTACAATACATAGAGGATTGAAACCATATTTAATTTCTATTTTAGTTAGGTCTTTGCCAATAATGGGTACGTGATTCCCTTACTAGAAAGGTAACCCAACACTTACGATATAAAAATAAATAATAAAAAATAAAAAATAATTCATTATCATATGATTATTTTCGCGTTCATCAGTTTCTCAAAATTATTTAATAGTTCCAAAATCATTTTCCGATTGTTTCACGATTAGAACAAGCACCAAGCATTTTAAATATATAATCTAAACATGAATTATCATCACAGGATCTATTTATTTAAATGCCTCTTGTGACCAAATCATTACATTAGCATGACATTACTGAATTTTACTTCATCCATGACATCAAAATCTCGTATTCACTAAGATGGGATGTGCAGTCAATCCAAACCCACTAACTAAGACGAGTCATCCGTGAGTTAGCAAATGAGGTTCTTCGTCTTTATATTGAGTAGACATAGTTTATTAACATTAAGATTTTTTGTATAAGCATTATAAACCATTCCATATCACGTGCTAATCACACAAGAAAGTTAGTCTTAGCTTGAGGTAGCGCGCAATCATTACGCTGATTCATTTTTTTTTTTTTTTTAAAGGCATTGTTTAGTTCTCAAATCTAAATTACATTCTTCTTCCTTTGCCATTGAATCAAGTGCTTCACTTAGTAGATACACTCAATTCACAAGAAAATTGTCTAAAAGTGACTAAACATATTGTATGAAAGCCAATTCAATTATAAACTTTCAATTGTATAAATTTAGCTCTAAACCTTTCAATGGTACCAATTTAGGCTGCGTTCATTTCACAGAAAATAACTTCCAGGAAAATGTTTTCAGGATTTTCCGATGTTCGTTTCACGGAAAATTAACTACTTAAGGAAAATGTTTTCCATCAACAGTAAAAATTACCTTCAAAGCGGAAAACATTTTCCTTATCTTCTTCTGCCTTATTTTTTTTTCTTTCTTTCCTTTTCATTTTTCTTCCTTAGCTTGGCCTTCTTCCTTAGCTTGGCCGGTGGCGGCCCCGAAAGCGGCAAGCAACCTGGCCGAGCAAAGTGGAAAACATTCACTTCTAAAAAGTGGAAAACATTTTCCTTATCTTCTTCGCCTTATATCTTTTTTTTTTTTTTTTTTTTTCTTTCTTTCATTTTCATTTTTCTTCCTTAGCTTGGCCTTCTTCCTTAGCTTGGCGGTGGCCGGCCCAAAGCGGCCTAAGAATCGCGGCCGTGAACCGGCCGCGGTCCCGAGCCAGTGGAGCTCCGCCCTAGGCGGCGAGGCTCCGCCTAGCCCGATCTGTGGACACCCGGCTCGCTCGAGCTCGGCGAGCTCGGGTCTCGCCAAATCGGGCGGCGGAGCCTCGCCGCTTGGGGCGGAGCTCTAGCCTCGCCAGCATCCGGCGAGCCGGGCGGGGCTCGGGCCTCGCTCGAGCTCGCCGAGCCCGACGAACCTCCGGTGAGCTCGGGCGAGATCACCCGAGCCTCGAGCTCGCCGGATCGCGACCCGATCTTGGTCGGCCGTCGGGCGGTCAGGCCGTCGTCGGGCGTGCGGCGGCGGAGGAAGGAGGAAGGAGGAGGAAGAAGGAGGAGGAAGGAGAAGGAAAAGAAAAGGAAAAAATAAAAAGAAAAAGAAAGAAAAATAAAACTAATGAACGGTGGAGGATAATAAAATATTTTTGATCAATTACAAATATTAAAATTCAATTTTTTGATAAACAATTAAATTAGTTAACGAACGGTGGAAAATGTTTTCCACTCAAAATTTAAGTTTCAAGTAGAACACCGAAAAATATAGTCATTTTCCGGAAAATAACTGGGAAAATATCTTAGGAGATGGCCAATATTCCGTGAAACGAATGCGGCCTTAGTCATTTGATGATTTACCAATTTAGTCAAGAACCTTTTCAATTATTTGCTAATTAAATTCTTCTAGCCAAATATCCAAAAATTAAGATTAGAACTAAATTGACAAATCTTTAAAAGATTGTCGCGACCCTACTTCGACGCTCAAGCATTGAGCAAGCAAACAGGTATAAAGATATGGTTTATAGCTGGTCAATCATGAGAGTGTCCTTATGGCACATAACTCCAAGGATGCCTTCACCTCATCCATTGGAATCGGCGCAACAAGGTCTCTTGGTCATGGTCGTGAGTTCTCCCAAGCTCGCATCGTGCATGATAACAAGTGCAGAATTTGTCGTGACTCTACATTGGCATCATTTTTTGACAAAAAGGCATAAAGGTAAAATTAAGAGGTATTTGACTATGAACGTCCCCCCAACAAAATGTCATCACCTCATCTTTTTGTTGGGGTCATCACCATTTGAGCATACAATCACAACCATGAGCTTTTCCAAAGCTCATACCTCGCATGATGGATAAGTTCATTTTAAAGTTGTGTTTAGACAGCCTAAAATATAATTCTAGAAATTGCCACTAGCCTCGTTTTTAGAGGTTAGCTAGAAAACCCAATCAAGAGTCGAAAGTGATTCCTCAATATCCACACAACCAGAGATTCTAAAGTTCAAGAACTTGAGTTACATTAATATTTCTATTACCGCCCTTTCGGTACCTATCAGTCATCATGTTTCCTAAGGTGTCTATGCATGTCCTTTTACTTTTTCATGTGATAAGAAATTAGTAAGGTGATTATGCGAGGATGGTCGATTTCATGCCATTCTACTTGGTACTTAAAAGAAGGAAAAGAAAGCAAACAATTGAAATTTAAAAGACTGTGCGGTAAGGAAACACCCAAGACAGTTTAAGAAAAGTAGTAAACCTAACGTGCAATCTTAAAATAAAAGTAAGAAAAGCAAAAATAAAGAAGAGCCCACAACTCACCGGGCATTTATACAATGCCAAGACAACCCGAAACATATATCAAGGAATGAATAATACAAAAGTAGGGTCGGATCGGATATCGACCGTTCATCATCTCCAAATCTTCGGGATAACCACCTCCATGGGCCTATTCTAATTCTATCCTATGACTAAACTAAAGTATCAATTAAGAAAACGATCTCATGGCAATCAAATAGGTAATTCATGGCAAACAACAAGCATGTTATTTAACGCCAATCATCCTAGGAAAAATACTCGAGCAATCAAGAATGCCCTCGTGGTTATCCTTTGATTATTCATGCAACAAGCCACACCAAGACTCCTATCCAATCATTTTGATGGTTTGTAGCAACTGGTCATCACTTGTATTCACAAGCGGTGACTAATACTAACAAACCTTTAATTCAGATTCTAAATGTCATCCAAAGTACCCCATGAGTATATGCATCGCACCTATACATTTATCAAAGAAATCATATGCACAGTTTAAAAGTAAATATGCATGCAGGCCATTGGGCCTTTGATTCTCAATCAATTAAACAAATTAGTGAGCTGACACCAAATCACTTATTCAGCCATCATGGGCCAAACACATTCACATTCATTTCATAGCAAGTGAAACGATCAATATATGACTCACGTGATGCCTAAAATGATTTTGTGAGCAATTGGTAAGAAGATGCATTATTTTTAAAAAAGATTTAATTAAAAATGACATAATTTAGTCAATGTTTAGCCATCAAAGCTAGTTTGGGTGCATCAAAGGGCACAACTGATCAAGCGTCGCAAACGTTCTAAATATGATCCAAAATTTGACAATTTATGTCAAATTGGAATTTTTTAAAGAAAATGTTTGATAGGGATAAGATTTTGTCGAACCAAGAATCTCGTCTAGTCATTAAGGTGAGCTCGAGTCCATCGAAGGCACAACTAATCAAACATCACAAACATCCTAAACATCAGTCAAGGATTCAATAAAGTCATATCAAATTGAAATGCAAAGAATATGAAAAAGGATTTTTCTATAGGCATCACATGAGTGAAAATTGGATTCGGATCAATCAAAACATGAAATTTCAGATTGTTTTGCAATATTTGAGGGTTTTAAAAAGTATGTCGAAACGCTTTTTATTTTCTGAGAATTTTTATATATGAAGCTCGGAACATGAAGAGTAAATCTTGTGAAGACATTGGGATCAATTCAGCATGCGTAATTTCCTAAAAATCCTACAACAGACATAAGTCATAAAAGGAAAAACAGAGAATGTCGAAAGAGGGCATACAAGACTCGGGCAATTGAAGTACGACTACTAAATAATTGGTCCTAAGAAAATTCCAGCACATCAAACACTCAACAAAGAACAATTTTTATAAAAGAAGTTTCTTAAGATAAGTTACACATGAATTTATAAAAATCTAAGAACACAGAATAATGCATTAGAAATGGTGCAGGGCAGCAGGACATCAGGGGAAATCAATGGCAACTTGTCATAGTAAACGATATCTAAAAATCCTGAAAATTCACCACAACATAGACATATGAATGACAATCAAATTCCGTTCACAAATCGACCTTAAAATCCTTACGGAAAAATTCGCACAAAAATGACAAAGGGTCTGACTTGGCAAAGGCAGAACAAGCATTCTGAATTTTAATCATGGCAGATTTCATAGCAAACCTCACAAAAATGGAAAATGGGACAAATGGCATGCAAATGGGACAAAATTGGTGTCATTGGAAAGCTTAAAATGTATCATAAGACTTTCTAGGAGACATCGAGTTCAACTAAAGTCAATTTCATGCTCAAATGGTATCATTCGCAGAAGTGCGCAAATTAACAATAAGCATGGCAAAACATGATGTATGAAGATAGTCTTGCTAAACCACATAAATGATGCATGAAAATTATGACATTTTAATATGACATAGGGCTAAATGCAACAAACAAATTTTATTAAGACATCTAATCCTAGATCGACGCACAAAAGATCACATAAGTTCATGAACATCAATAGGGCAAGTATCACCATCTAATGCAAACATGTTAGAAATAGACTAAGAATGGCAGCAACTTCGTAATGTGCATTCATGGGGCAAACGATCATTGATTGGCATGAATTACACATCACTACAAAGTTTATGAAGTCTCCTAAGTATGTCTGGAAGGACCCTTACCCTAATTTTGCTCTTAAGGAGCTCAATTGAAGACAATTACAAAGCAATAAGCATCAGTCCAAAATACAGCTGCGTTTTCTTGAATCGTGAATGGTTTTCACTATACTAATGTCATCAAAAAAATCCCAGGAAAATTCATACATACAGAACAGAACTTGTGGATGCTTTCTTATGAAAGAACCTAAGTCTAATAAGGTCCACAAAAATCAGGAGAAAATTGACAAACAATGTAGGTCACAAGGGGACAGAATTGATGTATCACGTTGTTTGAGCAATTTACCCTATTAGATGTCCTTATTATTTTCTAGGAAATTTATACGTTATAACCCTAGATGTCCTAGTGAACTTCATGAAGCATGTATTTTCTAATTTGCAACGCATAATTTTCTAAAAGTTATGGCATAGGCAGGGGTCAGTCAGATCAGAGCAGACAGTGGACGATTTTTTGAGAATTTTCCCAATTAAATCTACTCAAAAAAAATGGAAAAAATATGTGTCATGAACAAGCAATTTTAAGCAAATTTCATGAAGGAATCAACCTCAAAATCAAACCACAAAAATCAACAAAAAAACGATAAACCAACACAACAGAACAGCAGAACATTTGGCAGATTCTGGACTCGACTTTGGGCACACGAAGACCATATCAAACGAGGCCTGTTCGGGGCTTTCCATGGCTCGTTAGAAAGATATTTCCTCAACTTTCATGAAGACATCGAACATAAAAAAGCATGTTTACTAGCTGATATTAAGTGGTTTCTTAAATCAGTCATCCAAGCATCCGAAAATTGCAGAATCAACTCATCCAATCAATCAAGCATGCTTAAGCCAATCAAGCTCATCCTAAGCTATCCTAAGGCCATTATAACATCTTAAACATGTTGAGATTGTAGAATTAGAACCCTAGGATGAGCTCTAGCCCCAATTGTCTAGAACAACATCACTTCATCGAGTTCGAGAGTAGACGTTTACCTTTTGCACAATCCGATCGATTTAGGCTTAATCGATCAACAATCAAGCTTCAACAAGGCCTTGAGGATGTCGAGGAAGCTTCTAGGGCATCGAGGATCGCCGGAGAAGGGCTGGACAGCGCCGGAGCACTGCCGGTTCACAGGATCGGATCCGATCGGACCCAGTTTGAACCGCTAGTGGAGGATTGGTCACCAGAGAAGCTTCGATGGCTTTCTGATGGAGCCACGACCACCAAGAGGTCGGGGACACGCCAGAGGTCGTCGCTAAAGTGATCGGAGTTCCCGGGGACCACTGCAAACCGCCGATTAGGGTGTCTGAACTCGGCGGAGGGGACACCAGCATGTGCGCCGACCTTGAGGTCCGATCAAGGAGGATGGCTGGGTGCGCCAATCAGGACAGCGATGAGGGGAGCTGCTACTTCGACGGGGACGAAGAGGAGGCGGGGACGCCGATCAGGGTGGAACACCTGACGAGCGGAGGGAAGTACAACGGAGGTCCCGGCGAGCGGTGGGAGGCACAGCGGAGCGGAGTCGATTGGCGGTTCAAGTGAGGGAAAGAGAGAGAGAGAGAGAGAGGTATTTGAGATGTTTCCAGATCTAGAAATGCAGAAAATGAGGTCCCCTGAGAATAATCAATACGGGCCAAATTACATCCCTATCAAGGCGAGACATATATCCATTTTTGGCACAGAGCTACTTAAAATAAAACTTAGGTACCAAAGTTATATATGCGAAATATAGTTTAATAACAGCACAAATTTTCATTCACGTCTACTCAATTTTTCAATCTTCACCATAAACAAAACAAAACACACTCGGTAATGGTTCCGCCAGACCTTCGAGGATTTCAACAGGGTACTTAGGCAGCTGTGGCTTGTTGTCTAGTTTCTCGAGCGAGCAGATCCTTTGGCCCCTCTTTTGGTCCCATATATTATTGAAATTGGTAGAAAACAATAAGTGAAGCATACTACGAAGAGATGGGAAATACGATTACGATTACGATTATAAGGTACCAAAATCGTAGTAAGCGAGCCAAGGTATAATTTCCAAACGCGGATGAAGGCAATGATTCCGATGATCAAAGTGACAACAGCGATCCAAGTGCATTTGCTTGTGGTCGCGTAGACCCCTGCCATGAAGGCCACGGACATAGTGGCAAGAGCTATGAGAAGCGGCAGGATTGAGTTCTGAATGGCCAAACGCACTGAATCCAAACTATTTCTCTGTGCCTGAAGAAGTGTCATAACTGTGATTATTGAGTTATACATGGCGATGGTGTTGCAGATGACGAAGACGTTGTACATGGGTTTGTTCAGTAGCGTAGCAATTCCAGCATCTGGTTCAGAGCTATTATATCCTCCAGGAACAGAAAAGCCGGCACCGAATGTCATAGCTCCTACAAGTGTTGCCACGACCATACGGGTATTAGCCACATTCCTTAGTCTATCCAAATGCTGAGGCTCCGGAAATCTGCGCGGGCTCAAGTCTTTTGGCCGGCAAATTGCTATGTCTTTGCTTCTGGCTGTTCTATCAAGTGCTAAGATTCTTTCTATCATTATCTGGTTAAAGCGTAATAGAAAAACAGATCGTTATTGTCTGTGAAGATGGACTAACAATAAAATATTTTGAATTCAAAAAAAAATAAAGCCTTCTTAAGCGATGCATAGACTAGCAAATGCAATCTTTACTGAGCTTACCATAGAAACTTAATTCCACATGGTACATTTCAATTGCCTTCGTCACTCACAGAAAGGAATTAGCTAAAATAACAGTGAAAAGCAAAAGTAGATAAGTATATTGATCCGTTTTGTAGATATCATCACCTCATGAATTGGAGCATCAAATTTTTTCCGCTCAATGGCAATGTCGAGAGCTGTCATGTTGTTGTGGTTGACAAGCTTAAGATCGGCTCTTCTGCACTGGGTGAGTAAAATCACAACTTCGGGCTGCCCCTGTAACGTGGCCACATGTAAAGGCGTATTTCCTTCCTTATCATTCACATTTATAAGCTTCTTAAGGTTAGGATCGACAAGTATGTAGTCCACTACAGAGACCCTTCCATACTTTGCTGCAACGTGGAGTATATTTTGCCCCTCCTTAAGACTTAGCAACTCTTCCGGGTCTAGCCAATATAGAAGTAGCTCCTTGATTATTTCGAGATGACCCATCTTACAAGCAACGTGGATTGGAAGATAACCCTCTTCATCGCCCTCAAAGGCACTCAAAGGAAACTCATGAGCTAAGAATTCGACTCCATTAAAATAATTTACGTATGCAGCAAGATGGAGGGGAGTACTTCCTCCAGTATCTCTTAAATCGAATAGCTCTTTCTTCTGCCTTGACATCCTTTTCAACATTTCTACATCATTATAGCAGGAAATGAATGAACTTTCTCATGGCCAATGGTTAGTTTTTCTTAAAATAAAACAAAAATGTGATCGAATAGACACGGGGAAATGCTTCAAAGCATCAAGACATTCATTTCTAAGAAGGAGATTACCACATCGGAGTACTCAAGGGTATCCATGATATCGGTCTCTTCCAGTTTTACAAGAGATTCTTGGACAATAATATGAGTAGTGTAGTATCTACAATAGCTTATATCGACCACTGGAGTATTAACTCGGTGACATTTGTCAGGGGGGTAAGTTTAGCCATGACCTAAGTCCAAAGATATCGTACCAACCTTTTTCTGGGCCAGAATTTATGGGAAACTTTCAATAATTGTGTATGAGAAAAAGACAAACCATTTTAGTAGCTAAACAAAAAATGTGTGTGAGACCTGGTTCAACGGCTGGTATGGAACTAAAACAGATACACGTATAATTGTGTATGGCCGGAATGATAAATTTACTGAAGTGAGAGCCAAAGTACAATCACTGACCTAACCTTTGGTGCACCACGGCTCCGTGAACCGGCGACATGCCTTGCATCCTGGACCAAGGGACTTCATTATCCTTCATCGCCTCCATCAGAAGCGTGAAAATGTCCAAGTTTCCAGTCTCCACTGCCAAGTACAGTGGGCATTTGCTCTCCTTGTTCTCCGGATACACCGCTCTTGAGCCTCGACTCAGGAGCAAACGGGTCAAATCGCAGTTGCTATTCTTCACAGCCTCATGCAACGCGGTGTTCCCCGCGTCATTCGCCACGTGCACACGGCTGCCGCAGTCAAGGAGGAGCTCAGCCGAGGGGATCCTGCCAGCTCTTGCTGCGACGTGGAGCGCAGTGTCCCCTCGGTAGTTGGCCTCGACTGAGAGCAGCTTGTCAGGGATGACCTCGAGAAGGGCTCGGAGGATGTCGACATTCTCGATACCCGCTGCGATGTGAAACAATGTGTTCCCAGAAGGACCCTGTATGTTAATAATGTCGGACAAAGAGACCCTCGCTTGGTCAGAATACTTTTTGAGGGCATCAATGAAGTGGTCGACGGCGCCTAATTTAAGAGCTAAGTGAAGCGACAGATACTCGCGATAATTGAATTCTGCTTGCGGTTGTGTTCCATTCACCGATTTTAGTTCTGTCAATGTGGCCCTTCTCTGATCCCAGATTGTCTGATCATCAGGACCAATCTCTATGCTCGAATGATCGCGCTCCATCTTAAAACTCTGAAACTTGAATATCGTATTCTCCAAAGCTAGATGATGGTCTGTTGAACTCTTTTGCGGTGTCGCTTCTCCAATATTAATTGCACAGCCACAACTTGAAGATATTTTCTTCTCTAGCTGTCAATCAACATCTTGTGGCCAAGAGCATTTCTTCGAAAAAGAATATCTTTGGCGCGCGAAAAACACCCACTTCAGAGTTCTTTCCTGAACATTGTACTGCATTCACATTAAGAAAATTGTCGGTACTTCTACGCAAGTATTTCCTGAAAAACTGTCGGTGCTGCGAAATTTCGCAAGGCGTGAATTTAATATTCAGACGATTTGGAAGAACAAGTGCAATCCTAATTTGACCACAAAATGATTGAATTATCAAGTCTGTCTTTCTCAAATTAAGATGGATTTGCGAAAGGCATGTCATCTCCTGAGAGAAGTGTTCTGAGATAATAATAAACAGCAATGTAAGTACTGCATGAAGTTTTGATCATCTATGATGGTGGCTGAGCTTATTAATGAAGAAAATCGGGAATGGAAAGAAAAGGAGATTCAGAATCTTTTTGTAGAGCGCATTGCTAATGAAATCCTTGTAATCCCAATCAGTCCTAATCCAAAGGAAGATAGTCTAGTATGGACCGGCAACAGATCAGGAATATACTCAGTAAAGAGTGGCTATAATAGAATTTGTTCCCAAAACACCAAAATAGATCTAACAAAGCATCAAGTTCATTCCAGCCATCAAGAATACTGTGGACTAAAATCTGGAATTTAACTACTTCTCTGAAAATGCGAACTTTCATCTGGAGCATCTGTCAGGATGCTATGCCAACACGAGAGATTTTGTACAGAAGGAAAGTATTACCCGATCCTATTTGTCCGCTCTGCAATACCCACCCTGAAACAACTGAACATCTCTTCCTACTCTGCAAGTGGACAAAACAAGTATGGACTAGAAGAGTCGTTGACGGCATCGTGCGGGAGGTTCGGGCGTCATCTCCTTTACAAGCAGAAGCCCTAGCCGTGCTGCAGGGACGGGAGATCTGGAAGCTGAAAAAGGCAAAGCACGTGGGAACAACGTACTTTCAAAGTGAGCATATGGAGTGCGAAAGTGATAGTTTGACCGTGGTGGACAGCATAAAGGGCTAGGCTGAAGAACCATGGAACGTGAGAGACTTAACAGAGCAATGAGAAGTTCTAGCCCAACTTGACTCAACAAAACTGGCCCGCTGTCCAAGGGAGGCAAATCAAGCCGTGGACTGGCTCGCCAAGGCTCATCGGACCAAATTTTTCCCTCAAAATTGGGTGTCTTTCCCTCCCTTAAGTCTCTCGGAAATTTTATGTTCGAAAACTCATATACCGTTTTCATGTAATCATTGTTATCTATGAATGAATGAAAGTACCGGCTTCAACCAAAAAAAAAAAACTTAAAAATATATTGATCCACAATCTTCATTTTTGTTGAATATGTTTCACATTGAGCTAAGTAACAACATACTAGTTACCTGACTGAACAAATAGTCTAAAACTAACTTAAGGACGTCCTTTAAACGTGGGTATGTATAAACACTTCTATTTCTTCTGTCGCTCTTCAATGATATTGGTGCATATTGTTGGGGAAAAAAAGGACTCATGCTCTCAATCTTTGCCCTTTAAAACTTAAATCACAGCTCAAACCATCTATGAAGCACAGACACGCGGCCACACGACACGACACGCAACACGTCATTTTTCAAAAAGAATTTATATGTTCAATACGTGTTAAATATTTAATAAATATTTTAATTTTAATTAATTTGATTCAAATTTACAAATAAATAAATAAAGAGTTTATAATGAATTTATACTAATAATATTAATAAATCTTACACTTTTTTTAAATTTCATTATCTCAAATTTACATTTATTTTTCGAAATTCCCCCTCCCCCAAATTTATTTTATTTTTCGAAACCACCCCCGCGCCCAAACTTCCCTCGTCTCTTTCCCTCCAAATTTTTTTCACCTTTTTTTTCCCTCCCCACCACCTGACAGCCCATCACTTCCCCCTCCCTCCTGTCACTTTCCCCTCCCTCCAACATGCCAAGTCTTTTTTTATTCTTTTCAAAACCCTAGCAGCGCGGCACGGCGCCTTCTTCTCCTCCTCCTCGCGTCCTTTTTTATTATTTTCCTTCTCAAAAGTTCGAAACCCTAGCAGCGCGGCACCTTCTTCTCCTCCTCCTCCTCGCCGCACGACACCTATCTCTGAAAGCATCGAAGACTCGATCAAGAAAAGCACCAGCATTCGTCGAAGGAGCGGAAAAGTGAGTAACCCAGAAAAAGTTTCAGTGAAAAGGAATCGAAAAAGAAGGCGGAACGTGCGGTCCCTGTGCGTCGAGAGGCTGCACATCGCCGCGAACTTCTCCTCCTCCTCCTCCCCCTTGCCGCTGCCACTGCCGCTGCCCCACTCGACGACGCCGCCCTCCCCCACGCGCGCCTCCCTCCTAAAGTTTCTCCTCACGGCCCTTGCCCTCTTTCTCTGGCCGTCTCTCGCCGTCACAGGCTCGCCTTCTCTCGTGGCCTCATCTCTACTTCCCTCGCCTCCACCCTCCATTCTCTTTTGGACACGCGTGTCAAAGCATGTCGATAAAAGTTGACCACGTGTCGACAAATCCGACACGCGTTGACCGCGTGTCAGAGTGTGTCCGAGCATGTTGACGTGTCCGACACGTGTCGGACACGACACGGAGGCATGTGGGACATGTCCGTGCATCATAGCAAACCATCTGGCTCATAAAGAGAATTACCTGTCATAAGTGTAAATGATATTTCGAAGGAGGCTACCAAATTTGGCTTTATGTTAGTATAAATGATTAATATCACAAAAAAATTCTAATTGTACCTCTGTTTAATATTTTGATAACCACCAGCTATTTGTGACGGGTATATCAATTTATGATTTTTAGTAATATTAATCTAATTTAATGAAAATTAAGTAATGATAAATTTATCATAAATATATTAATTTAAGATTTTTTCATAATAAGATTTCTTTCTTTATTGATCTGATTTATCTAATTGAATCAGTTGGCATCCATAACCGCATCGATAATTGAACCTTGTCAAGCTAAGACATAGATTGGTAATTGATTGCCCAGGAACAGAAGCCACGCGCTTCTAGTCGCTGCCTTGGTATGGGGGGACTTTCAATGCACAAGAGAATCCAAGGCAACGCCTGCCCAGAAAGAAGCGAAGAGAAACTTGACAACACGTATCTTATGTTCACATGGGCAGCTCGCCCATTTCCGCTTTGGATCATGCCAGATGATTGAAAATAAATCTCTTACCCGCCACTACTTTAGCGTGCCTGTGTTGCTGGAAAAGATTTCAGTCAAAGGAAGTCCTCAAGGAAAAATACAAGAGGATGCATTTTGGTAGCAAGAAATTATTGCTCCTTCCTGTTTTTCCCCTATTTCCCGCATTGCAAGTAAGTTCTTTTCATGATTTAATTTATGAGAAATCATCTTGGGTAGATCCTATACTATTATTACTCACTCTCTTTTTAACTACAATTCACCACCCTTCAAAAAAAAAAAAAAAAAAGAATGCAAAGGAAGTTTTAAAATTTATTTCAAAAATATAATCCAAGTATAAAACTTTTCAAATTGGTGTGATAGTTTCCTATCGTTGGGCTAACTCCGTATATTTACTTCTTAGGAATAAGAAGGGTCTTGATTTACATTAGTTAACAGTGTATTTTGTTTTATCAAGTTGTTTATTTTCCAGTTTTTTATTCGAAACAAAACTTTCCATATATAAATTATGTCTATTATCAGAATCCAGTCCTTAATCTTCCATTAAACACTTACACCATGTTCAACGGTTACCTCAAAATAGCATCTACCCACGTGAAAAAATTGGACTTCAATTAGATTATCAGTCTACTTTTTCAAGGGAATGGAGCGCACTAAATCATTGAACACCAAGGGCGTGTTTGGTAATCATTTGGCTCCAGAAAATAATTTTTGATCAAAAATGATTTTCCCGATTCCGCTCCATGGGAACAATTTTGAATAAAAGAACACGTTTAGTAATTTGTCTAAATTTCTGCTTTCGGAATAGAAATGCGTTTAGTAAAATTCTTAAATTTTTTGTTTCTTTTAATTTTTTAATACTTTTATTATATTTTTCTTTTTTTGTTCTCTTTTTTCTTTTTCTCTTCTTCCTCCTTCTTTGTAGCCATTGGCTTGGCGAGGCCGAGTCTTGCGGTGGTGGGCGAGGCTCGGGCCGATGAGCCTCGCCGGCCATGGCGAGGTCGCCAGCCATAGTCAAGGCCGACGACCGGCAAAAGGGAAGAAGAAGAAAGAGGAAGAGAAGAGAAAAAAATAGGAGAACAAAAAAATAGACTGATTTTAGGAATTGTTATCGGGAACAAGATGTAAATTTTTTTTCTTGATTCTATTCCAAATCTACTTACGAAAGAAAAATTTAACAAGCATATTTCGTTCTTTTTTTTTTCGGAGAATAAAAGAATAGAATTAGACATTATTTGAAGTAAAAATAAGCTGTTGGACGTGACGACATGAATAATGTCGTAATCTTCTCTTGTTTCCTTTTCATTGGGAATCTTTTCGAGCCGAATGGTTTTACGGTAAATAATTTGCTTTCGCATGCATACTTTTAAGCGGATGTCCATACTATGAACTCGGAGTGTGCAAAATACCCAGGAACCGCCCGGACTGCCCGGAATCGGACCGGAACTGCTCGGAACTGGCGGTTCTTGAGGGAATTGGTCCGGTTCCTAGTTCCATGGGCGGATCCGCCCACCTGCACCGGTTTGGAACCTTTTTAATATTAAAAAAATTACTAAAAAAATCCTAGATTAGATCTCATCTCCTCACTTCCCTCGTCTTCGGTTCTCTCTCTCTTTGTCTCTTCCTTGGTTTCTTCTAATCCTATCACCATTTCGACTCCTTCCTGAGCGTCGACGCCACCGCCGTTGCTCCTCCGCCACTGCTGTTCGCCCCCTCGCATCGGCCGCCACCCGCCACAGCCGCGGAAGATTGTTTTGCAACCATCCTATGTTGAAAACTTGACCATAGATCTGCTCCCCTCCTTCCCAACTCATATACCCGACCGTTCTATATTGAAAACCAAAATTGTTTCGCGTCAATATTGGTTCCATGGATCTAGGAACCGGACCAGACTCCAGTTTCCGAGTGGATCCATGCAATAAACAAGTGGATCCCGGTTTCAATTTTTCGGAACTGGTCCTTAGCGGGCGGTTCCTAATTTTAGGTTAGGAATCGCCCGTCCAAACCATACACACCCCTACTATGAACTATCAAGAAAAGCGAAGTCCCTGCCATTTGTCAAAAAACAACCAAATGTATTGATGGTCCAAGCTTTTTTTTCTTTTTTCAATCATAAAAGGACACTCGAGGAAATAGACAGACAGATTTGACTGAATTCTTTTCTAGGAAAACAGGCACACTAAAGCAATAGCAGGTCCTCTTCTGAGGTTGCTTTTCAATCATCTGGCATGATCGCACTTCTGAGATTTCCTTTCAATAAAGCAGAGATGGCTTTCTTTGACCAAAATCTTTTCCAACGCAGGCACGCGATAGCAGTGGCGGGTCCTCTTCTAAGATTTCTTTTCAATAAAGTAGAAAAAGCGGAGACGGCTTCCTTTGACCGAAATCTTTTCCAACACAGGCATGCGGTAGCAGTGGCGGGTCCTCTTTTGAGATTTCTTTTCAATAAAGCATATTTCTTTTCGATCATCTGACATGATCCAAAGTAGAAATGGCGCGACGATAAGCTACGTGTTGTTAAGCTGCGCGTGATAAAATTTCGTTTCTTAATTTCTCTATTTTTTATTCGATTTGGGCAATCCGTTTTTAAACTGTCGAACGCAATCGATTTTACATTTCCGAAATAGATTTCATTCCGAAATTGTTTTAGAGGAGAAATCATTTAGAAATTGTCAAACTTACCGGTTTAAAATAGAAATATAAATTATTTCTTCTTTTTTCCATCCTTCTTCGTTCAGTAGAGACGTCGACTCCTTCTCTCCTCACTACCCTTGCTTTTCTATTTGGGCATTCCTTCTCCTCACCTTAACCAAAAACCCTAGCGACTCCGAGGCTGTTCATCCTCGCCGTCGACTCCAACACCGTCGCCGTCCTCTTGCCGGTCAGATCGTCGCTCATCTTGCTGTCGCGCGCCCTCAGACCAGCCAATTTGCTCCAGTTGTCTCGTTGGACCCGCCTCCTCCGTCCGCATCCCCTTCCGCAACTCTAGTCGCCGTCGCCCATCTCTAGTCACTGTCGCCCAATTCCAATCGCCGTCGACGTCGCCCATCTCCATCGCCCATCTTCATCCGCATCCCCTTCTGCGCTCGATTCCGCAACTCCAGTCGCCGTCGCCCAACTCCAGTCGCCATCGCCCCTTTCTACTCTCGATTCCTCACGAGGTTCGATCAATCCTTCCATTTTCGCCTCTTTCTTGGTTTGTTTTGTGCTTGTGCTCTGCAAATGAATGGTTGATGTTTGTGCGGCGAGTTCCTACATGGATTTCGTCTGGGCTGCTTTGATTCTCGGTGGGGTGGGGAATGCGAGAGCGATTGCGAATGGTTGGTGTTTGTGCTGTGAGTTCTTAGATAGATTTTGTCTAGGCTGCTCTGTTTCTTAGTGGGGGTGGGGAATAGAGATAAGAAGGACTTGTGCTAAGCCATTAAGAATTGTACAACTGAGTTCAACAGATAAGAAGGACCCCTGGGATCCAATCTTATAGGGCTGTGTCAATCTTCGAGGATTGATTAGCTGCATACATAGAAATGTGAGAATAATGGCGTATGTTTTCCACAAAATAAAATTACTGCCGATTGGCAAAAGGGCTTCATTTCGGTCTTGGGGATGGTGGAGATAATTCCTTTCTTAAATATCATATGGTTAGCTTTGAGTGGTTGAATGCACGTTCATCTCATTAGTAAGAAGATCTCACTTACTTATCAAGAAAAGAGACGATTGATTAGCTTCACAGTCAGCTAAGTCGAAGCACAAAAATTAATTTACGAACTGTTTTTTCGGGTTCGAAAGAATCTCTTGGGGTGGTGTTGTATGGTGTAAGTGGGATTGTTATGATTGCATTGCTTTCGTCATGATTTGCTTGCGATGCTATTCAACGATTATCTGTTTTGGGTTGGTGCTCTATGGTTGTGGGTTGATGGTTTTGAGTTGGGATTTGTAGATCTTGGGCAATAAAATGGAGATCCGATGGAGATCCGATGTACTTGGCTGAATCTATGTAGGATGAGCTTGCAAACGTTTAGTTGACCGAGCAGAGAAACCAAATAAATACGCTTAGGAAAATCATTGCCAATAAAATGGCAAAGGATAATAATATGCCAGAAATTCCATGAAATTGTATTTTCAATTTTTGTAATATATTAGTATTATTTTGATTATTATTTTGTATTTGAGGATTTCCTATATGTTGTTATCTATTCAACTTTTATTCTTAGAAATAGAAATTTTATTTTATTATCAAATAGATTTATATTTTAGAAATAGAAATTTTGAGTTGTTATCAAACAGTTTTTTCTTTCAAGTAAATTTATTTGGAGAATAAAAATTGAGAAATTGATTTACGATCGAAATTAATTTTATTTCGTAAATTTTATTATACGCGCAGCTTAAATCTCTCTGCTTCTTTCTAGGTAAGTGATGCTTTGGATTCTCTTGTGCATTGAAATTCCCCACACACCAAGGCAGCGACCATGAGCACGTGGTTACTGCTCCTAGTCATGAATTATCAATACTTTTTTTAGCTCGAAAAGGTTGAATGATCGGTGCGATTTCCTTCGACCGAAATCTTTTCCAGCAACGCAGGCACGCTATAGCAGTGGCGGGTCCTCTTCTGAGATTTCTTTTCGATAAAGCAGATTTCTTTTCGACCATCTGACACGATCCAAAGCAGAGATGGCCGAGTTGCCCACGTGACGATAAGCTACGTGTCGTCAAATCTCTCTTTGCTTCTTTCTAGGTAAGCGATGCCTTGGATTCTCTTGTGCATTGAAATTCCCCCACACCAAGGCAGCGACCATGAGCACGTGGTTACTGTTCCTGGTCATGAATTATCAATACTTTTTTAGCTCGAAAAGGTTGAATGATTGGTGGTTGGTTCAATTAGATAAATCAGATCAAGAAGTTCCAAATGTTATCTATTTATACCAGAGTTAATATTACGAAATTTCTTTTATATATTTATGATAAATATATCGCAAATTAATTTTTTATTATTAAAATCTTTAAATTAATATATCTGTGATAAATTTATCCTTAATTAATTTTCGTTAAGTTGAATTAATATCATAAAAAATTATAAGCTGATACACTCATGACAAATCAATGATGGTGATCAAAAAATAAATTTGAAAAATTTATCACAAAGGTACTATTGAAATTTTTTGTGATATTAATCATTTTCTTTTGGTAAAGTTTGTGATATTAATCATTTATACTAATATAAAGCCAAAAACTAAAATTTGGTAGCCTCCTTTGAAATATCCTTTACACTTATGACAGATAATTCTCTTTAATGAGCCAGATGATTTAAACTGTGATTTAAGTTTTAACGGGCGAAGAAGGAGAGGATGAGTCTTTTTTTTGCCCCCCACAACTTGCACCAATATCATTGATGATGGACGGAAGAAATAGAAGTGTTTATACATACACCTCACCATTCACATAAACATAAACCTTACCATTTTTTTATTTTTTTTGGTCAGACATAAACCTCACCATTCACAGGCTCAAAGGTGAGCAAACCTATTTTGCTCCTTCCTGTTTTGCCCCTTGTTTTCCTGTACTACAAGGAAAGTTCTTTTCATAATTAAATTTACTGGAAATCGTCCTGTCCATCCTATACTATTATTATCATATTCACTTTATTTCTAAGTACAATTGATCACCCTTTAAAAGAAAAAAGATAAGTGACAAGAAATTTTAAAACTTAATACGAAAATATAATTAAGTCATAAAACTTGTTAAATTGGTACAAAAATATCTCATTATCGGGCTAAGTCTTGTATGTTCATTTCTTAGGAATAAGAAGCATATTGATTTTGTGTTAGTTAACAGTATATTTTGTTTGATCAAGTTGTTTATCTTCCAGGTTTTATATTAAACGGAACTTTCCATATATAGATTAGGTATACCGTATATATACAAAATAGCACATACCCACGTGAAAAAAAAAAAAATAGATTTCAAACAGCCCACTAATTCGATGCCCTAGTTAGAGTCCAGGGACCAAGTGGGATTCCCACCCCTATCAGGTTCTTCTTGGAGTGCTACTTAGCCTTTTAAGAATTTGCTCAGGTCCATAATTTGATCATCAGTCTGCTTTTTTAATGGAGCGCACTAAACTGTTGGGCATCAAATTGCGGGACAACAGGACATCAATAACTTTTTAATCTTCTCTTGTTCCTTTTCATTGGGAATCTTGACAGTCTGCATTCACAGGCATATCTTTAAGCGGATGTCCATATTATGAACCGTCAAGAACGGAAAAGTCCCATTTGTCAAAAAACAAGCAAATGAAATGATGGCCCAAGCTTTTTTAAGTTTTCAATCATAGAAGGACAGTGGAAGAAATAGACAGACAGATTTGACAGGACCCGTAGAAAGATTATCCCATTGCTTATTACTACGAAATCATATTATGTGAATTACATTTCTGACATGCCCATCTCTACTTTGGATCATAGCAATTAGGGGTGTGCATGGTCCGGGCGGGCGGTTCCCGACCTAGAACCGGAACCGCCCGCTAAGGACCGGTTCAAAAATTGGAAGGATCCACCGTTTGTTGCATGGATCCACCGGGAACCGGACCGCCGGTCCGGTCCGGTTCCCGGGTGGATCCATGGAACCGATCTTGACGCGAAAAATTTTAGTTTTCAACGTAAAACGGTCGCAAAACAATTTTGGTTTCTCGGACCACCGGTCCGGTCCGGTTCCCAAGTTTTGAGCTCTAAAATTCCAAGTTCCAATCTCCAAAAACTAAAACAATAATTAATAGACGAATGCTCAACATTAAATAACAATCAACTACACGTGAATGAGGAAGAGGAGGAGGAGCGGTGGCGGCGGAGGAGGAGCGGCGGTGACGGCGTGGATGCTCGGGGAGGAATTGAAGATGAAGAGAAGAGATTGAGGAAGAAACAGAGAGAGAATCAAAGCGAGGAAGAAACCGGAAGAGATGAGACACGAATTAGGGCTTTGCGAATTAGGGCTTCGTCACTTTCATTTAGTATTTTTTTTTTTATATTATAAATAGGTACCGGTCCGGTGCGGGTGGGCGGGCGGGCGGTTCCGCCCATGGAATCGGGAACCGGACCAGTACCCACCGGTTCTCAACAATTGGAACCGGGAACCGGACCGGTTCCCTCAAGAACCGTCGGTTCCGGGCGGTTCCGGTCCGGTTCCGGGCGGTCCGGGCGGTTCCCGGGTATTTTGCACACCCCTAATAGCAATAGCCGCCTCCTCTTTGCACATCTTTTGAGCCTAGTGATGCACCTGCCACATCTTCATGGTATCTTTTTTTTTTTTGGTCGAAAAAGGAAATATTTTTATAACATTAATGATGATTTACACCATTTGCCATAAGGTCAGTAGAGATAATATCCAAAAGGGGGAATAGAAAAGGGCCAATTCGGAGGGAGGCTTCCAGCTTTGTGGGTTTTGGCAGCCCAGTTGGCGGCTTCATTCACTTCTCAACGGCAATGTACTACACACAGATTAGGAAACCCTTGGAGCAGCGACGTAGCCTCTGCAATCAGTGCTTGTATCTCCCATGGCATTAAGTGAGGGTTTTTCACAGCATCTACTAAGATCTTGCAGTCCGATTCCAAGGTAAGAGATCGATCCGCTTGTCCTTTTTGCAACAATTCTTGAAGGGTGAGATTTAAAGCTTGAGTTTCCGTCTGCAGCACCGAAGAGGCCGCAACATGCCTTGTAAATCCAGCAACGATTTGACCAGTATGATCTCAAGTAATCGAGGCCACAAAGCCTTCGTGAGACGCTGGGATAAATGCTCCATCAATGTTGATCTTCAAAGTTCCAGGAGCCAGAGTTCGCCACACCCGATCTGATTCAGAGGATTGGATTCGAGATTCCGGTCGCACTTCATATAGGCGACGATCTACAAGGGCGTTCGCAAGAGCCGTTTGAACCACCTGTAATGGATCTAGGCGAACCGTGCAAAAGACGAAGTTATTCCTCGCTTTCCAGATCTGCCACAGTATATGCTCGAGTGTTGCCAAATCAGGTAAGACAGTTCTCTGTGCTAATAGATCTATTAACCAGTCATCAATACGATGGATATTATGTTCCTCTGGTGTGATGTTAATCTGTTGGAGAGACCATACCATCCGCGTCCATGGATAGAGTAGGAATAAGTGCTCTATTGACTCTGGGTTGTGTGTTTGACATAACTGACATGTAGAATCCAGAATAATATGTTTGTGATTAAGGTTCTCACGAGTAGCAAGGGCATTGTGGCATAGAGACCACATAAAAATCCGAATCTTTGGGGATGTCTACATTTTCTAGATCTTGCGCCAAAGTTGTGGAGGGGTCTAGTAGGAGGATGATCCGCTGCTTTGTACATTGCTGTGTGCTTTAGGTATAAGGTTGTTATAACAATTCTTTACTGTATATGCTCCATTTAGAGTTCCTTTCCAAAAGATTTGATCAGCTGTGCATTGGGTACAAAGCTGTATAGCTAGGATCTCTTTCACTGTCTGGTCGTCGAAAGAATTAGACAGCATAGGTTCATTCCAAATAGACTGACCTGGTAGGATAAAAACTGCAACCTTCTTTGGTTCACCTCGGGGCGTAGGGCCACTGATGGTTTCGCTTGAAAGCCATCTATCTTTGCGGATTGAGATTCGTTGGCCATCTCCAACAGCCCATTGAATATTATCTTGTATTGAGTCTCTGCCTGTTAGAAGACTTTGCCAGCCGCAAGATGGTCTTGTGCCTTTATCAGCATGCCAGAAATCCCTAGAATGATAGTAAAGACCTTTAAATAGTGTAGCCCATAGGGAATTCGGGTTATGAACTAGACGCCATGCCTGCTTTCCAAGTAATGCTCTATTGAAAGTGATGAGGTCACGAACACCCATTCCGCCAGTGTCCTTTCTAGTTGTAAGGTGATCCCATTGCTTCCAATATATACCTGTTCTACTGTTATTGTCACTTTGCCACCAGAATTTGGCAATTTTCTACTGAATAGATTTACACAGAGAAACAAGGATCTTAAAAATAGACATCGCATATTGTGGGATTGCTTGGATGACGGTTTTAATTAAAATTTCCTTACCACCTTTCAAAATGAATTTCTCCTTCCAGCCTTCTAGTTTTGAATTGGCTCGAGCTAATATCCAAGTGAATATGTCCTTTTTTGATCTTCCCCAATCTGATGGTATGCCTAGGTATTTACCAGATTAGTAATCACAGGATCTCGGAGTTCTCGGGCCAAATTTTCCTGTAGCCGGGTAGGACACGCCTTGTTGAAGAGAATACCAGATTTGTTCCTGTTAACAGTCTGGTCGATCGCTAAGCAGTATTGGTTGAGCAGATTTGCTAGGTTCTAACATTCTTGTAGTTTGCCGTCTATGAAAAAAATAGCGTCATCAGCAAATAATAGGTGGGAGAGGGTTGGACACCACCTATTTAATTTTATGCCTTTAAGATTTCCCATTTGCATTGCTTGCTGGATAAGTATGGACAGTACATTCGCCATCAGGATGAATAGATATGGGGATAAGGGGTCGCCTTGTCTGAGTCCTTTAGTCGAATGAAAATATGGAAGGTTATCTCTATTAAAGCTGACACTGAGAGAAGGAGTAGTAACGCACTGCATGACCAAACGAACCCAAACCGAGTTGAAACCCAATCTAAGCATATGATCCTGTAAAAAATCTCATTCAACCTAATCGTAGGCCTTCAGCATATCTAACTTTAGGACTGCCTGAAAGTTTTTCTTTTTTTCCCTGATCCTAAGCTGATGAAGGACCTCTTGCACAACTAATATGTTATCTTGAATTTGGCGACCACTAACAAAAGCAGATTGTTCTAAGGAAATCAACTCCGGTAACCAAGGTTTGAGACAGTTAGCTAATACATTTGAAATGATCTTGTACACATAGTTGCAAAGGCTGATTGGATGGTATTGGTCGAGTCGTTCCGGGTTGGGTACTTTGGGAATCAAAGTTATAGTTGTCTGGTTGAGTTCAAGTTGTAATACGCCAGTGTAGAAAAATTCTTGAACCAAGCTGAGTAGATCATCCTTGAGAATGTCCCAATGGTGCTGGTAGAAGAGGCCATTAAGTCCATCCGGCCCTGGCGCTTTAGTCACTCCCAACTGAAAGGCTGCTTGTTTGATTTCCTCTTGAGTGACAGTTTGTATTAGCGTATCATTCATTTGCTTCGTAACCATCCGAGGGCATTGCAACAAAATAGGCCCGTAATCACGATGCCCCATTGAGGTATACAAATTAGTAAAATGATTGAAGGTCATGTCCTTTAGTTGTTGCTGATTGCGAACCCAAGTCTGATCTGCATCCTGTAGCATACTTATCCGGTCTCTCTATCTTCGTTGAATAGTAGAGGCATGAAAGAATTTGGTGTTCTTATCACCCCATCTTAACCAGTTAATGTGGGATTGCAGTGCCCAATACTGCTCTTCCTGTTGCCAAAGTCGCTGGATTTCCATCTATAGTCGAGTCATCTTTGCATTGTCGTGATGGTTGTGCTGTTGATTAATAATATTCTGGAGTTGTTGTTTCAAACAACTGATCTGTTGATTACCATTTGCAAATTTGTGTTTACTCCATATAGCAAGGGCACCTGAAACCGTCTTGATTTTCTCTATAAATGTAGGGTTGGACCTTATATTGGAGTGCTAGGAATCAACTATCACCTGACAACATTCTTGCTCACTAAACCAGAAAGCTTCAAAGGTAAATCTTCTTCTCCATTTGATACTTTTGGCGTTAGTTGTAAGCACTAGTGGGCTGTGATCCGAACCTAGGGCAGGTAATGCAAACACCTCAATTGCTGGAAAAGTAAGATGCCATTTCGTTGTATAGAGAGCACGGTCCAGTTTTTCCTTAATTAACTCCTCTCCCTCTCTATTGTTAATCCAAGTATATGTGCAACCTTTACTTGTAACCTCCATAAATGAACAAGAATCGATAAAAGCATGAAAAGAATGCAGACGATATTGATCTGGAAGGCGCTTACCCGTTTTCTCCCAATGGTAAAGGACTTCATTGAAATCTTCGACACACACCCAAGGTAAAGTATTATAGTTGCTAATATGTCGTAGCTCATCCCATATGTGTTGTCGTTGATTGTGAAGTGATGGGGCGTGAACACAAGTGAGACGCATTGTCCGCCTAGTTTCCTTATCCCTACAGATCACATCTAGGTAGTATGGTGATTGATTGTCAATGGATATGGATACTCTGTCATTCCAAAACACTGCCAGACCTCCTGCTGTCCTATAGGCTCTTCAAGTAAACAGTTTGAAAATTTTAAGCTCTTTTGGATTCTTGTCACCACTGAACTCTTATTCTTCGTTTCCATAAAAAAAACTAGCTGGGGCTTTTCATGGGCCATAAGGGCCCTTAGAGCTTGAACTGTCAGGGGATTGCCCAAACCTCAACAGTTCCAGCTAATGAGCTTCATTTGTCTTGGGGTGGCTTATTCGAGCAAGCCACCACAGCCCATCTGTTTGGTTCTTCAGCCAAAACAATGGGAGTATCCATCAGATGCGAATCATCAAAGTCCTCCAGTCCATGAGGTTTCAGCTCATAAGGATTATATCGTTTTACTTTCTTTGTAGGACTTGCTTTGGGGATTGACCGTGTACTTTTTATTTTCTTCTGTTTGGAATCACCGACTGTTCGTGGAGACTGATCTTGGATGTATGTTAATATAGGGGCAGCATCCAAAATTGGTAAGATGCCTTTTGAAAGGCCTGACTGCTGTCGCCATTGAAGTGGTTCAGCTAAGGTAAGAATAGGTTTATCTGGAGGAGGTTCAGCAGGTGCCTTTCCCTTATCCTTTCTGACCTGATCCACTTACATAAGGAGGTTCGATGGCGGAGGAGTTTCTGGTATGATTTCTTCAATATCTTCTCGGTCGCTATTCTTCTCATAAAAAGCTATCCCAAAGGGGTTGTGCTCCTTAACGTCAGCACGGAGCCACTGGCCATAATATCAATTTTCTCTACTGTCCATTTTTTCTTCATCGTAAGGAAAACTTTTGCAGTGCATAGCATAATGACCAAGGATTCCACATGAATAGCAGAAATGGGATAGCTTTTCATAGCAGAAATCTAACCATATATTTTTTCCTTGTACTTGAATCAGTTGGCCTGGTTTTAGAGGGTCTTGAAGGTTGAGTTCTACTCGTGCTCGCCTTGCTCTGTAGGTACCATCTCTATTTTCTAATTTAACTTCTAGCACTTTTCCCACATGTTTCATTGCTCTATTGATCATATCCTCAGTGTATCTCTCTAAAGGTAGTCCAAATATCTGAACCCAGAAGGCACATGTTGTAAAGTTGTAGCAATGGAGGGGTGTGTTCGGTAGCCAAGGCTTGAGGATTACTAGATGCTGTTGGAACAGCCAGGGTCCATTTTCCAAAACTCTCAGCTTATCAGCTTCCTTAGTGAATTTAGCAACGTATAATCCTAGTTCAGGGTGAGAAATTTCAACATTTTCCGTGCACCAAGCACGGTTCATAGTATTTTGGAAAGCCTGTAAGTTGACCGAGGGGTTCGACAGGATTTTACATACCAACATAAGTTTGCATTCTTCTAACTCCTCTGTTGGGGCAGCCTCATCGCAGACTTCAACTTGCTGTTCAGGCCAAAGGCGACCCAACCTCTGGCATAGAGCTGCTAGGCGAGCGTCTTTGTTCGAGTTGGGGTGTTCCATTTACAGCACGACAGATCAGGGCAGCATCAGCAAGGAGAACAGGGATTAAAGAAGAAGACCATAAAGAAAACCATAGCTTGGAGATGAAAGACTGACGGAAAAACTCAATCCGCCAAACAAACCATCAAACAAGGCATCGAGATTAGTCAAGAAAAGGAGTGTTGGGAACAGGGCAATTGATGCATGCAACAACAAAGGGTTGGGATACGGAATAAACCCATAGACGAAGCACCTCTAATGCTCTGGGGTAGCCAATGAAAAAGAGAGGATAGAAATTGATAGGAAAGGAAGGAGGATTACGGATGAGGATCGGAAGCCAAATTCAGCTTGCGATGAGGTTAAAGCTGAGGTGAAAAGATGAAATTGGGTAGAACTTTTGGGGATTTGGCATAACGGATGGATGATCCATCGAGCGCAAGGAAGCCGAGAACCTGGTAAAGGGGAGGATGAAGGAAGAGAGACAAAGGAGTTCGAGGTTTAGGGTTCGTGGATTGAAACTACCATGGCGGTAGAAAGAGCTCTGCAAAACGAGAGCGAGAGGAAAAAGGTCGAAAAAATAAATTTTGTGCACTCAGGCTGACTCATTGCCATCTTCATGGTATCTTGAGGCGACAAATGTTAGCTACGGTCACCGATTGAGGGGCCACATAGAAGATCCAAAAAAGGCTTCTTTTGACCTTAATTGAAGACCGTTGTGGTCATGTATTGCGAGCTCCTGAGGACATCCTTTAACTAGTTTGTAAGGAGACGGTCTCAACAATAATATTGTTCCGGCCATATGTTTTAGATTGTGAGTATAATATACATCTCACTGTGCTTTGTCAATAGCTTAAATATTAGCTACTCCTTCCTTTATATAGAAAGGCCAGCAAGATGATGAAATCTAGGTCGCTTACACGTGTTCATTTGAACCCATGAGATACAAGTAGGAAAATCACAAAAACTATCTTGAAGTTGATACTTACATAGGAAAAACCTTCATCGCTTTACTTCCAAGTTCTCTAATTGCTCATGACTTCACTTCTCCTCAAGAAATATTGGGCCTACATCTAATCTGCCGCTAATTCAGCATTACTTGTCCCCAAAAATATTTAAAAAATAACATGTTAGATTTTCCATAAGTCAAACTATATAGAGTTAATGCAAGTAATTAATTGCATTTTCGACAAGGTCATATCTTCCACACAGGCAGCGCATAGATTTATGCACAATCAAACCATAAAGTAAAGTATACCATGGTTTGGTGGCAAAACCTACTCTAGGAAGATTTCAAATTGAAATAGAAAGTATATAGAACAAATGAAAGATCTTATTGCATTTTTTTAAAATTTGTGTTCCTACTATAATACCGGAGGTTATACATATAACCTTGTAATTGATTTTTTTTTTTTATATCACAAAAAACTGTTATTTTGCAATTTTGAAAAAAAAAGGCATTCCAAAGGTCACTTGCACATTCGTTCAATTATAAGCCACAAAGTGCTTTTGAAAATTAGATTCTCGAGTCTTCTTTTTTTATTTAGAAATTCAATAATGGATAATCAAACATGAATGAATTGTTCATGCAAGACATTACCTTTGTGTCGGCACTTTGGCAATGAAAGAAAAACAAATCAATATAATCCTTGATGTAAAAAGTGCACGTAGACAAAGGATTCTTGGTCATTGTTCTGCGTAATCTAATGCATGATATGAGGATGGAAATTGAAGGCAAAGGGATGGGCCTTCATATCCTATCAACAAAAGGCATCTTTATTTTCTCTCCTTGTAATGGATTTATTCTTATGTCTTGTTCTTAGAAATGTTCTTTACATGATTAGTTCTAGCTATCCAAGGGCCTTTACCCTTGGCATAACATAGAATGTGTGCTAGATATATTTATGTAAATTGGAGGCAAAATCATAAAGGCATTGCCGGACCCAACAAAAGTGCTTTTGGAGGTGCTCCCAAGCAACAACATTACCACTATATACATGCCAAGGGATGAGAAGAATTCAAGAAAAGATGTAACTTTCTGCTAGTTGAAGTGGAGAGTATTGCACATGAGTTCTAAAGAAATTACAGGAAAACAAGGTCGAATTATTGCCATGTGGATTTGAATGGAAAAGAAGGGCGTGAAGTGAAGCACAAACAAGATAAGATGGTGGTTAACAGGGAAAAAGCAAACTTGCTCTTGTAGATCGGGGGCGTATCCGGTATCCCATGTCCTCATCCAATTTGCCCATATATTACAAGCGAGAGGAACCTGAAAAGTATTTATCTAACTGGCACAACGTGTACAAATAAACAGATTCGGTCACCATTCACACGTTCTAAATGGTGAGGTTTCTGTGCATTTGTTATCCATAAATATCTTTTTAACTTTCCTGATTTTATGTCTCGAGTATCTACTTTTTGCTGGACTGATGCCATGGCCGAAGAGCAATTTATCCCTCCAGTCATCCCACCACAGTTTTAACGATTATGCTAGAAAGACCAAAGATAGAGAGAACAAAACAGTTAGCATGACGCCGTGGTAGTGGGTCTTGCGCTAGCGTCATCGGGGTTTACGACGCGGCTATCGGCTGCAAGCTGGTTTCTCCTGTCCTTACAAAAAAAAAAAAAAAAAAAAAAAAGAAACAGCACGAGCCAAAGACTTCCGCGAAGATGTCCAGATCAAGTTTACTGGGGGGGGTCGTAGGTTATGCAAGCAAACTGGTTAGAATATCAGGACATACCTGATGAAAGAGAATAATGAAGGACAAGTGTAGGAAGTAAGTCAGCGGAAGAAACGACTAACCTCTTTAATGCGTGTGAACAATTTACTTTGGAATGAACATTGAATCATGAGCGAACGACGAACGGTATGACTTCACGATGGTCCGAATGCAATCATGAGGAAACATCCAATTTCCACAACGTTAATGCCAATTGTCTTCTCAAAGCAGTAATAGAATACATTTTATTCTTTCACGGAAAGAGGAGAAAAAGAGAGAACAGTTTCTTTCTTAACGTTCTTTTTGCCAACTGACTCAGAGGTTATCTCCACAAGTTATTTATATGACTTCCTTCATACATTTTCAAAAGGCGTCTCTCCATCATAACATATCAAGACGAAATGGTGTGTCTTAATTGCATCCCATCATGTATATACCAATAAAGTATAACAGACAAGGAAGCATGATATTAATTTCCTTTCTACATACTTGGATTATATATGATTTGTTCTAATTTTGAGTTGACGGAGCGAGGGCAAGGCTAGTGAAAAGGGAAAACGAAGAACAAAAAGAGAAAGCATCATTGGGCTGGCTATGGTATTTATACAAATCCAAACTCTGATGTCACAATCCTAATCATAACATTTAGTATCGGAGAAATGTTACCGACTACGTTACATATGTTTGCCTACTAAATATCAATATTAGTAATGGTTTTTATGCATTTAGTTGTTGTTTATATGCATTGTGTTAATGCCCGTCATCCGTGTACGATCCATTAGTTGTTTTATGTGATGAAGCTATTATGCAATCGCTTGTCCTTGCAACAGCTTGGAACGACAAGCCAACAAGTGATATCAACTCCGGGGGCAGAATCATCTTGTTGCTCCATGCGAGAGGGAAGAGAAGGACAGTAGATATTTGCCTTTTGTTGCGTAGGCAAAAAGACTCCCATGGTACTTCCGCTTCCGTTACGTAAAATTGGTTATTGTGAAACCAATGGTAGGTGCATAACAAGAACAGCTGCAATAAAGAAATTTTTAAAAAAATGTCAGATTAAAGAATACACTGAACTATTGAAGAATGGCCAACGCCAGGAGATCAAGAATTATACTTGTCATTCAATTGTGTAATGGTGAATTCATGTGAAGCAGATAATATTTTACCAATTGTAATACTCTACAGAGTAATGATCCTAGATACAACAGCAAGAATGCTGTATACATTTTTCGTAGGTAATTTTGAAGCGTTGATCTCTTTTGATGCCTTGACATTGCTCCTCAAGGCATTGAGCTTTCTTATACATGCTTTGAACTCAGAACTTTCTGATTTCAAATTTTCTATCTGTCTCTCTCGCAGCCTCTTAATAACATCCTTGGCATGTCCTGGAATTTCATTGTCAATCCACTTGAAGAAGCCACAATTATGCAATTGTTTCGTTAAAATCACAATAAGGTAGGACATGCATTCACGTCCAAACGAAGAAAGTGTGATTTGATTGAAGAAAATAAAAAGCGCATGTAGGCTCTCTTTCGCTTTTGATATAAGTCAATCATAGCAAGGTTCTGTTCTTTTCTCGGTGACTTCCAAGAACGTAAAAACAATTACAATGGAGTTCAATCCGAAATAATTAAAAGCTCTAATTCAACAGTAATCATCGTATAGACGTGACTATAAGCTCTGCGTTTTTTGAAAAATCAGTAATGAAGTAATGTGAAGAGCACAACAACAGAGATAACCGAGAAACAAGAGAGAATGTAGTTTTACTATGTTGTCATGGCGCAGAGAAGATTATAGTACATACCCTATAACGGAGGCGTCCATAGAATCTTTGACCCGAGTTGTCTTCATTTCGCTTAGTCCTCAGAGGAGCTTTCTAGAGACTATAGAAGAGAGTTTGATGATTCTGAGATCGAGATTATTTGGTCATTGATTCTAAACTTTGTGGCTGAAGGAAACCGATGCAAGCCCCACAATTGGGGAACGGACAAGCGATTAGACAGGTGAGAGACGAGAAAGTGGTTTAGAGGGTCGTTTGTAGTTTCTTGAGTTCAGGCTTTTCAAGATTTTTTTGGGCAAGTTCAGGTTTTCCAAGTTACCAATCCTCGTAAGGAACTTTTGGGCGGAAATGATATCACTTCATTTAAAATACTTCAACTCAATATCGTTGTATTAGCATTTTAACGGAAGTCCCAACGGTTATGATCGTACAAATGAAGGTACTTGAAATACTTGATTGCTTAAAATCAAACTTAGTGGATCAAAATTTATAAATGACAACACATAGAGGATCGAAACTATGTTTAATTTTTCTTTTAGGTAGGTCTTTGCCAATAATGGGTATATGATTCCCATACTAGAAAGGTAACCTAACACTTATTAAAAATATATATATATATTCATTATGAGAAGATTATTTTCGTGTTCATAAGTTTCTCTAAATTATTTAATAGTTCCCAAACCATTTTCTGATCACCTGGCAATTAGAATGAGCACCAAACATTTTAAATATATAATCCAAATATGAATTCTCATCCCAGGATCTATTTATTGAGATGCCTCTTGTGACCAAATCATTACATTAGCATGACATCACCGAATTTTACTTCATTCATGACATCAAAATCTAGTATTTACAAAGACGGGATGTGCAGTCAATCCAAAATCAGTAACTAGGAAGAGTCATCTGCATGTTAGCAAATGAGGTTCTTCGTCTTTATATGGAGTAGACATAATGGTTTACTAACATTAAAAGTTTTCGCATAGTCAATGAAAACCATTCTATATCATGTGCCAATCACATGAGAAAATTAGTCTTAGCTTGAGGTAGTGTGCAACCATTACACTCATTCTTTTTCTTTTTGAAGGTATTGTTTAGTTCTCAAATCTGAATTTCATTTATCTTTCATATGTTTATTTCTCATCTATCATAACAAGTTTGTCATTTTTTTCTTATTTTATGTATAGCATGCATATTATAACTCAATTTTCAAGAGTAAAGGAAAAATTGTCGCTGTTGGTAATCAATTCTCTTCTATGATATATTGTTGATAATACATAATAGAAGAAATTAAAGGGTCAGATTTCTTGTCTATGAAAACATGTGGCGCCTAATTAATTAAAGCGACAGGAAACATAAATGAAAGTGGCATGTTTTTATTAAATGTCCATCTTCTTAAGATAATTTATTGCGTACAAAAGGAGAAGTAAATTTGAAATCAAATTGGCATTTGTTATTACACCTACTACTATTCACAACAATTACGGTTTTACGGTCTAGCAAGTGATATAGCATGTGATATCCAGAGAGTTATTTAAAAAAAAAAAAAGCATATAGAGAGATTAACACTCATATTTGCTGACAAAGGATATCCAATACAAACACGAAAATAATCCATAGGGTCGGATAACATCCCTATCAAGACGATACATATACATATATTGTGTGTATATCCATTTTTGGCACAGAGCTAGTTAAAATAATACTTAGGTACTAAAGTTATATGCGAAATATAGCTTCATAACAGTACAAATTTCGTATGACAAAAGAAAAGGGCAAAATTTCCATTCACGTCTTCTTAGTTTTTCAATCCTCACCATCCCTCTTTCCCCCGCACACTTGGTAATGGTTCCGCTAGACCTTCGAGGATTTCGAGAAGGTACTCAGGTAGCCGCGGCTTATTGTCTAATTTTTCGAAAGAGCAGGTCGTTCGGCCCTTCATTCGGTCTTCCATTCTGAAAATGGTATAAGAAGTCCAATGAAGAGCTGGACATGACGATTCAAAGGTGCATGATGGAACCGAATCATCCAGAACGTGCCAATGTAAAGACTCGAGGTATGGATGAGGGCAGTGATTCCGACAATCAAGGTGACAATGGCAATCCAAGTGCATTTGCATACGGTCATGTAGACACTCGCCATGAAGGCCACAGACATTGTGGCAAGAACTATGAGCAGCGGTATATCTAACTTGCGAAGGGCCGAATGCACTGGATCCAAATCATTTTCCGCTCCCAAAGAAGGTTCACAGTTGCAATTATTGAACTGTACATGGCGACGGTATTGCAGATCACGAAGACATCGTACATGGGTTCGTTCAACAGTGTAGCAATTCTGGCACCTGGTTCAGAGCCATTATACCCTTTCGGAACAGCTAAGCCGGCGGCGAATGTCATAGTGCCAATGAGCGTTGTCACCAGCATACGAGTATTAGCCACGTTGCTTAGTCTATCCAAAAGCTGAGGCTCCTGAAAAATGCCTAGTCCTAAGCCTTTTGGCTGGCAAATTGCTGTGTCTTGGTTTTTGGGTGTTCCAGCATGTTCTAAGATTCTTACTGTCCTTCTCTGGTTAAAGCGTAAGAGAAAAAAAGACCGTTATTATCCTAAAAAAAATAACAGTGAAAAAAGATAAGTCTGCTAATCCATTTTGTAGATATCATCACCTCGTGAAGTGGAGCATCAAATTTTATGAGCTCATCGGCAATGTTGAGAGCCATCAAGTTGTTCACAAGCTTAAGATCAGCTCTGTTTCACCGGGTGAGTAACTGCACAATGTTGGGTTGCCACCGCATTGTGGCCAAATATAGAGGTGTATTTCCTTCTCTGTCTTTTGCATTTATAAGATTCTTAATTTTAGGATTGTTGAGTATGTAGCCCACTACAGAGACCCTTTCGTACTTTGCTGCAACTTGAAGTACACTTTGCCCCTCCTTTAGACTTAGCAACTCTTCCGAGTTTGGCCAATGTGGAAGTAGCTCCTCGATTATTTCGAGATATCCTATTTTACAGGCGACGCGAATTGGAAGATAGCCCTCTTTGTCATCCTCAAAGGCGTTCAAAGTAAACTCATTGACCAAAAATTTGATTCCTTGCTAGCTCATTCATGGAATTTGGATCTAGATGACCATCATCAACTGGAAAATCAGCTACACAAGGTTGCATCATAAAATTAATAGGAAAGATAGAAAAAGTAGCTTCTTCCTTCACCTTACTAAATTTAATGAAAACTGTGCCGTCTTTTTCCTTAGTAAATTAGGACTCTATGTACTAAATTGGCTTGGAATTCTGGTGGAGTTTCTCATAGTTAGTTATCCAAGTGTCTAGAAGTAACTTAATTAGCTTGTCTTGAGGAATCTGTCTAGGCACATGGATGTAGGAATTCTAATTATTGTCCATCAAAATAAACAAAGCATCTTCAAAACTAGGAATGTTGAGGTCAATAGCATGATTCTAAACTTGATAAATCATTTTTTTTTTTTTTGGTAAGAAAAACTTGATAAATCATTTGATAATGCAAGGAAGCAAAAATAGAATTTAGAGTCTGTGAAGTTCTAAGAATCCGTAGCTAAATCTTAAGGGCTGAGAGGAGCCGTGGATTCAAGAGAGCCATGTTAAAGTTCGGAAATAGTGTAACGAACACTGTTCTTGCATTAAAAGTAGTTTGGATTGTACCAATACAAGCATGCTGGTAATCCAAAAATCGAGCGTCTAAAAGAGCCATTCGAGCGACCATAGGTAACTCCTTTCTTCCATATAAGGATAAAGCAAGTTTAATGGCACCAAAGTGAAGTTGCGTATAATGTTGCTGCATCCATTGCCGTGGGAAGTCAGAAGGAATTTGAAGGGTAATAAAGTATTCTTGCTGAGTAGCTGGGATAGGATGCCGATCAAATTTGGAAGAATGAACATACTCCTTAACCTCTCAAGGAGTATGCTTAATAAGCTGGTTAATAGAATGGATAGGTAAGAAAGCAGAAGGTTTAGCGAAAGCAGAATACAGATTTATAAGTAGAAGATGAGTTTATGAAATTTAACTATCTTCGTTAAGATAGGAAATCTCACATAGATAGTCAATCTTAGAGACATTAGAAGTGCAAAGTTCTAAAGGAGGACTAAAAGAAACTGGGGCGTTTATAGTGAGAGGTGTGGAAACATTTTAAAGGATTTTATCCTGGTATGAAAATTCTCCCCTTCTGCATTGGATAATCCAATTAAAAACTGAACATAAAAGACAAAATTGCTATTATGGAATAGGTTAGACAAGTGTCACGGCCCAAAAGATGGCCGATCCGAGAGGTTCCCAAGGGACAGCCGTGACACACCCTTGGAGGACCTCCTGCTTTCACTCAGATTCCCATCAAGCCTTCTCCCCGAAGTTTCCCAGGGCGGGCGAAACTGTCATTGAGTCATATTCTAGAATTCTCTTCCGTTATTTGTGTCGGTAGCTAGTAATTAGCATTTATGTCAGTAGTTGAGGCGGTGAGATCTCGTCCACTGGATCAAATCTAAATCAACGGATGTAATCAGAGGACCTCGAGTATAAGAAGGGGTGCCCTCCCCCTCATTTGTATCAATCCAACTATTTCAGCAATACAAAGCTTCTTTCTTTCCAGAGCCCCTCTTTCTAGAGACTTCCTCTCTCTACGATCCAGGTAAGAGAGCGAGTGAGTGTTCGATCGAGCAAGGCTTGGCTTGGGTGATCCAAAGTTGCCCAAGTCGCTGTGCAGTCACGATCCCTAATTGATTGGCCTGTGACAAGTGATATCAGAGCAAAGGAGAGTTTCGTTTCGAGAGATCGAGGAGCGCCAACTGTTCGAGAGAATGTTGAGCCAAGACGTTGTCATGGATGGAGAGGCCGTGCAAGTCAAGGAGACTCGTGGTAAAGCAAAGAAAAGAGATGCCTCGGTGGATGTTATAGCTGCGTTCGATGAGAAGATCGGGAAGGTTCGGAGTGCCGTGCTCGAACTCATGGAAGGTCTTGATGATGTACGAGATTGGATCATGGAGGTTGAGACTTCGCTCTGTGAAGACTTCACGACCGGCCTCAACGAAGCTACCGCCCCGTTGCACGACAAGGCCGAAGCCCTTGAAGCATCGATCGATGTGTTGAAAGAGTGCGTCCAAGTGATTGAGGAGGAAGGTCTGCGTAGGGACGAGGTTGAAGCCATGAAGGCGGAGATCCAAGAGCTTAAGACCGAGCTCGCCCTATGCAAGCTAAGCATTGCCAACTCAAGCGGTGCCCAAACTTGAGGTGCCAAAGCCAAAGTAGTTCAAAGGCGAACGATCCGCCAAGGAGGTGGACAACTTCTTTTGGAGCATGGATCAATACTTCGGCGCCATCAACATACACGACGAGTCGATCAAGGTACGAACCGCTTCCATGTTCCTTACTGATACGGCAATACTTTGGTGGCGCAATAGGGATGAGATTAGATGCGGCGCTGATCCCATGAGCACGTGGGACAACTTCGTGAGAGAGTTCCGTGATTATTTCTTCCCCGAGTTTGCTCAACAAGAAGTCCATAGCAAGCTCCATCGCTTCAAGCAAAGAGGTGTGATCTGAGAGTATGTGAGGGAGTTCACAGAGCTCAAACTCCAAATTCGCAACCTAAGCGAAGAGGAGGCTCTTGGAGTGCTCGTGGATGGGTTGAAGCCGTGGGCACTGCTCGAGCTCAAACGAAGGGATGTGACGAGTCTCGCGAGAGCGCTTAGCGTAGCAGAGTCGCTCGTCGACCTCACCAAAGCCGAACCAAGGAATAGGCCAAGAGATTGGAGATTGGATCGATCCGAGGATGAAGCAAGAAGCACTCCCCGGGGTGCACATGATCAAGGCGGCCGAACCAAAACATGGGGAGAAGGAACTTCCAAGCCGTCCTTCCAAAGGGGTCAACCACTAACGGACTACACGAGTAAGTTCGATCAACCCCCGCATTCTTCTTGCTTCATTTGCCAAGGTCCACATTGGACCCAAAAGTGCCCGAAGAAGGGCCGAATCAACGCCCTCCTTGCCATCGAAGAAGAGGAGTCCAAAGAAGAGAAGCGGCAAGTCCAGCTTGGAGCTGTGAAGATAATCAACTCCGTCCAAGCTCGATCCCCGACCAAAGGAAAAGAAGCTGTGTTGGACTTGGAAATGTTCTTCGTGGAAGTTGATGTGTGCAGCTGAACGTTATACGCCTTGGTCGACACGGGCGTGTCGAACATGTTCATGTCGACCAAAGTGGCGAAAGCCTTAAAGCTGCGTGTGGAGCCAACCGGGATTATCTTCAAGCTGATCAACTCAGAGGGCATCCATGGTGTAGGATTGACTTCGGATGTGGAAGTCAAGATTAGCGGATGGAAGGGCAAGATGGCTTTTGAGGTAATCCCCCTCGATGATTATGATCTCATCCTTGGTATGCAATTCTTCAATAGTGTGAGATCCATGATCGACATGAGGACCAAGTGCCTCATGATCCTTGATTCGAAAATACCCGACGATGGTCCCCATGATCAAAGGGGTGGTCGACACCAAGACCATCGCATCAATCTGACACCTCGACAAGAGCTTGAAGGCTGTGAAGTGCATAAACAAGCTGGCCAAGGTGAAACCGAAGGTAGAGTTGGATCCTACTCCAACATATGCCATGCCAATCCAAGTGCTCTTCCTCGAGGTTGAGTGCTCACCGCACGCCACGCCTAAGCTGAAGTTGGAGTCTCGTGCTAGGCTCGAGCTAACCATAGAAGGATGTGGTCCTTCGTTCGTGAGCGTCTGTGAGCAATGAGGGCGTCGCTTGAATGAGTGGGGGAGAATGTCACGGCCTGAAAGAAGGCCGACCCGAGAGGTTCCCAAGGGACGGCCGTGACACACCTGTGGAGGACCTCTTGTTTTCACTCGGATTCCCATCAAGCCTTCTCCTCGAGTTTCCCAGGGCGGGCGAAACCGTCATCGAGTCATATTCTAGAAGTCTCTTCCGTTATTTATGTCAGTAGCTAGTAGTTAGCATTTATGTCGGTAGTTAAGGCGGTGCGATTTCATCCGCCAGATCAAATATAAATCAACGGATGTAATCAGAGGGCCTCAAGTATAAGAAGGGGTGCCCTTCCCCTCATTTGTATCCATCCAACTATTTCAGCAATACAAAGCTCCTTTCTTTCCAGAGCCCCTCTCTCTAGAAACTTTCTCTCTCTTCGATCCGGGTAAGCGAGCGAGTGAGTGTTCGATCGAGCAAGGCTTGGCTAGGGTGATCCAAAGTTGCTCAAGTCACCACGCGGTCACGATCCCAATCGATCGAACCATGACACAAGCGGTCATGATAGATAAATAGGTACAAGCGTCGTTGACATTTAGGGTGGAAAAGAAGACCCGTAACCAAACAAATTGATTGGTCCCAGTTTCTTTTTTCTTTTTTGCCTTTTTAACCATTAAAAGGCACTGGAAGAACCACCGCCTGCGGTGGCCCAGTTGGATAAGGCTCCCATGACCCTTTGCGTAGGGGAGGAGTTCGAATCCCGCCTGGCCGCACGGGATCTTAAGCGTGACGTCGGGGTGGTGGGTCCTCCGCTCAGCTAGCGTCACCCGGGTTTGCCCCGCCGGCTGCCGGCATGTACGGGGTTCCGGGTCACCAAAAAAAAAAAAAAAAAAAAAAAGGCACTAGAAGAAATAGAGAAAACAAGGACCCATAACAAAATTATCACCATTGCTTTTCTTCACTTCTCTCTAGGTTTAGGTTGAGGGTTTCGAGTGGGGTAATTTATTTTCCAGTTTTATTTTTTACTTACGATCTTCTTCTTTTACAAAGTTTTTTTTTTTTTTTTTTTTTTTTTTTTTGTCGATCCTACTCTATTCTTACTCTAACGCTCACTCTTAGGCTTTTGTCCTGCCTCTTTGCAGGGCATGGGAATCGAAACCCACTCGTAAAATTATATCATCCCCACCCCAACCTCCCTGAGAAGGTGGGGATTCAAACTCCCCACCCTCCTTTCCATATTGGAAGGGTGGCAACTAGAGTAAACCCTAGTTGTTTTTTTTTTTTTTTTAACAAAGTTGAAAAATAATAAAAAAAAAATTATGTTCTTCCAAATTTTAGAAAATCATGAAAATTAGTATTTGATTTTACTTTTCAATATCTATTGACTTATTGATTTTAAGAGATGTTGGATACTTCATTGTGAAAATTAAAAGAATTACCAAGAAAAAGTCACAAATTAGTCAGAAATCTTAATTGGAACCTTATGAAACTATTACAAATTTTATCTTTTACACACCATAAGCATAGCATAAAAGTTAGTTTTTAAATTTTTTTATGTGTTTAGTTTTTAAATTTTTTTATGTGTTTTAATAATATAGGTCGAGTTGGATATGAATCACTGAATTTATTTTGTATATAAACAGGTCAAAACAAGTTAGATAAATCAATTTGAATTAGACTATTTTCAATCCGATCTACCCATTTGATGGTCTTAGTTGTCAACAAGGTTCCAGTCCAAAGAAGCCCTCAAGGAAAAAATACATGAGGATGTATTTTGGTGGCAAGAAATTATTCATTATTGCCCATCTTGTTTTGTCCTTTTCTTTTCCCGTACAGCAAGTAATTTCTTTTGGTAACTAAACCTATTCTACTATTATTATATTCACTTCCAACCATCTGTAATTCATCACGCTTCAAAAGAAAAAAGATAAACGTACGATAAATTTTAGAATTTATTATGAAAATATGATTGAATTCTAAAACTTTTCAAATTGATGTAATTAAGTACCTCTAAATTCTACTCAATTTAAGTAATAAGAAATGCTGATGTGGTACTTTTGTTGTTGTTTTTTTTTGTTTTTTTGTACTAGGAATGCCTGCTCATCTATTTTCGTTGTTGGCATGGTCAGGATCACATTTCGCTGAAGCATCACACTGACTTCCAACTTCCCCAAGATTTCTGGATTTATGTGAGGAATTGTCAAACGTGAAATACCAATGAAAGTAATGTAGTAAATCTTAAGAAAAGGGTGCAAACAGATATACAAAAGAAAATTTGGAAATCGATCTTACTAGACAGAGGTAGCTTACTTCATTTATGTTCATTTTTTGCTAACACCGAAATTTTCTCACCGGTCAACATTTAATTAGACAACGAAAATTAATGTATCTCCGAATAGTTTCAATTATATTAGTGTCCCTTTTCCATGTTCTTATAATTTTTGAGACTTTTCAGGTAAATTACATAAATAGGAGTATTGCGATATTGCCATTATGTTAATCTACCTATATGCGGAGTGTTTGGATATTAATAAGTTTTTGTTATTGTTTTGATACGATATATTTAATATAGGACTACCTATGAGAGTATGGTAATTTGAATATTAATTATTACATGAATAAGGACTTCTATTATAAATCTTTTTTTGAAAAGTTGGTAATTGACTTATTTTTCCTAACTATTCTTCCCTTCTCTAATGGCGAATTCTACCTCAAAGCTGAACTCCATTACACTGTTAGAGTGAGTTGTATCTGAGGGTAAAATGAAAAGTTTGAAAGTGAGACCATCCGACATTTTGACTTAATATTAGTAGATGAAAAAAAAAAAAAAAAAACATTGAGAAAGGTCCACCGTTTGCAGTTTGTAGTTTTTATGTAAGATACCAACGTCATCCTATGTTAATCGGTCTACAGGGGTAGTCTACTAATTCTTTATATCAAAATTGAACTGGGCTTATTCATTGGATTGAGATGATGGGAAGCAAGAGCCTATTTTAGATCCTAAGATCTGAGGCGACGCCTACCCAGGGAGAAAGAGTTCCAGGAAATTTCGATGCAAAACAAAATCAAGGAAAACAACATAAAACGAAAGTAAAAGACGAGAATGGTAACCTCAAACGTGAAAAATGTCAGGTATAACGGGATGTTTATTTCGGTGGTATTTTCTTTTAATATGGACAACCTAATGCGCATAACAAACTTTTTTTTTTAATATAATTTATAAAGAATTGTCTATTGTTGGGCTAAGTTTGTATGAGCAATTCATAGAAATGAGAGAGTCTCCATTGACACTTAAATTTTGGCGGCCCGTTTAATCAATCATTAATTGCATAGAAAATTATAAATTAATTTTTAACCCCTACCAAAAATAATTTTCATTAAATGGCATCTTAGGAACATTTAGGTTACTAGTATTAATCATCAAAATTTTCAGATTTTTAAAAAAGTAGTGGGGCTTGGACCTGCCCGACCCCTTTTTCTTTTCATTTTCCTTTTCCCTGTTTGGGCCTAGCCCTTTTCTTTTCCTTTTTTTTTTTTTCTGTTCCTCGGCCCAGCTCTTGCAAGTTGCCGCTCCTTTCCCTCTCTTTCCCTCACACTCTCTCCAACACGATGAGGACGCTCGTACGATGGGGCACATTACAACTGCCTAAATAGCATTGACACCGATATACGACACACGACACGATATGATACAATAAGCCCACACGTCATTTCTAAAAAAATAGAGAATTCAAACACTTATTTGTATATTAAATTTATATTTGTATAAATACATGATAAATGATCATTTTTATGATTATTTTAATCAAATTAATTTGATTCAATTTTTTAAAAAATAATAAAAGAATCTAGAATGAATTTACACTAACAATATTAATCCACCATTTGTTAATATCATTAGTTATTTCAATTTAACAAATTAAACTCTATTCCAATAATCTATGACACTTGAAGAAAAAAACAAGTAATCCACATTCTGGACTTACGTGTCAAAGGGTGTTGGAAGATAAGAGAAAAAATATATTTCGGAGGTGAGTTGTGTGTCAAGGGAATTGAGAGTTCGAAAAGAAGATAATATTAGATTTTTTTTTTATTTTCCTATTTATTAATTTTTTTATTTTTATATATTTATATATTTACTAATTATTTATTGAAAATTTTTAAAATTGACTTTATGCATGTCGGAATCACGTGTCGGAATTTTGAATTCGCATGTCGAAATTTCGGACTTGCGTGTTAAAGAATGTCGGTAGAGTTGACTAGTTTCCGATACCAGTTGATCGAGTGTTGGACATATATTAGAGTGTTCGACACGATACAAATGCTCTAAGATTGTTGGCACTTCCTAGGCATGCGCGTTGGGCAACTTCTAGGAGGAGAGTGGAGAGCAAGCGAATGGGATTCTGTGGAGGGGGATGCTTTTTTTTTTTTTTTTTGGTAAGGTAAGTAATATATGGATTTTTAACCAAAAACTATACAACACAGAGAGATCTTGGCACCAAAAAACTTACACTCAGGATGACGGGGTGTCAAAATGAGTGGAAGGGTGTCGAGAGAAAAGGGAAAACCGACAGCCAAACAAAGGCAACCAAATAACCAACCAGCGTTAAACAGCAGCCAAACATTGGCAACAAAAGAAAAGAACAAAGACAGGAAGGCCAGACAGCAACGAAGACAGGAGGGGGAATACTTTTATAGAGAGATTTTGGAGAGATCCCAGGGAGACATAAATGTCAAAGAGCGAGGAACCCTCCGGCAGTCCGGCCGCACCTAAACCCCGTCCAACGACTCCAGGCCACACTCTCGAGCCCGCAACTTTCGCTCTCCCGGCACCAAGTCTCCGGTCGGTCGCGTTCCTTCTTTTGATTTTTCGCGGTTCGGGCTGTTTCCTCATGGATCCCGGCTGGGAGGCGTGCGAGGGCCACGTCCGGCGGCCGAGCTCGCACTTCCCTCTTCCCCGTTTGATGCTTTATTTGCCTGGCCTCGGTTCATCCGAGACCAGGACTTTTCGTTCTCTGTTTCCACTCATGTCGAATGCAACTAATTTGTCTCTGAGTTGGCCTTGAGTGTTGCTGCCGAGACCGGGACTTTTCGTTCTCTCTTCCTGCTCATGTTGAATGCAACTGATTTGTGTCTGAGTTGGCCTCGAGTGTTGCTTGTGCACTGTGTATTGATTTTGACTCAAAAACCGTCTCTCGAATGAGGCCGTGGCCTCCTTTCGACTATGCCCGCCAAATGCTTGATGAAATGCCGCTAAGGTAAGTCTGTGAGAATGCTGTCCGTTCTGGTCGATCCGAAGACGAATCTGTGCGCCTTTTGTATCATTTTTGTTTTGTTGGTCATTAAACACAGTTTTAAAATTTTTACCCATAAGCTGAGATCACCTGGGTTGAGTGTACCTCGCGACGGCCAGAGTTGATGACCGGTAACCGGCATGCTCGCGATGAGAGATTTTCAGATTGGGTCGCCTAAGGCGAGGGCGTTGTTCTTGTAAATTCAACGGTCATGGAGGACGTCGTTCGTTCGTGACAGGCGTGAAAAGAGGTTGACTTAGTCGTTGGGTCTTTGGAATGGGCTGGTTGAATTGGAGTAATTGGTCGGGCGGTGATGGACCGACGAGCAAGGAGACGGCGTGAGGCTGAGCTGGTTATGATTTCAAAGGGGAGATTGCGTTTGGGCTTCATATATATTGGCTGAGCATTGTCTTAGTTAAAAACGGGCCAAGTGTGATTTTAACAAAAGTGGGTTGGGTACGCTCAAAAAAGGATTTCGACTTGAAGTAGAATGAGTTGGAAAAGAATTATGGCGCATTTTGTAACGATTATGTTTCGGAGAATAATTGTTAATCAAAAATGGTTTTTTTTATTTATTCTACATTCTTTAACGATTTTGAAGCGAAAAGAATGCATTTAGTAATTCACAAAATTTTTATTTCGATGATATAAATACATTTGGTAGGATTCTTAATTTTTTTATTATATTTTCTTATTATTATTCTTTTTCTTTTTCTCTTCAGGTGGTTGCTGGCCAACGCCGTGACCGGCGACCAGCTAGGTGAGATTTGACGAGCTCGTTGGAGGCTAGGCTTGGCCTCGCTAGATTTGGGCGAGGTTGGCCTAGCCTTGGCTTGGTGAAGCCTAGCCTCACGCTAGCTAGGGAGGCCGAGCTCGCCCAGCCATTGATGAGGCTTGGCCTCACCGAGCCATTGACAAGCAACGCCGTCCTAGAGGTGGCTCGGCGACACTCCGGCGAGGTTGCCGGCCCTTGCTTGGCCGATCGTCGGCGATCGTCCAAAAAGAAGAATAAGAAGGAGAAAAGAAAGAGAAGAAGAGAAAAGGGAGAAAAAAAAAATAGATTTTAGAAATTGTTCTGGAAATAAGAAGCTACTCTTTTTTATTTTTTGTTTCTATTCTAAATCTATTCCCAAGAGCAAAAAAATAGATTTGTTGCAGGAACAAAAATTTTACCAAACAGGTTTCTATTGTTTTTCGTTTCCTGAAAAAAAAAAAAAAAAAAAAACAGAAATAGTTGTTAGGAGAACGAAACAAAATTTACCAAACAGAGCCTTAACCTCCATGAGCTTCGTGTGTTGAATTCTCGCTTGGGTTCAAGAGTTTCTAATTGAAAGAGTTTCTTTTGTAAGCCTGAATTACCTCCTTAGCTTGAACCGACGGAGTACAGGAGGGACCAGCGGCAGATGGAGCAGCGGCAGACCATGTTTGGGCAGGGCCCAATGCGAATCCTTATTTTCGGATTAAAAAATGAAAAGATATTTTTATAATTTTTTAAAAATATAAATAAATAAATAATTCCATTTTTAAAATTTTTTTCCCAATAGTTATGAAAAAACTTGAAGATTATTTTTCAAGTAGTTTTCTCTTAAAATGTAAGAAAATCCTTGACAAAAAATTGTACTCAAAATGAAACAAACTCTTGGAGCTTTTTGAACGTTCTTAGAGACAAATGCTATTCCCAAGTCCCTTGAAAACTATGTCCCCATCAACTTCAGGCACAAAAAGCAACTAGTGGAATTTCTCTTTTGACAAATCAAATGACATAATTGTTGTGACATCCTCGATCCGACCTCGATTTTTAGAATAGAATTATATTGGTGACCAATCTTCGGACAAGATTACCATGAAAATCGATTGACCATGAAAGCATCGTAAAGGCCGCTTTGGGGCGAAAATTTAATTTCTTATTGATGGATTGTGGAAATTTGGAAAGTCAAGAGCAAGCCATGAACGAGGACTCAGGTGGGCCCAAGCCCACATTGGATGGCCTAATGGAGAGAGCGTGTAAGGAGAATGATAGCAAGGGTTGAGAGGAATTTTCGGTGACTTGGGCTGGTTATGATTTCAAAGGGGGGATTGCGTTTGGGCTTCATATATATTGGCTGAGCATTGTCTTAGTTAAAAACGGGCTAAGTGTGATTTTAACAAAAGTGGGTTGGGTACACTCAAAATAGGATTTCGACTTGGAGTAGAATGGGTTGGAAAAGAATTAGGGCCCGTTTTGTAACGATTTTGTTTTAGAGAACAATTGTTGATAAAAAATGATTTTTTTTTTCTGATTCTGTTCTCGGGAACAATTTTTGAGCAAAAGAATGCGTTTAGTAACTTCACAAAATTTATATTCCGAGGATATAAATACGTTTGGTAGGATTCTTAATTTCTTTTATTTTTCATTATATTTTATTATTTTTTTTCTTTTTCTCTTCTGCCGGTTGCTGGCCATCGTCGTGATCGGCGATCGGCTAGGCGAGGTCCGGTGAGCTTACTAGAGGCTAGGCTCAGCCTCACTAGATTTGGGTGAGGTTGGCCTAGCCTTGGCTTGGTGAGGCCCGGCCTCGTGCCAGCTAGGGAGGTTGAGCTCGCCCAGCCATCGAAGAGGCTTGGCCTTGCCGAGCCACCGGTAAGTGATGCCATCCTAGAACTTGGCCTTGTCGTGGTGACGCCGTCCTAGAGGTGGCTCGGCGACGCTCTGGCGAGGTTGCTGGCCCTCGCTTGGCCGATCGTCAGCGATCGGCCAAAAGGAAGAATAAGAAGAAGAAAAGAAATAGAAGAAGAGGGAAGGGAAAAAAAAAGATTTTAGAAATTGTTCGGGAATAAGAAACTACTTTTTTCTATTTCTTGTTTCTATTCTAAATCTATTCTCGAGAGCAAAAAAATAGATTTTTTGTTCTCGGGAATAAAAATTTTACCAAACAGGTTTCTATTGTTTTTTGATTCATGAAACAAAAAAATAGAAATAATTGTTTCGGAGAACATAAACAAAATTTACCAAACAAGGCCTTAACCTCCATGAGCTTCGTGTGTTGAATTTCGACTTGGGTTTGAGAGTTTCTAATTGAAAGAGTTTCTTTTTGTAAGCCCGAATTACCTCCTTAGCTTGAACCCACGGAGTCCATGAGGGACTAGCGGAGACCATGTTTGGGCGGGCCCAACGCAAATCCTTATTTTCAGATTAAAAAATGAAAAGATATTTTTATTAATTTTTAAAAATATAAATAAATAAAAAATTTCATTTTTTAAAATTTTTTTCCTAATAGTTATGAAAAAGCTTGAAGATTATTTTTCGAGTAGTTTTCTCTTAAAATGTAAGAAAATCCTTGACAAAAAAATTGTACTCAAAATGAAACAAACTCTTGGAGCTTTTTGAATGTTCTTAGAGACAAATGCTATTCCCAAGTCCCTAAAAAACTATGTCCCCATCAGCTTCAGGCACATAAAGCAACTGGTGAAATTTCTCTTTTGACAAGTCAAATGACATAATTGCTGTGACATCCTCAATCCGACCTCGATTTTCAGAATAGAATTATATTAGCGACCAATCTTCGGACAAAATTACCATGAGGATTAATAGACCATGAAAGCATCGTAAAGGCCGCTTTGGGGTGAAAATTTAATTTCTCATCGATGGATTGTGGAAATTCAAAAAAGTCAAGAGCAAGCCATGAATGAGGACTCAGGTGGGCCCAAGCCACATTGGATGGCCCAATGGGCCCAAGCCCACAAAGGAAGGCCCAAATGGGCCCACACCCACATTAGGCAGCCAAAGGGCCACACGTCCATGAGGTGGGCGGCCCAAGGGAGGGAAATGGGCTCTCCTAGCCATTTAGGACCATCATTACAAGATCTCGGCATTAATTGCACTTAAGTACATGAATTGTGCGTGAATAGTGTGCAATCTTTGGGAAACGATCGAATTGCCCTCTCAATCAACTAAAGACAAAAGGGCAATATGGAATTGGCCAAGGTTAGGCGCCCATGTGCGGTTGAAGAAGAGGAACAACATCATTCCTACAAGCTTAACCTATTCCTCTATTTCCCTTGTGCAAATCCTTTCATTAATTGTCTTGGATTTTCCCTCTTCAAAAAGTCATTCCCTCATCAAGTGAATCCTAGATTTAGTAGATTTGAGGGATTTGGAGTACAAGGCATTAATTGACAAATGATTCTCTCATTCTCTATCTCCTTTCTCTCCCCTCACTGTCAGTCTCTCTCTCTCACTCTCACTCTCTCTCATTTTCTCACTTGATTGCTTTCAAGCTCATTCTCTCTCTCCTCTTGCCACCACTGAAACCCTCACCTCCATTTTCATCTTCATCTCAATCCTTTTCCTCTTATTTCCCTCTCTAGACTCATCGGTAATTGACCACCGCCACCGCCACCCTTAAACCGCTCTTCGTACCGCCATTTCCATAGTCGTGTCGGGTTTTTGGAGACACGGAGGCTACTGTCCAGCCCTTGCTGCAGCTCCCTCTCTTTTGTTTCCTCCATAGTTTGGTCCTTTGCGGAGCCCAGAGGCCATTCGCCGCCTAGCCGATCGCCGTACTACCATTGTGCCATCGCGCCATCGCACCACCGCCAAGATGCCTCCACAACCCTCACTGTGTGCTGACTTGTGCTGGTTTGGCCACCTTAGCCGCTGTCCAGCTTCATCACTTGTCCCCCAACGCTTTTTAAAGCTTAGATTTGGGAGTGAGTGGCTTTCTAGCCATTGATTAGGGTCATTGTTGCACTTAGGAAGTAGTTTAGGGCTAGATTGACGTTAAATGATGCTTTGATGATGTGATAAGTGGGTTTTATGCAATAAATTATCGTAGTGTACTGATGGGTTTTCAGGATAGGTTATTAAGTTTGATTGATAGGTTATTGCGATAGGTTATTAAGTTTGATCGATAGATTATCGTCATGGGTTATTAAGTTTGGTCGATAGCTTATCATGTTCGATTGATAGGTTATCGTGATAGGTTATCAAGTTTGGCCGATAGCTTATCATGTTTAATCGATAGGTTGTCACAATAGGTTATCAAATTTGGTTTGATAAGTTATTGTTATGTGATAAGTAGTTGGGCGATAAGTTGTTAAGATATGATAAGTGAAGTGTCATATGTTGTTGTTATATGCCAAATAGGGTGATAATTATATTTTAGTGATATGTGTTATATGAAGTGACGTTGTGATAAGACATGTTATTAAAATAAGTTATGGTATTATGATATGTTATATTAATGGAAGGTGAGTTATTGGATAGATTATGATGGCATGTGATAAGTGATTTTAATGACTTATGTTCAAGTGCAATGATTTATCTCACTTTGATGAGTGACTTATATGCCATGGGCTTGTAATTGGGATGGTGCATTTGTGTGATATAATATGAGGCACAAGTATGACATGATGGCATATGACATGGGTTGTTGCATATCATATGGGCATCACATTATTAATGAGAAAGATATGAAATTAATTGTGTGATGGTATGCTAGTGTGATCACCTAAAGATCCTAATGTGTTTACGTAGGGTAGTGAACCCATCTTGATGCGTTTACACAGGACCATACCCGATTAAGTTCGGATGCCTCCAAATCAATGGGATGCTGTTTGTGGATGGATTTCGGAACGAAACTTCTTATAAGAATGCCATCTTGATGTGTTTAAGCAGACGATGCTCGATTACGCCAGATGATTGCCAACCTTCGGGTTGGCTGTTGCCCTAAACGATCATAACAATCTGGATATATTTGTGTGGAAAGTGCATGAGATTTGTATATGATCACATTCAGATTATTGCATGGAATGGGTACATGGCTCTACTTTATTGTGCATTTGTATGATCGACTCAGGAGCATGGAAAGTGTTATGGTAATTGCTTATGTGTTTATATCGATGGCCTTGAATAAGTAGATTTGCTTTCACATGAATAGTTAGGGTAAAGCGAGAGAAGCTTTGCTATGGTTCTACCATCGATAGATAAATTACATGTTTAGGGCGTTTCCAAGATGAATGGCTTCCCTACGCAAGGTCTAGGGAGTTCATTTATTGAGTTTATCTCACCGTTGTTTGTTGAATGTTTACAGGCCCTAAGAATGGCTGAGCCTTTTTGCCAGATTCGATTCAGACTCCCTATAGAGCTTAACCAAGAGGTGACAAATTATCCGATGGGGGAGATCGATGCGCGTTACTCGTGTTATGTCATGACTTGCTGGGTTGATGAGAGACTCCCTAATCTAGTGACTCATTGTTTTGTAGCTTGGTACTTTTGGATAGGGGATGAGAGCCACTGACCCATTTGCAGTTTCGATGGTCCACCGGGTACCAAAGGATCAACGGGAGGCATCAGCTAAGATGCCATGGACGTGAACATTCCCAATGAGGAGGTGTCTGATCCTGGGCTCAATCTTGATATGGTTGTCGAGTCGGAGCCTTGGATTATGGAACTCTTAGCTAGTTAGCTGGTAGTGGGGTTAGTAACACTTTTGGGAACTACTCTTGTAGTACTAAAGTGCTAGGGTTACCTTAAACCCCCTTTTTTGGTGAAGGTCATGGCCGCGCTTTTGGACTAATCGGATTTGGCGAAGTAAGTTAGGTTTAATTTGGTGTGATTAACTTATGTGAATATAGCTTGTATTATTTAGCTTCTAATGCATATATATATGCTTTTGACTATTCTTGTTTGTTGGTTAGGTGATTTGTTTATGCTTCCGCTTGCATATATCGATATCAAATCGTATGGGTCGGCGATGCCTCTTCGGGCGTCGCAACAAATGACCGAAAGGAAAGTATGACAAGCGTAGTTGTTGCGAGCCTAGAGTGAGTTGAGGTGTGACATCCCTACTTGGTTTGGTATTAGAGCATGGTCATTATCTAGAGTGATAAGACGCGTTGAGACCTTGGGATAGCTAGCTAGGAATGCTTACGATATGCTTGTGATTGCTGATTGTTTGTGATTGCTGATTGTTTTGTTGATTTGTGATTATGAATTTCTAACTGTATTGTTGGGGTTGTGAAGTCAGTTTTTTAGCGTTGTAAGAGGAGTTTAGCCCAACTACAAGGCTGCAACAAAGAAGGGCAACTCCAGGACAAGCTAATACTCGAGGCAGGGCACAAGAGGATCCCGGATTTGATGGGATTCCGCAGGCCCTAGAAAGCATTGGGAACTTGATAAGGTAGTAGGCTCAGCAACAGGTTGCCACTGCCACTGCCTTGCTCACAACGAGGACTCGGTAGTTGGAAATGAGAATCAAAGGTTAGTGGAGTAGTTTATTAAGCTGAAGCCACCCTAGTTCACAGGAAAGGGTGATCCTGAGATTGTTACCTTGTGGATCAAGGAACTGGATAAGGCTTTCGCTTTGCTAAGGTGCATTGATGAGGAGAAAGTGACCTCGCTGGCTTACTAGCTTTAAGGAAATGCTAATGATTGGTGGGAGGCCATTTGGGAAAGAGTTTTTCCTAAAGGTATCGTCCTGACTTGGGGCATGTTCATGGAAGCATTCAACAAAAAATACTTTTCCAAGTGTGCTAGAGAACAGAAGATATCTAAATTCCTGCGACTTTGCCATAACCAACTGTCCATCGACCAATACGAGGCCAAGTTTGCAGAGCTGTCAAAGTATGCTCCAAGGATGATTGAGGATCCTATGGATTGAGCTAAGAGAGGTTTTGGGATGGACTGAAGCCAGAGATTCGCAGCTAGTTAGTGCCCCTAAACCTGAAAGATTATGATGAGCTTTATGAAATGGCTTAGCCGATTGAGAGGGACATGTCCAAGCTAGCAGCCATATCTAGATTGCAGTTTGCTACCAAAAGGGATAATCATCAATTAAAAAAAAAAAGGCTGATGAAAGGAGGAAAGCATCCTATCCCTTTCAATAAGAAGAACATCATTGAAAAGTCGGTACATAACTTGAACCATGGTTGTCGATTTTGTGGCAAGTTTCATGGATTTGCCTCATGCCTCACCCAGATAGGAGAGTGCTTTGGATGTGGTCAGCATGGCCATCAAGTACGGTATTGTCCACATCGACCAGCTGGAGTGCAGCCCCAACTGCTACACATGGGATAATGATCATGAACCACATCCCAGAGCAATTCGAATCGACCTCCAACTCAGGGTAAGGTATATGCGGTGACTAGATAAGAAGCCAAGGATTTTGGGCCGTAATTACAACTACGATCTCCTTACACCAACATGTTGTGTACACTTTATTTGATATGGGGGCGACACATTCATTTGTAGCTGATCAGTTCGTTAAATTAGCTAGGCTAGAATTGAAACTATTAATGGGCAAAAGGAGTTGATAGATTTAGCTGTCCTGGCTATACGTGATTTTGACGTTATAATTGGCATGGATTGGCTTGATAAGCAACAAGCCAAGGTTGATTGCTTTAGTAAGGCCATAAAGTTCAATCTGGTTGATAGCTCTAGTGATGAGTTTATAGGACACAAGGGTGGATTGCCTACACCCTTAATTTCTTCGCTTGAGGTAGAACAGTTGCTTGAGGAAGGTTACTAGGGTTATCTGGCAACAATTAAGGATCTGACGATAGAGTAGCCGGAGTTAGAGGATATCATTGTGGTACGACACTTTGCGAATGTCTTCCCAAAAGAGTTGCCAGGATTGCCTATAGAATGGGAGATTGAATTTGTTATCGAATTAGCCCAAGGGACAAAATTGATCTCTAAGGCACCATATCAGATGTTGCTATTTGAGTTGAAGGAGTTGAATGTGCAAATGCAGGAATTGCTCAATAAGGGATTTATTTGCCCTAGCGCATCGCCATGAGGAGTGCTTGTCCTATTTGTGAAGAAAAATGATGGATCGTTATAGCTGTGCATCAATTATTGACAGCTTAATCAGGTGATGGTCAAGAATAAATATTTGTTGCCGAGGATAGATCTATTTGATCAACTTCAAGGAGCTTTGGTGTTCTCGAAGATAGACTTGAGAATGGGCTATCATCAGCTAAGGATCAGGAAGGAGGATATCCCAAAGATTGCGTTTAAGACACAATACGACCACTATGAGTTTACAGTGATGCTGTTCAGGATAACCAATGCCTTAACTGCTTTCATGGACCTAATGAATCGAGTGTTCAAGGCATACCCAGATCAGTTTGTCATAGTTTTCATTGACAGCATACCGGTGTACTTTAGGAGTCCAAAAGAGCATGAACAACATTTAAAGATGGTATTACTAACCCTCAGAGAATACACACTTTACACTAAGTCTAGTAAGTGCGAGTTTTGGTTCAATCGAGTAGCATTTTTGGGTCATGCGATATTGTGCGAAGGAATCCCGTGGACCCAACAAAGATCGAAGTGGTCATGAACTAGCCGAGACCAACGACGGTGACAGAAGTTCGAAGCTTTCTAGGATTGATTGGCTATTATCGACAATTCATGGAAAGGTTCTTTAGAATGGCTACGCCCCTGATGCGGTTATTAAATAAAGAAGTGAAGTTCAAGTGAACAGATAAGTGCGAGAAGAGTTTTCAAGAACTTAAGCACAAGTTGATGACTGCCCCAATGTTGACAATATCGACTGGTCTTGGTGGGTATGAGATCTACAACGATGTTTCGTTTAAAGGATTGAGTTATGTCTTGATGCAACATGGATGAGTTGCAGCTTATGCCTCTAAGCAACTGAGGCTACACAAATATAATTATCTGACGTACAACTTGGACTTGGTTGTAATTATCTTCGCTTTGAAGATTTAGAGTCACTACTTGTGTAGGGAAAAGTTCAGGATCTACATCGATCATCAGAGTCTGAAGTACCTGTTCTTCTCGCAAAAAGAATTGAACATGAGACAATGATGCTGGGTGAAATTTCTTAAGGACTACGATTGCGACATCTTAAACCATTTGGGGAAGGCTGACAAGGTAGCAGATGCACTCTGTCGAAAGTCATCAATTGTGCAAATGATGGTTTGAGAGTGGATACTTCTTGAAGGTGTATAGGATTTGGATTTGAAGTTTAAGGTAGGCCATCTTTCTAGTCTTATGGCTACTCTTTAAATTGAACCCGAAGTGCAAACCAGGATTAAAACCTTGCAAGCAACGGATCCGGCAATCCAAAAGATTGTGCAAGGGAGCCCTAAGAAGAGGAACCCATATTTCCAAGTGATGGATGATGGGATCTTGAGGTTCCAAGGACGATTGTGTGTACCTAATGATGCAGAACTCAAAGAAGAGATCTTAGCGTATGCCTATCAAAGCAACTATAGCATCCATCGAGGCCGTAAGAAGATGTACATGAACCTTCGGTAATATTATTGGTGGAATGGCATGAAGACTGACATTGCAAAGCAGGTGGCAAAGTGCTTGACATGCCAACAAGTTAAAGCTCAACATTACAACCCTGGTGGACTGCTACGATCGTTGGAGATTCCGGAGTGGAAATGGGAGCATATCACGATGGACTTCGTGATGGGATTGCCAAGAAGTCAAAGAGGTAATGATTTCATTTGAGTTGTGGTTGACTGACTAACCAAGTCAGCCTACTTCATTGCGATACGGAAATATTATGCCATGGATAGTGATGTTGAGCTGTGCTTGAGATAGACAATTCGATTGCATGGGGTTCTCGTGACGATCACTTCGGATTGGGATCCCAAGTTCACCGCTGCATTTTGGAAGAGTTTGCAGATGACCATGGGAACAAAACTGCAGTTTAGCATGGCTTATCATCTACAGATTGATGGACAATTGGAGAGAACAATCCAAACTCTTGAGGATATGTAACGAGCTTGCGTCATGGATTTCAAAGGAGGATGGGAAGACCAACTATATCTCGTCAAGTTTGCATACAACAACAGCTATCAATAGAGCATCAAAATGGCACCGCTTGAAGCATATACATTCGTGCCTGTAGAAGGCTTGTCTGTTGGGATAAGGTTAGAGAAAAGAAAATTATGGGTCTCGAACTAGTGCAATAATCCACGGATGCAATCTAGATCATCTAGGAATGGTTAAAGATAGTCCAAAGCTGCCAGAAAAGCTATGCGAACAAATGATGAAGACCTTTAGAGTTCCAAGTTGGCGACCACGCGTTCCCTAAAGTGTCTCCAATGAGAGGAACATCTCGTTTTGGCAAGAAAAGGAAGCTGAGCCCCATGTTCGTTGTACCTTTTGAAATTTTGGAATGAATAAGGACTTTAGCCTACCGTTTGGCACTACCACCTAATCTTGCCCAAGTTCATAGCGTGTTTCACGTGTCCATGCTAAGGAAGTATGAATCAGACTTGATGCACATGCTAAGTTATGAGGAGATTGAGATGGACGATAGAGTGATGCACATCAAATATATAGTGTGAGTCATGGATGGAAAAGAACGAGTGTTGCACAATAAGGTCATTTCCTTAGTCAAAGTCATCTGGCAGTATTACCACACCGAGGGAGCAACCCGGGAAAGCAAATACATAATGAGAAGCTAGAACCCCCATTTGTTTGAAGAAGTGGTTGATCCAGCAAATTTCGAGGACGAAATTTCTTTAAGGAGGGAAGAGTTGTGACATCCTTGATTCGACCCCAATTTTTAGAATGGAATTATATTGGCGACCAATCTTCGGATGGGATTACCATGAGGATCGATAGACCATGAGAGCATAAAAAATGCCACTTTGAGGTGAAAATTCAATTTCTCATCAACGAATTGCAGAAATTGGAAGAGTTAGGAACGGGCCACGAACGAGGACTCTGGTGGGCCTAAGTCCAACAAATAGGCCCAAGCCCATAGAGGAAGGCCCAAATGGGCCCATGCCCGCATTGGATGGCCCAAGGCCCACACATCCATGAGGTGGGCAGTCCAAGGGAAGGCCATGGACTCTCCTAGCCCTTTAGGATCATCATTAAAAGATCTCAGTATTAATTGCACCTAAGTACATGAATAGTATGTGAGTAGTGCGCAATCTTTGGGAAATAACCAAATTGCCCTCTCAATCAACTAAAGACAAAAGGGCAAATGTGGAATTGGCCAAGGTTGGGTGCCCATGTGTGGTTGAAGAAGAGGAACGACATCATTCCTACAAGCCTAACCTATTCCCCTATTTCCCTTGTGCAAATCCCTTCATTAATTGTCTTGGATTTTCCCTCTTCAAGAAGTCATTCCCTCATCAAGTGAATTGTAGATTTAGTAGATTTAAGGGATTTGGAGTACAAGGCATTAATTGGCAAAGATTTCCCTCATTCTCTCTCTCCTTTCCCTCCCCTCACTGTCGGTCTCTCCCTCACTCTCACTCTGTTTCATTTTCTCACTTGATTGCTTTCAAGCTCATTCTCTCTCTCTCTCTCTCTCTCTCTCTCTCTCCTCTCTTGCCACCATTGAAACCCCTACCTCCATTTTCATCTTCATCTCAATCTTTTTCCTCTCATTTCCTCTCTAGTCATCGGTAATTGACCACCACAATCACCACCTATAAACCACCCTTCACAAGCCATTTCCGTAGCCGTGTTGGGTTTTCGAAGACAAGAGGCCGCTGTCCAGCCCTTGTTGCAACTCCCTCTCCCTCGTTTCCCCCACGGTTTGGTTCCCTATTGAGCCCAGAGGCCATCTGCCGCCTAGCCAACCGCTGTGCCACCGCCGCACCACCGCCGGCATGCTGCTATAGCCCTCGCCGTGGGTTGACTGTGCTGGTTCAACCACCTTAGCCACTGTCCAACTTCGCCACTCCTCCCCCAATGATTTTTAAAGCTTGGACTTGGGTGTGAGTGGCTTTCTAGCCCTTGATTAGGGTTGTTGTTGCACTTAAGAAGTAGTTAAGGGCTAAATTGAGCTTAAATAGTGCTTTGATGATGTGATAAGTCGTTTTTATGCAATAAGTTAATGTGAGGCACCGATAGGTTATCGGGATAGGTTATTATAATTATCGATAGATTATCGTGATAGGTTATTAATTTTGATCAATAGGTTATCGTGATAGGTTATCAAGTTTGGCTGATAGCTTATCATGTTTGATTGATAGGTTATCGTGATAGGTTATCAACTTTGGTTCGATACGTTATTGTTACATGATAAGTCATTGGGTGATAAGTTGTTAAGATATGATAAGTGAAGTGTCGTATGTTGTTATTATATGCCATAATAGGGTGATAAATTATATTGTGGTGATATGTGTTATATGAAGTGACGTTGTGATGAGACATGTTATTAAAATAAGTTATGGTATTATGATATGTCGTATTAATGGAAGGTGAGTTATTGGATAGATTATGATGGAATGTGATAAGTGATTTTAATGACTTATGTTTAAGTGCAATGATTCATCTCACCTTGATGAGTGACCTATATGCCATGGGCTTGTAATTGGGATGGTGCATTTGTGTTATATAATATGAGGCACGAGTATGACATGATGGCATATGGCATGGTTTGTTGCATATCATATGGGCATCCACTGATTAATGAGAAAGATATGAAATTAGTTGTGTGATGGTATGTTTGTGCAATCACCTAAAAACCCTGATGCGTTTATGTGAGGTAGTAAACCTATCCTGATGCGTTTACGCGGGACGATGCTTGATTAAATTCAGATGCCCCTAAGTCAACGAGATGCCATTCGCAGATGGATTTCGAAACGAAACTCCTTACAGGAATGCCATCTTGATGCATTTACGCGAGATGATGCCATGCTTGATGGGGCAAGACAATGCATGGTTACGCCAAATGACTGTTGACCTTCGGGTTGGCCGTGGCCTTGAGCAGTCATAATAATCTAGATATATTTGTGTGGAAAGTACATGAGATTTGTATGGGATCGTGTTCGGATTATTGCATGGCATAGGTACATGGCTATACTTTATTGCGCATTCGTATGATCGGCTCAGGAGTATGGAAATTTTTATGGGAATAGCTTATGTGTTCATATCAATGGCCTTGAATAAGTGGATTCGCTTTCATGTGAATAGTTAGGGTAAAGCAAGAGAAGCTTTGCTATGGTTCTGCCATCGATAGATAACTTACATGTTTAGGGCGTTTTTGAGGTGAATGGCTTCACTATGCGAGATTTAGGGAGTTTACTCATTGAGTTTATTTCACTGTTATTTGGTGAATGTTTACAAGCCCTAAGAATGGCTGAGCCTTTCCACTAAATCCGATTTGGGCTCCCCGTAGAGCATAACCAAGAGGTGATTGATTATTCGATAAGGAAGACCAATGCGTGTTACACGCGTTATGTTACAACTATTTGGGTTGATGAGGGACTCCTTAATCTAATGGCTCATTGTTTTGTGGCTTGGTACTTTTGGATAGGGGATGAGAGCCATGGACCCATTTGTAGTTTCGATGGTCCACTAGGTGCCAGAGGATTTGGGGGAGGCATCAGTTGGGATGCCATGGACGTGGACGTTCCTGATGGGGAGGCGTCCGATCTTGAGCTCGACCCCAGTATGATCGTCGAGCTGGAGCCTTGGATTATGAAGCCCTTAGTTAGTTAGGTGGTAGTGGGGTTAGTAACACTTTTTGGAACTGCCTTTGTAGTACTAGAGATGTTAGGGTTACCCTAAATCCCCTTTTTCGGTGAAGGTCATGGCTGCGCTTTTGGGCTAATCAGATGTGGTGAAGCAAGTTACGTTTAATTTGGTGTGATTAACTTATGTGAATATGGCTTGTATTATATGATGACCTTTTGTGTGCACGTGTGCGCGCTTTTGTCTCTCCCTGTTGGTTGGTTGGGTGACTTGTTTATGCTTTTGCTTTGATGTCAAATCGTATGGGTTGGTGACGTCTCATGGGACGTTGCAACAAATGACTGAAAGGAAAGTATGAAGAGCACGGGTTGTCACGAATGTGGAGCGGGTCGGGGCATGACAATTGCATTCTTTCTCTTGTTTCTACTCTCGTCGACAACACACCATCGTAAGGCCTCGTTCCAGTGAAACTCCTCGAGCATAAACAGCGAGGTGGCTTTCTTGTTGGACTTGTATCCTCCTCCAAGAATAGGACTTGAGCGAAAATGTCGGCACTTGACATTTTGTAGAACCGTCGCCCTGCACTATTTTATAGTCATTAGATGAAGAGTCGTACTTGAATCCATGGAAGAGGTCATCTCTTAGAACAAGACCGGAACCAGGTAAATTCCTAGACTTCCTGGTGGTCGGGTTATATAGGAGGAATCCACCGTGGATATCTAAGCAGACCAAGCCATTGCAAGACCCCACGAGATCTAGCCTTCGCGAATGCGACTTGGCGAAGTCGGGGTTGGATATTAGCGACCGCAACCATTTATTGATGCATTTGAATCCCATCAAGGACTTGTGGGTAGCCTTGAGAGTACCTCGATGAGGATATCCTCGATGAAACTTTCGGCCACAGTGAAGGCTAAGGTTCGGCTTGTTTCGGCAAGAAGTCTCTTCATTGGGCAGGTTTTGAGTGAAGGATCCGTTTCTTTGTTTTTCAGTCTCCTTCTGAGCAAAGGCTTATATAACAAGTCACGTGTAATACTAAGGTCTTGTTTGGTTAAAATTTTTTTATGTTCCCAGGAACAACTATTTTTGTTCTTTTGTTCTAGGGAACATAAAAAGAATAAAAACTTGTTTGGTGAAAATTATGTTTTTGGGAACAATAGATTTTGAACAGAAACAAGAAGTAGAAAAAAGTAGCTTCACATTCGGGAACAATTTCTAATAATAAAAAAAAATAAAAACAAAGAATTTATTCTTCTCCTCCCTTCTTCTCTTTTTTTCTCTTTTCTTTTCTTCTTCTTTCTTTTAGCGGTTGCTAGCCTTGGCCATGGCCAGCACCGGCGACCGGCTAGACGAGGGCCAGCAACCTCGCCGTGGTGGGCAAGGCTTGGCCTAGCTGGGCCATCTCCAAGTTGGTGGCATCGCTTGGCAATGGCCTAGCGAGGCTGAGTTTCACTAGATCTAGGTGAGGTCAACCTCACCCGACCAAGGCGAGGCCGAGCCTCGCGTATCCACGGCGAGGCTCGGCCTCCCCAGTGACGTGAGGCTTGGCTTCACCAAGCCGGGCGAGGCCAACCCTCGCCGTGGCTAGGCAAGCCTTCGGCGAGCTGGCCGAAGCCTCGCCCGGCCGGTCGCTGGCCACCGAAAGAGAAAAAAAAAAAAGAGAAAAGGGAAAAAGAAAATATAATAAAGTATTAAAAAATTAAAAGAAATATAAAAATTTAAGAATCCTACTAAACACATTTCTATCCGGGAATAAAAATTTTATGGAGTTACCAAACGTGTTCTTTTGTTAAAAAATTATTCCTGAGAACAGAATTAAAAAAAAAAAACATTTTTGATAAAAAATTGTTCCCCAGAAGAGAAGTGTTACCAAGTGCGCCCTAAGTTAAGACGCTTAGGCAAGAGTAATATCAAAGTCAAGACGCTTACTCAGCACACAACGAGAGGAGGGTTGACCAGATCTATGGCCACGCCGGGCGGAAAATGGAAACTGGAGATGGTAGCGGTCACCCCATCCTTGTTCCGCAAGCTTTTCAAAAGGTCAAAAATCAATTTTCTACACTTCCCTAAATCGACCGGAGTCTATATTCTGTAGCAAATGTGTCCCACAAGATTCCTTCCAAGTATGAAATGAATTATTTCAACACTGAATAGAAGGGTAATAACGTACATTTAAACTTCTCTCTCTTAAATTACCATTGAGCCCAAGATTTTGGACCTTTTTTTTTCCCCATATTTGAGCCGTAAATTTCCTACTTATAATCCGCTCTCTCACTTTGCGCATGCCCATAGTATCCTTTGTAGATCAAATGTTGCATCTTGGCATAGAAGGGTAGTAACGTACATTCATAATTCCATTTCTCTTTTAGTTGACACGTCTTCGCAATGCCCAAAAATACTTCCATGAAAAAGAAAAGCTCGACTTGGCGACACTTGGCCGATGTTGTAACACGACCACCATGGCACTTACTCATACGAGAATAAGGTACTGAATGAGCACTGTTGAGCAGTGGGGATGTATTTTATTTCACTACTATGGTCCTTTGCTACTAACGTCAACTCTGATACCAAGTTAAGAATATTGCGGAAGAAAGATATGATAATTTCATGTATATTTCGATATATAGAAAAGAGTACATGGAGAGCCTATCCATAAGGTTAGATAGAGGAAATTAAAGGAAATCAAATTAGATATGCATAATAAAAAATAAATATAGAAAATCGAATGAAATATCCTAAATATTTCTATGAGATATATAAATATCCTAGTATTGCTAACATTTATTATTTATTAAATCAAGTGGACACAAACTAGAAGAAGATATCAAAATGCTAATCATTTTTATATTTCCCATGTTAACTGTTCAAAAATTAACATTTTTGCTCATATAAAATATGAATTGCTTTTAAAGGGATTTCCACGGATATAATGATATAATTTAAATAAGAACGTCAACATCTCAAGGCATAGAAAAATATAGTTCTGTCACATCTAACCGATTAAACTATCATAGACTATTTTCAATATATCTCTATATGGCCAACTTATATTATTTTACAGTTTTGTGAAATTGACAACTTAAGACAGATTCCCTAATTTGATAGTTTCTAGCACTTAAGAATATATGTAATAAAAAAATAGTCTCTTTATCAACACAAATCTATAATCATGATATGTTATTAACAATATTAACATTTTTGTTAACTTGTTTTTTAAGCAATTAGCAACGATTGAAACGTGGATTTTTTTTTTTTTTTTTTTTTTTTTGAGTTTCCAATTTTCTGTGAGGTAAGAATAGCATAAGTGTTATAATTTTAGTACGATGCTCATCAAAATGCCATAACTTTTTTTTTTACGCTCACTCGAATTCCACAAATTTGAAAAATCGATCATTTAAATGTCATCGGTGATTCGACTTGTCTAAAAATCCAATGTGGATGCTAGTCGTCATACGTGGCTAGCACTCTTTGAAGCGATGTGGGACAATTTTTATAATTTTTTATTCAAATTTTATTTTTAGAATATATTTTTTTAAGCTTTTATATTTATTTTTCTTTACCTTTTTCCCCTTTTTTGGGGCCAAAAAAGGGTCACCCCAGCCCTAAAAAATAAAAATAAAAATGACAACAAAAGAAAAAATAAAAATGCAAAAAATATAAGGTTAATATCACGAAAACTCTAAACTTGTGTACATATAACAAATTTACCCTAAACTAACTTTTTTATCACAAAAAATTTCAAACTGGTAGACTTACGACAAATCTATCATAAATTAATTTTTTTGACTGCCAAAAACTTTAAATTTACACACTTGTGACAAATATACTCTCCGTTAAATTTGATTAATATTACAAAAAACCACAAAATTGGTACAACTAAGGCAAACAAAGAGTAAAATCCTAAACTAATATACCAATTAACTGTTCGTGTTATCCAATTTAGTAATTTAACAGTAAAATTTAACGGAAACTAATAGAACGTAAATTTGTCACAAGTGACCGGTTTGGAGTAAATTTGTCAAATGTATACCGGTTTGGAATTTTTGATGGCTAAAAATTAGTTTGGAGTAAATTTGTCACAAGTATACCACTTTAGGATTTTTCGTGGCATTAACTCAAAAAAATAAATCCAAATATATATATATATATATATATATATATATATATATAAAGAAAAATCCATGTTGGATGTGAAATTAATAAAAAAATCCACATAGGATGGTTTGTAAGAAATGACACTTAAGTGATCAATTTTTACTCTGATATGGTGTGATATCCTCAATCTGCCTTCGATTGTCAAAACGGATTTACATCGGCGGCCAATTTTCGGATGGGATTACAATGAGGATTGTTAGACCATGAAAATGCTGAGAATGCCACTTTGGGAGCAAAAACTCGATTTCTCATTGACGAAACATTAAAACTTAGGAAAGTGAACACGGGCTGCAAACAAGGGCCTAAGCCCACTAGTTAGGCCCAATGGGCCCAAGCCCATGGAGGAAGGCCCAAATGGGCCCACACCCATGAGGGGTGGCCGAAGGAGGTAGGCGGCCCAAGAGAGGATCATGGGCCCTCCAAGCCTATTAAGTCTCTCTTTGCAAGATCTTGGCATTAAATGCACTCGTGTGTGAATAGAGCGCAATCTTCGTGAAATGGCCAAATTGCCCTCTCATACAACTAAGGACCAAAGGGGCAAGATGGGAAAAAGGCTTGGAAGGGGTGCCCATATGTGGCTAGGGAGACAAAGATGATGACCTTCTAAGCCTAGTCTAGTCTAGCCTAGCCTACTCCCCCTAATTCCCATGTGCATATCTTCTCATTAATGGCTTTGGATATCTATCATCATAAGCCTTCGAGGAAAAATGCTCGATTGTGAGGGATTTGAAGTACAAGGCTTTAATGGCAAATATCTCACTTTCATTCTCTCTCTTTTTCCCCCCAAAACAGTCAGTCATCTCTCTCTCCCTTTCTCTCTCATTTTGTCACTTGGCTTCCATTCTCTCCTCCTCTCTCTCTCTCCTTGCATTGGCCGAGCACCACCCCTCCATTTCCCTCTCTTTTGCAAGCTTTTTTCTCGCATTTTCCCCTAAAGCTCACCCCATCGTCCAAAGTTGAAGCTGCCATTCCCGCACCACCGTCCCGTCACTATGCTGGATCTTGGAGAAGAAAGAGTGGCCGTTCGGCCCCTCACTACAACCTGCTCTCCCTCTCCTTGCTCATGGTTTGAGCATCACAAGTCCAAGGGACACCATCCGCCGCCTTGCCGACCACCATACCTTCACTGACCAGCCCTCACCATGAGGTGTTTGAAGTTTGTCCAGTCACCACAGCCACTGTCCAGCTTTGCCGCTCCTCCCTCAACGCTTGTTGAGCTTGGATTTGGGTGTGAGTGGCTTTCTAGCCTTTGATTAGGGTTGTTGTTTCACTTAGGAGTTAGTTTAGGACTAGCTTAAGGTTAAATGATGCTTCGATGATGTGATAAGTGGGTTGTAAGCAATAAGTTATCGTAGGGTACCGATAGGTTATTGGGATAGGTTATTGCATTTATCGATAGGTTATTGCGATTAGTTGTCAAGGTTGCCGATAGGTTATCGTGATAGGTTATCAAGTTTTGCCGATAAGTTATCATATTTTATCGGTAGGTTATTGCGATAGGTTATCAAGTTTTGCTGATAGGCTATCGTGTTTTATCAATAGGTTATCATGATAAGCCCTTCCAATGTTCGCTAAGTTATCAAGATATGATAAGTAGTTCTGCGATAAGTTATTAAGATGTGATAAGTAAAGTGTGATATGTTGATACGATGTTCTATAATAGAGTGATAAACTATTCTATGATGATATGTGGTATGTGATGTGATGTTGTGATAGGGTATGTTATTGAAATGAGATATTGTAATGATTTAGACCCTTATACAATGACTTATCTTAAAGAAGTGTCCTATATGCTTGAGTTCTATTGTTGATGCATTATTAGTTGCTAAATTTAATTATGATGCAAGTTCACGTGACACTTAGAATGGGAAAGACAAACGTTTATGGCATTCCAAGATTGTGACCATTTGTCATGCAAGAGAGGTTACATGATTTAATGAAACGTGGATACATTTGAATGATGCATTGATGTGGAGTGATATGAAAGCAACTATGACATGCTTGGTTGTGGTGCCCGTTATTGCATATAGCATGAGCATTACACACTCTTGCATCGGTCAATGAAAAAGAAGTGAATGGCTTAAGTGATGGTATGCTTGTTTGGTCACCTAAATGCCCTAATGCATTTTATGTGGGGCTCCATGATGCGTTTTACATGGGATGATACCTGATTTAGTTCAAATGCCCCCAAGTCAATGGGATGCCTTTCACGGATGAATTTAGGAACAAAGCTCCTTATAGGAATGCCATCTTGATGTGTTTACATGGGACGTTGATGTGCTCGATGGGTTGAGGCGATACCCGGTTATGCTCGATGACCTTCGACCTTTGCGTTGGCCGTGATCCTAAGTGATCATAATAATCCAAACACATACGTGTAGAACATGCATGAGATTGATATTTGATTATGTCTAGATTATTGCATGGCATGGGTGCATGACTATAAAATATTGCACGTTCTTATATTTGACTCTTGAGTATGGGAAGTGTTTTGAGAATGGCATATGTGCTCGATTTGATGGCTTGAGGAAAGTGGAATAACCAATCATGTGAATAGTTAGGGCAGAACAAGGGCTTTGCTATTTATTTTCCATCGATAGATAATTTGAACGTTCAGGTCGTTTCCAAGGTGAATGGCTTCCCTATGTGAGGTCTAGAAAGTTCGCACATTGAGTTATCTCATTGTTGTTTGTTGAATGTTTATAGGCCCTACGAATGTTTGAGCCCTTTCGTCAAATCAGGTTTGAGCTCCCCATCGAGCATAGCTAAGAAGTGACCGATTATCCGATCAAGGGGACCAATGACCGTTATACGTGCTATGTCAGGACTATTTGGATTGATAAAGGACTCCTCAACCTAGTGGCTCATCGCCTTGTGGCTTGGTATTTTTGGATAGGGGTCAACATCCACGGGCCCATCCGCAGCTTTGATGAACCCCCAACTGTAGGAGGATCGGGGGATATTAGCTGTGATGCTATGGATGTGGATGTACTCGATAGGGATGTGTCCGAAATCGACCCCGATATGATTGTCTAGACTGAGCCCCGGTTGATGGAGCCCTTAGTGAGCTAGGTGGTACTGGGATTAGTATCACTTTTTGGAGCCATTCTCGTAGTACTAAAGGTGCTAGGTTTACTTCGAGACCCCTTTTTGGAGAAGGTCGTGGTCGTGCTTTTGGTCTGATCTAATGTGGCAGAGTGAGTGATGTTTGAACTATGTGTCAAGCTATGTGTGTATGGTTTATATGATGTGATGACTTTATGACATATATATATATATATACCCTGTTTAAACTGTGGTTTAAATTATCCCTATTTGTTGGTTGAGTGATTTGTTTATGCTTTTGCTTCTGCATATAATCGATTTATGAATGGATCGGTGATGCCTTCTGGGACGCTGCAAACAAATGACCTGAGTGGAATTGATGATGGCATGGGACGTCACACGCCTGGAGAAGGTTGGGGCGTGACATGTGGTATTTAAGTGAGCCAAAAAAAAGCTATGGCGCTCAAGTGAGAGCCATACAAATTTATGGCCCTGTGCTGTTCTTCACCCATTTTTCGTATAACAAATGTAGTCTTATACACCCATGACTAGATTATAACAATGCTTATAAAATTTATTTTTCACCACTTGAACAAAATAAATAAACATCAAATTAGATTATGGACCATAAATGATTATGTAAGGGAAGTATACACAAACATCATATAGAAATTATGCTCAAGTGCACAGGGAAGTGGTGGCTTTGTCTGTTCTCCGATCCTTGATTTGCCAAACTACATCTCAATAGATCGATGTAGAAGAATTCGATGTCCTCTGCAATCAGTGGACTTGGAGAAAATCATTCGCAGCATTGAGGACACGACTATCAGTGCGCTCGATCATCCGCTCAAATTTGCAAGGTACGAGCTCCGAATTGCGAGGTGTGGCGAAAGCTTACTCTGTTGCTTGGACGGTGAATTGTTATTGTTATGGAATCCAACCTCTGGAAAGTCAAGCAAAATCCCAAACCCAAATGCTGATTGTATGAACGGGCGGGAATTTTGTGGACTAAGCTATGATTGCTCATCGGATGATTATAAATTCCTGAGGGGACATTTCGGTAACAATAAGAAGCGGTTTCGATGGATACATGGTTAATATTTTTGCTTCGAAGGCCAATTCTAAGAAGGTGGTCAGCGGAGGAAATGGCAATCTCGAACAAAGTATAGAGATATATCGGAATGGGTTCTTGCATTTGTAGCTGGAAAGTGATTCGAGCAAGAGGATTGTTTCCTTTTGAATATGGCTAGGAGACATCGGCCGTGGCAATTCCACTGTCGGATATGAACGCTCACGATGCTGTCCTAAGGCTCGAATGCAATGGAGATCGATTACCTTTGCATGCTGACCCTCATAGTGCAAGAATGAGTCCACTTCTACTGGTGTTTTTAAAAGTAGGTCGTTCGGATTCAGTTCGTTGATTATTGTGTCTTGCTCTCCATTGTAGCTCGCCAATAACTCGAGTGTTCGAGGGAAGGTGAAAAAATCAACTGATTGTCCAACATTTATCAAATGGTTTCTGCTTCTATTCCTTAGTGAAAACCACCTTTTAGCGATTTTTCTGTGTCATTTGATGAGTGCTGAAACGGAACCTTCTTCTTTCAGCCACTTATGGTTAAGGCTTTGTGAAAACCACCTTTTATAGGTCTCTTGTAACGACTCCAACTCCATCTCCAGGGTCATGAGTGGCAGGGGTTATTTTTGCGATGTCCCAAGCGCATCGCCGTCCCATTTCTTTTTATATTTTCATTAAGCACATGTGGAAGCATTACAAATAACACCCAAACAACAACAACAACAAAGAAATGGCACGTTTACAAGCCCTTTCTATCACGGGCTGTTATATTTATAACCACTACATCTTATATGCTCAAAAGGTCAAGGTAAACCTTAACTCCTCTAGTGAGACCGCAACTTCTCCATGCCTACAATTTTGAAAAACAACGGGGTGAGTCATTGACTCAGTAAGTAAAATTCCTAATTCCCTACTAGGAGAACATTTCATCATCAAAATCTAGAAGGTATAACACTTGCAATGCAATGTTGATGGTAGATGAATAGCAAACTTATTGCTACACCTCGACTACATGTAGATATCCATTACAGTATACTTCAATGCATGCTTACTTTTGGCTTGTCAATGATCATATCAACATATCATACTTATGCATATACCGGCACACATACAATGTTTCTTTTATCATCATCCTAGCTTGACCAGGCTAGCTTAGTTCGATTGAGGCTTCCGGCTTTATGCTAGGCTTCCTAGCTCAACTAGGACATCTTGGCTCAACCGAGGCATCCAGGCTCAACCCCAACATCCTGACTCAATTAGGGCATCCTAGGGCTAGTGTGACATCCTGAAATTCGACCCCGTTTCGATAAAGTGAAATGGGCATTTCGTCGACGTGTTTACGGTCCTTTTTCTCTGAGCTGATCACTCACGAGTTAACTAACCTATTGAGTGAAGCCGTTAAGGACGTATCTGCAGTAAAATCCCTAAAAGCTACTCAATTTGTTGGACGACTAAAATCACGTCCGATCGATTTTTAACCACGAAATCAACTCGATTTCGGGGATCGGATTTTAAGCGCGTCATAATTCTTTTTGTGACTTTTGTCTCATCGTTCGTCAATTTATTGACGGTCCGAAATTTCAATAAAGAAATTATCGGAAGAAAATCAAGACCAAATTAAAATAGAAAGAGAAAAGGAAAATTTGCATAAAGGAAGTATACATTTTATTTTTCTTTTTCTCTCTCTCCCCTTTTCTCTTTCTCTCTCTCTCTTCTCTCTCCTCTCCCTCGTGCGAATTCCCTTCCCCACTTTCCACCGAATTGTGGGCTGTCACCCACTTGCCTTTCCCCTCTCCCTTTGACCATTCAAACCCATCTTTTCTCTCCCTTATCCCTTCTCTCTCTCTCCTCTCTCTTCTCTCTCTTCTTCCCTCATCTCTCACGGAACCGACCCTCTTTCCCCTTCCCCCTCCTGTGCGAACGAAGACAGAGACAGCAGCTCGCCGAGGACCACCGTCGCCGCTCGTCCCGCCGCCGCACCGGCGCCGGACCGCCCGCGCGCCCGCCGCCCGCCGCCGTCCCGCTGTCCGCGCGCGTCCAGGCGTGCTTTCTCGCGCGATCCAGCCGCGACCCAGCTCTGTTCGCCTCTGTCCAGCCTCCGTCCGGCCACCTCCGGCCACCGCCCAGCCCCGCCGGACCTCCCCCGTGTCCCCCTCGCCCTCCGCCGGCCTCCCCTCGCCGCCCTAGCCGCCGGACCAGCCTCGGCCAGCCTTGAACAGCAAGTGGCCGAGTGGGTTTCCAGCCGGTTCGGGCCCGCTTTTGGGCCGTTTCCGGGCCCCGAACCCGAGCCGCGCTTTGGGAAGAATTGTTCCTCGCGTCGCCCCCGTCGGATTGATCCGATTTGCGCGCGATTTGGTGAGTAATCTCACTAATCCCGGATTAGTTGGCTAATTATGCTTTAGCTTGGTTTAGTTTTAATTAATTATGTTTAGGTTGTTAGATTAGAATTAATTAGCAATTATTAGTCAATTGTGATGCGATTTAGATAAATTGACTGTGCAATTAACAAGTAGACGTGGTCTACTATTTATTGGGAGTGTCTCGGGAATTTTCGGACCCCTAATTGAGCTTCAATTTGGCGATTCGGGCCTAAGTGAGATTTTTGGGCATTTAAATATTAATGTTCGAATTAAATTAAATAATTATTTATTTTCCGAAAATTCAAGGGAGATGGTTTGGAACCGGAATATTATGTTGATGACTGTGGTGAAGTCCGTTTATTTAATCGGGCTTTATTTTAAGCTAAATTGAATTTTTAATATTAATTAATTTTCGAAATTAATTAATTATTTATTTATTTCCTGAAAATTTAACTGGGATGGCCTGTGACCGGAAAATTATGCTGATGACCGTGGTGAAGTCCGTTTATTTAATTGGACCTTATTTTGAGCTAAACAGAACTTTTAATATTAAATAATTAATTTTCGAAATTAATTAATTAATTATTTATTTTTCGGAAATTAAGTTTGAGATGGCCGACGACCGAAATCTCGTGCTGATTGTCGTGGCGCAGTCCGTTTATTTATTTGAGCTTTGAATTGTGCCAAATTGATTTAATTGTGGATATTTAGGATATGTTCCTAAATTGATTATTTGGGTAAATTGAGTACGAATTAAGGTTGTGGATAATTACTTTAGAAACGGGATGAATCATCATGAAAGGCACGTGGCTTGACGATTAGATATGTCACCTCGGAGAATGCACATGACTCGGTGACGAAGTATGTCGCCTTGGAGAATGCATGTGGCTCGGTGATTGGTTCTATCAGTTATGATTGAATAGCAATATATTATCAGCTTTGGGTGAGCATATGGTATACTATATCGGCCTTTGGGTGATATGTCAGCTTTGGGTGAGCAATATACCTTATTATTAGCTTTGGGCGAGCTATGCTATCTATTTATCAGTTTTGGGTGAGCAGTCCTGATTTGATAGGACTTTATAGATAGTATTGAATATGCCGACTGAGCATGGGTCGTGATGTCATGTAATCGATTAGATCAATTAATCATTGCTTTGATATGATGCTGTGAATTGGTTGATTGGATGGAAATGACCGTGAGTGGTCTTGTTGGCATTTAATCGACTAGGTCGATTTGATCGATGCTTCGATCAGTGATATAATTGCTTGGGTGCCTTTGATGTATTGTACTGACTTGCAGGTGGGATATGAGGCCAAGGTACGTCTTCTGCCCCATGCGTGTATAGGCAGCCTTTAGTATAATGATTTACTAATCGGGCTTAGTGGGGTAGAACTCGCTGAGACGTAGTCTCATCCCAATTTGGGGAAAAACATTTCAGGACCCCGGTGAGAAGCTGAAGAGGAGGAGTCTGAGAAGTAGAACTCGAAGGTGAAACTTAAAGAGAAGGATTTTTGGAAGAAGAAGATAATCCCGAGAGGGGCCTTGAGTATGGCCTGGATGGGTTGAGAATCTATCTTCTGTTGAGAATTTCTTTTGAAGTGAATAGTTATGAATTGGTTTGTGTTTTGTATAAAAGTTTGGTTATAAGTTTCAATATGAAAAATATGGAACCACCGACCGTTGCAGCGTAGAGGGTAGATCCTTTGCTCTCCCCTGCTGGAGACCCAGGTTCGAAGCTCCCGCGGGGGAAGGTTGAAAGCGGCGTGTGGTGACTTACGCGTGTCGCCAGGGTGGTGGTTTCCGCTATCGACACCAGGGGTTTACGTGGCGGCCGCGCCAAAGCGGTTCCTCCAAAGACCAAAAAAAAAAAAAAAAAAAAATATGGACTCGCTTTTCTATCCCATCGTTTTATATGCAGGGATTTTAATTGCTTCGCATGTGCTTAATAAACGAAAGGGTCGGCGATAATTTGTCCTGGGATATCGCATTGTATAATCGACCAAGTGAGAAGGATGTGTGCGTGCCCGAGGATCGGGGCGTGACAGCTAGCTTATCCAAGGCATCCGAGTTCAACCCAACCATCCGGGCTCAACCAAGGCATCATATTCAATGAACGAGGCATCGTCGCCAATGTTATGTAGTGACGGACGCTTTTTTTTTCTCTTTAAGTGCATCATAAAAGTGCATCACACAAGCCGATTTTTACTTTTCTTCTTAGTCAACTCACGTGGCCCAAAGGCGTGGTCATTCAAGTGAGTGTACCATGGCTCTTAACATCATGCTATATCATATGGCACGCACGATTCTTGGTTTGTGGCTTGAGCAGCACATTTAAACTAATGTCCACACCAAGCAAGACTTAGAATTGTCACACTTCAATATCAATCTAAGACCTCACAACTTAGGCCATCGTGACTTGACGTCTATTCCAAGACGAGCGAACCTTGACCTCATTTTGGGGCGTGTACACACTCAAGCATGCAAACATGAGCAAACCATACAAAAAAACATTACACCATACATGCGGCTTACATGGTTGAGCACATCACTAAACTCGACGATGTAGGCTATCGCCCTAGCCAAGAGTTAGAGATTTTACTTACCTGATGAGGTGGTGGTGGTTCGGTAAAGAGAAATGAAGCTTGAGGGCGGCGGCAAGGGAGTGTGTTTGAGAGGGGAAATGGAGGGAGAGGTGGGCAATAAATGGTGGTTGGTGGAAATGAGGATGGATGTCCTATTTATAGACCTCTCCTCACTTAATCACCCTAACAAGTGGCCCAATCAAATTTCCTCATATGTCCTAGCTAATATGGGAGATGTGGCACCCTAATGTTCTAGTGAAATGATTAAGGACAAGGGCATTCTTCTCATTGATCCATTTATACTAATGAATCATCTAGCATTTATGAATTGGCTAACTTGTCTTCCAAAGCTCATATTAGGGTCATGATGACGTAAGTTTTAAGTCACCCTCTTTCATTAATGACTAGCTTCCAAAGTCATTAATGGCTTGTCATCAAGCCAAGTTAACCACATGAGTGAGTGATTCATTCGCTGTGACATCTTGAATTTCCAATTCCATTTTCAATTGAATGAATTAGGCTTTTCATTGACGCACCTTTAGTTCTTTTTCCTGAACTGATCATTCATGGGAGAACTAGTCTATCCGATGAAGTCGTTATGAGATTTTAACGCAATAGACTTGAGAATTCGACCAGAAATCGACTGCTCGACCGTGCTAATCTATAAGGGTCATTACGGCACAGTTAAAAAAATCGATTAAAGACTGAAGATAGGTCGATTTGACTGAGTCATGTGATTTAGTGTGAGTGATTCCACCTAATTGCAAAATTCTTGTCGATCGGTACTAGACTGATTTTTTTGTCATTTTGGTACCCTATGTCAGTTTTTGAAATCTCGAGATTTTCACGACAATCGAGAATCGCCAATGTGTCGAAGATATATAATGTGACTCGAAAATAATCGACCACGGGGTAATTGCACTAAAAATTCATAAAAGCTACCCAGTAGGTTAGGACGCGCTAAAATCATGCCCGGTTGAAATTAACTGCGAATTTAAACTCGATTTCAGAAATTGAAAGTTCTACCATGTCACAATTCATTTTAGGAACGTTGACTCATCTTTCGAAGATTTTTCTGCAAACCTGAGTTTTCGGCAAGAAATTCAAAGTAAGGCTATTTTGGACCGGAATGTTTGTAGGCCCGTTTTTAGCCGCATTTTTGGGAGTCAAGTTGATTCAATTGATGAAGAAAAATGTTGAGATGGACGATGGCACCTTAGCTGAATTTATAGGCTTTGATTTGAGCTCAATTGAGTAAGAATTTAATGGAATTGAAGGGGAAATGTCCAAAATTCGTAGGCCATGGGGGAAACAACATTTTGGACCATTTGGCAAGCTTGTCGAGGAATCTTTGGAGGGCTAAGGGCTGCTGTGGATGGTTGAGGAGTGGTGGGGGCAAGCAATGAGTGTTTGGACAAGTGTTGAAGGCTTGGAAGCCATTTGGGGCCCGCCTCTCTTCAGCTCACTTCTTCTTCTTCCTTGGCTTCACTTTCTCCATGTTTGGTCTGTTTTGAGCTCCTAAAAAACCAGAGAAACCGAGTAGCCTTCCCCCCTACCCGGTCGACCACCGTCGGAGCAGCCAGGATCGCCGCACGTTGGCCGCTCGCGCTTGCTCGCTCATGCGTCCGTGCGTCCCCCCCCGCTTCCCAGCGCCGTTGTCTGCCTTTGCTCGCCTATCCAACAGGTTGCCTGGCCGCCGTGCGTTGCCATCCAAGTCGTTGGAAGTCCCGCTATCGCCTTTGCTCGTCCATCTAGCCATCTTGCCGCCTGTTCTCGCCATTTCCAGCCCCTTCGACCGTTTCTTGCAGCAAGAACGGAAATTGAACTAAAAAGGGCCCTAGGTCTTTGTGGCCCGTTTTCAAGCTCTTCCGAGCCTTGGTTTGTGTCACCACAAGGGTGTTTGTCGCCCGCCTTCGCGTCCCCGTCGTAGTGAACTCATCGGATCACTAAACCGGTGAGTTTACTTGCTAAACTTTGCTTATGGAATTAATGATGCTTAAGGGTTGATTAGTTTAGGCTAATTAAGGTTTAAGTGGTTAGTTATAACGGATTCATGATTTAATCATTCGTTTATGCATGTTAAGTGGTTAGAACGGCTTAATTAAGGACTAGATAGATCATGCTATTTATCTAGATATGTTAGGAAATTTTCTAGGCCCGTTTTGGTGTTCAATTTAGCATTTCCAGCCTAAGTTTGTACTTTTGGAATTTAATTGTATTTATTGAATTATTTTTGGTATTTATTTAATTATTTATTATTTTTCGAAAATTATATTGGGATAGTCGATGATCGGAATTTCGTGCCGATTGCAATGGTGTGCTTGGTTTATTTAATTGAGTACTAATTTTTACAAATTGAGTGGAAATTGTGAAATTTGGATTTTTTAATTAGAAAATCCTAGGTGTTGGGTTTCGACACTGGAAATGGTTTTAAAGACTGTATCAGCTTGCGTGAGCAATTATTTGTTAGCTTGTGAGAGTAATATACTATATTAGCTTGGGTGAGCTATATTATACATATCACCTTGTGCGAGCTACCATCTACATCAACTTGTGTGAGCATAATATACATCAGCTTGTGTGAGTAGTGATCGATCGATTGAATTGATAGATGGTTTAGATCGTATCGAATTGAATCGATTGATTGAGTATATGAATTATACTGACGTGCAGGAAGGAATTGAGGCAAGGTAAGTCCTCTGTATTGTGTTTGCATAGACTGCCTTTAGGCGTATTTCCTTCATAATCGGAGTTTATGGGGTGAACTTGCTGAGACATTGTCTCACCCCATCATGGGCTCAATTTTTTCAAGTCCTTAGATGGCGGTTCCTCCATAACGTTTTAGTCGGCCCATGAGGGTTTCTGAGCGGGTTCTTGACTATCCTAATCCCATAAGTCACTGGGTCTTTGAACTTGTAGTGACCATCGTCTGGGTCGATGAAGGCCTACTTCAGAGGGTACCTCATCGATTCAGATCATGGTTTCGCTACGAACCCAATGGATTCAGGGTGGGTCCCCTACGGGGTTTTGAGACCCTCACAGTGGTAATTGACGCCACTTTTGGCGAGGGTACAACTGACCCTCCTGATGGCACTGTGGTGGACCCGATGTTCTCGAAGCCTGTGGAGTTCGAAGGATCGATGAACGTGTTCGACTAGTGGGTCGTTGATAGTTTCCTTTTTGAGGGTCAATCTTTTTGGTTGTACACCTTTTGTATATAAACCAGGATTTTTATAAAAGTGTTTTGGTTGTGAATTTGTTTTCTGCTTTCTATCACATGCTATTTGTTGTTAGGGGTTTTGTTTCGCTTTTGTAAAAAAATGAATGGGTTGGCGATGCGTCCTAGGACATCGCAAATTTAATCGACCATTGAGGGATGGGCATGCACTTGAGGTTTGGGGCGTGACATTCGCCCTTCTTAATGTGTTAAAATTCCAAAGAACATCAGTGACTTCAAGAAGCAAGTCCATCTTTTGTCACTTGGTATGGTGAGTCATTAAGCTCATTAATTAGCTAGCTTTCAAAAGTATTTAACGTATTCTTATCTTCAAGCCAAGAAGACCTAGAGTTGGCTTGCCTCACAAGTTGGGCATGCAGCCTCCTTCCCCTCCAAGTTGAGCATACGATTCTCCCATTTTAAGGAGAAAACAAGCTTGAGCAACTTTTGAAATTAGTGCCATTACTTTATCAAACGGGCTCAAAAATTATAAAATTTTAATATGTTATAGAGAAGATTTCAAAAAACATTTTTCATGAGGAACTTAACCAAATTTGTGCTGTGGAAAGAAAAGCAATTCATTGAACACAACCCAAAAATTCGTCATTGCGATTCAACGGTCGAGAGAGAGAGAGATTCACTTTGAAATCCAAATCTTCATAAAACTCTTCGAAATTTTAATATGTTGTAGATATGGATGTCATTTAAAAATTTTGTGAAGTAAGCATGTCCAAATTCAAAAGGGAAGATTTTATAAAAATTCGAGAAAGCAACCTGGTTACCATTTTTGCTATATTGGGCAGGTTCTATATGGTAATTTATTGGACCTTCGTCCCAACCATTTCACCTTAGAAAAATATGAAATTTCATTATGTTATAACTTAAGATGTTTTGAACAATTTTCATGAAGAAAGTTTCTCCAAATTCGAAGCACAAGGAGCTCTATTGGAAAGCAGGAAAGGTCCAGTAGTATTGAAAAACTGGGAAGTCAAAACCTATAAAACTCAAGATAGCAAGTTTATGGAGGAGAGGTGGCACTCTACTTGGCTTGCAAGATCACTTGCTATTATTTTCTTAGGTCATGAGTCACCCCCCCTTCATTAATTACTTGGGACACATAAGCCTCTACACTAATTATCTTCTTTTAATGCGTTTCACACTTGTTCACACTCATTTTCTAGGAAGATCTGACTAATTCAAGGCCTAAGTGTCTCCTTCAATAAAATTACAAACTTCCAAAATTACACACTCATTTTTCGCGTTCATCCACGATCGACTATCCTATTCGGGTCGAGGTTAGTGACTAATTTATGACCGGGCTTAAAACTAGTTCAATGGCCACTTTCCTAGGTTGATTGGGGGCCCTAATCATGGATGTCACATCTTTAGTCGAAATTCTCTCTAACTTGTTTCGCCGCAACCCAATCACTAGATAAAATTACCATATGCCCGCTTTAAGATACACATTATAGTCCAATGTTCACAACATAATGAGTACCAGTGAATGATTAGTCAAATTACACGAAATTAGATTGGACAACGTTAGCTTGTGAAGTGATTATTATGCTAGCAAAGGAGAGATGTTTGAATGGCTATTCATTGAGAAGAGATTAACTAAACATCTAGAGAGGATAGATACTAAAAGCACAATGGTGAAGCTACTAAGGAATGACCAGATCTTGTAATAAGAATCTTGATATTGTCTTTTTTCTTGTTCAAATTTGACAACATCATTCAATAGCTCAAGATGGCTAGTTTTGCCCTAAAGGAAAGTCAAATGGAAACGAGAAAATCAAATCCACTCAAACAACTCTCATATGCTCTTGATTCTAGATGGCTCACAGTCAAGATAGGGAGAAACGAGAGTTTCTACATAGATGGCGGATTTGACATTATCATCACTTTGGATGGTATACTCCTTATAAGTATTATCCTCTGGATTGAATAGAATCATCTGGTACACATTGATCTGGAAAATGATTTTTTCACTCCTTGTGTATGCGACAGGAATTTGCCAATATTTGTAACTAGGTATGCCTTCAGTCGAGACACTAAACAATTTCGTCCATGATCCTCCTCTCTCATACTCACTCGTTATCCACGACTCAAACCAGTCATTATAGGTGCCATGGTGGATAAACATATTGGCCCCATGATTCCCGAGTCCCTTGAAAACTATGTCCCCATTAGCTTCAGACACAGAAAGCAACCAGTGGAATTTCTCTTTTGAGAAATCAAATGACATAATTGCTTTCTTTCTCTTGTTTCTGCTCTCGTCGATAACACGACGATGTAAGGCCCCATTCCAATAAACTCCTCCATCGTGAGTGGGTTGGTGGCTTTCTTGTTGGACTTGTATCCTTCTTCAAGAATAGGACTTGAGTGAAAATATCGCCACTTGACATTTTGTAAAACAGTCGCCCTAAGCCATTTTATAGTCATTAGATGAAGAGTCGTACCTAAATCCATGGATGAAGTTATCTCCTAGAACAAGATCAGAACTAGGCAAGTTCTGAGACTCCTTGGTAATTAGGTTATTGTTGACACTTGATTTTTAGTTGACGCGTCGATAAATGTAAAAAAAATCAAAATTTGGATTTTTGATCGCAATAGAGCCTGTTTTGTAGCCAAAGGGTGTTGTTTTTTCATTTATTTCTTTTGCATTGTCGTTTTAAAGCAATTTCCAGGTTATTTTTAAGAAAAACCCAAAAAGTTAAATGATTGACTTTCGGGTTGACTTTTTGGTTAATGCTTCGATCAAAAGTCAACATCCAGTCAAAAAAATGAATTTTCGCCTAACAAAAATTTTGTTTAACTTTAATTTCACTTTTATCGAGTCAATTTCTCGAAAATTCAAAGATTTGACAAAGAAATCAACTTTTCAGGAAAAGTCAACTAAATAGTTGACTTTTTAATCAAACATTTGATCAAAAAAATTGAAAAAATCAAAAGTTCAAAAATACATTTCTTTTAATGTCAATTTGACTTTTACATCAAAAATTTCACATGTAATGAGCTTTGAATATATAGGTCGCACGCCTCAATTGAGCGACATTTGACCCTAAAAAAAAACCTCTGAAGTTCCTTAATTTTGTAGTAGTTTAGATCCTTTTTAGTCCTGTTTTAGTTTCGACTTCAACTTTTTTCCATTTTTGTGCTGCTCTCTGTGATCAGTTATAGAAGAACTTGTCTTCATGAAGTTGTTTTTCGTTGTGTTGAGAATGTCCTATAATTTTTCAGAATTTTTGGACATTCTTAGCTAGGTCAAAATCACTCAGATCTGAGCCAAGGTCAATCTGCCCCATTTTGGTCCGAGATGAATTTAAGTAAAATTGAATATGAAATCGACCTTGCTCAATATCAAGAGCTTCATGAAAGATGAACTACATGTCTTATGTGTCCCATTGATGCATGATTCATAAAGTTTTGGTGTTGTGTAGAGCATCAATTGCATGTAGGAAGGAGTAAGGGTGTTATGGCAACATAGACTTTGCATATCGCATGTCTGTTTTGCCATTTTTGCCATGACTTGCATGATCTCAATTGAGTGTTAGACTCTTAAGGAAAAATGTTCGTCATCGCACGTTCTCATGTGTGATTTTTCATGGGATTTTTGCATGTCTTTAGGGAGCCGAAATTATGTTGGTTCTGTGATGTTAAAATTAGAATTAAACCTTATCATGTTGGTCTGCATGTCTTTTAGAGTCCAAATCTTGCAATAGTTCCTCCTTGTCATTTGAACTACATGTTACAAGATTTGTGTACATGTTTAGGTCATTGCGTTTGAGTGCCATTTTGTATGTAAAATTTGTGTTGCAAAAATGCCTGTTACACTTAGAAGCCCTCAAGCATTTCATTATGAATTTTAAATCATCTCGGATTGTCATCGAATGGTATGACATCTTCGCATGCCGACTTAGGGTTAGATGATCACCCTAATTGTTTGTCACATCCGATTCTAAGTCGTGTATGATTTCTTCATACCATTTGTGCATTACTTGAGTGATTTTGAGGCTCATTAATGCATGCTTGTGTTTTGGATTTTTAATTACTAATATGCGCATTTTTAGAGATCTTGGTCTTAAAGCACCAAATTGACCTAGTTTGGACTCAAGCTTTTCTAGGAAGTCGTGAAGCACACCAAGAGGTTTCCAATGCTACTAATTTCATGTCAATCGCTCATTGTTCGGACCACTTTTCATTTTTTCAAAGCTAGACCAGAATTTAGACATGGGATCAAATTCGGAACCCTATTCTAACCCCTGTTTGGATAGACCTTTGACATTTTTTTTTTCTACTTTTTAATAAGGATTCCATACTTGATCCCTAAATAAAAATTGTTTGTCATCATGTTGGCTATATTTTTTTTGTAAATTTGGTGATTTTTAGACCTGTTTTGACAGGACAAATCATTGTGATAATGACTGAACGCCTTACTGTTTTGATAATTTTCTAATGTGTGGTTGCTCATTTTTTTATTTTTATAAAATCATTTGTAGTTCATTTAGGAAAACTTTCTCCATGAAAATTTTTCGTTATCATGTCATGCATATTAGAGAATTTTGCCATAGCTAGTTTGTCAATGGCATTATTTAGTTTTGTTGATTTGGCATGTTTGGTCTGAAATTTTCTAATATGACCCTTCGGTTGTGATTATTTAGTTAGACCTTTTGGGTTAGTTTGTGCATAAAATTAGATCATGTCATCTCCGTGGAAGTTGTTTTAAATGCTTTAATCTTTGTTGTTAAAATTGGCCTTTCCAAATTAGATCTTTCAGAAATGCTTTGGTATATGTGATATTTCCCAAAAATAATTCTTTAAAAATTCCTTTCCAAAATTCAATTTGGCTTAAGGAAAAGTCATGGTTTGGACTATATTCAAAATGCCTACGATACTTGTGAATACATTATGCGAGTTCCGGGCTAGTCTAGGCAATTGAATGTGTTCCATAGCTTAGATATTCCTTGGCCTCAAATATTTTCCAATTTCTTCATATCCCGATTTGACTATAGTGAAAGTCATGGTTTGGACAGTATTCAAAATACTTATGATGCTTGTGAATGCATTTATGCAACTTCCGCACTAGCTTTGGCAATTGAATTTCTTCCATAACCAATACATCACTTTGTCTCAAAAACCTCTTCAATAATTTCAAATCCATCTTTAAAACATCACATGTAACCCTTCATGTACATAAGCATGTCATTCATTATAAATGCATGTGTTCGTGATTGGCACATGCTGGTAATAAGTGACCCATCGACGGCTCATTTCCTTGTTTGATTAGTTGAGAGATAAGGTCCGAAAGACCTGCATGCATGTTTAATTCCTACTATGCATGTGGTTTTTAGATGTATGTTAGGGGCGATACATGTTATCAAGGGAAAATTCTGGGAATCACGTAGAACACATTGTTAGGGACTTACAAGTGTTATTGGCCATGCGAGAACACAATTGATCAACAATGGCTATAAGTCATAAAACGAATCAGGTAGGCATCTTAGAGGGACCTACGCATGAACTTCAAAGACCGACCCCGAGGCCCAAATCCGATTTGTGAAACTGAATTCCCTTTGAGTGATTGATTTCAATAGGGTGTCTTGTTTTTTGGTTGTTTTGACATGTATGTTTATTTCCTTCTATTGTATATACCTAGTTATAACTTTTAGATTATGTTTAGAATAGGATCCCAAAGACGAAGACAATGCGAATATGGTGAAGGGTCGATGTCCAGTCCAACCATACCATTTGTATTATTCATTCCCTGACATATGTCTCAGGTTTCTTGTTGTTTGTATAAAAACCCGATGAGTTGCGGGTTCTTTCTCTTCCTTATTCTTTTAACTGCCAATATCACAAAATCAATTTGTTGATGCCTTGGCGACTTTATCGTCAATGTTACAAGTAACTGACGGCTTGAATATTGATCCCTTGCAAATCGACATCTTGAAGAAGCATGCTTATTGCATGACGATTGAAGAAGAACCCGATGGTCAACCCAAGTATTATGATATCATGAATTACCTTTAAGAAGGTAAATTTCCTTAAGGGAGTCAAACCAATGATTGAAAATACCTAATGAAGTTGGCATCCAAATTTTTCTTCAGTGGAGAAGCCCTTTATTAAAGGTCTTTCGATTCAGTTTTACTGAAGTGTGTGGATGCACAAGATGCCAAACTACATATGAAAGAGATACATGAAGGAGAGTGTGGTCCTCATATGAACGGTCATCTCCTAGCTAGAAAAATCACGAGGCTTGGCTACTACTGGTTGACTATAGAAGTTCTTAACATGTGAGGTGCTATCACCAATGGCAAGTCTATGGAGATAAAATCAACGCTCCTCCTAATGAATTGCATCAAATGTCCGAATCCTGGCCTTTTTCAATGTGGGGCATCGACATCTTCTGACCAATTAATCCTAAAGCATCAAATAGACACCACTTTATCTTAGTGGTCATTGATTACTTTACCAAATGGATTGAAGCCAATTCTTATGCCCAAGTCATTGCAAAGTTCATCTGTCACGATATCATCACTAAATATGGAGTCCTGAGGCGATCATCACAGATAACGGATCAAACTTGAACAACAAGATAGTAGATGAATTGCTTGGGAAGTTCCACATTCGTCACTTGAATTCTTCTCCTTATTGCTCACAAATGAATGGGGTTGTGGAAGCGGCAAATAAGAACATCAAGAAGATTTTGACCAAAATGGCTGAAAATTATTGTGATTGGCATGATCAATTGCCATATGCTTTGATAGCTTACTGAACGTCAATTCACACTTCAACTAGGGCAACACCATTCTCATTGGTCTATGGAATGGAGGCTGTGTTACCTGTGGAAGTGGAAATTCCTTCACTAAGGGATCTTTCTCAGGTCGAGTTCTTTGAAGTTGAATGGATTCAACAAAGGTTTGAACAACTTAACATGATTGATGAAAAGAGGGTAAAAGCCCTATGTCATGAACAAAGTTATTAGAGGCGAGTAGCCAAGTCGTTCAACCGCAAGGTCAAACCGAGACATTTTGAGATCAATGATCTCGTATTGAGAAAGGTCCTACCTATCATTCTAGATCCTCATGGGAAGTTCACTCCGAATTACGAAGGTGCTACCTGGTGGAGCACTGATTCTTGTAGAAATGGATGACCAACAATTGACAAGGCCTGTAAATGCTGATGCTGTCAAGAAGTATTATCCGTGAATAAAGTGAAAGGCTTTCGAGCTGCTTGTTGATTGAATCCGAGCCACTTTAGGATATTTTTATCATACATCTCATGCATACATATTGCATTTGCAAGTTTGTTCGTTTTGCAAGACCTATGAAGGAAGACTTCGCCTATCCAAAAGAGATTGATTCCAGAAACACAAGTGGCCCTATCCTTTAGAATAGGATCCAGAAGATGAAGACGACGTGAAGACAGTGAAGGGTCGATGTCCAATCCAACCATACCATTTGTACTATTCATTCCTCGACATATATCTCAAGTTTCTTATTGTCTGTATAAAAACCCGACAAGTTATAGGTTCTTTCTCTTCCTTATTCTTTTAACTGCATTTCTCTTTTGTCTTTCCTAGGATTGCATGATAGATTTGTTGCTTTTCTTAGTTGTTTACTTACCATATTGTAATTTCAATACAATTGATTGTTTTCTTTTCATTTTTCTTAGAAATATTATAATATGAAAATGACCAACCATGTGTGATCGCCTAGTTTAGAACAAAAGATCTTGAAAAGGTAAAGAAGAAATGTATGGACACATTAGGTAAACGCAACATACTATTTAGATACTGAAAGGGTGCTAATAGAAATATTGACGTAACCCAAGTCCCCGAATCCAGATATTTGGTAGCGTAGGAATCGAGGGAATACTCCTGATCCTCAATTGGGTTTTCTAACCGACTCCCAAAATTGAGGTTAGTGGCGACTCCTGTCTTATTTCTAGGTTGTCTTTAACAATTAGGCCATATAAATGAATTCATTGTGAGGGGTATGAACGTCAAGCAAAGGTTCACAATCATGATTTAGCATACTTGAGATGATGAAGCCGATAAAGATGAAGTGATGCCATCTTTGGTGGATGTACATCTCGAAAGGGCTATCATGATTGTTAAAAATATCCTTAAACTCACATTTAAGTCCAGATTCCTTTCAACCTTAAAGCAGTCGATCAAGATGTACCATGACGTTGAGATAGGGTCATGACACCTTTTGCTGTCACGTAGGATACGAGCTTGGGAGAGCTTGCGATTATGATAAAGGGAACTCATAAGAGGTTCGTTTGGGGGTGAGTTAATGACAACCATGTGGTTGAGAACCGTGAGGGAACTTTTGTGGTCAAGTATCCCTAAAGTTGACCTTTCCCTCTTCCTTTCCTCGCGAGGGAGATGGGTGGCGAGATTGGGTCGCAATAGTTATATAGGAGGAATCCGACGTGGAAATCTAAGCAGACCAAGCTGTCGCAAGGCCTCAAGTGATCGAGCTCCCAGCTAGGATCATCCATTCTTGGTTTATGAAACTTTACCATTGCGGTACCTTCGCTGTCGCCACTTCCACCATCGAGTGGTTCATAGTCTATGGTCTCAAGGGGGCTGCGCTTGACGATTCTCTGGCTAGGAATTATATCCCCTGCCTTTAACCTTTGCAAATGAGACTTGGCAAAGCCCGGGTCGGAAATTAGCGACTACCACCGTTTACTGACGCATTTAAATTGCGTCAAGGACTTGACTTGGCAAAGGCCGAGGTTCGGCTTCTTTCAGCAGGTAGTCTCTTCATTGGGCAGGTTTTGAGTGAAAGATCTGTTTCTTTGCTTTTCAATCTCCTGCTGAGCAAAGGCTTATATAACAAGTCAAGTGTAATACTAAGTCAAAAAGCTTGCTTAAGAACAATATCTAGTCAAGACGCTTACTCAGCACGCAACGAGAGGAGGGTTGACCAGACCTTTGGCCACGCCGGTTGGAAAACGGAAACAGGAGATGGTAGCGGTCATCCCATCCTTGTTCAACAAGCTTTTCAAAAGGTCAAAAATCAATTTTTCTACACTGCCCTAAATCGACCGGAGACTATATTCTGTAGCAAATGTGTCCTACAAGATTTTTTCCAAATATGAAATGAATTATTTCTACGCTGAATAGAAGGGTAATAACGTACATTCAAACTTCTCTCTTAAATTACCATTGAGCCCAAGATTTCGGACCTTTTTTTCTTTTTTTCATATTTGAGCTGTAAATTTCGTACTTGTGATCCGCTCTCTCACTTCGTGCATGCCCATAGCATCGTCTGCAGATCAAATGTTGCATATTGGCATAGAAGGGTAGTAACGTACATTCATAATTCCATTTCTCTTTTTTCGACATGTCTTCACAGCGTCATAAAACATCTCCGTGAAAAAGAAAAGCTCGACTTGACGACACCTTGGCAGATGTTGTAACACGACCACCATGGTGCTTACTGATATGAGAATAAGGCACTCGAATGAACATTGTCGAGCGGTAGGGATGTATTTTAGTTCGCTACTACAGTCCTTTGCTATTGCTGCTATGGAGGGGTGCATGGCACTAAGGTTGCCTCAATAACGTCAACTTCGATACCAAGTTAAGAATATTGCGGAAAAAAGATATGATAATTTTCTGTATATTTCGGTATATAGAAAAGAGTACATGGAGAGCCTATCCACAAGGTTAGATAGAGGAAATTAAAGGAAATCAAATCAAATATGCATAAGAAAAATAAATATAGAAAATCAAATGAATATCCTAAATATTTCTATGAGATAACTAAATATCCTAATATTGCTGACGTTTTTTTATTAAATCAAGTGGACACTAATTAGAAGTAGATATGAAAATGCTAATCATTTTTATATTTCCCATGTTAACTGTTCAAAAATTAATATTTTTGCTCATATAAAATATGAATTGCTTTTAAAGGGATTTCCCAGGATATAATGATATAATTTAAATAAGAATGTCAACATCTCAAAGCATAGAAGTTCTGTCACATCTAACCGATTAAACTATCACAGGCTATTTTCAATATATCTCTATATGGCCGACTTATATTATTTTACAGTTTTGTGAAATTGACCAATTAAGACAGATTTCCCTAATTTGATATTTTCCATCACTTAAGAATATATGTAATAGAAAAATATTCTCTTTATCGACACAAATCTATAATCGTAATATTTAATTAACAATATTAACATTTTTTGTCAACTCGTTTTTTAAGCAATTAGCAAAAATTGAAATGTGGAATTTTTTTTTTTTTTTGAGTTTCCAATTTTCCATGAGGCAAGAATAGCGCAAGTGTCATAAATTTAAATACGGCGCTCATCTAAATTACATAACTTTTTTTTTTTCACTCACTCGAATTCCACAAATTTGAAAAATCGATTATTTAAGTGTCATTGGCGATTCGACGTGTCGAAAAATCCGATGTGGATGCCAGTCGTCCTACATGGCTTCTCTGGCACTCTTTAGCACTAACGTGGACAATTTTTATAATTTTTTATCAGAAATTGTTTTTTTTTCTGATTCTGTTCCCTAGACAAGTATCTAAGCATTTGAAGATGTTTGATAACTATCCAAAATTTTATTTCCAGAACAGAAATGCATTTGGTAAAATCTTAAATTCTTTTGTGAATTAGAATTTCTTTTAATATTTTAATACTTTATTATATTTATTATATTCTTTATCTTTATCTTTATCTTTATCATTTTCCTTCCCCTTTCTTCTTCTCTAGCTGGTTGCTAGCCACGGTAATGGTCGGCAACTGGTTGGGCGAGAGAAAAGAACACTACAAGTGCCATAACTTGGCACAAAGGGACACTTAAGTACCATAACTTACAAAAGGTACACTTAAGTGCCACATTTGATGAAAAGTGGGACACCTAAGTGCCACCTTCGGTGAAGCCAGTCGGAAATTATACGTGGCATTTAAATATTAATATTTATCGCCAAGGTGGCTTGCCGGAGAACTGACTCAACTCTAATTCACCCAAAACGACGTCGTTTCTATAGTTGGCCAAAATAGAACCCTTAAATCAACCAAAACGACGTCGTCTCCCCAATTGCCCTAAATCTAAAACCCTAAATCGGACAAAATGCCATTGAAGTGCTGGAGCCCTAGTCCCCAACCCTAATTCGATTTGTCCCAAATTTTTCAGTTGAATATTGGAAATGGAGAGCAGGACATTCAGCAGTGGCTCAAATTTCTTTTGCCAAAGCGAAGGAGAAGGCGAGCGTTTCTATTTTTGTGGGTTACTAAGTCCAAGAAAAACATTGTGGACTCGAACGAATCCCGGGAGAAGATTCTATGGATGTGCCCGATACAGAAAAGGGTCGAAGTGCAAATATTTCAAATGGGTCGATGCGAAATTCTCTCACCGAGCCATAGAGGTGATATTGGACCTACTTGATGGATGTCATCAACCTCCATCTACGCTTGTGGACAACTTAGACGATGTTGACTCAATGCAAGCTTAAGCATCTTCTAATAATCATTTGAAGAATGAAGTTTCAAGGATGAAAATTGAACGGAAGTGTTACCAAGCATTTATTGTGTTGCTATTTTTTTGTCTATCCTACTTTATGATGAAATGTAAAGTACTAGAAGCTAAAAAGAAGTTTCTATGATTGCTATAGTTGTAAATGAGTGGAGAAATGTACTTGTTTTAAATGAAATGTAACTTATTTTTTTGGAAGATGAGAAGAAGTTTCGTGTTGTCTACAAGATTGTTGTGACTTTTTTTTTTTTTTTGTGTTGTCATTGTATTATGTGTTACTTCTTATGCTTGTAGGGAGGTCAATGAAAGGGAATGAATAAATGAATGAGATGATGTTTGTACTATGTTTTTACTTATTTTTGAATATAAATCGGTGATGATGGAATGTATATTGGGTCGATGTGTTATGGTGACTTCTTTACCTAAACTGAATATAAACCAGCAGCAAACATTTAATTGAATGGAGTTGCCATATTAAACCAGCAGCTTCTTTGGTTTGCTCCGAACCATCATATACATAGGACAGACACGAGTGATTACTCGAGTGCTATAAGTTGTATGTAGTGATCACTTAGGTAGCGCATGCAAACGTTTCTGTTTCTCATGGTTTCTGTTCTTTTGTTCCCCGGAACAAAAAAAGAATAGAAACTTGTTTGCTAACGCCACATTGTTTTTTTGTTCCCGGGAATAAAAACTTAGCCCGGGAATGGTTTGGGAACGAAACAAGAAGCAAAAAAGTTGCTTCTTGTTCCCAGGAACAATTTCTAGAAATAAGCTGATTTTCTTTTTTAATTTTCTTTTATTTCCTTTTCTTGCAGCGACCACCGTCAACCGCTTGGAGCCACCGCCCGCCGCCGGTCGCCGCCGTCGGTTGCCGGCCGCCATCGCGGTCGCCGCCGTCGGTCGCTGGTCGCGTCGCCGTCGCCGCCGCCGCTGGTCGCCGGCCGCCGCCGCCGGTTGCCGGTCGCCGGCCGCCGCCGCCGGTTGCGGGTCGCCGCCGCCGCCGCCGGTTGCCGGCCGCCGCCGCCCGCCGCCCGCCGCTCTGCCGGTCGCCGCCGACGGATGGCTACATCTTGGTGTGGTAGCTGGGATGCTGGTGTTGCGTTATCAAACGCATTTCTATTCTTTTTCTATTCCAAGAGTAGAAATTTTGTGTCGTTATCAAACGGGTTCTTTTACTCGAAATTGTTCCCCTGAGCGAAATAAAAAAGAACCATTTCTGAAAAAAAACTCTTCCCTGGAACAGAATCGTTTGCATGCGCAGCCTTAAGTGCCCGTCGTGATAAAAAAGAGTCATTTAAGTGTCAAGTTATTATTAAAAGTGATCACTTAAGTGCAACTTGTGATTAAAAGTGAACACTTAAGTAGCCAGGTTTTTTAGAATATGATCAGTTAAGTGCCAATTTTTTTGTACATTTTCTCAATAAATTGCACCAGCCATCAGCTACTACTAGCCACCACCACCGCCCACCACTGGCCACCATCAACCTCCAGCCATTACCATCAGCCACACCAAGCATCCGGGCATCCACTTGAACCACCACCAGCCACCACTATCTTTGGTGGTATCTTTGTGCGAAGTTGCTAGTGTAAAGTGCCTTACACCAGCTTGCACCAGCACTACCTGGTGCAAGATGTGCATATTGCACGTTTACATCTTACACCAAGTGTAGCACAAACCCCCAACCCAACCTCTATAATAGACCCACCATCAGTAGGCATTAACAGTCACCACTAGCCACCACCACTAGCAACACCAGCATCCCAGCTACCACACCAGCATGTAGCCACCACCATAAACCTGCCATTAGCAGCCACTGTTGGTGGTGGGTTGTGGGTCTGTTGTAAAAAGGGCTCGTGCAAGCTAGGCTATGCACACTACACTCTTGCACCAGTAGTAGTTGCAGCAAGAGGCCCCAACCTAACCCCCACAATGGACCCACCACCGCCAGGTTTCACCAGCCACCATCCCCAACCACATGAGCACCCCCTTCACCACCACAATTCCACCACCGGAAGCAATAAGTAAAAGTACAAACAAAATAAAAAAATGAAAAAGACAAAAATGACAAGCAATTAGATTATTCCATTGATATTGAAATGAAGTCTGAAGTCTCATAAACTCAATGACAAACTATTAAAAAAAAAAAAACATCCACAGTTGTTTAATTGACTCCTCAGCCCCACAAACCATATCCCATCCCATTTTATTAATCAATATACACAATGCCTCCTGTTCGTGCTCCTTTTGATAGACTTTTCACTTGATTCATAATCCGTGCATTTTTTCTAACTGGACGTGAGACTTCTTCTTCAACTGTCTCGGGATGTGTTGATTCTGATGGAATTGCAATTGTCATAGGCTGAACTGATTCAAAAGAAGCTGCAACTGTCGTAGGCTGAACTGATTCAGATGGACCTATAACTGAGTTCTTCTTACTCTTCTTTCTTGTTGATGCAGCCAATGTCTTCTTCTTTGTTGGCGCATCCGTTGATTGTTGAGTTGGGCCTTAAGAGATAAGAATCTCTAAACTTCTCCTAGGTTTCAAAAAGAAAACTCAATTATCAACAAAAGTTTGCACTATAAATTAAATTAAATGCAGCCTATAAAACTTACATTAAGAATAACTATTCCAAAATGCTCATCTATATAAAGGCCATAACCATATTATTCTAACCTCTTCCCAAGAGTCCTTTTTGTTCAAAGGGGAGCATCACTTTCAGGTATTTGTAATTGGTTGGCTCTTCTTCTTGCATGTGATTTCTTGGGCTCTTGTTGTGGCTGTTCAGCTACAGCAAGGGCTTCTTTAGCCAATTCTTCAGCCAGGCATCTTCTAGATAGCCTTCTTGTAGGTGGCTCTTGATTTGGCTTTCTTCCGGTTGTTTTTCTATTTAGACCTTCAGCTTCAGTGACACCTTCGGTTGGTTTTTGTGATAGCCCTTGTGATGACCCTTCTAGTGGCCTTTGTGATGACCTTGGTGATGGATCTTGTGGTGTCCCTTCAATTGGGCCCTCTATTGGTAGCTGAGCTGTAGCTTGTCTTATTCAAATATAAGAAAAAGACAAAGGACATCATAAATATAATATCAGGCCATATAACAACGTCAAGGAAAACTAAACTCAAATTATTAAACTTATTGAGTATTTTTTTCTTTGCTATTGCTGATGAACAGTCAACTTAACTGGCCCTTCAGTTGCTTCAGCCAATCTTGCAGCTGGCTGTCTTCTACCTTGCCTTCTTTGAACAGGCCCTTCAGTTTTAGGTATAACAGGGGCTTCAACCAATCCTTCACGTGGTTGTCTTCTTCCTTGCGTTCTTTGAACAAACCCTTCAGTTTCAAGTATAGCAGGAGTTTCGGCCAATTCTTCACGTGCCATTCCCATGACCTGACAAAGACAAAAACATTACATACATGTCACTTATATATATATATATATATTTGTAATCAACCATAAAGCAAAATAAACACAATTGTCATGACTTACTGGGTTTATTGTCGTCGACTGAAGAACAGTCGACTCACTTTGCCTTTCTTCTCTAACTGTCCCTTCACTAGGGCCTTCGGCCCTACTCAACTGTTCCTACTGCTTCCTTAATTGACAACCTTTAGTATTGTGCCCTACTATGTGGCAAAAAGAGCACTTTATCGGTACATATGTCCTATTCATCCTACACTGACATGAGACCTCTGCCTCCGTCATTCTTCGTTTTCGCTTTGGTCTTCCTATTTTCTTCTTTAGTGGCAAAGATTGAGGTGCTTCGTGATCCGTTGGCTTCTAGAACTTGCTACTTCTGATTGGCTGCAACATGAATTGATACGAAAGCAAAATATCTCGGTTTCTTGTACCAAGTTGTGGCTATTCAATTCAATGGCACAGATGACATGTGCATAAGGAGTTCCACTTAGTTGCCATGCTCTACATGAACATTTCCTCGTATTTAAATGGACAACATATTTATCAGAACCCTTTATGATCTCATATCCTTCATCCCCATTCCAAATGGGATGACAATACCTGCTTGCAGCCAAGTTCTCATCCAATTTCTTAGCAATCCTAGGACCACATTGCCTAGTCCACTCTACAACCTCATCTCTTTGCTTGTACAGCCAAGTCATGACCATAACTCGTATGTCTTTAAGCATCGAGATAATTGGTTTGCATCTAGCCTCTATTATCCTCCCATTGAATGATTTGCAGATGTTGTTATCAATGTTATTGCACTTGAATTCCTCACTGAAGAACGCCCTACACCAATACTTCAGTTCTGTTTGGAATAGTGCATCATAACATTCTTTTGTCAATTGAAGCAGTTCTTCTTTGGCTATTCTAAAGTCAGCCATATTCGTGCTCTTTGCTAGCTGCCAAAAGTGCAACTGTAGCTTGTTACCTTTATAGTTCTTTGCCCAATTTGCGTATATGTGCCGCACACACATTTGATGTTCAGCATAAGGCAACAACTCAGCTATTGTTGGAATCAGTCCCTGCAATAATTCAAAGTAATAAATGTAAGCAAATGACATGTTGATATCAAAAAGCAAACAATTGACCAAATTTTTCAAAAAGCAAACATTACCTTTTGTTGGTCACTCATGAATGCCCACCCTACCCCATTTGTTATTTCCAAATCAGTCATCAAATTTTTTAGGAACCGGGACCAATTGTCCTTTGTTCTCTACCTTCACAACAACCCAAGCCAGTGGAAACATTTGGTTATTTGCATTTCTTCCAATTGTTGCCAGCAGTTCTCCCTTGCACAAGTCCTTCAAAAAACACCCGTCTAATCCTATAATCCATTGACAACCAGATAAAAATCATCATTTGCATGCATCGAAGCAAATATAAAACTTATCGAACTTGGTCCCAATATCAGGAAGTGGTTTCTCCACGACCTCTACATGCACTCTACTTGAAGGATTTTGCAGCCTACACTCCCAAGCATAATCCCACAACACTCCCAAGCATAATTCCACAACTGTCCATATTCGCTGCTGTATTGACCATTGAGTATTTTCATCACCTTTTGCTTCAATCTTTTGCATTGAGCTTGGATATATTGATGCCTACCTGCTCCTTCACCAGCATCTTGAACTGAGTAGTATTAATTTGAGGCATTAGCTTAATCAAGTTAAAGAAGTGGTTTGATAACCATACACTTGTTACCCTTTTATTTTAAAAATTAATGAAACAAGTATGTTCCTTTTGGTAGGCTATAATCTGGAAAGATCCACTTCTCTTAACAAATGCACCATAGATCTTCCATGGATAGTTTTGCTGCAAACACCTAGCTCTTACAAAGGTCTTAGTGTTTCTAATGAAGTCAATATTCCTCTGTGCAACAATGGAGTTCTTCAATATAGCTTCTCTAAATTGTTTCGCATCATGAAATTTCATACCTACCGACAAAGTAGGAGAGGCAACAGATGGATCATAAGAAGGAAACTTACTTTTCATTCTACACATAGCTCCTTCATCTTCTTCAAGCTCATCCAGGGAAGTAGCATTCTCGATGCTTTCTTCATAATCAGTCTCCTCGCCAGCAGCACCAGCATCTGCAGGGCCTTCGGCCCTGTTTAGAACTTCATTAGCTACCTTCAAAGCTGCAAACTTATCTGTCAAAAAATCCTTTCCCTTTTTTCTTGACTCTACAAGCTCCTTGTCGTCGTTATCACTTATGATTTTTTAGCAGGCAACCCTTCATGATCATCATCAGTTGATTCAGCTACTTCCCACTCTAATCCAGTGATTGTGACATCACCTATGTCATCATCACTTTGGTGAATTGCATCTGCACTCCTCTCCTATCTATCATATCTATCCTACCCTCCTTCAACCCTAACGTCAGTACTACCTTGAATACCATCTCCCGTTTGTCCTACTTGGGCACTCTCTCCATCATCATCTTCGTCTTCACTTTCACTATCGTACTCAACATAAATTTTTACCTTTTCACCATGAAGATAATGGTATAGAACATCCCTAAAACCATTATCATCTTCTAAGCATCTCAAACCATCTCTTAAGTCTTTCCCAAGAATACAATACAGAAACTTCAGAACTTTACAAGGCAAATAAATCCTTATATCCCTAACAAATTTTATATAAGATGCCTTCTTTATCTCGATAAAGATGGTGCCCTCATTTCCACCCTCATACTCCCACTCATCCTCCCCAATAACAAATTCCCCACCGTAGCAAACTATAATAGCGACATAATCCTTGTCATAAGCCATTTCTGCACCAAGAACAAGAAAAAGAATAATTAGTTTTTTGGACCACATCCACAAAGGATAATAGACAATTGCACATGGGAGTCCTCCCACTCTTATGGACTTTATTAAACAGAAGTCCCCACACTGACAATATGCCCCTACATGACAGCCAAAAAAGAGGTTGCCACTTTAATTATTTGTCTTCCATTTCCTTAAAATATTAACCAAAAATAGAGGTCCCCACAAGAAGCACAACCCAAGCAATTTTGTCTAATATCTTTTGCAGAATTAAACTTGCGACGTGAGAGAATGTACATCAACTTAATCAAATCTATTTTTCCTGTGAAAACACATACAAAAAATTAAGGAAAGCTCGATGTAAAAATATAGGGTGAAAGTTTTGTTTCTCATCCAACCAGGAGAAATCATACCCTACTCTATGATGTCTGGCCATTAATATATTGTGCCAAGAGGTCATTACACAAACCAAGAGAAATTCAGAGGAAAATCCAAGTCTTGAATTTATCCAATGCACAGTAGACTGATACTACATGTCAAAAGAGCTAATATAAACTTTAAAAGGAGGTACTTGCATGTGGTTCCAAATATGTCCCTTGCAGATAAATGAGCTTATATAAAGTATTAAAACAAATTTTGCACTCCTCAATGTTCGCTGCATATATGTTGACTATTTGATTAGAAACAACAATCAGGAAAGAAGAGTAAAAGAACCAAAAGATCATAATCAAGGGAACAAAAGTAGATTGATAGCAAAATTGCGTGCTCTTTGCAAAGCACTTGAGGGCCATTATTTCACACCTTCCACCTCAATCTATCTATCATATCCCACCTAATTCAATATTTCGTTTCACTCAACCACACTAGTTCTTAGTTCCACCTTATTCAATATTTCGTTTCACTTGAGCATCGACTACAGAAATCATCGATCGAGGCGAGCATCTCCACACAAGGGAGTAGCCAAAACAAAGCGTGCGCATTTCAACAGAAATTCCATCGGAGCCATAATAAAATAATCAAGCAAGCCCTAATAAAATAATCGAGCCCTAATCTAATCACAGGGGAGGGGGAGAAGGGGCCGAACCTGGAGGAGTGACGATTGTGAGTGGTGATGACGACCAACAATGGTGAGTGGCAACGGCGACTAACGATGGTGAGTGGCAACGACGACCAACAACGACGACTGACGACGGTGATCGATGACTACATCTGGGCATGAACAGTGACGGAGAGAAGGGCCTAAGATCTAGTGTGAACGCGGACAGGGAGGAACGACGACAACCAGGTGTGCTTAAGCCAAAATAACCTAATGATGTCATTCAACATCAAGGAAAAATGACATCGTTAGGTCAACTCACTCAGTGTGGATGGACGACGTCATTTTTGTCGTCCACGTGGGTTTTTTTTTTTTTTTAACATTTGCCACCTCAGTAAAAGAAGTCGCCGGAAAATGCCACGTATGCAATTTGGCCAGATATTGGCCGGATTGGCACTCAAGTGATCCACTTTGCTCCGATTTTGGCACTTAAATGTACCTTTCGTAAGTTATGGCACTTAAGTGTCCATTTTTGCCAAGTTATGGCACTTCAGGGGTCTGCATTTCGGCTGGGCGAGGTCTGGTGAGCTCGTTGGAACCTTGCCGATGGTTGGGCAAGCTTGCCTTGCCATCGGTAAGGCCTGGCGAGGCTTAGCCTAGCCATCGATGAGGTCGGCCTCATGCTAGTTAGGCGAGGTCGAGTCTCGTGGCGAGCTCACCAAATTTGGGCGAGGCCAAACCTCGCCGTAGCTATGCCAGCTCATCTGGCCATCGGCGAGGCTTGACCTCACCCATCTAGCGCAAGGCTGACCCTCGCCAGGTTAAGACGAGGCCCCAGTCCCAAGTATTTCCTTGGTATTGAGATTGCTTGCTCAAATCTGAGAATCTCTCTTAGCCAACAAAAATTTGTGTTAGAAATTATATCTAAAGCGGGCTTATCAGGATGTAGATCAGATGCCATTCCTATCAATCAGAACATCAAGTTAACTCTCGTTAACTACGATGCCGAATCATCTTCTAAGACCGATGACCCACTACTTGAAAATCCATCTCACTATCAAAGGCCTGTAGGAAAACTTATATATCTCATAATGACTAGGCTAGACATATGTTATGTAGTGCAGACACTCAATCAATTTATGCATAAGCCAAATGAATCTTACATGAATGCAACCTTGAAGGTTGTAAAATATTTAAAGAGATGTCTAGGGCTTGAAATGCTCCTCTCTAAAGGTTGTAATTTGGAAATGAATGCTTATTGTGACACGGATTATGCCACATGTCCCATGAGTTGAAGGTCAATCAGGTTTTTTGCATTAAATTGGGAAAGTCGTTACTTTCAAGGAAAACAAAGAAGTAGTCGATTGTTTCATTATCATCCGCTGAAGTTGAATATCGAGCCACGGCTAAAACCATTTGTGAAATAATTTAGATAAAAGGCTTGCTTTCACATCTTGGGATACGAGTCAAAGGGCCAACAAATTTTTTCTATGACAATGATGTAGCACTCAAACTCGCAGCGAATTTCATATTTCATGGGAGAATGAAACACGTTGAAGTAGACTGTCACTACACTCAATATAAGATCCAAGAAGGTGTAATCAAGACAAATGGAATTGGAACCACAGAATAGCCTGCGAATATTTTTACCAAGCCATTATGTCAAAGATAGCATACATATCTATTAAGCAAGCTTGGCATCTTGAATATATATCAGCCCTTGGCTTGAGGGGGAATGTTGGTGATATGCAAGGATCGGTTAGAGATATGCGAGGATCAGATCGAAGATTGTGATCTATCGATCCAAGATTACATGAGACTATAATTATATCAATCCGTGATTGGATTTGAGTTAATGTATCTTCCTTTTCTTTTCCTTAGTGAAATTCATTGTATTATAAATAGGAACTTACACAATGTAAACACACACGACTGAATATGTAGAAATTACAAGTCGTTCTCTCATTTTTGGCCTATTCTTCAAACTCTAACACCCTGGAAACATCGATTTTGATTTCAAAGATCCCAACTTAGTAAGCAATCAATGCTACTGGCTATATATTGACTACGATTTCGAATGTGATTTAACTCGGGCCAATAGTGAAGAGAAAACGCTGAGACCACTGAGACAAATAGAAGTCTCTAAAACCCAACTATAGTGATAAATCAAAGTCATTGACTAGCCGATATCAAGGATGACTGTGAGTCTTGGTTGAGCAATACAACATGTTAAACATCAACAAGGGAAGAGTGGATGTTGACCGACATATGTAATTCGATATTGAACATGGATACATTCAATAGTCAAACTTAGCGTTAGCTATAAGAAACCAATAGAATTAAGTAGATCGAATAGGAATAGTTTCCAAACATAGATGTCAGTCAAGTTGACAAGCGTCGACATCAACTTAGTAGTTTGACTAAAAAAAAAATCAAATACAACAACAAGAAGAGTTGAATTGTTGTCACAACCAAAGTCTTAGTTGAAAATGTTGGAAGAAAATTCGGCAGAAGAAACGACTAACCTCTTCGATGCATAATAAACAAATTACCCAAGAATGTACGTTGAATCACGAGTGAACGATGGATGATATGACTTCACGATGGTTTGAATACAATCATGAGGAAAGTATTCATGCTCCATAGTGTTAATGCCAATTGTTTTCTCAAAAGTAGAAATGGAAGCCTTTTTGTTCTTTGTTCATTGATGATGGAGAGAAGAGAGAAGAGAGAACCATACTTTTTTAATGTTCTTTCTCCGACAAAACTATGGTGGTTATCTCCATAAGTTATTTTATAACTTCCCCCAAAATATAACTTTCATCACACTTTTTCAAAAGGTGTCTCTCTATCATATCACATTATGACAAACTGTTGTATCTTAGTAGCACCCCATCATGGATGAACTAACGAAATATAACATCTCCCACTTGGACATGATGGGCTAGATAGTGCCTTATCAAGAATATAAGGCATTCAACATTCATCTAATTTAGAAGCTATTCATATTAGCAAGAAAGCCGTGCAACTAGTGAGTACGCTTGCACTTGGGAGCTCAAATTATGACCTATTAGGAATAACACAATGGTTACAGCACCAAAAAGAAATAAACAATTGATGTCTTACGATACCTCAAACATATTTTGCTACATCGGTCCAAGTATACCTATCCCCTAAAGGCTATACTTGATAATTCTAATAATACAATGTATTTACAATTATATCCAAAACCACAAAAGTCGATATAATTGGTCAACTGGTAAATACATGTGATAAATGTAAAACAACGATAGTCTTCCTACACATTCATGTCTCTCTCCATTTGAAAATAATTGCTTTCCTAGACACGTCCCATAAAACCATATCTATTCATGACTATCGATAACATACTAAAATAACAACATTGATTTTTCACTTTGAGAACGTAGTTAGAAGTAACATATAACACAAAATGAAGTAAATTATAAATTATCTCAAGGCCTCACACAATGCAGATATAATATGAATTATATGCTATAGTGGATTTCTCTTTTTATAAGAGCGTATGTCATTTATTAAACACATCAACTATGTGAATCTTAACCTAAACATAGTCAAGTGCTTCTCACGTACTCATGTTTAGCTTGAGTGCTATATCAGCTCGCTTTCTACAGTCTCCAATTAAGTACTCGCATCTGGCATCCTTCAGGCATACATGATTGTGGGATTATCGTGTTTGGCCTTGTTGCAAACAAATCACAGATCTCATTTTAATTCCAATTAATGCAATGTAAAAATATATTACATACTAAACTTGCTCTTCCAGAATCTATAGTACATATTGTCTCATCTCAACTTGTTAACATAGTACTTGAAGTGATTGCTTGTGTGAGTGAGCCAATCGTTGCTTATTGACATATCTTTCAACAATATGTGCGTGTTTATGCTAGTCTCATAATGGATTTGTACTTATTCATGAAACACAAATTCATTAAAAAAAAAAACAAAACAAAACAAACAAGTACAATACATATGTTCATATATTCATAAACTAGTGATCTTCAATAATATTACATATCACATTCTGCATATCCTTACAGACATCTAGTGGATCAAAAACACGTCCCTAAGAACAACATTTGTGAATGGATCAACAACCATCCTGTGTGATTGGAATATGTTGTAGGACCACTTCTTTCTACATTATTATATTTATGATGAAGTTATTCTTTATGTTAATGTACTTTGTTATACCATGATACTTAGGATCTTTTACATAGGTAATGGCTGCTTGACTATCACAATAAACTGTCATTAATATTGGAACCTCAATGACAATGGCTAAATTTTCTAAGAAACATTTTAGTTATAATGCTTTTTGCACTGCAGTAGAGCATGCAATAAATTCTACCTTCATTGTAGAAAATGTTGTACATATATATATTTCTTACTATTCCAAGAAATTGCACATTCATTGAGCAAGAACACATGCCCAGAAGTTGATTTATGCTCATCTAGGTCTCTTCTTTAATCAGTATCCGAATAGCTTAATAAGCGTAAATCATTCAATTGATAACAAAGTCGATAATCCGTAGTGCCTTTCAAGTATCTCATGATCATTTTCACTACTTTTCAGTGTACTTGACTAGGATTTGATTGCTATTAACTCACCAACCCCACAATATGAAATACGTCAGGTCGAATACACATCACAGCATACATCAAACTTACGACCATACTAGTGTAAGGAACAATTTCTATTTCTTTCTTTTCTTTTAGAGTCTTAGGACACATCATAGTACTCTGGCCTTCACCTTGCATGACAGGAGTGCCAATGAGATCGCAATGTTACATATTGAAATGCTCAAGAATCTTTATTATATAAAATTCTTGTGATAGAGTAAGGAGTTTCATTGATCGATCTCTTTTAATCTTAACTCCCAATATATAAGCAACCTCTCCTATGTCCTTCATTTCAAAGTTAGAGGACAACCATTCTTTTTATGATGATAACAAAACCCTTGTAATTCCCAACCAATAGAATATCATCCACATAAAGTGATAAAATCATAAATTTATCCTTGGACTGTTTGATATATACATAGTGATCTTCTTAGATCATCGTGAACCTAAAAGACGTTGTGGCCTGATGAAAATGAAAGTACCACTGTCTAAATGATTGTATAAGGCCATACATGTAGCAATGAAACTTACAAACTTTATGCTCCTAACCTTCAGCTATGAAATCTATTAGTTGCTTCATATAAATTTTCTCATCTAGTTCTCTATTGAGAAATGCCATCTTTACATCTATTTGATATAATTCTAGGTCCAGGTGTGCGACAATAACTAAGATAGGGTGTATGGAGGCAAACATTACCATTGATGAAAAGATTTCTTCATTATCTATACCCTCTGGTTGAGTATAGTATTTCGCCACAAGATGAGCCTTATACTTTTCAATTGATCCATCCGCCATTCGCTTAATCTTGAAAACCTATTTATTTTCAATAGCCTTGTGATTGGGTAGCATATCAACTAAGTCCTAGATGTAATTTGCCTTCATAGACTCCATTTCATCTTCCAAAACTTTCCTCCAATTTTTCTTGTTAAAGGATGAGAGAGTCACTTGGACAATCTTAAGCTCGGCATCGTCTTGCGGAGTAATCATAAATGCTTTCCCTTCAATGTTAAAATGACAACGGGGAATACTTTTATAATTAATTTTATGTAGTTGAACTTCTTTTGAATTTAGTTTGCCATGCAACACTCCCACTAAGTTTTGTATGTTGGGTAAATCTTCAGTCTTGTATATTGGGGTAAATCTTCATTTCCATCCACAATATTAGTGGATGTGTTATGAGGATCTTCCATCTCATTTAATTAGAAGTTTTTATAATCTCATATCTACTAAGAAAATCGTTCTCCAATAACTTGACATCTCATGACTCAATTTTAGTCACACTTTCATTAGCTTGTTCATCTATAAACACGTACCTTTTGGAGTATTCAGAATATCTTATAAAGATATATTTTTTCCTCCTTGGGCCTAATTTTCCATATTTACGGGAAGAATTATAAACATATGCTGCACACCCTCAAGGTCATAGGTTACTTAAGTTTAGTTTCCTACCAGTCAACAATTCATAAGGAGTGAAAGTGACTAACTTAGAGGGCACATGGTTATATTTATAGGAAGCAGTCAATAACGCATTTCCTTAATACGAAATAGGTATATTTGCTTGTACCATCATAGACTTAACCATTTCCAATATGGTTCTATTCCTTCTTTCAACAACCCCATTTTATTGTGGAGTACCAGGAATAGCTAATTGTATTATAATTCCATTTTCATCACAAAGAGTCTTAAATTACTCCGATAGACATTTACATTCGCAATCGGTTTTTAATGCATTTATTATTTTATTTAACTGATCCTAAACCAAACATAATGTCAACACAATCACCATGAAAATTCAATACATAATCTAAGCTTAGAATGACAACTATAAAGGCCAAGTTTCACCGAATGTTTGGAGTATAGAGGATATCATGTAAGAATAAATTTTGACCACCACGTAAAATCAATTTATATATACCGATACCCTTCACTTCAACTCTAGATTTATTTCTAACGTATATCCATCTATTTCCAAGCGGTATCCGATGATACTCCACAAATGCTTATCGATTTCTAGCTATGTAGTCTATTGCTCCTAAGTTTATAATCCACATAAGATGAAATTCAGCAAGCATTATAGTGTTAAAAACATAAGCATCACTTAAAACCTATGGATCAAGTTGCCAAAGGAAGCAACCCATATGTGAGCTTTTTATATCAGTATGGGGGGATAAAGACACCACAACATCATCATTTTCTTATGATGCTCACTTCATAAGCTTTTGTTTTTGATAACTTGAGTGCCAAATCAATTATAAAAAAAAAAGGTCATTTGAGTGCTTATTCTGCCAATTCATCTTATGTGACTTTTTAAACTTGCACCTCTATTGGGTAATGCCTCAGTAGCAGACTCTAGCGTGGCTTTATAAAACGAAATTGAACTTCAATGTGGAAGATTCTTCCTCGAACATGGCATAAGTAACCAAAATGAAGATTCTCCAATCTTCAACCACGGTGATGTGTTCGCATCCATTGTTGCGTTTCCAATGGAGAAGCAATCATCCTCTTCGTGTGCTTGGAGGGTGAGGTGCTGCGAATCTAGAGGGAGACGTCGCATGGGGAGAGGGGCAATCAGATGGCGAAGAGTAAAGGACAGATGCTCTCTTAGGAGTCCTAGAAGGTGAGAAAAAGGAATTGGATAGAGAGAGCAGAGTAGTTTGTAGGAGAGAAAAGAAAAAGAAAAATGAAAGAAAGAATCCGGATTGAGAATGCAAAGACACCAGGGAGCAAGCAAGAGTATAGAAAGTCTAGCTAGGGAGAGGCGTCATCATTGTATGCTTGTTGCCCAAATTATAGTCACAACCATCGTTGCTATGCCACTGTCCTTGGTATTATGAAATTGCATGTCGATTTCGGAAAAATATCGCCCGCAAAAGGCGAAATATAATAATAAAATAAGAGAATCATAAAAACATGCCAGAAAATTTGTTATCGAAGTTCACTCAAACCTAGGCTATGTCTCCGCACAGAGGCACTCTACAAATCCACTAGACTTTGAAGAAAGTTGGAATACAATGATGATCTTTTCTCAAGATCAAAACACAAAAAGATTGAGAACCCTCACAAAGGAAAAAAAATCATTTTTTCTTCTTTTTTTCTTGCCTCTCTATTTTCTTTTTCAGCATTTTGATGGCTAGCATCTTTCTATCGCTAATATAAAGGTGTAAGTTTTAACCTAAGAGCAAATCTAATTGAAAATACAAAAAAGCCCCCAGTGAAGATTTGGCTTCACCCACAACACTCAGTCCACATCCGAATCAAGTTCATCTGTTCTATCAAAGAATGTCCCACTGTGGCGTTCGAAGTTGCCATGTTGCTATTGCTAGTTATGTCACTACCACGATTGCCGCAAAGAGTGATGACTAAACAAACATCATAGAGCCGATACCACCATCATTGAGGATGCTTCCATCTTCAAAGCATCGCAACTTGTGTTGTAGCCCAATCAAATTGCAAGGACTCCACCATGGTAAGTTCATTTTTTTTATTTTATTTTTTGGTAAGGCCACCATGGTAAGTTCGTTTGCACCTACATTATCAAACAATTCGATTTGACTATCGTGTTAGATTGACAACGGCTCCTAGAGGCATTTATACGATTGCTAGGGCTTGGGAACATTATCACAATGAAAAGAATCAAGTTAGATTGGCATGGTTGTAGCCCCCTAGCCTGAAGCTATCTGTCCCCTCTTGATTGGTCTGAAAGAAAAAGAAAAAGAAAAACCAAATCATCAATACTATAAAATTAAAAAAAAAAAAAAAGATTTATTCTAAGCACTTTATCATTAGTACTTTGGGTTAATATCACGAAAAACCTTAAATTGGTGCACTTGTCACAAATTTTAACCATGGAAAACCCCAAACTAGTACATTTGTGACAATTTTATTTCAAACTAATTTTTTTTTTTTTGATACCCAGGGAACCTCCGTGCGCCACTTCACGGCGGAGTAAACCCTGGAGGAACAGGAGAGTCACTACCACCCTTTCTGCCCTAGGCAAGTCATAGGTTCCTTTCCAACAAGGCAAACGACGCAGGGATTCGAACTCCAGACCTCTCCCGGAAGGAACTGAAGCTCAACCACTACGCCGCCACCACAGGTGGTTTATTTCAAACTATTTTTTTTTTTTACCACAAAAAACTCCAAACTGATGCACCTGTGATAAACTTAGCCGCTGTTAGTTTTCATGAAATTTTATTGTCAAATTGTTGAATTAGTTGACATGTGATAGTTGATGGGTATATCAATTTGAGGGTTTTACCTTTCGTTTGTCATAGATGTACTAGTTTGTTTTGGCGGTCAAAAAATTGATTTCGGATAAATTTGTCACAGATGTGTCAATTTAGGGTTTTGGTGGTAAAAAAATTAATTTGTGGTAAATTTGTCATAGATCTATTTGTTTAACGTCTTTTGAGATCAAAAAATTAGTTAATGATAAATTTGTCATATATATATATATATATATATATATATATATATATATATATATATATATATATATATATATATCAATTTGGAGGTTTTCATAGTATTAACCCTAGTACTTTTCCTAAAAAGTTTCTCCTTCTAGCATGTTTAGATGGTACTTCATGATAAAACGTATAAAAGACAAAAGGAGTTTTTTTTTTTTTTTTTTTATGCATTTAGATCAAGTCTTGCACTTAAGAATTTTAATATTCTTGATTGGAATTTCGTCTTGCTATTAATTTTTTTAAATGAACTCACGGGGCTCATGTCCGAGCTCAAATAATGGGACAATGTATATTCTACCTAACTCGTATTGGGTTTATTTTCTCGCACTTTACTTGCGTGGTTCTTTTTAATCACCTGTTCTACATTGCTTTTGATATGTGACTTTCGCTACCGTGATTTGAATTAATTTTTACCTTGTAGGTTTCTTTGAGGTGTGCTTTTTTTTATTACCATGCACGAACCTTTAGTAGGATAGATTAAGGTAGCACATGACAATGTTTCCGTTCCTCAAAATTTCTGTTCTTTTGTTCCCTGGAACGAAAAAAGAATAGAAATCCGTTTGGTAACGCCAAGTTGTCTTTTTGTTCCTGGGAATAGAAAGTTAGCCCGGGAATGGTTTTGGAACAGAAACGAGAAGCAACATTGGCCATAATATTGGCCTGGGAAATAACTGTAACAATTATATCATTATAGTCATCTACTTTAACCAAATTGACTTTTGGTTTAGCAAGATTGTCATTTCCTATTATTCTCTTTTTACAGTGCGCTGCATGATGACCTGGTTTTCCACAAACAAAGCAAGAACCTTTCTTTGTGAACATGGGGTGAGCAACTTTGGGCTTGTAATCAGGTTTTTTGTTATTATACCTGTTTTGGTAATGTTGAGATTTGCCTTGCACCAAATTTGCCCTGGTAGCAATTTCCTTAGCTTTGGCAGCTTTGATCTCCTTGTGAGTTGTATCCTCAATAATAATATGCACGATCAGATTGGCTAGTGACAATTGTTTAGACAATTGTTTGGCCTTGTGCTTGAGTTGTTGCTTGTAGTTATTCCAAGACTCAGGCAACTTTTCAATTAGCAGGTCCACAATAAATTCTTTTTGTAAATTGATGTTTTCAACCTTCAAGTCCTCCCCTAGTTTGTGATATTCATTGATTTGTGTCTTGATCTCCTTATCATCGGACATTTCCCATCGATAATAATTTTCGATTACAAATTTTTGTCTACCCACATCTTCGGCAGTGTACTTTGCAGTCATGGAGTCCCATATTTATTTTGCTTCCTTGTACGAACAGTAGACACCAAACAATTCATTAGAAAGAGTACTAATAATTGTGTGCCTACATACCTTATTAGCGTGTATCCATTGATCTCGTAACTTGTTGTCAGTTGGTTCGGCCTCAATGTGAAAGAGTGGGTGGTAGACTCAGGTGCTACCAGGCATATTTGTGCAAACAAAAATGCCTTTTCCTCTTACATGCTAGTAGGGGAAGGAGAAGAAATTATTTATCTTGGTTATTAAAGAACAGCTCAAGTTCTTGGGAAAGGAAAAGTTCTTCGAAAGCTCACATCTGGCAAGACTTTGGCTCTGTATGATGTATTACATGTCCTCAATATAAGGGCAAACCTGGTCTTAGTAGCTCTTTTAGGAAATGTTGGGATGAAGGTGTTACTTGAATATGATAAGATTGTAATGACAAAAAATAATGTCTTTGTGGGAAAGAGTTATTGTAATCAATGACTTTTTGTTCTTAACGTTTCCAATATTATTAATGAAAATGCTACTACTTTCACTTACCTAGCTGAATCTATTGATTTATGGCATGGTAGATTAGGTAATGTTAGTATTTCTTATATTAAGAAAATGCAAAAACAAGGTTTAATATTTGGAATTAAAAACCCATGTTTTAATAAATGTATAATATGTGTCAAAACAAAATTAACAAAAAAGCCTTGTATTTCTATAAATAGAGAATATGATTTGTTGAGTTTAATTCATACTGATCTAGGAGATTTAAAACAAACTATGACTAGAGGAGGTAAACAATATTACGTGACTTTCATTGATGATTATTCTAGATTTACTAAAGTTTATTTGCTTAGGCATAAAGATGAAGCTTTTGATATGTTACTTTTGTATAAAGCTGAGTTAGAAAACCAATTGAATAAAATAAAAAGAATTAGATCGAATAGAGGTGGGGAATATGTATTGCTTAATGAATTTTGTGAAAAGGAATGAATAATTCATGAAACTACGCTTCCTTATTCCCCCAAATCTAATGGCATAGCTGAAAGAAAAACATAGGACTTTGAAAAAGATGATGAATTCTATGCTTGTTAGTTCTAATGCTCCAAATAATTTATGGAGTGAAGCTATTTTATCTGCATATCATATCCAAAATAGAATACCTCATAAGAAAACGGGTAAAACACCTTATGAATTATGGAAATGTTATCATCCTAATTTAAAATATTTGAAAGTGAGAGGGTGTCTTGCTAAGGTTATGCTTCTTAATTCTAAGAAAAGGAAAATACGCTCTAAATCATCTGATTGCATGTTTACTGGTTATGCTGAACATAGTGTTGCATATAGATTTGTTGTATTAAAAAGTGACGTGCTTGATAATAATACTATAATTGAGACAAAAAATGCATAATTTTTTTAGCATATTTTTCCATTAAGTATTGATACTATTTCTCCTGCACCTCTTCATAAAAACGTTTTCGAAAATTCAAATCATGAATTGAGAAGAAACAAAAGAGTGCTTTACCCCTAGATGTCCAGTCAACTGCTGCGCCTCAACGCATTTTGGGGAGAACCAGCTAGCTCTGGGTTCGAGGAAAGAAACTTCTCTTGAGAATGATTTTTATACTTATCTTATTGATAATGATCCTTTGACTAAACTTATGGGAAGAAAAATTAATTTATGACACATCGAGGGGAATGGGACTAAAGCCAATTGAGGAAAAACAACAGTGATGGTAACCCAATCTATGTGATTGGCGATTCCATGAATTAGGTTCATAAGTCACTTGTTGTTCTAGTGATGCACTATTAAAAATTATTGTCCATCCTAAAATGAGAATAGTGCAAAACCGCAAGGAAAAAGAGGTTGAGCTAAGCTCTTAATGAAATTCCATAACCATTATTTGTAGTGTATTAAGCTACAGAATATACTTGATGGAATCATCTATATAAGTGTGGAGTGGGGCCACTCCTATGAGAATTTTCGGCGAAAATCTCTAAAGCACTTATGAATAAACCAAGCACGCGCATGGCCTGTTAACGCAAAACTGCTTTGAACAATAAAGTTTGTGGGAGTGTAATGTGATTGATGAAAATTATAATTCACAAAAGAAATTTTTGGTTCATAGAAGTTTCAAACTTCACCAATAATTTCATGAATTATATTTCATTTTTTCTAGGGCTGGTTCATAACCTAACAAGCACTAGTTCCGATGCATTACACTCCAATAACCCAGCATCATTACTAATTTTTGTTTTATTTTCAAAATCTTTTGAAATATGTGGGGGATTGTTGGATATTTCAATAATATTTTGAAATATTTACAATAATAGCTTCGATAAAATCATGACCGCATTGAAGATCATCATTATTTTTAACGGTCACATAACAGTTTATTAACGATCATATAATGGCTTTTCAATCATTTTGTAACGTTTAATTTATTTTTCAAATAAATCATCCGTTATTTTACAATGGCTCTTTTAACGGCTCTATTTTGAGTGAATATAAAAATAAAATCTCATAAGACAATCTTGATATATACACTGAATGAAAAAGAGAATATCATTTTTTTAAAAAAAAATTTCCTTTCCTTTTTTTTGCTGGGTTATACACAACGTTGTTTCTGTTCCTTTCAATAAGTGCATAATATAGAAGAAGGTCCGTTATATCTTGGGAGGATCGCCGAAGCCTATCACACCAAGTTTTGTACTCCGAGGGATGGAATAATCCTTAAGGACAGTGTTTGCGCTTGCACGCTTCAAACAAATTTATTTATTCTCATTAGCTTTTTCCAATAGGTTTATCGTGCTGTTGGAAACATGGATGTGCATGACCCTGCAAAGAATACAGTCAAGAGGTTCTCAACTCTAAGGCAATGACCGGCGATGGTATAAGTATCCATTGTATGTTGAGACACTGGTCTCGCCCCATTTGAAAAATGTGGCAGCACAGAGGTTCGTGGAATGAAATTGTGCTGAAACAGTCCAAAGAAATAGAATTTACTGCATTTGGACGGTGCACTTAGTATTGGACAACTGCAGTACACACACATGAAAATGGCCATTCTTGAAGTTTTCACAGTAGAAAGTTAAAAATTAATTAGCAATGATTGAGTCACAAATCAATTCAGGAGGTAATGTAGGTAGACTGGAGAGTGGACTCCTTATACCTAACAAACGGCAATTTTTATTGAATCAATTCAGAAAGTGAAACTATGGTATGGGATGTTGAAAAAGAAAGAGAAATGATTGCGTGACAATCTTTAATATACCATGAGAATAATAGTATATTCTAGACCACAAAAAACCAAAACACAAATAATTATATATTGTTATGAGACCCACTTTTTCAAGAATTTATGGCTCACAATATACTGTTATTCTCAAAGTACCTCAAGACTGTTATGCTAGTAAAGCTCAAAAAGAAATAGCTATTGATGAAATTCTAATGGCCAGTGACAGTTGTACTAGACCAGACATAGAAATGTAGTCTAATTCAAGCCTGGATCGTGCTTATCCAATAATCTGGTTTTGATTCCTTTGGATCTGTATGTGTTGATTAGTCACAGTTGCTGCTGTGCGTGAGGTTTTCCTTTTCCAGTTTGTTTTTACCCTTTCAGCAACCATTACTTGTGCCAACTTCTGACAACTGTGAATGTCTGCCTTAGCCTATCTGAGGTGATCAACAAGAAGTTCAACCTATAAACTGACAATCCCAGCGCCATCTTCTTTCTTCATCTGAAAGGAGGTTGTAAGCGACACGAATGATGGGTCAGAGGTAGAGGAAACAATGTGAAAGCATAAGTGCAGCTCCAATGAGGAAGATAGTGTCCTCAGGAAATCAAGTGATTGCATTAGTGCCATTGCAGGCTTAAATTGACCACATCTGCTAGCTCCAAAATCGCCAAAAGATGAGTTTGAGTCGACGGTTGTGAAGGGGCAGGAGTCAGGACGCAGTGAACCTATGGGACAATTGGTATATGAATGGGGAAGAGACGGAGGTAGCTGATTGCTTGTTGCCTCTGATAGCGTGGCTTCCTAAAAAGATTGGGGACGCAGAGTGCAATCTGAGCACAATGAATCCTATTCCATCAGCGTTAATAACGGCAGAGAGTTGCTTGCATCTAGTTTGTTAATTACGGGCTCTTTCTCTCCATCGAAGCTCGCATTAAACCGGAGTATCCAACTTTCAAGAGAAAGTCAAAAAAATAACGGATCTCCAACGTGTATTGAATGGATTCTGATTCTGTCCCTCAGTCAATAAGCAGATTTAGTCCTCTAGGTTAAACCTGAACCTTCCGCTTTCGTTTGTCTCATGGTTAAGGATTTTGTGAAAACCTTCTTTTACGGTTCTGTTGCTAGAATTATGTCTCGTGTTCCACGGCAACCAAATCACTAAACAATATTACGATGTGCTCGCTTTACCATTCGCATGATTACAGTCAAATGTTCACTACCTAACATGACCCAGTGAATCATTGGCGAAATTCACGTTAATCAAATTGGACAAAATCAACTAGTGAAGTGAGTCTTCTAGCAAAACAAAGATGATTGAATGGCCATTCACCGAGAAAAGATCTAATCAAACGTCTGGAGAGGATAGAGTATTGAAAGCACAATGGTGAAGCTACTAATGAATGACCAGATCTAATAATAAACTTTCGACATTGTCTTTATTTCTTCTTCAAATTCCACTTGATCATTCAACAGCTCAAGATGGCAAGATCTCCCAAAAAGGGAAACTCAGAAGGAAAACGGTAAGACCAAATCCACCAGAACAACTCTTAAAAGGCTCTAGATTCTTGATGGCTCACAGCCAAAATAGGGAGAAACAAGAGTTTCCACGTAGACAGTAGTGTGGATAATGTCGTCACACTTGTATTTGTGGATTGGATATACCTCATAAGTATTATCCTCCAGATTGAACAAAATCATATTGTACAAATAGGGCTTGCAAACGATTTTTCCACTCCTTGTGTACGCGATGGGGATTTTCTCAACATAGCCGTAATCAGGCATTCCAAGTATTTCTTCAGTCAAAACACTGAACGGTTTTGTCCAGGACCATCCTTCCCCGTATTCACTCGTTATCCACGCCTGAAAGTAGGCGTTATAGGTGCCATACATGAACATATCGGCCGCGTGAATCCCAAGTCCCTCGAAACCTATGGCCCCATCGACGTCAGGCACTGGAAGCACCTCCTGAAATTTCTCCTGTTAAATCGAATGATATAATCACAGTCTCGATCTTTTCTTTGTTACGATCGATGGCGCACCAGTGTAAGGCCCCGTTCCAATAAACTCCCCTTCTTTTTTCGCGTGGGAGGAGGAACCATTCTATATCGGAGAGGGAGAGGTACCTTTCTAGTTGGGTTTCTATCCTTCTGCAAGAACCGGACTTAAGCAAGAATATTACCACCCGCCATTCTTCAGAACCTCTGCCATTGCCTTCTACTATTTTGTAGTCATCAGATCGAGAGTCATATCCGAATCCATGGACGAAGTCATCTGGTCGTACAAGATCGGAACCAGGAAAATCCTAGACTCCTTAGTGATCGGATTATAGAGGACAAATCTGCCGTCCACAGATAAACATACCAAGCCATCGTAAGACCCCATGAGCTTGAGATCCCAGCTAGAATAGTCAATTCTTGGCTCATGAAACTTTACCACCACACGGTCATCATCGCCACCAATGCCGCCATCAAGCAATTGGTAGTTTATGGTCTCGAAGGGGCTGGTCTTGAAGATTCTCTGACTAGAAATTATATCCCCTGCCTTTAGCATTTGCAGATGTGACTTGGTGAAGTAAGAGACAGCCACCGTTTACCGACGCATTTGAATTGCATCAAGGACTTCACCGGGAGCCTCAAAAGTATCTCGATGATGATATCCTCGCTCAATCTTTCGGCCACCACCATAGAGGCCGAGGTTCAGCTTGTTTCAGCAAATAGTCTATTCATTGGGCAGGTTTTGACTTGGCAAAGCCCGGGTCTTTGCCTTTCGATCGTTTACACCAAGTCAATAAGCTTTCCCCGCACAGAAAAGACGAGGGTTGACAAGGTCTTTCGCCAAGCATGGAAACAGGAGATCTCAGGGTCGTCTGAGACCTAGATCTCGGATCTTGGACTCGCTCAATGCGATCGAAGAGGCGGGAGATAGAAGAAAGAGGGTGAGGGGGAACGTTGGCGAGGCAGCGGTCCCGCCCGGAGTCAGCAGCGCCTGAGAAGGCGGGTTCAAGAGCAATGCTAGGGCGGGAAATGTGTGGTCAGGACGGTGTATTGTCTGGCTGTAATACTCGGACTTTTTTGACCGAGTGAAAAGGTAGGGGAACCACCTGGAAAAAGAAAAAAAGTAAAAGTCAACAACCGGGGAAGTGGACGCAGGGCTCCTATCTTTCTAAGCCCGAGAGTTCGCAGAAACAGAATGGGAAGAGAAGGGGGGGGAAGAAAGAAAGAAGAGGAGCACTCTCCATGGACGCCTCGCCAAGCCAATTCGACTCCATATGTCAACGTTTGGTAAATACTTAGGTCCCTCATTCTTCCAATTGGACTAGTTTTCAAGGTTAGGGCTCAAATTCGGAATTATGTGAGATTTGAGCCACAAAGTCCAATTTTTGAGTTATTGAACTATGAAATTTTATGAAAATAATAGTTTAGAGTGTTGTGAAGCCGTGGGATTTTATAGAAGTTGATTTGAGCTTACAATTTACCCGAAACTTATCATTGAAGTTTAGTGTTCATTATATAGATTGTCGTGCCTGTTCTTCATCTTTTAGCACTACACATTTGCGCACACATCCTATGATCAAACCTGGACCACATGTTAAAAAGATAATTAGAAAGTTTTGAGAGGATTTGACCACTTCCGCAAACCCAAAAGACTAAAGGCAATGTTCGTCTTTATCCGCAAGCTCATGAGACCATGATGACAACATGTGACTGAGCGAGTCTCAAGAGGACTCGACTTAGCCGTGAGCCTGTGAGGCTAGTTGGTACTTGGTGTATCCCTCTCGATCCTTAGTTTTAAGCCTTTTAGTCCATCCCATCCTTCGGTATTCAACCTCACAGTATATCTGTGTGTCTATGTGATTTAAAAAATAAAAAAATAAAAAATCCTTGTCATCCATTGTGAGTGTTATTTCTATCTTTACTTGCTCACTTTGGATTGACATTTTCCTTTTTTAGAAATTCGCAGGAATCAATCAAATGCCCTAGCTGATATAGGTTTGTAATTGGAAAGTATGGAAATCGCTTGTCGCGATGAACCCTCAACAAAACTAAGTTGTTCAAACAAAAGTAAAGGATAAGCTACAAGGGTTACCTTTGATTTGGCCCTATAGAACAGACGATTTTGTCTAAATTTCCAATTATGGGCCTAAAATCATGTTTTGCATATAAATATCTCAAAGTCAGATTATATTTTGGGAAAAATGAAATTTTAAAATCACATTTTGTGTGTATATATTCAAAACTAATGTCACATTGTTTCGCATAAGTCTTTTGAAATTGAACTCCCATTTACAAATAAAAACCTTTAGAATTAAAATGACATCTTTGAAAAATAAATCATTCGGAGTTAGGATCTCATTTAAACGAATCTTCCGGAGATTTCATCAATTGAATAACTTGTGCAAATTCAATTTTAGACGCGCATTCAGTTGATGATCCGTATTGATTTCTCAAGGGTGTTTTCTTATATAAATTAAATTGTGGTAAAACACTTGACCCTTGAAAATAGGGATACTGGGCAACATGTCGTTGACTCGCGTCTCGCTTTGATCATAAGATATGGCCTCACTAAGAGATCTCTTTCTCATTCACATATTGACATTGACTTCTTTTGCAGGTTGAACTTGATAGTCACTTATTGAAAATCCCTACATATAACCATGATCATCTGCAAAACGACGTCACAGGAGTGCAAACGGTAGTCATTCCAGCAAAATTGTCTCGCGCAAGAATTGACTTGTTTAGTCATCTTTTGTTAGATTAGGTGAAATCAATGGAAATTGGCACTTGCTTCCTCTCAAGGGCAACTAATCCAAACGCGCAAATAGTGGCACGTGCAAAGAGTACAGCGATAGTTGCAAATAGGAGGGTGTACCAAATCTAAATGAAAACGGAATATTTGTTCCTAATCTCGCCCCTTCTCGATTATGTAACTGATACATTTTCTCTTTCACAAATACAATAAAAACAAGATGTCGGTAAGATAAAAATGTCAAATGATCACCTTACTTGGGGAAGGGGTGTATTTCGTTCCCAAACTCAATTTGACTTAGTGATGAATATTGTTTCCGCGTGTGTAGATAGGACAAAAGAGGGATTCAGATAGGGCAATTGATACCCAAACAAAAGAAGAAACACGTCACCTCAAAATGGAATTAGCAAACAATCACCCCGACTTTTGAAAAGGACGTATTTCGTTCCTGAATTTCATTCAGCTTGATGTAGAATTTGATATCTCCTTTCCTGCGTGCAGGGATAACGGAGACAAAACAGACGTCTATCAAGCAAACATGATAGAGCGCCTAGTGTAGGGACTTCCCAAACAAAGCACGATAGAACACAAAAAGGATATACCTCATTTCAATTCTTCATCCAATCCTTTGCAAATGACACGTTCCTTGCTTATGTGTAAGAAGTATTTGATCGGGCAAATGGCCACGGAGCAGGCCAGGGGGGCCTAAAGTGCGTCACTCAACTTCAAAAAAGAAGAAGGGAATATTCGAATGAAGTAAACATCTGCCGAATGAAGCGCAATCAATCATAAGGGCAAATCCCTCTCTCCCCAGCCGAGGAAAGGCGACAGAATGAAGTAATCAAATTTGCCATAAAAGGGTGCGTACCGTTCCTCAAAATAATCCTATTGAATATGAAAATAACATGTTCCATCTCTTTTTCTTCGCAGATAATGAATGAGGCAAGGCACCCAAGAGGTAGAAAACTCACCCACGAAGCATGATGAATTGGAGTCAATTGGTTCAACACGAAAGGGTGGATCATTCTTACAATTAGTCCCATTCAATTTTGGAATGTAAATAACCTGGTCTATCTCTTGTTTTACAGTAAGGACTGCGCCAAACCACTAGAGCAACTCCTTTCTTACCGGTATAAATCTAGGCATCTAGAAATTTTGGTACATACATTTAGGAATTCATGATTTGTTTATAGTCAGTCCACATTAATCTTTATTTATAGCTCACCGGGGTTCATATGCAGGGGCTTATAACAAGGCCTTACTTAGATTTTTACATGATACGGCTTGGGTCTCTACTTTCCTCGTATCTAATTACATCTTGCTCCTATTGCTTTTATTGTTGATATTTTATCTTGACTGCTTGAAGCACCGATGCATGATCACCTTTTACATGTATTGGAGGATTTAGGAAAAATAAAATTAAGAAGATCACATGCAAATCACTTCTACAAGAAAAGATAACGTATTAAAAGGGCAAAAGGTTTAGCGTAACCAAGTCCAAGATTCATAAGTCTATGGTTCATTAGAGTAAGACGGGCTCCCACATCTTACTCGGGTTCCTACCAGGCCCATAATAGATTAATGACGGCTGAGAAAGTTCAAATTATATAACAAAATGTGAAAAACAAGTTACGATCGATAAGCTTGAGAGGGTCATGCTAGGTCATGAGAGGAAGCACCCACTTGGCAATCTGTCAGCTTCCTCTGGGGAGGGTCGTGACACTGATCTGTCAATTTTCCTTCATGGTTTAGTATTAGAAAATCAGGTCTTCTAATTAGGTACTAAAACCCACACAATCATTACATATGCATAAAACAAAAAACAAAAACAAAAACAAAAACAAAATTGATGCAATTTTATAAGTTTATGTGAAAAAATAAGAGTTTTTTTTAATTAAATTAAGTAAATACTAATTAGAAGAAGATATCAAAATGTTAATCTGTTTTATATTTCCCATGTTTACCGTTTAGAAATTAATATTGTTGCTCATATAATATATGAATTTCTTTTTAAAGAGATTTCAAGGAAATAGCAAACATGATATAATTTAAATGGGAACGTCAATATCTCAAGGCATAGAAAAATATAGTTTGGTCACGTCTAACCGATAAAACTACCACAAAATGTTTTCAATGTATCTCTATACGTCCAACTTATATTATTTTAATGTTCCATTTGTTTCATGAAAAATCAACAATCTGAAAAATATTTTCCCAATTTGACAGTTTCTATCACTTAAGAATATATATAACGGAAAATATACTCTTTATCAACAAAAATTTATAGTCACAAATTGTTATTAATAATGAAAATATTTTTTGTTAATTCATTTTTTAAGCAATGGCCAATGATTAAAATTTGGAGTTTTTTTTTTTTTTTTCTAGTGGACAGTTTTCTGCAAAACAAGCAAAGTCTAAAAATTAATTGGATTTTAGTTACAGGGTTACACCCATGACTAGATTCTAGCGATGCTTATGAAATTTATTTTTCACCACTTGAACAAAAGAAATAAACAGCAAATTAGATTATGGACCATAAACAATAATGTAAAGTAGTATACACAAGTACCATACAGAAATGTTGCTCGAGTGCACACGGAAGTGGTGGCGCTGTCTGTTCTCCGATCCTTGATTCTCCAAACTACATCTCAATAGATCAATGCAGAAGAATTTAACATCCTTTGCGATCAGTGGACCTGGAGATAATCATTTGCGGCATTGAGGACACTGCTCTGCGCTCAATCATCCGCTAAAATTTGCGAGGTACGAGCTCCGGATTGCAGGGTGTGGCGAAAGCTTACTCTGTTGCTTGGACGGTGAATCGTTAGTGCTATGGAATCCAACCTCTGGAAAGTCTAGCAAAATCCCAAACCCAAATGCTGATTGTATGAACGGGCGGGAATTTTGTGGACTAAGCTACGATTGCTCATCGGACGATTATAAATTCCTGAGTGGACATTTCCGTAGAAATAACAAGCGGTTTCGATGGATACATGGTTAATATTTTGGCTCTGAAGGCCAATTCCTGGAAGGTAGTCACCGGACGAAATGGCAATTTTGAACAACCGACAACCGGAGGGATATATTGGAACGGGTTCCTGCATTGGTCACTGGAAAGTGATTCGAACAAGGGGAATGTTTCTTTTGGTGTGGCCACGAGACATCGGCCGTGGCAATTCCGCTGCCAGATATTGACGCTCACGATGCTGTCCTAAGGCTCGAACGCAATGGAGGTCGGTTACTTCCGCATGCTGACCCTCACGGTGCAAGAATGAGTCCAATTCTACTGGTGTTTTCAAAAGCAGGTCGTTTGCATTCAGTTTGTTGATTGTTGTGTCTCGCTCTCCATCGTAGCTCGCGAATAACTGGAGTGTTCGAGGGAAGGTGAAAAAATCAACGGACTGTCCAGCATGTATCGAATGGATTCTGCTTTTGTTCCTCATTGAATAAGCGATTTTGCTGCGTCCTCTAGTAGGTGCTGAACCTGAACCTTCTGCTTTCGGCCACTTATGGTTAAGGCTTAGTGAAAAACCACCTTTTACAGTTCTCTAGTAGGAATTGTCTTTCTTGTCCACCGCAACCCAATCACTAGATAAAATTACTATATGCCCGCTTTAAGATTCACATTATAGTCGAATGTTCACAACATAACGAGTGCCAGAGAATGATTGGTGAAATTACACGAAATCAGATCGGACAGCATTACCTAGCGAAGTGAGAAGCAAAGGAGAGACGTTTGAATGGCTATTCATCAAGCGGAGATTAACTGAACATCTAGAGAGGACAGAATACTAAAAGCACAATGGTGAAGCTACTAAGGAATGACCGGATCTTGTAATAAGACTCTCGATACTGTCTTTTTTCCTCTTCAAATTTGACAAGATCATTCAACAGCAAGATGGCCAGGTCAACCACAATAAAGGAAACTCGAACAGAAACGGGAAAACCGAACCCACTTAAACAGCTCTTGAATGCTCTAGATTTTTGATGGCTCACAGTCAAGATAGGGAGAAAAAGAGTTTCCACATAAATGGCAGATGCGACGTTGTCGTCACTCTCGATGGGATAATTCTTGTAAGTATTATCCTTAGGATTGAACAAAACCATTTGGTACGCATCAATCTGGAAAACGATTTTTCCACTTCTTGTGTACGCAACGGGGATCTGAAAATATATACCTCCAGGTATTTCATTCAAGACACTAAACAATGTTGTCCATGATCCTCCTCTCTTGTACTCATTCGTTATCCACACCTCTAAGCGGTCCTTATAGGTCCCGTGGTAGATGAACAGATTGGCTCCATGAATCCCCAGTCCCTCGAAAACTATGTCTCCATTAACTTCAGGCACAGACAGCACCTGGTGAAATTTCTCTTCTGACAAAGGAAATGACATAATTACAGTCTTGTTTCTACTATTATCGACAACACACCAGTGTAAGGCCTCATTCCAATAAACTCCTTGGCCGTAAACAGTCAGGTGGCTTTCTTGTTGGACTTGTATATATCTCCAAGAACCGGACTTGAGCGAAAATATCGCCACCTGACAACCGTCGCCCTGAACTATTTTATAGTCATCAGATGCATAGTCGTACCCAAATCCATGGAAGAATTCATCCCCTACTCCAAGGAAGAAGTCCTCTGGAAAATTATGGGAACCAGGCAAATTCCTAGACTCCTTGGTGGTCGGGTTATATAGGAGGAATCCGACATGGAAAGATAAACAGACCAAGCCATCACAAGACCCCACGAGAACGAGCTCCCACCTAGAATCGTCCATTCTTGGCTCATGAAACTTTACCACCACGCTATCTCATCGCCCCCAATGCCGCCGTCGAAAAGTTCGTAGTCTATGGTCTGAAGGGGGCTGCTCTTGACGATTCTCTGGCTAGGAATTATATCTCTTGCCTTCAGCCTTTGCAAATGTAACTTGGCGAAGCCCGGGTTGGCTATTAGGGACTGCCACCGTTTACTGACGCATTTGAATCGCATCAAGGACTTGACCGGTAGACTCGAGAGTATCTCGATGAGGATATCCTCGGTGAAACTTTCCGCCACAGCAAAGCCCGAGCTTCGGCTTGTTTCGGCAAGAAGTCTCTTCATTGGGCAGGTTTTGAGTGAAAGATCTGTTTCTTTGCTTTTCAATCTCCTGCTGAGCAAAGGCTTATATAACAAGTCAAGTGTAATACTAAGTCAAGAAGCTTGCTCAAGAATAAAACTAAGTCAAGACGCTTGCTTAGCACACAACAAGACGAGGATTGACCAGATCTTTGGCCACGCCGGGCGGAAAACGGAAACAGGAGATGGTAGCGTTCACCCAATCCCTGCTCGACAAGCTTTTCAAAAAGTCAAAAATCAATTTTTCTACACTTCCCTAAATCGACCGGAGTCTATATTCTGTAGCAAACGTGTCCTACAAGATTTTTTCCAAATATGAAATGAATTATTCAACGCTGAATAGAAGGGTAATAACGTACATTCAAACTTCTCTCTCTTAAATTACCATTAGCCCAGGATTTCGGACCTTTTTTTTTTCCCATATTTGAGCCGTAAATTTCCTACTTATAATCCGCTCTCTCACTTTGTGCATGCCCATTCTATCCTTTGCAGATCAAATGTTGCATCTTGGCATAGAAGGGTAGTAACGTACATTCATAATTCCGTTTCTCTTTTTATACACATAACGTGGTATGCTAAATATCAAAAGAATAAGGCACATTTGTTTGCATATTCCAACAATAGTTTACACAATTCATATCATCCTAGCAAAGATAATTACAGACTAAGAAGTGTAACATGGATTACACACGTGCTGATTAGATTATTCCGTACCGGAAGAGCAAGTTCCGTAGATACTTCTTCAATGGGCGTAATCCTAGATCTGGCTTCCCTAATGGATCCACGAACCACCGGAGAAAGAATGTCCCAATAAAGCACCCAGCCGTTATGTAAGCTGTCAATCCGAGGCCGATGCTCTTGGCCAGCACCACGTACATTGCCGATGCGAATGCTAATACCATCCCGAGTATCGCAATGAAGATGAACACCATGGCGGCCTTTATAAACCGGGCTCGCTCGTAGTGGCCCCCGCCAGAAGTCCCGAACTGGAGGTACACGGCGGCAACTGAGCAGCAGAACGCCATAGTATCAAAAATCACGAATGCTTTGAAAGCCAGATTCGAGGTGAGACTGGCCATCCCCTCGTCTGGTTCGTTATTGTGGTAGCCGCCGGGCATTGTGAAGGCAGCTGCAAAAGTGACTGTGGCTATGAGCATCGCCACGAGGAGGTGGATCTCCAGCATGTTGCCTTTTTCATGAGAAGAGGTCTCTCTGTGGCTGAAGTTCTCGGTCGGGACTATTTCATCGGGTCCTCGATTAAGCATCTTCTTTACATTTGTGTCGACCCAGGCTTGCATGTCTTGTACGCCGTAGGTCTCTTTCAACATGAAATAAACCTTTGCAGCTGCAAAACCACTCTACATACAAGGAACAGTTATCACGATATGCACTTTAGCATAGAGTCTGAATACTATTCACATGGTGTTAAAAATAAGCGTGAAATCTAATTTGATGCGGACAAGCACTGCCTTGTCAAAATGGTCCGTTTATTAACTAAGAAAATGTAGAAATTTTTCATGTGACAATGAACTAGATATCTGTCGCTATGTAGTTTAGCATGAATGAACTTAACACAAATTTAAGTCCTTAGGCTTCAATGGTCGATCAGCTGCAGGCATCTTCAACCAACATTCAAGACACTGGTGTAGTCCATATAAGCTAATCCTAAACTGAAACCGGATTCCTTTGCTTCATGTCAAAGCTTCTTGTTAAGTAACAACAAGAGGGAGGTACCAAAAGGAAGATAACATACCTCTTGATATTTCCTATAAATGCCAAGGGCCGTCAAGTTCTTTTTGTTCGTGGCTTTTATGTCTACTCGGCTGTCCCGAGCAAGGATCGCTATGATGCTGTACTTTTTGTACATGGCAGCCAGATGCAAAGGCGTGTTCCCATCTTCGTCTGCTTCATTCACAAGGCCCACAAGATTTGGGAGCCCCAAAATGAACCGAACGGCCTTCTCTTGCCCTCCTAAAACAGCAGCATGGAGAGCAGTTCTTCCCTTGTTGTCTAGCAAGTCGCAAGTGTCAGGACAATTATTTAGGACCTCTTCCATGACGGAAGTGCGGCCTCCAAATGCCGCAATATGGAGGGCCGATTCCCCATCCTTGCCTGGGATGTAAGCTGCTGAACTTTTGCGCTTTAAGAACAATTTAATTGCGTGGACATTGCCGAAGTGAGCAGCATAATGTAGGGGAGTCCAGCCAAGGGCATCTCCTTCTCGTATCATGTCCGCTCTTTTCTTTACAATCTTCTTCATAATGCCTGATCAAATGACAACAGCTTATGAACTTCTATAGCCACTTAGACAAGTTTTGCCTGTTAAATCTTATTTTATTAAACTATTCAACCTTCTAGATCTAACTAGAATCTCAAGCAAACAGGATTGTCCGCAGCCTGGGACATCTTCAGCAGCATAGGGAGGAACCGAGGGACAGACTCTTTTCCATTGCCAAGATCTAGACTCTGCATCTCTCTATTAACCTTCACTTAAATTAAGACATTACCGAGTCAATTAGCTAAGCCTCCATTCATAGTTATCAGCGGACAACTTACTGTTATTGCAGCCAATGCAAATCTCAAGCAAGTGAAAAGGCCGGACAGCAAAGTTGCAACCTTGAATACTTCCAAAAATAACTGGAGTCCTTTCTATTCCTAAACAAACATCTGGACTAATCTTGCAGATATAGCAAGTATTCTAGACAAACAAGCATGTCAGCAGCTTGCATTGCTAGTATATAAACATGACAGGCTGGTGTACCAAATAATGTGGCAAAATTTTACCAGGTGTCAAATGCGACCCACTTGTTTAAAGTCCTTGGGACAGACTATCACATAACCAATTTTGTTGACTGGTTTTACCATAAGTACCATTACTAAAAACAAAAACAAGAGGTCGCCTTCTCTGCAAGTTATGCTAATTGATATTAACTTTTGATATTTGCATGACTGCACTGTGAAATCTCCTTTCAGCAGAGAAGTAATCAAGTCAAGGAATTCAAGGGACAGCCGTGCTTCCTGTTCTAGATATATAAACTTCTCATCCTACCATTAACTGTGCTTAAAAAATAGTAGGACGAATAGTAGAATATATCTCATCATAGACTCGAGGAGCCAAATTTTCGAACTGCGTCATCATCTGTCAAACACATTTCACCCACCAAAAATTCCCATTTTTTTAGGCATTTCACTTGTCCGTCACCCCTGATCCAAGAACTTCCTCGTCCAGGTGATTCATAAGCACATCATGTAATGTATTCTCAAGTGAAGATTTTCACTGGATTCCTTTTACACTACTATCCTGATCAGACAATCACAACCTACAATTTTGAATCTATCAAATTAAAAAAGGATTGACCAGTTCCTCGAGCCAGCAAAGTTCTTCCTCCACAGCCACCGAAGATGCACAGAAAAGCCAATAGCAAGAACAATAAAAACTAAAAGCCTGTAACAAGTGTGGGGTATAAGACATGAATTACCATTGAGCTGATAATACAGAGCAGCATGCAGAGCAGTCATCCCGTTGGTGCCTTTAGACAAGCAACTCTCGGGGTAGCTTAGAATCAGCTCGGCGATCTCCCCATGCCCCTTCTCCGTGGCGATGTAAAAGGGCGATTCCCCGGCGCAGTTCACGCAGTCCAAGAGCCCAGGGTCAGCCTCCACAAGCAACTTCACCACTGAGTCATGCCCGTTCCGCACGGCCAAGTGCAACGCGTTGTCGCCCTCCAAATTGACCATCCCGAGCAATCTCCTGAGCCCCCCATCGCGTCCGTCCTGGCTCTCAAGATCCGCGTAGGCCTTCCTGGCGTGGTCAACGGCGAAGTCAACCAGCTGGGAGCAACCCACTCTGGCCGCCACCTGAAGCGGGGTCTCCTGCTTCGAGTTGGTCCTGTCGAAGAGCGATGGGCAGAGCCTCGTGGCTGCTCTGAAGAAGTTGGCTCGCCCGAACTCGGCCGCGACATGGAGGATGGTGCTCTGCTTCGGGGTCACCTGCGAGAGCAGGGTGGAGCTGCCGTCCATCCCCTCCAGGAACGAGGCGTCACCGGACTGCGCGGCTCTGTAGAGATCAGGGTCCATGGATTCCTGCCCCCGCGGTCGCCCTGGACTTTCCGGAGGAGCGACGTGAAGCAGTTCGTTTCCGCAGGGGTCATCACAAGAAGAAGAGCCAGGACAAAGGAGAAAGGAGAAGGTGGACGGTGGACGGTGGCGAACTCCTAAGAATTTCGTGGGAAAAGAAGAGGCAACTTCCTGAGGGGGTCCCTTAAATATTTCAGGGGATAACGACAATCTGGCCCCATTGAGCCTATGATCCTAAATTTTTAATTTATTTAATATAATCTTTAAATTTTAGTTCAAAATGTAATATAATCCGTGACTTCTTAATTTGTTAAAGTGATTTTTGGACTTTTGGTACATATTCAACTTAATTTCTAAATTATATGAAAATATTCGATACTGTCATTCTATTAATTCAAAGTTCATGAACAATAATGAACATTTTTATATATAGTTCGATGACTAAGTCGAACATTACCAAAAGTCCTTTAGGGACCATTTGTATCATTTTTTTCATATTTTAGGTACCAATTTATCAACAAGGCATAAATGTCGATACATATTATAATGTGAAAATACGCAACTATATTTTCCATAAATGAGTTCTTTGTAATCACTTTTTTTTCATTGTATATAAACCCAAAATGCTATATAGATAACGGATCTTTATGGTAGAACAACTAATTACAACGCTTCGTACTGAACCCTAAAGAATCGGAGACGTTTAGGATAACTTGCCCGTTAGGGACACGATGCCCGCGAGACGCCATAGACACGCCCCTCCTCCATGCTTTTTATGGTGCCATTTTCTAGTAGAAAAATGCGGCAAATGGAATCAATCGAAGTATGTAAAATTTGTAAAAATGTGTGGCTTGGGTCCTATTATTTCTTCGCATTTCATTGACGAGTTCGAATTTAAGCCTATTTTTTGTTGTCAAAATTAAAAGGAATACAGAAAAACATATATATCTCTCCTCGAGCTTTATCATTTATCTCCTTTTTTGCTCACTATCTTCGATTTTTTTTTTTATTATTATATAATTTGTGGGTTCTGTCTGCAATTTCACATTAGAACCCATGGAATGATGTGATTCAAGCACTTTTGAATCATTACTTTAAGTACAGATGAATCACACCTGAATCATTACTTTTAGTACAGAATGTCTACCATTATCATAATTATTAGATAAATAATATCGTATGAGCTTGGAAGTTTGAAAACTGGCCACGTCGATGAAATAATTTAATGTCCGAAAGTGACGTCCGGATGGATGCTCTCCTTGCGAAGACGAAGACCAGTGAGCCGTGTCTAGACCGCGTTCCTTCTTCACAGAATGGAAAACGAGAGAAAATGATAGGAAGGGGAGGTCGAATTTTGTCACTAGACTCAACAATTTTCGCCTCATTCGAATTTAAATAGAAAGTGTTGGTTCCCTGAAAACGTCGATTTTGATTTGAAGATCTAAAGTTAATAAGCAATCAATGCTGCTGACTACATAGTGACTGCAATTTCAAATGTGATATTAACTCGAGCCAATAGTGAAGAGAAAATGCTGAGACCATCGGGACTAAATAGAAGTCTCTAAAATCTGACTATACTGATTAATAAAAATGCTGGCTGTGAGTATCGATTGAGCAATACAACGTGTTAAGCGTCAACGAGGGAAGAGTAGATGCAAATGGACGTATGTAATTTGATATTGATTATGGATACAATCGATGGTCAACTTAGAATTTGACTAAAATTAACAATCCAATGCAAGAATAAGAAGAGTGGAACAGTAGTCGTAATCAAAATCTTAGTCGAACCAGCTACCAAGGTGTCCATTGACAATTATTTCGGTCAAGGAATCATTGCAAGTTGAGTCAAAGCAGATGTTGCAATCAAAGACGCCATCACCAGCGCTACACGCGCGTTTTATTGATGCTTTACTTTTTCATTTAGACTTTCGAAAAATATGAAATTTCTAAAAACTATTTTTTGGTATTTAACAAATATTTATGAAAAAATGAAGTGGAAAATATTTTTTATTGTTTGACAAGAAAAAATTTTTTTCTACATGCACTCTTTTTCAATAATTTTTGTTATTTTATTTTTAAAACAGATTTTTAATTTTTTAATTTTTTAAAAAAATAGATTTATAAATTATTTTTCTTTTTATCTTCTTCTTCTTCAATCGATCACCAACTACTGCAACAGCTGGGTGACCAGACAAAGATGATCTCAAGCTCACCTGACATTGAGAGCTCGAGACTTGCCAAATTCCAAGGTGAGAAGCGAGCTTGAGGTTTGCCAAATTCCATGGTGAACGGCAAGCTCAAGCCCTAGCTCGCCACCAATCAAGTGAGCGGCAAGATCCCTAGAGGTCTGTGAGCCTCAAGCTTGCCCGAGGCTAGCTAGCTCAAGGCTGACTTGTGACTGGTCACAAGACAAAAGTAAAAACAAAATAAAGAAAGAAAAATAATAAAAAATTTGATGTTTCCCTAACTAGTTCATTTTTTGTGAAACGAATACCGGAATATCCTAAAAACATTTTCCTAAACATTATTTTCCACAAAACGAACGAGTCTTAGATAGACTTCTTTCCTTGGGGAATTCGTTAGATCATTGTCTCTGGCAGTACCTCGGCACCGGCCAACTCCTCTGTCGCAGGTAACGATATTTCCACATTTTCCACTGCTTCTTGTTTCTAATTTTTGGTACGCTTTGAGGTCTTGCGAATTTGCGCTTCTTGTCTTTTCTTTCTCAATGCACCCATTCTCTAACAAGCCACAGGGTGGAGTTTGCGTATAATACGTTCTTAATAATCTGGACTGCTCCTGTAAACAAAATTCACACAGTAAGTGGCGCGTGGAGTTTGCTAAGAATCAGTAAGACCAAAGGTGGCTTTTTTTTTTTCGGCTAGAAAGACCACAGGTGGGTTAGTACCAAAAGAATTCAATTATCTTTTAACTTTTCGTATGCGATAGGATGCCGATAAAAGATAGAATGAGGTCTTGAGATTTTCTGTTGATCTTGTCTGCTTGTCATGTGGTGAGATTGAAGGATCATCTCTTCCTTGATTGTTCATTTTCGAGGAACATTCTTCACCTCTGAAAAATTCATGCAGTTAGATTTTTCATGTGGATCATTTGCTTTTTGGAGGATCATATGCATGTCCATTCTTCTACTCTGCAGACTGCACAGTGAAAGGCTTTAAGCTGTAATAACCATTGGTCCTTATGTGCCACTTCGGGCATTCTTGTTATTTGTAATTGTGCTCATGAGAACTCGTAATCAGGCTTAGTCCACCTTTGTGTATGAGGAGGAAAATACTAATCAGAAAAATTCATAGAATAACTCACCACAAACATGAGTTTATTTGATCAGGATTTAAACTTGTAATAGTGAAAAATAATCATGTTGGATAATTAATATTTTGAAAATATTTCACTAACCTTGAAATGGTGTTAGTAGCCAAAATTTGTATGTTCTATGATGAGGAGAACATGCCATATATTACTCTACCTTTTCGATTAGCTCCGTTAGTTTGAAACGCTGCACTGTTGTGTTTTGGAAAATTTTACTATAATCTCACCCGCCAATTAGTTCTAAGCCAATGTTTCTATTTTTTTTTCTCTCTCATTAGAGATTTATAATGATAATAGTGAAGAATTTTTTAGCATATTGATATTAGAGAAGATGAATCTCCAAATTTAGCCGGTGTATGATGTATATGATATTGACGTATGCTGCCACTGAAAGGCACAAATCATAAGCATATATTAAAGGATCGCACATTTGTAGAAGCCAAGCTTGTTTTGATCATCTGGACCGCCTCAAGGATAGTGCTCACATTGAGTCAGAGATGAAGAAATTGGAAATATTGTATAATATGATACATGACTTGAAAGTTCAAAGTGGTTTTGGGTGGGATCACAAAAAGCATAGTGTCGGTATTCATTCGAAGGATAGTTGGAACAATATTGCAAAGTTTGTGTCACCTCTTCTCTTTTTTTTTTCTTTCTTTTCTTGTTTCCATTTATATATATATATAGTAGAGAGAACAAGATGCTTCTTCTTTGTGAAAAAAGTCATTTCCTCAATATGATCGACTAGCAACCACATTTGGAAGGGACCGTACCAAGGGAATTTTCAGTGAAAACCTTTTAGAGAATAATGCAACTAAAGACCATCAACAAGGTGAGTATCATGATAATGAGACAACTAATGGTGTAAGTCAAAACTTACACCACCATCATCATTAAGACAACATTATGCGGAGCCTTCAAGGAAAAGGGAGCTAAAGCATGTGATAAATGGGCTGCTAGATTAGTTGAAAATGTAGGCACTTTTGGTCTTTCTTAAAAAAAGCTAGTGAAGGATGCAAATGATTGCTAATCGCATTTGACATGCTAAAGATTTGGACAATGATGAGCTTCTTTATATGTGTATAAGTAACATGGATTAAATAAAAATTATGCCAAAAAATTGCGAGGGATCTTGAGAACATTCATCTCCTTTGTCAATTTTCAAGACATGATAATAAGGAAATTGTGGAAATGCTTCTCCAAGAAATAGAGAAGAGAATAGTGGCTTGTATGTATTTGTTTTGAATGAATTTTATCTATCTTTTGTTTAATTGCAACTTAAGTGATGATTTTTAAGCTTGGTCAACTGTGCCTATAAATATTAGGTATCTTAAGTAGTCTATTTGTTGTTTTATAGCATTGAACAACGTCGAACAATACAAAAAGAACATTGCTCAATGTTATTCAATGCCATAAAACTACAAAGGACTATACAAGAGACCTATATATATATATACACACACTTACACACCATTAACCAAGCAAAAATACCATCACAAAAGTCACAATTACACTAAAGATAGACAAAAGTTGTTCTAAGCAAAGATATATAAGCCTGTATATCTTAGCCTAGAATGATAAGTCATTCTCATCGCTCGTCTCTTAGATAAGCATTTCCATAGTTTTCTTCCTATAAATCTACTTCAAATCCAAAATTGAGATAAATGATCTTAAGATTCTTCACAATTTTTCAACATAATATTACTTACTACTTAGAGACATTTAAAAGAAACTCAGCATTGATTATTTTCTCATCATTTTCTGAATTTTTAGTATGACCAATGCAACTAACAATCCTCCATCCTCGCACTAGCATTTTCAAAGAAAGAGTTAAAAAGTACCTAGAATCTAAACTAATCCAATAGCCCATTCATCACTTGCTTTAGCCCTTTTTTATCCTTCTTGAAGACCCAAGTCACTGCGTCTAGAAGATGGTTGTGGTGTTAAGTCTTATCATTATGATTCTTACCTTATGGAGGTCTAAAGCTAAATGAGCTTCTAAAGTGTCTTCAATGAGACTTCCTTTGGCATAGTCCTTTCCAAATATGATTGTTAGTTGAACATGTTGAGGGAAGGGCTTCCCTCTAAAAGAACTGATTCTCTACAAAGAGATTATATTATCATTAAAAAGGAAACAAGTCCTAAAGAAAAAAAAAATGAGAAGCGACACACCTTACGATATTTTTGCCAACTATCCTCTACGTGAATAACAACACTATGCATTTCGTGATCCCACCCAATACCACTTTAATCCTTCAAGTCACATAACAGATTATACAACAAGTTCTTCATCTTTGACTATATGTGGGACTACCCTTGAGGTGGTCAAAATGATCTAAATTAACTTAGCTTCTAGAAATGGTGTGATCCTTCAATTTATGCTTATGGCAATGCCTTCTAGCAATAGTTCACACCATAACCATATACATCATACACATAAGCAACATCTGCAAATTCTTCTCCTAAAACATCAGTATGTTAATTTCTTTGCTATCATTGTGAGCTGTATATAATGAGGAAAAAGAACATAAACAATATGCAAGAACAAATTGGCAAGTGAGATAATAACAAAATCATTTAAAACCCCACGGTACAAACCTTTCAAAATTATGGAGCTAAATGAAAAAAAAAAAAAAAGTAGAGGAAAACATAGCACGCTCTCCTCATTTTATAAATATACAAATATTAGTCACTACCACCATTTCAAGTTCAATGAAATATTTTCAAAATATTTGGTTATCTAACATGATTATTTCTGCTTCAACGAGAAAGTTCACGAGTTAAAATTCTCAGCAAATAAACTCGTGTTTGAATGAGTTATCTTTTTAATTTCTTTTGATAAGTAAGTATTTATTTCCCCAAATCCGCAAAACCGGTGACTAAACCTGCTTACAAGCTCTCATGAGCAAAATGCCCCAAGTGATAAATAATTACCAACAAATATTACGGCTCAAAGATGTCCACGTCTCGTTGTGCAATCTATACCTAACATCACACTTAGTTTCGGAGTCAAATGGACGCCGATATGGTCATCGCAAAAGTACATTCAATGAAGAGATGGACGACCGATTCAGCAGCAACACCACATAAAAAGCAAACAGGATCAACAGACAAATTCCAATACATCATTATGTTGGGAGATAGAACAATGATTTGGTAACTTCAGTGGAAACCGAAGCAGATCAGACGAAGCCAACTTTGGTCTACTGATTCTTACAGAGTAAATTTTGCTTCTAGCAGTAGTCCGACATTTTCGACGCACGCTCCACCTTGCGGCTTGTCAGATAAAGGGGCATTGAGAAAAATAAAAGCCGGGCAAAAATTCTGAAACCTTAAAATCGTGCAAAAAATAAGCAACGATAAGCAGTGAAAAACGTCAGTTGTTGTTACCCGCGACAGAGGTCGGAGCAGAGCAGATGACGATTTAACAATCTCTTTAAGGTAAAAAGAAGTTTGTACGAAAGAGAAAGAAAAAAATACGTCAGTAAAACGTGCGCGTAGCGCTGACGACAGGGTTGTCGTTACCTATGAGTGATGCCGAAGCACGCTGCCTCGCTTCTTTGTCTGATTGTAGCCGAAGAAAAGAGCTCTGGAAAGGGAGAAGAGAAGGAGGAGAGGTTAGGGCTTCTCAGAAAGGAGCTTTGATGGCAAGAACACGGGATCTTTTCATCCGGATTACATCCTTATTTTAGCCGATCTTATTCTGTTATGGACAGTAACCAAAACACCGCAAAGGATAACATTTATCGCATCCTATCTTTTATCCTGGTTTCCAAACATAGCCACAGAGATTATTTGCTATAGAGACACCAGCATTATTGTTTGTGGTGTCACCCATGTTTGATACAAATTCTGTCTTAGGATCGAAATCGAAGTCTAAAGTTTGCCCGATTCAGATTTTTGTCAGAACAGCACTATTTACCGTTCATAGTTTGATTTGTCTAGGTCTATGTCATCAGTTCATTGTTCTTTCCTGTTCTCAATAGAATCGCTCGATGCAAAAATGGTTCAAAAAGAGATGTAGGATGATGGCTTAGTATTGTATTGTTCTGCCTGTAATTTGGCCTGTCATGTACCAAAACAATGTACTGCACTTATAAGATAGATTGATGATCTCAACTGGATGACCGTTTCTTCTTCTGCTTTTTCTTCTTCTTCTTGATGACATTCTCTTCAGAATGCTGTGTTAATGCTAGCAAATAGAATGTAGAATCTCATTTTGAGTAATTAGATAGATCAGAACTCGGTTGGGAAAGGGCTGTTGGTTGGTTCTCTCATCTTTGTGGAATATATATTTACGTATGTAAGATCACCGCTCTAAAGGTATGAAGGGAAATGTTGTGTCCCTCTTTTTTTATTCTTTACATGCAGAGGATATCTGCAGCAGATCAAAAGGAGTGAAAACATAAAAGTTTCAAACATACGTAAGGCAATGCAGCATGCTTGGTGTAAAATCTGCAGGAGATGAAGATAATCAGTTATCTTCATATTCATCTTGCTATTAGATCTTTCCGCATAAACTTAAACATTCATGGGTTGGAGTGGAAAGGATTAGAGACAGTGAAATCAAATTTAATTACAACGACTCGTGAACCAGAAAGATACATGACTGTAAGAACTCTTCAGGGGCATTATGTGTAATAAACAGAATTTGCTAAACCAGCACACGCAAAGCTTGTACCCTCATGGCTCATGGCCAACGTGGGGTGAAACAAGAGTTTCCACATATATAGCAGACTGAACATTATCATATTCTTCAATGGGGTAATTCTTGTAAGTACCATCCTCCGGATTGAACAAAATCATCTCCGACACATCAATCTGGAAAACAATTTTTTTGCTCTGGGTGAAGGCTATCGGGATCGTATAAAATTGACAGCCAGGTAAACCGTCGGTCGGGACACTGAACAATCTTGTCCAGGATTCCCCTTTCCCATATTCATTCAAGATCCAAGCCTCGAAACGAGGACTCCAACTGGCATCGTACGCAAATAGGCGTCCCCTGTGAATCCCCATATCCTCAAAAACTAGACCTTCGACTTTGGGGATTGGAATTGCCTCTTCAAATGTTTCTGTGGCCAAACCAAATGGAATGATCGCTTGCTCTATCCTACTTCCAATTCCATGGTTCACGATCCAATGAACAGACCCGTTTAGATAGATTCCGGGTCCATTCAACTTGGGAACATCTTTGCTAGGAACCCTTCTCCAGGAACCAGATCGGAGCGAACATATCTCCAATACACATTCCTTAGAGCCATCATTTGCTTTAGAGAAAGCTCCATGTACTATTTTGTAGTCATCAGTTGTGGAGCTATAACCAAATCCGTGGAAGAACTCGTGTTCTGCAACTAAATGAGAACCTGGCAACTTCCTGGACTCCTTGGTGGTTGGGTTATACACGAGAAATCCATCATCGACAGCCAAACTCCCCAAGCCATGGCACGAACCTGCGAGCCCCCACGGTTCATCCTTTCCCAAGTCATGAGACTCCACCACCACATGATTATTGACCTCATCGTTGTCGAGTGCTTCATAGTCTATGGTTTGGAGCGGGTTGCTTTTGATGATTTTCTGGCTATGGGTTATATTCTCCAAGATGAGCCTTTGCAGGTGCAATTTGGCGAAGTGAGGGTCAGAAATTAGGGACTGCCACCGTTTACTGACGCATTTGAATCGCACCAAGGACTTGATCGGTAGCCTCGAGAGTATCTCGGTGAGGATATCCTCGGTGAAGCTTTGGGCCACAGCAAAGCCCGAGCTTCGGCTTGTTTCGGCAAGAAGTCTCTTCATTGGGAGGTTTTGAGTGAAAGATCTGTTTCTTTGCTTTTCAATCTCCTGCTGAGCAAAGGCTTATATATAATACTAAGTCAAGAAGCTTGCTCAAGAATAAAACTAAGTCAAGACGCTTGCTTAGCACACGACAAGACGAGGATTGACCAGATCTTTGCCCACGCCGGGCGGAAAACGGAAACAGGAGTTGGTAGCGATCACCCCCATCCTTGCTCGACAAGCTTTTCAAAAAGTCAAAAATCAATTTTTCTACACTTCCCTAAATCGACCGGAGTCTATATTCTGTAGCAAATGTGTCCTACAAGATTTTTTTCCAAATATGAAATGAATTATTTCGACGCTGAATAGAAGGGTAATAACGTACATTCAAACTTCTCTCTCTTAAATTACCATTAGCCCAAGATTTCGGACCTTTTTTTTTTTTTTCCATATTTGAGCCGTAAATTTCCTACTTACAATCCGCTCTCTCACTTTGTGCATGCCCATTGTATCCTTTGCAGATAAAATCTTGCATCTTGGCATAGAAGGGTTGTAACGTACATTGATAATTCCGTTTCTCTTTTTTCTTTTTTCTTTTTTTATGCGTCTTCACAGCATCAAAAAATACGTCCGTGAAAAAGAAAAGCTTGACTTGACGACACTTGGCCAATGTCGTATCGCGACTACAATGGCGGTTACTCATATTAGATAATGTTCGACTTAGTGCTCGAACTATATATAAAAATGGTCATTATCGTTCCTGAACTTGAATTAATAGAATGACAATATTGAATATTTTCATATAATTTAGAAATTAAGTTGAGTATATACTAAAAGCCCAGAGATTATTTGAACAAATTAAGAGTTCATGGATTACATTACATTTTTTTATTTTGAGCTAAAATTCAAGGGTTATATCAAATAAACTAAAAGTTTAGGATCGTATTGGCTCAATGGGCCAATTGTCGTTATCCCCTGAAATATTTAAGGGACCCCCTCAGGAAGTTGCCTCTTCTTTTCCCACGAAATTATTAGGAGTCCGCCACCGTCCAGCGTCCACTTCCTCCCTTCTCCTTTCTCCTTTCTTCTCGCTCTTCTTCTTGTCATGACCTCTGCGGAAACGAAATGCTTCACGTCGCTCCTCCGGAAAGTCCATCGCGACCGCGGGGGCAGGAATCCATGGACCCTGATCTCTACAGAGCCGCGCGGTCCGGGGACGCCTCGTTCCTGGAGGGGATGGACGGCAGCTCCACCCTGCTCTCGCAGGTGACCCCGAAGCAGAGCACCATCCTCCACGTCGCGGCTGAGTTCCGGCGAGCCGACTTCTTCAGAGCAGCCACGAGGCTCTGCCCATCGCTCTTCGACAGGGCCAACTCGAAGCAGGAGACCCCGCTTCAGGTGGCGGCCAGAGTGGGTTGCTCCCAGCTGGTTGACTTCGCCGTTGACCACGCCAGAGGGGGGGGGCGTACGCGGATCTTGAGAGCCAGGACGGGCGCGATGGGGGGCTCAAGAAGTTGCTCCGGATGGTCAATTTGGAGGGCGACAACGCGTTGCACTTGGCCGTGCGGAACGGGCATTGCTTTGTGGTGAAGTCGCTGGTGGAGGCCGACGCTGGGCTCTTGGACTGCGTGAACTGCGCCGGGGAATCGCCCTTTTACATCGCCACGGCGAAGGAGCATGGCAAGATCGCCAAGCTGATACTGCGCCACTCCGAGAGTTGCTTGTCTAGAGGCCCCAATGGAATGACTGCTCTGCACGCTGCTCTGTATTATCAGCTCAATGGTAATTCATGTCTCATAACCCACACTTGTTAAAGGCTTTTAGTTTTTTATTGTTCTTGCCACTGGTTTTTCTGTGCGTCTTCGCTGGCTTTGGAGGAAGAACTTTGCTGGCTCAAGGAACTGGTCAATCCTTTTGTTAATTTGTTAGATTCAAAATTGTAGGTTGTGATTGTCTGATCAGGGTACTAGTGTAAAAGGAAGCCAGTGAAAATCTTCACCTGAGAGCACATTGCATGATGTGCTTATGAATCACTTGGACGAGGAAGTTCTTTGATTAGTGGTGACAGACAAGTGAAACGCCTCAAAAAATGGGAATACTTGGTGGGTGAAATGTGTTTGACAGTTAGATGATGATGAGGTTCGAAATTCAGCTCCTTGAGTCTATGATGAGATGTATTCTACTCTTCATCCTACGATTTTTTTAGCACAGTTAATCGTAGGATGAGAAGTTTATATATCTAGAACAGGAAGCAAGGCTGTCCCTTGAATTCCTTGACTTGATTACTTTTCTGCTGAAAGAAGATTTTTACAGTGCAGTCGAGGAAATATCAAAAGTTAATATCAATTAGCATAACTTGCAGAGAAGGCGACCTCTTGTTTTTGTTTTTAGTTGTGGTAGTTATGGTAAAACCAGTCAACAAAATTGGTTATGGGATAGTCTGTCCGGGGGACTTTAAACAAGTGGGTCGCATTCGATACCCAGTAATAATTTGCCACATTATTTGGTACACCAGCCTGTCATGTTTGTATACTAGCAATGCAAGCTGCAGACATGCTTGTTTGTCTGGAATACTTGCTATATCAGCAAGATTAGTTTAGATGTTTGTTTAGGAAAAGAAAGGACTCCAGTTATTTTTGGAAGTATTCAAGGTTGCAACTTTGCTGTCTGGCCTTTTCATTTGCTTGAGATTTGCATTGGCTGCAATAACAGTACATTGTCGGCTGATTAACTATGAAGGGAGGCTTAGCTAATTGACTTGGTAATGTCTTAATTTAAGTGAAGGTTAATGGAGAGATGCAGAGTCTAGATCTTGGCAATGGAAAAGAGTCTGTCCCCTGGTTCCTTCCTAACTTGTCTGCTGCTGAAGATGTCCCAAGCTGCGGACAAGCCTGTTTGCTTAAGATTGTAGTTCTAGAAGGTTGAATAGTTTAAAACAAGATTTAACAGGCAAAACTTGTCTAAGCGGCTATAGAAGTTCATAAGCTGTTGTCATTTGATCAGGCATTATGAAGAAGATTGTAAAGGAAAGAGCAGACATGATACAAGAAGGAGATGCCCTCGGCTGGACTCCTCTACATTATGCTGCTCACTTTGGCAATGTCCACGCAATTAAATTGTTCTTAGAGTACAAAAGTTCAGAAGCTTACATCCCAGGCAAGGACGAAGAATCGGCCCTCCACATTGCGGCATTTGGAGGCCGCACCTCTGTCATGGAAGAGGTCCTAAGATATTGTCCTGACACTTGCGACTTGCTAGACAACAAGGGAAGAACTGCTCTCCATGCTGCTGTTTTAGGAGGGCAAGAGAAGGCCGTTCGGTTCATTTTGGGGCTCCCAAATCTTGTGGGCCTTGTGAACGAGGCAGATGAAGATGGGAACACGCCTTTGCATCTGGCTGCCATGTACAAAAAGTACAGCATCATAGCGATCCTTGCTCGGGACAGCCGAGTAGACATAAAAGCCACGAACAAGAAAGAACTTGACGGCCCTTGGCATTTATAGGAAATATCAAGAGGTACGTTATCTTCCTTTTGGTACCTCCCTCTTGTTGTTACTTAACAAGAAGCTTTGACATGAAGCAAAGGAATCCGGTTTCAGTTTAGGATTAGCTTATATGGACTACACCAGTGTCTTGAATGTTGGTTGAAGATGCCTGCAGCTGATCGACCATTGAAGCCTAAGGACTTAAATTTGTGCTAAGTGCATCCATGCTAAACTACATAGCGACAGATATCTAGTTCATCGTCACATGAAGACTTTCTACATTTTCTTAGTTAATAAACAGACCATTTTGACAAGGCAGTGCTTGTATGCATCAAATTAGCTTTCATGCTTATTTTTAACACTAAGTGAATAGTATTCAGACTCTATGTGCATATCATGATTACTGTTCCTTGTATGTAGAGTGGTTTTGCAGCTGCAAAGGTTTATTTCATGTTGAAAGAGACCTACGGCGTACAAGACATGCAAGCCTGGGTCGACACGAATGTAAAGAAGATGTGTAAAGAAGATGCTTAATCGAGGAGCCGATGAAATAGTCCCGACTGAGAACTTCAGCCACAGAGAGACCTCTTCTCATGAAAAAGGCAACATGCTGGAGATCCACCTCCTCGCGGCGATGCTCATAGCCACAGTCACTTTTGCAGCTGCCTTCACAATGCCCGGCGGCTACCACAATTACGGACCGGATGAGGGGATGGCCAGTTTCACCTCGAATCTGGCTTTCAAAGCATTCGTGATTTTTGATACTATGGCGTTCTGCTGCTCAGTTGCCGCCATGTACCTCCAGTTCGGGACTTCTGGCGGGGGCTACTATGAGCGAGCCCGGTTTATAAAGGCCGCCATGGTGTTCATCTTCATTGCTGGCCAAGTGCATCGGCCTCGGATTGACAGCTTACATAACGGCTGGGTGCTTTATTGGGACATTCTTTCTCCGGTGGTTCGTGGATCCAGTAGGGAAGCCAGATCTAGGATTACGCCCATTGAAGAAGTATCTACGGAACTTGCTCTTCCGGTACGGAATAATCTAATCAGCACGCGTGTAATCCATGTTACACTTCTTAGTCTGTAATTATCTTTGCTAGGATGATATGAATTGTGTAAACTATTGTTGGAATATGCAAACAAATGTGCCTTATTCTTTTGATATTTAGCATACCACGTTATGTGTATAAAAAGAGAAACGGAATTATGAATGTACGTTCTACCCTTCTATGCCAAGATGCAACATTTGATCTGCAAAGGATACAATGGGCATGCACAAAGTGAGAGAGTGGATTATGAGTAGGAAATTTATGGCTCAAATATGGGGAAAAAAAAAAGGTCCGAAATTTTGGGCTAATGGTAATTTAAGAGAGAGAAGTTTGAATGTACGTTATTACCCTTCTATTCAGCGTCGAAATAATTCATTTCATATTTGGAAAAAATCTTTTAGGACACATTTGCTACCGAATATAGACTCCGGTCGATTTAGGGAAGTGTAGAAAAATTGGTTTTGACTTTTTGAAAAGCTTGTCGAGCAGGGATGGGGTGACCGCTACCAACTCCTATTTCCGTTTTCCGCCCGGCGTGGCTAAAGATCTGGTCAATCCTCGTCTTGTTGTGTGCTAAGCAAGCGTCTTGACTTAGTTTTATTCTTGAGTAAGCTTCTTCAATCGTGACATGACAGAACCTTCAATTTTTGAATTCTGGTTCAAATTTGTAGTTAATTTCAATCAAATATAAGTTTTAGTGTGACCTAATCTACCGGGTAGCTTTTAGAAATTTTTGGTGCAATTGACCCGTGGTCGATTTTCTTCAAGCCACACGTACCTTTTCGACACATTGGCGACTCTCGATGGTTGTGAAAATCTCGAGATTTCAAATACGGACACATAGTACTCAAAATGATAGAAAATCGGTTTAATGCCGGTCGACGAGAATTTTGCAATCAGGTGGTATCACCCACACTTTGATCACCATCTTAGTCGAATCGACCTATCTCCGGATTCTGATCGATTTTTAATATTGCCGTAATGACCCTTATAGACTAGCATGGTTGAGCAGTTGATTCTTGGTCATATTCTCAAGTTTATTGTATTATAATCCCGTAATGGCTTCACCTAATAGGTCAATTATTTCATGAGTGGCCATATAAGTGAAAAGCCCTCTAGTCGTGTTGACGAAATGCCCAACTTATCCAATCAAAATCAGAATCTAAAATTTAGGATGTCATATCTACCGTTACGGTTATTTGGTGGTCAAAAAAATTAGTTTAAAGTAAATTTGTCACAAGTATACATGTTTAGGAATTTTGTAGCATTAACCATATTCTTTTTTTCATTTTTATTATTTATTTATTATTTTTTTTTTTTGGGCTAGGGAGACCCTTGCCAGCCCCTAAAAAAGGGAAAAAAAAAGGTAAAGAAAAATAAATATAAAAATTCAGAAAAATATTTTAAAAATAAAAATTTAATAAAAATATAAAAATTGTCCATGTCAATGCCAAAGAGTGCTAGAGAAGCCACGTAGAATGATTGGCGTCCACCTAGGATTTTTCGATGAGCTGAATCGCCGATGACACTTAAATGATTGATTTTTCATATTTATAGAATTCAAATAAACGAAAAAAAAAAAGTTATAAAATGGAAGAGAGCGTCGTACGAAAGTTATGACACTTGTGTTATTCTTACTTCACGGAAAATTGGAAACTCAAATATTTTTTTTCCACATTTCAATCATTGCTAATTGCTTTAAAAACGAGTTGACAATAATGTTAATATTGTTGATAACATATTAGGATTATAGATTTGTGTCGATAAAGGGAATATTTTTCTATTACATATATTCTTAAGTGATAGAAACTATCAAATTAGGGATTTCTGTCTTAAATTGTCAATTTCACGAAACTGTAAAATAATATAAGTTGGCCATGCAGAGATATATTGAAAACAGTCCGTGATAGTTTAATCGGTAATGTGACAGAACTATATTTTTCTATGCCTTGAGATGTTGACGTTCTTATCTAAATTATATCATTATATCCTTGGAAATTTATTTAACAGCAATTCATATTTTATATGAGCAAAAATATTAATTTTTGAACAGTTAACATGGGAAAGATAAAAATGATTAGCATTTTGATATCTTCTTCTAATTAGTGTCCACTTGATTTAATTTTTTTTTAGCAATATTAGGATATTTAGATATCTCATAGAAATATTTAGGATATTTCATTTGGTTTTCTATATTTATTTTTATTATGCCTATCTAATTTGATTTCTTTTAATTTCCTCTATCTAAAATTATAGATAGGCTTTCCATATACTCTTTTCTATATCTCGAAATATACAGAAAATCATCATATCTTTCTTCCGCAATATTCTTAGCTTGGTATCAAAGTTGACCTTATTGAAGCAACCCTTGTGCCATGCACCCCTGCACAGTAATAGCAGTAGCAAAGGACCGTTATAGTGAAATAAAATACATCCCGCTGCTCGACAATGTTCATTTGAGCGCCTTATTCTCGTATGAAACTCAAAAGTCCTTTAGGGACCATTCGTGTCATTTTTTCATATTTTAGGTACCAATTTTCGCCTCATTCGAATTTTAATAGAAAGTGTTGGTTCCGTGAAAACGTCAATTTTGATTTTGAAGATCTAAAGTTAATAAGCAATCGATGCTGCTGACTACATATTGACTGCGATTTCAAATGTGACATTAACTCGAGCCAATAGTGAAGAGAAAATGCCGAGACCATTGAGACATAGAAGTCTCTAAAATCCGACTATACTGATTAATCAAAATGCTGACTGTGAGTATTGATTGAGCAATACAACGTGTTAAGCGTCAATGTGGGAAGAGTAGATGCTGACGAATGTATGTAATTTGATATTGATCATTGATATAATCGATGGTCAAATTTAGCGTTAACTATAAAAAAATTCATAAAATTAAGTAGATCGGATAGGAACAGTTTCCAAACATTGATGTTAGTCAAGTTGACAAGCGTCGACATCAACTTAGTAGTTTGACTAAAATTAATAATCGAATGCTAGAATAAGAAGAGTGGAACAGTAGTCGCAATCAAAATCTTAGTCGAACCAGCTACCAAGGTGTTCATTGATAATTATTTCGGTCACGCAATCATTGCAAGTTGAGTCGAGCAGATGTTGCAATCAAAGACACCATCACCAGTGCTACACGCGCGTTTTACTAATGCTTTACTTTTTCATATGGACTTTCTTCGTGAAAAATATGAAATTTCTAAAAATATTTTTAAATATAATTATTTTTTGATATTTTTTTTGATATTTAACTAAGAAAATCTTTTCCTACGTGCACTCTTTTTCAATAATTTTTTTTATTTTATTTTTTAAAATAGATTTTTATTTTTTATTTTTTATTTTTTTAAAATAGATATATAAATTATTTTTTCTTTTTCTTTTCTTTCTTTTTATCTTCTTCTTCAATCGATCGCCAACTACGGAGATAGCTGGTGACCAGCCAAAAACAATCTCAAGCTCACCCAACACTAGGAGCTCGAGGCTTGCCAAATTCCACGGCGAACGGCAAGCTCAAGCCCTAACTTGCCACCAATCAAGTGAGCGGCAAGATCCCTAGAGGTCGGCGAGCCTCGAGCCTCCCTTGAGGCTGGCTAGCTCAAGGCTCACTTGTGGCCAATCATTGGCAACCGGCCAAGATAGAAGTAAAAACCAAATAAAGAAAGAAAAATAATTAAAAATTTGATTTTTGTCCCAATTAGTTCATTTTTCATGAAAAGAATATCGGAAAATCCTAAAAACATTTTCCTGAACATTATTTTCCACAAAATGATCGAAGTCTTACATAGACTTCTTTCCTTGGGGAGTTCGTTAGATCATCATCTCCGGCGGTACCTCCGCACCGGCCAACTCCTCTGTCACAGGTAACAACATTTCAACATTTTCCATTGCTTCTTGTTTCTAATTTTTGGTACGCTTTGAGGTCTTGCGAATTTGCGCTTCTTGTCTTTTCTTTCTCAATGCACCCATTCTCTAACAAGCCACTCGGGGAGTCTCCTCCCCAGCCTTCTTCACTTGCCGCACTGCGCGCCCCTGTGTTTCAAGGGGGAAGCCTGCTTGGATCCAAAGGGACCAGGTTACCTCCCGGAGAGAGATGTGGCAATCTGGTCAATGGGGAGAGTTTATTTATCGAGTCCTCTCCCAGGCTTTAGCTAGGGGCTGAAGGGACTCCCACCCTAAGGAGGTTATCCCTCCATTAGCCTAGCCCCGTCTTTCTGGGCTGTCAAGGCCTTTTAAGATCCTGCCTAGCACCACATTGTCTTTTCTTTCTCAATGCACCCATTCTCTAACAAGCCACAAGGTGGAGTTTGCGTATGATATGTTCTTGATAATCTGGACTGCTCCTGTAAACAAAATTTACGCAGTAAGTGGCGCGTGGAGTTTGCTAAGAATCAGTAAGACTAAAGGTGGCTTTCTTTTTTTCTTTTTTTTGGGCTAGAAAGACCACAGGTGGGTTAGTACCAAAGCATTCTATTATCTTTTAACTTTTCGTATGCGATAGGATGCCGATAAAAGATAGAATGAGGTCTTGAGATTTTTCTGTAGATCTTGTCTGCTTGTCATGTGGTGAGATTAAAGGATCATCTCTTCCTTGATTGTTCATTTTCGAGGAACATTCTTCACCGCTGAAAAATTCATGCGGTTTGCTTTTTCATTTGGATCATTTGCTTTTTGGAGGATCATATGCATGTCCATTCTTCTACTCTGCAGATTGCACAGTGAAAGGCTTTAAGCTGCAATAACCATTGGTCCTTATGTGCCACTTGGGGCATTCTTGTAGTTGTAATTGTGCTCATGAGAACTCGTAATCAGGCTTAGTCCACCTTTGTGTATGAGGAGGAAAATACTAATCAGAAAAATTAATAGAATGACTCACCACAAACATGAGTTTATTTGATCAGGATTTAAACTTGTAACAGTGAAAAACAATCATGTTGGATAATTAATATTTTGAAAATATTTCACTAGACTTGAAATGGTATTAATATCCAAAATGTGTATGTTCTATGATGAGGAGAACATGCCATATATTACTCTTCCTTTTTTATTAGCTTCTCCCATATATTACTCTTCCTTTTTTATTAGCTCCGTTAGTTCGAAATGCTGCACTGTTTTGTTTTGGAAAATTTTGCTATAATCTCACCCGCCAATTAGTTCTAAGCCAATGTTTCTATTTTTTTTTCTCTCATTAGAGATTTATAATGATAATAGTGAAGAATTTTTTAGCATATTTATATTAGAGAAGATGAATCTCCAAATTTAGCCGGTGTATGATGTATATGATATTGACGTATGCTGCCACTGAAAAGCACAATTCATAAGCATATATTAAAGGATTACACATTTGTAGAAGCAAAGCTTGTTTTAATCATCTGGACCGCCTCAAGGATAGTGCTCACATTGAGTCAAAGATGAAGAAATTGGAAATATTGTATGATATGATGCATGACTTGAAAGTTTGAAGTGGTTTTGGATGGGATCACAAAAAGCATAGTGTTGGTATTCATTCAAAGGATAGTTGGAACAATATTGCAAAGTTTGTGTCACTTCTTATCATTTTTTTCCTTCATTTCTTGTTTCCATTTTTAACCCATATATATATTTTGTAGAGAGAACAAGATGCTTCTTCTTTGTGAAAGAAGTCCTTCCCTCAATATGATCGACTAACAACCACATTTGGAATGGACCATACCAAGGGAATTTTCAGTGAAGACCTTTTAGAGGATAATGAGACTAAAGACCATCAACAAGGTGAGTATCATGATGACAAGACAACTAATGGTGTAGGTCAAAACTTACACCACCCTCATCATTAACACAACATTATTTGGAGCCTTCAAGAAAAAGGGAGCTAAAGCATGTGATAAATGGGCTGCTAGATTAGTTGAGAATGTAGGCACTTTTGGTCTTTCTTAAAAAAAGCTAGTGAACGATGCAAATGATTGCTAATCGCATTGGACATGCTAAAGATTTGGACAATGGTGAGCTTCTTTAAATGTGTATAAGTAACATGGATTAAATAAAATTATGCCAAAAAATTGCGAGGGATCTTGAGAACATTCATCTCCTTTATCAATTTTCAAGACATGATAATAAGAAATTGTGGAAATGCTTCTCCGAGAAATAGAGAAGAGAATAGTGGCTTGTATGTATTTGCTTCGAATGAATTTTATCTATCTTTTGTTTAATTGCAACTTAAGTGATGATTTTTAAGCTTGGTTAACTATGCCTATAAATATTAGGTATCTTAAGTAGTCTATTTGTTGTATTATAGCATTGAACAACGTCCAACAATACAAAAGAACATTGCTCAATGTTGTTCAATGCCATAAAACTACAAAGGATTACACAAGAGACCTATATATATCTACACACACCATTAGCCAAGCAAAAATACCATCACAAAAGTCACAATTACACTAAAGATAGACAAAAGTTTCTCTAAGCAAAGATATATAAGCTTGTATATCTTAGCCTAGAATGATAAGTCATTCTCATTGCTCGTCTCTTAGATAAGCATTTCCATAGATTTCTTCCTATAAATCTACTTCAAATCCAAAATTGAGATAAATGATCTTAAGATTCTTCACAATTTTTCAACATAATATTATTCTCCATGGTACTTACTACTTAGAGACATTTAAAAGAAACTCATCATTGATTATTTTCTCATCGTTGTCTGAATTTTTAGTATGACCAATGCAACTAACAATCCTCCATCCTCGCACTAGCATTTTCAAGAAAGAGTCAAAAAGTACCTAGAATCTAAACTAATTCAATAGCCCATTTATCACTTGCTTTAGCCCTTTTTTATCCTTCTTGAAGGCCCAAGTCACTGCGTCTAGAAGATGGTGGTGGTGGTAAGTCTCATCATGATGATTCTTACCTTATAGAGGTCTAAAGCTAAATGAGCTTCTAAAGTGTCTTCAATGAGATTTCCTTTGGCATAGTCCTTTCGAAATATGATTGTTAGTTGAACATGTTGAGGGAAGGGCTTCCCTCTAAAAGAACCGATTCTCTACAAAGAGATTATATTATCATTAAAAAAGGAAACAAGTCCTAAAGAAAAAAAATGAGAAGTGACACATATCTTATGATATTTTTGCCAACTATCCTCTAAGTGAATAACAACACTATGCATTTCATTATCCCACCCAATACCACTTTAATCTTTCAAGTCACATAACATATTATACAACAAGTTATTCATCTTTGACTATATGCGGGACTACCCTTGAGGTGGTCAAAATGATCTAAATTAACTTAACTTCTAGAAATGGTGTGATCCTTCAATATATGCTTATGGCAATGCCTTCTAGCAATAGTTCACACCATAATCATATACATCATACACATAAGCAACATCTGCAGGTTCTTCTCCTTAAATATCAGTATGTTAATTTCTTTGCTATTATTGTGAGCTGTATATAATGAGGAAAAAGAACATAAACAATATGCAAGAATAAATTGTCAAGTGAGATACTAACAAAATCATTTAAAACCCCACGGTACAAACCTTTCAAAATTACAGATCTAACTGGAAAAAAAAAAAAAAGAGAGGAAAATATAGCACGCTCTCCTCATTATATAAATATACAAATATTAGTCACTACCACCATTTCAAGTTCAATGAAATATTTTCAAAATATCTGGTTATCTAACATGATTATTTCTGCTTCAACGAGAAAGTTCACGAGTTAAAATTCTCAGCAAATAAACTCGTGTTTCGAATGAGTTATCTTTTTAATTTCTTTTGATAAGTAGGTATTTATTTCCCCAAATCCGCAAAACCGGTGACTAAACCTGCTTACAAGCTCTCATGAGCAAAATGCCCCAAGTGATAAATAATTACCAACAAATATTACGGCTCAAAGATGTCCACGTCTCATTGTGCATTCTATACCTAACATCACACTTAGTTTCAGAGTCAAATGGACATCGATATGGTCATCGCAAAAGTACATTCAATTAAGAGATGGACGACCGATTCAGCAGCAAACCACATAAAAAGCAAACAGGATCAACAGACAAATTCCAATACATCATTCTGTTGGGAGATAGAACAATGATTTGGTAACTTCAGTGGAAACCGAAGCAGATCAGACGAAGCCAACTTTGGTCTACTGATTCTTACCGAGTAAATTTTGCTTCTAGCAGTAGTCCGACATATTCGACGCACGGTCCACCTTGCGGCTTGTCAGATAAAGGGGCATTGAGAAAAATAAAAGCCGAGCAAAAATTCTGAAACCTTAAAATCGTGCAAAAAATAAGCCACGATAAACAGTGAAAAACGTCAGATGTTGTTACCGGCGACAGAGGTCGGAGCAGAGCAGCTGACGATCTAACAATCTCTTTAAGGAAAAAAGAAGTTTGTACGAAAGAGAGAAAAAAAAAAATACATCAGTAAAACATGCGCGTAGCGCTGACGACAGGGTTGTCGTTACCTATGAGTGATGCTGAAGCACGCTGCCTCGCCTCTTTGTCTGATTGTAGCCGAAGAAAAGAGCTCTGGAAAAGGAGAAGAGAAGGAGGAGAGTTTAGGGCTTCTCAGAAAGGAGCTTTGATGGCAAGACGTAAGAACCTTTATCCCACACTCCACACGGGATCTTTTCATCCGGATTACATCCTTATTTTAGCTGATCTTATTCTGTTTTGGACAGTAACCAAAACACCAAAAAGGATAACATTTATCGCATCCTATCTTTTATCCTGGTCTCCAAACATAGCCACAGAGATTATCTGCTATAGAGACACCAGCATTATTGTTTGTAGTGTCACCCATGTTTGATACAAATTCTGTCTTAGGATCGAAATCAAAGTCTAAAGTTTGCCCGATTCAGATTTTTGTCAGAACAGCACTAGTTTACCGTTCATAGTTTGATTTGTCTAGTTCTATGTCATCAGATCATTGTTCTTTCCTGTTCTCAATAGAATTGCTCGATGCAAAAATGGTTCAAAAAGAGATGTAGGATGATGGCTTAGTATTGTATTGTTCTGCCTGTAATTTGGCCTGTCACGTACCAAAACAATGTACTGGATTTATACAATAGATTGATGTGATCTCAACTGGATGACCGTTTCTTCTTCTGCTTTTTCTTCTTCTTCTTGATGACATTCTCTTCAGAATGTTGTGTTAATGCTAGCAAATAGAATGTAGAATCTCATTTTGAGTAATTAGATAGATCGGAACTCGCAGTTGGGAAAGGGCTGTTGGTTGGTTCTCTCATCTTTGTGGAATATATATTTACGTATGTAAGATCATCGCTTTAAAGGTATGAAGGGAAATGTTGTGTCCCCCTTCTTTTATTCTTTACATGCAGAGAATATCTGCAGCAGATCAAAAGGAGTGAAAACATAAAAGTTTCAAACATACCTAAGGCAAAGCAGCATGCTTGGTGTAAAATCTGCAGGGGATGAAGATAATCAGTTATTTTCATATTCATCTTGCTATTAGATCTTTCCGCATATAATCATGGGTTGGAGTGGAAAGGATTAGAGACAGTGAAATCAAATTTAATTACAACGACTCGTGAACCAGAAAGATACATGACTGTAAGAACTCTTCAGGGGCATTATGTGTAATAAACAGAATTTGCTAAACCAGCACACGCAAAGCTTGTACCTTCATGGCTCATGGCCAACGTGGGGTGAAACAAGAGTTTCCACATATATAGCAGACTCAACATTATCATCCTCTTCAATGGGGTAATTCTTGTAAGTACCATCCTCCGGATTGAACAAAATCATCTCCGACACATCCATCTGGAAAACAATTTTTTTGCTCTGGGTGTAGGCTATTGGGATCATATAAAATTGACAGGCAGGTAAACCGTCAGTCAGGACACTGAACATTCTTGTCCAAGATTCCCCTTTCCCATATTCATTCATGATCCAAGCCTCAAAACAAGGTCTCCAAGTGACATCGTACGCGAATAGGCATCCCCCATGAATCCCCAGACCCTCAAAAACTATACCTTCAACTTTGGGGATTGGAATTGCCTCTTCAAATGTTTCTGTGGCCAAACCAAATGGAATGATCGCTTGCTCTATCCTACTTCCAATTCCACGGTTCACAATCCAATGAACAGACCCGTTTAGATAGATTCCGGCTCCATCCAACTTGGGAACATCTTTGCTAGGAACCCTTCTCCAAGAACCAGATCGGAGCGAAAATATCTCCAATACACATTCCTTAGAGCCATCATTTGCTTTTAAGAAAGCTCCTTGTACTATTTTATAGTCATCAGTCGTGGAGCTGTAACCGAATCCATGGAAGAACTCGTGTTCTGCTAGTAAATCAGAACCTGGCAACTTCCTGGACTCCTTGGTGGTTGGGTTATACACAAGAAATCCATCGTCAACAGCCAAACTCACCAAGCCATGGCACGACCCTGCAAGCCCCCACGGTTCATCCTTTCCCAAGTCATGAGACTCCACCACCACATGATTTTTGACCTCATCGTTGTCGAGTGCTTCATAGTCTATGGTTTGGAGCGGGTTGCTTTTGATGATTTTCTGGCTAGGGGTTAGATTCTCCAAGATGAGCCTTTGCAGGTGCAATTTGGCGAAGTGAGGGTCAGAAATTAGAGACCGCCATCTCGTGCTTACGCACTTGAACCGCATCAAGGACTTGACCGGTAGCCTCGACAGTATGTCGATGATAATATCCTCTGTAAAATTTACTGCCATGGCGGAGCTTTGATTTGTTTCAGCAAAGTGTCTCTGCATCAAGCTCATTCAAGTAAGAGATCTGTTTCTTTGCTGTTTAAGGTATCTTTTGCTTAGCCGGCCTAAATAAGGAAATCTTCTAGTCAAAGCCCCAGACGGTAATAGCAAGAATCATTGGTGATTAGAAAAATGGTTTAGGACTCGATCAACGAGCATACTCACTGCACATTGTAGCTTGACGAACCAGAATTGACCTGGTCTCAATTCTCATCCACAACTGCCAGACTGTAGTCGGTAGTTGATTATGCAAGAAGCTTTTCCAATCCAAAAGGCCCTATTATAAAATATATAGGGCCAGAGCGATTTATACAGTCATCATCTTTAAGGATGCGTTGCAGGCCATTGACATACGTTACAGAAAATCCAACATTTAAATGAGAACTGACTTGGGGATGGAGGTTGCCTCCGTTTTTGAGAGCATCCGACCTGAACTGGCTTTGATACATTAAGCGAGTGTCAACAGATGTAACCAGGGTTTAATTGAGAAGCAAGTGGTATCTCAAATTGACAGAAGAAAGACATTTTTAGACAAACCAGACGAAACAGCATATGAATCCAACTGAGACGGGAACCATGTACAGAACCGCAAGAGCTGAGGATGCTGAAAGATTAGATATGACTGGGGCCGCTCAGCTTATCCATGGCAGATGAAAGAGCCCAATCTTACGATTGATCTGCTTGTATTGTTGGATACGGATTGTTATTTATCTGAAGAAGCCTTGGTATAACTTTTAGCTTTAATTGTCATAACTGCTGCGTTTGAGTATTGAAGGATGCAAAGTAATAACAGTGGACACTGTTTTGTGAACAGTGCTTTCAACATATGTTTTAACAGTAAATATCCTATTGGAGATTTTTCGGGTGAACATCTTCATGCTTCTATCAAATTCACTGCGGTTGGGTCACATAAACCCAAACTCCATCAAATTCACTGCGGTTATTCCCTATGGAGCGCCCCCCCCCAACCCCAACCCCAAGCTTGAAAGACCGGCGAGTCATTCCCAGTAGAAACAGGTGTGGTTTCAGGATCACAATCAGGTTCAACATCAATTGAATGAGACGGTGGTGAGGAACAGAGTAGCTGTTTACAGGTGATAGTTCAATTGATCAGACGTGGATTAGATTAGATCATGTACAAGGGTGTGTATGGTTATGTTATTATCAAAGTGGCTGGACGCAACTATGGTTTGAACAGTCATATGGTGAACCCAAGACTATTTTAAGATCTACCACTTGAATTTAACAGCAAGAACTCTCAAAACAGGACAACAAGAATGCAGCAAACTCCATCCTCTCTCTATGTTCAGCGACGCCCTTTTTTTTCACCCCTAAAGCCTGTCATTGTATCCTTCCTTGCTCGTGGTTGAGATAGGGCGAAACAAGAGTTTCCATATAGATGGCCGACTCCTTGTCGCCGTCGTCCTCAATGGGGCAATTCTTGAAAGTCCCATTGTCTTGGTCGAACAGAATCATCTCCCACGCATTGATCTGGAACACGATCTTTCCCTTCCCAGTGCAGGCCAGTGGGACCACGACGACGAGGAGTTGGCCCTCAGTCAAGATGCTGAACCACTTCATCCTGGACTCTGGGTTCCCGTATTCCTGATCCATCCTCGAAACAAGGCTGCCAAGTTCCATAGTATATGAACAGGCGTCCCCTGTAAATCCCAATGCCCTCAAAGATCATGGCCTCTTCGACTATAGGGATTGGGAGCACCTCCAGGAACTCTTCCTCGGTCAAATCAAACGAGACGATCGCTTGCTCCCTCCTGTCTCAACTCCCACGGGAAACGTCCCAATGGACCGCACCATTCAAATAGACCCCGCCTTCATACAGGTCGTGGATGTTTTCGAGAAGAATCCTTTTCCAGGTACTTGATCTGAGTGAAAATATCTCCACAACACGTTCTATAGAACCATCATTAGCAGGAAAATAGGCACCTTGAACTATTTTGTAGTCATCTGATGCAGAGTCATAACCGAACCCGTGGAAGACCTCATTCCCAGGGACTTAAGTAAGAGTCAGGCAAGTTCTAGACTCCTTGGCGATCGGATTGTACAAGATGAATCCGCCACAGATCGACAGACACACCAGTCCATCGCAGGACCCCACAATCCCGGGCTCCACACCGAGATAGTCCCTACCCAGGTCATGAGACTTCACCACTGCATGGTCAGCCCCCACGTCGCAGTCACTGTGGAGCACTTCGTAGTCAACGGTCTAAAGCGGGCTGCTCTTGATGATTCTCTGGCTCGGGACAACACCCCCCCGCGTGCAACCTTCGCAGGTGCAGCCTCGCAAAGCGCTGACCAGAAATTAAGGACTGCCACTGCTTGCTCACACACTCGAACCGTATCAGGGACTCCACCGGCAGCCATGAGAGTACCTCGACGACGACGTCGTCAGTGAGCTTTTGTGCCATGGTCGAAATTCGATTTGTTTCAGCAAATTGGTCTGTTCACTGAGGAGATTAGTTTCTGTAAGATATCTTAATTTCGTTGCTCCTAAGTATTCCCTTCAAAGTCATGCTTCAAACGGTAATACAGAAACAATAGAACATGCATCGAGAAGCGTACCCAGTACACATCTGTAGCGGAACAAGACAGAACATTGACAAGGTCGCTCCCGCCTTACATTGGACCGTGCTTTAGTTTATTCGAGAAGCTTTCTAAAACGATATAAACTTAGCGTTTCTTTCTACGTTCTTTCTTTCATCATGTTCTTTTAAAAAAAAAAAAACCTCTCCATGTTAGATAAAGTCGTCACTCAATCAAGTTTACCAATGACTTGGAGCCAATTAACAATTAATATACACACAGACTAGCGGAATGAAAGCAACATTTAGTGACGGTTTTGTCAAAGATTGTAGCGAAGACCGTGAAATTGTATTTCTACAATGAAAAAGCAAGCCAATCGGGAAAACCAAGCCAATCGCTCCTTAGTAAAGTGTTGGTCAGCTACAGTGAATAAGAACAACTGTTCTGAAAAATTTAAGATCTACTGACTGTGATTCGTTCACGTGATTTATCCATTCTAAAGGACCGTTTTTCCCTGCGTAACACAGCCTTCTTGGTGAATGAAAACTGACCAGACCACGTTCGAGTTTGGGGATGGAATGTGATCAAAATTTGGAGAGCCATCCAACCAAACTACGTGCGCTTCATATTATGTCGAAATACACAACTACATTTATAATGGGGTACTTCTACCATGAGTCTTATAGGAATGCAGTCAGGAAATAAAGACACTGACAATAGCACTTCAAACAAATTCTGGTCCACCAAGGAAAAGCTTTGTTTTCTTCCTGCGCAAACATCAGCATAGGGGATGTGCAGATGTTTACCAAAAATAAGAATAGTACATGCAGATACACAGAATGCAACATCTAGAAATTGGAAATTGGCCAACAAAATAATACCAGGAAACAAGCCTTCGAACGCAAAATGCATAAGGAGCTTCATGCCGGTAAGTTTATTGGCTCTTTCCAGCATATGATATCATCAAGTCAGATCAACAGAAGTAAGATGTTTCCAGACAAGCCATGACAAAAGAAACTTGAATGAAACATAGTACGATTCCTGGACACAAAAGACCAGGAATGCGCAAGAGAGCAATTCATCGCAGTCCATTTACTCCAACATATTTGGCCATGGCAGATACAGAGCCACCTCAACATTTCAATAGATCACAAGAAACCAATGAATTGAGGACATCAACTGAACTCCCATGCAACAGCATCGAAGGCATAGACAATAGAACCAAGCGGCACTTACCCCATTAAGTTGTTGACCACATAACCAACATAGCTCATTTCTTTTCTGATTATGTGGGCTTGATGAATTATATATTGAACCCGCAAAGAAGAGTTATTCCTGTGCTCTAGGGAGTCACACATCAAGCACAGGATGCACATCCCTCCTCAATTGGACAGGCATGAGCCTGAAAACATGGGCATACATGACTCCTTCTGCCCACAAATGCACACAACTGCCGAGCACGTAAGCACATGCACATAGATACACTGGAACAACATGTGCTGCACATGCACAGAGACAGGAAGTAAAAACACACGAGCCCCGCGCTTGATTGTGCATGCATGCAGTGAGGCTCAAGAAGCCTGCACATGCTTGTAAGTGGACCAACTCCCCATTTGCACCCTGAAGAGGCCACCACGCAAGGATATTCATTTTGGAACATTCAGAATTTCTGGTTAAGGTTAGCTCTTATAGATTGTTCACAATATGTGAAGATACCGAAAGGTTTCTCACAAAAAATAAATAAATATATAAAGAGACTTCTAGGTCAAAGTAGCTTTATGCTTAGTGTAAAAGTAGAACACAAGCACTTGTTGAATGCAGTACAACCCACACTCATCCTCTCACTGCACCCACAAGCACACGTGGGATTTACAGAAAGTTGTCAAATTAAGGTTGAGTTCATGAATTGGAGAGTTCCTTTTGTCTATCATTAGTCGAATGAATTGTGAATCATTTGATTCAGTAGTCAGTTAAAACAATACAAGCATAACCCACCAAATCAAGTATCAATCGTGGGAAAATTTCACCTTTTTTTATTCTATATACATGGTTAATGATGTCTAACAAGGCTATCAAGTTGATCATAGAGCATGTAATCATGAAGAAGTACAAGATATAACTTACTCAACAAAGGAATGCATTCAACTCATTTTATACCAAGTCAACTTCAAATGATTTTAAGGACAAGGTTCTACACTAGTCCACAGGTATCCACACGCAGGTTTACCACTTGAAGACAAGTACAATAAGCACGTGAGCATATATCTACGTTAAAATGCATATAGACATGTATACTTAAAAAAATGTCTGCTTTTGCGTGCATTTGGGGGAGGACGACTTTGCAGCTCAGCCAAAATAAAAAGTCTAAGCCAGACTTCCGCTAGCTTATACATCTTCAATATGTTAGGTGAATGCCAAACAAAAATGCTCTTAAAGTGATCTTGAAGATTGGTTGAATGCGTCAATTGACCTTATCAATTCAACAACTTGGGAGGTAACAAAGATAAAAGAATGCATTTTACCTCAGTCCATCCGAGAGTATTGTTAATAGCATTTAAGGCAGTAACCAGGCCCATGTTCAAAAGTAAGAAACCAAAATCATGTCATCTCTTACCACCAATGACAGCATAACTCCTTAAACTATGATTTGATGTCATATGCCAATCATTTCAGCAACTAACATGCTTACGTATTGAGGAAAAATGAAGACTGATATAGAACATGTAACAGAAAAATATCCCGAGTAAGGATTGGTATATGCTCTAAAGACAGATATTAAAATTAAACCAAATTTATTACTTTCTTTAACTCATAACAAGAAACAGGACAACAAAGCAGTTATACAGCATAATTCCACATAAATGCAGAGTCAACCTTCCCTGACCTTTCATGATAATGAATATCTTCACACACAAGCATGTGATAACTAGGCAAGATTTACAATCACCCATCAACAATGAATTCGTCATCCGGATTGTCTTCATCCACTCTTGTGTCACCATGAAGCATACCATTCATACGGTGCATGTTCTGCATCACCGGTGAAAGATAATGGCTGCCAGCATTCGCATGGTTGGATAGCTCAGCCGGATGGCTGGTCCACTGAGAAATAATCCCAAGCAACTGACTGGTAAGATTCTGTTGCTCATGAAGAATACGCGTCTGGATCTGTTCCATTTCTAACCTATGCTGACTAAGCCTTTCATCAATCCTCTTCCTCCATTCTAACCTCCTTCTGTTGAGCCTCTCCTCCCATTCCCTCTCCTCAATTAACTGCTCCTCTCTTCTTCTTTTTTCCCTCTCGTCACTATCCTTCAAAAGACTATCCCATTCTTGAATCATCTGGCTCCTTGACTCCTCCCTAATACTCTCCATCTCCTCCTTTTCCCTTTCTCTCTCTTCAAGTTTTCTCTCCCGCTCTTGTCCAGACTCCATCAAAAGATTCTCCCTTCTTAGCCTTTCTCGCTCTCTTTCCCTGTCACGCTGCTCAAATCGAGCCTCAATCTCCCTCAATTGAACCAAGTGCTTAGAGATAAAGGCCCATGACTTTTTCTCCAATCCCTTTGGCGGCTTCGCTTTCCTTCTCAACATAGAACTGTTTGGATCCACCCTGTCGGCAACAAAGCTGCCATCTCCCTCCTCTCTAATCACGTCCCTCCCGCTATAGTTCCTTTCCGCTTCTTCATCATCATAATCAAAACCCATAAATAACGGGCCACCGTCACTCCGGTCAAGCCCTGTCCCGACATCACCGCTACCCAAATGGCTCGTTTGACCAAACCCCACCGTCTCCATTGCCTGTCGATTACCAACAAACACCTCATCATGGTCAGCCTCCTCCAGACCCACCATCGAATGATTGACCCCATCGCTAGTGCACATGATGGGCACATCCCCAAACACCTCCTTGTACCTCAAAAAATTCGACCAATGGGTAAGCCCCTCAATCCAATCGAACTCCTCCGCCACACCCTCGCCGCCTAAACTCTTGGCCGACTCGACCGGCCTCCTGATCTTTTGCTTGACGAGCAGATACTGGTGGCGCATGTTCTGCACCTTGGTCGACACGTCCTTCCACGTCCAGTGCCACGGGTAGGCAATGGGGTCGCGGGCGTGGTGCGCGGAATTCACATGGTAAGCGATGGGCTTGAACTTCTTCTCGCGGGTCCGCATCTTCGCCAGCGTCCCGCACGAGAACAGCTCATCGTACTTGTCGATCAGCGTCCGCTCTTCAGCCTCAGTCCACTTCTTCCTCCTAGGAGGCACCATCGCGCACCCAACACGCAACTACAGCAGATATTCGCTCACGACGAACCAAACCCAGAATTGATTTCGCGCAGATATGGCCAGGGGTCCATCGATTTGCGCCTCAAGAGAACAGGGACCAATCAAGAACGACTAAACCGCAACCACAGAAGGGGGGGGGGGGGGGGAGGAATTTCATACCCGGTTATCTTGGACCGCCATCGCAAAGCTCGGTACGAGGATTCGGGTGGTCCGAGGTGCGCCGGAGAGAGAGGATTTCTCCATGGATGGTGATCAGAGTGGGGGAAGAGAGAGAGAGAGAGAGATCCTCCGACCAGTCCAAACCAGCTGAAGAGCTCTGGAGCAGGTCCCGATGGGCTCGCGCTTTACTAATTCACTTTTTTCTTCTTTTTCTTCGACGATGTAAATGATGCTGAAACCATCATCCTTCCATATCTTCCGGCTAAACAATAGGTGAAGATTGTGATTAGTTAAATTTGACACGCCTTACGGCACTGTCCTCGACCGGGGAAACTGTGTTGACCTATGGTTGAGGACAGTGCCGTAAAATAGCTGTGAGCATTTAATCCAGTCTGACTCACTTCAGGCACATGAGGCTATTATACTTGTCTACCTGATAGTAGTCAAAATCGAAATCCTGATGTGGTGTCTATTTTTACCACCGTGTGAGCCTCCTTAATTCCCTATCTATTTTTGTTTTCCCAACAGAGAGGGAATAGGAGGACAGCGTGAGATCTCTCACCCCAGAACGGTTTTCCCACCCATTTCCTCTATGAGCATTTTAAAGACCTGCTCAGGTCCAAAATTGAAACATCGCACTTTACTAATTCACTTTTTTTTCTTCTTTTTTTTCGATGATGTAAATGATGCTGAAACCATCATCCTTCCATATTATCCAGCTAAACAATACGTGAAGATTGTGATCAGTTAAATTTGATCATGATATTACTAAAATTATTTGAAAGGTTTTAAATTTATTGTATTTATGTAAATTCAGTCTTAAATTCAGTCTAAACATTTTTAAAAAAAAATCGCTTTACTCACGGCATTGCCATTCCTCTTGGGGAACTAAATGAATCCATCCGTCTAATTTAAATTAGAAATGCCAATTATCCTATGCAGTGCTAAAGTATACAATTTCTAATAATATTATAATATTTTTTGATTTTTTAATTTTCTTTTCTTTTCTTTCATTTTCTTATCTTTTCCTTGTTTACTTTCTTCTTCTTCTTTTCTTTTCTTTTCCTATTCTCTTCTTTTCTTTTCTTTTCTTTTCTTTTTCCTTTTTCCCTTCACTTACCTTAGACAACGATTGCCCTCACCGGCCCAAAGGTAGCAAGGGTGGCTCTTGTCTAAGGCTGGTGACCTCCACCAACCATCTACAAGCCCTAGCAATGGCCGACAGAGGGAAGAAGGGAAAAAGAAAAAAGAATTCATAAAAGAAAAGAAGAGAAGGAGAAATGAAAAAAGGTAAAGAAAAAAAAAAAAAAGAAAAAAAATTTGAAAAAATGTTAAAGTATAATTAAAAATTATCCATATCCACGTCGGCTATGCCATGAGGATGAAGAGCGTGCATGTCTGCGATTTTAGATCAAAATAGGTCAAATTGATTCAATTGACAAATTATGAAATTATTTAAAACCCAACTGGCACAACTAAAGTGTTTACGACAGAATTGACAAAAACGCAATATGGTTAGAACATTTTCGACAATTTTCCCAAAGATTATCTGATTCAAATCTCATGTATTGCCCTGCTTTAAAATTCATTTATTGGAATTTTATTTCTATGCTATAAGTAGGTAAAATTCGTGAAAATTATCGATAGCATGAAACTCATACCATCCTAAATACTTTTATCAATCAAATAGTGGAAGTCATAATCACGATGTCTAAGCAGTTTCAAATGCAATTAAATTAATGTTCCCTTAACATATTCTTTTAATTTTTATTTCTGCTTTGTATGAAATTAAATAAGTACATAAATAAATATATTGCAAAATGTAATCATTTTAATTTTTTTGTTATATAGTTACTTGTTGGCTATTCATAAGATATGCATTTATTTTTATTTTTTTGTATAGGGATAACAATAGAAGTATGATAGTTTAAAACTAATTAGATGGATATTTGTTTAATCCGTCGCTTAAATTAGATATATGTTTCATTTATTTCCAGTGAGAGATGACCATCTTTTGTCGAGCACTTCAAAAGACTCTAAAGACCGAAAAATAGTTTTATATATAGGGAATACCCAATCTTGTTTTTTGTTATTATCCAAATAAATGATCCATAGAAAATTCTTTAGTGGAATATGGAACCTATGTTGTTGTATTATAGGGTAAAGAAATAAAAGCCAGATGATGCTATTTCCAAGACTTTTAAATCGGGAAAAGTACACGCCAAGTACCAAAACTTGACACGAAAGGACATTTAAATGCTAAAAGTTAGGAAAATGACACTTAAGTATCCCACTTTTTTGAAAAGTGGGACACTTAGAGTGCGTTTGTTTGCACTTCTTTTTTCTGTTTTTGAATAATTTTTTTGTTTTTTTCCTGGGAACAAAAAAAGAACAGAAACGCGTTTGGGTGCGTTTCTGTTCCAAAATTATTTTTTTGTTTCCAGAAACAAAAATGGAACAGAAATAAGAAACAACAAATTTATGTTTCTTATTTCTGAAACACATTTGAAGAACAAAAAAGGAACAAAATCGTGTTTCTTTTCTATTTCTTCCTCAGCCCTTCGAACACCGCCTCTCCTCCTGTGAGCGTCTCCACCGTCGTCTTCTCCGGCGCCTCCCACTCTCCAGCACCGACAGATGCCTTTGTCTCGAGACCATCCGGCTTCTCCACCGTCGTCCTCTCCGGCGCCGACAGCCACTGCGAGTGTCTCCACCTGCGAGCTTCTCCTCCTATGAGCGTCTCCTCCTGCAAGCGTCTCCACCTGCGAGCGTCTCCACCGTCGTCTTCTCCGGCACCTCCCACTCTCCGGCGCCGATAGCCGCCTCTGTCTCGAGACCATCCGGCTTCTCCACCGTCGTCCTCTTTGGTGCCGACAGCCGCTGCTCCTTCACCAGGTAAACTTGCTCACTGCTCCTCCTTCATCAATTGACAAGGGCTTCGGCGAGAGCCACCCCTCGCAAATATGGGCGACGACTGCTCGAGGCTCGAGCGTGACAGCTCGCTCGAGCCAGCGCTTGCCCAGATCTGCGAGAGGCTCACTCGAGCGAGCCCTCGTGCTCGAGCCCCAATTGAGTATATAATGCTACCCTTTATGCATTTTCTAGCATTCTGCCTTAGTAGTGAGGAGTCTTGAAAAGTCGAGCGCAAGAACTCATCCTTTGATATCCTGTGTATGTCGGAGATTCGGGGATGTATAAAGGATCATCCAAGGCATTGATAAACAAAAATTCGTTTAGTCGACTTAAAATGGTCAGCTCTGATTGCAAAGAATCTGCAAGGATCAACAGATTCCAACGCTTTACAGCTAGAAAATTGGCTCCCAGTTTGCTTCAGCAATTTGTTCGTGTTGCAGGATCCTATTGTAGTTGACGAGAATGTTGCCTCCAAGAAGGGCATTTTGGCTTGTCCGATATGTTACCACCCTCTAACGCATGCGGGTCCTGCACTATCCATGTAAGTTCGTCGATTCCTCCGTAGGATGAAAGCTAAAAGGATGACTAACATTTATATTAGTCACAGGAGATCTCAAGCTCTCAGTTTGGTTTTGTTCGACTCGGCTCCGTCATCATATGACTTCATTATTTGTGCAGGGATACTTTGTCCGAGTTTACTTTGCTATGTAGCACCTGTAAGAAGACTTATTTGGGCAACAAAACTCATCTCGAGCTTGTGGCCTCAAGTGGAGCCAAGGAATATACTGAAGCCATGGCCCCAGCCACGGAATTTTTGAGGTTTGTGGTATTTGTTCCTTTTCAGGGGGTATAACAGTCGAGTCCACTGACCCGTGTACTTAGGTAGGATAACCTTCGAAAGTGCATTGATCTCATGTCTTGCAAGTTCTGTTCTGCTCTTAGTGATTTTCTTCTTGGTTGAGGATGAAAGTAATGATATGTTTACACGCCTAAGAGCACTGGTTGTATATCATATTGATCTTTGCAGGTTACCGCTGATCTCATATATCTATGAGAGGGGCTGGCATCAAGGCTTTTCTGCAGTGGGAGGATGGCTTGGTCCTCAAAAGGAGGTTATTGACAATCTCCTATTTCATGATTCTGTCATCACTGTATTTCCAAAAGAACATGAAAAGCAACGAGTTTTCTGGTAGAATTTAATCTCATCTCTGGTCCAGTAAAATGTTCTTCATAATGAGTTGAGGATGACCAATAACTTGCCTTCTGATTTCAATTGCCTAGCTCAATGCAAATGTCACTTTGTCTGATACTGAAAACGGAGTGTGAACTGTCTTGCTGCTGCTGATTATAGCTCATATTATTCGAATACTTCTTGAAGAATACAAACAAATTGTTTCATTTAGTTGGAATCTCTTTATCTGTACTTGCTTATCAACTGACTTTGATTGCAGTTTGAGTTGATTAAAGGGTATCTTGAGCCCGTCCTAGGTGGGAATATCATTGATGCTAGTTGCGGCAGTGGTCCATTTACCAGGCTCTCTTCGCCAAGAGTGGGCTGTTTTCCCTTGCCGTCGCACTTGACTACTCAGAAAACATGCTCCGGGAATGCTATGAATTCATTAAGAAGGAGGAGAACTTCCCTAAGGAGTGAGGCTTTGACCCTTAGCTCATATAATTGGTGGTTGCAACTTCATCTAATTTGGGCGCAATAAAAAGAAATCTAGAAGGGATTTTGTACTCATCAAGCTCTCCAGTCTTGTATTTGGCTAAATCTTTCAATTTGCAAATAAAATGGCAAGGGATCACAATATGCATGAGATTTGTTGACTTTTGTAATATTGTTTTTAAGTATTTACTGTGATGAAGTTGAACAATGAACTATATTGCTTCATTATTGTGATGTTATGTATGGAAGGGTTCATGTTGATATGTATAAGATACTATTCTTTTTGCTAGTTCTTATTGTACGAACTTTACTTATAAAGTTTTCTTTTAAGTATGCACATATGACCATGTTGAAAATATTTTTCTTCACTCACCATTATCAAAATTAAATTGATGAGCATTTCATGATAATGAGAATTCAATATCAAGTTTATATGTTATAAAAATAAAAAATAAAAAAAAGTACTTGAAAAAAATTTGATACAAACTTTACTTACAAAATTTTCTATCAAGCATGCCATATGATCATGTTCAAAATGTTTGTCTTCACTTACTATGAACAAAATAAAATTAATGAGCATTTCATGAGAATGAGAATTCAATATTAAGTTTAAACTTTATTAAAAAAAAACATTTTTGAAAAATTTAAAACATAAATTTTGTACAATTTACCAAACGTGTTTTTATTCTTTTTCTATTCTAGGAACAGAAATTAAGTGCGAGTTACCAAACGTGTTTCTGTTCTTTTTTATTCCAAGAACAGTTTTTTTTTTACACTTACCAAACACGTTCTTTTATTCAAAAACTGTTCCCCGGAACAGAAACACTTTTTTTTTTTTTTTTCTGTTCCCCGGAACAATTTTGAACAGTAAACGTTACCAAACGCACCCTTAAGTGTCATCTCCGGTAAAACCCACTAGAAATCTTATGTGGCAATTTTTTATTATTTTTCTCGCATATGTGGCTCGTCGGAAAAGCGGCTTAACAAAGATATGCAAAACCGACATCGTTTTCTCACGAAATCAAATTTTAATATAAAAATTAATTAAATTAAATTATAAGATAAATAAATAAAGTGGGGAAGGGAGGAGGGATGCAGCTAAGGGCTAAGCCCTCGTCACCGCCTCCCTACGGTCGTCCAAAAGGGCTGGTGACCGTGGGGAGGTAGCAAGGGCCTGCAAGCCCTCGCCCAAATCTGGGGCGAGGGTTGCGGCCCTCGCCTAGATCCAACGAGGGCTCGCCGATGCTACCCCCACCGTCCTTGGCTCTTCCTTGCGACGGCAGGGAGGCGGTGGCGGCGAAGACTTAGCTCTTAGCATGCAAAACAACATCATTTTTGCACTTACCTCACCGAAAAATCGCTACGTTAGCATTTTGGCCGGATTGGCACTTAAGTAATCCATTTTGATCTGATTTTGGTATTTAAGTGTCATTTTTCTAACTTTTGGCACTTAAGTGTCCCTTTATACTAAGTTTTGGTACTCAAAGTGTTCAGCACTCCTTTTAACTCTCCATCCTTACAAATAGCTATATCTCTTTTAGGCTTTTTGTTTTATGAAAAATGAATGATGTAGAAATTTTTTTTTTAATATGATGATTTATATCTCTTAAAATAATTAATCAATTGAAACAAAATTCATTATTAACAACAATTTATATCTAAACATTTGTGGATGATGAAATAATTTTCATTCATTCATCTTTATAAATGATACAAGCAATCGTTTTTAGAAAAATAATTTTCAAATCGTTTATTTTTTGCAAAACAAACAAAAACTTAATCTTTAAAAAATCTCCATGTGTGTTAGTAGGAGATCACTTTCTTGCTTTGAGCATATATTCTCGGTTTGATCTCTTGGTGAATACTAGAGTTGACCTGTATGGCGTTTTCATGAGAAATTGCGATGGCGGTGCGGCCAAGGGTAGGCTTTTTTATATTAAAAAAATTCGACTTTGAAGTTATTGAGCAAGAAATGACTAGGATAACAAAGTGGGAATCAACCCCGTTGCGAAGCGCGGTGCGACCTTGCAACGAAATGAAGTGTAATCTAAAGTCGTGATCGGAGCGAGAAGATACATAAGGAAATGGATGACCAAAGACAGTGCACTTAGAGTGTGTTAAGCACGTGCGATGTGAGCATTTGCTCATAAGCTTGTTAAAAGCAAGTAGCTCTTGACAGCATGTCGATAATAAATTAACTACTCCTTATAGGCCACTTGATGTAGTTGCTATTGAATGAGAAAATAGTTAATAGTTTGAGAATGTCATGTTGACACCTAAATTTTGGCGACCCATTTAGTTATTTATAAAAAAAAAATTAGGGATTAATTTTAACCCCTAAAAAACATTATAATTCAATTGCATAGCATATAATTTTTAGGTGCATTTATTTTTATTTTAATTGACATTTTATTTATTGGACCAGTGCGAATGGGTTCAAATTAGTTGGACTAAGCCCACGAAGCGAGCTGGTTGGCCCAAGCCCATGTTTTTTAATTATCTCGTGGAAAAATAGAAATTTTGAAATTTTTCCGGGATATGAATCTTTTCGATAGGGCACATGTGTGAAAAATTATTGCGATATTGCGATTTATCTTTACGAGATTTGGATTTCAAGAAAATATTTATCGTAATCTTGAATTCTTATCAACAGTGATCAGTTGGTGAAAAAGTATCGCGGATGTAAATTTGAAGGGAGAATCAAAAACCTATCTTCTACCCCCTATAAAAGCAACAGAGTACGAGGACCTATGGGGGGGCCTTTGGAGGGTTTCTTTTGGTCGACTGAAAAGAAAGAAAACAAAAAGTGAAGAAAAGTGAAAAGGGAAAGGAAAAGCCAAAGCAGCAGAGGGGAGGAAGTGATTGGACATTACATTGCATTGCATGTTATTAGAATTAGGTCATTTAGATTGCATTTAATTATTGCATTTCTTCATGTCATATAGTTTAGGTCGTGCTACCATGTCATATTAGATTATTAGCATGCATCGCATGATTTTCATTAAATAAAGTGAAAACAAAAATTGAAATTACGTGTTAATTAGAAATCATATCTAGGGTTGTTGATGTGGATTTTAATTTAACAATGCAGATGCTTTCGTTGCTTTGAGGTATGTTTTGCATTATTTAATTGCTTTCTTGAGTGTTAAATTGGTGGTATGCACACTTGTATGATCATTTCACATGTTAGGAAGTTAAATTAAAATCAATTCAATTGCCAAACATTTTTTTGAAAATGAAATAGAAAGGTACCGAAAGGGCACCAGGATAGTCTGGTGTAACCAAGTCCCCGTACCCTTTAGTCTCTGGTTCGCAAGAGTAAAATAATGCTCCATTTATTTTACTTAGGTGTCTAATCGACCTACCCTAAACCGATTAATGGCGACTCCTAGATAATAATCTTTTGCATGTTAAAACTTTAAGTCGCGAATTAGTATGGGCTTGGGAGAGCCCGAACTAAGCTTAAAGACTTAGTAATCCATTAACCTAGTTTTAGGTGGTGAACCCGAAAAATTGGGTCGCGACAGCTTGGCGACTCCGCTGGGGACATGTGTTAAAACACTTAGTGGACTTAGACCAATTTTTTTTTCTTTTAAAAATGTTTTTGTTTGGCAGCAAGGATCCCAGGTACGTCCCTAATCCTAAGGTGTTAAATGTTCTTGCAAATTGGAGGTATAAGGGGAGTAGTCTTTGCTAACCCCTGTCTTGTAGGTTGGAGTTAGGGATAAATGTTTGAATTAAAACTATAGAAGTGTTGTTTGTATTTAAATTGTTGTGCATGTTTTATTACTTTTAGCACGACACTAATGCACACACAACCTGCGGTCAGACCTGGGCTGCGATAGGATTTCTAGGATGGTTTTGAGAAGGATACTTCCTCCAAAGCGAGATTGCTATGTAGAGGTTGACCTTCTCTTCTCCGAAATTTCTTTCATGGTGTCGAATGTATTTGTCCATATCCGCGAGACTGCGTGATTATTGGATATTCCACTTGTCTGAGCCGAGGTTAGGAGGACTTGACACGTTAATGCGAGACTGCAACGGTAGATCATCCTCATAGCTCCACTTTGTTAAGCCATCTAGGTAGAAATCGAGCTTCACTTATCATGCGTGTGTCTATGTGGTTGCCATTAATTTCCCTTGGTGAAGTAAGTCTTCTATCCTATACTATGCAATTTACTTACTTTGTCATACTTTTGGTCCGCCCATGACAATCTAGGATAATCATTTGATCTAATTCCTTTCATGAATGAAATGAGGAAATTGCCATGCAATTAATCATTTGAAAAATAAAAATTAGAAATTTGTTTCAATTTATGTTTTGGCTCTTCCTAGTTCATATTTAGGAAATTTCGTCCCTACTGCAGCATCCCATATCTTTGTTTTCCTAGTTCATTTTTAGGAAAACATCTTCATATGTGGACTCTTCTTGACTAAAAATAAATTGTTGTCATGGACTAGCTCTCTATTTACACTTCATGCTTACATGTTCCCATTTATTTAAATTAGGTGATTATGAAGCGATCTCACTCACCCATCCGTACACGGTCAAGAACTAAAATAGCGGATCGAAACGAGGTGCTGGACCATATCATCAACAATATAAATAAGCGAATTGCACACCTCCAAAGTCAAGTCGATGAATTGTCTGCTACTGTGGCTTTTCTCATTAAGCAAAAGGATTGTGATGACATAGGTACTCTATCTTCAGTGAGAATCTGCAACTTGAAGAAGAGAGCCAAGAGAACTTTTGAATCATCTCATTTTCCCGAGGTAGCTGAATTTGATGCCACCATGAAGAGACTAGTGACATATCTAGAAGGAAGATTCTCTGACCTGAAGGGTTCGCATCACACGATCAAGGAGGGTGAAGAACTCAAGCATACATGATTCATGGTCCTAAGTAGTTCACTTTCCTTGTTTAATTAGGGGCATGCTCGGTTGCACCTTCCCCTGCGTGGGAATTCTTATTGCTTTTTAGGAATTGTTTTCGCTTTCTAGGAATCGTTTTCGATGTTTTCTCTTTTTAGGGGTTAGGAATCACAATTTCCATTCCAACAATGTAATTAATTTGATTATATTCAATGAAATTACAATTTTATTTCAAATTTTGAGGACATGACGAGGCACTTCGAACCAATCCAATGACGATATCCAACCATGAAAGAAACTATTATCCATGGAGAAATCCTGAGGGCTGGACTCTTTCATGTTTCTTCCCAAAAACTTTTTCAAAAACAAAAGCATTTCACTGCTAAAAAAAAAAAAAAATTCCCAAAACTTGTAGCAGATTAAACCTGTTTGTTTATCTAACTCATTTGCTTCTTGTTTCAGAGCATAATTCTATAACTTATTATGACAAGGGACATCTGAGAATAGCGTATCAAGTTTCAATGATCATATACTTGACTTGTGATCAATAGGTTTAGAGCGCACTTGCAATGAAAAAAAGATTTGGGGCAAGTAAAAGAGAACCATCATTCTTCGGTGGAAGATCCTGGGGGCAAGTTTGCTCCAAATTACAGCCTATTTGTGGTAAGGAAGGTACTTTCAAGAGGTGCCGTCCTAGCATAAATGGGTAGTCATGAGTTTTCTACTCCAATTAATTTGATGTTGTCAAGAAGTATTATTCATGATAGAATTTATCATGTCATGTTTTGAGCTGCAAGCAATTCTATGATGAGTAAATTGCCTCAGTGAATTGAATTGTTCAAATTTGTTGCAAATCTTGCATTTTTCTTCATTGATGAATTGTGTGAGATGGATTGAATGTGAAATGGGATACTTTGGAATGATGAAAGGCAAACCCTATTCCATATACTAACCCCAGTGAGTTGTGTGAAAAATTCCATGCCCACGAGGAAAATGGTGATCTCGCAAAGGGTACGTCAACAGAGGTGATGAAAGGCAGTTTCTTCTACTACCCGAAACACTATAGGTAAATCCATTGTTCAGCCCTTTGAGCCCACACATATGAAGAGCTTTTTAAATTATCCCTGTCATGAATCGTCCCATACTGGGACAAGATTTGAAATGAATGATAGGAATTTTTTTATTCGCACTTGCATCAATCTTCGAGTATTGCTTTTATAGTGTGACTTGTACGATAATTTAAAGTGCCTTAGGACGACGAAAAGCAATTCTTTCTCTATCATATACACTTTATCCATTGCATAGCCCCATTGAGCCTACGAATTCATTTCACATTAAACCCAGTTGGTGATCATCCCCCACACTGGGGCAAGGAAAGAAAAATCAAACCACTCAAGTAGCATGATTTACAATGCTAATAAAAATGGAGACTTTGTCAAAAAAAAAAAAAGAGTGCAAAAAAATGGGGCATGAAAAAGCAATGTGCCTGGTAAAAGCAAGGCCAATGGCCAAAGAAAAAAATCAAACACTTGATGAAGTGAGTCGTATCTCCAACAAGGTGGTACCAAAAAAAAAAAAAAAAAAAAACTCAAATGTTGAGATGTTGCAATCAGTGGAGTTGTGATCTTCGACGATGGGGAGGAAAATTGTTGGAAATGTCAAGATGATCACCAACTTTGACCCCATAAACACTTTTTGAGCCAAATGATCCTTTCATTTTTCAACCCATGAACCCAACCTACGTTACGTCCCTTACAAAGTCTCTTTAGATTAGGGCACTTGAATTAACGTAAAAGTTCATATGTTTGGAAACATCGCTTGAAGAAGTGCGAGAAAAATAATTTCTGCTTCATTTCTCATGTTTCTTGGCTTGTAAACCCCAAGATGATTATGAAATATCATTCATTTTTTAATTGCCTCGACTCAAAGAGTCTCCTTTGCTAAGCCGTTGACCAAGCTAGCGTTGCAATCCCTGTTAAAGATCTTTCAGATTGGTAAGGTCGTACCACTTGTGAGATTGCTCGAACCCTTGTTTGGCATGATGATGAAAAGATAGAGTGATTGTCAAAAATCATGTATCAAAGGTTAGGATAAAACAACCCATTTTAATGATGATAAGTGAAAAGTCATTTCAGACCAAGAGGTCCCCCATTTGACATATCCATGACACTCATGTGTTCAGATTGTAACATTCTTTGTGAAATCCTTCCCAATGGAAATTAGGTGATGCATGCTTGATATAAATCATAGTGCATGAACCTCCCTTAAATTAATGCATGTTTGTGGTCACAAATGCATATTGCTTCTCCTATGACCATGATTTGCAGAAGACATTTCCCCCATGAACAGAGATGATACCAGGTAAGTATATCTTTATCCATACCTTAAATACTTGTCATTGTGTAGGTATTCCCTTTTGAAAACATCAACACTCGATCGAGCTGTCCCCAAAGATTTTCTCCAGATTCGGTCTGATTTCGAAGAAAGGTTCGGGTCCTAGTCAGATAATCTATCCTGCAACGTTAGGCGACCGAAGAAAGGTTCGGGTCCTAGCCAAGCAAAACCTCAGTTTAGGCGACCGTAGAAAAGTACGGGTCCTAGACAACCTTATTGCTCTAACAGGCGACCGTAGAAAGGTACGGGTCATGGAAAATAATTCCTTATTCAGGCGACCGTAGATAGGTACGGGTCTTGGAAAGTGAATCCCCGTTTAGGCGATCGTAGAAAGGTACGGGTCCTAGACAACATTTATTGCTCTAATAGGCGACCGTAGAAAGGTACGAGTCCTGGAAAAGCAATTTTCCTATCCAGGCGATTGTAAAAAGGTACGGGTCCTAGAAAATCGATTTTTTTCGTCAAGGTGACCGTAGAAAGATACGGGTCCTAGACACAACCAAACACTGCCCTACTAGGCAACCGTAGAAAAGTACGGGTCCTAGGAAAGTAGTTTCCTTACAAAACTTTGCTGCCCTACTAGGCGACCGTAGAAAGGTACGGGTCTTAAACATGTAACAGCAACTATCTTGAATCACTATACCCCCCTTGAAGGTAAGATATTCCAAGTAGTTTCCTTTACCATTTGCATACAAATTGCATTCCAAAATTTCGATATCTCAGTTTGGATCTGGATGTCTCAATTCTCTTCGTTAAACATTTCACCCTGGATGTGAATGTTTTTTTGACCTTTCTCGTTATACTTAGTCTGGATCTAGGTATCTCGAGTACAAAAATCTTGACATCTCAGTCTGGACCCGGATGTCTTGATTATTTTCATTCAAACATTTCACTCTGGACGTGAATGTTTGTCAATCCTTCTCATTATACCTTAGTTTGGATCTAGGTATTTCGAGCACAAAATCTTGATATCTCAGTCTGGATCTAGATGTCTTAATTCTTTTCGTTAAACATTTCACTTTGGATGTGATTGTTTTTCGAGCTTCTTTGTTATACCTTAATCTAGATCTAGGTATTTCGAGTTTTAAAAAATCTTGACATCTCAGTCTGGATCTGGATGTCTCAATCTATTACCTGTTATGCTTTTCAAGGAACCTGAGTGAGAGTTGGGTACTTGTGGAGTAAATAGGGAGTTATCATGTACCTCAAGATGCTTTACCGCACTGACTGGTAAGTAATGGTAGGTACGTTCTTTCTTTCGCATCATGCATTTGCATTAGCATTTCCATGCATCATATAAATTGCATTAAAAAATGGAATTCAATTCCCAACAAAAAAATTCATTCAATGCATAGGCATACTCAAAATTTAGGTCTCAATTTGTCTTTGAAGGCAACCTCTACGAGCTCACCTTCAAAGAGGGCAGCTGTTGACACCTAAATTTTGGCAACCCGTTTAGTCATTTATCAAAAAAATTAGTGATTAATTTTAACCCCTAAAAAACATTATAATTCAATTGCATAGCATATAATTTTTAGGTGCATTTATTTTTATTTTAATTGGCATTTTATTGATTGGACCAATGCGAATGGGTTCAAATTAGTTGGACTAAGCCCATGAAGCGAGCTGGTTGGCCCAAGCCCATGTTTTTTAATTATCTCGTGGAAAAATAGAAATTTTGAAATTTTTCCGGGATATGAATCTTTTTGATAGGGCACATGTGTGAACAAATATTGCAATATTGCGATTTATCTTTGCGAGATTTGGATTTCGAGAAAATATTTATCGTAATCTTAAATTCTTATCAATAGTGATCAGTTGGTGAAAAAGTATCGCGGATGTAGATTTGAAGGGAGAATCGAAAACCTATCTTCTACCCCCTATAAAAGCAAAGGAAAAAGTACGAGGACCTATGGGGGCCTTTGGAGGGTTTCTTTTGGTCGATTGAAAAGAAAGAAAACAAAAAGTGAAGAAAAGTGAAAAGGGAAAGGAAAAGCCAAAGCAGCAGAGGGGAGGAAGTGATTGGACATTTACTATTCATCTTCTTCCCCACGTTCGTTGCCCCAATCGCCAGTTTCTCTTCACCCGCTCTGCGCTCGCACTGCCGATCTCCACCAGCCATCGTCGCGCCAACCCACAACGACCCAACCGCCAACCAGTAGCCCGCCGCACCCACCGTCGGTTCCTGCCTGCACCTCCACCTCGGCATCCCCGTAGCCGAAGTCCACCGCGCCTGCCGTTCATCGCAACGCCAGCAGCCACGACACCTGACGCCGTTGCCCTGAGCTCCGTAGTGCCTCGCCTGCAACCCGCACTGATCGAGCCGTCCGCGGCTTGTGACGCCTCGGCCTCCGCCTACGCATCCGCTCAGAGCCTGGTGCCGCTGCCTCTACAACCAGCCAGCCCCTACTCGACGACCGTTGTTGTCCCGATCTCACCGCTCGGGCGTCTGACGCCGGCAAATCTGAGCTTGCCTCCGCCCGCGATCCGGCAACCCTCATGTCTCTATGCCCACACCAGCAGCACCAGACGCCAGAAGTCCCGACTCCAACGCCTCTGTTCAGGAAACCTCCATCGCCCGCGACACTGCACCGGGCCCTCTTCCGTGTAGACGCTGAGCCGCCCCTGCCAAGCCGCTCCATCCGTTGTTGCCTGTTGCCGGAGCTCCGACCGACGACAGCAACCCCCTGCCCGGTGCCGACGAATTTGCTGCCCCCCCATATTTTCCTTAGGTTGCTCATTTTTCTTTTATTTTTTATTTTTCTTATTTTATGTTATTTTACTTTATTTTTAGTTAGTTTTGCTATTATTGTTTAAGTTTGAATATTGTGAGGTGACTTTTAGGTTATGGATATTGTAGGCATTATCGGCAAGAGTTATCCCTAAGATTATTGTAATTATTAATTTGATCCGTAAACTTCGGATCAGATTTTTAATTATTTTGAACTTCTTGTCGTGACGTTCGGGGTTATAGTAATTGTTAATTTGGCATGTGAGGTAACAGGTTATTTTTTCAATTATTTTAATTCTTTATTTGATTGGATGCTTTGATTAGTTTAAATACAATGTTTATTTGATAATTGCTTGTTTTGGAGAACCATTAAAAAAATCCAAAAAATATCTGAATTAGGATTCGGTTTGTTTTGAAATATTTCTTGTTATCGTGCATATCTAGAATAGGGATTTTATTTCGAATTTAGAAAAAATATAAATAAAAATGCATTCATTTAAGATGTTAGTTTTTTGTTTAATTTAAGTTGCATGTTTAATTACGTGGCAATTTTAAATTTCGAATTTTATAAATAAATAAAAAAAACATAAAAAAAACATCAAGCATATGTCATGTAGAATTAGGACATTTTTTGCACGTCATGGCATGTTAGGATTGCATATTATAGGTTTAGATAATTTCTCTCAAATAGATTGCACGCTTTTGTTAGGAATGATTATGTGCACATCATATAGAATTAGGTTCATGAAATGTACATCATTTAGTGATTACTAGATTCATTTAATTAAAACTTCATCGTCATTAGACTAGGTCATTTAATAAATGTCGCGTGACATATAGCTCACACATTAAGTTGCGTGTTGCGTGTCATTTTAGTTGAAATAATTTTGTATGTCATTGCATTGCATTGCATGTTATTAGAATTAGGTCATTTAGATTGCATTTAATTATTGCATTTCTTCATGTCATATAGTTTAGGTCGTGCTACCATGTCATATTAGATTATTAGCATGCATCGCATGATTTTCATTAAATAAAGTGAAAACAAAAATTGAAATTGCGTGTTAATTAGAAATCATATTTAGGGTTGTTGATGTGGATTTTAATTTAACAATGTAGATGCTTTCGTTGCTTTGAGGTATGTTTTGCATTATTTAATTGCTTTCTTGAGTGTTAAATTGGTGGTATGCACACTTGTATGGTCACCTCACATGTTAGGAAGTTAAATTAAAATCAATTCAATTGCCAAACATTTTTTTTTAAAATGAAATAGAAAGGTACCGAAAGGGCACTAGGATAGTTTGGTGTAACCAAGTCCCCGTACCCTTTAGTCTCTGGTTCGCAGGAGTAAAATAATGCTCCATTTATTTTACATAAGTGTCTAATCGACCTACCCTAAACCGATTAGTGGCAACTCCTAGATAATAATCTTTTGCATGTTAAAACTTTAAGTCATGAATTGGTATGGGCTTGGGAGAGCCCGAACTAAGCTTAAAAACTTAGTAATCCTTTAACCTAGTTTTAGGTGGTGAACCCGAAAAATTGGGTCGCGACAAATGTCATATCAACAATTGACGTGATGAGCATCTCTATGCACTTGGAGTCAATTACAAACTGACACTTATACAATGACGTAAAATCGAAAAAAAAAAGGGTAAAGACTTGCCCAAACCATCCACCATTCTCTCTTCCTCCTCCTCTATTCACAGCCATCACTACTGAGCCAAACAATCGCGCCTCCCCTGCCATCACCATCTATAAAGCCATTGGCACTACGTCCAAGCCAAGCCACCACCTTCTATCCTCTTTGTGGTTGGCTTCATCTTCCTTTGTTTTTCTATGTGCTTTTTAGCTCAGGTCATTGCAACTCATCCATGATCGTTTGTGACACCCTAGATTTTCGATCCTAGAATTATGACTAGACCAATATGGGCTTAAAAAATTGGAAGTGGGCCGGGCGACAAGTCTGGTAGGCCGTAAGAAAGACACAAGTGTGAGGGCTTAGTGGACGGTGTGAGGACCACGAACAACGGCTCAATGGGTCAAGTGATGGGCCATGAGTCGAGTTTGGTAAAGAATAGGCCAAGTAATGGACTCGATGAGCCGAAATTTCGGCCAGGTAGGGCCGTGATTTGGGGCCGATGAGCCAAGGATGTATGCATGAGGCCCGGTTTGGATGGAAAAAAAAATTGTTTGTTGACGTAAAGTTTTGATTGATCGTGTTTAATATAATCTAAGAATTTGTGTATGATCATGGGATTAATCTTAGTATTTTCTGACGATTCCTCATTGTTTTCAATCTTGGACTCAATTTCTTTCTTTTAGGGGTTGAATTCTAAAGGGGTAAAGGTGGAATAAGCAAAAATGTTAAGAGATTAATGGTTGATAGCAAGAAAAATCCCTAAATTAACCCTAAAAAAACCTTCAACATTGAGCAAATATGCATGGAAATTGCATGTAAAAAGCCACCTTTCTTTGGTCCTTTTGGCTTTTGCAAGTTTGTGTTAAATTGTATTCCCCAACTTGTTCGCTAACATTGCCAAGATTCCTCGAAGGTGGTATGATGTGCATTCGGGTGCACTCGGTCCCAACAACTTCGGTGTCAAAGTTCTTTGCAAACCTCTAAAGTAGCAATCATCGCCTTCTCTTTCTCCCTTTACTTTTTTCTTGGAAAATTTCCTTTCAGCCCATGAAGATTCTATGGTTTTTGACTGTGTCTTCTCTTCTGGCCTGTACCGGCTTCAGATTAATTTCCAGACCACTCTTATGATCGGTATCCAGAGGATGAGTACCTATGGAGGCACGCCTTCACTTCTACCGATTTGCCATTATACTTCTCCAAAGATAGCAAATTCTATCCTGGGTTTGAGGCATACCATCCACAATACCATGCAAGGCAATTTGGGGCTAGCCAGGAAATTCTCATTCTTTGTGTCTACTCGATTGGCTTTCCCTTCACTCTCCTAAAGCATTGTCATTCTCGAGCTGCTTTCAAATGTCAAAAGGCTATCGATGAGGAGATGGTTGCACACTTCTGCTATTGCGGCTTATGGATAGATGCTAAAAGTTCACCATCTTTCAAGAGTTAGTGGGCTTCGTACCGAGATACTTTGTTTGTTGCCGGTATCAAAGCTATTCTCTCTATGGTGACTGAGGCTCATCTTCCTCAACTTCACGATCCTTATGCTCCTCGTAGTGATGCCCCAACTTCTTCCTCTGGTAAGTATGCCAATCCGTGTACCTCGGTCTGCATCCTTTGACATTTTAGCTTGTCGAGTGGTCTTATAAGTAGGAGCACTTATTTTATCATATGAGTCTTCTCGTTCCCGATCTAGCCACAACAGGAGCCAAATCAGTGTTCCTTCGAACGATGGCATTACTCACTCCTTCAGATTGAGCTAAATTCTCAAGTTAATGAATGGCTAAGCAGTGGACTCGTCAAATGTGCGGTGGTCGATTTCATGCGAGTCGAAAATAATTTTGACCCAAATTGACTTATCTAATTTATATTGACCATTTTTATGTGTCCAAACTGGGCTCCAATTCTCAGTTATTATTCTCCTTAAATGTGGAATCAGCATGTCGAAGAATAAATTGATCAATTAAAAATAAATTAAACATGAAAAAAATTTACCAAATAAAGAAATTGTATAATATATGATAAAATAAGCTACTAAAATACATTTCTACTATATTTCCTAGTGTTATTAGTTTTATCTAGTTTAGCACAAGAGACCGTACCTAGGAAGATATATATGACATAAACTTTTACTCTCATAAAACTACAGAATTGAAAATACTTAAAGATTTGATAAAACTCAATTCTATCAAGATTTGTAACATTAAGAGAGAAAATAAGGAAATGTACAAAATACCAAAAAAAGTCAAAAAAAATATTAAAAAGAAATTTGAGTATTGACAAATTGAAAGAAAACAGAAAAGAATCACAAAAAAGGAAAGTGTTTTCATCATTGCATATGCTCTTGAAGGTTGCAGGTTACTTCTAAAAACCATTTGCAAGCGTGGCCGAATTGTAGCCATCCAAGAGCGTCCGAGCTCGAGCAAGACCTCCCACACTTAGCACCACTTTAGGCTCCATTCATTTAAAAAAAAAAAAAACTTTTAAAAACATATTTTCTGGATTTTCTGACGTTTGTTTCTTAAAAAATAAACTAATCATGGAAAATATTTCAATCAACGGAAAAAAAAATCTTCTAAAATATAGGTAAATATTTTTCACTTTTCAATATGAGGAAAATATTTTAACCTACTCACTTTTTCTTATCTCACACCCATGTTTAACATTTCTATCTTTAAATTTTTTTCCATTTAAAAAAAACAATTGAATTTTTTATTTTTATTTTTTTACTTCTGTCTTGGTCGATCCCCGACCACAACGATGGTCAACAATTGGCCATAGGCAAGCTTTGAGTTCACTGACCTCTAGTGATCTTGCTGCTCGCTAGATCGGTGAACTCAAGGCTCGCTTGATCAGCAGTGAGCCAAGCAAGTGGCAATCTCGAGTTTGCCACTTCAACCAATTGCTGGCTACTGTTGTGGCTGATGACTGGCCAAAGAAGAAGACGATAAAAATAAAGAAAATAAAAAATAATTCAAACTCCATTTTAAAAAAATAAAAAATTGATTTAAAAAGTTGATTTAAAAAAATTTAAAAATATATATTGAAAAATAGTGCATGGAGGAAAAGATTTTCCTTATTAAATGGTGGAAAATATTTTTCATTTCATTTTCAGGTCACAACTGAGCATCGAAAAATAGTTACATTTTCCTGGAAAATGACTTCATGGCTTCTTGAAAGACATTTTTCATAAACACCATATTTTCTATGAAACAAATGGAGACTTATTGTCATATCAAAGCTCAGAGCTCAACCATGGCCTCACAATGAGGTCGCGATCAAGTTTGGACAAGTTCACCCGATGCTCTTAGAATTAATTGTTCATAAGATTTGCATAGGGAAATTAAATTCCTAAGAACATGTAAATTGAATATGTGCCATTTTTTTTATTAAGCTGTAAACGGGGCTTCACTCGGTGGTTATTTATAACGTTGATTATTGGCTTTAACCTTAGGATTGATTAATGTCAATGTGACTAGATTTTCAATCCAAAAACATATAAATAAAAAGGTTAATACCACAAAAAATCCAAAATTGTTACACTTGTGATAAATTTATCTCAAACTAAATTTGACTATTAAAAACTTTAAACTGGTGCATTTATAACAAATTTACTGTTTGTTAGTTTCTGTTAAATTTTATTATAAAATTGCTGAGTTGGATGACTCGTACTAGTTTAGGGTTTTACCTTTCACCTGTTACAAGTGTATCAATTTGTGGTTTTTTGTTGGATTAATTTAACATAAATTAATAGGGGTAAATTTGTCACAAATTATCAAATTGAGGTTTTTGATGGTCAAAAAATTAATTTAGAGTAAATTTGTCACATGTTTATCAATTTGAGATTTTTCATGATATTAATCTAAATAAAACATTGTTGTATTTATTGATTGTCACCAAAGGAATATCTTTATGGGAGAATGATAACTCTATAAAAAAAAAAAAATAGAGTTATTTTTATCTATTTTAGGCAACAATTAATGCAATATCTATGAGAAAATATTTGGATTTCATTCTGATTATTTGGATTTTCCTTGTTTATGTAGAATAATGAAATATGGAGAAGATAAGGAAAATAATAGCAAAAATCAAGAATTTAAATCAAAAAGCAGTAAAAGATGGATATCAAATCATGAAATCATTAATTGTGTTCTCTAATATTATTTGCAAACGTTGAGAGATATATATCTTGGATATATCCTATAAATAGGAGAACATTGAGAACCTAAGGGGGCAGCTAGGTTTTTGTTAGATCGTTTTTCATTGTGTGTGAGTTTTTCAAGTATTTTGAAGAGAAGACTGAATTCTTGTTCTTTGATTCAAGATGCTGGGTTTGATTTTTATTTTTATTTCTTCTTCTACTATGTTATAATTTTCTTTTGTTATGGCTACGATGTAGCCTAACCATGATGATGTGAATTTTATGATTTTTATGTTTTACAATTGATTTCATTCATGTGAGTTATATATTAGTGTGCATAATACTTTTAAGTGACTAGCCACCACTTGAATGATTTGATGTGCATGTTTGAGACTAAGAAGTGATAATATGCAATTGATTATTATAATATATAAACATGAATTAAACGTGAATATGGTATTTGTGTAGTTTTCGGTGATAAGGTGATCCAAAAGACTCATTGTAAATCGGGAATATTCATAGTTTTTAATGCACTTACGTTTATTTTAATTCACATAGAGATATAGTGGGTTAATAAACTGAGTATGTTTGCTATACTGAGATAAGATAGTAAATAGATTAGGAAATTCCACTATCACATGTTTGATATCATTCTTGTACCCATAACAATCTGAAATCCATATCTAATGGTTATGGTGAAATCGGATACTCTAACATATTTATCTGATTGATTTACTGCATTTAGTCTACAAATTTTGTTTAAAATTTATTCTCAATTATATTTTGATATGTTAGATACATTTTAGAATTAATCTACTTTAGTATTTAATTAGTTTATTAATCATCAATCTCCGTGGGATGATACTCTTTCTTATCATTATATTACTTGTTGACACGTTCACTTGCGTTTAAAATTTTATGAACAAGTTTTTGACGCCGTTGCCGGGGATCGTTTGTTTGATACTAATTAATATTGATACCAGATAATTTTAAGTTTAATCTAGCTTTTGTTTTGTTTTATTTTTCAGGGTGTACATCAATTTATAACATGTAGCCAACAAAGGAAACTTGCTGAACTTGATCCATAAATCGAGCTTACATTTAAAAGGCGACTGAGCGAACTGAAAAATCACGGTAAGAAGATGGCAAACGGTGATAATGAAAATCCACATAGACTCTAAAGAAATTATGCTACACCAACAGTTCAAGGCACCACATCAAGTATAAGAATACTTGCAATTCATGCAAATAACTTTGAAATCAAGCCGTCACTCATTCAGATGCTTCAACAATCAATGCAATTCAGTGGGCTACCAAGTGATGATCCAAACGCTCACATCGATACTTTTCTTGAAATCTATGACACCATTAAATATAATAGAGTTATAAATGATGCTATTAGATTGAGATTTTCTCTATTCTCTCTTAGAGACAAAGCTAAGAGTTGGTTTTCTTCTCTTCCTGCAGGATCAATCACTACATAGAATGATATGGCTAAGAAATTTCTTGATAAGTTCTTTCCATCTGCAAAGTCTGCAAAGATGCGTAACGATATTACTAATTTTATGTAAATGGATAATGAATCATTATATGAAGTATGGGAAAGATTCAAAGAATTTCTTAGGAGATGCCCACATCACGGACTACCTGTATGGATGTAGGTACAAACTTTTTATAATGGCTCTAGTACAAATCTTCGTTCTATGATTAATGTAGCTGCAGGAGGAACTCTAAATAATAAAACACCAGAAGAAGCCTACAATTTATTAGAGGAGATGGCGTCCAATAGTTATTAGTGGCTTATTGAGAGACTACCAATGCGAAAAGCTAGCGAAGTTCACAAAGTGGATGCTTTTGCTGCAATTGTTGTATAATTTGAAGCACTCAATAAAAAGCTAGATAATATGAGTGTTTTAGCCATGAAAATTTAAAATTTGACATGTGATTTTTGTGGTGGAGGACATGTTAGCACAGAGTGTCAGGTAGGTAATGCTTTTAAACAATCTAGTGAAAATTCTAACTTTATTAGGAATTTTAACATGTCACAGAATAATCCATACTCCAACACATACAATCCGAGATGGCGCAATCATCCAAAACTTTCAAGGAATAATCAAAATGTGATGAGACCACCGAGATTCAAACAATCAGAAGAAGCAAAGTCAAATTTGGAAGATAAAGTCACCAAACTTGTTAATATGACTCATGACTTCATCAAAAGCACGTATGTGAAATTTTAAAACCAAGAGGCTTCAATCATAAATTTGGAGATGCAAGTGGGTCGGTTAGCAAGCATGATATCAGGGAGACACCAATGTTCTTTGCCGAGCAACACAGAGAAGGGCACGTCATCTTTGCACATGTCCTGCTCATTCTTTGCTGACCCGAGACCTCTCCCTCCGCCATTCTTCGTCTTCATTTTGGTCTTCCCATTTTCTTCTTCAATGGCAAAGGTTGAGGTACTTCATGATCTATCGGCTCCCAAAATTTATTACTTCTAATTGGCTACATCATGAAATGATACGAAACAAGATTTTTTTTTTTTGTACCAATCATCAATGTAATCCTCTACATTGTGGCCCTTCAATTGGATGGCACATATGACATGTGCATAAGGAATTCTACTTAGTTACCATGCTCTGCATGAACACTTTCTCGTATCTAGATGGACAACATACCTATCGAAACCCTTCATTATCTTATATCCGTCATTCCCATTCCAAATGGGATAACAATGCCTATTTGCAGCCAAGTTCTCATCCAATTTCTTAACAATCCTAGGATCACATTGGCTAGTCCATTTTGCAGCCTCATCTCTTTGTTTGTATAGCTGAGTCATGACCATAACTCGTATATCTTCAAGCATTGAAATGATTGGTTTGCATCCGACATCTATTATCTTCCCATTAAATTATTCACATATATTGTTGTCGATATGATCGCACTTGAATTCCTCACTGAAGAATGCCCTGCACCAATGCTTCGGTTTCGTTTGAAATAGTGCTGCACAACCTTCCTTTGTCAACTGAAGCAGTCATTCTTTGACTATCCTAAAGTCAGCCATGTTCGTATTCTTTGCTAATTGTCAAAATTGCAACTGCAACTTATCCCCTTTGTAGGTCTTTGCCCAATTCCCGTATATGTGCCGTACACACATTCTGCAAACATCAAAGCACACATAGAACTTATTGAACTTGGTCCCACTATCAGGAAGGGGCCTCTCCACGACTAATACATACACTTTACTTGAATGATTTTGTAGCCTACACTCCCAAGAATACTCCCACACCTGCCCATATTCCTTGCCATACTAACCAATAAGTATTTTTATCACATTTTTCTTTGCTCTTTTGCATTGATTTCTAGATAAATTGATGCCTACATGCTCCTGTACCAGCATCCTAAAGCCAGTACTTTCATCTCGGGCATCAGTTTGATCAAATCGAAGAAGTGCTTGGACAAACATGCATTTGTTACCCTTTTGTTTTGAAAATTAATGAAACAAGTGTGTTTCTCTTAATAGACTCTAATCTGGAAAGACCCACTCCTCTTAACAAATGCGCCGTAAATCTTCCATGGATAATTTTGCTGTGAACACCTAGCTCTTACAAAGTTCTTACTGTTTCTAATGTAGTCAATATTTATTTGTGCAGCAATGGAGTTCTTCAGTATAGCTTCCCTAAATTGTTTCGTATCTTGGAATTTCATACCTATTGACAAAGTACGAGAGGCAACGGATGGATTATAAGAAAGAAACTTATTTTTCCTTCTACGCACAGCTTCTTGATCTTCTTCAAGCTCGTCCTAGGAAGTAGCAGTCTTGATGATTTCTTCATAATCCATCTCTAGCCACTAACACTAGCAGCATCTGCAAGGCCTTTGTCTCTGTTTGGAATGTCATCAGCTATCTACAAAGTTGCAAATCTATCTGACAAAAAGTCGCTTTGTTTTTTCCTTGATTGTGTAAGCTCCTCGTCATCATCATCACTTAAGATTAATAAATTTTCAGCAGCCAACCCTTCATCATCATCATCATCATCACCATCATTGGATTCAACTACTTCCCAATCTAATTCAGTAATGGTGATATTACCTATGTCACCATCACTCTGGTGAACAGCATCCGCGCCCCTCTCTTCCCTGTTTTGTCCATTATACCATCTTTCATCCATAACCTTAGTACTAGCTTGAATACCATCTCCTCATTCTCCTACTTGGATGTTATCTCTGTCATCATCGTCGTCCTCACTATCACTATTGTATTCAACATATACTTTCGCATTATCGCCATGAAAATAATGATATAGGACATTCCTAAAACCATTATCATCTTCTAAAGTTCTTAAATCTCTCAAGCCTTTCCCAAGAACATAGTACGGCAACTTTTGCACTTTATAAGGCAAATATGTCACTATATCCCTAAAAAATCCAATATAAGATGCTTTCTTTATATCTACAAAAATAGTACCCTCATTTCCCCCCCCATACTCCCATTCATCCTCCCCAATCGCAAAATCTCCATCGTAGCAAACAATGACAGCAACATAGTCATTATCATAAGCCATTTCTATAACAAAAAGAGGAAAAAAAATACAATTAACTTTTGGGACCGCATTCACAAAGGACAACAGACAATTGTATGTGGAGGTCCCTACACTCTTTATTAAAGAAAAGATAAGAAAGAGAGAAAAGATGCACAAGTCAGACGATAACTACTTTGATTGGAAAGATGCCCTCAGGACAAATAGAGATCCCCATTCGACAGCTACTTTGATTATGTCACATTCCCTTAAAATATGGAGAGGTCCCTCAGATAAGCATGGGTCCACATATCACTAATTTCAACACTGCAATTAAAAAAAAAAATGCCTAAAAGTCCTCACGACAACTACTCCGAACTCTAACAATTACCATTGCACATCACATTTCACATCCGACCCCTACAAATTATTTTCGCACATCATAATTCCACATCCAAGTCCTAAATCACACATCACAATACCTAGCACCACATCTGAGCCTTAATTTTCCCCTCGCTGAGCTCTACGCCAAGCCCTACGCCGAGCCCTACATTTCGAGGCCGATCCTAAACTGTCAATCCGAACCCCCAATAGGATCCTAACACTACATATGAGCCATAAATCTCATATCAATACTATCCAAGCCCAAGATTTCCTAGCCGACCCCCAAATTTCAAGTTATAGCCCTAATAAACAAGTTGGAGCCCTAATTTCACCACAGGGGAGAAGAAGAAGAGAACAAACCTGAGCAAGCGATGATGGCGAGAGACGACGGCGAGCGACGACGGCGAGCGATGATGATGAGCGATGACCTAGGTAGCACAAACACGGCAACACGAACACACGACACACGACACATTATTTTTCAAAAAGTAGAGAATTCTGACACGTTCCGACACGTTATATATTTAATGCATATTTTTATTTTAATTAATTTAATTCAAATTTAGTATTTTTATTTTTCAAAATTATATTTTAATCTCATTTATTTATTTTTCCATTAAAAAAACAAATCTCCACTAAGGTTCACCCCACCCTCTTCTAGTTCTTTCCCTCGTCCATTTCCCCCTCCCCCAAAATTTATTTTTCTTTTCCTCCCCACCATCGTTCATTTCCCCCACCCCCAAATTTATTTTTCTTTCCCTCCCCTTCACTGACAAATAGGTTGTCCCTGTCTCTTCCCCTCCCCCAATACACAATGGCCCATCAAAAACCCGTCCATGTCTCTGCCCCTCCCCCAATACGCGATGGCCCATCAAAAACCCTAGCTCTACACGACCCTTCCTCTTCTCATTCCTCGCCACTCGCTCCTCTCCTCTTCCTCTCGTTATTGGCCCTTTCTCCCTCGCAGCTACAACCTCATTGGATCCGTCGTAGCATCACAGTGGCGGCCGTCTCTTGCCGTCATGGCCTCATCTCTACTCCCTCGCCGTCACTTCCACCCTCCATCATCTTTCGGACATGCATGTCGAAACGTGTCGGGCACGCGTTGACCGCATGTTCGACACGCTTCAACACGTGTTGGACACGACACAGAAGACGGACAACGTGTCCGTGCTACCTAGGCGATGACCTGCGGACGGTGACCTGTGAACGGCGATGGAGAGGACGTCAGATCTGGTGTGAACGAGAGCGACGACCGGTTAAACCCTAAATAAGATAAACGATGTCGTTTAACACTAAGGAAAAACGTCGTTTAGCTTGGTCAAGGCAAAGTGGATGGGGCGATGTAGTTTTCCTCCTCCATGTGTGCTTTTTTTTAAAAAAAATTTGCCACGTCGGTTAAGCATGCCGCCGGAAAATGCCATATTTGCATTTTGGTTGGATTTTAGCCAGATTGGCACTTAAGTGATCAATTTTGCTCCAATTTTGGTACTTAAATGTCACTTTTCAAACTTTTGGCACTTAAATGTCTCTCCGTGCCAACTTTTGGCACTCCAGGTGTCCGTACCTCTTTTATTGGCCCACACTTTTTAAAAATGCATACTCATATGTAGTTTCATGTGAAAGGTGTGAAATATTTCAAGAAAAAATGAGATGTCTTTAAACAATATTATTGTGTGTGAATTATTTGATATTTGAGGTATTGATTTCATAGAACTCTTTACACCTTATGAAAATTTATACGTTTTAGTGGTTGTGGAGTATGTGTCTAAGTGTGTAGAAACTGTAGCATTGCCAACGAATAATGCTAAGGTTATGATCAAATTCTTGAAGAAAAATATTTTAATACAATTCGGCATTCCTAAGGCAATCATAAGTGATAAATGTACACATTTTTACAACAAACAATTTGAAACACTTTTGAGCAAGTATGGAGTCACACATAAGGTTGCAACCTCTTATCATCCTCAGATTAGTGGTCAAGTAGAGATTTCAAATAGGGAATAAAGAGAATTTTAGAAAAAACAGTAAATGTCTCTAGGAAAGATTGATCAATAAAACTTGATGATGCACTTTGGGCCTTTAGGACAATGTTCAAAACTCTAATTAGGATGTCTCCTTTTAAGCTAGTGTTTGGGAAAGCTTGTCACTTACCAGTGGAATTAGAGCATAAATCGTATTGGGCATTGAAATTTTTGAATTTTGACATGTAGTCTACAGGTGAAGAAAGATTATTGCAATTGAATAAATTGGAGGAATTTCACAATGAGGTCTATGAAAATTCTATGTTGTACAAGGAGCGTACAAAAAGATGGCATGATAAGCACATATTCAAAAGAGAGTTCAAAATTGATAAAAGAAGTCTTACTTTATAATTCTCGTCTTAAACTTTTTCCAAAAAAATTACGGTCTCGATGGTCTAGTCCTTTTACAGTTACACAAGTATTCCCATACGGAACAGTTGAAGTTGCGCATGACATTGATGGCACATTCAAAGTGAACAGTCAATGTTTAAAGCACTACTTTGAAAGTAGTTACAACAAGTAGAAGACCACCATTGAAGTTCATCCTCTAAAATAGTGACATCCGAGATAGTTTGGTTGAAAACTATAAAACAAGTGCTTATTAGAAGGCAACCCAAGCATTTTAATTATGTTTTTTTTTTTAATTTATTGTTAAGTTTATGTTTTGTAAAAAAAAAAGATTAACTTTTCTCTGTTTTATCTAAGTTAATTTTTAGGGACCTTTCAAGAGTTTAATCATCGAGGTTATTTATGAACTTATCCTACAACCAGGCTAGTTTTCTTTTTCCTATTTTTATTATTCACATTGAAGACACTACTTCATTCAAGTTTTTTTGGGGGGGAAATAAATTTTTTGACTAAATCTTTTTTTTTTTTTTTTTATCATGATTGCATTCTTAGTTGTGAATTTTTACGATTCTTAGAAAAATTTAAATTTTATTTAAACTTGTAATTGATGTGTGAGTTAATTTTAATTCTAATTATGTTGATCCATTTATTGAGCACTAAAAGTCCTTAATTTTTGAATTGTGCGTAAATCTAGAGAACATTCATGTGAAGTATGTAAGTTTTTTAGATTTTACAAAAATCTTAGAATTTGTTTGATTTTCTCTTAAGGCGAAATCCTAAGTTAAATCTAACTAAGAAAATGATTTAAGCAATTTTTGGATCGATTGAGCCTTTTAAGCTAACCTTGTTTATTACCCCGTTGAGCCTTAATTATTACCCAATTTTTCATTGGCACCCATATATATTTAGCCTAGCCGTTATCAAATTATATCATTGTCCCATGCCCAATGAACACGTTGATTTTTTTGGGGATAAAAAGTTAATTGAGCTTAATAGAAATTTGGGAGGAAGGATGGAGTATGAAAAAGCAAAAAAAAAAAAAAAAATGTGATTGCTATAGTTGTTTGGGGTGTATTATCAAAAAAAAAAAAAAAAAAATTGCTTGTATAGTTCCCTATCCAACTTTCAATTGAGTAAGCTTTTGAGATAATTAATAGGTTGGAAATTTTCATGTTATATTAGGAGGGACTTTAGGAGAAACTCCACCATAAATCAATTAAAAAAAAAAGAATGATGATATATGGTGACAGAAAATTATCTTGAATGAGTGAAATTAAACAATGATATTGGCTCTAATTAGGTCTTAGAAATCAACGTGTTGATGGGTGATTTGAGCTTAAAATTACCGTTATTTCACGTTTAACCCAACCTCACATTACAAGAGGTTTGATCATAATTATTGAGAATTTTTTTAGAGGTTACATATCAATGTGAATTTATCTAGATTGAATATAATTCAAAAAAAAAAAAAAAAAAGATGAGAACTCTCACACACACACTTTGATCACATAGTTAGAATTGGTCTTAACTTATAAATCAATTTCAATGTTTGGATGAAATTTGTGTTTTTCTTTGAATTGTGAATTTGAGCAATTATGAAAGATGTCATGGAGAAGGTTGTTAGCTTGAGTATGTGTCTGTGTTGATTTTGCTCGAGGACTAGCAAAATGTTAAGTTTGGGGGTTTGATAACTCTATTAAAATAAAGTTATTTTACCTATTTTAGGCAACAATTAATGCAATATCTATGAGAAAATATTTGGATTTCCTTATGATTATTTGGATTTTCCTTATTTATGCAGAATAATGAGATATAAAGAAGATAAGGAAAAGAATGACAAAAATCAAGAATTCAAATAAAAAAACAGTGGAAGATGGATATCAAATCGGGGAATCCTTGATTTTGTTCCCTAATGTTATCTGATAGATATCTTGAATATATCCTATAAATATTAGAACATTAAGAGCCTGAGGGGATAGCTAAGTTTTGTTAGATCGTTTTTCATTGTGTGTGAGTTTTTCAAGTATTTTGAAAAGAAGACAAAAATGGTAATATAATTCTTGTCCTTTAATTCAAGATGCTGGGTTTGATTTATATTTTTATTTCTTCTTCTACTATGTTCTAATTTTCTTTTGTTAGGGCTACGATATAACCTAACCATAATAATGTAAATTTCATAATTTTTAGGGAAAAGTACCAAAACAATCATAAACCTTTTGTATTTGTACCAAGTCAGTCATAAACTTTTCAATTTAGTCCTAAACCTTTTCATATTTATACCAATTCAGTCCATCTGGCTAATTTAAGCCGAAAATTACTAATGTGGCCGTCGGCGGTCTTATGTGGCGCCACGTGGACAAATTTATAATTATATATATATATTTTCAGATTTTTTAAATTATTATTTTCTCTTTTCTTTTTTTTTTCTTTTCTCCTTAGCCCTTGGCGAGCGAGGGCGCGGCGACCCTCGCTCGTGGCGGGAGAGGGCTGTCGCACCCTTGTCAGCCACAGGCAAGGGCACGGTAGCCCTCGCTCATGGTGGGCGAGGGCGCGGCGGCCCTCGCTTGGATCTGGGCGGGGGCCAACGCCCTCGCTTGTTGTTGGCGAGGGCGCAGCAGCCCTCGCCAATGGCCGGCGAGGGCATAGGGCCCCTCACCCCGACTAGCTTGTGGCCGGCGATGGTCGGCCGGCCGGCGACCTCGCCGACCAAAGGCTAAGGAGAAAAGAAAAAAAAATTATTTAAAAAATCTGAAAAAAAAATTATAAAATTTGTTCACATTGTGCCACATAAGACCATCGGTGGCTACATCAGCAATTTCCAGCTTAAAGTAGCCGGATGACCTGAATTGATACCAATATGAAAAGGTTTAGGACTAAATTGATCAGATTGAAAAATTTAGAACTAAATTGGTACCAATACAAAAGGTTTATGATTGTTTTGGTACTTTTCCTTGATTTTTATGTTTTACAATTGATTTCGTTCATGTGAGTTATATATTAGTATGCATAATGCTTTTGAGTGACTGGCTACCACTGAATGATCTAATGTACATCTTTAAGACTAAAAAGTGATAATATGCAATTACTCATTATAATATATAACCATGAATTAAACGTAGATTTTGTGTAGCTTTCGGTGATAAGGTGATCCAAAAGACTCATTGTAAACCGGGAATGTTCATAATTTTTAATGCACTTATATTTATTTTAATTCACATAGAGATATAGTGGGTTAATAAACTGAGTAGGTTTGCTATACCTAGAGATATGATAGTAAATAGATTAGGAAATTCCGCTATCACATATTTGATATCGTTCTTGTATCAATAACAATCTGAAATTCATATATAATGGTTATGGTGAAACTGGATACTCTAATATATTTATCTGATTGATTTACTACATTTAGTCTCCAAATTTTTTTTAAAATTTATTCTCAATTATATTTTGATATGTTAGATAAATTTTAGAATTAATCTATTTTAGCATTTAATTAATTTATTAATCATCGATCTCATTGGGATTATACTCTTTCTTATCATTATATTACATGTTCGACACATTCACTTGCGTTTAGAATTTTACGAACAGATAAGCACAACTATTCTCTTTTTCATTTTGTCTTTATTTATTCACGTAAATACATTGACTTGAGCTAGTGATTAAGATAGGTTGAATAAGGGTGCAAACCCACAAATATTTGCATAGTGTTGGGCTTTGATGAAATTGAATTGTTGAAACTTTAGATGACTCGTATACAACTTGGTTCCTTGAAATTGAATTGAAAATTAGGTTTTTGATCCATATTGCCACCTCTATGGGGGCAAGGCAATGGCTGTGGAGGGAGGAGGAAGAGAGAAAACTCTCTTTTTTTCAATTGATTACGAGTCAATGAACATGAATATATGTCAATTTACAAGTGGATCTAAGTAGATAAGTATCTGTCACATCAGTTAATGATGTGACACTATAATATTACTAAATAATTGAGAATGAAAATTTGAAGTCATGTGTAGCGAAAATGGGGAGAGAGAGAGAGAAAGAGAGAGATAAGAGGAACTTCTTAAAGCCCCTCAGCAATATCATGTCGCTCATTTAATGAAGCAATTAGACATTATAAAATGCCACAGATGGACATAAATAACAACTCGAGGTCATAAGGGGTCGCTTCCCCGGAGTTCGGATTCGCCGAGCAAACAGAAACCTAGATGGCTTCGAACCTAGCCGATGCGTTCAACTGAAATGTCAGAGTTCTCACCCTCATTCAGGTCCACACGGCCTCACCATTATCGAACCTCATCTCTTTTACCTACCCATCTTTTCCTCTATTCCGACATGGCCATCACTCTCCGGGATCTCTCTCGCAACCCCCTCGGGTACACTCGAATAGAGCATTTGCTACTTCCGATGAAAGAATTGGAGCCTATTCAAGTGAATGGGTCTCCCCTCGGGTACACTCGAGTAGAGCATTTGCTACTTCCGATGAAAGAATTGGAGCCTATTCAAGTGAACGGGTCTCGTGTTATGCATAATCAATACTTTTTCCTAAAAGTCAAACGAATTCCATGGCGAGTATGCCTAGGCTTACACAAGCCCTTGACCTTTTGTCCAATGTGTTACCGCGTCGTGCCTCGTATATAAGGAGGGCCAAGCCGGTTTTCACGCCCACTTCCCTCTTATCCACCGTCGAGCGCCCCCCCTCCAACCCAAGCGCTGCCGTCGGCCAGTCAGGTAAACTCCCTCCCTCTCGCCCTCGCTGTTCGCTCTTTTCTCGCTCCTCATCTGATCGAACACCTCGCGCGCATTCTCGCGCGCGCCTGCTCGATCGCCCGCGGAGCTTCGATCCCCTCCCCCCCTAATTTCCATCGTCCCCGACGACCATGCTCTCGCGAAACCGAACGTGTTTCGAATCGATCCCGATCGATCCGCGCGGTGGTTCTCGACGCCTTCGTCCCGATGCTCGCGCGTGTCGATTCGTGGGTCGTATCGAGTAGGAGCACGCCGGCGGGAAAGAAAAAGTCGAAGTTCGTGGTTGCTAGGGTTCATTGTCGGCGACCCTTTTGAGATCTTTGAGGTTTTTGAGTCTTTTCGTTTGGATAGCTTGAATTTGATCGTAGTCGGGATTAGATTGAGGGAGGCTTCGTTATTTTGCGGTATCTTTCGTGGGTTTTGCGTTAAGTTGGGGAGTTTGTGGACTGTAGGTCTCAATGGCGGATCGTAATAACGCTGTTGCTAAGCCTGTTTGGATGAAGCAAGCCGAAGAGGCTAAGCTGAAGAGCGAGGCGGAGAAAGCGGCGGCTGCAAAGGCCGCGTTCGAAGCTACGTTCAAAGATGTGGAGAAGATCCATGAAAAGGAGCAGGCTTCTTCAGATAGCGAGTCTGAGGAAGCTGAGCATTTGGCCCACAAGCCGATTGGACCTGTTGACCCTACCAAATGCACGGCTGCTGGGGTGGGAATTGCTGGCGGGACGGCATGCGCACCGTCTTCTTTTGTGGTCACCACGAAGGATGCGGATGGGAGGAAAGTGCCTAATGGTGGTGCTCAGATCAAGGTGAAGGTGGTGCCCGGCGTGGGTGTAGGGGGAACAGAGCAAGAAGGAATTGCGAAGGACATGGGTGATGGGACTTACACTGTCACTTATGTGGTGCCAAAAAGAGGGAATTACATGGTCCACATTGAATGTAATGGAAAAGCTATCATGGGTAGCCCATTTCCAGTTTTCTTCAGCGGAGGTACAGTTCTTTGGTTGCATTACAAATTTTCATGTCTTATTTTACTAATTGGGTTTAAACTCTTGACTACTTTTCACCATTCCATCTCTATTTCATGCTTTGGACTTTCTGTATTATCATTAGATCTCTTGTTTAACCCTTAGTACTATTGATAGAGCTTATCGATTCCCTTTTCATAATTTCATAAACTGCTATTTCGGTTGAAATTTGTCAGAGCTTGATATCTCGGCAGACATACTAGTCTAAGCCTCCTTTGTATCATATTTAAAGCATGAAAACTTATATCTTCAGAAGAGAAGTAGTTCAGTATGAGCAATAATATTTAATGAAGAACTGATGAAGGGCTGGAGAGTTTGAAGCAAGAAGTGTGTTGCCAGAAATTTAATTCGGAATTTTGAGTGGTCTGATCAATAGTTTGGACCACTCAATGTTTGTCTATACTTATTTTTTTGTGTTACTGCTTTTCATCTTGTTTGTCTTTCCTGGCTTTGGATGCTGATACACACTTTCATGGGCTGGTTCGCCTGGAATTCTTCTTAGTCTAAGTTATAATGAAGCACGATGGTTACATAGCCAAAAGAAGGAAAAGGTGCTGCAAAAAGTTAATTTATTTACTTATTTTTTTATTCTTTATGTTTCTGCCACTGTCAGAGGATGCGTAATTTTAGCAGGCCATGTGATGCCATTAATTTCATTGTAGACTTCACTCAAAGTGGAATTGAAAGGAGTACTTAATCATTTGCTTCGTTCAAGTCAATAGCCACTGAGGATTGAAAAGGGGATGTGATGGGAACTATGCAGGTCTTCCCGGAACACATCTAGAATGCAAGATTTGATGGAGGATTCTTTTCTTCTCTCTCCTCAAAGCATAGATCCAATATAGTTAACTAAAAACATGATAGTTGAAAAGAAATTTGGAAGGGGAGATAGAAAGACCATCATGTTGTAACAAAGGCAAAGCTTAAGAATGAGAAGTACAAAAGGAATTTTACTATGTAGTTCTTTGAGCCAACTGCTGGCCCAGGTAGAGGCTTGCTGCCTATGCAAATGGATCATTTGGGTTTTTTCTAGACTAGCCTTTTGGGATTTTTTGGGGATTCGTACATGATAGAATTAATTATTGACTGATTTTATGTCTGAGATCTCTTATTCTTGGATTAAGGAGATTAGTGTATATTTTACAAGTTCATTCGAATATCATGTCCAAGCTTGCAGCAGTTAGAGTTGCTCTATGATATTTCCTTCCTCACACTGTTGATTGCCAAAGTGTTGATGTTGCTTTGCATCACTCTCTCTGTCACCAAAAGAATGTTATGATACTAGTAAATTCAGATTTAGAGAATTAGAAATTGATGATTGACTTAGCAATCATATAAACTTTGTTCATTATAACATCTTCTCAACAACTGGTTAACCTAAGAAAATTATTGTTGATGTGAACACAAAAAGAATTTGCATGCTCTTATATATGCTTGCGGAATTTTTATTGTTTTTATCGAACCAGCTCAAAGATGTTTCTTTTCCTTAATGTGAGTATGGTTACTTTTAATTTTCTCTTGGCTTTGTCATATCTCTTGACAATAGAGAAGAGGCTGGGGCATGATCGTGAAATTTCTTGTTTCAATTTCCAGAACAAGAGTATGATGTTTTGCCATGAAACTCATATCGATGGAATTGCTGGAAAAGATGGATAATGAACCTTTCAAGTTAAAGAACATGCAGTAAATATGAAGTTTTATTTGTTGATTCACATGCAAATTGAGTCTCTAAAATTTGAGTGATGAAAAGCATAACTTAATTGGCCAACTCTAAAATGTAATAAATGTTTTGTTACTGATAGGAAATAGAGTACTGATTTGTATTTAGTGCGTTTTATTTGGGGTAGATGCGCAATTGTATAAAAGAAAGTACTCAAGTTTGGAAAGCATGTCTCATGTAATTTTATCTGTGATGTACCGTGCACAATCTCAATGTGTGTTTTGATTGGTATGCTGGTTGAGCTAAACCTTTATCCTATCTTTGGTTGGGAGGAAATGGAGATAAATGAAAAGGTTGGGGAATGCTTCCCTTGTTTGACTGGATGATAAAGAAGGATATTGAGAGAAACAAGAAGGAAGCATTTCCTCGAGGCCCACAAAATATTCACTCAAAAGTGGGTGACATGGAGGGAAGTAGAAAATGCACCGTTATATCCCTCCATTTACCCTTTTGGTTTTGTGATCGAAATGAGAATAGCAAGATCATTTAGTATATTTGCTAATTGCATTTCCTTCCATGACTTTTTCCTTCAACATCTTTCCAAACAAGTTAAGTTATTAGACACAGTTTTTGGGAATTTTACTGGGGCCTCTTTCCCCAAATGTATCAAATCCTAAGTCTGCCACTAGAGAGCTGTTCTTATTGAAAACTCTTCTGCTTATGGTTCTTGCAGGTACTTCTACTGGAGGATTGCTGGGTGTGGCTCCTGCTTCCCCATTTCCTAATTTAGTTAACCAAACAATGCCCAACATGCCAAACTATACCGGTTCAGTTTCAGGTGCATTTCCAGGATTAATGGGAATGATTCCTGGCATCATATCAGGTGCCTCAGGAGGTTGTATACTGCCTGGTGTTGGAGCATCTCTTGGGGAAATCTGTAGAGAGTATTTAGCGGGTCGATGTGCCAATACTGATTGCAAGTTGAATCACCCACCTCATAATTTGCTGATGACTGCGTTAGCTGCGACAACCACCATGGGAACACTCAGTCAGGCACCTATGGCACCTTCAGCAGCAGCAATGGCTGCTGCTCAGGCAATTGTTGCTGCACAGGCACTGCAAGCCCATGCAGCAAATGCTCAGGCACATACCCAGTCAGCAAAGGATTCAACTGGTATCTTGTCCATCTTTATTTCTTTTTTACCCTGTGAACAGAGTGTATTACTAGTGTTTATGCTGTGTTTACCATCATTATAGGGTGCATTTGGTGTTGTATAGCAGTGATTGTAACTTGGTTACTTCTGTTGATTGATCGTATCGTTTTAGTAAGCTTATATAGTTTTGTGTTGCTTTTCTTGTAAGGCTCATCAGACAAGGATGTAAAAGGTGATGCATTGAAGCGAACATTGCAAGTTAGCAATCTCAGTCCACTTCTCACAGTGGACCAGCTGAAACAACTCTTTGGCTTCTGTGGTACGGTCATAGAATGTACTATATCAGATTCAAAGCATTTTGCTTACATAGAGTATTCCAAACCAGAAGAAGCAACTGCTGCTTTAGCATTGAATAATATGGATGTTGGTGGTCGGCCGCTGAATGTTGAAATGGCAAAATCACTTCCCCAAAAACCAGCTATGTCTAATCTTGGTTCATCATCTCTCCCAATGATGATGCAGCAAGCAGTTGCCATGCAACAGATGCAATTCCAACAGGCATTGCTAATGCAGCAGAGTATGGCTGCACAGCAGGCTGCTAATAAGGCTGCATCTATGAAGTCTGCTGCAGAGTTAGCAGCTGCAAGGGCTGCAGAAATCACTAAGAAACTGAAAGCTGATGGAGTAGTGACAGATGATCAAGAAACTGCAAGAAAATCTAGGTATGTTTTGTTGCAATCTTTTAAATGGCATCAATATCTGATTGATGGCATGAATAAGTCCAAACCATGTATAGATTCAGACAAGGTGCTGGCACTGTTGGCAGTCACTGATGTAGGAAAAATATTGACCATCATCTCATCGTAAAAGCAACATGTGACACATTTAATGGCCATAATAGCTCTTACTTCCCGTTAGAATTGGCATCTGACCAACTGCAGCTTTTTCCTTGCCTTAAAGTTTTGAGTCTTTTGGTTTTTAAGCTCAGATGGACATGATGCCTTCTTGTCCAATTTGCGAATCAGATGTGAATTTTTTTTTTTTTTTTTAAAACAACAAAGCTTCCGAAGGAGAGCATGCTGCTGCTTTGTATCCTTGCTCTTGTGTTTTCATATGTGCATGAATGCGTGGATTGGGCATTGTTGGGGGAGGAGGGGGGCAAGAGAGAAACAGAGAATAATTGCTCCTTGCTTCCCTGATATTTGCAAAATGACCCCCACAACATTCTGTTTGTGTTTTGAAAACTTGGTCTAAATCGGATAGTATCCGAAATACACTATGCTGTTAATCTTTACGCAGTGGGATTTTGCCTTATTGATGGAAGTTCAGACCCCACCGGTTCCATCCCTTCCTTCTATCTGGGTTAGTTCCTTAGCATATGTCTTGCAAAGAGGCAAAAGCTAAAGTTTTTATGACAGTGGTAGTTTTCAATATGGGGTGGTGATGGCAGTGCTAGAAATTGGGGTGTTGGAAGTGAGAGGATCTGGCAATCACAATCACATAGATGCTCCAGATACGGGGGCATGGAGTGAGATTGCTGGTATTAGGTTGGAAACCTGGAGTTAGTGGTGGTGGAGGTAGGGGTGATGTTGCTCTGGCGGTGCCATCTGATGTATTCTTGGAATTTTAATCTAGTTTCTGGTTACTTTTTTTTTCTGAAAGTTACTTCCTTGTTACTCTTTTTGCGCCCTTTGGATCATTATTTAGTTGTCAAGCGTTGAGGCATTTAGTTATCGTGTTTAAGACTATTGGGATTTTCGGTAGCTGAAGAATAAGACTGATTGGATGAAGCCAAATATTGTGCAATACCTCATGACATCATCTAATGCTTGAATCTCAGCTTAACATATGGTGCAATTTTCACTGGTATGTGGGGTTGACTGAAAATATGACTATCTGCCAGAAGATACTCAACAGGAGGGAATTTACTTTGTTTGCCCTTTTTCTCATCTGGAAAAGAATTGGGAGAAGCTCGATATCTTTCCTACCTATTGGTTTTTGTAGCATTCCCAGAACTTCAACATGAATATTTCTTCTGTAGGAGAGCTGATGTGTTTCTACAGGTGCACACTTTAATATGGTTGGGGAATATATATTTTCTAAGCTTGAAGAGAGGAAGAGATGTATAACTCGACTAATGAAAGTGATGCATAATTTTGTAGTTTGTGCTTTCCAGATCATAGTTCAGAAAGCCACTTTTCTGTGGATGTCCTCAACTTTTGACCTGGGCAACGTTATTTGGAAAAGAAACAATTAGAACAACACAGCAAACAGATTTAGGGATCCAATAAATGAAAGTTTGGATGTCGATATGGATGGGCGTAAGGCATTGTGAATGAACTTTAGCTTCAATTATACTCTGAGATTTTGGCTTTCTTCTGTTCTAGTAATTTTTTCTAGAGCTTACATGCTTAAATGCCATGGCGTCAATAATTTTTAGTGTTCTTGTTGTTGTTGTCGCTACTTCCTAGTTTATGGTCACCTGTTAAACTCCTGTGATTGTCCCCTGGTTAGTTCACATATCTACTCTTTAACCCTCTTCTATTGCTTCTTCGTGCCAGTGTACACCAGAAAATTATTGTTACTAATTTTAATGAAATCCTTTCCTCTTAACTTTAACGTTGGTACATAACTCTACTTTGTGCTTCCGTGCAACATAAATGCCATCAAATTTTGATTGCCTTGAATAAGAGAAACAGTTTACAATGAAATGTGCACCAGCTCTGGTTTTAAGTTAAGAATGAAAAATTAACTCCACATTCAAGAATATCTTGTTCTTAAAATATTGGCAATTGCTTATGTTATTGACTATTTGCACTTTTGCAGGTCTCCTTCAACCTCTCGAGCAAGGTCAAAATCCAAGTCCTTATCACCTGTTAAGTACAGAGGGAGGCAGAGGTCTCCTACTTACTCGCCTCCAGCCAGACATCGGAGGGAACGCAGATCCAGATCTCCACTCAGATCTCATCATTACTCAAGCTATGAAGGTGACCGAAGGTCACATAGAGAAGTCACTCACAGCAGCGTGAAGAGTAGAAGGCGGGATTCTGATAGATCACATGATCATTATTCATCTTTGTCTAGGAGAAATAGAAGTAGGAGCGTGAGTCCTCAAAAGAGGAAATCTTTTAGAGCTGATTCAGAATCACCCAGGCGTCATCAAGAAGGTTCTCATAGATCTCATAGATCAGCTCGTGGTAGTTCAAGATCACCAAGGCGAAACCGTGAGAGCAGGTCATCTGCAAAAAGAGATGATGGAGATAAATTAAAAGAAAGAAGGTCATGGTCAAAATCTCTAGAAATTGATCATCATGGGAGTGAGAAAAAGGGCGATACTGGAGAGGAACGAAGACGACCCCGAGACCGAAGAAGGTCCAGGTCATTATCTGCAGAAGGCAAGCATGGTAGGAGGAAGTCTTCTCCTGGAGGCCCTGGTGAAAAAAAGCAAGAGCGTAAAAGGCGTTCCAGGTCTAGATCTGTGGAACCTCATCACTCTCTCGAGGAGGAAGAAACTACTGGTGAAAGACGAAGTCGTCACAGTAGAAGAAGGTCAAGGTCGAGATCTATTGTAGATAAGCATAACATGGGCCAAAAAATGGAGACCAAAGATGCGAGGTCAAAGCATCGTGATAGAAGACGATCGAGATCAAGATCTCCAGAAGGTAAGCATCACTCCAAGGATAAGGTGGACAGCAACAAATCTAAGGCATCAAGGCATCATAGCAGAAGGCATTCAAGGTCAAAGTCTGCAGAGAGAAAGTCTCGAAGGGATAGCAAGTCCACCCTGAGTAGTTTGAATGACAACACGTTAAAAGATAAGAAATCTTCTGGTTCAAAGCCTAAAGAATCAAGGCATTATTCTGGTGATGAAATGGATGAAGGCAGTGACAAAGAATTGGAGGCGCAAAGAGGACAAAAATCCAGATCAACTTCAGTTGAAGCTGATCATAATAGAGAAGGACAATCCCCTAAAAGGACTAAATCGAAGAAACTGAGGCATTCTACATCTTCATCTGTGGACCATGAGGATGACTTGCATGATAGATGGAACAATAGCAATGTCAAAAAGTTGGAGCATAATCTTGGTGAGACTCAAGATTCTGATGACAATGGAAGGTTGGTTTCTGAGATTGAGCATTTTGACTTGGTTGAAAAGATGGTTGAGGAAGAACATGATGACATCACAGGCTTGTCGAATCCTAAAAGTCACAAACAGGGAACAGTATTGCAGAGTAATGGAATCTCAATGGATGCGGAGGACCTGTAGACCTGGTTGCAGTGTACGCACTAGACCTTTGAACTGGTAGAGTATACAATTTGGAGTTGATCTTCTCTTGTTGTTTTTCTTTCTATGATGATTAATCATAATGGCTTTACAATTAGTCTGATTTTGCATTTTTTTTCAAGCAGCTCAGGTTCATTTATTCAGCAAAATTGACGCTAGGAGAGAGACATTATATGCTCTTACAAGTAAAAGGTTTGTTTGGGGAGACAAGTTGAATGGATCCTCGCCATGTTCAGACATTATGAGAATTCTGTGTCGTGTCGGTCAGAGATAGCTGTGGAGTATAAACCAATGAAGCAAACTTAAACTAGATTTAGATATGGTGCTTCCTGTGATTCCAGGGCCTTCATGGGGAAAGATCGAGAAGAATGTCACTTGAGGAAAAGATTTATCCAGTTTGAAGAGTCTTTTTTCATGTGCAGTGATAGGAATCTTGGCTTGAAGCATGGGACTTGCGCTTTAAATGGAGGACGGTTTCTTAGGAGATTGCTGTCTTTCTTTTGGTTCTAAAAGTTTATGCCAGTCGCTGGCTCGTCATGAATGTGGACATTTTTTGTTCATCTTTTGCAGGTCCATTTGGAAGTGAATGAAGACTGTTATGAGCTTGTCCCCATATGCTTTGACTATTTCAGGAAGTTTTCTGCCTTCACTTGTGGTCAGCCAGCCACCCAATGTTTGTGACAAATTTCTTTTTCGCTTGATGATGTTGGATTAATACACTCTTGCTACTTTGCTATTTTATGATCAGTTCACAATCACATCCTTAGTGACGAGTTAACTGGTCTTTTTTATGTGTTGCTCTTTTACATAATTTCTTTCTCCATTAGTTAAAAGAAGTGAAAATGGCAATCAAGTTTAGGTGTTTCTTTGTTATGCTTATTTGTTCTTTCGTTTCTATTGTATTTTATGGTGTGGTGGGCATGTTATATATCCCATGCACATGCAGGTCATATGTGGGGATATCTACAGAGCTCTCTTGAGATCAGTATGGACAGGGTTAAATTGCACTGTGATAATAGAGGTAAGCAGCTGTAGATCTTGTCATTCTAGGATGATGAGCATATGATATTAGGGGTTTCAATGAGCGTTAAATATCTTTTGGGTGAAATGAGTTGATTGGGAAAAGTTTCTGTTCTGTTTGGGCATGCTTAACTTCTAGAATCTGCCATAAGCATGGTCCTTACATGGTTACCATCTTCCTTTTTTGCTTTTCTTTTTCTCCTTTTCTCTTTTTCCTCCTTCCGTGGAACTTATCTTTAGGTAAGCTACTTTTGGATTCAAGTGAAACCAGTTGCTGGGATGGGTATTGTCACGATTGCTCCATGTTGAGCATAAGCAGATTGGCCAGCTTGGTGTATTTTAGCTAAAGGTCAGAAGCAAATGTTGATGTAAACAGGTAATGTCCGGTTAAACTTTCCATCAGGTGTCAGCCCTTCCACCTGATGTGCCTCGTATCATGGACATGGAGATTCACCATGTAAAAGAAAGGCGTTCCTAGGCAAAAGAGCCTTAAAACCAATTTAAGGTTATATTGCATTTTTGGCCTTTTCATTCACTTTGCAGTATAGGGCCAAACGTATATCGAAATACTTGCTGGTGGTTCCAAATTTTACCACGTCAATGCCTTGCGGCATTTGCCTTTCTGTCCCCGTGGTGTGCACGTGCAAGTGAGGGTATGTTTTGTTGGTTCTTTTTTTTTTGGTCCTTTTTTTATTTGGTTTTCTTTTCTCCTTTTTCCCCCTTTGGGGTCAGAGATGATGTGGTTTGAGGGTCCGCTTATCCTTCAATTCGTAATTGACTTGTGCATCGCATTCTTATGAAACCATTACGACTGACCTGAATGAGCACATGCTCCTTGAAAACGACTGTTTCAACTACATTTCCCAACTCATTTTTTCTTAACATCACTACCCCACCTTTATTAAAAAGATTTTCTATATTATCATAGATAGGTTACCAGTTTTTTTTTCTGTTAAGTTATGATGTAACTAGTGTTAGAAGAGGTTCGATTAGTTGTCCCCATGTGGCGCCTCTTTTTTAACCTGGAAATTGGTTATCTATTAGAGCGCTACTTCATGTAAGGAAACTCAGAACAACCAAGAGCCACGCCTTAGCAGTGACTGGTCATTTCATGTTCGTAATGCTTATTTCCTCTCTGGAGTTTGCGTCCATGCAATTTGGTTTGGAGCAAAGCGGTTTCTCATTTTCTTATGTGTCAAAACAAACTTTCCTTAGCAATCGATTTTCACCGGTTTTTCTTGGTATTTGGGACTGAATAGTTTCTGTGCTCAGCACTTCTCATTTGTTTTTCCTCTCGTTATGTTTCACGCATGACGAAGCAGGTCCCGTGCTCACTAGCCGTAAAAGGAGTTGGGGAGAGAAGATTGATTTAGCCCCCCTCTCCTCTAGTAAAAGACGTACAAAAAATTTGGAGGTTGTATTTGGTTTCTTGTGGGGTGGTGAAAGCTAATCAAATTATATGAGGAAATCAACTAGATTATGCTTGAGAGTCACAAAGTCGAGTATTACCAGCTTTGATCTCGACATGATCTGATGATCATCCTAGTGGAACTTGATAAGAATAATCTCAAGTTCCAATGGCCTCCTGGATCTCCAGCTCTAGTAGTTTTGCTGAGTAGCTCGGATTTCTGGCATGACTTGCATTCAGGTATTCGTCTGTTTGTGTTTACTCTCCATAGGAGAGGTGCTTAGATCACGGGTTCCTCAACTTTAGCGATTGGCGTACCCGTTGAGGATAAGATCTCATTTTGTTGGGCTATTTTCCAGTTTGTAAATACGATCTATCTGTCTTCTGACTTTTATACCCATGACTTAGGTTTCAAGACTATCTAAAGCCGACCGGGCTGATTTTTCTTGTGATGTTTTATAACGAAATTCAAATGAGTTAGTTTTCGGTGGTGTTTTAGGACTCTGGGTTTCTTGACGTTTGTAGAATTCGTTTGCTGGTGTTTTAGGACTCTGGGTTTCTTGACGTTTCCCCTCTTATCTTTGTTCTTTAGCTGAACTAGCCATCTCCTTGAATTTTCCGACCTCCATTCTATGTTGGTGTCGCTATGACTATAATTCATCAAGGCCTTGGTCGCATTTCATCTAATATGGAAGAAATCGGAGCCCTTGATGTGTGCCTATCTGATGGTCGGTTACATAGCTGGCGCGATGGAACCAGATCAGTCCACTAAATCGATGCCCTTGATTTGTGCCTGTCTAATGGTAGGTTACATAGCTGGCGCAATGGAACCCACTTAGTCCACTACTCGTGGGATTTGTAGTTCATCCTATTAGTGCTTAAATTTCGAAGTCGTTCATGGGTGGCATCATCGCTAGACACAGCACGCACGGTAACCATGTAACGCAACGAATGATTTATCACACTTTGAAGCCGTTATTGCAGCACGGGATTTCCTCTGCTTTAAACGCTAGAAATGTGGACAGTGTGTCATAGCTCCTTAAGATGATCCTTCTATGATGATTGTTGCGACCAAATCGGGTGGAGTTTGAAGCGTACCATATGTAAATCGTCCCGTTCAATTCCTATTCTCAATTCATTATAAGATTGCAATCTTGTTCATGGTTATCGTTAAGAGGGAGGATACGTCTTATGAGCAAAGAAATTGGAGAGTTCCAGCTTCTAGTTTTGGCCATGACCCAGGGACGATGTAAGGGTATACAGTTGACCCCGTTCAGACTTTTGCATCTCCTTCTTTATAAGAAGAGAAGTTAGTTAACCAAGTATTTATGATTGTAAATTTGATATCCATAGAATTTGTCAAGCCCGAGCTACAACACCGTCCGACATGCGAATGGCAAGGTCTTAACAGGGCGTCGGAACCCTAATCGTGCTACCAGGTAAAATCGAATAGACAAGCACGCATAGGAACTGGAATCAGACGGGCTAAAGTTTACGGAACTTTGTTGAATAACAAAACGGATTAAAGTTAGAAGAACAAATCCAAGGCTACTTGAAATGCAGCTTACGCCAACTTTTCGTGTGCCCTAAAGCGCTTGCTCTTGGCAAAAAGCCGCATGAATTTTTCTGAAAGTGAAAGTTACTTTATGGGCGGTTTCAGGTCACTTGAGGAAGCGTTCAAGTTGGCTTTTTGAAGAAGAAAGCACGATATTGCGTCTTAATTTAGGTGTTCTTTATTGTAGAGCTGGAACGCTTTACACGCGGTCGTTTTCCATGATTTTTTTTCTAGAAGTGAAAATTACTTTATGCTCGGTACTCTTTATTGCAGAGTTGGCACGCATTATTTGCGGTCGTTTTCCATGATGATTTTTTTTTTTTTCATAATTAAATTCAATGGAGATGGACTCAAGACCATAGCTGCTCGGGCCAATTATTTTGAGAAAAATGAATTTAACATTAAAGAGTTTTTACACATCAAATATCGAAGTAGTGATATGTATACGCTTAGTGATAGTTTTGTGATTCAATTTATTTATACGGTACACATGTAATTGAATTTGCTCACACATCATTTATCTAACATAAAACGTAATATAAATTAAAAAATTTATGCATGTGATGGACATAATGATTTTTTTTTCTTCTCCCAAAAAACTTTTTTTTGTTTTTTGTTTTTTATTTTTATTTTTTATAGATATAGACAAGAAAATTGTGATTTGCCCATTGACGTCTTGCTTTCATGCTGCCCTCCAGATGTTGACGCGTCACTATTAGGCCAATCGACATTGAGGCGCGACGTAGCAACTAGAGCAACGCTAACCTTCAAAATCACGCATGCCTCCGATGTCGCCGGAGCCTAGGCACGATCGTCGACATGCCACCGCTCAAAGCTGGACTCACAACTATAGAGCTAGGATAGTTGAGCCTAGATTGATCGCTGCTAGCCTCGAGCGACAGGTCGCCGCTAGCGTAGAGTGACGGGTTGCCTGTGGCTAGCAAGCACGGAGGCGGTATTTGCGAGCAAAAGGTGGACTTAGGTGGTAGGGGATAATTGGGCTCCGCATGATAACTTTTATGTACCTTTGAATTTTTATTCTTTTGTTCTCCGAAACAAAAAAAAGAACAGATTTCCGTTTGGTAATGTTAAATTATTTTCCTATTCCCTAAAATAGAAAGTTAACCCGATAATAGATTTGGAGTAGAAACGAAATAAATAAAAAAATGTTGTTTTCTTGTTCCCAATAACAATTTTAGAATTAAGTCAATTTTTTTTTCTTTTTTTTCTCTCTCTTGCCGTGGCTACTTCCAACCGCTTGGAGCCACCACCGAGTGCCACCCACCGCCGTTGCCCACCGTCGCCGCCGGTTCACGACCATTGCGGGTGATCGGCTATGATGGTCGTCGGTCGGCGATCGTGCGGCGGTGGCGGTGGCAACGATAGCCTGCAGTTGGCGATTGGTGATCCGTGAGCAAGAATAAAAAACGAATAAATACAAAAAAAAAAAATTATTGTGTTACCAAACGTATTTCTATTCTTTTTCTATTTCAATAGCAAAAATTTTGTGTAGTTACCAAAAACGTTTTTTTTACTCAGAAATTATTCTCCGAAATAGAAAAAAAAGAATTATTTCCGAAAAAAAATAAAATAAAAAAATACTTCCCCACTCAAGAAGCATGCGCGCCCCTTGGTTTCAGGAAAAGCCAACTCCTCATTCTAAATCCACCTAGAGCAGGATCTTGTTTGGTTTCTTGATGGGTCCCGAAACCCGCACTTATCTCCTTTTTGTGTTTCCTGTTTCCCATTATGAGAGAACATTTGGTATGTTGTCAAACACAACAAATTATTAATCTATTCATCACGTGTTGCGCGTCTCATGAGCCCATTGTAAGGACTTCCTCCCTTTGTCTCTCTCTTCTTGCAGGTTCACACCTCACTTTCTCCTCTTCTTCTTCACCATTTCTCCTTTTGTTTTTATCTTCTTTTTTTAATCCTTTTTTTTTGTGTGGAGGTAGGCGACGACTTGGAGCACAGAGGATCTCGAGGGTGTAGGGGCTCGAAATTGCGAGTGATAACAATGGGCACAGGGGACTACGGCTTGTTCCTGGAGCTAAGGGGCCGTGGACGATTTCAATGGTGGAGCAGTGGCCTGTGGGGGAGGCGCAGAGATCGAGCTCGGGTGAGGGAGATGGCTGGTGAACGACGTTGTGCAGGTGAGAGAGAGAGGGCCAGAGGGAAGAGAGCAGGGTTACGGAGGAGAGAGGTCATCCCATCCATGGCCCGCAAAAAGACAGAACAAAGCAGTGGAGAGGAGAGAGAATGTAAGAAGGAGAGAAAAATCGGACAAGTGTGGGCTATTTGTAGACACATGTCATGTAATAAATAGGCTTCTAATATGCTGTGGTGACGCAATTTATGCAGCTAATATTTTCTCCTAAGAGGATATACCATTCTCAGCTAACCATAGTTAGTTCAGCATCTATTTATGACAAAATGAACTCTTGTTCCTATATACAAAATGACTATTTTTGAGAATTTAAAGTCCAAACTCAAACGAGTGCCCGAGAATTACCGCCGCATGCGTGCGTTAGTGGAGTCAAAACTGGGTGTTTTTTGTCGGCCAAAATGTCAAATAAAGTGTGCTCCTTTTCTCGGTATGATGCTTTAGACAAATCATTTGATCATTAAACGATGTGAACCGGCAGTCTGATTTATGGTTTAAACTAAATAAATTATTAGTATGGGAGTATAAGAATTACAACAACGGCAACAAAAATCGATCCAATTTGAGTGGTTAGGATGGGTGTGTCCACATTAGGAATCGGGAATCGAACTGATATTCATTAGTTCCAAAATTTTGGAATGGGAAACCACTTTCGATCCGGTCCTTTTGCTCACCCTTGCTAAGTGGAGAGGAAGGGGCGAAAAAAGTGTTGTGCTTTGAGTTTTTGGTGTTTTGAGATAAAATTGATAAAATGAAATAAGGGCAATTCGGCCTATTACAAAATTAATCAAAAAAATATCTAGCCCTTCCCTAATCTTTGAGATCTAAATCCCTAAAATTCCATCTGGTTCTTTTGGAGAGTGGAGGGGAAGGGGCAAAAAAAAACGTTGAGTTTGAAATTTTGGTATTTCAGGATAAAATCAATAAAAAGAAATAAGGGCAATTTGATCTATTATAAAGTTAATCAAAATATCGCCTTTCATTATTCGTTGAGATCCAAATCCCTTAAGTTCAATCCATTTCTTTTGCTTACCCCTACTTGGTGGAGAGGAAGGGATGAAAAAAATATTGGGTTTTGAGTTTTTGGTGTTTCGAGAATCATCCATAAAAAGAATTAAGGGCGGTTCGATCCATTATAAAATTAATCAAACAAAAATAAAACCTAGCCCTTTATTAATCTTTGAGATCCAAATCCCAAAAGTTGGGTGGGGTTGTTTTGCACATCCCCATTAGGTGGAGAGGAAGGGGCGAAAAAAAAGGTTTGAGTTTTGGTGTTTCAAATTAGATCAATAAACAAAAATAAGAGCGCTTCAATTTTTTATAAAATTAATAATAAAAAAAAAGTACCTAGCCCTTCATTGATCTTAGGGATCCGAATCCCTAAGACAATTATGGAAAGTGCCTACACATTTTTCTGGTTAGAAAACGATCCAAAGGCGCAGGTCATCGGCAAAGTCACAAGACGAGAGCCATCAAGATAGTCAAGTCAGGTTGGCATCCTCAGCATGACAACAGCAAGAACAAGCCAAAACTGTCTCCACTCTCCAGCCAAGCCCTAAGGGCTAAACGCATAACTATTTTAACATTAGGTTAAACCTGTCCTTTCTGTCAATCAGATTGATTATAAGGATATTAAAACAATCTTGGCCCCATGATTCCAACCCCATTGCATTGTTTAAGAAGATATTATCTCAGTAGCAGCCAGGGGTCCTATGCCACGCGTAAAATCTTAGTGAAACCAGTTGCGTCTGCAATGACGCACATGTAATATTCTTCTCATCAGTCTATGGATTTATTATCAAATAAAGAGTACCATCTTTTTGGCAGCAAGAGTACCATGCGGGTCTTCCGCCACATGTAGAATCTGAGCGAAATCAGTTGTGTGAAGAGTGACTAGTGGTGACAAAATGGGTCTTAGACCCATTTGACCCATTTAAATTATAAATAAGTCATACGTGAGTCACTTATTTTTTGAAGAGACTAGTTAAATAGATTTAATAATTAAATATTTAAAATAAATGGATCTTAAGTGGGTCTTAAATTGGTTGGACTTAAAACCCATTTTCATCTAAGCCCTTACAATCTCTCTCTTTCCTCTTTAACTTTACAAAAAAAAAAAAAAAAAATATATATATATATATATATATATATATATATATAAAAATCGAAATTATAATTATCTTTTATATTTCAATTTTCTTTTCTTTCTTTTTCCTTTTTTTTTTTCTTTCCATTTTTTTTTCCTTCTTCCTCCTTCCTTAGCTGGTAGTCGGCATGGCAACGGTCGGCAACTAGCCGGGCGAGGCTCAAGCCTCGCCGATTTGGCAAGCCTCGAGCTCGTCGTGTCGAGTGAGACTCTAGCTCGCCGGCGTCGGGTGAGCTCCGGCCTCACCAACCTGGCAGGGGGAACTTGAGCTCACCCGATCCGGCAAGGCTCGAGCCTTTTACGATTTGGCGAGGCTCGAGCTCGCTTGTGGCCGGTTGCCAGCCAAGTGAAGAAGAAGAAAACAAAAAAGAATAAGGAAAAAGAAAATAAAAAATTATATTTTTAAAAAATAATAAATAAATATAAATATAATTCAATTTTTTAAAAAATAATTAAAATTCGATTTTTTAAAAAAATAAAATTTTAAAAAATATTAAATTTGTCCATTAAATTTGTGTTGCATAAAAGTATTTTAGTAATATAATTTTAAAAAAATCATAAAAAAAAAGCTTTTTAGGTTTAGTTAAATGGTAGGGTATGGATTAGGTCGGTAATGTGTGAAAAATTTTGCACTACAATAAATTGGTAATGAATAGGTTAAATGGGTTCGATTTGGGTTGGACAATTTATGACATGATCCAAACCCGACTCAACCCACTCGTTTAACGGGTTTAACAGCGACACACATGTGATATTCTACTCGTCAATCTATTGATTTATTATTAAGTATAGAGTACTATTTTTTTGTATGCCCTAGCACACGTAATTGATGGAATTTGAACAAGTAATTATGGTTTATGAGTTGGAATCTACTTATGATTTTAGGGTGGACAAGTCTCAAGGTGGGTAGGATGTAGGTCCTGTAATGACCCGGGCTTCACTATGTAGTATTGTTCGCTTTGGGCACTAAGTCCTCACGGTTTTAAAACGCGTCACACAGGTTAAAGGGACCCACAAACCTTATAAACTAGCCCAAGACTTCCCCTAAGCGATGTGGAACTAGAGATGACCCTTTCTCCTTCCTTGGGTTGTCACAGATCCTACCCTAATATTGCCCTATGGGTACCTAGTACCAAATTCCTTTAACCTAAAACCTATCTTGGAGGCTCTTTAAACCACCTTGAAATCCAAGATCCATCGGCTCTACTAGTTTCAGGGTACCTCATACTGCCCATATTGAATAAAAACTTGCGGATGTTCTAGCTATTAAAAAATTGAAATTCAACACAAAATATATTGGACTGCTTGATGGAATACGCTTTCATGTTCAATATTAATATAATCCTACAGAGATAATAACTTTGAAGGTAGAAGATAAGGAGATAAATTAGCCAAGTAAAAATGGGCTGGAGATTTGTTTTTCCCTAATGGGAAAGAGATTGCTGATAAGTTCGGACTTTCATACATTTAAAGATGAAAATTTTGAAAAAACGAGAAAGTATAAATTAGTTTAGTAGGTATTTTAGCTTAACCAATATTGTACAGGGCAATGTGTACCTTTCTACAGGATACTTTGCAACAAGGTATGAGGTGCAGGCCTCATCATAAAATGATTATAGGGTAGCATAATCTCAAACTGTTACACCTATCATATACCTACTAATTAAGAAATTTTGAAACCTGAAACCTTCTTATAAGTTAACCCACCTTGGAACCCACGAGACCATGAAGGTTCCGCAAAGTCCGTGAGTTCCATAGATTCTTGTTGCCCCTACCTATTGCTCTAAACGGATTAGCCAACTCTATGATTCAGCTCCGTATATTCGTTGTGTCTCAATACATACCTTTGTGATTTGACGGTTAAAAATTGCACATAAACTAATGCAATCAGAAGAGCCAATAAAATTCAAATCAAATGGGTTCGTCTAGTGATTGACAAGTCGATTGAAACTCCAAAATTGGATGTTCGAATCTTGGAGCATCCATGATGGGCCAAATAAAGTTGGATGGACCTACTAGCGTTGACAACTTCTCTGGGTTAACCACACCCACAATCGGAATGTTGAGTTTGAGCTATTACTACTGCTGATTTTGAGCAAGTCAATCACCGTTACACCACTAGGTACAAGTTGGAATAAAGCCAGAGTGAACCCTGTACCAAGTACACAAACCGAATCTATGTCATGGACAAACAAGGATTTCCTGTGATCGAGGAGATCACTTGGAGATTCAAACTTGTGACCAAGAGGGACTCGGACCATTTGGAAGTACGGCTTAACAATTTTGGCCAATCACTTTCGTGGTATTATCGGCTTAACAATCTTGGCCAATCACCTTCGTGGTACAGAATGTGGGGATTTGAGTGACATTTAATGTTGGAAGGGTGAAGATGGTTTGACATTTAAGAAGGTGAAGATGTTACTTGCAAGGATTCATTTTTTTTCTCTTATTAGAAAAACTTGATGTTAACTTATAGTAAATGTGTAGGAAAGAGACGTCTTGCCAAGCGGTCTCCTCACATATAAGTCCAATCAAATCTCAAAGTTCTAATTAACAAAACACATGGGAAAGAGACGACTTGATGGAGCCATCATATAATAAAGGATTAATATTCTAAAAAATTTCAAAGTGGTACATGTATGATAAATATACCTCAAACTAATTTTTTAACTATGACAAACCTCAAATCGGTACACTTGTAACAAATTTACCATGACTGACCATAATAAATCTCAAATTAATATGTTTGTGACAAATTTACCATAAATTAATTTATTTGACCATTAAAAATCCTAAACTATTACATTTGGACAAATATACCATACGTTAAATTGGATTAATATCACAAAAAAATTACAAAAATTATATAACTATGATAAATGGAGAGTAAAATTCTAAACCGATACACCAGTCAACTGTCACGTGTCATTTAACTTAGTAATTTGATAATAAAATTTAACGGAAACAAATAGAGAGTAAAATTGTTACAAGTGTGCAAGTTTAGAGTAAATTTGTCAAATATGTACTAATTTGCGATTTTTAGTGGTCAAAAAAATTAGTTTTAGGTAAATATGTCATAGATATATTAGTTTGAGATTTTTGATATTAACCATATAATAAAACATTGCAAAGCCTTGTATAACCCAACACCTTCACCTAAAGAGATTTAATAAAAGCGCAAATTTGGGCTCATGAATATATTTAATTTGACCAACATTTGCTTAAAAACAAAAGTTGTTAAATTATGAGACAACTATGTATTATCAGTTGCTTCTCTTTCTCTAGACATTCAAGCGGGACTCTTTCTTTCGAATCACTGCTACGTGCCTTTAATGCTCTCCCCCTCATGTGTGAGTCTCCACCACATTGCTCTAGCTCCTCCTCAATCCAAGTCCGATATTCTTTTGAACAAACAAACTGAATCTGAATCTTCACTCATCGCCAATTTAACGGATACAATCACTCCTTCCACAAGCAATCTCCTCTTGGAACCATAATGGCAAACGGCAATTGACATTCACATAATAGTTAAGCCATTGAGTTATACACAAATTAAGGCATCATCGATAGTTATGTCTCACGTGAAATTTTAGATGTGAGACTTTTATTATCACCCATCACATCCACTTCATCAATTCTCCCTTATCACGTGACTCTTGAATGTTCTCCCCTTGAATCCAATTTTCCCTCTGCATCAACACCTATCTCAACTAAAATCTCTACATTGTTGTGTTGAAGGCACCGCACAATCACAATACCCACTTTTGCCCTCAGTCTCTTTTGCTAGAACCAAACATGAAGGCTTCCCTTGGGACCACATAGCTAGACCCCAACATCCACATCAAGATTTGCGTTGATCATGAGTTTCCTTCCTCAAAATATTCACCGAATATTGGTACATATTAGGAGGGGTCCATCAATCAAACAACAACTCCTATCATCACTTATTTAGACAAGCATACCTTAATCTATGAAGATCACCAAGAGAGAGCCCTAATTTAAGTCCATCAATATATCCAATTGAACCTACTTTCATTTAAAAGATTAGTCATTGAGTTTTGTGTCAATTAGCTATTATTGATTGCTTCTTTCAGTTCTAGACATCCAATGCAAGCGCTATTCATACGTGCATCCGACCTTGAAGATGGAATATAAAGATGCATTAAGGTCTCATAGGGGAGAACAAGAGGGAGGATTATCGATTGTACTCCTGTCTAAGAAAAAAATAATAATAAAGCAAAAGAGAGGAGCACAGAAAGTACGCATATGAGGAACACATATTTTAAGGTAATGGATGTGCCATTCCTCTACGTTTTTAACTTTTAGGACAAGTTGTCAACATTATTTATATCCTTCACTGGATTATGTTTTGTCCACCTTGAACGGGCACAATGAAAAAAGTTAGACGTGCAATTATTTCAACCAATAATTTTCTTGGACAAAACTTCATTTGCAAAACAAATTAGAAAAATTCGCAAAAGAACAAAAATTAAAGAAAACTTTCTGTATGTCTGTTTTCCTTAGTCCAAAAATATTTTTTATTTGGTTATTAATGTTCGAGACAGTTTTCATACATATTGACTAGTCTACATCTGCCAGCGATTTGCACAACTATTAATCACAATATGTTCATGATCACATCATTATAAAATTGCAAGTCTAAAGTTATCAATCTAGATCACTCCTTGCATTTGAAAATCTAAGTTGGAGTTAGCGGTGATTAGTTCTAGGGTGGGTTAGTTCTCACTCTAGAATAGGGGACCGACCCAAATCTTATCCATACTCGATTGGACCACATCAGATCAGCTGATCCCAAAAAAGGTGCTTAGATTGTCTCAAGAACCGCCTCTGTTTTTTTCCCTAAAAAATGCCTAAATATATTAAAAACTATTCAAATATATGATGAAATTACTAATAAAAAGGACTTTACTAGTAAAAGAAGAGACCACACCCGCAAATAAATTTATACTTTTTGCCCTTGCTAAATAATAAATAAAAATAGAATTATGCTTTAGACTAGTTCTTGTCAATTCGTTCCAATTGATCTTGTTCCTCTCCAAGAACCAAAAACTGAACCAATTATTCTTGATTACAAAAATTTGAAATCAGGAATTGGACCGATTCTTGCGTGAACCACGTAGAACTGACCAATTCGATTCCTATCTTCGATTCCTCTCTAGTCCAATTTGTTGATTGGATCGGGATCGATGGTCATCTTTTGTTGGAGGGATGTAAGTTGGAAATTGACTTAGATTGATTAGACCATATGCATTAAGGTATATATAGAATATTATTTAAATAACAAATTTTATTATTCGAATTCATTCATTTCTCTTTACTTCCCCCTTTTCGAATCAATGCTAATGTACGAATGAATCACTTTCCCATTCTCATGTGAGATGCGTATACACTACGTTTCTAATTTCATGTACTCTATGTTTTGGACCATTGCATCCTCTATGTTTGGACCATTGTGTAGGGAGGTAAAGTTTGCCCAACCTCAAATTTAGCACGACATCTCATAAAGTTGTACGGATATAGAATGGGCTATAGATCATAAAATTGCAAGTCTAAAGTTATCAATCTAGATCACTCCTTGCATTTGAAAATCTAAGTTGGAGCTAGGGGCGATTAGTTCTAGGGTGGATTAGGTCTCACTCTAGAATAGGGAACCGACCCTTATCTTATCCACACTTGATTGAACCACATCAGATAAGCTAATCCCAAAAAAAGGTGCTTAGATTATCTCAAGAACCGCCTGTGTTTCTTCCCTCAAAAATGCCTAAATATATTGAAAGCTATTCAAATATATAATGAAATTACTAATAAAAAGGAATTTACTAGTAAAAGAAGAGACCACTCCCACAAATAAATTTATCCTTTTTGCCCTTGCTAAATAATAAATAAAAATAGAATTATGCTTTAGACTAGTTCTTGTCAATTCGTTCCAATTGATCTTGTTCCTCTCCAAGAACCAAAAACCGAACCGATTATTCTTGATTCCAAAATTTTGGAATTAGGAATTGGATCGATTCTTGCGTGAACCACGTAAGATTGACTAGTTCGATTCCTGTCTTCAATTCCTGTCTAGTCCAGTTTCTTGATTGGATTGGGATCGATGGTCATCTTTTGTTGGAGGGATGTATGTTGGAGATTGACTTAGATTGATTAGATCAGATGCATTAAGGTATTTATAGAATATTATACGTTTTGTTTAAATGATGGATTTTATTATTCCTATTCATCTATTTCTCTTTACTTCCCCCTTTTCGAATTAATGCTAATGTACGAATGAATCATTTTCCTATTCTCCTGTGAGATGCGTATACACTACATTTCTAATTTCATGTCCTCTATGTTTGGACCATTGTGTAGGGAGCTAAAGTTTGTCCAACCTCAAATTGAGCACGGCATCTCATAAAGCTGTACGGATATAGAATGGGCTATTGATCTTATCATGCCAGCGAATGAGGCTACTGTAGTGGTGTTATAGCCAAGGCTGCAAATGTCAAGCATGGAATGTGTTTTGAATTCTTTAGCCCCATACCATTCTGTACTTGGACGTTGGCTACCCGCAAGGCCAGAGTTCAACTTCCCACTTAGTCATTTGAGCGACTTAACTGTAACCCATGGAAGATGGGTCCTTGCGGGTCGCCCCGAATTTACACCGCTAGCTGCCAGCTGTACGACGTTTCTAGGGTTACAAAAAAAAAAAGAAAAAGAAAAGAAAGATAATAATTGATAATACGTTACTCTATTTTTGTATTTTAACTTTTTTCGGTGGGGAGGAGCCAACTAAGCACGTGCCATAGGGCAAGAAAAATCAAACAATATCGAAATTGGAAAATCGCCATAATCAATGGAAAAAGAAGAAGGAGAAATACATGAGAAAAATGAAGAAAAGAAACGAAAAGAAAAGAAGGGAGAAAAAAGGAACATTAAAGAAACCGCTTTTATGGTAACTGTCCAGGCCTCAATCCTCCTCCTTTCCCCACCATCCCCCCCTTAACCTTTCCGTATCCAATCACCCACACGCAGACGCCATTCCTATAAAATCCCAAAGACCAGATCCAGCTGCCAAAGCGACCCTGAAAAGCACGCCCCAAGAAAATTCGTCCTTGGAAAACAGGGGGAAAGAGGAAAGAACCCATCTTTCTTTCGTTCTTGAAAGTTGAGAAAAGCCATGCGTTGCTATGGCGTAGCCCTCCCCGGAGGCGACCCGTCTCGCCTCTGCCTCCCTCCTCCTCCTCCGCCCTTTCCGTCGGCCCGCACCCACGGCCACCGGGCGTTCTTGCCGACCCGGGTGCGGTTCGGGGCCGTCCGGTGCGCGGCCGGCCGGATCGACGACGGGGCCGTGACGGACGCCGCCCGGTGCTCGGCGGCGGAGGCGAGCTTCTACGACCTCCTGGGGATACCCGAGTCGGGGACGCTGCCCGAGATCAAGCAGGCGTACAAGCAGCTCGCGCGCAAGTACCACCCGGACGTCTCCCCGCCGGGCCGCGTCGAGGAGTACACCCAGCGGTTCATCCGGGTGCAGGAGGCCTACGAGACGCTGTCGGACCCGCGCAGGAGGGCCGTGTACGACAGGGACCTGGCCAGGGGGATTCACTTGGCGTTCTCTGCTCGCAGGCCCTATCGGGGTGATGAGGTAATGTGGAAATGGGACGCGGTGATTTCGGTTTTAGCTTGTGTTTCTTGTTTTTAGAGGTTTGGCATGTTGTTGTGGGGAGTGGATTGGTGTCCTTTTGATTGGGTTTGGCGAATTGGGTGCTGATGATTTTGCTTGATTCGATTTGGGGCTTGTTCGATTTTGTTCAAGCAAATCGATTTTTTCACTGATTTGTACTCTTCGCGATTCTTGATTTCAGCTGGGGAAGTGTAGTGGGTCGTGATTGAACTGCTGAGAATTTTTTCCTTGTCCCTGTTCTTGGTTGAATTCGTTGGCTCTTTCGTAGTAATTATTGGTTAAGCGTTGCTTGCTTGTTGCATTATTGGTGCATGAAACTTTTGAATGAATCTGATTCCGTGGATTGGATTAGATTTGGACTTGAGTCTAGAGAGCAGTTCTTGCAATAATTGATAATGGGAATTAGAAAGATTTGCGGATCAAGTTTATGTGAGCTCAGTTCCTGTATTACTTATAATCCTGTCATCATCTAGAACAATTTGTTTCTCTCTGACTGAGTGTCATGTTTTGTCTTTTGATAGAAAACATAATGATCAATATACATAGTTTGTTCTCTAAAACTCTGATATAATACATCTGCTCTGATGTTCTATGATTTCACTGATTGAAATTGGGCATATGGATACGACTGATGTCTCGTAACTCAAAAATGGCTCTGTTTAACTTGGTTTTTAAAATGAACTGCTTGTTCTTCATTAATTTAACAAAAAACTTGAAGTAATTATTTTCGTTGGTGCAAGAGTTTCATCAAAGGCCTTGTCTGTTCTATTTGCCTAGTACAGCACTTGTGTGTTCATTGTGCTCTCCTGGCTTTGATCTACATTTAGGACTTAGAGGTCAGAAGTAAACGAAAGAGCCAGTGGCAGGCTTAGCTAGTAGAGTTGACCCAGTGTCTGTTTTTTCTTTGGCTGGAGTTAGACCATTGATAGGACACGTCTCTTCTGATATTCTGGGATTCTGCTGCTTGGTTTGGATGGAGGTGACTGATGTTGCCCAACCATAACATTTGCTCCCTTTTGTATTCAGATTTCAAAATGAACCGATTATTCTTGAATTCAATAGAAAATTTGGGAGAGTTGTTGGAATTGGTGCATTTTATATCACTTGTCTGTTTTTCTTTTTTGGCCAAGTACATCTTATGTGTTCCTTATGCTCTCCTGGGTTTGATGTGATTCAGGACTTAGAGGATAAAAGTGAATGGAAGAGCCGTTGGCAGGTGCAGCTATCGGGTTTGAAGAGGAGAAGTGCTCACAAAGATCCCAGAGGAAACATGTCTTGGGGTGCACGGATGCGCAAACAAATGGAGGAATCGTCAGAGAACTCATAAATTGGTTCGTGTTTAGTCATGTACATATATAGCCGCTGGTTTGGTAGAGGATATCTAAGGCACTGCTCGGTGAGCATATCCTCTTAATTGAATGAAAGAAACTAGTAGAGTGAGATGCTTATCGAGCAGTTACTTAAAGGCGAGAAATGTATAATTTATGGTGTTGATTGTTCACAATAAATCTACAGGCAAAATGCGATGTATAAAGTTTGATGAGATCGACTTCTCTGTTTTCCGAGTACCCTTTTCTTCAGTCCTTTTCGGCATTATTTTCAACCCTCTTGTCCGTTTGTTGGAAAGAAATTTAGAAGCTCTTTGAATGTTAATCTTCTCATATGGAGCACGACAAGTACAACATGAGTTTGGACCCGTATGATTGGGAAGATAAAGTTGTTCAAGGCAAAGATACTTCCACCCCTTCTTGTTGTGTCGGACATCGTACATTCTTGACCCATAAACAGCGGCTAGACTGGTTCAACGATGATGTCTCCGACTCTACAGAACCTTGAATGCTTGTCTTAGGTATAGTTTGAAAAGTCAAGACATCAGATTTTTCATCCCTGGACCTTTTACATAATATTCAATGATGTGCGGGACTTGAATCTAGACATGAGCGGCAGCAATATTGACCTGGTCCACAACTTTGTCTGCTCTCTTTGTATATATAAAAGGGGGCGGTGTTCCGGATGAGAGAAGTCTAAACCAATACGACATTGCCTTACTCGAAATTGATATCCCCACCAAGTCGAAACACTGTGGATTGCACGGACTTACTACCTTTAGCTGCATCACATTCACAAGCGAAGAGCTGACGATGTAAAATGCCATTTTTGGAGCGCAGCAGCGATGGAAAGAACGAGAAAACCATCTTGGAAATTTTTGAAGTTGTGGACTCCGTCCAGTGATGGATCAGTGTCTTCTTGCTTTGTTGGAATTTTCCATTAGGGGGCGATGGTGGTCCCGTTTTAGGGCGGATTATCGTGGATGGCAAAGGCGCAACAGCGACTGCCTATCCGCAACAACTTGTGGCCGAATTGCATTAGAATTTACAGGCTGAAAAATTGCAGGCTCACTTCAAAATCACGACCCGCAACAACTTGTGGCCGAATTGCATTAGAATTTACAGGCTGAAAATTGCAGGCTCACTTCAAAATCACGACAATGGAGTTCGTACGTGTCGCGTAACGCAGTGCTCTTCGTTTCTGCTTAATGATGTTGTTCGTAGCATCTTTCAATCGACAAGCACATCATCCTTTCATCTTTGTCCTGCCGAATTCGATGTCTTGTCTCCGAGTGAACGTGTACTTTGTCTTGCACATGAATTAGATGAATCTAAGTGACCAAATTTTGAATTATGTCTACGATAAGGTGGCGGTGGGGTTAGATTAGACAAGGAAGGCATCCATATTTTCAATTCATTTGTTTCGATAAGCAGTACATGTGATTATTATTAGAAAAATATTTAGCAAGTCACTCTTTTTTTTTTATTAAAAAAAAAAGGAGCCAGTAAACAATCACACGAAAAGCCTTGGACCAATCAATTCATTTACCAAGAAGTAGATCATTCTCTCGAGATTACCTTTTGGAGTACAAGCATCTATATTCCTTTTATTATTTGGTATGCGTGCTAGAGGGGACTATTGTATATGATGGGATCGATCGAGTACCGATAAAATCCTGAATATCCGGTTAATATATAGAAATATCTCACCATGCATCTTTGACTATATAATTCTATATGTAATTAATTTTGAGGTTGCTTATCTTTTCTTCGAGTGGAAGATATTCGATGGGAGGACCAAATCTCCAATAAGTTTTCAGTGGGGTCCCCCTATCAGACGGGTGGACCATCAATGAATTTTTTTTTTTTTTGTCAGTGACCATCAATGAATTGATTGGATTCATTTCCTGCATTTCATGATTAATGGCATTGGGCCATTCGGGGGGGCGCTAACAAGAGTCATAATAATAGTCTTGGGCCCAGGAAGAGAACTTTTTTTTCGTTACCTTGGTTGGTACGGTATAAAGTGAATGATAGATGACATGATGAATAGAATTAGATGGTTCAATTTAGAAAAATGACGCAAATAATATATGAACTTTAGTTTAATCTGTAATATAGTTAATGGACTTTTAATTTATCAAATGTAGTTTTTAAATTATTGGTCAATGTTTAATGTTATCATTTATGCTGCTCAAACGACATAATAGACATTATTTGGTGATAAGAATTAATATATGGTAAGTTATATTTTAAAAAACGATGAGTCAACAAGTTAAAAAATTAAGTCATTAACATGTCTACCATTATTTGATGAAATGAATTATTGTATTCTAAATTGAAACGGATATCTTATGTGAATAATTCATGTGTAACTCTCTTTTATTTTATTTTCTTTTCATTTTTTGTCTACCATTCAAATTTAACTGATTGAAAGCACACCAGCATATTCCATCAACTTGAATTAATGGAAATATATGGAATATTTTTACATAATTCACGGACTAAACTTAATGTTCATCAATATTTCATAGACCTCATTTGACAAATTAAAAGTTCAAAGATTATTTGTGTCATTTACTCTTCTATTTCATTCAACAAAACCTGTGCAACAATATTGCAGGACAAATTGTCTAAATAATTAGAGAATGAGGGCTTGATTCGCTTTGCATCATGCTTCACCTACCTCGCAAGAGAGGGCTCAAGCCCCTTGAATGTTCTTGGAGGCTTCAAGGAAGCCCTTTTATCACTGGGACGAGGCGGGTTTGAGAAAGAATCGGAATGTCTGTTCACATTCCTTTCGTGACTTATCAATGATTGTTCCTTAATGAATTTGGGCTGTCAACGATGTGTTTTAATATGATCAAACAAATGAGAAGGGGAAGCGTACGTCGAAGAAAGGATTCATCGAGTGTTCATTGATGTCGATTGATCGAAGACCTGCAAAACTTTGGCGGTTGCGTTGGGGCCCTCAATTAGCCTGAGAATTGAATATTTTATAGAGAAAAGAGAAAATTCCAAATAAGGATTTGAAATATTTTCATTTTCTCAAATAATAGCTTAAAATAGACATTGTCTCAAATAATGACTTAAAAGTGTCATCTATCTTCAAATAAAGGCCTAAAGTTAACTTTATTTTAAATTAGAACCCGAAATGGTTATACCTATTTCAAATAAGGATCTGAACTTATTGTTTGATAAAGGGCAATTTCGTCTTTTTTTTTCTTTTTTATGTTTTTTTTTAACAAATTGAAAAAAAAAAAGAACACATGAGAGGGAGGGCATCCTTGCATCTATGGCCACCGCCCCATCTTTGGTGGGGCAGTGGCAGTGGCAATGGCTGTTGGAGTTGCTGGTGCCTAGGCAAGGGCCAACATGCCCTCGCTAGAGATGGGAGAGGGCGGCGACCCTCTATTAGATATGGGCAAGGGTTGGCCGCCCTCGCCCCGGCCTGGGCAATAGTCTCATGTAAGCCTAGCGACCCTCATCTAGCGCTCTTGCCTAGATCTAAGAGAGGGTCATTGCCCTCTCCTATCTTTGGTGAGGGCTCATTGGCCTTTGCCTCTAGTCGATAAGGTTTGCCAGCCCTTGCCTAGGTGCTAGCAACCTTGCCGGCCATTGCCACCACCCCATCGGCGATGAGGCAGTGACCATAGATAGGAGGGAGTCTCCCACCTTTGTTTTTGTGTTTTGTTTTGTTTTGTTTTTGTTTTTTTTTAAATCTAATTTAATTTAATTTAATTTAATATTGTATTTGGATGAAAAATATCCCTGATCAACTAGAATTTTTTATCGGCTGGCGAGTCGACAAAGTTTTAATCAATTCAGGTCCTTATTTAAGAAAACAAAGGCACTTCGGACCCTTATTTAAAATTTTTCCTAGAGAAATATATCAAAATAGTCTAAAACTACTGTATTCATGTCAATTCAGTTATGAAAATCTTTTAATTGGGTTAATTTAATTCCAAATCTTCTAACAATTTATCAAAGCATCTAATCAATTTTGGCCAAAAACTGATGGCGTGGACATTGACTGTCCTATTGACACTAATGTGGAAATTTTTCTAAAGTTCTTAATTTTTCAGAATTTTTTTGAATCTTTTGTTTTTTTTTCTATTATTGCTAAATGTTGATAGAAAACGGCCAGAAGCCCTAACTAGTAGCTAGCAAGGGTTAGGCCCTCACTAGCCGCTTGGTGAGGGCTACAATTTATGCCTCGTGGCTAGTGAGGACCAGGAGCCCTTTCTTAGAGCTGGGCAACAAAGGTGACCCTTGCTTACACTTGGGCAAGCGATGCAGGCCACGTTTTCCACAAGCGAGGGGTGCGAGCTCTCACCTAGTGCCTAGCAAGAGCTTCACAGCTTTTGGCTGATGGCTGGTGGCCTTCTGCTAGATCCTTAACAATAGAAAGAAAAAAAATTAAAATTAAAAAAAAAATCACATTAGCCTCATTCGCTCCACATTAGGATGTTCGGCATCCATAAAATTAATTTCTACCAAAAATTGGATGGATAGATTATATTAGTGAATTATTAAAAAATTTAAGACTAAATTGTTCCGATTAGAAAGTTTATGATTGAATTCGCACAAATATAATAAGGTAATTCTCCCAACTTTTCTAATGTAACTGGAGTTAGCGAATTTGCTCTTGATTCTCATACATGCTCCATGAAGTCCTTCACAAATAGATGGACGATGGCATCCATCGATCCCTCCCAGCCCGAAATTTATTAAAGATTAACATGGACGGTGCTTTTCACGCCTGCGGATCGAAAACCTAGCATGCTTGGTGGTCTCGAACTCTGAATAATATATTGGTGGGACAAATCTTCATCACGCCCCTAGATCTTTTGGGGTTGCGGCAGTTTGCCCTCCACTTTTTTAATCTTTGCAATGTCCGCCCACTTACATTGACCTTAGATAAAATTTTGTCAAATGCTCTCATGCGCCTAGGGTGATGCCCATGGAAACCGATATCAATTGTCGGGTTGGACAATACAATCTTCGAAGTATCTGATAGAAAACTACCATGACCTTAAGTACCTGAGTGTACAAAGGATTGTAATTGGGGAACATGTGGTCACGGTACTCACATGTGTATAACCTCATTGATGTGGAACCGGGCTCGAAGGCAAGAAATTTCCCTAACTTCACCGGATGAGGTCCATTTGTGAGGTCCATATAGAATCCATGCAACCAAGATTGTGATTGACCAAACTTATCTGCACTAAGGATAGAAATTCCCATAAATGCTTGATGTATTGAAAAATCTTAATGGAACTTATTATTAAATAATGATGTAAGAGATAGTGATCAGGTGCTAGAATGAGTGGAAACCATTTCTGCAATTTAACTTGATTGAACATCCAACTTATGGTCGCTTATCATTTAGTTTATAAGTTTAGAAAAACACTAAGTATATTGGCTTAGTTTGGCTCGTGGAAAATAAATAGTTCAAAAAATAATTTTTTTAAGAATGATTGTTTGAATCATTTACAAAAATGAATGAAAAATATCTCCATCCTCCATGAAATTATTTAGACCAAAAATGAATAGTTCAATAAAAGAAACTACTTTTTGGGAAATTATTTTTCAGGAAAATTGATACTTTTCCTTTGTTTGATGATATATGACCAAAAATGTATTTTAATCTTTGGATCTCACTTGAAAAATAATTTCAATTTTGTGATTTTATCTCAAACAAAGGAAATCAAATTTTTCTGCTCTCTTGCATAGATGGATAAAACATATTCAGAAAAAAAAGTGAAACCTTGTATCTTCTCCGATTAGGGAACGCATTAAATATTTACCTAAACCAGTTGCTCGAACAACCCAAAGTTCAGTTATTTCAATTAAATCAAGGCTCTCTAGAGGAAAGTGGGGGGTGGTCTAGATAAGAGAAGTCTAAATACGACTCGCTTGAAATCGATATCCTCACCAACTCGAAACACTGTATGGATTGGATTAATTTGCTACCTTTAGCTGCATCACATTCACATGCGTAGAGCTGACTCTGCAAAATGCCATTTTTGGAGCGAAGCAACGATGGAAAGAATGAGAAAACCATGTTGGAAATTTATGAAGTTGCGAACTCCATCCAGTGATGGGTCAATGTCACCTTGCCTTGTTGGCATTTGTCATTTGGGGGCCGATGGTGGTCCTGTTTTTAGAGTGGATAATCATGGATGGCAAGGCGCAACAGCCACTGCCTATCCGCAACAACTTGTGGCCAAATTGCATGGCTGAAAATTGCAAGCTGTTACTTCAAAATCACGACAATGGAGTTCATACGCATCGCTTAACGCGGTGCTCTTCGTTTCTGCTTAATGATGTTACTCGTAGCATCTTTCAATCAACAAGCACATCGTCCCTTCAACATTGTCCTACTGAGTTTGATTTCTTGTCTCCGGGTGATCGCACACTTTTTCGTCCTGCCCCTAAGCATATGTATCAAGTCACCAAACATTGAATTCTGTCCACAATAAGGTGATGGAGGAGTTAGAATAGACAAAGAAAGAATCTTAGTACAATGGATTTCGTTCATTTCGTAAAAAATAAATGATTTAAAATATATTTTCTTAAGATAATTTTTTTATTCATTCATTTTGATAAGTTATACATGCGATTATTTTAAAAAATATATATTTCATAAATAATTCATTTTTCACGGAACGAGGCTCACATGAAAAGTCTTGGCCCAAGCAATTCATCTTATTAATATCTTGAAAAACCCTAAACTGACACTATGACACAAATTTACCATAAACTATTTTTTGACTATCAAAGACCCAAAACTGGTATACTTTTAACAAATTTACTCAAAACTGGTATACTTGTGACAAATTTACCCTCTATTAGTTTTCATTAAATTTTATTATCAAATTATTATGTTAAATAACATGTGACAATTGATTGATATATTAATTTGGGATTTTACACTGTCACAATTTATAATTTTTGTGATATTAATCCAATTTAGCGGAGGGTATATTTGTTATAAATTTATCAGCTTAGGGTTTTTTTTTGCAGTTGAATAAATTAGTTTAGAGTAAATTTGTCATAAATGTACTAGTTTATGATTTTTTATGATTAGTCGAGGTAAATTTGTTACAGATATACCGGTTTAGAGTTTTTCATGATTAAAAAAATAATTTAGGATAAATTTGTTATAAGTAAAGTAGTTTGAAATTTTTCAGAGTATTAACTCTAAAAAAAGTATATATATATATAACCACCATCCGCGGTGCCAGGTTGGCAGGCCTCTCCTCCTCATGAAAGGGAGGGGTTCGAATCCCAGAGGCGTTGCGTTCGCGAGACTCAAATGCGGTTGGGTCTGTGGTGGTGGCTTAGTCCGTCTCGGGTTTATATTTAGGCTGTCGGCCGACGGCGGTTCCCGGGTTATAAAAAAAAAAAAATTCTAAAAAATATATAGATCATTTTCTCGAGATGACCTTTCGGAGCTCAAGCATTAATCCTCGATGCACTATTTGGTACGCATGCTTGGGGTGACTGCCGTATCTGATGGGATCGATCGAGTACTCATAAAATCTTTAATATCCAATTAATATATAGAAGTATCTTACCACGTATCTTTGACTTTATGATTTTGTATATAAATAATTTTGAGGTTGCTTATCTTTTCTTCCATAGAAGATATTCCATGGGAGGACCAAATCTCCAACGAGATTTTAGTGGGGTCCTCCAATCAAAAGGGTGGGCAATCAATGAATTGATTGGATACACAGCCTGCTCTCCATGATCAATGGCATTGGGCCACTCGGGGCGCTAACAAGAGACGGAATATTCTTAGGCCCAGGATAACTCTTTTCCGTTGCCTTGGATGGTACGATATGAAGTGAATGATAGATGACATGATGAATATGATGAATATAATTAGATTGTTCAATTTAAGAAAATGACATAAATAATTTCCAAACTTTAATTTAATCCATGATGTGATAAATAAAATTTTTAATTTATCCAACGTAATCCTTAAACTATTGATAAATATTTAATGTTGTTATTTCGGTTGCACAAACGGCAAAATAGATATTATTTGGTGACGTGAATTTATAGATGTTAAGTTGTATTTTAAAAAATGATGAGTCAACGCGTTCAAAAAATTAAAGCGTGAACATGTCTATTGTTATTTGATGACATAATTGAGATGAATATCTTATGAAAAATTCACATGTAACTGTTTTTTCGTTTGTCCACCATTCAAACTCCGTAGCTGCTAAAGACATTGAACATTTTCACATAATCCAAGGATTAGATTGAGTGTTCATCAATATTTCAGGGATTTCATTGAACAAACTAAAAGTTCAAAGATTATATGTGTTATTTACTCTACTATTTTGTTCAACCAAACTTGTGCAACAATAATGCAGAACAAATTGTCTAACTAATTTGAGAATGAGGGCTTGATTCGCTTTGTCCATCACGCTTCACCTACCTCGCAGGAGAGGGCTCAAGGTTATGTCTCGAGTTCCATGAATGTTCTTGGAGGCTTCGATGAAGTCCTTTTATCATTGGGACTTATCAATGGTTGTTCCTTAATGAATTTGGGCTGTCAACGATGTGTTTTCATATGGTCAAACAAATGAGATGGGGAAGCGTGCGTCTAAGAAAGGATTAATTGAGTGTTCATTGATGTCGATTGATGGAAGACCCGCAAAACTTTGGTTGTTGCTTCAGGGCCTCAAAACTAGCTTGAGAATTGAATTTTTTTAGAGAAATTTATCAAATAAGTTACAAATCTATGGTGTTTTTATTTTTTATTTATTTATTTTGGTGACCAAGGATTTGCCGGAGCCTATCCTTGTTGGCTTACGCCGCTTTTGGGTCTCACAGGCCTCCGTGATGGAGGCCCAACAGGGACTATACTTTAGGGAAATTGGCCCAGCAACCCACCGCCGGAGCCCTCGGCTTTAATCGCTAACAATGCAAGATTTCAAACCCTTAACCTCCTTCACTGGAGGAGGGATCTTAACCAACTGCGCTTCTCACGAGTGGGTAAATCTATTGTATTTGTGCCAATTTAATCATAAATCTTGGCTAACATTTTAACAAGTTGTCAATGTAGTTCATCTATCTAATTTTAGTAGAAAAGTGATGACATAGATGCTAGTCATCCTATGTAGTATTACTGATACTAACATAGAATTTTTTTGAAATTTTCTAAATTTTCTGAACTTTTTTTTAAATCTTTCTTTTATTATTAAGGGGTAGTCGGCAATCAACCAAGAACTTGGCCATGTGGCGAGGGGGCTGCAATTCTCACCAAATGGCCAACAAGGGCGCAAGGGCGAAGACCCTCACTTAGACTTGGGCGAGTGTTTCACGGCCCTTAACGATAAAAAGAAGAAACTAAAAATAAAAAAAATTTCACATAGGTGTGATGCATACCACATAGGACAGTTAATGTCTACGACGTTAGTTATTAGGCAAAATTGGGCGAATGGACTACACTAGTAAATTGTAAAAAGGTTGAAGACTAACTTGGCCTTGAAAGGTTTTGCAATAGGTTTAAAACTTTTTAGGTTAATCATACGAGAAACCCCGAACAAATACACTTGTAATACTTTTGCCAAAAACTAAATTTTTGATCATCAAAAACCCCAAATTGATACACCTATAATAAATTTATATTAACTTCCAAAAACCTAAGACTGTTATGACACATTCATTTTTCGTTAGTTTTTATTAAATTGGATTAATATCAATAAAAACTCCAAAATGATACATATGTGATAAACGGAAGATAAAACCTCAAAGTGATATATCCATCAATTGCCACGTATCATCTAATTTAATAATTTGATGATAAAATTTAACAAAAATTAATGTAAAGTAAATTTTATTATAGGTTCTTATAAAAAAAAAGTTTATTACAGGTACACTAATGGCAAAAAAATTAGTTAAGGGTTAATTTATTACAGGTATACCAGTTTGGAGTTATTAGTAATATCAACTTTTTTAATGTAATTTTTTTTGGTTGAATACTAATGTAATTGGCGCCTTCAAAAAAAAGAAAAAGAAAAAAGAAGAAGGATAGACGATGGCATGCATCGATCTCTCCTGCCCGAAATTCATTAAAGATCAATGTCCACGGTGCTTTCACGCCTGCGGATCGAAAACCAAGGATGCTTGATGATCTCGAACTATTTTTGAATTCTTTCTTTTATTATTAAGAGCCAACAGGGGGGTTGCCGCCAATCGACCAAGACCCGGGCCATGTGGCAAGGGTCGGGCCAACGAGGGCTGCAATTCTCGCCATATCACATAGGACAATCAATATCTACGATATTAATTATCAGGCAAAATTGGGCGAATGTACTACACTAGTAAATTGCAAAAAGGTTGAAGACTAACTTAACCCCGAAATGTTTTGCAATAGGTTTAGAACTTTTTAAGTTAATCATATGAAAAATCAAAATCGATACACTTGTAATACTTTTACCAAAAACCCCAAACTGATATACCTATAATAAGTTTATCTTTAATTAATTTTTTAACCACAAAAAACCTAAGATTGTTATGACAAATTCACTTTCGTTAGTTTTTGTTAAAATGGATTAAATCAAGAAAAATTCAAAATGATACATATGTAATAAACGGAAGGTAAAACCTCAAAGTGATATATCCGTCAATTGTCACATATAATCCAACTTAGTAATTTAATGGTAAAATTTAACGAAAATTAATGGAAAGTAAATTTGTCACATATATACCAATAAAAAAATTAGTTTTGGATTAATTTATTACAAATGTACTATTTTGGAGTTTTTAGTAATATCAACCCTTCAACGTTTTTAATGTAATTATTTTTTTTTGGTTGAATACTAATGTAATTGGTCCCCCTCCCCCGAAAAAAAAAGAAAAAGAAAAAAAGATGGACGATGGCGTGCATCGATCTCTCCAGCCCGAAATTCATTAAAGATCAACGTCGACAGTGCTTTAACGCCTGCGGATCGAAAACCAAGGATGCTTGGTAGTCTCGAACTGAGAATTATATTTTGGTGGGTGAAATTTACATGACACCCCTAGACCTTTTGGAGTTGCGGCAGTTTGCCGTCCACTTTTTAAATTTTTGCAATATCCATCCAACTTTTACATTGACTCTAATTTTGTTGGAAGTTTGGTCCATGCTCACGGATTGGTTATCTGGGGAAGGCTTCACAGGAATTAGGCGTGCTAGCCGTTTTCTTTTAAAGAGAAGTTTGTAGCCGGTCCAGTAGTGGGATTAGAATCTTTTCAAGGCTTAACCCTGCCTTTACAAAAGACAGATACGAAGGGACTCCCACTCCAAGGCGGGTCCCTCCGCTTGTTTTTTTCCTTGAGCAGTTTAAAGACCTGCTCAGATCTATCCGACTATTACATTGACTCTAATTTTGTTGGAAGTTTGGTCCCATGCTCTCATATGGGTAGGGTGATGCCCGTGGAATCCGATATGGAATGTTGGGTTGGATATTACAATTTCTGAAGTGACAGACAGCAAAGCTGCCATAACCATAAGTGCCTAAGGGTACAATGGATTGTAATTGGAGGACCATGTGATCATGGGTACTAACATGATGTATGACCTCGTTGACATGGAACCAGACTCGAAGGTAAGAAATTTCCGTAACTTCGTAATGGCGCATCCGTATGTGAAGTCCATATAAAATTTGTACGATCAAGATTGTGATTGACGCAGCTCATATGGATTAAGGAAAGAAATTCTCGTAAATGCTTGAGGTATTGAAAAATCTTAATAGCGCTTCTTATAAAATAATGATGTAAGAAATTATGATTGGATGCTAAAACAAGCGGAACCCATTTCTAAAACTTATTAGAACATCCGACTTATGATCACCCATCATTTAGTATATAGGTTGAGAGTATATTTGCTCGGTTTGTTTCGGGGAAATAAATGAGATTTAAAAAATATTTTCCTAAAACAATTGTTTATATCACTTAAAATAATTAGTTGATTAAAAATATTTTTAATGTCAATAATAATTCAAGTCTAAATAATGTAGTGGACGATGGAGATGTTTTCTGTTTGTTTATTTTTTAAGTAATTTAAGCGATCATTTTTTTTCAATTTTTTTCAATTTCATTTTTTTTAAAGGAAACAAATACATCCTGAAAGTGACTCATAAAATTGAGACATCAAGCCAATAGACATTATTTAATATAGCAATCACGCCGATAAAGAGGAAATGATAATTCCTGTTCTTTCACATGGCCCTACAAGCAGCCCAAGTTCGTCTCCTCCTTGGGCCGTGAGTACCAACTTACACACACAAACCGAACATTCTAACACACAGGTCAGATTCTCCCATCTTACCTTACGCTAAACAGGAACCTCGAAATGCTCTAAACCAACAAAATGTCCTGCTTTCCCAGTTCACTCTTCAACTGGAGCAACTGATTCTCCGGCAAAATCACAGTCACCACCCTTCCCTGGCCGCTGTCCTTGCCAGAACTTGGTGGCCCCGGAAGCACGAAAACTGCCCCTTCATCTGCAACGCCTTCAATCACATAACTCGCGAAAATTGGTTGGTTCCCATTCAACTGCAACCCATACATGCTGACCTCTTCCCAGTCCACGAAGCTCAGATTGGCCCCATACACAACATAATCGGCCACTCCGCCATCTCGTTCGACAGCCTCCTCGATGAGGTCGCTCTCGTCCTCCGCTCTATCAATTAGTAACCTTGCGATCTCTCCTGGGTCGGCATCGGCAACGGAGAAATCTGCCTTGACCGAGCATATCTTCAGACTATTGCTCAAAATCCCATTCTCCCTTTTGCTTGGGTCATTCTTGATGAGGGTCACAGTGCTTGACTCATTCCCTGCTCTTACTTTGGCTATTAGCTGCCAAAGGATGGCACAAAGAGACTCAAACGGTGGGAATTTCTCTCCATGACCCTCCCCACCCACTTTTGACTTCAGATGTGCCAATTGGTCTGGACTAAGGTGGAATGTGAATGCCTCCATGTTACAATTGCTGTCAACCACCCAGTGGTCTCCTACCGGGCTGACCCGTTTGATGGACGCGGGTTCTCTTGCGAGCTCCGGTGGGTCCGCCAGTCTTCTGGGCCCAGAAAGTGCTCTTGGCCCTTTGGGCCCGTCGGCGAGGAGGCCCGATAAGGTGCGGCCCAACATGTTGAAGCAATCGGAGGCCGAAAACGGGTCGCCGAGTACGTGGGCCCAGCTAAGGCCCAATGACATGCCTCCGCACTTGAAGTGGGTCACCTGCACTTTGCGGTTTAGAAGCGCATGCGAAGTACAACGCGCGTATGGCTTAAGGACAGAAATGACATGACGAATATGAATGTCGAAATAATGAATGCCTTTTGGGCTATGCCTCTCATGTATGCAACTCTAACATGAACATTCCTTCCTCCCTTTTCAAGTTTATTTATATCAAACTGGAAGTTGTGATAAACCAATAAACAACGAAAATGTGGCATATAAATGAAATTTATAACAATTGAAAATCATCGTGCATTTGTTAATTAGTATGAAGTAATGGATAGAAAAGGTCATAGATATATTTCACAATTTAAGTTGAAATAATTATAGAGTATTTCTAATCATAATTAGTTATGTTTTGAATACTGACAGTGTACAACTGTCATAAGAGACAAATTATAATATCTAGACTATATACTGTAACGGAATTATAACTCAAGATTATTAGAATATGATAATAAAAGAAATTAAAATATGATTTAAATAATGAGAAAAATCATCAATCGGTATTTTGGGAGCAAATACATTGTCTTGAAATAACCATTCCATCTTGTAGACCAAATTAGAGAAATTATTCCAATATTATTCATGCTCTATTCTATTCCTCCCTAGTTACATTTTGTGAATCAAGCGCTATTGTATTTGCTCATCAATACTTATTGCCAATCTCTCGACTTTCATTTCTTCCATTCAAGAAAAGAAAGTCTAGAAAAAAAGACTTTGAACTGACGTGATATATAGGTTGAATGTGATCAACAGTAATGTAAATATTTCACTCTATGCAGGCACAAATGACATAAAAAGCAGGGAAAATACTTTCCGATTAAAATAAAGATGAGCAATCAATCTATTTCAACCCAAAAACCAAATTAAACAAGCCTTACCTAATCGATTCCAATCTCATTCACATAAGAATCAAGTAAATTTTTGGAAAATAAAAATTAAAGATTCAATCTTGACCAGTTTAATTCTCGATTATATACCATGAGCTGTCGGTTTTGAGTTAACTTTTAGTTTTTTTTTAAAACAAGATAGATATGTTGGAAACATTTCAAACCTAGAAATGATAGGAAATTCATCAATATTTTAACCACTATAACACATTTTTTCACATGGTACGTTTTCCTAAAATAATAGTTATATTACTTAAAGTTAAACTTGGTTCTTTCCTTGATTTATGTGGATTTTTTATTCTTGATTTTGAACTTGCTCACTTTGAAATAAATCACCATAATCTATATAAATAAATAAATTATAACTGAGAGGAGAAAGGGGGATGGGCGAGGCACATAGCCAGAGACATTTTAGCCGTGTTGTCATTTTCCAATTAAGGGGGTAGCCAGATATCCTCGAAAAATAAATTCTGGATAGCAATTATACCCTGGAATTTTTTAATAATTTCAGATGTTAAACCACCCAACAGTTCCCACAATAAGTACTCTTACGTCGTTGCATCAGGGGTTGGTGTCAGCCCAGCTGAAGTCTATTGCATTAATGACATAGAGATCCGCTGGGGAGACCATAAATTTAGCAGAGACTTCCATAAATTGTATATGACAGTATATAAATAAAAAATTAATTTTGATTTCTAAACTTGGATTTCAAGTACAATAGGGCAACCTACCTAGAGGACCCCAAGCAAAATAAATAAATAAATAAAAATAAACCTCTGATGTATTGTGTTGCCCCCTCCTAGACTCCTATGGTATTTTTCGTGAACCTTTGTTGAGATTTTATTTTATTTTGAAAATCAATTAATTATATTTGAAGAGAAATAACGAAGTAATTTTTGCTGACAATTAGAATTTAAGGTTTTTAGTTGGGTTGGATTAGACTATTTTTAGTTAATATGAACGGAAAATACTCAATAAGCTTTTAAAGTTTTAATTTTCCCTTTTGTTTCTTTTTTGGCCACAAAAGCTTTCAATGCTTGAAGTTGAAGCAATGGATATCGAAATGGGGATGTGGTAACATTTCCTGTTTTAACTCGATGGTTGGCAGCTTTCACAAATATGAATTACTAAGAAGAACGAACATGTATCTAGATATTTCCTTAGTCTTGACATCACTACACTCAAAAGAAGATGAGTAGTTGGAAGAAAGGGATAACAAAATCAAGGTCCCTAAACTTTGATTTAATATGTAATGTAAATTATAAACTTTTGATTCGTTAAATATGGTCTCTAAACTTTATTTTAATGTGCAATATCGCCCCTTATACTTTTAACTTATTTAATGCGATCCCTAAATTTATGACATATGTTTAATCTACTCTCTAAATTATATAAAAATTTTCAATGTTGTATCTTAATTTGTATTAATAAAACAATAACATTGAATTTTTATATAGTTTAGGGACAAAATTGAATATTTATTAAAAGATTATGAATCATATTGAATACATTAAAAGTTTAGGGATCACTTTGTATATTGAGCTGAAGTTCATTAAATATTTATTAAATATTTCTTTGAAAAAAATGTTTTGCAAATATTTGACCACTGATTACCTATGAAGCACGGACATGTTGTCCGAACTTCCGATATGCTCGGATACGTGGTCAATGCTTGTCGGATTTTTCAACACATGGTTAACTTTTTTCGACACACTCTAACACGTGTCCAAGAGAGGATCGTTGAAGAAGATGATGGAGGGTCGAGATGAGGGCGAGGCGGCGATGTCGTGATGGTGAGGGAGGGCCTGCTACGATGGAGGGTTGATGGCGAGGCTGAGGCTAAGGCTGCGGTTGCGGCTGCGACTGTGAAGGAAGAAGGGTCGGAGGCGAGGCGATGAGGCGACTGAAAGAGAGCAAAGTGGATCATGCAAGAAGGAGGAGAAGGATGAGGAGGTCACGATTAGCAGGTGATGAGGGGAGGGGGAAGAATGGCAGGGGGGAGAGGAGAAACAACTGGTAATGGGAGGGGTGGAAGAAAGGGGAAGAAATGAGGCAGGGGAAAGAAATCAGAGGGGTGGCGTGGGGTGGAAGAGAAAATCTAGGGAAATGACAAGTCATTTGGGGGAGAAATGAGGACAAGAAACCGAGAGGGGGAGGGGTGGGTTTGAGGTGGCGTGGGGAAGAGAGAAATGAGAGGGAAATAAATATTAGGGAATGAGGGTTTGGGAAAAAAAAGGAGGAATATAATTTTTAGACAGCGATGTTATATTTATTAAAAAAAAATTAGCTAAAAATATTTTTCAAAAATAAAAATATTAAAATTTAAATAATGATAGATTTTTATTATTATAAAAGATCGTGATTTTTTTAAATAAATTGATTATAATTTCTTATTAGTTATTAGTTTCATCTATAATGTTTGTTAAAATTAAAAATATGTTCTCAAATATGGGTACGCATTAACTATTAATATATCTTTCAAATTCCTATGAATAGATTTACTAATATTATTAGTGCAAACTCATTGTAATTATTTATTTATTTATTTATTCAAATTAATTAAAAATGAAATTATTCGTTTAATATATAACGCGTCTCAACGTGTCGGAATTCTCTATTTTTGAAAAATGACGACTCGGTGTGTCGTGTCGTGTCACGTGTCTATGTTGTTTGTCCATGCTACTTAGCTGATTACTATACTCGAATAGAGCAAAAAGATGAATATTTGACCATTGATTGACCATAAAACAGGGGTCTTCGGATGAAAATAATATTCCTCGGCATAAAAACTATCACTTTTAGATTCCCTTATTAATATAAGATTATGACCCGATCAAAAACAAATGTAAAAAAATATACACTCTTTTTCTTGATAATACATATTCTATTATCAGCTAGTAGAGTATCGGTGCACTATTCAGGCGTGAATATACTATTGGCAAATGTATTTTACTATAAATTAGTCATCGAATTGTAGTTCACTACATTTTCTAAAGAAATCTAATAGGAAGAGTTACAAAAATATTCATATTTTCGACAATGGCTAATATGCAGCATTACGACTCATCGTGACTAATGTCATTATTTCATACAAACTCGTGGCATTGAACGAGGCACACACTGATCCTAATTAAAAGCATAATAAGAAAAGAGTGCAAGAAAAATATTCCTTATAAGGAGAATGATAATCCTTTTTCAAAAAATGAAATAGATTGTAATGTCACTCTTAAAGACAATCCTTCTTAAAGAGCTTCCTATATTATTTTTACTAGATGGCGGCATTGGGATATTGTATTTTATAAACCTTTCCAATCAATATCAGATGTTTTAACGTACTTATTGAATATACTAGCTATGCAAGGAATACTTGAAAGTTGGTGTAGATTTTTGAATGCATATTGGCATATTGTACAATGGAAATGTACAAAATGAGTTGTAATTTGTGAATCAGTCAAAACTTAAACTGATATTATCATAGTTTTTCAAAATTTAAATAACATTTACTTTTTCTTCAAATTTTAAAGGAAAATTCATAAGTTAGAAGTAGCAGAGAATCTATCATAAATTGACTCTAAAACTTGAAACTCTGCATTTTCTTGTTCGCAAATCTAAAACATTTGAAACTTTTAGAATATTTATATTTTGACAAGGATATTAAATATGATTTTTTTTATATGGTCATCATTTCGTATTTCTAAATGAATTAGGCGATTTAAGTTCCACACACGCAAATATAGACACAAATTGGCGACTCTAAAAGTAGAAGAATATGGATATTTTAATTATCTATTGGGATCTAACTAATGATTTTTAGCAGGAGAATATGGATATAAACTTTAGGGCAAGGACACGTGCACTTTAAGAGTAGGAGATTCGTCAGGTAACCATTCAGAAATATCGGCTTAATCCATAATGATGTATAAACTAATTTTTATATTTTGCATTCTTTTTTTTATATTGAGATGATTGATAGCAACCTTGATGTCGCTAATCAAGTACAATGATAGATGGTCGACAGATGCAGTTATAGATAATCAAGTGCTAATCAAGTACAGTGATAGATGGTCGACAGGTGCATTTATAGGTAACTATGTAAGTCAACTATCCCACGATCAAACTATAAATTATTTGTTACATTTGCAAAATACCTAATAAAAACTCTTAATATAAAAGATCGTTTATTTGGTGAAAAATAAGTAATTCGGAATTTTTTTAAAAAAAAAAGGGTTGCCTGTGTTGTAATATATAATTAGTTAATAGAAATTTTTTATTATTGATAATAATTTATATCTAAATATCTTTATAAACGTGACATATATTTTTTAGAATATTTATTTTTTTCGAAACGAATGTAACATAAACGAAAGGGAGATTTCTGAATTAGTTTGCGAAACAGCGAGAGGACAGCAAATATAGCGGGCCAAATTTGTACTTCAACACGAATTGCAGGAGAAATTGGAAAGCTACACAAGTCAAACTGATTCAAAACTGACATGTCCTTTCACCATAAATTTAAAGCACGAAATGCGAAGCAAGAGCATGCGGAATCATTTATTACGCTCAGTTTTGCAGACTCAATTTTATGAGTCCCACTTAGCACCATCAGAAAATCGAGATAGAGAGAGAGAGAGAGAGAGAGAGAGAGGGAGGTACGTGCCTGGACGAGACATGTAGGGGAGAAGAACAGCTCGGGGCCAACGACCTGGTGCGAGACGAGCAGCCCCAGGAGCGAGCCGTGGCCGTCGGCCTCGAGCCACTCGTCGACGGTGCGGTCACACTCGGCCTCGACGAAGCGGACCCCGCAGTCGTTGCACTTGATGTAGGGGCGGCCAGAGTCGGAGCGCCGGAAGCGGCCGCACACGGCGTAGTGGTCGGTGCACCAGGAGAACATAGACTCCTTGATCCTCGGGATGGTGAGACCCTCCACGGCGGGGCCGGCGAAGAAGTAGACCCCCCTCAGGTAGTGCAGCTTCATGGCTAGGTCCGCAGCAGCCGGCTCGTGGACCGCGTCCGCCCCCGTCACCCGGGCCGGCCCGACGGAGGAGAGCTTCAGGCCGTACACGAGCTTCTCCTGCTCTTGGACCACCATGGCGTTATGATGTGCGCGCGCGAATGTTTCGAGAGAGAGAGAGAGAGAGAGAGAGAGAGAGAGGGGCCTTTTGGTGTAGGAGTTATGGGGCTTGGCATATAAGAAGAAGCGAGGGATGAGGTGCAGGGAGGAGAGAAAAGTGATGCGTGTAGATAAAATAATACTTGGATCGGAAGTCATAAAATTTATTGTAAAAGCGTAATTTCATCCTAAATTTTTTGAAAATAGCAATTAAATCATACAAATTATCATAAAAGTGTAACTAAGTGCTAAAATTTTTTAAAAGTGCAATCGAGTTCTAATATTGTTAAATTAGTCTAATCAAATCTTTTCATTAATTGCAGTTTTTAAAAATTTTAAGATTTAACTTGATAAAATTTAGGATTTGATTGTACTTTTTAAAAATTTTAAAACTTGATTTTACTTTCTTAATAACTTTTAGGATTTAATTGTATTTTTTGAAAGTTCTAAAACTAAAATGCACTTTCGTGATAAATTTTAGTACTTTCGAAATACTTTCTTCTCCTCAACTGATACCCCATCTTGAAATTGATCATCAATCATATTTACATTATTAACTGTAGAAACTGTTGTACTTTGTTGCCCTATTGTCACCATTGACAAGTCTCATTTGAGCTCTCGACCTCATTGACTGTTGCCCTTGATAGAAGCTCTAGCATTATCGTCATCAGATGGGGGTCGATTTGAGCTTTAGGCCAAGCACGAGCGAGCTGAGATCTGACGCATCTTGAGGAACTGAGGATTTTAGCATCCAAGAAGGCGGCTAGTAGCAAATAACTCCAATATGACTTCTCATCACTTAGACCAACTACATGATGACATGAAGCTCACGAGGTCGCTAGTGGGGGCCCTAATTATGGTGTTGAAGATGGAGGCGATGTAGAGCGAAGGAGGAGGCATGAGGAGGATGGAGAAAGAAAAAAAATTAAAGGAAAAATGTCCTTGGACAAAACTACCTCAAGCTGTAAATAAGATTGGAAGTTCAAGTTCTTATTTGAAACTAAATTAACCACTTCAGCTCCTTATTTGATACAGTATTCACTTTGGGTCATTTTTTTGAGAAAATGAACCCACTTCAGGTCCTTATTTGAGATTTTTCCGGTTGTATTTTTTGAGGGGATAAATTTATTATAGATATATCAGTTTAGGGTTTTTGGTGGTCACAAAATTAGTTTGTAATAAATTTGTCACAAGGATATTAATTTGGGCTCTTTGTGGCTAATTTGAGAATTTGGTTATTTTGAAAAATAGCTTTTATACTATGGATAAAAGAAATTCTACCAAGCTTTATTCCACCTCTCTAATGGAATATCTTTATATCCAACCTTATTTTGTCTAAGGTCAAAACCAAAAATAGGACATAATAAATTTTATTCTATCTTGCCCAAACCTTTACCCAAGTTACTAAATGTAGCCTAAGTGATTATGATAGAAGGCCGACTCTAATTACAACTTCTTCGGATTCAAACCTAGTCTAGTCATAGAGAAAAGAAAAACTTTAAGGACTCGGTTCACAAGCAATATTGATGATTTCTTGATGGTTGAACAATAAAAGGTTCGGTCTTGATCTTTCTCTGTTTTATTTGTCTTTTCCAGTCTTTATGTTCAAACCAAAACTCCTTTTTTCCACATTGAAACATAATCCGCGATTGTTTTAATTTAATAATTCTTTTTCCAATTTTTTTGGGATTCTTTTGTGAATTTCCTTCGGTTCCTAAGTCAAATTACATAGCTCATTGAACCGGTCAGATCAATATTATTTTCTTATCGAAAAGTTTAGGGCGTTATTAATGAATGCTTTTTAACTTTGAATATCTAATTTTGAAGAATTGGCTTATTAAGAATGATAATCGTACGTGAACGGTGGCTTTCGAGGTTGTTGCGGGCGAGTTAATGGGAAAGAGTTGTCGGAATCCCATTGGCTTTTTTTTTTGGCTTGGTGGATAAAGGACAGAGACAGGTATTTGGGTTGCTCCGCTAAATGCCAGCATTTAAGGGAGCCATCCGTCCATCGTCCTTTGGATTGTCCTGTGTAGTCATCAAGACGAGTTAGCTGTTGGTGACCACGAACTCCACTTGCGGCACGACCGACATCATCCTAGGCGGCTCCGTGGACATGCTTGGGTCCCTCTCCATTTGCATAAATCAATGAAACTTGCCATCCTCGTCAAACCCCCACGTCAATTAAGTGATGTTTCACCATCCCTGGACAGACTATTAATCCGGAAGTCGATGATTGTTGGATCATGGAAAATAAATTGATGTTGTCCATTTTTTACGACGGTGCATTTGGATATCAAGGATTATAATGGTGAATTGATATTTTATGGGACCATAGATATCAATTCAAGATTGTATTTAGTAGTCTAAATTTGAGTTTGAATTATCCTATCCGGTGTTTGGCGACCACCTCCGGATCAATAGGATATATTCTAATAAAATGTTGGATAAGAAATTCAGGAAGGGGATGGGATAAACCCGTATTGCTTGCTCTTCTAATTAGGTCCATCCTAGTGGCGGTGGTTTTAGGTGATGCTGAGCCACATTAGAACGCTATTGAGGTCCGATATAAGTGCATGAAGTTTCGGGGGCGTTTGAGTAAAGGTTTGGCCGAGAAAGACAAGCACTTGTGGCTCCAATGTAGAGAGCGCCGAAAACCAGGAGACTTTCCATTTAGGTTTTCTAGACACGGCGTCTCGAATGACGGTGCTCCTATGGAGGTCAGTGGGGTGGCGACATGACATCGGAGGCCTGGGTGGCGATAGACAACCATGGGTAATCGTGAGTGAGCGAAGGTGAGAAATTGGGAACGACCCACCGTATACGAGAGTGCCTCCTTGTTGGTGTCTTTGATTCCTCTTTCTTATTTTTCTCTTTCATATTTTCACCGTTACACGCCCTACAGACTCTGGTTGCAAATTTGGCATCTTGACTTGCTGACGTTGTAATTACTATCGATGAACAGTTTGCATTGATGGATTTGGAGATGAAGTGGCCTTCTCTCCCAACAGCGTAGACATAAGGCAGTTTGTTTCGCTAGTTTGGCTTGCCGAAGGGGCTACGGAAGAGAGGAGCTTCCTTCAATGGCCCATCGCCTTTTGAGAAAGAGTGAAGGTGTGAAGAGTGGAGGGATGAGGAGATTTGACAGAGAGGTTATTCGGAGACTTTTCATCGAATTCGAAGATTTTACGCTAAACATATGATGGGATTTTCTTATAGGATTGTTAATCCCACTTTATCCTATTACATTCCTATTCGAATCTAAACGATCAAGTGCAATCCAAGAACTTTGTGGCCTTGAGGTTTTCTATTTCATTTTGTGAAAAGGCCCAATGAATTTGAATCTCTTTGGCCAAATCATTTTGAGGGAAGTGGATCATTCCCAATAAAAAGGAGAAGTTTCGCTAGAATGATATCAGATAGAGATACCAGGCTTCCTTAGTGTGGGCAACGCTAGATATGTTAGGGTGGTAATGCTCGATATGGTCCTTTTGCATGATATGAGGTGAAAAAGAAGAATTACAGAGAGAAAACATGAATAGGAGACGACTATGGCATACCTAAAGTTATATACAGGTATGAATTGGCACAAATCAACATCCTTTTTATCGTAATTCCATTATTTGATATGAGCTTATGATACAACCTAGAACGGTGGTTGAATAGGTTGTATGTAAATTATGAAATTCTTTTGCGGAATATAAATTAACAATACCAAGTGTAGATTATGACAAATATGCGTTGGAGATATTGGCAACGGATTGTGATTGTGTGTGATGCTAGTAACAATCGCTGATAATAATAAGTTGAAGAAATACAGCACACGACAATTTATAATGGTTCACTCTTCAAATAACGACTTCAACATGGGTTGAATTCCATTTGTAATTCTTAAAGCAAGGTACAACTAGCAAGCGTCATTCTTATTTACTGATACATCACACTATCAGGACAGCACCACTGTTCTTATACTTGTACACTAAACTTCATCGCAATCACAAACAGTACAAACCCTTTATAGGAAATATCAGATGAAGAGCAATGGCACTTTCTGATTTTAGGCAACTAAGATGAAGTACAATGGCAATATTCTCGAAATCTCTCTCGTCCAATGCCTTCAAGCTTCTTTGATCCTTCTCAAATAGAAGTCTTTGATCTTCCCATTGGAGACTTTGAGTAAGACTAAGAGAGCCGTTTAAGAGTAGGAGGAAGCTTTTGTCGAAATTAGAATTACCCATACAATCGTTTCTTCTGACATTAGCAGGTTTCTCAAAATAGAGAATGCTAAAGTGGTCACTTCACTAATTCTTGGTCTAATACACCAAAAAGTTGTTAGTTACTTTTATGATTCTTTCGCAGTTTTTTTAATGTGAATTCCTAGCTGCTGCTATTGGTCTGCATGACCAATGGTCATCTTCAAGCAAGTAACTCACCAATATCGCTTGTGACTTGATATCAGCATGATTCAATACTCACAATCAACATGGACTCATTATCATCGGTAGTTGACGCTTTCCAATAATGATATGAGTGAAATGGCACGATTGTCTATCCAATGATCATTTTGAGTTTATCTACATCCAAAGACATCTTAAGGACATGAGAATGACCCCGTTACATCCTAGTCACCATGACTTGTCATAATTGGCACTCTCCTAACGTCACGATCTTGTCCCTTGTCTTACACTGATCTTTTACAAGTCATCGATATTAACATAGTCATCATGACATCTACACTTATCATAATAAATATTACTATCAAGAATAGTTTTGAAATTATCAAAATTACATGAGAATGTTTTCCCAACCATTTTATACCGACACGATTGACACAACCCATCAACGTTGAGAATCCAAGGAACCTCCCACTATAGGGAATCATCCTAATTGGCTAATCAGAGGTGGAGTAAACATCGCCTTTCCAGAGAACTACTGGGCACCAAAGATAGTTCTGCTCTCTGACGCACACGGGCCTAGTCACAACAAGGGGGATAAGTACACTAATGGTGCCATAAGTTGTATACGGCGCTCACTTTGGTGCCAAAAGTTTCCGCCGGATCACTTAAGTGCCAAATCGGAGAAAAAACGATCACTTTGGTGCCACCAGCGAGAAATTCCGGCCAAAATGATTACGTGTCATTTATATTTAAAAAGAAATTCGACCACTCTTAATATTGTCCACGGTGGATGGCATAAAACGACGCCGTTTCCTTTTCTTCGTAAGAAACGACGTCGTTTTACCATTCCACGTGGATTACCTACAAAATGATCATCGTATAGTGGATTCAATATGGTAAAAAACAACGTGGGCCAAAAACGGTGTTCGTATAGGGTTCTCGCTCAACGCCACCAGCCGTAGCTCGCTGACCCACCGTCGTTCACTCGCTCGTCGTTGCTCGGCCACCACTATAGTTGCACCGTTGTTCACGTTCGTTCACTGGCTGCATTCTCAATTCTCGCTCACTCAGGTTTGTCATGTTCTCTACATGGGTCAATTTACTGAAAAATTTAGGGTTTCGACGAGCAAGTTAGGGCGTGGAGGGAAAATTGAGAGCTCGGCTCAGGGGGAAAGTCGTGGGGAAAGTCGTGGGGACCGAATAGAAAATTTGAGGGTTTTGTCGTTCATTCCCTTTCTTTTTGTAGGGATTGAATAGAAAAATAGGGCACAGAGGGGAAAATGGGGCTCGACTTGGGGGGAAACAATGGTGGGACCGAATTTATTTAATTAATTGGATTGCTTCTGTGGGGGAAACAGGGGGACCAAATGTGATTGAATTGAAAAATGGGTGGTGGGACCTCACTTTGTTTATTCAATTTGGTTTCTTTTGTTTCTGTAAAAGCACTGAATTGGGGAGATTAGTTGCATTTATTTATTGACAACAAAATGACAAGGACCTCCATGTGAAGTTGCTAATTCTGTCATGTGGTCCCAACAAGTAATGACATTTGTTTCTTTTTTTTTTTTCATTGGGTGCAGCATCGAAATGGACGCGAATCAGGTATGTATCATTGTTTGTTATGGTGGAGAGTTTCTTATTGGTACTGATGATTGGGAATATATTGGTGGAAATGAAGGTACTATTTATGTCAATGTTCGAAAGTCATCATATATTGATTTTCTGAGGGATTTGGTGTATTTTTTACGATACAAAGTGCAAAAACTACATTACTGTGTTCCCGGGAAGGAATTGAAGGATGGCTTGAGATCTTTTAATGACGATAATGGTATTAAAGATATCATTTACTATTATCTTCATGGCGAATAAGCTAATGTATATGTTGAGTATTATAGTGATGGTGAGGATGAGGATGATGATGAAGATGGTGAGGATTGTTAGGGAAATCCCTTATGATGTTTTGAAGATGACAAAATAAATCAAAGGCTACTAAGGGCCTGTTTGGCAACTTGCCCAACAAAGTGCTCGATTCCCGATTTTTTGTTCCCGAGAATCGTTTGGGACGAGAATCGCATTTGGTAAATTTTTTGTTCTCGGGAACAAATTTGTTCCCGGGAACACTTTTGGACAAGATTTGAGAACAAAAAAAAAATTTGATTCTACGTCTGAGAATCAGAAAAAGAATCAAAACGGTAAAACCTTGTTCTTCTCTTTCAACATCTCGTTGCCATTCGCCATCGCCCGCCGCCGTCCGCCGCCGCCTGCCGCTGCCCGTCGCCGCCGCCGGTCTCCAGTCCGCCGCCGGTCGCCGGAGGCTCGCCAGGCCAGGGCGAGGTTCGGCGAGCTCGCCGGAGGCAAGCCCAGCCACCGGCGAGGCTCGGCCTCGCCGGTGGCCAGGCCGGCCTCGCCCAGCACCGGCGAGGCCAACCTAGCCACCGGCGGGGCTGGGCAAGCCTCGCCGGTGGCCAAGCGAGCCTCGCCGGCAGCTGGGCGAGGCTCGGCCTCGCCAGATCGGGCGAGGTCGAGCCTCGCCGGTGGCTGGGCGAGCCTCGCCCAGCTGCCGGTGAGGCTCGCCTGGCCACCGGCGAGGCTCGCCCGGCCCGTTGGTGGCCAAGCTGGCCTCGCCGAGGCCGGGCGAGGCGGCTGCCCGGCGAGGCTCGGCCTCACCAGATCTAGCGAGGCCGAGCCTCGGCGGGGCTGGGCGAGCCTCGCCTAGCTGCCAGCGAGGCTCGGCCGACGAAGGCCGACCTCGCCGAGGGCCGGTGGCGCTCCGGTGAGCGTCGCCGGCCCTCGTCTGGCCGGTCACCGGTCCGGCGACCGGCCAAATGAAGAAGAAGAAGAATAGGAAAAAAGGGGAAAAAAAGAAAAAAAAGGAAAAAAGTAAAAAAGTCAAGAATTTATTTAAAATTTATTTAAAAATCAAAAGAAATTAATTTGGAATAGAATCAATTAATACGGTACCAAACGAAATTCTATTCCGAATAAAAAATTTTGAACATTACAAACGCATTTTTTACTCTTAATCGGTTCAGGAACAGAATCAAAAATAATCATTTCTAGTCAGAATGAGCTCCCGGGAACAGAATCGTTACCAAACGCGCCCTAACATGTTTGATGGTTGAGTAATAGACCATGCAGATGATAGAACATGCAAAGGATATTATCAAAGTTAGAAGACGGCGAGAAAACCGAACGTAACATATGTCCAAAGTATATTCTGAAAATTTCCAGACTTCTGTGTCAAAGTCTGAAGACTGCCAGACTTAAGACTCAAAGTTTGAAGACTGCCAGACTTTAGTGTCAAAGTCTGTTCTACATCAGAAGTCTGTCAACTCTGACTAATTCCAGACTCTATGCTGAAGCTGAATTAGAAGACAGACTCTATGCTGAAGTTGAACTGGGTACAGACCTTAAAGCTAAATCTGTTCAGAAGCAGAAAATGTTCAGACTCAGATTGCAAAGTCTATCGCACTCAGACTCAGAATGTAAAGTCTATTGCTCTCAAACTTTACATCCAGAATTCGACAGAACGTAACTCAAGCCCAATCATATAACGGCTAGTGATCTAGTTTGGATTCCACATCAAGATTGATTTGATTGATTCAATCTAATTGATTGACAATTGGATCTTGAAGACAAGAACTTTCTATACGAAGAAGCTTTACTTATGGAAACCAAGATTTCGTTTGTATGGGCAATCGGAATCAATTTGGGATTCTACCTTTGTCACTCAACGGCTACCAAATCTTCTAGATACAGAGCTGTCCAATGGGTATATTGGAAGACGATTCTCCGGGATGCTTTCCAACGGCTAGTTTGGAAGTGGAGGAGTATTTAAGGAGATGAAGGACCGATGAGCAAGTAAGAGACGGAGCGTAGAATTTATAATTCCAAAGTCTGAGCGACTTTCGATCATATACTTGTCTCTTGAGAGCTTAAACGTTTGTGATCATGAGAGAAATACCAAAAGAGTGACTTAGTGAGATAGTGTGATTTACTACTAAGTGTTTGCATTCGAAGTTGTAATCTCTTGTTGATTGCATAGTGGAATCCAGCCAAGAAGGCTGTTAGCATGGGAAAGTGGACGTAGGCTTGGATTAAGCCGAACCATTATAATTTATGTGTTCTTATTCTCTTCCTTAACTCCTTTGTTTGACTCGAAGTTATTTTATTTCGCATATATTTGCCAAGGTTTATCTTATACACCTATCACCCCCTCTAGGTGTTCATACTAGCACTCTCAAGGATGAGGATGAGGATGGGGATGAGCAGACCACCATTGAAAGAGGAGAAGTGAGGGATCTTATTCAAGTGGGTAATCAGGTCGGGAATGAAAGGGAGAGAACTCACATTGATAGAGATGAACAAATAGTGACATGTCTTGAAAGCTTGGGTGAAGATTTGAGTGAAGATTTGGGTGATGAGGACTTCATTGGATTAGAATGGGAAGTTGCTTTATCTAGTGAATCGGAAGATGAATATTTTGCTTCAGCAAATTTCCCAAGTAACGAAGATGATGAACTCGCACAATCAAGACAAAAGCAAAGGGAATTTCTGAGAAAAAAACTTGCACCTTCAGCAAAAAGGCCCGAGCCAGTAAATGGGGATGGAGTTCCCACTGAAGGTAATAGAAGTGAAGATGAAGAAAGCTGCGGCGATGAAGTTGCTAGTTCGGAGAATGAGCTTGACAATAATGATGAAGAACCTGCTTGTCGAAGAAAAAGTAAGTACCCTTGCTATGATTCGACTGTTGATAAACCTATTTTATTTGTGGGCATGAGATTTGACGATGCCAAATAGTTCAAGGAAGCTGTTGTGAAGAATTTCATTGCTGAACAGAGGAGTGTTAAATTCATTAGAAACACGAAGGAATTTGTGAGAGCTAAGTGCTCACAACCCAATTGTCCATGGAAGCTCTATGGCGAGCTGAGTAAGAATGGGTCATACCAAATTAGGTCATTGCATGAGGAGCATACTTGTCCAATTATTTTTAACAATAAAAGGGTAACGAGTGTGTGGTTATCGAAGCATTTTTTTCAACACCATCAAAGTAATGCCCGGGATCAAGAGTTCTCAATTTCAATAGTTAATGAAGGAGAAAGTAGGGGTTAATGTGTCAAGGAATCAATGCAAGAGAGCTAAGATGAGGGTGATGAAAATACTGATGGGTGGGTATAAGGAAGAATATGCGCAGGTATGGGACTATGCTGGCAAATGCATGTTTCAAAACCCATCTAGTAGGGTGTATGTAGAGGTTGTGGAGAGGCCACTCCTTGATCTTGAGCCTAGATTTGATAGATTTTATGTCTGTTTTGATGCATGCAAACGGTGTTTCTTGGCTGGTTGTAGAAGAGTTATAGGATTGGATGGATGCTTTTGAAAGGGTTTGTGTAAGGGGGAGTTGTTGGCTGCTGTGGAGAGAGATGCCAATAATCAAATGTTTCCGATAGCTTGGGCGGTGGTGAAGATAGAAACAAGGATATTTGGTCCTAGTTTCTAAAAAATTTAATGGCTGACCTTGAGATAACCGATTAGTGAGGATGGGTATTCATGAGTGATTAACAAAATGTAATTTCATTGTCAATTGATTTATTCCCTTTTAATATTAATCATTTGCATATTTTTCCTGACTTGTATTTATTGGTTTGAATTTTTGTAGGGACTTATTTATGCATTGGCTGAGTTGATGCCACATGTTGAGCATAGAATGTGAGCGAGGCACATATATGCAAACTAGTCAAGGAACTTCAAAGAAGATAGGCTCTAGAAGCAGTTCTGGCAGATAGCAAAGAGTACAAATATGACTGATTTCAGATTAGCCAAACAATGATTGTTGCAGCTGACAAATGAATGTTTTGATGCACTCTTCTAGACAGAAGCTAAGCACTGGTGTCGGGCATTTTTCACCGAAGAGTTCAAATACGATATCATTGATAACAACCTCAGTGAAGCTTTTAATGGCAGAATTTTAGAGGCCAGGTGCAAACCAATCATTAGTATGCATGATGATATTCAAGTGATGGTGATGACTAAACTGCATAGGCAAATAGATGAGGCTACGAAATGGACTAGAGACTGTGGCCCTAGGATTATGAAGAGATTGGATGCAAACATTGCTGCTAGTAAGTTCTGCCATCTGGTTTGGAATGAAGATAATGGATATGAGATTATTTAAAATCAGGATAAGTATGTTGTCAACCTGGATAGAAGAAAGTGTTCATGCCGAGCCTGGCAACTGAATGGAATTCCTTGTGCCCATGCAATTTGTGCTGTTCAGATGAAGCAAGAAAACCCAGATGATTACTTACATGATTGGTACAAAAAAAGCTCATACCTTGCTTCATACCAATTCATGATGCAGCCTATTAGAAGTAGCAAATTTTGGGAGCCAACAAATCATGAAAGCCCTCTACCTTTGCTGCTGAAGAAGCAAATTAGAAGGCCAAAAAAGAAAAGAAGAATGCAGCAGGAAGAGGCATCAAGTCAGAGGATGAGTAGGACTGGCTCAAAGATGAAATGCTCCTATTGCCACAAGGAAGGCCATAATAAGAAAGGTCGTGAGTTGAAAAGGCAACATCAACAGCAAGATGTAATGACTGAAGGTAGGACAGAAGGCCCTACTGAAAAACTTCTTGTTGGGCCTAGTAAAGGTAGGATAGAAGGCCCTGCAGTAGTGCCTACTGAAAGGCAAACAGAAAGCCTTACTGTAAGGTAAGTATCCTCTTTACCTCAGTAACTTTACATTTCCTATTCGATAGAGTTTGATGGTTGACTATGTGTACTGGCTTCTCTTGTGCTTTTCCTCTATCATGCACTTGTAATTTGATAAGTTTTCTCCATTTGTTTCCACCATGAAAATGAGTCGATGTCTAATTATTCATTGTAGTTGGTCATGATCCTGATATAGTACATTGTTGTAAGGCATTCTAAAGGGCCAGAAAAAGGCCCTATTGTAGGCTCAAGTGTAGGGACAAGGACTGGAACAGGTAGGACAACAACAACAACTGAGTCCACCGTTGAGCAAATGAGAAGAAAAAAAGTTCATGTAAGTTGTACATTGCTATGTTTGTCTTTTATGGGCTGAATTTTAAATTTGTTATGAGTTTCTCAGGTGAGAAGACGAACAACTGCACAAGTTACAGGGGCTGCTCCCCCATTTGTTGCTGCTGAAAATGATGCACCACAGCGAACAAGAGGGGCTATTGGAAAAATATTAAGGCAATACGGTTATGGGATTTACACAGATGAACGAACTGGAATGACTATTTTGAAAGTAAGATTTGTAGGCCTCATGCATTTAATTTGTTGTACTTCAATTCATTTGGTAGACAATATCGCTATGTTCTTGTAGCCTAGGAGAACTTTGGAGGTATTTCTCTCTCAAGGTGGGCCAACTCAAGAATCAAGGGCACAGCCAAAGAAGAGTGCTCCAAAGAAGAAGACAATGGGTATAGCTGCAAAACAGCCATCCAAACAGAACCCAGCACCAGTTCCATCTCAACCAATGAATGGGGGCGATAGTGATGATATGGATCAACACATGACACGTGCTAGAACAAGAATAGCCATCGTCAAAAACAAAGAAAAGGAGGTGACAAAACGCCTAGTTAAAGAACCTACACATCCAGTTCGAAAGAGTGCTCGGATTATGAATCAATTCAAAGCCCCAAGACAAAAAGGAGATTAGGGTGTTGTCCATATTGACTGATGGGAGGGTGCTGCACTTGGTCTTTTTTTATGTGGTGCTGCTAATGGGAGGGTGCTAGACATAGTTTATGTTTATTTTTATGTGGTGCTGGACATGGTCTCTATTTTTATGTTTTCTTTTCTTAGGAGGGTGCTGGATATTATATCACTAATGGTAGTTGCTGCCTCCATATTGCCATTGGTGTTTTTTTTTTTTTTTAAGAGGGTGCTGAACCTTCAGTGATTGGGGAATGAAGTTCATGTTTTTCTTTTCTTTTGTAAACAATCAATCAATATCAATGACAATAGCTGTTTCTGTATATTTTTTTGCTATTGGTGCAATGTTCTTATGAGGTTGCTATTATTTTTAGATTTAAATGTGTGCATGTAGTGTTGCTAGTTGAAGTTGTTGATGCGTTGATGCTATCTGTGGGGTTCCGGTTGTATGTGCTGGAATATGATGTAGTTGATGCGTTGATGCTATCTGTGGGGTTCTGGTTGTATGTGCTGGAATAAGATGCAGTTTTGGGTGCTGATGTATCTTGTTGCATGGCTGTTGTGTTGCAAGAAGATGCATCAGCAAGCCGATTGGTGCAAGAACAAGATGCAGGATGCACCACGACTGGTGCAAGTTTGAAATTGGCATTCAAGCGATCACTATTTACAACTTGTGCAACAGAAGTGATCACTTTGTAATCGCGACTAGCACTTAAATGATCACTTTTATAAAAACTTAGCACTCAAGCGATCATTATTTACAACTTTTGGCACTGAAATGGTCAATCGTTAATTTGCCACCATCCCTTGATTTTGCCATGGTTTGCAATTGCAGCAAACCAGCAAACTAGCAAACCATTAAAACGATAAAAGTGCAGCAGCCATTCTATTTGAAGAAAAAACTAACCAAAACAAACATTTGCTATACACAACTAAACAATAAAAAGTGCTCAAAACTAATGCATTCCAACTCCAACCTTCTATTTCGCCATGGTTTGCAGTTGCAGCAAACCAACAAACCAGCAAATCAGTAAGGCAAATAAAAAATGCAGCAAGCAAACATTGCATTTCTGAAGTGCTCACAATTAACGCATTCCAACTCCAACCTTGCATTTTTACCATGGATTACAACAAAACCTTCTGCTTCATACAAAAATGGTAAACATACAAACTTCGACTATGGTAGACATACAAACTTCTTCTCATTACTTACTTTACATTTGAATAAACTACACAAGAGAATAAGAACACAATCAACGCTCGATAAAAGTTTCTTTCAATTTTCAGCCTTGAAACCTCCCGCTTCAAATGGTCGTCTAGAGATGTTAAACTCTTCATTTGAGCTTGCATTAATTCGACATCCTCCAATTTGTCCATTAACGCAGGTGGAGGTTGATTTTGGCCTTCAAGTAACTCTAGGATCACCTCTGTCGCTCGATCAGAGAATTTCCTATCAACCCATTTGAAATATTTGTACTTTGAGCCTTTTCTATATCTGCCGCACCCATGGAATCTTCTCCCGGTATTCAACCGAGTCCCAGATGTTCTTCTCGGACTCGGTAACCACAATAACAGTAACACTCACCATCTAATTTGCTTTTTTTTTTTTTTATAGGAATGTGAGCCACTACTGAAGCTTCTGCCCTCCATTTGCAAGAGCGAGCTGATAACTTTGAGAGAAAATAGAAGTATGCACTTGAATTAGTCGAATTGGGGATTTAGGGTTTTCAATTTCCGATTCTACTCGAATTTTGGGGATTTGGGGTTTCTTATTTGGGGGAAAAGACGCTAAACGACGTCGTTTTGTTGTTTGCATGCTGATTGTACTCTCCGGCGATCCACATCGGCTTCAAATATTAATAAAAAAATGTCACGTTGGATTTCCGGCCAATCAGATCGGAGTTGGCACCAAAGTGAGCGTTTTTCAAAATTTTTGGCACTTAAGTGATCCGGCGGAAACTTTTGGTACCAAAGTGAGCGCCGTACACAACTTATGGCACCATTAGTGTACTTATCCCCACAACAAGGAAAAACATCTCAATGGTAAACCTAAATGGGTTCCTCCTTGGGCAGGTAAGTTTGTCTATAATCCCTACATCAAGGGACCAGGAATGCTTTTAGGTCACCCATTTAGTTTGAGCTCCGTTGCAGACCTCTTCATACACTTAATTATTTAAGCATCCAATGGTCAATTTGGGTCACAAACACAGACGCCCTAACATTGCTAACCGTGCGTGCATGGATCTTGACCCAACTGGTGAGACAACTTATGCACTGCCAGCCATAATGTGTTTCATACAACTGTGCATGTATGGTAGCCCTCCTGGCAATGCATTTGTGTTGAGGACCTATAATTTGTATGATTTATCCATTGTATTTGGAAAAATTATCAAATCAGTCATAGATCTATTCTACGGATGTCAATATAATTTTAAACTTTTTAATCTTGCCTATGTAGTCTTAAACCTACACACCGGATTTCAAGGTAGTCCTTTTGGTAAATTTTTGTTAGAATTTAATGATATGGCGGTCTAGTTATTGCCACCATTTTACATGGCCAAATTTTTCCGAGTAAAGAAAATCTAGTGAAATAGTACCATTCAAGAGCCATAACATAGGGAAAGATGAAATTTATGATAATAAAGGAAAGATGTCGCAACCCTCCTGAGGTAAACCATCAAGGGAAAGCTAACAGACTAATAAGCGAGAACAAAGGTTCATCTAATGAGGTGGTTCATGCTTAGCATGGGTCCCCCAAATGAAAGCTAACAGCTAACAGACTATTAAGTGAGAATGAAGGTTCGTCTTGCAAGGTGATGTTCACACTTAGCAAAATTCCTCCCGAAGGAAAGCTGATGGATTAAATTTACGAATTAGATACGGAAACTTGATTATATTAAATCAGGTATATTTTATCATTAATGAAAATGTTTGCATGGAATCTTCATCCTTTCTATAAACCTAAGCCACAAACAGTGATTATGGAAGGATGCGCAAACAATAATGATAGCAAACCACAATCAAAGCAATAAACAAAACAATGGTCAGACTGTAACATATATAAGTATGAGGGGAAAAAAAAAAAACTGAACCATAACGGGTCAAGTGAATACAAAGCCTTGTCATTACATCCTGGGACAGGACCCGTAAGCGGTATATGAAATGTACAATCAACAAAAAAACTAACCCATACGTGCGTTTGAGATAAACGTTGAAGGCGAATGCATTCAAAGAACAAGACATAATTACTTTCTTTTCTTTCTTTTTTTACCTTATAACATGAAATGTATCATGACGTGTCCATGAAAGAAACCTTCTATAAGATGCAAGAATAACGTGCTTAAGTAAAAATGAATGTGAAATGCTAATTGCAAAAGAAATCTATCTTTTTATTCACGATGACGTACAAAGAAAATGCGATCCCTTATTAAAGCTAGGAGTGCAATCCAATTAATACTACGAACCTTCCAAATCTATTTAATACGTGCACGGTTTCTATTTAGATACAATTCTGAAATATCTTTTAATCTTATCCTTTTATTTTATTTGTTTTATTCTTTTCATCTATCTATAAATTCAAACTAACCAAATCCCAAAAATTGTAGTAGATGCAGAACGATCTAATGATGTAACACTGAATCCTACACGAAATAGCACCAAAGAACAATCGGACATTTGCTCGAATTCAAAACTCTAAATTCCAGCAAGAACGACGTTAGCACGTATCGATTCACAAAGAAAACAAACGCAATGAGAAGCTAGAAAAATTAGATGGAAAGTGAATTGTATTCGACGTAAATGAACTAAATGGAGCGCAAACATGCAAAAGACCATCCGAACGTTCTTTGTCCATCACGCGAGCAAGCTGGACAGCACACGATTGGTGCCTTTCAGGGATGCTAACAACACTTATAAACCTTCCCCGACGCGTCCACGAGCCATAAGGAGTCATGTACCCACGACGCAGGGATGCATCGCATGGGGCGAAACATGGCCGAATTCATATTGTCCCTTCATGGACGTAGGTGTTCAGCGCAAGATAACAGAAACGAGCATGCAATTCGAGTCAGTGCAACAAAGACTAATAAATAGGAAAATTGTCCAAAAAGTTTTAAATCTATTGCCATTTCAGTCCTAAATCTTTTAAATTTGTCAATTGAATCCTAAATCTTATCAAGTTTTATCAATTGAATTCGTCTGATCAATTTTGATTGGACATTGTTGTGTGATAGTCGAGTTAGTGCTGGCTGTGTTTATGTGGCATGACTAGTACTGACGTGAACAAATTTTAATAATTTTTAATACTTCTTCGATTTTTTCAATTTTTTTTGTTGATTTTTATTCTATTTTCCTTTTCTTTTCTCTCTTTTTTCTTTTTTGATTCAAAGGGTGAGTGGGGCCACCAGCCACTAGCTGGGCCGGCAACCTCCACCATCCACTAGGCGAGGGCCGGAGACCTCCACTAGTCTTTGGGTGAGGACCATGAAGCCCTTGTCAACTGGGGATGAGGTCATGGCCCTTGATAGATTTGGCAAGGGCTTGCAAGCATTCGCCAACCACAACAAGACCAGCTGAGGGCTGCAATGCCCTCACCGGCCTCAACAAGGGTTGCAACCCCTCACCAATTGGCCCTTTGAGCTCGTGAACGAAGCCCCACCCTAGGTAAATTGCAAGAAAGTCTGATCAATCAAAGTAAAAAATTTGGATATTTTGCAGATGTCCAAAATTGAGCAAAGCTAACTTTCTCTGGCGAATTAGAGTTGGGGATGGAAGAAAATATAGAAGGAAATAAAAGATAATGATGTCCTAATTAAAGTCGCCAAGGAGAATTCAAAATGGAGACTTGGACTTTGCTGAGGTTGACCGAATTTGCTTCTGCATATGGAATATCCACGTCTCCATAATTGAAGTCGGTTACTCAGAGTTTGGGTGAGCATGTAATCTTGATTCGTGGGTGTGGGCTGTTGTTGATATGAATAGAGGTGAGCCATCGTTTCTAGCATATTTTAATATGATGTTAAGAGTTATGGCACATCTACTTGAAAGAGATGTTAAGAGTTATGGCACATCTACTTGAATGAGCAATGCCCTCGGGCCTTGCATACGTTGGCTAAGATAAAAGATGAAAAACCGGCTTGTGTAATGCACTTGTGTGTGCACTTAAAGAGGAAAAAGCGCTTGTCATCACAGAGCGTTGGCGGCGATGCCTCGTTCATTGAATGGGATGCCTTGGTTGAGTCAAGATACCTAGGTTGAGCCCGGATGTTTTGGTGAGCTAGCGCTAGGATGCCTTAGTTGAGTCGGGATGCTCTGGTCGAGCTAGGATGTCTAACTTGAAGCTGGATGTCTCGGTTGAGTTGGAAGAGCCTGGTTGAGCCAGGACGATGGTAAATGAATTTTTATAAGTGCCAGTTTATGCATAAGCATGATATGTTGATATTTTCATTGACAAGCAGAAGGTAAGCATGCATTGAAATATGCAGTAATGGGCATCTGCATATAGTCTAGGTGTAGCAATAAGTTTGCTAATGATTTGCCATCGATATTGCATTGTGAGTGTTGTATCTACTAGATTTTAATGATGAGATGTCTTCCTAGAAGAGAATTAGGGGTTTTACTTACTGAGTCCATGACTCACCTCGTTGTTTTTCAGATTGCAGGTGTGGAGGGATTGCAGTCTCGATAGAGGAACTAAGATTACCACAGCCTTGTTGAGCATAAAGCATGTAATGGTTGTAAATATAACGACCCAAGATAAAAATGGCTTGTAAATATAACTGATGTAATTGTATATTTTTAAATGATTGTTTTCCTAGTTGCTTATTGTTGTCCAAGTGTTGTTTGTAACATTTCCCCATATGCTTAATGAAAAGATAAAAAAGAAATGGGACGGTGGTGTGCCTAAGACATCGCAAAAATAACCCTTACTGCTCGTGACTCTAGGAATGGAGTTGGGGTCATGCCACATTGTATGCAATATAATCCGTTCAGAAATTCACCTATTTTTAAATCTTGCTCAGTGTCCTCTTTATACGGTTGCACCCGCAGCTTTAAGCTCTGTGGCCGTACTTATGTAGTTTTAACTGCCTTTGGGAGAGAATGGACTGCGGAAAAAACGGAACCGTGGGGTGTGGCTTTGAGATCCTCCCACCGTTTCCGCATTCCAGTGCCTTTCGATTTTTTATTTCCTGTATTTCTTCACTTCGTGACATACCAATTGCATCGTGGGTTCTATTTATTTCAAACCATCAGCATCAACCATTCACTTTTTTTTCCAGTTAAATATTGCCGTTGAAGAGTTGAATTTCAAAAGGTACATCGACTAATCTAACAACGTATAAAGTCTAACACCAAGGGTTGCCACTCTTCTTTCGGAAGAGCTCCTCTCTCTCCTTAGGGCAGAGCTTTCCTTCTCTTTCAATGGAAAATATCAAAAAAGAACCCTAAATCTACCATGATTCTGGAAACGACGCTCACCCCAGATGGTTTTTGAGTGCATCCCAGATCTGGTATGTTAATCCCCAAACCCTAATCCTCCTATTTCACAACAAAAATCAACAAATCCTCATACGATTCATCATCGCGTGACTTCATCCGCGCTCCTTCACATCGTACATTTCAAGATTCACCCTACAGATGCTCGAATAACCATTCTCAGTAATTCCATCCCATATTCACAGAGCCCGCTTCAATCTAAACCCAAATCGTGTGGTGGTATTTCCCAAATATACAAAGATGCAGCCAACTCAACCACTCCGACCATTGCCTCTTTGCGGAACCTAGGTTGTATGTTGAGGAAGCAGAGAGCAGCAATTGGTGTAGGCAAAGAGCAGCGAATCTCCCTGCAAATTAAAGAAATGGAAGGTGAGAATGAAAATGATTTACGATTAGCAGCACTGTGCAAAAGCTTAGGGTCTCTTTGGTCAGAAAGCGATGTGGTGAGGTTTCGACAGAAATTCCCCCTACTAAGAGGCAAGAATGTAATCTAACCCTATTTGGTAAACTGTTTTCTAAACCCAATGTCAATTTCCAAGCTTTTTCTAATACAATGAAGAAGGCATGGAAAATAGATTCAGTTGATTGTTTACAAAAAGAGCCTGAACTCTTCTCTTTTCTTTTTCACTTTGAAGAGGATAAAGAGAGAATCATAAAAATAGGTCCGTGAACTTTTGCAAGTAACCTGTTAGTTCTGAAACAACGCGAATCAGAGATTCCAGAGCACTGTTATGGTTATAATAGCCGTGCTTTCTAGGTTCAATTGGGAGGGATACCTCCAGGGTGGTTCAGAGAGGAAGTGCTTGCTGATTTGGCTGAAAGAGTTGGAAGGGTTCAAGAAATACAACTGGAGGCAAGAGGAAATGGCCCAAACAAAGCTGGTAAGGTGAGGGTAGATATGGATTTGAGTTTACATTTAAAATCGGGGATAATATTGGACATTGGGAATAAGAAGCTGTGGGTGGAATTTAAGTATGAATGACTTCCACATTATTGCTATTCGTGTGGGAGAATTGGCCACTATGCTACAAACTGTGAGGAAATTCCCTATGAACAGACTAAATGGGCAGAAAATAAGGCAAGAAAGTACGGACCTTGGCTAAAGGTGGAAGTACGTGATCACGGCCCTCATTGGGAAGCCTTCTATGGTAAACTAGATACACATTTAGATGCTAAAGAAGTAGTTCCGGAAACACCTGCATTAGGAAATGGCATGGAAAGGGAGGTCAGCAATGAATCGGAGACACGGGCAACTACACCCTGAAACAAGAAAAGAGCAGAATGTTTCTCTTCCCAGTATGTAATAGAAGGTGTAGCTATGGAGTCAAGCAAAAAAGACAAAGGGAAACAGATTATGTGCATTGATTTTCCTAAAGCGAATATTCAGACAGAGGAAAGCAACAACAACAAAGGTTGAAGATCTAGAAAACTAAAAAACAGAAAAGATTAGCAGAAAATGCTACTCTGCTCATAGATGAAATGGAGCTTTTGGAAACCCTTGTTCAGATTGTTAAGGAAGGAAGAGATTGGGCTCTGGTGGCTAGCCCTAATAAGCCACCAAAGACGCCATGAAAATCATTAGCTGGAATTGTTAGGGGCTGGGCAACCCCCTGATGTTCCAAGAGCTGAGGGCTTTAGTTGCTCTCGAAAGGCCTACCATGGTTTTCTTAATGAAGACTAAGAACAAGGAGTTGATGGTTGAGGGTGTTATAAAACGCCTCAAGTTCCCAAATAAATTTCTAGAGAATTCAGAAGGCATTGCAGGAGGATTAGTACTAATGTGGAGTGACGAGGTGGAGTGAAAAGTGATTTCTAGTACCAAAGCTTTCATTGATGTTGAATGCCATGAGTAACTAGTGGCTGTCATATGCGAGTAACTTTCCTCCATGCTCCTACAAATTACGGGGAGAGGCTACTCCTACAGCATAAATTAAGAGAAATACAGTCACAAAACTTTCTTCCATGGATTTGTATGGGGGATTTTAATGAAATCTTATATGCTTGGGAGAAGGAAGGAAAAATGGAAGCTAATTACTACCGAATAGCTGCGTTTCGTGAGCTGTTGAATGATTGTTCCCTAATGGATATAGATAGAAAAGGCTGTGCATTTACTTGGACAAACAACAGAGTAGGGGAGGATTTGGTTACAAAAAGATTAGATCGAGTTCTTTGTACCATGGATTGGAGGGTGACCTTCCCAAATGCTAAAGTTTAGGCTCTCCCACCTGTCAGATCTAATCATAGCCCGCTTCTTCTTGTGCTGCACCCTGAAAGTAAGACAAAGAAAAAACAATTTAGGTTCGAAGCATACTGGCTGGATGAAGAAGAATGCAGGGAGCTTATTTAGCGAACATGGCATGAAAACGCTCTAAATGATAACAGCTTTTTGGCCAAAGTTCAAGATGTCTCTAAAGCTTTAGAAACATGGAGCAAAAACAAGTTCCCTTATGCTGCCATTCGCATAAAAGAGCTAAAGAGGGCATTAATAGAGATAACAAATAGACCCCCATAAAGTTATAGCAAGGAGGAATATCGGCATATTGTGGATCAAATTGAAAAATTATGGAGACAGGAGGAAAAGTATTGGGGACTCCGGGCGCGCATCAATTGGCTAAAATGGGGAGATAAAAATACAAAGTATTTCCATACCACAATAGTGCAAAGAAGGCAGAGAAACAGAATTACAAGGCAGTGTAGGGAGTCGAATGCAATCAAGCAACATATCAGGGACTTTTATCAAACACTCTATGAAACGGGGGGTCCGAGGAATTCCAAACCAGTCCTTGATCAGTGTCCTAGCCCAATTAATGATGAAATCAATGCACAACTGATGGACAATGTGAAAATTGAAGAAGTAGAAGTGGTTTTCCAGTTGGGTTCACTCAAAGCTCCAGGGCCCGATGGTTTAAATGGGCAATTTTACTAGCATTATTGGGAGGAATTAAAGCATGACATGTTTTAGCTAGTACAGCTCTTCTTTGAGACAGGTATTATAGACCCCTCCCTAAACCAAACACATATTTCCCTCATACCGAAAGTAAAAAATCCAGAAAGCATAAACTAGTTCAAACCTATCAGTCTATGTAATTTTAGCTACAAAATCATAGCAAAAGTATTGGCAAATAGGTTGAAGAGATGGCTTCCAGAAATAATTAATCCTGAACAAAGTGCCTTTGTACAAGGTCGGCAAATTCAAGACAATATATTAATAGTTCATGAAGTAATTCATTAGCTCAGAATTAAGAAGAGAAAAAAGAAGTTCCAGGCCATTCTAAAACTGGATATGCAAAAAGCGTATGATAGAGTGGAATTGGATTTTTTGAGGGAAAGCTTGTTGAAAATGGGATTTAATTCAAGGTGGGTAGGGCTGATTATGCAGTGTGTGTCAACAGCAACTTTCAGTGTGAAGATAAATGGAGAGCCTATGCACTACTTCAAACCATCAAGGGGATTAAGGCAAGGTGACCCTCTCTCACCTTACCTTTTTATTCTGGTATCGAACGTCCTATCATGGTTAATGCAAAAGGCTATGGCATATGGGAGTTATAAAGGGATAACCTTGAATACACATTACCCTACACTATCACATATACTCTTTGCTGATGATGCTATTTTTTTCTTGGATGGGACTATTTCAAAATGTCAAAACCTGGCAACTATCTTAAATCAGTATTGCTTTGCAACGGGACAAGCAATAAATCTAAACAAGTTAGGTGTATGTTTCAGCAGGGGCTGCCCACCGAGTCTAAAGCATAATTTGGCACAAGAACTCAGAGTCCCGATCATAGATAAGACAGGGAAATATCTTGGCATCCCAACGGATTGGGGGCAGTCAAAAAAAGAAATGTTCACTTGGATCCTAGCTAGAGTAAACATGAAGATGGAGGGATGGAAAGAGAAAATCCTATCCAAAGCAGGTAAAGAAACACTCATTAAAAGTGTCGTACAAGTTCTTCCTCAATATGCAATGTCAATCTTCAAACTACCCATCTCAATATGTAAAGCAATTGAAAAAAGGATCGCATCCTTCTAGTGGAGAACCAATGATACAAGGTGCAGGTTGCATTGGAAGAAGTGGGAAGTTTTGAAAATGAGAAATGATGAAGGAGGGCTCGGATTCAAAGATCTCACAAATTTCAACAAAGCAATGCTGGGTAAGCAAGCTTGGAGGTTATCCCAATCTCCCTCAGCTCTATGGAGTAGAATTCTGAAGGAGGTTTATTTTCCGAATGGGGATATGTGGAAGGTAGGAAAAGGGTAGCACCCATCTTGGGGTTGACAAAGTATTCTGGTGGGGAGAGAAGCTATTGAAAAGGAGGTGGAATGGAGAGTAGGTGATGGCAAGCAAATTAGAATACGAGAAGATAAATGGTTGGCATTTGGAGTAATAGGCAGTCCGGCAAATAGAGAAGACCCTGTACTTGTGGCTGATCTTATAAGCGAAGAGAGCAGGAGGTGGAAAGAAACAGAGGTGTTGAACCTTTTTGAAGAATGGATAGCTAATGAAATTCTATCTATCCCTATAAACCCAAACCAGAAGAAAGATTCACTTGTATGGAAAGGAAACAAGACCGGAATGTACTCAGTAAAGAGCAGCTACAACAAAGCATGCGCATACACCACAGAAATAGAACTACACAGAGCATCAACCTCCTTCCAGCCTCTTAGAACATTATGGACAAAAATCTGGAATTTATCTATCCCTCGAAGATGCGTTTCTTCAAATGGAGCATCTGTCAAAATGCAATACCAACCAGAGAGAATCTACACAAACGAAAGGTGTTGCCTGACCCAATTTGCGTGCTCTGCAATAGCCATCAGGAGACCACAGAGCACTTATTCCTTCTCTGCAAATGGATAAAGAACATATGGACAGACCCTCGGATCAATCTCAATTGCACACCCAACGTCATATCTCGTTTTGAAAAGGTTTGAAGGCAATAGGGACTCACCTGAGAAGGAGTTGGTAGCAACGGTGCTCTGGTTTGTATGGAAAGCCCGAAACAACGCTATTTTCAGAGCCAAAACACCGGATCCGAACACCATAGTTCATCTAGCGCAATCACATCTCCAAAACTTCAGTAGATGGCAAAACAAAAACGAGGCCAAGAAAATCAGAGATCAGAACTTACAGTATAGATGGAGACCGCCGGATAGAGGGTTGCTGAAACTAAACGTCGACAGATCGTGGGTAGAAGGAGAACACGTTGGATCTGTGGTCGGAATTTTGTGGGATCAAGATGGCCAAGTACTTGATGGCTTTGTGCGAGTCGTCCGAGCCTCCTCCCCTGCTCAAGTTGAAACCCTAGCAATCTTGCACGGACTGGAGCTTCTGCAGTTCAGAAAGGAGATGCACGAGGGTGAAGCAGCAACTGGACAAGTACAAACAAGGAAAGTTGAGTGTGAGACCGATAGTTTAACTGCAGTGCAAAGTATAATGGGCTGGGCTGAATCTCCTTGGAATGTGAAGCCCATTATTGAGCAATGCAAGGGCATTTTATCCATCTCAAAGTCGATGACGATGGTCCACTGCTCATGGGAAGCTAATAAAGCCGCAGATTGGCTGGCAAAGGCGCACAAAACAAGATCTCTACCTGAAAATTGGAAGTCCTATCCTCCACCAGTTCTTTCGGAGATCTTATGCTCGGAATGTTATCTATTGTCCTCTTGTAAGTCAAGTATGTTTTGAGTGAAAGTAACTATCATTTTCAACCAAAAAAAAAAAAAAAAACAGTCTAACACCCCATATGATCGATTATATTAGATATCGCCACGCCCAAACAAGGACATAAATTTAATTGAGGGTCCAATCTTTATCCATTCCCAATTATCATGTATATGACCACAAGAACTACCAATTCGGTTTAGACTCGAATAATTTTAATTCAGCAATTAAAATTTCAATTGAGAATAGTTTAGGAGACTGCTTTAATTGGACATTTACATTCAATAAACGAACGGTGATGAGAGGATTACGATGTTACTCAGCAAACGCAAACAAGCATGGTAGGTGGATTGGCGCTAGATTTATCTAGCGGAGCCAAATCCCATATCCATAAATCTCTAATTTGTAAAAGTAAAGTGTTCTTCTACACTTTACTCAGTTTTTAATTAACTTATAATAGATTAATGACGACTCCTGATTGAATTAATTTGCATATTAAATTAATTTGAAACTTCGAAATTGTGATTGGTATGGGCATGAGAGAGTTCGTGCTACGTCTTTGACTTAGTAAAATATTAGCTTTTCTTTTGGTGGTTCACCTTTTAATATAGTAGCATGGAGAGAAGACGGAGTGAACACAATAGAAAGGCATAGAAAATGTCACATGGCTCTATTGGTTGCATTTTAGCCAAAGCGACATTATTTTAACGCCACATTAGAAATAAATTACATATAAGATAAGGATAACAACAAAACTAAAAATAACATCTAAGTTAAAAAAATTAAGAAAAAAAATAGGTAGCAAAGATCGAGGGAAGGGGTTGAAGGTTGCTAGGGGCGGCGACGATATTGTTAAACTAACTCATACTTATGCCAAAAAACACTTTATAAATATTGTTAAACTAACTCATAGTCTGTTCAAAGTATTTCATCCAGGAACCAAAGGAAAGTACATTGTCTAATATTAACAAACTATTTGCATTACCAGCTGAACGAGTGGCTATTTAGAAAATTAGCAACAATAAATGATTAGAATTCTTTTTACAAAGCTATCTCCTTTCTCCGGGAATAAATTCTATTTTCTTGTACAGTTACTTTGGCTCCACTTATCGAATTGGTGAAGCAAGTATAATGCCTCCATTCTCAGCTATCAAAGTCGTATTATATCAACGCTTTATTTGTTTTACAAAAAAATGAATGAATTGGAAAAAAATTCCTAAAAAAGATCATTTGTATCACTTAAAAAAGTTAGTCAATGAAAAATATTATCATTAATGTCAATAATTTATATCTAAACATTTTCTTGGACAATAATAATATTTTTCCTTTATTCTGCGAAACAAAATGGTGCCTAAGATGAATTAATTGTTTCTCAGTTATTTGTTAAACGAGGTGCATGACTTCTCCACTACTTCATTCAACAAGAATTCATGCCGGCACGCACGCTAGTAGAACTGCGCACATTCATCCGTACAACTAAAAACATACTATATACAGTTACTTCTTAGAGGGTAGGATTATATATCAACGAAATGTGATGAATACACGACTGAAATTGAGAAAATACAAAGGGAAAGATCGGGAAATAAATAAATCTGTAAAGTTTGACATGTGATTACCTTTATTTTGCAGTGTTAATTTATGAACTTATCATGGTATATCCTCAATCATTTTTCCTAACAATTAGTTCGTGATATTTTGACAAAAATGGAAAAGAAAGATCTCTTAGGGTGCGTTTGTTTGCGTTTCTGTTTAAAAATTGTTCCAGGGAACAGAAATAGAAAAAAGTGTTTTGTTCCAGGGAACAATTTTTGAACAAAAACACGTTTGGTAAAATTTGTATAATTTTTATTTCTTTTTTTTTTTCTATTTTTTTCCTTTTTTTTTTTTCATTTTTTCTTTTTCTTCTTTTGGCCGGTCGTCGGCCTCGGCCATGGCCGGCGACCGGCCGACGAGGGCCGGCGGCCTCGCCTTGGCTGGGCGAGCTCGAGCTCGCCCAATCCGGCGAGGCCGCGGCGAGGCTCGGCTGGCCGGATTTGGGCGAGCTCGAGCTCGCCCGGCCAAGGCGAGGCCGAGCCTCGCCTAGCCACGGCGAGCCTCGGCCTCGCCGGGGGCCAGCGAGCCTCGCCGTGGCTGGGCGAGGCCGCCGGCCCTCGTCGGCCGGTCGCCGGCCACGGCCGAGGCCGGCGACCGGCGAAAGAAAAATAAAGAAAATAAGAAGAATATAAAAAAAGGAACAGAAACGCACCCAAACGCGTTTGTTCCTTTTTGTTCCCAGGAACAAAAAAACAGAAAAAGTGTTTAAAAACAAAAAAAAAAAAGAAACATAAACAAACACAGCCTTAATGATTTATGCACTGCTTCCTTTTCATTTAATTACATGGAATAATCCACTCCATATTCTCACTATCAGTCAACATACATCTCATATCTTTTTTCAGTCAACCCTCATACGTTGATTTACTTCTTTTAAAATAACAAAGATATTACTATAGTTAAAGAAACAAATTTCTCTCCAGGATTGAGATCCTTTCAAGTTATGAATAATAACATCTCAATTTACCGCAACGAGAGGTTGACACGTTCACAAGGAGACTTTGAATAGTTCTTTTTTATTTTATTCTCTTTCTTCTCTGAGGTCTTGCCACCTTTTTTCACAAGGTGAGAGAGAGACAGAGAGAGCGCTTTCGGCAAAGGCAAAGGAGGCCTCGCGTGACGGCAGCAGAGAACGAGCAGCGAGCATGATGGTGGCGGTGGTAATGTGAAAGAGAGAGAGAGAGAGAGAGAGAGAGAGAGAGAGAGATTACTGGGTCAAGGCTTTTCTGAGTAAATTTCTCAAATATTGTGTGGCATTTGGGTGGTAATTAAAAAAGAATATTTAAAAAATGAACAAATTGCCCTCACCAACCTTTGGCGAGGCTTGAACTTGCCAGATTTGGTGAGGGCGACCCTTGCTAGTCGTAGCCCTTAGTTGATTGTCGGCCATCATCAAGATTGAGCGATCGGCAGAGGAAGAAGGATAAAAAAATATAAAAAATTAATAATAATTCAAAAACATTAAGAATTTTATCCATATCAGTTATTTCCTATCAAAATTGATTTGATGTATTACATTGACAAAATTCTAAAATATTTAGGACTTAGTTGGCACAATTAAAAGATTTATGATTGAACTGATAGAAGTGTAATAAGTATAATACTTTTTTGATAATTTTCCTACCTTCAAACTATTTCTTCGATGGGCATGAATTCAAATGGGAACAACAATTCGCGATATGATCTTCTTTCTCTTTTACTTTCCTTTTTTCTTTATGCTGTTTTAATACTTTCTAGCACCTCATGGCGGGGGCGGTTGCGGATCTTTTCAACCAAACCTCTGCGCTTTGATTAATATGCAACGCATCGGCTACATTCTAAATTTAATATTGTTTTCCAAGTTATTAGACACGTAAATTAGGACTTGTAAATTTAACCAGCTTGCGCATGACGCGAGTACATAAGCTGGTACTTGTTAGGTAAGGACTCAAAATAAATGGGACAAGTATATTAGAAGTGTCTTAATTTGTGTACGGCGCTCACTCTAGTGCCACAACTTTTTGCGGGCTCACTTAAGTGCTACTTTTAAAAAACGATGACTTAAGTGTCAATTTCGATTTGAGTCGTTGAAAATCTGACATAATAATATTTTATTGATTTCTTGATCCTACGTGATTTGTCGGCGTGCCCAATCAACATATAATCTCTAAACGATGTCATGTAGTAAGTTAAAAAAGTGATCACTTTAATGCTAGTCTTGTCAAAAAATATCACTTCAGTGCCAATCATTGTTGAAAACTAATCACTTTAGTGCCAATCTTAATTTTAAAAAATGATCACTTTGATGCCAAAAAAACCCCTAAATGACGTTGTATAACAAGTTAAGAAGTGATCACTTCAGTGCCAATCATTGTAGAAAAATGGTCAATTTAGTGCCAATTGTTGTTTGAAAGTGATCACTTTAGTGTTAATCTTAATGAAAAAGTGATTATTTCAGTGCAAAAAAATACCACATAATATAAAAATTTTAATTATAAAAGTCATGTAATTTCTCTAACTGGAATTTCATCAAAGGCACTTAAGTGATCGTTTTTCTTTGATTATGACACTTAAGTAAGCGACGAAAAATTGTGTCATTAAAGTGAGCGTCGTACATAAGTTAAAGTACTTCTGGTGTACTTTTCCCTGAAATAAACATTTATGGGAAACCTAACCAAAGAAGAATCAGCAAAGGATGATACATAATTTGTTTAGATAACCAATCAATGTTTACCCTCTCTCTAGACTCAAATCTCCCTCACTCTCAACTTGGGTCTCGCTCACCTTCTAGGCCTCCACTGATGTCTCTCAAGGGAAATCCTTCAAGCTCGCTACCTCCGTCCTCTCCGTCTTTCGTGCCTTTTTGGCCTTCCCCCGATGCCCTATTTATAGGCGAGGTGGGGCCGATCGACAGAGGCTTTGGTCGACGGTCTTTGGTGCATCGACCGGCCTCTCCCCATCGGTAGAAGCGGCGTCAACTCTTACCTTTTTCCATGGAGGCCTACTCGACATTAATGGCGCGTCCCCTCCATCTATGCTGCTCCACATGTGTTGCCGTTTCCTCCTCCATTCGGCATCGCGCGCATCTAGCCTCCTTTGCACGTTTGTTGTAGAGACAAAGGAAGAAGACAAAGAAAAGGGGGTCGGGCCAAGGGAAAAGGGGTAGTGGGCCTTGGGCCTGCGTGGGGAAGACGAAGGAAAAAGGGGGAAGCTGGGCACGAAGGCTAGCCCTCGCAAGCTGCTATTTTTTTGAAATAAATTATTCGAAAAGGCAGAAAATAAAAAAATAAAGCTTAATGGATGCAAATAAAAATTAAGGCCTAATTGATGCGAAAAATATTTTTGTTAGGGTCAAATTGATCCATAATTTTCTATGCAAAATAATTTTAAGTATTTAGTCAAAATTTAGGTGTCAATAGCTGTCCCTCTTTGAAGGTGAGCTCGCAGAGGTTGCATTCACAGATGAACTAATATCTAAATTTTGTCCATGCATATGCAATAAGATTATATCTTAGTTGGGATCGGGTGTCCTATGCAAAAAGAGCAATATAACATTATACATACTAAGATAGATATGAAGATACCTGTAGTTACTTACCAATAATGAGTGATATGGGGCGTGAACCCCAAGTTTGGCAAGTATTAGGGTGTCATCTTACTTGATAACGTGAGGAAGTTGCTTTTCCAACACCCAAATCTTTCTACGGTCGCCTTGATAGAAAATTGCTTTTTCAGGACTTGAATCATTCTTCGATTGCCTGTTTGAGCAATAAGTTGTTTGTCTAGGACCCAAACCTTTCTTCGGTCGCCTTGTCGGGAAATTGCTTTTTCAGGACCCAAACCATTCTTCGATCGCCTGTTAGAGCAATAAAATGTTTACCCGACCTTTCTCGAGGATGTATCGACATTTCTGGGGACATCTATTTGTTGGGTGTCTGACCTTTCTCAATGACTCCAATTTGTTGGTTGCTTGACCTTTCTCGAGGATGTGCCGACCATTCTCGAGACATCTGTTTGTTGGGTGCATGATCTTTGTCAAGGACATCGGTTGATTACCCGACCTTTCTCAGGGGATGTGCTGACATTTCTCGAGATATTTATTTGTTGGGTGCCTGATATTTGTCAATGACACTGGTTGATTACCCGACCTTTCTTGGGGATGCGCTGACCTCTCTCAAGGCATCTATTTGTTGGGTGCCTAATCTTTGTTAAGGACACCTGTTGATTACTTGACCTTTCTCGAGGATGCGTCAACCTCTCTCGGGGTATCTGTTTGTTGGGTGCTTGATCTTTGTCAAGGACACCAGTTGATTACCCAACCTTTCTCGGGGATGTGCCAACTTCTCTTAGGACATTTGCTTGCTGAGCGCTTAACCCTTTCTCAAGGCATATATTTGGACATTCACCAGCGTCGAAAAAGTCCTTGGAAGATACTTGGACATTTGTGAGTGTCGAAAGAGTACTTGGATAATCATAAGTACTAACTTGGAGGATACCTAGACAGTTGTAGGCATCGAAGGAGTACCTAGACAATCACAAGTACGAAACCTCGGAGGATACCTGGTCATTCGCAGGCATCGAAGGAGTACCTAGACAATCGCAAGTACTAAACCTTGGAGGATACCTAGTCATTTGCATGCGTCAAAAGAGTATTTGGACAATCGCAAGTACTAAACCTTGGAGGATATTTGGTCATTCGCATGCATTGAAGGAATACTTGGATGATCACAAGTAAGAACCCTAGAGGATACCTAGACATTCGCGGGCATCAAAGGAATTGGATGATCACAAGCTTTGAATACTTAGGGAGGTCTCTCACCTTCTAGTAAAGAGAATTTGGGTAATATTTAGGATGAACCTAGGATATCCATGAAAATCTTTCACCTCCGGGGAGAAAGAAGTTGTGATATCAAGGAGACACATTCATGAAAGTCTCCCATCTCCCCAAACATTTGTGAAGGTTTCTCACCTCCTAGTATATGAAAATATTGAGGACGCATCTCGGATATTCGTGAAGGTCTCTTACCTCCTAGTAATTGGTGAAGGTCTCCTCTCTACTGGTAATTGTTGAAGGTCTCCCACCTCCTGGTAACACAAATTTGAATATAGCACGAGGCTTACTTGGATGGTCGTAGGTACCCAAAAGAGCTGGAATACCTGGGTAGCCGTAAGTATACAAAACAGTGAAATACTTGGATAATCACAATTATTTAATGATAGATCTGGGGACAACTCAGGCAGGCCGAGTGTCATGGTGATAAGAGAGCATACCTAGGTAATCACAGGCACACAAAATAATGGAATACTTGAACAGCTACTAGTATTCAACAATACAATTTGAGGACAACTCGGGTAGGTGAGTGTCATGGAAAGGGAGTACTTGGACGGTGGCAAGTACTTGAAGACAACGGGATACTTGAGCAGTCACCAACATCCATACTCTAAGGACAACTCGAAAAGGTCGAGTGTCAATAAGAGAGAGTACCTAAATAGTAGTAGGTACTTAGGGACAAAGGGATACTTGCACGGTCGCAAGTATCCAAACTCAAAGACAACTCGGACAGGTTGAGTGTCGATAAGCGAGAAAATACCTGGATAATGGTCGGTACTCAGGGACAAATGGATACTTGGATAGTCACAAGCATCCAAACTTTAAAGACAACTCAAACAGGTCGAGTGTCGATAAGAGAGAGTACCTGGACAATGGTAGGTACCTAAGAACAAAGGGATACTTGGACAGTCACAAGTATTCAAACTCTAAAGACAACTCAAACAGGTCGAGTGTCGATAAGAGGGAGTACCTAATTAGTGTCAAATACTCCAAGACAATGGGATACTTAGACAGGCGCAAGTATCTAAACTCTGAAGATAACTCAAATAGGTCAAGTGTCAATAAGACATAATATCCGAACGGTGGCCGGTACTCAAGGATAATAAAACATTTTTTTTTTGAGCAAAAGGGTAATAAAACATTTGGTTGGACATAAGATCTTTGGAAATAAGGGTAGAGATATGCTTACCTAAAGATATCTCTAATCTCTAAGAGCATGTCTGCTATTAAACAACACACAATATGAGCATATGATTGTACATGCTGTAAATTCATGATTTTAAATGTGGTTCATGCATGACAATTTTATTAGTTTTGCATCATCTAAGTTCCACTAGGGAAAATTTTGAAAGACAATCTTCTTTCAGAATGTAGACGTCTTAAACATGCCAGATGAGGGACTTTTAGTCTTAAATGACTTTTCACTCACTCTCATGAAAAATGCTGTTTTATCCTGACCATTAATGCAGGATTTGTAAAAACCACATCATCTCATTGTCATCATGTCAGCAGGGGCCGAGTATTCCGAGTATTCTCGCAAGCGGTATGACTTTACAAATATAAAAAGTCTTTGTCGGACTATAATGTAGGCTTGGTTAATGGCTTGTCCAAGGGGACCATCAAGGTAAAGGCTTAAGAAAGAAATGCAGCACGATCATCTCTGGGTTTACAAGTTAAGAGCCCTACGAAAAGAGACAAAATAATCTTGCTCGTACTTTTTCGAGCGATGTTTATAAACATATGAAATCCTACGTTAATTGAAGTGCCCTAGTCTAAAGAGACTTTTACAATGGGATGCAATGTAGGCTTGGCTCATGTGTAAAAGGGTGAGAGTAGGTGATTGTCTTGACATTATCACCAGTCTTTCTTCTCACCGTTGGATGGAGTCTCCACAACAGCAACTTTGCTTGGGAGTGCAAATGGCTAAAATTCACACATTTTTTTAGCGCATTGACCTTGCTTTTTATTGGGCACACTACTTTTCATACCCTTAGTTTTTAATCCAATTTTCTCATCCATGGCATTGACTTTGCTTTTTAGCAGGTATACTGCTTTTTCATGCCCCTAGTTTTTTCATTCTTGTTGTTTGAAAAACTGGCCTAGGCAAGTTCAAACAAAACACTGCTACTAGACTTTTGGGCTCTTCATCTTCAGTCAATGCCCTGAATCATGCCGCTTGAAGAGTAGTAATTCCTGCTTTGCCTCAATGTGAGCGTGAAATTGTAGACTCAATTGGGATGTACAATGGATACAAGTGCATTAGGTAGAGAAAGAATCGCTCTTTGTCCTCCTAGGGCACTTAAATTATCGTGAGTATTCATATGTAATAAAGACACCCAAAGATTGATGCAAGTACGAGCAAGGAAATATCTATACCCTTTTTCACCTTGTGATGTCGCCTTGCCTCTGATCTGCCTCAGTGTAAGGTGGTTCTTGACAGGGGTATGAAAGAAACTTCATAAGTGTATGGGGCTCAAAAGGGGTAAGCAACGAATAACCTATAGTATTTAGGGTAGAGAAATGAAATGCCCCTCATTACTTTGGTTATCATACCATTCGTGAGAGAACCCTTTACTCTACAGACATGGAATTTTCTACACTCATCTCACAAGTGTATAAATAGTGGACTATGTGTAGTATATGGCTTGTCTTTTATCATCCTGATGCACCTCAGTTAGCATGCTCTATCAATCTTATATCATTCATTCAATTGTCTATTGTGATAATCTTTAGCAGAATCAATGATTTAAACAGACAATCAGTAGGGCAAAAAAAAATCAAATGTAAATTGAGGCTTGAAGGATTTCTATCATATGCTTTGGCGATACTTGGGATGGCATTTTACTTTGGAGAGTTTATCAGAGTCTGACATGCCGCTCATTGATTTGTTATCTTCATCTTTGACGGTCAGGTGATCCTATAACGAATAAGAGGGAACATATTAGTCACGAACTCTTTTAGGAGTCAAACAACTGGGAGAGATATAACATTACCCTTCATTGGTTTGCTAATGATTGAATAGACCTAAGGTTTAAAAGCATGAGGAGGATATGAAGTTCTGCAATTTTTGTTTCATTAGATCATCACTAGGCCAAGTGGTTGCGTGTGCTGTATTTGTGTTGATCAGGTGTTCAACAAGGAGTATTCTTGGAAGAACCCCATAAGAGGCTTAGAGTAGCAACAAGTCTAATGTTTCGTTCCTACAAGTATTTGGGTGCGTGGTGTTGGAGAAAACTTCCGTATTTGTTTTGAAGCTGACAAAATGTTTTCATCAGTCTAGTTTGAAGACTTGCAGACTCTTTCGTCAAAGTCTGAAGACCGCCGCACCACTAGACTCAAGATTCAAAGTCTACCCTCATTGACAATTTCTAGATCGTCGAAGAAGACTTATCCAGAGTTGAGTATTTTTTTAAGGATTTGAGTTTATCGACTAAAGAAGATCTCTCGGTTGGATATAGCATCTCGGAATCTATTATTCATTTTTATTCGGGTAATTTAGATCCCTTGATTGCCGAACTATACTTGGAAGGTTCTACTTATGGAAACCTAGATCCTGATTGTGTGGGCGAGCAGGATTGGTGGGCTATCGTCATATTCCTTAAATAACTCAAGATCTTCCTAATTGATTTTGTCCAATAGATAGATTGGAAGAGCTCCTTTGGAAAGTGCCAACGGGTATGAAGGCATGGAGGAGTATATATGGAAGACGTTCTAGTTATTCGAGTGTGTGCATGATAGATAAATTGCAAAGTCTGAAGCTCCTTATTCTTTGTCAATTCAATTGTTGAGCGTAAACTTGTATTCAAAAGAGAGCTTATACATTTGTGAGACCTTGAGGAAGTGTAGCAGAGTCTCTACACTATGGAATCAAGGACGTGATACTGTAACGACTCTTTTGATTCATAGTGAAATCCAGCCTGTGGGCTGTCAGTGCGAGAGAGTGGACGTAGGCTTGGATTAAGCCGAACCACTATAAACCTCGTGTTCTTATTCTCTTCCCTAAACCCTTTTACTTTACTCGTAACTTTATTTAATTGTCAGAGTCTCGTTTCTATTTTAAAGTCTACTGTTAAACATACTCAGGTTAAAAGTAAAGTTTTACTCTGTACATTGCAAAAGTTTGTTTTCGCACCTATTTACCCCTTTTAGGTGCTCATACTAGCATTTACAATTGGTATTAGAGCTTGTGTACTCATTTAAATTAAAGTGTTTTTACTTCAGAGTTAACGATCCATGGCTAGTATGTTGGCTCCAAGTTTGGTTGAAAGGCAAAGCAACACCAGACCGCCTTACTTTGATGGGAAGGAATACAATATATGGAAGAACAAAATGAAGGCATTCCTAAGATCGAAAAACCCTCTTGAATGTGATGTGGTAGACAAAGGAATCATTCCTAAAACTACAACAGTCTCAGAAAGGGGAAAAGAAGCTGTTGAGTCCAGCGATATGACTCAAGAAGAGATAACCAAGAGACAAGCTCTTGACACAAAAGCAATTTATTCTTTATATTGTGCATTATCTCCTACTAAATATAACATAGTATCTTCTTGTGAAATAGCTAAAGAAGTTTGGGATAGATTGCACATCACCTATAAAGGAACCAATCAAGTGAAAGAAACAAGAATCAATATTCTGCTTAGTCAATATGAAGCATTCAGGATGAAACAAGGAGAATCTATTATTGACATGTTTAGTCATTTTACAGAAATCGTGAATGGTCTTAAGTATCAACGTCAACCAATCTCTGGACCCATGAAGGTTAACAAGCTACGGCGTGGACTTTCCAAAGATTGAAATCACGTAAAGACCTCAATAAGGGAGACAAAGAATCATGTCATTCTCCGTTGACGAATTGGTTGGCACCCTTTAGTCTTATGAAGTGGAGCAAATCAATGAAGATGAAGATTCCAAAGGTAAAAAATCCATTGCATTAAAATCTAATAATGATTTTGATGTTACAGATTCTGAAGACGATATGGACGATGAAGAGCTTGCTCTCATGATAAGAATGTTAAGAAAACTGAACAAAAAATCCATTGCATTAAAATCTAATAATGATTTTGATGTTACAGATTCTGAATACGATGTGGACGATGAAGAGCTTGCTCTCATGATAAGAATGTTAAGAAAACTGAACAAAAAGGGAAGAAAATTCAATTCAAAGAAACAAAATTCTCAAAGGTTTCAAAATAAATCAGCTGAGGATGATGATTCCAATAAAGATGTGATTTGTTTTGAATGTAAGAGAAATGGACATATCAGACCCAACTGTCCCTTACTGAAGAAAAAGAAGGGAAAAGCTGAGAAATACAGAAAAGCTCTCAAAGCAGAAACTTGGAGTGATATCGAGTGTGAAGAGAGTGATGATAATTATGCCAATATTTGTTTAATGGTACAATTAGAATTAGATTCAGACTCTGAGACAGACTCAAACTCTGATAATGAAATCAAGATAAGTAATTTAAAAATTCCTACTAAAATCTCTAAATATATTGATGAATTATGTCTAAGTCTCAAAACCTCTCTCAAGAGGATTTCCGAATTAAAAAGAGAAAATTCTGCACTTTGAAGCAACAGGAGATTGTTTGGAAAGAAAATGACAAAATTTTTGATAAAAGTCTTATTACTTTGAAGGAAAATGCAGATTCACTTTCAAAAGAAAATGCACATTTGGAAAATGATATCTCAAGTATTTCGAAAAGGTTTTCAATAGGTTCTAGATATTAGAAAAGATTCTTTCAGCACAAAGACCTTACTTTAATAAATCAGGCTTGGGAATGACTGCTGAAACCATTCCTCTAATTGATTTTCCAAAAGTAAATGAAATAATTAAAGAAAGACCTACAAAAGATTTTTATAGAAATCATTTCCAAAAAGTCTTTATAAAACCTGTAGGTCGCAGTGCTCTTAAATGTTCTAAGTGCAACAGCTCAAAACATTTTGAGAAAGAATGTCCTATGGTTTGGAGACACATTAAGAAGGTTTGGGCAAAGACTGTATATTGTACTAACTCCACTGGACTCAAGAAAGTATGGGCACCAAAGAAAGCTTGAGTTTCTTTTTTAAATGCAGGCCACTATCAAGAAAAAGGTTAAATGGTACTTGGATAGTGGATGCTCAAGACATATGACTGGAGACTTAAGTTGTTTTATAAAGCTTATGCAAGTTAATGGTGGAAAAGTTTCTTTTAGAGAAAATAGCAAAGGCAGAATTGTGGGATACAGAACCGTAAAGATTGGAAGTCTCACAATCAGTAACGTTTCCTTGGTGGAAGGACTCAATTACAATTTGCTGAGTATCAGCCAACTGTGCGACACAGGTTACAAAATCAACTTTCAAGAAGGAATATGTTCAGGAATTAGTAAAGACTCTTCTCAGACATTCACAAGGCGAAGACATGGGAATATATATATCTTAGATATCAAACCAGAAAAATCCCAATGTCTAATTTCAATTCAAGTTGAAGCTAATCTCTGCTATAGAAAACTTGGCCACATCAACATGAAGCAAATAGCCAAGATCTTTGCAAAGAAACTTGTTCGTGGACTACCCAATCTGACATATCAAAAATTTGATCTATGCACACCGTGTGTATTGGGAAAACGGGTTAGATATTCTTTCAAACTAATAAATCAAGTTTCCACTAATCGTGTGCTGCAGCTCTTGCATATAGATCTCTTTGGACCAACCAGAACCTAGAGCATTGGAGGTAAGAAATATTGCCTAGTAATAGTGGATGATTATTCACGATTCACTTAGGTATATTTCCTGGCAAATAAGTTTGAAACATTCTCTTATTTTATAAAATTTGCTAAAAAAGTTCAAAATCAGAAAAGATATCATGGAGGTGAGTTTGAAAATCAAGACTTTGCTAAATTCTATGATGAAGCTGGTTTTCAACATGTGTTCTCCTCACCATACATTCTAGAACAGAATGGAGTTGTGAAAATGAAAAATAGATCGTTGCAGGAAATTGCTAGAACTTTATTAATTGAAAGTAACATTTCCTCTCGTTTTTGGGCTGAAGCAGTTTCCACAGCATGCTATATTATTAATAGAGTCTTCTTAAGGCCTATTCTGGAGAAAACTCCCTATGAGTTGTTCAAAGGAAAGAAACCAATTGTTTCTTATTTTCATGTGTTTGGATGCAAATGTTTTATATTGAAAAATGCAAATGATTGAATTGGTAAGTTTGAAGAAAAATCAGATGAATGCATTTTCCTTGGATATTCAACCGCCAGCAAAGCTTACAGAGTATACAAGAAAAAGACTCAATCTATGAAGGACTCGATGAATGTTAAATTTCAAGATTTTACATAGAATCAATCGATTCATACTCAACCTGAAGAATCTAAACCTGCTCCAAACTCTACAAAGTCTAAATCTCCAGAAGCAGCTCAGACTTCAGAAGACTAGCAATGAATGATCGTTAAAGAATCAAATGAAGAAAAAGAACAACAGTCTAACAAATCAACCAGCAACTAGAAGCACAAGTCTAGTCATCCCAAAGAACTCATTATTGGTAACATTAATGAAGGAATTCGTACAAGATCCAAAAGGCGTGAAGAGTCGGTGGCACTTATTTCTGAAATAGAACCTAAGAGCATAGAAGAAGCTTTAACTGATGAAAGCTGGGTTGAAGCTATGCAAGAAGAACTCAGGCAATTCAGTATCAATGATGTCTGGGAATTGACTCCTAAACCAAAAGGTAAATCTATCATTGAAGCTAAATGGGTTTTCAAGAACAAGATGAACGAAAAAGGAAAAGTCATAAGAAACAAAGCAACACTCGTGGCCAAAGGATGTATGCAAGAAGAATGGATAGACTATGATGAGACTTACGCATCAGTAGCAAGGTTAGAAGCAATTAGATTATTACTTGCTTTTGCTTGTTATAAGAATTTCAGGTTATTCCAAATGGATGTCAAAATCGCTTTCCTAAATGGATTTATCCAAGAGGAAGTCTATGTGGAACAACCTCCCGGTTTTGAAGACCCAAGAAAACCAGACTCTGTATTCAGACTGAAAAGGCTCTATACGGTTTAAAGCAAGCACCTTGAACTTGGTACGATAGGTTAAGTAAATTTTTAATCCAAAATGGTTTTGTTAAAGGTAATGTAGATACTACATTATTTATTAAAAGAAAAAACAAAAACTTTTTACTTGTCCAAATTTATGTTGATGATATTATTTTTGGATCACCTAACGAAAATTTGTGCAAGAAATTCTCTAAGACTATATAGAATGAGTTTGAAATGAGCATGATGGGTGAACTATCCTCCTTTCTCGGACTTCAAGTAAAACAATTGAAGGAAGGAATTTTCATTCACCAAGAAAAATAAGCTAAAGAACTTGTTAAAAAGTTTGGCTTTGAGAATTGCAAAAAGACTGACATACCAATGTCAAGTTCCTCGAAGCTGGACAAAGATGAAGGAGGAAAGAAAGTTGACCAAAAGCTATACAAGAATATCATTGGTTCACTTCTTTATCTTACTGCTTCTAGACCTGACATTTTATTTAGTGTTTGTATTTGTGCCAGATTTCAATTAGATCCCAAAGAATCTCATTTAAGTGCTGCAAAACACATCATCAAATATGTTGCATCAACCTCTAATTTAAGTCTCTGGTATCCTAAAGAATGAGACTTTACTCTCCTTGGGAACATGATGCAGAGTTGATAGAAAGAGCACTTCCGGCACTTGTCAATTACTTGGGAATAGAACAGTATCTTAGTTTTCAAGAAAACAAGCAGAAGCAGAATATGTGGCTCTTGAAAGTTGTTATTCACAAATTTTGTGGATAAAGCAACAGCTAAGAGACTTTGGGATCGAAGACTCTTGCACCAAGATCAAATGTGATAACACCAACGCGATTAATCTTACCAAGAATCCAATTCTCCATTCAAGAGTAAAGCATATAGATATTCGACATCATTTTATTAGAGATCATGTTCAAAATGGAGAAGTTTTGATTCAATTTATTGACTCAAAAAATCAACTAGCAGACGTTTTTACAAAGCCTTTGGAGAAAAGTCAATTTAAGTTTATTCGTTTCAGACTCAATATCTTAAAGTCTGAAGATGTTCAAAACTCAGGAATAAAAGTCTAAAAATACTTAGACTCAAAAGATCAAGATTCACGATTGTAAGTTATTCATATTTTTATATCACGGATAAAATCTCGAAAAGGTACGATCATCCATTAATTTGTAATTGATTGATGTTATCTTCCCCAGTTTTTGTGATTATTGCAATCAATCCTTTTTGAAAATTGAGTTATCTTTTGAAATGACGGTTATCTATTTTTCAAAAAGGCAGTTATTTTTGAAAAATGCACTTTTTATTTTTCCTTTTACGTCGTTCCGTATATCTCTTTTTGACTGCCTTATATACTGATCGTCTTCCTCACAAACCCTAAAAGCATAGACCTTCACTTTCTTACTTTTACTCTTTAGTTTAATCTTCAAAGTTCTAACCTTTTTTGTGAATCGAGTTTGGAATCTATCAAAAACTGTGAGAATGGCTTCCCAAAGAAAGTATTCAAGAATTGCGAACAGGGGACCACAACACATACGTGAGGGACCTATACATTTTGACCTCACCAAGGAAGAAGAATCTCCAAGACAGTAGCAGAGCCCACAATATTCTCAACCGTGTCAATCTCCTCAAGCTAGATCTCAGGGTATTGATCAAAGAGCGGATGAAGAAATCATTGAAGGCGCAGAACCCATAAGAACTCAAAAGCTCGCTTTTATCTTTAAGCTTTACTCTACTTTGAAGAAGGGAGGCACTCCCTTGAATTATATTGATGAATTTTTTAAAGAGAAAGGGTATCGAAATGAAACCCATTTTTTTGCGTATAATGGAACGATTGGGAGTTGCTCCTAAGGGGTCGGTAGAACGAGCATTTGCGAATATTCCAAGCAATCCATGTGTTGGAGCTTTTAGTCAGCCTGATGGGAATGATGATGTCAAAATGTACACTTATTTTAAGCCTAAACTAGGTGTTGGGATGAATATTCGAAGCAAAAGGATAGATTTGTTTCGCTCGGATGAACACAAGCGATTTTACTCTAAGTTGCTAAAGAGAGGGGTGATCAACCCAAGAAGTGTGGACTTTGATTTCCTTGATTCTCTTAATGTGAAGTTGCGAAAAATATTCACTCTTCTTCAACTTGAACAATTTTGTTTTGAATCAACGATGGCTCATCCAGAACTAACTGCATACTTCTATACTAATCTAAGTTTCTTGGATGCGAATAGATTTTCTTTTAGTGTTCGAGACCAGGATTATATCGTTGATATGGACACATTGGCGGATGTAATTGGAGTAGAACGAGGGGCATTCCAATCAATTAATGTTGTGAAAGTTAGTACGAGCACCTAGAGGGGGGTGAATAGGTATAAAAACAAATTTCCCCGAGTGAAGTGTGCAACTCTAATCAGCAATAGATTATGAAAAGGAAATTAGACTCTTGTAAACAAATTGAGTTACGATCAAAGTAAAAGAGCGTAGGGAAGAGAATAAGAACACAGGGTTTATAGTGGTTCGACTTAATCCAAGTCTACGTCCACTCTTCTGCACTAACAGCCCACTGTCTGGATTTCACTATGAATCAAAAGAGTTGTTACAGTAAAGCTCTTCCTTGATTCCACAGTGTAGAGACTCCGCTACACTTCCTCAAGGTCTCACAAAGATATAAACTTTCTTTTGAGTACAAGTTTTCGCTCAACAATTGAATTGACTAAGAACAAGGAGCTTCAGACTTTGGAATTCTTCTATCGCGCACATACTCAAACAATTGGAACGTCTTCCTTATATACTCCTTCATGTCATTACACCTGTTGGTACTTACCAAATGAGTTCTTCCAATCTACCCGTTGGATAGAATCAATTAGGAAGATTTCGAGTTATTTAAGGAATATGACGATAGCCCACCAATCCTGCTCGCCCATGCAATCAAGATCTAGGTTTTCATAAGTAGAACCTTCCGAGTTTACTTTGCCAATCAACGGATCCAAAATCCCTAAATCAATCTCAATTTGAATAATGGATTCCGACATGCTGTATCCAACCAAGAGATCTTCTTCAGTCGATATAATCAAATCCTCAACGAAATACTCAGTTCTGGATAAGGCTTCTTCGACGGTCTAGAAACTGTCAATGAGGATAGACTTTGGGTCATGAGTCTGGTAGTTTGAAGGTCTTCAAAATTTGATGGAAGAGTCTGCAAATCTTCAAATTAGACTGATGGAAACATTTTGTCAACTTCAAAACACTCAAGGAAGTTTTCTCCAATAATTTCCCCCTTTTTTATGGTGACAAAACTTTCTTGCAGATTTGGATAACTTTGACCTGCAAAACAATACTCAAGCAAACATGGATATCTCACAAAAGATAATTGGCTTAGTAAAGATAACATTAAAATCTGCATCCATAGAAAGTAGGTTAGTCCTTTAAATGAGCAACTATCATTGCCAAGAAATACCAGTAGTGCTTAAGATAAACAAACATTTAAACAATCAAATCCAAATCCAGTCCAAATCCAAACAGCCAAACACAAAAGTAAAGTCAATCAAACATAAATGTCACAAAAGTCAAGAGTTCAAGAGTTTAAATCTCAAATCTGCACCACATCTCTCCCCCTTTTTTGTCAGCATTAAAAAGGTAGAGATGAGAAGAGAATGGAATTATGATTGCTTGGGAACACGAACAAGCTGGGAATCTCTCATTGACTAGACAATCCCTTCCAGCTTTTTTAAAACCTCATTCAGTTGAGCCACATCTTCACCCTTCGCATTTGCTTGAACTTGAAGAGTAAGGGCATGGAGTTGATCATGCAAAGAAACTGAAGAGGCTTGACCTGCATTTTGCAAGTTCTGTACTTCACATCCTAGAGCATAATTTTGGCCTCGCATCTCCAAGAGAACATCAAGTTCTCTACAAAAGTCTGCTAAATTGTCAGTCTGAGTACTGGCTTCTGCTCGATTAGATGGTGTATTGGCAGATGATGGCAAGTCAGCACGATCATGCAGATTGGCGATGAAACCTCATGGCCTTCCTTAGGAAATTGAGAGGCATAGATGTCTTCTGGATCTGCTGGAGAATGACTTACTCCTTCACTGGTGGCAGCAATTGAGGACGTACCTCTTTTCTCAGGATCTCCTCCTGTTTCAATGCTTTCAGGCGGTGAGAAGTACTCCTCATGTTCTGTTTCTTCTTGTTCTCCTCTGCCCTCTTCTTCCTCTTCCTCAATCCTTTCCTCCTCTGCTTCTTTCTCCAATGATTCTCTCTCTCTAGTCCTCTGTTCGATCTCGTCCTTGTCTTGTTCCTGTCTCTCCTGTGTCTTTGGAACAGAACGACTTAAGTTCTTCAATGCAAGGGCAAAAATTGTGATATCATCCTCATCCTCTTCATCTTCCAAGATGAGTGCTCTTCTTTTCATGGATGGAGCAACCATGGGCTCCTTCCCTTTCTTGCTTTGCAGCCAAAGAGACGAGGTGAGTCTTGATAGGGGTTTTTACCTTGAATTGCTCCAAAGCCTTGTTAAGTTCCTTTAGACGCATTTTAGAGACCATTTTCAGTCCCACCACCATTTGATCGCATGTTCAAATACAAAAAATCCGAGGAGGCTGAATGTTCAAATGTCTGAATAACTTGGTGACAAGTGCTGAGTAAGGAAGTTGGCCCTTGTCCTTCACCATCGTTCTGTACATATGGAACATAATAGTGTGTGGAAGAGAGAACTTCTTGCCAGCATTAATGGCATACAGCAGCTTTGCCTCCGAGTTTGCAACATCGATCTTCGAAGTTGATTTGGGTCTGAGGCAATTGATCACTATCTTGTGAAGCAAAATATTTGAGGTATTCATCCTCAAATAAATCTTTCCTTCCGTCGTTCTATCCCGAACAAGCTCTATCGTCGCACGACCAATAGACACACTGATAGGTTGATATTTCTCTCTTTCAATCCCAATCACATCAGCCAATGTATTCGTGTTAACCACATAGTCATGATCTCGAACACTGAAAGAGAATCTATTTGCATCCAAGAAACTGAGATTCGAATAGAAGTAAGCAGTAAGTTCAGCATAAGCCTCTGTCGTTTCAGAACAAAATCAAGTTGAAGAAGATTGAATTTCTCTCGCAGATTAACATTTAGAGAATCAAGAAAATCAAAGTCCACACTTCTAGGGTTAATCACACCACGCTTTAGCAACTTAGAGTACAATTGCTTGTGTTCCTCTGAGTGAAACAAATCTGTCATTTTGCTTCGGATTTTCGCCGCAACACCCATTCTAGGTTTAAACTGACTATACATCCTATCATCATTATTCTCATCAGGTTGACGCAACCCTCCAACACATGGATCGCTTGGAATATTTGCCTATGCTTCTTCCGTTGGCCCCGCAGGGGCAATTCCCAATTGTTCCATTATGCGTAAAAAGTAGGTTTCATTTCTATACCCTTTGTCTTTCAGAAATTCATCAATATAGTTCAATGGAGTATCACTCCTCTTCAAAGCACGGTAAAGCTTAAAGGTAAAAGCGGGCTTATGAGTTCTTACGGGTTCTGTACCTTCGATGATTTCTTCCTCTTCTCGATGTACAACATTCAGAGGTCTAAATGGAGGAGATGGATGCTGCTGAGAATGTTGTAGGCTTTACTGCTGTCTAGGAGATTCTTCTTCCTCAGTGAGATCAAAGTGCGTAGGTCTCTCACGCATTTGCTGTGGTCCCCTGTTCGCAATCCTCGAAGACTTTCTTTGAGACGACATCTTTCACAGTCTTTGAGAGATTCCAAGCTTGTTTCGCAAGAAAGGTGAAAAATTTTCGAGGATTAAACAAGAGAAGAAAACAGAAGTGGAAGATCTGTGCTCTCTTAGGGTTTTTGTGAGTAAAACGAAGAAGAACCAACAGTATATAAGGCAGTCAAAACGAGGCATACAGAACGTTGTAAAAAGGAAATATAAAAATGCATTTTAAAAAAAAATAACTGCCTTTTCAAAAGTTAGATAACTATCATTTCAAAAATAACTTCTTTTTCGAAAAGGAAAGATTGCAATAATCACGAAAACTGGGAAATAACATCAATCAATTACGGATAGATGATCGTACATTTTCGAGATTTGATCCGAGAGATAAGTTTCTAAAATAGAAGTAACTTACAGTCGTAAATCTTGATCGCCTGAGTCTGAATGTCTTTAGACTTTCAGTCCTGAGTCTGAACTTCCTCAGACTTTAAGATATTGAGTCTGAAACAAATAACTTCAAATTGATTTTTCTCCAAAGGCTTTGTAAATATATCCGCTAGTTGATTCTTTGAATCAATAAATTGAATTGAAACTTCTCCATTTTGAACATGATCTCTAATGAAATAATGTCGAATCTCTATATATCTTGCTCTTGAGTGAAGAATCGGATTCTTGGTGAGATTGATTGCGCTAGTGTCGTCACATTTGATTTCAGTGCATGAATCTTCAATTTCAAAGTCTATTAGTTGTTGTTTTATCCACATAATTTGTGAATAACTTCCAAGAGCTACATACTCTGCTTTTGCCGTAGAAAGAGCTACGGTACTTTGCTTCCTTGAAAACCAAGACATTGTCCTGTTTCCAAGTAGTTGACAGGTGCCCGAGGTGCTTTTTCTATCAACTTTGCATCCGGCTAAGTTTGCGTCTGAGTATCCAAGAAGAGTGAAGTCTCCTTCTTTAGGATACCAGAGACCTAAATTTGAAGTTGAGACAATGTATTTGATAACACGCTTTACAACACTTAAATGAGATTTTTTAGGGTCTGATTGAAATCTGGCACAGATACAAATACTAAACAAAATGTCAGATCTAAAAACAGTAAGATAAAGAAGTGAACCAATGATACTCCTATATAGCTTCTGGTCAACTTTCTTTCCTCCTTCATCTTTGTCCAGCTTCAAAGAACTTGACATTGGTATATTAGTCTTTTTGCAATTCTCCAGTCCAAACTTTTTGACAAGTTCTTTAGCATATTTTTCTTGATGAATAAAGGTTCCCTCCTTCAGTTATTTCACTTGAAGCTCGAGAAAGAAGGTTAGTTCACCCATCATACTCATTTCAAATTCATCCTGCATAGACTTAGAGAATTTATTGCACAGATTTTCATTAGAAGATCCAAAAATAATATCAACAACAAAAATTTGAACAAGTAAAAAACTTTTGTTTTCTCTTTTGATAAACAATCTAGTATCTACTTTACCTTTGACAAAACCATTTTCAATTAAAAATTTACTTAGTCTGTCGTACCAAGTTGAGGTGCTTGCTTTAAACCATATAGAGCCTTTTTTCAGTCTGAATACAGAGTCTGGTTTCCTTGGGTCTTGAAAACTGAGTGATTGTTCCACATAGACTTCCTCTTGGATAAATCCATTTAGGAAAGCACTTTTGACGTCCATTTAGAATAACCTGAAATTCTTATGACAAGTAAAAGCAAGTAATAATCTAATTGTTTCTAACCTTGCTACTGACACGTAAGTCTCATCATAGTCTATCCCTTCTTCTTCCGTATATCCCTTAGCCACGAGTCTTGCTTTGTTTCTTATGACTTTTCCTTTCTCATTCATCTTGTTCCTGAAAACCCATTTAGCTCTAATGATGGATTTACCTTTCAGTTTAGAAGTCAATTCTTAGACATCATTGATACTGAATTACCTAAGTTCTTCTTGCATAGCTTCAATCCAGCTTTCCAGTTAGAGCTTCTTCTATGCTTTTTGATTCTATTTCAGAAATAAGAGCCACAGCACTAGACTCTTCACGCCTTTTGGATATTGTGCGAATTCCTTTATTAATATCACCAATAATGAGATCTTTGGGATGATTGGATTTATGCTTCCAGTTGCTGGTTGATTTGTCAGACTGTTGATCATTTTTCTCATTTGAATCTTCGATGATCATTTGTTGCTGGTCTTCTGAAATCTAAGCTGCTTCTGGAGATTTAGACTTTGTAGAGTCTGGAGCAGGTTCAGATTCTTCAAGTTGAGTCTGAATCGATTGATTTTACATAAAGTCTTGAAATTTGACATTCATCGACTCCTCCACAAATTAAGTCTTTTTGTTGTAAACTCGTAAGTTTTGCTTGTGATAGAATATCCAAGGAAAATACCTTCATCTAATTTTTCTTCAAACTTACCAACTCAATCATTTGCATTTTTCAATATAAAACATTTACATCTAAACACATGAAAATACAAAACAATTGGCTTCTTTCCTTTGAATAAATCATAGGGAGTTTTCTCTAGAATATGCCTTAAAAAGACTCTATTAATAATATAGCACGCTGTAGAAATTGCTTCAGCCCAAAAACGAGAAGATATGTTACTTTCAATTAAAAGAGTTCTAGCCATTTCCTACAGCGATCTATTCTTTCTTTCCACAACTCCATTTTGCTCTGGAGTATATGGTGAAGAGAACACATACTGAAAACCAGATTCATCGCAAAATTTTGCAAAGTCTTGATTTTCAAATTCACTTTCATGGTCTGTCCGTATACTCGAAATAACATATCATTTCTCATTGTGGACCTTTTTAGCGAACTTTATAAAATAAGAAAATGTTTCAGACTTACTTGCCAGGAATTATACCCAAGTGAATCATGAATAGTCATCCACAATTACTAGGTAGTATTTCTTACCTCCAATGCTCTGAGTTCTGGTTGGTCCAAAGAGATCCATATACAAGAGCTGCAGCACATGATTAATGGATATTTGATTTACTGGTTTGAATGAGTTTCTTACCCGTTTTCCATAGATCGGACTTGTGGTATGTCGGTTTGGGTAGTCCACGAACAAGTTTCTTTGCTGAAATTTTGGCTATTTGCTTCATGTTGATGTGCCCAAGTTTTCTATGCCATAAGTTTGCTTCCTCTTGGATTGAAATTAGACATTGGATTTCATCTAGTTTGATATCCAAGAGGTAGATATTCCCATGTCTTCGCCCCGTGAAAGCGAGAGGAGTCTTTACTTGGTTCCCGAACATATTCATTCTTGAAAGTTGATTTTGCAACCAGTGTCGCATAGTTGATTGATACCCAGCAAGTTGTAGTTGAGTCATTCTACTAAGGAAACATTATTGATTGTGAGGCTTCCAATCTTTACAATTCCGTATCCCACAATTCTTCCTTTGCTATTTCCTCAAAAAGAAACTTTTCCACCATTAACTTGTACAAGTTTTATGAAGCAATTTGAGTCTCCTGTCATATGTCTTGAGCATCCACTGTCCAAGTACTATTTAACCTTTTTCTTGATAGTGACCTGCATTTAGAAAAGAGACTCAAGCTTTCTTTGGTACCCATATTTTCTTGGGTCCATTGGTATTAGTGTAATTTACGGTCTTTGCCCATACCTTCTTAATAGGTTTCCAAACCATATGACATCCTTTCTCAAAATGATATGAGCTATTTCACTCAGAACATTTAAGAGCACTGCTGCCTATAGGTTTTACAAAAACTTTTTGAAAATGATTTTTGTAAGAATCTCTTGTAGGGATTTTAAAATTACTTATCTCGATTTCACTGTCTGAGTCTAAGTCTGAATTTGAATCTGAGTCTGAATCTGAGTCTAAGTCTGAATTTGAATCTGAGTCTGATTGGCATAATCATTATCACTTTCCTCACATTCTGTATCACTCTAAGTTTCTACTGTAAATGCCTTTTGATATTTCTCAGCTTTTCCTTTCTTTTTCTTCAGAAGGGGACAATTGGGTCTGATGTGTCCCTTTTTCTTGCATTCAAAGCAGACTACATCTTTATTGGATTCATCATTCTCAACTGACTTAATCTGTTGCTTTTTAAAACTTTGTTTCTTTGGATTGAATCTTCTCCCATTTCTATTTAGTTTTCTGAATCTTCTTATCATGAGAGCAAGCTCTTCATTATCCATATCGTCTTCAGAATCTGTGACATCAGAATCATCATTAGATTTTAATGCAATAGATTTCTTACCTGCTCCACTTCATAGATTGAAGAGTCCCAACCAATCCGTCAATAGAGAGTGGCATGATTCTTTATGTCTCCCTTATTGAGGTCTTTATGTGATTTCAATCCTTGGACAGTCCACACAGTAGCTTGTTTACCTTCATGGGTCTAGAAATTGGTTGATCTTAATATTCAAGACCATTCACGATTTCTGTAAAATGACTAAACATGTCAGTAATAGATTCTCCTGATTTCATTTTAAATGCTTCATATTGACCGAGCAGAATGTTGATTCTGGTTTCTTTCACTCGATCAGTTCCTTCATAGGTGATGTGTAATCTATCCTAGACTTCTTTAGCTGTTTCACAAGAAGATATTCTATTATATTCAGTAGGAGATAATGCACAATATAAATAATAAATTGCTTTTGCATCAAGAGCTTGTCTCTTGGTTATCTCTTCTTGAGTCATTTCATTGGACTCAACAGCTTCTTTTCCTCTTTCTGAGATTGGTGTAGCTTTAGGAATGATTCCTTTGTCTACCACATCCCATTCTAGAGGATCCTTTGATCTTAGGAATGCATATGTTGTATTCTTTTCCATCAAAATAAGGCGGTCTGGTATTGCTTTGCCCTTCAACCAGACCTGGAGCCAACATACTAGCCATAGATCTTCAACTTTGAAGTAAAACACTTCAACTTAAGTGAGTACACAGGCTCTGATACTAATTGTGAAAGCTAGTACGAGCACCTAGAGGGGGGTGAATAAGTGTAAAAACAAATTTCCCCGAGTGAAGTGTGCAACTCTAATCAGCAATAGATTATGAAAAGGAAATTAGTCTCTTGTAAACAAATTGAGTTACGATCAAAGTAAAAGAGCGTAGGGAAGAGAATAAGAACACGGGATTTATAGTGGTTCGGCTTAATCCAAGCCTATGTCCACTCTTCCGCACTGACAGCCCACTGGCTGGATTTCACTATGAATCAAAAGAGTTGTTACAGTAAAGCTCTTCCTTGATTCCATAGTGTAGAGACTTTGCTACACTTCCTCAAGGTCTCACAAAGATATAAATTTTCTTTTGAGTATAAGATTTCGCTTAACAATTGAATTGACTAAGAACAAGGAGCTTCAGACTTTAGAATTCTTCTATCGAGCACACACTCGAACAACTAGAACGTCTTCCTTATATACTCTTTCATGTCATCACACTCGTTGGCACTTACCAAAGGAGTTCTTCCAATCTGCTCGTTGGACAGAATCAATTAGGAATATTTCGAGTTATTTAAGGAATATGACGATAGCCCACCAATCCTGCTCGCCCATACAATCCGGATCTAGGTTTCCATAAGTAGAACCTTCCAAGTTTACTTTGCCAATCAACGGATCCAAAATCCCTGAATCAATCTCAATTTGAATAATGGATTCCGACATGCTGTAACAAGCCAAGAGATCTTCTTTAGTCGATAGAATCAAATCCTCAACGAAATACTCAGTTTTGGATAAGCCTTCTTCGACGGTTTAGAAACTGCCAATGAGGATAGACTTTGGGTCTTGAGTCCGGCAGTCCGAAGGTCTTTAGACTTTGATGGAAGAGTCTGCAAGTCTTCAGATTAGACTGATGGAAACGTTTTATCAACTTCAAAACACTCAAGGAAATTTTCTTTAACAAATGTGTCTATTGGTCATGCGACGGTAGAGCTGTTTCGGGATGGAATGGCGAAAGGAAGAATTTCGTACTTGAGGATGAATGCTTCAAATATTTTGCTTCACAAGATCGTGATCAATTGCCTCAGACCCAAATCGACTTCGAAGACCACCATCTCCAACTCAGAAGCAAAGCTAATGTATGCTATTAACGCTAGCAAGAAGTTCTCTCCGCCTCACACAATCATGTTTCACATGTATAGAACGATGGTGAAAGACAAGGGCCAACTTCCTTACTCAGCACTGTTACAAAGTTATTTAGACATTTGAATATTCAGCCTCCCAAGATTCTATGTGTGCTTACCTATGAACAAATGGTGGTGGGACTGAAAATGGTTTCCAAAATGCGTCTGAAGGAGTTGAACAAAGCATTGGAGCGATTCAAGGAGAAAACCCCGGTCAAGACTCACTAAGGTTCTTCGGCTGCAAAACAAAAAGGGAAAGAGCCATTGACTGCTTCGTCCAAGAAAAGAAGAGCACTCATTCTGGAGGATGAAGAAGATGAGGACAATATCACCATTTCCGCCCTTGCACTGAGAAATCTACAACATGCTGTTCCATAGACTGAGGAAAGAGAGGATAAAGACAGAGAAGGAGAAGAGCAAAGAAGTGGAGAGAGAGAATCAATGAGAAAAGAAGCAGAGGAAGAAAGGATTGCAGAGGAAGAAGAGGGCAGAAGTGAACAAGAGGAAACAGAGAATGAAGAGTACTTCTCACTACCTAAAGGCAATGAAACAAGAGGAGTTGCTGAGAAAAGAGGTACCTCTTCAATTGCTTTTACTAGTGAAGATGTTAGCCGTTCACCTGCAGATCTAGAAGACATCTATGCCTCTTAATTTCTAGAGGAAGGTCATGAGGTTTCATTGCCAAATCCGGGTGCTCACGCTAACTTGCCATCATCTACCAATACTCCTATTGATCATGCAGAGGTAAGCACTCAGACTGATAATTCAACAGACTTTCGAAGAGTGCTTGATATTCTTATGGAGATGCGAGGCTAGATTTATGCCCTGGGATGCGAAGTTCAAAATTTGCAGAATGTAGGTCAAGCCTCTTTAGTTTCCTTGCATGATCAAATTCATGCCCTTACTCTTTAAGTTGAAGCTAATGCCAAGGGTGAAGAAGTGGCTCAACTGAAGGAGGACTTGAAAAAGCTGGAAGGGATTGTCCAATCGATGGAAGATTTCCAGCTTGTTCGCGTTCCAAAGCACTCCTAATTTCTTTATCTTTTCGTCTGTTCCTTTTTAATGCTAACAAAAAGGGGGAGATGGTGCAGATTTGAGATTTAACTCTTGTTTGACTTGACTTTTGATTAACTTTACTTTTGTTTGGATGTTTGGTTGTGACTAGATTTGGATTTGGATTGTTTGATCATTTAAATGTTTGCTGCAGTATCTTAAGCACTGTTGGTATTTCATGGCAAAGATAGTTGTTTATTTACAGGACTAACTTATTTCCTGTGGATGCAGATTTAATGCTATCTTTACTAAGCCCATTATCTTCCGGGAGATATCCATGTTTGCTTGAGTATTGTTTTGCAGATAAAAAATATCCAAATCTGCAGGAAAGTTTTGTCACCATCAAAAAGGGGGAGATTGTTGGAGAAAACTTCCGTATTTGTTTTGAAGTTGACAAAATGTTTCCATTAGTCTAGTCTGAAGACTTGCAGACTCTTTCGTCAAAGTCTAAAGACCGTTGAACCACTAGACTCAAGATTCAAAGTCTACCCTCATTGACAGTTTTTAAACCGTCGAAGAAGACTTATCCAGAGTTAAGTATTTCTTTAAGGATTTAATTCTATCGACTAAATAAGGTCTATCGGCTGGCTATAGCATCTCGGAATCTATTATTCGTTTTTATTCGGGTAAATTAGATCCGTTGATTGGCGAAGTATATTTGGAAGGTTCTACTTATGGAAACCTAGATCCTGATTGTATGGGCGACAGGATTGGTGGGCTATCGTCATATTCCTTAAATAACTCAAGATCTTCCTAATTGATTTTGTCTAACGGGTAGATTGGAAGAGCTCCTTTGGAAAGTGCCAATGGGTATGAAGGTATGGAGGAGTATATAAGGAAGACGTTTTAGTTATTCGAGTGTATGCACGATAGATAAATTTCAAAGTCTAAAGCTCCTTGTTCTTTGTCAATTCAATTGTTGAGCATAAACTTGTACTCAAAAGAGAGTTTATACATTTGTGAGACCTTGAGGAAGTGTAGCAGAGTCTTTACACTGTGGAATCAAGGACGTGATATTGTAACGACTCTTTTGATTCATAGTGAAATCCAGTCGGTGGGCTATCGGTGCGAGAGAGTTGACGTAGACTTGGAATTAAGCCGAACCACTATAAACCTCGTGTTCTTATTCTCTTCTCTAAACCCTTTTACTTTACTCGTAACTTTATTTAATTGTTAATGTCTCGTTTCTATTTTAAAGTATACTGTTTAAGTTGTATAACCTAGTCACTGAAAAGGTAATCATTAGCAGGTATGTCCAATTTTTTGAAGATGAAGCCTGGGACTAGAACCAAAAAGGTGACCAAAAAAGCATTACCATTGAACATAGGAAAACCTCTATCATCTTCAACAGGTGGTGCTTTTTCTCCATCATCTTCGACCGGCGATGCATCTTCTTTACCAACAACTTTAAAATCATCATTTTGTCGTTTGCATCAATTATGAGAGACTCTAGCAAAATTTAGGGATTATGTGATCATAATAGATTATGACAGTGATAGTGATGGAATCACTGATGAAACTATGGTAAATTTTTGTTTATTTGCTGAATGTGACTTTGTATCCTATGATGAAGCAGTTGTAGATGAAAAGTGGATCTAAGTAATGTATGAAGAAATTTACTCCATTGAGAAGAATGTCATATGGGTGCTAACTTCTTTACCTCCTAGCAAGAAGCCCATTAATGTCAAGTGGGTGTGCAAGAAAAAATACAAACCTGACGATTAGGTGGACGGTTATAAAGCCAGACTAATTGTAAAAGGCTACAAGCAAAAGCTAGGTATTGATTATTTTGAAGTTTTACACCAATGGCCCGAATGGATACCATTCAGATGGTCTAAGCTGTGGCATCCCAAAATTCAATGACAAGCCATAAGGTGTGTTAAAGTCTCTAATTAGGTGATAAAATTTCCCATGGCTTATGCTTTAGCCATTAGTCTTTTTATTGAGATGAATTATGCATATGATTGTGAGAATTTAAATTTGATAGATTAGTAATCTATGCTTGGCCATAAGATTTATAAATTTAAATTCCAATGAACAAAATGTCCCAAGACTTTGGCCAAGATGAAAATTGGAATTTGGAAATAATTATAGAAAGGAATTCAAAAAAAAAAGAAAAGGAAAAGGTCAATTTTTAGGATGGGCCTTAGGCCCATTGGCCTAAGCTTTTAATAAGCCAAGTTGGCCGGCCCGATAGAGGCCCAAGAGGAGTAGTCGACCGGCCCAATAAAGGCCCAAGCCCAAGCCCAAAAAGCCCAAGCCCATTATGCATGCAATAGGACAAGTGGCACAAAGGAGAAGGCCATGCATTGGTGGGTTTGTAGGCAAGTAATCATTATCAATCATGAGGATTTGGGGGTATAAGAAGGGAAGAGAGAGAGAAGGTGGCCGGATTTCTTTTGGCTGAGAGAGAGAAGTGAGAGAGAGAGAGAGAATCTGAGAGAAAGAGAGGGAGAGGCCGAGAGAGGAAGGAGGCGGAGCCGAGGGATCGTCGCTGTCCGTCCGCCGTGTGCCGCCATGTTCGCCGCCCTACGCCGTCAACCGACCGGTCTAGAGGCAAGTGGGAGTCCTCTAGCTTCTCTTGCATGCTTGTATGTTGTTTGCATGTTGAACTTTTGGTTGTTAGATGGGAAAAACCGAAGAATGGATGAGTTGGGTGTGAGTAGTGTGACTGTTCTTGCTCGGATCATGTGAGTCAGAAACTTGTTTGAGCTTGCATGTGTGTTTGAAGTCCGATTTTGGCTTTTATTTCTTCATGAAAGTTGTAGCTAACATCTTATACTATAACATACTAAAATTTCATGGAAAATTATGGATATTTTGGGGGTTAAAGTCCTATCCTACGGAGACCCCAGATCTGTAAAGTTTTTACTGACCTCTTGCTGGATTCTTGATTGCATGTTGGTTTTTGTTGAAGATCTCACTTCGATGTCTTCATGAAAGTTGTAGGTGACATCTCAAAATACAACATAATAAAATTTTAAGTGAAATGAACAAGTATAGCCTAGTAAATCGGCTAGATCTTGGAGACGATGATTCTGGTGATGTGTTCCGAGACACCCGAGACTTAAAGGACCTAAATGATGACTATATACTGGTTATTTAACATAGATCTCTTTATGAAACTTGTAGAGGATATCCTGATGCATAACATATCCAAATTTCAGAGAAAACGAAAGAGAATAGGAAGGTTAAATCTCAATATTTCGGAGATGTGTATACTGGACGATGCGGTAATGGGTCCAGAAGCTTCGTGAGGTTGAATAAAATAATATATATGGAATCTGGCTTGGAGTTCTTCATGAAAGTTGTATGAAAATGTCTTGGCTATAACCCAGTAAAATTTCATAATTTTTGGAGGCCATATGGATATTTTAGTTGAATTTATTCGGAAACTGCGCATTCTGGTTTCATCCGAGAAGCATAGGATGTTTTGGGAAAATTGTGAGATTTAGTAAAAATTCAATTTGGCCATGAATTTTGCATGTAATTATCGTCCTATTGGTTTGTTTAATAATTTCTTGGATTTTTATAATCTTGGGAATTTATATTTATTAAAAAAATAATAAATAAAATAAAATAAAATAAAATCAAATCAAATCAAATAGATTATTTTATTGGCCATAGATTCCATGTAATTAATTTATGTTGCATGTGTGATAAAGTCTTGGTGTATGCATGACATTAAATTGAGATGCATGTGTGAATCCTATGCCAAGTATGATTTGTTTGATATCATGCCATATGCCATGTTAAATTGAGATCAAAATAACGGTAAATGTGGATAATGATAAGTGAGGAGGTGGTTGTGGCAGAGTATAATGCCCGTAATGTATAGAAATGCATTGCCGGATGGCCCTGGGAGATTCAGGATGCCCGGAATGTGGGGGGCCGGAGGCCCTGCCGGAGATCTTTACCCGAAGGGAATGCCTCGCGATGCCAGGATTTGGGGTGCGGGATGCCCGGCCGTGGAGTGTAAATGTCGGAAGCCCTGTCGGAGGTTTCGCCCGAAGGGAATGCCTCGTGATGCTAGTTGAGATGCGAGATGCCCGGAATGTGGGGGGCCGGATGCCTGGTGGCCATGGGATGGCTGAATGCCGGAAGCCTCGGAGGTCTTTGCCCGAGGGGATGATTAAAATATGATGATGATATGCATGATGATGATGATAATGATGATGATATGCATCATGATATGCATGATAATGAAGATATGCATGATGATATGCATGATGATGATGATGATATGCATGATGATGATGAGGATGATGATGTGGCATGATGATATGCACGATGATGATGATAATGATGATGATATGCATGATGATGATGATGATATTGTATGGTGATATACATACTTGATATGATAATGCCATGAGAATGATGACGTGAATGATGTGATGATGTCATAATGATGATGATGTGTTTGTTATGATGGTGATACACATGTACGTATTATGACTATGATGATGATGCATGATAGTATGCGCATGGCTTCAAGGTAAGTAATGCTTGCAATGCATGTATGATTTGCATGATGTATTGAGTTGTTATTGGATTCCTTATCTGCTGAGCGATTGTACTCACCCCTTTTGGGGACAACATTTCAGATTGGCGAGTATGCTGCTTCCTGTCGTTGCGCGGGGTGCGTTTTACGGGTTACTGTCCGACGTTGAGGTAGAGTGTGAGGAGTTCAGCTGTCCTTCCGTGCCTGGACTCACCTACATACGTGTGCGCTATTTTGTCACTTACGACATAGGCCTGGCTGGGGGCCCAGTCGTTCAGGAGTTCATTTCTGTCCACGTTCGCCGCGATGGGGGTGATGAGAGGGATGCTGTCGCTGCCACCGCCTGACGCACCGGACTGGGTGTGAGGCCCGAGTGCGACGAGTAGGGGCTGTGTTTTTTGGGAGTTAGTTAGCCGACACATATGATGGGAGGTTGTACACATGTGGTGTAGAGGGTTGAGGGTTCTTTTCGAGGTTTTAGGCTGGACATGGCAGAGTCCTAGCTTTTCCTTGTTATGTATCGACCCAAAATGGAGTCCCATCTTGAAAGCATATGTAAATAATGTGTCGTCGCTTGTTATAAAATCCTGATGTTTAGTGGTGTGTATTGGTATCATGGTTAGTAGGGGGATAGAAGGTGATGCTTTAATTTGCTTCCGCTAATGAGTTGCACTGGGACCACTTTAAAAAAAAAAAAAATATGCCCATGAATAACGACGCTTCTTCTAAGTATAAGATGCAAGGGTAATAAGGTGTAACATTGATGCTTGTGGCGACCGCCGAAGGGTTCGGGGTGCTACATAAGCACTTGCAACTCAAAATCATTGGAAGATCAATCAAATGGATATGAAATCAACATTTCTTGATAGTGTCCTTGAAGAGGAAGTCTATGTGAAGCAACCATCGAGTTATGAGAAGAGCGGGCATGAAAACTATGTTTACAAGCTAAAGAAGGCATTGTATGGGCCAAAACAGGCACCTCTTCCTTGGTACACATGGATTGACACATACTAGTTAGAGCATGGTTTTCAAAAATGCCCATATGAGCATACCTTGTATATTAAGTCAAACACTAACGGTGACATAATAATTGTGTGCCTTTATGTTGATGACTTAATATCTATAGAGAGCTATGAAAAGATGTTTACTGAATTCAGGGAGGCTATTGTTGCGACCTCTTTTTTTTTTTTTGCGCCTGATTAGGGGGGGCGCTCACGGAGGCTAATGGCTCGGCTAGGTCTATTAGGGTTAGCCTAGACTCTCTTAAGCCCACCAATTCACGAATTAATGATTTGATATTTTAACCCGTAAGTTAATTTTAAAAACGAGTCTCCACTAAGCAATTTGGGGTGGGTCGATTAAAAACCCAAGTGAAATATCAGAAGGAATATTCACTCTTGTGCAATTAGAGAAATTAGGTTTGGGGATTTGATTATACTAGTTAATCACTAATGTCCTTCCGATACCTAATCTTGTTTAAACCTTGACACTTTTAGATTTTCAAGGGGTTTTCTATGCATTTGTTGAGGAAAAACATTTTTTTTTTATCTTTTTCTATTTTTGAACATAAAAAGGCATTTTTGGAGTTTTGATCTTTTCTGAAAATATTATTCATTTTTTTGGCCTTTTCTATTTTTTTTGGAAAATTGTGGAATATTTTGGATTTTTCTGATTTTATGAAAAATAATTATTTTTAACATTAAAATATTATTTATTATTATTATATAATGTTATATATTTAAAAAATGACTGGTTCGATTGAATTTTCTTGGCGGCGTCGAGGAGGGGAGCTGTGATGAGCAGCGCCGGTGGTCGCTAGGGGTGGCCGGGACAATGTCGGGGACTGGCAGCTTGTTGTTGATGATGGCGGCGACGCAGCGGATGGCGATAGCAAGTTGTTCACTAGAGCAAGCGTCGAGGGGACGTGGCTCAATAGCGGGGTGGGTGGAAGGCGTTGGGTTCGATGGCATGGGGCTTGGCCGAGGGATGACGTCTGGCCTAGGGTTTGGTCGTAGCAATGGTGTTGAGGAGTGGCGGCAGCCCAGCACAGCAGGCGATGGTGAAGCAGTGACAAATGGCGTCAAGGGGGTGGTGGCACGGCTCAAGGGACCAACAACTTGGTGTTGGTGGCTGAGCAGTGACGACGAGGCGAGTAGTAATGGGTAGGAGTCGCAGTTGGTCGTTAGGGATGGCATCAAGATGGGCAAAAGCTCATTGAAACCCCTTTACTCGGCCTGACCCTCTCTCTCTCTCAGATTTGGATCTCTTTCTCTCTCTCCGGTTGTGAGCCCTTGAATCTCAGCTTGCGAGCATTCGGGCCTCCCCTGAAATCTCCTGGGGGAAGCTGTTGAAGCTCGCATGCTTTCAATCTTGCCTTGTCTTATGATTTTTTCCTTCCCCTCTGATGTCCTATTTATAGGCATGGAGGCCGGTCGATGGAGGCGTTGGGACTGCCGGTTCTTCGTGCTCCGAACGGCCTTCGCCGGCCGAACCGATATCCCATATGTTTAGGTGGCTCTAGCTAGGCCGCGTCGCATCAAAGACGCGTCTTCTCCGCCTGCTACGCCATACATCACCATCCATCCTTCCGTTTGGCATATCACGCATCAAAGCTCCCCTGCATGTGCTGCATATCCAACGAAGGAAGAAAACAAGAGGAAAAAAGGGGGGGCCGAGTCGGGTCGCATAGGCCGGGCTGGGCTGTGGCAGCTTGAGCGAGGGTTGTTGTTGTTGTTGTTGTTGTTGTTGTTGTTGTTGTTGTTGTTAGGTTCCAATTGATCCCTAAATTTTTTATGCATATTAATTTAAAAATCTAGCCAAAATTTAGATATCAATAACTGCTCATCTTTGAAGGTGAGCTCGCAGAGGTTGCATTCAAAGACAAACTAATACCTAAATTTTGTCCATGCATATGCAGTAGATTATAACATTATACGTAATAAGACAAATAAGAATATACCTGTAGTTACTTACTGGGCATGAGTGAGATAGGGTGTGACCCCCTGAGTTTGGCAAATATTAGGGCATCATCTTACCTTGTGATGTGAGGAGGTTGCTTTTCCAATACCCAAACCTTTCTTCGGTCATCTTGATGGGAAATTGCTTTTCCAAGACCCGAACTATTCTTCGGTTGCTTTGACAAAAAAATGCTTTTTTCGGACCCGAACCATTCTTCGGTCGCTTGTTAGAGCAATAAGTTGTTTACCTGACCTTTCTTAGGGGATGTGTCAGCCTTTCTCGGAACATCTGTTTGTTGGGTACCTAATCTTTATCAAGGACACTGGTTGGTTACCTGATCTTTCTCAGGGGATTCGTCGATCTTTCTCAGGGCGTCTGTTTGTTTGGTGCTTGATCTTTGTCAAGGACACCGAATGGTTACTCGACCTTTCTTGGGGGATGCGCCGACCTTTCTCAGGGCATCTATTTGTTGGTGCCTAATCTTTGTCAAGGACACCAGTTTGTTACCCGACCTTTCTTGAGGGATACGTCGACCTTTCTCGAGGCATCTGTTTGTTTGGTGCCTGATCTTTGTCAAGGACACCAGTTTGTTACTCGACCTTTCTCGAGGGATGCGTCAACCTTTCTTAAGGCATCTATTTGTTAGGTGCCTAATATTTGTCAAGGATACTAGATGGTTACCTGGCCTTTCTTGGGGGATGCGTTGACATTTTTTAGGGCATTTGGTTGTTTGGTGCCTAATCCTTATTAAGGACACCAGATGGTTACCCAACCTTTCTTGTGGGATGCGTCGACCTTTCTCAGGACATCTGGTTGTATGGTGCTTGATCTTTGTCAAGGACACCGGTTGGTACCCGACCTTTCTCGGGGGATGCGTCGACCTTTCTTAGGGCATCTATTTGTGAGGTGCCTGATCTTTGTTGAGAACACTGGTTGGTTACTCAACCTTTCTCGAGAGATACGCCGACCTTTCTTAGGGCATTTGTTTATGAGGATACTTGGACATATGTAAGTATAGAAAGAGTACCTAGGCATTCACAAGTACTAACCTGGAGGATATTTGCACCTGGTCGTTCACAGGCATCAAAGGGGTATTTGGATGATCACAAACACGAACTCTGTAGGATGCCTACATGTTCACGGGTGCTGAAGGAGTACTTGGAGGATCACAATTACTAAACTCTGGAGAATACCTCGCACCTCGGATATTCGTGAAGATCTCCCACCTCCTAATAGTTGGAATATCGAGGGCGCGCCTCAGATATTCGTGAATGTCTCCCACCTCCTGACAGTTGGAATATCGAAGGTGCGCCTCGCATATTCGTGTAGGTATCCCACCTCTTGGTATTTGAAATATTGAGGACACGCCTTGCATATTCGTGAAGGTCTCCAACCTCTTGGTAATTGGAATATCGAGGACGCACCTCGCATATTCGTGAAGGTCTCCCACCTTTTGATAATTGGAATATCGAGGATGCATCTCACATATTCGTGAAGGTCTCTCACCTCCTACTAACATAAATTTGAATGTAGCACAAGGCATACCTGGATGGCCGCAGTCGCTCAAAAGGGCTGGAACACCTGGGTAGCCACAACTGTACAGAGCAATGAAATACTTGGATAAATACAAATATTTAATTATACGATCTAGGACCACTCAGGCAAGTCCAAGCGTCATGATGATAAGAGAGCATACTTGAGTAACCGCAGGCACACAAAACAGTGGAATGCTTGAGCAACTACTATAATTCAATGATATAATTTGGGGACAACTTGAGCAGGTTGAGTGTCATGGAAAGGGAGTACCTGAATGGTGGCAGGTACTTGAAGGCAATGGAACACTTGATTAGTTGCCAGTACCTATACTATGGGGACAACTTGAACAGGTTGAGTGTCGATAAAAATAGGAAAAAGAAAAGGATATATGGACAGTGGTAGGTACCCAAAGACAGTGTGATACTTGGGTAGCCATGAGCATCCTTACTATGAAGACAACTCGAACAAGTCAAGTGTTAATAAGAGAGAGTACCTGCCATTACTGGGGTAATGGCAGGTACCCAAAGATAAAGGGATACTTGGACAGTTGTAAGCATTTGACTCTGGACAGTCGCAAGCATCCAAACTCTAAAGATAACTTGAATAGGTCGAGTGTCAATAAAAGAGAGTACCCAGACAACGGCCGGTACTCAAAGGCGATGGGATACCTAAATAATTACAAGCATGCAAACTCTAGAGACAACTCGAATAGGTCGAGTGTCGATAAGGGGAAGTACTCGAACAGCTGTAGGTAAAGACAAAGGAATACTTGGACAGTTGCAAGCACCCAAACCCAAGAGACGACTCGAATAGATTGAGCGTAAAAAAGAGAGTACCTAGATAGTGGTAGGTACTCAAAGAAAAGTTGGGATAGGGATATGCTTACTTTGCATTATTTTTTTTATCTCTAAGAGTATGTCTGCTATTGAACAACTTGTAGTATGCACAAAATGATTGTATGTGTTGTAAATTCATGAGTTTAAATGTGATTCATGCATGATAATTTTGTTCATTTTGCATCATTTGAGTTCTATTAGGGAAAATTTTGAAAGACAACCTTCATTCATAATATAGATGTCTTGAATATGCTAGATGAGAGACTTTCGGTCTGAAAAGACTTTTTGCTCACTCTCATGGAAAATGCTATTTTATCCTGACCATTGATGTAGGATTTATAAGGACCACACTATCTTGCTGTCATCTTGTCAGTAGGGGTTCGAGTTATAACACCCCGAACCCTTCACAGGTCGTTACCAGTGCCGATGTTACATCTTATTACCTTTTCTATCTTGTACTTAAAACAAGCATCATTAATCACAGGCATTTTTTTTTTAAAAGCGGTCCCAGCGCGACTCATAGCGGAAGCAAATTAAACATCACCATCTATCTCCCTACCGATCCATGATACAAATACACACCAGCTAAACATCAGGATTTTATAAACAACTTCGACGCTTTGCTTACATACATATATAGCAAGATGGGGTTCCCTTCGGGTCGGTACAAAACAAGAAAGGTTAGGACTCTGCCATGTCCTACCTAAAATCTCAAAAAGAAACCTCGACCCCTAACATCATATGTGCACAAAAACCCTCCCATCGAAGCGTCGACTATCTACATCAAAAAGAGATCAAGCTCCTACTCATCGCGCGCAGGTCTCACACCCAACCCGGTGCATCAGGTGGTGGCGGCGGCAGCATCCCTCGCATCGCTCCATCCCGTCGAACGTGCACGGAAATGAACTCTTGTATGACAGGGCCCCCAGCCAAGCCGATATCATACATCACTAGACATCGTACTCGGATGAACGTCAGTCCGGGAACAGAGGGACAATCTATCTCCGCACACTCTACCTCTACATCAGATGGTAGACCATAGAATACCCCACGCGAAACAGCAGGAAGCGGCATGTTTGCTAATCTGAAATGTTATCCCCAAAAAGGGTGAGTACAACCACTCAGCAGATAGGGAAATCCAATAACAACTCAGTGCACAATGCATACCATCATACGATGCAGGCATTGCTTACCTTTTTGATGTCATACGTATTCATGCATCATTATAGCATACATATCATCATCATGGCATCTCATATATCATTATCATCAGCATGCATCTCATCATGCATAACATACCATGGATGATCATCATCACATCACATCACATCTCATCGTCATCATGCATCATCATGCATACATTATCATAGGTGATCATCATATCACATCACATCTCATTATCATCATGCATCATCATGCATATATCATAGGTGATCATCATATCACATCACATCTCATCATCATCATGCATCATCATGCACATATCATAGGTGACCATCATATCACATCACATCTCATCATCATCATGCATCATCATGCATATATCATAGGTGATCATCATATTATATCACATCTCATCATCATCATGCATATCACGCATATATTATCATAGGTGATCATCATATCACATCGTTTAGTTCTCATCATTATCTTTAAATTCGATCACCACATCACCCATTCTCAATTATCGATTTCATCGTCATCCCTTCAGGCAAAGACCTCCGACAGGGTTCCCAGCATTCCAGCCATCTCATGGCCACTGGGCTTCCGGCCCCCCACATTCCGGGCATCTCGCATCTCAATTAGCATCACGAGGCATTCCCTTCGGGCAGAAACCTCCGACAGGGCTTCCGAGCCCCCACATTCCGGGCATCCTGAAACTCCCAGGGAATTCCGGCAATGCAACTCTGTACATTCCGGCCTCATCCTCCACCATCACCTCATACTCACATATCACTTTCCACTTTTATCACCCTTTTAATCTCATTATTACATGGCATATGATTCACACACATGCATCAAAATTCATGATCATACATACACCGATATCATATAGCAATGCATAATAAATTCAATAGAATTTCATGGCCAATAAAATAATCCACTTTTATTTTATTATTATTTTATTATTATATTTATTTTCACAAATAAATATTACATTTAATATTTATGATTTTCCCAAAATCATAATATTGAAACAATCATTAAACAAACAATTAGAATCACAATTTCATACAAAATTCATGGCCAAATGGAATTTCACATAATTTCACAATTTCCACAAATTAGCACATGATATTCGGATAATGGCCAGATTGCACAGTTTCCAAATAAATTCGATTAAAATACTCATATGACCTCCAAAAAATACGAAATTTTACAGGGTAATAGCCAAGACATTTTTGGGCAACTTTCATGAAGAACTCTAAGTCAGATTATTTTTAGATTAATTTATACAAGCTCACGAAGTCTCTGGAAGCTCTACCGCTTCGTCCAGAATGCACGTCTCCGAAATATTTTGGTTTCACCCATCTATTCTCTTTTATTTCCTATGAAATTTGAGTATATTATGTATCAAGGTGTCCTTTACAAGTTTCATGAAGAGATCTAGGTTAAATAACCAAAGTATAGTCGTCTTTTAAGTCCTTGAAGTCTCGGGTGTCTCGGGAACACTTCAACAGAATCAATCGTCTCAAAGATCTAGCCGATTCACTAGGCTATACTCGTTCATTTCTCTTCAAATTTGATTATGTTGTATTTTAAGACGTTACCTACAACTTTCATGAAGACAACGAAGTAAGATCTCCAACAGAAATCAACATGCAACCAAGAAATCAACAAGAGGTCAGTAGGAAATTCGCAGATCTGAAGTCTCCGTGTGATAGGGCTTTTGACCCCTCAAATCTCCACCGTTTTCCACGAAATTTCAGCATGTCATACTAAAAGATGTTAGATTCAACTTTCATCAAGACACCGAAGCCAAAATCGCACTCCAAACACACATGCAAGCTCGAACAAATCACTGACTTCAACAAACCCGAACGAAAACAGTCACATGGCTTGAACACAACCAACCCTTACCTCGGTTTTTCGCACAAATCACACCTAAAATAGAACATGCAACCAACAAAACAAACATGCAAGAGAAGTTAAGGACTCCACTTGCCTCTAGGATGACCAAACGGCGGTGTACGGTGGTCGGACAAGGCGGACGGACGGCGAACACACGGCGGCACCTCCCTCGGCTCCGCCTCCTCTCTCTCCCTCTCGGTCTCTCCTCCCTTTCTCTTGAGCTCTCTCTCTCTCACCTCTCTCGGCCGAATGATCAAGAAGAACCGGCCACTCCTCTTCTCTCTCTCTTTTTATATCCCTAAAGCCCATGATTAGTGATGATTGATTCACCTAATGACCAACCAATGCATGCCCATTCCCCTTGCCACTTGTCATTTTTATTTTAAACTTGATTGGGCTTGGGCTTAGGCCCATCTGGCCACTCCCTTTGGGCTGGTCGAATTCCCTTCTTGAGCTCTAATGGGCCGACTAGCTTGGCCCACCAAGCTTTAGGCTAATGGGCCCAAGGCCCATTTCGAAAATTAACCCTTTTTCCTCTTTTTTTTTTTTGAAATTCTTTTATAAATATTCTTGAATTCCAATTTTTTTTATCTTGGCCAAAGTCTTAGGATACTTTTGATTATTGAAATTTAAATCATATGGCCAAGCATTAATCAATTAATTTAAATTTCCACAATCACAAGCATAATTCATTAAATTAAAAGCTATTGGCTAAAACACAAGCCATAAAAATTCTACCACCTAATTAAAGACTTTAACACACACCTTAAGGCTTGGCTTTGAATTTCTGGGATGCTACACGAGTATTCTTGAAAGCGGTACAATTTTACCAACATAAGAGGTCTTTGCTAGGACTGTAATGTAGACTTGGTCAACGGCTTGTCAAAGGGGACCATCAAGGTCAAGGCTTATGAGAGAAATGTTGCATGATCATCTCTAGGTTTACAAGTCAAGAACCCCGTGAAAGGAGATAGAATGATCTTACTTGTATTTCTTCGAGCGATGCTTATAAACAAATGAAATCCTACATTAATTGAAGTGCCATAGTCTGAAAAGACTTTTAGAAGATGGATGTAATGTAAGCTTGACTTATGTGTAAAAGGGTGAGAGTTTGTGATCGCCTTGGCATTGTCACATGTCCTTTTTCTTCATTATCGGAAATAATCTCCATGGGGGCTTTGTTATTTGAACCACAATAGCCACTTTGCTTGGGAGCATCAATGGCTAAAATTCACTTTTTGTCTGAGGGCATCGGCTTTGCTTTTACCAGGCACATTACTTTTTCATACCCCTAGTTTTTGTTGTTTGAGGAACTGGCCTAGGTAAGTTCAAGCAGAACACTATTATTAGACTCTTGAGTCTTCATCTTTAGTCGGCGTTCCAGGTTATGTTGCTTGAATGTTAGTAATTCTTGTTTTGCCTCAATGTGAAGGTGAAATTACAGACTCAATTGGGCTGTACAACGAGTACAAGTGCATAGAGAAAGAATTGTCCTTCGTCATTCTAGGGCACTTAAATTATCATGAGTGTTCCATATGCAATAAAGATACCCAAAGATTGATACAAGTGCAAGCAAGAAAATTTCTATCCCATTTCTCATCTCGTGATGCCGCCTCACCTCTGATCTGCCTCAGTGTGGGTTGGTTATTGATAGGGATATGAAAGAAACTTCACAAGTATATGAGGCTCAAAGGGGGTGAGTAATGGATAACCTGGTAGAGAAATGAAATGCCTCTCACTGTTCTAGTTATCGTACCATTTGCGAGAGAACTTTTTACCATGCAGATATGGAATTTTTTGCACTCATCTCACAAGTGTATAGATAGGGGATTGTGTGTAGGATATAGCTTGCCTTTCATTATCTTGATGTGCCTCATCTAGCATTCTCGATCAATCTTATATTCTTTATTTAGCCGTCTATTTTAATAATCCTTTGTGGAATCGGTGATTTTAGACAGACAAAATCATCATGCAAAATCCCTTTGGAAAATGTATGCAACATTTTAAATATGGAGTTTATACTCGAAACAAATGAATGGTTTTTACTCAAAAAAAAAAACCTGTTAACAATTTTATGGGTGTTTATTTAACATAATTATATTTACAAATATGTTAGATCAAAAGAGTTATTTATAAATGGGTGTCGATAAATTGTCCCTATTGAATAGGGAGGTGACACAAGAAGGATTAGTTGGGGTTGGGAATTTGATCATTGATTTGACAGGCACTTCTGCTTTTGCCCATGCAGAAGAGAAGATAAGAATGGATCAATTAATAAGGCCTAAATTAAACATGAATTAAGGCTTGAAGGATCTATGTCCTTCGCTTTGGTGATTACTCAGGACGCAATTTCGCTTAAGAGAGCTTATTAGAGTCTGACATGTCTCTCATTGACTTGTTATCCATATCTTTGACTGTCACGCCCCGATCTTCAGGCACGCACACATCCTTCTCACTTGGTCGATTTTATAATGCGATATCCCAGGACTATGTATCGCCGATCCTTTCATTTATTAAGCACATGCGGAAGCAGTTATAAATCCCCAGACAGTAAATCGATGGGATAGAAAAGCACGGCCATTTTTTCATATTGAAACTTATAACCAAACTTTTATACAAAACGCAAACCGAAGTACTTCATAACTATTCACATCAAAATGGAGATCTCATAAGAAGATAGAATCTCAGTCCATCCAGGTCGTACTCAAGATCTCTCTCGGTATTATCTTCTTCTTCCAAAAATCCTCCTCATCAAGTTTTCACCTCAAATTTTTCCTTCTTAGATTCCTCCTCCTCAGCTCCTCATTAGGATCCTGAAATGTTGTCCCAAAACCGGGATGAGACTACATCTCAGCAACTTCTACCCCACTAAGGTCTGATTAGCAGACCATTATACTATAGGCTGCATAAACACGCACAGGTCATAGGACTTACCTTGGCCTCAGAATCCCACCTGCAAGTTAGCACATATCAAATAGGCACCCAAGCAATCACATCACTGATCAAAGCATCGATCAAATCGACCTAGTCGATTACATGTCAATCGGACCATCTCATAGTCATTTCCATTCAATCAATCAATTCACAATATCAAATCAATGCAATGATCAATCGACTTAGTCGATTGCATGTCAGTCGGACCCTCACTAAGTCATTCATCTCATACCATGAAACCTTCAATAACACTCTTAGTCACAGAGCCATCTTAATGCTCTCAGGCGTCAACTTCGCCAAGGTGACATATCCACTAGACAATTGCGTGCGTTCTTTAAGGCGCCGTTTTAGCCAATAATATCCCAAATCACCAAACCACACATGCCTACAATGATGTGTTCAATAGACAATTGCATGCGTTCTTTAAGGCGTCGTTTTCGCCAGTGATGTCCTTAATCACCGAACCACACATGCCTACAACGATGTACTCAATAGACAATTGCGTGCGTTCTTTAAGGTGTCGTTTTCGCCAGTGATGTCCTTAATCATCAAACCACACATGCCTACAACAATGTACTCAATAGACAATTGCGTGCGTTCTTTAAGGCGCTGTTTTTGCCAGTGATATTCCAATCACCGAACCACACATGCCTATGATAATGTGTTTAATAGACAAGTGCATGCATTCTTTAAGGTGCCGTTTTCGCCAGTGATGTCTTTAATCATTGAACCATACATGCCTATAACAATATGAGTACTGGACCGATACATGCGTTCTTTAAGGCGCCGTTTTCGCCAGTGACATCCTTGGTCACCGAACCATGTAGGCCCATACACCGTATCTGATCGATCAAAGCCTAAAGTACTTCTGATTCACTCTCACCATTCTACTCACTTTACAACTCAACAAAGCATTATAAATGCTGAATAAACACACTTGGCCATTTACAAATCAATAATTCAATCTCAATCAATTCCAATCAATTTAGGGTAAATCCCTAAAATATCACAATTTATTTAATTCCATGCAACGTAGAGCTCAATTAAATAAATAGACTGCGCCACGACAATCAGCACAAGATTTCGGTCGTCGACCATCTCAACCTTAATTTCCGAAAAATAAATAAATAATTAATTAATTTCGAAAATTAAATAATTAATATTAAAAATTCAATTTAGCTCAAAATAAAGCCCGATTAAATAAATGGACTTCACCACGGTCATCAGCATAATATTCCGGTCACTAGCCATCCCAGTTGGATTTTCAGAAAATAAACAAATAATTAATTTAATTTTGAAAAACAATATTTAAATACCAAAAATTCCACTTAGGCCCGAATTGTCAAATTGAAGCCTCATAAAGGGTCGGAAAAATCCTGAGCTATCCTTAATAAATAGTAGACCATGTCTACTTGCTAAATACAAATTCAATTGGTCTAATTTGCATCACAGTTAACTAATAATCACTAATCTATTATAATCTAACTACCTAATTGCATTTAATTAAAACTAACCAACCCCTAAGCATAATTAGCAAATTAAGCCGGGATTAGTGAGATTACTCACTAGAATCGCGCACAAATTGGACCAATCCGACGGGGATGGCGCGAGGAACGATAAACCCCAAAGTGGGTCTCAGGTTTGGGGCTCGGAAACGGCCCAAAATGAGCCCGAAGGGGGTTGGAAACCCACTCGGCCACTTGCTGATCAAGGCTGGCGAGGCTAGTCTGACGGCTAAGACGGCGAGGGGAGGCCGGCGGAGGGTGAGGGGAGCTCCGGTGATCCGAACGGTGGCTGGACAGAGCTGGGCGGCGGCCGGAGGTGGCTAGACGGGGCGGAACAGGGGCTGGAGATGCACGGGGGAGGACGCCTAGGCGGTGGAGAGGGTAGGCAGCACACGGCAGCGAGCGGTGGATGCACGGGTGTGTGGTGCGGGCGGCGGGAGAGAGAGAGAAAAAAAGAAAATAAATAATACCATTATTCTAATTTTCCTTTTCTCTTTCCCTTTCCCTTTCTATTTTCTTTTGGTCTTCGATTTTTCCTCCGATAATTTCTTTATTGAAATTTCGGACTCGTCAATAAATTGACAGATGATGAGACGCTCCTAAAAATGAATTGTGACATGCTCGAATATTCGATTCCCAAAACCGAATCAAATTTCATGGTTAAAATCGACCAGATACGATTTTAGTCCAATCCAACAAATTATGCAGCTTTTAGGGATTTTACCGCGGATATATCCCTTAACGGCTTCACCCAATAGATATTTAACTCGTGAGTGATGAGCTCAGAGAAAAAGGGCCATAGGCACGCCGACGATATGCACATTTCATTTTATCGAAACGGGGCGAATTTCAAAATGTCACATTGATGGTCAGGTGATCCTACAACAGATAGGAGGAATCATGTTAGTCATGAACTCTCTAAGGAGTTGAATAACTAAGAGCGATACAACATTACCCTTTTTTGGTTTTTTAGATAGACTTGCAGTACGAGAAGGACATGAAGCCCTACATCTTTCGTTTTGCTAGGTCAATTATTCTCTTGTTTTTTCCGTTTCAATCTAGCCTTTGTACTGATGCAGGAATGTGGAAGACAAGCCGTGACGAACTATTATAATGCAGGTTCCGTGAGACTTTCTTGGAAGGCCTGAGTTATGTGGTGTCGGGTTGTAGTGCCGGCTCGTGTCAGCGTGAAAATATTTCAAGTGGGTCACGGGACAAGTTAAGCTGTTATACTTACGGAGATTAGGCACCCTAATTTCTCTGGGGGTCATAATCCTATCAAGGCGAGACGGGCCCACTGTGTTTTGGCTAGGCAACTGGTTTTCCCATTGCATATTTATCATGATTGTTAATTCCTTTGCTTCAGCAAAGCTGGACTCTACCGAGATCATTTTATGGCTTTCTTCGAGGTTGAAATCCCCAAATGAGGATGAGGTGTTTACGTCATCCTCATGGTTGGGAGACAAACTTAGCAGTTCATTGGGAGACAAGTCATGATGAACGAAGTTCCCTCTTCTAACAAGTCTCGAATCCTGTGTGTGGGTGGGAGGTAGTCATACGATGAATGGTTGATTTTATCTGTATAATATTGGTAGCCCTCGGAATTGTACCCTAGGGACTGGTAGCCTTTAGGATTGTATCCTAGGGGATGCTCGAAGCCTTAATGTGGCGACTCATTAGTTGTTAAGTTTTGCCTACATTCAGTGGTAGGCATTGACTCGAATAGTTTAGGCTTTCTTTTCTTGACTCCTAGTCAGAACCTTTTGAGTAAAGCCCTTTGTTTTGCCAACTAGACTTTGTCAAGGAGACTGGGAGATGGTGGAGCTTCACTCCCTAGGTTGATAGGGGTTTGCATTCTTTGGACCGTAGCTCTTGCTGTAAGCCCGTGAAGCTGCATTACCGTAGTAGGATATTGCCTAATCATCCATTTATCATGTAAGGCTACATTGATGTCTTCTTCTGTGGACCGTAGGTCAAACTGGGCGGTCAGGCTCCTCCCTAACACGACATGTATTCTTAAAAACATATTACCCTTCATTTCTGCGACCATTGGCTCTTCATACTCCAGGGCTATCGGCTCTTCGTAGGGGGTGATGTCGGCGTTCATGTCAACATCATATTCTTGGCGGAAACCATCGGTATTTCCCCTCAAGTCTTAAGGAGATCAATATTCCTTACAATCTACCACCACAATGCAAGGCTAGTCAAATTTGATTGGTACGATTGAATCATTTTTTTGGATCAGGTAAGCCAGCAAGTAGGCCTCTGGGCTAGATGTATTGGCATAACCCTCGCATTCAGGCACATTGAGCTCTTCAGGGATCTAATACTGGCATAATTAGATAGATTAATGGGATCTTGCCCCTATAGCTAGTTCAGCTTCTTCATGATCTTTATAAGTTGTCTATCTTGTTGGTTATCTTTTGGCAAATTTGCAGGTGTCATGAGTGTGTTTAAAGAAGCTACGGAGTTGGACTTGGCTTGAGTGGATTCCATTTTTCTCGAGAGTTGTCGAAGGACAATGGACATCTGTCCTACACCATCTTCAATGTTAGCGAGGCAATTTTGTTCATCATTTTGATTGGGCCCTATTGCCTGAGGCCATTCATGGGCGACTAGTGATTAGCAATTCATAATTACCTAACGTTACAAAAACAATGAATGAGCATGAGAGTAAATAAGGATTGACCCATCGGAACGGTCCAACTGTTTTTTATTTATCAAAAGAGAATTTTACAAACAACATACTTCTGACATTTAAACATGGAATTAAAATGACTGAACGAAATACAGAAGTCCCTAGACAATGGGACTAAGACAAAATTTTTACAATATTAACACTAGGGGGCACATGACTGCTATTTTATATGCGACGAGGAGCTTTGTTCTTGCGAAGATGTTTGCTTCCTTGGACTGGCTCTGAGACGTGTATCCAGTTTATTCCTAAATCTTTTTGCATATGCTTTGCTTGCTTGTGTTGGTTGATCTCGCTGATTGGGTGAGCAATCAATGACCTCAGTTTTGTCGAGATACAATGGCTATAGATGTAGGACTTAGAGGCGTGATGGGTCTTTCCTGTCCCTCGAGCCCTTCATGTACCACAATCCTTTTGCAATGGCACTTGCTCCATGTTTCCTCGATAATGGCAATCTTGAATACGTAGTCACGGCTTTGATGGGTGAAAAGAAGTGGGGGGATCTTCGTCTTGAAAAGCGGCAGGATCTCCTGAAGGGCTCCAAACTGTCGCACTACCCTATATGGATAATAGGAGTGGCACTAGTGAGGCCGAGCAATGGGATTGGGTTGTAGTGTTTATAAGCAAAGCGAACTCTCTTTTCATGGAACCAACTGGCACCATAGGAATGTCTCAAGGGCAAGGTCTCTTAGGAAATGTATCCAATTAAAACAACTTTGGTTCGGAATATATAGTCCTAGAACCACAAATTTCTGCAATGGATTTTCGAAATCATTTGTTTTAGACGATTGCACAAGGCATCGAAATTCACTTAGGTGAAAAAAGAACCAGACCTACAAAATTTCCGAGGAGGCTCGGATGATCTTTTCTGTGTGTTCTTTAAAATGGTTAAGGGATAAAAGTGTTTCGGCTAAAATCATGTTGATATAATTTTGCCCCCTTGAGACTTGATCAATCACCCATGTTATTGAGGGACTTATGGCATCTTTTTGATGGGGGAAAATGATAAACCCAAAAAAGGCTAGGAGGAAAATCTCACTTCTTTAGGTCATGGGTTGCATTTCAAAACGAGCAGTCGAAAACGCTAATGGGCAAGTATTATGGTTGGTTTCAAGAATTTGTCTCATAATATGGACTTCAATTCTTAACAGTTGCGCTAACCCACACAATGGGTCAATACCCATTGGTGGCCTAACAAGCTTGCTCTCGAGAGGCATTCCCATGATGATGTATTATTTTTCCAGAGTTGGGGTTAGCTCAAACCTACCAAACATAAAAGTGAATGTCCTAGGGCACTAAAAGTGTGCTATCGCCTATAAGACTTCAAGATTAACAGTGATTTGGAACAACAATAGAAGATAACCGACTCTAGCTTTCACATGCTCATGGGCAAATTAGTCCAATTGACCCCACCATTCGAAGAGCTCTACTTTGGGGGCGAGAATAAACTGGATACCATCTCCTCCCATCGCAAATAAACTGGGACTCGAAAAACCGACCTAAGTTGCCATGGGCCAATAAAAAGGAACTGAGTAAAAAAGTAAAGAAATTACTTTGCTTTTAAAGAAAATGGCAAGCACAGAGACATGCGCATGATACATGCAGCTTGATGTTTGATTGAGAAGGTTTAGAGAAATTAAGAGGGTGTCTGCCCATTACAGTCTCATAGTGGCATCATAGTCCTTTAACCTCGGCTCTACCTAAAGAAATTCATGGAAAAGAAAGGCAACCTCTACATAGTAGTCTTGTGTGCCACGTGCAATGTTAAAATAGTAAAGCATGCATAGCAATTTATAATCACAAGACATTTTATTTTAAAAAAGATTTCTAAGATACTAACCTGCATGAAAGAAAAAAAAAACCCAAGTTAGTAAAAGTGTTTAAACAAGATAAAAAAAAAAAAATAGCCTAAGTCCACAAAAAGTCCCCAGCAGAGTTGTTTACCTATCGCGACCTCTTTTTTTCGACGTCCGATTAGGAGGGTGCTGCGGAGGCTAATGGCTCAGCTAGGTCTATTAAGCTTAGCTTGGACTCTTCAAAACCCACCAATTTACAACTTAATGGTTTGATATTTTAATCCATAAGTTAATTTTAAAAAGGAGTTGCCACTAATCAATTTGGGTGGGTTGATTAGAAACCCAAGCGAAATATCGGGAGGAATATTCGCTCTTGCGCAACTAGAGAAACTAGGTTTTGGGCTTGATTATACTAGTTAATCACTAATACCATTCCGGTACCTAATCTTGTTTAAACTCTAAGGCTTTTGGATTTTTAAGGGGTTTTCCATGCATTTGTGGAGGAAAAACTTTTTTTTTGTCTTTTTCTATTTTTTTAGCATAAAAAGGCATTTTTTTGGATTTTTTATCTTTTTCTAAAAATATTATTCATTTTATTTTATATTTCTTTTTTTGGAAAATTGTGGGATATTTTGGATTTTTCTGATTTTTTTGAAAAATAAATTATTTTTTTTATTAATTTTTGATTTTTTATATTAAAAGATTTATTATTATTATATAATATTATATATTTAAAAAACGACCTGTGTCGGATCTTGAGTTGGGACCGACTGGGTCGCCCACCAACGGCCCTAACGGGCCTACCACACGGGCCCAAATTGGGCTTCCCTATTTCTTTAAAAGGAACTCAACCCACAAAGTTAGCCCACAAATTTTGTAAAGCCCACATGCATTTGGCCCAAGATGGCCGGAGCCCTACTCGACCGAGACCTACACGCCCGACTCGGTTTTGGCCAAAATCCTACCCGATGGGGGCTTTTGCTTAACTCGATTTTGCAGCTCTCTACCTCTTTGCTTCTTGGTGTCGACAAGCAGCGTCGGTGGTCGCTGGGGGTGGCCACAAAGATGTCGGGGACCGGCGGCTTGTTGTTGACGGTGGTGGTGATGCAGCAGACGGCGACAGTAGGTTGTTCATTGGGGTGGGCATCGAGGGGGTGCGGCTCGGTAGCGAGGTGGGCGAAAGGTGTCAGGTTCAATGGCGTGGGGCTTGGCTGAGGGATGACGTCTAGCCTGGGGTTTGGTCGCAACAACGGCATCGGGGAGCAGCAATGGCCCAGCACGACAGGTTATGGTGAAGCAGTGACAGATGGCGTCAAGGGGCGGTGGCATAGCTCGAGGGACCAACAACTCGATGTCGGTGGTTGAGCAGCAACGGCGAGGTGAGCAGCAGTGGGCAAGAGTCGTGGCTGGTCATTGGGGACTGCATCAGGATGGGCAGCAAGTCGTCAAAACCCCTTACTTGGCCTAACCCTCTCTCTCTCAAATCTGGATCTCTCTCTCTAGCCATGAGCCCTCAAATCTCTGCTTGTGAGCATTTGGGCCTCCCCTGAAATCTCTTGGGGGAAGCTTTTGAAGCTTGCATGCTTTTGATCTTGCCTCGTGTCGTGAATTTTGCCTTCCCCTCCGACGCCCTATTTATAGGTGCGGAGGTTGGTTGATAGAGGCACTCGGAACGCGAGTCCTTCGTGCTCCAAGTAGCCTCCGCTAGCCAAACCAGTGTCCCATTTGTCGAGATGGCTCTAGTTAGGCCGTCTCACATTGAAGACGCGTCTTATCTGCCTACCGCACCATACGTCATCATTCGCCCTTCTATCCGGCATCGTGTGTGTAGGAGCTCCCCTACGCATGCTGCATATCCATCGAAGGAAGAAGACAAGAGGAAAAAAAAGGGGCTGGGCAGGGTCGCACGAGCTAGGCTGTGGGGCCCCGCGCGAGGGAAAAAGGGAAGGGGTTTGGCTTGAAGGCCTAGCCCCGCTACGGCGCCTTTTTTTGTTTTTATTATTTATTAATTATTATTATTATTATTCGAAAACAAAAAAGAAAATAAAAGATTAATGGATGCAAAAAAAGAAATTGAGGCCTAATTGATGCGAAAATCGTTTTGTTAGAGTCCAATTGATCCCTAAAATTTTTATGAAAATTAATTTAAAAACCTAGGCAAAATTAGGTGTCAACAGTTATGACTAGCTAGTTTGAGATGACAGATCTGGGATTGATATCCTATTTTCTTAGCCTTGAAGTGAAGTAGGCAAATGATGGCATATTTATTTCGTAGCAAAAATATGCTAATGATATCTTGAAGCGAATGAAAATGGAATCTTTCGCAATTGGAGCTAAAGAAAGTAGGAAGTGGTGAATCGATAAATTCCACTTATTTTAAAAGCATTGTTGGAAGTTTGAGATATTTATGACCTATGGAGTGTGAATTATTAGCAGGTTCATCGAAAAACTGTATCAATCACATTTGCAAGCAGCAAAAAGAATTTTACAGTATGTCAGTGGAACTACTGACCATGGAGTTTTATATTCTTATACTGACAATTTCAGTCTAGTAGGATACATAGATAGTGATTGGGCAAGTGATGTCGAGACTTGAAAGAGTACTGCCATATTTGCATTCTTTATTGGATCAGGAGTAATTTCTTGGTTCTCGAAAAAATAAGAAGTTGTTGCACTCTTGACAGTTGAATCAAAATACATGGTGTTAACTTTGGCGGCATGTCAAGCGATATGGCTTTCATTGGATGATGTGTGAATTGAAACATGAACAAATAGGTCATGCCAAAATGATGTGGGACAATAAGTTGGCTATTGTATTAGCCAAGAATCTAGTTTTTCATGGTAGGAGAAAACACATTGATGTCAAGTATCATTATATTTTTGAGTGAGTCAAAGATGGTAAGATTGAACTTAATTTCTGCATATCAAAATATCAAATTACAGATATTTTGACAAAACCATTGAAGACAGATTTGTTCGAAAAATTAAAGATGATGCTTGGTGTTGTTGAATTCAAAAATTAACTCTAAGGGAAGCTGTTAGAATAATATAAAACTGATTGTTGAAGATTTAAGCACATTGATTATAAGCTCTAGATTTGGTTGTTAGTATTCTTCAAAATGCCTTGATTTATGGTGGGTGTTAGAAGAAGAACTTAAATGAATGGGTGAAGCATGATTCATATGGTAGGTGCTTGAAGAAGATTGAAGATAAAAATGCTACAAGCATTTAATGAAGAAAACCTTTTGCAGCATGAAGACAAAGAAGGCTAGAAAGCTCATTGAAGAGTTCTCCACGCTTGTCTTCATGTATTTATTGTGTGTCTTTTCATTTGACTTTGTTTGTGTGCTTGTATCACTTTGTGGACTTTCTTGTGTTTCCTCATTTAATGTTTGTCAAGCTATCTACACATCCAACCACTTTAAAAGGTTGTGGACTTCAAAGTTGTAGTTACACCGAAGCAAAAAAAGCATTTGCATTTCAATTAGTTCTTCCTCCGGTCTATTTTTGTGCCTCGTTCCAAATGTTTGAAGTTGCCATTATTTTTCTGGTTCCAACATACTGATGTAGGGAGCAAATGGTAAGGCAAGTGGGTGGCGAATATAGCTGAATCTTTCAGAAGGGCACGAGGTTGTGAGGGCTTTGGGTGAGGAGAGGATGGTGTTGCATCGATCCTGAGAACTCGGCCCGTTTCAAGAGATAGAAGAGGGTGGCCTTCAAGCAAGTGGTGCCAGACTTAGGGCCAGTGATGAGGAGGACGTCGGCGTCTTGGGCTTGGAAGTGGTCTTGGCAAGCGAGGAGGCCGCTCAAGACCTTTGGGCAATACCAGAAGCCTTGGTACTGGTAGATAGAGGTGGTGATCCAGCCCTTTTCGCGAGGGAGCAAGGGAAGGTGGTCTCGGCATTTCTGGGAGATGTCATCTTCTTGCAAGTCTTTTGCTTGCTGAGGTTGAGAGGGTGTCATGGAAGAAGAGAGGGAGATTTACAGAGTGAAGGGTTGTTATAGCTAATTTGGGCTCGATGAAGGGGAAGAAAGGGGGTTAGGCTGTTAGCTTAGGGTTTCAGTGATGACGTTAAATAGAGAGGCTCATCGCATTAGAAGATTCATATAGCTGGTCTATTATTGCTCCTGAATTAAGTTAGAAATCCTTCGAAAAGGCTATAGCCGATGCCTTCGCTTTTTTTCTTTTCACATATACGGTTGTTTTATGCTATGTTCATCGTGTACATACACCTTATTCGGTCAAATTGATCTTTTTTTATACACAACATTTAGATATCTAATCGCATCTTTATGTAAAAAGATGTTGAATATACTTTCACTACTCCTCGCATCATCTGCAACTTCTGTATTACTAATACACAAATAAATCTCTCCCGCTTTAAATTCTTCGGTGTGTCCTATTTATTCGAACTTACCTCATAGATTATTTCTGTGCGTATATAACATCCCAGCATCACTCATTAAATCTATTAGCATAAATCGGTTACTATGACTGCCAGGACGATGCATTTGCTCCATGAAACAAGATGCAAGAAATCTAAATCCAACTCCTACAAAAGTGGACGGGCTAGGTTATTTGAATGAATCTTCTTACGGAAAAAACATTTTAGAAAACATCACGTTGATACTTGATTTCAGAAATCAATAAATAATGTTCATTGTCTAATGAAAATTTTCGACATGCTTGCTGAAAACTAATAAGGGAGGTTATGGCATGTAATACTGTGACACAGTGTCAACATTCCATGCATATTGCAAACCCCTACAATCATCTTCTTTTGAGAGAAAATTAGAATTAAAGCATCTGAACGAAAACAAGTCTTTTCTGCTTGCTGTTCAATATCAGATACTCGTATTCATGTACCTTATAATCATCGCTTAAAATAATCCAAGCTAACCTTGTTAGGTCGACACGTCTATCCGACACTGGCTTTAAATATTCTGTAACTAAGATATTCATCTCAACCAGTAAAGAAAAAAAATGCTGAAGTTTGTAGGCATTACTTTCTGTAGTGCATGAGTTTGTAGGCATTACTTTCTGTAGTGCATGACAATCAACTATCTTTCAGTGGTGACGTTAGATACAGAGGCTTATTGCATGAGAAGATTCATTGCTGGACCATTATTGCTCTGGAATAACGTTAGAAATCTGAGAAGGCATATAGAGGCTGTAAGCTATGTCTTGGACACGCGTTGACCGCGTGTCGGATTTGTCGACACGTGGTCAACTTTTGTCGACACGTTTCGACACGCGTGTCCGAGGGTGAAGGCGAGGGCAAAGGAGGAGAGACGAGGCCGCTAGCTGAGCAAAGGCGAGCCCGAGATGGCGAGAGACGGCCAGAGAAAGAGTAGAGATTGAGGCGAGGGCTGTGAGGAGGAACTTCACGAGGGAGGCGCACATGGGGAGAGTGGTGTCGTCGAGCGGGGCGGCAAGGGAGAGGAGGAGGAGGAGGAGGAGGAGGAGGAGTTCGCGGCAGTGTGCAGCCTCTCGGCGCACAGGGACCGCGCGTTCCTTCCCTGGCAAGCAGAAATCGAGAGGAAGAGGAGAGGAAATGCGTCATGCAGCGAGGAGAAGGAGAAGAAGCGTTGCTAGGGTTTTGAGAATAAAAGGAATAAAAAAAGGGATTTGGCGTGTTGGAGGGAGGGAAAGTGACAGGAGGGGGAAGTGACGGTGTCAGATGTCAGGTGTCAGGTGGAGGAAAAAAATAAAAATAATTTGGGGTGGGAGAGAAACGAGGGAAAAGAGAGTTTGGGCACGCGGGTGGTGTGGGGCCTTTTTATTTAATCAAAGGGGTTGGGGGCTTTTTATTTAATTGAAGGGGTTGGGGATTTTTTATTTAATCGAAAAAATTGTTAAATAAAATTGAAAAATAATTTTAAAAAATAAAAGTACTATATGTTGAATGATTAATATAAATTTATTATAGGTTTTGTTAATTAATTAATTATTTATAAATTTGAATTAAATTAATTAAAAATAAAAATATTTATTTTTTATTTTTAAACAATAACGTGTCGACGTGTTGTGTCGCGTGTCAGTGTAACCTAACTTTAAGACACTATCACACATCGAGATCACATGATTGAAACAAGAAATCCCATTCTAAAAAAAGTGAGTGAAGCCCAACTTATCATTAAAAGTAGTGTGCCGTTTTGGTGAAAAAAGAGATCCCCATTAAACAAAGTTGAGACTGATCCAGATGCTGGTACATGGGTTTTACTGCGTGAACTTGAAAATTCGTAGTTATCATGGACGAAACTAATTAATGGCGAGGTTGGTAAATTTTATATATAAAAAAGGGAGGGGTTCAAACAAACTACACGGGTTTATCAAAAAACTCAAAAGAGCCAAAAACAAGAAGAGCAAAGAGGAGGAGGAGGCAGCTAGGGTTTTTCGGTTTCCAAGGTTGCTCTTTTAATTTTAGAAAGGAGCAGAAAAAAAAATTAAAACTGGGGATGCCGTGCAAGGAGGAGGAGGCAGCTAGGGTATGGGTTTTCAAGGATCCTCTTTAAGGTTTAGAAAGAAGAGCAGGAAAAAAAAATTAAAAATGGGAATAACATGCAAGGAGGAGGAACCTAGGAGGAGGGGGAGGCAATTAGGGTTTGGGTTTTCAATGTTCCTTTTTAAGTTTTAGAAAGAAGAGCAGATAAAAAAAATTAAAAAGAGGAGGAGAAGGCGGCTAAGGCTACATTTGTTTTCACTTCTCTTTTCTGTTTTTAAACACTTTTTTTTTTTGTTCATGAGAACAAAAAAAGGAACAAAAATGCGTTTGGGTGCGTTTTTGTTGCGCATTTGTTCCAAAAATTGTTTTTTGTTTCTGAAACAAAATTTATAAACACTTTCTTTTTCTTCTCTTTTTTTTTCTTCTTTTCTTCTTCTTTTTCTTTCTTTTTCTTTGGTCGGTCGTCGGCCTTGGCCATGGCCAGCGATCGGCCGACGAGGGCCAGCGGCCTCGCCCAGCGGCCGGCGAGGCTCGGCCTCGCCAGATCTAGGCAAGATCGAGCTCGCCCACCCGACGCGATCGAGCCACCGCTAGGTCGGCGTCGCTCGGCGGTGGCCCGGCGAGGCCGAGTCTCGCCGGGCCATGGCCGAGGCCGGCGACCGTCCAAAAGAAGAAAAAAGGAAAAAGAAAAAAGAAAAAAAGAAAGAAAATGGAAAAAATAAAATAAAAATAAAAAAATAAAAAAATTATACAAAATTACCAAACGTGTTTCGTTTATTTATTTCCGGAACAAGTTTACTAAACGCGTTTTTTTTGTTCAAAAATTATTTCCGGAATGAAATACTTTTTTCTATTTCTGTTTCTGGAATAATTTTTAAACGAAATGTTATCAAACGCGCTCTAAAATTTGGGTTTCCAAGGTTTCTCTTTAAGTTTTAGGAAGAAGAGCAGAAAAAATAAAAATAAAAATGGGGATGTCGTGCAAGGAGGAAGAGCCTAGAAGGAGAAGGAGGTAGCTAGGGTTTGGGTTTCCAAAGTTCCTCTTTAAGTTTTAGGAATAAGAAAAGAAAAAAAAATTAAAAATGAGGATGCCATGCAAGGACGAGGAGCTTGAGAGGAGGAGGAGATGGTTAGGGTTTGGGTTTCCAAGGTTCCTCTTTAAGTTTTAGGAAGAAGGGGAGAAGAAAAACATTAAAAATGGGGATCCTGATCCAACTTGGCAGAATTTTTTTTTTTTTTTTTTTTCTGTTTTGGAGGGAAGAGAGGGTGGAGGGTGATTTCAACAAAGGAAGTGACAGCTTAGCCACTGTCGTTCACAAAAAAATTGAAAATCGATAAAACGAGCCGAAGTAAACCAATTGGTTCATAAAAATGTAGTGGTTTGATTTTGCTTTAGGATTTTTTTCTTATTTGTTTTGTTTTGATCTATAACTTTGGAAAATAATAAAATCACACAAAACTGAAAATTTTAATTATTAATTATTTGTGTTGTGACTAATAAAATTTGTCATTAAATCTAACTGAATAAGTTCGCTCTTAAGACTGTTCTATACTATTAAATAAAAGATTCTACTTCTCAAATTGGCAATAATTGATTGGTTTCTAATTTCAAATAATACCGACTAAAGAGTTTTTCGTGATCTTTTGAGAACTCATGTTTAATTAAATAATATCTTTTAATGCTATCGCCAATTAGTTTGATTGAATTGTGACCATATTCCTTTTTTTCCCAAAAACGAGTAGAATTAAGTGCTCATATGGTTTATTCCATTGCACGCTTAGACAGCCTAAAGTATGTATTAAACTTCTTATTTGTAAATTGGCTTGATGGTGCGGGTGTGAGACCGAACCAACTCAATAACAAACCAAAGTTTTCGTTTGAGTTGTGTTGTAATTTTATTTATTTAGTGTGGGTTTGGGTTTGGGTTGTGATTTTCCCAAAACTGATCTTAGGCTTCGTTTGTTTCGCAAAAAATGTGGAGTTTCTAGAAAATATTTTTCAAGAAGTCATTTTTTAAGAAAATGATAATATTTTCTGATATTTGCCTAAAACTTAAAAATAAACTAAAAAAAGAGAGAGAGAGAGAGCACTTTTAGTAATGGCAGGGGTGGCCTCGTGGGACGGCAGCGGAGAACGAGCAGCAATCATGATGGCAGTTAGTAGGTGCATGCATAAGATTTGCTAGAACCCATTTGTTTTATTGAAAGGATTGTAATATTTGAAAATTCAAAGACGTAGTAATGTAGTCTAGCTAAATGCTTGACTCTGGGGAGTTAGTACGTGCATTTTGACATTGTATCATTTTATCTTGTGGAATTAATTAACATAGATTATAAATCCCATCATGGCAGCTAAAAAGAATTAAAGGACCATAATCTTCTCACCAGAAAAAAAAAAGGACGATGCATTCATAGAAGCACAAATACATTCTTACAGTTTTAACATTGCGATTAAACATACAGCACATCATGACACTAATTTACTCGTACAACTCTGAGAGGCCAACCGGACATTGGCCACACACAGTCATTATTGATTATTGTTGCCATAGGCATAAACCCAAATTGAGATCAAAGCTTCAACCCTGAACCGTGCATCTTCTCTTGCATGACACGGTCAACTCTCTCCCCCATCTCGACAGTCATGTGATTCACCCAATCTCCGACGTCGCCTTTCCTAAAGTACGACTTGGTCTCTTGTCCAGTCGATAACCTCCCGCTCTTGTTCACCTCCAGCATGCTCAAACTTTCGAAGCTACACATCCTCACTATGCCGTCCACGGTCCCATCTGTCAGCTCTTGTTCGCCGAATGGACAACCTAAGAAGTCGGCGAGCCTCTTGACATGAACATGCGGGTCCTCTTTCATGTCCTCGTACCTCAAGAAGAACGCCCTGTCAGGCATCTCCAAGCTCACCTTGTAGTATCCCTGCACGTGGTCCCAGTAGGGTCCAAACGGGCTTACGCCCTGGCAGAAAGCGTCGAGGCACTCTCCGAGCGGCATCCCACCTGTCTCTTTGGACCTCAGCTTGTTGGCGAAGTGCCAGAGCGAGACGAAGGTGTCCTTAGGGTTCCTGCACAGGTACACCAGCTTGCACCCAGAGTCCTTGACCGACTGGGGAGTGATTGATAAGGCAAGTGGGTAGCGAAGAGCCTCGGGGATGGTAGCGAGGTGAGGTTGGGGATCTCTTGCCCAAAGTAGAGCTTGAGCTCCAAGAACGGCACGAGGTCGTGGGGGCTTTGGGTGAGGAGAGGGTGTTGTTGCATTGAACCTGAGTACCTGCCTCGGGTTGAGAGACAGAAGAGGATAGCCTTCAACCAGGTGGTACCGCATTTGGGGGCCGTGATGAGGAGGATGTCGGTTTCTTGGACTTGGAAGTTGTCTTGGCATGCGAGGACGCCGTTCAAGAGCTTCGGGGCAACCCAGAAGCCTTGGTATTGGTAGAGAGAGGGGGTGATCCAGCCTTTTTCGTGAGGGAGTGAGGGAAGGAGGTCTCGGCATTTTTGGGAGATGTCATTCTCTTGCAAGTACTTTGCTTGGGAAGGTTGAGAGGGTTTCATGGTGGAGGAAGTGAGCGAGAATTTGATAGTGGAGGGTTATTAATATAGCTACTTTAGGCTTGGCGAAGGGACAAAAGTGGGTTAGCCTAGCGTTCAATAGAGAGGCTTATTGCGTGAGAAGATTCATATCGCTGGGTCCATTAGTGCTATTGAATAATGTAAGAATCCAGAAAGGCTTTAGCTAACTACTTTTTTCACATGTAGCGCGTGTTTAATAAGTTAATCATCGGGTATGGGTCTCACTCGGTCAAATTGATATTTTTTGAAAGGGATAATGCTAAAAAAAGTCCATGAACTTTAATAATTGGGTATGGATCTTACTTGGTCACATCTATTCGGTCTCTCTCATAATTAATCCCTTTTTTTTCCCAATCTCTCCTTTTCACAAAGATATGACACAAATTTAAAAGCAAATATTTGATAGACTTGAATATGATTATATATCGATATGGATTTAAAATGAATTGCTTCACTAGTTTATTTGGCTAACATATAATATCTTTCAATGACTCAGATCCGACACATGAACATATAGATAAATTGATGGCCATACCAAAGCTAAAATCAATTGATTACTTCATTTTTTCGCTCTTACCTATCATAAGGGGTACATCATGAATTGTTCTTTCACATAAAAATGTACGCCTATCTTTTTTAGTCAATGAAGTTAGAGGCAAAATAATGGTGTAAAACACGATGGTTTCCGTAAGTAATTGTTGTATTTTAGGATCCCCGCCTTGGATATGCATGCTTAGTCACGAACAGCTTAATTGACTCCTTTACTGTACTTACTCATTGGGATCCAATAGGTTTAGAATTGATTAGACAGTTGAATTGTCGATACCACGTGATCTCTAAAACCCAATTTGTGTTAACAATTTTGTAGATAAGGGTCAACAAGGCAAGAGCAGGCGTTGTGTCCAACCTGCATCTATTCGGGTTTGTTTGACCGAGGACACATTGTGACGAATACTCCATGCATTATGCATAGTGCACAAGATCTCATGACCTGTAATATATTTATTTCTTAATAATTAAAAATTAAAAGCTGCCAGAACAGACTTTTGGGCTGTCATGATTCGGGCCTGCACTTGCACGTTTGCCTTGGCCAACTTGGCTTTTCATTCTTCCCATCAGTCGGTCTCGTCGATCACGAGAATTTTTTTAGTTAGCAGTTCATAGTTTGGAGAGGAGAAGAAAGTACAAGGACAGAATAGAACACAAATTCGTAAAACTAAAGTAATATCAGAACTTCCCAGAATTCTTTCTTACGGAAAACAAACAAAAATTGCACAAAATTGACGACAATAGCGCAATGCTCTCATCATTTCGACACACCGGTTGTTCATACGTTATTGATACTGTCAATACATTCAGTCACTGATGACTCATACATATCATCTATATATTGCAAATAAATTCTATGTGCAAGAACTCGGAGCGTTCTCAAGAGTCCGGACTCTTAGACTAGGGAAATGCCTCGGGACTCTTGATGACTCCCCTTTTAGTTTTCAGCAAGCATGTCGAAAATTTTAAAACAATACTGAACATTTGATTTATTTATGATATCAAGTGAGAGCATGATACTTTTATGTTGAGATGTGATTTATATTCCCCATTGATAGAAAGACATGGGGTCTTACTTCCCGATGAGTGAGGAGGGGTTGCGGGGCAGCCCCTGAACTACCAAAATATTTTTATATTTTGAGCCCATATTTTATTAGTAATTTAGATTTGGGCCCCTGAATAGCTAGTGGGTATGTGTAATCTCTTTCTCTTGTAATTAATAGCTGTATTAGAGAGGGCATGATGTGTTAATTATAATAGAATTCTTTGCCGAATGTAACCCTAGTTTAAGGGTGAACTAGAATAATTATGTGTCTTAATTTCTTTTTCTTGCTTTTACTCTTATTTCATTGTGTTTGAGAGCATAATCCTAACATTTAAAATATTTTCCAACAAGAAGATTCATTGAACTAACCTATCGCATCCACCTTTGGCATATTCGTGTTAGGTGGGAGTTAGACCTAGATTTCTGGTATCTTGATGCATGCGGACAAATGCAACGTCCCAAGTAGTAGGAGTTGTAGCCGGTTTAAACTGATAAATTTAATGAGCGATGCTAGGTTATTATACGAGACATTAAAAGTTATCTATGTGGTGGATTTGAAAAAATTGGATACAATGAAGCAGTTAAAGGGGAGAGACTTATTTGTGCTTCCCAAATACCTGAGAATCGTCCTAAATCAAAAGCTTAATTGCCAAACATTGTCATGTTTTTAAGAAATACGGGAATTGCAGATAATGCGAGTACAAAAAGTATGTATAAAGTTTTTACCAAAAAAAAAAAAAAAAGAGTATGTATACAGTCTTTTTATATTTGAATGTAGTGTATCGAAAAGGGAAATTGACAAAAATAGTCTTTGAAATTTGGCCTAATATGCAACTAAAATTTTAATTTATTCAATGTAGTTCATGAACTTTAATCTAATGGGATACTTGGATAGTTGCAAGCATCCAAACTTTAAAGACAACTTGAACAGTTCGAGTGTCAAGAAGAGAGAGTACCTAGACAGTAGTAGGTACTCAAAGACAATGGGATATTTGAACAATCGCAAGCATCCTAACTATGAGGACAACTCGAACAGGTTGAGTGTCAAGAAGAGAGAGTACCTGGATAGTGGTAGGTACTAAAAAACAATGGAATATTTGGACAATTGCAAGCATCCAAACTATGAGGATAACTCAAACAGGTTGAGTGTCAAGAAGAGAGAGTATTCGAGCAGTGGCTAGTACTCAAGGGTAATGAAATATTTGGTCGGACACAAGCTCTTTGGGAATAAGGGCAGAGATATGCTTACTTACCGATGCCTTTGATCTTTGAGAGTACGTTTGCAACGCACAATATGCACACATGATTGTGTATGCTGTAAATTCATGAGTTCAAATTGGATTCATGTATGATAATTTTGTCAATTTTGCATCACCAATGTTCCATTGGGGAAATTTTTTGAAAGACAATCTTCACTCAGAATGTAGACATCTTGAACATGCCAGATGAGGGAGTTTTAGTCTGAAAGGGCTTTCCACTCACTCTCATGGAAAATGTTGTTTTACCTTGACCATTAATGTAGGATTTATAAGGACTATACCATTTCAGTGTCATCATATCAGCAAGGGTTTTAGGCATTAAAGGCACATAACAGAACATTGAATGTGGACATAAAAATATTATATAGAAACCAAGTTAGCTGAATTGCTTTGAGTCCATTGATAAGATTAGGAAGTAATTTTCCTTGATAATGCATATAGTCACCGAGACATTGCAATAACAAAAGGTAAGGGAAAAATATATATAAGAAGACACATTGATCAGCACATGTAACCAAATTACCATTTCGACATAAGGGGCTTGTTGACCATATTAATGTCATGGACATGAGGCCTCGGATGGTAAACACGAAACACGGTTTTACCACCGAATGAACATGTTCTAATGTGTTAGTAACTTGAAGTATCATCATGTTTCAATGTGCTAGTAACTTGAAGCATCATCTGTATCTAGAAACATGCATATGATTGTTGATAGCTTGATGTATCATAAAAGTATGTTCTGCTTATATTCAAATAGATGCTAATTATATTCTTTCACCAATTCTTTAGGTCTTTTTTAGGTGGCCCCACATAACCATGATTTCTGAAAGGATAACCACCCCTGCTACTTTTGAAATTATCAAATGAGGCCCCCATTCAGATAAGTTTGCACATATATAATGTTAGCACAATCTTTATGTACAAGATTGTCACGGCTCATTCTCTTCCGAGTTAATTTATAGAATTGTGAGTAAACTTCCCAGAATCACGAGATTGCTCTCATCCCCAATCTCCCCATGAAGAATCGAGCTGACCGATTCGAAGGAGGACGAGTGAGATCACTCTACCATAAAATCGTCCTTCCTCTTGACATTGGATTGGAGGATCTGCGTGGTGTTTTTTGCTGTTGGTATAGATACATTCAAATTGTCTACAACGCCAAATTACACAGTATTCTGTTGTCTAGGATTTTTGAAAGTGCTCAATATATCTACCTTACACGATCAATATTGTTCTAATTAGTTGTTCATTGCCCCACTGTACTTGGTTGAATTATGTGTGCGATCACAAAGGAGCTGGCAAGGTGGTCCAGATGGCAAGGTTGTCAAAGGACTAAAGGCCAACAAAACTTTGGGGAACCAATGTTGGTTCAATTCAAATTCTCTCTACGAAATGTAGAGTTTTTCTACCTTCTTGGTAGTTTTCTTTCGTATCGTTTCCCAGTTCTTACAGACTCATCTTCAAGCTCACTCTATTGGATCTCTTAATCGGACCTCTTTTACATCTTAACATCACTTCCTTTTTCATCCCCTATTTCAACGCCCTTCACTGAACCTTTCTTGCGGCTTGCATGTCAGGATCGGGTTGTTTGACAGTACCCTTTTATCTTGTTTCTCCCTGGTTTTCTTCTCGGACGGCTAACGAGAGGGTTTGACGAGCAGGTCTTTACTTCCATTGCTTCATCTTCTTTCACTACGGGTTTCTTCAGAATTTCTTTGGTCTCAAGTTAATTATGCATCGATCGATTGCCGATGAAGAAGCTCGCCTGGGGGCTTTATGTCATCGAATGGGTCGCCTATGGTCGGAACAAGCAGTGGAGGTCTGGGACGATGCAGCACCTGTTGACAAACTTGAGGAATGTCGGTTAATTTTAGTCGGTAAGCTTTTAAATAATCCTACAGTTAATCTTCCGGCATTTCAGAATACTATGAAATCGGTATGGCGCACCGAACTCGTGGATATTTCTCTGGGCGACTCTGGATTATACATCATAAAATTCCAATCCGAGGAGGTAAAACAGAGGGTGTACGAAAATGGACCTTGGCGTTTTGCTAACCATATGGTCATGTTAAAACCCTGGATAGCGAATACGCCTTTGCATTGCTACAACTTCAATACATGCGAGCTTTGGGTCCAAGTGTATGGTTTGCCATTGGAAAGATGTACTGAAACTATGCTTCGTAAGGTTGGTGCTCACATAGGGAGAGTAACAGAAGTGCGCATAGCGAATAAGGATGGCTCTATGATAAAAACAGGAAGGGTTAGGGTACAATTCAATCTTCAACAAGCACTCATGTCAGGGATATTAATCAAAATTGAAGGAAAGAACTTCTGGCTTGATTTCAAATATGAAAAACTTTCGCACTATTGCTTTTCATGTGGTAAGCTTGGCCATTATGCCACGCATTGTGCAGAGTTTCCTTATGATGAGAGTAATATGGAAAAGAATGATTGTTTCTTATATGGCTCATGGCTAAGAGCAGAGGTCAGGGACCACAGTCCGTTCTGGCGTACCTTTTTTGAGACGAATCCATCCCCAGCTGTTGATGATGAGACTGTCCCGGAGACTCCTCCCTCCCCTTCGGCCATTATCCCTGTTCAAAAAGATAAAGGAAAGTAGACCATGGAAGCAATGGAGCCTGGTCATCCTATTATTGCTGCAACTCCTATTAAATGGCAATCTATGGTTCCGCATGCATAAGAGAGTATGAATGTGCAGCAGAAACTTCTGGCTAGTAGCATTACAGCAAGCACTATACAATCTAAGAAGATTAAGCATTCACGTCTTACCGCTCGTTCTGGATCTATTAAGAAGGCCAAAACACTCTTTAGCCCTAATGTTCGTACTCAACTCCGACAGCACTTTGATGAATCTGTTTTGCAGGAAACTCCTGTCTATGAGGCGGATGATTCTGCTTCTTGGGCCCTGGTGGCTAGCCCTAAAAAGCCACCAGGTGAACAATGAAAATAATAAGTTGGAACTGTCAGGGGCTGGGCAACCCCCTGACAGTTCAAGCACTCAGGGTCTTAGTGACCCAAGAAAGGCCCGATCTGGTTTTTTTGATGGAAACGAAACATCAGGAACATAAACTTTTACAGTTGCAAAGGAAACTTGACTTCTCAGCTAGCTATATTGAAAATCCAGTGGGATTAGCAGGAGGTGTTGCTCTTTTTTGGAATGCCAGAGTGAATGTAAAAGTGATATATAACTCTGCGGACATGCTTGACTCTATTTGCACTGACCTCGACTTTGGGATTACTATGCGTCTTACCTGCCTACATGCTCCTGTAAGTTATCAGCTTCGACAGTACCTGTGGACAGCATTAAGGCGAATCAGTAACTTTAATACCCAACCTTGGCTGTGTCTTGGTGACTTTAATGAGGTTATGTACCCATGGGAGAAAGTAGGGAAGAGACCTGTTGAGACCTATCGTATGCATTCATTTCGTGATCTAATTAATGATTGTTTGCTAATGGATCTGGGAAACAAAGGCTGCTCATATACCTGGTCTAATAATCGGACTGGCGCTGACATGGTTAAGGAACGAATAGATAGGATGTTGTGCACAAAGGAATGGAGACTAACTTACCCCCGGTCGAGGTCTTGGCCCTACCAGCCCTAGGATCGACCATAGTCCTCTTCGTTAACTCGTACCCAATCGCCGATCCAAAAGGGCAAGAACTTTCTACTTTGAAGCATATTGGTTACAGGATCTGCAATGCCGTGCAACTATTATCGACTCTTGGACATCTTACAAACCTGGTGAGGTGACACTACCCCAAAAGTTAAAAGCTGTCTCAGTTGCTCTTTTGAAATGGAGCAGATCTAGATTCAGTAATGCCAAGGACCAGATTTCTAACCTCAAAAACCAGCTTCAAGCTCTGACAAATCAGCCTAACGGCCAGTGTGATCAAGCTGTGATTTCAGACCTGAAAGAGAAAATACATGGGTTATGGCAGCAGGAAGAGAAATTTTGGGCTATGTGATCGCGTGTTAATTGGCTTCAATGGGGGGATAGGAACACCAAATTTTTTCATGCAACTACCGTTCAGAGAAGACAAAATAATAAGATCACCATGCTGCAGAATGATCAACAGCGGTGGATACGTGACCCAAATTCTCTCAAGGAGATGACTTCTCATTTTTTTCGGACTTTATATACTTCTACAGGGTCAAGAGATTATAGCCCTACGCTGAATATTTGTAAGCATGTGGTCACTGCAGAAATGAATGACACTCTTATTGCTGAAGTTACTTCTGAGGAGGTCCAGAAAGCAGTTTTCCAGCTAGGTGCAACCAAAGCACCGGGCCCAGACGGACTAAATGGTCAATTTTATCAGGCACACTGGGACATATTACAAGAGGATATTGTTATTGCTGTGCAACAATTTTTTCGCACAGGAGTTTTACTGACAGAATATAACCGCACTTATATTTCTTTGATCCCAAAAACCCCTCACCCAGAAAGATTAGATCAATTCAGGCCTATTAGTCTTTGTAACTTTATTTATAAAGTCATTTCTAAGATCCTAGCCAATCGTCTTAAACCCTGGCTGCCAGAGTTGATCGCCCCAGAACAAAGTGCTTTCGTCGGTGGTCGGTTAATCCAAGACAATATTATTGTGGTTCACGAGGTACTTCATCAGCTCAGAACACGGAAAAGAAAGCAGCATTTTCAGGCTGTGCTTAAACTGGATATGGCAAAGGCTTATGACCGGGTTGAGTGGGATTTTCTAGGTGCATATCTTCTAAAGCTGGGATTCCATACTCGATGGGTGAATTGGATCCTCCAATGTGTGACTACGGTCTCTTATAGTGTGAAATTCAATGGTGAATCTCTACCCTACTTTCATCCAACTCGAGGCTTGAGGCAAGGGGACCCTTTATCGCCATACTTGTTCATCTTGATGGCCAATGTTTTAACAAGTTTAATCAACAATGCAGTGGCCATTGGCAATCTTAAAGGTATTAAGCTAAACCGTTGGTGTCCTACCTTATCCCATTTATTTTTCGCAGATGATGCTATTTTCTTCCTTGATGCGAAGCTTATTGAATGTCAGAACTTAGCTTCTATCCTGAATGAATATTGCATAACTACAGGACAAGCCGTGAATAGGAATAAATCTGGTCTTTTTTTAGTACCGCCTGTCCTAGCAATTTGAAAGAGAATCGGCGGTGAACTTAGAGTCCCTATTTTGCAAAAACTGGTAAGTATCTTGGCATTGCTTCAGACCGGGGACCTCTAAGAGAGACATGTTTGCATGGATTATGAGTCGTGTGCATTCCAAGCTTGAAGGTTGGAAGGAAAAGTTGATCTCAAAAGGGGGCAAGGAAGTCTTACTTAAAACGGTAGTGCAAGCAATTCCCCAATATGCTATGTCGATATTTAAAATCCTTATTATGTTATGTAAGTTAATTGAAAAGAGGATAGCTCGATTCTGGTGGCAGTCTGATTACAGCAAGCAAGGTATACATTGGAAGAACTGGGAGGCTATTAAGCGACGGAAAGATGATGGGGGTTTAGGTTTTCGCGACCTTTTGGCTTTCAACAGAGCATTACTAGGAAAACAAGCTTGGAGGCTAGTTCAACAACCAAATTCTCTACCTAGCAGAATCCTTAAAGGTCTATATTTTCACTCTCGGGATTTCTGGAATGCTACTAAAGGTGCTAGACCCTCTTGGGGTTGGCAAAGCATTTTGCTAGGTCGGGACTCTATCGCCGACAAGGTCTTATGGTCTGTTGGGGACGGCACACAAATCAAAATTCGAGAGGACAAGTGGCTTGCTAGGGTGTAATAGGGGGCCCTGCTCCTAGAGATGAACCAAAGCGAGTTGCAGACTTTATAATCTCAGCACAGCAAGTATGGAACACTAACCTTTTAAACCAGAGTTTTGATAGCAACTTAGTCGAAGAAATAATATCCATTCCTATCCGGCCACATCACACACAAGACAAACTTGTATGGACAGGAAAACAGAATGGACAATTTACGGTAAAAAGTTGTTACAATCACATCAAAGCTCAGCATACATGTCACAACAACAACCAAGCTTCTTCATCATTTCAGCCACCTCGCAAGTTATGGAATGCCATATGGAAAATCACTTCTATGCCTAAATTAAGACCCTTTCTGTGGTCAATTTGCAATAATGCCTTGCCGACTAGAGAAAACCTATATCGTCGCCACATTATCTCAGACCCTACTTGCTGTATGTGCACTACACAGGTTCCCGAAACACCAGAGCATTTATTTTTGGCATGCCCATGGACTTTACATGTATGGTTCCACTCAGAACTCGACCTCAAGCATCATCCCACAGGAGTGAATCGCATAGAAAGTTGGCTGGTTGCTGTTATTGAGAAACAGAAGGACTTACTTGAGCTGGAAACAGTTGCGGCTCTTCTCTGGCATATCTGGAAAGCCATAAACAACTTCTTGTTCCGACAGCAATGCCCTAACGTTGACCACGTTGTGCAATCTGCGTTAGTAGACGCACGATCCGGTTGGAGATTTGGTCAGCAGAGGCAGCGGAATGTGAGAAATCAACATGATTTGGATCAGCAATGGCATCCACCAGCCAAAGGCTCTATCAAAGTTAATACTGATGCGGCTTACTTACCTCAGGGTCATGATGCCTCGATCGCTTGCGTGTGCAGAGATTACTCTGGTGTTTTGCTTGATGGCTTCGCGCAAACAGTGTCCGCTTCTTCGGCACTGCACGCTGAGGTGATCGGATTAACTCAAACCTTGCACTTCTTGCTTCAACGAGGGTGAGGATCGGATCATCTTGAAGTGGAATCTGACTGCTCAACTCTTGTAGACGCCATCAATGATCCTGCCCTGACGCCGTGGGAGTACAGAGGTTTTTTTCAAGAGATACGGGACATGAAGCTTCGATGCCCTAATCTCACCATCGTTCACTGCAATAGGGCAGCGAATTCTGTGGCGGACCGGGCTGCAAAGGCCCATCGGGCTTCTTTGCTTTCTTCAAATTGGGTGCAGCATCCTCCTACCTTTTTACAAGATATTTTGTATTGTGATCTGCCCTTATCTGTAACCTCAACTCTACGTTTATAATACATTAATGTTTCCGACCAAAAAAAAAAAAATGTTGGTTCAATTCCAGGCCAGACAGGCAGGAATTGGGGAATATCGTCCCAATTTAATCATAAAGCGATCCCAACAGATAAGGCAGAAAAACATGAACTGCTTTTCGAAATGATAGATAAATGAATAAAATATTCTTCCATTAATTGCAATGATCAGAGGGTTGCCAGATGAACTTAATTGTACTTCACACCTAAACCCTCTTGATAGAGTTGAGTATTCCTTGGCCCTACGGCGTCACGGCCTTATCTTCTGCATCATCACCCCCTTGAAGAACAAATAAAATAATAAGGTCGTTGATTCCATTTTCTTCCATTTTGATTGTTTATATTCCATTCCTTCCTTCCATTCATGATGTTTGAATGGAAGATGAAGGAAATTTTGAGAACTTTTTACCGGAATTTTCGTTCCCCACTCCCAAATGTCGTTGATGTTTGAATGGAAGATGAAGGAAAATTTGAGAACTTTCCACCGGAATTTTCGTTCCCCACTCCCAAATGTCGTATATAGGTTGTTGCCCTTTTCATGGGAAAAAAGGCAAAAAATTTCTAAATCAATTCATTAGTATACCGATTCATTCATAAATCTTTCAATTGAGCCAATTCGTTCCTAAATCTTTCACATATGTGCCAATTGAGTCTATCTAGTTAATTTTAACAAAAAATTATCGACATAAACATTGGCCATTCTAAGTGACGCTACTGGCATTGTTGTGGATAATTTTTTTAATAATATTGTTAATTTTTTAATTTAAAAAAATAATGTTTTTTCCATTTTTTTCTCTTCCTTTCTTCACTTTTCTTTTTTTGGGAGCTACCCTCATTGGCCCAAGGCACGACCTTGCCAAATCAAGGCAAGGGCTCGTGGGCCATCACTATGGTCAGTGAGGGCGTCGTAACCCCACTCTTGAGCAGGCAACCCTTGCCAATCCTTAGATCATGAAAAAAAGTGAAGAAGGAAAAGAAAGAAAACATAAAATTATATTAAAAAATAATATATTATACAAAAATATCAATATCAGTGTCGGAGGCGCTACATGAGAGAGCTTAGTTGATCCATGATTTATGTTCTTCCTCCTTCGAATGAAATTTACTGTGATCCGAAGAAACCCCATTTGTTAATCTCCATTAAATTTGATTAATACTATGAAAAATCACAAACTAATACACTTGTGACAAATAGAAGGTACAACACCAAATTTGTACACCCATCAACTGTCACGTGTCTTCAAACTCAGTAATTTGACGGTAAAATTTAATATAAACTAATTAATGGTAAATTTGTCACAGGTGTACGGATTTGAGATTTTCGATAATTAAAAAATTAGTTTTGAGTAAATTTATCATAAATGTACTAGTTTAGGGTTTTTACGGTATTGACCCAAAAATTATGACATCTCTCGCCCATCAAGTATATACAAGAGACGTCCCTGTAGACAATACTTAATTCATGTTACACATCGATCTCGTTGACAAGGACATTAGTTGGATTTGGGCAGGTCTTGTGATGGAGGGAGTTGAGTAGACAATTTGTGCAAATATACTTAATATGAAATACAAAGACCTGATTAGAAAAAGTAGACCGTTAGATGACCCTTATGTAAATTTAACAAAATATAAATGTGAAGGTCATAACTTTTAGTCTTCGAATTAAAATGACCGAGGGAACACACCACCCCTTATGGTAATGCATAAAATTACGATGTTGGAAAATTCTGGAATCAACTGCAATAATTTTCTTGAGATGGGGTGACATCCACCTCAATCTTGACTTATGTATCTATTCGTGAAAAAAAAAAAAATGCCAAAATTAACTAGATAAATTCAATTAGTAAATTATCAAAATGTTTAGTATAAAGTTGACAAAATAATAATAAGTTCAGAATTTTTTGGACAATTTTCTCATATGGACCGCAAGTATTATATCAAAGAAAATAAATCACTGGAAAGCAGCACCGGGATCACTCAAATCTCGACAATTCCCATGTGCTTTTTAGTCTTCGAAGTGGAGCTCATAATTCAGAAAAAAAAAAAAAAAAAAACACGCGGTTAAAGGTCGTACATCAACCAGTCACCTCGTGCTACACGAACAAACGTTATAGGACGAAAACTCGAATCATGGAGGCTCGAGGAAATTGACTTGTTGGAGGTGCAAGTCAGAGAATCGAGAGAGAGCTCAAATAATTGAAAAGTAAAGTTACATTTAGGCTCATAATTTCAAATTATATCGAACATCTGATCTAATTGGCAGAGAAAAAAGAGATGTCTAGCTACAACGAACTTCATTTGATTATTCGTATGCACCAACCAATTACGAAATTCCATCTATAGCCTTGACTCACATCCTAACTGGTCGGAGAGTTAGATTCGCCTCGACTCGTTTATCTGTAGCCTTCGACTTTTCTTAGATTAGCTTTTGTTAATTCAAGGATTTTCCGAGGTTCCCATGGATCAACGTCACTACCCTTAATCTACCAAGACATTGACATATCATTAGTGATTTGCAAAGTGCAAACGTTACCATCGAAGGATGGGATTAAACATTAAACATGCGACTTAAAATAGTCATCGAAACCACCGACCATTTTGGAGTCCATCCAGGGGAAGAAAAAACATACAAATAAGAGCATCATTAGTGGAGTCCATGGGAATGTTTTCAGGTAGAGATTCCAGAGGGTCTTCCACATGTTCAGGCTCCTCCTGAACAACATGCAAGGAATCAACTTGAGCAAAGCCTATATTCGAGACAGAATCTCGTTCTCCAGTAATGATTTGATTCTGATAAAGTTCTTGAGTTTCAATGATTTCCTAGTCCCTGGCAAGCTCCTAATATTCAACAGCATTATCAGTACTCTCCTGGTTGTTAGTTAGATTAAAATCTATCATACTAGCTTGGTCAGGTTGACTCGGAGAATCACCAGTTGGTCTAAGTTGATCTCCAGCATCCTTTTGCTATTGTTCTGCAGCAATAACAACTTCTTCCTGATCAACGGTAGTTCGTGTTCCTATTTCTCCTTTAGCTTCATTTTCTTCATCATCATTAGAATCAGGTTGATAGGTGTTGCGAAAAGGCGAGTGATCGGACAATAATATGGACATAAGAAGAAAATGAATCGGATACCGAATTTACATGGTTCGGTTGTAAAAACCTACGTTCATGGGGAGAGCAGCGACGAATTTCACTATAGATCAAACGATGCAAGGAGATTACACACTCGAGTTACTCAAACACTCTCTCGGTGTTTCCCAAGCCTCAATTACACTCAATAACGCATGCGATGTTTAGCCCCGAAATTTCTCAACAAATAATCTCTCAATCTCACGAAAGAATTACATGCAAATCTTACCACAAGATTTAATTTGCTTGAACACTAAATCTTCTTGGATGTAATTTACGAATAAGAATGACAAAGAAAAATCTCTCCCAAGCACTCAACGATGAGACGACGCCTCAAAACATATCTTGGTATATTTTAAACAAAATCCAAGTCCAAGTGAAAGTTGGACTTTCCTATTTCAGCGGCCAAACTCTTCAATGCAAATTCAGAATTTTGGGAAGTTGATCTTCTTTGCTCAATTTCGAACGTCCGCAAAATATCTAATTCGGAATATCCAAACTTTTGCATTGGGCTTAAACTCAAGACATATTTTAACAATTTCCACATTTGCTCGACGTTTGAGCCAAGTTGCAATCGCTTCGCAAAAATTCAAACTCTACCGCTACTCTCCCATAGCCCTTGATGGGCTTAATGGCCACAGATTTTATCCAAGTCCAAGCCTCGCTTGAACTTCGCCATAACCGAGGACCTCATCAGAATACCAACTCCACATGCACCTTTAACTACTCCGCAAGGATTTTCCGACGTAACCTCCTCAACTGTAAATAAAGCAAAACCATTGTTGCATCCATATCTGTCAAGAGATCAAATACGTACTTTGTTAATTTCAGTAGTTACAACAACCGTTAGCTCTATAGGCTCCACCTCACTACAAGCATCATTTGTGTCGATTACTTTGTTAGTACTCATACCCGCTACCTCAAGAGTTTATGGTTGCAACTTCACCTCAAGCTTAACACCATTTAGATCCGTTTGAACGCTACTATAATCACTCCTAGCTAGAAGTACTGGAGACTCATCAAATGTAACCTCTCTACTGATAGTAGGTGAATTTAACTCCGGGTACCACAATTGATAACCCCTCTCACCTCGTGCATAGCCTAGGAATATGCATTTTCTTCCCCTTCCATCAAGCTTACCATCACTCGCTCGAACATAACATGGATAACCAAATATTCTAATAATAGAATAATCAACAACGTTACCTGACCACACTTCTCCGGGAGTCCCAAATCTAATCGCAATCGATGGAGATTTATTCATCAGGTAGCTCACCATACTAAGCGCATCCGCCAGGAATCTCCTAGCCATACCAGCACTAGAGAGCATTTTATGGACCGTCTCTAGCAACGTTTTGCTCATCAATTCCGCAACATATTGTTGTTCATTGGCATAAGTGCGATGTTTCACTATGCCTTCTTTCATGCAAAATTTGTTTAATAGCTTTGAGCAAAACTCCATGCTATTGTTAGTCCACACATGCTTGATCATCTTACCAGTCTCATTTCTCATTTTCGATGAAAGCTATCAATTGCTTGATCTTGACAACATCATCAAACTTGTGCCTCAACACAAATACCCACTTTTTCATTGAGTAGTCATCAACAATTGTTAGCATATATCTAGCACTCTTCCTCGAAGGAAACCGCAACAACCTGTGAACATTTAAATGAATTAACTCTGCAATTTCCATGGTTTATTTGACAGACATACTGAACTGCACTTTCCGCCTTTGATCTAAATCACAGCACCTGCATACATTCAGTTCATTAGAAACATAACCACATAATAGATTTCTTTCATTAAAAACCTTTAGGCTTCTCTCATCAATGTGCCCCAAACACATATGCCACAATTCAGACTCTCGAACAGATGCATCCGACATCTCCACAGCGAAATTTGTCACTGTCTCACCTTGAAGCTCATATAAGCCATTGTGCTTGATTCCTTTCATTATTATCAAAGCACCTCAAATAATTTTTAGAATTCCACATTTTGGAATATATTGATACCCAGCTGAATCCAGGGCATCAAGGAAATTAAGTTCTTCTTCAACTTCGGAACATGTCTTACTCCAATTAATGTCCTCACGATACCATTATGCATTCTGATTCTAACATTACCAACATCGATGACGTCACATTTAGTGTTGTTCCTCAACTGTACTTTACCACTATCCGTGCATAGATAAGTAGTAAACCGGTTTCTATTTAGTGTGACATGAAAAGAACAACCAAAATCCAGAATCCATCCATCAAACGATGAATGATCAGTGATAGACAAGACATAATTGGCATTATCTGCTACACCTACAACATTATTTGCAGAATCAACCACAATTCCCTTACCCTTCTCATTCTTCAGCTTAAGGCAATTCTTTCTAAGATGCCCCCTCTTGCCACATCTCTAACAGACAACATCAACATTCCTAGATTGACTACGTCTGTTCACATTAGTACTACTTTTACCCACACATGTTCTAGATTTTCCTCTCACCTACTAAAACAATAGATACAAGTTCACCAAATTCTCTTCTACGAATGTCCTCGCTCAGAATTAAATCTCAAACTCCATCAAACGTCAAACTTGTTGACCCAGAGGAATTACTAACAGCAGTAACAGTAGTATTCCAACTATCAAGCAATGAGGATAATAAAATCAAAGCACGTACCTCATCTTCAAAGTCAATATCAACTGAATTCAATTGACTAACAATCACATTGAATTCATTGATATAATCTGCAACTGACGCACCTTCGCTCATCTTCAAATTAAACAAACGTTGCATCAAATAGACTTTGTTGATCGGAGAGGGCTTCTCGTACATATCTGATAGGGCTTGCATCAAATCAGCAATGATCTTCTCCTTCAAGATGTTAAACGCAATGTTATGAGCCAACATCAACCAAATAACACCCATAGCTCATCTATCCAGCAAATCCCAATCAGTTTGCTTCATTGACTCTGGTTTCTCCCTAGATAAGGGTAAGTGTAGTTTCATCTGGTAAATATAATATTTAATCTACATCTTCTAGAAACTAAAATATTTCCCATCAAATCTGTCGATTCTCACTTTTACTTTTTCTGTTGCCATCAATTCGCTTCAACTTAGCCAAACCTGACTCTGATACCAATTATTACGAAAAGGGGAGCGATCGAACAATAATATTGATAGAAGAAGAAAATAAATCGGATACCGAATTTACATGGTTCGGTCATAAAGACCTATGTCCACGAGGAGAGCAGCGAAAAATTTCACGATAGATCAAGTGATACAAGGAGATTACACACTAGAGTCACTCAAACACTCTCTAAGTGTTTCCCAAACCCCAATTACACCCAATAACGCATGCAGTGTTTAGCCCCAAAATTTTTCAAGAAATAATCTCTCAATCTCACGAAAGAATTACATGTAAATCTTACAACAAGATTTAATTTGCTTAAACACTAAATCTTCTTGGATGTAATTCACGAACAACTGTTGGAGAAAACTCCCTTGAGTGTTTTGAAGTTGACAAAACGTTTCCATCAATCTAGTCTGAAGACTTGCAGACTCTTCAATCAAAGTCTGAAGACCTCCAGATTGCCAAACTCAAGACTCAAAGTCTATCCTCATTGACAATTTCTAGACCGTCGAAGCAGGCTTATCCGAAACGGAGTATTTCATTAAGGATTTGACTCTGTTGACTAAAGAAGATCTCTTGGCTAGATATAGCATGTCGGAATTCATTATTCAAATTAAGATTGATTCAGGGATTTTGGATTCGTTGATTGACGAAGTATACTTGGAAGGTTCTACTTATGGAAACCTAGATCCTGATTATATGGGTGAGCAGGATTTATGGGCTATCGTCATGTTCCTTAAATAGCTTGATTGATTCTGTCCAATGAGTAGATTGGAAGAATTCATTTTGTAAGTGCCAACGGGTGTGATGGCATGAAGGAGTATATAAGGAAGACGTTCTAGTTGTTCGAGTGTGTGCGCGATAGAAGAATTCCAAAGTCTGAAGCTCCTTGTTCTTGGTCAATTAAATTGTTCAATGAAATCTTGTATGCAAAAGAGACTCTATATCTTTGAGGGACCTTGATAAAGTGTAGCAGAGTCTCTACACTATGGAATCAAGAAAGAGCTTTACTATAACAACTCTTTTATTTCATAATGAAATCCAGCCGATGGGCTGTCAGTGTGGAAGAGTGGACATAGGCTTGGATTAAGCCGAACCACTATAAATCATGTGTTCTTATTCTATTCTCTACGCTCTTTTACTTTGATCGTAACTCGATTTGTTTGTAAGTGTCTAATTTCCGTTTCATAATCTATTGTTGATTTAAGTTGCACACTTCACTAAGGGAAATTTGTTTTTACACCTATTCACCCCTCCCTAGGTGCTCGTACTAGCTTTCACAATTGGTATCAGAGCATGTGTACTCACTTAAGTTGAAGTGTTTTACTTCAGAGTTAAAAATCCATGGCTAGTATGTTGGCTCCAGGACTGGTTGAAGGACAAAGCAATACCAGACCGCCTTATTTTGATGGAAAGGAATACAACATATGGAAAAACAAGATGAAGGCATTCCTAAGATTAAAGGATCCTCTGGAATGGGATGTGGTAGACAAAGGAATCATTCCTAAAGTTGCACCACTCTCAAAAAAAGGAAAAGAAACCGTTAAGTCTAGTGAAATGACTCAAGAATAGATAACCAAGAGACAAGCTCTTGATGCAAAAGCAATTTATTCTTTATATTGTGCATTATCTCCTACAAAATATAATAGAATATCTTCTTGTGAAACAGCTAAAGAAGTTTGGGATAGATTACACATCACCTATGAAGGAACTGATCGAGTGAAAGAAACTAGAATCAACATTCTGCTCGGTCAATACGAATCATTCAAAATGAAATCAGGAGAATCTATCACTGACATGTTTAGTCATTTTACATAAATCGTGAATGGTCTTGAATATCAATGTCAACTAATTTCTAAACCCATGAAGGCAAACAAGCTACTGCGTGGACTGTTCAAGGATTGGAATCACATAAAGACCTCAATAAGGGAGACACAAAGAATCATGCCACTATTTGTTGACGAATTGGTTGGGACTCTTCAGTCTTATGAAGTGGAGCAAACCAACGAAGATGAAGGTCTTAAAACTAAGAAATCCATTGCATTAAAATCTAATGATGATTTTGTTGTCACAGATTTTGAAGACGATATGGATGATGAATAGCTTGCTCTCATGATAAGAAGATTCAGAAAACTAAACAGAAATGGGAGAAGATTCAATCCAAAGAAACAAAATTTTCAAAAGCAAAGACTAAGTCGGGTTGAGGATGATGAATCCAATAAAGATGTAGTCTGCTTTGAATGTAAGAAAAATGGACATATCAGACCCAACTGTCCCCTCTGAGGAAAAAGAAAGGAAAAGCTGAGAAATATCGAAAGGCACTTAAAGTAGAAACTTGGAGTGATACAGAATGTGAGGAAAGTGATTATGATTATGCCAATATTTGTCTCATGGCACAATCAGACTCAGATTCAGACTCCGAGACAAACTCAAATTCAGACAGTGAAATCGAGGTCACTATAAAAAAAAGAAGGTTAAATGGTACCTAGATAGTGGATGCTCAAGACATATGACAGGAGATTCAAATTACTTCATAAAGCTTGTACAAGTTAATGGTGGAAAATTTTTTTTGGAGAAAATAGCAAAGAAAGAATTATGGGATACGAAACTGTAAAGATGGAAGCCTCACGATCAGTTATATTTCTTTAGTGGAAGGACTCAACTATAATTTGCTGAGTATCAGTCAGCTATGCGACACCAATTTCAAAATCAACTTTCACGAAGGAATATGTTTAGGAATCAGTAAAGACTCCTTTTAGTCTTTCACAGGTCGAAGACATGAGAATGTTTACCTCTTGGATATCAAACTAGATGAAACTCAATGTCTAATCTCAATTCAAGAAGAAGCAAACTTATGGCACAGAAAACTTGGGCACATTAACATGAAGCAAATAGCCAAAATCTCAGCAAAAAAGCTTGTTCGTGGACTACCCAATCTGACATACCAAAAGTCTGATCTATGCACAACATATGTGTTGGGAAAACAGGTAAGAAACTCATTCAAACCAATAAATCAAGTATCCATTAATCGTGTACTGCAGCTCTTGCATATGGATCTTTTCGGACCAACCAGAACTCAGAGCATTGGAGGTAAGAAATACTGTTTAGTAATTGTGGATGATTATTCACGATTCACTTGGGTATATTTCCCGGCAAGTAAGTCTGAAACATTTTCTTATTTTATAAATTTTGCTAAAAATGTCGAAAATAAGAAAGGGTATGTTATTTCAAGTATACAGACAAACATGGAAGTGAATTTAAAAATCAAGACTTTACAAAATTCTGTGATGAATCTGGTTTTCAGCATGTATTCTCTTCACCATATACTCTAGAGCAAAATGGAGTCATGGAAAGAAATAATAGGTCGCTTCAGGAAATGGCTAGAACTCTTTTAATTGAAAGTAACATCTCTTCTCGTTTTTGGGTTAAAACAGTTTCTACAACGTGTTATATTATTAATATAGTTTTTTTAAGGCCTATTCTAGAGAAAACTCCCTATGAGTTATTAAAAAAAAAGAAGCCAATTGTTTCATATTTTCATATTTTTGGATGTAAATATTTATATTGAAAAATGCAAATAATCGAATTGGTAAGTTTGAAGAAAAGTAGATGAAGGTATTTTCCTTGGATATTTTATCACAAGGAAAGCTTATAGAGTTTACAATAAAAAGACTCAATATGTGGAAGAATCGATGATGTCAAATTTCAAGATTTTATGCAAAATCAATCGATTCACACTCATCTTGAAGAATCAAGTCTGCTCCAAACTCTACAAAGTCTAAATCTCCGTAAGCACTCAAACTTCAGAAGACAAGCAACAAATGATCAAAGAAGATTCAAATGAGGAAAAAGATCAACGATCGACAAATTAACCAGCAACTGGAAGCATAAGTCCAGTTATCCCAAAGATCTTATTATTGGTGATATTAATGAAGGAATTCGCATAAGATCCAAAAGGCGTGAAGAGTCTAGTACTGTGGCTCTTATTTCTGAAATAGAACCCAAAAGCATAGAAAAAGCTTTAGCTGATGAAAGCTGGATTGAAGCTATGCAAGAAGAACTCAGGCAATTTAGCATCAATGATGTTTGGGAATTGACTCCTAAACCGAAAGGTAAATCCATCATAGGAGCTAAATGGATTTTCAGGAACAAGATGAACGAGAAAGGAAAAATCGTAAGAAACAAAGCAAGACTCGTGGCCAAGGGATATACGCAAGAAAAAGGGATGGACTATAATGAGACTTACGCACCAGTAGCAAGGTTAGAAGCAATTAGATTATTACTTGCTTCTGCTTATCATAAGAATTTTAGGTTATTTCAAATGGACGTCAAAAGTGCTTTTCTAAATGGATTCATCCAAGAGGAAGTCTATGTGGCACAACCACTTGGTTTTGATGACCCAAGGAAACCAGACTCTGTATTCGGATTGAAAAAAGGCTCTATATGGTTTAAAGCAAGCACCTCGAGCTTGGTACGACAGACTAAGTAAGTTTTTAATTCAAAATGGCTTTGTCAAAGGTAAAGTAGATACTACATTGTTTATCAAGAAAGAAAGCAAAAGCTTTTTATTTGTTCAAATTTATGTTGATGATATTATTTTTGGATCGTCTAATGAAAATCTGTGTAAGAAATTCTCTAAGTCTATGCAGGATGAGTTTGAAATGAGCATGATGGGTGAACTAACCTTCTTTCTCGGGCTTCAAGTGAAACAACTGAAGGAGGGAATCTTTATTCATCAAGAAAAATATGCTAAAGAACTTGTCAAAAAGTTTGGACTAGAAAATTGCAAAAAGACTGATATACCAATGTTAAGTTCTTTGAAGTTGGACAAGGATGAAGAAGGAAAGAAAGTTGACCAGAAGCTATACAAGAGTATCATTGGTTAACTTCTTTATCTAACTGCTTTTAGACCAAACATTTTGTTTAGTGTTTGTATTTGTGCCAGATTTCAATCAGACCCTAAAGAATCTCATCTAAGTGCTGCAAAGCGTGTTATCAAATACATCGCCTCAACTTCAAATTTGGATCTCTGGTATCCTAAGGAAGGAGACTTCACTTCTCTTGGATACTCAGACGCAGACCTAACCGGATGCAGAGTTGATAGAAAGAGTATCTCGGGCACTTGTCAACTACTTGGAAACAGGATAGTGTCTTGGTTTTCAAGGAAGCAAAGTACCGTAGCCCTTTCTACGGCAGAAGCAGAATATGTAGCTCTTGGAAGTTGTTGTTCGCAAATTATGTGAATAAAACAACAACTAAGAGACTTTAAAATTGAAGATTCATGCACTGAGATCAAATGTGACAACACCAATGCAATTAATCTCACTAAGAATCCAATTCTTTATTCAAGAGCAAAACATATTGAGATTCAACATCATTTCATTAGAGATCACGTTCAAAATGGAGAAGTTTCGATTCCGTTTATTGATTCAAAGAATCAACTGGCGGATATATTTACAAAGCCTTTGAAGAAAAATCAATTTGAAGTTATTCGTTCAAGACTCAATATCTTAAAGTCTGAGAAAGTTCAGACTCAGGACTGAAAGCCTAAAGATACTCAGACTCAAACGAATGAGATTTATGACTGTAAGTTACTTCTATTTTAGAAACTTATCTCTCGGATCAAATCTTGAAAAGGTACGATCATTTATCTGAAATTGATTGACGTTATTTCCCAGTTTTCGTGATTATTGCAATCCTTCCTTTTCGAAAAAGAAGTTCTTTTTGAAACGATAGTTATCTAAAAGGCAATTATTTTTAAAAGGCATTTTTATATTTCCTTTTTATGACGTTCCATATGCCTCGCTTCTACTGCCTTATATATTGTTGGTTCTTCTTCGTTTTACACACAAAAACCCTAAAAAAGCACAGATCTTCCACTTCTATCTTCTTCTCTTGTTTAATCTTTGAAAAGTTTTCATCTTTCTTGGGAAACAAGCTTGGAATTTCTCAAAGACTGTGAAAGATGTCGTCTCAAAGAAAGTCTTCGAGGATCGCGAACAGAGAACCACAACAAATGCATGAGGAGCCTACGCACTTTGATCTCACCAAGGAAGAAGAATCTCCTAGACAGCAGCAGAGCCCACAACATTCTCAGCAGCATCCATCTCCTCCATCTAGACCTCCGAGTGTTGCACATAGAGAAGATGAAGAAATCATTGAAGATGCAGAACCCGTAAGCACTCATAGGCCCACTTTTACCGTGCAACACTTGTAAGCTTTATCATGCTTTGAAGAGTGTTGACACCTAAATTTTTGGGGTTAATTTTTGCTAAATAAAAAATAAAAAAATAAAAAATCATAACCACATGGCATATAGTTTAGGAAAATTTTATTTTTTGTTATATTTTGTTAAGATTTTTCATATTTAGGTAATATACACTGGGAGATGCATTTTTGCGCAAAAGGGGAACTTTTTTTGATTAGATATGCAAAAAATATTGCGCAAGGTGAAATGATATATTCAATGGAATTTTACATGAACAAAATTGGCAATGAAATATACCGCAAAGATACATTCTTTTGGGTGTATAAAAGAGTCGCGTACGATGGCCACAAGTGGGGGATTCTTTTCCGTCGGTAAAAAGAGAGAATGAGATAAAAAGTGAGTGGAGAGAGGAAAAAGTAAAAAAGAGAGAAAAAAAAAAGAAAAGGAAAAGAAAAAGTAGCCGAAACCCTAATCGGCTACTGTTCATCTTCCCCGAAGAGTAGCCAGCGCCCCTGCAGCTCACCGCACCGCCGCAGCAGCTCGACGCACCAGCCGACGCTGGCACTGCCTCCGTCGGCCCCCTTCGCGTCACCGCCGCTTCCCCCCATCTCGTCTCTGAGTGTCATCGCCACTGACGCCCGCGCCGGCCCGCAATGCCGCTGCTGTCTGCGACCCAGCGCTTGACGTCTCGTGCTGTAACCGTGACCAGACGCCGGTAGATCTGATTCGAGCTCGCCCCTCGCTGCAACTCGCGAGATCTCACGCCTCTCCACCGCCGCCGCAACCAAAAGCTAGAAGCCGCCGTTCCTACCGCGATTCCGTCCTCAAGCCGTCCGACCGGCGTCCCTGCTCAACTCGACGCCCCTGTTGCCCGGAGCCGAAGCCCGCAACTCGACGCCGTCTCGATCTTGCCGCGCTGGCATCGCCTCCACCGGTTACCTCGACGTCTCCACTGCGGCCGCATCACCACCGATCCGCCTCCACCGCGTCTGCCAGCCCCCGTGAGCAGTGCCGCCGCCCTGTCGACTATTGCTGGAGCTGCAACCCGAAGCTCGTGCAGACCCGCGACGCCCGCTTCCAGATCCGACGTTGTCACATGCCGATCCGCGACGCCCGCACCTAGATCTGACGTCAGCCCCGTACCGGCCCGTGTCTTCATCCTCGCCGAGCCCTCGCGAACCCTAGCCGGCGATCTTCCCCTTGCCGGAGCCCAAAACCAGCGGCCAAGATTTCCTTTTTCTTTCCTTTTTTTTTACAAAAAAAAAAAAAGAAAAAGAAAAAGATTCATTAGGTACTTTTGCTTTTAGTTTATTAGGCAAGTTTAGGTTTTTTTTTCTCTATTTTTTTATTATTATCTTTTTATGTGTTGTTTTCTTTGGTTGAAATATCTATCTATGCATAATTGGAAATCCCAATATGTCACCTGATTCACAACCGCGCCATGGTTTTTTATTTCATCTATAAGGCTTTAGATGAAATAATTAATCAAGCGGGAGTAAAATTGATATTTTGATATTTAAGGCTTAAGATCAATTTATCGATTTTATTAGCGAAATATTATCTCTTGATCTGAACGATGTGCGATACTTTTGATGATTTTGAATGAATCGTCTCGTCTTAATTGCCTTGTTTATCTTGAGATATATTTAAGTTAGAATATTGCATGTCTTAGGGTTTACATGTTTAGAATAGGAATTTTATTTCGAATTCAAGAAAAATCAAAAATCAAAATTCAAATAAATCAATTTAGGTTGCTAGATTTTAATTTAGGTTGCATGTTTAATTAGTTGGCAATTATAAATTTCGAAAATTAATAAAACAATAAAAAAATCATCATGCATATGTCATGTAGAATTATGGCATATTTTGCACGTCATTGCATATAAATTGCACTTAGTTTAATTTAGATAATTCCTTTTTTATTTATTTATTATAAGTTTAGGCATTTTTTAGATATATTGCATTTTAGGATTATTTAGGTTAAGATAATATTTTAGTTTAAATTAGGATTTGGTTCAATCTAATTCCTAATATAAATTAAATAGGATCTTAATCTAGCCAGATAATTTTCACATTTAACCTAATTTCGAATTTCATGAAAAATACAAAAAATGCCATAGGTTGAATTAGTTTTATTTTCTAGGATAGATTGCATTCTTTAGAAAGAAAAGAAAGAAAAGAAAAATGTCGCACGCACATCATTAGGATTAGATTCATTAAAATGCATGTCATGTGGTAGTTGTTGCTAGGCCCATTTAATTAGAAATTACATGTCATTAAAGTTAGGTCATTTAGTTAATATTGCATTGCATATTGCATAATTTTCATTAAAAAAGTGAAAACAAAAAATTGCGTGTTAATTAGAAACCATATCTAGGGTTGTTGATGTGGATTTTAATTTAACATTGCAGATGCTTCTGTTGCTACGGGGTAAGTCCTGCAATTTATTTATTGTTTATCTGGGTGTTAAATTGATGGATTGTGCACTCGTATGACCACCTCACATGTTAGGGAAATAGATTTAAAATCAATCCAAACTGCTTGCCAAACATTTTTCAAAATAAAAAGAAAGGTACCGAAAGGGCGTTAGAGAATTCTAGCGTAACCAAGTCCCCGTACCCATAGTCTCTGGTTCGTAGGAGTAAAATAATTCTCCCATTATTTTACTTGGGTTTCTAATCGGCCCACCAAAAATAGATTAGTGGCGACTTCTAATTAAAAAAATTTGCATGTTAAGAATTTGAACCTAAAGTCGCGAATTGGTATGGGCTTGGGAGAGCCCGAGTTAAGTCTAGGCTTAACAATCCATTAGCTAAACCCTAGGTGGTTCACCCCCGAAAAAATTGGTCGCGACAAAGAGGAGTGGTACTCCGTTGAACTATATTGATGAATTTTTTAAAGACAAAGGGTATAGAAATGATTCTTTTTACGCACAATGAAACTATTGGGAATTGCCCTTGCGGGGTCGACGGAAGAAGCATTGGCAAATATCCCAAGCGATTCATGTGTTGGAGGGCTGAGTCAACCTGATGGGAATGATGATGATAGGATGTACAGTCAGTTTAAACCTAGAATGGGTGTTGCGGCAAAAATCCGAAGTAAAAGGACAGACTTGTTTCGCTTGGAGCAACACAAATAACTGTACTCTAAGTTGCTAAAGCATGGTGTGGTAAACCCTAGAAGTGTGGACTTTGATTTTCTTGACTCTCTGAATGTCAATTTGCGAGAAAAATTCAATCTTCTTTAACTCGAACAGTCTGAAACGATAGAGGCTCATGCTAAATTTATTGCTTACTTCTATTTGAATCTCAATTTCTTGGATGTGAATAGATTATCTTTCAATGTTCGAGATCAGGACTATGTGGTTGACATGAATACATTAGCTGATGTGAGTGGGGTTGAAAGAGGGAGATATCAACCTATCAGTGTGTCTATTGCTCATGCAACGATAGAGCTTGTTCAGGATAGAACAACGGAAGGAAAGATTTCCTATTCGAGGATGAATGCGTCCAACATTTTGCTTCACAAGATCGTGATTAACTATCTTAGACCAAAATCAACTTCAAAGACCGATGTTTCAAATTCGGAGGCAAAGTTGATGTGTGCCATCAATGCTGGCAAAAAGTTCTCTCTTCCACACACTATTATGTTCCACATGTACAGAACAACGGAAAAGGACAAGGGTCAACTTCCTTACTCAGCACTTGTGACTAACTTATTCAGACATTTGAACGTTTAGCCTCCCCGGATTCTTTGTGTTCGAACATGCGATCAAATGATGGTGGGACTGAGAATGGTCTCTAAAATGCGTCTGAAGGAACTCAACAAGGCTTTGGAGCAATTCAAGGTAAAAACCCCTGTCAAAACTCATCAAGTCTCTTCGGCTGCAAAGCGGAAAGGGAAGGAGCTCATGGTTGCTCCATCCAAGAAAAGAAGAGCACTCATCTTTGATGATGAAGATGATGAGGATAATATCACCATTTCTGCGATGGCATTGAAGAACTTGAGTCGTTATCTTCTAGAGACAACGGAGAGATAGGAACAAGACAAGGATGACACAGAACAGAGGACTGGAGAGAGAGAAGAATTAGAGAAAGAAGCAGAGGAGGAAAGGATTGAGGAAGAAGAAGAAGAGGGCGAAGGAGAACAAGCAAAAGAAGAGCATGAGGAATATTTTTCTCCACCTGAAGGCATTAAAATAGGGGGAGATCCTGAGAAAAGGGGTATGTCCTCATTTGCTGCCACCAGTGAAGGAGTAAGTCGTTCTCTAGCAGATCCAGAGGACATCTATGCATCTCAATTTTCTGAGGAGGGATATGATGTTTCATCGCCCAATCTGCGTGACCATGCTGATTTGCCATCATCTACCAATACATCATTTAATCTTGCAGAAGCCAGTACTCAGACTGACAATTCAGCAGACTTTCGCAGAGTACTTGATGTTCTCTTGGAGATGCGAGGCCAAATTTATGCTCTAGGATGCGAAGTACAGAACTTGCAAAATGTAGGTCAAACCTCTTCAGTTTCTTTGCATGATCAACTCCATGCCCTTACTCTTCAAGTTCTAGCAAATGCTAAGGGTGAAGATGTGGCTCAATTGAAGGAGGATTTGAAAAAGCTGGAAGGGATTGTTCAGTCAATGGGAGATTTCCAGGTTGTTCGTGTTCCCAAGCAATCTTAATTCCATTCTCTTTTCATTTCTACCTTTTTAATGATGACAAAAAGGGGGAAAGATGTGGTGCAGATTTGACTTTGAACTTTGAACTCTTGACTTTTGTGTCGATTATGTTTGATTGACTTGACTTTTGTGTTTGGCTATTTGGATTTGGACTAGATTTGGATTTGACTGTTTAAACGTTTGTTTATCTTAAGCACTATTGATATCTCATGGCTTTGCTTATTTACAGAACTAATCTACTTTCTGTAGATGTAGATTCTAATGTTATCGTTACTAAGCCATTTATCTTTTATGAGATATCTATGTTTGCTTGAGTAATGTTTCGCAGGTCAAAGTTATCCAAATTTGCATGAAAGTTTTGTTATCATCAAAAGGGGGGAGATTGTTGGAGAAAACTCCCTTAAGTGTTTTGAAGTTGACAAAACGTTTCCATCAGTCTAGTCTGAAGACTTACAGACTCTTCTATCAAAGTTTGAAGGCCTCCGAATTGCTAGACTCAAGACTCAAAGTCTATCCTCATTGACAGTTTCTAGACTGTCGAAGAAGGCTTATCCGAAACGGAGTATTTCATTAAGGATTTGATTTTGTCGACTAAAGAAGATCTCTTGGCTGGATATAGCATGTCGGAATCATTATCCAAATTAAGATTGATTCAGGGATTTTTGATCCATTGATTGGCGAAGTATACTTGGAAGGTTCTACTTATGGAAACCTAGATCTTGATTATATGGACGAGCAGGATTAGTGGGCTATCGTCATGTTCCTTAAATAGCTCGAAATCTTCCTAATTGATTCTGTCCAACGGGTAGATTGAAAGAATTCCTTTGGTAAGTGCCAATGGGTGTGATGGCATGAAGGAGTATATGAGGAAGACATTCCAGTTGTTCGAGTGTGTGCGCGATAGAAGAATTCCAAAGTCTGAAGCTTCTTGTTCTTAGTCAATTAAATTGTTGAGCGAAATCTTGTACGCAAAAGAGACTTTATATCTTTGAGAGACCTTGAGGAAGTGTAGCAGAGTCTCTACACTGTGGAATCAAGGAAGAGCTTTACTATAACAATTCTTTTGTTTCATAGTGAAATCCAGCCGATGGGCTGTCAGTGTGGAAGAGTGGATGTAGGCTTGGAATAAGCCGAATCACTATAAATCCTATGTTCTTATTCTCTTCTCTACGCTCTTTTATTTTGATCGTAACTCGATTTGTTTGCAAGAGTCTAATTTCCTTTTCATAATTTATTGTTGATTTAAGTTGCACACTTCACTAAGGGAAATTTGTTTTTACACCTATTCACCCCCCTCTAGGTGCTTGTACTAGCTTTCACAACAAGAACGACAAAGAAAAATCCCTCACAAGCACTCGATGACGAGACAGTGCTTCAAGACCACTTCTTCATGATCAACCACTACCACCCATGGCACAAGTCTATATATATAAGTGGGACCCTTGTTCTTTTGCCTACTTCTCATAGGATTTTGTTTCCTATCTTAAACGATTTTATCCAAAACATATCTCGGTATATTTTAAACAAAATCCAAGTCCAAGTGAAAGTTGGACTTTCCTATTTCAACAGCCAAACTCTCCAACGCAAATTCAGAATTTTGGGAAGTTGATCTTCGGATATTCTTTGCTCGATTTCGAACGTTCGCAAAATATCTAATTCGGAATATCCAGACTTTTGCATTGAGCTTAAACTCAAGATATATTTTAACAATAGGCATCTATGATAACATCTAAATCAACAGTATCTTCTTTTGATTCAGCCAACAATTTTGCATTCGGCCTTTGTAAAGGCTTGAGAGCTCTATCTCTGTTCAGCAATATGTCTCCTTTTGGTGGGGTGAGAAGTAGGTTCTGGCATAACTTCATCCATCCACTTGCAGAAGTTTTCCCTTTGTATTTTTTCAACCTTCAACAATGTGCCTGAAATTCATCTTCCATATCATTTGCTCATCTACCTTTAGTAGAGGTAGTTGAATTTTGCTCAACTTCCTTGAAATCTCAATGTTTAGTTCACGAAAAATCTTTGTGATCAAAGAACCATAGGGCAATTGCCCCGTGTTCTTTAAAACAATTCTATACATGTACAATAGAACAAGATGCGCTATAGGAGAAGAGTGACTATTCAAGATGGTCCACATCAATTTTGCTTCACAACGAGAAATGTCAATTGTGGAAGATCCCTTTGGTCTCAAATAGTTTATAATAATTTTATGAAGAACAATTTGTCTCAAGGGAAACAACTGATGGGAAACATGAGACTTGTCATCTTTGGCAAAATCAGAGATTCCAGAGAGTTGTCAATAGGCAACATTGGGATTAACATCTATAGCTTCAAATTTTGAGTACTTAACCCCCAAAAATTTTGCCAATTATCATGCTTGGATTATATATGGTTTATCAAACACTATGAACTCAATAGTATCCACCGAGTAAAATGAAAGTGTTGAATAAAAATATGCAATCAGGGTAGGGAATATAAGATATTTAGTAATACGAAGATCAGTCAAGAGTCAATCGTCAAAAATTGCTTAAGATTAATATCGATACTCTATTTAATTACTCCCTTGTTCATCAAAGATCTGAAGCATTGCTTATGCTCTTAAGATTTAATTAGTTTGTTTGCACAATTCCCATTAGTCGCATATCTGAAAATGCTAGTATGAACACCTAGAGGGGATGAATAGGTATAAAAACAGATTCTGCAAAATGCAGTGAAAACCTTTACTTTTAACTTGAGTTTGAAAAACAATAGACTTTTGAAACTGAGTCTGAAGAGCAGCAAACTTTGAGCGAAATCAGACTTTAGTAGTTAAATAGAACTACGAACAAAATAAAGGAGTTCAGGGATGAGAATAAGAACACAAGGTTTATAGTGGTTCGGCTTAAATCAAGCCTACGTCCACTCTCCCACGCTAACAGCCTTCTAGCTGGATTCCACTATGCAATCAACAAGATATTACAATTTTGAGTGCAAACACTTAGTAGTAGATCACACTATCTCACTAAGTCACTCTTTTGATATTTCTCTCACGATCACATACATTTAAGCTCACCAAAGACAAGTGTATGATTGAAGATTACTCAAACTTTGGAATTATAAATTCTATGCTCCATCTCTTACTTGCTCATCAGTATTTCATCTCCTTAAATAATCCTTCATTTCCAAATTAGCCGTTGGACAGTATCTTGAAGATCGTCTTCGAATCTACCCATTAGACAGATCTGTATCTTGAAGATTTGGTAGTTGTTGAGTGACAAAAGTAGAATCCCAAATTGATTCCGATCACTCATACAAACAGAATCTTGGTTTCCATAAGTAGAGCTTCTCCATATAGAAAGTTCTTGTCTTCAATATTCAATTGTCAATCAATTAGATTGAGTCAATCAAATCAATCTTGATGTAGAATCCAAACCAGATCATTAGCCATTATATGTTTGGGGCTTGTGTTACGATTTCTCTCGTTCTAGATGTAAAGTCTAAGAGTAATAGACTTTACAATCTGAGTCTGAACATATTTTGCTTCTGAACAAATTTAGCTTTAAGGTCTGGATATAGTTTGAATAAGTTCAGTTTCAGCATATAGTCCGTCTTCTAATTCTTCATTCACGTTTAGTCTGGAATTTGTCAGAGTTGGCAAACTTCTAATGTAAAACAGACTTTGACACTAAAATATGGCAGTCTTCAGATTTTGACATAGAAGTTTGAAAATCTTCATAATAGACTTTGGACATGTGTTACTTTCAGTCTTTCGGCAATATTCAAACTTTGACAATATTCTTTACATGTTCTATCATCTGCATAGTCTATTACTCAACTATTAAACACGTTAGTAGCCTTTGATAAGGGATTTCCCTAACAATCTCCTCATTTTTTATGATGACAAAACAATATTTGAATATGCAGATGTGTAATCACACTTTCTAAAATAATGATAAATCAATCATCAAGTTTTAGATTTTCAAAAAATGTGATTTGAATAAAAAGAAGGCAAATAGATTGAGGATAACAATATATAAAAAAATAATCGCAGCTCAATATTATAATATCAACCAATCAACACATATGCATATTTATATTCTCTCCCCTTTTTTGTCATAATTAAAAAGCGATAATTATGGAAATAGTATCACGTAGAGACTATAAAACGATAACAAATATGTTGTAAGAAACACAGTTTCCAAAAATCAGCTTTTATAAAGTAAATCGAATATTAAAGATATGCAATGTGGCTCACTTCGATCATATATATCAGCAAATAAAAATCACGGATGCATTATAAATTTCACTTACCCTTTTTGTCATGATAATGTCAACAGGAGATTTGTTAATGACAAAAGGTAATAAAAAATGCACTAACCGGATTTTGTAGAACTTAACAAATTCCGACACATTTATCTTATCATTCCTTCCATAATAATCAAGATTATGATCGATTCAAAAAGATTTTTCCATAATTGATCAAAGCTCCCCCTCAATTTGTTGCATTTTTGAGATGATCACGATTCTTTCCTTTCTCTTGGATTTGCTTTCTCCCTATTTCATACGACACATTAGGGATTTCCTCAACAATTCGCAAAAACTTTGCACAAGGAAGGGAATTTTTTAGCTTCCTTCCTTAGATTTTACAAATCAAACTTGCCATATTCTCATGAAATACTTTTCTGATTGCACCATGATTTGTGTAGATTCGCAATCATTCTTCCCTAATTGAATTTCTTGCAATCAACTCATTTTCTTTTTGGTATCCATCAATTTGGATCATTCCATTTCGTTAGAGTAATATATGAAATCTCCATAGATAATCAAATATTTTTTCTAAACTCATCATAACAAAGTATTTAAGGAATGAATATTATGCACAATAATATCTTGAAAATGAAATTCTCACTTAGTCAAAGCACAATAAAATCAGGGAGAATGAAATCCTTGCGTATCTAGGAATATCTTGCATAATAAATTAATATCACGTAAAACAGATTTTTACTTAGCAAAATATGATAAAATCTGAGAGTATAAAATTAAACCAAATAAATTAATTTGTCTCTAAGCAAAATATCAAAAAAAAAAATAATCACACGTATTATATCAAATCTCAACTCACGAGTCACAAAAAGAAAACAAATCACATGATTCATTCTTCAATAAAACAAATCATAAAATATAATCATTATAAAATCTGAATCAACCAAGGATATATCAAATATCAAGCATAATGAGAATTATTGCCCAAATCAAATTGAGAATAAGAAAAAAAAAATCCTTACCAAATTCTCTTTCTTCTTTTCCTTTATTTCCTGCAAAAAATAACTCATCTTTTCTTTGGTATCCATTTTTTCTTGGGTCCATAAGAGTTAGTAGAATATGCTGTTTTTACCAAATCTTTCTTAACAGGTCTCCAAACATTAGGATATTCTTTCTCAAAGTGTTCTAAATCTCCACAATTTGAATACTTGAGGGTATTTCAACCAACAGGTTTTGTAAAATTCTTTTGAAAATGCTTCTTGTACGCAAGTCTAGGAGGTCTTTGTCTAAATCTTTCATTGACTTTAGGAAAATTTATTAGATAATCACTTTCCTTTTTGAAACCAAGTCTCGACTTATTATAGTAAAGTACTTGTATGGAAATGATATGCTCTAATATTTTTGAACCATTTGAAAATTTTGTCGAAATATCATTTTTTAAAGAATCATTTTCTTTGACAAGTAAATCTCAACTTTCTTTTGTTTGTAGAAAATCTTTTGCAAAATTTCAAACTTTTCTTTTCGAGAAAGATCCCGTTGCCTAAGTAAAAAATTCTCCTTTTTAGTTCAGAGATCCTTTTAAGAGAAGATTTGAGATTTGAGCAAAGCTCATTTATATACTTAAGAACTTTAGCATGAATTTCTAAATGACTTACCTCGATTTCCTTATCGGATTCTGAGTCTATGTCTGAGTCAGACTTTGATTCTGAGTCTGTGTTTGAGTCAGACTTTGATTATGAGTCTGTATCTGAGCCAAACTCTGATTCCGAATTCGAATCTGAGTTTGAATGTGCCATCAAACATATATTTCATTGCTCGTCATCTTCTTTCATTGTTCTTTTCTTCTCATTGTGCTTGTATTGTATTCTTCCATTGAATTCCCTTCCTTTTCTACACAACTTTTTGAATTTATTGATCACAAAGGCAAGTTCTTCATCGTCCATGTCATTTTCTGAGTCTGTATCATCAGAATCAGTGTAAGATATTAAAGCGATGGACTTCTTACCTTCGAGATCTTCATCATTGATTTGTTCCAGTTCATAGGATTGAAAAGTGCCAATCAATTCATTAATAGAGAGTGGCATAATCCTCTTACTCTCTCGGATTGAGGTTTTGATGTGGTTCCAATCTTTTGAGAGACCTCACAAAAGTTTGTTGACCTTCATTGGAGCAGAAATTCGATGACCTTGATATGCCAAATCGTTTACAATTTATGTAAAACAATTGAACATATCTCCAATCGACTCTCCTGGCTTCATCTTAAAGGATTCATATTTGCCGAGTAGAAAGTTTACTTCTGTTTCTTTTACATGATCAATCCCTTCATAAGTGACACGATGTCTATCCCAAACTTCTTTTGTTGTTTCACATGAAGAGATTCTGTTATATTCAGCAGGAGACAAAGCGCAATATAAATAATAAGTAGCTTTTGCATCAAAAGCTTCTGTTTTGGACATCTCCGTCCGAGACATAAGAGCAGGGGGTTTGGTTTCTATGTCTTTGCCATTCTTATTTGATGTAGATACAGCAGTTGGATTGATTACTTTTTCCACAACATCCCATTGTAAGGGATCTCTAGATCTTAGGAATGTCTTCATTTTGTTCTTCCACACGTTGTATTCCTTTCGATCAAAATATGGTGGCCTGGTGTTGCTTTGTCCCTTCATAAGTCTTAATGCCAAGATACTAGCCATAGAAGATCTTTAGCTCAAAAGTAAAAACACTTTTATAAACCGAGTACTTGATTCTGATACCAATTGAAAATGCTAGTATGAACATCTAAAATGGGTGAATAGGTATAAAAACAGATTCTGCAAAAAACAGTGAAAACATTTACTTTTAACCTGAGTTTGAAGAACAACAGACTTTTGAAACTGAGTCTGAAGAGTAGCAGACTTTGAGAGAGATCAGACTTTAGCAGTTAAATAGAACTACAAACAAAATAAAGGAGTTCAGGGAAGAGAATAAGAACACAAGGTTTATAGTGATTCGGCTTAGATCAAGCCTACGTCCACTCTCTCACGCTAACAGCCTTTTAGCTGGATTCCACTATGCAATCAACAAGAGATTACAATTTTGAGTACAAACACTTAGTAGTAGATCACACTATCTCACTAAGTCACTTTTTTGGTATTTCTCTCACAATCGCAAACATTTAAGCTTACCAAAGACAAGTGTATAAAGATCGCATAGACTTTGGAATTATAAATTCTATACTCTATCTCTTACTTGCTCATCGGTCCTTCATCTCCTTAAATACTCATCCACTTCCAAACTAATCATTGGACAGTATCTTGAGGATCGTCTTCCAATCTACCCATTGGACAGATCTATATCTAAAAGATTTCGTAGCTATTGAGTGACAAAAGTAGAATCCCAAATTGATTCCGATCACCCATACAAATAAAATCTTGGTTTCCATAAGTAGAGCTTCTCCATATAGAAAGTTCTTGTCTTCAATATTCAATTGTCAATCAATTAGATTGAGTCAATCAAATCAATCTTAATGTAGAATCCAAACCAGATCATTAGCCGTTATATGTTTGGGGCTTGTGTTACGATTTCTCTCGTTCTGGATGTAAAGTCTAAGAGTAATAGACTTTACAATCTAAGTCTAAACATATTCTACTTCTAAATAAATTTAGCTTTAAGGTCTGGATACAATCTGAATAAATTCAATTTCAACATGGAGTCTGTCTTATGCTTCTTCATTCACATTCAGTCTGGAATTTGTCAGAGTTCGCAGACTTCTAATGTAGAACAAACTTTAACACTAAAGTATGGCAGTTTTCAGATTTTGACATAGAAGTCTAGAAATCTTCATAATAGACTTTGGACATGTGTTATGTTCAGTCTTTTGGCAATCTTCAGACTTTGACAATATCCTTTACATGTTCTATCATCTACATAGTTTGTTACTCAACAATTAAATATGTTAGTAGCCTTTGATTTATTTTGTCATATTCAAAACATCATAAGGGATTTCCCTAACAATATCTAGTGATTTTCCTTCTGAAATTAGCATACAATTTTTCATTGTTATCACCCCTTTGACCATTATCCTTAGTCCTTTTCTTATTCGTAGATGTTTTAGCCACTTTCTCCTTCCCCTTTCTAGATTTAGCAATACTTGAATCACCAACATTAGTGTGACGCATGCTTTTGATGGGATTAATGAACATTAACTATAATGCCTCTTCACAATCAAAACCATACTTTGCCAACAACCGAGAAATTACATGTTCACTGTCTCCTAAAGCCTTGAGAGTAGCCACCGTTTATCTTAACTAAGAATAGTCCGAAGAAGTTTCCTTATCAAATGTTCCTTCAATGCTATTGGAAGAATCGGACAGATTGAAGAATTCAGGGCTTCCTTTGACTCTAGACTACAATCTTGTGATTCAATTCAACCTCTCGTGAACCAAAAAGTTTGGGCTTCAACTTCGGAGTAGTTTCTGGTGCCGTGGTTCCAAAAAAGAAGAAAAGTTCTAAACTTTTTGCAAAAAAGAGGCTACATGAAGGTTTTTTTGAGGAAAAATAGAGGACTGTAAAACGGATTTGGAAAAAATAAATTAAACAATATCCATAACAAAAGAATTTATTCTTCAATAAATTAAATAAGGAAAAGACAAATCATACTTGATATGCTTTCAAAAATATTCTTATTGCCAAAAGCTTGAAAACGCAATAGTTGATCTACTTAGCATCATCTAATGTACCATGTCTTTAGACACTTGGAGCAAATGGATTAATAATGCCAAGTTTATCTTGAATAAAATCAAAACCTTTTTGTCAAGAGGTTTTGTAAAAATGTCAGCCAACTGATTTTGAGAATCAACAAATAAATGTTTACTTCACCACTATTAACAAAATCACAAATGAAATGGTGCTTGATTTCTATGTGCTTGGCCCTAGAGTGTAAGATTGGATTCTTTGTGAGGTTGATGGCACTGGTATTATCGCATTTGATGGTTGTATTCAAGTCCTCGTAGTCCTTTAGTTGTCGTTTCATCCACAGGATTTGGGTGTAGCAATTGCCCAATGCGACCTACTCAGCTTTAGCGGTTGATAAAGTGACTGTCGATTGCTTTTTGGAAACCAAGACACAAGCATGTTGCCCAACAACTGATAAGTTCAGAATGTGATTTTCCTGTCAATCTTACATTCTACAAAATCAGCATCAAAATATACCAGATAACACAAATTCTAATTTATTAGGATACCAAAGTCATAAAAAAGGGTAAGTGTTAATATACTTGATAATCCTTTTTATTGTAGAAAGATGAGACTCCTTATAGTCTGATTGATATCTAGCGCACATGTATACACTAAAAAGGATATCGGGTCTTGATACAATGAGATAAAGCGGGGAGCCAACCATGCTTCCGTATAGCTTTTGATTAATGTTCTTGTCATTTTCAACTTTATCGAGCTTTGAAGAGGAAGACATGGGAGTTTCCATTTTCTTCGAATTCTCCATGTGAAATTTCTTCATGAGCTCTTTGGCATATTTTTCTTGGAAAATGAACGTTCCTTCCTCGTACCACAAGAAAAACTCACTCAATGCTGCTATCGTCATTGGGCAACGTACAACCCAAAAACTCACTCAATCTGTTCACTAGGTCGCATGGCCTCTCCTTTGCTTCCTCGTACCACAAGAAAAAAACCCTGCTCGGGCACCTCCTAGCTCGCCTTGTAATACTCCAAACAAAAGTTTGTAATACTTTAGACCTTAAGTTGGGTTGTTTTTCAGACAAAGAAAAGTGGACAGATTTGGACCAGACCTAAATTTTGGCATTTTTTCCAAAAAAAAAAAAAAAAATATTGGGGTAAAATTGAGATTTGACCTAAAATTAGGTTTTCTTTTAAAATGAAATTAGGCTATAAATCTCGTGGAAATATTTGTGAATTCTTTTACAAGATTGAGAGATTTTTCCTCATGTAAATATAAGAGTTAAACAATGTGTGAGGGTGTAATTGTGGGCTACGAAACACTAAGAGTGTTGGAATGACTCAAATGTGGTTATGATCTCCACTCCATTGCTTGATTTATATTGGAATCTTGGCTTACTTTCCTCGTGGAGTAGGTCCCAACAACCAAACCATATTAATCTTGTGGCCGATTTATTTTCTTGTCATGTTTATTTTATTGTTTGATTGTTCATTTTTTGCAACAATTGGTATCAAAGCCATGCTCGACTAAGTTGAAGTGAATCAATAGTGATAAAAGATGGAAAAGTGAAAAACAATAAGCTTGATGGGAAGAATATTATTTTATGGAAGATGCAAAAGGAATATGCACTTATCCTTGTGTGGGAAGAAGCCAAAATCGAGGAAATGGAGTTGCTAGATAAACATATGTCGGGTGTTATTTAGCAAACATTGGCTCGTAATGTTGTGTTTAATATTATTAAAAAAAAACACTTTCATGGAACTAATGAATGGCTTGTCCAACATGTATGAGAAGCCCTCTAAAATCGATAAGATCTACTTGATGTGACATCTTGTTCACTTAAAGATGAGTGAAGGTGTGTCGCTTGCTGATCATATCAATGAATGCAATGTAATCATCACTCACTTGAGTTTAGTTGAAATCGACTTTAATGACGAGGTATGTGCTTGGATTTTATTATCCTCATTGATTGATAGTTAAAATACTACCGCTAGTACTTTCTCTAGGTCAATAAGCTTAGTTTTTAATGAGGTTCACTATTTTATTTTAAGTGAAGACATTCATAAACGAGAATCTAGTGAACCTGCTGCTTTAGTAACTGAAGGTAGAAGAAGAAATAGGACTTGTGTTAACATTAGTGGTGCAAACCTAAACATATGTAATTAGTCTAGGACTGGTGGTACTGTTTGTTAGAATCGTAGCAAGATGGATTTTTTAGAAGGAATCATCTTAAGTTGAAGAGCAAGAAATGTTACGAAATTAGAGTTTAATTTAGTTATGATTTTACTATAATTGTTGATAGTATCTTGGATGGTGATGATTATGTCTCGTTTGTTATTTATGAATTTGTCGTTTGATAGATGAACTATGGATTATAGCTGTTCATTTAACGCTACATCGAACATAAATTAATTTATTAATTATCAATGTATGAATTCTGGTAAAGTGCAAGGGGGGAGCAATACTGAGTGCGATGTGGTGAGTATTGGCAATATCAAGAACAAAATGCATGATAATATTGTGAGGATACTGATTAAAGTGAGGCATGCCTTGGAAATGAAGAAGACCTACTTTTCTTGAGGGTCTTGGATTAAGTATCGATATCACCTTATGTGATCTTTTACGCTCCCAATCCTTTTGAATGACGGCTTTCAATGGTCTTCATGTCTCTCGTAAGTTTCCACACATATTAAGTACACTCACTGTTCATCGAAGACCAAACTCTCAAAGACCAAGTCAACAAAAGAACATTCATATGCCAAAAATTATGGGCCCTTCTCCTCCATCGACGTGAACTTCTTCTTCAATAAAGAAAAGAAGTCTCGTGAGAAATTATTTCCTCTTTTTCACATCAGACTCGGTCCTGTTCGCGAGAGTCCATTTGGACTTTTCTCGCTTCGCGCAGATTTTCTTGCATTTCAATAATGGATTGGATTTCAAATCAATCTGAATTAATTTCGACCCATGGTCAACACTTTTAATCAAACATATCATATGTGAGAATAAGTATGGTTCCTTCTTCGAAATAACCTAGTGGATAAACAGGGATTATTCATCCCCTAAAGCCTCAACCCTGAACCACGCAGCTTCTCTTCCGCGACGCTGTCAGTCCTATCGGCCATCTCAGTACTCAAGTAATTTGCCCAATCTCCAACCTCCACCTCTCCTAAAGAACGCCTTGTTCTCTTCCCCTGAAGCCAACTTGCCGCTCTCGTCCACCTCCAACGCGCTTCAACTGTCAAAACAACAGAGCCTCAGTATTTCGTCCACAGTCCCGTCTTTCAGCTATTCTTCACTGAAAGGACACTCTAAGAAACCGGCCAGCCTCCTCAGGTGAGCGCATGGGTCCTCCTTCGTGTCCTCGTACTTCAGGAACAACACCTCTTCGGGTGTCTCCGAGCTCGCCTCCTGGTTGCCCAGCACGTGGTCCCAGTAAGGCCCGAACAAGCTCACTCACGATGCGGCAGAACTTGTCGAGCGACTCCTGCAGCGAGCTCTACCCCTTGTCCTTGGGTCTCGGCTTGTTGGTGAAGTCTGAGAGCAAGACACAAATTTATAAATATCTGTTAGTTGGCTCTTTGTGGTCTTAGTCTTTGGTCCATTGTGAGAATAATAATCAGTTTTGAGCCACAAATTCTTGAAGGAAAGGACTCCTACAATTATTTGTTAGTTCGTTTTTTGTGATCCCAAACAAAGTGCTATTTTTACAATAGATTAAAAACTGTCACTTAATAATTTCTTTTTTTCGCATTGTCTATATAACCACCAAAAGTGCAAAAAAATCAATATAACCAAAGTAGAATCCATTTGTAGATGAGTTTCTTTTCTGCGTGAACTATATCTTTGGACAAAGTTCAGAATATATGCCTGGTAAGAACTGATTGCGAAATTAGTAAATTTTGCGGGAATTTCTGTTTTTTACGATCAAGACATGAGAGATCCGGATCTTGGTTGTGTGCATAACAAGACTACTTATCAAGAAAAGAAAATTATCTACTAGTTTTCTACTTCAATAAGGTACAAATGTGAAAAGGGTTTTGTTAGCATAACAATGTTTGAGCTATTGTGTGATATCCACACTTTGCCTGAGCCTTGAATACGTAACGGTCCATGCCACATCAACAAGCTTGTCATTGGACTTTGTTATTGGCACTATTCACGGCCACCGTTTCGCCACCACCATCACCGTACCGAACCGTCATGTCTCATCACATCCCCGTGACACCACCTCATCGTCATGTCTCTGCTGTACCGTGACGGCTCAACCATCACCTAGTTCATCATCTCATTTAAATTCTTCTTCATGAAATGCCATAAACGAGACCAATGTTCACTCTCCGCAGCATGTCGCCAAGCTAGTTCCTCATGCAAGTTGCTTCCATCCCCATGCATACGTACACTTGATGAAGGGAAGAGCCGAGAATTTCCACTGTCCCCACGTCAACTTCACCACTTCTCCGCAGCTGCCAACAAAGGAAGACTTTGACCCAAAAATTTGCAGCCACGCTTCAGCTACTTCTTCAAGGTGGCAAGGAGGACTACCGAATATGGCCACGTTTTCCCCCACGCGTTCCCCTTATGAGCTGCCACAAAATTTCAGATTGTTGACTACTATAGTCAACCGGCGGAGAAGCCAAAGCAGAAGAAAGGACCGTCTCTTATTTTCCCTCGGCACCCACAACTTCCTTCATTTTCATCAACGTCTTCTGCGAACCTTTACCAAAAATTCCCACAACTTCGTTCCTCTTTGCTGCTCGACGTCGGCCACTTGCACTGCCTCGCCACACCACCGTCTCGCCTTATTCCCGCAGCTTGCACCACCAGCTTGCATCGCCGCGGATTAAAGGCAAGTAGACGTTGACTATTCTATGCTATGTGAATTCTGTCGTTGCTTGGTGAGACGTGTTCCATCAGAATTCTACAAATTACTATTAGTTCTATGATACTCGCGTTATTTGGTGAATTTGGAAACATTCATAGACGAACCTTTCTGAACCCGTGGTTATTGCGAACTCTAAAAGTAGCACTGAGAATTTACGGGTGAAGCTCAAAAAGTAGTCCGGTTGACCACGAGCTTGGGGGAGTGAAATACGTAATTGTTATTATGATCAGATTTGGCTTGTGGACCCATACGTTTTACTGATTTTGGTGTTACAGAATTTTGGGGCTTTATATACGAACCATCTTATATTATACGGAAATCTTGAGCTTTCAAAACTTAAAAATGTTATTGAAGTACATGCTTGTGAATTTCAAAGGTATTTCGGGTAGAACAATATGAATTTTGGAGGTGAAAACCGTGATTTTGATTATGATCGATTCAGTTTTTAAGATCTTGATTTTACGAAATGTTTTTGCTGACGTGGGTTTGACGTATCTTCAAGATTTTATTTGCACTTTGGTTTATACTATAATTCTGGATTTCAGAATCGAATTATTTTCCTTGCATGAGCAGCATGAAAGATATTTTGGAATTAAACCGTTGGATTGCTACACCATGGTATTTAATTGACGGATGCTGTCAGTCCACATTGACGACAATGCCCCGGGTGTCGGGATGCTTGAAAAGGTGTGATACGGTGCCCTTCGGATGCCCAAGGAATGTGATAAAGGCCCGGAGGTCCTTGCGATACCAGTTGGGGTGCGAGATGCCTGGAGGATGAGTATACAGTTTCCTCCGGAAGATGGTGGTAGTCGAATCTAGATGAATTGAAATTCCAAATTTCCATTGCTCTCTGATAGATCGTTTTTATGAGATTCTTTTAGAACCGATGCAAGTTAAATCATTTTAGTTTGCATACTTTATTTTTGGGATAGCGTTGAACGGGTGGTGATAGGTTCGCATTGTATAGTTTAGTAGACTCTTATTTGCTGAGTGGTTGTACTCACCCCTAGTGGGATTATTACATTTTCAGACACGTAACCATGCCTCTCCAACCCGCGTCCTCCACTATGCTCTACGACATCCCCGCCGATCTCACATGGGACCAAGTGGAGCAAGTGAACCCCGATTTCCTTGATGTTACGTTCATCCAGATCACTGTGATCCTGATGGTGGATGTTGGTCTCACGTCAGGCCTCGTACTGATAGGGTTCATTGCGCTATACGCCCAAGTTAATGGGCGTGTGGTGGGATCGCTTCCACTCCCAGATGATGACTCCCAGATGATGACGACAACGACGATGGTACTAGCGGGGTCAAGTAGACGGAGGGCCCGGGGGAGCGAAGGTAGCATTTTTGGACAAGACTAGGACATGATACGCAAATAGCCATGTGAAGAGGCTGTAAGATGGTCGGCACTTTTGGTGACATCGAGACCTTTAGAGTGCCGAAAGTTGGTACAAAGGGACACTTAAGTGGCCAAATCAAAACAAAATGGATCACTTAAGTGTCGATCCGGCCAAAATGCTGACGTGGCGATTTTCCGGCGAAACAAGAACAAAACGGTGCGTTTTGGTGCTAACGTGGTAATAAAAATTAATTAAATAAATTTATTTAAAATTTTGAAAATTTAAAAAAAAAAAAAAAAGGGTAGGCAGCTAATGGCTGAGCTGGCCAGGGCCCGGTGAGCTCGGCCAACCCTCCCCCCTCCGTCACCAGCCCTTCCCACGGACGGCAACTAAGACTTAGCACTTAGCCACATTTTTTTTTTTTTTAATTCTAATTTTTTTAATTTTTAAATGTTTTAAATAAAGTTAGTTTTAAATTTAATTTAATTAATTTTTATATTAATTATTTTATCATGTTAGCACCAAAATGACGTCGTTTTCACATTGTGTAGACATATTAGTGTGCAAAACGATGCCGTTTTACACTTACTTCGCCGGAAATTGCGTACATCGACATTTTGGCTAGATTTTGGCTAGATTGGCACCTAAGTGATCAATTTTGTTTCGATTTTGGCACTTAAGTGTCACTTTCATAACTTTTTGCACTTAAATGTCCCTTTATAACAATTTTTGGCACTTGATATGTACTTTGTCGAGTTTTGGTTTTGCCAGAAAAAGGAACTTTTTGGCCTTAATGTACCGACCTAGGTCATCTAAAACATATAAATAAATAAAGTGCTTGGTTTTATATTTCATATGCATCGATTTAAGTGATGATGGAGTTGTCAATGCACGCTTCTGCATCAAAATAATAGCAATAGCAAGGGAACGTTGTGGCAGCCCTAATGGACCGAGGGATCATCACATATTGTAATAATATATTGTGAGCCACAAATTTTTAAAGGAGTAGACCCCACAATGATTTCTAATTATTTGTTATTTATTTTTTGCAACCCAAAATAGATTGTTATTCTTGCAATAAATTAATGATAGTCATATAAGCATTTCTCATGCGGAAATTGTGGATGCAACACTTTGGAAGGTATCATCACAAATACTTGGTGTTTTTTTATCGACCAATTAGTAGAACTCTATTATGCAAAAACTTCAAGACTAGTTCTAAACAAAGAATCGAGATTCCATAGTATAACTATGTAAGGTTTCATTTTCTTTTACGACGCTTCCACATTATATTAAGAACGAATATCGCAAAGCATACAAGTATTCTTTATATACCCTCTTGTATTTTCTTTCGAGCACTTCATTCCAAACCCTAAAATACAGACTCTCTACTCTCTCGTCTCTACACTCTCGTCTCTACTCTCAAATTTGTTTCGCAAGTTTCCATCTCTTTCGCAAAGCATACAAGTATTCTTTATATACCCTCTTGTATTTTCTTTCGAGCACTTCATTCCAAACCCTAAAATACAGACTCTCTACTCTCTCGTCTCTACACTCTCGTCTCTACTCTCAAATTTGTTTCACAAGTTTCCATCTTTTTCACCCGAACCTATCTGAGAAATCCTCCTAGCTTGCAAGAATGTCTTACCAAAGGAAATCATCTTGGATCGCAAGCAAGGGGCCTCGAAATGTGCCTAAAGGGCAGACACATTTCAATCTTACTAGAGAAGACTCTCCTCAGACATCTCCACAACGCAACTCGAAGGACACTTCATAGAATCCTTCTCATGAATTGTTGGAAGAGGAAGTTGAACAAGATGTTGTTCCTCTTCATACGTTGACTCCCCAAGTTCTGTACAAGCTTTATGATCATTTGAAAAAGGGTGGTTTGCCAATGTCCTTTATTACTGATTTTCTAAGAGAGCACGGTTACAAGAATGAAACATTGTTTTTGAGAACAATGGAATATTTAGGAATAGCAAAGAAAGGAGCAACATATGAGGCTTTCCTTAACTTTCCTGTCAATCCTAGATTTAGATCTTTCAATCGGCCTGAAAGCAAAAAAAGACGATGATGAGAGAATGTTCTCGAATTTTCAGCCAAGGATAGGCATTGCTGCTGAAATGCATGGTGATGGAACCAAGCTTTTTCATTCTAAGGATCACAAAAGGGTTTACACCCAAATGTTGAAAAGAGAGGTAATGAACCCTCAATCAGTTGACTTTGACTTTTTAAACTCGATCAAGGTGAATTTGAGGGAAAAATTGGCTTTCCTTCAACTTGAAAACTTCTGCTCTGAGACAACTATTGCATATCCGGAGTTGATTGCCTTTTTCTATTCAAACTTGTCTTTTCTTGACGAGAATCATTTCAAATTCATTGTGAGTGATAAGGACTATTTAGTGGATGTTGATACATTGGCTAACATTATTGGGGTGGAAAGGAGTGATTTCCAACCAATAAGTGTCTCGATTGGTCACGCAACAAGATTTCTTGTTAGGGACAAACTACCAGAAGGAGGCATCACTTATTCCAAACTATCAGCCTCAAATGTTCAGTTACATAAAGTTGTGATTAAATGCATTAGACCAAAGGCTGCTTCCAAAACAGATGTCTCCAGATTTGAAGCAAGACTTATGTTTGCTATCTCCAATGGTATGAAGTTCTCACTCCCTCACACTATCCTAATGCACATGTATAAGATTGTTATAAAGGATAAGGGACAGCTACCTTACTTTGCACTAGTCATAAAATTGTTTAGACATTTTCATATCGAGTTTCCCACCTCTCTTTGCACTCGAACCGTTGCTCCTATGGTTATAGGACTGAAAATGGTTTCGAAGATGAGGTTGAAAGATCTAAACAAGACCATAGAGCGCTTGAAGAAGGAATCTCCTAGCAAAACCAAGGAAGCGCCTGCTGGAAAGAAGAGGAAAGGCAAGGAAATTATGCAAGAACCTATCAAGAAGAGAAGACATCTTATCCTATAGGATGAAGAGGATGAAGATGATCTTACAATTTCTGCCCTTGCCTTGAAGAATCTTCTGAGTTTTGTTGGTTTTGAGCAACCAAATGAGATAGAAGAAGGAGAGAGAGCATAAACAGAGCAAAGAACAGAAGGAAGAGAAGAAACAGAGGAAAGAGAAGAAGCAGGAAGAGAAGCTGTAGAAGAAGAGGGTCAAGATGACTCCTATGAAGCAACAATTGCAATATCCTTATATGAGGAATCAAAAGTTACTAGGAGTAGACAATTAGGAGAAATAACAGAAAAAGAACATCACTTTCATGCTAAAAACAAGAAAGAACAAGAGAAGTTTTTTATTCTCCACCTGTGAGCACAAAAACAGGGGGAGCTCGTGAGAAAACAGGTACTTCTCATTTTGCAAGTGATGATATAAGTCGATCTCCTGCAGACCCAGAGGAAGTCTATGCTTCTCATTTTCCTGAAGCTAATATTGGAGAATCTACTCCAAGTCTTGGAAGTAGACCAGATGGTGTTCCCTCATCTCTTAACACTCGATGAATTCAACATGCTAAGGCTAGTGCTCAAATAGAACCTAATGCAAACTTTCAAAGGCTGTTCGAGCTCCTTCTAGAGATAAAAGCACAACAATATGGTATGGAGTGTGAGATCTAGAAGCTTCACTATGCTTTGCAATCTACTTCAGATTCTCTCAATGAGAAGGTACATTCTTTAAACTTTCAAGTTCAAGCTTTACAGCAACAAGTTTCACAGACTGCCAAGATTGAAGATGTTGAGAAGCTGAAGGAGACAGTGTGAAAGTTGGAGGAGATAGTTCAGTTAATAGGGGATTTCTAGCTCATTCGAATTCCAAGACAAACTTGATTTCATCCTATCTATTTTCTATTTTGACTTTCTCTACTTTTTGTTGCTAACAAAAAAGAGGAGAACGTGTAGATTTAAACTTTTTTTTTAACTTTTGTTTTGTTAATTGCAGATTTTATTCCGTTTGACTGTTTACAATTTGGACTATTGCAAAACTTTTGTGGAACTTTTGTAGTCATAATTATGGATATGGATGAATGCTTAAATCTTGATGTTTGACTATTTTTCAAGATTAACATGTTTTTTATGTGGTTGTAGAATCGATACTATCCAAATCCTAAATAAATTTTTGTGCAAGATATCATGTCTTTGCTAAAGTGTTGTTTTGCAGGTCACAAGTTCTAAAATCTGCAGGGAAGTTTTGTCACCATCAAAAATGGGGAGATTGTTAGAGAAAACTCCTTTGATGTTTTGAAGTTGACAAAACGTATCCAATGTCTATTCTGAAGATTTCCAAACTTCTGTGTCAAAGTCTGAAGACAACCGGACTTTAGTTTCAAAGTCTAAAGATGACTGGACTTTAGTGTCAAAGTCTGAAGATTGCTAGACTTTAGTGTCAAATTATGTTCGACATTAGAAGTCTGCCTACACTGACAAATTCCAGACTAAACACTACTGAAGAAAGAAGACTTATCCAGATGTGAGATTTTGTTTATCTCTTGGCAATTCGGTTTGTATGGTTTATGGATGACTTTCTGGTTGGATATATCACCTACGAAATTGATTATCTTTATTAGAATCAATTAAGATAAATCAAATCTTTTCGAATTGCAAGTAAATATGGAAAGAATCTACTTATGGAAACCAAGATCCTAATTGTATAGGAGAACGGGATTGACGGACTTTCATCACAATCTTCAAACGGCTCGAGATCTCCTTGATTGATTCTGTCCAATGGGTAAATTGGAAGAATTTCTTTGGAAAGTGCTAACGATCAAGAATGCATGAAGGAGTATGTAAGGTGGACTCTCTAGTTGTTTGAAAGTGTGCATGAAAGAAAATTTCAAAGTTTGGAAGCTTTCCATTTCCTTGTTACTTCAAATATTAAGCTCAAAGTTGTATACAAAAGAGAGAAACTCATAATAAGACTTCGTGAGAGAGCAATAAAGACTCTTCACTATGAAGTCGAGATCACAAGGCTGTAAATTCTCTTTTGATTCTTAGTGAAATCCAGCCCGTAGGTTGTCAGCGTAGACAGTGAACGTAGGCTTGATCTAAGACGAACCACTATAAAATTTGTGTTTTTATTCTCTTCCCTGAACTCCTTTATTTTGTTCGTAGTTCCATTTAACTTCTAAAGTCTGAACTTGCTTAAAGTCTGTTATTTTTCAGACTTAGTTTTAGAACCTAGAATTTATCTACTATTCCTTGCGAAAAATTATCTTCACACCTATTCATCCCCCTTTAGGTTTTCATACTAGCACTTACATAAAGAAGTGGATTCATGTCCATAAATGCCTCAAATGATGAGGTTATTAAGTTTCTAGCGAATGACAAAATTCCTAGGGAAGTATTAACTATTCCAAGCTATCTATCTCTAACATTTTGCTCCACAAAATTATTATCAACTACTTCAAACTGAAGGCTACCTTCAAGACTAACGTTTCAAAATTTGACGCCAAAATGATATGGGCCATTTGCAACGAAGTTGCATTTTCCTTTCCTCACATAATTCTATTGCATATATACCAAATAGTAATGAAGACGAAAAGTCAGCTTCTTTACGCAGCCTTGGTAACTAGGCTCTTTCAACACGTTCAGATTCAACCTCTTTCTAGCTTTTGCTTTAGAACCATCCTTCCTATGCAAATTAGACTTAAAACGATCTCCAAGATGAGATTAAAGGATCTCTCTAGTGTTTGGAAGCTTATGAAAAAGGAACCTACTAGTTCAACTAAAATGGGATCTACAACTGAGAAAAAAAGGAAAGGAAAAAGTGTCATCTCACGTACTTTAAGAGGAAAAGACCTATCCTTCTATTACCTGATGAGGATGAGGAAAATGATGAAAATGAGACTATTTCTGACATTGTGACAAATATTACCATGAGAGACCTTGTTTGATGAATAGTAAATTTTGAAGAAGAGGTAGAAAAAAAGTGAGAAAGATCTAGAAGATGAAAGTGAAGGAGAAGACACTGGAGAAAAAAAAGAAGGTGAGGAGGATGACCCAAAAGAAGTAGAGGAAGATTAGAATAAGGAATAGGAACACTTTGACAAGGAAGAAGAAGATGGAAGGAAACATGCTGCTGGATATCAAAATAAGGGAAATGATCAACAAATCAGTGTTGAAAATGATGGAATAAGAAGTATTCCAAAAGGTGGAGATATTCTTCTTCAGATTAAAGTCATTAAGACGGGGGAGTAGGTGGGAAAACTCATCTTTAGGACTTGATTGCAGAAACAACCATAAATGATGATATCGGTTGCTCTCACCAAATGCAGAAGACATTTTTGCCTCTCATTTCCCGAGGAATCTCTTGGCGTTGAGAACCAACAAGATAATGTTCAAGGAAGCAACATACCTCCAATTTTCAGACCAATCTTTCTTCCAAATTAGATACCCCTCCAGTTCAATTTGTAGAAGCTAGTGCTCAGACTAAACCAGACTCAAACTATCCTCAGATAGTCAAGCTCCTTGTGGAGATTAAGGTACAACAGTATGGAATAGAGGTTGAAATTCAAAAATTGTGTGTGCTCTCGATATTACCTCAAAATCTCTTAGTGGCAAGATACAACCTCTTGATGACAAAGTTCAAACCACCAATCAGCAAGCTCTTAAGATTTTGGCTAAGGTCAAGATTGTGTTTGATCAGTGCCTGACAAAGCTTAAGGAGACTATGCAGAATTTGGAGGATTTTCATCTTATTCGTGTTCCTAAAAATCCCTAATCTTTTCCAACAACTTCATTTCTATTTTTAAGTCCATTAGATGCTCTCCTTTTTGTTGTTGACAAAAATAGGGAGAACTTTAACTTTACAAATTTTAAGTACTTTAGTGTATTGGTGTTTTGAGTGCTTTGGTTTGTTGGTGTGCAGGTTGGTGTGCAAACTTTTCAGATTTTTTAGACTATTTGAGTTGTGATAAGTATTATGCTCTTCTACTATTTGCTTACTCATAAAATTTCTATCTTGTGCTGCTAAAGTGTTATTTTGTAAGATAACATAAATATATTGTGCTTAAATATGCATAAAAGTTTTGTTACCATAAAAAATGGAGAGATTATTGAGAAAACTCCTACCAAGTTTTGAAGTAGACAAAACTTTATAGTTCTTACTCATATCTTGAAGAACAAAATGCATTTAAAGTTGCTTCTGAGGTTATATCGAAGACTTTTGTCAAATGCTATTTGTTCCTAGACGTATTTCCCATTCTGACAAAATCCAAACTAAGATCATGTCTAGAATTAGGAATAATTCAGACCGAGACTCAGCGTCGTGTGACACAAATGATCGTTATTTGGAAACAAAAGATTCTTTTCAATGACAATCTTCTGGCCAAGGATTTTACTTTCCATATATATACATTCATTAAGTCAATCACAAATTTGACAAGATTAATCTTGAAAATAAGTTCCTTATGAGGAAGTTCTACCTATGGAAACTTAAATTCTAATTGTATGGGCAATAAGAATTAGTGGATTTTCCATCTCTATTTCCAAATGACTACAAGATCTCTTTGATAGATTATGTCCAACGGATTGATTAGAAGAAATTTCTCCAGAAAATGTCAAGGGCTAGTGTGGCGTGAAGGAGTATTGAAGGAGGTCATTTAGTTTGTTTGAAACATTGGATGTGAAAATTAGAATTCCAAAGTTTGAAGCTTCTCTTAACTACTTGTTTTCTTCGATGCACTTTCCAAATTATGTACAAAAGATAAAATCACAAAAAGGGTGATTTAGTGAGTTAGAGGGATCTTCCACTGAGTGTTTGCACTCATAAATTATACTTTTATGTTGATACTGTAGTGAATTCCAGCCAACAGGCTATCAGCGTGGGAGAATAGACGTAGACTTAAACTAAAGCTAAACCACTATAAATTTCATGCACAATCTTCTCTTTCCTTAACTCATTTCCTCAAATTTGTTGCACTATTACAGGTTATCATGGAAGTTTGCTCTATTGCATGATGAATTCTAAATATCAACTAGAAGTCTATGTTTCTTGAAACTGATTTTGTTTCTTATCCGAAGTTTACTTGCTACTTACTTTATTCCGAAATTGGTTGTTAAGATTTCTTTTAAACACATATTCACACCCTTCTAGGTGTTCTTACTAGCTTTATCAATTATAATTTGAGAAGATATATGATTGTCTCTATAATGGATTTTGCAATCAAGTCTAACACAAGAAGAAGATTTACAAAAGGAAATCAATAAAAATGACAAGGAACGTGAAAGATTTTATGATGCATTTGTCAACTAGGCAAATAGTAATTGATTCCATTCTTTTATTACTGAGAATAGATTTCGAATAGAAATCTATTTGGAAAATTTTTATTCCCGAAAATCAAAATTTTTTTTTTTTTTTTTTTATTTGAGAATAGAGTATAAAAAAAGGTGATTCTTCATTCTCAAGAACAATTACAAAATCAAGCCTAAACTCTTCTTCTCTCTTCTTATTCCTCCTTCTTTGAGGTTGGTTCTTGCCATTGGCGGTGGTTGGTGACTAGTTGGGTGAGGTATAGTGGGCTCGTCAAAGCCTTGCTGGTGGCCAGTGGAGTTTCACCCAGCCTGTGCGAGCCCTACCTAGATATGTGAGGCCGAGGCTCACGGTGGCCTAATGAGGCTTTGACGAGCTCATCGAACCTCGCCCATCCGATCACGAACCATTGCCATCATCGACAATCAGCCACAAAGAAGGAGGAAGAAGAAAGAGAAAAGAAAAATGAAAAGAGAAAAATATAATAAAAGTATTAAAAAATTAAAAAGAATAAAAAAATTTAAGAGTCATACCAAATGTAATTCTATTCTAGACAAAAGAAAATTGGGCAATTATCAAACACCTTCAAATGCTTAGAAATTATTCTTGAGAACAAAATAAAAAAGAATCATTTCTAAGTAGAAATTGTTCTCAAGAACAAAATGATTATCAAATACACATTTATATGGTTTAGTTCGAATGTCAATACCTACTCTATGGTAGAGACAGGTGTCAGGACATGCATTTTGAATCCATAGATTATAGAGTTACAATAATTTAATTTTCATTGCTGGAATTGCCATCTCTTATTACTGTTAAGCAAACACGGCTTCCTACATGTTATTATCCCATGCTTTGTTCCAGTTGCGAAAGCTGTCTTATGTCTTGATGACTCATGATTACTAGTCATCACATATCAAATCAAACTGTTTTTTTTTTTTTTTATCGTATCCAATTGGTTCTATGCCATGAAGTGTATAATCCGAGTCAAGAAGAGCGTGGGATTTGATTCCATAAGATTGGTCATTAATTATGCATATGGCCTAAGTTTTAGTATAAGAATGCATTTAGATTAGGGCATTTTTATTTGCAAAAAATCACTAATATATCTAGAAGCGCATTAAGAAAATTTAGCTTTATTTGCATATTTAATATTTGACTTATTATCTTAGGATTGCATACTATGTTAACTTAAGTTAGTATTTCATATTTGTTAGAAGCTCATTTTAGAAAAGTAATTTAGTTGAGGTGTGCTTTGCAATAGGAGGTTGCATCAGCATATTTGTTTTCCTTTGTAGCATTAGTCTATTTTAGAAGATTTAAATAGACATTTTATTTGTGAGAATTAGTTGGACCACTATCAACTATTTTAAAAACTTAAACTATTAGATAAATGCATGGTTTAATATTTAATTATGCTAACACTATTTACCATTCACAGAATCCCATCCCAAAGTTTAATAACAAGGCATTGTTCATATTTTTATCCTATACAATTGAGATCTTCATTTTTCTATGCTTTATTTACTACTGCTAATCATCTTGAAGATTATCCAAACGTTAGCTTAGATCTTAAAGACTATATCAAAAGATCAACACATGCTAAAGAATATATGAATTGCAAGAATGGCTACAAATTGAGAAAGCTTTACTCTTTGATAAATAGCATACTCGTGTTATGGAGCAAATAGTTCATTTCATTAAAAGTGATTCACTTATTGTAATCACTTTTGAGAAATTTATAAGTATTGTAGCAATGCTTGGGATTTAGTAGTGTGATTTGAAAAGTGGCAACGCTTCTCATCAATTACACCATGATCCAATTGAAGAGTGTTCTAGCGATTAAAATCTTGTAGTGAGATTTTCCTTTACGAGGTTGGTAGACTTTATCATGAGAAATTATGTGGCTCAACATTGTCTAAGTTATTGGATAACATTGAGAGTATTTAAGTGAGTCGAGTGTGGTTATAATCTTCATAGTATTGAAAGGGCTAGTATGAACACCTAGAGGGGGGGTGAATAAGTGTTAAAAGAGATTTTTGCGGAAACGTTTATAAATACTTTTTCTTTCATACTAGAATCTACAAAGTAATGGACTAAAGCAAGTTCAACAATTAAATAAGTTTGCAAATGGATAAAAGAGTTCAGTGAAGAGAATAAAAACACAAAGTTTATAGTGGTTTAGCTTAGGTCAAGCTTAGGTTCGCTCTCTCACACTGACAACCCACTGGCTGGATTTCACTAAGAATCAAAAGAGATTTTACAGTCTCACGTCCTTAACTTTACAATTTAGAAACTCTACTACACTCTTCCAAGGTATCACAAGTATTGGCTCTCTCTTTTGAGTACAAGTTAAGCTCGATAAATGAAATAGCAAAGAACTAGGAAGCTTTAGACTTTTAAATTTTTCTTTCACGCACACTCTCGAACAACTTGAGGGTTTGCCTTAAATACTCCTTCATGTCTTCACGACCGTTGACACTTTCCAAATGAATTATTTCAATCTACCCATTGGACAGAATCAATCAAGTAGATCTCGAGTCATTTTAAGAATGTGATGAGAGCCCATCAATCCTGCTCGCCCATACAATCAGAATCTTGGTTTCCATAAGTAGAACCTTCCAAGTATACTTCACCTTTCAAAAGGATTGATTATCTGAATTGATTCCAATAAAGATAATTGATCATAAAGTGCTATATCCAGCCATAAGGACTTCCAAAACTATACGAAATGAATCCTTGAAGATAATCTTGCATCTGAATAAGTCTTCATTCTTCGGTCTGAAAACTATCAGCGATGGTAGACTTTGAGATTAAAGTCATTGGTCTTCAGACTTTGGCAATAGAGTCTGGAATTCTTCAGACTATAATACTTGAGTCTGCAAGTGTTCATACTAGACTTTTGGAAATATTTTGTCAACTTCAAAACAATTAAGGAGTTTTCTCTAACAATCTCTCCCTTTTTGATAGTGACAAAACTTTCCTGCAGATTTAAAAATTTTGACCAGCAAGACAACACTTAAGCAAGACGTGATATCTTATAAAATAAATTGATTAGGACCTAGATAGCATCGATTCTGCAACCATAGAAAACATATTAATCTTGCAAGATAAATAACTATACAGCCACAATCAATATCACAAACTTAGTTATTACAAGTGTTAAAAGATTCAAAATCAAATAGTAATCAAAAGTCCAAAGTATACCAGTCCAAAGTCAATTCAAAATACCAAGCAAAAAGTCATCAAAATCAAACAAAAAGATAAAGATAAGATAAGTCAAGTCAAATCTGCAAACTCTCCCCATTTTTGTCATTGGCAAAAAGTGGAGAAGAACTTTTTAAAAAGTTGTATAATATCATGGCTGTTTGGGGATGCGAATGATATGGAAATCCCGTATAGACTTGACACTCTCCTCCAACTTCCTCAGAGATTCCTTCAGCTACTCAATATCCTCACCCTTTGCATTGTCTTGAACTTGAGGCTTCAGGGCTTGTACTTGATTGTGTAAAGAGATTGAAGTGGCTTGATGTGCAAATTTGAGGTTCTGAATTTCACACTCTAACCCGTATTGCTGAGTCTTTATCTCTACCATAAGCTCGAGTAGTCTTCGAAAGTCTGCAGTAGGTTCTATTTGAGTGCTAACTTCAGCACGATCAGATTAAGGAGTGTCAATCGATAATGGAACCTCAACTGGAACATCCAAACTTGGAGATGATGCCTCAACATCAGCTTTAGGGAATTTAGAGGCATAGACATACTCTGGATATGCTAGAGATCTACTAACATCACTAGTGAAAATAGGCAAAGAATGACCTCTTTTGTCAGTAGCTCCCTTGTTTCTGTGCCTTCAAGTGGAAAAAAGAATTCATCTTCCTGTTCTTGTTCTTCTTCAGCGCCAAGGTGATTTTTTTCCTTTCTTCCCACCTCTTGTCTCTTTCCGAGTCCTTTGACAAGGATATAGCAAATGTGGACTCAAGAGAATCATCTTGACCCTCTTCTTCTTCTTCCTCTTCTCTTCCTCTTTCTTTTTCCTATGTTCTCTATTCATCTCTCTTCTCTATTTCTTCTCTCTCTCTGTTCTCTCTGTCCTTTGTCTCCTCAAAACTAAGAAAACTCTTCAATTTTTTTAAGGCAAAAGCGGAGAGAGTAATATCGTCCTCATCTTCTTCGTCCTGCAAGATAAGTGCTCTCATTTTCTTGATTTCTATGCTCTTTCTCCTCTTCTCTTTCTCTATTCTCTCTATCCTTTGTCGGATCCTCGATTAATTTTTAAACTAACAAAACTAACAAACCCTTCTATTGAATTTTTTTTTAAGACTGGGTTTTTGCCAAGTTCTTCGTTTGAGTTCGGGAAGTTGTGTAATTGTAAGTTTGTGAGTTAAGAAGATATCTTTGTACCATGTGAGATATGGTTGAGGATTTTTTATGCAGATGTTTGATAATAGTTTTTGGCCTCATCTTCTTCATCTTGCAAGATTCAAGAATTTGTTTTCTTTCTAAATTCCTCTTCTTGATTGGTGCACTCATTGGCTCTTTGCCTTTCCTTTTCTTAGCTGCAAAGTCTTGCTTAGTTTTGGTAGGGGATTTCTCCTTCAGGTACTCCAATGCCTTATTCAGCTCCTTCAGTCTCATTTTTGAAACCATTTTCAATCCAACTACCATTAGAGTAATGGTTCAAACACACAAAATAGCATGAGGTAGAATGTTGAAATATTTGAATAATCAAGTAACAAGCGCAGAATAAGGAAGTTGCCTCTTGTCTTTCACAACTATCCTATACATGTGCATTAGGATAGTGTGAGACAATGAGAACTTGAATCTGATGTTGATTGCATACATCAACTTTGCTTCAGAGTAAGAGACATCAGTTTTTAAAGTGGATTTGGGTCTAATGCAGTTGATCACAATCTTGTGAAGTAAAATATTTGAGGCAATCATTCTAGAGTAAGAAATCATGCCTTCAGCAAGTCTATCCCGAACAAGAGCCAAAGTTGTGTGACCAATAGACACACTAATTGGTTAGAAACTCCCTATTTCCACACCAATCACATTTGCCAAGTTGTCTACATCAACCACAAATTCTTTTTCCCTAATCGTAAAAGAAAATCTATTTCCATCTAGAAAAGATAGATTTGAATAGAAGTAAGCCGTAAGTTTTAGGTAGGCGATAGTCGTCTCAAAGCAAAAACGTTTGAGTTGAAGGAGTGCAAACTTCTCCCTCAGTTTCACTTTCAATAAATCAAGAAAATCAAAGTCCACGCTTCTAGAGTTCATAACCCCTCTCTTCAACAATTTCGAATAAGCCTTCTTATGGTCCTTAGAACAAAATAGGTTCGTCCTTTCACCACAAACATTTGCAGCGACGCCCAACCTAGGCTGAAAATTCAAGTACATCCTTTTGTCATCATCTTTCCCTTTAGGCTGATTAAAGATTCCAAACCATGGATCACTTGGAAAGTTGGCAAAGGTCTTTACTGCCAAACATTCAGGCGTAATGCCCATACTTTCCATTATTTTCAAAAAGTGAGTCTCTTTCTTGTACCCTCTCTCGCTCAAGAACTCATCAATCAATGTCATTGCAGTTCCACCCTCCTTTAACTTAGAATAGAGTTTAAAGAGAAATTCGGTTTCAAAGTTCTTAGGGGTGCAATATCTTCCAAAATTTCTTCCTCTAGTTGTTTCTGTGGAGGATCTTGAGTCCTATGTTGAGAATAGTGACACGGTTGAGAATGTTACTGTTGACTTTGCTGCTGCTAGTGAGGAGAGTCTTCTTCCTCGGTCAGATCAAAGTACATAGGACCCTCGCGCATATGCTGTGGTTCCCTGCTCGTGATTCTAGAAGACTTTCTTTGGGAGGACATTGTCACTTTCTTTAGAGGATTTCTTGAACTCACTTGAGGAAAAAGGTGAAAACTTTTTGGATTAAACTAGAGAAAAAGTGTGAGAAAGTGGAGTTTTGTATTCTAGGGTTTGTAAGTTAAAATGGAGAAGAAGAAAATCGACAGTATGTAAAGCAAATGAAATAGTGTATACGGATCAACATAAAGGAAAAAGTAAAAACTGCCTTTTTGAAAATGAAAAACTGCCAAAAATTCAAAAACGAAAAAGATAATTACTAAAAATAAAATAAGAAAGTAGCGATTCAAAAAGTAATTGTACCTTTTCAAAGTTTCATCTAAAATTAAATTACTTGCACAAAATTGACTTACAGTCGCAACTTTTGGAAGATCTAAGTCTAATCACCTTTAGATTTTAACCGATAGAAGATATGATATTTAGTCTAGTGTGAATATACTCAAATAGGTTTTTCTCCAATGGCTTTGTAAATATATCTGCCAACTGATTCCTCGAGTCAATAAATTGAATCATAACTTCTCCATTCCAAACATGATCTCTAATGAAATGATGTCGAATTTTTATGTGTTTTGCTCTTGAATGAAGAATTGGATTCTTTGTGAGATTGATGGCACTAATGTTATTGCATTTGATCTCGGTGCACAAATCTTCAATTCCAAAGTCTTTTAGTTGTTGCTTTATCCACAAGATTTGAGAACAACAGCTCCCAAGAGCATTATACTTTGCTTCTGTTGTTGAAAGAGTTATGGTACTTTGCTTCCTTCAGAACCAAGACACCAGTTTGTTGCTCAGTAGTTGACAAGTACCAGAAGTACTCTTTCTATCAACTCTACAACCTGCTAAATCTGCATCTAAATATCCAAGGAGAGTATAGTCTCCTTCTTTGGGATACCACAGACCTAGCTTTGAAGTAGTTGCAATGTATTTGATAATGCGTTTTGCAGCACTTAGATGAGATTCTTTGGGATCTGATTGACATCTAGCACAAACGCAAACACTAAACAAAATGTCAAGTCTAGATGCAGTAAGATAAAGAAGTGAACCAATAATACTCTTGTAAAGCTTCCGGTCTACACTCTTTCCTCCTTCATCTTTATCCAATTTCAAAGAACTTGTCAGTCTTTTTGCAATTCTCCAATCCGAACTTATTAGTCTTTTTGCAATATGTCTGCCAACTGATTCCTCGAGTCAATAAATTGAATCATAACTTCTCCATTCTGAACATGATCTCTAATGAAATAGTGTCAAATTTCTATGTGTTTTGCTCTTGAATGAAGAATTGGATTCTTTGTGAGATTAATGGCATTGGTGTTATCGCATTTGATCTCGGTGCACAAATCTTCAATTCCAAAGTCTCTTAGTTGTTGCTTTATCCACAAGATTTGAGAACAACAGCTCCTAAGAGCTACATACTTTGCTTTTGCTGTTGAAAGAGTTACGGTACTTTGCTTCCTCGAGAACCAAGACACCAGTTTGTTGCTCAGCAGTTGACAAGTACCAGAAGTACTCTTTCTATCAACTCTATAACCTACTAAATCTGCATCTGAATATTCAAGGAGAGTAAAGTCTCATTCTTTGGGATACCACAGACCTAGCTTTGAAGTAGTTGCAACGCATTTGATAATGCATTTTGCAGCACTTAGATGAGATTCTTTGAGATCTGATTGAAATCTAGCACAAACGCAAACACTAAACAAAATGTCAAGTCTAGATGCAGTAAGATAAAGAAGTGAACCAATAATACTCATGTAAGGCTTCTGGTCTACACTCTTTCCTCCTTCATCTTTATCCAATTTTGAAGAACTTATCAGTCTTTTTGCAATTCTCCAATCCGAACTTGTCAGTCTTTTTGCAATATGTCTGCCAACTGATTCCTCGAGTCAATAAATTGAATCATAACTTCTCCATTCCAAACATGATCTCTAATGAAATGATGTCAAATTTTTATGTGTTTTGCTCTTGAATGAAGAATTGGATTCTTTGTAAGATTGATGTCACTGGTGTTATCGCATTTGATCTCGGTGCACAAATCTTCAATTCCAAAGTCTCTTAGTTGTTGCTTTATCCACAAGATTTGAGAACAACAGCTCCCAAGAGCTACATACTTTGCTTCTGCTGTTGAAAGAGTTATGGTACTTTGCTTCCTCGAGAACCAAAACACCAGTTTGTTGCTCAGCAGTTGACAAGTACTAGAAGTACTCTTTCTATCAACTCTACAACCTGCTAAATCTGCATCTGAATATTCAAGGAGAGTAAAGTCTCATTCTTTGGGATACCACAGACCTAGCTTTGAAGTAGTTGCAATGCATTTGATAATGCGTTTTGCAGCACTTAGATGAGATTCTTTGGGATCTGATTGAAATCTAGTACAAACGCAAACACTAAACAAAATGTCAAGTCTAGATGCAGTAAGATAAAGAAGTGAACCAATAATACTCATGTAAAGCTTCTGGTCTACACTCTTTCCTCCTTCATCTTTATCCAATTTCAAAGAACTTGTCAGTCTTTTTGCAATTCTCCAATTCGAACTTGTCAGTCTTTTTGCAATATGTCTGCCAACTGATTCCTCGAGTCAATAAATTGAATCATAACTTCTCCATTCTAAACATGATCTCTAATGAAATAGTGTCGAATTTCTATATGTTTTGCTCTTGAATGAAGAATTGGATTCTTTGTGAGATTAATGGCACTAGTGTTATCGCATTTGATCTCGGTGCACAAATCTTCAATTCCAAAGTCTCTTAGTTGTCGCTTTATCCACAAGATTTGAGAACAACAGCTCCTAAGAGCTACATACTTTGCTTCTAATGTTGAAAGAGTTATGGTACTTTGCTTCCTCGAGAACCAAGACACCAGTTTGTTGCTCAGCAGTTGACAAGTACCAGAACTACTCTTTCTATCAACTCTACAACCTGCTAAATCTGCATCTGAATATTTAAGGAGAGTAAAGTCTCATTCTTTGGGATACCACAGACCTAGCTTTGAAGTAGTTGCAATGCATTTGATAATGCGTTTTGCAGCACTTAGATGAGATTCTTTGGGATCTGATTGAAATCTAGCACAAACGCAAACACTAAACAAAATGTCAATTCTAGATGCAGTAAGATAAAGAAGTGAACCAATAATACTCATGTAAAGCTTCTGGTCTATACTCTTTCCTCCTTCATCTTTATCCAATTTCGAAGAACTTGTCAGTCTTTTTGCAATTCTCCAATCCGAACTTGTCAGTCTTTTTGCAATATGTCTGCCAACTGATTCCTCGAGTCAATAAATTGAATCATAACTTCTCCATTCTGAACATGATCTCTAATGAAATGATGTCGAATTTTTATGTGTTTTGCTCTTGAATGAAGAATTGGATTCTTTGTAAGATTGATGGCACTAGTGTTATCGCATTTGATCTCGGTGCACAAATCTTCAATTCCAAAGTCTCTTAGTTGTTTCTTTATCCACAAGATTTAAGAACAACAGCTCCCAAGAGCTACATACTTTGTTTCTACTGTTGAAAGAGTTAAGGTACTTTGCTTCCTTGACAACCAAGACACCAGCTTGTTGCTCAACAGTTGACAAGTACCAGAAGTACTCTTTCTATTAACTCTACAACCTGCTAAATCTGCATCTGAATATCCAAGGAGAGTAAAGTTTCCTTCTTTGGGATACCACAGACCAAGCTTTGAAGTAGTTGCAACGTATTTGATAATGCGTTTTGCAGTACTTAGATGAGATTCTTTGGGATCTAATTGAAATCTAGCACAAATGTAAACACTAAACAAAATGTTAGGTCTAGATGCAATAAGATAAAGAAGTGAATCAATAACACTCCTGTAAAGCTTTTGGTCTACACTCTTTCCTCCTTCATCTTTATCCAGTTTTGAAGAACTTGTCAGTATTTTTGCAATTCTCCAATCCGAACTTCTTGATGAGATCTTTTACATATTTTTCTTGGTGTATGAAAAAAAATTTCTTCAATTGTTTGACTTATAATCTAAGAAAGAAAGTTAATTCACCCATCATGCTTATCTCGAATTCATCCTGCATAGACTTAGAAAACTTTTTGCACAAATTTTCATTAGGTGATCCGAAGATAATATCATCAACATAGATTTGAGCAAGTAGAAAATCTTTACCTTCTCTTTTAATGAACATAGTAGTATCCATCTTTCCTTTAACAAAATCATTTTGAATTAAAAATTTACTTAATTTGTCATACCAGGCTTGATGTGTTTGCTTTAATCCATATAGAGCCTTTTTTCAATCTGAAGACTGAGTTTGGCTTTTTTGGATCTTCAAATCCAGGTAGTTGTTCAACATAAACTTCTTATTGGATAAATCCATTGAGAAATACACTTTTAACGTCCATTTGGAATAACTTGAAATTTTTATAGTAAGCAAAAGTAAATAACAATCTAATTGCTTCTAACCTTGCTACTAGTGAATAGGTCTCATTATAGTCTATTCCTTCTTCTTGGGCGTATATCCTTTGGTCACCAGTCTTGATTTGTTTCTGATCACTTTTCCTTTCTTGTCCACCTTGTTCTTAAAATCCATTTAGTTCCAATAATAGATTTACCTTTTGATTTATGAATTAGTTCCCAAACATCGTTGATGCTAAACTGTCTGATCTCTTCTTGTATAGCTTCAATCTAGCTTTCATTAAACAAGGCTTCTTCTATACTTTTGGGTTATATCTTAGAAATAAGTGCTTAAACACTAGACTCTTCTCGCCTTTTGGATCTAGTACGAATTCCTTCATCAATGTTACTAATGATGAGCTCTTTGGGATGACTCGACTTATGCTTCCAATTGCCGGTTGGTTTGAAGGTCTGCTGATCCACTTTAGGGGAAGTAGACTTTGTAAGGTCTGGAGTAGGTTTAGATTCTTCAAGTTGAGTCCGATTCAGTTGATTATGCATAGAGTCTTGAAATTTGACGTTCATATATTATTCCACAGACTGAGTCTTCTTGTTGAATATTTTGTAAGCTTTGCTTGAGGTTGAGTAGCCAAAGAAAATTCATTCATCTAATCTTTCCTCAAACTTACCAGTTCGATCATTTGCATTTTTCAAAACAAAACACTTATAGCCGAACACATGAAAATAAGAAACATTTGACTTTTTCCCTTTAAATACTTCATAAGGAGTTTTCTCTAGAATATGCCTTAAAATTACTTTGTTAATAATATAGCAAACTGTAGAAACTACTTCAACTCAAAATCAAAAAGAAATATTACTTTCAATTAAAAGGGTTCTTGCCATCTCCTGTAAAGATCTATTATTTCTTTCCACAACCTCATTCTATTATAGAGTATATGGAGAAGAGAAAACATACTAAAAACCATATTCATCACAAAATTTAGCAAAATCTTAATTTTCAAACTCACTTCCATGGTCTATTATGCTTGAAATAGCATAACATTTCTCATTTTGAGCTTTATTTGCAAACTTTGAAAGGTGAGAGAAAGTTTCAGACTTACTTACTAGAAAGTAAACATAAGTAAAACGAGAGTAATCATCCACGATTACTAGGCAGTATCTATTTCTACCAATACTTTGAGTTCTAATTGGTCCAAAGAGGACCATATGCAGAAACTGCAAAACTCGATTAGTAGAAACTTGATTTATAGGTTTAAAAGAACTTCTAACATATTTTTCCAAAACACATAGTGTGCATAATTCAGACTTTTGATAAGTCAAGTTAGGGAGTCCACGAACAAGCTTCTTAAAGGAGATCTTAGCAATTTGCTTCATATTCACATGGCCAAGCTTTCAATGGCAAAAGTTTGCTCCATCTTGAATGGATATTAGACATTGAGAACTTTCTGGTTTTATATCTAGAAGATAAATATTTCCATGTCTTTGTCCAGTGAAAGACTGAGAGAAATCTTTGCTAGTTCCCGAACAAATTCCTTCTTGAAAATTCATTTTGAATTCAGTGTTACACAATTGACTGATGTTGAGTAGATTGAAATTCAAACCTTCTACCAATGAAACATTGTTGATTGTGAGATTTCCAATTTTCACAATTCTACATCCAACAATTCTTCATTTGTTGTTTCCACCAAAAGAAACTTTTCCACAATTTAGTTGCACAAGCTTTATAAAACAACTTGAATCTCTTGTCATATGTCTTGAATAACCACTATCCAAATACCATTTGATCTTCTTTTTTATAGTGACCTACAATTATAAAAGGAACTCAAGCTTTCTTTGGTACCCATATTTTCTTAGGTCCAAGGGAGTTAGTGTTAAAAATAATTTTTGCCCAAACCCAGCCAGTTAGGTCTGATATGCCCATTTTTCTTGCATTCAAAATAGATCACATCTTTGTTGACTTCATTATCCTCAGTTGGTTCGTTCTAAAATTTTTGAGTGTTTTGTTTTTTCCAATTGAATCTTCTTCCATTTCTATTCAACTTTCTAAATTTCCTTATCATGAGTGCTAGTTTGTCATCGTCCATGTTATCTTCTGAATCTATTTCATTAGAATCATCATTAGATTTTAAAGCAATTGACTTCTTACTTTTAGGATCTCCTTCCTCATTGATTTGCTCCACTTCATATGATTGAAGTGTGCCAACTAATTCGTCTACAGAGAGAGGCATGATCTTCTAGGTTTCTCTTATTGATGTCTTCACGTGATTCCAGTCTTTGGAGAGTCCACCCAGCAATTTATTGACCTTCATTGGTCTTGAGATTGGCTGTCTCTGATATGCTAGGCCGTTTACAATTTCAGTAAAAAGACTGAACATGTCAATGATGGATTATCCTAGCTTTATCTTGAAAGCTTCATACTGTCCAAGCAAGATATTGATTTTTGTTTCTTTAACTCGATCACTTCCTTCATAAGTGACATGCAACCTATCCCAGACTTCTTTTACTATTTCACAAGATGAAATTTTGTTATACTCAGTAGAAGATAAAGTACAATATAAGGAATAGATAACTTTAGCATCAAGAGCTTGTCTCTTGGTTAATTCTTCTTATATCATTTCGCTAGCATCTACAACTTCTTTTCCTCTTTCTGAAGTTGATGTAACTTTAGGATTAATCCTTTCTTCTACCACATCCCATTCCAGAGGATCTTTCAATATTAGGAATGCCTTCATCTTATTCTTCCACATATTGTATTCATTCCCATCAAAGTAAGGAGGTCTGGTGTTACTTTGACCTTCCACCAAACTTTGAGCCAAAATACTAACCATAAATCTTTAACTCAGAAGTAAAAACACTTCAATAAAATGAGCACACATACTCTGATATTAATTGAAATGGCTAGTAAGGACACCTAGAGGGATGTGAATAGGTGTTAAAAAAGATTTTTGCAGAAACGTTTATAAATAATTTTTCTTTCAAACTAGAATCTACAAAGTAATGAATTAAAGCAAGTTCAGCAATTAAATAAATTTACGAATGGATAAAAGAGTTCATGGAAGAGAATAAGAACACAAAATTTATAATGATTCGGCTTAGGTCAAGCCTACGTTCACTCTTCCACACTAACAGCCCATTGGCTGGATTTCATTAAGAACCAAAAGAGATTTTACAATCTCACGTCCTTAACTTTACAGTGTAGAAACTCTACTACACTCTTTCAAGGTATCACAAGTATTGGCTCTCTCTTTTGAGTACAAGTTAAGCTCGATAAATGAAATAGCAAAGAACTAGGAAGTTTCAGACTTTAAAATTTTTCTTTCACGACTTTGAAATTTTTCTTTCACGCACACTCTCAAACAACTTGAGGGTCTACCTTAAATACTCCTTCATGCCTTCACAACCATTGGCACTTTCCAAAGAAGTTCTTCCAATCTACTCATTGGACAGAATCAATCAAGAAGATCTCGAGTTGTTTTAGGAATGTGATGAGAGCCCATTAATCCTACTCGCCCATACAATCAGGGTCTTAGTTTCCATAAGTAGAAACTTCCAAGTATACTTCACCTTTCAAAAGAATTGATTATTTGAATTGATTCATAAAATGCTATATCCAGCCATAAGGACTTCCAAAACCATACAAAACAAATCCTTGAAGATAATCCTGCATCTAAATAAGTCTTCATTCTTCGGTCTAAAAACTGTCAGTGATGGCAGACTTTGAGATTAAAGTCTAGCGGTTTTCAAACTTTGATAATAGAGTTTGGAGTTCTTCAAACTATAATACTTGAGTCTGCAATACTTGAGTTTGCAAATCTTTAGACTAGACTTTTGGAAATGTTTTGTCAGCTTCAAAACAATTAAGGAGTTTTCTCTAACAAGTATCGCTTAGTTTATAATAGAATTCATTGCCGCTCTTCCTATGGATGTAAGTCAATACGACCAAATCATGTAAATATGGTGTGATTTATTTTTTTTATTCTATCTATTTTATTGTTTGATCACTTGCTTTCACAATAGGAAGAAAAAAAAGTAATAAAAAATTCAAAAAATATTAAGATATAATTTAAAAAATGTCTACATCAGTGCTAGTCATTCCATGTAGCTAGCTGTCTTATGTGCCATGTCACGTAAGATGGTTGATGCTTATGTCAACAATTTTCATTTTAAAATTGGTTAGATGAGCTCAATTGACAAATTATGCAAAGATTTAAGACTTAATAAGGAAAATTAAAAAGTTTAGAACTGAATTAACAAAAATACAATAATTTTAAATCTTTTTGATAATTTTCCCATTACGAACTAATTAAATCGTGCACATATACTAGTTCCAATCGTAGACGACCACGGAAAGGATCACTTCTCATGCTTCATACGCAAACATTCCACAAACACACGGGGCCGCATAGGCACAAACTAAATCAAATCCAGTGCGCATGCAGACCAACATCGCATTCAATCAAGCAGGGATGTTCAATCAAGATTCTACGTGCTATCGGAACCGCGAAAGGACAATGGGTATGTTCTGTCCAAAGCTTGATAACATCCTAGCAAGACCCGGCTAGGTAACGAAAGGAACAAGTTGCAATCCAAGATTGAAGAATCAATGGATCCTGGTGCAGAATCCTCTGTTTTCAGGCGGTGGAGAATAAAACCAGACCTACGCCATTTACGATCTTTCCCTCTGTTCCGTTTGCTCATGGCCATGCTTTCTATTTTGCCTTTCGCTCCCTCAAAGTCCATTCACAAACTCAGCCCTTGTTCGCTCTGCTTTCCTTTTTCTGAATTTCCGGCATAAATCGCGTTTCTTTCTCTTCTTTCTACCGGCGGATCGCTTCACCTCTTGCTTCATCACATCCTCTTGAGTGCTACAGTCATGATTGATGAAATCCCTTGCCAGCCTCCACCCATCACTTTCTTTTTACCTTAATTATTTCTTGTCCGCCTTTGGTCTCTCTTTCCCTCGTGACTCCCTCAGCTAGAACCTCCTCCTTTTCTTTCCACTTTTGCTACCTCGAGTATGTTGGTATTTTATTTGTAAAACAAATTAAGAGGTATCTTGTCCCATATCGAAAAGATGTGAGCATGCACATGGACGAAATTTGACATTGACAAATGATCATTATTTTTCATTTATTGAAAATTCTGATTTATTTTTTATAAAAATTTGCCATAGCTTCCCATTCACAAAAGAGTTACGGTTATTTTTTATTTATTAATTCCAAATTTTATTATTTCTTTCAATGATTATTTCAGAGGTCGTATCCATTCAGACATAACTTCTTAATCCTTAGAAGGTTATGTCTGTTCGGATATAACTTCTTATTTTTTGCTATTAAATGCTGAATGTGTTTGTTCAATCAAGATCTTCTTCTTCCATTTTTCATCTTATATAATTCCAATTATTTACCTCTAGAAACCTTGGAAAAATATTAAAATTGCTATCTAGTATTCTCAATAGAAACTTTATTATATCTTAAAGGAAATGTGCTAGTGATCATTAGCATCATTGTGGGGAAATAATTCCTTAAAGAAAATAATATTGCGTCTCAAAGTTTGATTTCATTGTTCTCTTGAATTGTTTGTCATATTCTCCCACCAAAGTACCTTCGATTCCATTCGATTTTTAGTACTCTTACCTCAACTATGAACATCATTTCGGTAGAAGATTGACGTAAACATAGTGAGAGAATCACGTCGAGAGTGACGAGTCTACTCACCATTCAAGTGGGGATTCACAAAAGCGACAGGGGGAGAGAGAGAGGGGCCACCATGGTTCACAGCGTTCTATGGACTTGAGCCGATAACTCGAGTGGGCTTTGCAGTTGGGCCATTCATCGGGCCAATTTTGAAAGGAATTCACAACCGGGCCGCGCTTCATCCGATGTCAATGCATCGTCCGTAAGTCTAAGTGTCTCTCCTGTCTAAAAAGAATATAAAATGCAAAAGTATGCTGTTAATATTTTAACTTCGGTTCAAATTATATCATTATCAACTAATTCGATCCCAGATTTATTCATGCAATCCTCGATAAATTCATGGGCCAAAATTTAGATGTCAACAAAGCAAAAATATAAGTCAGCATTAACCCGGTACTCTTCTTATAACTCAAAACTCAAACTTGAACTCTCTCTTGGCAATTTTCCTCGAATAAAGGTATCGAATCTCTATTGTACACTCCCATGCCTTAATCTTTCTTTTTCTTCTTATTTTTTTCCCATTTATAAGGGATATTAAAGATTATTGGAGATGCTACATTAATTGACAACTCTCATTATTTTGAGAACCATTCTGGAATATGAAGTTCTTAAGCGTAAGTGCTTGATGACGTAATTACCATTCCTCATAAACCCAATGGCCAAGCAGTACGGGCGGCTCGTTGGGTTGGTATGTAAATAAGAAGTTAAAGGACTCAAAATCGTGGATGGCATATAGTAGTCCTTTTCTCTTTGTAAGGAGACTTACAGTTTCTGATGTTTATTATCTGCAGAACAGGCCTGAACCTTGACAAGTGGGGGTCCTCGACGAAGCCAAAGATTTGCACGGTGGCTAATTAATGATATGCAAGCTACCGTTAATTCTTCGCTTTGTTGTACTTGAACAGACTTCCGATGTGCGGCATTTAACTTGAAGAGCTCCCTCGGTACCTCGACATCTCTTTCTCATGTCGGCATTGGTGTTTCCTCAAGCGACTTTTCGCACTTGACAATTCACCGACTAAATCACGCCACATAACATGCAGATGGCCTTCTTGACACCATATTGATCTTGAGTCGGAATGTCCTCTAGCTGCCGGACGTTCTTCTCTGTGAAGCAGATGTTGCAGTTGCTTGGGGTTTTATTTGGTGATAGGGTTATCACCTGAGAGAGTCTTGGTGGGAACTAGCTTCCGACATTCATCCGTATAATCCCTTCAAATCGTTGGGTTGTTATGTCTCATCATTGTTGAATTCATTACTGGCTTCACCCTTGCAATGAATTCGTGCCCCACCTCTATAGCATGACGAAGTCTGGATCGAGTTGAGATGATCGGACACATTTGTAGTTGTTGTTACCATCCATTGTGATATTTAACACTTGATTAGATAGTGATTAGAAGAAAGAAAATAAATGAACTCGACAAGCAGTATTAAGCAGCAAGAGCCCTAAGATGTCGTAGGCAAGTGAGGATTGTAGAGTGGCTTCAACGGTCACCGATATACTCTTTTCTTATTTTCTAGGGCCCAAAAGTCGGCCGGTAGGCGGGCTTCGGTCATTCGATAAGTGACCCTAACCGACTTTTCAGGGGACGTCGATCCACAAAAATTCTTAATGATTGGGCCTGGTCACCCGGACTACGGCCCAACCATTAGTTTCATAAAGGAAATTGTCGGGCCTAGGCCAGCATTGTCGGGGCAAAATAGTGAAGACCTGTACTAATTTGCGAGAGGCTAGTGTAATTGATCGTGGTTGTGAATATGGGAAGCTTCTCTTTTACGTCAGAATCCGACATTTTCAACAATTTTCAAAGACCAAACGAATAATATCATTCAGTATGAGAACTTGATTATGCTTTTGGTATATAATAATGAAAATGAACAAAGCATTGTCCTTATCACTTGTTATGAATACAGAGTTTGATGTTCTATTCGTGGAATGAGTATCGTGTATAAATAAGGGAGAGTAGGAATAGTCTCCCGCAAAATCGACCATTGCACCTTTTACTGAATTCTCTAAGCGTCGCTGCCTTCTTAACTTCCACATTCTTGTCTTGCGCACTTGTTCTTTACATATGTTCATGAACATTTTTTTATGTTAAGAAGATTTTTGTGAGATTGGAATCTTGTATATACATAAAAAAGAAGAAATCTACCCAATCTATTCATGCAGAGGAGGCAAAAGAATTTGGAACTTCGCATCGCTTGCCGATTCTTCCGGCGTGCGTTCGGAATCCAATGGGCATATGACATTAAATCAATCTTTTTTTTCTTTTTCTTTTTTATGTAGTTTATCACATGATTATAATAAAGAAAAATAGTTACAAGTGGCGTTATTTCGGTGGTCATGAGCTTGGGTCGCATTCATGCGTAAAACCAGAAAAACCAAAGGATAACTCTTCCGATTTTCAAGGTCAACACGTATATACAATGAACTGATCGAGAATTATTCACAGGAAAAGGTAATGTAAACATATTGATATATTATTTGACATGGTTAAACTGCCATTTCCCTTATTATTATTCTTCTATATTGCATTCAGGGAGAGAGATGCTATCTCTAATTCAAAGAGACGTTTAGGAACTCAATTGATTCCAATTTTTCCATGACCTCACTAAATTCCAGTACAATTAAAGCCGAAGATGATTCGCGTTGAACTTTCACCGTCTGATTCACTTGAACCACATGGCCATGAGGACTCAATTCAAATAAAATCAGAGCTAAAACTGCTGATCTGAAGATGATTAAAGTCATCCACGATGGTTACTCAGGCCTTTGTGTTCGTGCCTCTACTTTAGAGCAGTTGAACTTACTCTAAAATGGGGAATCCTACTAGTTAGCATGGATTCTTTAGTAGGGTTGTGTTAGTGCTAGATCCCTAATTTTATGCACATTTTAATTTTTTGAAGAGAAGATAGGTGATATCAAGAGTGCAAAGGCTAATTTAAAATAGTTCATGAAGTAATATTTGAACAGATAAATAATTGCGATGTGGTCAACTATATTAAAAAAAAAAAAGGTTTACGCCATTTCCATACTCTAAATGGCTACCACACTCCCTCACTTAGTGAGTTGACGAAAATACCCTCAAGGAAATTAATTAATCAAAATCATAAATTGAAAGGGTGGAAGTTGTTATTTATTAAAAATGCATAAGCTATACAATGTCATTGATTCCTACTCTACAGGGCGTGGAAGTCGAAAGATTATCCGAGAATGTGGGGATTTGAACCCTCACCTCCCCCTTCCATGTATTATCCGTATTAGTTAAGACAACAATGTTTTACTCCACCATCTTATGTTATTTCCATTTGTTTTTGCACAAACTTCATTTCCTCTCTTTCACTAGGTAATATGCTCAGGCTAATTTCTACATAAGTTTTTTTTTTTTTTTTTTTTTTTTTTTTTATCGAGAGTGAACCTTGTTTTTTTTTTTTTTTTTTTGGTTGGTAGAGTGAACCTTGTTGGGCTTACTGTTATTTAACCAAAAATATCCCTAAGAAAACTTCAACTGATAAATCAAATATCACGATGAGCTATAAAAAATTGTAGTTTAGAGAGACGTCGTACATACATTTACTTTAGAATTGTTCTTTTAAATTGGAATTTGATCATGAAATTTATTAAAATACTCGAATCTTAAGGAGCCCTCGTAAAAAGGCTGTGAACATATAAAATTCTCCAACTTGAATACAAAAGAAGAAGAAATAACGGCTTAGGAAAGGTTGATAAAGATCATTAGATAGATTGATTCACATTACTTGAAAATACGACTTGCGTGGGTCAACAAGTTTCTTTCCATGAAGAAGATCGCATCATCAAATTCATACCAAGAAGTTTCTCTTTTACGCCCGAATCTGTAATCTATCAATTTTCAAGGACCAAAGCATAATCGCATCTAATATGAATACTCAAAAGTGTACAACAAAGCAATGTCACCATCACCCTTTTATAAATCACCTTGCATTTATTATATTTATACTAATTGACCCTGTCGCCTTTCACCACGACTTCTCTTAAGCCCCTCTTCCTTCTTCACTTCCACTTCCATATTTTGTGCAGCAACTCCTCTATATTGTCATGAACATTTCCTTCAACCAATAAAATTATTGTAAGATTAAAGTCTTGGAAGTATAAAAGAAGAAATTTATTCAATCAATTCATGCATACGACAGGCAAAGAATTTGAAACATTCCATCACTTGCCAGTTGTTCCAGCATGCTCTCAGCAGTCCAATGAGCACATATGATGTCAAATTAATCTATTATATAGTTCAACCAAAAGACCATCCAACTTTGTAATTCTAAGTACGTCACATGATTATGATGAAGAAAAAAGAATTGCAAGCTGCGTTATTTCGAGGGTCATGAGCTATAGTCGCATTCATGCACGAAACCAGAAAAAAAACAAAAGGACGACTCTTCTGATGATGTAAATATATTTATATTTTCGTTGACATGGTTAAGCTGCCATTTCCCTCATTATTTTTCTTCTATGTTGCATTCACGGGAGAGAGATACTATCAATTCAAAGAGACGTGCCTCTCGTGAATGAGAGAGACAAGACTCGTAGCTGAACGAATTATATATTATAAATATTGCTTGGGAGAGAGTACTAAAAGGATCTCTCGGTATTTGGAGAAGGGTCAAGAATTTATATTCTCCAAACCTTGAAATGAACCGCATCTTCATGGCAATGTGGGAGTTCCAATTGCTAAAAACAATGTAAACCTAGAATAGAACAAACCTCGATAGTTTGATTGAGTGGTTAAGTGTTTAGTTTTTTGTAGCAATCAATTTTGTGTTCAAATCGCAGTATCTTTTACTTTGAATAATCTTGGGAGTTACGCCCTATTAATCTCCAGGTAAAGCCTTATTTAATGTGCGTGAATGAGTTAGCACTTCACCACTACGTCCTTGCTTGGTGGTCAACGCCTAGCGAGGGCTATTTAGTCCTTACATGGCCATGGGGAGGCTCGACAACCCCTGTTTGCAGCATCGCCCCTTGTCGTTGATGGGGTCGGCAAACCCTCATTGTTGGTGGGGAGTGGCATCGGCAGACTGTTGCTCGATTGTGGCAAGCAGTGGCACCGCCATGAGGCAAGGAGACGGCAAGCAATCCCTCATCGGTGGCCGAGCCATGACCGACGACCTTCACCACGACCCCATTGAAGAAGTGTAGGAGCTGGCGTCGCTATTTCAAAAACTTTATTCTTTTTAAATATTGCTCCCGGCAGTAAAGGGAAAATACTCAGTTTGGATTTTCCGGCTTTCAAAATTGATGAACCAGTGAAATAAGTTTTCAGATTTAAACAGTCAAAAGTTTTAAGACTCGAATACACCATCAAAACAAATTTTAAAACATCCAGTGAAAATATCCCAAAAATTCTGACAATAGAAATAATTCTAAGCCAAATGAAAGCTACAAATGTATTGAACCTCATCATATACTATTAATATGAGGAAATAGGTCCAATAATGAAGAGGGACTACTGAATATCCTTCTATGCATTTCTTATGATGGGTCGCCTGGCAAAATTAGGAATATCGAACTCTTCGCCCTTGATCACGTTGAAGATGAAATAACATATTTCTTCATCAGTCAAAGCCAAAGGTGAGATCTCACCTAAACGGCGCACGTAACGACTGAATGGCAGATTGCCTGTAGAGGTAATGTTCCATTGACTTCCTATATATCAAATTTGGTCTATGTCCAACCCCAGAAGGGCAAAAATATTAAAAGAAAAAAGATAAACTTTGGTCAATGTTTTATCATATTTTATTAGTATAATCTCCCACTCGATTAGTGGCAACTGGCAAAACAACCTTCCCACTAATGAGAATGCTTTGCTGCCAAGACACTCTTGCTTTCTGGTGCTTACCTTAGTCGCCGGGTCCATCGATTAAACTCCATTCATTAGTCACTTATTTTCCTTTCTCTTTTCTTTTTAATTTCAGAGACTCTCTGTTTCATGAAATTTAACAAAATATACTCTTAAAAATGAATGTTTGTATTTTAAAAATGAATAAATGAAACACATTTAAGCATACATCATTGTCAGTTATGAAAACATTATAGGGGGATGGTTTATATTGCCCACAGATAGGAAGGCATGGGGATCCCGCTTCCAAGGCAGCCCCAGTGGGAGTCGTGGGGACAATGCACCTGGGCCTTTAGAGGGTTTTTATAAGATAAGATCATACTTTGTTAGTAGTTTGGGTTTGGACTCATGAATGGTTATTGAATATATATAATCTTTTTATTTTGTAATTGAGCGTTGTAAAAGAGAGGTGCAAGATGTTAATTATAGTGGAATATTTTGCTGGATGTAGCCTAATTTAAGATTGAATTAAGATAAATCTTGTGTCTTGATTTTTTATTGCTTTCTTTTACTCTCCATTTAATTGTGTTCAAGCACCCAATTGTAACAAACATTATTCATTGACTAAATATTTCAAATGACAAAGATGATAAATTATAGGAATCATGGGTTTTCCAAATCATTCATTTTCACCGAAACAAATGGACCTTAGATTTTCATAATCTGGCTCGTTTTTTATGCAAGGCTCATTAACCGTGTCGATCTAATTCAATTATAATCTATAACTTGATTATGCTAATGTTGCCACCTAGATTTCTTAATTCATTTAAGTTACGGTGCCCATTTATTTTATAATCTGTTCGTTGTTTTATTTTTTCAGTTGATCTATCCGTTGTCGACCCATCATAGATTGCCTGATTTCATATTCTTTTTTCATTTATGAAAGCATTCAAATCATCGATCAAGAAGGAATCAAAATGGGGAAATAATCATTGCCGGGGGACCGAAAAAAGGGGCAATTGCATTTGCATGTAGAACAGTGTAAGGGGGGTTCTGCTTTCGATTCTAAGAGATTTGTAATCATCAGTAGATTAATGCATTGCAATTGACCTGCTGGGGCAAAATTGCGAAAGAGACGAGTATAATTGCTTGCGCTCATGAATTCTCGATCTTGTCGCAATGTACATATAATGCTCGAGAGCTACTGTACGTATACTCCCATTTCAAACATACTCTTTTAAGTACAAGGAAGTTTACATGTGCTAACCTTCCAGTTTCTCTCATCCTAAATTTCAAATCATGTGTGCCATCTCTTGAAAGTCATCTATGGTTTAAAACAAGCTCCACGTGCATGATTTCATCATTTTATCAGCTTTTTATTATCTTTAAGTTTCATTGCGAGTAAGGCTGATTATTTGTTATTTATTTGTGCTTCTTCCTGAGGTTGTGTGTATCTTCTGCTGTATGTTGATGATATTCTTATCATCGATGACACTCCTAAGTTATTAATGTTGAGAAAACTCCTACTAAGTTTTGAAGTTGACAAAACTCTTTGTTTCTAACGTCTATCTTAAGAATATAGATTGTTAAATAAATTGTTTCTAAGGAATCATCGAAGACTTCTATCAAAATATATTCCATTCTAGAAGCATTTCCAACTCTAACAAGTCCAAAACAAAATCATATCCAAAACGAGGAAGAGTCCAGAATCAGACTCAGTGACATTGCAACACAAACCCATAATGAACTTTATTTGGAAACAATTCTTCAACATCTTGTTTTCTGGTGAAGGATTTTACCTTCCATCTATACAAATATTGATTGAATCAATATCAAATTGATGAAATCAATTTAGAAAGATAAGTTCCTTTTAGAAAGTATCATTTATGGAAATCAAGATCTTGATTGTATGGGTGACCAGAATCAAGTGGAAATTTCATTCCTATTTTTAGCATCCACAAGATCCCTTTAAAAGATTTTGTTTAATGGTTTGATTGGAAGATATTCCTTCGGAGAATGTCATCGGCTAGTATGGTGAGGAGGATTATTTAAAGGAGGTCATTCAATCAAGAAGAAGTGGGAATGAGTATCTGAAATTCCAAAGTTAGAAGCTATTATCAAATACTTGTCTTTCATCTGTGAGCATTACAATTGTGATCAAGAGAGGAAAAACACAAAAAGAGTGTCTTAGTGAGTTAGAAAGTTTTACCATTATTTGTTTGCACTCATAAGTTGCATTTTTCTGTTGATCCTATAGTGAAATCCAGCTAGTAGGCCATCAACATGGGAAAGTAGACGTAGGCTTGATTCAAGTCGAACCACTATAAAATTTATGTACAATTTTTTTTCCCTTAACTCTAGTTATTTTAAGTTTGTTGCACACTTGTTGCTTTAGAAGTCTAATGTTTCTTAAAACTATTTATGTTCCTCATTCAAACTTAGCTGTCAATTTAATTTAATTCTGCAATTGCTTGGCAAAATTTCTTTAAACACCTATCCACCCTCTCTAGGTGTTAAAACTAGCTATTTCAATTGACATTAGAGCCTTGTGCTCATCTTTTTGGAGTGTCTTTACTTCAAAGCTAAAAATCTTCTATGGCTTGTATCTTAGCATTAGGACTCATGGAAGGGTAGAGCAAGACTAGGCCATCTTATTTTGATGGGAAAAAAAAATACAATGTGTAGAAAACAAAATGAAGACGTTCCTAAGATCCAGAGATCCTCTGGAGTGGGATGTTGGGAAAAAAAGAATCAATTCAAAGGCTATTTTGGCTTCAGACAAAGGAAAAGAAGTCATAGACAATGATGCTAAAGAAATCAATCAAGCATAAATTATCAAGATATAGGCTCTTGATGCAAAAATCATCTATTCCTTATACCATGCTTTATCTCCTGCTGAGTATAATAGAATTTATTCACGTGAAACAGTTAAAGAAGTCTAGAATAGACTTCATGTCATTTATGAATGTACAAATCAAGTAAAAGAAATAAAAGTGAACATCCTGCTTATTCAATATGAGTCTTTCAAAATGAAGCCTAGAGAATCTATTGAAGATATGTTCAACCTATTTACAGAAATTGTGAATGGCGTGGCATATCAAGGTTAATCAATTTCTGCTCCAATGAAAGTTAACAAACTTCTACAAGGACTTTCAAAGGACCGGAACCATATCAAGACCTCCATCTAAGAGATGTAGAGGATAATGTAACTCTCATTGATGAACTCATTAACATTATCTAATTTATGAAGTGGAGCAAATTAATGATGAAGATGACTCAAAAGGTAAGAAGTTTATTGCACTTAAATCTAATGTTGATTATGATGATATAGACTTAGAAGATGACATGGATGGCGAAGAACTCGTTCTCTTGATCAAAAGTTCAGAAAGCTAAATAGGAAAGGAAGAAGGTTCAACTAGAAGAAGTAATACAAAAAACCCATAGAAAAGATCAATGGAAGAGGATAAACTAAGTAAGGATGTAATATGCTTTGGGTGCAAGAAAAAGAGACACATCAAGCAAAACTATCATACAAAAAATTACTTAAGACAGAAACCTAGAGTGACACAGACTGTAAAGAAAATGACAAAGAGTATGCAAATATTTTTCTAATGGCTCACTCAAACTCAGACTCAAAATCATAATTCTAACTCAAACACAGACTCTGAATCGGATAAGGAAATTGAGGTAAGTTTTTGAAATTTCTATTAAAGTGTTCAAATATATCAATGAACTTTGTTTGAATCTCAAATCCTCTCTTAAAAGGATCTCGAACTAAAGAGGGAAAATTTTAAACATAGACAATGGGATTTTCTTGGAAAAAAAGTTTGAAAGTTTATGAAATTATTTCAATGATTTGAAAGAAAGTCGTGATTTTTCTTTCTAAAGAAAATGAAATTTTGAAAAGGGAATTTTTGAATACTACCACTAAATTCTCAAATGGTTTGAAAACCTTAGAACATATTCTTTCCATACAAATCCCTTATAACAAGAAATCTGGTTTGGGTTTTGATAAAGAAAATGATCTTTTGATTGATTTTCCAAAAATCAATGGGAGACTTAAATAGAAACCTCCTAGACTAGCTTACAAAAATCATTTTCCAAAAGTTTTACAAAACCTATTAGTTGAAGTGCTCTTAAATGTTTTAAGTGTGGTGACTTAGAATATTTTGAGAATGAATATCCTAAAGTCAACCTATTAGGAAGGATTGGACAAAAATAGGTTTTACCACTAACTCTTCGGGAGCCAAGAAAATTTGGCTACCAAAGAAAGTTCAAGATTCATTTTTGATTGCATATAACCATAAAAAGAAAGAGTAAATGGTACTTAGATAGTAGATGTTCTAGGCATTGATAGGAGACTCAAGTAGTTTCATCAAACTAGAAAAATAAAAAGGACAAAGTGTTTCCTTTGGTGGGAACAGCAAGGGAAAAATTGTTGAACAAGGAACAATGAAGATTGGTGGCTTGATCATCAACAATGTTTCCATAGTAAAAATGTCTTAATTATACTCTTGAGTATCAGCAATTGTGCAACATAGGGTTTAGAATCAATTTTGAAGAGAATGTTTCAGCCAAAAATGTCTTATGAATTTAGTCAAGACTTCTCTCAAACTTTCATTAGACGAAGGTATGACAACATATACCTTTTGGAATAAATCCAAAAAACTCTAAATGTCTTATCTCAATTCAAGATGAAGTAAATATGTGACACCGCAAGTTAGGACATGTCAGCATGAAACAAATCGCAAAGCTATCTTCCAAGAAGTTGGTTTGTGCTCTTCCTAAAATGATTTACTAGAAGTCTGAGTTGTGTACTCCATGTAATTTGGAAAATAGGTAAGAAGTTCATTTAAATCCATAAAACACATTTCTACTAACAATGCGTTGTAGCTCCTTCACATGGATCTTTCCGGACCTACTAAAACCCAAAGCATTGGAGGCAAGAAATATTGTTTGATGATTGTGGATGATTACTCAAGGTTTACATGGGTTTTCTTCTTGGTAAATAAAGCAAAAGCCTTCTCCTATTTCTCAAAATTTGCTAAAAATGTTCAAAATAAGAAATGTTATGTTATTTCTAGTATCAAAACAGAAAATGGGGGAGAATTTGAAAATCAAGATTTTAGAAGTTTTTGTGATGAAAATGGTTTTTAACATGTTTTCTCTTCTCCTTACACTCTAGAACAAAATGGAGTTGTCAAAGAGGAAAAATTGATTTTTATAGGAAATAGCTAGAACTTTGTTAATTGAAAGTAGAGTTTCTTCTCACTTCTGGGTAGAAGTATTCACTATTGATTGCTATATAATTAATAGAGCATTTCTTAGGCCCATCTAAAGAAAACCTTTAGGAGATTTACAAAGGTAAAAAGCCAAATATTTTCCACTTTCATGTTTTTGGCTGCAAGTGTTTTATCTTGAAAAATGCAAATGATTGTTTGGGTAAGTTTGAAGAAAAGTCAGATGAAGTGATATTTCTTGGATATTCTACAATAAGCAAGGCATACAGAGTCTTCAACAAAAACACCCAAACTATTAAAGAATCAATGAATGTCATATTTCAAGAATTTTACCAAAATCAACAAGATCATACTCAACTTGAATAATTAGAGTCAATCTTAGACTTAACAAAGTTTGAATCTCTTAAATGGGATCAACTTTCTATTGAACAAGATCAAATTTAAGAAAAAAATGAAGAATCGATAGAAACGGAGACTTAAGAGACCCTTGAAGAAAAGGACAGATTTAACAATAATTGGAAGCACAAATTGAGTCACCCTAAAGACCTTATCATTGGCAACATAGAAGAAAGCATCTACACCAGATCCAAAGGGAAGGAAGATTTAAATGCTTTAGCGCTTATCTTTGAAGTGGAACCAAAGGGAGTAGAAGAAGCATCATCCGATGAAAGATGGACATAAGCAATGTAAGAAGAACTTTGGCAATTCAAAATCAATAATGTTTGGGAATTGGTTCCCAAACCAAAAGGAAAGTCTGTAATTGAAACTAAAGGAGTGTTCAAAAACAAGATGAATGAAAGGGGTAAAGTGACCAAAAATAAGGTAAGGCTCGTGGCAAAAGGATATACACAAGAAGAATGAATAGACTATGATGAGACATATACACTGGTAGCCAGGTTGGAAGCCATAATGTTGTTGCTTGCTTATGCATGTTTTTATAACTTTAAATTATTTAGATGGACGTCAAAAGTACCTTCCTTAATAGATTCATTCAAGAAGAAGTTTATGTGGAACAACTTTCAGAATTTGAAGATCCTATAAAGCCAGACTTTGTCTATGAACTAAAGAAAGCTTTATACATTCTGAAATAAGCATCTTGTACCTGGTATGAAAGACTGAGCAAGTTTCTGATGAGTAATGGTTTCAATAAATGTATGGTAGACACCACTTTATTTATCAAGGAAAAAGGTAAAGACTTTTTACTTGTCCAAATATATGTAGACGATATTATCTCTAGTTCTTCTAATGAACTTTTGTGCAAGAATTTTTCTAAATCAATGCAGGAAGAATTCGAGATGAGCATAATGGGAGAATTAACAGTCTTTTTGGGTCTACAAGTTAGACAATCGAAGGAAGAAACCTTCATTTATCAAGAAAAATATGCCAAAGATGTCATCAAGAAATTTAGAATAGAGAATTGCAAGAAGATTGAGACTCCTATGTCAAATGGAAATTCCATTCCTATCTTCAATGGCGGCAAGATCCCTTCAAAAGATTATGTCCAACGGTTTGATTTGAAGAAATTCCTTTAGAGAATGTCAATGGCTAGTATGGTGAGGAGGGGTATTTAAAGGAGGTCATTTGGTTAAGAAGGAGTGGAAACAAAAATTTGAAATTCCAAAGTTGAAGCTATTATCAAATACTTGTCTTCATCCGTGAGCATTACAATTGCGATCAAGAGAGAAAAATACAAAAAAAAAAAAGTCTTGATGAGTTAGAAAGTTCTACCATTGAGTGTTTGCATTCATAAGTTATATTCTTCTATTGATTCTGTAGTGAAATCCAGCTGGTAGGCTATCAACATGGGAGAGTAGACATACACTTAATTTAAATGAAACCACCATAAAATTCATGTGCAATTTTCTCTTACCTTAACTCTAGTTATTTTAAGTTTGTTGCACACTTATTGCTTTAGAAATTTGGTGTTTCTCAAAATTGTTTTTGTTCCTCATATAGACTTAGCTGTCAATTTAATTTAATTCCACAATTGTTCAACAAAATTTCTTTAAATACCTATTCACCCCCTTTTAGGTGTTCAGTTATGGTCTTTGTGTACTCGACTCTCATAGGAATTTGCTATAAGGGATCTTGGACCATTTTACTATTTCCCTAGCATTGAGACTCATCAACATTCTGACAATATGCTTTTATCTGAAGCCAAGTATGTTGATAGCCTTTTGCACAAGTTTGACCTTGTTAAGATTAAGCTTGTCTCAACTCCTTTAGCCTTGAAGATTCTATTATTTGCTAATGATGGTGAGGTTCTCGCTTCTCTAACATTGTATCAGAAAATGGTTGGTGCTCTACAAAATTTGTCTATCACTAAACCAAATATTAGTTGTGTCGTGAACTTGGTTAGTCAATTTATGCATCATTCAAGATTACCTCATCTCTAGGCCATCAAACGTATATATTGATATTTAGCTGGCACCTCCATCAATGGATTGCTCATTAAATGTTGTTCTCCCACTTCATTGATTGCTTATGCGGATGTAGACTAGGCCCGATGCTCGGATACTTGATAGTCCACCTATAGGTTTTGTGTTTTTCTAGGCACCAATCTTGTTTCATGGAGTACCAAGAAGCAACCCACCACAGCCCACACTAGTATAGAGGTTGAGTATCGTGATGTCACTAATTGTGTTACTCGAGACTATTTGGATTTGTCACTTACTTTATGAGCTTAGGGTCCCCCTAAAATTCTCTTACCATTTATTGTGACAATTAGTCTTTTGTTTCATACTTGCACCAAACACAATGATTTGGATTACCATTTTGTTCGAGAACAAGTTGCTCGTGGCGATCTACATGTTCACAATGTGTCTACAACGGATCGGTTGGCAAATATCTTGACCAAGGGACTACCTAGTTCGTGTCACGCACTATTGAGATCCAATCTTTCAATTTTACACCGACTTTGGATTGAGGGGGAGTATTAATGTGTATTTTATATGTATTATAGGGTATTTTTGTAATTATATTTTTGTCTATTTTGTAATTATATTTTTGTCTATATAACTAACTAATCCTATAAAAACATATCATTCAACCTTAATTAGGGTTAAGCCACCATAAACACTTTGTCGGTATTTTCTCTCTAGCTTTGAACATCAACACTAATGGAGATTAAAATTTGTTATAAATGTACCTGTTAAAGTTTTGGTTATCAAAAAATTAGTTTAGAATAAATTTATTACAGATATACTAGTTTAGCATTTTTAATAGTCAAAAAATTAATTTAAAGTAAATTTTTCACAGCTGTATTAATTATGATTTTTGTGGTATTAACCATTCTTTTATATGTTCATTAAAATTTCTTATGCTAACAAGTCTTTTGTGAGATTGAAGTCTTGTATTACATAAAAAGAATAAATATACTCAATCCATTCATCCATAGGGCGGCAAAAGAATTTGGGACTTTGCATCGCTTACCGATTCTTCTGGCGTGCTCTCGGCAGTCGAGCATATGACGTTAAATCAATTCATATTTTATATAGTTCAAACAAAGTACAGTCTGATTTTGTATTTCTAAGTACTTCACATGATTATAATAAAGAAAATTAGTTGCAAGCCGCGTTATCTCGAGGGTCATAAGCTATAGTCGCATTCGTTCACAAAACCAGAAAAATCCAAAGGAAAAGATAATGTAAGTATATTGATATCTTCTTTGACATGGTTAAAGTGCCATTTCCCACATTATTCTTCTTCTATATTGCATTCACGGGAGAGAGACACTATCTCTAGTTCAAAGAGACGTATAGGAACTCAATTTATTCCAAATTCTCCGCGACCTCACAGAATTCAGTGCGATTAAACCCGAAGATGATTTGCATTGAACTTTACCGGTTTGATTAACTTGAACCACAAGAGTCGAGAGGACTAAATTCGAATAAAATCAGAGATAAAACTGCTGATGTGAATATGCTGGAAGTCATCCAAGACGGTTTATTTTGTGAAAAGCACCCGAGTCTTTGCACTTGTGCCCCAAAGTTGAAAAAAATAAAATAAAAAATAAAAAAAAAGAGTAGTGAAACTTCCTCTAAACCGGGGAATCCTACTAGTTAGCATGAATTCTATAGTAGGGTTATGGTAGCGCTAGATCCTTAATTTGTATGCACAATTTATTTTTTTGAAGAGAAGATAGGTGATGTCAAGAGGGCAAAGGCTAATTTAAATTAGTTCATAAAGTAATATTTGGACATTTAGACAAGTGCGTTGTGCTCAGCTATATAAAAAAAAGTTTACGCCATTTTCATATTCCAAATGGCTACAAAACTCCCTCGCTCATTAAGTTGAAAATACCCTAAAAAAAACTAATTAATCGAAATCATATATTGAAAGGCCGAAAATTGCTATTTTTTTTTACAATGCAGAAGATATACATTGTCATGAAAGTACAAGATTATAAGTATTACTTAAGACAATGATGTTTTACTGCACCGCCATATTTTATTTCCATTTGTTTCTGCACTAACTTCATTTACACTCTTTTACTTACTACTATGCTCGGGCTAATTTCTATAAAAGATTTTTTTTTTTTTTTGGTAATGAGTATGAACCTTGTTGGGACTTATTGCTAATTAGCATATCTTAGATATGAACTATAATCATAGAGAATTCACATCTTTAACCAAAGAATATCGCTAAGAAAACTTTAACTAAAGAATCAAATAAAACTTTAGAGGGACGTCGTAAATAAGTGTACATTACAAATACTCTTTTTAAGTAGAAACTGATCAAAAAATCTAATAAAATACTCAAATCTTAAGGAGTCCCCGTAAAAAAGCACCGAACATCTAAATTCCTTCGACTTGAATACAAACGAAGAAGAAACAATATTTTAGTAAAGGTTGATAAGGATCATTAGATAGATTTGTTAGACGCAAATTACGCAACCCCAAGATCTCCATAACCAGAACAAGAACATGCATAATTGAGTAGAAAAATTAACGCACCTGTTTTGGGATCCATCGAATATAAAGCGGAAGCATAAAAGGATTACCCACATATATCAAGGGGATCCACGCATCAAGTCATTCTCCTCTATTGCCCTCCGTATCACTGGCTCAATGAGGCGGCCCTCCTCACGTGCAGCATTAGGTAAACGCCCCTTAGGTGATGATACATGTGAGAATTAGGGTTAGAGGAGAGACTTGAGCACTATTTATAGAGTTTCCAGCCAGTCCCCCTCATTACGGGCTAGGCTCAACTCGGCCCACACTAGCCAGCCCATATTAGACTAATTAAGAAACCTTCTATCTCATCTTAGACGAGGTGAGGACACCTGGAGTGCCATAACAGCACGCCAGGGACACTTAAGTGCCATAACTTTAAAATGGTACACTTAAGTGCCATCATCGGAGCAAAATGGGACACTTAAGTGCCACTCCGGCGAAAATCCGGCCAAATGGCTGACGTGGCAATTTTCCGGCGACCTTAGTCCAAAACGGCGTCATTTTGCACGCCGCGTGGCGGAAAAACGCAAAAACGACGCCGTTTCGTGTCTACGTGTAAATAATAATATAAAAATTAATTAAATTATAAAATATTCAAAAAATTTAAAAATTAAGAAAATTTTAAAAATTAAGAAAAATTTAAAAGTTTTAGAAAATTAAGAAAATTAAAAAAAAAAAAAAAAAAAGAACGGGGGAGGTCGAACGGGCGGGCCGAGGGCCGAGCCCTCGCGCCGCCGCCTCCCGCCGTCGGCCTGGGAAGGGCCGGCGACGGAGGGGGAGGGTCGGCCGGGGTCGCCGACCGACGGCGAGGGCTGCGAGCCCTCGCCGGATCGCGGCGAGGGCCGCGACCCTCGCCCGGATCCGGGGTGAGGGCTTGCGGGCCCTCGCCGGCCCGGCCGGGCCCGGCGACCCGGCCGACCCTCCCCACTCCGTCGCCGGCCCTTCCCGGCGCGGGGAGGCGGCGAGGGCCCGCGAGCCCTCGCCGGATCGGGCGAGGGTCGCGGCCACGCCCAGATCTAGGGCGAGGGTCACGGCCCTCGCCCGGATCCGACGAGGGCTTGCGGGCCCTCGCCGCCTCCCGCCGCCGCCGGAAGGGCCGACGACGGAGTGGGGGGAGGGTCGGCCGGGTCGCGGGCTCGGCCGGGCCGGCGAGGCGGCCGCCCGGCGGCCGGGCCCGCAAGCCCTCGCCAGATTCCAGGGCGAGGGTCGCGGCCCTCGCCGCGATCCGGCGAGGGCTCGCGGCCCTCGCCGTCGATCGGCCGGGGCCGCGACCCCGGCCGACCCTCCCCCTCCGTCGCCGGCCCTTCCGGCGACGGCGGGAGGCGGCGGCGGCGAGGGCTCGACCCTCCCGCCCGTTCGACCTCCCCCACCCTTTTTTTTTTAATTTTAATTTTTTAAAATTTAAATTTTAAAATTTTCTTATTTTTTTAAATTTTTAAAATTAAAATATTTAAAATTTCTTATTTTTTTAAATTAAAATTGTTATAATTTTCTTATTTTTTTAAATTTTTTAAAATTAAAATTTTTAAAATTTTCTTTTTTTAAATTTTTTAATGTTTATGCTTTGATTTGGAGCTCCGACGAGCCACGTAGGCGAAAAATAATAATAAAAAATGCCACGTAGGATTTCCGGCAAGGGTCGCCGGAGGTGGCATAAGTGTCCCACAAAGAAAAAAAAAGTGGCACTTAAGTGTACCGTTTGGAAGTTATGGCACTTAAGTGTCCCGGCGTGCCAAGTTGTGGCACTTGCGCTGTACTTCTGCCCATCTTAGACCAACCCTGTTTTACGGTAGCCGTAAAAACAGTAAATTACAATATCAATTAATTTAGTCCACATTAGGAAAAACTCTTACATTCTCCCACTTGGACTATATTAATTGAAATCGTATTGTATGTGCGCACATTTGGTCCAGAGATAATTCTTATTAGTCAATCATATCCCATAAAGTCTTAAACACCGAATCATGGCGGTAACTACATGTATACACACAGAGCCTTCCATGGTCACGAATGTTCTCAACTTTTTTGATATGGATTCAATATGGTAGTGTGGCAAATGGATAACATCTCTCATAGACAGATCCCATTTGTCAGTCACCATTCTCTTAACTTTAGGCATCACAAAAAACTTGTGCCACTAGAGAATGCTTTATGGTTCCAATGAACCCACATATGTCTTGTCCTTATGGTTAACCTTTCTTTATGTATCACAAGACATATGCACAAGGTTAATAACCGGATGCCCCTAGCCTTCACTCAAGCTTTATACAATCCCTTGAGACTTTATCAATATGTATTCAATATACTAACAACACATTCAAAATATTTTATTGAATGCAAAAGTTAATACATATCAAACTGTTACAAAGTGTAACGAACCACAGATGTGAACTTTATCAAAGTAAAGCCAAAATAGCTCCCACTAAAACAACAGTATCCGAAGATACTCCTAGCCCCATGCTAATGACATGTCACTCAAATACACATGGGCGTAGGCCTTTAGTTAGTGGATCTGCAACCACATCATCTGTGAAAATATGTTATATTATAAGTCACCTTTCTGTACCGTTTATTTATGATAAAAAATATTTGACCACCATATATTTAGACTCATTGAGACCTCTGTAGTAAATAAATAATACTACAAATTTGTTATCTCAATACAACCGTATGGATCTATCCATCAAATTAAAACGATCAACTCCGTCATAAGGTTCATAAGCCTAATAGCCCAAGTAACAACCTAAAAGAATGTTACTAACATTGCAAGAATTAAACATGTCTGTAAATTAACACATAATCTATTGTCTTCTTTAAGTACCTCAAACCTTCTTGACAGCAACCCAGTGATCATGTCCAGGATTTAACCGATATCTGCCTAGAAGTCCCATCGCAAATGCGATATTTAATCTAGTGCAAAATCAAAGCATATATTATACTTTTAAGTGCACTGACACAAGGTACCCCATTTAATTAGATTTTCTCAATATCTAAATAAGGACAATGTGATAGATTCAATCCATCACCCTTAACAACAAGAGCAATTCCTGGCTTGCAATGATGTATATTGAATATTTTCAATATACAATCAGCAAATGTCCTTCGAGAAAATCTAATATAATATAGCAAAAACAATCCTTACAAATCTCAATACAAATGATATAAGATGTCTCAATGTCACAACTTGTAAGCAAAGTATCATGTACATAGAGTATGAGAAAAAATAAATTTCCTCCCACTGACCTTGTAGTATATTGAATTACTTTGTTCCCGATTGAACAAAATAACAACACTATGAAACTTTAATAATATTATCTGGAAACTTGCTTAAGACTATAAATAAGACTTTTCAATCTACACACAAGTTTACTTGAAATATTTGTTGCAAAATTCATCCAGTTGCACTATATAGATTTTGTATCTATTTAACGTAACTTTATATCAAAATAAATTATTAATAACACATTCACTCTGAAAGAATCTTTTAAAGAAATAATTATTTCTCATTATAAACAATCCACCCCTCTTTCAGAGTGAAAACTTTAATTACCAATTTGGCTTCAAATTCCACAATCTTTCTTTAAAATCCTTGTAATTTTGTACGCCAATTTGCAACTAATGAACTTATGATCTTTAGACAAGTCAATAAGTTTCCAAACATGTTTCATATATTGTATACCGCATTTTATGGCATCTAATCACATACTTGATTGAGAATAAGAAATGGCATTTATAAATATGTCATTACATCAACCATATAGTGGATATTGTAATCATGCTTTCACAAATAGACTATATAGTCTAATGGTATAACTGATCGTCTTTCCTTAACAAATCTCCTTAATAAAGCTGTAATCACTTCATTCTGCACTTGAGAGGTTTAAGAAATTTCATTATAAACTATATCAAGAATAGTACATTGAACCTCAACAAGTTTAGTCTATGGTAGAGAAGATTCCACAATTGTTTGTACCACAATTGTTTATATAGGCAAAGACAAAGACACAGTAACATCCATCATACTATTATCTTTAATAGTCTGAGAGCAGCTATCCTCTATAATTACGTCAATCTTTATAAACTTTATAGTATGTGATTCCATAATTATTGTACCTTCTTTAGGGTCATAAAATCAATATCCCTTTTGTATATGAAAAAATTGCTTTCATAATATCAGCCCACAAAAGACCAGATAAATTAGTCTTACTAATCATACTCATCACCATGTTCAATATGGTGCATTTATGCCTTTCGCCCAAATCTTTTTGTCAGAATTTTCAGGTATAATAATTAAATTACCACCCCAGAATCTACCAAGTATTTGACAAATGACCCTCTAAGCTATTTCGCATTGTCATACTTGCCAAAATACTCACAGCCACTGTTAAGCCTGACAACCTTTTAAGACATTTATCTCGGTCATTAGGACTTAAACACAATCTTTGCAGATGTGTCCTAATTTCAATATCAAACAAGACATAATTTCAAGCAACTAAGGCTTTCATCATCTTATAGCAGTGCAATATACAAACAAACCTCTTTTCAAGTGTTCCAGAATTGAACGCTTCATGGACAGTAAGCAAATTCAATTGTTTATTTCTCAAGCAACAAATCATATGTCCATAACTTAAAATTTAAAGCGGTAAAAACCTCAATAATAGTGGAGTTATTAATCACAGAAAAGGTGACTGAAACCAAACAATATATATAATTAGCATTATGTGAGTACTGTGTAACTTGACATACAAGTACACATCCAGAGAGTTACATGCATAATCATATAATTACCTTTGGGCAGAATACATGACATGCAGTTGTATACTCCCCACATGATAAGAGTTATGAGAATAATATTACAATCTTCGTGAATTCATCACCTTTGGGCATATGAACCATTAGGATCGGTCACTCCTCCACCACACTATCATGTATCCCTTCATGAACTAATACACAATCACCTCCTTTGGGAGTATGACCACGTATTAGATCAGGAGACATTACAATCATCATACGAGACCGAAATTTCTCAAACCCAATCAAGCGTGCCACTTTGGCGGTCACTACTCAATTGAATCATTGAAATTCTCTCATACCAGGGATATAAACTTTACTCCTCACATACACCATATACATGTGATTTTGACTTTAGTGATAGGGGCATCATATCACCAAAATCACATATCATGCTAATTACATTGCTTTATTCATTAATAAAATCTTTATTTATACATATATTGATAAATAAAAATTATATATATAACGAACCTAAAAAACATATTCCAATGAGATCATTGATTACAGTAACACAAGAAACTTCTCATAACAGAGAAGCAATCATCTTTTGTGCACTCCGATTACTGATTATTATAACAACATCAAAAGAATGCCGATCCAAAGGATCCTTCACAAGTTAATATCAATAGCAATACAGGGTACTCCAGATTGACAAGCTTGTTGCTCATGAGTATCATATAGCAAAATATGACTCCAAGGCCAACAACTGATTTATTAGCCAATTTTAAGCAACAAATTATCATTGTAATCAACCAGTGGCCTATTAATTGAGTCAAACCAGAGAACCAAATATCTAAAATTTAACAGTAGATACTATTGCTCTGCGTAAATATTGCCATACTCCCTTATCATAAAAAACTATTTAACTCGATAGACATTAACAAGTGACCAGATGAGTTCATGTACAATATGCAGTAACTTAATTGACATGCATTACCCACATTCAGTAGATGTGTTAATCATTAAATCAGTTTGGTCACGAGTCCTTAAGTCGTCTATCATTCAAAGATTACCAATGTGTAAAGGAGTATACTTGAGTAACAAAAGTTTCATAATCTTTATTGTTTCTCATCAACTCAATACATAACTCAAATACAATCTCATATGAATTATATCGCATTAAGCCAGCTTCAGTTCAAAATAAAGTTTCATTTTTATTGATGAATTACACCATTATAATGTTTATGTGATAACACACCTGTAATCCAACACTTATATTTCCAAAATCACAGAAAATATAAGAAAAAATACGCAAAAATACACTAAAAATACACGTATTTAGGGTTTCATATGTAATTTCACATCAATAAAATCATCAAAAATATAAAATAAATATATCACGAGATAGAGGACATCCATACGGATCCAACGCCGCCGGACACGCGGCAATCCGATGCTCCACGCACCCTCACGCGCCGACTGTGTGCGCGGCGCGTGGATATCACGCGCGGGGCGCGTTCGACACCCAGGAGGCGCGTGGCCGCGCGTGGAGGCGCGTGCGGCCTCCCCCGGCGACGTACCGCCGACCCTCTTGCTCGCCTCGTCGAGCCCAGTCCGAATTTGTGATTTAATTTAATTTTTATTGAACGAAAAGTCTCGAAAATCACAAATTATGGCAAGATCCGTACTAATTAGGGCAAAATCAATTGTGTTCGTGTTCTAGGGTTATGGAGGCTCTGATACCACATGTTAGACGCAAATTGCGCAACCCCAAGATCTCTATAACCAGAACAAGAACATGCATAATTGAGTAGAAAGATTAACGCACCTATTTTGGGATCCATCGAATATAAAGCGGAAGCATAAAAGGATTACCCACATATATCAAGGGGATCCACGCATCAAGTCCTTCTCCTCTATTGCCCTCCGTATCACTGGCTCAATGAGGCGGCCCTCCTTACGTGCAGCATTAAGTAAACGCCCCTTATGTGAGGATACATGTGAGAATTAGGGTTAGAGGAGAGACTTGAGCACTATTTATAGAGTTTTCAGCTAGTCCCCCTCATTACGGGCCAGGCTCAACTCGGCCCACACTAGCCAGCCCATATTAGACTAATTAAGAAACCTTCTATCTCATCTTAGACCAACCCTGTTTTACGGTAGCCGTAAAAACAGTAAATTACAATATCAATTAATTTAGTCCACATTAGGAAAAACTCTTACAAGATTGATTTACATTACTCGTAAATATGACTTGTTTGTGTCAACAAATTTTTTTCCATGAATAACATCGTCATCAAATTCATGCCATGAAGTTCCTCTTTGATGCCTGAATCCGTACTTTACCAATTTTCAAGGACCAAAAGTATAATCTCATTTAATATGAATTTATAAAAATGAACAACAAAGCATTGTCATCGTCACCCCTTTATAAATGACCTTATATTTATTATATCTCTGCTGATTATTACGAGAGAGATTTGAGGAACGATCTCTCACGCAATTGACCCTGTCGCCTTTCGCTACGACTTCCCTAAATCCCACTTCCTTCTTCACTTCCACTTCTTATTTTTGTGCACTAACTCTTTTATATTGTCATGAACATTTCCTTCAACTACTAAAATTCTTGTGAGATTGGAGTCATTGGAAATATAAAAGAAATTTATTCAATCAATTCATGCATACGATGGGCAAAGAATTTGAAACATTCCATCAATTGCCAATTGTTTCAGCATGCTCTTGGCAGTCCAATGAGCATATATCATGCCAAATCAATCTATTTTTCTATATAGTTCAACCAAAAGACCGTCCGATTTTGTATTTCTAAGTACGTCACATTATTATAATGAAGAAAAAGAAATTGCAAGTCACGTTATTTCAAGGGTCATAATCTACAGTCGCATTCATACGCAAAACCGGAGAAACAAAAGGAGGACTCTTCTGATAATGTAAATATATTATTTTCGTTGACATGGTTAAGCTGCCATTTCCCTCGTTGTTCTTCTATATTGCATTCACGGGAGAGAGGGAGACTATCTGCAATTCAAAGAGACGTGCCTCTCGTGAATGAGAGACAAAGCTCGGAGCTGAACGAATCGTATATTATAAAAATTGCTTGGGAGAGAGTCCTAAAAGGACATCTCGGTATTTGGCGCATGGCCAAAAATTTACATTCTCTAAACTTGATTTTGGCATATATGGATCCTCAGTGAACCGAATCTTCATGGCAACGTGGGAGTTCAAATTGCCAAAAACGATGTAAACCTAGATTAAGACAAACCTCGACAGTTTAATTGAGTGGTTAGGTTTTTGATATAAAACCAATAAATTTAGTGTCTAAGCCATAGTGTCTACGAATTTAAACAATCTAAAGGGCCATACCCCACTGCCCTATGGATGAAGCCTTACTTGATGCGCATGGATGAGTTAGTAAATCCCTCGCCATAGGATGAGGGGCACCACAAACTAGTCGACGCCTAGTGAGGGCTATTTCGTCCCCCACACGGCCATGGTGAGGACCGACGGCCCTTGTTTCGCCTGATCCAGGCAAGGGGCATTGCCCCTTGTCGTTGATTACGTCGGTGACCCACATTGTTGGTGGGAGCGGTGTCGACTGACCGCCGCTTGATGGTGGCAAGCGGTAGCGCCACCATGAGGCAAGGGCAGTGCTACCCCTCGTCTGAGTCTAGGAGTGGGCAAGTAGGCCCTTATCGGGAATGGGGGCTAAGCCATGATTGACGACGTTCACCATTGAGACCTCGTTGAAGAAGCGCGGGTCATTGGGTCACTATTTTTTAAAAACTTTCTAGTCTTTTCTAGTATTGGTCTTGGCAGTTTAGGGAAAATTGCCTCCTCGCATTTTTTTGTCCACTGAAAATCGGCGGGGCTAGCGAAATCCCTCAATTGTACATTCCATGCAAGTTTTCGGACTTAAACGACCGAAGGTTTTAAGATTCGAATATACTATCGAAACAAGTTTTAAGACATCCGGAGAAAAAATCCTGATAATTCCGACAATGAAAATGACCCTGAGTTAAATAAAAGTTAGATATGGATTAGACATCATCACATCCCACCATGCATTTCTTATGATACTATGGAACACTTCGCCCATCATCATGATGAAGACGAAATAACATATTTTTCATCAGTCAAAGCCAAAGGGTGAGATGTTAAACGGTGCACGTAACAACTGAATGATAGATTGCTTGTAGCGGTGACGTTCCACTGACTTCCTTGTAAATCAACTTCGGTCCATGTCCTAAAAGGCAGAAATAGAAAAGGCCACATGAAATTTGGTCAATCTTTTTTCATTTTTTATTGGTGAAATCTTCCACTCGATTAGGGGCAACTGGCAAAACAACTCTCTCCGCTAATGAGAATGCTTTGCTGCTAAGACACTCGTGCTTCCGTGCTTACCTTAGTCGCCGTGCCTAACTTGCCTTCCACACTCTTTAAATCGATTAAACTCCATTGATTAGTCACACAATTTCCTTTTCTCTTTTAAATTTCACTTAGACTTTGTCTGCTTCGTGAAATTTTAAAAAACATTATTCTAAAAACGATCGCTCGTATTGCATACAAAAATAGATGATTGAAACATAAAACAATATTCATTAACTAATTATTTTAAATGATACAAACGATCACTTTGACGAGCTCCAAGTTTTCCAAATCATTAATTTTTCAAGAAACAAACAAAGTCTTAAATTTTCATAATTTGGCCATGCGAGAATCATTAACGGGGTCAATGTAATTTGATTATGATTTATAGATCAATTATCCTTTGCAGCGCAGATTCCCTAATTTATTTAAGTTACGGCGCACATTTATTTTATAATTTGTTCGTTGTTTTATTTTCAAGTTGATCTATTAGTTGTCGACACATCATAGAGTGCTTACTTTCTTATATATATATAAGAGTATTCGAATCATCGATCAAGAAGGAATCAAAATGGGGAAATAATCAATGCCGAGAGAGACCCCAAAAAAAGGGGCAATTGCATGTTATAGAACAGTGTAGGGGGGTTGCACTTTCGATTCTACAAAATTCGTAATCGTCAATATATTAATGCATTGCAATTGACTTGGTGGGGGCAAAATTGCGAAAGAGGCAAGTATAATTGCTTGTACTTATGAATTCTCGATCCCCTCACAATACACGTATAATGATCGATAGCTATGGTATCTGTACTACCATTTCAAACATATCCTTTTAAATATTTTTTTTCAAAGGGGTCTCTTATTTCCTTATTTTCGCTGGCAACTGAGGTTTTACATCCCCGCCATCAAATCCATGCGGATCGCGTCATAGCAATGCGGCCGGATCACACCAGAACTTGATTCACATCAAACTTTCCGGTCCAATCCACATGAAACCAGGCGAATCGAACGTTGCAGACAGGCCCAAACCGGCAACGTTCATCGCCATTGATGAGCAGCAACTCCAAAAGCAAGCCAGAGAGGGAACACGATGATGGTGAGATCACACTTGCAAATCCAAATAAATGAGGGAAAATGATGACAAAAAATAAACAAAAGAAAAGCAAGGAAGCTAATCATGATCAGACAAGGGGAAAAGATTTAGAGAGGAAATAATTGAAAGGAGAAAGGGGGGAGAGTGTAGAAGAATCTTGATGTCCAGCATTTGCTGTTCAATCATCAATTCTCTTTTGCCTCTTTTTTTTTTTTCTTTCTCTTTTCTTTCATTCATGGGTTACAACAATCAAGCGGTGATCTACCACCCTTTTTGGTAGACCCTACCGCACATTATTACATTCTCCCCAACTCCACTCTCCCCAAAAAGGTCACAGATCTACACCTTCTCCCTCCCTCCTTTCTTTCTTATCCCTTCTTCTGCATCATCTTCATCTCCTTCTTCACAACCTTTTATGTTCACTTTTCTCTATGTGGAGGAATAATATCTATTTATAAATTATCTCTTCTCCCTCCTCCCGCTATATAAAAATATGCTACAGCAAAGCAAAGAAAAACACCCATTGGTCCCCCCCATTTTACAGGCGAATTTAGCAAATTTTTTTTTTTGGGAAATAATTTAGACACAGTTTGGATCCCACGAAGATCATATAATAATATGGAAAAGGAAAGAAAAATGAGGACGGGCGAAGGCCAGCACCACCACGTGAACGGGGATCGATCAGTCGGATTCCTCGGGGCGGTCGGTGCCGGTGCCGGCTGTAGCGAGGCGGGTGTCCTTCTTCGACCTGGGCTCGACCCCGTAGTAGCTGACGTACCACTTGACGAACTTCCGCAGCCCCGTCGCCAGGTCCGTCGTGGGCTTGTACCCGAAGTCCCGCGCCGCCAGGGTGACGTTGGCGTGCGTGAAGGGCACGTCCCCGTTGCGGGGCATCGTGATGACATGACGCTTCGCCTTGGTCCCGAGCAGCGACTCCAGGATGCCCACCAGCCGCCCCACCGGGACCGGCGAGGTGTTCCCGAGGTTGTAGACGCGGAGCTGGGCGGGGGCCTTCTTGCGGCCGCCGCTGCCGGTGCTCTTCTCGGCCGTGTCGAGCGCGCCGAGGCAGCCCCGGACGACGTCGTCGATGTAGGTGAAGTCGCGGGCCACCTCGTGCTGGTCGTGCGTGCGGTACACGTCGATGGGCTTGCCCTGGAGGATGTCCTTGGTGAAGAAGAAGTAGGCCATGTCGGGGCGGCCCCACGGGCCGTACACGGTGAAGAAGCGGAGGCCGGTGAGGGAGAGGCCGTAGATGTGGTTGTAGGTGTGGGCGATCTCCTCGCCGGCCTTCTTCGTGGCGGCGTAGAGGCTGGCGGGGCGGTCGGTGCGGTGGAGCTCCGAGAAGGGGTTCTCGGTGTTGAGGCCGTAGACGGAGCTCGACGACGCCCACACGATGGCCGGCTGGGGGTTGGCGCTCTTGGCCACCTCCAGGAGGCTGACGAAGCCGGCGATGTTGGAGGCCACGTACGACTGCGGGTTCTGCATGGCGTAGCGGACGCCGGCCTGCGCCGCCAGGTGGAGGACGTGGGTGAAGGGGACGACGTCGAAGAGCTTCGTCAGCAGCGGCCCGTCGTTCAGGTCCCCCTCCACGATGAAGATTTGGTGCTTCTGCAGCAGCGCCTGGCGGGCGCGCTTCAGCGACGGGTCGTAGTAGTCGTTGAAGTTGTCGAGGCCCAGCACACCGTCGCCGCGCTTCTTGAGGGCGAGGGAGCAGTGGGACCCGACGAACCCGCCGGCGCCGGTGACGAGGACGGAGAAGCCGTTGGGGCGGCGCGGGGTGGAGGAGTGGCGGACCTGCTTCTCCCAGGCGGCGCCGCCGGCGGAGGAGAAGGTGGAGGAGAGGAAGGAGCGGCGGTGGGGGGCGTGGTCGGAGGACGAGAGCGGGGGGTAGTTGAGGGTGAAGAAGAGGACGAGGGCGAGGGCGATGAGGAGGGTGGCGCGGAAGAGGAGCTTGGAGGAGGCGTTGAGGAGCTTGGTGCTGTTCACGCGGCGGATGTAGCTGTTGTACCGCTCCAGCTTCGCCGTCTTGCTCGAGTCCGGCGGCGGCGCCATTGCCCCGGCGAAACTATACAGAACAATGGAGGGCGGGCTAAATCTCCTCCTCCTCCTCCTTCTCCGATCGGATTCTGCCGATGTCCGCCGTCCAAAAGCGCGCGCGCCCGCCGCAGCAAGAGAGGGGTAGAGAGAGAGAGAGAGAAGGGAAGGGTGCTTTCGTGCGATTGAGAGCCCCTAAGTTTGAGAAGAAGGAAGATAAGAGGAATATAAAGGAAAGAAGGGGTGGGAGATTTAATCATTTAACTTGTTACAGTTGCGCGTTCGCACAATGCTTAGCTATTCTTACACTAATTTTGCAATAAATAAATAAATAAAATCAGGAAATGCTGGAGCTGTCGAGACTTGCTTATCAAGTTGATTTGCCCAAAGAGTAATACGTCTACGTTAAATCTACCTAAAATTAATATTTGGATTACAAAAAAATCTCAAATTTAATATATCTGCCAAACTGATATGAATTTTCATGTAAAACACATAGAGTAAAATTTTATGGAAGTTAACAGGAGATGATAAATATGTCACAAGAATATAATATGGAGGTTTTTGTTGACTCAAAAATTAATTTGAGATAAATTTATTATATATATATATTAAAATATATATAAGTTTGACATTTTTTTTTTTGATATTAACCTTTTTTCCCAAAATAACTCGTTATTGATCCTTAAATACTATCCGTGAGGGTTATTTATAATCTGATGCACATTTAGAAAATGAATTTTATGAACTAATTTTAAGCATATTTGGTGCAAATCTTTATGAAATCGGATGTGATAATTTATGTAAATAGATCGCCGAAATGCCGATTTGTAACTCGGAACCCCGTCGACCATTTTGGTTTCATTTTTTTTTTATAATAAAAAATATCAGAAAGTGAGGAGACATTTTAATTTCCTATATTTTATGCTTTCACTTGACTTATTTTTCCATATAATATTTAAATTTCTAAAGGGAAGGTGGGGGAGGTGTTGGTTGGAGACCACTTTCCTGGCTTTAAAGCCTGTCTGGGCTTAGCGTCCACATAGAAAACGACCCACAATTTGGTGACACGAAATCGCCCACGCCGTTCCCCATTATTTACAACAATACCAACCCCCACCCAAAAAAATAAAAATAAAAAGAAGACAATAATTGCAAAACGAGGGGAAAGAAACGATAATTTGCCAGCGCGAGTCGCCTGCGCTTTTGGGATCTCGCACCATGTGCCCGGCGTGACACCCCCTCTCCCCCAAAATCTCTCTCTATCTCTATACCAAGGGATGGCTAGCTTAAACCAATCAAAATTAGATTTAATTTATTTTTATTTTTATTTTATTTTTTTTGCATGTGGGCAATTAATGCCGAAAATCGGGTTTAACTGGGGTAGACTCGTCTGATCTCTATTTAATTTTTAAAAATTTATAAATAAAAAGAAGGAAAGAGAAAAAACAAAAACAAAAACAAAAAGAAGAAGAAAATTTCTCAAGTTTCAACAGTTTGATATTGGTCAAAGGTGTGCGGGCCTGAAAAAGGTGCCTTTGATTAAGCTGTCGTCTTATGTACCGTTTGCGCGTGACCGTTTGTCACCGACAGGGCGTTTTGGGACTTTTTCGAATAATCCAATCTTTTTTTCCTTTCCCCCAAAAATAATAATAATATTAGTTTTTTTTTTTTCTGGGTTTTCATACTAGGGAGATGATTCTCGAACTATGCCAAGATTTACGCAGAAATTAAGGTGGATTTATCTTGGGTTACATAAAATAAAATTAATTTCCTGCCCACGATGCGTTGTCCGACGTGGAAATTGCCTGCTGCGGATAAAAAAGTGGGGGCCAAAAATAATAATAAGAATAAGAATAAGAAGAAAACAAAACCACGCGGATCGTCGGTGGTCTGAATATCGTCCGTTCAGGGATTTCGGACATGATTGTGATTGTTCCCTGTCACGACTCGTTCGTCCCAAGGTGTCGTGGATTTTCGGCACTTCTTTTCTCAAATTTATTATGCTGAAAAAGATTCGTGGCAATGTTGGATTAAAATCTAAATCTACAAATTATTCCTCCTCATGCAATTTCTCTCATGCAATTTCTCTAGTTTCCTAATAAGGGTAGTATCAATCTCTCTCTCTCTCTTTTGGTGTCAATTAATCCCTGTACTTTTATTCGAAAATCGCTTTCCCCTAGATTAGCTCGTGGTCATATTATTTTTAATCGAATCTTGTGACGGTATTTACAAACATGGTGTTAACATTTAGTGACATAGATTAATTTTTTGGTCTTTTCTCAATGTTAAAAATCTCTCTCTCCTCTGCAATCTTCTTCTTTTTCAGCCCTACCGAATCCTAGTCAAAATCCACAAAACGTAACATCCTCCGCGATCTTCTACTTCAAGCCTACCAAATCCCGGTCAAAATCCACAAAATCTAACAACTCACAACAACATAGAACTTTTCAATAAGCAAACGCCCACTTGGGTTCACCATCCACAATCAAACAAAGCAAACTCGACAAGCTCGACCGATCATGATGGAGCTCAATGAAGCTCGAGTTAGCATCATGACCAAGAGCTTGAAGAAGCTTGAGCAGCCATGGTTGCGAGCTCATAGAAGCTTTGAAGCTCGAGCAGCCATTGTAGCAAGCACAAAGCTCAAGCAACTATGGTTAGTGGCAATGAGTACGAGGAACCGTGAGCGGTCATGGTTATGAGCTCCAAAATTTTAAAAATAATTATATTGGCCAATGTATGCGCCAACGTTCAATTTGGCAATTCTATTGTTCATATCAGTAAAAATTGGCCAATGATAAAAGGCGGAACATTTCAAAAAAAGTGGATGGATAGTTTTGATTTTCGGGAAAAATACTTAACCCCACTAAGGTTCACCAAAAGTGAAGCATGTTTGAGTTGTAGCTATAATTATCATGTTTCTTGATAATAATGCCCGGTTTTTTTTTTTTTTTTTTTTGGTCAGATAATAATGCCCGGTTGAACTAAATAATTGCTTATTTATTAGACAATTGCCAAAATGGTGAAATAATCTTTTGAAGCAGAATTCAGTAATCTTGCGACCAGTGCAATTTGTCTTTCCATATATCTTTCCCCATCAAATGGCCTTTTTTTTCCTCATAAATTCTCGATCTTGTCAACTATATCTCTCGGTAGCACAAAATTAATTGCACGATATAATTTCACTGCTTGCAAGAAGAAAGTATCTCCCATAAAGATTACATTTACTAACGAGACGAAATGGGTTAGTCTCTTTATAATATTAATGTAGAAGAAACGTTGCTTGGGTTACATGGGTAGAACGTCAACAACTCCAACTATAGTGGACAGTTTAATCAAATTCTTTTAATTACTCCGCATATTTCTTAATACCTATGCAATAGCCCAATTTTCACCTGCAGTTTGAGAAAATGAGAATTATTTGGGTTTTTTCCCTAATCTTGAGGGCAATTTAGATTAATGACGTAATTTATTTTGCACAGATCCAACTCAAAATTATAATTTTTTTTCCATGCACTACTCGAAATTGTAAATCCCATTAAAGATAGGGGCCAAATTGTCATCATGCCGCATTTTTTTTTTTTTTTTTTAACTGGGATTGCACAGCTGGTTTACAACAAATTGAAAGAGATCTATCTCCCGGCGGAGATAAGTACAGGAGATCTATCCCTTCTTTTGGGGTGTGATTTCACGTTTTGGATAACAACTGTGCATTTAAAATAATGGACCCCCCCTCCCCCAAAAAAAAAAAAAAAAGAAATAATGAAAAACATCAATTGTTTTTTTAAAGGCCATGATGTGAATGTGGGCAACAATCCAATCCCCGACCCCACGTAAGAAGTGTCCTGTTCCTACACTAATGAGAAGGAAAGGGGAAGGAAGGTTCATAGGGCCAACATAAATTTAGGGTCTTGCCACCCTATAATTCCGTGATAGACGTCGGTCTCTCTTTATTCCATGGAGAGAGAGAGAGAGAGATTTTCCAAATAAATGCAATATATATATATATATATATATATTTATGTATTGGCCTGATTCCCTAAAAACAACTTTACTTGAGGTCCAATTTCAATTTTTTTTTTTTTCCGAGCTTTTTTTTGTTTAAAAAAATCTCCAACTTTTACTCTAATCCCAAATCTGTATCAGAATCTGCATTTTCATCAATAGCATCGTTTCATATGGAATAATAGTAGTCTTATGATATTGATAACTTGGCAAAAAAAAAAAAAAAAACCATTGGTGATTTTTAGATTCATAGCTAGATTTAGGACTAGTGTGGAACTTGTGATTTTTTTATAGACAAAAAGATGTTCGAGGCGGAATTGGATTCCGACCTAAAGTTGTAATGTTGTTGTTGTTTTTTTTTTTTTTTTTTTAAAGCTCTATGCTTATGTGAGTCTTTTTAGACAGTAACTAAGAAATACTTGTTAAATCTATTCAATACAAATATTTCAATCTTTGAAATACTGATTGTGCATGACATGGAGGCTGTCAGTGTACGTGCGTTGGATTGCACAGTAATTCTTTATTTGGTTGCTTAATAGGACTGAGGAAATTTTTAACAAAGTCTTGTTCATGCATGGGAATGGAAGTGATCGACATTCTGGGGCATGAAGATGTGTTAATGAAGGCACGTTCGATCCAACTACTAGGGTCACTTCATATTTATGGCCTTACTCATTCTCGAGGGAACTGCATTTGCTAAGAGCACGTGCCATGGTGTCCATTAATGGGTATAGGATTCCATTTGCAATGAGCAATATGAAATTTCTTTCTCATGTGCTTTCTTGAGAAAACAAAAGGTTGACAAATTAAAAAGGACGGCTTTATAATATATCCGTCATCTTAAAATTTGATAGTTTTTTTTTTCAATTTAGCCCTCCATCTTGAAAAATTAAGATATTTAGTCCCTTGCCTTTTCTTTTATGCTCGTCGGTCTACTCATTTACATTGCGCTACAAATTTTTGCTTTCAATTGATCAAAGTTAGAGCATACTAACATAATTGACGACTAAAAAAGCTGGAAATTTAGGTTACGTTCATGCAAATTTTCAAGTCATAATTCTTAAATAGTGACTAAACTGAATCACAATATAAGTAGATCATTGACATAGATGGTCCTAAAAAATCCAAAAAATTTCTTATATTGCGAATGATGTACAAGATTATTCAAGGGAACTAGAGACCATGATCACACAAAAACGAAAGTCAGAAATTGAAACGTCATTTTCTAGTGATTCTTTTTCTCTTTACGCACTTTAATTGGTGAGATAACTAGAAAACAAGTCCTCAAACTTTATTTAGTTCATTTACATCCTTGAACTTGCAATTTTGTTGCACTTTGCGTCCTTCCTTCTGTTAATGGCAATACTCAATTGACTTTGCGTCCTTCCTTCTGTTAATGACAACACTCAATTGGATCAAAAGTTACAAGTTTTAGGACTCAATAACACAAAATGACACTTTTAGGACTTTAGTGCAAAAATCTATAATTTTTAAAGACTAGCCTTGAAAATACCTCTTAAATACTTGGACATGTTAAATTATTTTCATTTTTATAAATACTATTTACAATAGCAAAATAGTAGGGTCAGATTGACATATACCTTTAAATCTATAGATATTGATGGAAAATTATGGAATCTACCTTTTACTCATATTAATGACGCTTCACCCTAGTTTGTCAGGGTTGCAAAAAGAAATTACAGCGTATGGGGCAGTTCAACCCGGTACTAAAAATTTTCCAATTTTATTTTATATATAATTTCCCTCCAATGAATTCGAAAATACCAATATCATTTTACCTAAAATTAAAGATGCAGATTAATATAATGAAAAATCCTAAATTAATAATTTTTTTATCACAAAAATCATAAATTGGTATATTTATGACAAATTTACCCTATGTTAGTTTTCGTTAAATTGGATTAATACCATGAAAACTTACAAATAAGTATACTTGTGACAAAGGGAAAGTGAAACTTCAAAATGGTATACCTATTATTAGTTGTACATCATCCAATTTAGCAATTTGATGGTAAAATTTAACAGAGAGTAAATTTGTCACAGGGCAAATTTAAAAATTGACTAAAATAATCAAAAGATTTATGACTAAATTGAAAAATATTTTAGAATGTTTAGAACTAAATTAGGAAATCTTTAAAAGATTTAGAGCTAAATTAACAAATCATTGGAAAGTTTAGGACTAAATTGGTTCAACCGAAAGGTTTAGGACTATACTAGCCGCCGAACAATTGGTTTAGGACTTTTTAGATAATTTTCCCATTAGAGGAGTTGTATATTCAGATGGCAAATGTTCATAGAGTCTGACTCCAAAGCCCACATCGAATTTGGATACCTTCAAAGCTTATCGAGTTTGATTTGCTTGACCCTTCATTAATTTTGCCAAGTACAGAAATCCTTTACGAAGGAGATATATTAGTTACATTTATATATAAAAAAATCGAGGTCCAATAATATAATGCAAGGTCTTCCAAAAGTGGAATAAGTGTTAGAAATGCGTTTGATTGATTCAATATTGATAAACCTAGAAAAACGTAATGGGCATTGGAACGAACATATAAAAAAAAAAAATCTTGGAAGTTTTAGGGGATTTTTTATTGGGGTTGAGCTAACTATAGTGCAAAGTATATTTTTTGTTAATAAGTTTCAAATGATTTATCGAACCTGGGGACGAAAATTCGTAATAGGCACATATAAATATTGTACACGAAACAACATTAAAGGTGTTCGTTTCCGTAGGACACTTTGCCTTCACTCTCTTCTTTAACACTTTATCTGCACCCAATATCTTCTGGTCCCTCGATTTATACAAGTTCAAATCCTGTCAATAATCCACAGATTACATATTAAAATATTTGAAATATCATCAATAATGCTTCTACAAACTGCTCATATGATTGAATTGTGATTTTCACGACAACCTAATCAAAATTGTCACGTCAATTTTGATATGTGTTATCTCTTTCAATCAAATTTTCATGCCATGCCATGTTTGGAACATACCTTTATGTCATGTTGGAAATTGAAACCCTATTCTAGATTCCATCCATAAAAGCATCATATTATTAGGTACCAACTAACCAAAAATGGTGCAACCTTACTTTTTCTTTGGATATGATAACTTATGTGACCTTAATGCAAAGACACTGTGGCATTAATCCCCACTATAAACAATGTAGGTTATGTAACGGTAGGCCTAGAGAATAGACATTTTAGTTTGCATTATTTTTAGTATCATTTTCTTTTTGAACTTAAGAGAGAAGACCATATGCTTGGTGCATGGTGGAGCCTAGTATTGACTTTCCTTCCTATTTCCAGTTAGGCACAGCATTTATTTTAGTGGGTAAAAGTGTTTTGTTCCTTAATTGGTGAGGAATAAGATTGGGGGTACCGAGGAAAAAGTGCACTGCAAATTCTAAACTCTGCATAAGGAATCAATTAGTCATAAGCCTTTTAATATTGATTCATTTAAGCTCTAAACATTTTTCAAAAGGTACAAGCAAATGTTACCTATATTGCATACATAACAATCTTAACATAAATTTTACAACTTACTTTAATCTTTCTTTAAAACGTTATGACCAATTTGAACTAGTTGATAGGTTTAAGACTCAATTATAAGCTTGTTAGAAAAGGTCTAGGACTTGACTAAAATAATTCAAAAGTTTAGGACTTGATTGCATTCTTCATGTAAATTTAGGACTTCTTGTGCAATATTCTATGATATAGACATATGTAATCCCATCATGTGTTTAGTTCATATATTGTCAGCATTGCTTAGTAATGCGAAGATCAATTAATAATCTTATTTGGTAACAAAAGTTCACATTAGCATTGGTCATGCCACGTGAGATGCTTGGCATGCACATTAGCATTACTAGCCAAAATTGCTGGAAGGACTATACAGAAATTGTCAAAAGATTGAAAACTAAATTAGTCAAATTAAAAATTTTATATCTAAATTGATATTAGTACAAATGGTTTATAATTTTTCATGATAATTTTCCCTAATTTCAAGATTAATGTTACAATCAAATATCTTTCAATTAAATTTTTGTGCCCTGCCATGGTGGTGACATCCCTTTATTCAATGTTAGAAATTGAGACCCTAGTCTACATTACGTGCATTAGAGCACTATATCATCACATACCGACATACCAAAAGTGGCGTAATGGATAATTAAATAATGTAACTTTAATGCTATGACACTGTGGCATTAATCACTAATAGAAACAATGTTGGTAATGTAACGGTAGGCCTAAAGAGTAGGCTTTTTAGTTTGCATTATTATTGGAATCACCTTCTTTTGTCTAACTTTTGAAACGAGAGGAGACACATGGTTGATGCCAGGTGGAACCCAATTTTGACTTTCGTTACTAGTTCCAGCGAGGCACGGCATTTGTTTTAGTGGGCAAAGTGTTCTTCCCCTTAATTTGTGAGGAATAACATTGTAGATATGGGGGAAAATGTGCATTGGAATTCTAGAATATAATTGATTCAACTAATTCCTAAACCTTTCCTAAAGGTCAGAGTAAAAAAAATTACTTCCTAAACCATTTTTTGGAAAATTTGTTTAAAAAGTCTCAAACTTCTTCTATAACGACTAATTTAGTCATAAACCTTTTGATTATTTGTCAATTTAATCATAAATCTTTTAACGACCTGCCAATATAATCATTCTAGCTAATTTTGATTAGAAATTACTAATGTAGAGGTCTAGCTAATGTCAACCAACTTGCGTAGCATGATCAGCACTTAGGTAAATAATTATTTTAAATTTTTTATAAAAAAATTCCAATTTTTTCTTCTTTTTAGGTGGGGCTGCAACCCACTGAGTGAGGCCTAGTGACTAAGCGAGGCCCTAGGGAGAGGACCATGAAACTCTAGCCGGCTGTGGATAAGGGTCGTAGCCCTCGCTGAATTTGGCAAAGCCCTTACTATGACTCGTGAGGGAATGGGCGAGGGCATCATCCAGTGGTTAGCGGCCCTCATCAGCATTGTGTAAAAAGCAAGTGAAAAAAAGCAAGAAAAGGTAAAAAAAGGAAAATATCAGAAATTTTTTATAAAAATTACAAAAACCATATACATCAACACTTGCTATGCCATGAAAGATGACCAATGTTAACTTTACAACCACATTAGTGATTTCGAGCAAAATTTGCCTGAAGAACTACTTTGGTAATTTGTTAAAAGGTTTGATTAAATTAACAAATCATCAAAATGCTTAGAAATATATTGGTAAAATTAAAAAGTTGATAATTGAATTGACTGCCGTAAAACAAGTTTAAGACTTTTTAGGCAATTTTCCCAAACCATTTCAAAAGGTGCAATCGAGTCATTTTGATTAATGGTACCTAAAATTGCCTATTGTCACTTAAAAATTGCCTACATAACAACCTTAATTAGCACTTCTTAACATAAGTTTTACAACATAAATGCATCTTTTATTATATGTTTATAACTTATTTGAACTAATTGATAGGTTTTAGATTGATTGCAAGCTTACTAGTTAAGTTTTAGGACTCGATTAAATTAATTGAAGAGTTTAGGAGTCGATTGATTCTATATATAAAATTTAGGATTTATTGTGCAAGTTTCTATGGATATAGGCATATTTTATACCATCATGTGTCAGGTTCATTCAGGATAAAGATTGACAAAAGCTGTAAAAGTTCATGTCATCATTTCTTAGTAATGCGGAGATCAATCAATAATCTTATCAAATTATTTTCTTTTTTATAGTAATTAGTAGCATTTTCTTTTAAATAGTCAGAAAAATATCATACCTGTACAGAGCAGGTGTGATTCTACTAGCCCTGTAGAAGGCAAACAAAAATTAAAAGAAAAGTGGCAACTATAGATCGATTTAACATCATTAAGAAAAAAAGAGAGAAGAGATCGATCCATAAGATCCAGAGAAATTATATTATAATCTTCACTATCATATGTATAAATGTCCATTATAGTGAATAAATGAGTTCTTTTCTAACCAAAAAAAAAAAAAAAAAATTTGTCAAATCACTTTTACCATTTTGGCAATTTCTCTTAGGTGCAAGCAAAATCTATCCACGTATCCTTAGAAATTCTCTGTCGTTAGAATTCTCGCAGCTTTAGCAGTATTTCTATTGACATCACATAATGACAAGGTCGCTGTCTTTCTCATGAAAAAGCGGAAAGAGAAGCGTCTCGACATCTCTCATCTCTCATCTCTCATCTCTCTCTTTGTGGATTGTCGGCAGAAGGGTTTTTTTTTTTTTCTACGTGCACGCAGCCTCTGAATTATATTTCATAATCTCTGTCGTTTCCGAAGATATCATAGTCACAACGATCCAACCATGTAATTTTTTAGCAGCCCAAGTGACAAAAAAACAAGAAGAAATAACAAAAGGGTCAATTATTCGAAGAACGATCCTTCGCATTCATCACTCGGCGAGTGACGTGTTTTGTAGTTAGTCTGCCAGGCGTGTATTTTCTCATGTCGACTGCCCGACAGTGAGTGCGTGGCTTATTTTTATGCCGACGTCGGACCTAAAAAAATCCAAAAACGAAACTGTCAAAGTCTTTTTTTGTGCTTAATGGTGTATGAAGTCGCAGGAGTATAATTGTTTCTATACGGGTGGTGTATGATCTGTTTCTTTTCCATAAAAAAAAAAAAGGCAAGTATAATTTAGTAAATAAATGTTAGTTAGAAAATATCACTCAATAGTAACATGAGTTGCCCAGTCGTTTAAAATAATTAAAGGTTGTTACTTCAATTTTGGTATAAGATGCCACTAGGAAAAATTGAGTAAGTTTCCGTTTAGTGTTCCCCAAATCCGTTTTGGATAAGAATAGAATGTAGAATCCAAAGCTATCAATTATGTTAGAGATACAATGCATTTACTTAAACTTGAAAGAGTGACAAATAAAATGATCTAATCCTTACATACCATACATGTATTCTTTTGATAAATTTTACATATCTCACATGAAATTAAAATCATAAAGACTGCGACATTTGCGTATGATAAAAAATGAAAATAAAGTGAATTTGCTCTAAATGGATTTCTTGTACCATTAAAAGAATCGGCTGATACTTTCAATGTACGACACCCGATTAAATATGAAAGCAAAGAACTCATTAATGGATGTACGGGTTATTACGACGAGATGAGTTTGTATTTTCCTGTCTTGGATGGGCTGTCGCCCTTGTTGATTAGTTAGTGACATCATATCACTATTCTAGGGCTTTTTCAAGCTCTAAGAGTGAGAAACTAAGCCATTCTCAAAGGATTAGGATGCCATCTATCTGAAAGATGTGGACCTTCGATTCTTCAAAATCTCCTTTTCAATGTTCCACTAGCACATTGTTTTCTGGGATCGTGAGTTTCATAGGTCACTCACAAGTCACGCCCACTTGGGAATTAAACAAGCCTTTCAGGTCATTTCACCAAAAAAGCATGAGTGCTTGAAAGTCAAGAAAGTGTTGATAATATCTACCAGCAAAAAAATGGAGGGGTCAAGATGATGAATGATTCTAATACAACTGGTTCTCTGATCAGCATGATTGGTCTGCTGATGGCAAGGTCGGTAACAATACTAATAACAATATTTAATTAACAATTTTATAGTATTCCCAGCACTTTACTTTTGAGTCGCGTCATATCTACTATAATGGAGTTAATAAAATATGTTATGAATATTCAAAGATTTATCTAGTTGTTTTTTTGCCATTCTCTCCATCAAGATCTACTTCTTAATTAAGAAGTAGATCCAATGGAGAATAGTTGATTCATATTTTTTTAAATTGATACTCGCGAAATCTTTTGAAATTCAAACAAATTATTTTAGGGAAAAGTACCATATAATGCGATAGATTTATGACATTTTTTTTTTTACTTTTTCCCATCCCCTATCTTAGGAGTACCAAATATTTGCTTTGATAAAAGTAAATAATAAATTGCAAGATTTAATTTCCACAATCGCTCATTATCTTTTCAGCTCTTTTTTCTTTATTTTTCATTTTCTCCATCTTCATTTTCTTCACCCAACTAATGTATAAGCTAAGAAGGAAATTAAGAAAATGACAAATGAAAATGACGAATCGGAGTTTTGAAAGACCTAGACTCACGTTTTGAAAATAAAAGGTTATTAACAAACTACAGAACTACCACCGCTCGCAGTGGCGCAGTTGGCTTGGGCTCTCTCCTCCTCACGAAGGGGAAGATTTCCAATCCTAGAGGCGTCGTTAGGATTCTTACCTGGAGTACTGTGGTGATGGGTCATGCAGTAATTCCCCCAGGGTTTGCTCGCCGGCCGTCCCCTTACAAGGTTCCCTGAGTTACCAAAAAAAAAAAAAAAAAAAAAAGCTACAAAACCATCATTGATTGGTTATCAACAAGGGAGAAATTATCGCATAACAATTAATTATTTGAGTCCTACTATAGAGCCCACGCGATCAACCGTGAAGACAAGCTTGATTTACCGGATCTGTAGATCATGCAATTTTTTTTTTCTTGAGGACTATATTTTCTTTGAAGTGAAAAAGAATGCCCGTCTTGCAAATTTCATTTTGAGAGAGACCTATATATAGAGTGCGTATACGAATCAGAACTTCAACTCAACTCAATGTGGAAGAAGCGCAGTATCTTATACGATAGAAATCATCAAGACAGAGCCCAATTCAAGCTCATAGACAGATCTAATTGAACAAATATTTCTCCAAAACTTAAATTAATGTATTATAAGTCAATTGTAATAAATTAACTATTTTAAATCATGTCCAAGTTTCCTGAACCACGCCCCAAATTTCCGAGGGGGAAGGTTTCACGGGAATCCAAGGTGGCTGCCCTTTCCTCCGTAAGGAGTGGCCGGGTCAGCCAATGGGGCCAGAATCTTTATCCAGGCTCGGATCCCAGCCTAGCCGGACATGGGGACTCTCACCCCGGGGAGGTTTTCCCTTCTATTCGGATGAGCCTTTTAAAGTCCTGCTCAAGACTAATTAATGTATTATAAGTCAATTGTAATAAATTAACTGTTTTAAATCACGTCCATTCCTCAATGTCGGATTTTTTTAACAAACCTCATATGTGCACCTCAACACTTCTATAATGGGCGGTGAATAGAATAATGTGCTAACCCAGTGGTCTCAAGGACGGTAGCAAGTTGGGTTTAATTAGATTCTTGGCCCGCTCAAACCTTATTAAGATTATCGATAATATTACCACAGATCTTTTATTGCAAGATTTGTTCACGATTCTTTTTTTTTCTTTTTTGTTTTTAAAAGAAAAAAAATCCAGACCTGGCTAAACATATTACGATAGAGAAATTGTATAAAATAAATTAGGTTATTCAGGTGAGTATGTTATTTTTTGTTGCATAGTAATAATAATTTAATCCAATACTCATAAATTTATTATTGTCAATGTGGTCGTGTTCTATGAACGTAATGAAGATGAGCTTGAGACTGTATTTAGAAACCCTTATTGAGTTTGAGATAGGTTCAAATTCACACGGCGACTAATTGATGAAGGATTATCTCAAGAGAGTTAAGGTTTACTTAGTAATCAATGGAAAGTTGCTTAAAAAATTAAGAGCTTATCTACCGGCAGAATTGTAGGGGTCTATAAAGATACTTGAGAGGGTTTTGTGCTTCGATCTGGTCATTACAATTCGTGAGAATGTGCTATAGATCTAGTTTTGAATGATTTCATTTTCATATAATTTAGAGTCTTGTAGCGAAAATGATGTTGAAAATTTTAAGTTGCCAATCAAGAAAATGGAGGAGTATTTTAGTACTTCCATTTGTTTCTTGAGTCCCATGCATTCTATTTAGTTTTTAAATTCATGCCGAGTCAAGAGTCAAGACGGTTAGTACTCATACTTTGATGTGGGAATGTTTGTATTATCTTGCAATGATCTTATCAAACTAAGTCCATTTAAACCCCTCTAAAGCATTTTTGAAGTCAAGAGTGTTTTTACTTCAATGAAATTTTCAGATTTGATCATCTCAAAACTCAACGATGACCAATTAGGTTCATGCTATTGAGACCCCGACTAATCCCAACCAAATGTTGATATCTTCACTTAAGGAAAAGGGAGAACTCAAGTGATTTGGTTAACTCGAAAATTAGACATTATCCGACATCTGGTTTAATTGATAGAAAGGTCAACAATCACGTAGTTTTTCTAGAAATTTCCTCTCATCTATGAAAGAAAAAAAAAAACATTCACGCGGATTGAATTGGATCTTTGAATGTCGATTCTGGCAGTTTGACACCGAGCAAGAGATGACTGCCCTACCCAATTCCGATTATGGAATAGGGAGTGCCGACACTAGCTAAATAGAACACGACAGAAAATTAGGCAGCCGACAGGACCAGGCTGTGGGAAAAAAATTAATAAAAATAGTTTAAAAAATGAGATGGTGTTCCTTTTTTTTTTTTAACAGATGTTACGTATATTCCTGTAAAATTCTTATTATAGGACCCCGCCAGAACCCACCGCATCTTCGTACGTGCCTAATTTTGACTCATGGTACGACTCTTTTGCCTATGATTTGTCTCAACCCAAAGTACAGAAGTCTTCAAATCGGGACATGGACCCTCTAGACGAGGAGGCCTTTTCCCAGAAGGAACGATGAGATGAGGGTGAAATTGCGATTGAATGTGACTGAATTGAATGCAGCTGGACATTGGCATCGGTGTCGAAGTAGCTTCTGCTCTGAGTCTCCCATCATTTCGTATTTACTCAAAATTTCTCCGGACTGTTCTGGCAAGATTGGCTTGCTTTGCTCCAATAATTCACGGCAGTGGTCAGAGACACAGAGTGCAAGTTGCTCCGCAGACCCTGCAAGAAGGGCCCACCATAAGATTTCATCCAATGACAATATTTAATTTAATGTATAGCGTTTTCCATAATCCATGGATTGGCTTAGCTAGGAAATAACGATGGCGTTGGTGTTGAAATTATAATACAATGCCTATTTTGTTATAATTTCTTTTTAGATGATCGCCTAACCATAGCAAATTCTAAGAAATAATCACTTAAGTGACTTTGACAATTTAGCTTGCCGAAAAATCTGACATGGTAATAATATTACTATGCCTTGAAATCACATAACTAGAAAAAAAAAAAAAAAAAAAAAACCAGGTCAATTAAAAATAAATTTCACCGTCGAAATTTGCATTTATCTCGACCATCACATAAATGAACGTATTGCGTCTTGCTTCCTCATCAAGCTCCCAAGTAGCATTTCTCTTAGTATGCGAAAGCATTATGGGCATCCATCTACCAAAACTTCCATGTCTTCTTTAGCAACCTCAGCTCTACCCTCACTCTCTACAACTTTTCTATGATCAAACTCCCAACGGAACGGTTTGTCCTTTTTTTCTTTTTAAGGCTTCCTCCATTCCTAATTTCAGGAGCCAATCCAAATTCACCGACCACTTTTGATTCTATCTCTCCTTCACCTTGCTTTACAAGACTAACGTTAATATTTTTAATTCTACCCCTAAACTCAACAATTTTTGCTATGGTAACACTATCCTTTGCCATCTTTGGTGCACTAGAACTTTGCTCAATCATCACATTAAGACCCTTTGAGCCTACTATGACATTTATAGTATCCGCAAGGTCTTCCACACCCTTAAGCATCACGGCACGCACATTGACCCTAAATGAGACATACATCCTAGTTCTTAACGAAAACCAACATGCTACAAATTAACACACGATCTTACAACGTCCCATTAAATTTGAGCCCACAACCTAGGCTTTGATACCAAAAAAAGTTACACCCTGAATAATACTAAAATGGTCATCCTTCTGTTGGAAGGATGCAGCCTTAAACCATATTAAAAAAATCCAATTCCCAAAAGCACTCACGATATTACTCTCGTTCTATTGGCCACTAACTGAGAAACCTAAAAAGATTGAAGGAAGGGAGTGAGCAACCATGGCTCAATGAGTATTATATATCTCTTCTAAACAGATTGAGCATCCACTATGTAAGACATAAAAACATAACTCATCACACCAAATTTTAGGATATAGTGAACTTATAAGAGCTGAAAAAATTATATATGCTTCAACGTAGCTATATTTGTAGCAAAACTATCAATTTCACAATAACATTAAAACAAATATTAATGGTCCAATTCGTTGATCTATTTTATTAAAATCACATGATAACGATTAATTCCATCGGTCAATCTCTTGCTCAAAAATCTAACTATGATCACACATAACTCCTAGTAATAAGGCGACCAAGCTCCCCTCTTGGCAAGGTCACCATTTATATTGCCAGTGGTTGGCCCATAAGCATATCTTAAACTAGTATGCATAATCGTAAGCCCCTCAACGGGCTCATAGTGATATTACGCATCGACACCAACCACAACAACATCCTGATCATAAATCAATTTATAAAACAAAGTATACAATCTTTTGCAGCTCAACTCATCCATCATAATGCCTTTTGCAATTTGTTTCATAAACACTTCTTGAACAATTTCAAATAATATTAGGGTGTAAATGTCTGATATGAAATTATGCATCAAATATACGACAAAATCACTTTTACTTTTTAGCCAAATCACACTTTGCACATAATATGTCTCATACTTTTCATTTTACAAAATATGAGTTTACAAAAAAAAAAAAAAAGCACCAATCACTTGGGAATGCTTAAGCTAAATAACATGCAGCTAAAGGAGCTAATGATATTGTAATCCTATCAATTAAATGAGAATTTATGTCAAAACCTAGTAAAATACTACAACAATTACAAACCACCAAACTACAATTAAACGCTAACAAAATAACTCTTACGCACCAACAGAATCGCTCACTAAAAGCAGTTATTCAAACATAAATACAATGCAGAATTCACATGCGAAGCCCTAAAATTCTCACTTCAACCAAACTGTTACTCTAAACCAACTCTTGTCAAACTTCACAGCTCCACAACACTATAATTCACAATTTCCATAAGATCCCCTAGTTTAGCAATTCAAAAATTGGATTTCGCGACCTAATTTTCATAAAACTTTGAATTTAAGCCCTAATTTGGAATACTACTCCAATTGGATGTCTCGGCCTTTCCTATTTTAGCCTGACGTCCCTTACCTCTTTTACTAACTAGTCAACTTTTTTCTTTTTCCTTTTTTCTTTTCACCACCCCCTTCTTTGACTTGGTCAAATTGCCAATTATTACACTACTGGCAATTAGCCTACAAAGCTAGTACCTTAGCTACATGTGCATAGAGACCGAGAGGGAGGGACACAATGATGACTACATTGGACAAGTGGCTGGTGTTGAAGGCGGATGGAGGTAGAATGGCAAGGGATCATGACAGCGAATTCAGGCGACGAAGCGACGGTGGGTTAGTGGTGGTTCTACGTGTCCTGGCTCAAGGTGGAGAACAAGAGGGAACAGAACAAAAGTCAAAAAGAAGAAAGAAAATTGAAAAATGTAGGGCATATCTTAACCATTGAGCTATTTCCTAGTTGAGATGTGTTTTCCTAAATAGTTTGATATCATTTTTCAAATAAGATCCAAACATTAGAAAATGATTTCAGTCACTATCACCAAACAAAGTAAAATTAACTATTTTCTTGGAAAATCTATAAAGCATTTTCCTTTATTATGGAGTTTCCCTCAAAACAAATGCACCTTTAAATTTGTTTCAATGGGTATGACCCAATTCACCTTGAGCCACATTAATCAAAAACTTTGATGTGGTACTTTGTCATCCAATTTTGCATATTATTATCTAGAGTATATCTCTATTGTTTAATGTCGGATTCACACAATTCTCGTGACTTTGAAAAGCTTGCAACACTTAGTTTCCAAATATATGTTCAAATCACATTTTCAACATTAGATTTTTAAACACATGCTCAAGCTGTCTTTTGATGACTTGGCCACCGAACTCTACTCAATCGTCAATAACTCAAAACAAGGTTTCAAGAGTCAATAATTGATATGGTTGATGTGATCTTAGTTCCTTTTGAGTTTATTCTCTCTCTCAAAGCTTCGATTAAGTTCCAAATTTTTGTCTCAAACTAGCTGATTTTCTTTTATAATCTTTTTCAATCCGTCTTAATCTTAATTTGTTATTTTGTAATTGTTCTTAAGATAATTTAACCAAAATTTTGAATCATGATTTCTCTCTTGTTTTTAAACTAGTTGGCCCAATTCTTAATAGTTTGGAAAGTTTGTGACTTGAATTCTATAATAATGAACTTCAATTATGAAAATCACGAATTTTGCCAACATCATCAAGATTGGATGTTTCAAATCAAAAGATGTGATATTTCATGTTCTGACTATCAAATTGGGGAAAATTGTATGCTATTTGAAAGATCACAATGAATATTATCCAAATGTACTCTCTCTAGGTTTTTTTATGAAGTTTGACCTCGCATTAAAGTTGCCAAACTTGAAAAGTCAAAGGAAAAAAAAAAAGAGGTGTCTATTGGATTAATAGAGTTCACTATTAGTACTCATCCGAACTCTCATAAATCATATTTGGGTTTCAAATTATGAAATGAGCTTAAAGACTTGTATAAAACATGTTTAAGGAGGATTTTGGGACTAATCTAACAATAAGATGTTGACTAATGTAGGTGATCGATAATGATCATCTACGATTATTACTTCTGAAATGTCATGAAAGTATAAGTTATTTTATATAGATCCATGTATGTCAATACTTATCTATAGGCGTTAATATCACAAAACACCTCAAACTAGTTTGCATGTGACAAATTTATTCTAAACTAATTTATTTATTGCAAAAAAACTCGAAATTGGTATACCTATGACAAATTTAACCTAAGCTAATTTTTTGACCACCAAAATCCCAAATTAGTATATTTGTGAAAAATTAATCCTTTGTTAATTTTCACAAAATTGAATTAATAACACAAAAAACCACAAATTGAAATGTTGGAGAAACATCTCTAAGTGATTTTGACGACTTCCAAACTATCCTTAGTATAATATTTACTATGATATTTGGATATCTTCGTGATAAGAATTAAAGACTATGTAATGACCTTGGTGTAATCTAGTTAGTAAAGACTGCAATATGTCTTCATACTATTTTTCCATAGATAGTATTAACAGACCTAAAGATCAATTGATGTCGATATCTGTATTAATGCTGTATATTAGGTCGCTGGTATTGTGACAACAATGTTCATTTAATAATGGTCGTTGATTTCATAAAAAAGTCAGAGTGGATATGCACAGTAGTAGAATCCATATGTTAATAGAGAACAAGATACCTAGCTTCCTGAGAAGCTTTAGCGAAGGGATAGTAGCATAAGCTACTTTTAAGTGGTATGCAAACGTTCGGGAAAATGATTGTATGAGCAGTTTTATCTTTAGGCAATATCACAAATGGCAATTCTAACGACTTTTTGCTTCTCTAAACCATCTTTAATGAAAAGGTTGAAAATGGGTATAAATGAAAAGATCTTTGAAGCTAAATGTTAGACGCATGCAAATATAAAGACTGAGATCTGCCATAAGCTGTGTTCCAAAAGAAACGCTTCCTTCTCACTCAAATGGCTCCAAACCTCATACGAACTAGAAAGCTACCAGAAAATCGTCTCACACATCTACAGTGATGGTTGGGGCTCCCAAAGGAGGATTATCACATATTGACCTCCTTGGACAAATAGAGGAATCCACCGAGGTAACTCAAAGTTGAAGATGTTTTTTTCTAAAACATTTTGATTTTGATCCTTTTTTTCGATTCTAAAATGTTTTTGTCTAAAGATCATGAGGTAGCTTTCCAAACCTTTCATGATCAAGGAACAATTCCATATTGTTTTGTTGATTTTGAGTATCTTGATGCCTAAGGCATTTTTCTCTCAGAATTTTTTGAAATACTTTTGCTTTCACTTTTCGCAAACAAAATCATGTCATCACTATGATGAACTAAAATGGAGTACAATATGTTCAAAAGGATTCTCATTGAGCCTGATGAAGCCTACAACTTTATGTTGGAAACTCCAAACTACACTTGTGGTTTTAAAGAATTTGTCCCCTTGAACTTGTTGCCTCTCAAAGTGAAGTTCATCCAAAAGATTTTAACCCTATGCCTGCGTCCCAAAACATCTTGTACAAACAATGTATCTCGTTACGAGGCAAGAGTCATTTGGGCCATTCTCTCAAAATTTTATGATTTCTCTCCCTCTCTCACATGATCTTTATTCATATGTATTGCATGACAAAGGGAAAGACAGGTAAACTACTCTATGGTGCCCTCATCACTTGTATCCTCATGCATAAAAATATTGATTTCTCTGATGATGCCCTGCAAAGGATGATTAATGTTGAGATTGGGAAGAAGATATTTGATAAGATGATGTTGAAAATAACTTATGATGGTTGGGTAAATCCGAAGGATGAGTAATCCCTTTGGACAAGGGGATGATGAGCGAACAGTTACCCTAAGAGAAAAATGCTAAGGCACCCATGCAAAGGCAGATCTCTAGTCCACTAAGGCTTGAAAGATCACCATCTCAAGTGGATACATATGCTTCTCTCACTATTAGGCTTGCTAAGCTTCAAGCTAAGGGTCAAGAAATCAAAAGCACCCTATCTTCTATGACTCGATATCTAGTGAAAATTGAATGGACTATTCTTAGTTTAGACTTCTACAATCTTGTTCTATAGAATCTAAACAAGAACCTCCTACTCCTCCAAGCAACGAAAACACCCTCACACTTGAAATTGTGTTATTTCTTTGTGCTTCTATTTTTCTTCTCATGCTCATGTCTAGTTTCCTTTTGAGATCAATGTACTAACATGATTTGATTATTAGTAAAGTTATGGTTTTTCTATGTTTTTTAACTGATGATAAAAAAGGGGGAGAATTATCGATGAGAAAATATGTAGTGAAAATTGTGAACTGTTTGGTGTGTGTTAACAATTCTTATGCTTATCATTTATCACTAGAATGGACATCATCAAAACAAGGGGGTGCTTTACGTTGATGTTATCACCGTTTGCCTATTTTTCCTATGATTTATGATATCTGGCAAATCTATGACTTTTTCATTTTTATTTTGCACAAAGATCATCTATACTACATCTCCAATTGCCCTGAATATCTTATGGAGACCTTATTATTTGTTAATTGTGCATGTTCCTTGAGAAAGATTAGAACATGAACAAACTTTTTACTTTTAATGCAACTTTATAAAAAATTATCTTTCACATTTGCTGGATAGTTTTGTCATGATAAACAAAGGGAAAATTGTTGAAGAAACATCTCCAAGTGATTTTAATGATTTCCAAACTATCTTTAGTATAATATTTACTATGATAGTTGCAAATGTTCGTGACAAGTATTACAGACTATGTGATGACCTTGGTGCGATGTAATTGATAAAGATTGCGATACGTCTTGATACAGTTTTTTTTTTTTTTACAAACAGCACTAACGAACCTAAAGCAATTGATGTTGATACTGTATTGATGCTATATATTAGGTCCTTGGTGTTGTGGCAATGACATTCATATGATAATGCTCGTTGCTTTAGTAAAATAGCCATTGTGGAGTGCATATGCACAGTAGCATAATCTAGATGTGACCAAAGAATGGAATACTAGTCTGTCTAACAGGTCCGGTAGAAGCTATAAGCAAAGGGCAATAGTAAAAACTATTTTCAGGTAGCCTATAAAGTTCAGGAAAAGGCAATACCAATGGTAAATCTAACGGCTCTTTGCTTCTCAAAACCACCTCCAGCGGAAATATTGAACATAGGTATAAAGGAAAGGATCTTTGAAGCCAAATGTTGGACACAAGCAAATACAAAGACTAAAATCTACTGTATGCTGTGTACCAATCGAAACGCTCTCTTTCAACTATTTCTCTTAGTGTTATATTCTTGTTGTTTGAGTAATTGTGCTATAAATTAAGTGTACAAAAGTAAAAACATCAATTGAATCTTGATGATGTGATATATCTTGTAAAAGGACCAGTACTTGTCAATTGTAACTTATTGAGTAGATTATTAGTGCAATCCAACTTGACTAGTGGTTGTTAATATGAGAAATGGATGTAAGTTTGAGAATAAAACTGAACCACTACACATCTTTGTGTGCTAACATTTTTCTATCTCATTACTTCCACAAGCAGACAATCCACTCACGAGTTTTGAAACATCACATTGACTAGATATTTACTTGATGATAGCTAATTACCGCAAAAGATTGTTGAAGTTTTAAAACAACCTAATCACCCTCCTCTAGGTGGTATTATTAGCGCCAAATAATGAAATACCTATGACAAACGAAGGGTTAAACTCCAAAGTAGTACACTTATCAACTATCATGTATGGTTCAACTTAGCAATTTGATGATAAAATTTAATGGAAACAAACAATAAATAAATTTATCAAATATATATTGATTTGGAAATTTTCGTGTATCAACCCTATATATAATAAAACTTCAAGTCTTAAAGATTTTGTTTTTTAAAAATGAAAATGGCTACCTTCACAAAATCTAAAACGAAAAATAAAAGTAACGATTAAAAATTACTTCAGAGACATCCCACATGTTCTAATTTTGATTTCAGGATTATGATTGAGCATATGTCAAGCCAAAACGATCTTCTTATAATTTCACTCATGGCAAATCAAACAGAGCCTAACAAATTCATCTCCTCTGTCTTACTAAATCAATCTTTTTACCCTGATCTAGATTCACTAATGATTGGTAATGGACGAAGGTGGCGTTGGCTGGGGTCGGAGGTGGATCTGGCGTCGATGGAGAAGTCTGAAAAAGAAGAACACTCACTCAAGATAGATGAAATAAACATCCATAAGACTGATGTGTAAACCCGGTAGAGTAGGTAAATTTTCGATGTGAATGTAACCTCTGAATTTTTTAGAATTCACATCTTTCAAGATCACCTAAGCCGGCCGGTCGACCTAGTAAAAAGCATGACTTTTTGTTGCAAACGTAACAAAATAGCCGACGAACACATCACAAAAAAAAAAAGGAGAGAAAAGAAGAGGGTTGATTTTTCACTCCTTCATTGAAAGAAAACCGCGTTGGGTGTGGAAACATTGCACGTCATGGCCAGGCGATGGAAGCAAGAATATCGATTTGGACTCATCACGTTGATTTCACCTTTCATGCACGTTACGCAACCTTTATGTGAGTATCGTACCATCCTCTCTTTTGGTCTTTTATTTTAGGTTTACAATCGCATAGACCCAAATTGGGATGTCGGTATCTGTCTCCAAAGGCCATGTGCTCTTCCATGTGCTGTGTTCGCTTGTCGTTTTCAGTCGATTTGATCGCAACCCCGAAATCCGGACGTCCATCATACCATCATGAGTACGACTAATTAGGAAAGAAGCACCGTCCTCCGTTAATCAATTGACTATGTTTAGATCAAAGTGTCCTGTCTCGTCAACAATCAACGACGATCCTAGATTTTTTGTCCAAATCATATGACACCACAAAATTCTTTTTTATGTATTTTTTTTATTTTATTTTTTTGCCTCGTACCCGCAATTTCCTCCCAACCAGCTTGATATATCCCTTTCGGGGTTTTTCAGGTAGAGTCAACTATTTGGCCTCAGTTTATTTCATATAATCACTACAATGAGATTTTATTTGGCCAAGCAAATTACGTAAATCGGGTCATGATCTGACTAGTTAAATTTAGTCTTTAAGTTGATAAATCACCGTGCTTAATACTGTGAACTCATAACTATTGGTCATCTGGTGGATTAAAAAATAAATGAAAAAAAATCAAGATGTTTTATCGCCTTTTGCTTCCATTAAAGAGTGTTCAATGCGAATATTCCCTTTGTTCCCCACGGCCTATTTACCAATTATATCCTCATGGACATCATTATCTTCTTTTGATTTACCCATTGCAGACATAATTATGCCTAATTTGATTCTCTTAAATTAGGTTAACCTATTGTCCTTGGTAATCTCCGTCCTTCACCTTTTTTTCCTCTAACGTGGCCGGACGCGGACAACGGACAAAAGAGCAAATGCTACTTCATTAGTGTCGGTCCAGTAAATCAGCAATGAGAATACCTATAATTGTTGATCGATTCTCCAATAGACAAGACAGGGCCCACCAAGTTGCACTTACAACCGCCTTTTAGGAAAAGCCCTGAAGTTAATATGTCCAAATTTAGCAAATACGGTACAAGCACCGGTAAAATTTGTTCATGGGATATCTCTTGATGACCACTGCCTGCTGGTACTGGACCACCTTATGAACCTTTGAACCCCGTGGAACCAACCCTAATCGGATAAGTTCTGCAGCCGATATAGTAACATGTCATATATACGGTTGCATCCAAGACACTCGTTGAATACCCCAAATGAAGGGTGTGTTTGCTTGAGTAAAAGAATTTTTGCAAATTTTTTTCTGTACTTTTACAAATTTGGTTTAGTGAAAATGATCAATCAACCAAAACCATTTACGGTCAAACACAAAATTGAATTGTGACATTTCACCTACATGCAATATATCGATAGGAACTCATTCTACTCAAACTCCACTACTCGAGAAGTTTCTGATCAGAGACAGGTCAAATTTTGGTTTTGAAGCTCATCTTATTTCTTATAGACAATATATAAAGAAAGAACCCAGACGTCCAAAATCTCCGAACTCCAATTAGAAAATTCCTACAAGGCAATAATACAATGAGTTTGGCCTTCCTCTCTTTTTCACGGAGAGATATATTGGAACATGGACCGACAATTCTAGAGGCGGCCACCTTACCTTTGTTCCAACTCTAGTGAAAGGAGATTTCACAATGAACTAGGGTCGATACGTGTGGGACGAAGCACTTCTCATCCATCACGAGCATATAGTAACGAACTTGGTTTAGTATTTTATTGCTCAGCAGGAAAGAACAGTGTGGACCATGAAATTTTTTGTGACTCCCCTGCGTCCACAATCTGTTCTTGTCCCCACAGCATAAAATTGGACTGAAAGATGAGAAAGAGGTAAGCAACACCTTGTTCATATGCTAGGCTATCTTCATTCAGCAAAAACAAAAGAAGAAAAGTAAATCGGCGTCTCCCCATGCCCTAACAGACTGAAGATCTACATAGCCAATTGATCAGATGGCAAGTTTCACTAGGCTTGCAATACTAATTCTGCCCTAAAATAAGAACAGTGGTATGTACGTATGTTTAGATAACCCCAAAAGCATTTTTTGTTTTGTATGTCGGCACGTTCAGCATGAGTAAGCGAAGCAGGTTTTCACAACCGACGGTGAACATACAATAACACAACTAATGATCAAGTCCTAATCACATTTCTCAAGAAGAAACACCTTCACGCATTTAAAATTAGCGTCATCACTAATAGATTGCTAAGCAATGTGGCAAAAATTATGTGAACAAAACATAGAACATAAGATATGTTCTAACCAAGATGCCATTATGACAAAAGAAAACAAAACGCAATGCTCCCGTCTCTGTTTGATTCACTGGATCAAAATGTGGAACCAATTTTGAGCAATTTTGTTTTTTCCTTTTGCAATAATGACGATCTTAACTTTCTAGACGAGGAACTTGGAGTCAGACTGTGAAACAGCAATTATTGCACGCACTGAGTTTGTGAGAACCCAGTGTACACCATGTGGATCCCTCATGGGACCTGCCTAGAATAACAGTTATTTTGCACTTAGGCTCACATGAAGCTAGCGCATGCAGCCATTTTCCTGTTGAAGAGATGGCCAGAGACTCCAAAACTCACTTCGAGACTATCAGCAGTGTCAAGGCCAAGCAAGAGTTGCAAGAGTTGCAGCTTTTTGTTTGTTACTGACTCAATAATGTAACAAGTAGCAACTGCAGTTATCAATTATTCACTCTGGCCGACCAACACAAAAGTTCAGAACAAGCCTGTGCTACTTCTTGCTTGATTAATTAATTAGAAAGTTTGGAGAAGAGGGAACCAGAAGCAGGTAAAATGATAAGCAATATTGTTTGAGTTGGGTGATTATCAAGCCAAGAAACTTCCAAAAAATTATCAGAAAACAATAGCATTCTTGTACAAGATCGAGAGGTAAAAACAGATGCTGCAAGACATAAGCATTTTAGGCCCTGGACTTAACGCACGAATTCCTAAATCTGCTCTTCGTTCTAAACCCATGAATTATATTAAAGATCACCACTTCTTCTTTTTTTTAATATTTAAATTATCAACGTTATGGCCTGTTAGAGATTCATCATCGGGACTTGCGTTTTCATCAACACCATTACCTCCATATGTAGCAAAGGCAGTCTCTCGATATTGAAAAATTTGAAAAAACCAGTGGTGATCTTTTTATGCGTGGGCTGATTTGGGACTAGAATGGAAATTGTGATTTTTTTAGACAAAAAAAATGTTCGGGACAAAATTGGATTTGGCCCTTAAGTTGTAGGTTTTTTACTTAAAAAATAGCCCTATATTTTTGGGAGTGTTGAAGAGTGACTCAAAAATACTTGTTAAATCTATTTAACACAAAAATTTCAATTTTTAGAATATTGATTGTGCATGAAATGAGGGTTGCCGGTGTCCGTGCATTGGATTTCACAGTATTTTTTATTTGGTTGCTTAATAAGACCAAGGAAATTTTTAACAAAGTCTTGTTTATACATGAGAACGGAAGTGATCGACATTTTCGGGCATGAAGATGCTTTAATGAATGTACTTTTGAACTACCAGGGTATCTTCACATTTATGGCGTTCCTCATTCTTAAGGGAACTGCATTTGCTAAGAGCACGTGCAATGATGTCAATTAATGGGTATAGGATTCCATTTTGCAATCAGCAATATGAAATTTCTTTCTTGCGTTCCTTCATCTTAAATTTTGATTTTTTTTTTCAATTTAGCCCTCCATCATTAAAAATTAAAATATTTCATTCCCTTGCCTTTTATGTATCACTACGCAGTACAATTTTTTGCATTCGATTGATCGAATTTACAGCATACTAACATAATTGATGACTAAAAAATGATGGAAATCAGGTTATGTTCATACAAGTTTTTAAAGTAACAATTCTTATATAGTGACTAGACTGAATCACAACATAAGTGGATCTTTGACATAGATGGTCCCCAATAATCCTAAAAAATTTCTTATATTGCAAATGACGTGCAAGATCACTCAAGGGAACTAGAGACCATGATCACATAAAAACGAAAGTCAAATATTGAAAAATCATTTTCTAGTGATTTCTTTTCTCTTTACGCACTTTAAATAGTGAGATAATTAGAAAACAAGTGCTAAAACTTGTTAACTCATTCACTTAAATCCTAAGACTTTATTTAGTTCATGCAATTTCAGTACACTTTGCGTCCTTCCTTCCATTGATGGCACTGCTCAATTGGATCAAAAGTTACAAGTTTTAGGACTCAATAGCAAGAAATGACACTTTAGGATTTTAGTGCACAAAATCAATAAGTTTTAAAGAGTAGCCTTGAAAGTGCCTCTTAAATGGTTGAGCAAGTTTCCGATTTTTTTCATTCCTTTTAATTTTACAATGGACATGTTAAGTTATTTTAATTTTTATGAATATTATTTACAATAACAAAATAATAGGGTCAATTGACATATACCTTTAACTCTATAGATATTGGTGGCAATTCTTGGAATTTACCTTTTACTCATATTAACCTTCGCCCTAGTTTCTCAGGGTTGCAAAATAAAAATAAAAAAAGATCGTACGGGGGCGGTTTCACACGGCACTGAAACGTAGATCCCATTTCTTTATATAATTTTCCCTCAGATGAATTCGAAAATACTGATATCATTTTACCTAAAAAATTAAGGATACATCGACATTTAGAAATTAAGTCCCCCGACCTTCTTTTTTTTTTTCCCCATCCTGTGGCCGAAGATACTTACGTTGCTTTCAAGAGGTTTTGCCGTTGCAACCCTCATCGATTTTGCAAAATTGAAACAACTAGGTCAAGATCTAGAACACCAGCAAGATCTTGAAATGAAATTGAAAGTAGACTAAGACTCTATATCATTAGATATCTTCAAACTTTTGTTTGCCCGCTTAAGTTAGATGAGGGGATAATTATGCAAAAAATCCTAAAAATAATGTATGGAGACAAATGTAGTCATAAATATTTCAATTATGCAAATTTAGTCATATACTTTTTTGATAACTTGTTAATTTAGTCTTAAAACTTTTGACGATTTACTAATTTAGTCATAAACCTATAATTTGGATATTTGGCTAGAATGATAACATCAGCAAATAGTCCAAAGGTTTAGTACTATATTAGCATATCACTAAAAAGTTTAGGACTATATTGGCACAATTGTAAGGTTTAGGACTAGACTAATGGTCGTACAATAGGTTTAGGGCTTTTTGGACATTTTTCCATTAAAGGAGTTGTATATTCATATGGCAAATGTTCACAGAGCCTAACAAAGCCCACAACAAATTTGGATATCTTCAAAGCTTATTCTGAACGATTTGCTTGACCCGTCAATGATATTGCCAAGTATAAAAATCCTTTACGAAGAAGATATATTAATTATATTTATATATGAAAAATCGAGATCCGTGAAAACAACGTAAGGTCTTCCAAGAGTGGAGCAAGTGTTAGAAGTGCATTCAATTGATTCAATATCAATAAACCTAGAAAAAAGAATAGGGGTTGGAATGAGCATATTAAAAAAAAAAAAAATCTTGGAATTTTTAAGGATTCTTGATTGTGGTTGACTAACTATTAGGCAAAGTCGCATGTCTTTTGTTAGTAAGATCCAAAAATTTATTAATCTCGGGTGGAGAAAATCTATAATAGGCTGTCAGTAATCCATAATTATAAATTTAAATAATTGAAAATTTATCAATAATTCTCTTACAAACTGCCCAAATGATTGAATTGTGATTTTCACAGCAACCAAGCGAAATTGTCATGTCAATTTTGATATTAATGTTCATATGATGTTATCTCTTTCAATCAAATTTTCATGCCATGCCATGTTTGGAATATACCTTTATGTCATGTTATAAAATTGAAACCCCAATCTAGATTACGTGCATAAAAGCATCATATTGTTATGTACATACCAAAAATGACGCAACCTTACTTTTTCTTTGGATATGATAACTTATGTGACCTTAATGCGCAGACACTGGCATTATTCCCCGCTATAAACAATGCCGGTTATGTAACGGTAGGCCTGTGGAATAGACCTTTTAGTTTGCATTTTTCTTGGTATCATTTTCTTTCTGAACTTTTAAAATGAGAGAAGACCATATGCTTCGTGCCAGTTGGAGCCTAATATCGACTTTGCTTCCTATTTCAAATGAGGCACGGCATTTATTTTAGTGAGTAAAAATGTTTTATTCCTTAATTTGTGATGTATATAAAATTGGGAGTACAGAGGAAAAGGAAAAGGTGCACCGCAAATTCTAAACTTTGCATAAATAATCAATCGAGTCAGGAGCCTTTTAATATTGATTCAATTAAGTTCTAAACCTTTTTCAAAAGGTGCAATTAAAATTATTTTGATGAACTTTGCCTAAATTGCCTACGTAACAATCTTAATTTCCCTTCTTAATATGAGCTTTACGACTTAATCGTATCTTTCATTAAAGGTTTATGACCTAATTGACCTAATTGATGGGCTTAAGATTTGATTGCAAGCTTACTAGTAAAGGTCTATGACTTGATCAAATTAAATTAAAAGTTTATGGTTGGATTGCATTCTATACATAAACTTTATGAATTATCAGTGCAATATTCTATGGATATAGACATATTCTATAAGATTGACAAAAATGTTAAAGTACATTTCAGCATTACTTAGTAATGTGGAGATCAATTAATAGTCTTATCAAACTATGTTCTTTTTTGCATAGAACATAGTAAAACAAATTCACATTTGCATCAGTCGTGCCATATAAAATTATCGGCATTCATGTTAGCAATTTCTAGCCATAATTAATAGTATTATATTGGTAAATTGTTAAAATATTTTAGGACTAAATTGGTTAAATTGAAAGATTTAAAATTTAATTGACATATGTACAGTAAGTTTATGACCTTTTTAGTATTTTTTTTAATTTGGGAAAATGTCACAAATGGTCCCTATACTATTACCTAATGTGCAATTTGGTCCCTGAACTTTCAATCGGCTCAATTTGGTCCTTGAACTATTGATAAATATCCGATTCGGTCCCTGAATTTTCAATCGGCTCAATTTGGTCCCTGAACTATTTGATAAATGTCTGATTTGGTCCCTGAACTTTCGAGCGGCTCAATTTGATCCCTAAATTATTGATAAATATTCGATTTAGTCCTTAGTTTCTTGTTTTTCCTTTTTTATTTATTATTTTTATTATTTTTTAATTTTTTTAATTTTTTTATTCTTTTTTTGCTTATTCTCTCTTCCCTCCGCCGGCTCGGCGAGGGTCGCCCTCGCCGGGACGGGCGGGCGAGGCGGGCGAGCCCCTCGCCGGATCTGCGAGGGAGCCTCTCGCTCGGCCGACGACGAGGGCCGCCCTCGCGGATCCGGCGAGGGAGCCCTCGCCCGACGCCGGGCTGCGAAGGAGCCCCTCGTCGGCGTCGGGCGAGGAGCACCTCGCCGGTGTCGGGCGAGGGGCTCCCTCGCGGATCGGGTGAGGGAGCCCCTCGCCCCGCGCGGCGGGGCTCCCTCGCCGGATCTGCGAGGGCGGCCCTCGCCGGCGTCGAGCGAGAGGCTCCCTCGCAGATCCGGCGAGGAGCCCCTCGCTCGACGCCGGCGAGGGCGACCCTCGCCGGAGCCGGCGGAGGGAAGAGAGAATAAGCAAAAAAAAATTAAAATTTTTTTTAAAAAATTTAAAAATTTTAAAAATAATTAAAAATAATTAAAAATAATTAAAAATAATAAATAAAAAAGGAAAAACAGTAACTAAGGACTAAATCGAATATTTATCAATAATTTAGGGATCAAATTGAGCCGCTCGAAAGTTCAGTGGACCAAATCAAACATTTATCAAATAGTTCGTGGACCAAATTGAGCCAATTGAAAATTCGGGGGGACCGAATCGGATATTTATCAATAGTTCAAGGACCAAATTGAGCCGATTGAAAGTTCGGGACCGAGTGCACATTAGGTAATAGTATAGGGACCATTTGTGACATTTTCCCTTTTAATTTTGAGACTAATGTTATGATCTGATCTCTTTCAATGAAATTTTTCGTGCCCTGCCAAGTTGGGAACATCCCTTCATGTCATATTAGAAACCCCAGTCTACACTACGTGCATCAAAGCATTATATCGTCACGTACTGACATACCAAAAGTGGTATAATCTTCTTTTGATTTGGATAATAAAAAAATGTAACCTCAATGCTATGACACCGAAGCATTAATCACTGACAGAAACAATGTAGGTTATGTAACGGTAGGCCAAAAGAGTGGGCTTTATAGCTTGCAATATTATTGGAATCACCTTTTTTTCTTTTCTTTTTTTTTTGGTCTAACTGTTGAAACGAGAGGAGACACATGGTTGCTGCCTGGTGGAGTACAATTTTGACTTCTTTCCTATTTCCAGCTAGGCACAGCTTCTGTTTTAGTGGGCAAAGTGTTTTTCCCCTTAATTTGTAAGGAATAATATCGTACATATGAAGGAAAAAGTACATTAGAATTATTGAATTTTGCATTATTGATTCAATTAAGTCCTATACCCTTTAATTTATTCAATTAAGTTCTAAACCTCCAACTAAAAAATTAAGTTCTAAACCTTGGAAAAAAAAATTCAAGAAGTCCTAAATCTATCATGTAGCCAATAGAGTTATAAACCTTTCAATTATACCAATTTCATCTTAAAATTTTTGATGATTTGCCAATTCAATTATTATTGTTTTAATTGTATCAATTTAGTCTCAAACCTTTTAAATATTTGCCAATTTAATCATAAACCTTTATGATATGCCAATGTACTCCTTTAAGCTAATTTTGGTTGAAAATTACTAACATATAGGTTCAATCAAAGCTGAGTCTTACGTGGCATAACTGACACTAATGTTAACAATTTTTGCGAATTTTTTTTTGAAAAATTTCCAAATATTTATTAATTTTTTTCTCTTCATTTTACACAAGGCCACCAAGGCTGTGGGCCACTAGGCGAGGCCCGGCAACCCATGGGCAAGGGCCATGAAACTCTCGCCAGATGTGGGCGAAGGTCGTGGCCCTCACTAGATCTACTGAAGGCTCATGAGCCCTTGTTGTGGCTTGCAAGAGTGCATGAGGGTTGCAATGACCTCCCTAGATCTAGTGAGGTTGGGTGAAGACCATGACGCCCTCATTGTGGCTTGTGAGGGTTTGTGATTCCCTTGCCTGGGAGCCAATAGAGGTCATCGACCCTCACCTAGTGGGTGGCGAGGCTATTGGCTCCTCGCCAGCCTTATGTAAAAAGAAATGGAAAAAAAAAGAAAAGGATAAAGAAAGAGAGAGAGAAAGAAAGAATAGGAAAATAAAAGGAAAAAAATTAAAATATATATATATATATATATATATATATATATTCAAAAAAATTATAAGAATCGACTATGTCAATGGCAACTTTGCAAGTATGATGGCCATCATTGATTGTATTACCATGTCATTGATTTCTAGCCAAAATTAACCATAACAACTATATTTGCAATTGGTTAAAAGGTTTAGAACTAAATTAACAAATCGTTAAAACCTTTAGGACTAAATTGGTATAATTTATGACTAAATTAACTACCATATAATAGATTTAAGATGTTTTGAACAATTTTCTCAAACCTTTTTCAAATGACCGCCATCATTGATTGTATTGCCCACGTGTCACTTAAAAATTGCCTACATAACAATCTTTATTTGCACTTCTTAACATAAGTTTTACAACAACCAAACCCAAAATAATAATAATAATAAGTTTTATGACTCGATTATATCTTTCATTCAAGGTTATTGACTTCATTGAATTAATTGATAGGTTCAATACTCGATTGCAAGTTTGCTAGTAAAGGTCTAGGATTTGATTAAATTAGTTAAAAAGTTTAAAACTTGATTGCATTCCATTTGTAAAGTTTAGGACTTATCGTGCAATTTTCCATGGGTATAGGCATATTCTAGTCCCATCATGTGTTTGGTTCATTTTGGATAAGATTGATAAAAACTATAATGCGGAGATCAATTAATCTTATCAAATGTATTTCTTGTTGTATAGAATTTAGTAGCATTTTCTTATTAAATAGTCAAATTCACGCCTTTATGGCAGGTGTGATTCTACTAGCCCTACAGATTGCAAACAAAAATTACAAGAAAAGTAGTAATTAAAGATCGATTTAGCATCATTGAAAAAAAGAAAAAAAGGGATATCAATCCACAAAATCCACAGAAATTATATTACGATCTTCAATATCCTATGTATAGATGTCTATTATAGTAAACAAATGCATTTTCTTCGACAAAATAAACAAATGAATTTGTTAAATCAATTATACCATTTTGGCAACATCTTTTAGGTGCAAGCGAAATCTACACACGTACTCTTCAAAATTCTCTGTTGTTAGAATTCTCATAGCTTTAGAAGTATATACCTAGAATTCTCTGTTGTTACAAAGTGACAAGGCCGTTGTCTTTCTCATAGAAAAAGCCGAAAGAGACGTATCCCAACACCTCTCATCTCTCTCTCTCTCTCTCTCTCTCTCTAGATTGTCGGCAGAGGGTTTTTTCAGAACTTTCTACGTGCATCCAGCCTCTGAATTATATTTTATAATTTTTGGTGTTTGCGAAGATATCATAACCGCAACTATCCAAACGACAAAAAAACAAGAAAAAATAACAAGAGGGTCATCATTAGAAGAACGATCCTTTCGCATCCATCGCTCGGTTGAGTGAAATGCGTTTTGTAATTAGTCTGCCAATCGAGTCCTTTCTCGCCTCGATTGTCCGACTGTGAATGCATAGTTTATTTTTACGCCAGCGTTGAACCTAAAAAAAACTTTAAAACGAAACTATTGGAGTCTTCTTTTTCTTCTCAATGGTGTAAGTCGCATGAGTAGAATTGTTTCTATACGGACTGTGTATGATCTGTTTATTTTTCCATAAAAAAAGGCAAGCATAATTTAGTAAATGAATGTTAGTTAAAAAATATCACTCAATAGTAACATGAGTTGTGCTTCAGTCGATTTAAATGATTAAAAGTTGTTATTCCAATTTAAGTATAAGATGCCACCAGGAGAAATTGAATAAGTTTCCGTTGGTGTTTCTCAAACCCGTTTCGGATAAGAGCAGAATGCAGAATCCAAAGGTCTCATATACTAATATTAGAGATACAATGCATTTACTTAAACTTGAAAGAATTACACAAAAGAAAAATTATTTGTATTTTTACATATCATACATGCATTCTTCTTATCGGTTTTATATATGTCACGTCAAATTATAAATACTGCGACATTTGACGGCGGTAAAAAATGCAAACAAAGTAAATTAAAGTTGCTCTGAATGGATCCCTTATACTATCAAAAGTACCTACTGATGCTTTTCATATACAACACCCGATTGAATATGAAAGTGAAGGACTCACTTTCAACGGACAAATTGATTAATTAGTGACATCATATCACTATTCTAGAATTTTTTCAAGCTCTAAGAGTGAGAAATTAAGCCAATCTCAAAGGATTAGGATGCCATCTATTCAAGAGACGTGGACCTTTAATTCCTCAAAATCTCCTTTTCAATGTTCCACTAGCACATTGTTTTCTGGGATCGTAAGTCCATAGGTCACTCACAAGTCACCCCACTTGGAAATTAAACAAGCCTCTCAGGTCATTTCCCCCAAAAAGAGAGTGCTTAGAAGTCAAGAAAGTGTTGATAATGTCTACCAGCAATTTAAAGGGCAAAAGGGAGGGAGTAGAGATGATGAATGATTCTAAAACAGCTGGTTCTCTGATCAGCATGATTGGCCTGCTGACGGCATGATCTGTCATAATGATAACACAATTATTTAATTAACAATTTTATAGTATTACCAGCACTTTAGAATCGCATCATATCTACTATGATGTAATTAATAATATATGTTAGGAAAATTCAAAGATTTATCTAGTTTGTTTTTTTGCCATTAGTTAAGAAGTAGATCTAATGGAGAAAAGTTGATTTTTTTTTTTTTTCTGAAATTGATACTTGCAAAATCTCCTGGAATACAAACAAATTATTTAGGGGAAAAGTACCATATAATGCAATAAATTTATGATTTTGTTTTTTTTTTCCTCTCCCCAATTTTAGGAGTACCAAATATCTGCTCTTATAAAATTAGAGAATAAATGGCCAAGGTTTAATTTCCTCAGTTGCACAATTTCTTTTCAGCTCATTTTGCTTCATCTTCATTTCCTTCACCCAACTAATGCATAAGCTAAGAGGGAAATCAAGAAAATGACAAATGAAAATAACGAATGCGAGTTATGAAAAACCTGGACTCACGTTTAGAAAATAAAAGGTTATTAACAAACTACGTAGGCATCATTGATTTGTTATCAACAAGGGAGAAATTTGCGCGTTTTTATAAATTATGTGAACCAAATCATTTGAACAATTAATTATTTTAATCCTACCACAGAGTCCACATGATCAACGGTGAAGATCAGCTTGATTTACAGGATCTATAGATCGTGCCATATTTTTTTTTTCTCGAGGACTATATTTTTCTTTGAAGCAAGAAAGAATGCTCTTCTTGCAAATTTCATTTCAAGAGACACTCATATAGAGTGTGTATGCGAATCAGAACTTCAACTCAACTCAACATGGAAGAAGCCCAATATCTTATACAATAAAAATCATCATGAGATAGCCCAATTCGAACTCATTGACAGATCTAGTTGAACACACATTCACTAAAAACTTAAATTAATGTGTTATAAGTCAAATGTAATAGATTAAATGTTTTATATCACAGCCATTCCCGATGTTGGATTTGTCTAACACACCTCATATGCGCACCTCAACACTTCTATAAAAGATTATGTGCTGACCCGATGGTCTCAAGGATGGTAGCAAGTTGGGTTTAATCAGATTCTTGACCCACTCAAACCTTTTTAATATTATCGATAATATTATCTCAGATATTTTATTGCAAGATTTGTTAATGATTCTTGTTTTTTCTTAGAATGGAAAACTATATTGTTGAGTATGAGATTTAGTTCGTGGACATCCCAAAATCCAGACCTGGTATTACTATAGAGAAATTGTATAAAATATATTAGGTTATTCAGGTGAGCATGTTATTAATTGTTGCATAGTAATAATAATTTAAGCCAATGCTCATAAAATTACTATTGTATGTGTGTTTCACATAGGTTTCTTATTCTGTGTACGCAATGAAGATGAGTTTGAGACTGTATTTAGAAACCTTTATTGAGTTTGACATAGGTTCAAATTCAGACTGCGACTAATTGATGAAGGATTATCTCAAGAGAGTTAAGGTTTATTTAGTAATCAATGGAAAGTTACTTGAAAAATTAAGAGCATATCTACCCGCAGAATTGTAATGGTCTAGAAGGTATTTGAGAGGCTTTTTTTGTGGTTCAATCTAGTCCTGTACTATTGGTGAGAAAGCATGAAGGAGTATTTTAGCATTTCCATTTGTTTCCTTGAGTCCTATGCATTCTGTTTTAGTTTTTAAATTCATGCCCAGTCAAGAGATGTTAGTTCTCATATTTTCATGTGGGAATGTTAGTATTATCTTGCAATGATCTTACCAAACTTAGTCCATTTAAACCTCTCTAAAGAATATTTGAGGTTAAGAGTGTTTTTACTTTAAGCAATTTTCAGAATTGATCATTTCAAAGCTCCGCGATGCCCAATTAGGTTTCATGCTGTCGAGACCTGGGTAATCCCAACTGAATGTCGATCTCTTCACTTGAGGAAAAGGAAAAACTCGAGTAACTCGAAAATTAATTATTTTCCAACACCTAGTTTGATGGATAGAAAGGTCAACAATGACATAGTTTTTCCTAGAAAAGTTCTTCCGAAGGCAAGAACATTCACACGGAATAGAATGGATCTTTGAATGTCGATTCTCAGAGTTTGACACCGAGCAAGAGATGACTGCCCCACCCAATTCCGATTTCCGAATAGGGAGGGCCAATGACATTATATGAGTCTAGGGCGGGGCAATATATCAACACTAGCTAAGAGAACACGACAGAAAATTAGGCAGCCCACGGGGCCAAGTTGTGGGGAAAATAATTAATGAAAATATTTATAAAAAAATGAGATGGGGTCTCTTTTTTTTTTTTTAACTGATGTTACGTATATTCCAATGGAATTCTCATTATAGGACCCAGCTAGATCTCGCTCAATCTTCGTACGTCCAAAATTTTGACTCATGGTACGACTCTTTGGTTATGATTTGTCTCAACGCGAAGTACTGAAGTCTTCAAGTCGGAAAGGAGAAGCTGTAGACGAGAAGGCCCTTATCCAGAAGAAACGACAAGCTGAGGGTGATATCCGATTGAATGCGAATGAATTGAATGCAGCTGTACATTGGCATCTGTGTCAAAGTGCCTTTATCTCGAGCCGCCTACCATTTCGGATTTACTCAAAATTTCTCTGTTCTTTCCTGGCAAAATTGGCTTGCTTTGCCCCAACCATTCACGGCAGTGGCCAGAGGCTCAAGAGTGCAAGTTGCTCCGCAGACCTTGCAAGAAGGGCATGTCATAAAATTCCATCCAATAATAAAATTTACCATAAATCCTGAGATAGGCTAAGAGAAGGGACAATGAAGCGCTCCGCCTTCATTTTCCTGTAAGGCGTCTAAGATGTTTCACCTAGCGGCTTCATCGTGGGAATCCGGCCCGAGAGAACTTAACTCCATGCGGTTTATCATTACCCCATTTTACGTTTGGGGTTGACTCCGATAAATGTAGCAGTTTAAGGACATGCTAAGGTCCATCCAATAATAAAATTTACCATAAATCCTCAAATAGGCTAAGAGAAGGGACAATGAAGGTATTGTTGTCGAAACTATGTTACTTATTTTGATATTACAATTTTTTTAATTGATTGTCCCAATATAATAAATTTCAAAAAATTATCACCTTATTGACTTGAACAATTTAGCTTAATGGAAAGTTCTAATGCGGCATTGTTTTAATAATATATAAGTCCATTTGGAGTCACTTAAAGAAACAGTTTTAAAAAGTTTTGAGACTCAAGTGATCCTTCATAAAGTCTAGAACTAAAATTATTATTTGTATAGTTTGGGTATTGAACATATTAAATCTATAGTGTGCAAATTACATACACAACAAAATTTTCTAACCATAGCTTTAACTCATTATCTTATAGGCAACAATCTCAGACCAGAGTGACACATGAATTCTCTTGTACTCATGTATCCTTAGTAATCCAAAAGGGATAATACAACTATTTCATGAGAGTGGCGTCGAGACATTTATGCTAGAAGTTCTAGGGGATGATACACAACTTTGAGGAGCTCTGAGGCAGGATCGGCATTCCGCGCATAAACTAATCAGAAGATGATGCCACTCTCCTTATGAGGCTATGATGGGCTAAAACCAGTTGTTGTGTCTCAAGTGTTCTGTGTGCTTTGTTCAAGAGACTAGACGGCTGAGCTAAGTTGGGTGTAATGTGATCTGATATGAGGATGCTATTTACCATAATATTTTTTTGAAAGAACTATAGAATTGCCAGTTTTCTCGGCTCATTAGGCATCGCATGGGCTATTTTACAGCCAAAGAATTGCCAACCCATGACACAGTGATGGTTTATATGAAATCTTTTATATTATAGTGTCATTAACAAGGTCGAATCATATTGATCGTAAAAACTTGCCCATGTTACGTCGAGGCTACTAGTATTGAATGTTAATCTTGACTCTTGATCTCAAGTGACTTAGAATGAAGCCATCCGTATAAAGTATAATTCGGTAAAAATATATATAAAGACTTATGCATATCAAGTATTAAATAGTAGCAAGCGTCATCTAAGTCTCATTTGAAATGGATTTTGTCCTTAAGTTGTATAGTAAATAAGTAGTGCTAATTGATTCACGAAATACAACATATGGAACAGAATTTAAATAAAAAAATAGCACGACACCAAGACTCCTTTTGTTTTGCAGAAAACGAATCATTTGGAAATTATTTTCTTAACAGTAATCGCTTGGATCACTTGAAATAATTAATCAATAAAAAATATTTTCATCATTGACAACATTTTATATCTAGCATCCACTATGCATGTTTAAGACATAAAAACATAACTCATTACACCAAATTAGAGGATATAACAAGCTTTTAAAAAGAGAATGAGTTATATACACTTTAGCATAACTATATTTATAATAGAAATATACATTTCACAATAACATCAAAACAAACATTAATGGTCTAGCCCATTGATTAATCTCATCAAAATCACCCTTCAATGGTCCATTTCATTGGGCAATCTCGTGCTAAGAAATCTAATCATAATTAGGCATAACGCCCGATGCCCAAGCGACCAAGCTTCCCCTCAACAAGGTCTCTATCTTTATTGTCGGTAATTTACTCACAAGGATATTCTAAACTAGTATATAAATTTGCAAGCCCCTTAATGGGCTCATAGTGATACTAAGCATCTACACCAAATCACAACAACATCATTGACAACCTTCAAAGCCAAACCATAATCGATATTGGAAATCGATTTACAAAACAAAGCATACAATCTTTGACAACTCAGCTCTTCCATCAAAATACCTTTCGTAATTCAACACTTCTTGAACCATTTCAAATAGGGTTAATACCCTAAAAACCCAAAACTGGTAAACCTGTGACAAATTTACCTCAAACTATCTTTTTGACCATGAAAAACCCCAAACTGGTATACTTGTGATAAATTTATCCCGACTAACTATAAAAAAAACCATAAACTGGTATAGTTATGACAAATTTACCCCAAACTAATTTATTTGACCACAAAAAATTCTAAACTGGTACACTTGTGACAAATATACCATCCGCTAAATTGGATTAATACCACAAAAAAAAATCACAAAAATTGTAAACTGTGATAAACGGAATGTAAAATCCCAAATTGGTATACCAGTGAACTGTCACGTGTCATTTAACTTAATAATTTAACTATAAAATTTAACAAAAACTAACAAAGGGTAAATTTGTTACGAGTGTACCAGTTTGGGGTAAATTTGTTAAAGGTATACCAGTTTGGGGTTTTTGATGGTCAAAAAAATAGTATGGGGTAAATTTATCACGGTATACCAGTTTGGGTTTATTCAGGGTATTTACCCTTTCAAATAACAAATAGGGTGTAAATGCTCGATGCGAAATCATACGTCAAATATGCAAAAAGAGACATCACTTTTGCTTCTTAGCTAAATCACACTCTAGAATAATATGTTTTATATTTTTCATTTTCAAAATATGAGTTTACAAACTCAAAAAAGAGATAACACCACTCCCCTAGGACTATCAAAACTAAATAATGTGTCGCTAAACGAGCCAATAATATTGTAATCCTATCCATTAAATGAGAATTGATGTGAAAACCTAATAAAACACTACAATAACTATGAACTGGCTAAAATATTCTCAAACGCTAATAAAACAACTCCTACACGCTAGCAACACTCTCACTCAATGTGATTATTCAAACATAAACATAACGCAAAACTTGCATGCAAATCCTAAAATTTGCACCCCAACCAAACTATTGCTCTAAACCGACTCCTGTCAAACTCTACAACTCAACAAAACCATAATCCACTATTTCCATAAAATCCAATAGCTCAACAATTCAAAAATTGAATTATGCGACTCGATTTTCACAAATTTCGAATTTTAACCCTAGTTTTAAAACTTAGTCCAATTAGATGAACAAAGAGCATGAACACCTATTGGACATTACGATGTGAAGTAAATCTGGCTTGCTGAGGTCCCTGAGGCCTTTATGCATGGGCTTTTTTTCCTTTCTCTTTCATTTTCCCTCTACCTTATTTCTTTTCTTTTTTCCCTTTTCTTTCGGTGCGCGTCTCGACCATCTCTATCTTAGCCAAGGATCCCTTCCCTTTTTACCGACCAGTCAACTTTTACTTTTACTTTCTTTTTTTTCACTGCCCCCTCCCTTTTTTGACTTGACCAAATAGCCAAATATTTCACTACCAGCAATTAGCATATAAAGTCGGGACCTCAATCTATACGTGCATAGTGAGAGAGAAGGAGGGGAGGCAGCAATGACTTCAGCGGACGAGAGGTTAGTGTGAAAGGCGAGACGGTGAGGACTCATGGGTGATTGGCGGATCTATGTGGCTTGTGTTGGGGTGGGGAAGAAGAGGGAACAAGACAAAAGCCGAAAATAAAAGAAAAAAAGAAATGGGAAAGATATATAGCACATCTCAACCATTGAATTGTTCAATGGTTAATGTGCATTCTTCTTCAACGGTTGAGGTGGTTTTCCTAAAATGCTCTAAATCATTTTCCAAATGAAATTCAAGCACAAAAAAATGTTGTCAATTACGTCTTTCCAAACAAATGAACTCTAACCACTTTTTTGCAAAATAATTTCTCGGAAAGCATTTTTCTTTATCTTGGAATTTCCCCCCAAACAAATTCACCCTTAAATCTGTTTAGTTCAACGCTACCTGGCTCACCTTGAGCATCGTGAATCAGATCCTCCGACGTGGCAGCTCCCAATTTGTCATCAATTTCACATATTATTATCTAGAGAATATCTCTATCATTCAATATTGGATTCGCATAATTCTCGTGACTTTGAAAAAGCTTGCAACACCTAATTTCTGAATATACATTCAGGTCACACTTTCAACCTTAAAGTTACGTTTGGTCGTCCGGATTTATAACGAATAGGACTGAATTGGATAGGATATGATATGAAATCCTAAGATTTTTCTATATCCTATCTACTATTTGATGAATCACAATATTAAAGTCAGATATATTTACATCATATCATACACATTTTTTTTAATATAAACGTCATATCAATGTAAATGAACCTAAAAGTTCATAAATGAAGGTGGTGAAAATCTCTCAGTACACTATTCCTTAATTTATTTTTATTTTCCTTTTATTTTATTTTTCCTCTTTTTAAATTTATTTTCTTTATTAATTCTTTTTTCCCCTTTCATCATTCTTTAATAAAATTTTGTCAAATAGTAAACTATACTAACATACCTAAAATACAAAAATACCTAAAAATATAATAAATATAAATATGTAATTTATAGATTGAATGTTTATTATAAGATAGAATTAAAATTGAATATATAAATTAAAATATGATTAAATTAAAAAATAATTTTTAATTTTTAATTTCTTAAATTAGAATTCAAATATTATTTTTATTGAAATATAATTTTAATTTTTTTTTTAATTTAATAAGTTTGTTATTCGAAAAAAATAATTTTCATATTATGGACAATATAAATCCTATCTACATTTATCCCACCTCTCCACGTGGGATAATTTTATCCGCTATATATCCCCCTTATATCCAACTTTATCCTATCATGAGCAAACACCAAACATAGGATAGGATAAATCATATCTTATATCGAATTTTATCCTGACTGCCAAACGTAACCTAAGAGTTTTAAACACATGCCAAGCCGTCTTTTGACAACTTAGGCCACCAAATTCCGCTAACTCAAAACAAGGTCTTGGGAGTCAATAATTGATATGGCCAACATCACCTTAGTTCCTTTTGAGTTTCTCTCTCTCTCTCTCTCTCTCTCTCTCTCTCTCTCTCTCTCAATATATCTGCATTTTTTTTTTAATCTTTTTCTATCAGTCTTATTCTTAATTTGCGATTTTGTGATTGTTCTTAAGATAATTTAACCAAAATTTTGAATCATAATTTCTCTCTTGTTTTGAACTAATTGGCCCGATGCTTATAGTGTTGGAAAGTAAGTGACTTGAATTCTATTCTATAACAATGACCTTGGATCACATAAATCACAAATTTTTCCAACATCATCAAGATCGGATGACTCAAATCAAAGGAAGCGATATTTCATTTTCTGAGTGTCAGATTGAGGACAATTATGAACTGCCTGAAAGATCAAAATGAACTCTATTCAATTGCACCATCTGCTAGGTTTTCAATGAAGTTTGACCTCGAATGGAAGCTGCCGAACTTGAAAAGTCAAAGCTCACTATTAGTATTCATCCAATTTCTAATAGGTCAAAATTAGGCTTCAAACTATGAAATGAACTTAAAGTCTCTTATAAAACATGTTTAGGGAGGATTTTGGGATTTATCCAAACTCTAATAGCAATGAGACTCTCACTAGTGTAGGTCAACTACGGTGATGATTCGATAATGATCAGCTACGACTATTACTTCTGAAAAGTCACAAAAGTATAAGTTATTATATTTATGAACCCACGTATGTCAATACTTATATATAATGAAAGCTTCAAGTCTTAAAGATTTTTTTAAAAAAAAGAAGAAGTAAAAATGGGTACTTCACAAAATCTGAAATGAAAAGTAAAAAGGAACTATTAAAAGTTACTTCAGATACATCCCACATCTTCAGTCAAGCCAAAACGAATATAATTGAGCATATGTCAAGCCAAAACGAATTATCTTCTTATAATTACACCCATGGCAAATCAAACAGAACCTAACAAATTCATCTCTTCCATCCTACTAAATCAACGTTTTTACCCTGATCTATTTTTAGGATTTTATCTCTATGTCCAGTTACCCCAAACCATTATCTAAATTTACTCGCGGCTGGTAATGGATGGAGGCGGCATTGGCTAGGGTCGGAGTGGATCATGGCGTCGGTGGAAAAGCCTGAAAAAGAAGAGCAATCACTCAAGATAGATGAAATAAACATCCAAAACTACATAACCTAGGCCGATGCGTCATTTAATAGAGAGTAAATTTCTGATATGAATGTTACTTCTGAATTTCGAGAATTCATATATTTCCACATCAGTTAAGCCGGCAGGTCGACCCGGTAAAGAGCACAACTTCCCGATACGAATGTAACCTCATCATCGTGCATCTTTTTCTAGCATGCCCCAGCATGAAATAGCCGACAAAAACATTGCGAACAGGGAGAGAGAAAAAGAAGAGGGGCTCATTTTTAACTCCATCATGGAAATAAAACCTCGTATGGTTTGGAAACATTGCACATCATGGGCAGGCAATGGAAGCAAGAATATCGATTCGTACTCATCACGTTGATTTACCTTTCATGCATGTTATGGAACCTTTCGGCAAGTGCATATCTCGTTAGGCTTGCAATTCGCGTTGGCCCAAATGGGGATGTCGATATCTTTGTCTGCAAAGGCCATGTGCTCTTCCATGTGCCGTGTTCGCTTGTCGTTGTCATTCGATTTTGATTTCAACACTGAAATCCCGACGTCCATGGTCCGCCATGTGTACGACTAGTTAGCAAAGAAGCACCATCCCCTCTTCATCAATTGACCATGTTTGGATCGAAGTGTCCTGTCGCGTCAACAATCAACCTCGATCCTAGACTTTGATATGATACCACAAAAATCTTTTTTTATGTATTTATTGATTTTATTTATTGCCTAGTGCCCGCAATTTCCTCCCAACCGTGAGATTTTCTTTGTTTCTCCACGTCACTAAGCAAATTACGAAATTAGGTCGTGAATCGGCTTACAAATTTACAGTTTTGAATTTGATAAATGACTGAGCTCAATACCGCAAACTCCTAACTAACGATGTTAATCAATATATTTTATTGCCCTTTTGCTTCCATCAATGAGCGTTGAAGGTGAATTTTTCGCTGTTCCCCACAGCTTATTTACCAATTATGTGCTTATCGACATCATATCTTCATTTGATTATGCATTGGGGACATAATTGTACCTAATTTGATTCTCTTAGATTAGGTTAACCTCTTGTCTTTGGTAATCTCCTTCCTTCACCTTTTTTTATATTTTTTCCCCTCTAATGTGGCCAAAGGCCGACAACGGACAATGAGCAGATGCAACTTCATAAGGGTTGGTCCAGTAAATCAGCAATGAGAATGCCAATAATTGATGATCGATTCTCCAATGGACAAGACGGGGCCCAGAAAGCTGCCCTTAGAACCGCCTTTTAGGAAAAAGACCTAAAGTTGAGGTGTTCACATTTAGTAAATTTGTTCAGCGTACATCTCTTGATGCCTCCTGTACTGGACCACCTTCTAAACCTATCAACCCCGCGGAACCAACCGGATTGGATAAGTTCCACAACTGACATGTTAACATGTCACATCTACAGTTGCATCCATGACACTTGTTAAATGCACCAAATGAAGACAAGTATGTTTGTTTGAGTGAGAATTTTTCAAATTAGTTTTATGAACTATTTTGGGTTTGGATTACTAAAGATGATCAATCAACGGAAAAATATTTACGGTCAAAGAAAATATGCATACTTAAAGCTAGGAAAACCAAATTTCCTAACTAGAAAAGAACAAAACGTTTTCATTTTGTGTTCAACTGTTTTGTATTTACAAGCAATCACTGCTTTGAATGTGAAATTACTCTTCAGGTGTGTTTATTTTGAAAAAAATATCATGATAAAGAAAAATATTTTCTAAATAGCACACGAAATAAATACCTCTAAAGTATTCATTAACAAAAAATATATGGTTACACTAAGTGTACTAAGTCCAGTATGCGAGTGGATTTACACAGTAAAATGATAAGAAATACAAACATTTAAATAATAAGTTAGTCATAGTCCATACCTAGTAAAAAATCTATTACATAATTTTATGACATCAGTATTGTAAATCGATCCTAACATACCTAACACGATTCTTTTCAAAGAATTAAAGGGAGGCAGAAAGCTTTAACCAAACCAGGTAGATAAGGCTCCTACTTCTACTGGAGAATAGAGATCATTAGGGCACCCAAACCTAAAGATTATTACACTTATATGATGGGGAGTGTACTGGTTTTACTCGTTGATCCTCGAGTAACCGAATCGGGAACAACTGTTTTCAAATCTGGCTGCACAATCGTGTCACAACTTACAACAAGACAGAATTGAATTGCCACAAATCACGTACAACAAGACAAAAATACTGATAGGAACTCATTCTACTCAAATTTGTCTACTTGAGAAGTTTCCAATCATTGACCGGCCAAATTTTGGTTTCGAAGGTCATCTTATTTCTTATAGAAATTATATAAAGAAAGAACCCAGATGTCCAAAATCACCGAACGAACTCCAATTAACCAATTTCTTACATGGCAATCCAATAAGTTCGGCCCTACTCTCCTTTCCATGGAGAGAGATAAATATCAGAACATGGAGCCGGTCATCTTACCTCTGTCCCAACTCCAGTAAAAGGGGACACTTCACACTGAAATTGGGCCAATATATGTGGGACGAAGCACTTCTCATCCATCATGAACATACAGTAACGAATTTGTCCAGTACTATATTGTTCAAAAGGGAAGAATGATGTGGACTGTGCAATTTGCTGTGACTCCCCTGCTTCCACAATCTGTTCTTGTCCCCACAGCATAAAATCGGACTGAAGGATGAGAAAGAGGTTAGCAACACCTTGTTCAGATGCCAGGCTATCTACAGTCAAGAAAAAGAAAAGAAGAAAGGTAAATCAGGGTCTCGCCATGCCCTAACAGACTGAAGATATTTAGATAACAATTGATCAAATGCAAGTATCACTGGGTTTGCAATACTAACTTCTGCCCTAAAATCAGAAGGGTGGTATCTACATATGTTTAGATCACCCAAAAAGGTTTTTTCTTTTGTATTTGGCACATTCAGTATGAGTAAGCAAAGCAGGTTTTCATAACTGAGGGTGAACATACAATAACACAACTAATGATCAAGTCTGTCAATCGCATTTCTCCAGAATAAACACCTTCATGCATCTAAAATTTGCACCGCCACTAGTAGATTGCTAAGCAATGGCATACATTATGTGGAAACAGCATAAGATATGTTTGATTGTTTTAACCAGGATGCAATCATGACAAAAGAAACCAAAATACAATGCTCCGATCTCTGTTTGATTCACCGGAACAAAATCTGGAACCAATCTTGAACAATTTCAATTTTTTTCTTTTGCAATAACAACCTTAAGTTTCCAAACAAGGAACTTGGGAGTCGGACTATTGAAACAGCCATTACTGCGTGCACTGAGTTTGTGTAAGCCCAGTGCAGATCATGTGGATCCCTCATGGGACCTGCCAAAAATAACGGTTATTATGCACTTAGGCTCACATGAAGCTAGCGGATGCTTAAGTATTTCCTATTGAAGAAGTGGCCAGACACTTCAAAACTCACTTCAACACTATCAGCAGTGTCAAGGCCAAGCAAGGGTTGTAGCTTTTAGTCTGTTAGTGACTCAACAATAGAACAAGTAGCAACTGCAGTTATTAATTATTCACTCTGGCTGACCAACACAACAGTTCAGAACAAGCCTGTGCTGCTTCTTGCTTAATTAGTTGGTTAGAAAGTTTGGAGAAGAGGATACCAAAAGCAGGTACAATGATAAACAATATTAACTGAGGTGGGTTGATGATCAAGCCAAGAATCTTCCAAAAAGATATCAGAAAACAATAGCATTCTTGTACATGATCGAAAGATAAAAACAGATGCTGCAAGACAAAAGCCTTTTAGGCCCTGGACTTGATTCGCGTATTCCTAAATCTGCTCCCTTCTAAACCCATGAGTCATATTGAAAAATAAATATGAAGAGGGAAGAAATGTGCGAAAAATGCTCCACCCAGGTCACACCAAATAGATGATTTTGAGAAGGAACAATGAGTAAAACAACAGTGCTATGCCGAGATTGAAAGTACCTCAAAGGTAACTATGGCAGTGCAACAGTCAGCTTCTCTTCGTTATTCTCAATGTTGTTCCTTTGTGCATCTGGCAGGCTCTTTAAGACCTGCATGTGATGCCAAATTATGCAACTAGACAACACAAGATTTAGCTGCCCCCTGGCATTACAACAAAATTAAACACGCGTGATAATTTTTTTGAAGTCCTATTTAAAGGGTTCTCTAAGGCCAGTATCAATCAAAAAGAGGGATTATAAATTTCAATCTCGGACTTTGATTCAGCAACTAGTTTGTCCCAGTTTTTCAAAATTTTCAACATGTCTTGGAATCAAAAGCTGGAAGCCAATTTATCTTATCTTTTTTTTAATCTTCCTCTCTGGTAATTTTGAAAAGATGCTTACACACACCTAAAATTCATGAAAAAGTGTATTACTCTTTTTCTATTCTAATAGTTAGCTGAACCATGATGAAGATATCCATGGACTAAATATGAACATGCACCAAGTTATAAAGAGGTAGAAGCTTTTACAAGTACTTTTGTTGAAGTTGAACCTAAAGATAATTGTGACAAACCTGAATTTATAATATTAAGAAAAAGCAAAAAAATGCCTTTAAGTGTTACAAATGAGATACTGGTGGAAAGATGTGCTAAATACATGATATATAAACAGCTGTCCTCAGAATATAACAAAATTGCAGTCCAAATACATCTCTTGATATAAAGCAGATTCAAGACTTCTTTAATTCTCAACCCTAATTGACCGGCATAAATATTTTGCTTCATTTGAATCAGCACTCCCATGCATATAGAGGCAAATCCAGCCTGCCTTTTAATTAAGTAAAGAAAAGTAACCAAGAGAGTGATGATCCAATTTCAAAGCAACAGATTTACAACCTGATATAGATGCCAAGAAGCAAATGCGTCGGTGGCAGCATAAAGTTGTTGTTCTTTTGATAAAAAAAGAGCCTCCCAATTTCCACACCTAATTTTCATGAATTTCTCCAGCTGCAAGATGTAAAAACTCTGATTAATGCCAGCTCAAATCTTCCATGGACATTCACTTTCACTAATTTTAGAGAGCTAGCTTTAACGGAGAAGCAGTCTACAGCATGCAGTCTTATGCCAGAACCACATTTGATCCCCATTGATCCTTTTCATTCAACAATCACATAAACAAGCTCATACATCTTGTAAACTAATCAAGATAGAAGCTATCTTTCAACTTATTTCATAGCTTATTCATCATATTTGTCAATGCAACGCATTGACATGGACAATGAAGCAAAATAAAAATTAATCTCTTTGCATTTTTACATATAAGTCATGATGCAGAAGTTCTTTTGGCCCAAAAATTCGGTCATAAAATCGAGAGAATATTCTAGAAGAGCTCTGCAAGGAAAACTTAAGGAAATCAGAAAACAATAGCATTCTTGAGACTCTAAATCTAAAGGTACATATCAACAAGCTGATGTTCGGAAAGGATTTTCCAACAACTTGCTAGAACTATCAGCTTTGATAAAAATGAGATATAAATAACTTATAACTTTAATTTTATGCATTGGCGATCTCAAGTTCTAAAATTGGAAACAACTTGTTTGAGAGTAAATAAGGACTGAATGCTTAATATTTATGAAATGCACTATTGCAAACAATATTGATATGTTAAATGATTATAACGTCCCATAAAGATTTATACATTAAACAAATGAAAGAACCAATTCCTTACCTAAAGTATCAAGTAGATTTTTCACTTAACTTGTGTAAGCCAAATTTAGTAAAAATGGGTTTAATCTTATTAAGTATTCAACATTCGAATTATTGGTACTTAATTGAGCCATCAAACAGAATTTAAGATATGGCAAATGTAAAAGCAATTAACTTGCACCTAAATTATACTATGCACAATTATGTAGCATCAATTTGAGACTCTAAATCTAAAGGTACATATCAACAAGCAGATGTTTGGAAAGAAATAAACATGGCCATTGAGAATATTCAAGACAGGAAACACAAGACTCAGTAAATCAAATATAAACTAGTGATTTTAGAACCAAACTTGACAAGCCAGTCCAATTGGGCACCAGTTGTACCACCAACCTCATAGATGCTTTAAACTGTCAAAGGTCAAAACTGGTCAAGAACCAGATCAATCCTGGTTCAACCAGTAAGCTGGTTTTGCTTTACAGGATCGTGACCTTCTAAAAAGTCAAATTGGGAATCTACTGAGGCATAGATTCAAACCCTTCCTCTGATGACTAACAACCACATGCCAACCAACTGGACTGATGGCTGTTTTTAATGTATTTTATTCCCCATATTGAAAAATAAGCAAAGTTGCACTAAGACTCATACTCACACCTTTCAGTTTCCTTTTGGAACCTTTGCCATCTTTGTTACTCTCAAGATGCACACATCAGGTGTGGTATTTTATATTTAAGAGCTACTTGATAAACTCAGTTAAAATAAAATCAGGCAACATAATTTGTTCGACCAATTAAACTGTGTATAACTGATCTGGTTTGGTCTCTTGTATGGTTTTAAGACCACTGATATAAACAGAAAGAGGTTTATAGCTTTTGCTAGAGCAAGTTGTAGCCAGGTTCTATGAACATGACAGAAAAACGCATCTCAATTTGAAATTCAAGAAGTTTTAGTCACTGTAGGAGTAAAATTTGCAACAAGATTACATTATGCTTCAAGAAATATATTTTAAGACATTAGAAAAAAACTGCAGATACGATTTAATTACACTTGCCAAATCCTCTCACATTTATAGCATTAGCCATCATTAACTATACTCCATCAAATAGGTCGAGATACTACTGTACAAATAGTCAATTCAACATATATACAATGGTCATATTACTTAAGATATACCTAGCAAAGGATCAAAGAAGCCTTTCATTGTCAAAGGGACTTTATCACTGAAGTCCAGCATTTAGACAGCAGTGGAAAATTACTCATGAGTGGCCATGATGATTGCAAAAGAAGTTGAGCTATAACCTGCTTATTTATAAGCACCTCGGTTAGAGATGCAAGACCCCACCTACGAGGCATGGCAAGCTTTTGATTAGCAAGTTCTGAAAGATCCTGAAAAGCATTGACAGATACATTGTAATCCTTAAGCACCTTCCTAGCATCACCAGCTATGCCTGCTCCAACCTGTACATGCAAGCATAACATCATCATGCAGTTCAGTTATACATTTTCCCAAAATCAACTTGACAGCCATTAAAAACTAGACATATGCCAACCTTTAATACGGTTGTATCCTCTAAAATAAGCTTCAAACTAGGAGGTACGCCAGAATGAATAACATGCATCACATGGCAGTGGTCAATGTCACCACAAATCTGCATTACTGCCGTCTTCCGAGGTTGAACACCTGCAAGTCTTGCATCAAGATAATGACTAAGCAATAAAATGTAGTGATTTTAATCTCTATTTCTACTTCCTTTTTCTTCCTCGAGAGAAAAATGCAAGTTTAACTCCAGAGCATGCACCCAAGATCATAAAAAGAATACATACATACATACATACATACATACAAACCTATATATAAATAATATATTTATAAGTAGAAGAAAAGAAAGAAGATAAGGAAGAAAAAGAAACTTTGTTTATACCACTCAAAAATATTAATTGCCTATTTGAAACTTAAATCCTTTTAGCTTTCCCTTTAAAATTTTGAAAACGCAAAATAATGTACATTCCTAAAAAATTCAGGAAAAAGAGATAAAGGACTCTTAGTCGACAATATTTTTATGGTGTTAGGCATCCGACATAAGCTAGAGATCAAATTTCAGATACTAATGGCAAAAAGTAAAAGTTACTCCAAAACACCTCGTTTACCAAACACAGAAGCAAGGAACAATAAACAAGCACAATACTAAAATAATCAAGTTAAAAATAGATTTATGTAGATCTACAAAGTGAAATATAGATTTGTAAATGTGACCAGAACCAAGAAACTGCAGCACAATTGAAAGAAATCAAGCTAATACTTCAGAAAACCAGGGGAAGAACTCGCCAATTTTAAAAAGAAACAAAATTTGTTGGCATCTTGTTGTTATACAATGAAAGAATAAATTGCAATAACAATTTCCTAAATGGAAAGAACTGTCAACAGACCACTCAAGTGCAGGAATTTACACCATTTCAGTAAAGTAGTTGCAAGAAAATCAAGTCTTGCTGCTGAACAGAAATCAACAAACAATCACAGAGATGCAAATTTGATCTAAACACAGAACCAGCATTCAATCTAAACACGGAACCAAAGCACTGCTATAAGCCGACCTCGAAAAATCATTGAACATAACACGAAAGCAAAGCTAACCAAACCTCGTTGAAATGTGGGCCTATACTCAATGTCAAAGCCAATTATGACTTGATCCATTACACTTTTCATGGCATTGATTTTCTTCAAAAGCTCGGCCGCGGCTCTCTCCACATCAGTAGCACTCCGGCTGTACGCAATCCGACCTCCGAATGTCATCACAGGGAGTTTAACCCGCATACTATCTGTCATGTGAAAGGCAGTGCATAACAATTCCATCGCATTTGCACAAAAACACGTCCCGAGTCTACAAATCCAATCTTTCCCCCTTTTCAATTAAAAGGAGGACAAGCCTTCAACAAAGCCGAAACCGCAGAAACAGGAGACTGAATTATAGAACAAAACCATCAAAGATACTAATCAAAATCTTGTCTTACAATAAAACCCAGAATTGCTCTAACAAAATGAAGCTACAGTAAAGTCCTATCCCATCTGAAACCCTTTCACAGCCCCCCACTGGCAGGCAGAAAAACCCCAAAAACTACGGCTTCCTATGCAATCATCTATATAACATCAACCGAGGAACAGGAAATGAAAGTGAGAGGGTATCGTTCGTACGTTGCGAAGAGAATGAACCGGGCAGACGCCGTCGGACCCCGCCGGGGCGATCCTCGTCGTCGTTCCCGGCGCCGGAGACGGAGCGCCGCTTCTTGGAGACGGCGGTCCCGACGGCGGCTTCGATGGCGTCGAGTTCTTGGGCGGTGAAGGGGTGGTCCCAGCCCGGGACGAACTCGGCGCCGATGGAGCGAGCGTCGGTGGCGATGGCGGGAGGATCGCCGCCGGCGTTCTTGATTTCCATCTACGGTCGGTTCGAAGTCATGGAGGAGGGAGCCCGAATTCAAAAAACTATGTAGTATAAATAATGATTTAGGGGGAGAAAGAATTCAGGTTGGGTTTATTTCACAGAAAAATTAATGATTTGGAAAAAAATTTAATTTTGCTCATTTAGATTTTTTAATAAAGAAATAATGGAAAATATATTCATTTCAATTAAAATGATTAGGCATTACTTGTCATTAATAATAAATATTTCTCATTCACTTTTTTTTTCCCATAAGGATAGCAATTATACAAGTTAGAAAAATAATTTCCAATTACTCAAGTTATGAAAACAAAATATTTTTACATCTTGCTTTTAGATGATGCGAGAGCATCAGATTCTATCGATCAGTCCACAAGCTCAATGCATGTATTGTCGATTGAAGTGACCCATGCACATCCATGAAAGTAAAAGCCAATTTATGCTACAATTTAACCATGTAGGTCCCAATCATGCGAAATGGTTGCTAATTTACAAGATTATTGCCGATTTTGAGACTCCCCATGGACAACTTCTATTATTGTTTGATTAATGACTAGAGGCTATTTTGGTCAATTTCTATTATTATTTGATGACTTCATACGATGATTGTTCGGCTTCTTGACTGATGCACAAATTTACAGAGTCTTTACACCTAATAATTAATTGCATACATGAGTCTTTTTTTTTTTCATTCACAACTTTTATGAGTCTTTATTATGGCATTGCTTTTAAGAGTCTTATTTAGGTGAATTCTCCAAATTTTGTTTGGTTTTGGGAACTCAAAGAGTGTCTTTTTTTTTTTTATCTCAATAAATAAAGTTGTATTCCATTTGCAAGAGACAAACAATTTGAGTATATGCACAGCTCTAAAGGCATATTTGGATTATTGATGAAATCAATGTCTAAGTTTAGATGAAATTCAGTGGAACTTGAAATTTTTGAAAAACACTCAAATGACTCTTTTTGACCAAGAAACTAGTTATATCACAATCAAAAACTCTAATCTTGAAATTTTATTTTTATGGCTTGGCCACTAAAAATAAGATGTCAACAACTCTATCATACGCTTTCTGCATATTCAGTTGAAGTACCGCCTAAAACTTCCCCTTCATTTTCCTTATTTGCAATTGATGTTAACCTTTTTGACCTATTAAGATGTTATCTTTAATTTGCGTACCATAGATAGAGACACTTTGTTTTGTGGCAATTAGTTCGAGAAGGTAGGGTTTTAGGTGATTTGCCAAAATCTTGTAAATAATCTTGAAAGAAGATGAAAAAGACTAAAGAGATTTGTGAATTTGTGTATTCAATTGTATATTCTGATGTACAATGCTTCTGTAATTATAGTACAGAGATGAAATAATAAAGGCAAAGAAAAATTCACAATCGAATCTACTCTCAATCTAAGATTCCTAGCTAATTTATGTACAGACCAAATTGGTCAAGAATCCGAGCGTATCTTCCAGATTGATGCATATCTTCCAACACTCCCCCTCAAGCTGGTGGCTGGTAGATATCCAAGACACCCCGCTTGCTTAGTAGATATGCATGCTGTCTTTGACATAGAGGCTTGGTGAAGATATCAGCTAGTTGCTCTTCCATTCCAATTCCTCTAGTCTCGATTACTCCTTCTTGAATCTTGTCTCGAGTGAAATGACAATCCATTTCTATATGCTTCGTTCTTTCATGTACTATAAGATTCGCTGCAAGTTTGAGTGTGGCATCGTTGTCACAGAACAACTTAGTCAGACCCTTCAATTTTATCCCAAGATCCCCAAGTAGTCCCCGTATCCATATGATCTCACAGGTAGTCTTTGTCATAGCTCGATACTCTGCTTTGGCTGAAGACAATAATACGATAGCCTGCTTCTTGGTTTTCCATGAAAGAAGAGAATTTCCAAGTTTAATAGAAAAACCTATAATGGATAGGACAGGTCGCATAATCTGCATCACAGTATGCCAACATTTCCATGTTGCAATCTCTGGATAAAAGAATCCCTAATCCTGGACACTTCTTCAAATATTTCACGACCTTCAAAGCAGCATTTAAGTGAGACAACTTAGGACTATGCATGAACTGACTGAGAGTCTACACTACATATGATATGTCGGGTCTAGTCATAATCAAGTATATAAGTTTCCCAACGAGTTTCTGGTAACCTGAAGGATCATTAAGGATGGGATCATGATTCTCAGATGTTCCGGCATCATAATCCTTGGTGGTCAATTTCACATTTTGCTCAATTAGAATGACTGATGGTTTGCATCCCGACAAACCTGCCTCTGATATAATCTCCAGCACAAATTTCCATTGACTAAGAGAAATCCCACGATCAAATCTAGCAATTTCTATCCCAAGGAAGTATTTGGGTGCTCCCAAATCTTTAATGTGAAAAGTAAAGTGCAGATACTTTTTGAATCTCTTTATCGCAGTTCTATCATTTCCCATAATGAGGATATCGTCAACATATATCATCAGATAAATAAATGACGTATCTTGATTCCATGTGAATAAGGCATAATCATATCTGGACTGCTTGAAACCTGTAGAAGTGAGAGTATCGGCAAATTTGGCATACCATTGCCTAGAAGTTTGCTTGAGACCATAAAGAGATTTACGGAGACGACATACTCTATTCTCCCCCTGTCTCTGTAATCCTTGAGGAATATCCATGTAGATTTCCTCTTCTAGATCTCCATGCAGAAAAATGTTATGCACATCCATTTGATGTAATGGCCAATCATTAATAGCAGCAACAGATAAGAATGATCTTACGATTACGTCTTTGGCAACCGGGGAAAAGGTCTCATAATAGTCAAACCCTTCCCGTTGGGTAAATCCTTTGGCCACCAATCGAGCTTTATAATGTTCAATGGATCCATCAGCGTGGTATTTAATCTTGTAAACCCATTTGCATCCGATGGGTTTCCTATTTGGTGGTAAAGTGACCAAATCCCAGGTCCCATTTGTAGTTAATGCCTGCAATTCAGCCCCCATGGCTTCTTGTCATCTTGGGTCTTTAGCTACTTCTTCATAAGTAGATGGCTCAATATCCTTTGATATTCGACTCACACAGCATCTATGTTCCGGTGAAAGTCTATGGAACGAAACATAAGATGATATTGGGTAGTGAATACCTGGTGAGTTAAGGGATGCACAAACATAGTCTTGTGTCCAGGCTGGCGGTCGTGTAGACCGACCAGATCGTCGAGGAGGATTCACTTGAACCGGAGTTAAGGATATTTCTGTATTGCCAACTTCATTGGAGGATTCTTCGATCATGGAGAAATTTCCTTGAAATTCATCATTGGAATTTTCAGTAATTTCTGGTGCAAAAATCTCAGGAGCCATTGGAGTAATTGGTGCTTGAGTTCCTGTCACAAGGTATTCAGTATGTGGAAATTCTTCCATAGAAAATGACTTACCAGAAGTGTTTGATGCCTCCCTTGAAGAATCCCCTTCCTTGAAAGGAAAAACATCTTTGTGAAAAATTACATCTCTGCTGATGAAGAATTTCAATGTTGACTGATCCAAGACACGATACCCCTTCTTTAAATTCGGATAACCCATGAATATGCAGCGCCGTGCTCGAGGGCTCATTTTGTCTCGAGGACCCAAGACAGTAGCAAAGCATTGTCAACCGAATATCCTTAAATGTCCCAATTCCGGTTTCTTCTTGAAGAGTAATTCAAATGGAGTTTTTCCATTGAGTACTCGAGTTGGCAAACGGTTGATGAGATATGCTGCAGTAATTATGCATTCGCCCCAATAATTTTCTAGAATAGACGCCTGAAACTTTAATGCACGTGCAACTTCTAATAAGTGACGATGCTTACGCTCCACTACTCCATTCTGTTGTGGAGTATAAATGCAAGTGCTCTCATGAAGAATCCCATGAGATGATAAGAGTAAATTGCAATCATTGTTGAAAAACTCCCTTCCATTGTCTGTCCTAACTCGTTGAATAGATCTCCCAAATTGATTCTTGGATAGAGCAATGAAAGTTTTCAAGTGTGAGAAAACTTGTCCTTTGGACTGCATCAGAAAAACCCAGGTGGCACAAGAATAATCGTCCACAATCGTCAAGAAATATCCAGGCCGATCATGATGTTGGGTATGATAAGGACCCCAGACATCCATGTGAATTAAAGAGAAAATGTGCAAGGCACGACTGTTACTAAGAGAAAAAGGAATGCGTGATTGCTTTGTAAGGGGACATATCTGACACTTAGAGTAAGGAATGGAAGCACTATGACCCAATTGTGAATGTAAAAGATAGTCTTTATCATTGGTAGTCGTGTTACACAATGACATTTTATTTGAAGGAAATAAAGACAAATTAACATTACTCGGAGAATTCTTCCACAGAAATAACCCTTCAGAAAGACTACCCAAGCCCATCACTTTACTAGTCAAAAGGGCCTGAAAGAAGCAAGTGTCAGAACCAAACAATACACGACAGGAATTTTCTCTACAGACTTTGGACACAGAAATAAGATTGAATTGAAATTCTAGAAGGAAAAGAACATTTTGAAGTGTGATTTGTGGGTGAGTTTGACTGTTCAGTGATTTTGACATGAGTAGTATTTCCATTTGGTAATTGAACAGAAATAGGAAATTCCAAATCCTCATGAATATCTGAAAATAATGCCCTCTCACAAACAATATGATCACTTGCCCTAGAATCAATTATCCAGGATTTTCTGGAAATAATATTAATCAGGCAACGAGAAATACCTGAGAAATTTCCTCCTTTGTTTGAGGTGTCTAATTTCTGTATCGCCTGCATTAGTTGTTGGTATTGGTCATTTGTGATGGACCGATCAGCATTAGAAATATCAACCTGATAAGCTGCATAATTTTTTTTTTTCCTTTTTCTTCGGGTTTACCGTGCAGTTTCTAGCAATTTTCCACTATGTGGTGTGGCCTTCTGCAAAAATCACAATATAATTTACCCTTTTTTAGGTTAAAATTTTTAGCAGATGCCGAGAAAATTCCTCCACCGTCAGATCCCGAGAAATAACTCCCACCGTCGGATGCGAGGGAAACGCCGCCACTGTCGGATGTCTTCCAAGTCCCCTCATCTCGTCCGTTGGATCCGGACAAATAGATAAGCCCTTTTGGGCCGTCCAATCCGCGCGGCAAATCTGAGCTGCTCGTTCCTCCTCTTTTAAGAAGACAAGAATCCTCAGATTTGGATGCCCGTAACCCTAGCTCGCCCCCTTTTTCGTGTGCTAGGGTTTTGGGTGTCCAATTTCGCCGCTCACCGCGACTGGCCAGAGCGAAGCTCTCTCCTCCTTTCACTGGTTCTGATGAAGCGAGCCTCTGGCTTTCTTCCTGGACGGCCAATTGAAAGATCCGCCCGAGAGGCGGCATGGGTTCCATAGCCAATATTTGCGATCGGAACGTCAGGTAAGAGTCATTCAAGATAAGCAACAATCGGGACGCCTTTTCTCGTTCTTTCATCAATTGGTACTGTGCAAGCGTCTCTTTTGGTCCCTCAAGCTTCTCTTCTGCAGCTTCGAGGTCATTCCACAGAGACGATAATTTGTTGTAGCATGTGGAAATCGTCATGTTTCCTTGCTTTAATTCACTAAGTTCCTGCATTAAAGAAAAAATTCTTGCCCGATCTAGCTTGCCATACATTTACTTGATATTCTCCCACATGTTTTTAGAATCCTCCGTCGGTGGTAGACTGGCCGCGACATCTGGAGAGATGCAATTCCCGATCCATGAGCGAATGAGCTGGTTGCATTTTCTCCAGTGTCGTGCCGCCTGGTCGTCGGGTCGGAATCGGGGACAGTTCCATCTAGGAACCCATCCTTGTCTTTTGTCACCGCTCCGAGATCTCTGGACCACCACGGAATAGTTCTCTGCTCGGTTAATTGCAGGTTGATTAGCCGCAATTCTGGGCCATCGGCTGTTGAGACATACAGGGGGTCTTCAGGCTCCGGTCGTCCGATGATGGCTCCGATGGGAAACGGCAAAAATCCAGGCACGGAATTCGGGTAGGGATTTGTCCCTAAACTCGGTTCGCCTGACCCGAATTGGTAACCCGCATTATAAGTTCCCAGGTAGGGATTCGTTCCATTGCCCGGGTCTCCTGACCCGTTCGACACGCTCGTCCGCTCCAACCCGTTGGTTGGGCTTGCCCCAGTCGTGGATGGTGGGCTCCCTTCGAGTTGGACGTGGCTTTGGTGGCCCGCGTTACCAGGCAATGATGGAATAGGGCTCGACCCAATGTACCATGGGTAAGGTACCCACTGGATTGGTGGACCTGCAATGGGTTTCCCCAGATTAATCTGAGCTTGAGTTGGCCGCCATTGCACGGGCTGAGGTTGAAGAGGTTGGGTCGTCGCAGCAAGCTGTGATGAGATCTCTGCCTCTGTTTGATTGTCAGTAGAGAAACTAGCCTGCGAAGGAGAGCTGGCCATGGTTGGTAAGGAAAAAAAATCTTCTTCTTTAGTAAAATAATCCCTGTTTTCCAGAAAGCAAATCTGTCTGTTTGCAGATCAGAGTTCCCCTGGATTAGGTGATCAAGAGCGGAAGCGAAGTTGAATCAGCAGCCTGGAGCTCTGATACCATGAAAGAAGATGAAGAAGACTAAAGAGATTTGTGAATTTGTGTATTCAATTGTATATTATGATGTACAATGCTTCTGTAATTATAGTACAGAGATGAAATAATAAAGGCAAAGAAAAATTCACAATCAGAATCTACTCTCAATCTAAGATTCCTAGCTAATTTATGTACAGACCAAATTGGTCAAGAATCCGAGCGTATCTTCTAGATTGATGCATATCTTCCAACAAATCTTTTAGTTGAAGTTCAATAAGGTAATGGGTCTAAACTAAGTATTTCTTTGGATTAGAAACTTCAAAAATAAAAACAGTATGTATTTTATTAAGATTGGGGTCAAGGATACTTGAGTCAAAGAAGTTCTTAACCATCTGAAACACGTCTTACTAGATATCCTCCCAATGATAATATTAAAAATTGAACATTTGGCCCACCTAATCTTAGAGCTTCCCATCTAAAAGAAAACTTCTTTCACTTACTCTATATTACCAGAGTCATTAAGGCTTCATTTATATCATCCAGAGAACTGAGTTAGGATTGACCGGAAATTTTGTATACATAGAGTTTCATACAACAACCGATAGAAGCTAGCAATGCGCTACCACGACAAAGTAGAATTACAAAACTAGTTTTGATCATTGATCTACAACATTGAAATCTTGTTCCGTTGCCTTTGTTGTATCGTAGTGGCATGAAAGTATTTTGTATTTCTATTTCCCTATTTGAACCAATTGATTTGTGATCTCATACCCTAATACATTTCTTCCTACATTCACTGTTTTTTTAATTTGTTCTGTGATTTATTCAGTGGCCTCCTTTCTCGAAATGCCTTCTTCACTATTAGTGAGATTTGCAAACCTCCTGAGTGTCTCATTCTAGCAAGGGGCATTGAAGATTTTTTTTTACTCCGTTCTATCAAGGTGACAGAAACCTTTCTTGATTTGCTTACAAAGTCCATTTGGATATCTTGCTCATCATTCTAGATTTTTATTTTCTAAAAAACAATCTCACTGTACTCTGTATCTTCTAGCCATAAGGTTCAAATTTGAATCTTTTTTCCTTTTAACCAAATGCAGGAACAGAGAAAGAAGTATTGGGCTACGGTTATAACTTATTGCCGGTAATGCATAAGCTTCCATGTTGGGGAACATCACTTTCCAGTCAATATTGCATAGAACTCTATTTAAATTCTTTTTCACCAAAGCATCCCCATCTCTATTATATTCCCAAGTAGAAGCACAACCCTTGCTTTTAATATACATAAACGTTCAATTATTAAAAAATTAACAAAATGCGACTAACCTTTAATGCTCTGCTTCTCTTTTCCTACCTTCTCCCACTAATATAACATTTCATTAAAATTTTCGATACATATCCATGGGAGATTATTGATGGAGTGGACGGTGCGCAGTTGCTATCATAATAGGAGTCTCACTTGAAAGTTTGTGAGAGTGTAAAAATAATCCTCATCATTTTTCCACTATTCATTCCTGCAAATTGGATCAATGGGTTCCCAATCAACTCCCACCACTACCTCGTCATTCCATATGACAACTAATGCCCCCACAATCCTTGTTAGATTAATCACCACAAAATTCTAATATTGTAGACAACTCCTTACTCTGTCCACTACGAGTTCTTTATTCTTTCCACAAAAACACTAAGTTGGACCATTAAGGCTATGAGATGTTGAAATGTCAGTGTTGTGCCCAACCCTAACAATTCTAGCTCAAAAGTTTCATTTAAACCTTGGTGACTTATAGGCCTAGCCACCAAAGCCCAATCTTTGACCCCCTCCATCATTTGAATGAGAGTATCCAATGATAGCTCATCATTAAAGGACCGAGAAAATGTACCTTTCTTTTCATAAGGATTGTTCTGTTTCAACTTCTTCGCCATGGAAGCTTTATGACCTATCTTATCTTTCTTCAAGGTCCCAACTGACTTTTCTAAATTGGGAGTTTTAATTAGCAGGATTTGGGTCTCTTGAATCGCTTTATCACCAAGTACCCGATTGGAGGATATACTCCATTTTTTTCTTAATTGTTGTGCTCCTACTTTCTAATAATCCATCACCGGCAAAACGCCTTCCTTATCCTTATCTCTTGGCTACCCCAATAACCATTGAACCATATCATCATACTCTAAAATATGAGTTCAATTTTGGTAGAAAACTTTCAAAAACAAGCTTAGTTCTTGTACTTCTACTTTGAGATACTGGCCAAAATTTCCTACAATGTTTTCTTCAAGCCACGACTCTTCATACGACACTTCCATGAAGTGGGTGGCATAATGCCCTATGCACCCACATGAATAATAGAAATGCGGGAGTATTTTATATTTGAATTCCATCCAAAGTTTTTCATATCCTAGATTTACAACCATTCCAGACTTTAGGGGGGTCGATAGGTCCAAACAAATTCTTGTTTTGCCAACCTTAAACGAGATATTACCTTTGAACTCTAGTTTAATCTCTCTAACACCATACCTATTTTAGCAATTATGTTTTGTACCACCTCTCCTATGTAACTCTCTCAAGAGGAATGCCCATAATATGTACCTAGAAAGCATAGTGTATGAACTCATAAAAATGTTCTAAAAACATCAAGATCGCATTGCTGGAGAATGAGTAGTTTACTCAAGAATGGCGAGGTTGGGACACCTGGACTGCCATAACTTGGCACGGAGGGATACTTAAGTGCCATAACTTTGAAATGGTACACTTAAGTGCCAATATTGGAGTAAAATGGAACACTTAAGTGCCAATCCGGCTAAAAACTGGCCAAAATGCAAACGTGGCATTTTCCGGCGACATGCTTAATTGACGTGGCAATTTAAAAAAAAAAAAAAAAAGCACACGTGGAGGAGGAAAACGACGTCGCCCCATCCACTGTGCATTTGGCCAAACTAAACAACGTCGTTTTTCCTTAGTGCTAAACGATGTCGTTTTGCTTATTTGGATTTTAACCTTTCGTCAGTTCACACCAGATCTGACGTCCTCTCCATCGCCGTTCACAGCTCGCTGTTCGCAGGTCACCGTTCGCAGGTCGTCGCTCGCCATCGTCGCTTGTTGTCGTCGCTTGCCGTCATTGCTCGCCGTCATCGATTTACTCAGGTTTTTTCTCTTCTTCCTCTCCCCTTTGGTGAAATTAGGACTCTGACTCGTTTATTAGGGCTCGGACTTGAAATTTGGGGGTCGGCTGGGAAAGCTCAGGCTTGGTGTGAGATTTATGGCTCAAATGTGGTGCTACAATCCTATTGGGGGGTTCGAATTGATAGTTTAGGAGCGGCCTTGAAATGTAGGCTCGGTGTAGGGCTCGGCGGGGGGAAAATAGGGCTCGGTGTAGGGCTCGACGTCGCCTCATCCACTATGATGTGTGATTCATTTAGGGTGTTGAATTGTGATGTGCGAAAGTAATTTGTAGTGGTTGGATGTGAAATGTGCGATGGTAATTGGTGATTGTTAGGGTTCAGAGTATTAGACTTTGGATATGTTCAAATCGAATCTCTTGTTGTTGTGGGGATGGGGACTTCTAGGTATTTTTTTAATAAATTGCATTGTTGAGGACCCATGCTGAGGAATCTCTCAATATTTTAAAGGAATGCGACGGCATAATCAAAGTAGTTGTCGGGTCCCATCTGTATTTGTCCTTGTCCTGAGGCCTCTTTTCAAGCTGCAGCTGTCGTCTGACCTATGCATCTTCCCTCTTTCTTTCTTATTTTCTTTAATAAAGAGTGTAGGGACCTCCACTTGCAATTATCTATCCTTTGTGAATGTGGTCCCAAAAGTTAATTGTATATTCGTCATCTTTTGTTGCAGAAATGGCTCATGATAAAGACTATGTTGCTGTCATCGTTTACTACAGTGGGAATTTTGTGATTGGGGAGGATGAGTGGGAGTATGAGGGGGGGAATGAGGGTACTATCTTTGTAGATATAAAGAAGGCATCTTATATTGGATTTGTTAGGGATATAGTGACATTTTTACCTTGTAGAGTACAAAAGTTACTGTACTGTGTTCTTGGGAAAGGTTTGAAATATGGTTTGAGAGTTTTGGAAGATGATAATGGTTTTAGGGATGTCTTATATCATTATCTTCATGATGAAGAGGCGAAAGTATTTGTTGAAAACAATAGTGATAGTGAGGACGAAGATGATGACAAAGATAACACCCAAGTAGGAGAAGGAGGAGATGGTATTCAAGCTAGTACTGAGGTTAGGGATGAAGTAGGGCATGATGGACAGGACGAGGAGGAGAGGGGCGCAGATGCTATTCACCAGAGCGATTGTGACATAGGTGATGTCACCATCACTGAATTAGATCGGGAAGTAGTTGAATCTAGTGATGGTGATGATGACGATGACAATGAAGGGTTGGCTGCTGAAGCTTAAAATTTATTAATCTTAAGTGACGCCGACGATGAGGGGCTTACACAGTCAAGGAAAAAACAAAGGGACTTTTTGTCAGATAGATTTGCAACTTTGCATGTAGCTGATGAAGTTCCAAACAGAGACGAAGGCCCTGCAAATGTTGGTGTTGTTGGCCAGGTCTTGGAGACAAATTATGAAGAAAGCATCGACACCGTAACTTCCCAGGACGAAGTTGAAGAAGATCAATGAGCTGTGCGTAGAAGGAAAAGTAAGTTTCCTTCCTATGATCCATCTGTTGCATTTCCTACTTTGTCAGCAGGTATGAAATTCCATGATGCGATACAATTTAGGGAAGCTATACTGAAGAACTCCATTGCTGCACAAAGAAATATTGATTTCATTAGAAATACCAAGAAATTTGTAAGAGCTAGGTGTTTGCAACAAAACTGTCAATGGAAGATTTACGTGCATTTGTTAAGAAGAGTGGGTATTTCCAGATTAGAGCCTACCAAGAGGAACACACTTGTTCCATTAATTTTCAAAACAAAAGGGTAACAAGTACATGGTTGTTGAAGCACTTCTTCGATCTGATCAAGTTGATGCCCGAGATGAAAATTACTAACTTTAGGATGCTGGTGAAGGAGCATGTAGACATCAATGTATCTAGGAATCAGTGCAAAAGAGCAAAGCAAAATGTGATAAAGATACTTATTGGTTAGTATGCTAAGGAATATGGGCAGGTGTGGGAGTATGCTTAGGAGTGTAGGCTGCAAAACCCTACAAGTAGAGTGTATGTAGAGGTGGTTGAGAGATTGCTTCCTGATCATTGGACCAAGTTCGATAAGTTCTATGTGTGCTTTGATGCATGCAGACGATGATTTTTAGCTGGTTGTAGACGGATTATAAGATTGAACGGCTGTTTCTTGAAGGGCTTGTGCAAGGGAGAATTGTTCGCGGCGATTGGAAGAGATGTGAATAACCAAATGTTCCCACTAGCTTGGGCTATTGTAAAGATTGAGAACAATGACAATTGGTCATGGTTCTTGAAAAATCTAATGGCTGACTTGGAGATAACAAACGGGGAAGGGTGGGCTTTCATGAGCGACCAACAAAAGGTAATACTTGTTTTTTGAAAAATTTAGTCAGTAGTTTGCTTTGTAATATGAACATGTAATTTGCTATAGTATTTCTTACTTTGAATTTTTATAGGGATTGGTTCTGGCAGTAGCCGAGTTGTTGCCCCATGCTGAACATCGAATGTGTGCGCGGCACATATACAGAAATTGGGCAAAGACCTACAAAGGGGATAAGCTGCAATTGCAATTTTGGCAATTAACAAAGAGTACAAACATGGCTGACTTTAGAATAGCCAAAGAAGGATTTCTTCAAATGACAAAGGAAGGTTGTGCTACCCTATTTCAACTAGAACCAAAGCATTGGTGTAGGGCATTCTTCAGTAAGGAGTTCAAGTGTGATAACGTCAACAACAACATTTGTGAAGTATTTAATTCAAAGATAATAGATGCCAGATGTAAACCAGTCATCTCAATCCTTGAAGATATACGAGTTGCGGTTATGACTTGGCTGCAGAAACAAAGAGATGAGGCTGCAAAGTGGACAAGACAATATGGTCCTAGGATTGCCAAGAAATTGGATGAGAACTTGGCTGCAAGTAGGCATTATCATCCCATTTGGAATGGAGATGACGGATATGAGATAATGAAGAGTGTTGATAAGTATGTTGTCAATTTAGGAAGTAGGAAGTGTTCATGTAGAGCATGGCAAGTAAGTGGAATTCCATGTGCACATGCCATATTTGCCATCCAGTTGAAAGGCAACAATACAGATGATTATATCGATGATTGGTACCATAAATCAAAATACATTGCTTCCTATCAGTTCATGATGCAACCAATTAGAAGTAGCAAGTTTTGGGAGCCCACGGATCATGAAGCACCTCAACCTTTACCATTGAAGAAGAAAATTGGAAGGACAAAACGAAGACGAAGAATGGCGGAGGGAGAGGTCTTGGGTCAGCAAAGAATGAGCAGGCAGGGTGCAAAGATAACGTGCTCTTACTGTTGCCTAGTAGGCCACAATATTAAAGGTTGTCAATTGATGAAGCAACAACAACCGTTGAGGCAATGTGAAGGGCCTAGTGAAAAGACAGTTGGAGAAATGCACATAGCAGGGCCAAGTGAGTCGACTGTTCTTCAGTCAACAAGTAGAACCCCGGTAAGTCATGAAATTTATTTTATGTTTATGTTGCTTTGTCGTTTATCATAAAAATGTACATAATATCCTATTTGGCCTTGTATGTAATGTGTTTGTTAGGTCACAAGAAGAACCTCAATAAGTCATAAAACTGAACAGCCTGTTCGAAGAAGGCAAGGTAAAAGACAGCCAGGTGAAGGATTGGCCCAAGCAGCATCACGGCCAGCTAAAGGATTGACCCAAGCAACATCACGGCCAACTGAAGGATTAGCCCAAGCAAAGCATCACGGCCGTTCGATGATTGTTCTTCGAAAGAAATACCCAATGGTAAATTCAACCATTTGTATTCAGTTTTTCATTTTCTTTATATTATTATATGTCTCGATATTATATTTATGGTGTCTTTTGCCTCTTTCTCAGGTTCGAAGAAAGCAAGTTGGAACTCAACTGCCAACTGAAGGGCCATCACAAGAGCCACCTCAAGGATCATCACAGGGGCCACCAGAAGAATCACTGCAAGGGGCACCACAAGTACCACCACCAGTACCACTAGAAGGCCCAACGAGAATGAGGTGGCACTTTGAAGTTGAAGGGCTACACGAAGGACAACTAGAACAAGGCTAGGTGAAGGGCGGCTACACAAAGGCCATCTAGAAGATGCCCACTGAAGAATTGGTCGAAGAAGCCCCGACCGTAGCCGAAGGGCCCAAGAAAGCAAGAAAAGAGCCGAGAAATCACAAGTTCTCGAAAGTGACGCCCTATTCAAAAGAAGGGCACTTGGGAAGATGTTAAGACAATATGGCTATGGCCTTTATACAGATGAGCGTATTGGAACAGTTATTCTCAATGTAAGTTTTATTTGCTACATTTAATTTAATTTAAGCTGTAGACTTTTGTTAACAATTTATTGTTTTTTTTATAGCTTGGGAGAAGTTTAGAGGTTCTTATCTCAGGCCCAACTCAAGAATCAACGGCCGCACCAACAAAAAAGAAAACATCAACCGTGCCAACAAGAAAGAAGAGAAAGAACCTAGTTGTAGCTCTAGCTCCAGCTCCTTTTGAATCAACTTGGCCTGGGACATTTGCAGCTCCATCTGAGTCAGTGGATACTGAGAAGGTTGAAGAAAAAGTTGCACGTCCAGTTAGAAAGAGTGCAAGAATTATGAATCAAGTGAAAGGCCCATTGAAAGGAGCACGAACAAGGGGTGTCATGCATATTGATTAATGAAATGAGATGTGATAGGATTTGTGGAGCTTAGGAGTCAAAACAGTTATGTAAACGTTGATGTTGTCAGACTTGCTATGGATGGTTATCTTTTTTTTTTTTCTTTAGTTTGTCATTCATTGATGTTGTCAAACTTAATTTCAATATCAATGAAATGATCTTGCGCTGCTTGTCAATTTATGTTGTTATTGTTTGTCATGGATTCGCTTTTTACTTGTCTTCTTTGTTGGTGTTCGTGGTGATAGTGGAGTCTTTGGTGTATCCTGGTGGTGGTGGATGGTGATGTTTGGTGGTAGTGAGTTTGTTGTTGGGGTGCTAATGAGGTGGATGGGGTGTTAATGTGATGGCTGGGGTGCTGGTGTGACTGGTGGTGATGCCCGATGATTATGGGTTTGTGGTGGGGGTTATAGGCTTAAGCAGCTGCACCTACATCTGGTACAAGTGTGCAGTTTGCACATCTTACACCATGTGTACTAGTGCAAGCTAGTGTAAGGCTCAGGCTCAGCTTGCACTAGTACCTTGTACAACAACACCACCAACATGGTGGTGGCTGGAGCGCCTAGTGTGTAGTGTGGCTAGTGGTGATGGTTGGTGGTGCAGCCGGTGGTGGTGGCTGGGGCAATTTTTAGAGAAAATCAACAAAAAAATTGGCACTTAACTGGTCATATTCTAAAAAAACTTGGCACTTAACTGTTCACTTTTAACTATAAGTGACACTTAACCAATCACTTTAATAATAACTTGACACTTAAGTGATCCTTTTTTCATCGCGACTAGCACTTAAGTGATTACTAAATACAACTTATGGCACTCGGGTAATCACTCATGTTTATCTTGTGTATATGTTTGTGACATCCCGATTTTCCAATTCTATTTTCAATAAATTGAGACGGGCATTTCGTTGGCACGCATATAGTTATTTTCCTTGAGTCGGCCACTCATATGAAAACTAGTCTATCGGGTGAAGCTATTAAGAGTTTCTAATGCATCAGACTCGAGAATTTGACCGAAGCGACCTTTCGACCGAGCTAATCTGCAAGGGTCATTACGGCACGATTAAAATCGATTAGAGATTGGAGATAGGTCGACTCGACGGAGGCATGTGATCAGGTGTGGGTGATTCCACCAGATCGCACAATTCTTGTCGATCGACACTGGACCGACTTTTCTATCGATTGGGTACCCTGTGTTCGTATTTGAAATCTTGAGATTACCTCGACAACCGAAAGTCGCCAATGTTTCAAAGATGTACATTGTGGTTTGAGATGATCAACCACAGGTCAAATGCATGAAAATTTCTAAAGGCTACCCGGTATGTTGGGCCGCGCTAGTATCGTGCCAAAGTGAAATTAACCGTGGAATTGAGATCGAATTCGAAATTGGAAGTCCTGGGTGTGTCACAAATCATTTGGGATCATTGAATCATCTTCGGAAGATTTTTCATGCAATCAGAGTTTTTCAGCAATTAAATCAGAAAATGGCTAATTTAGCTCGATAAATTAGTAGGCCTGCTTTTGGTCACGCTTTTGGGACTTAAGTTGGTTCTACAGATAAGTGAAGATATGAATTGAAGTGTGGTGACATTGGATTAATTTTATGGACTTCAATTTGGACTCAATTGGACGTGTATTGATTGTAATTGAAGATTTTGATGCACAAGATTTATGCCCCAGCGGAAAAATAAATTGCACCTATTGGATATTGTTGTGGGAGGAATTGAGATAGTGGAATATGACATCACTTGGTGATGTCATGGTGTGGGGCAAGAATGGCTAGGATGTTGACAAGTGTAAGGTGGAGATTTGATTTCAAAAAGGGCACCTATCAACATCATCTTCTTCCTTGGGACCTTGAGAAGAGAGAGAAAGGAGAGGGGGGAGGATGCACGACCGGAAGCCAGCAGCCCGCCCGCTTGGCCGTCCGCACGTCGTCGCCGGAGTTCCTCGCCGCCGCCGCACGCCGTTCGCTGCCGCCGCCCGCTCGCCCGCGCACCGCCTCCGCCGCCTCCAACCTTCGTCCGCGTAGCCCGAGCTCCTTCCCCTCCGTCCGCTGCTTGTCGCCGTCCATCGGAGCCTACATCGCCGCCGTCCGTCGCCGCTTGACCACCGCCCGAGCTGCCGCCGCCCATCTCGCCGGTTTCGCGCCGAACCGCTGCCGACAGCCCTCCTCGAGCTTGGACAGCAGCCTGCAGAAAATGGGTATGGCAGCCCCTTCTTGGCCCGTTTTGGCCGCCTTCCCGAGCCCGCATGCTCGGCCCGCTTTGAGGAAAGTCGATCCTCGCGTCGTCCCCGTCGTTTTGATCCGCCGGCTCGCTAATCCGGTGAGTTTAACTCACTAAATCTTGATTAGAGGGTTAATGATGCCCTAAGTGTGCTTAGTCTAAGTTAAGTATGTTTAGGTGGTTAGATTAGTTTATTTAATTGTGAATTAGATTAAGGTGTTTGTTTAATTTAAAGTATGCTTAATTAAAGGCTAAGAGAGTTTATTTAATATAAAGCCTTGATGTGACATAATGGGTTTTTATTTTGGAATTATTTAAATGATTTCGAATTCTGGAATTTATAATATTATATTATATTCCGGAATTATTAAAATATTATTATATTAAAAAAACAGAAAAATTATTTTTGACCCCGATTGCTCGAATTTCGCTTACGGATTCGCTGTGTATTCGGATTTTGAAATGATGATTGGATATTATAAATTGAGTGTGGATTGCGAAAAATATGGATATTATTATTTAATTAATTTTCGGAATAAATTTAATTATTTAATAAATTCTGAAATTTATTTTGGGACCTTATTCTCTCGTAATTTCGTCTTTGATTGCCATTTGTGCATTTTGAATTTGAATTTGATGAATGGATGTGGCAAATTGAGTGTTGATTGTGGTAAATAGGGATTTCATTCATAAAAACCCAAGTGTCGGGTTTTGATGCAAAAATTGAATTTTAATTATTATATTAAATGGTGGGGTTTGAAAAAGTGAGATATTGGCTTTTTGATTCGAAATTAGCGTGTCCCCACACACGGGAGTAATTTCTGGAATATTTTTAATATGAAGAAAAATGGCCGGGATCACTATTTTAAGTGGAAGCATTGATTGAAATATAAAATGTCTTGGGGCCGAGTATGCTTTGGCCGGGTGATAACTAAGAGGAATCGTCTGGGCTGTTGAGCCGGACTTGCCCCTATGGGATGCCCACGATGGTTGCGGTCGATTGATTAAGGCCCATGCTCCTTCGGGAACGCCGTCGATGTATTGACGAAGCCGCGCTCCAAGGTGGGGAGGCGATGCCTGGCTATATGCCGCAGATAGCCGAGCATAAAGTAGGCTATGCCCTTGTGTGTGGCAGTGAATAATAATTGGAATGAGTACTAAGTGTGATTTTGATTTATATGAAAGTGATGACGTTCCAATTGTTTGAATTATTATTGCTACCGTGATTGAGTGATTTGAATTGTGCTAACTCGCAGAAAGGAACTGAGGCGAGGTAAGTTCTCTATGTGATGTGGCTAGGCCACCCGGGGTGTATTTTCTTTCTAATAGGGGTTTAGGGGGTTGAACTTGCTGAGACATTGTCTCATCCCGGTTTGGGGATTAAAATTTCAGGTCCCTAGATGGTGGTCGTGGAGGACCCGAAGCCCTAAGTCTGGAAAGGTGGAGACTGAAGTATCGGTGAACGTGTCATGCTAGTTGGTTTTAGGATAGTCCCCTTTTTGTCGAGCTAGTCTATTTTGTAGATAGTTCGAGTTGTATTTAAACCTAAGTGTTTGTAAATGAGTGTTTGGTATTGTGATTGATTACGCTTTTCTATCCCAAGTTAAATGTTGTCGGGGATTTGTTTCGCTTCCGCATGCGTAATAAAATGAATGGGTCGTCGACATATCCTGGGATGTCGCATATTTGATCAACCGCAGTGGGATGTGCGTGCGCTCGGGGTTCGGGGCGTGACAATGTTGGTCTGCATCAAAACAGAGAAGATGATTCTGCATCAAAACAAAGAAGATGATAGTAATTTAACTTATGGCAACTCCATATGACAGCACAAACAACAACAAAGCCACAATAATCTTGTGGAACAACACAAACTTCTTCGCATCTTTCAAAAAGAAAAAAGCCTATGTTTAATCTAGAACAACACAATTTCTAACTATGGCAGTCGGAGAAACTTTTTTTCATTTTCAAGTACTTTACATTTTATCATAAAGTACAATAGACAACAAAACAACACCATAATAAATGCTTGGTAACACTTTCGTTCAATTTTCATCATTGAAACTTCATTCTTGAAAGGTTTAGTTGAAGATGCTTGAGCGTGCATTGAGACTTCATTCTTGAAAAGTTTAACTGAAGATGCTTGAGCTTGCATTGAGTCAACATCGTCCAAGTTGTCCACGAACACAGATGGAGATTGCTGTCTTTTATCTACTAATATCACCTCTATGGCTCGGTTAGAGAACTTCGCATCGACCCGTTTGAAGTATTTGCACTTCGACGCTTCTTTATATCGAGCGCATCCATAAAATCTTCTCCCAGGATTGATTTGAGTCCACGATGTTCTTCTTGGACTTGATAACCCACAAAAACAGAAATGCTGGCCTTCTCCTTTGCTTCGGTGAGAGGAAATTGAGGCGCTGCTGCGAGTCTTGCTCTCCATTTCCAAGATTCGACGAAGGAATTTTGGGCAAATGAAAATTAGGGTTCGAGACTTGGATTCGAGCACTTCAATAGGAATTTTGGCCGATTTAGGGTTTTAGATTTGGGGCATTTGGGGAGACGACGTCGTTTTTGGAAGATTTGTGGCTTTTATTATGCAGACGACGTCGTTTCTGGTGAGTTAGAGCCGACTCAGCTCTCCGACGAGCCACGTAGGTAATAAAAAATAATAAAATATTGCCACGTAAGATTTCCGGCAAGGGTTGTCGGAGGTGGCACTTAAGTATCCCACTAGAAAAAGAAAGTGGCACTTAAGTGTACCGTTTTGAAGTTATGGCATTTAAATGTCCCTCCGTGCCAAGTTATGGCACTTGGGCTGTTCTTCTGCCCAAGAATGGCCAAGGCCTAACTTCCAACATCCGATTTTTCTTAATTTCTCAACTAAAGGTGAAATGAAAGAATCACATTTCTATAAATGCACAAGTGGTTGGATTAGATTTCCACACCTTTCTCATGGTTTTTAGAAAAGCTTGAAAATTGAGATTTGGTTTAGGATAGAGTTTTCCAACCAAGGTTAAATGACACTCTTTTTTTCTCCAAAGGAATGTCAATGTCTTTTGGCCACATATTGCCTAATAATGTGGCCAAATGGAGTTTGCTCTCTTTCTCACCTTCCATTTTCAGGAAAATTATCAAAAATGTCCTAAACCTATTTGCAATTGTATCATTTTAGTCATAATTTTTTTGGCTAATTTAGTTCTAAACTTTTTGTATTCGTGCCAGTTCATCCATCCCGCCATATATAATCGGAAAAGTCTAATGTGGCATCATAGTCAACACTAGTCAACGTTGATAGCACTAACATAGCTACCGGAGAGTAAAACCACGTCGTTTGGTGTCATTTAGCTTTAAAAAAGAAAAGTCTACTACAAAATGGCATGAGTCCTAGCTAGGTTTTTTTTCCCAAATTGAGCATGGAACCCTAAACTAAGATCTTCCCCCAAATTGATCTCAAAATTTTTCCCCAAATTTGAGTTCATGCTCACCCGACGCCTTCATATGACGCATGGCTAACATCTTTGTCTAATGCCTCCATACAACGCTCATTTGATGCTCAACCACCTTAGCCTAGATTTGCCCGACGCTCACTTGACACTTGCTCAACATCTTCACCATCTTGCTTCTTGCAATTGCAGTACTTTATAATTACAATGAGCTTTAACTGGCTTGATTTCGTTTTGATTTTATTTCTTGGATTCGATGTAATATGGTCACAACTCATTAGATTTCATTGACATGGGTTTGTTGTTGTCATGGGTTCGTGGTTGTTGAACTAGTTCGCTTGAAATTGTTGGGAAAAATGCTAATTTGGGTTAGTGAACAATCACAGCTCATTTGATATTGTTGACTCAACAAGAATGTTTGTTTTTCATTGATAGTGCATATGAAGAAGAGAGAAAATGTGTGTCTTTCATATGTATAACTTCTTTGAATTTTACTCAGATTGAATTTGGAAAAATCTATTATTATGTTTGGCTTATCCTATGTTGGCTAAAAAGGAGTCAAAATGCTATTATGATGTAACGGTATCTAACTTTACATCCGTGCTTCTTATACTGTAAGATAACCTTAAGATATCAACTAATTATCCGATTATTGCATGGTGATTCTTAGGGGTGAGCATCGGTCCAGAGATCAACCCAACCCTGCCGGTCCTGGTCTAGTTCCTAGGAAGACCGGGTCGGTCCTTGGTTTTAGAATTTCTGGACTAGCACTATGTAGGTCGGTCCTCGGTCCTGAGAGTTCCAGATCGGTCCAACTCGGACAACCCTGAATATATATATATATATATATATATATATATATATATATATATATATCTAATATATTATTTATAATTTTTTTATATAGAGAAAACCTTAAAATAAATGGTGTCAACAACATTAAACAACTCTTTAGTGACGAGTTCAAGTAATTTTATATTATTCTTTAATAACTTAGATTTTAAATGTATTTTACAGCGTCAATAGTCATAATTTACGAATGAGGAAAATGTTTTTGTGAGGAGTTTTCACGGCATCCAAAAAGATATAAACAACTCTTATAGCATCCTCCTATAGTATTCATTCTTTTCTATCTTATTTGTTATCTTAGTCTTTAATTTGCCAAAATCGAAAGAAACAACTTCTCCGCTTGCCACTTGACACTCGCCTCGCTCATTTTGGGTCACTCGTGCTGCTCGCCGCTCGATGCTCACTTGACTTGTTGCTCCCTATTCGACATTCGATGCTCATTCTGTTTAACGCTCATCCCACTTGACCCTCACCGCTTGCTTTTCTTAGCTAACCTTACCCATCATCGAACCTATTGAGTTGGTACGGTCCTCAATTGTCCTTTCAATGAAAAAAAAAATTGAAATAAAAAATTATTGGTTAGTCCTGAGTTGACTTTGAAACCGGAACGGAACCCATTGGGTCAATTCGATCCTCAATCTCTTTTTTAAGGAGTACAAAAAATGAAATAAAAAAATTATCAATTGGTCTTAGATTGATCTTGGAACCGGACCGAACCCATTGATCGGTCTGATCCTCGGTCCCAAGCTCAATAAGGTTGATCCTCGATCCCAAAAATTGAGGACCGGCACTGTGCAAGTTAGTCTTAGGGTTAAAGGGTGGACCGACTCAACTCGGACCATGCTCACCCCTAGTGATTCTACTTTGTAAGTACTTATTGATTCAAATCGATTTATGCATCCTCTTGCAGAACCTTGGGCAAGACTGATCTAGCTAGTTTAGTAGAGAGGGAATTTCTAGTATTGTTATTACCTCTAGTTCATTTAGGAAGAATATACTCATTTAAGTTGCTACCTTTGGTTTAGAATCAACAAAGTTTGTTAAGTACCATGAAGTTCTTGCTATATTGGAAAAAGCTTCATTTTTTAGTGCTTGTTTGGTAACCATCCCAATAGTACCTGATTTTGATTTTTTGTTCCCGGGAGCAGTTTGGGAATAGAATCGCGTTTGGTAAAATTTTGTTCCCAGGAACAAATTTCTAGTTTTTTGTTCTTGGAATTAGATTTGAAACAGAATCAAGAATAAATAAAAAATGATTCTTATTCCGAGAACAAATTTAAGAATCAAAACCAACTCATCATCATCTTCTTCTTCTTCTTCTTCTTCTTCTTCTTCTTCTTATCTTCTCTTCTTTTTCATCGACCGCCATCTCGTGGTTGCCGTCCGCCACCGTCCACCGCCACCAGCCACCATCCGCCGCCGCCGTTCATCCACCGCCGCCACCGATAACCGGTCCAGCAAGCTTGCCGAAGGCTCCTCAGGCCGTTGGCAAGCTTGCCGGGGCTGGGCAAGCCTCACAATGCCCAGCCCTGCTGATGGCCAGGCGGGCCTCGCCCAGCCCCGGCGAGGGTTGGGCGAGCCTCGCCCAATTGTCGGCGAGGCTTAGCCGACGAGGGCTAGCAATGCTCCGATGAGGTCGCCAGCCCTCGTTTGGCCGTTCGCCGGTCACAACCGGCCTAAAAAAGAAGAAGAATAGGAGAAAAAAAGAAAAAAAAAGGAAAAAAAAAGGAAAAAAAAGGAAAAAATTATTTAAAAATTAAAAGAAATTGATTTGGAACAGAATCAATGAGCACGATACCAAACACAATTCTATTCCAGGATCAGAAATTTCAGACAATTATCAAACAGCTTAAAATGCTTAGAATTTGTTCTCGGGAACAAAATAAAAAATAATCATTTCTTATCAGAATCTACTCCTGGGAACAGAATCGTTACTAAACGCGCCTTTAGTGTGCAATTCTGGACTCTTTATTTATTTATTCCAAAGAAAGCATATTCATGAACTTTGTTGTGTCAAGCTCCATATATGCTAGATATATTACTAGAATCAAATGTGGTTAATGATCATAAGTTTATAAAAGCATAATAGACATCAGTTGCTTATAGAATTACAATGACAACGACACGTCATTCACTATATCACATTTTGTTCACATTTTTTTTATAAATTCAATACAATGATAAAGATACTAGGTCACTGCCAGTGCTTTGTTTTAGCTAAAATAGACTTCACTCTAATATTATCTTATTTCTATATATTGGTACTCACCTTGATATATAGAAATAAGATAGCATGTTGACTCTATGACTGTCTTATTTATACTAAAAATGCATGTATATAGCACGATATACCGGTGCTCATCCTTGTATGTTGACCATCATATTTACATCTTTTCAAGTACAACGTAAGTCCATAGATTCAAAGGCTCACAAGGGATAAGTACACTAGAAGTGCCAAAAGTTGTGTACCACGCTCATTTTAGTGCCAAAAGTTTTCTTCGGCTTACTTAAGTGCTAAATTGGAGAAAAACAATCACTTTAGTGCCAACGGCAAGAAATTTCAGCCAAATTGATTACGTGTCATTTATAATTAAAATTATAATATGACTTGGCAAAATTTTTAAAAATCTAGTCCACATGGCATATTTTGCATTGAAATGATCATTTTTAACAATGACTGGCACGAAGTGATTATTTTAAATAAAATTTGGCACTCAAATGATTACTTTTAATTAAATTTGGCACTTAACTTACCACTATTTATAACTTTTGGACAACGCCGTTTAGGGGTTATACGTGGGATTGAAAAATTAATAAAATATAGACATGTGATTTCCAACAATCAAAACCTGAGTTGCCACTTAAATGATCTTTTTTTTACAAGAGTAGCACTTAAGTGATCCGAAAATTTTTTTTGTACTAAAGTGAGTGCCGTACACAACTTTTGGCATTTTTAATGTACTTACCCCAGCTCACAAGACTTTTATATCTCACAATCATCATAATTAACAAAATCATCGCAATCAATAACATCAGTCCCTCTCATCAATAACGATACATATGTGCTTTGCTATTATGGCTTGAAATGTATTCTAGGCGGTACAAGTGCCAAAGGCTAAACTCATAGTTTCGTGATGAACTCTGCATAAAAGGGCCAAAGGAATTGCACCTGAGACTATATTGTATGATCAAAGCTTTATATATATATATTTATTTATTTATTTGTCTCTTAAAGAAACAGTAGAGTGTGGATAACAATCTAAATGAATTGTGCCATCATGAACTTGATTTGACTATTTCAAGAACATGTTCATGGTATCTTCTTGATCTTGCATTTGGTAACACGACTGACATTGAGGTATCTACTCATTTGGTTAACGACTCGACTCCTGCTTGGACTAACTTTGTTTACGTGTGTCGTTACTTCGTCATAGTAAGTCAACCGTGATCAACCTAGGACAGGACTGGGCAAGAACAACAAATTAGAACAATCCATCCAACTAGGGAAATCATGTCTTATTATCTCTTTCCCCTTTTCTCATATGCCAGAAGACCCCGTAGGATCCAAGACCAAGAACAGCTATGCAAGTCGCCTATCTTTACATCTTGAAATTTCCACATTAGACTGATTCAATGGAGAAAGGAATGTCTATTGGAGCGCATGGAAGTAGTGCCGTGCTTTGTACAGACCAAGGCACGATTCTATTGTCTTATGCTAGGGAAAAAATATGCATGTCTCCCATATTCTCAGATTGACATCATTGTTTATAGGATGCGTTTAATTCTTGAACTTTGTTTATATGATTTGATTTTGATCCATCTAGCTACATACTCCATTGCTGGGGAGATTATGCATGAGCTTTGGGTAAGTAATTCGGTTGACAATTAGGCCCATGCAGGAACAAGAAGCCCAATAACCTTATCCTTGACTCCCAAACGGCCCGGAGAAATTGGAATTGACCCATCATTGATGCACCCTACGATCGCATTGTGGTCCATGTAATTTGTCGGTATTCGATTTTGGTCCTTGTATTTTCTGATTTCCATGATAGATCTGGTCCAGCAGTATCTTCTTGGTGAAAATTTACATGTATTTTTCATATTTTCATCAGAGTCTCGAAGGAAGATGCTGACTTGGCACCTGAAATAACAGTGGCGCCTAAAGTTTATTAAGAGTGGTGCACATGCTATTAACTATATTAAACGCCAGAAGTTATTTTTTTTATGCTAAATCAGAAAACTCTATCTAGATTTGGCTAGTAAAATGCAAAAAAATATCCTGAATTTCTCATCATAAGTATAGGGATCGAATTTGTCATGAAAATAGTAGAGGGACCAAAATTGAGCATGTGCGGAATTATGAGACCTGTAATTGTAACTTCTAAAATACATGTTTGCTTACACGATTCGTGCTCAGGAAAGCACATTTACTTTACGCCCCAGTCAAACTAAAGAAGTACTCCGACCAGAACAAAAAGCAAAAACGAAAGAAGCATGGTCAATAATAAGGGAATCCCAAGCATTGTCAAGACTCTTCTAACCATACGCAACATGATTCAAATATGTACGAAAGGCATCAATGTCACAATCTGAGCCGATGGCTCGATTTAAAAGGTCATGCCCCGTGTCTCATTCTCGGTCACAAGTACTATACTTTCCTTGGCCATTAATTATTTATGCCAACCCACACATGCCCCAATTCTAAAGAATATACGCAATTAGCAAGATTGTTTGAAAATAATGGAGGAAGTGGGTAATGAGATAATCTTATACTCAATTATATTGATCAACAACTGTGGCATCCTAGAATTTCATGGCAACCTCTAGATGTGCTATAAACCATGGATAGGTGATAAAAGTACCATCAAGTTATATTGTAGATATTTGATCCATGATTTGCAATAAGATTAAGGCCAAGCTTTTTAATGGATAATTACTTGATGGGAAAATTCTATTCTTGGCCATGTGTTTTATAAGTTGAAATTTATTTATTTATGATGCAAAGTTTTATGATCAAGTGAATAAGTGTAATTAGATATTTATATAAGTGGGGATTTAGAATAGATTATTAAAAAAGGAAGTGGGCCAAAATTCTTAGGCCAAGACCAGCCTACAAGAGCCCCACCGTTCGGCCACTAAGGCCTGGCCCGCGAAGCCCAAAGGGAAGGGGTTGCCGTCGACCATGGGAAGAGAGGAAAGGAGGGAGAGGCCCGGCCCAAAGGGAGGCCCATCAACCTGCATGTAAATCCCCAAGTGGCAAGAGAAGCTTGTCAAGTGTTAGTCCATTGTAGCCAAGTGTAATAAGCCATGCAAAATCAAATGATTGCTAATGATGAGGGGGAAAGAAAGAGAGGAGAGGCGGATTGATGAAGGGGGTTGCCGTCCCAGAGAGAGAGAGAGAGAGAGAGAGAGAGAGAGAGAGAGAGAGAGAGCTGTTGTGCAAGAGAGAGAGGAAGAGAGAAAGGAAGAAGGAGGTTCGTCGCTGCTGTGCGTGCGCCGAGTCCCACCGTCGAGCCGCCTTGCCCGCTGTGTGCTTGCTGTGTTTTTGCTTAGATTAGAGGCAAATAGAGTCCATTGATCTACCATTTGCTTTCTGTGGTTGTGATGTTGAATGCTGGAAATGCTTGAGCTATGATGTTGAATGCTGGAAACTCGAATAAATGGTGGTAGTGTTCCAAGTGAGTTGTTGCATGTAGAAACAGTCCGACCTTTGGTGATTTCGTGAGTTGCATGCGATGTTCTAGTTGGAATCTGACTTTGACTTCTTGATAAAAGTTGTAAAGGACTTCTTGGAGAATAAAATATCAAAATTTGAGAGGAAACGAAAAATTATAGGTCGGTGAAACCATTTTTCTTTGAAAAGGATGAATCTGGACAGTGAACTGAGAGTTAGGGAGAATTACAAAAATTATATCTTTTAATCCAGAAGGAATTTAACTTTTATTTTTCATGAGAATTTTACCACTAGATCTCAAATATAACATATTAAAATCTCAGAATTTTTTGAGTTCATTTAAGAACTTAATCGAAATTATTTCTGAAACTGTGCAAAAGTGGTGCTGGAATTTCTTTTGCTGTGATGTATGGATCTACGTGACTGATGTGAAACTTTCTTGACATGGTGTTCTTCATGAAATATCTTCCTATGGGTCTTTTTTAAATTATATCAAATTTTCAGAGTTTATTGAGATTTTTACTAATTTTCCAAAAATTTTTACTAAAGAGGTGCATTCTGTTTTACCCGAAAATTGGTTCTATTTTCAAAAACCAATGAATTGCTTTGTGAAATGTGGTATTGTGGGTGTTATGTGTACTGCATATATGGTGATGTTTGGCATATCATATGACATCAAAAGCTGGTTTAGACCTTTAATATTGTTGCATCAAATGCCATGTTAAAAATGAGCCATATATGTGATTATATATATTGTGATAATAATGATACCATCGGAGGTGTGAGCCGACAATCGGGAGTTTCGAGATGCTCAGAGGTTTGTGCCGGATGCCTGGAGGTTTGTGCCGGAGGCTCCTCGCTACGTCGGGTTGGGTGCGAGCGATAAATTGTGGGATGCAAACATTGGTCCCTGGAAGAAAAACAATGAGATCCTTGTGAAAGATAAATATTGAAATTGAATCATGTGCATGGGTATATGCATATGGCATGATGCATGATCTGCTTATGAAAGTGAATTGATGCTATTTGACATTGAGAATGCGATCATGAAGGCTTGAATGGATCTCATGGGGATGTATACATGATGGCATGGATGATATGAATCATGCGTATGTATGTGCTTAGAGCATGAGATGAACCTCATGGAAATACAAGTATGATTGCATGGTGGTATATGCATGATGGCATGGTGAGATATGCATGACTGCATGGTGATATATGCACGACCGAATGGTGATGTATGCTCAATAGCATGAATGATATATGCTTCACTCGTGATATCTTGATTGTCTTGCTTGTTGCATTGTGTATTTTGATGGATCTTTACTGCTAAGTGGTTGTACTCACCCCTTTGGGGACTAACATTTCAAATTGAGCGATGCCTCTAGCACCTGTCACGCGTGGTACATTTTATGGATTACCGTCTGATGTAGAGGTCGAGTGCTTGGAGCACCCCTGCGTCGGTGTTCATGGTTTGGTGTTTATCCGCGTCCGTGTTTTGGTCATGTACAATGTGGGCTTACCTGATGGCCCCGTAGTACAAGAGTTTATGTCTGTCCATGTTCGCCGAGATGGGAGGATGATGGGGATGCTATCACCACCGCTGGCCGATGCATCGAGATGGGTGTGATAAGAGCGTGTGACTAGTGGAAGTTGACACTTTTTGGGATGGCCGACACTAGTTGATGGATAGATATATACGTTTGATGTATAGTCGGGTTCTTTTTGGGTTTAGCCGAGCTTACTTAAAGTCTTGGCCCTTTTGTTATACCGACTTGTAAAATCCATCTTAGTATGTAAATAAAAGTGATTTGGCCCTAAAATGTATGTATATATATATATATATGAAAGGTTGTAATGGTGTGTATTGCATTGTATCATTTAGTTTGTGTACGGGTTTGGGAGGTGATAAGTATACTTCCGTTATATGAACTGCGCTAGGACCAATCTAAAAGATGTAAACCCTCAGGTTGAATGGACCCGCTTCAATTGAAATGATATCAGAGTGGCATGTTATTAGGTCAAGTGAAAGGTTAACGAGTTGTGGCGACCCTAGCGGATCGGGGGCCGCGTCAAGGGGTGCCACAACAACAATGCAATCAAATCTACATCAGGGCATTTTCTAGAAAGGAGAGTTTTAGTAGTTGAATTCCCTTAAAGAGTTTTACAAGCATTGTCAATTCTAGCATGGGATGAGTAATCGTTATACACATGTTTGAGATAGTACCACCTAAAAATTATGAAAAAAAGATCGAATGGAAGGATACTTAGACAACACATAGTTTGGGCTCCTAGAATATGGCGCTTTTGGTTAACCTGACAAAAAAAAAAAAAAAATGGGACACCACAAGAATTGAACGATGAGCCGTATCCCGTATGAGGTATGTAGCTCGAGTAGAAAGTATTGACTCATATTGAATATTCTACTTTTCTATATTCAATATTCAATTCATATGAATCCATATTCATCATATTCATTATGAATAGCTAATAATGAATATTTCATATTAATAGAAAAGATCCCAAGAGTTTATTTTTTGATGTAGTGAGTAATAGTTCTGGGACTTCACTCCAATCACTAGCCCTGCCTTCAGCATATAAATATCACTATGGGAGAAGTTGATCGTTAGGTTGAATCTATCTTTTTATTTCTCTTTTCTCCTTTCCCCCCTTTGCCGGATTATTACCGATATAATCATAAAAAGCTCTGATAAGGTTCTTCGCTTTGCATCGAATCTTATTAATAGAGTGAATGGATTTGCCATTTAGAAAAGAAAAAAAATCAAAAGTGCCCCTAGGTTGACACTGATGAGGCGGAATCGGCTTAATGTAGGCTTCACTCTGGTGAACATGGACGAAGCACCTCGGATGAGCATAGATCAAAGCATTCACCAAGGACTTGTGACACTCTCCACCCTCCCTCCCCGGACCCCCCTCGACAGACTTACCTTGTTCTTTGCGGTAAGAGACTGGCTTGAGGTCTTCCTCTAACTCGTAAATGGTCTATCCGGCACTTCGGCCATTCTGCTGAATTAGATACTCCTTTGCTTGGCTTCTGTTGGTTGGTCTTGGACAATCCGTTTGGCTAGGATCTCTTCCATAGCATCACCCACTAGAAAATTGATCTTCACTCCAAAACGAGTCGATACATCTCACATTTGGTCCTTCATGTCTTGATGAGCTCACATGGAACAACGGATGGATCTTCAACCAAGCGAGCAATTGAAGCCATTTAGCAAATTCCCCTTTCACAGGCACTAGCGCTGGCCCTTTGTACTGCCAAATGAGTTGTCATTCCTTCTTCTTGAGGACCACAATAGTTTTGGAAGGATCCTTAGCATGACAAATTGCCTAAACTGGTAATAGACTAGCGTTCTCTTTTGATTGGCCCACTTCCATTCTCTTTAGAGGCTTTCTCAAGATAAGCTTGGGCAATGTTAGTGTTTTGCCTTCGGTCTTTGGTGAAGTTGTGGGCTCTCACGCACTTCGCCCATCTAGTACTACCACTGTGTGAGGATGCCGTGGTTGCTGGCATGTCACCACTTCAAACGGGCTCTTGTTGGAGGAACAACTCCGCCAAATGTTGAAGCAAAATTTGGAGCAAGTTCACTCAATTCTTCTGGTTGGCACTCACGTGGTGCCTCAAGTTCAACTACTCTCTAGCATGTCTTTGAACTATTCTATCTAGCCATCTATCTGGGAATAAAGGTGCAAGACATGCACAGATTGGACTTTTTTATTTATTTATTATTTCTCGTTAAGGGCTGAAAAATGAAATAGAGTTCTACCAGAAATTGCCTGTGAAATTGGATTCATGATCACTGATTATGCTCCAAGGCAGGGCCTAGTGTTTCACTACATAGCAAAAGAACAAGGCAACTGTCTCTTGTAATGTTAAATTAATGTCTCGAGTTTGAATTCAGATAACAATTTATTAAATCAAATTTGTTGATAAAGATTTCCCAAGTAAATTTCAAATTGAAAAAGGAAATTCATAAGTAAAAAAAAAAACTCAAGAAGTGCCATGAGAAGCCGCACGAAAGAAAGAAAAAAAGAAGGAAGTTTTCTATTCTTTCCTTTGTAGTTACGAGTTCCCATTGAAAAGGGGAATCAGATCGTGGGGCCCAGAATCAAAGTGTTGACTCTGGGCACACACGTGTAAGAACCCTTTGGCATGAAGTTGAAGCCTCTGCACGTGAAACAAAAGGAGGTGGGCCCAAAAGTCAAGATTTTGACTTTTGGGCATACACATATAAAAGGGAAAAGGAGCCCTATGTAGAAGAGTGAAGCCACCGAAACCTACAAAAGCAGAGAAAGAAAAAGGAGCCACAAGCCACACAAGTCAAGTCGAAGAGAGCCACGTGCGTTTTTGTTTTGAGCTTGAACACGCAGTAATTTTTGTGCTGTGAGTTTATGTTCAAATGAGTTGTTTATTTATAAACACTTTGGGTTTTTGGTTAAATCTAGGTGTGGGAAACACTTGAGCGTGAGTGATTGTAAACTCTGATTCTCCGATTATAGTAGATTATTTGCTACTGGCTCTCTCCGTGGACGTAGGTACCGATACTTAGACGGAATCACGTAAATTTTTGGTGTTCCTTATTATTTCTCGTTTATTTTTTTAGCGATTTTGCATTGACGTAAATTGCAAGATCCTGTTATTTCCGCGTATTATATTCCAACAATTGGTATCAGAGCTTAGAATCAGATTTCTTGATTGTGATTTAGAGCTTTTGTTTGTCTGATTATTATCAAGAAATTTTGTTATTGCAATTATGTCTGAGATGAAATCTGAAATTGAGAAGTTTAATGGGAGTAACAACTTTGTATTATGGAGCATCAAGATGCAAGTTTTATTGACAACCTAATGTTTGGCCAAGGAACTGGATGGTGAAGATGAGTTGCCGATTATAATAAAAGCCTCTGAGAGGGTAAAGTTAATGGAAAGAGTAAAGAGCACAATCCTTTAAATTTGTCAGATTAGGTCTTAATAGAGATTGCTGAGGAGAAGGATGCCGCAACATTATGGACAAAACGTCAAGCACAGAAAAAGGTTTGAACAATCGTTTGTACATGTTGAAGAAGATGTTTCAATTTAAATATACTGAAGGTACGTCTATCAAAACCCACCTAGATGAATTTAATAAACTCATACTGGATTTGAAAAACGTCGGTAAGATACTTGATGATGAATAACATGGCATGATGTTGTTAGTCTCTTTACCCAAGTCATGAGAGCACTTTATTGATTCATTGTTGCAGGGGTGTACTACAATTACCTCAGAAGAGGTAAAGTCCACCTTATAATCTAAGGAGTGGTAGAGAAAGTTGTGAGATGACGGTCAGACACAAGGAGTAGCGCAAACACTGACGATTCGAGGTAGAGAACAACATCGAGGACCTAGTAGCAGCAAAGGTAAAAGTAGATTAAAATCACGCCATAGAAAGTCCAAGGGACGCGTGAAGTGCTTTGAGTGTCATGAGGAGGGGCACATCAAGCGAGATTGTCCAAAGCGGAGGAATAAAGTTGATAGGTAGAATGCCACAAGCAATGTGGCAAACGTTGCCAAGGGGAGCAATGATGATGCAGAAGCTGTTTTATGTGTGACTGCTATTTTGTCAGGAGACGAATGGGTGCTAGATTCGGGGTGTTCTTATCATATGACGCATCATAAGAACTAGTTTACTACTTACCGGACTACAAATGGTGGTAGAGTTCTTTTGGGAAATAATGCAGTCTGTAAGGCTGTGGGGATAGGGACAATTCGGATGCAGATGCACAATGGGACGGTGCGCGCATTGACAAATGTGAAGCATGTACCAGAGCTCAAGAAGAATCTTATTTCTCTGGGGACACTCGATGACATCGAGTGTAGGTACACCGCTGAAGGTGGAGTACTGAAGATCTTTGAGGTGCCATGATAGTGATGAAGGGGAAGAAAGTGAATACTCTCTATCATCTATTGAGAGAGACCATGACTGGAACCGCTGCAATTTCATCAGGTGAGTCAAACTTTAACTTGACTCAATTATGGCATATGCATTTAGGGCACATGAGCGAGGCAAGAATGACGATGTTGAGTGAAAGGGGGTTGTTGAAGGGTCAGAAGACAGGGAAGTTGGACTTATGTGAGCACTGCATCTTTGGAAAGCAGAACCAAGTTAAGTTTATTACAGCTATTCATCTAACTAAACGACTAGTTGAATATATTCATTTAAACGTCTAGGGCCCATCTTCAGTTCCTTCAAAAAGAGGTGTCCGATATATGCTGACATTTATCAACGATTATTTGAGGAATGTATTGGTATACTTTCTGAAGCACAAATATCATGTGTTCGATCGATTCAAGAAATTTAATGCATTAATTAAGAAGCAGTCAAATAAACAAATCAAGTGCTTGAGAATCAATAATGGCATGGAATTTTGTGGTAAAGATTTTATTGAGTTCTGCGAGAAAAAAAGGTATTCTGAGACACCGCATAGTACCTATGACACCATAGCAGAATGGTGTGGCAGAACATAAGAACAAAACTTTGCTTGAGCGAGCTCAATGTATGCTTTCGCATGTAGGACTTGGCAAGGAATTTTGGGCTAAAGCAATGAACATGGCATGTTACCTGGTTAATCGATCTCCATCATCTACTATCAAGTGAAAGACTCCTGAGGAAGTATGGTCGGGGAAACCTGTTGATTATTTTGGATTACGTATATTCAGATGTCCTGCGTATGCTCGTGTGAGTGATGGTAAGCTTGAGCCGAAGGCAAAGAAGTGCATATTTCTGCGTTATGCACATGGGGTGAAAGGCTACCGGCTATGGTGCACTGATCACAGATCACCCGGTTTTCTAATTAGCAGAGATGTGATTTTCAACGAGACTGCAATGCTTTAATAGATGAGTTCTAAGACACAACCAGCAGAGAAGACAGATCATGGTGTCATTAGTGAGATGGAGCTTCAGGTGGAGACTCCGAAAATCTCGAAGGTAACAAAAATTGAGACTACAGATGAAGCTGTAGTTCTTGAAGTCGATGATAGTAAACAACCAGCAAAGTCGCAACACACTATAGTCGCAGATAGACAAAGAATGCACATTAAATCACCGGTACATTATAGTTATATAGATATTACTTATGTATTGATTGTAGGTGATGAGGTGAAGACAGATAAGCATTCATCTTACTCTGAAGCGATGGCTAGTTCAGAGTCGTCGCAATGGCTAAGGGCTATGAGTGAAGAGATTGAATCACTCCATCAAAATCAAACATGGGAGTTGGTCAAAGTACCTAAGAGCCAAAAGATTGTCGGAAGTAAATAGGTCTTTAAACGGAAAGAGGGCACTCTTGATATTGAGGCAGCGAGGTATAAGGCGAGACTTATGGCAAAGGGATATACACAGTATGAGGGCATTGACTACAATGAGGTGTTCTCTCCTATAATAAGACATACTTTTATTCGTGTTTTACTTGCCTTAGTTGCTTTGCAGGATCTCAAATTAAAGCAACTAAATGTGAAAATCGCATTTCTTCATGGTGAGTTGGAGGAGCAGATTTACATGAGGCAATCAAAAGGATTTGCTATTCCGGGTAAGGAAGATCATGTTTGCTTGTTGAAGAAATCTTTGTATGGGCTAAAATAATCTCTTATGCAGTGGTATAAATGTTTTGATACTTTCATAGCTAGTCAAAACTATTCAAAAAGTCAGATGGATAGCTGCTTTTACTTTAGGATATTGGAGAATGGTTATTTGATTTATCTACTCTTATATGTTGATGATATGCTGATAACAACTAAGAATATGTCTGATATTGATGTGCTAAAGAGGCGGTTAAATGCTGAATTTGAGATGAAAGATTTAGGTGTTGCAAAGAAAATATTGGGTATGGAGATTTTGCGTGACAAGGCTACAAAAGTTTTACGTCCGTCTCAAAAGAAATATATTGAGAAGATCATGGCACGTTTTAATATGCAGTCAACAAAATCTGTAAGTACACCTTTAGTGAAACACTTTAAACTTTTAGATAAATTATCACTGCAGACTGAGGAGGAGGAGGAGCATATGTCCCGTGTTCCTTATTCTAGTGCCATGGGTAGTATTATGTATGTTATAGTATGCACTAGGCCTGATATTTCACAAGCTGTGAGCGTGGTTAGTTGCTATATGAAGTATCCTGGTAAAGCTCATTGGGAAGCTGTGAAGTAGATCCTAAGATATTTGAAGGGGACAAAATACGTGGGTATAGTGTACCGGAGGATAGTAATGGCAATGAGACCACTGGTTTTGTGGATTCGGATCATGCCGGTGACTTGGATGATCGCATATCTTTAGCAGGGTACGTGTTTACACTAGCAGGTGGTGCAGTTAGTTGGAAAGCATCCTTACAGGATCACATTGCCTTATCTTCGACTGAGGCAAAGTACATGGTACTAACATTTATAGCGAATGAGGCGATATGGTTACAAAGTTTGCTCTCGGACTTTGGGTTAGAACATAAAAGTGTGGATATACATTGTGATAACCAATGTGCGATATATTTGATGTATAATCCAGTTTATCACAAGCGAACGAAGCATATCAATATTAGGTACCACTTCATCCGAGATGTCTTAGCTAAGGGTAATGTTATTATCAAAAAGATTGTTACAGTAGATAACCCGGCAAACATGATGACTAAGTCTGTTCCTTTGGTGAAGTTCAAGCTCTGCTTGAGCTTTGTTGGTGTCTGCGGAGAGTGAGAGCCCGTCGGGGCATTGGGAGAGCAGCATGGATGATGAGCACTATAACTTGGCTTCAAACATCGAGCCAATGTGAAGAATTGTTAAATTAATGTCTCGAATTTGAATTTGGATAACGATTTATTAAATCAAATTTGTTGATAAATATTTCTCAAGTAGATTTTAAATTGGAAGAGGAAATTCATTAAAAAAAAAAACTCAAGAAGTGTCGTGAGAAGCCACAAGTCCACGCCGACAGAGGATCCGCACAAAAGAAAGAAAAAAAAAAAATTTCTATTCTTTCCTTTGCAGTTACAAGTTCCCATTGAAAAAGAGAATCAGATCGTGGGGCCCAAAGTCAAAGTGTTGACTCTAGGCACACACACGTATAAGAACCCTTTGAAGTGAAGCTGAAGCCTCTGCACATGAAATAGAAGGAGGTTGACTTTTGGGCACACGCATATAAAAAGGAAAATGAGCCCTACGTAGAAGAGTGAAACCGCCGAAGCCTACAAAAGCAGAGAAAGAAAAAGGAGCCTCAAGCCGCACAAGTCAAGTTGAAGAGCCACGCGCGTTTTTGTTTTGAGCTTGAACGCGCTGTAATTTTTGTGCCGTGAGTTTATGTCCAAGTGAGTTATTTATTTATAAACACTTTGGGTTTGAAGTTAAATCTAGATGTGGGAAACACTCGAGCATGTGAGTGATTGTAAACTCTGAATCTCTGAATATAGTGGATTATTTGCTGCCGGCTCTCCCCGTGGACGTGGATACCAATACTCGAACCGAACCACATCAATTTCTAGTGTCCTTATTATTTATCGTTTATTTCTCTGGTGATTTCGCGTTGACTTAAATTGAAAAATCCCGTCGTTTCTGCATATTATATTCCAACATCTAAGAAGCTAGAATAAACATTGCATACTTAAGCAAGCACATGATGTAGTCTATCAACACAGTCTCCCATGGTTATAGCAGGACAGGTGTAGCTCAATTAACCCTACCTGTTTGTGTTGCATCGTCCTTCATATTCTGAAGAAGTAACTTTGCTAGGGTCATCATTCATTGCCATCTGGGATGACCAGTCAAAAAGGTATCATGACACTAGCACACGAGCGTTCTCCTTAGGTATCCGCTCTTTGGGATAAACTGCGCATTTTCTTGATAATCAAGCCATCGTCCCCCAAGAAGTGACATGTCATTGCTTCCTTGATCAAGTCAAGAAGGTTTCTTGTTGTGGGATCACTCTCATGATGCATCCGAATCTACTCAAACATGGTCAATGCACTTACCTTGCTGCCATGTTGTTCACTCTAACCAAGGTGCAAGGTCCAAGGGTGACTGGGTGCCGCCTAATATGTTCAGCCACTCTTGTATTCGATCTCAATGTGAAATTCGGCCAGAAACTCCTAGCATGTTTGGTATTGACTTTTGGTTGTATCAAGATGTGGATAGCGCTGGCATTATCAGTCTTTACCACAAGCTTGGATGCAAGCAAACTGTACTTCCATTCTAAGAGGAATATATGATCAGCAAGAACTATTTCTTTTCAGCTGTGCACATCAACTCGATGGCATTCAACTTGCAACTCTAATAAGCCAACAGTTGGCTATCTTGCACCAAGACACCTCCTAGCTCAATGTCTAAAACGTCCATGTGTACCTTGGATGGCTTCATAATATACAATAGTGCATGGAAAGGATCTCCGTCGCAGAGTGCTTCACCTCCTCAGATGGACCATTGCACACTCCCCATCCCAAGTCCAAAACTGGTCTTTCTTCAGCAACTCAATCAGTGGTGTCGCTCACTTGCAGAATCCCTCCATGAATTGGCTATAATAGTTTGGAAAACCAAGGAATGAGCACAGCTCACTCACATTCTTCAGCACATGGCACTCCTTGATGGCTTTAACCTCCTTCATGTCTGTGCTGATTCTCCCCTGCTCAATGATATGCCCAAGGAGGTCAAACCTTTCCTTAGCAAACGAGCACTGGGGATTTTCTTTCAGCATCTCAAGTACCAAGCACAAGTGCTTCTCACGGTCAATCAAAGTCCTGCAGTATACCGCGATCTCATCCAGACACACCACCACAAACTTGTCAAGGTAGTCAAGGAAGACAATGTTCATTAAGGTGCCGTATGTGGCTAGCGCATTTGTGAGACCAAATGGCATGACCAAAAGCTCAAGGCTCTGTGGCATGTCACACGCACTGTCTTGGGCTCATCTCCTCAGTAATTTAGACATGATCATAGCCCGATCTCAAGTCAAGCTTGGGAAAGTACATGGCTCCACTAAGTTGATTGAACAGGTAATTACTCAACGGGTTGTGAAAGTGATTCTTCACCATCAGCTTGTTAAAAGCCTTGTAATCAATATATCAGCGTAACCTCTCATCTTGCTTCTTCAAGAACAAGACTAGGGCACCGTGAGTGGCCTTTGGATGGACGAAACTTGCCTCTAGCAATTCATCGAGTTGCTTCCTTAGCTTAGCCTACTCTAGAGAGGCCATCCGATAGGCACTTGTGTAGACATGAGCTCAATCTTGTGATCTACAGAGCGACAAGTGGGAAGTTGCTTTGGAATTTTATTTGGCAAGACAGATTTACACTCGAGTGATCTGGTCTTGCCCGCAACCTCCTTTGCAGTCAGGAAGACAAGGTACGTGCGCAAATATTTTCACGCTCCAATCATCATGGGAACTCCTTTGACCGCGCCGAGGATCAGGTGCATTTTAGAGCTTAATGGTTTTATTTATGTAGATGGGCCTAAGTTGGCCCGTCCGCCCATGTTGGGCCTAAGAACCCGACCCGCAAGATTAGGGTCCATAGATGAAAGGCTACGTTATTTAGATACGAGGGGTTATGTCTTTTGGAGGAACGTTTTACGTTGAAGAGATACGTCTTTTGGAGAAGACGTAAGAGAGAAAAAGAAAAAGGGAGCGTACCCTTTGGTGTACGTACGTTGTTTCAGTCTCTCTCCCTCCAAGAACTGTAAGACGCTACGCTCCTAAAAACGACGTTTTTCCCCTTTACAGTAACAGTACGCTCCTTGGTAGACCGGAATCAGATTCTTCCTCGAACTTCAACGTTTGGTGCTTAATCTGTGGATAATAAGGTACGCTCGATTCTGTGGTGTGGCTTTGATCGGTGATACATGTTATTCTTGGGCTCGTCTTCCGCATTCGTTTTAGGGGTTCAATTTAGTGTTGAATCCGTTTTAGGGAATCAGTAATTCCTTACATTGGTATCAGAGCCCTAGTTCATGTTTTCCGATCCCCTTTTTATGTTATTGAATTTTTTTTTTCGTGGTCGAAATTCGAGAAAAGCCGCTGCCGGTTGATCGGGGATGGAAAAACCCGACACCCGTGTACTGTTCGCCCTGTTTTGTGATTTTCTGCAAGTCAAAATTCATTTTTGATAGTGCAGGGTCGAAGCTCTTGTCGATACGAGAAAAATGAGTGGCGGATCGCCGCTGGAGGCCGCCGGACGCGCTGCCACACACAGCCGGAAGGAACTGGTGTCGTCAGCGCGTGCATTGCAGGCGCCGATTCAGTCTTTACCGAGCATGTGCGAAGCACGCGCCGATTCGTTTCCCAGGCACGTGCAACGCACGCGCCAGCTGACGTCTGCGTGACGTCAACCCGCGCATGCACGTGGCACGTGCCGGTCGGTTCGTCCGACCCAATCCGACTCGATTCAACCCGACCCAACGGCCGTTGACTCGACCCGTTGACTGTTGACCACCTTTGACTCGTTGACCTGACCCGTTTAACTTGTTGACTCGACCCGGTCAATCGTTGACCATTGACTGGAGTTGACCACCGTTGACTTGCGTTGACCGGCGTTGATCGGCAAAAAAAAAAAAAAAAAGAGGAAAATTTTGTATTTTCCAATTTTGTTTATTATGGATTATAAGTAATCTTTTTTTTTTTTTTTAATTCTGCATTTGTTGCATGAACCATGGAAAATTCTGTATTTTCCATTTTGTTCATTATGGATTATAAGTAATCCATTTTTATACTGCATTTGTTGCAGAAATATGATGCGTTATGCATGCATACTTGCATTTCCGAGAACAGACGAAGAAAATACAAGACTTAAAGGACTAATGAAAGAATTAGCTAATTATTGGTGAAATGACGGTGATGTAGTATCGCATGTGGTCAGGGTCAATTAGATGATACAAGAAATCATCTGGAATGGTTATCCTATGCTGGATTTTAAGAAGGTGCCGGCTTTAATGAACACTCTTCCACCTGAACGGCAAGTAGTTAGATCGCCTATGGGAGGTCAATGTGGTCCCAAATTATAGGAGGCTTATAGTAACTTTTGTAAGAGAATACTATAGGATCGAGTTAGCTAAAATTTCAACCCTTCGGATGAGTGTCACATGGCGTAAAGTGAATGCACCTTGGACGTGGCATGAGAGCTCTCCAAAAGTTTTTACGTGGTTGGCCAATGTAGCTTCAAAATTCTTAAAGAATTTTACTGATAAATTAGAAAAGACTTTCCCTATTTATTTCTTAGATTAGTTTGAGATGTTTTAGGTGTAGATATCTCTTTCTATGTTGATATTTTTTCCTCTGAATATATTACTTAGTGTAATGGACATGTTTGATTATTGAAAGTTCAATGTTATTTATTGATGTAAATTAGTATGTTAATTTACAATACATCATGGGAAGTTCAAGAAAGTTTTAGTGACTTTGCTGAACTTATTTTGCATAGAAGATTATATTAATGATAGTTTTAAGTTATGATTTTTTGGATGATGATTGGAAACATAGTGACCTTTTGATTCTGGAACCATACTTAAAATTATTCATTAATATGATGGATCTATGCAAAATGGATGCATAAATGATAAGCATTAATAATTCGTGCATATGTGTCTGATATGTTCAGATTGATGACTTCAGCAACTAAGAACATAATTGCTGATTTGAACAAAGAAGACAAAATGAATGGCGAGAATTGTGAAATATTGAATATGAAAATTCAATGTGTGCTTGAAAAGCAAGAAGCACTAGAAGCTCTTAACCATGTTATGGAAGAAATTGAGGATGTTGTGCATCACCTTGAGCTAGCAGAGGACTGCCTCAAGGCATTTGAGAAGGAAACACATATTTGCTATATTGCTTCCAGCTCAGAAGGAGTTTTGAGCTCTAAGCGCAAGCGCATTGATTCGTTCAATATGTGGAAATGCAAGGGATCAAGTCATTCTTGCAAGAAACCAAGAGCTGATCAACATAAAAGAGGAAAACGTCATCGAGTGAAGAGTATTTCAAGGGTGAAGTGTTACAAATATGACCAGAAGGGTCACTACGCTCGCGATTATCGCGAGTCAAAGAAGGTACTCACCCCTTGTACTCTTAAGAGCTTTGCTAATGTGTCAAGTTCTGTATTCTTAACTGAATCTAATCCTTTGTGGACTATAGCTTTGGGAGCAAAAGACCATGTAGCAAAGGATAGAGAATCTTTCGTGAAATTCCGACGAATACCAACTAGAACTAAGTGGATCTATGTAGGAAATACCTCCAGAACAGAAGTAAAAGGAATTGGCAACTACCAACTAAACATGCGTGGTGGACGCACTTTGTTCTTACATGATGTATTGTATGCTTCGGAGATTTGTCGGAATTTAGTGTCTGTTTTAGTGTTGGTTAAGCTTGGTTTTAGTATGAACTTCCATAAAAGTGATATAGATTTGTATTTGGATACAAACTACTATGGTTGTGGTTATTTCCTGGATGGTTTTATTGTACTGAATGTTGACTGTGGTAATGTCAATGTTTGTTATTCCCTTTTCACGTCTTCTACTTCATATGATAATGATGTGAAAGTGTGGCATACTAAACTTGGTCATATTAGCCAACAACGTATGAATAGGCTAGCCAAAAAGGGCTTATTGGGCAACATTAAAAAAGTCGATTTGCCCATATGTGAGCATTGCCTAGTAGGGAAAACAACAAGAAAACCATTTGGAAAAGGGAAAAGAACTGAATTTCCTTTGCATTTAATCCATTTTGACGTCTGTGGTCCAATGAATGTGGGAGGAAGGCATGTGGCTGTTTATTTCATCACATTTATAGATGATTATACTTGATTCGGATATGTCTATTTGATTTCTCATAAATCTGAAGCATTGAGTTGTTTTAAAAAGTTTATGAACTTGGTACAAAATCAATTAGACAAGAAAATAAAAGTATTGAGATCTGATCGAGGTCGTGAATATTTATCTGATGAGTTCAGAAAATTATGTGATGAAAAAGGAATAGAAAGACAGTTGTATGTTCCTTATACTCCTCAACAAAATGGTGTTGCGAAAAGAAGAAATAAAACCCTTCTGGAAATGGTTAGGTCCATGATGGCGCATGCTAACTTACCTATTACTTTTTGGAGTGATGCGTTATTAACTGCTGCCTATGTACTTAATTGAGTGCCTTCCAAATCAGTTACTTCCACTCCATATAAGTTATGGACAGGTAGAAAATCGAACTTAAGTTTTCTTAAGTCTTGGGATTGTGTTACCTATACTCATAAGCCCTCTCACAAATTTGGGAAATTGGGTCCCGAGAGGAAAGAATAATATTTTCATAAGATACTCTGAACATTCAAAAGGGTATGGGTGCATTTGTTTGTGTTTTCTGTTCAAAAATTGTTCCGGGGATCTATTTACATTTCGGGGAACAATTTTTTACCAGAAAGACGTGTTTAGTAAACTTGTTCAAGGAATAAAAAATGAATAGAAACACGTTTGGTAAATTTATATTCTTTTTTTTTGTTTCTTTTAATTTTTTAATATTTTTATTTTATTTTTCCTTTTTTTTTCTTTTTTTCTTCTTTTGCCGATCGTCGACCATGCCGAGGCCGGTGCCAGGCCGACGGGGGCCGGCAGCCTCGCCCAACCATGGCAAGGCTCGCTAGCCTCGGCGAGGCCGAGCCTCGCTTGTGGTTGGGCGAGGCTCGGCCTTGCCTTAGTTGGGCCACCGACGAGGCTCGACCTCATTTGGATTTGGGCAAGCCGAGCTCGCCCGGCCAAGGCGAGGCCGGCGTCGCCGCGCGAGCAAGGCTCGGCCTCGCCTTGGCTGGGCGAGCTTGGCCTCGTCGGGGCCGGCGACACTCCGGCGAGGTCGCCGCCCCTCAATGGCGTTGCCAGCCCTTGACGGCCGGTCATAGCTGAGGCCGCCGACCAGCCAAAGAAAAAAGAAGAAAAGAAGAAAAAAAAATGAGAGAGAAAATTTGTTTTTCAAAAGTGTTTCCGGAACAAAAAAACAACTTTTTTTTTGTTTCTTATTTCCATTCTAATTTGTTCCAGGAACAAAAAAACAGATTTTGAACAAAAATGCAAACAAACGCGTTTTTGTTCTTTTTTTGTTCTTGGAAACAAAAAAACAAAATTTTTGTTCATAAACAGAACAAAAGAACACAACCATGCACGCCTTATGTGTTCATAGGTGAGCAAGAAAATGGGAGTATAACTGAGTTTGAATCACGATATGTCACATTCTTAGAGAATGATTTTCCTAAGAATGGCAAAATAGGTGAGAACTACTCCCTATTTGAAACCTTGGATCTAGATAATGAATTAAGTGAAGTTCATCCAAGTGGGAGTAACATGAAAGTGATGAATTTAATTCAACTCACTCACAATTACAACCACATGTTGATACGATATCATCATTATCTAATCTAAGTGGGAGCATAATGGGAAATGATGTGCATAGTGTACCATCTCCCATACGGTGAACAAGTCGCAAAAGTATTCCTCGTCGACGTTTTGACATTGAAGGGGAAACTTTTATAGTTGCTCCGCAAGATGAAGATGAGCCGAGGAATATAAATAAGGCTCTAAGTTGCCATAATAAAGAAAAATGGATGCATGCAATGAAAGAGGAAATAAAGTTGATGAAGTTAAACCATGTTTGGGAACTGATTGATCTTCCAAAAGGACGCAAAGCCATTGGGAACAAATGGGTTCTCAAAATTAAGCGTAAAGCTGATGGCTCGATAGAAAGGCATAAGGCTCACCTTGAGGCGAAGGGGTATAATCAACAGGAATGAATTGATTATGAGGAAACATTTTCTCCTATCGTGAGATTTACCTCGATTCGCATTATTTTGGCAATAGTAGCAAGTATGAATTTTGAGTTACATCAAATGGATGTAAAGACTGATTTTCTCAATGGAGAATTAGATGAAGAAATTTATATGGAACAACCTATTGGTTTCATTATGAAAGGCCAAGAACAAAAGGTATATCGACTTTTGAGATCGATATATGGCCTTAAGTAATTATCGAGACAACGGTATATACGTTTTCATAATGTTATAATGGGATATGATTTTACAATTATTGATGATGATCATTGTGTATATATCAAAAGGTCTAAAGATCAATTTGTAATCATATCATTATATGTTGATGATATACTGATTGCCGGAAGCAATAAAGAGTTTGTTTATATTGTCAAAAGTTGGTTATTTTCCAATTTTGAGATGAAAGACATAGGTGAGGCTGCATACATTCTTGGAGTTAAGATTTCAAGAAATTGTTCGAAGAGATCATTGTCTCTTTTGCAAGAAACATACATAAATAGAATTCTTGAACGATTTCGTATGCAAGATTGTAAACCTATAGATACTCCTATTGCAAAAGGCGAAGGATTGAGCCATAGACTATGTTCAATGACTCCATAAGAGAAGGAACAAATGAAACATGTTCCTTATGCTAGTGTTATGGGATGCTTAATGTACACTATGATGTGTACAAGACCTGACATATGTTTTGCAGTTGGAATAGTGAGTAGATACAAATCCAATCCAGGTCAAGCACATTGGAAAGCCGTTAAGAGAATACTGAGGTATGTAAAGGGAACTGCTGATTATACGTGGAGTTATCAAGGAAAGGATCTGCAACTCGAAGGCTATTCAGATGCTGATTTGGGAGGAGATTTAGATGAAAAGAAATCTACCTTTTGATTTGTTTTCTTATTGAATAATGGCACCATATGTTGGAGTAGGAAGAAACAAATGTGTATAGCCTTGTCCACGATGGAAGCTGAGTTCGTGGCATTATCAGCAGCAGTACAAGAAGGTGTTTGGCTTAAGAGATTTTTGGATCATTTAGGTGTTATTGGGTATGCTACAAATCAATTATTGGTTAACTGCCTTTACCAAAAAAAAAATTATTGGTTAACTGTGATAGCCAAGCAGCTATAACATACACCAAAGATCCAAAAATATCATTACAAGACCAAATATATAGATACCAAGTATAATTTTGTCAAGGATATGGTTGCACGAAAAGATGTGAACTTACGGTACATATCTACGCATAGAATGGTAGCAGATCCTATGACAAAGCCAATACCTAGAGATATGTTTTGTGGTCATATAAAATCTCTAGAACTGTGTAGAGGCTGATGTATTGAATATTGTAATTTCCCTGAAGTGTTCACATTTAATGAATTTGTGTTTTTTCATCATTAATGCCTATGAATCTTTGTTTGACGTTTATGCATCTTAATGCTTAGTGCATTATATATAATTGAGAAAGTATGTCGGACAGATAAGAGATTAGCCCACTCACACGGGTAATCGCCTCTATTTACTGTGTGATAAATAGAGATGAGATAGTTTTTAAGTTTATTATCTAGGTGATAATTGAAAGCTCAAGCTTAAAATACATATGTCGCCTTAACTGAGTGTTAAGATGATGACATAATATTTACTATGTCCGAAAGTAAAATAACCCACATATTTTACTTTATTTGTCTATGATGCCAGATGTGAGTTCTGATAAATTTTGTGAATGAGAAGATACGTGAACTCAAGTTAGACGTTAAGTATGTTTGAATTATCATCTGTATGGTATTAAAGGTGTAGACATATGCTCCATGGGAAATGAGTTAAATACCATAATACGTATTTCATACTACGTATGCATGAGATGACCAAAAAGAGTTGCAAAAGTTTTGATCTCAACTTTTATACCGTGTGAGACTCTTGAGGAAAAGAGTTCCTCAATTTAGTGCCCTCATGACTCTTACTTATTCTCAAGATTTCTATTCAACGTTTGCTATCTTAGAATATTGCCAATGATCATGAATTGATTCGATCTAATGAGACATTTCTAGAAAAGCAAATTGAACTGAAATTGAGAGTTTCAAGGAAAGAGGAAGATCGAATTTGGAGAATCACATTATAGTTTTGTATTCACCGGTCGACCAATTATGATTGTTTTATGGGATAATCATAATTGTGAATATAATATATCATTGTTTAAAAAGAGATCAGAAGAGAAATATAAATGTGATCGATCGATCTAGGGTACTGCATACTAAATCTACTCAAAGTATGATGCCCATTATAAGCTGCTATATATTCCTAACAAATATATAGCAACGAGCTCTCAAAGTATGCTGGTCACACGGATTATTCACCGGTATGAACGTTGCAGAGAGGTAAAGAGGATCATGTTCGGCCCACCATGTGCGAATGGGAGATTATGGTTTTATTTATGTAGATGGGCCTAAGTTGGCCCGTCCGCCCATGTTGGGCCTAAGAACTCGGCCCGCAAGATTAGGGCCCATGGATGAAAGGCTACATTGTTTAGATACGAGGGGTTATGTATTTTGGAGAAACGTTTTACGTTGAAGAGATACGTCTTTTGGAGAAGACGTAAGAGAGAAAAAGAAAAATGGAACGTACCCTTTGGCATACGTACGTTGTTTCAATCTCTCTCTCCCTCCAAGAAGCGTAAGATGCTATGCTCCCAAAAACGACGTTTTTCCCCCTTATAGCAACAGTACGCTCCTTGGTAGACCGAAATCAAATTCTTCCTCGAACTTCAACGTTTGGTGCTTAATTTGTGGATAATAAGGTACGCTCGATTCTGTGGTGTGTTTTTGATCGGTGATACATGTTATTCTTGGGCTCGTCTTCCGCATTCGTTTTAGGGGTTCGATTTAGTGTCGAATCCGTTTTAAGGAATCAGTAATTCCCTAGCTCATGGCCTCGATCTGACTTGCGATGCAATTCCAAGTCGGCTGGCTTCAAGCACATACACAGAGTTATAGTATATTCCTGAATCAACCTTGGTCCATCCGATTTGGCCATTAAATTGCTACTCTGCATTCATCAACTTATTTTTAGTAATTTCTTTCGTCTTGCCCTTGTTGATGGCTCAGCATAAAACAGCATGAAGCAAGTGTAAGGCCCCCATCCTCGGGCCATCTCATTTATGTGCTCTCTCACTGTCTGAGTAGCTTGGGGCTCTCTTCTGCATGGCGTGCCCATTTCAGGCATTCCGCAACTTTATGCGTCCAATGCACTTGAAGCAAGCTAGCAGTTACCCGCCTCTCTTTACCCCGCCGAACTTATTCCTAGGTGTGAATTCCTGACTAGACCTTTGCTGGTATTTGGGGCTGTCCAACTCCTGGGCTTGCCTGTCTGAAATGACTATCCACTCCTCAAGTTGGACACACTTGATTTCTTGTGTTCGTTAACAATGTAGTACTTCATCTAGCATTCAGCCACAACTTTCGCTGAAGGCACGTCTTGCTATCTCTGCTGCACAGTCTCGAATCATGGCTTTAGGCCTTCTAAGGAGTAAACAACCTATTCAAAGTAAAGATCCTCGAGGTTTCCAATTCGATTGTTCCCAGCATGATGCAATCCCTAAGTGGAACCGATCCACTCATTGAGTTTGAATGATGCTTCCGAGGCCACCTAGGGCATTCACCTCACTTTCCAAATCCTCAACCTGCTTCTAATATCAGGTTGTTCGTGTGTCGACCATGACTCCTAGGTCTTTCGCTATAACTCAAGCTTTGATACCAAATGTCACAGTCCAAGCTGGTGGCCGAATTCAAAGGATTGTGTGGCATGTACTATCCTTGGCCACGAGTAGTATACTAGTCGACTCAAAAGCGCAATGCATCATTTCTGAAGGGTGCATGCACAGCTCTCAGATTTGCTAAGTAAGAAAGAAAGCGGGTCTCAAACCAAAAAAAAAAAAAAAGGAAAAACAAAGAAAGAAAGCGGGTCATGAGAAAATGTAATACAACGATGGTACAAGCAATGCACATTGAGCGATCATTTCGATGCGGGAGTTTAAATGGTTGAACCCCTTAAAGAGCTTTGCAAATTATTCTAGCAGGACTAGTCGATATAAGTGCTTGAGATGGCACCATCTAGAAAATGAAAATGAAGAGTTTGAAAATTCCCCATTTACGAGTGCTTAACACTAACCAGTCATAGACAAAGCGCCCTGGACGAGCCCGGATCAAGGCACTTTCAATTGACTTGTGACATCAACAACTAAATGTCGGCAATTAGGTCGCACCAGCTGACATGACTTGCCGAAGATCCAGTTGTGGTGATAGCTTTCCGGATAATTGTAGCAACGTGATGATCTTCTATTCATATATCGAGAGTTATGATCATGTGAATTTGAGGGAAGCAATTAAACAGTAACATCTTGAAGAGAAAGCCGCACGGGTCCATAATATATTCACTTACTAACATAGATCTTCTTGTTTTATTCTTGTGTTGCTTTCCTTCCACATTGTCTTGATTCTAAGTGGGAGTAGAGTTGCCGCCAATCAACCACAGTCGTTGTCTAAAGGTAATGTGATGACCTACAATAAGGCTGTCGGTGTTGTTGCCCTTGACCCAGTTGAGGAGGCTTGCAATAAATTGCTTTTCATTGCACTTCTCATATGTAAATGTTAACATTAAAAAGTGTTTGTCTTGTTTAATTTAATTAGGTGATATTGAAGTCAAAAGTATTCTTTTAGTAATAAAAGGAAAAAAAGTATAATTAGCAGATTAGTTATGAGAAACATTGTTTAATGAAAATAATGTAATAAACCTTTACTATTAGACGGTACCAAACATTACAAACAAAATTGATGTGGAAAAGAACAAGGTAAAATTTCTATAGTTTTTTTCTGTGTTATGATGGAGAGTACATGAGCTAATTTATATGTTTTATTAGATGATTATCTAAAATAACGAGATAATGATAAAATCAATTAATATTTTCTCATACTCAAGATGACTTAGGAGTCAACTAGAGTTTCTTTCGAGAATAAATTCAGGGAAAAAAATGCTTGGGTGGATCGCTGAAGTGGTTAGGTGTACTGAAGAGAGAACTGGCTGATGTTGATGTAATTGTTTACATGGCTATTGTGTATTGTTGTGGTTGTTATGCAGGCCACGCCGAAAGCTGTAGTTGCAGCGAGAGGTTGCCGTCATACAAGAGGCTATTGTCACGGCAATTGTACAGGCTGCACGACAATTAAGGCCCATTTGACTTGACATTTGAAATGAGCTTTGGGACTCTAAAGTCTCTTGGCCAAATGCAAATGCGCTTGATTCGTGTTTTTGCTTAACTTTGGGAAAATACAATTGCATCTCCAAGAGACTTTAAAAACCTTTAGTCCAAAATAGGTCCCGAGGTACTTTGCAAAGTTGAATTTTCGGAATGCAAGTCTTAGTTACTATTCATCTTCTCCAAATGCCGCGCGGAAAAGCTGATCGAAGGCCGACGGGGGTCGTTAGACCTCAGGCGACGCTTGAGTTGCACGACCTAGGCAACTGATGCCTAAGTCACGCGACCTAGGTGACTGATGGCCTGAATCGTGCGACCCAGGCGGCCACCTGGGTTGCGCAACCCCAAGCGATGGCCGAACCGCCCAAGCGTCGCCCACCTGGGTTCAGCCGTTGCTTGGGGTTGCCCACCTAGGTTCAGTTGTCACTTGGGGTCACACGAAACCAAGCGGCCAATGCTTGGGGTCACGTGACCTCAAGTGACGACATCCAGCCAAATCCAGCTGTCCAACCACCCGATCCGGCGGTCTAGCAACCAAATCTAGCCGTTCAATGACTAGACTTCCAAAAAACAATACAATTTTTTTTTAATTTAATAAAAATTCTTTACAAATGCAAGTTTTACCAAATAGTATCTTGCCCAAACTTGTTTCTCAATACAATTTAGAATTACAATTCACTAAACGCTATTTGCATTTCGGAAAACTCCCTTCACTCAAAGGTATTTGCATTTTTGTAAAGACATTCCCCCAAAACCAAACCAAACGGGGTCTAAGTAAGTTGACATGACTAGAGGAGAGTCGAATAATGTTGAGAATCGACGTTGAGGGAAGGATATTAGTAGAAATTATAAAGTGTGTTTTGAGTGTGTACTAGGTGTGCATGTGCACCTAAGAATAGTGCAAAAAAAGAGGATTTTGAAATTTCTATATACATTTTTGTGTTATATTGGAGAACTTATGTAACAAGATAATCATGATATTAGTTATAATCAATGAGTGATATGCATAAGAGAGATATACAGACAATTAAGGGAGATATCATAATTATCTTAAATGTAGAGAAATTTTCTAATTATCCCTAATAAATACTTTTGATAAAGAAACGTTAAAATAAAATAAATTGTCTTTTAATGAAAACAAAAATAATTGTATCCAAAGATTTCCTTAATAAATGAGAGAGTACCTTTCAACTTGGCGGCAGATCTCGGGTATAAACATAGACTAAATAGGCATTAAATTACGGAGATTTTCAAGATCTCATGTGATCATGTCCAGAAGTTGTCGGCGGACGTGAACCTATAATTATGTTGATAGATCTACACATCAAGGTACAAATAAAGAAGAAGAAAGCGTACTGAAAATATAAAGAACGATTTATAAATGATTTAATGAGAAAATTCCTGATTTTCTTGCCTAAATTATATGCCTTTTGCAATTAGATCTTTGAATTTGTAATGTGCAATCAAATTTCGTTTTAATCTTATTCAATGGGCCTAATTCCCTTAGAAAGTACGAACTTTAAATCAAATGTTAATCCTAGCCCAAATTTTTCTATAACCATAAAAAGACAAACCATAATTTGTGCTAATTTTTTTTGTCTAGACCAACTTTAGGTCATGCCTTGATTTTGGCCCTAACTTTTGTTGTCTTATAAAAAAAAGTATCAACTTTTAGTCGACACCCAAATTCGATGGGGATGATGGCATTAAAGATTCGACATACCATTTCATATGTACTCCGTAGAAATTTGATGGAAACCTTACAAAAGCCAAATTTAAATATCAACTGAAAGTCGGTATTTTTTCACAAGATAAAAAATAATCTAGTTGAAATTGAGACACAAGTTATAGTTGATATTTTCTATGAAAAAAGAATCGAGCGAGATGAAGCTAGTGCTTTTTTACAATGTTAATAAAAATAAAAATAAAAAAGTGCCAGATTTGGAACGTGCTAATGCTTTTTAAAGGGGGAAAAGTGCCAAAAAAGTCCTAAACCTTTTGTCATTGTGCCGATTTAGTCCTAAACCTTTTTGGTGCCGATTTAGTCCTAAACCTTTTTAAGTTGTGCCGATTCAGTCCTTTCGGCCAATTTGGCTGGATTTTGCTATTTGGACGCCGCCGGGCGGCGTGGATCATTTTATTAATATTTTAATATTTTTGAAATTTTGAAATTTATTTTTATTATTTTTATTATTTTTGTTCCTCTAGCCGGTCGCCGGTGGCGGCAGCTGGAGGCGGCGGCCGCGAGGTCGAGGTCGACCTCGCCGGCCACCTCGCCGTGGCGCGGGGCGGCCTCGCGCGGGCGGCGGGCTCGCCCTCGCCGGATCGCGAGGGTCGAGCCTCGCCCATGGCGGCGAGGCTCGACCTCGCCCGGTCGGGCGGGCGAGCCTCGCCCGCCCGCGCGAGGCAGCCCTCGGGCACGGGCGGCGGGCGAGCCGCGCCGGCTCGCCGGATATGGCGGCGGGTCGGTGAGCAACGGTGGACGGCATCGGGCAGCATTGCGACGGTCTCTCTCTCTTTTCTTTCTCGATCTCTCTCTCTCTCTCTCTCTCGGGTCCCGCCCGGATCGACCGCCCTCCCGGATCTCGGAACCGAATCCTTGAAGACCGCGAGCTCCGGCCTGGTCCGACGAACGCAAGGCACAAAAAAAAGGACCGAGGCCTACCGGAGCTTCGGCGCTTGAAACCAAGCGCGGCCGTAGAGGGCCGACGGCCACGGCTCAGGTGCGGTGGCCGGCGGTCTACCCCCTCCAACTCTCTCCCCCCCTGCTCGAATCCCCTCACTCGCCGGATCCGGCAGGCGGCGGGGCTCGCCCTCGCCGGCCATGGGCGAGGCTCGACCCTCGCCGAGATCAGCGAGGGCGAGGCTCGCCACCCAGGCCTCTAGGGCGGCCTCGCGCCGGGCGGGCGAGGCTTGCCCTCGCGGATCGGGCGAGGTCGAGCCTCGCTCCGGCGAGGTGAGCCTCGCCCGCCCCGCGAGGGTGAGCCTCGCCCGCCCGCGCGAGGCCCGACCCTCGCCGGATCCGGCGAGGTCGAGCCTCGCCGGCCATGGGCGGGGCTCGACCCTCGCCGAGATCCGGCGGGCGAGCCTCGCCGCCCGCGCGAGGCCGCCCCTGCGGCCAGCGGCGAGGTGGCCGGCGAGGTCGACCTCGACCTCGCCGGCCGTCGCCTGGCCGTCGCCGACCGGCGGCCGGCTGGAGGAATAAAAATAATAAAAATAATAAAAATAATAAAAATAATAAAAATAATAAAAAAATAAAATTCCAAAATTCCAAAATATTAAAATATTAATAAAAATGGTCCACGTCAGCCGGCCGGCGTCGGTCGGCAAAATCCGGCTAAATTGGCCGGAAAGACTGAATCGGCACAACTTAAAAAGGTTTAGGACTAAATCGGCACCAAAAAAGGTTTAGGACTAAATCAAGACGCGATAACAAAAGGTTTAGGACTTTTTTGGCACTTTTCCTTTTAAAGGAATTGGGCCGATATTTTTGTATCTTCTGGTCACCGACAACTATCAATGCGGTACTAAATGATGACGTGGACATATTGTGCAAGAAAAACCTCAAAAAAGAAAAATAAAATTGTAATATAAATTTGAATGACGTGGATAATTCCTCTAACGGCAACTACAAAATTAGGCTGACGTGGATAATTCTCCCCCACGTCCCTCTCCCAGTTGGCGGTTGCCGACTAGGGTATTCCTACCGGTTGGGCGAGGTACTTCGCATAACAGTCTCGCCCAGAGAGAGATTTTTCTCCCGGTGGCAGCAAAATTTGATCGAACCAAATCTACTATGACATGGTTTTTGTTTGTCTGTATCTACGTTTTCATGATTCTCGTACCGTTTTCTATTTTATCAATTTGTTGGGGCAAATTTAAATTAAAATATTTGCTTTTAGCTTGGTTATATGTTTTTTGAGAATTTTTTAATGAGGATAAAGAAATGGTTTTTTGGGCCAAAAGTAAATTAGCAATAATTTAAAGATCTTAACGTGTTCTCAATTTTTCAAAAAATGAGTGGGAGCAATTGCCCCTACTCTTCTAAAGGGGAAAAGTGCCAAAAAGTGCTAAACTTTTTGTGTTTGTGCCAAAGAAGTCCTAAACCTATTTTTGTTGCCAATTTAGTCCTAAACATTTTTATTTAGTGTTAATTCAGTCATTCCCAGCCAATTTTGGCCGGATTTTGCTGACTGGACGCCAACTGGTTGACGTGGCCTAATTAGTGTTGACGGTGACAATTTTTAATAATATTTTAATATTTAAAAAAAATTATTCTTTTTCTTTTCTCTTTTCATTTTTCATTTTTCATTTTCATTTTTATTTTTCTTCTCTTCCTCCTCCCTCATTGTTGGCCGGACCACGGCATGATCGGCCGGGCGATGCCCGAAGAGGCTCGCCGGCCACCTCGCCAATGGCCGCAAGGGTGGGCCTCGCCGTGCCACCCGGGCTGCGATTCGGCGAGTTCGAGCCTCGCCCATGGTTGCCAAGGGCGAGCCTCGTCGGTGTCGCCCGGGCCGCGATGGAGGTCGAGCCTCGCCGGCCATGGGCGCGCATCTCCCCTCGGCATTGGAGCCATGTGCGAGTATCCCGTCTCCCTTACATTGCATCTCCCCTCGGCATTGGAGCCAGCCCGGCGGGGGGCCGCCTCGCGCAAGATTTAACGAGGGTCGACCTTGCCAAATCGCGGCTTGGGCAGCGGCGGCGAGGGCGAGCCTCACCAGCCCGGCGGGAGGCCGCCTCGCGCCAAATCTGGCGAGGGTCAAGCCTTGCCCATGGCCGGCGAGGCTCGACCTCGCCGGGTGTGGCACAGGCGGCGCCGGCAAGACTCGACTCTCGCTAGATCCGGTGAGGGTGAGCCTCGCCGCCCAGCGCAAGACCACCCTTGTGGCCATTGGCAAGGTGGCCGGCGAGCCTCGTCGGTCGTCGCCTAGCCAGTCGCCCTAGTCAGGCCAGCGACCAGAGGGAGGAGGAGAGAAGAAAAAAAGAATAAAGAATAAAGAATAAAAAATTATCCACGTTAGTCGGTCGGCATTCAATCAGCAAAATCTGGCCAAAATTGACCGAAAATGACTGAATCGGCACTAAATAAAAATGTTTAGGACTAAATTGGCACCAAAAAATGGTTTAGGATTTTTTTTTGACACCTTTTCCTCTTTTAAAGCTTAGTCCGTCCCTAGTCACTCCTCTCGATAATGACGGAGGTTCAAAATTTGAACGAAAAACTGAGTGAAATAAAATGCTTTATCGTCAAGCAATATTAGGGGTTGCTTATGCCAAATCATTAGTAAGAGTGACATATAAAATATTTTCCCGTTGTGCCTAATCTCAATTCTATTAGAATTAGTCAATTTCAATCGTTGATCATGTGGACAAGGTTGTGATAGATTTGATTGAGGTGAATTTTGACGTAGGCAAAAATACCCAATACCATTTTCAGCTCATCTCCATACACAAATCTAGCGATTCAGCTAGCTTATTCTTGTATCGGGACAATTCGATTTAGCTTTAATCTAATCAAATATATTATGTTGAAGTCTCTCGCTGAAATTAAAAATTATATCTCAATACACAAATCATTATGAATAAGTAGGGTGACTTCCGAAATTATTGGGATATTGGAATATTGGGTCAGGTAAACTTTTGAGGCGTTGCTAAATGTGAGCTGTTGTTGAATGCACAATTAGATCATTAAGTACGTTTATACAATCAAGCTCTCTACCTTGCTTGATCTATACAATTGGGTCATGTCATCTAGTATGAGCAACTCCGTCAATTATATTGACTAGGCAAAATTGATGTGGCAAAAAATACCAATAGATGTTGACGTGCTATACTAATATTTGCACGTAATTGTTAGGATTAGGCACACAAAAACATTGAAATAGAAAGTAAATGTTGGAAAGAGAAATCAAGACACAAGATTTATTTCGGTTTACCCTTAAACTATGGCTACATATAGCAAAGGATTTCATTAAAATTGGCAACTTCTACATCTATGTCATAGTTCTTAATTATAAGAGAAAAAGATTATATATAGGCGGTATAAGTCAGTAGCAAACCCAAACTACTAATAAAATATGAACCCAGATTATAAAAATCCTTTGGCAGCCCGAGTGCGTTGCCCCCTGTGACCCTGTCGAGGAGGCCCCTAAACTCCCACCCAGTGAGTGAGGAGCAAGACTCCCGTGCATTTCTATTAATGGGGAGTCTCAATCACACCCCCAATAATAATATAAATATATATGAAAGAGAATGAGAGGGATTATCTCCATCCTTTCTCAATCACTCAGGTATATGCTCAACTACCAATAAGGATTAGAATAGGGCCGCAAAGGCAGAGTCCTACGTATCAGTTCTAATAGCTATGTCTATCTAAATAAATCAGATGTAGCACCTGTAGAGAATATTCACGAATTAGTTCAAGGTTTTCCTTACTTTGCCAACACAATGGTTGGCTTTCTCTATAGATATGCTCCATGGGATACAAGGGAAATCGAGTATTCGTTCAAGCACTTGCAAACCGTAGACATGTCCTTTAAATTTTGGCATCAAGTTCCACTGAGATAGCAAAATCACACTATGAGTTGTTTAGCAAGGAGGAGCCATCGCAAGGCCCAAAAGATCGGCCGTTAGTGCGATTGTAAGACCCAAAAGAACACGACAAATCCTAGGATCCAATTGCCATTGCGGTCAGCTAGCACACCATCGCCTCCGGGCTCCAGCCATATGCCCGAATTAACCACCGGACCAGGGAGACACAAGAAGAGGCTTGGGGATGGCAATTTTACCCCACCCGCCAGACCGTCCCGCTAGGGCAGATAAAATTCGCAACTAATTAGTTTTGGTTTGGGAATGGGGCAGACTTTCTGCATGTGGAGCGGGTTGGGTAGGATTACGGTTCGTCCCACTCCTTAGCATTGAGCATGAAAAAGATCCGGAGTCCAATTCGCCTTTTGTAGCATACCCCACCTCCGCTTATGCCCAGAATTACCCTCAATCAAGTTATCGGCGTTTGAAATCGTCCCCACTTCCTCGGGAAGCTGCTATTAGGAAAAGTATTAAAAAAAAATCTTAAACCTATTATACTTATATCAATTCAGTCCTAAATTTTTTAATTATACCAATGTAATTTTAAATCTTTTTACAATTCGCCAATTAAATCATTCCAACCAATTTAGATTGGAAATCGCTAATGTAAACACTGACTGTAGGTATCCATCTGGATAATTTTTACAATTTAAAAAATTAATTCTGATTATTTTTTATTCAAATCCGGTGAGGGCCGCCAATGTCCACATTAATGATTTTCGGCCAATGAACTTAATTGTCAAAATGTGAAAATATTTACAATTAAATTGACATAATTAAAATGTTTTATAAATGATTTTAACACAATTATAATTGATCTTAAACTTTTTTTTAATACTTTTTTCTGGTTACTATTACCAATAAGTATTGGCTTCGCTTACATTTCTAGTCGCAACGCACCCAATCGATGAATGACATAACAAGTTTTTCATAATAAATAACATTAAAGGAAGAGGGTTTGTGGTGCTTGGGGCATCAGAGCCTCGATATTATTGGCTCATGTGTCCATTACGTTATAATCAACTATAAAATGTCATAATCAATTAATAAGTTACATGATCTGTATGATGGATTAATACGACAAAAAATCTCAAACGGTATACATATGACAAATTTAACTAAAATTAATTTTTTAACCACAAAAAACTCTAAGTCGATATATCTGTAACAAATTTACCATCCATAATTTTCTGTTAAATTTTTCGGTCAAGTTGCTAAGTTAAATGACACATAACAGATTGACTATATATATTAATTTGGATTTAATTTGTTATAAATATACTAATTTTATAATTTTTTGTTGTCAAAAGATTAGTTTCGAGTAAGTTTGTCAAAAATATATCAGTTTGAGATTTTTTATAGTAAAAAAATTTAATCTGAGGTAAATTTGTCACAAGAGTACAAATTTGGAGTTTTCGTAATATTAATTCTTAAATAACTTACTATTACATAAAAAAAAAAAACATAAATCTATTTGGTAATATCAATTAATTTTTCTATTCACCAAAATAGAATAGTGGGAGGAATAAATTTGGAGTAGAAATAAGAAGTAAAAAAAGTATTCTTGTTCCAAGGAATAATTTTTAGAAATAAGTTATTTTTATTAAGGAAATCTCTTATGATGTTTTGAAGATGACAAAATAAATCAAAGGCTATTAACGTATTTAATGGTCAAGTAACAGACTATGCAGATGATAGAATATGTAAATGATATTATCGAAATCTATACTTAGAAGAACCAGAAAATAGACTCTATACTAGAGCTAAATTTATTCAGACTGTGTCCAGACCTTAAGACTAAATATGTTCAGAAACATAATATATTTAGACTTACATCCAAATTGTAAAGTCTATTTCAAACGAAAGACACTCAGACTCTACTTCATACGGAAGACACTCAGACTTTACATACAGAATGAGACACAAGTTCAAAACATAACAGATTCAGAATGAAGTATGTTCAAAACGAGATAATTCAACATAACGTAACATAAGCCCCAAACATATAACGGTTAGTGATCTGGTTTAGATTTTACATCAAGATAGATTTTATTGACTCAATCTAATTGATTGACAATTGGATCTTAAAAACAATAACTTTCTAAACGAAGAAGCTCTACTTATAAAAATCAAGATTCTTTTGTATGGGCAATCAGAATCAACTTGGGATTCTGCTTCTATCACTCAATAGCTACTAAATTTGCTTGATACAAATATATCCAATGGGTAGATTGGAAGACGATCCTCTAGATACTTTCCAACGACTAGTTTGGAAATGGATGAGTATTTAAAGAGACCATGGATCGTGGAGCAAGTAAGAGACAGAGCCTAGAATCTGTAATTTCAAAGTCTGAGCGAACTTCAATCATACACTTGTCTTTCGTGAGCTTAAACATTTGTGATCATGAGAGAAATAGCAAAAAAGTGACTCAGTGAGATAGTGTGATCTATCACTAAGTGTTTGCATTCAAAGTTATAATCTCTTGTTGATCATATAGTAGAATCCGGCCAAAAGGCTGTTAGCATGGGAATGTGGACGTAGGCTTAATCTAAGCCAAACCACTATAAATCTTATGTGCAATTTTTTATTCTCTTAACTCTTCTTATTTAAATCTATTGCACATTTACAAGTTATTTCAGAAGTTTGTTCCATCGCATAATAGATTATAAACATCTACCTGAAGTCTAGTGGCTTGTTTGTCATACTCTAATCTTTATTCATACTTTGCTCGCAACTTATTTTATTCCGCATTTATTTGTCAAGATTTCTTTTAAACACCTCTTCACCCCCTCTAGATGTTTGTACTAGTATTTTCAATTGGTATCAAAGCCAAGTGCTTGTTTTATTGAAGTGTTTGTAATTCGAGCTAAAGATCTTCTATTTAGTATCTTGGCACCAAGGCTGGTTGAAAGGCAAAACAACACCAGGCCACCCTATTTTGATGGAAAGTAATACAACGTTTGAAAAAACAAAATGAAGATAATCTTGAGATCTAGAGATCCTTTACAATGGGATATTGTGGAAAAATGAATCGATCTCATCTTTGCTTCTACATCCAATAAGAATGGCAAAAACAAAGAAACCTAACCCCGGCTCTCATGTCTCGTACGAAGATGTTTAAAAGAGAAGCTTTTGATGCAAAATTTACTTATTCATTATATTGCGCATTGTCTCCTACTGAATATAATAGAATCTCTTCATGTAAAACAGTTAAAGAAATCTGGGATAAATTTCATGTTACTTATGAAGGGACTAATTGTGTAAAAGAGATAACAGTAAACTTCATGCTTGGCCAATATGAATTTTTCAAGATGAAGCCTAGAGAGTCTATTGGAAATATGTTCAGTCACTTTATGAAAATTTTAAATGAATTGGCATATCAAGGTCAACCAATTTCTGTTCAAATGAAATTCAACAAACTACTGCAAGAACTTTTAAAGGACTGGAACCATGTGAAAACATCAATTCGGGAGATGCAAAAGATCATGCCTCTTTCTGTTGATGAATTTATTGGCACTCTTCAATCCTACGAAGTGGAACAAATCATTGATGAAGGCTCGAAGGTAATAAGTTCATTACACTTAAATATAACACCGATTCTGATGATACAGACTCAGAAAATGATCTAGACGATAAAGAACTTGCTTTTATGATCAAGAAATTCAAAAAGCTAAGTAGAAAATAAAGGAAATTCAATAGAAGAAAATAATACAAAACGAGAATTGGCGTGAAAAGAACAATGAAAGAAGATGATGAGTAAGGAAATACATGCTTGATTGCACATTCAGAGTCAAATTAGAAATCAAAATCGAAATTGGAATCAGAATCAGAGTTTGACTCAGACACAGACTCAGAATCCAACAAGAAAATCGAGGTAAGTCATTTAGAAATTTCTTTTAAAGTTTCTAAGTATATAAATGAGCTTTACTTAAATCTCAAAATCTTCTCTTAAAAGGATTTTCAAACTAAAAAATGAGAATTCATGGCTTAGCCGACAAGATTTTTCCGAAAAGAAAAGTTTGAAATCTTGCAAAAGATTTTCTACAAATAAAAGAAGTCGAGATTTACTTGTCAAAGAAAATAATTCTTTAAATAATTTTATTTTAATATTTTGAAATTTTTCAAAGGGTTCAAAAACATTAGAGCATATCATTTCCATACAAATACTTTACAATAACAAGTCGGGACTTGGCTTTAATAAGGAAAGTGATTCTTTAATAGATTTTCCTAAAGTCAAGGAGAGACTTAGATAAAAACTCCTAAACTTGTGTACAATAAGTACTTTCAAAGGATATTTACAAAATCTATTGGTTGAAATGCCCTCAATTGTTCAAATTATGGAAACTCAATACACTTTGAGAAAGAATGTCATAAAGTTTGGAGAAGCTGTTAAGAAAGATTTGGTAAAAACAGCATACTCTACTAACTCTCATCAACCCAAGAAAATATGGGTAAAAAAAAAAAAAGATGATTTTTTTTTTTTTGTAGGAAATAAAGGAAAAGAATAAAGAAAATTTGGTAAGGGATGTGTTTCTTTTTTCTTTTTTTCTCAATTTGATTTGGGCACATAATTCTCATTATACTTGATATTCGATATATCCTCGGTTGATTTGGATTTATAATAATCATATTCTATGATTGGTTTGATTTAAGGAAGAATCGCATGATTTTTATTTATTTATTCATGAGTTGTGAATTGATCTAATACGTGAGATCAATTTGATATTTTGCTTAGAGACAATTGAGTTTATTTGGTTCGATTTTATGCTCTCACATTTTGTCATATTTTGCAAAGTGAAAATATGTTTTACATGATATTAATTTATTATGCAAGATATTATTTCTTAGATATTTAAGGATTTTATTCTCTCTGATTTTATCGTGCTTTGACTAAGTGAAAATTTCTTTTTCAAGATATTATTGTGCATAATGTTCTTACCTTAAATAATATGTTATGATGAATTAAGAAAGAATATTTGATTATCAATGGAGATTTTATATTTTGCTCTAACGAAATGGAAGGATCCAAATTCATGGATACCAAAAAGAAAATGAGTTTAGGAAATTCTATAAGGAAAGAATAATTGCGAATCTATGCAACTTTGGTGTAATAAAAAAATATCTCATGCAAAGATTGGTAATGATCATTTTTAATCAATGGTATATTTCAAACATATATCTTGGGTAAGAAAAATATATATTGCAAATTTCTACTTGCATTTATCATGATTTTGGATGATTGCTTATTATTTATATTGCAAATATCTCTTGTCATAAATATAAGGCATTGCAATTTTTTTTTACTTGATTTGGCATGTGATAGAAATATCTACTTTCTTTTTGCGAAATGCATCAATAAGATATTTTTGAGATTTATGCTCCAAGGAAATCCCTTTGATATTATTATATATTCATGGATACTCTTGCTATATTCTTAGAAGATATCTTTTATCTAGCAAGTTTGATCTATAAATTAGATTAAGGTATTACGCGATATTTTTGCGAGGATTGTTATCTATTATACAAGAATTTGTAGGTGGCTAAAGAATCTTTCATATGAATTTTGGAAAGCTCGATCCAAAAATTATGGAGATTCTATACTATTTTTTGGAGGCTAAAAAATTCTCTTCCTTATGCACAGTTTTTCCAAATTATTGAGCAAGTCTAATGTGTCGTACAAAAGGTTGAATAGCTCTAAATTTAAATATTTGATAATCTTATATATGCTATTCAATTTATTTATTTATAAAAAAAATGCATTATATACTACATAGATATTATTATAGCTTATTTGTGCAAAAAAATTGTTAAGTTTACGCAAGTTGAATTCAAGACAAACTTGCTCGAAGAAAATTATTTTTTGCCTTGAATTTCAAAAAGCAAATGATCGTTGCAGATATTGTTGCTACGAAAGAAATAGTGTAAATTATTATGTTCAATGTGCACAAGTAGCAATTAGTGCTATTCGCAAATATTGTCACGATAACAGGGGGAGAAAGTGAATCTAAAACAAAAGGAAAGAATCGTAATCACCTCAAAAAGGCAATTAATTGAGGGGGAGAATTGATCTTTTATGGAAAAATCTTTTTGAATCGATCATGATCTTGATTATTAATGGAAGTAAAGAAAAAGTGAATGTGTTAATACTTGTTACGTTCTACAAAATCCAGTTAATGCATCTTTTATTACTTTTTGTCATTAACAAATCTCTTATTTACATTATCATTTTATTATGACAAAAATGGCAAGTGAATTTTATAATGCATTCGCGATTTTTATTGGAAATTTGTCGATATATATGATCGAAGTGAGCAGATATATTTATTATCGTTTTTATATTCTCTATGTGATACTATTTCCATTGTTATCGCTTTTTGATTATGACAAAAAGGGAGAGAGAATATAAATATGCATATGTGTTGATATTAGTTATTGAACTACGATTATCTTTCCATATATAATTATGCTCAATCTATTTGTTATCTTCTGCTATCTTTTGATTTGAATTACATTATTCTTTAAGATTGTCATGATTATTAATATTTTTAAAAGCGTGTTTACACATTTGCATATCCAGAGATTGTTTTGTCATTATCAAAAATGGGGATAATTTTTTCTCTTCTTTTTTTCTTTCCTTCTTCCTTGTTGCCCCTCGACGTTGCCCTTGCTGTCCAACCATCGCCATTGCCTGCCCACCTGCCCTCGCCAACTGACGCCGCTAGTTGCCCATTGGCCGTTGCTTCACTGCTCACCTGCTGTTGCCGCTTCGCCGCTTGCCTATTGTTGTCAACTGACACTGTTGCCTACTACCGATTGCTAACTGCCGCTTCACCACTCATCTGTCGTCACCGCCGACCGTCACCGCCTTCTGCCAGCCGCCACCGACCACCGACTGCCTCTCACCACAATCGATCGCCACCAGCTACTGCTCGTCACCCATAGACTGATCGTTGTTAGCTAGCCGACTACCTTCGCCACTGACTGCCTGTCTCGATAGCCAACCCCCTTGCGCTACCTACCGACTAGCCGATCAACTGCTGCCACTGGCTGATGATTGCCGCCACTGACCCCAGCAGTTGATGATCATCAACGATGCTGACCGTTGCCTACCACCACCAACCGCCACGACTGTTGATAGGAGCTGACAAGAGACTGGTGCCTACAGCGATGGTGATAAGTGGCGGTGGGCGACAATCGAAGTTGTTGGCAGTCATCAACGGTTGGGGTCGGCAATAGACGGCGGAAGTCATTGGTTGGCGACGATAAGGAAGAATAAGAAAAAAAAATTAAAAGAAATTCTACATTACAAAAAAATTTATGAATTGTACCAAATGCATTCTTATTCTTTTTTTTTTATATCGAGAATATAAATTTTATATAATTACTAAATACGTTCTTTTATTAAAAAAGTTATTTGAGAAATAAAAATAGAAAAAAGTTATTTCTGAAAAGAAATTATTCCAAAAATAAAAGTGTTATCTAACGGACCTTGACGTGACATCTTGGCTCACCAAACATCGCATGGGTTTATCCTCAGCCCACCACAATCCGGGCCACCATAAAAATTGCAAATTAATCGAGAGGTCAAATTGCTTAAAAAAAAAAAAAAAGTTAGTCAAAGTAAAATGAAAAAGTTGGAAAACAAAGAAAAAAAGAGTGGGGAAGAAAATGGAAAGCATTCACCAACCCTGGGAAGGGCTATGTGGACCCCACTCACCAACACCACCTAAAACCAAGCAATAGCCTCCGTCCAAGATCCCTCTCTCTTCTCCCCAACCCTTTTTAAGCCCCTCCACATTCTCCACCACCCACTGTCTTCCTCCATTTCCTCCTCCCCTCCTTCAACCATCTCCAACCTCCCTCTCTCCCCCTCTCCCTCTTCCCAACAAGCGTCGTTGCCATGGATCCCGTCACGGCATGGGGCAACACGCCGCTGCAGGCGGTGGATCCGGACATCCACGACCTGATCGAGAAGGAGAAGCGGCGGCAGTGCCGGGGGATCGAGCTGATCGCGTCGGAGAACTTCACCTCCTTCGCCGTCATCGAGGCCCTGGGCTCCGCCCTCACCAACAAGTACTCCGAGGGCATGCCCGGCAACCGCTACTACGGCGGCAACGAGTACATCGACCAGATCGAGAACCTCTGCCGCTCCCGCGCCCTCCAGGCCTACCGCCTCGACCCCACCTCCTGGGGCGTCAACGTCCAGCCCTACTCCGGCTCCCCCGCCAACTTCGCCGCCTACACCGCCGTCCTCCAGCCCCACGACCGCATCATGGGCCTCGACCTCCCCTCCGGCGGCCACCTCACCCACGGCTACTACACCTCCGGGGGGAAGAAGATCTCCGCCACCTCCATCTACTTCGAGAGCCTCCCCTACAAGGTCAACTCCTCCACCGGCTACATCGACTACGACAAGCTCGAGGAGAAGGCCCTCGACTTCCGCCCCCGCCTCATCATCTGCGGCGGCAGTGCCTACCCCCGCGACTGGGACTACGCCCGCTTCCGCTCCGTCGCCGACAAGTGCGGCGCCCTCCTCCTCTGCGACATGGCCCACATCAGCGGCCTCGTCGCCGCTCAGGTATCTTTTGCCCCCCCTGTTTTGTTGATTGGATCTGCCCGCATGGTGTTTGATGGTTTGTCGCGTGCGGTTTTTGCTGTCGGTGTTGGATCTGCATTTTCGTTGATGCGGTGCGATGCGTACGAGGCTGGATCTGGGTCTCCGCGAGTTGACTTTGTCCTTAACTTGTTGGATCTCGCTTGGACATTCATATTTATGTGAATTAAGTATTGGTTGACTGGATTCCGTTGTTTGTCCTTCTCACTTGTGCATGCAAGCTTTGCCAATCGCTGTTAAGCTTTTGACCATTTATTGTGCTTGATCTGTTCATGCAACCTTGTCGAATTGTGATCTAATGTTCAATCTTTTGTAGATCTTTGGGGATTTCATTCTATGCCTTTCGAAATACTCGTGATCTCTTCATTGTAGGCCCTGATTTGTGTCTCTGGACGTTGCAACAGCAGTTTGAATAAAATGAAGTGTGTCTTTTGTCCTGCTCGGGATTCTGTTTCTTCTCGAATCAAATGATTTCGATTTGGTCATTCTTCTTTGCATTTGCAGTACATTTGCATTGATGATGTGAATATAATGTTGTGAGGTTCCCAATGTTCTTATCGTCGGTGCAATTTTGTTTCTGGCTGTAGGAAGCTGCCAACCCATTTGAGTACTGTGACATTGTCACGACCACAACCCACAAGAGCTTGAGGGGTCCGAGAGCCGGTATGATCTTCTACAGGAAGGGCCCTAAGCCTGCCAAGAAGGGCCAGCCTGCGGATGCGGTTTATGAATTCGAGGACAAGATCAACTTCTCAGTTTTCCCCTCTCTTCAGGGTGGCCCGCACAACCACCAGATCGGCGCTCTGGCTGTTGCCCTGAAGCAGGCCATGTCTCCTGGATTCAAGGCCTATGCTAAGCAAGTCAGGGCCAATGCTGTTGCTCTTGGGAACTACCTCATGAGCAAAGGCTACAAGCTTGTGACTGGTGGAACTGAGAACCACCTTGTTCTTTGGGACCTTCGTCCTCTTGGATTGACCGGTAAAGATTGCATCAGTTTGGTTGAGTGACTTGATGATGCTGACAACAATGTTATGTATGGATTCTAATAACTTAAAATACCACTCTTGCAGGCAATAAGGTCGAGAAGCTTTGCGATCTCTGCAATATTACCGTGAACAAGAATGCTGTTTTTGGTGACAGCAGTGCCTTGGCACCTGGAGGTGTACGAATTGGTAATGAAAGCATCTTCCCGACTTCATTCTTTTTCCCCTTTTGTTCTGTGCTCGTATTCAGGGCAATGCGGCAGCTTGAATCTATGATCATTGCGAAGTCTGATTTAAGAGGCTTGTCTTGTATCAGGAACTCCTGCCATGACTTCCAGGGGTTTGGTCGAGAAGGACTTCGAGCAAATCGGGGAGTTCCTCAACCGGGCCGTGACCATCACCTTGGACATCCAGAAGCAGCATGGAAAGCTGCTGAAGGACTTCAACAAGGGTCTGGTCAACAACAAGGACATGGAGACCCTCAAGGCCGACGTCGAGAAGTTCTCCGGCTCCTTCGACATGCCCGGTTTCCTCATGTCCGAGATGAAGTACCAGGACTAGATCCCAAGAGAAGAATCATCCATCATCCTTTAGTATTACTACTAGTATCATCATCATTTTTTTTTGCCTTCCTAAATTGTAAAATTTTCCTTTGCATAAAGCGCCCCCTCTCGCTATATGTCCCTCTGGAAAAAGAGATGTTACAAGCTCTGGGTTTCATTATCGCGGTGGTTTGGTAATTTTTCTGATTAATTCAATGGTCATGTTGTTTTTCTTTTTTTAATTCCCCCTTTTGATTTTAGCGAGTTTAGTTGGTGTTAAGTATCTTTTACTTCTTGCTGATCTATGCCGTAGTACGTCACGGGCATTTCTTCAAGCATACGGCATGTGATGGTCCCAGGTACATGAGAGATTAATAAATGATAATTTAGGAACAAATTTCCACTGCATCCAATCAGAAAATTGGAGTTTGCCGAGAAAACAAATTCGAAAAATGGGCATTCAATTAGAAGAATGCGAGGAACTTCAAAATCCTTAATTTCTGTAAGCTATCCTCTCTATGCGAAGAAAAAGGAAAAAAAGCAGACTTTGCTTCTCGTAATTTCGGCCGGTATCGTTTTGGCTATCTCGATATTCCACGACATGAGTTTTAGGTGACCATAACATCTAGAAACATCAAATATCGTTCTGCTGGTCAGCTAAATTATCGGCAATTTGCCGTTAAGCCATTTTCATAAATTGTTTTAGTGTAAATGATATAAATTGTTTTAGTGTAAATGATATAAATTGTCGTTGAATTTTGATCAATTGTGCAATGAGATTTCTAAATTTTTTGATTCATTTAATATGGTCACTGAACTTCGGTGCAATGTTATCATTGAACTTTCTATTTATTTAATGTGGTTCATCAATTTTTTTATACATATTCAATTTTGTTCCTGAATTATAGGAAAGTATTCAATGTTATTCTTCCATTAATTGAATGTAGGTCACTGAATTTTGATCAATTGTGCAATGTGATCCATTAATTTTTAATTTGTTAAATGTTGTCTCTGAACTTTAGTGCAATGTAATCCATGAATTATTAATTTGTTCAATGTGATTTATGAATTTTTTATATATGTTCAATTTAGTCGCTGAATTATATAAAGATGTTCGATTTTTTTTTTCCATTAGTTCAAATTTAAAGATAATAATGAATATTTTCATATAGTTCATAGACTTTAGAAACTACACTGAACAAATCGAAAGTTCAAGAAGAACATTGCAAATTAATTAAACTTTAAGGATTATATTAAAAAAATTAAAATTTTATGAATCACATTGCATATTAGGTCAAAACTCAGAATTCATTTGTCATTTTCTCATTGTTCTACAACGATGTCCAGATTGATTTTTAGAAGGAGAGGATGAAATCAACATATTGTTTTAGGTGCTAGCAGTAGTTTTCCTTAAAAGTGGCAAACTATGATAAAATGGAAGACAATGATTAAATATTATAATGAGTGGCTCATATTAACACTCAACAAAAAATTATCTCATTACTCTACATTCAATTATTCTACGATATTTTGATTGAGTCCTCTAACTTTCACTTTTTATGAAATTTGGCTCATTTGATATTTAATATTTGCAATTAAATGATCTTAAACTTTGATAATTAATGTATCCTTTCTGCGCTGATGGTCGCCAATTCCCGCAAAAGCGATGTTGTGGACTCATTTCATATGGAAATTAAGGAATAATGATATTGCAACTATTTGAACTTTATCCATATTTATGGCGCGTGTTAACGCCACAAAAACTTTTAAACTGGTATAACTCTACCACATTTATTCCAAATTAATTTATATATCACAAAAAACTCAAATTGGTACACCATCATATTAACCCAATGCTAATTTTTGTATCACAAAAAATATCACCAGTACACTAATGACAAATCCTCTCTTGCCAAAATCTCTTGGAAAATTTTGCACTGTCCTTAGATATTGCCTTTTCAATCGTACAAATCTTCATGATCTCAAGCAGCTCGTGCTTTTTTGGTACTTTGACGATGGATATTAGGTTTATGTCCAAGAGCTCACTAAACTTCGACTTGATCGACATCACGGATGACTGACCTTCGATTTTAGTCGGTGATCTCAAATCTAAGATTCCCTATTTGAACAAATTAAAATTTTTCCTCTGATTCCAATCTTGTTAACAGTGAAGGTATGTGAATGTATTTTTCAAAGGTGGAGATCCGTAGAAATTATGTTTTGGAAAATATTGGGTGCCTACGTGATTAAGTGTGCTCCTTATATTTATTGTATCGCTTAGTTATATAATGAATTTTTTTCTATCCTCGTGAATGTAGTTATATTCCTCGAACCACGTAAACCATTTTTATGATTTTGTTCTAATTTCTATTTAACTATGTATATAGGGTCTCAAGTAGAAAAACAAATGCACTTTTTTTATTCTCACTCCCCTCTTCTATATAAATGTGTGTATGCAGTGCTCACAAAAATCAAACTCCAGATCAGATGCTTTCCGACCTCACACCCCAATGCCTTTACTAGCAAAGCCGCATGCTTGTTGCCAAATAAAATTACAAGGAGGTAGAACTTATTGTATAGTGGGCAAAGTGCGATCTTGTGTATTAAGACGCGTTTGGTAACGATTCTGTTCCCGAGAGTAAATTCTAATCAGAAATGATTCTTTTTTATTCTGTTCCCGAGAACATATTCTAAGCATGTTAAGCCATTTGGTAACTGTCCAAAATTTCTGATTTTGAATTAGAATTGCGTTTAGTATCGTGCTCATCAATTCTGTTCCAAATCAATTTCTTTTAATTTTTAAATAATTTTTATAATTTTTTCCTTTTTTCTCTTATTCTTCTTTTTCTTCAGGCAGGGCGCCGGACCAACAAACGGCCAGACGAGGGCCAACGACCTCACCGAAGCGTTGTCGACCCTTGTCGGTCGAGCCTCATCGGCAGTTGGGCAAGGCCTGCTGGCCACCAGCAGGGCTAGGCGAGCCTTGTCGGTGGCAAAGTGAGCCTCGCTGGGGCTGGGCGAGGCCCACCTAGCCACTGACGGGGCTGGGCGAGCCTCGCTAGGGCTAGGGGGGCCTCGACGGTGGCTGGGCTTGCCTTTGGCGAGCTCGCCGAACCTTGCCCTGGCCTGGCGAGCTTGTCGAACTGGTTTCCAGCAATCGGCGTGTGGCGGCAGTGGATGGCGGTGGACAGGTAGTGGCGGATAGTGGCGAATGGCAACAGAGGAGGAGAGAGAAGGGTTCCACTTTTGTAATTCTTTTTTTTTTTTTTTTTTTATTTCCGGAACAAGAATCAATTTTTTTTATTTATTTATTCTTACTTTTACTCCATATCTGTTCCCAGGAACAAAATTTTTATCAAACACGATTCTATTCCCAAACTACTCTCGAGAACAAAAAATCAGAATTTGGCCATATTTGGATAGTTACCCAATAGGGTCTTATTTTAACAAGTTAGCCCATATTCTTTGTGAGTTGAGCCCATAAGGTGATCTCTTGTCGGCCCTATTCTTTTCGGCCCTTGTGTGCCGTACAGTCTCCAAGTAAAAAGTTGTCTCTTTCTTTAACACCAGCAAAAGAAGATGTGCCCATGCATAAAAAGTTTCCGAAAGAAATAGCTTTAAATTGTGTAAAGTAAGAGAGGAAGTTTACATGTCTGGCTCATTTTACGAATCTAAACGGTTCAAAAATGAAAAGATATAATTTCAAATCTGAGATGCGAGAAATGTACAAATTATTTAATCATTTCATTTTAAATTTCTAGTTGTCTATTACATGAAAATGACATTGGGTTCTGTCACATAATGGATGTGGGTCTTATAGACTTTCTTGTGAACGTTTGAAACATTTAATCATCCAAACAACATGAAAGAAGTACAATTCCAAAGAAAAAAATCCCTCATTGATTTCTCGCCAGTGGAACCAAGCGAAATCTATAGGCATTCCTATTCCGTGAAAGGAGAGGCGCAGCCACACGTAGCCCGCTCTATCCATATGGGGAAGAGTCACGAAGTTGGTCAAAACCTGAATTTTGAGCGATTTTGGTAGCTTTCGCGACCGCAAAAGTTCTATTTTCCACTGAACTCTTTGCAGACTCCTCGATAAACCCTACCAACCCCGATCAACTTGATGCAAAAATCAAGTGATGTTGTCGCCAGCATGTCGCCATTTTTGGGTTGGTGGAACATAAAAAAGTCGGGAAAACTGAATAAAAAGAAATTCGAGACGGGGGTTGGTATTCGGAAGGTGGGACATCAGTCGGATCATTTCCTGAACACCAACTCCACTGATGTCGACACTTCCATCCTCACCTCCCGCAGCCGGGAGGCATTTTAAGCATGTCTGCGAATGCTTTGAAGAATCGATTCCTTCTGGCTGAATTTCATTAATCAAATACGAATCTTGAAATATTTTATGACACATGATACTTTATATAGCAATTGCGGCAAACTACATTCGGATACAATACCTTATGATGAGAAATCGGTCTCCCAAGAGCCCATTTTCTTCAAGAAAATTTTCGATAACATGAAAAATCTTCCAACCGCGCATAATATATTATTACAAAGTGTCAGTTATTGTAAAAAACGAATAAGAAGGTACCGGCAAAAAGCAATAAAAAAATTCGAAGCATTTGTGGTTTGAGATTTGTTGAATGGACGATAGTTCATGGTTGGTGAGTTCTCAATGGCAATTTTCCTATAGGTCTTAAATGATGGAAATTCGTGGCACATCATATTTAAGATATTGTCACAAGCAATATAGTTAATGGGTCCTCTTAAGATTTTAATACTGATGTTGTTGTGACGTGGGTGACATTTCATCTTCCTAAATTAAAAAGTTAATCCATATTATTCTTCCATCAATGCACCTACTAAGGCACCAAACTCGATACGCGAGAATGGGATCATGTCAAAGCCAAGGCTCCTCCTTATTGGCTAGAAGAGATGGCGGGGTTGGTGTTGAATTTCATGCTCACCTATTTTTTTTATAATTTTTTCAAGAATTTCTGTTCATTTCTCCCTTGCTTGACTTGGTCAAATTGATGCGAGCTCGTATCCATTCCCTTGATTTTGCCTATGATGTTCTTACTGAAGTCCTGACAGCTCACCAACCTTCTTGCCACTTATAAGACAAGACATCGTGGAGCCGGTGGAGATACAAGAAAAAGTCAAACGTAGTGGCTTTTGCCGTTGTCCTTTTCTGCGCAAGTGCGTTTCCACACAGCTCATTTCCCCACTACATCTACCTGCCTTAGTACGAGTTAAAGAATCGACAACGACGGAGGGCAAGGGCTTCTCCCTCATGTGGGTGGGATACTCAGAATGGACGCTTAAAATTCCAACTTGTTTAGTAGAAAATGAATTATTTGATAAACATTTTTTTTTATAAATAATCGCTTACAAAAATGAATTTATTAAAAATATTTTCATCATCCACAAAAATATTTAAATAAAAATTCTTATCAATAATCAAAATATTTTTATTAAATAATTATTTTAAAAAAATGAAAAAACAAATGACATTTTTCTGAGACTCGAACATGTGAGTTGGATAACTCGCTTGTGTATGGGGATTGGGAAGTCATGTGCTCCCACCACGGTGCAACCCCTTTTTTGGGGGTTGGGGGTGGAGAGGCTCTGGCACATGGGTTCGAATACATCGTGGTCATTCATCGTGTGAGATTAGTGCGTAGATCGCGCATCCTCGATCGCCACGATGCAGATCCAAGCAAGTATTTGCTCCCCTTGGACCACACAACAGCATTTGCGTCCATGCTTGTATAGTTAATACATTAAATCCCACCTTCCAAGATATGCTCTGCCTTGGGAAATATGTTCAATTATGTGTACCAAAACCAAGATGTCCCACCTCCCACCAATATTTTCATTTTTAAATAATGCTTTCGCATTGCAGCACCGACGGATCTTTCACAATTCCAATTCCCAAACTCCAGTTTCCTGTTTTTATTTATTACAAAGTTAGCCAAAAATGGAAGCCCATTTAGTTCACCCACAAGCCTTGTAGGAAAGCACAATGGCGTTGAAAATTAAGCACCCGAGATTCCGTCAGCGTTATACATTTAAGAAGAAAATTAAGTACAACACATCTCCTACGGTGGAAAAAGGCAAGGATATCCCCTATGATATAATATAGAGCTGAGTTAATTCAAATGAAATGTTAAAAGTGTATTCTACAAACGAGCTATTCTAGCATCATATTACTCATGTTAATTTATGAACATTAAAGCGAATTGAGTGTCAACATGTGATGCTGCGGCTTAAGATCGAGGTAGGATGCCTGAGGTGTGTGGTCACGCACTCTAGGCACATGATGCACTTGGTGAGCGTGACTTGCGCTAGGCAAAGCCCTTTTCTTTTAATTTACTAAGTCCAACAGATATCCGGCCAAAATTGCTCGAAAGGATCATATTAATAAATTATCAAAAGATAAAATGTTTACGATTGAATTGGTATAATAGGTTTTTAACTTTTTTGGTATCTCATAGGGATGTTTTCCAACATTGTGTTGATGCCACCAAAAGCAAGTAGGCTGTTAAAACTACATCCATTGGCAGCCGATACACCTAACAGGAATATGTTTGCATAGGAAAATGCTCAACGATGCTTATAGGCTACTACTGTCCAAAAATTATGTTTATCCTTGCTTTACTTTGTAGGTACTAAGATGCGGCGTTGTTTCTTGCCAACTACAACCTATATACTGCACAATCTATCATCTTGACTATAATAAAGGAAAATCATAGTTGCACAATCTATCATATTCACTATAATAAAAGAAAATCATGTTTTGTCTAATCATATGCGGAAATCTATCCTTCCACATTTTTTACATGTGATGTTCGAAATTCTTATTTTCATCCCTCGTACTAGAGGGATCCACATGCTGTATAACCTAGATTTGATCCCAAATAAGTTTATCTAGATATGAATTGGTATAAGTCTGTAAAGTTGGTGATGGATTGGTTTCTTCGAAGATCATCATGATATGTGTAAAAATTGAATTCTAAATTTGAGCATAAATTTCGCTTATCCTTTAACTCTAGGATAGCGTTTTGTATTTATAGAGGTTATTTACTAATTGTTATAGAAATTACATGAGATATAAATGGTCTGTTATAATTATAAGTGCAATAATAACTACATGAGATAAGAATAGAATCATTCAAAATATTTTGAATTTGAATGAATGCATTGTTATCCTTAATAGGTCCCCACAAGTTAGATGATCTTCAACTTAGATTTGAGCATATCATCACGACACTATGTAAGAGGCTTGGTGAAGATATTTGCAAATTAGTCACATGTGGATATGAAGCAAACCTCAAGTTTGCATTGTGACACTAAATGGATGATAAAGTGAAAGTTTACCTCATTATGCTTTGTTCTAGCAGGAGAAAGTGGATTCATTGTAAGATACATTGCCCTTAGGCTGTCATACCAAAGGATGGGGAGTTTCAATTGAGAGATGCTCAATTCCTATAACAACGATTGCAACCATATCACTTTTGCCATGGCGTTTGACAATGCTTGATACTTAGATTTGGTTAAGGAATGTGCAATGGTATGCTGCTTTTTGGTTGACCAAGACACCATGTTTTGACTTATATAAATTGCATAACCTCCTATTAAGTGTTTAATGATGGGGCAACTGGCTAAGTCCACATCACTATATGCATGGAGTTTTGTGGTGGATTGGGAATTGATGAGTAATCCATACAAAACGATTTCCTTTAAGTAGCGTAGGATCTATTTCATCACACTCCAATGGTTTTCTATTGGTTCCTTTAAGAATTGACAGACTTTGTTTATCACATAAGAGATATCTGATTGAGTTAGGGTGGCATATTGAAGAGCTCCTATGATGCTCCTGTGCAAACTAGCATATTCAATTGGCTTATCTTGATTAATTAAACTGGTATTTGTAGCCATGGGCGTGTAAATTAGTCTAACACCTTCAATTTTGGTTCAGTAGAGGAGATCTGTAACATACTTTTATTGTGACAAGAGGAGCCCTGATGGATGTTTGAGTACCTCAATTCACAAGATATAATTAAGTTTGCCCGAGTCCCATATGGAGAACTCCTGTAATAATAATGCCATCAACATAGATGAGCATATAAGTAAAGAAATTGGGCTGATATAAGAGGGAAATATCGGTTTTTTTTATTTAATAAATCCCAGTGATTCTAAAAAGCCCATGGTGCTTGTTTCAATCCATGTAAGGATTTTCGTAGCTTGCATATATGGTTTGGCTTTTCTTTATCAATGAAACCTTGGGCTTGGTTTATCTAGACTTCTTTAATCAAGTTACCATTTGAAAATGTGTTACTAACATCCAATTGTCGGATCCAACTATCGAAGTTTCTATTTCTTTGTCAAAACTAATGAAATAACTATATAGTTGGTGGTTGTTTTAATAACAAGGCTAAATGTTTTCGTATAGTTGATACCTTCTTGTTGATTGTAGCCCTTGGCCACTAGGATGTGTCTTGTTGATTGTAACCCTTTGTTTCGATATATTGAATCATTGGATGTGTCTTGACTTGATAAACCAATTTGGAGCCCACTACATTTGTTTTGGAATTTGATGGAACCAAAGTTCCATTATGCAACAAAGTATTAAATTCTTGAAGTATTGTGTCCCTTCATTTTTCATGGTTATTAGCTTTGGTGAAACACCATGGTTCTTCTTTAGAGCTTATTTTAGTAAGTTTACATTTGACAATGGATATTTAGAATTGGACTTCGGGTTTTGACGTAGTTGCATTGAATAGGTTCTTGGTTTTTGATAAATCGATCATGAAGGTATCACAATCGTCTACTATGAGGAGGTATTTGAAAGAGCCTTAGAACTTGTATCAGCATTAGACGAACTAAAAACCAACATGTTAAGCTTTAAAGGAGTATTAATATTTGACAATATTGGCAATGGTTTTTCAAATGTAGGTGGGGAGGGTATTAAGGTTCGTTTGGTTCAGCAATTGGAAAGCTCATTGAGGAAAAGCAAAGTAGTTTAGCTTAAAGGACTTTGGGGGAAATGCAAAGACTATTTCGTAAATCCTATTTTAAAAAGCAACTTTGAGATAAATGCTATTTGGTATAAAGTACATTTGCAAAGCCCCTTTGATGATTAATCTAAACAATTTAATTTTTATTTGTTTAAAATTTTAAAAAAAAAAATGTTTGCGACTTTTTAAATTTATATTTGATAGCAATGTTAAAGATGTTGTGTAAAAATTTTTTAAAATTAAAATTAAAATTTCTTTTTTTGCTAAAAAAATAAAATAGAAAAAATGTACGTGCTCTCTTTCTCAATTACAAGAAGAATACTTTCATTACAATAAAAACATGATAACATATGCTTTGAGGAAAGAAGCTCATTATCCTTAAAAATTACAAACATCCTTAATTATTTCCTAAATTCATAGCTATTTGATCATATAAACATGATATATTAGATGCTACATCATAATTTGAAGTATTACCCTCCTCATTTACATAATCAAAATCTGTTATGTATAAATTGAGATCCAAATCCACTCTAGCAAAATGTACATCATTCACGACATTTCTTCATATATAATTATGCAAAGTCATTATTGCTATCACAATTTTCACTTGTTTTATATATTATACTCTTTGGAATCTTTCATTTCTTCTTCAATACGCCAAAAACTCGATCAATTTCTAATCGCAGTGAGTAGTGAGGACGGTTGAACACTTCTTTATAACTCGTCGATTGAGGACCTCGTTGAAACTCAAATAAATGATATCTAACTTACACAAAAATGTTGTAAATTTAATCAACATATAACTAATATAGCTAGTATAATTACCTAGAGGGGGGTAAATAGGTATATAAATAAATTCTCTTTTGATTTGAAAGCAATACTAGATAATCAATAGAAAGGAAGTTAAAGGATGAAACGAACTATGATCAAAGTAAAACAGAGAGTAGGGAAGATAAAATTCAACACGAGGTTTATAGTGGTTCGTTTTGTTTCAAGCCTACGTCCACTCTTCGCACCGATGACCTACTTGGCTGGATTTCACTATGAACAAAAGAGATGTTACAAAGCAATGCTCTTCCTTGATTCCACAGTAGTATGGATGTTCACACACTTTCTCAAGGTATCTCACAATATGAACTCTCTTCGTATACAAGGAATTGACTACGAATCAAGGAGTAACTTTGGAATTCTTTGAAACAACTAGAACGTCTTCCTTTTATACTATTTTATGCCATCATACCCGTTGGCACTTACCAAAGGAATTTTTCCAATCTTCCCGTTGGACAAAATCAATTTGGAAGATCATTCGAGCTATTAAAGGAACATGTCGATAGCCCATCAATCCTGCTCGCCCATACAATCAGGATCTTGGTTTCCATAAGAAGAACCTTCCAAGAATACTTAGACAATCATCGGATCCTTAATCAATCTTGATTCAATTAGAGGAATCCGTTATCTCATATCCAGCCAAGAGATCTTCTCTAGTCGATAAGGCTAAGTCCATAATGAATCAAACAGATCTGGATAACCTTACTTCAAATGGATTAGAAACACATTTGAGAATAGACTTTAAGTCTTGAGTCGACAGTCCGGAAGTCTTCAGACTTTGAATAGTAGAGTCTGCAGATCTTCAGACTAGACTGATAGAAACGTTTTGTCAGCTTCAAAATATTCCAGAAAGATTTCTCCAACAATAATACATATATTAATGCATAAAAACCATTAATTAACAAACCTTTCGGAGGATGAGGAAATTGTAAATCATGTCTCCTAATAGCTTCATAAAAGATACAAGTATCATGAGTTGTTTCCTCCTAACCGGCCCAAACATAAGTAAATTCCATGTTGAAATTACACATGGCCATTACATTTTGCGTCGGTGTTCCTTTTTGACCAATAAAATGAAGTTGCTCACTCGTAAATACCACCGCTGAAAGATGAATACCATCTATAGCTCTAATGCAATCCTAAAACAAGAATAGAAATATTATTTGATTTATATTTAATTCATATTTTTTATTGTACAATCGTAACTTACCTTAAAATATGGAAAAATTCTGATATTATTCATGATCTTCTTTGGAACTTCCCTAAATTGCCAATCGGATGGTTGGATCAAATCTATTCCAATATCACATACTTTATCCAAAATTAATCTAAATAACCTGCATATAGTTTCCCAAGGAATGCTGAAAGCGCTCTTGTACTAACCTATTACCAATATTATATCCTAAAATATGAAAAAATAATCATAGCATTTGTATAACATCAATATTCCTAAATCCTTGCAAACCATATCGTATCACTAAATCATTCTTTAAATTCTTAAATATAGTTATAATCATTCAAACATTCGATAAAACATTTCAGGATTAATATCCATGTCTATCAATTATATTAACTATGCATTTCATGTATATGATGAGGTTATGTATGGTATTTTTTTACTATATGTTGCTTGATAAACACTGTAGGTATGTGTAGCTGCACAAAGCTGTCAATATTTTTCTTCCTCTTTTTCATATTTTTCCCTTTCAAGAGAATCATCCATAACTAGTTAAAGTAACAAAATAAAATTAGAATAAGAGAATAACAAATTATCTAAATCATCCATCAACAAAAAACACTTATCATATGTATGTATGTATGTATGTATGCAAACTCCACTCAATAAAAAGAACGCCAATTGGAAACAAGTCTGACAATATAGCATAAATATGTCTCACCAATTAATACAAATAAGTAGTGCAAATAAGTCTCACATTATAACAACGTTACACATGAAAAAATTCGAATAAATAGCAAATATCCTAGTGATGATTATGCCATGCAAACTTATACTTAAACAATGTGACTTTTCTTGATCATCATCCAAGTTCATGAAAATTTGCCTATTATTTTTCTTTTCTGAAAAATAATCTAGTGCAAAAAGATATAAATCTTAGTCTTGCTTAATCTCAGATATAGCTTTCAATGTCTCTATGAGTTCCTTGTAAGGATCAAACTCTTTGGCATGGCTTTTACTTTCAATAACTGAACAAATTCTCTTCATTTGCGTTGCTAACTTATTAGCCGTAATTAATTTCTTTTGTTTCTTTCCTTAAGATTGCCTCACCAAACTCTGCGACATTCTTTTTTCACTAGTCTTTTCACCCACATTGCCATCTATATTATCATCAACAAATTCTGCACAACCACTGATGTCAAATTGTGTGGTCACAACATTCTCATCAATACATAAAATTTGTGCAGGATTCCATGTGATACTTCCAATAGCAATAGTATTCCCAAACATTCTATGCAACAAAACTTGAAGATTTAGATGTATACATTTTGTTCTAAAAGCTCTAACCTTAAGATTTTCCTGTTATAATAAACATTTTCGTGAGTTTTATAGAAAAAAAAAAAAAAAAGATGAAAGATGAACTTTAAAAAATAAAATAACAAAAGAATGAAAAATAACTCAAATTTTCCTCTCACACCATTCATCACTTTCATCAATGGTATTCTTTTATGGATCCCATCTTAATCCAATTTCCTTTAGGACCAATGTCCCCCATCTTTTCTAATCTTCCTTAAAATTATCTCACTTATTCTTCATTTGACTTTTATCATACTTTTTGCCCCTTAGATCCTCAAACTTCTCAATTATAATCGTCCATCCATCTCTTTTGTTATTTGCAAGACAATTGTCATTGTCAATTTGTTCAACGTACAACTTGCAAAAGGTTTCAACATCTTCAAGGCTCTAAAATGCTTTTCCTTTAATGAACTTGCCATCTACTAATAAATGCAGAGAAAAGTACACTATAAATACCATAACTTTGCCCAAATGGACACTTAAGTGTCATAACTTACAAAAGGTAAACTTAAGTGCGACATTTGAAGAAAAGTGGGACACCTGAGTGCCACCTCTGGCGAAGCCAATCGGAAATCATACGTGGCATTTATATATTAATATTTCTTGCCAAGATGGCTTGCCGGAGAGCTGAGTTAGCTCTAATTCACCCAAAACGACGTCGTTTCGAGTGTTGGCCAAAATAGAACCCTTAAATCGGCTAAAACGACGTCGTTTTGGCATAATTTGAAGTTTAATATAATATAAAAATTAATTAAATTAAATTAAAAATAAAATAATAATATAATTTATTTTAAAAAAAAAATTGGAAACGGAGGAGGAGGAAGGCAACCGGTGGGCCGAGGGATGAGCCCTCGCCGCTACCGCCTCCCCGATGTCGCTAGAAGGTGGGGGGGAGGGTCGGCCCCCGAGGGCCGACCGACTCGCGGCAAGGGCCTGCGTGCCCTCGCCCTAGATCTAGGCAAGGGCATGCAAGCCCTCCTTGCCGGTCGGTTGGGGCAGTCGGCCCTTGGCTAGGGCTTGGTGGCCCTGACCCTCACCGTCGGCTACCTCCCTCCTCCTCCTCCCCCGGTTGAATTTGGGTGAGGGCTGCGAGCCCTCATCGATCCGGGCGAGGGTCACGGCCCTCCCAGATCCGGCGAGGGCTGCCAACCCTCGCCGAACGGGCAAAGGCCGCAACCCTCACCCGATCTAGAGGGAGGGCTTGCGAGCCCTCATCGCCGGTCGGCTAGGGTCGCCGCCCCTGGCTAGCCGACCCTCCCCCCCTTTGTCACTAGCCCTTCATGGCAACGGGGGAGGCGGCGGCGGCGGTTGAGGCTAAGCCCTCGGCCGCCTACCCCCATTTTTTTTTTTTAAATTTTTTTTTAAATTATTATTTTCAAATATTTTAACTAAATTTAATTTTTAATTTAATTTAAAATTTTTTATTATTTTTTCAAAAATATTTTTAACTAAATTTAATTTAATTAATTTTTATATTATTTATTATCACTCAAATGAGCCATTTTGCTCGATTTGACAAATGTACCTTTCATAAGTTTGGCTTAAATTTCCATTTGCAAAGTTATGGCACTCTAGGGTCGCGCATGGTAACCATCCCCAGCCCAACTATTTCTATTCTTCTCTTGCAAAAAAAAAGAATAGAAACGTTTGATAACGGCATGTTAGGTTTTTGTTCCCAGGGAACAAAAAGTTAGCCCGGGAATGGTTTTGGAATAGAAATGAGAAGTAAAAAATGTTCCGGGAACAAGTTTAAGAAATAAGTAAAAAAAAAAATTTTCTTTTATTCTTTCTTACTAACCGCCATTGATTGGCACTCAAATGAGCCATTTTGCGACCGATTTTGATACTTAAGCCGTACCGCCGCGGTCGCCGGAGGCCGATCGACCATCGCCGCCGCCCGGCTTGATCGCCACCGGTCGCCGAGGCCGAGGCCGACCGACGCCGCCGCCGGCCGCCGGAGGCCGACCGACCGGCCGTCCCCGCCCGGTCGCCGCCGTCGGTGCGGTCACCGGCCGGCCGCCCGCCGCCGCCGACCGCCGGCCGCCGGAGGCCTATCGACCGTCGCCGCGCCGGTCGCCACCGGTTGCCGGAGGCCGACCGACCGTCGCCGCCACCGGTCGCCGGAGGCCGACCGACCGTCCGCCGCCGGTCGCCGCCCGCCCGCCCCCGGTCACCGGCCGCCGCACCGCCAGCCGCCCGCCCGCGTCCACGGCCGCCGGCCGGCCCGCCCGCCGCACGACCGCCGGCCACCGGCCGTCACCGCGCCCTCGCCGGAAGCCCATCGACCGCTTAAATGGCGGTCGTGCGCAATGGGGGGCGGCCGGGCGAGTTATGGCGGCGGCCGTGACCGGCGGGCGGGCGGCATCCGTCGGCAAGAATAAAAATGAATAAATAAATAAAAGAAATTGTTGCGTTACCAAACGCATTTCTATTCTTTTTCTATTCCAAGAGTAGAAATTTTGTGTCGTTACCAAACGGGTTTTTTTACATAGAAATTGTTCCCCATAATAGAAATAGAAAAGAACTATTTCTGAAAAGAAATTGTTCCCCAGCCAAGAAATGTTCTCATGCGCACCCTAGGAGTCCGCATTTCAATAAATGCAACATAAAAAATCGCAATTTCAGTTTAAAGACAATAGACAACAGATACAATCCACATCGAACTACTTTTTTCGGTATTAGATATTCATAACCTCAAGCTAAATTCAAAAGCAAGTAGTCAAGAGACAATAACTTTAAAAGATGTCAACTTGAACTCATGAGTCAACATTTGTCATGTAATGATTACTACTAACTCCATTATATCATTGATTTACATGTTAATATCGACTAACATCTATTCAGGTTTTTGCTGAGATTCACATATGAAAATGAGATAGATTTCAGTTCATTAGAAAGTTTGGATAGACCTTTTCAAGACTCCATTTCAACCCAAATGTTTATCTTTTGGAGGTTAGTGTGAGATACTATTAAATTAGCCAAGCTGTAGATTCATATCAGCTTTTTCCTCAAATCATTTGAGAAAAACTATAATCCATATTATTGTGAGAAGGGATTTCATAATTCTCACGAAAAAAATCATATGTAATATAGCCGACAAAGGAAGGGACTGACTTTTAAATTTGAGAAGCAAAACATCAACCCACAAAGAAGGCATATACCATTGTGATTACTCATATCATGGTAGCCTATGTGGGTGAAGCTTTTTTGCTGGAGTGAAAAAACAAATGTTAAATTGACATGTTATGCAGACATGAAAACAAAAAAAGAAAATGACTTCACAAACTCAATAGGAAGATGGCAATCAACTTAAGCTTGCAAACTCGATAGTGATTTTACCCAATTAAAAATTTTTGCAGATTGGCTTTGTCAATAGTACGTAGCAAAAACCTGATTTTATCTGCAAATGGCAGAAAAATCAGCAAGCTTTAACAGAACAAAGGTATCTTCTAATTACACAAGCACATAAGAGAAATGAGGCTGCACATGGTAACATTCTAATAGTCTAGCTAAAGCAAGGAGAACATTAATGAAACCTTTTTGACAAATCAAAGTTATCCAGATAAACATCGAGTTTGAGACAGATAAATTGGGACTACTTTTAAAGACAAGCAGCAACACTAATTAGGACTTCCCTGCCTTAGATTAAAAAAGCAATGAACATTTTCCTGGATCCAATCCAGCTGGATACGACATTTACCCGTGTAATCTTAACATATCATTGTTGTAATCATTTAGATGCATAATTCTACAAATATGTATCTCTAAATTGTCCCATGACATGATTTCACCCAACTCTTGTCTGCCATTAGACACATATAATTTATGATAACAAGCAAGTTGGCACGAACACACTCCAAACACTTTCCCTGCCACATATATGGTCAAGAACCAACCAAGTATTAATAGAGGAATGAATTCCTTCCAAGACATAGAAACCAAAAAAATCGTCTTTGCTAAATCAACAACACCAATCGAACTTAGCACACCTGAGCTAATTACCGAGTCTAAAACGTTACTAAGTCAAGCCAAGTAGAAATGACAAATGATAATAACGAGCGAAGAACAACATCCGTAGCCACAGGTTCGCCATAAGACAACACCACAATGTGAACGCACATACAAGAGACATTCACAAGCATCCATCATCAACAGCCACGGCTTGATGTGTTTCCACCCCGAAACAAGCTAGTCAAGCCTCAAATTCTCACAGATCTACAAGAAAAATCACGCGAGCCACCCAAATCCAATCCATATGGACTCAAATACACTCGAATCCAAGAGAGAGGGAGGGAGAGAGAGAGAGAGAGCTTACACGCTGAAGGTGTCGGAGATAGTGTCGTTGGCGGATCTGACGGTGGATTCGATATCAAAGTCGATGCTGAAGCCGACATCATCGTGGGGCTCTCGGCAAAGTGAGCATGAAGGGTTGGGAGCGTGAGCATTTCTAGAGGAGCCGCAAGGAGAAACCCTAGGTTTTGTTCTTTTAAAAAGGGTTAAGTTTGGATTTCTAATGATTTTTTTAGGGTAAAAAAGGATCTCCAGAAAATTTTATTTATAGAGCCCCTTAGGATCTCGAAAATGCTGAAAGCTCAATACTATATTATCTACTAGCATTAAGCTTTCAATCTTCCCAAGGTCAACTTTCAACTCAAAGCTCATTGGGGAATGGTTGCCAAACACCCCCAATTTTTCCCAAGGGGCTTTCTAAATGCTAAATCAAATGCACTCTTAAAAGGTGGGGTATAAGGTAGAATATTGCCATTAATACCATGGTTTGCGTGGGAGGACATACCAACGGAGGAAACCATCAGCCAAAGATGTGACAGTGAGGGTATTTCATAAGGGTGTGATCTAAGTGTGACAAATGGAAAAATATTTTTAATAAAATGATTCCAATATACATGCATCTAGTTTTGTAATCTAAATAGCAGTAACCAACATGTAATGAATTATATCCTAAGAACACACATTGAGTAGAACAGAGTAAAAACCTATGTGAATTATATGGCCTTAATAAAGACAAAACAGCATAACCAAATATTTTCAAAAATTTATAATTTGGTTGTTAATGGAAAAGTGTTTGCAAAGGTGAGTTATTGTTTGAGGGTGGTGCAAGTAATATGTTAATAAAGTGAATTGTGGTTTCAAAAGTATAAGGCCAATACTTAAGAGGAAGAGATGTATGGGTCAATAATGTAAGGCCGTTATCAACAATATGACAAATTTTTTGGCCCATTATCAATAATATGGTGAATTTTTCGCTCAACTACTCCATTTTGCTTGTGAGTGTGTAGACATGCCACACGATGGAGAATTCCATCTTTTGAAAAAATTTCATACAAGGTATTGTATTTTTCACCCCAATCAAACGGTACGGCTTTGGTGGACTTTTCAAGTTGTTTCTCAGTCATGGTCCTGAATTTTTTGAAAATGGAAGAGCTCACAGACTGATTTTGAATAGGATAGTACTAAGTACATTTGAAAAAATCATCAACAAATACAACAAAATACTTATAATTGAAAATAAAATTAATTGGAGCAGGTCTCGTAAATTAGTAAAAATTAAATCGGGATGTGCTTTACTAATGCTATGAGTAGGAGATAGGGGTGTTTTTATGAGATTTGTCTAATAAACGTGAAGTTCATTTGTTGAAATCAAATGTAGAAAGTGACAAATGTTTGAATAAATCAAATAGCAAACTTTGCTTTGCTGGGGATGATCCATTTTGGTATCAAGTGAAATGATTTTGGCAGATGGAGATGTGGTATAAAGACTCAGCAGCCAATATAGTCCATCCTTAAGCAAACCATGGAGTAATGGTGTTCTAGTATGCAAATCTTTCACAACAAAGTGAAATAGATGAAACTCAAAAAAAGAAATTGTTATCACATGTAAAATTGTGTACACAAAACAAATGTTGTGTAATGGTAAAGACATAAATGATATTTGAGAAATTAAAAGATCTATTAATAAGGTTTTAAGAGTGGAAGAACAAACTTTAACAATGTCTAAACCAGCTCCATTACCTATACAAAGAGATTCATTATCATTATATGGTGCAGAGAACTGCATGTTGACAATGTCAGGCGTCATATGGTGAGTAGTTATAGTATCTGAAGACTAGTCTTGCTGCGATAGGATAGGATGAATCCTAACCATATTCCTAATAGGTTGAGGTGCATTACCGTTAGACTATGAATACATGAAATAACATCTTACAATTGTTTGGTTATATTTTCGACAAATTTGGCATTGGTCTTTCTTGTTTTTGGATTGATTGCCTAGGCTTCCATAATTGCGTTGGTTGCCTTGCCAAACAATATTGAGGGTTTTGATGATACTAGTATGAACACTTAGAGGGGGGTGAATAGGTGTTTAAAAGAAGTCTTGACAAATAAATGTGGAATAAAATAACTTACGAGCAAAGTCTGAATAAGGATCAAAGTCTGATAAACAAGTCACCAGACTTCTGGTAGATATTAAAAATTTCTTATGCGATAGAACAGACTTGTTAAATAACTTGTAAGTGTGCAATAGATTTAAATAAAGAGAGTTAAGAGAAAAGAAGATTGCACACGAAATTTATAGTGGTTTGGTTTAGATCAAATCTATGTCCATTCTCCCATGCTAACAGCCTTCTAATTAGATTACATTATGTGATCAACAAAAGATTACAACTTTGAATGCAAACACTCAATGGTAGATCATACTGTCTCACTAAGTTACTCTTTTAGTATTTCTTTCACGATCACAAACATTTAAACTCACCAAAGATAAGTATATGATCGAAGTTTGCTCAAACTTTGGAATTATAGATTATAAGCTCCGTCTCTTACTTGCTCATTGGTCCTTAATCTCCTTAAATCTCATCCACTTCCAAACTCCATTGGACAGTATCTAGAAGATCGTCTTCCAATCTACCCGTTAGACATATCTGTATCAAGAAGATTCAGTAACCATTGAGTGACAGAAGCAGAATCCCAAATTGATTCTAATCGACCATACAAATAGAATCTTGGTTTCAATAAGTAGAGTTTTTTTGTTTAGAAAGTTCTTGTTTTCAAGATCCAATTATCAATAAATTAGATTGAATCAATCAAATCTATCTTAATGTAGACTCCAAACCAAATCACTAGTTGTTATATGTTTTTGGCTTGTGTTATGATCTGTCAAATTGTCTCATTCTAAACATGATTTGTTCTGAATTTGTTACGTTATGAACTTGTGTCTCATTCTGGACCTTGTCAAGTTCTAGACTTATGTCTCATTCTGTATGTAAAGTCTGAGTATGTTATGTCGAAAGTAAAGTATGAGTGTTTTCCATCTGAAGTAGACTTTACAATCTAGACGTAAGTCTAAACATATTTTGCTTCTGAACATTTAGCCTTAAGGTTTGGACACAGTTTGAATAAATTCAGCTTCAACATAGAGTCTATCTTTTAGTTTTTTCAAATATGGACTTCGACAATATCCTTTATATATTCTATTATCTGCATAGTCTATTACTGAACCATTAAACACGTTAGTAGCCTTTTATTTATTTTGTCATCTTCAAAACATCATACGGAATTTTCTTAACAATCTCCTCATTTTTTAAGATAACAAAACAATCAATAAATATGCAGATGTGTAAACATGCTTTTAAAAATATTAATAAATCAAGGCAATCTTAAATAACAATATAATTCAAATCAAAAGATAGCAAAAGATAGCAAATAGATTGAGTATAATTATATATGGAAAATAATCGCAGCTCAATAACTAATATCAACACATATGCATATTTATATTATCTCCCCATTTTTGTCATAATCAAAAAGTGATAACAATGGAAATAGTATCATGTAGAGAATATAAAACTATAACAAATATATCTTGTATGATACACAATTTCCAAAAAAAAAAAATAGCTTTTACAAAGTAAGTCGAATATAAAAAAACATGTAATATAGCTCACTTCGATCATATATATCAGCAAATATCAAATAAAAATCACAGGATGTATTATAAAATTCACTTACTTTTTTGTCATAATAAAATAATGATGTAAATAAGAGATTTATTAATGATAAAATGTGATAAAAGGTAATAAAATATGCACTAACCGGATTTTGTAGAACTTAACAAGTTCTGACACATTTACCTTTTCCTTCGTTCTATTATAATCAAGATCATGATCAATTCAAAAAAAAATTTCCATAATTGATCAATGCTCCCCCTCAATTTGTTGTCATTTTGAGGTGATTACAATTCTTTCCCTTTATTTTGAATTCACTTTCTCCCCATGTCATCAAGATAATTTTTGCAAATAATACTAGTTGCGGCTTGTGCATGTTGAACATAACACTTTTTAATTATTTCCATCGTAGCAACAACATCCGCAACGATCTTTTGCTTTTTGAAATTCGAAGAAAAAAATTATTTTCTTCAATCAAGCTTTTCTCGAATTCAATCTACATAAACTTAACAAACTTTTTCCACAAATAAGCTATTATAATATCCATGTAATATATAATGCTCTTTCTTCAAATAAATAAATTGAATAGCATTTATAAGATTATCAAATATTTAAATTTAGAGCTACTCAACCTTTCGTACAACACATTAAGGACTTGCTCAATAATTTACGATAACTTTGTGCAAGGAAATAATTTTTGAGCCTCTAGATAATAGTACATAGTTTCTACAATTTTCGAGTTAAGCTTTACAAAATCCATATGGAAGATTCTTTTGCCACCTGCAAATTCTTGTATAATAGATAACAATCTTTGCAAAAAAAAAAAAATCACATAATACCTTCCTCCGTTTTGCGGATCAAACTTGCTAGATATAAGACATATTCTAAGAATATAGTAAGAGTATCCATGAATATGCAATAATATCTTTCACGATCAAAGGGATTTCCTTGAACATAAATCACAAAAATAAATTATTAATATATTTCGCAAAAAGAAAGTAGATATTTCTATCACGCGCCAAATTAAGTAAAAAGAAATGCAAGGCATTATGTTTATGACAAGAGATATTTGTAATATAAATCATATGTAATTCATAAGCAATCATCTAGAATCTTCATAAGATCGAGCAGAAATTTGCAAGGCGGGATGATAAAAAAAAAAAAATTATTATCTTACCCAAGGTATATATTTGAAATATACCATTGATTAAAAATGATCATTGCCAATCTTCGCATGAGATACTTTTCTAATTGCACCATGATTTGTGTAGATTTGCAATCATTCTTCCTTTGTAGAGTTTCCCGCAATAAACTTATTTCCTTTCTGGTATCCATATATTTGGATCCTTCCTTGACATTAGAGCAAAATATGCAATCTTCATAAATAATCAAATATTCTTTCTAAACTCATCATAACAAAGTATTTAAGGGAGAATATCTTGCATAATGAATAAATATCTCGTGAAACATATTTCCACTTTACAAAATATGACCAAATCTGAGAGCATATAATCAAACCAAATAAACTCAATTGTCTCTAAGAAAGATATAAAAAATAATCACACGTATTAAATCAAATCTGAACTCAGAATCATTAAAACAAATCACATGATTCTTCCTTAATAAAACCAATCATAGAATACAGTCATAATAAAGTCCGAATCAATCGAGACACAAAGAGGATATATCAAATATAAAATATAATGAGAATTTATAAAAAAAAATTAAATCATGTACCTAAACCAAATTGAGGATTTAAGAATATATATCTTCCTTACGAAATTCTCTTTCTTTTTTTCTTTAGTACCTACAAAAACAACTTATTTTTTCTTTGGTACCCATATTTTCTTGGGTCCATGAGAATAAGTAGAGTATGCTGTTTTTACCCAATCTTTCTTAACAGATCTCCAGACTTTAGGACATTTATTATTAAAGTGTTATGAGTCTCCACAATTTGAACACTTGAGGGCATTTCGACTAACAAGTTTTGTAAATATCGTTTAAAAATGCTTCTTGTACGCAAGTCTATGAGGTTTTTGTCTAAGAATTTCATTGACTTTAGGAAAATCTATTAAAGAATCACTTTCCTTATTGAAGCCAAGTCCCGACTTGTTATAGTAAGGTACTTGTATGGAAATGATATGCTCTAATGTTTTTTAACCATTTGAAAATTTTGACGAAATATTTGAAAATTCTTTTTTTAAAGAATCATTTTCTTTGACAAGTAAATCTTGACTTTCTTTTGTTTGTAGAAAATCCTTTTGTAAAATTTCAAACTTTTCTTTTCGAGAAAGATCATGTTGCTTAACCACCGCCTGAGGTCGCTCAATTGGATAAGGCTCTGCTAATCCTTTGCGAGGAGGTGAGGAGTTTGAATCCCACTAGACGCACGGGATTTTAAGCACGACGTCGGGGTGGTGGGTCTTCCACTAGCATCGCTCCGGGGTTTACCCGCCGGCTACCGGCTGTACGGGGTTCCCTGAGTAACAAAAAAAAAAAGATCATGTTGCTTAAGCCATGAATTCTCCTTTTTTAGTTCAGAGATCCTTTTAAGAGAAGATTTGAAATTTAAGCAAAGCTCATTTATATATTTAAAAACTTTAATAAGAATTTCTGAATGACTTAATCGATTTCCTTGTTGGATTCTAAGATTGTGTATAAGTCAGACTCTGATTCTGAGTCTAATTCTAATTCTGAATTTGAGTCTGAGTCTAAATGTGCCATCAAGCATATATTTCCTTGCTCATCATCTTCTTTCATTGTTCTTTTCTGCATATTCTACTTGTATTATTTCTTCAATTGAACTTCCTTCCTTTTTCTACTAAGCTTTTCAAATTTCTTGATCATAAAAGCAAGTTCTTCGTCGTCCATGTCATTTTCAGAGTCCGTATTATCAAAATCCATGTTAGATTCAAGTGCAATGAACTTCTTACCTTTGGGATCTTCATCAATGATTTGTTCTACTTCGTAGGATTGAAGAGTGGCATAATCCTCTGAGCCTATTGAATTGAGGTCTTAACATGGTTCCAATCTTTTGAGAGACCTTGCAAAAGTTTGTTGACCTTCATTGGCGCAGAAATTGGATGACCTTGATACGCCAAACCATTTACAATTTATGTGAAATGACTTAACATATCTCCAATCGACTCTCCCAGCTTCATCTTGAAGGATTTATATTGACTAAGTAGGAAGTTTACTTTTGTCTCTTTTACACGATCAGTCCTTTCATAAGTAACATGAAGTTTATCTCAAACTTCTTTAGTTGTTTCACATGAAGATATTCTATTATACTTAGTAGGGGATAAGGCACAATATAAAGAATAAATGACTTTTGCATCAAAAGGTTCTCTTTTGGACATCTCCGTCCGAGACATAGAAGCAGGGGATTTTGCTTCTTTATCTTTGCCATTCTTATTTGATATAAACGTGGCAATGGGATTGATTCATTTTTCCACAACATCTCATTGCAAGAGATCTTTGGATCTTAAGAATACCTTCATTTTGTTTTTCCAAATGTTATATTTCTTTCCATCAAAATAGGGTGGCCTGGTATTGCTCTATCCTTCAATCAGCCATGGTGCCAAGATAATAGACATAAAAGATCTTTAGCTCAGAAGTAAAAATACTTCAATAAAACAAGCACTTGGCTCTAATACCAATTGATGATGCTAGTACGAACACTCAAAGGGGGTGAATAGGTGTTCAAAAGAAATCTTGACAAATAAATGCAGAATAAAATAAGTTGCAAGTAAAGTCTAAATAAGGATCAGAGTCTAATAAACGAGCCATCAATCTTTGGTAGATGTTCATAATTTGTTATGCGTTGGAATAGACTTCTGAAATAACTTGTAAATGTGCAACAGATTTAAATAATGAGAGTTAAGAGAAGAGAAGATTGCACACGAAATTTATAGTGGTTCGGCTTAAATCAAGCTTACGTCCACTTTCCCATGCTAACAGCCTTCTGGCTGGATTCCACTATGTGATTAACAAGAGATTACAACTTTGAGTGTAAATACTCAATGTTAGATCACACTATCTCACTAAGTCACTCTTTTGGTATTTCTCTCACGATCACAAACATTTAAGCTCACCAAAGACAAGTATATGATCAAAGTTCACTCAGACTTTGGAATTATAGATTCTACACTCCATCTCTTACTTGGTCATCGATCCTTGATCTCTTTAAATACTCCCTCACTTCCAAAATAGCATTTGGACAATATCTAGAGGATCGTCTTCCAATCTACCCGTTGGACAGATCTATATCAAGATGATTCAGTAGCCGTTGAGTGACAGAAATAGAATCCCAAATTAATTCTAATCGCCCATACAAACAAAATCTTGGTTTCCATAAGTAAAGCTTCTTCGTTTAGAAAGTTCTTTTCTTCAAGATCCAATTGTCAATCAATTAGATTGAGTCGATCAAATCTATCTTGATGTAGAATCCAAACCAAATCACTAGCTATTATACATTTGGGCTTGTGTTCGTCAAGTTGTCTTGTTCTAAACATGCTTCGTTCTGAATCTGCTACGTTATGAACTTATGTCTCGTTTTGTATGTAAAGTCTGAGTGTATTCTATCAAAAGTAAAGTCTGAATGTCTTCCGTCTGAAGTAGAATTTGAGTGTCTTCCGTCCGAAGCGGACTTTACAATTTGGACGTAAGTCTGAACATATTTTGCTTTTGAACATTTAGCCTTAAGGTTTGGATACAATTTAAATAAGTTCAGCTTCAACATAGAATCTATCTTTTGGTTTTTCAAGTATAGACTTCAACAATATCCTTTACATGTTCTATCATTTGCATAGTCTATTACTCAATCATTAAACACATTAGTAGCATTTGATTTAGTTTATCATCTTCAAAATTTCATAAAGGATTTCCCTAACAAGTTTTTGGAGGTCGATAATTAGAAATTGGATTCGATTGTAGTTGAATGGCAGTGGTGGATGATGGAGGGGTGTAACTGGTAACATTTGCCTCTATAGACACTATGCCAGACTTCATTCTAAGCTCATGATCGAGGAGCAAAAGGTTATCGAATTAGACTTTGTAGCCAAGGCAGCAATAATGTTAGAAAAATCATAACCAAGATTACATAAGACAATGTCATTTAATTCTTTATTCCCTAGAAGGTGATTGGCATCTGTTAATTGATTGTATGTGATAGAGATCCAAAGGTAGTTTGTAGAGTAGTTAATCGAACCACATAGGGTAGAATATCATGTGAAAAAGAAGATATCATTTAACTAAGAACAAGTTAATCTTTCTAAATCCATTCATCACATACAGGGTTCAATCAGCAAAAGTGGAGCCTGTCGGGGTGATGATTGGAGTGGGATAGATAATGATGCCATCAAGGTGTCCCATGAAGAACTAGCTGCGAAGTAGCAGAAACAATTGGCTTTTCTACAATAGAATGTTATCACCGAAAAATTTGAGACTAAGGTGGTGTTGCGCAATCAGAGTAGAGGTGGGAGATAACATTGTGAATAGGAGAGAGCAAAAAATGGAAGAGAAAGAAGGAATAACAAAGTTATTTCCAATGGTCTTATCAGTGCTCCTACACCATATAAAAAATTAAACTCTAAGTATGAAAGTGAGTTTTGATTAGCCTTTAACTCTAGGATAGCTTTTGTATATGTAGAGTTTATGTACTAATTGTTACAGTAATTACATGAGATATAAATGGACAAATTCAAAATATTTTGAATTTGAATTAATCCTTTCTAGTAATAACTACAATAATAGATACATGAGATAAGAATGAACTAAATTTGAACGAGTTATGCATTGTCATCCTTAACGATATAATTTGGTTGCCCACTTGTGAACTGCTTGTGTCATCTCTATAATTTGGTCCATTACTAATCTCAGTTCTTTGGCTTTAGATGTCGGATCCACGGTGATGTCTAATATTCAGAACTCATTGCTTTAAAAATCTCTCTTTAGCAAAATAGAAAGGTAAATTAGAATCTTGGTCTCCACTACCAGTCGAGATCCATCTAATGGAGGGCAAGGCTTCTCATACATATGGGCTGGATCCATATAATCCGTGCTTAGAACTAATACATGTGGGGAGTTCTCGGGGAGTTCTTGCAGGGCTTGGGTCCATGAATCCAATCATGACCGTTCATCATGTGTAATCCACATGCAAATTTTCAACGGCCGTGATGCAGATCTAGGAGGGGTATTTGCCCCCGTTAGGACCCACACAAGGTTTGCCGTGTCTTGGGAGTAAGATTATTTTTTTGCACCAAAACCAGAAGGTCCCACCTTCCCACAGATAATTTCGTTTTTATAATGGTTCGCCTTGAAGCACCAACGGATCTTCACAATTCCAAGTTCCAACTCTAATTTCCTTGTTTTATTTATTTGTTATAATGTCAGCCAAAAAAGGAAATAGCATTTAATTGATCCGCAAGCCCTCAAAGGGAAACACAGTGCCATTGAATGCCTGCCGGTCCCAACTCTACTAAAAGCCGCGTTCAAAATGTTTCCAAAGTCCAGATGTGATTTAAAGTCACCCCACATGCCGTCGGCGCCATGCATCAAAACAGAAGATAAAGTGACACATACCTCCTATGGGGAAAAAGTACAAGATATCCTCTATGATAGAATATACAGTTGACTAAATTAATGCGAATGAAAAAAATACATGCTATGTGCGAGCTATTCTAGAAACATATGACCGCATGAATTGATGAACATCAATGGTGAGTTTGGGAGAGATTCAGTAAATGACTCCCCAAAAATCTTCTGACTCGAGTTCCATTTGCTCAATGCAAATATTATTTGGGTGACTTTTAATATATAATTTTTACAAAGTAGCTTTGAAGTAAAAAGAAAAGGAGAGGAAAAAACAGAGAATATGATACTAGAGAACGGAGATAACAAATGCCTCATGGAAGCACACCTGCCCGAAGTAAATTCATCTCTGGCGACAATCAAATCATCAAAGAGGTTAGGCGAGGTGATGCTGGGGTCACACGATCTCGGGCGGCCCAAGCAAGGCAATGTCGAGGGTTGTGTGAGCTCGAAAACCTAGACCCTCGACGAGCCAAAATCACCCATCGTTGACCTAGATGTGCGAACCTAGGCCCTTGGCCACCATTGGCCATTGCTGATGAGCCAAGCATGACCGTCAATAAGGCGCCAAATCAGTGACCAAATCTGAATTTGGAACTTACATCAATTTTTATTGGTTCAGTGACGGAAAAGATAAATAGTGGTTTGGAGGATAAAAAATGGAATATGAAATATTAATGATGATGAAATTGGAAAAAAAAAAAATCGTCAACCCTGAAAGCAGCATTCTAAAAATGCCAAAGGCCATGCTTAGTGGGACAAATCTTGAATTAAGGGTAGTTGGAAATACTAGTTTTGCCTCAAGTCCATTGCAATTTTTATCCTTTAACACCTTAATATTTTGTTAAAGGCTTTTGTGGGCTCCAAATCCTTTGATAAAGCTGCGCGAATCGCACTGTAAAGCGAAGCGAATGTAGGCACATGAAATCAAAATTCGACCGGATTTTAGTTATCGGCACTTCGTGTCAGCACGTGATATGAAGCCTCGGATCGAGGTTAGTCGCCCAAGATGAGGGATCACCGACACAAGGCACACGATGCACTCAGCAGGGAGAATGCGACTTGCTGGAAGCAGTCCATTGTTGTTCCCTTCCCTACTAGGATGCTTGGACAAGTCATGTGTGTAGGAATTTTATTAAATTTCAAATTTTGATTTCTTTGTGCTGTAATCAATCTATTCAAGACAAATGTAGACATATCTGTTTGGTTTTCCTTTTTTAATTGTTTCTATTAACGAGAAAATGAAAAGAAACATAAAAAAAATAAATTAATGGTAATTACGTAGATATAATATATATTTGTTTGGTCCCAAGGGTGGATTACTGGGCAGCCCCCGAGGTTTTACATCTAAATAGTGGCTTGCGGCGAGGCTTGATGATGCTATTGAGCACCGGAGAGTCGTGTGATCCCCAAAGAGTAATCTCTGATAGTTTCTCGATCATCAATATATATTTGTTTGCGTCCATGAATTATATGTATCTAAAAGATGATATTAAGGATGGTTAAGAAAGAAATTGAGCGTCGGTCACCAAAATAGTGGGGCCTCTCTTCCCTTTTTTTTTTTTTGGGCCTCTCTTCCCTTTAGACGTCCCTACCCCCATCCCCCCTGAGAATGTGGGGATTTGAACCCCTCACCTCCCCCTTCCCGGTATAGGTTAGTGGGAATCTATTGGCTTTCCAAGCCACAGTAATAATCTCTTTCTTCTCATTCTTCTCATTCTCTCCATTTAATCTCTTGATGTGCTGGATCTCCCCTTTGTGAATAATATAATGATCCGGGGGGCGTCAACAGTAATTTTAAATCACTTTGTGGTCACCCTTGTCCACTGCAATATTATTCAAATTTCGTTTTCGGAGAACACGGCTAAGTTCAGATCGAATATATCATTTTTTTGTCCGCTATTGTAAGATGAACTGCAAGTCTAAGATAAATAAAGTTTAAGTATATCAGTAAGTACATCAGCTATCCAATAAATAATATATATCTTAATTTAATGTGGTTATCAAAGTAACAGGAAATATGTAAGCTACATTATAAAATGCTACAATTATATTATTTTACTTTTTATGATTCATTATTTTTTAATATCGAGGGGATTATTTCACCGCATTAAATGATTAATATAAGTCAAATTTTAATTTAGGTAATTTACTTATTTTATTCTTAATTAGATAAGCCATATAATAATATTTTCATTCAAAGAACATATTTAAGAAACTATCTTTCTCTTTATCCATTTGAAGAATGTATTTGATATTTTTCAAATTAAGCTACATGATATATATGGATATAATTCCCCTTTATTCATTTTTTAAAATATTTCAAGTAGTTACACTTGGAACCGGCCTCGAATCAAACCAGCCAAGTTCCCGACTCTATCAGAGAACAGGTTTGTTTTGTAAATTTCAATTTATAAGTATTATATATTTCCTTCTTTATCATCTATTGAGTTTAATCGTATTTCTTAATGTAGTTCAACCAAAGAAATTTCTAACAAACCACAAGTCACTTTTGAAGAACCTGACAGAGTCAAAGAAATCATGTTTGCCTAAGCAAGTAGAAGACTTTGTAACTAAAGATTGCGTTTAAGTCCTCATATTTTTCTGGAGATATTATGAGAACATGAGCTGAATTGCATATTTTCTACATGATACCCTTTACGTTATTATTACTTTTTGATTAAGACAAAAAGGGGGAGAGAATATAAATATACATTGAGCATACAAGAGGTGGCGGTCAAGACTATCAATGGTGGCCTGTTGGGTCCATGGCAGTCCAAGGTGACACATAGATTAATCTAGCTCAGTATAGTTTAGTTCTAATTTGGCCAGCTTAGTTAATTACCCTATATCTTAAATAGATTAGTTTCTACACGATAAAACCAAATTAGATTTAGAATCACATCTTTAATAAATAGTTAGAATAGCTTAGATTAGTTTAACAATCATAATGAGTGGAATCTAAGCTAACTTAAGATAAAATTAGTCTCTAATCCCAAAGCTTATATGGGTTCATGTCCCAAGGCTAAATAAAAAGGCCATGTCTATTCTTTGCCTCACTTCTATTGGGTTTTCGTTTCTTGTACCTGCTTAGATGTCTTTCATATTTTGAGTGTTTCTTTATCGCATTGCACTTCTAAGTTTCATTTAGGTTCATAATAAACCTCACAAAAATATTTCCTTGATCAATTAGCAGTTTTGATCCCTTTAGGACAATAACTAGTAATAAAAAAATGCATGCTCACTTACGTCAACGACTTTCCAATTTAGTGGTGCAAAAAGGGCACTAATAAATATTAGCATAACCAAGTCCATGTGCTTAGAATCTCTACTTGCGTAGGAAATGAGATGAACCTTCAACATCTTATTTAATTTTTAGCCAACTCCAAATAGCTAGTGGCGACTCCTAGGAAAACTTAGGTTGTTAAGAATAAAAAAAGCAAAGTCTAATGTCACGTGATGTATGAACTTGGGAAAGCATGCACTCTTAATCATGGATCCCTTGAATTGCCATCTTTAAGCAAACAATTCAGATCATCTTTCAAGCAATACCTCTAAACCCGTGTCCCAAATCCTTAAGACGTCTTGGGGAGGGTTGCGACAAATTTCTCCCATCTCAAAACCCTTTATCTTCTTTGGCCAATAGTGTCCTTTTAGGCCTTGATGGTGAATTTCATCTATCCAAATCTTTATGTTTGGCCGGTGGCATGTCCTTTATAGTATGCTGGTGATTATTATCTATTAAATATCCTATCGTCACTCAAAACACATACCCATCACCCATCAAATGTTCTTCCCTGGATCATTGATGATACGATACACTTGTGTGCCAATGCAATTGATAAACTTATCCATTGTCTGTATTAGCTTAGTAACAAGAAATCATATTCTTAAACAATCATTTTAATTTCATGAAAGTTGTAATATGACAATCACTGACCCCGACATGGCTAATGAGATAATTGACCTCACATTAAAAGTTGCGGACCTCATTCTCGTGATGCATGGTACTAGAATTCCATCTATATCATTTGCCCAACTTTCGATGGTGTTCCAATCAGGCTATTCTTATCATAATGCTTATTGACGAAACAAAATCGAAACAAGTTTCAATGGGTCATCAACCGATACAAAGGACAATTTTTAAGGATAATAGAACAAATAATCCATGAACTTTGATTTAATGTGTAATATCGTCCCTAAATTTTTAATATATGTAATCTGATCTTTGAATTTTAGCTTAATATACAATCGTTTTTAGAATTTTAATCTGTTCAATGTAATCTTTGAACTATCAGTAATATTCAATATAGTTACTTGAACATTGGGCCAAAGTCAAAGAATTATATTGAATAAATTAAAAATTCATGAATGATTTACACATTAGACCAAAATTTACTTGACTATAAGAGAAAAGACCACCAAAAACCCTAAACTTTACCCAAAGTAACAAATTTACCTCAAACTTTTTTTATGACATGAAAAACCCCAAACTTTGCCAATCGTAACACATTTATTCCAAAAAAAAAAATTGTAAAATAAAATACCTTGAACTTGTATCTGTGTGACACATTTATCCTAAATTATAGAGCATTTTGGTCTTTTACTTTTAAAATTTTTTTCTTTTTCTTTTTTCTTCTTCTTCTCTCTCTTCCCTCCACCGACCATGACAGAGCCAATGGAGGGAAGCCAGAGTCAGGCGAGGGCTGCCCTCGTCGGCGTCGGGCGAGGGTTGCCCTTGCCTGGGTTGGCTAGGGCCGCCATCGCCGGCATCGGGCAAGGGCGACCCTCGGCTAGGTTGGGCGAGGGCACCCCTCGCCTGACTCCAGCTTCCCTCCGCTAGCTCCTCCATGGCCAACGAAGGGAAGAGAGAAGAAGAAGAAGAAAAAAAGAAAAAAAAAAGACGAAAATACCCTTAGTGGGGTAAATGTAACAGTTTGTAAAATTTGAGGTTTTTCATGTCACAAAAAAAGTTTATAATAAATTTGTCCAAAAAAAATAGCTAATGATATATTCATTCAATGAATTATGACTTAATTATTCCATCTCTAAGATTCATCCAGACGAAGTAACTAACAACTCCAAATTTAAGTAATGGAATAATATTATTGAATCATCCAAACTACTTTTATATCTCTTTTTTAGTTCCTATCGACATGATCTTTGTGAATCCATACGACTTTTGTTCTTCCATTTCTTTGTTGCGAACCATTAGTTGAATTCTTCATTATTTTTCTTTATTTCATCTTTTTATTCATTCAATTCACAGTCACAGACGAAAGAAAGGGAAAGACTTCTATGGGAATCTCTATCTAAATTCATAATTCATAGTAGTATAGAACAGATTAGATCATAGCTATTTTTAGTTTATATATAAGTAGCAATATCTAATATCACATATACATGGGTTTCTTCCATAATGTAAACCAATTATTCGTATCTTAGATTAAATCAGATTCTAGAATTCTTTTTTATTTTTGAAACTAAAACATCCAATAGTTGGATTCTAGCCATTACATTATGTATACCCAATTTGTACACGCCCATATTAACCAATTCATTTTTATGAATCGCATCAATTCTACTCTTCCTTTTATTTATCATTATTTTGCATACCGCATGGACGAATTCGTTAGGTCGAATAATTGAATAGCATAGGTAGAAATATTAGTATTTCATTGATTTAAAAGAAAAGGTTTATACCATTTTTTATTTATATTTTTTTAGAATTATTTTCTTTTTTTTTGTTTCTATATATAATTTATATATAATTTATATAATATATATATATATTTATTTTTATTATTTAATTATTATTTTATTTTAAAAAAAATAGTAATAGAAAATATTTATTGGAGGTAGGTATTATATAAATTAAATGGGCCAAGCATGCATTTTAGGAAAAAATTCTTTTAGATCTCTTTCCTTTTCTTTTTTTACAATTCCCTAAAATCGAAATATCATAATCTTTTTTCATATTCTTGTATATCATATATACCTTATTTGTCTATTTTTATCTTGCCTAAGTAGATTAACTTGAGTTACACATACATTACCTTGAGCTAAACTAAAAAACGACTATTTTGAAAACGAGTCAATGATGAACCTCCATAGATTCACCTATATAAGCCGTGGCTAAAGTTACAAAAATAAGAGCTTGAATACCAATTGTAAATAATCCCAGGAACATAACAAGTATAGGAACCACTAAAGGTACTAAAGAAATAAGAATAGCAACTACTAATTCATCGGCTAATATATTTTCGAAAAGTCGAAAACTAAGTGATAAAAATTTTGTGAAATCTTCTAAAATGTTACATAGGTAAAATGATTGGAGTTGGTTGAATGTATTTACTGAAACAACTATAGAATTATGCTATGGACGTGAGTAAAGCCAAAGCAACGGTAGTATTTATATCATTCGTGGGTGCGCCTGGTTCTGGACAGTCCAGGCGGGTCCAGTTCTTTTACGCACCCCTAAGTATCATACGGGAGGAGCGAGATTGAACGTGGGGTCCGCCGAAATGTCTTAAGCCAACAATCTCCCTTGGTTTTCACCAGATCCCATCACCTACCCCAACTCCGAATCCTGACCGTCCCTCCCACCCACGGGAGCTATTTATAAACCCTCATCCTCATCTCTTTACCTTCGCTCACCCCTAAGCCCTTCTCTCTCTTCCCCTGTTTCTCTCGCCGCTGTTCCTGCGTTTCAGATCTCTGTCCGAAGAAGGAAGCAGAGCAGAAGCAAGAGCAGAGCAGAGGAAGATGGCGTTGTCCGTGGAGAAGACCACCGGCGGCCGGGAGTACAAGGTGAAGGACATGTCCCAGGCCGACTTCGGCCGCCTCGAGATCGAGCTGGCGGAGGTGGAGATGCCGGGGCTCATGGCCTGCCGCGCCGAGTTCGGCCCCTCCCAGCCCTTCAAGGGCGCCCGCATCACCGGCTCCCTCCACATGACCATCCAGACCGCCGTCCTCATCGAGACCCTCACCGCCCTCGGCGCCGAGGTCCGCTGGTGCTCCTGCAACATCTTCTCCACCCAGGACCACGCCGCCGCCGCCATCGCCCGCGACTCCGCCGCCGTGTTCGCCTGGAAGGGCGAGACCCTCCAGGAGTACTGGTGGTGCACCGAGCGCGCCCTCGACTGGGGCCCCGGCGGCGGCCCCGACCTCATCGTCGACGACGGCGGCGACGCCACCCTCCTCATCCACGAGGGGGTCAAGGCCGAGGAGGTCTACGCCAAGACCGGGGCGCTCCCCGACCCGGCCTCCACCGACAACGCCGAGTTCCAGCTCGTGCTCACCATCATCAGGGACGGGCTGAAGGCCGACCCGAAGAGGTACCACAAGATGAAGGACAGGCTCGTCGGCGTCTCAGAGGAGACCACCACTGGCGTCAAGAGGTTGTACCAGATGCAGGCCAACGGGACTCTCTTGTTCCCTGCCATCAACGTCAATGACTCTGTCACCAAGAGCAAGGTAACAGTTCTCTCTTTCTTCTGCCGTTTCTGTTTGTACTTTTTGGTCGTGTGGGTTCAGATCTAGTAGATCTATACTCTTCTGGGTACTACTTCGTGAGATTGATTCGTTCGAGTTCTTGAATATTTTGTTTGTGCTGGATCTGTACATTTTCGCTTGATAAAAAGTAAAGTAGAACCTGTTTTGACAAAACGTCTGTGTGATATGAGAGGATGCATCTTCAATCTATTGGTAAGAGTAGATGCATGTAAAAGTTACTCACCGGTAATGAATGTTTAGTTGTCACTGCATTAGAAGTTGTGCATCGTGCTTAGAGACCCACGATCTTCCTTCTTGTCCTGGGTGCTGAATAAGATCTGGGACTTGTCTTGCTGTCACAGTTTATTGGCATGAATGCCTGTTTAGAGATTCTTGTAACCTGTTCTAGGTAACTAGCAAGCTAGTAGAAGGTTGAGTCTGGACATCTATAATTTCTCACTACGGCGACATGTGAACTTTGTTATACTTGCTATGAAGAACCTAATCATTCCAGTGATGTCTGAGTAGAGTGAGGAGCAGCTCAGATCTATTTCCTTACTTCTTGTTTGTCAAGAACTAATCATTGAGCTAATGTTCTTGCTTGAAACAGTTTGATAACTTGTATGGCTGCCGCCACTCTCTCCCTGACGGTCTGATGAGGGCCACCGATGTCATGATCGCTGGAAAGGTTGCTGTGGTCTGTGGATACGGAGATGTGGGCAAGGGCTGCGCTGCTGCCCTCAAGCAGGCTGGTGCTCGGGTCATTGTGACTGAGATCGATCCCATCTGTGCTCTCCAAGCTCTCATGGAAGGCCTCCAGGTCCTACCCCTCCAGGATGTTGTCTCTGAGGCTGACATCTTTGTCACCACCACTGGCAACAAGGACATCATCATGGTTCACGACATGAGGAAGATGAAGAACAACGCCATCGTCTGCAACATTGGTCACTTTGATAACGAGATTGACATGCACGGCCTGGAGAACTTCCCGGGTGTGAAGCGCATCACCATCAAACCCCAAACCGACAGGTGGGTCTTCCCTGACACCAAGTCAGGCATCATCGTCTTGGCGGAGGGACGCCTCATGAACTTGGGTTGCGCCACTGGCCACCCTAGCTTCGTCATGTCCTGCTCCTTCACGAACCAGGTGATTGCCCAGCTTGAGCTGTGGAAGGAGAAGTCCTCTGGCAAGTATAAGAAGGAGGTCTATGTCTTGCCCAAGCATCTGGATGAGAAGGTGGCTGCTCTTCACCTTGGCAAGCTCGGTGCTAAGCTCACCAAGCTTAGCAAGGACCAAGCCGACTACATTAGCGTCCCCGTTGAGGGTCCCTACAAGCCTCCTCACTACAGGTACTAGGCGGGTTCACATGAAGATTTTACGGACGGCTTCCCCATTTCTTTCTCAATTTGATTTCTCGGTAGAATGGCGGGATTTTTGTTATTCGGGAAGTATGGTTGGATGTTTTTCGGGGCGAGGAAGGTGAGCTGATAAATCGATGAGACTATGAGAGGGTCTATGAATAAAGTTTGCAAGGCCTGTAGAATAGCATGTTGTTAGTGCTGCAATTCAACTTTGCTGCACATGTTTTACCATATATCTCGAAGCTGAAAGGCTGACTTCTTTTTCTTTTATATTTTCTGGGGCGTCTGTGGACAAGATGAAAGAATATATGATCCAATCCGATTGATCCTGCTTTGTTTCCACGCGTTTCTACGTTCAAGTTTCTTCTCCATTCACTAGCAGCAAACCTCGCATCTTCATTTCTTTGCTTTTGGTTTCTTCTGGCAATTAAAAGGGTGTGAGTGAGTAGAGCCAAGACAGTGAATTGGCTTGACATTGATTTGATTTCGAGCTCAACTCTTGAAGATAACCAAAACACTGGAGTAAATATTACTCGGCTGGTTAGATTATATTGTCATAAAGGCTCGAGCTCAACTCTTCAGGTATAGCTGCAGATTTCATTCTTGAAAAACTGAACATGAGACAATGGAGTTGCTTGTTCGTGGTGGGTGTGCCCTACAATAGATTAAAATGCAGAGGAAATGAAATTTGAGCAAATGCTAACCAAGGTAAACTTAGTTAAGAATCGGGAAAAAACCACAAAAAGCTCTTAACTTTGTCTAAAATGATAAATTTACTTCAAACTTTTTTTTTGTGACATGAAAAATCCCAAAGTTTGCTAATCTTGACACATTTATCAAACTTCTTTTTATGATACAAAAAATCATAAACTTTCATTTATGTGACACATTTATTATAAATTATAGGAGTATTTTGGTCTTTTATTTTTAAATTTTTTTTTCTTTTTTCTTTCCTCCGTTAGTCATGGTGGAGTCGGCGGAGGGAAGCCGGCGTCTGGCGAGGGCGGCGACCCTTGCCCTAGGCAAGGGACCGTCGCCCGACGCCGGCGAGGGTAGCCCTTACCGACATCGGCTTTCCTCTGCTGGGGCCGACGGAGAGAAGAAGAAAAGAAAAACAAAAAAATAAAAAAGAATAAGACGAAAATACCTTTAATGGGGTAAATATGTCACGATACAGAAAGTTTGAGGTTTTTTTGTGTCAAAAAAAGAAGTTAGGGTAAATTTGTCATTTTGACAAAATTTAGGATTTTTTATGGCCTTTTCTCTTAAGAATCAGAAGGAATTTAAACTGGTATTTCGCAAATCCTTATACATTTCCCAAATGAACACCTCTTGGACGAATGATAAGGCATGAGACAGCAATGCGAGGAGGAACTATGCTTAGTTCTCTTGCACGTATCGTTCTTCTGGACGCCAGAAAGAAAGAACGGAAGTGCCGACAAGAGTCTTCTTTTGGACCCACTTCTTATCTTGTTCTATAATTGAGAGTTGAAAGGTAATAGAGAGAAATAAATTATTCACGCCTGTATCATGTGTTCCTAGCAATATTCTCCGCTTTCGTTTTCCCCATCAATTATAGTAGAAGAGGGGCTAGGCTTTAGCTTTACGGGACCCGATGCTCTTATAATCTTTCGCTGCTGAATTGAAATGTACCAAACTCCCCCAAGAAGATAGTGATTTTTTGCCTTTTGATCCGATAGTGAAGGTCTGTGAAGACAGCACGGTGCCCGGGAGGAACCATAGACTCACCCGTGAAAAAGGTCAGGCTATGGTCTCCACTGAAAGCAACGTCCTTGTAATCTTTATTATCGGATTGAAATGCAGCAAATCTCACCTGTTCAACAAATATATTAGTGTGGACCATCGTAATTTTTTGCTTTTTATCCAATTGTGAAATTTTCCTGAATATTGCTAATTCATTTTACCACTGACTCGTATTCACCAAGCAGGCCCCTTGTCTGAAGAGTATGTTAGGTACCAGAGTAAGACTAATCAAAACGGAAGGAAACTGATTGCTATCTATTCTTTATTTTATTTTGTTTTTTTTTTTCCTTTTTATCACGTCCACTGCCATGAAGGATATATCAATTGTAATGTCATGCCCAAAAACCAATTTTGACAACGTCGCAAAAGGCATACACCTATCTTCACTTTGTTATCTTATTTACTTTTAACTTCGCAAAGTCCAAAGTATTTGCAAAATTGTTATTGCTTGTCATAATATTCAATGTTTTACCTAAATCAACGTAGTTTAGCAGCTTAGATGCAACTAGAGATGATCGGTCTAAGGTCGATCAATTCTCACTCTAGAATCTAGAACTAGACCAAGTAGTCAATTCTTGAATTATGAAATCGAGAACGAGCCCACTCAATCCGAGCCAATTCCATAGGGAACTGACCTTGCTTAGTCCAGTTTTTGGTTCCTAGGTTGTCCCAAAACTAGTGATTCTTCTAATCTTTACAAGTGGAAGTTTCCTAAAATTAAGGAAAAATAAGAGCATTATTTTTAGTTTATTTGTTAAATAATTATTTACATGGTTAGGAGTGTGGTGCTAATTAACGATTGACTAGTCTTCCACTAGATTTTGTCGCCATTACTCTATTACATGGCATTATATCAACATATGTTAGATAATAAAAGAATGCATATATATATATATGGACATACAAAATTATAGAGGAAGGATTTGCATTGATCGGGTCGATAATCTTTCATTGCTTATTTGATAATTGGTAGAATACATAATTAAACGCAATGTATTATCTTGAAACTATGCAGTGTATTTACATTGATACTACAAGTTTATTCATTTAGAAGAAAACTTCACGATAAAGAAAAAACTTTCCAAAAAGTTATTTTTCAAAAAAAATGAGTTTCCTTTTTCAAGTTAGGAAATTCAATTTTTCTAAGTATTATTAACCATGCATATTTTCTTTAGTTGTAAATGGTTTTTCCGATGACTAGCTATTTTCAACAGACCCAAACACACGAAAGTGTAGAAAATTAACTTACAGAAAAAAAAAAAAAAAAAAATCACTTAAACAAACACACCAACGCAATTATATTCATTTTCCATCACTAGCTACCTTGAGATCATCCCTTCTAATGTGATATAATCCTAATCCAATCTAACAGAGCTAATTAAAGGCAAACTCTAAAGCTCAAACTGTTATCCAAAAAGTTTCACAAGAAATTCTGCCTCGTATAAGAAGAATAATGACATTTTTATAGATTAATGGACAAAACAGAGGCAACAAAGACTCATGTTATCCCATAAGTCTTTTGTTCAATCCTGTATTTAGATTGAATCTTGGTCATTTAACAAAAATATAATTTACATTCTAGAATAATTCAAATCACACTATTCTTTTCTTAATTAAACGTTGTACATTTTATTCTATTTTTGTTTGCATTGCGTGTTCCTTTTATTTGCAATCACTTGAAAAGGGGTCTAATGTTAGCAATGTACTAATGTTAGCAATGTATAAGTCACTTGTAGGAGAATGTTCAATTTAAGGTTGTAGATTAAGTGGCACACCATTGTCCACTAAGTTGCTGTCACCCTTGGCGCAACACAATGAGAGTAAGAATATCAAAATTGGTGATACATCCGACCTGAAGTTCGTCCATTGCTACTTACCGAGATTTTTTAAGATCGAGGATAGACTTGAGAAGCAAACCTATACTACTTTCGTCGCGAAAGACTAGTCCTAAACACCTCGGCTAACCATGCTGTGGTTATGTGAGCCTTTTTATGAGAAAAAGAAAGAAAGATAACGAGAAAATCAGATCCTATAGGATCCAAAGCTCAAAGAGTGTTCTGGGTTTTGGTGAGTGAGGACTTAGGATTTGGAAGTATAGGGTGTGAAGCCGCCTAATCTTTCGTTAGCTATCTCTAGTTTAGCTAATTGTCGAAAGCTGTCCATGACTCTTACTTACCCAATTCCTCCTCCTTATCACAAGACTCATTCAGGATTTGATTAAAAAAAACAAGGCTGTGCCAATTTCTAGAACAACATGGGTTGTCATCAAAGCCTAGGAAATGGACCAAAGATCTGAGTGAATCTTCCAACTACGAATATGTGAGATTGTTTTTCTAGAACAACATGGGCGGTTGCTAGGAAATGGACCAAAGACTAGATTCTATGTAAATCTTCCAATTATAAATGTGAGATTATTTTCCCCTTTAGGATGTCTCTTTATAGGATTGAGCTCAATGTTTAATTGGGATCCTAGAGTCCATTTTTTGGGGTCTCAAAGGTGCACGGAAACACATAAGAACTCTTGAATGGAACTTGGAAAAGAGATGTAGCTCCAGCTGTCTCTTTCAAGTTACTTTGCCTCCCTTAACTTGAAGGGCACCCAAAAACCTAATTCATTTATAGGCACATTTATAGGCACAACTTAGTGAACATTAATAGAGTAAATCGGCAGTTGAGAAGAAAAGTTTCATGTTCTGCTGTTTGTTTAGCGGCGCATGTACGATTTAGCGGAGGCAACACATTGAGTGAGACCTCCAGATGTGGCCTGGCTGGACTTCTGCATGTTCAGGAAGGGTGCTTTTGTAGTTGGGCTGGGTTTAGTTGGACTTACATATAGGTTTTTGAGCTCCAAAGGTCTTGAGCATGCAAGTGGTGTTTGGTAATTTTATTGGAGTGCTTTAGGTTTATGCGACTGGATCTTTCAGAGTCCACCAAAGGCTGTCCAAAGGCCATTAGCCCAATACAACTCCTACTCAACTTTCGGCTTTGAGCATTTTCATAATGCCAATTCTAAGGTGGGCCATTAATAAAGTTTGCAAGGCCATGTTGTAAGTGCTGCAATTCAACCTTGCTGCACACCGACAAAAAAACCTTGCTGCACATGTTTTACCATTTATCCTAAAGCTGAAAGGCTGACTTCTTTTTATAATTTTCCTGGGGTGTCTGTGGACAAGATGAAAGACTATATGATCCAATCCGATCAATCCTGCTTTGTTGCCATGCATTTCTACATTCAAGTTTCTTCTCCATTCACAAGCTGCAACCTCACGTCTTCTTTTCTTTGTTTTTGGTTTCTTCCGGCGATTAAGTGGGTGTTGTAGGTGTTTTTTTTTTCCCATAAATAAGAATACGTGCATAAGCAAATTATGATCAAAGTCTAATCACAAAGGAAGTAAAAATGCTTATATATGCATTCCCAAAGCATCTTCGTGCATTTTAACAAAAACACATAGACATAAGAAGTAGGCTAATCACATTACTCTTGGTCCTTACTCAAAAATTTTGGTTATAACATTATTCAAATTCTAACAACAAATGTATGATATCCTTACAATAGTGATTCTGACATTCTTTAGATTCTGACCTTGAACGTTGATTTTTTGGTAACATCAGTTTTGACATTTTTGGAATTTTGACCACGAACGTCTGATATCTTTTGGTAATACTGATTCTGACGTTCTTCAAATATAGAATGTTTGATCTTTTCGTAACATAGGTTCTGATGTTCTTCAAATCCAGCTCCACAAGTATCATGCCTCTAGTTCAAACACACCACTAATTTCACATTGAACATAAGAGAGAAATTGCAACTACGCTTGTGCTAGCAATTGCTCTCATGTGTGAATGACTTGGTTGATCACTATCGACACTCTCAATTGTCGATCATCGATCATCCTATGGCCTTTTTATAACTAGTCTAGATCACATTTAAGTTTGCTCATTAACTCTAAAACTGTTTTAAAATTAATTTGATCGTGACGTCTGATGGATGTAAGTTTTGATATCATTTTAAACACTAATTCGGGCATTAACTTTGTGACCGTCACAAAGCATTATTCCATGCATTAATTTGTAACTGTTACAAATTTTTACTTTGGACATTAACTTTGCAACCGTTATGAATATTAATCTGACCATTACATCTGAAACCATTTTCGAACATTAATTAATCATTTGAATCTGAAACTGTTTTCTATCATTAAATTGCCCATTGATTTGAAAGTGTTTCGGATAATTAATATGAGTGTTACATTCATATCATTGATGTGGCCGTTAAGCCTAAAACCAACATTAATGTAACTATTAAGTTTGAAATCATTTCAGATCTTTAATTTAGCCACTAAGTCTGAGACCATTTCAGATCATTAATTTGGCCTTTGATTCCGAACTCACTTTAGATTAGTTATGATGCCATTGATTCTGAACTCACTTCATATCATTAATGCAACTATTAATTCTGAACTCACTTTTTTTTTTTTGTCAGTCCTACTCTATTCCTACTCTACACTTACTCTCGGACTTTTGCCCCCGCCTCTTGCGGGCGTGAGTCGAAACCCACTCCCGAAACTTACGCGTCCCCACCCCATCCCCCCGAGAATGTAGGGATTTGAACCCCTCGCCTCCTCCTTCCATGTTGGAAGGATGGCCACTGGGGCAAACCCCCAGTGGTTCTTCTGAACTCACTTTAAATTATTAATTCGGTCATTGAATTTGAATGCACTTCAAATTTTTTATTCAGCTATAGTCCAAAACTCACTCAGACTTTGTAGAATCTAAAGCCCTTTTTTCATATTTTTTATTTTTAGCCCGACTCAATCTGATTGGCTTGCAAATGCATTTGCAGTATTTTTTCTCTTGTTCAATTGTCATTCTAATTAGTTATGGTGTATGACATTCCTAGATTCATTATTTAGCTGACAGTAAAACTTGTACTGAAATATTAGCACAACCAAAACAATTGATTGTCTAAGTCAATCTCATGTTCCTACAAACTATAAGTGATATCTAGTAATATATTATGGCTAGAACACAATGAATTTGTCAACTTTGGCGACCTTCTAATTCGATCTTTCCATCACACCATGTCCTGATCGGACAAATGCATGGAATTGTTGGTCAAGCCACAAATTCGATCACATGTCCAAATCTAATTGACATGTATTTTTTCGAAACATGAACCATTCATTCTCGTTATAACCCTGGCCGAATATCTCACTACAATGCCACGATTAAATCGCATAGGACATCAATATTGTATATCTATGTATAACAAGAAAACATATTCCATATTATGCACACATGTGCCTTCATTTGTAAATAAACTATGATCATCAAATATAGAAACGGTTCGATGAAGAGTCAATATGCACACTTGTGAACCACAACCATCCAATATACAAATCAGTATCGTATCTTAGGTTTAAGGATCTTACACCAAACCAAAGTGTGAATGATCAAACATTGATTCCGCTAAAAACTTCCATGTTGATAATCGTTTTATGTATGTCACATTTAGTAAACTTGTCTAAGACAAGCACTTGTATTCTAGCTCGAATATCATAATACCTAATAACTTGCAACTCATCATTCCCTCGGGTATCTAATACTAAATGGTGAAACTGGAGAAATCACCAATCTCAACAAGATCATCAATATCCTTTCAATGATCCATCAACCGAAAGTTATTTAAAGATTCAACATAACTATATCTATCACACATATTCTTAAGTAGAATAGGTTTAATTCTAACTGATCTTATGAACTTATTCATATAAATAGGACAATAAATGAATATTTATTTGCTGTTAAATAATTCTTAACATGTAACTATTACATGATTGCTTTAAGGCATATAACTAACAGGTATTTGCTAGATATTGATTTGATTTTGAGCTCAACTTGCGAAAGTAATACCCTAGTTGTACTCAGCTGGTTAGATCTTGTTGTATTGTAAAGGCTTGAGTTTCCAATCTCTTTGCCGATTTAGTTGCAGATTCCGTTCGTGAAAAATTGAATATGAGACAATGAAGCTGCTCGTTCATGGTGGGTGTTCCCTACAATAGATTGAAATGCGGAGGAAATGAAAGTTGAACAAATGCTAAGCGAATCTTCAAAGTAAACATAGTTCAGAATCAGAAGGATTTAAAACTTGGTATCTCTCAAATCCATTATACATTTCGCACATGAACACCTCTTTGACGAATCATAAGGCATGTGACAGAACTGCGAGGAAGAACAATGCTAATTCCATTGCAAATTGTGTTTTATTAGTGAGAGGCGACAGGCAATAACGAGAAATAAATTCTTCACGAGTGTATGATGTGTGTTCCTAACACTATCCTGAGTATCCTCCACTATTGTTTTCCCTACAATTATAATGGAAGAGGGGCTAGGCTATACTTATTACGAGACACGATGCTCTTACATTCTTTCATTGCTAAATTGAAGTGTAACAGAACTCGGCCTAGAAAATAGTGATTTTTTGCTTTTTGATCCAATAGTGAAAGTCTGTGGACACAGCACGGTGCCCAGGAGGAACCATGGACTCACTCATCAAAAAAGGGCCTGGTTGTAGTCCCCACAGAACAAAATATCTTTACAATCTCTTATTATTGGATTGAAATGCAATAGATTTCACCCGTTTAACACATCTCAATCTTCTTCTTCTTCTACCGCCATGGTAGTTCCTCTCTCGATATGCAGAGAAACCCTCTACCGCCATGGTAGTCTATAGTTTTTCAAGCCCTCTTTAATCAATTTCCATCACTTAATACCCTCTTCACTCATCTTTCTACTGGAATTCTAGTCATTCTGCCTAAAATGGATAGTTCAATCACTATATTGTGGAGGGATCCCCATCCTTGGCTTCTTTTTCTTCAATTCTGAAGTTACATCCTCTGTCCGACATCACCCTTCACTTTCTGTTTGTCTAAGTTCTTGCATGTCTCCGATTCTCCAAGTGCAAGATTGGGTCGGCTCCTTTCACTACTTCTGACAGGAAGGTCTTTCTCTTCTTTGGATTTTCCTGCTCATATTTCATCTCGTTGATGGAGTGGTGGATTGGGGGGACTCGCTGTAGATTGTTGGATTGGGGGGACTAGATGAAGCTTCGTGTACCATTATTTTAAGCTCTTAGTTGTCCGATAATCCCAATGGACTCGAATGCAATAGACAAATCGGTGAGACTAGTTGCCCTGTGTCAACGACTTGGTCAATTATGTTCTGAAAAGGAAGTAGAAATTTGGGACGAAGCACCTCCCCCGCAAAGATTGCAAGAATGTCGACTCACCTTAATTGGCAGTATATTATCCAATCCCTCTATTAATCTGCCCGCTTTTCAAAGCACAATGACCAGAGCATGGAGGACAAAGCGTGTCCACATATCTCAAAGGGATAATGGCCTGTATATTGCAAAATTTCAGTTAGAAAAAGAGAAACAGAGAATAGCGGATGGTGGTCCTTGGTTGTTTTCAGGACACCTAGTTATCTTTAAACAATGGCTGCCTAATACGCCTTTGCACTGTTATGACTTTACCTGTTGTGCTTTCTGGGTTCACGTTTATGGTTTACCTTTGGAATGGAGCACTGAACATCTCCTTCGCCGAGCAGTGCAATAGATTGGTTCAATTGTTGCTATTGACTCCACTACATCAGAAGGATCAACCATCAGAAATAGCAGAGTTAGGATAGAGATCGATCTCGCCAACTCCCTGAAGACTGGAAAGCTAATTAGAGTAGCTGGGAAAACGTTTTGGCTTGATTTTAAATATGAACAATTGCCTCACTTCTGTTATTCATATGGCAAAATTGGACACTATGCGATGTATTGCCAAGACTTTCCTTATGATGAAGCACAACTAGAGGGTAACAGCAAGATGGCTTACGGCCACTGGCTACGTGCTGACGTGAAGGAACATAGTCCCTACTGGAAAGCATTTTATAACCCACCAGAACCAACTCAACATATGGATGATACGGTACCTGAGACTCCCCCTAATCTGCAGCAGCAATTTCCTTTATTACCTCCACCTAAATATCCACCTCGAGCGACAGAAGCGATGGATCAATAGCCAACTCACATATCAGTAGTAGCACTGGAAGCTCGGCATACTACTGACCTGGTACCTGCATCGACAAAATTAAAAGCAATTCAAACTACATCTATGGACAAGACAAAACATATACAAAAAAACTCTCTTCGGACTACTAACACAGGGGGTACTTTTAAGAAGCAACGGAGGTTTTCACCCTATGAGACGCGACATTTACCCCCTTCAGATTTTGATGACAATCAGTTGATGGAAACTTCAGTTTATGCAGCAGACAAAATGGCCCAATGGGCGATGGTGACTGGCCCTCAACAGCCACCCATAAACAAATGAAACTACTCTGTTGGAACTGTCAGGGTCTGGGCAATCCCCTGAAAGTTCAAGCTCTTAAGGCCTTAGTGGCCAAGGATAAGCCCGACTTGGTTTTTCTAATGGAAACCAAGAATTTTGAACCGGTTCTCACAAGCTTGCAACGACGTTTAAGATTTCAGCAGCTTTTTGTCCGCAGCCCTGTTGGTCTAAAAGGTGGTCTAGCGCTTCTATGGCAGGATAACTTATCTATAGATATCATCCATTCTTCATATGATTATCTTGATCTGCTGTGCAGTGACTTGATTATTGACAAAACTATGCGCATTACCTGTGTCCATGCACCCTATTCCTATCACAAGCGGCAGTTATTATGGCAAGAGTTACGGCTGATCAGCATCTCCAATACTTGGCCTTGGGTTTGTGCAGGGGATTTTAATGACATACTCTACCCATGGAAAAGGTGGGCATGAGGCCAGCTGCTCCTTTTCGACTCTCTTCCTTTCAGTCTTTTATTAATGACTGTTCTTTAATGGAAGTGGAAAGTAAAGGTTGTCGGTTTACCTGGACGAATAAAAGAGTAGGCGATGATCTTATCAAAGAGCAAATAGACCGGGTCTTGTGCACTTCTGACTGGCATGTTTTATATCCTAAGGCTGAAGTATTGGCGTTTCCGGCTATGGGCTCTGATCATAGCCCCCTCCTTTTAAATACAATAGGACAGCCTGGCAAGAGAAGCATACAATTTGTTTATGAAGCATATTGGAACAAGGATCCCGAATGTCAGGACATTATACATAGGACCTGGAATTCCATCCGGCATCGACAGTCCATTTTTGTTCACAAGATTCAGGTTGTATCGAGGGCTTTACAGGCATGGAGTCGCGCGAAATTTAAGAATGGCCATCTACGAATCAATTCGCTACACCAACAGCTAACCAACCTCACCAACAATCCATCTCTCCACTCTAATAAGACAGAGGCTACATCTAATATTCGAGACGAAATTCGAAATTTATGGCAACAAGAGGAGCAATTCTGGGCCATGCGGTCTAGAATCAACTGGTTCCGTTGGGGCGATAAGAATTCGAAATTTTTCCACGCCTCCACCATCCAACGGCGCCAACGAAACAGGATCATAACGCTACAAGATGCAAATCATGAATGGGTGCGGGATCCTCAAACTTTAAGGGAGATGACGACTTCTTTTTTCTCACAGTTATATACTTCAGAGAGGGCTCGGGACTATGGCCCTGTTTTGGACCAATGCCCTTCAGTTGTCACTTCAAACAAGAATACCCATTTAACTGCCTCGGTCACTATGGAAGAGGTGCACAAGGCGACTTTCCAGTTAGGGATTTCTAAAGCTCCAGGCCCAGACGGTTTGAACGGACTTTTCTACCAGACTCACTGGGAAATAGTTAAGTATGATCTTCTAAGGTTAGTGGAAGATTTTTTTAATTCAGGTACGCTACCCAGTAAGCTTAATCGAACCATTATTGCTTTGATCCCCAAGACCAATCACCCTCAAAGTCTAGACCAGTATAGGCCCATCAGTTTATGTAACTATGCTTATAAAATAATTCCAAAAGTTCTTGCAAATCGACTGAAACCTTGGCTACCGAATCTCATTGCTAAGGAATAGGTTGCTTTTGTTAGTGGTCGACAAATTCAAGACAATTTTTTAATACTCCAGGAAGTAATGCATCAATTCAAAGCAAGAAAATGGAAGCGAAGGCATAAGGTCTTAGTCAAGATAGACATGCATAAGGCGTATGATCGAGTGGAGTGTGATATTTTGAGAGACTATTTGATTAAGTTGGGTTTTCATCATCGATGGGTTCTATGGGTCATGCAATGTGTAACCACTCCATCTCTTAATGTACGCTTTAATGGCGAGCCACTACCTTACATCCAGCCGTCACGAGGACTTCGTCAAGGTGACCCTCTATCTCCTTACATTTTTGTGCTAGTAGCCAATGTTCTTTCTACTTTGATTACCCAAGCAGTTCATAGTGGACATCTTAAAGGGATAAAGCTTGCTTGGTCCTGTCCAACTCTATCACACTTATTTTTCATCGATGATTCAGTCTTTTTTCTGGATGGTACAATCATTGAATGTCAGAACATGTCCAATATTCTGAATCAATATTGTCTAGCTACCGGACAAATTATCAACAGAAACAAATCGGGTATGCTTTGCAGCAAATATTGTTCGATGAGTTTGCAGGAAAACTTGGCAAGAGAATTTCGGGTTCCCGTCCTACAACGTTTCGTTAAGTACTTAGGTATACCCTCCGACTGGGGAAGATTGAAGCGAGAAATGTTCTCTTGGATCTCAACGAGGGTATCTGCAAAAATTGGAAGGATGGAAAGAACGTCTTTTATCTAAAGGGGGTAAAGAAGTCCTTCTTAAGTCGGTAGTGCAGGCTATTCCCCAGTATGCAATGTCTGTCTTCAAGCTTCCTCACTCTATTTGCAAGGGACTAGAACAGCGTATATCTAATTTCTGGTGGAAGAATGATGTTAGTAGACGAGAGGTGCATTGGCAGAAATGGGATGCATTAAAGATAAGTAAGCATAGTGGAGGTCTGGGTTTTCGCGACTTGATGGCTTTCAATAAAGCGTTGCTGGGTAAGCAAGCCTGGAAATTACTTCACAGTCCATTATCCTTATAGAGTCAAATATTTAAGGGCCTTTATTTCCCTACTCAAACCTTTCTACAGGCCGAAACTGGGTATCGCCCCTCTTGGGCTGGAGAAGTCTACTTACTGGAAGAGAAGCCATTCTACCGAATTTGAGATGGTCTATGGGTGATGGTAAAAGTATCCGCATTCGACGGGATTGATGGTTACCTATTGGGCCAATACCAGGACCTCTTGCAAGAGATGAACCAGAATTGGTGGCTGATCTTATTGACCCTAACCACCAATCTTGGAATATTCCACTTATCCAGCAGCATTATGATGAATGTACAGTCAATGAGGTTATCAAACTACCTATTAGACCACTCTTCGCTTCTGACCAGTTAATCTGGGCAGCAACAAATGATGGTCTTCATTCAGTGAAGAGCAATTATCAATCCCTCATCAGTACAACACTTAACAAATCAGACCATGCAGCCTCATCAACCTACAAACATGACAGGAAAATGTGGACGAGAATATGGACAATGCGAACAGAGCCTAAAATCATAATGTTCTTGTGGTCAGTTTTTCATAACTCACTCGCAACCAAAGCCAATATGTTTAGACACCATATTACTTCGGATCCTATCTGTGACCTATGCGATCAACAAACCCAAGAAACCATTGAGCACCTGTTTTTCTCTTGTTCTTGGACAAAGGAGGTATGGCAGCATGCTGATTTAAACGCACTAAATATTCCAATACCAGTTAACAGCATAGCAGTTTGGATCACCAATCAAGTCAGGAGCCAGCGTTCAGTACCTGGGACAGAGCTCATCGCGCATGTCTTATGGCAGATCTGGCGAGGACGGAATAATTTTTTTTTCAGGCACCAGCAACCAAGGCCCCATATTGTTGTTACCGACGCTCAAGCACAGACTTGCAGCTATGACCGATCCAACCCCAGGCGGAGGAAACAACAATCCATTGCCCTGCACTTTGAATTTCTATGGCGACCCCCTGATCGTGGCACTCTAAAATGCAATATCGATGGGGCTTACAAATAGGGAAGTCAAAACGGATCAATGGCGTGCATCAGTAGGGACTACCAGGGAAGACTTACTGATGTTTATTCTGCAGAATTTCCAGCGACCTCGGCACTTCAATCTGAGGAGCAAGCGCTCACTTTCACCCTTCGCCATCTGCTGAAGACGGGACTCCATACAGCTTGCCTAGAGATTGAATTGAACTGCTGGATCATGCTCGATACCTTGAACCAGAACAAACAGCCGCCATGGGAGGACAGAGTACTCTTCGAAGAGGTCAAGCAGCTGCTTCTTTCGTACCCTAATCTGCGACTCAGATACTGCAGGAGGGAGGCCAACTCGGTGGCGGACTGGGCCACAAAGGCCCATGGCCACATTGATCAAGCCCGTAATTGGAATATTTTCCCCCTTTTTTGCTTTTAGATCTTGTGTATGCGGACGCTGTTGCAAGCGATTGTAATTTTATAACGCCTTAATAGATCGTTTATTCTGACCAAAAAAAAAATTGGAGAATCGTAATTTTTTGCTTTTTGATCCAACTATGATCCTAATATTGCCTTTTTTTTTACCCCTACCTCATATTAACCAAGTAGGCCTCTTAGCTGAATAAGTGGTAAACTAATTAGAATAGAAGGAAACTCATCGCTAACTATTTATTCATTTACTACCTTTTAACTTTTGGGTAAATAATAGAAATGATTTTTGAACTTTAGCCCAATGTGCAACGTGGTCACTAAACTTTAGTCCAACGAGCAATATTGTCTCTGAACTTTTAATTTATTCAATGTGACATCTAGAATTTTAATATATATTCAATTTAGTCCATGAATTGTAAGAAAATATTCAATATTGTCCTTAAACTTGAATTAACCGAAGGATAATATTGAATATTTGCGTATAGTATAGGGACTAAATTGAAGATGTACCAAAAATTTAGAGATCATATTGAACAAATTAAAAATTCAGGGATGGCATTGCACATTAAACTAAAGTTTAGAGATTACGTTGTACATTGTACTAAAATTCAATGATGATTTGTATTATTATCCTCAACTTTTATCACATCTACTACCATTAAGTATATATCAATTGAAATGTCAGGCCCAAAAATCAATTTTGACAATGTCTCAAAACATGTAACCCTATCTTGCATAATTGTTATTGCTAGACATAGTATTCAATGTTTCACCTAAAAGTATTACTTTAGTAGCTTAGGTGTGACTCGCGATGATTGGTTAAACTTAGAAACAATATATGGGTCAATCTGTTGGTATAGTTCTTTACGTGGAATCGGATTGGTTATTCCCAATTTCATATTTTTAGAATTAGGAACCAAACCGATTCCCCCGAGAATCATCCATAACCCGACCGGATTGGTCCAGTTATATCCGACATCCGGATCGAACTGATTCACACCCTTAGGTATGACCATAAGACGATTACCAATTAGGGAACTTGATTCCATGAAATCAAGGAATCGTGGCATTACTTCCCCTTCAATGGATTGCTCCAATGGCAATTTTTTTCCTTTTTATATTCAAAATCTGAATTAGAATAACGACCCTCGTGCTTTCGCTTGGTGCTACTCTTCAGCGCACGTACTGTGGGCTTTAGTAATGTGTTGGGCCTGCGTTGGCACTGTGAATCTCAACGCGCCCCGATAGGGCCGATGCTCAATTGCCACTGGCGTTTTCATTGCTTATTTGATCATTGGTAGAATATATAATTGAACGCTATGTGTTATTTCGAAACTATGCAGTGTATTTACGTTGATACTACAGATATGTATATTTCAAGAAAAACTTCGTGATCACGGAAAATGTTTTCCGGATAATCATTTTTAAAAAATATATGTTTTCTCATTTTTAATTTAGGAAATTCATTTTCCTAAATTTAAGTATGCATTTCTCCTTTAACCATAAAAGGATTTCCATTGATCGATTATTTTAAACAAACCAAACACGTGAAAGTTTAGAAAACCAATTCGCAAAAAAAAAAAAATTACTCAAACAAACACACCGTGCATATCACAATGCAATCCTATTCATTTTTCGTGGACAGCTACCTTGAGATTCTCCCTTCTAATGTGAAATAATCCCAATCCAATCCAATAGAGCTAATTCAATGGCAACTTTAAAGCTCAAACCGTTATCCAAAAGTTTTCACAAGAAATTCTGCCTGATATAAGAAGAATAATGACATGTTATAGACTACGAGGACAAAACAGAGGCAACAATGACTATCACGTATCCCATAAGTCTTTTCTTCAATCCTGTATTCATATACATCTTGGTCATTCAACAAAAATATAATTTTACATTCTAGAATAATTCAAATCACGCTATTCTTTTCTTAATTAAATGTTGTACATTTTTTTTTTTTTTTTTTTTTTTTTGTGTATGCATTGCATGTTCCTTTTATCTTTCAATCACTTAAAAAGATGTCTAACTGTGAATTTTGGTGAGACCACAACCAACTGTTCTAAAAACCTAAGCTGTTAAATGAACGTATGGTCTTATATTTAATTACTCTAATACTCCCCCTCACGTTCAATGTGATCTTTTTCTACCAACACTAAGCGTGGAAATTTAATTGGGGAAGCAAATGAGGTATAGAAAGATTCGAACTTAGGACATTTAGCTCCTCATGCCATCTAAGTTTGGTGGAATTACAATCAACTATTCTAAAAACTTATGCTATTAAATGAAGTCATGGTTTTATATTTAATTACTCTAAAACTAACACTAGCAAAATATGAGTCACTTGTAGGAGAATGTTCAATTTAAGGTTGTAGGGTTGTAGATTAAGTCACGCCACTGTCCACTAAGCAGCCATCACCGTTGGCACAACACAATAATAGTGAGAATCTCAAAATCCACGATACACCGAGCTAATGCTTGTCCGTCGCAACTTACTAAGATCTTTTTGAGATCGAGGATAGACTCGGGAAGCAAGCCCATCTTACTTTCGTTATAAAGACAAGTGTTAAATAAACTCGGCTAACCATGCAGCGGTTGTGTGAGCCTTTTCATGAGAAAAAGAGGGAAAGATAATAAGAAAATCAGATCTATAGCATCCAAAGCTCAAAAGGTGTTTTGGGTTTTGGTAAGTGAGGACTTAAATTTAGGAAGTCTAGGGTGGGAAGCCGCCAAATCTTGTGGTACTTATCTGTAGTTTAGCTACTTGTCGAAGCTGTCTATGAATCTTGCCCAATTCCTCCTCCTTGTCAACACTCATTCAGGATTTGATTAAAAAACAAGGCTGTGCCAATTTCTAGAACAACATGGGTTGTTCTCAAAAGCCTAGGAAATGGACCAAAAGACTAGATTCTGTGTGAATCTTCCAACCATGAATATGTGAGATTGTTTTTCTAGAACAACATGGGTTATTGTCAAAAGCCTAGGAAATGGACCAAAGACTGGATTTCTGTGTAAATTTTCCTACTATGAATATGTGAGATTGTTTTTCCCTCTAGGATGACTCTTTATATGGCTGAATTCAATGTTTAATTGGGATTTTGGAGGCCGCATATTATAGGGGCCGCTATCAAGTTACTCTGCCTCCCTCTACTTGAAGGGCACCCGAAAAAACCTAATTCATCTGAGGTTACAGTTTAATGGACATTGGTCGAATAAATCGACAGTTGAGAAGAAAACTTCCATGTTCTACTGTTTGGTTAGCGGCACATGTATGATTCAGCGAAAGCACCAATGCAATGAGACCCCTCTAGACATGGCCTTGGGCCGGACTTCTTGTTCTGGAATGGTGCTTTTATAGTTCGGTTGTGTCTAGTTGGACTTTGCATAAAGGTTTTCGGGCTCTAAAGGCCTTGAGCAAATGCAAGTGGTGTTTGGTATTTTTTTTTTTAAGAGCTTTGGGCTTATATGACTGCATTTCCAAAGTCCTCCAAAGACCATTGGCCCAATAAAACTCCTACTTAACTTTGGGCTTTGGACATTTCCGAAATGTTGGTTCATTTTTTTCCAACTTGGTCCTAGCTAAACTTTTGAAATTCCACATTTACTGTCATCATTTTTACCTCACACAACGTCTTTGGCTAGCCCGAATCTGATCACTGACGAGTGAGACTAGGTGCCAGCAAGCTTCACCTGAGATTGTGCAACCCCAAGCGCCCTCGCTGAGGTTGCACGAGGCGGCCGTTGCCAAGGCCACATAACCATGACTTTGGGGTTGTGTGACACTAGCAACCTTAGGTGAGAGCAACTGGTGCTAGATCTATTTCAACAGTGGCATGAAGCAACAACCAAGCCCTTCGTTGGCATTTGGCTAAGATTTGAGGTGTTTTTTGGGAAAAAAAATAGCAATAGTCCTTTACAAGTATAATTTTTTTTTTTTCCAAACAACATTTAACCGGGATTGCTTCTTAATACACTCTAAAATTACACCTTACCAAATACTATTTATATTTAAAAAAAAAAAAACCCCTTTAACCAAATTCCTTTACATTTTGCCGTTGACTTTCCCCAAAAAGCAATGTTAGACATTTTACTCTGAAATTAAAAGCTTGTTTTTAGATTTTCGAAAAATATGAGAATACTATTTGTATAATATTTAAATATCTCGAAAGGTTTTGAGTATTTTACGTTGAATAAGAAGTCAAGATACTAGAACCGCAAGAACAACAAAAGTGAAAAGTTCAAAAATAAAAATCACCCTACTCGGGCTCGACATCGAAGACAGCAAAATGATACAATTTGTCTCGTTCACTAGAAATAACATCATCACAATTTTCTCATGCTTTCAACTAGTTTATTAACATACCAACCGCTTCTCCATACATGTCGATCTGCTTCTGCCAATGGATGGTCCACGGTCGTGGACCGTCTTTGTAACTCCTATATTTTAGGAATAACATTTGAACGGAAAATAACCATTCATGCACTCTTCTCGATCTTATAGCCCGTTTGGCATCATGCCAACCGCTCTTACCACGCAACCATTGTATGATAGTTGCCTGTGCCACATGTCTGACTGTAATCCTTACATGAAATTACTCATATAGGACCCGCAGGCAATTGTACTTGCCTATCTTTTTTTTTTTTTTTAAAAAAATGTAAAAAATTGATCGGCTTTCGAAAATATCAATAGAGAAGTACTAGCTATTCTTCGCCATTTCTACCTGACATTCTTCTTCCTCTTCTAAATCGACCCAGTGGGAAAGTGCTCCTGAGATATGGACAAAATGGTACTCTCCTTCATTTTCTATTTCTTTAATTAACTGCTCATATTTGGCATGTGCTTTCAATTTTCTGCAAGCCTTTACATGCTATCTTAGTATAATCGGTTTCGAAAAGGTAATACAACAACGCTTCGTCCCTTGTTTGAATCTAGAAAGAAATGTCCCATTGGCTCATACGGCTTTGGCGTGTCTTCACCGATTCGGCCGTTAAAATTTCGAGTTTGGTCCCATCAAATTGAAAGTGGAACTGTTTTTTTTTTCCATTCCTTGCCATGTATGGATAGAGTTCAAGCAAGCTAGCATACTTAGAAAAGGCTGCTTTTGTCAATGACAATGAAAGCAACCTTTTACTTCAAGAAATCATTACCAGCCCACAAACTTTCTTAAGTGTTGTATGGTAAATTGATCACCTTCACTAGTAAAAGTAGTGAAGAATTGTGCTATTTGCCCTAACCAATTCAGCTATATGCCCTATCCCCGCGTTATCTCCACACAATGGCCTTTTGGCATCAGGTGGATGTAGATTTTGCCTTATGTTTTGTAAAGAGTGTGCCCCCCAGCAACTTGATTTTTATTTCGAACTCCCCTGCTAGCCGTTTTGGGGCATAATTTGGCATTTCGAGTTGCCCCTATTGGTCGTACATTCAGTATATTGAGTTTTGGCCTAATTCTCTACATTGCCAACCCCTAGCCTTTCCCATTGGTTATACTCCCGTGGATTGAGGCAATTGGTATCTTGGACTCGAGTAGCACCTGTCTGAGTAAATGTTTGAGGTGGATCGGTAGCAAGCTCAGTATCGCCATGGTTGACTTGGTTTAAAGTGGGTTGGCACCATAACTATCCTCAGAGCCGGCCAAACCAGGGAACGTTGCCAGCATCGTAGCGTGTGTGAAATTGTTTGGAACAAAAACTGTGTCGGTGTTGACCAGATCAGGGTTGTGGAACAGGGATCGAGATATGATGAGGTTACAGCCTGTATCTGCCCCCATCCGGCAACGCGCCCAACATTGGCAGCTGCTACACAAGATATAAGTACGGGTTTGACATTAAACATACCCAGGTCGACAATCAATGTGCTCGTCAAACCAGCCAAACTAAGGTACGTAATCGATGCCAAATCTTGCTCCCTGGCATTCACTCCTTAGCCACAGTTCTCGCCATGACTTGAGTCCCCTAGTAAAGAACTCAAGTCAAGTTTTGGCTTTCGCAATAATTGAACATTTCCACACTGGAGGTCGTGACTTGTTTTCAGCATACCAACTGGGTCTACCTGGTTCTTGTCAAACTCTAGTCTAATATGATTCTTTACGGAGCCTCTCCCCTTGCCCGAACTAGGTAAAAGGAGCTTTTGATAAACTATTTTAGATCATTGGATGAGTCGGCAATAATGGGTTTTAAACATTTCATCCATGTATTCAAGAACAACACCTTGCATATCAGATTAGGCTATGATCCATTTCTTGCCAAAACATGCTCATATCCACATTAGTCTTTCCAGCATTCACATTTGATCGTTTTCCTCAACATTTTGCTGGGCGGTATCCCCAACCCCAGCTTGCGTGGTCCTCCTTGCATTACTCCCAGGCATTGTTCCACTCCAAAGATTCGTATGAAAAGCAAAGAACAAACCTTTAACTGGCTCCACTCTAAGTTCCACTGGGCGTGGGAAACAATATCTAGTATTGGATTTGATACTCATGCTAACCATTTTTCCACGAACGCCAATTCGCTTCAGCCACATCTCTGGCCATGATCTACATTATTCCTCTACTTTGGGGATGACATTTGACCCAAAAAAATAAGCATGTTCGCAATTTTCTCGGACTTTTAACTGGTTTAGCATTATGCTAACCGTTTCTCCACTTATGTCAATCCGCTTCTACCATGTGTGTAGCCATAATCTTCCAAACTCCTACATTATAAAGATGGCGTTTAATCAGAAAATAACTGTTCTCAGACTTTTAACCGGGTTGGGATCATACCAGTAACTTTTGCCATTCTAACCACATCTCAAGACTCTAGGGTCAAGCATCTCCGCCTCTACTTCTCTTTTTCCATGTTGATATCGTCGCAAATTCTAGTGGCCAAACCTATGCTAATCACAACATGGTTGGCATAATTTCTATGCATCTTACAATTATAAAGTAAATATCTCACTTGGTCAATGCCTCACAAAACCAATGTCTCTCAAAATGGCCAAATGGCCTATACCTATTTTGGCTAATTTTAGGTATCAACACTATCCAACTCAAATTTTATCGTTAGATGGTTTTTTAAAAACGAATAAAATCACTTCCATGTCCACCATACGCAACAATCAATCAATTGATTATATCACACCAAAGGCCATAGTGGATGTGGTCCTCTTCTTGTCGGCATTGAGAATAAGATACTTTAAGGTACTTGGTGCTCAAATTGATGCAACGACAGACCACTCGTTTTGAAAATGGGTGCTCTCCTTTTTATGGCTCTTCACCTACCAAAAACTTCACCAAACTTGTAATTTTCTTTTCCAGCAAAAGAGGAGGAATCAAATATGCGTGCCTGTTATTGTTACGGCATGTGTGCGTTTACATATTAATCTGACATCAAATTCCACCTCTGGTATTTTAGTTTCTTTTGTATTCGGGTCAGCAACAACTTGTGACGCAATTCGTAATTCACCAGGCGACAGCAACTGCAACATTACATTGTTTATCACCAGCTAAACCTTATCATCCTCTGCTTTTCTTCTATTTATGAGCTTCAAATCCATGATACCACCTGCAAATAAACTCTTGTGCTTCCTAAGAGATAACTGCCCTGTCTCGTCAAAATAAATACAAGTTTAGTCGTCATGGTTCATCATAACTTCTGTTCCAAGAACAGAAAGGTCTCATCATCTCAGAGTACATTTGGTAAAATAACGCAGTGAATCTTTTACGTTAAATTGTGTGTCAAAGCAAGAGACCAATGGATTTAGCATTGGCATAACGTCCCCTGGAAGCACCAACAGAGAAAAGGGAAATTGGATTCAAAGGGAAAACGGATCCAGGGCTACTATAGGATGAACAAGCATGCCAATGGAGGCCTAGACATGATCAGAACTTAGAGTTCTTCCAGAGTGAGTGTACTATGAGACAGTTCGATTGGCCAGTACATAGTGAAGGACCAGTTTGTTAATTTTTCTGAGGAAGCTGAAGTTGTATAAGTTATCCTGTTATAAGTGAGTGGCTTCCTTCACTCAGAAAAGCAAGCTTGTCAGTCACTTCACTCAGACAAAAGTATACCACGTAACAGTGATGATTGACTGACATATCAACAGGGGTATAAATGAACCAATCGAGTGTTCTCCTTTCAAGACATTAATCCTAAGTGCAATGAAAAAGAAGACTTAATTCACTCGAAATACAGTTGCTACTGAATATACTTCCATATGGAGCAGGTAGGAGCAAGACAGACCAAATTCATGACCCTATATAAAGTGACTACCAAGAATGCATTTTCAGGGCCAATTTCCATCATCTGGATCAAAAAGCATTGAGACCAGGCAATGCAGAAACAGAGAAGATGCCTGACAAACACAAAAAGGCATGCAAGGTTTTCCTTGACTGACAAAAAGAAATAAGTTTTCCTCGTCTCCAAAAAGTACGAGCTGACAACAGGCTTATAGCATTACTACAGAAAACAAGTTCAAATGGAACATCTTCTCATCTTTGCACAGATTTTCAACTCCTTGCTTCATATATCAGCAGATCAAATTTTCCCTGTATTAGTTAGAAGTTGTTTGTCTTGAGTTGACATTTAAGGACACACGAAATGACCAACATTTGTGATAGAGATACTAGAGAAGATTGGACCAAAAGTATACTTGTAACAATGGCTGAATCATTCTACAACTATGCATCTACCTAAGGCAGATCGGCAATTACATGGTTAGGCTCTCAAGTTCACTTGTAACTAGGACACTGAAGCTCCTTTGACCACATTATTGAAGAAACTTAAGCTTCTTCAAGTAGACAATCCATTTAGGCAGCCAACAACTAGAAAAAGGACCTAAAGTTGCACTATGATCAGAAAACCCCATGGTTCCCCAGTTCACCCTCTCAAGTCATCAAGTTTCAAGGCTGATCAGTCTGCAAAAACTTTGAAATTACCAGGAATTCCTTACGTTGATCACATTTTTGCTCCATTCATCTGTTTGAAACCCTGAATATGCATAGCAACTCAGTTTTTTTTTTTTTTTAGGTCGAAGTAGCAACTCAGTTTAAGTCCATGAAAATGCCTTCCCAACATGTAACTAGTTCTCTCAAGTTGTGAACTTCCCAAATATGACTTTGGTCCTTCCTCAAATTTTACTAATGGTTATTTTTAAAGATCACTGGTTCTCTTGTTTTCTATGATTTTTCTAAGCTTCATGCTTGATCTGCATACTGGCTGCCTCAATTTATCTAAGAAAGACTGAATTGTTGTCTTTGGAAGTCCTCAAGTACTCCCATGTCATATATCAGTCCTATGTACCTGTTTAATAATAATATGGGTATCGAGTCATTTCAACTCTACTAATCTCAATAGATATACACATAATGCCAGTACACATGCATTGCAAAAAAGAAGCATTGGGCACTATAAACTCACTTATCCACATCCACACCTGATGGAGGCAGCCACCTCCACGGAAAGAAGCATTGAGCTCTCCTTACTTTTTTCTACTTAGGGAATCTCATCATCTTATCATTCCTCCAGCTGATCACACCACCAGATCCTCTTCTGTGTCCCCATTTCTCTCTCCATTTTTTGGTGTCCAGTACTATAATGGGATCTAGCAGGCTATTACAGAATAAGAACATCTGTTACAACAATTACAGAATGCTGTTTCAGGAAGGGGATCTATTACCACCACTATCAAGCCTAGTTTCATGGCTTTCTAGTGTCAGATCAATGATGTTGCATGTATGATTGACTTGGGGCATTTTAACTTCTTTTTTTCTTAAAGAAGATTTGAGAATTTGATGGGTTACTTACATTGATAGTATTCCATTTGCATACTTTCACTCTTCTGCATCTTTCTAAGGGGAACATGGACATGGCAAGTGCAATAAACCACCTGTTAATGCACCCACATAGTTTGTACACAACAATATAGAAACTTACAGAGCAAGATGCTGTCAGAAGTCCTTTCACATTTAGTATGGGCCTTGCATTCCTTCCAATGTAATCACCATTTGATTCATTTTGACTTTTGATTTCCTCACGAGCATACATGGCTTGTGATTGACATTGAACTTCTTGGGTTTCCCATGTTACTTGTATTTGAGACTCTAAGCCACTCAGCACTCAGTGGAATGGCCACTCAAGATTTGTTGCCTTTATCATCCTCTTATTGTCAACTATGAAAGAGATAAAGTGTGATACTTGATGAATTGGATTTCCATGGGAAATCTATCCACAAAATGAGCATCTAGATGTCGACAAAAGACTGTTTGATACTAATTTGGTCTTCCCTAACACCAGCTCCAGAATCAATGATACAAGAAACCATTAGAGTACATGTGGCCATGCATTTAGTGCATAGAGGAATGAAGGATATTATGATAGATAAGGCCATACCATATCAAGGTGACAAAAAAGTTTTTCAATCGTCATGCTAATGAATAATGAGATATTGTAAGCACAGGCAGTAAAAACTTAACCACTTCTAGATTTGATACGTGTACAATGTGATCATCAAGCCAAGCAAATGCTTGATTGTTGCCAATTTTACGGTTATTTCAGACATAAAAGCACTTAGATATGCTGTGTACTTTAATAGTCATGCCGTTGGCTCCCTAATATATATGGCTTATAGATTCTTGGTCACCCAATTTGTAAGAGGATTAGGTTATCAGCCAGTCAAAACCATAAATTCGGATTCCATACATGTTAAATTTCAGGGTAAATAGTATAACTTCCATCAAGCATTCTTATGGAGGACAAAATTGTCAATTCTGATTCTGAAGGCATAGAGAAGTTTAGCATCAAGTCTCCAACAACTTAAATCCCAATTCGGCTTAATTTTCATGGCAAGCAAGTCAATAATCACAATGAGAAGTGCTTCGCCAAGCAGACAAATTTTCAAATTGAAACTCAAATAGGAAACAGTTACAGTGGCAAAATACCTACAACTATTCTCATAAAGATTATAATGAAAAACCCATTCCATCATTCACCAAATCTTGATGTCAAAAGCCCTTTATAAGGGAGGCTGCATCTCATTATCTCAGCAAAGAATCAACATTATTGAACACTGGTAGTGTACATACTAGACAGGGTCATGTCAACAGGTGCTCGTCGAGCATCATCATACTTAATAAAGAAGGGTTCGATTTCCAAAGACGCCGCTTCTTCTTCGTGATCACGGATCGAGTCACCATTGGGATCACAACATATACATCAACAGCGCCACATTGCAGCCAAACGACAAGCACTCCCGAGAGGCAATGACAGTCACACAGAAACTAAGTTAAAAAATTTGGTTACCACCGACATCCCCACCGAAGATCAGACACCCACCATGCAGCCGGCCAGTGCCGCCCCCTCAAGTCTTGATGTCCCTAATGTTCCTCGCGCAATAGGTGATGACCGAGCAGCCCCGGTTGTAGGGGTTCGCCGTCCCGGCGTGGCAGTTGTAGTACGAGGCCCCGGCCGTCGTGCAAGGGACCATGTCCCGCCTCAGCGTCTCGTAGCTGATGTACTTCTTCTGCTGCACCAGCAGCACTCTCCGGCTGGCCTCGGCCTCCAAGTCGTCCCCGCCGTCTCCGCCTCCGACAAGCAGTCCCGCACGCTCTGCGGACGCGCCCGCTTCAGCGCCACGTCGATCTCGCCGCGAGTGCCCAGAACTGGAACGGCATTGCAAACGGCGAGGTGGGTATGGAAGAGGAAGAGGAAGAGGAGTAGGAGGAGGAGGGGTAGGGACAAGGTGGTGGTTCTTGGGTTGAGGTTGAGGTTGAGGCTGATCTGAAGTGGCATCTTGGGTGTGGTTTTCTTGAAGGTTGTCTTGGGTTTCTCTTCTTGGTTTCTGTGGCGGTGTTCCTGTGAACTAGAGAGAGAGAGAGAGAGAGAGGAATGGAGGACTGCTTAGTGCTTTTGGCAATGGTGGTTGGAGGGTGAGGGAGGAGATCATCAATGCAAGACAGTGGGATTCTCGTCTCTTTCGTTGCTGATAATTGCGTTACTGTTTGCCCGCCATCGTGCTTAAAGCGCAAAGATCTTTATTCATCCTTCCCCCCCACATGTGAAAGAAAAGCTGGAAAAGAACAAGAGAGATAAGAGCCCGCACTTCCATGGGGGGTCCCCAGCCGACCCTCCGTGATCAGTAGTCGGTACCTAATTCTATTTTAAGTTAATGCCATCAAATCTCTAACGTACACACATATTCATTTATGATAAATGAAAAATAAAATTTCAAATTAATATATTAATTAACTTGTCACCTATAAAGCCCCGACACTCTCCGATAATTTTCGTATCGTGTCGGACACTTCGACACATGTCTAACACGCTTGACACGCTTTGACTCGTGAATTCGAAATTCCGACACGTGATTCAGACACGTACGGAATCAATTTTAAAAGTTTTCGAAAGATGATTGGTCAAAATATAAACATGTAAAAAATAAAAATAAGAAAGGGAGAAAGACTTCTTGTTATATTTGATGGCGAAATGCAAATCATTTCTTTGGAATTATTGTTAAATGTTAAATTTAATAATGAAATATGGATTGCTTGTTTTTTTTCTAAGTTTTATGGGTTATTGAAATGAAATATAATTGAATTTGTCAAATTAAAACAATGAATGATATTAATAAATGGTGAATTAATTTTTTAATGCAAATTTAATCTAGGCTCTTTTTTATTATTTATTTATTTATTTGTTAATCTGAATCAAATTAATTTGATTGAATAACAAAAAAATATATAATTTATCATTACATCCAATATATAACGTGTCAAAATTCTCTATTTTTTAAAAAATGATGTGTCAATGTGTTGTGTTGCGTGTTCGCATGTCTGTGTTAGTGTTACTTAGACTGTCACCTAATATCCGACTTAGTAATTTGACTGGAAAATGTAATGAAACTAAGTGAAAGTAAATTTATTACAAATGTACAAGTTTTTGATTTTTTTTATAAATTTATCCCATATATATCGATTTAGGATTTTTCACGATATTAACCATTATATTTATATTCAAACTTAAGCTCCATTTATTAAATAGAAGATTATTTTCGAGAAACTATTTTTCAATATTTGAATAACAAAAACTAATTGATCTACGAAAGAGATTTTTCATTGACTAAAAACAACAAGCTTAGTTCAAGAGAAAAACATTTTCTTTAAAATAACTTTTATGAAAAAAAATTTCCTATATTATAAAATTTTCAGTAAAACAAATACATTGTTACTTTAAAATCTTTAAATATAACGCATTTGGGTGACCATTGGTTCATGGAGTGAAATAAGGCATGTGAATGAAATAGATATTTCCTGACGACAGGAACGAGCAGGAATGGAAATGGAGTTGCTATTCTCTAGTTTGGTTTACAAAATGGAATAGTTACTTTATCAATATGTTTGTTTGACGAAAAATATATATTTTTGGAAAATATTTTCTCATAACTAATCATTTGTATTGTTTAAAATAATAAATCAATAAAATATTTTCATTACGATAATAATTTATGTCTAAATATTTCAGTAATTCTAAATATTTTCATGGATCATGAAAATATTTTTCATTATTCATTTTTATAAACAATACAAGCAATTATTTTTTAAAATATTTCCTAAAATATTCATTTTATGCTAAACAAATGGAACATACGTCATTACTTGGTTTACCAGAATTGCTTGGAGAATAACTTAGGAATAATTTAAAAAAATAATTAAAATATCCTTTAATATATCAATTTTATCCTTTAATGAGATATCACCAAAGCGTATTTTCTTTTATTAAAATCCTTATTGAAGATTATTACAATTTATTAATAGTAATAGCACTTTTTTTTCGTTGCTGCAAAATCATTATTCTATTAATATACAAACATAGTTATTTATCTTCCTCCAAAAGCTTGTTATTTTCAATCTATGAAAAAAAAATATCATAAATCAATTAGTATCCATTATCCAAACACCAAAAAATTGGAAAACAATTTCCCTGCAAACAATTTTCTTTCAAACTAATGAAGCCTAACATTTGCCAAAAAGTAATACAAGAAAACTAATATCCTACAAAAACCCTAAACTAGTACATCTATAACAAATTTATTCAAAAACTAATTTTTTGACCATAAAAAATCTCAAATTAATATACTTTTGACAAATTTATTCTAAACTAAACTTGTAACAAATTTATTATTTATTAGTTTCCATTAAATTTTATTATCAAATTGCTGAATTGAATTACACGTAATAGTTGACTGATGTATCAATTTGGGATTTATTCTTTGTTTGTCATAGTTGTGTTATTTTCAGACCTGTGAGCATGGTCATTATCTTTTTGTGACATTTTAATGCCTATAAAAGGCAAAAAGAATGCAATATGTTGGGCAGAGTCCTTGAAGTAAAGTGCATGTTTGTGAAAACTTTCAATGTCTCTCTAAATACCTCTCATTCTCTAGCCTGGTAGGATCCTCTAAGAAATGCAACTCGACTAGTTAAAAACGTTTGTTTCTATGATTTGAACTGAGTAGTTTATTGCTAAAAGGTTATCCCTAAAGGATTTGAACAAGTAGTTCGCCCACTATAGGAAGGATACTTGCAGCAACTAACTTAGTTTTCCCTAGTTCTAAGCATAGGTCCCCTATTTATTTTTTTGTATTAAACCACTTTAATGGAGGGTATATTTGTCACAAATATACCGATTTTGGATTTTTGATGGCTAAAAAATTAATTTGGAATAAATTTATTACAAGCGTACCAATTTTGATTTTTTGTAGCCATGTAAATTTGTCTTGGTTATACTAGTTTAGAGTTTTTAATAGTTAAAAAATTAATTTGAGATAAATTGTGATAAATGTACCAGTTTGGAATTTTTAGGATATTAATCTTTTTTTTTTTTTAATCTACGTCAATGTTGAATTGGTCCCAAATCCCAAGTCACTTTCTTGCCCACTTCTTTTCGTTCCCTGGACCAGCTAGTGACACCAACGACCTGTCAATAGCAACTACCTGTTCCTCTCATGATCTTTGATCCAAGGCAGGCAAAACAAGACCATCCTTCACCATCAACAGGGGAGTGTCAACAGCTGAGGAGTTTCCCTTCTCACTGCGAGAGTCACAAGCAGGGGATGGTACAAGTATTCTCTTCCACAGGTACATCTCAATTGAGTATATCCTGACATAAAAATTGACATAAGTTCCCAAATTACATGTGACGTCGAACACTTAGCAAGAATTAATGGCAAAATATCTGATTATATTTGGCGCCTTGTTAGCCCATAGAGTCCTATTGAAATAATAGTCCCAAAAGCACCTCATGATCACAATAAAACGGGTGTGCGTTTGTGTAGAGCTACATGCCTCTAAATGAACCAGCGCATGTAACTTCATTTTCTATGGCCTTATTAAATCAGTGATTTGTCAAAATCTAGAGATACAATCATATTATGAGCATGTTGTACAATGGACAAAGATGGTCAATACAAAACCCAAAGAAAGCTGTCATTGATCTCCACCTCCGGCTTTTACTCTCACAGCGTGAGCCGCTCCATGCTTTTAGAATTTCTGGACATTCCAGGGCCTGGCCTTTGATCACCATGCACGTCGTACGAGTTTTCCCTGTAGCTAGAACAAGCCTCCTCATTCTCCAATGCTCCAGGCCTTTCTGTCAAAAACTGCTCCCAAAACACATCGTTTATTCTACCCGAAGCAGGAGCTGTAGTTTGATTGTTGTTTTGAGCCTCAGGCAACGAGGAATTTGTACGCTCTTCATCTGAATTCTTATTCTTCTGGAGAACCCCAAAACCAGATTCTGTGATGCTGGCATTTGACCTTGCATCTGGAGACTTGCTGGTTTCTGAACCTAGCACATTCAAACGATTGAATTGTTGACTGTGGTCAACTTGCAGTAGAGAAGATGCAAGAGATAGATTTAGTTGGCACGAAACATTGTTATCTCCCTCTTCAGTAGTTAGATTCATGGGCAACGGATGCATCCTTGGGCTTTCATCTACTGGTGGTTTCCTTTGCATAGACGAATCCATCTTGAACGTGAAGGAAGTCCCTGTATCTGAAAGCTCTACTGCTTCAGGTGCACTTAAAAGGCTCTCAGTTCCCATTGGAGTATCTTTAGGGTCACTTTCTGATGTAATTCTCCGTGGGCTTCCCCCATCTTCGTATGAACTATGTGTGCTATTGGAAACCAAATTAATATCCGAAACTGCAGGTGACAACTCGAGCCTGAGCTTATTTGAGAAATCTTGCTGGAAAATATTTCCAAGCTCCAGTCTTGAGCTACTATGAGTATCCAAACTGTTCTCCGCCCCTGGCCTTCCATGATCAGTGTGGGGAAGCCTTCTCTTTTTTTTATATGCTGATAGATCCAGAGACTTGATTTTCCGAGTCAGATGTTCAACAAAATTAGGATTCTGGAGATTTTTCTCTAGGAATGCAAGCAAATCCTCCTGCCTCCGCTCCATTCCTCCCACTCGCTGAATAAGTTCACCCATATGAAGCTTCCCAATAGACTGCTGCTGCTTGAGCCTCAATATCTTTGCTTCAAGGGCACTTTTATCACGGTTGAGCTTCTCTAGTTCTTCTTCATATGCTGCTCTTTCAGGGTCCACCGTTGAACCTTGAGGCTGACTATGGCTATGGATGGGCTTTCTACGGTGGATGTTTTTGAGAAGATGCTTTTTGTCCTTCACAAAATCTTCATTAGCAAACTCCCATCGCTCAGGATCAATTTTTCGGAATCCCTGAATACAGTTTTCAGTATGAGACAGGCATATTAGAAACCCGAATTTCCTGCAAATGTTGATCCAACCACAATAAGACCACACCCAAGCTGTGATGTGATTGTGCAAGCAAGGCCATGTAAATGATGGCCAGTTGAAAACTGTATTCGAATAAGAAGCTTCTCTGTTTAATTAATTCCTCAGTTTGAGAAAGGTGCCATTGAAGGGCATAAATTCATGTACCCAGAGAAAAACTCAAAGTACAAACACACTAAAGTTGGAGAAGACCAGAAAACACCACAGCAAAATAAAGTAAATAAAAAGAAGCAGCTGAATCAGTAAGGCTGCGCATGATAAAATTTCTATTTTTTGATTTCTTTGTTTCTCTGTTCCCCGGAACAGGTTTAGAACAGAAATCCGTTTGGTAACACAATTTGATTTCTCTATTTCTGAAACAGATTTCTATTCCAGAAACAGATTTGAAGAAGAAACCAGAAGCTAAAATTTTTAACTTCTCAGTTTCTGAAATAGAAATTGAGAAATTGATTTCTGGCCAGAAATCAATTTCTGTTTCAGAAATTTTGTCATGCGCACCCTAAAGGGCCCTATGATCATGCAGTGAGTTTGAATTCAGAGACTGAATCCTATAAAGCTTGATGAATATTCAGTATCTTTATCAGATATAACATGAAGCATATCATTATTTCCAAATCCAAAAGGTTAGTTGGTGCCTGATTTTCTTAAGAAAATGATTATAGCATCTGTAGCTGCCTCCATCTAGAGCTGACCAGACTGTCAGAAGCTAATTTTTAAAGTGAAAGAACTAACCCTAAAGGACATCCAGCAGAGGAAGCATATAAAAAACTTTGAAGTTATTTTATGAGGCAAAGGCAGTTCACGAATGTTGGAGTCTATATTAAACAAAAAATGTTGCCAATTTTGCCATTAGAGGCACTTCAACATTGCAAGTTCTCTCCCATTATGCCATCATCTCATCTATTGAAAATGTAAACAATTTAACACGGAGATTCCTCTGGCGGCAATTTCCGATCAATTCATCTTCACCCTCACAGAAAGCTTAAGATGACTGCTGCAATATTAAAAACACAGAACCTTAACATGGGCTCTAGGCAAGACAATCCACCACATTTAGAACACTGAAAGACTCTCCACAATGCTCCACAGAATGAATGAAGCTCACCTCTTTTAGCCATACAGGAAACTGAGGCAGGGAAAACCCCAGTCTTAATCTCATTTTATGTCATCCAAACATGTAAAACTCTCATTTCCACTGTGATATTGAATTACTTAAAGTCAAATTCTAATATCTTATAATGTTGTTCTCCCTTCATCAGAAGTAACTTAATTCAGAGAGCATAACTGCTATATAGAGAACATCCTTTGTTTAACAAACTTTTTACAGAACATCAACATGAGATCACCTCAGAGCACTTCATCATAAGATATAACCTGGAAAACTCAGTTTTCACTTAGTGCGTAGAACACAGGGTGGACAAAGATTGAGTGGGTGTCTGCCAAAAAATTTCTGAGGGCACCCATCCCCCCGTCCCCAGAACCTCTGCAATTTTTTAGTCTGATCACTGGAGACAGCATATGATTAGCTGTCAGATGCTTTTATAGCAGTGGATGCAACTGATGACAGCAGAAGAGAGAGAGAAACATAAAAATGCTAGCAGAAACACAAATCCACTGCACCCTTCCGTTGGCTTTTATTGTTCCTCTTTAGTGTTTCCCTCTTTCCATTTATCTTTTATTTTTCCTCTTACCCTCCCTGACCAGTAGACTGACGAAATTCCAATTTCTTTTTGCTATTATAACGTACTTTTCTATCAAAATTGATGATAAACCTTTCTATTTCGTGTTCCACAAACTTGATTTTCCCCCCTGTCCTGAATGTTCTGCAAACAATTTACCATTCATTATGTTAGCATTACTACCCCCTTTAAGAGTAGTTTTACCATTGATAGAATCTATTATTAGGATCCTTTCTAGCTGAGGCTTTAAGTAAAAGATGAGTATTAAATATGAATTTTATACATGACTCTATTTAATTATGACAAATAAACGATAAACTATTAACCGGATCTTTGTACTTAAAATGGTAAACTGTAAGTTATTTAATGATTTTTATGTTTGAGCATTTTTAATTTAATGTTCGCCCCACCCCACCCCAAAAGAAAAATGAAAAGAGGAAAAAAACCAGCGCCACAAAAAAAAAATATCAGATCCTGCATCCTTCAACAGCCAAAACCAACCTTGATGTTGTTCCCTTCTAGAATATCCTGGAAGCAGGTATGTCCACCACATAGAATCTAGGATACCGTATACTTTCTTTTTTTTGGTCAAATTTTCCAGTATTGATATAAAATAAAAATAAAAATCATATAAAATAGTCCCTGTTATCTGTCTAAAATAGCTAAAACATAAAATATAAAGCTTAATTGATTCATAAAATAAGAAGATGAAAGACAGATAAAAGTAAAATAATATATGCTTTGATCCCTCATAACCAAGCTTATAGCAATGCCTATCCTCCAAATCCAACCTTTCTGGCTTCATAACCCCAAGAAAGATGCTCCTATATATTTTGAAGAAAGATGACCATTTGATATCATAGATTATCTAAAATCATATTTCGGTAGAGGTTGGGTAAGACCCCATAGCCTAAAACCTACCACCATTTTTTTCCCCAATTTCTCAAGTTTTGTATCTTGAAACTAAGTGTCTACTCTCCAATACCCCATCCAATTCCTAACGAACCATTCCTTCTTAGTAGGTTTCCTTGCACATCTCTAGTTTTCCTATGGCCTCCCAAACTATTCTCCCTTCCACCTAGGAGCTTTAACTGAATAAATTTGGCCATGAGGGAAGTGATTGATTCAAATTCTAGACTTAAGCAGTTCTTGTAGACCTAACAAGCCTCCATCAACATGTAACAAGCAGAGAGAAGAATACCGCCTCCAGGATATCACCGTCATTTTAATCTCACTTGTACATGAACCGCACAAAGAGATGAAAGCTCCATCAATCAAACAAATCCACCCAGCAAGTAAGTTGCATTTTTTCAAGCCAAGTATTTTTTTCAAGCTCACTGAGCTGCCAGTCTCAAAACTAAAGAAGGCCAATAAACCACCGTGTATAGGTAACAGGCATATGCAACTACCATGGAAACGATTAAGTACACCTTCACAAAGGGCAAACACTAAAAAAGCTAGCCTGGCATCCAGGGCTCACCAGGCACATATCCCGATCCTAGAAAGCTCTAGTTCCAAGAATGAATGGTGCAAGAAAGAATGCTCCAATACCAGGTTGATGTAGGAATTAATGCCAAACTGACTGCTGAATTCCAAATACCTAGCTTTGGCATCATACCCATATAGATGTGTAACATCATGCAAGATCATAGTTCTTGAATTAGGGAAACGCCTAAGGATTAGAAGAAAAGAAAGCAACAACACAAACAATGAACATTAAGAAAGGGAGACACCAGGATTTAGCAAGTTGCTTCCAACTTCATTTGATAGCTAAGTAGTCCAAACCGACCATAGCACGTTGTCAATAGCTATTATGTAGAAAGTCTTGCTCTCCTTGAAAAAGAAATCCGTTATGATACATAGGTCTACTTATGACATTAGACAGAGAAAAATTATTTCCTGAAATTAAGAAATGTATTGAAAATTATCAAAGTGATATCTGTTTCCGAGACCCAAACCAAACCTCACAATACTCCTTCAAGTGACAATTTCTTCCCAGATTCCTTATTTCCCTCAACCATTTTGAGTGTGGCAACACTAGGAAGCGAGGTAATATTGGCAGTGACGAAAGGCTCAGCTCAAGAGATGCCATTATTAATACATATACAAAGTGATCATCAGTGGAACAGTGGCAACACATGCTCCCAGAAAGCCCCGAATCAATGTAAAACAAAAGGAACTGCAAAGGGATGATGTCAAGTCAAATTGGTCCACCAGTCACACTGATCAATCATTATAAATAGTCGAGAAATGACTTCAAGAGACATAAAATGCTGACATTTGCACAGACTTTCGGACATTATCAAAAATTAATTATAAGAAAGCTTATCCATAGTAGACAAAATGCACTCATGTAGCAAAAAATTAGTCATCCGGCAAATGAGCTTAAGATGCAGAATTCACATTCCTTTCAATCACAACGCGAGAAGAAACTTCTAGCTCAAATTAGAACACCAAGTCTTCAATCCGACAAGGGATTCGATGCCCTCGTATCATACACAGGAAAGCAGACCGTCACAGCATAAATTCAGAACAGCAAAACAATCATCAACCCAGTAATCAGAACAACAATTCGCGACCAATCACAGACGTAGCGTCCGACGCACGCATCGAACCCCCCGGCGGCGCGAGACGGGAGCGCGACGGCTCGAAACGAAAAGGCGGGCGCGAAGGGTTCCGAGGACTCACGTAGGTGTTGAGCTGCCGGATGAAGCTGGAGAAGTTGTTGTGCTTGAAATAGGTGGGGAGCAGGAGGCGGGCGAACTCGGGCGGGTTCCAGACGACGAAGCTCGTCTTGCTGGAGCTCCACGCCACGATCTCGTCCGTCTTCGCGTCGTCCACCATCTCGTAGGTCTTCTGGAGGAACGGCGCCGGGCCGCCTCCGCCTCCGCCGCCGGCCGGCGGCGCTGCGTCCATTGCGGCGGGAGGGGGCGGTGGCGGCGGAGGGGGCTGCCGGAATCGATTCGGAGGAGGGTTGTGGGGATCGAGGGCGGAGGCAGAAGGGGAGGGGGGGAGAGAATCCGACGATTTGGGGGAGGGGGAGTGCGGGTTTGACCGGGTCTGGGTTTTGGGGGCGCCACCTCGTATTGACTTTTCGGACGACGACGACGAAGGTTGGACTGTCAAAAAAACCTGGCAGGCCCGAACCAGAAGCAACCGAAGGTTCCACCGAACAAAACACGGATGGTCCTTACATGATTCATGTGACCTCCGACCTTTTAATTTATAAATATTAGTACTCTTTGTTTGTTTGTTTGTTTGTTTTTTTTTTTTTTTTTTTGTTTTTTTTTATAACTGATGACTCCACCACAAACCTCCGTATCCAAACGGCTCCTGAGGGCCGCCCTATACTTGGATGAGGCCCAGCGTGATCACGTCAAAGAATTCACGCGCGCTCTCACTTAAATCGCTAGCAACGGCAGGTTTCGAACTTTCGATCTTTGTGATGATAGAGGAATTCTCAACCAATGCAGTTATCATGAATGGGTTAATAAATATTAGTACTTGATCCCTAAACTTATAAATTATTTAATAAGATCTCTAGATTTTTGGTATATATTCAAAATTTTGTCGTGGGACTACATGAAAATATTTAATGTCATCCTTGAACTTTTGTCCAATATAAAATGTTGTCTCTGAATTTTTAAACTATTTAATTTGGTCATTAAGCTTTTGATACATGTTTAATTTTATCCTTGAAGTATGGCCATTTGGAGTATGAGATATCATTGAGTGTGAAGTAGTATTTTAAGGTTGAACGCTAAACTCGAATTAATAAAGTGAATAGTTTATGAATTAAATTGAATATATACCAAAAGTTTAAGGACCACATTTCATATTACAGTAAAATTAAATAACCAATGTGCAAAGATCACATTGAATATTAGGTAAAAGTTCCAGAGCTATTTGTATCATTATTTAAGAGCTATTTGTATTATTATGTCGATAATAAATAACTAATCAATAATCTTTATTTTCAATATAAGATCTTTTTATTATAAATTAGACAACAAATAAATTAACATATCTCATCAGAAAAAGGTAATTTTAATGTGGTCGATTTCCTCGGCCTAGGAGGAGGGTGAGAGTATACTGTAGAGGTCTATAATTAAAAATAACTTTACTTCTTATTTACAGATTCTTATAAAAGCAAAAGATCAAAAAAAAAAAAAAAAAAAAAAACAAAGTTAACAAGCATCTTAGATATTTAATAACATAAAACTTGTTTGGTCACGGTTGGATGGTGACTGGTGAGTATAATTATTCGGAGTCGTGACCTGATGCTTTTTAGTTGAGTGCTTTAGAGCAAACCTCGCCAAAAAAAAAAAAAAAAAAAAAAAAATCCTGAAAAGCGATTACATTCGAAGAACTTAAGAATGCTTGATAATATTGTTATATAGACCTTAATTTTAGGTCATTTTAATTTAAAAAGTTATTTCATATTACATTGTACTCTTGCCATCTTGATTTTTAATTTTAGGCAAATTTATAGTTAGTGAGTTATCACCCATCCCTTCAAATTTAGGTTGTGTTTATTTCATAGAAATAACCTAACAACATGACATATAGTGAGGTGAGAATATCGAACGTGTTTGATGAAAATAAGGTCTTTGATGTGTTTGCAGATAAATAATCTTGGGACTAGCCAATGATTAAAAAAAAAACTTTAATATTTACCATCAATAAATTGGATATAAAACCGAACGAATCATTCATTTTAGAGATATTTGCGTCCTTTAAATTGAGAATGCATGTCTTATTTATAGACGCACTAAGACCAAGCTGTCGTTCGGTAACAAAGGAAAAAAAAGGCAAAAAGGACAAGAATGACCCTAGCAGGATAATTATTAAAAAAATTCTAAACTTATTATAATTGCGCCAACGTAATCCTAAACTTTTCGTTTGCCAATTCCCATAAACCTAATTTAATCCATCTAACCAAATTTGACCAGATAACACTAACATGGACGCTAGCCGACATCAATCATTCAACGAATGTTGGTGTGGCAATTCTTTAGTAGTATTTTATTTTTTTGAATTATTTTATTTTTCCTTTTCCTTATTTTCCTTTTATTTCTCATCTTCCTCTTTGGCTTCCTTACTCAATGGCTGGCGAGGCTTCAACAAGGCTCACCAGCCACTGTGTGAGGGCTTGGGGCCACAAGCAAGGCCAGCCTCACCCTGGTCTTGCTGAGGGCAAAGGCAACCTCCCCTGCGGTTGGCGAGGCCATGCTAGGGCTGGGTGAAGGTCACCAATCATGGGTGAGGTCCCCTTTGCTCGAGGCAAGGCTAGGGCAAAGCCGCTGGCAAGGGTGCACGAGGTATGGCAAGGGCTGCGACCCTCACCTATGGTGGAGCTCACCGACCATTGCGAGGGAGGGGAAGCCAAAGCAGAAGAAGAGAAAAATAAAAATAAAATAAAAAAATTCAAAAAAATTCAAAAATATATATATTAAAAATTGCCACATTAATGTTTGCCAAACAGATGATGTCGGCCAGCCAAATTTGGCCAAATGGATTGAATTGAGATAATTGCAAACGGTTTATAACTAAATTGACAAAAAAAAATGACTAAATTGGTACGATTGCAATAGGTTTAGGACTTTTTTGATAATTCTCTCGGTCAGTGCACTTTGATTCAATGTGTGTATGTGTGTAACGTGGTCTCCAAGCCTATAATTTGTTAAATGTGAGTAGTTGATCCATAAACTTATAAACTATTTAATAGGGTCTCTGAACTTTTTGTACATATTCGAAATTTCATTGTTGGACTATAGGAAAATGTTATGTTGTCTTTGAACTTTCGTCCAATGTGAAACGTCGTCTTTGAACTTCTGAACTGTTTAGTTTGGTCCCTAAGTTTTTGGTATATATTTAATTTTATCCTTGAATGATGGCCATTCGGAGTGTAGGATATCATCAAGTGTAAAGTAGTATTTTGAGGTCAAACCCTGAACTTGAATTAATGGAAGGACAATAGGTTATGGATCAAATTAAACATATATCAAAAGTTTGGGGGCCACATTTCACATTAAAATAAAGTTCAATAATCAATGTTAAGAGATCACATTGAACATTAGGTAAAAGTTCATGAATTATTTGTGTCATTATTCTGATATTAATAACCAAGCAATATTCATTATTTTCAATATATTATTTTTTAATTAATAATTAGGCGACGAACAAATTAACAAATCTTGCAAGAAAAAGGTAATTCTAATGCGGTCGATTTCCACGGCCTAAAAGGAGGTTGAGAATATTTCGTAGAGCGTCTATAATTAAAAATACCATTACTTTTTTATTTTGAGATTCTTATAGAAGCAAAAGAATAAAAAAAAAAATTAACAAGCATCTTACATATTTAATAACATAAACCTTATTTGGTTACGGTCGGATGGTGAGTGTGGTTAATCGGAGTCTGACCTAATGTTCTTTAATTGACTGCTTTATAGCAAATCTCGCCAAAAAAATTCCAAAAAGTGATTAGATTCGAAGAATTTGAGAGTGCTTGATAATTTTGTTATATTGACCTTATTTTTAGGTCCTTTTTAGTTTAACAAATCACTTCGCATTACATTACACTCTTGCCATCTCGACTTTTAATTTTAGGTAAATTTATGGTCAGTGAGTTATCACCTATCTCTTCAAGTATAGGCTGTGCTTATTTCATGGAAATACCCTAACAACGTGACGCATAGTGATTAGGTGAGGATGCCAAACGTGTTTGATGAAAATAAGGTCTTTGATGTGTTTGCGGAAAAATAATCTTGGGATAAAAGAGTTCGTCACCAAAGAATAAAAGAATATTTCACTAGTCAATGATTAAAAAAAAAAAAAACCTTAATATTTTCCACCAATAAATTGGATATAAAACTGAACGAATCATTCGGTTGAGAAATATTCCCATATTTTATCAACTCAAAACTTGCGTCCTTACAATTGAGAATGCACATCTCATTTATAGACATACTAAGACGGCCTAAGACTGGGAAACCTTAAATGGACTAAGGCTCCGTTTGGTTGGACTTTCCGAAGGGGCTTTCGAGGGAAAATTTTTTGTGTTTGGCTAAGTTTTCGAAATCTCATTTACCCAAATATGAGCATTCCAAATGCCGAGTGCTGAAAACTGGGAAGGGGCTGCTTTCAGCATTGAGCATTTGGGAAATGTCACAGGGTACTGTTCATCTTATCTTCCCCCTTCGTCTTCTTCTTCCTTGTTCATCTTCTTCTTCCTCGACTTCTCTGGCAGCCGCCACCGTCGCCTAAGGGTCGCGCGTCCCCAGTGACCGCCGCTTGGGGTGGCGCGACTCGCGACCCAAGTGGCGTTGCCTGGTGTGCACGAGCCAGGCGAGGCTAGATCTGGCCTCCACGACCTCTGGCGACCAAATTTGGCAGTCCGGTGGCGGCCAGATCTGGGCATCCGGCGGTTGGCCGGCGGTGGCCGACTGCCAGAATTTGATTTCAGACTTAAAAAAAAAAAAAAATAACAAAAGCTAATTACAAATGTGAATTTTGCCTAACGGTGTTTATGCTAAGTTACATTTCAATGCTATAATTTACCAAACGGTCTAATATTTCCGAAAACCCCTTTATCTCAAAGGTATTTGCATTCTCCCGATGTCATTTCCTCAAAGTCGAACCAAATGGACCCTAAGACAAGGAAACACTAAATAAGAAAACTAATCAAAGCAAGCCTTCTTAAACTAGAAATCCTACTCAAGTTAAGGAAACCTACTTATATTATGAAACAACCCTCCCGCCTTGACCCAATCGAATCAACCTTTGTTTTTCAACTGCTAGAAACTCCATCTCGGATGCCTTCCATTCTTTGGACCCTATCTTGGACCCTATCTCCACATAGAATCCCTTTAGATTATGTGATGGCTGAAATTTCCCTTTACTTGCGCAAATATGAGATTGGCTTGGTCGATTGACGAGATTTGAGTTGAGCTTGGAAATTGTTTGTCTTCAATGGAATTTCCAAGCTCCCATGCTCCCGCATCAAAATGTTTTCAGAGCTTTCCCTTATGTTCGGAGCATAAGAAATGAGTAACTTAATTACAAATATATACTTTTGCAATATAATATTCTTTTCGTAAAATGAAAAGTCATTTTCGGCAACCCTTCTTTCTATGATGCCCCCAGGCCCCCCACAACAGTTCCAGAACTTCCACGTCATCGAAGTGTGCACAAAAAAAGAAACGAAAAAAAAAAAGAGAGCAAGTTTTTAATGATGCATTTATTTCACAAAAAAAATATTTTATAATTTTTATATAAAAAAATTGAACGATTGTATCTCTTACAAAAATGATGAACAGATTCTTCTTTTATCATTTAAGAAAATATCTAGACAAAAATAATTGTCAATAATTGTCAATAATATTAATTGATTAATTATTTTAAACGATACAAATAATTATTTTTTAAAAATGTTTCCAAATCACTCATTTTTTTTGGTGAAATAAACCAAGAGATTTACAAAAATATTTCATCTTTCAAAGCAGTGATCACAAATTCGAGTTTACAAGAATGAAAATCTATTCACAAATTCACATATTTTTTAAAATAGTAGTTTTTGATATCGTAGTCTTCACAGCTTCATTTCTCATCTGTTGATGTCTAAATTCATGCCGTGATTTCTTGTGTTCCTTTTCTCTATCAATAACAATCAGATGGTCGTAATATTCAAAATACAAGTACTTCCATTTGGTATGTCCATGGATTTAGAATTTGCGAGATAACATACACTTGTGGTAGATCCTTAACTGTAATTATTTTTCTGTATTCGCTCAAATTTGATATCCCAAATAGCCAGGCCTCTGTTCTAGTGTCTTGGTCTACGAAAGAAGTACCATAAGGATATTATTTACGAGTTTCTATTGCGGAAAATACAGACATAATCCCATCTTTTTTCTTTTGAAAAGCACATAGCCGAATATTGGCGAAGATGGTCCGAATCTCACTCCAATTTTATTTTTTTTATAAGTAAAATTTTTTATATTGACATCTATCTTTAATAGAAGATTGTCCAATAAGGTGAAAATGGAAATGCACATTCTTTTTCTTCTCAATTTTGCTTTTTTGATAAACATGGTTGCATTTGTCTTAGAGAGGTGATTGGTCTTAGAGAGGCAATCAGTTCCAGAGTGAGTTAGGGCCTATTTGTTAACGTTCTTATTCTTTTATTTCTTGGAAGAAAAAAAAAGAACATAAATTTGTTTGGTAACATCAACTAATTTTCTACTTCATAGAATAGAAAAGTGGTGGGAAAATAGATTTGGAATAGAAATAAGAAATAAAAAAAATTAATGAGTAATTTCTAGAAATAAGTTATTTTTTTCCTTTCTTCTTTCTTACCACCCTCTGCCCATCGCCGCTATCACCTGTTGTCCGCCCATTGCCAGCCGATTGTTGATTAAGGGTGGCAGTCAAGTGGCGAGTAATGGTCGATGGTGGGGGCGAGCAGTGGTCGACAAGAGTGGGCGGTCGACAGTCGGTCAATGTGGGTAGTTGATGGTCGGTCGATGACGGCAAAGAAGAATAACGAAAGAAAAAAAGAAAAAAAATCTTTAAAAATTATTAAAAAAATTAAAAGAAATTATATGTTACAAAAAAATATTGTGGATTGTACCAAACAAATTCCCGTTATTTTTCCATTCCAAGAAGAAAAATTTGTATAGTTATTAAATATGTTTTTTTATTCAAAAATTGTTCGAATTGAAATAAATAAAAAAAGACTTTTTATGAAAAAAATTCTTCCCTAAAACAAAAGCATTACTAAATGGATCCTTAGTTTCCACCTTGGAACTTGGAACTTGAAATCGAACTGAGTAAGGTCAATTGTGGGTTTGTGGAATTGGGAATTGGCACACCTAGGGCTTGTTTGGCAACTTGCCAAATAGTGTTTGTTTCTGTTATTTTGTTTTTGGGAGTAAATTTGGAACAGAAATGCGTTTAGTATAATTTTTGTACCCGGAAACAAATTTCTGTTTTTTTGTTCCCAGAAGTAAATTTAGAACATAATTGAGAATAAAAAAAAAGCTTATTCTTTGTTCGGTAACAATTCTAGAATTAAGTCAACCTATTTTTTCTTCCTCTTCTTTCTTCTTGTTCTTCTTTCCTCTCCCTTGTTCTTCAAGTGCTGCCATTGCCACCGCCACCGTCGAGTTCACTGGAGGCTTGCCTAGCCATCGACGAGGCGAGCCTTGCTTGGGCCTCCCCCAGCCACCAACGAGTCTCGCCCAGTTGCTGGTGAGGCTCGGCCGACGAGGCATAGCTTGGTCGAGGGCCGACGATGTTCGGTGAGGTCGCCGGCCCTCGTTTGGCCGGTCGCCAATCATCTCAAGGTCAGCAACCGATCACCTTGAAGAAGGAGAAGAAGAAGGAGAGAAAGAAAGGAAAAAAATAAAAGAAGAAAAAATAAAAAAATAAAATTATTTAAAAAATAAAAAAATGATTTGAAGTAGGAATTGAAATTTTGCTATATACAAAATACATATTTAATTTGTATTTTAATTTATTATTTATTATTTATATTTATAATTTATACTATAGTTTATTTTTTAGTACTTAATAAAAATTTGATTAGTTAATATTTTTATTACTCAAGTATAAATATAATTAATCAATAGAATTTCTATGATTTGATAGAATTTTAGAATGAAATAGAATTCTAAATTCGAATTCTTTTGAAATTGAAAATATAATAAAATATAATATGATTTCTTCACTTATAAGAAGACAATTATATTGGTGAGTGGTTCATGATAATTTAATATCAAATTTACACTCATCTAAAAAGGTAATTGAGAAAGAATTTGAATAGAAATTTTATGCAGTTACCAAACGTATTTCTATTCTTTTTTTATTTTAGAATTATAAATTTTGTATAGTTACCAAACGCATTCTTTTGCTTAGAAATTATGTTTTTTTTTAGTAAAGTTTGCTAATAAATTGTTCTCGGAAACTAAATAAAAAATAATCATTTTTGATTAAAAATTGTTTCCGGGAACAAAATGGTTAAAACGCGCCCCTAGTCTTGGACCTTGTGAATTAATTTTTTTATCCTTTTTATTCCCTACGAGAGTGCTAGTGTGTCTTTCTTTATGCAAGTTGTCATCGTCAAAGTAATTATCCTGACCATGCAATCATCAATCTTCACGCTTATTTGGAAGTAAACCTTACAAAACATAACATATGACCTGAAGTAAGCACTAAGAAAGGAGTGAGTTGTGAAAGTATAGGAGGGCCTTGAGTTTATTTTCAACGAACTCATTGATATCCAAATGAAGTTGCTATTGTATGGATTTTGAGGCTTTTGCCCCCATTCATCTTTTAGGAAACGTATTAACAAAAATTGTTAATAGAAAAAAGACTATCAGTCTGATTCAAGTTGTTCAGTCCGCACTTAAAAGTGGAAACTGGTTCGATTGTCATCAATTTCAAATTTTATGAATAGGGAATTGTCTAGAATTAATTGGTTCAGTTTTGTTCTAGTTCTCGGTTGGAACGAACTAATGTTCACCCTAATTATCTAGGGCATACTTGCTCAAGATTGTATAAAAATTTTCGTGTCAAAATTTAAAATACCACTTCAATTCGAAAAGAAATCACAAAAATTTTTTTACCAAAAAAAATCAGAAAAAATTACAAATAAATTTATGTCTCAATATTTTAAAATAATATGAATTAGAGTAAGGTTAGTAGTTCATCAGTTGAAAAGTTTCCTTCCCCTCTTTACCCTTCCCGCTAAGCTCTCTTCCCCCAGTCCACCGCCTCACTCACAGCTTCTCTCTCTCTCTCTCTGTGAAGAAAAAATGGTGCTTGTTCAGAGCATCTGCACGCCTCAGGCTCTCTCCTTTTCCCTTCCTCCCGCGCTCCGGTCACGTCTCCCTCCGCACTCTCTGTCGCCATCTTCTCTCCGCTTCGATCGCAGCCGGTGCCGCCCGGGACCGCTCCCTCGCATGGCGGCCGCCGCCGCCGGCTCCCGGGGACCGCCCGACCCTCGCGACCCCAGCGGCGGCGACGGGCCGGGAGAGGCGCCGCCGCCGCCGCCGCCCCTGTCGGCCACGAAGCCGCGGAAGACCAGGCGGAGGAGGGGCCGCCGGAGCGAGGCCGAGGCGGTCGAGGACTTCGTAAGGGGCTCGCTCGACCGAACGTTCGCGTCCATCAGGGAGCAGAATCCCGAGGCGTTCGATGGAGTCGCGGAGGGTGCGGTGATGAAGGAGAAGGTCGAGGAGGAGGAGGAGGAGGAGGAGGAGGCGGCGGAGGTGGAGAAGGAGTTTGTGGTTGAGGAGGAGAGCTCGAGCTGGCCGTTGGATGCGGACGTGGGCTGGGGAATCAGGGCGTCGGAGTATTTCGAGCAGCACCCGATCAAGAATGTGGTCGGAGAAGATGGTTCGGAGATCGACTGGGAAGGGGAGGTGGAGGACAGTTGGGTCCAGGAGATCAACTGCTTGGAGTGGGAGAGTTTCGCTTTCCATCCCAGCCCGTTGGTTGTTCTCGTCTTCGAAAGATACAACAGGTTGGATCATCGAAATCCCCTCGTTCTGGACAACTTGAAGGTTTCCTGTGGCATTAGTTTGTGTAGGTTATGATGTTGTGTGCAGGACAATATTAGGAGATGGCAAAGAGCTTTTGAGCAGTCTAAATGAAAAAAGAAAGAGATAATTTAAGATCATGAATTGAGAGTAATAGAATTTTTTTGATAGACTGGGGTGGCAGATTACTGATATTTTAAGAGTTTGGATTTGCACAGTCCATTTTATGCTTATCATGTGGGATTATTGCCACATTCTGTCAAAGATGAGAGTTCTGATTGACTTGTCAATGTGATAATGTCTTATTGCTGGTATCCATACCTTGGGCTACCTGTTCTCGGCTGTAGTCCAAAATGTGGTCTGCATTTTCGCTGAATGTATAATATCTTCTTCATATATGTAATCTTTGAGCTATTTAGAAAATTGAGTGCTTCTTTTCTGTTATTTCTGATCTTGCATTTAATCGAGGAAGAAATCGTAATTTGTGAATGCTATATTGTATTGCAGGGCATCTGATAACTGGAAGGTCTTGAAAGAGTTAGAAAATGCCATCAAAGTTTACTGGGGGATGAAAGACCGATTACCACCTCGAGTATGCCATAGTCAAACTTCTTAACTTTGATGGTTGTATTTTCTTCAGTCTTGGAACATTGCTGGTTCTTGACTTTTAAACCTTTTGTCCCAGTCTTTTTCATCCTGAAACTTAAAGTTTAATACTTGCAGCAGATCATAACTGATAATCCAGTATAGATTTTGGTGAAGCGTGGTGTTTCTTCCCTCTCTGATTGTCATTGTTGTCATTGTAGGCTGTTAAAGTAGATATGAACATTGAAAGAGATTTGGCATATGCTCTTAAAGTTAAAGAGTGCCCCCAAATACTATTTTTACGTGGAAACAAAATTTTGTACAGGGAGAAAGGTAAGATCTGAAACCTTATCTTAATTCATGAGGATGAAAGTTCCCAGTTGCTTTCGATAATCATATCATGATTAAGTTTTTGAAATAGAATCCTTTCCCTTGTCCATACAGAGTTTCGAACAGCTGATGAATTGGTTCACATGATTGCACATTTCTACTATAATGCAAAGAGACCTTCATGGGTTGATGGTGCAGCCCTGAATTCACCTTATTAAGTGCAAGTCAGGACCTGACATTTTTCTTCCGGTACAGGTAGCTGGTTTTGATCCTACTATAAAGAGTTTAGTTGCATGCGTCCTTTATATGGTTAACTATTGACAATGCCTCTGCTTGATCAGTCAGTATTCCTGTTGATATGATGAAGAGTGTGTACTAATCAATACATTGTACATGTCATGCAGATAAGAAAGGAACAAACCTTAATGTAACAGACAAGGCGTTATTTATGTGGGCTTTCTTCTTTCTGAGTATCTGACTAGCACTTGTTCAGATTCAAATAGAAAATACAAGGCAATCAGACTGCGGAAGGTGACTGGCCTACTCTTATCCAATTCTTGCTTAACTCCGTCATGCACTTGTTGATCCCATTTAGAGAGGCTTAGCAGGATCTGTGCATCGTCCCCTAGTTAGAAAATTGGATGGTTCAGTTTAAAGCTTGGAGTTCTTATGCTAATAGTTTTCATTGCATTCTGTTTTCTTCAGTTTTGGTTTGGTGATAATCTTTCTGTTACTGTATTAGATTGCTTTTAGTCACATGACACTTTTGAATTGAAATTTACTTCTACATTGCTAGTCCACCATATTCAGTGTAATAAAAGTTTTGGAGGAAAACAAATGAATCTGACTTATTGGATTGGTTAGTGCACTTTTGTCTAATGGGTGCTTTGTCACTGAACAAAAACTCATTGGATTAATTTGTCATTCCTTCAACTATAGCGAAGGTTGCATGTGGTAGATCATATATAAGACTGTGCACGATAATAGTTATTCTGTTGAACATTTGGCACTTGGCAGTGGCTTTTGGGTTGGGTAGGGGAGCTAAGCGTGGATGTTTACCTTCTCCAAAGCTTAAATGGGACTGGATGAGATATATGGTCTATCTGGCCAAAAACATAATAAAAAGAAAGAAGGCAAAGTAGACTGATTGTGTCACGCCTGCAGCAATGATGTGTTGCTCTAGGTTGTTTGCATCAGATTAAGTGTGTGAATCCCTGTGGATTTTGCTTTTGATGGTAATATTCCATCCATCATGAATTCCTACTTTAGTTTTGTTAAAGTTAGTGTGTGGATCCCAGTGGATTGTGCTTTTGATGGTAATATCCATCCATCATGAATTCCTACTTTAGTTTTGTTAAAGTCAGCAGTCTTCTTGGCATGCTTGAGCAACAATCATATTTTAGAACACTTACTTGTGAGTTAATAGAAAACTAGAGATCATTCTTCTTGAAGCCTGCTGAATAGTGAATACTTGGGTGTTCTTTATTATAAGCACATTCTCCACTTTTCTGTTTTCTTTTTCTTTTGAGAACACAGAAAACTTATTTGGTAGAGTTTTCTAACAATATTTTTTTGAAAGCACAGAAACCAGTTTTCCAAATTTAAAGATGAAACTGGCTCACTTTCGAAGACCACAAATTGTCATTTTGAGAGTTTTCACCTCTAGTGAAGCACACTATTGAGCAAAAGGGGCAAAAAATCTTTGCCTTTAAAGAAATCGCTCACTTTTCACAGGACCTCCTCTGCCTTTACTGATCGCAGTTCATCTTCAAAACTAAAGCATAAAAATCATCTCTGCTTCTTAAATTCCCACTCTTCAAGTATTTGCAGACTAATTCACCCAAACTCTGTGTGTTTGTATCTGATGCTTCAATAAGGTAAGGAAAACGTTTGATGTAGAATGGAGATCAAGCTAGATGAGAGGATAAAGATATCAGGGCTCTTTGCACTGGTAGACTCTAGGGAGAGTTGTTTGAAGCACTAAGCTTCAAAGAAGTTCTTCATTTCCTGAAAAAATTCTGAATGTACCCTTTATTAAGTAAGCAATAATATTAATTTTAAAAGAAAATTAGATGATGATGGCCAAAAAAATTAAAAGACAATGAGTTAAGGTCAATTTTATAGTCATACCGAACATGTTTTCACAATTTAATTCAATAAAGATTTTTATTTTCATTTTGCAAACACAATTTCAGATAAATGGAAGATTGAAAATAGAAAACCTTTCTTGTGTCCATTTTCAATTGAAAACTTTTTGCAAACATAAAGGCCCTTATTGTGCTTCAAAAGGCTGAATAACACATGCTTATATCTGAAGGTGGCTAAGGATGGGTGGGTAATTTCCCCGAAGTTCTCTTGCTTTCTGTGGAAGAGAAAGAAAGCTGAGGTAAATTTGGTTTTAATGAGGCAGCTATAGACAGTTTTTTACTTTGCCTACAGAACAAAATGGGTTTCTGACGTGTCCTCCTGATTTTACAAGCTGTAACCAAGTTTCTCCTGGTGTTCACTAATTCTTCTTTACTGTCTTATAGACTCTTTACCATTTTATACTGGTTTAGAAACTACACTTGGTAGGTGGAAATGGGATGCTTATACCGCAGTTTCTTTATATTTTCACCTGATTGCTCATTTGCTAAGCCAACTTTCCTGTTTCTTGCGCTAAAACTTATGCTCAAGCAGGAAGAATATTCCAGATTGCGTAAAGTAGCATCTTAGTCTCAGTCTTTTGCTGCACTGAGGAAGCTTTGAAGATAAAATAATGTCTTATACTACAGCACAAAAGAAATGGCGTGCTTATGAGGGGATTGTCTTTTTTGTAGTGCTGAAATTGCCCCTTGATCATGTTAGGGTTGCTATGCTTTCTGGTCAGTGTTGACCCTGTAATTCCCCTAAACTTACTATCACTAAATTCTTGGCATTACCATCCCATGATGACTTATTCTCCCTCGATAGTATGATCAAACCACTTTGACTTTGCATAAAATTAGGTCTAAACTACATCAAGGCAATCTATAGCAATTAGAGTTCTCCCAACTACTTTAAGTTTGAATAAAATTAGGTCTCTACCACATCAAAGCAATGTAAAGCAATTAGACTTATCCCATTTGTGAACATTGATAGGTTATTTTGAGTACATTTTGTACTGCCCCTCCTGTCTTTTAATGCAAAATATGCAAAATTCCATGGTTCATTTGATTGAAGTAGAAAACTTGCTTCTTTCTATGGGGCATGTTGTTTCTTCTTTAGGTGGTCATGGCCCCTTCATACAGATTATATCTTTCTCTCTAAAAACTCTCTTGATTAAATGTAAATATATTTAAGGCTCTTTTTCCTTGGAGAGCAGAAGTTGCTCCCTTTCGGTTTTTTCTTCATGAAGTATAAGATCCATCTCTTTTCACCATGATGTGCTGAATAAGTGAAGCATGCCTATCTTTAGAGAAACTCTCTTTCACTCTTCCAGGAGAATTTCTTTACAATGTCATCTGACCACTACTCTCCCTCCAGAACTTGCTCCTTATGGTAATCAATCTGGAAGAATGGATGGCATTAAGTACTGCAAACCAATCAATTGTGCATGTGTTTTCCTCCTTTTGCTGATTTGCTCTTGGGGGAATTATATGTATGTAAATCATACATGTATGTATACGTTGCTCTATATGTAGAGCATCATTATGCTTATCAACTGAGGAAATGTTATTGTTCTCTTCCATAGGATTAAAATATATTGTTATCTTGAAGAATATAATATATTCTAAAGTCTTCTTATATACCCAATTTGTCAAGGAGGAATTTATATTGGTCTGGGAGGATGGCAACCAAGATGGGTGGCACCAGGGCTGTCGACAATGTGATTGACTCAAAAAGCCAACCCAATCCGGTTGACATGACACATGAGATGTTAAGTTTGAGTCAGAGTGATATCTATTTAGCTTAGGAGTTAAAACAATAAAATATTTGGTGGGTTTAGTTTCTGGGTAAAAGTTCAAAAGGTCCAAACTGTTTAGGTAATAAAAAGAAAAATAGAATCAAAGTAACCCTCTTCAACTCAGTAACTAAAATTAATTTGGATGAAAACACTTTGGAGAAAGTCATATATCAAGCCCTAGCCTCTCCTAGGGGTGTCAAAAGTCTGACTTGAAACCTGCAGGGGTTGACAGTCAGATCTTTTTCTTGCTCAACCTGAGTTAAGGATTAATGGCTCAGGATCATGTTTTTGTGAGGCCACTTTTGTCTGGAAAAGAGAGAATTAATATTTCTCCCGAATAATTACTTCATAGTAGTAAAATTAGGATAAAAAATCTGGCATTTCAATGAATGACCACAACACAAAAGTTTGAACTTCAAATCACATAATATTTTTTAAGTGAAGCAACAAATTACCATAATAAACTCCATGAAAATATGATCACAAATCTTGAAATTGAATTTAGGAGGCAAAAAAGTATTGGGAGGCATAGAAAAAGCCAGATATCTTTGCCTGGGGAGATTGAGTCCAAGTTCATCAACATTTCCAATATATCTCGTTTTCACTCAAAAATTTGAGCCAGTAAGTTATATATTACACCACATCCCCAGTGTGCCTTCTTCTTACTTAACACTCTCACATGTGCACCTCAAGAAATCACCCTTCACATGTGAGTTTCTAGCATTAGGTTTGTTCCCCTTTAATCTAAGTATCCTTTGGTACCAACTTTATCTCAATGCAAATTTCCATTTTTGCTTGGCCGAGTTTAGCAGATGTTGGTGTGGAACATATGCATTTCAAACTCTGCCTCAATGCCTTGGCCCATCAAGTTCAGGCGGAAGCCAAAGGACACTATCTGCCACCTCGATTAGGGAGTCACATCCAAGATTCTTTTCTTGAGATAATCACCAGATGCCGATACATAATGAGAGTGAGTGAGCCATCAATGAACTATCGGCTCTGTTACCACTTGTTGAGAGGCACAACGTCAGTCCAATACCCTCACTTGAGGAGATCATTTGGGGAGAGCCTAAGTTTGGGTTCATCAGTATATCCAGTTGAACTTATGTTCCTTGAAAAGCTTAGACCTATGAGTTATATGCCAAGTACGGTATATTAATTGCTCCACCCACATTACACTACACCCCTGATGTAGGACTTCTTTTCGCTTAACACTCTATGGACACATAGCTGCACATGATACAAACCTTGATTTCATATCTTTGCCAACACTTCCGCTGTTGGTAACCAGACTAGGTGGTGTTAGCGATCATCTACATGTAAACATAAAACCAAATCCATTGTTTGGTGCCTCGCTCCTTTCAATCTAACAACAATCTTCAAAATCCAAGAAGTCTCTTTGATGGTGCTTGTAATCATTGCCATGTCAATACAAAACCAAGTCAATCATACTGTGTCTCTCTCCCTAGCTTAAAAGAGTTAACCATTTGGCAACAATCTACAAATTATAAAAAGACAGAAAGCCATGAGAGAGAAAGTATGTTCTTATGGTTCCACTATCTTGCACGATAAAATCAAATTATCACTATAACTAAATGATAATTGAGAGCCAAGAGACAACAATGAGGACTAGAGATTCACAGTGCAAACATCAGAAGAAATTCTTAAGCCTATATTCCTGTACCACACTATGTCTCATCAAATGCTTGGACTTTGACTCCATTTAAATATTTATGTGTGGATTTGTTTTCAGTTCGATGTTCTCAAGGAAAAGAAAAAGAGAATTATATAGCTATTTATTATTGTCCTTGTGCAGGGAAAATCCGTTATAACTCAGAGTAGTACGTACTCAAGATCCAATGTATGACTATGAAGCATCTCGTGGAAACACTCCATGCTCATTCTTCTAATTGTGTGCCCATGCTGCAACTAGGACTAGTAAATGAGAGCCATAAAACTGGAAATAAGCAAGACGCACCATGGGCAAAATAAGTAAATATAAGAAAGAGCTAAAACAATCTTTGACGTGTGGCAGCGAGTCAATTGGTATCATCAACTTAAACAGCTGCTTCTGCTGTTGACCTACCATGGTCGAGTAGATTTGATTGCTCATTGAATCAGCATGTAGAGCCAACAGCTGAGTTATCAGTTAATATCAAGAGTATTGGGAACATAGTTGGTTTTTGCGACCTTACTTGATTTTCTCCTATGTTCATAATTCTTTATATGAAGTTTGTGCACCTTGAGATATTGTTGCAATAGTACCAGGCCTTGTTTGGACATGAATTTCCTCTACTGACTATAGAAGCAGGCAAAGTGGTAGGATATTAAGAAGTTCATTGATATAACCATGGCTGGATTAAAAGTTCTTCTCTAATGACATGGGAAGAGAATGAAGGTATCAAATTTAATAAGGAACTCCTTTTTCCCCCTCCACTCAATATTAAAGAAGTTGCTCGGCATGAGAAACTTGAATCAACCATATTAGAATAATAAATTAGACTTGTTTCTTGGCACGGTTGTGTTTGTTAGTAGGGATTTTTGTAAGAGGAAAAGCAGATTCTTACCAAAATATTGCATTTGCAGATGGATGACTGCTATATGTGCTGGAAGCAATTTATCGGATGAGACACAAATGCATTGATACAAGGAGGCCTAAGTCAGTGGGAACCATCTTGACATAGGAAGGAAGGAGCTGGCAAGTAAACATTATCCATAACCTGGAATAACTGAGATTCAAAATGGTTGCTTGGCTCGGATTACAACAGGACTTGCTTCTGTGCGGGTTAGTGCAGTCTTTTACTGGTGTTCTGGAAGAATTCTCTGAAATGCTTTTGACTGCAGATTAATTTCCTTGTACAAGTTAATATAAGTTTTTTGGTGGTTCTTGAGAACTTTGTCTCAGTTTTTGAAGTAAATTGCTCTGGCGTAACTTTTCTACAGTTTGTGGTGGCTTGTTTTTGCAGAAGAGCTGTGTTCTAAAAATTGTTCAAAGATCATACTGAGGAAATAGATCAACCAAATGAGCTTTTTAAGCTGTGAAACATTCACTTTTGTCTGGAGCATAGGCTTAGAGTGAATTGAACTAGGAGAAAGGGAAAACTAGAATAGAAAATCTGATTCCTCTGTTTATTTGGAAGACGGTGAAAGGGGAGGTGTTGAATTAAAGCTGAAAAACTTCCCGGGCAGCCCACTTAAACTAATCGTCCCGATATGGAAAAGAAAGCGAACTGATTAGCTAATTGAAGAACAAAAATTACCTAAACTTAAGTCTTTTAACATTTCCCTAAGTTTTGGTCCTATGTCATGTCTGCACCTCCATCCTAAGAGAATGTGTTTGCAACTCTGTAATGTCTCCTAGCAAAATTGCTTATTTACCATAAAACACCTTCATTTTAGGATCTCCATTTACCTACTCCCTGAATACCATATTGTTAACATAAGAAAGGTCTACGTTTTCCTTTGCCAATGAAGTACTGTGAGGTTCAGATAGGAATGGCTAGTATAATTATTGTCTCTCCTCTCATTTTCTCCTCCTTTATTTATCATTCTCCCGGACAACAAGAAGAATCTCTCTCTCTCTCTCTCTCTCTCTCCATTTTCATTCTTTTCATTTCCCTCACCTGGTGAAGTTTCTTCCAAACACTACCTTTTGTTGAAAAAGATTGAAGAGGAGGTAACGACGAACATGATTTTGGATATGATCTCAACCATATCACGTGATGATTTGGTACAGGGAGCCCTTCTCATTTTTTATGTTGAAGTTCATCAAGTGGCCATTTAATTTGGGCTCTTTGTTCTCAGTTTTAGGGCCACTATTATCCTCCAAAAGCAATATTGATTTACGATTCAGACCACAGTCGATTCAGATCATCAATTCTCATTTTTGATTCCAAATTGTTTCTTCGTGATTCTATTTATGTTCATCTTTGCTTTAGTTTCTCTCTTTTGTCTTTTATTTTTAAAATGCTGAGAAATTCCTTTTAAGTCGGTTTAGGCATACACTCTTCATGGTTCAATTGGAAGTTATGAGTAGCTATGCTTTGATTTCTGCGCCAGATCGTGGAAACGATTATATTGCAATATAGTGTAAGGATCCTCGAGACACCATGAACTTCGCTGGTCCTTTTGCTATACATGAACTTGCCCTCGTGACTTTTTTGTCTAGTGTGAAGCTATCAATTGAGTTTGGACGATCGTTGAACTCAATGGCTGTCACCCACCGCCCGTGCTTGTTGCCCTTTGACTGTTTTGTACAGCCCTTTAATACGAAATGGTGTAAGAACATTAATCTTTACTGAACATTGCTGATTTTTGCCTAAACATGAGACAGAGTACTCAAAACAGAATGAAAAATTTCCTGACTCTGACATCGTCTGGAGATGGAAAACCATAAGGAAGATCGCAGACTACAAACTTCACTGACGAAAGAAGTTGAATAAGGACCATAAAAGAGACTTCTCTTCATGTAGGGTCCTTTCGTTTCGCGAAAAATGAGCCATTTCCGGGAAATATTTTTTCAGAAGTCATTTTTCAGGAAAATGACAATATTTTCTGGTGTTCTACTAAAACCTAAAAATGTTTCGGAAAATATTTTTTGGTGTTCGATAAAGAAAATATTTTCTAAGACTTCACCATTTAGGCATACGTTATTTACCGACCTATAAATCCATCAAATATGAACTTACTTCATATTTTTGTCTCCTCATTATCGCAAAACGCTCGTTTACTCTAAAAAAATGTTCATATGGATTTTAAAAAGAAGCAAAAGAGAAAAGAAGTAAAGTATGTAGAGAATCTTCTAGTTGAGTGTTCTCCTCTTGTGTCTTTTGTGTTCTAATAAAAAGAAAAAAGAAAAAAAGAAGCAAAGTATGTAGAGCCATTTGCTTAAGCAATGTACAATCGGAGGATAGAATAAATAAAGAAAATGATAAGCAAGAGTGCAGAGTGCGAGCTTGAGATTGATGGGCTCGAAATTCACTAAGAACGACGACGACTAGTCAAAAAAAGAAGAAGATGGGAAACAAAGAAAAGAAAAAGGAAATTAAAAATAATTCGAATTAAAAAAAGAAAAAGAAAATTAAAAAATAATTCGAACATAAAAAGAAAAGAATAAAAATAAAAGGGAGGAGGAATTGATGATTTGTAGAGGTGTGAGATAAGTGAGATCAAGTGAGAAAAATGTTTTTCACTTTTCAAAAGAGAAAAAGATTTTTCCTTAATTTAAAAGACTTTTTTCCTTTCATGGAAAACATTTTCCTCAAGGAATTCATTTTCCGTAGAATGAATGCCGGAAAATCCGGAAAATATTTTCTCGGAAATTATTTTCCGCCAAACGAACAGACCGTTAATAAATCACTTTCTTTGGTCTTTCATGTCTTCCGGTCACCTTAAGGATTTGATCACAGTGGACCACATGGCATCTTGCACGAGTAAAATTTTTGAGACGTGCACAAGCGTGCGTCTCAGGCTAACATACTTCCTTGAATACGATCGCTGATGGGTCAACACGAGATTTGCCGCTGATCCAAGAATTTTGGTGCACTAAGTGAACACGCGTGGACACCTCATGCGTTGACCGAAAATAAATTTATCATGCGCAAACCTATTGATCAAGTTAGGAACTTGAAATTCATTAGAATGCTTGCAAGCTCAACTGCATGACTCAACGGTGCTTATTATTTTCTGGGCTTTTCTCAAATGAAAGATGGTTAAAATGCTCAAATAAAAGATGGTTAAAATGCACCGGAGATACTTTACATCATACATCAATCATGTGACGCTAGTCCACAACAACTGCCAAGCCGTGGCGAACTAGTGTCGGCCACCACCTTGGCCACCGGGGCCGTGCCCTCCTGGTCCTCCATGGCCGTGATCTCCTCCGGGCTTGCTGCCGTGGCCTCCATCATGACCACCGCCGTGGCCTCCATGGCCTCCGCCGTGGCCTCCATCATGACCACCGCCATGGCCTCCATGGCCTCCACCATGGCCTCCCCCATGGCCTCCATCATTACCACCGCCGTGGCCTCCATGGCCTCCACCATGGCCTCCACCGTGGCCTCCATCATGACCACCGCCATGACCTCCATGGCCTCCACCATGGCCTCCCCGATGGCCTCCCCGATGGCCTCCATCATGACCACCGCCATGGCCTCCATGGCCTCCACCATGGCCTCCCCCATGGCCTCCATCATGACCACCGGCGTGGCCTCCATGGCCTCCACCATGGCCTCCATCATGACCACCGCCATGGCCTCCATGGCCTCCATTATGGCCTCCCCCATGGCCTCCATCATGACCACCGGCGTGGCCTCCATGGCCTCCACCAGGGCCATGACCACCACCATGGTCATGTCCGTGTCCGCCACCTGGACCACCGTGACCTCCACCATGACCACCACCTGGGCCTCCATGGCCTTCACCGTGGCCATGTCCACCGCCGGGGCCATGCCCGCCGCCGCTGTGATGGCCGTGATCAGACATTTTGGTTGCTATCTTATCTCGAGGAAAATCTTTTCTTCAAAGGTATGGGTAGCTGAGATTATCTGGTGATTGAAGGCGGGAAGAGACGGGGAGTTTTATAGGAAATGAGACTGGGGGAGAATGATCTGGCCGGCGATCAAGGAGCCGTGGAGGAGAAAGGTGGTTTGAAGTTGACACCGCCACATGGCGACTGGTTGGTGTCCCCTTGTCTGAAGGTGACGATAGTCCATGTGCCCCCACGTTGTAGGTTTTATCCATTATCATATCCGTTCTCAGCCTTGTTTTGTCGTCTTGTTACCCGCGAAATTGGCACGTTAATACACGGACTTAATACACACATTAAATTGAATTTGAATCATCATATCAAGTGGGATTAATATGTAATGGAGTCCACCGTTTCCGATGACTCAAATTCAGTTTAACGCCGTTTGGAGATTAGAGTCATGACGTGAAGCTTCCCGGTCCCATCTGATGAATAAAAAGTAGATTAAGGAGTTAACCCAACAAAATAAATTATAGTCAAATCTTGCGGCCACGGAGGAGCCGACACGATGGCTGGGTAGCTTGGCCTAGACGACACTGGGTAGCTTGGCCTAGACGACACGCCACGGCTTCGTCCGCCGTGCCGGTGACTTAGGGTATGACGGCGGAGGGCGGTGGCGTGAGCTGCGGCTGTGGCCGAGGCAGAATTGGGTGTTGCGATTTTTTTTTTTTGGGATCTAGAACAGCTTCCCCCGGGGACTAAAGTTAGACACGTACTTGCGCGCTCCTACGGCGCGCAATATACACGGATCTCTCTTATTTCTTGCACAACTACTTCACACATCTCGCATACGCTCTTAAGCACCTTTGAGGCCATGTGTAACCCCTCGGTAGCCGATCCTTGTCAGGGACTTCTTGGACGAACTTCGCCTGGTCAAATTTTCAAAAGGATAGAGAAGCATTTAAGGGCACCGTTGACTTGCTGGAGGATACATATGGATGTGATTGCTTGAGTAGATTTAAGTTCATTTAAAAAAAAAAATCCCACAGCATATTCTTTGCCGACAGGCAGAGAAGGGTTCGTTGCAATATAAAATTTTCCTGGATGCTTGGTCCAATTGCCTTTTGCTTTTTTGTGGTAAATATAAGGTACAAACTAAGAATTAATGTCTAAAACTTACAATCCCAACTTTATCATTAAACAAGACATGAGATAATTCTCTAAGGTTGCATTTGGTAGTCAGGATAAAATCTATCATATTCTATGTTTGGTGCTTACTTAAGATAGGATAAAGTTTGATATAAGGGAGATATCCCGGGAGGAGGTAGGATAAAGATGGATATGATTTCTAGCATCCATAATAGAAATATATATATATATATATATATATATATATATTTTTTTTTTCGAATAACAAACTTCTTAAATTAACAAAATTGAAATTATATTTCAATATAATTAATATTTGAATTCTAATAGAAGAAATTCAAACAACAAAATAATAATTTATTCATTTCAATTTGATCTTATTTTCTTTTATATATTTGAATTTAATCCTATTTTATGATATAAATTCAATATATATATATTTATCACATATTTTAGGTATATTTATTAAATATTTTAGGTATTTTAGTATTTTAGGTATATTAGTACAATTTGCTATTTAAAAAAATTTATTAGAGAATGATGGAAGAGGAATCAAGAATTAAAAAAGAAAATAATTTAAAAAAAAAGAGAGAGGAAAATAACATAAAAATATACAATAAAATAGAGTAGGTAAGAGTGTCCCAAGAGATTTTTAACATTTTCGTTTGTAAAATTTTTGGTTCATTTGTACTAATATGGCGTTTATACTAAACAATGCATATAATATGATGTGAATATGTTCGACTTTATTACTATAATCACCAAAAGCAAAATCCATGAATTTCATATCTTATCATATCTAGTACAATTTTGATAGAAAATCTGAACAACCAAATGTATCCTAAGAGGCTGCAAGTAGAACATAATATCAAAATGCTTCAAATGACAACATTGGCAGGCATATCAGCAAGCTATCTGCCTTTCCCAAAAATGTGAGGAATTTTGAACTTTAAAATGAGGCTCAATAGTCTCCCAATATCCTTAAGAAGTGTTGGTCTAGTGTTGTCCGCTATCCTCTCTTGGCTAAGAAGCTTCGTAATAATTTTGGAGTCCATCTCAATGATGAGCTTATGGAAACATTGTTGCTTTATGATGGTAAGTCCCAACCATAGCGCCAATAATTCTACTTGTACATATGAACAAATTCCAAGAAATGAGATAAAATTGCCAGGCTAGTCACCCCCTTCATTTCGGAATAACCCTTTGGCTCTTGCAAGTTCAGGATTACCTTTAGATACTCAATTCGTATTCAATTTGATCCATCTCGGAGGTGGCGGATCCCAAGCAACCATAATGGGAGAAGTACATGATACACTTTTAGACAAATTGATCATGGGCAAAACTATGATTTCCTTCGTGTGTGTTTGGATTACTTGTATAGGGTTGGAAGGAAAAACAAAGCTTTCTTGGAACAATGACTTGTTTCGCTATTATAAAAAAAAATATTATATACTCACACCAAAAGTAGTACTTCAATAAAGTGGGAATTAAATCTCTCGTAGTTAGCCAGGTTGAATTTCAACCATTGAGATAAATTCATTGAGAAGAACTCTTTGAGACAATGTGGTGTGACGAGATTAACCCACATGTTCCAAATAATTGGATAATCCCGCAAAACATGCAATGTTGTTTTCATTGAAGATTCACAATGCAGACAGTAAAGATTACCTTCCAAATTGTGAGACGTTCTCAATTCATTGGTTAATAAATGTTTATGTGCCGCTAGCCAAATGAAGGTTCTAATATGTTGAGGTCCTCTCCACTTCTATATAAGGAGCCATATCCTGTCAGTTTCTTGATTATTAATCCCTCTAATAATTTCACGTGTTGACTTAATAGAGAAAGATATTCCACAATAGAATATCTTTCCCATCAGAGGCTACCGACGGTTTGATTGCCCGAATTCTAAAAATTACATCATCTAGTAAGATTCCTTGGAATGATGGAAAGTTCCATTTCCCATTTAGCACATAATCATGGACTTTTTTGAAAATGCTTCTCGTCAAGTATAGAGAATGGTCAAGTGGTTTTTCATTATTTTTATTTGAATGTTAAAAGTGATAAAAGGATGCTCATTTAGTAAATAAATTTTATTTTAATAGATAGGGTTAATAAATATCACAAAAACTTTCAAATTAGTACACTTGTGCAGAATTTACCCTAAATTATTTTTCGTGTTATAAAAAACTTTAAATTGATACATATGGGTCACATTTACTTCAAATTATGAGGTGTAATAGCACCTTGACCAAACCTTTGCTTACTATGAATGAGATGGATGTAAGGAAAGTTAAAAGGGGAATTGCAGTTGCTTAAACTAGATTTTGGGGGATAACATGGACGAATTTTCTCAACTAAAAGTGAATATTGAAATAGCAACTTCACCATGTCCATTTTTCCCCATGTGATAATTTAGAGTTTTTTTGGCAAAGCGCAAAAGGTGGTTTTTATTGGCTACAGGCCAAAAAGCAATTCAACAAATGGATCAATCAGGTTCTATACCCCAGATACTCCCACTTCTTCTGCCCAGTGGCAACCTGAGGTGTAAGGTTAGCATCAAGGTCAACTGTTTTATGAATGTAATCTGCAACCATAGGTATTATCATTGTCCCAAACAACAAAAAGAAAGTAATTTTCTTGTCTGCCTTTACAAGGTGTAATGAGCTGGGCACTAGGGAGAAACCCGGGGAAATAGACATGTCTATGATGATGCGGACTACTTACACTGGATTGAAAGACCCCATGAAATTTTATTGTTCCATGGGATTGGCTCGCAGATTAGGTGGAAGGTAAAGAAGGCCTTGTTTCATGGGGACCTAAGCCATTAGTGAGATATCACTTTGGAAGAACTAGAATTTTTCCCTTGTGTCATGACCTATAGACTAAGGGATAGACTCAGGTAGATCACTTGCATGGGGTGTAGGCCTCTCAAAATGTAATGGACTTTAGACATTGTATCGAGGCAATAAATCATGGGGAAGATCACAAACTATAAACTTCTACTAATGAAAGAAGTTGGAATATGGGGCATGGAAGAGACTTCTCTTCGTATAGTTTCATGGATGGTCTGATTGAGACTTGCCTAGTTTGCTTTCAATTTTCGTGTTGCGAAGTCCTGCGTTTGTGTTTCCATCGTCTCTGATCGCTCTCTGGTCAGTTGAATGATGCTTGCGAGGAAACATGCTTCTACTCAAACTGGAGTTCTGTTCTGTTCATTTATGACCTGTTTATTGTAGGAGAATTTCGAAGCACATCAACTTAAGAAATCACTTTGTTTGGTCTTTCATGTCTTACACTTACAGTCACCTTATCTAAGGATTTACTCGCACAAGTAAAATTGTTGAGATGCACCGTTTGCATGTGCACCTACGTGCATCTCAGGCTAATATACGTCCTTAAATCCGACCATTGATAGGTCCAACACGAGATTTTCCGACGATCCAAGAATTTTAGTGCACTAAGTGTACACGCATCGACATGTCATGCACAAAGCTAGGGATCAAATTAGGAATTCGAAATTCATTAGGATATTTGCTAGCTCAAGTACTCAAAGTACATGACTGACTCCACATGGTTCTTATTATTTTTTAGTACTTTTCTTCTCCCAAATAAAAGATCGTTAAAATGCTGCGGAGATACTTTACATCGCATATTAACCATGTCTAGTCCTCAACAAATGACAAGGGGGGCGAACTGGCTTCAGCCGTGGTGGTGGCCGCCTCCAGGACCATGGCCATGTTCGTCGGGGCCGTGACCGCCTCATCCTCCATGGCCATGATCTCCTCAGGGCTTGCTGCCGGCTCCGCCGCCTGGACCTCCATGGCCTCCCCCAGGACCACCGTGGCCTCCACCATGACCACCACCCGGGCCTCCATGGCCTCCACCAGGGCCATGATCGCCATGTCCGCCACCGGGACCTCCATGGCCTTCACCATGACCTCCACCCGGGCCTCCATGGCCTCCGCCATGACCACCACCCGGGCCTCCATGGCCTCCACCAGGGCCATGATCGCCATGTCCGCCACCTGGACCTCCATGGCCTTCGCCGTGACCACCACCTGGGCCTCCGTGGCCTTCACCAGGGCCATGACCGCCGTGGCCGCCACCATGGTGATGTCCGTGTCCACCGCCGGGACCACCATGGTCTCCGCCAGGACCACCGTGGCCTCCACCAGCACCACCACCAGGGCCTCCATGGCCTCCGCCAGGGCCATGATCACCGTGTCCACCGCCAGGGCCATGATCACCGTGTCCACCACCTGGACCTCCGTGGCCTTTGCCAAGACCACCACCCGGGCCTCCATGGCCTCCGCCTGGGCCATGATCACCGTGGCCTCCACCATGACCACCACCCGGGCCTCCATGGCCTCCGCCCGGGCCGTGATCGCCGTGTCCGCCACCTGGACCTCCGTGGCCTTCGCCATGACCACCACCTGCGCCATGAACACCGTGGCCACCACCATGGCCTCCACCAAGACCACCACCCGGGCCTCCATGGCCTCCGCCTGGGCCATGATCGCCGTGTCCGCCACCTGGACCACCGTGGCCTCCACCATGACCACCACCCGGGCCTCCATGGCCTCCGCCCGGGCCACGATCGCCGTGTCCACCACCCGGACCACCATGGCCTTCGCCATGACCACCACCCGGGCCTCCATGGCCTCCGCCTGGGCCATGACCACCGGGGCCACCACCATGGTCATGTCCAGGTCCGCCGGTTGGACCACCATGGCCTCCTCCGCCAGGAGCACCACCCGGGCCTCCACCGCCTCCACCAGGGCCATGTCCACCTCCACCACCAGGGCCGTGGCCGCCGCCGCCGTGATGGCCGTGCTCAGACATTTTGGTTACTCTCTATCTCAACGAAATCCTGTTCTCCAAAAGTATGTTGGCTGGGATTGCGTGACGGTTGGAGGTGGGAGATCTAGCGATTTATAAAAGAAATGACAGTGGGGGAGAGATATCCGACTAGTGGCCTGGGAATCATGTGGAGGAAGACCAGTGGGTTAAAGCGTACTGCCACGCGGCGACTGATTGGTGTCCTTTATCTGAGAAGATATTGGGTGGTCCGGGACCGCCACGTCAGCGTGGTCCCGGACCACTCACACAGCGCCACATATGAGGGGAGGGGACAAAAGAGAGAGAGAGAGGAGAGAGAGCGTCAGAAAAGTGGGCCTCGGTTTTCGTCCTTTGTGGGCTTCCCCATACACGTGGCGCCGTGTGAGTGGTCCGGGACCACGCTGATGTGGCGGTCCCGGACCACCCAATATTTTCTCCCTTTATCTGTAGATGAAAGTTCATGTTCCCCGCACCATAGGCTTGTTCATAGTCACATCCGTCTCGGCCATGTCCCTTTTGCTTTTTACTGTCGAAACTGGCAATCATTTCATGGACCTTTCGGCATTTACATGGCATAAAGCTGATCGATTTACCCAAAGTCGTCTTCAATCAAGTTTACATTTGAAAAAACTTCTTCATGACGACAACAAAATTATTTTTCCTAAATCACCAAATAAATATAAATTAATTCTCATTCATCATAAAGTTTTCAATAAAATAAATGTACCATAAACATTCGATTCATGTGTATATTCCACATAATAAGATTTCATTATGTGTGCATTTGGTTCAGTTTTATAAATGAACTTAAAGCCAAAGATATTTGAGAAAATGCAAATTGTATGTGATAAAAACTCTTTGCAAATAGATGGTGAGTTCAAGTTGTGTTTGGCAAAAACATTTTTGGGATGGGTTTTGGGCATCCTTCTTTTTTTAATGTTTTTTTTTTTTTAATTAAAAAAGCACTCAAAACCTTTCATTGGTTTCGACGAGGGGCTATAGCCGTCGGCAAGGGTTGCGCAACCCAGGTGAGGGTCCCTCGAGGTCACATGGCCTCGGGCGACCCTTGTTGATCTCGTGAGGGTCTGTGATCTCAGGCAATCGCCGCTTAAGGCTGCGCGACCTTAGCGAGGCCTCATTCACCCATTGCCTGTGTCGACCGACCTACGCTGGAGGTTGCTTGAGGTCGAGGGACCTCAACCAACAATTGGTGGCGACTGTAGCCCTTGGCTGGTTCTGACAAAGGGTTTGGGCCATTTTTTAATGAAAAAAATATAATGAGGGACGAAATTGAAAATTTGAAAAATTAATAAGGATAGTTTTAGAGGAAAAAAATTGATTTCAACATTTGGCCAAATGCGGCGAAATACTGCAAGTTCAATGTTAGTCCCCAAAACCCCAATGCTAACAGTTTTCAAGGCCAGCATTCGACTGAAGGCTTTTGAGAAAACTTGTCAAATATCGTAGCATTTTTTTAAAGAGCTTTAGAGGTCAAAAAGCCCTTTAAGGAAAGGTGTACCAAACACATTCAATGCCTGTTTTGAATCTCCTCACAAAAAAACAACACTTAAACCTCCTCTCTTCTCCTCCTCCTATCCTCATACGTTAGCCACATCTCCTGCTGCACCACCCTCCGCCATCATGCGCTAAGTTACGGCCGCTCCGAGCCAAGCCGTGCCCAAGTCGTGCCACATCGTCAAGGCCGAGCTACTCAGCCATCGTGTCGTCCCCTCCCGCTCCATGTTCACGCTCTGGCAATCGATCCTCGGCGGATTGTCCATGGCCGCGAGACTTAACTTGAGGACGTCGTTATTGTGAGGCTCGGTCAATCAAATTACTTTTAGAAGACAAGTGAAAATCAGTTCGTTCCATCCTTTTCCTTTTTTTTGACTATTTGGTTTAGGTTAGGTCGGCTTTTCAAAAGGACAGAGGCAACAACTTTTCTAAAGGATGGAGACACGTTTAAGATCACCGTTGATTTGTGGGGAAAACATATGGATGCTATTGCTTTGAGGAAATTGAAGTTCATTTAATACCATACATATGGAATTTCCTTGCCGACAGACAAAAAGGTTTGTTGCTTTATAAATTTTTCTTGTGTAACTTGGTCCAATTATCCAATGGCTCACATAAAAAGAGAGAGGTGAAGAATTCAAATCCTCACTTCTCAAAAGAATTGAGATAGGACAATTTAACATCAAGTGGGGTAAAGTAAGATCAAGAAAAAGCAAAACCCTCGATCCAATTATTTAGGACCACAATTAGCATCTAGCACATATCATTTTCTTCCCCTCTCTCTCTCTCTCTCTAGAGAATCTCCTCATCTAGGATTGAGACTTTTTCGAATGGCTTTTCAGTATTTGAATGTAAAAAGGGGTATAACGATCCTCATTTAGTGGATAAATTTTTATCTTTTATAGAGTTCAATACGCTCATATCATGATACCTCTAAATTAATTTTCATACAATACAAAATCACAAAAAATCTCAAATTAATACATTCATACCGCATTAATTTAAATTAATTTTGTGTCGTAAAAAAAATCTCAAATTGTTACATTCGTGTTATCAAAAATTTCAAAAATCGGGTTAAATGTGGCACAATTTTACTAGTTTGGAGATAAATATGGCACATGTATACTAATTTGAGATTTTTGTGACAAAATTTGGGGCAAATGTGATACATGTATTTTAGTTTTGGAATTTTTTGTGATATAAAAATAAATTTAAGGTAAATATAGTACGAGTCTATAGGGTTCGGGGATTTAATTTGAAAAGACAGCTCTAAACATTAATCGATCTTCCAATATCTATTACAAAAATTTTATTATAACTTTTTTTATAAGTGATGATTTATTAAAAAAAGGGAAAATCTCAAACAATGACTCAAAGTGAGTTTATTTTCTTAAATAAGGACTCGAAGTAACTGTTGTCCCAAATAAGGACCCAAAGTGGCTAACAAGTCTAAATTAAGGACCTGAACTTGCCAGCTGGCCAAAATGTTCACTGGTTGGCAAGAGTGTGACATTTCCGGTGGCCGGAATATGGGCAATTTTGTCCAAGAAAAATATAGATAGAAATTAGCAAATCCTAAAAACCAACCCCCAAACTTTTCGCGTTCTTTTGACCTAAAAAGAAAAAACTCTTCATGCTCTCATGTTTTTCTTGTTCTGCTCTTCATCTTCTCCGTTCTTTGTCCTCTCTTGCTTGGAGCACGGAAATTTTCTGTTAATGGAACACGAATTGAAACACAACAAGAAACCCCTACCTTCATTTTTCCACATCTTCTTCTTTTGTTTTCTGTCTTCGTTTCTTTCCAATGAAGAAGACAAATCTTGAGTAAAGCCACATTTTCGTTATTGAGACACTCATGTGTAACATGATGGCCTCGATTCTTCATTATCTTTTCCTAGGTTTGCCATACACTTTGATTCACACTCCCATTCAACCGAGGTCGGTTTCGTTCAAATTGAGAGAGAGAGAGAGAGGGAGGGAGGGAGGGAGGGCACGTACCTTTGGAACTCAGGGAGACAAGGATCTTGCTCCATCAATAGAGAATTTGGGTTCTCCAAACGAGAGGGGACAAAGAACGTAAAAGATGAAGAGCGGAAGAAGAAGAACATGAAAAGTTTGGGGGTTTTGTTTATAAGGTTTATTAATTTCTATCTATAACTTTTTGGGACAAAATGGCCCATATTTCGGCCATCGAAAATGTCACACCCTTGCCGGCCAGTGAATATTTTCGCCAACCGGCGAGTTTAGATCCTTATTTAAGAAAATAGGTTCACTTTGGGTCCTTATTTGAAATTTTCTCTTAAAAAAATGAGAAATCGTTTCCCCTCGGTGCAATAGATGCGCTTTCTCTAACGGGTGCTCCGCGACCATGTGTTGTGAGGGCCATCAAACCAAAAGAACGGCGAGAAAACATATCCAAAACGCTTATGATCGACTTGGTTGGATTAGGACGATTGAAAATTGTCACATTTATGTCATATTTATTCCAAACTTAGTTGCGAATTCAAGAATTGAACCGTAACAAAAATAGCAGTCCCCATGACCTGAGGACGTGTTGCGACATTTCAAAATTTATTGGGGATCGTTTGGTGGGCGAATGAACACTTTAATCTTGCCGTCCAGCACCTCTAAAGGGCTGGACAGCATGCTTAGAGATGGCCTTTTACCAAGGGTCTCAAGTGGTCTTGGAGCGACCGTTTTACATAGTACACCATCTCTATATGACGTATTCGTTAGTATCACACTGTAACTTAATTTCTAGCCTCGTGCCTGGTTTAACATGTTAGTGTATATTTAGTAACTATAGGATTTTATCTTTTTTTTTTAGTTGGTCCTACTCTAACTTCTACTCTCAGACTTTTGCCCTACCTCCTTACAGGACGTGGGAATCAAAATTTACACTTGAAACTAAATCGTCCCCACCCCAACTCTCCTAAGAAAGTGAAGATTTGAACCCCCACCCCCTCCCCCTCCATATTAAAAGGGTGGCTATTGGGGGCAAATCCCAGTAGTTAGATTTTATCTTGTTTATCACAAACATAAATGAGAAAGATGAATGAAGAAATTGGGTTTGCATTTAGTTAGAAGTTACATCCTAGGGCTAGACTATACTCGTGCTTAGTCGTAGTCAATTTTGCTTCATATTTCATTGTCGTTATTTAGCGTTAGGAAATTTGCCTTCATGACTTAAGGCATTAACGTGTTTAACTTCAATCATGGTTCGTGGGGTCATTTCCTGAGGTTCGATAAGAAGGTGATGCATATTGATCGAGATTTACTTACTGCATTTTCATTGCTTTGATATTATCGCAACTTACTTGATGCGGCCTTTTTTTTAATAATAAATATCATTTGATTGTTGAAGTATTCGGATCTTGTTAGACGAGCTTGATTAAGCATGGCCACATAAATTTGCATGTTTACGGGTTAACATGGGAAGGATTGCATGAAACGTTTTCTACTAATATCACTTTTCCCGAATTATAGTAGGAGTAAGCAAAATCTTAACAGGGCTTTTGCATGCGAATCAAAGAGAAAAAGTTTGCATGAAACCAGCAAATCACCGTCACATTTAGTTTTAAATCAGAGAAAATTATCCAAAAAATTTTAAACTTATTGGATGGTGGTCAATTTAGTCCAAAACCTTTAAATTCTTTCAATTAAGTCCTATACCTAGTGTATGGCGTTAAGTCAGCAATGTCCAGCAAAAATTAGCCAGAATGACTAAATTGGCAATTTGTTAAAAGGTTTATTATTAATTTGACAAATAATTTAAATGTTTAGGACTAAATTGGTACAATCGAAATGTTTATGACTTAATTGACAGTTTTTAAAAGATTTAAGACTGAATTAGTAAAATTGAAAGGTTTATGACTGAATTGGTTACTATACAATAGGTGTAGGACTTTTGTACAATTTTCCCTTCTAAATTGTGAATGGAAAGTGGTAAATTAGTTTGACAATCAAGTTGTGTTCGTTTCGCAAAGAATAAATAATTTAAAAAAATTTCATAAAAATAATCATTTTTATTACTTAAAATTATTAGTTAATGGAAAATGTTTTTATCATCGACAACTATTTATATCCAAGTATTTTTGTGGACAATGAAAATGTTTTTCGTTCGTTTATTTTTGTAAGCTATACAAGCAATAAGTTTTAAGAAAATATTTTTCAAATTATTTATTTTTCACAAAATAAATGCACTTTCGATATCAATATCTTTCGCTCTTGTAGCTGCAGCAAGAACATGAACCGCAATTCTGAATAACAAAAAAGGCCTGGCCTGCACGGTCAGATTGCAAGGCAACATCAATTTCACAATTTTGACTAAGCCATATAAGAACATCAATTCGTTCGCCATGTTCATAGCGAGATTCCAAGGTGTTGCGAAAAGATCAAACACAATATCAATCTTCAACAGAGACGTTAACCTGAAGACCAATACATCGTCTGACATCTATTGTGTTTCCGCCATTGTCATCAAATGTTGAAGCGGTCCAAATGCTCAGCATGTTATACATATATCTAAATTCAAATCCACAGACAATTCAAAGGCCCCTTAAGGACACAATCGAACCCTGTTAGCGGCGGCATTAGCAGTGGCAGCGGTGTCGGCGCAAAAGCCAGCATTAGAAGGAGAAAGGTGGAGATTCACACCCTTGATGTACTATATACCTTACTAAAGAAACTAAAACAGGTCGTGATTACAAAATGTACAGCAATGCACACTTCCCCGTCAGGCAGTTGAAGGGGAAAGGACCTGATAATATGAAAATAAACAGAGACAATGATGAGTTCGAATCTCCAAACCAAAGGTAAATGTACACCTTGCTAATACTGAGCTTGTCAAAACTGACTACAGAGTAAGAAGTTCACAAGAGAATGATCTCAAAAGATCTATGCCTGATTTGGGACACTTCATAGCGCACGTCTGACGAGCAGCGGAGTCCAACCTGGAGTCATCTTTAGCGTACATTTTGCAACATACAAAGCTGATGCAGATAGCAGTGAGGGCTTCCACTCTAAACCCTTGTATTCCCCCCGAAGAATAGCTCGGCAAGATAAAATGCTCAGTGTTCGAGCAGGCAGGAATGACCAAGGCAATGAGAAGCATAAGCAGGTTTAGCGCTTAATGAAATTATACCAGGGCAACATAAGCAAGATTTTGCAGGATGTGGACATTCAAGTTTCCGCCATATCCAAATAGGTTAATAGGGACATCTGCAATCTGAAATCAACTTACTTCTACATTTTGAAATGTCTGAAGCTCTTCACGACAGTAGAAGGAATGAGATTATCCTACATGCTAGTCTGATCTCACTCATTCATGAGCTGCTGCATACCTTTTTGTCTGAATGAGCTGCTTTGCTAAACCTCAGCATAAAAACATAGGGGGTAGGCAAATTGAGATGAAATTTTCAGCTTCTTTAAGATTGAACTTTCCTGAAAAAATATTACAAAAAGAAGCCATTAAATGTTAATAGAGGGAATATTTTCCTAAAGAAGATAATGGAAGCAGGTCTTTATCGCTCACCCATGGTGATTGAACTCAATCCCTTAATTGAAGCAATTGTGGCTCAAAAGGAAGAAGAAAACAATAAGTGGATTGCCAAGATAGAAGAGAGATTTCTCTCACTCTGCCAAGCTGAGGTGGTTTGGGGATCTGAGGATTTATTTGAAATACTATGTGCTGAAGATGCCATGGTACGTCAAAGATGAGTTCCTCATGATTCAAAACGAAAGCTTAACCAGACCAGAGCAAAAAGCACGGGCAAATTCTTCATTTCAACTCTACCTGGAGCTACCACTGGAACTTCTTATAGAAATATGGTGATCACTTCTAAAAGTAGTCACTCAATAGGCCAAGGTGCACTTTTTTGGTTTCAGCCGATCACAAAGAAAGGGAAAGAGCACAGAACAGGCTTTTGGGTATGTCATGCTCGTTATATTGTCTCTAAGTTTTCCGTGGAGTGTTTTAGGTAGTCACCTGCTGAACCCCTCTTTTTTTCTCGGGTTCTCTGATTTTGTTCTGAAGGCTGACCACATAGCGAATTTTAGTACTTCTCCTTGTATCCAACATTTCTAATAAGAAACAGCATTGAAACTATAATTTTTCTTATACTGCAGAAGAATTGCTTCAACTAAACGAAGATTTAATAGCACCTTGACTAAACCTTTGTTTACTATGGGATGGATGTAAGGAAAGTTAAAAGGGGAACTGCAGTTCCGAAACTAGATTTTTTGGTTCTATAGCATGGACGAATTTTCTCAACTAAGCGTAAGCAACTTCACCATGTCCCTTTTTCCCCCGGGAACTGCAGTTCCGAAACTGGTTTAAACGCACAAGCTGGTTCTATTCTATTGCCACTCTTGCTACAAAAAGAAATCTTTCTCTCTCTCTCTCCATTTTCATTCTTTTCATTTGCCTCGCCTCCTGAATTTCTTCCCAGCACTACCTTTTTGTTGAAAAGGATTGAAGAGGAGGTAATGATGAACATGATTTCGGTTATTATCTGAGTCAATTTGACATAATGATATTGTGCTTGCACCCTTTTCTCATTTTTGATGTTGGAGTTCATCGAGTAGCCAATCGATGTTACATCCTTGTTCTCAGCTTTAGGGTCACTATCATCCTTTCAAAGCAATATTGCTCTAGGAATTTTGCCAAAGTCGATTCAGATCATCGAATTTCATTTTTGATGCCACATTTTCCCATGGTGATCTTATTTATGTTCTCCCTTGCTTAAGTTTCACTTTTTATATTTTGGAAATGCTTCAGAATCCCTCTTAAGTTAGTTTATGCATACACTGAACCAGAACTCACGAGTAGCTAAATTGTTTTTTCTGCACCAGATCGAAGAACCCATGATCTTGCTATGTAGCAAAGAATACCCTCAAGACGCCCCAAACTTTTGCTGATCCTTTTGCAACATATGGCCCCACCCTTTGACCGTTTCGTACAGCCCTTTGATGCAAAATGGTGATTATATTAATTTTTTATCGAACATCTCTAATTTCTGCGGAAAAATTAAATGAAGAGAACTCAAAACAGAACGTGAACTTCGTCGACTTTGACATCGTGTGGAGATGAGAAACCACGCTGAAGATCGCAGGACTATGAACTTCACTGGCTGGAAGGAATTGATGAGGGGACGAAAGGGCATAAGACAAACTTTTGTTCATATAATGTGTTTGGATCGTGACTAATGGAGACCGACCTAGTTTGTTTTCATTTTCTTGTTGATAATCAGAAGTAATGGGGAGCACTGTGCTCATGTTTCTATTGTCTCGTCGTGACTGGTCAGTTGATGAACGATGCTTGTGAAGAAACATGCTTGTCTTAAATCGGAATTCTGTTTCTTTCATTTGTAACTTGTTTCTTGAATGAGGTTCAAGGACATCTCATGCACAAAGCTACAGATCATATTAGGAACCTCGAAATTCATTAGGATACTTGCAAGCGCAATTACAAGACTGACTCCACACGGTGCTTATTAGTTTTTTTGTGCTTTTTTTTTTTTTTTAATAGAAGATGGTTAAAAGGCACCGGAGATACTTTACATCACATACAAACGATAGGACGCTAGTCCACCAACTAGCATCTGCCGTGGTGTTGGCCGCCCCCAGGACCGTGGCCACCGGGGCCATGTCCGCCGGGGCCTTGCCCGCCTGGTCCGCCTGGTCCGCCATGGCCGTGATCTCCTCCGGGCTTGCCGCCTGGACCGCCCTGGCCTCCGCCAGGACCACCATGGCCTCCGCCATGGCCACCGCCTCCAGGGCCTCCATGGCCACCGCCTCCAGGGCCTCCATGGCCTCCGCCAGGGCCACCACCTCCAGGACCTCCATGGCCACCTCCGCCAGGGCCGCCACCTCCAGGACCTCCGTGCCCGCCTCCGCCGTGATGACCGTGATCAGACATTTTGGTGACTCTCTCTTAAGGAAATCTTGCCCTCCAAAGGTGCGTTGCTAGCTGAGATGGTGGGTGTTGATCGAAGGCGGGGGGATAAGGGGATTTATAAGGGAAAATATCTGACTGGTGGCCAAGGAGTCACGTGGATGAGGACCAGAGGCTTGAAGTGTACTGCCACGCGGCGACTGATTGGTATCCTGCAAAGGAGTTAATGTTCCCCGCGTTTCAGCCTCTATATATTATCGCATCCGCGTCGGCCATTTGTCGTTTTCTTGTGCGGACTTTAGCGGGCGTATCAAACTGAATTTGGACCATTCTATCAAGTGGGATTGACATGGAGGCCATCGATTTTCTACGGCTCGAATTCAGTTTTACACCGTCCGGAGGTGAAAATCGTGCCTTAGAATTCAAGGCCCGTTTGAGGAATAAAATTAGATGAAGAAGTTCACTGAACAAAACATAAATGATTTGGGAGTGGCTCCTGCTCCATATTTGTCCAGAAATCCAATAATGAGATAGGAAGAAGACATGCTCAACCAATGTCAAGGTTGTCCTGTCCAATTTTCATTAGCTTTTGCACCTTGTTTTCCTATCAAGTCTTTCCAATTCAACGTGTGTTTTAGGTTAGGTGTTCGGTTTACGTGGGTATCCCGTCCCCAAGGATCGCCATACTTGTCTAACTCTAGTCCCTGAAAAAACCCATTCTAGATCCCCAAGTAAACGAAAAACTTAACACCCAATCCTCCTCGCTCCCCCACGCAAACCAATCCCCTCGTACTTCAGCCACAGCCTCTGCGCCACCACCCTCCGCCTCTGTACCCTAAGTCGCCACCACTATCGGCCAAGCTGTGCCTCGTCGTCTAGGCCAAGCTACCCAAGCCATCGTCTTGGCCCTCCCTTGCTATTTTCATGCTCTTGCAATCGAGTCTTGACGGCTCCTCCATGGCCACGAGGCTCAACTCAACTCGATGATATCGTTGTCGCAGGGGCTAGGTCAATCAACTTACTTTAAGAAGACAAATAAATCAGTTCGTTCAACTTTTTTCGTCCTTTTCTTTTACTATTTGGATAATGTCGGTTCAACTTTTTCAAAGGAGAGAGGCAATCAACTATTCAAAAGGATAGAGACACGTTTGAGATCATCGTTGATTTGTGGGGAAAACATATGGACGTGATTGCTCGAGGAAACTGAATTTCATTTAATACAATCTCATGTGGATTTCCTTGCCGACAGACAGAGAAGGGTTCGTTTCTTCATATAAATGACACGTGCCATCCGTCTTCCTTTATCCTTTTTTTTTTTTTTTTTTTTTTGTGAAAATGCTCCTCCTTTAAGAAATTATCGGCATGAGAATGTTCGAATTGTTTTTCAGATTATCGAATTTGAATCTTAAAAGCAGTAAAAGGATCCAATGTCTCAAATTTGCTTGAGTCATTAGTAAAACAGAAAAGGTAAAAAATAATCACGAACCCCACATACACCTTTTGTTTCCTGCCCATAGTAGACGTGTAGGTTGCATCTCCCATCTATTTTACTTATAAAATAAGAAATAACCTCTCTCTCTCTCTACATTTTCAATTTCTTTTTCATCTAGTAATAAGGTGGCAATTTTTGACATGCGATGATAATATGACTCGAAAATGAGATGAAGTTAACATGTTTGGATCGAGACTAAACATATTCAAGTCAATTTTGTGTCAATCCATAATATATCATTAGTAATCCTATTGGATGAAATTGATTGTGTAAGCCTACAGATTCAAGAAATAGAAAAGACCAAAATAAGATGAGAAAAAAAAAGGCTAGTAAATTTCAGGAAATAAAGAGAAACAACGAAAAGGTTGAAATAGTAAAAAGAAAAGACTAAAAAGAGTGTGAAGTTCCCAAAGACATAAAAATACTTGAAAACTAAAAGAAATAATGTTACAACTCAATAACTCTAATTGCAGATAGATAAAAAAACGAAAATGACTAAAAATGGCCACGAAGGTCCAAATTATTAAAAAAAAAAAAAAAAAAAAAAAAAAGAAAAGAAAAAAGAAAAAGAGAGGGGATAACAAGGAGGAAGTTCTTAAAGGCTCGTTAAAGGTTAAGAAAATGGACATCAAGTTTCAATAGTTGAGACTTTCCCTAGATGCTACATGTTAAGAAAACCTTCAACGCTACATAATTAATCTTTACCACTTAGCATCTACTTTTCATTTTCACTTGGATTAGAAAGTACAAAGTTTGTCTGAAAAATTGCAATTGAAGATCAGCTCGAAGATCATGTCCATCGTAAAAATAAAGTAGATCATATCTATTATCCAATAAAGGACATCGACCCAAATTGAATATGAGCAATAGTACATAGGGACCATTTCTTTTGTTCCCAAATTGAATATGAGAAATTGTACATAGGGACCACCTTTTTTTTTTTAGCCCTCTCTCAACTTTATTTTAGTACTCCACTTCAGGGCCAATGTTCACATCTAGTACTCGATCGGTAATTTCCATCTAAGTTTTGATACGAAATATTAAATTTGTCGCGTAATTTTGATTCAAATATTACTTTAGAGTCCAAAATCGTCACAAGTCAAAGTACAAGGATTAAAGATAGACAGTGCCGGACAATGAAACCTCGGGGATTTTTGCAGTCTCACGTTCATTCATATTTTCCCCTTTACATTCGCACTCCATCTTCATCCTCCACTTTCATAATACACGCACTTTCTTTCAGCTTTTCTATTTTAGCCTTGAATTATTCCCGCCACCGGCCATTTTTTAATCTTTGATACTATTTTATATTTTAAAGGTTAGAAACGTGATTGATTTGCAGAACGCGGGGCCGGCGTATGTAACTCTACCGACAGCCGCCTGTCCCTGTCACTAGTCTTGATATTGCAAAAAAGGATAACGTTTTATAGTTCGGCGTTCTCTAAGCCACATAAATTATTATTATTTTTTGTTTTTCTTATATAGAACACATTAATATCTTGTTACGCAGAGGATGAAAGGGGGGGGGATGGAAGAATTGCAGCAATTTACTGAAGTTATGTTAATTTGTGAATAGAGAGATCCTTTTATCTTATTATGGTGTCCTAATTTATCTCAAATTATTAACATCATTATTCTTTAATGAAATATCATAACTAATAAGAAGAATTTCTTATTATCATGACCGATCAATAATCTACTGTGATAGATGTACCTTTGTTCTTAGATCTTTTTATCTTCAGGAAATCTACTTCCTCAAAGCTTGATTATCTTTATCACTTACCTCAATAAAGATTACAGGGTTTTTAGCACTCAAATTCCTCTAATAAATTCATATTTTGCATTTTCAAAACCCCACTCTTTTTCTCCATATGTTCCATTCAAAACTCATCAAACATACTCCAAAAGATGTCAATGAGTATATCCAGTTTACTCATTTTGATTAGCATCCTATTCCCACTACTCAGTAAGAACATTTTCTTAATCTTCATTTTCCTCTTGAACTTGTCCAATAATGGCATTTTCAAGAGTATACACATCTCCATCTCGGAGTAGTCCATCTTACTTTAACCTTTCATGGACGAAAAGGCCTTCTAGTGGCTGCCAGAATGGTGCTCCTTCACATTCGGTTCCTCAATACCAATGTGCTTGCATAGGAACAATTGATATTATTCTCAATGCTGGCACAGTCTCTGTTACCCTTTTTTGTACCTTTAATAAGACCTTGTCCGATCCTCGAGTCCTTGATGCCTTAAAGGTCTAGTTGCAAATAACTAAAGCACCCCAAATTGCTAATTCAATTACTGCAACCCTTCATTACCAAATAGTGGATTGAGTCCAAAATCATGCCTTGGATCTAGAGCTATCTTCGACAGATGATTCTCTATTCATTTCTATCGACAGTAATCAAACACCATCTTGCATCCATGTGCCTAGAAAAATCCCTTGCTTTGAGTTAGTTAAGCTCCTCCTAGATTCTTGGGTGACTAACTATGAAAAGCTCCATCAAAATTCCAGACCCATTCAAGCTATAAAATCAAAGTTCACCAAAAACAAAGATGGCTTTATAGTCATCAAAATTCGAACACTCTCATGAGAAGCCAAAAAATTCTATCTTTCCAACCATCCTTACCATGATGCCATATGTTCTAGATGAACCAGAACGCTTAGAAGGTGACAAACTTGAAATACAAGCCTTTGATTTTGAAGGAGATCCTATAGTTTATTTCAAAGACACTATTTCAAGGCATTGCCCATAGGATGTAGATTGCCAGGTCTATATGATACCAGATCCTGATGATGATGATAGGCATTCTAGAAGAAAACGGAAATCTAAACATCCATTCTTCTAGAAATGACAGGAGAAGAACCCTTTTATTGGGCCACTTGGAGAAAATGAAGGAAGATACCAATTTTTGGTGTCTTATGGCTCTTCTAAAAAATCAAAACCATTGGTTTCTTAAAACCCTCCGAAGAGAAGACCACAACCTTCTTCTCTTGTTAAACCATACTACAAACCTATCCTCAAATGGGCCAAGAAAAATCCGACTTGTGATCTAAACATCATTCAATTCTGCAAATCAGTAGAACCAAATCCTCCCGAGCCATTTACCCCTTCCCACATTTGCATGGTTAATGACTTTGAGTTTGCACATTCGGAAAAATGCACAAATCCAACTAAGTATAATACCCAAGATTCCCAATCCCACTAGAATTAGTTTTAGTGGAACTACCACAGAACTCAGTCCCCCAGAATTTGTCATAAATTGGCAAACGAAAAATGCCTTAGTCCAAAACAAGGGCCTTACCATATTGAGGTCCGAACAACAAGCGGGCTTTTAATGTTCTCAAAACTCAAGTGGCTGAAGTCCAAAGCGAAGTGGGAGAAGTCAAAACTCAACTAGATCGTGTCTATCAATAGATATATTAGACTTCAGTGGTCCGAAACAAACTTCTTCAACTTTATTAGACAAAGCTACACAAAATAGAAGTTGGGTTAATAAGACCTGGACATTACCTTGATGATTAGTTAGTTGAAGTAGAAAGACTTTAGAAACAATCAAAGAACTCTAAACCAGCGAAGAGAGGAAACATAACCCCTCTTCTTCTACCTTTATCTTTGATCCATTATTTTCCTCTTCGTGAGAAAAATATTCATTCCTCCCTTTGAGTTTCACCATTACTCCATCCTTTCCGTCTTTACTTTCTAGTTTAAATCAAACCACTCTAGCTTGTAGGCATGACGTGAGGGCCATCAAAGAAAGGTTCTTAGCAAAACAAAAACTGAATTCTATAGCCAAATCAACAGAAGAACTGGCAAAATTAAAACAGTCTGAGCCTTCACCACTTGACCCTCCATCGTCATTCATGATCTCTAACCCCCTTGAGTCGTTTATGAGAGAACATGCCAAGACGAGCATCACCATAGTAGGCTGTGACAAAATCCAATATATACAAGATTCATACTCTGAAGCTTTTGTATCTGAGTCAGACAATACATCATCCACTTCCATGAACGATGAATAGCCTCAACCTCTTCCTAAACAAGGCCCCATTAGCTTCATGATGCAATATGAAAAAAGAGATGAAGAAAACACAATGGATTTTCCCTTCCAGAATACTAATTTTGGGAATAAAATCTCTAATCTCACCTTCACACTTGATGATATATCATATCACAAGTGGCATGCTAGGCTACAAGAGTTCTATGCTTGGATGAACGCCAAAACTACTGATCTAGAAAATGACTAGTTTCATATTCTCCTAGAGTTTACTGCCAGATTTACAAGCAGCTTGCTAGATTAGTGGTTGGCTCTTGCTCTAATAGATCATGATATGTTCTTAGCACGAGATTTTGACCAAGTGATTCGCATTCTTCACCTTAGACCAGAGGATCTTGTAGAGCAAAAAAAGAAATAATTCTCTGAGAGAAAATGCTATTCTTATGAACAAAAAGATCTTGATAGACATTTACAGGGAATGATGAAGCTCTACTATACCCCTAGTGGAGATCCATCTCTCAAATTGGTATTCTTGTCATCTGTGCCAAAGCAAATTGGCAATATGGTTGACAAGTATTTCCAATCAAAGAATCGGAGAACCTTAGATGCTTCCTTTAGAGAAATCAAGCAAGGGATTCATGGAACCCTTGACAAATTATGTCTCGAGAAAAAGGCATTCAAGAAATTCTTAGAAAACAACAAAATGCTAGGCAAGGCCTCCAAAAGACTAGGCCGCCAATTCAAATGTGGCCATAGAGATTCTTCTTGTGATTGTCCAAACAAGAAATAGAAGCATTTTCAAAAGCATTTTCCAGAAGAAAGAAAGGAAACTAGAAATTTCTTAAAAAGAGTCGTCGATACCATCAAGGAGATCATTTGGTAAAAAGAAGAAGAAAGATTGCTATTTGATCCGTGGTCATAAAGGATTTTTCGCAAAAAATTGTCCACAAATCCACAAAAAAGGTTTGGATCTTGTGGACACCATCCACAAGAAAACGGGTATCTCTTTGGTAAAAGATGATCTTGAGTCAGCCTTCTCTCTTGAAGATGAACCTTCTGACACAACTATTTGTGTCATAGAAACTTTCTCAGAAAATAGTGAAGATGGAGATTATTCTGCTTGCAAATGCATGTTCTTTTTTGATGAACCATCATCCTCTCCAGCAAGCCAAGACCAATTCTCATCCATCCAGGTCAGCAAAGAAAAAGCTCTTTCTTTCAAGCCATATGTTCCAATCCAGCTCCTTCTATCCCAATCCTCTAAACCCATTCCCCTCATTGTACTAAAAAACACTGGTGTATACTCTTCTATCCTTGATCCAAAGCTTCTTCCTAAGAATATCGGGAACCTCATACCTGGTATTTTACTTCTACATCTGGAAACACTTTTCCAACCAAATAAGGAATAAACCCATCAAAATTCAGGTCTTTCAATAGTGCACCATTACTACTTGGATTATTGGATTCCCATTCCGAAATTGGCACATCATCATTAGCTGGGATATCCTAATTCAGACCTTGGAAGTTTCGAGAATTTTTAGAGACTTAGAGACTCTATTTGATCTAGCCTGAAACCCTTGATTCGATCATCCAACCCTTCTGGAGTCATGCGCTGAAAACCACTTAGAGTTTCTTGGCAAATGTTCCAATTCGTTGTGGAAAAATTAAGAGTTTTTCGTTAAATTGCCCTTTAAAAAGAAAGAGGATGTCAACCCAACTAGAGCAAGCTACGCGGGAATGAATCCATGACACCTCCAATTAGCCTAGAAAGAATGCAAAGATCTTGTCCAACAATGACTTATTGAGCCCACAAACTCAGTGAGCATGTGAAGCATTTTATATGGAAAATGTGTTGAACAAGTTAGAGTAAAAAATAGATTGGTCATCAATTATCAACATCTTAAAATGTTCTTCCAAGATGATAAGTTTCCCTTATCCAACGAAGAAACTTTATTCTCTCGTTTGTCAACTACAAAAATGTACTCTAAGTTCGACTTGAAAGTAGGATTCTAGCAAGTTGGAATCCACCTAGAAGACAAACATAAGGCAACATTTTGGATACTAAACGAACACTTCGAGTGGAAGGTCCTTCCTTTTGGATTAACGACAACACTCTCATTATTCTAAAAGGTCATGTGCAAAAAATATTCCATCCAATCAATGTAGGTGCATGGATCTACATTGATGACATATTGCTCTATAGGGAAGACATAGTCTCACTGTAAGTTGCTCATCCAATTTTGCTCATATTGTCAAGTAGAATGGTATTATGTTATTACTAAAAAAGATGAAGATTGCCCATACGGAGATTGAATTTTGATGGCATGCAGCTCAAGGATGGCGCATTCCAACCAAGTGATCATATTGCAAAAAAAAACTATTCAAGTTCCCATTTAGAATCTCTCCCACAAACAAAGCCAACAATTCCTTAATAGTTAACCACTTGAGAGATTTTGTTCCTAAGATCACTAGGTATATGCATCCATTGCAAAAAATACTAAAGAAAGACCTATGTCCTTGGGGACTTTCACAAAGTAAGGTAGTCCAGTCACTCAAACAAAGTTAGAATCTTTACATTCTCTTTAAATTCCCTTTCAAGGAAAAAGAATTCTCTAAACTGATGCTAGTGACAAATATTAGGCAGCTATTCTTGTCGAAGAATAGCCTGACGGTAAGAGGAGAATCTGTGGATACAAGAGTGGAAGATCCTCTAAGTAGAAATTCATTACCATTTTACTTTCAAAGAAATCTTGATTGTTAAGTATGTGATTAAGAAATTTGGATCCCATCTCATAGGTCATCATTTTCTTATCGAATTGGACATGTCTTCCTTTTCCCAAGATGTTGAAATTCAAACAGAAGACAGTTCTGCATCCACAGCTTCTGAGGTAGGTAGAATGGTTACCACTAATGCAGTCTATTTGGCCCATGGGTGATAGAGCTAGACTTTGCCTTCCAAATACTTCTTTGAAACCAAACAAATTGCAGGAAAAAAAGAATATGCTTATAGATTTTCTATTCAGGCCAAATCAAGCTCCAGTGAATTTTCATTAACATGTATCAAGTACAAAGGCCAGTAGCCAAATTTGAGCTCAACTAATGCGTTAAAATGGCCGAGTAGGGAATATCCTCCTGAAATTCCAGGACTCATTCAAGGTAATATTGTCTTTGAAAGCTTAATTGATACGTTTCGGTTTATTAGCTAAGAATCATCAATAGATATGGTGGATTATGTTTGAAACCCTTGGGTCCCAAGTATCCATTCATATATCATTTAATCATCTCACCGATAGACCCATTTCCTGAAGACCTTAAATGGCTTCTTTGGTATATGCTTAATTTGCTTACAATAGCTGTCGAATTTCCTATAGTTAAAATGCCTTTCATCATTAGCTAGATTATCCAAAGACAATAAGATTTTGCACATTTGGGAGAATTCCTGTCATGGTTTAAACCTTTAGGAACCTAGAGATTAGTTTTCAAAGAACAATTAAAAGTTTGCCAGCAAAATCCAAAACTTCACACCTTAATCATCTTTCATAGGTCGTGGATGTTTATTAGGCCAAGTGGAGATCTTCACTAGACTATGGCAAAGGTTGGTGTCTCTACTTTCAAGCCTCAACCAGAAACAAACGATGTTTTCAAAACCCTCCTAGCAAAGTCAAGCAAATCCCATGGGAATATAAGGAACTTCAGAGAATTTTGCACCAACACAATAGGGCGATTCCTCCATAAATTTGGCAAGAAGGTAACACAATTTGGCAACACACTAATCTAGAGTTTCCTGAAGTAAGTCATTGAATTCATCAGGCCTTAAGAGAATATCATGGAGAAGATCTCAGTTTTGACCATGATGAAGCGTTCACTTTTTCCTCTCAAGATCCATGGGGTGGGCCACTAGCCCAAGACCCATACTTATCCGAATTCCTTTACACATATTTATAGTTGGCTTCCACCACTTTCGAAAATTGATCCCACTGGCCATAGCCCTAGAAATACCAGTCCTCTCCCTTTAAGAAAACAAGAACAGATTGCCCATCTTCATTAGGAATCCTTGACGACCTTGTTGCTGATCAGCTTTTGTCATAACAAGAACAAATAGCCTTATTCACGTCTTTTGCAAAGCAAAAGACGAAGACGGCTCAGATAGCTCAATAGACAACACTAAAAGGATTTGGTAATAAGATATGATAGTGTGCTCTGTGCTTTACCACGTGCTTTAGTAGGCTTGGTGTGGAATGTGCGTTGTTTGTAGTGCTTTAAGCATCTTTCATACTCTGTGGCTTTTGTATCTATTGTTTGTAGCATCATTAGAGGGAGCTATCCTCTCAATGCCTTGTGATGTTTGATGCAGCTCATGCCTATATAAGGCAATGTATTGTATATTGAAGGGGCAGACTAACCTTCACCAAATAAACCCATATTCTGATATCGCTCATGGTTTTCTAAGTCCTTTTTCTTCCTCCCCCGGAATGGCTTATTCTGATTAGAACTTTGTTGTTAGCTCGGGAAGATGGTATAATTCTAAGTATGCTCTCCATTTATCATTTTATAGAACCTGTGGATTAGAAAATCTAGCATTATAATCCCCTGAAAAATGGCCAGTGGTGCTTGTTAGTTGGGAATAGCATACCTATTTCAACATTTTGTTCTTCAGACTCTACCTACCCAACATCAAAGAGGCACGTGTCCAGAAATTAAGACATATAAACAATCGACTGGCCACTAATTTGGCCTATCCATGTAGCCCTAACCTTGCCTAAATAGTTTGCACGTAATTGGTAAAATTTAAACATATGACCTAAACTTCATGAACTGGAATTTCCTTTGTCAAGTCTTCAAGAGATAATTATCCAAAAAGTCCTAACCCTATTGTGCATTGGCAAATTTAGTCTAAAACTTTTAATTTGGGCAAATTAATCCTAAACCTTTTGAAGATTTGTCAATGTAGTCATTTCGGTCAATTTGGCTAGAATTCATTGACGTGGACATCGATCATCCTACAGGGCACGATTAATACTAACATGAACCAATTTGTAATTTAAAAAAAAAAATTGATTTTTTCTTCCTTTCTTCCTTTTTGTTTTCTTTCCTTTTTTTATTATTTTTATTTTATGTTTTCTCTTATTTCCCTCTGTCAATCACCAAGTCATCAATGATGGTTGGCCACAAGCAAGGGTCGCCCTTGTCGGCACAACTCTCGCTAAAGGCTAACGTTTGGCGAAGGCAACCCTTGCTAGATCCATTTAGGGTAACCTTGGTCTATGGTAAATGACCTCCGCAAAGCATCATCGTTAGTGAAAAAACAAAGAAGGAAAAAGAAGAGAAAAAGTTCAAGAAATTCTAGAAAGAATTATAAAAATCATTTACGTTAACATTGTCAGTGCCAACTTTATAGAGGACTTTTGCTAGTGTGTGTGTGTGTGTGTGTTTTTTTTTTTTCTTATTAAAGAATCTCAAACCTTTGCCTGCACACTTAGCCATTGGCAAATCAAATCATTTGTCAGCCAACCTTACTTAAGGTCACTTGGGTTCCCGTGACCCCAAGCCAGGCGATGGTCACTTGGGATCTTGCGAACCACACATTACTTGAGGACCTTCAACAAGGTTGGCCGGCGTCAGATTGGCTTGCTGTTAGCCGGATTTAGCCTCGTTAGCAACATGAACACTTGTCAGTGATGCCGCGTGAGGTGGAGACATTTTTGGAATAATGAAAAACTTAAGAGAGGACAAAGTTGGAAGATAAAAAATGCATTTGTATTTCGGAAATGCTCAAAACTCAGCACACCCGGACTTGCTTTGGGCTTAGAGGTGTCTAGAAATGCAATTGCATGTTCCCAAAACTCTCCAAAAAAAATTACCAAATGGTATTTGCATTTGTTCAAGAGCATTTAAAGTCCAAGGGTTTTTGAAAAAGTGTTTTCCAAATGCATTTGTAACATGCGCCCAGCTAATAAACTCTTTAAAAAAACTTTTGTCGGTGGCTTGAGGATCATCTCTCACGTATTGAAACGCACCTTGGCCTTACGCATATATTAAATTTGGGGCGAGATAAGGAATCTCCGACAGAAAGCATTGCCCATACTTTAATACTAGTCAGCATCATGTGCGAAAGAGCCAACAGCATTTCAAAAGCAAAGAAAAATTTCAGTATTTTTGTACTCTTGTAGGATGCGATTTCGAAGTGTAAGAACCTAACCGACGTTCAAACGATCGGAGGATCCTATGCCAAGTTATGTAAATTTTGACTTCTTGGTACCAAGACTTCTATCTTCAAGAGGAAAGAAATTTGCAAGGAAATCAAAAGGGATTGCAATCATAAGTTCTTAATGAGCCGAATGATGCTAAGTATAAAGAGCAACGTAAAGGGGCTGTCCGCCACCCTACAGATGGTTCCCTATACGACGCCTGCAGATGAGCAATTCATGTGTATCCACAGTAGATCGATCAAATTGAAGCAATTCCTCATGTAAGTAAAAAGGATTTCCTAAAGCTTGGTAGTGTTTCTCATGTCTTTGAAAGACCTTAGAGCTTGCTAATATATCTTCTGGGCCTTACTCCAGTTCATATGAAGCTCGTCTTCCTTTCATTTTGGGCTTCTAAGTAGGCCAACCCCATTCCAATTAAGAATTTCGTACCTGTCTCGTTTTACAACTGCCTTACTTTTGAGCTTTACATGTACCCGGACCGATTAAGAATCCTCCTCTTTCCAACTCTTAGTCTTGGTCATGTCTTTTTACCTCTGGAGTGCTTCTAAGGGTTCTTGGGGGAACCGATTGCCAATCCCTCGATGAACGTTGGATAAAAAAAGAGAGTAAATCTTGTCCATTAACTGCAAAATTTTTCGGTTTTTGAGTGTTACGTCATTTTGTTTAGAAATTACGAAAATTCATATAGAGTTGCCTTCGGTCATGAGCCGAGGTTTCCCCCACAAAGAAGTGTTCTTTTTGACTTGGATTGCAAGGATTGCTAAGTCATTGCAAGTCTTGTGGCATGTGCTTGTAAACATCACTAATCGCGAATCAATTATTATACGAGACGTGCGGCCCAAATGATAGTAGACCATGAATGATGGGCCAAGCCTAGTCTCCTAACCAGTTTGGCCACTTTACTCAAGTCTGCCTATTTCTCAACATCAGAGATAGACGCCTTATGTAGTTCTTGTTCTTTTCTTAACATGAATAAGGGGAAAATCTGCGTCGCGATCATCGTCGTCTTTCTGCTGCCGGTTCTGCTGGACAGCAATCGCCATGTGAGAGTGGGAGGAGGATTTGAAATGCATGCATGAACATGGGATCGAAACCACATCGCCAAGCGGGCACCCTGTCGTGAGTCAGGGGATGACAATCAATGGGCCTGAACTTTCTTTTCTTTCTTTCTTTGTAGCTTTTTTAAACACGAGCATCCATATCTTCTGATCCACTCATTCCAATTAGATGCGCGTAAACTGTCATGCCCACTTACATCGGGATAAGGCTCCTCCTGTAAGTTGACAGACATGACTCTAGGTTATCATAGCTGAGATATGTTGTGACTCGGTATGGCATCCACCACTTTCAAATGAAACACTTATTTACTTAATAATCAAGAATTCAATGTGATACGATTCTGATGGAGGACCATGTAAATATCTACTTTTGAAAATAGACCAAATGATAGGCGTGGCAGCTCACGACTGTGCTTGGGCGGCTTGGCGCAGCCCAAAATTTTTATATGAAAAAAGGTTTTCCTCAATGGTGGGCTTGGGCAACAAATAGGTTTGATATAAGGGCTTGGCTTAGACCTGCCCATCGGCCATTTCCATAGTACGACATTGCTAAATCATGTAAGAAACTGGATTACAACACTAGATGTAATCGATTATATTTATGTCAAGATTATGTGTATAGGATGCATGCAAGAAAAAAATTCCAAAAAAGTCATAAAAATTTCAATTGAGCTTAAAAACCAAATCCTCCTGGAGCTTGGCTTTCAAGAAGGGTCTTTGCCAATCCACTACCTCGGTGTCCCGATTATCACGAGTAGGCTGGGAAAGGCTGATTGTGCTGACCTTGTTAGATGCATTACATCAAGGGTGCAATCCTAGGTTCACCGGTTTCTCTCCTTTGTTGGGCGCCTTCAATTAATCAGGTTAGTTTTTCATGCCATTCAAGCCTATTGGGCTAGTGTTTTTATTTTGCCTGTCTCGGTGCTTGATCAGATCGAACGTATTCTGAGACAATTCCTTTGGCGAGGCCTTGAGTTGGGAAGAGGAGGAGCCAAGGTCTCTTGGGAGGATGTATGCCTTCCAAAATCTAAGGAAGGCCTTGGTATACATAGACTCTGTGAGTGCAATAAGGTGGTTATGCTTAAACACATCTGGATTTTGTTCTCAGACAATGAGTCACTCTGGTGTAAATGGATCAGTTCGACGTTCTTGAAGAACAAAACTTTTGGGTTGTAAAGCAGTCGACCTTTTGCTCTTGGGCTTGGAAAAAGATTTTACAACTTAGGGCAGAAGTTAGACGGAGCTTTTCATGGAAGATAGGAGATAGTTCATCTGTGTCACTATGGTTTGACAACTGGCACCCTTGAGGGCCTTTAAACCTGTTTTTCTCGGATGTACTCATCTACAGTTCCAGGCTATCCACACAGGCTACAGTGGTTGACCTTTTTTTTGACGATGGCTAGACACTCAAGGAGGAGATTGAAGCTTGGGGGTCGCCTCTTCCATCCCTGTCTCGGTGCCAAGACTGTTTTTGGTGGAGAGGGGAGTCATCGGGCCTTTTCTCAGTTGCCTCGGAGTGGGAGGCTATCTATAGGAAGAAAGGCCGTGTCAGGTGGCATTCCTTTGTTTGGAAGGCCATTTTGCCTCGATATCAATTTAATCTTTGGCTCATAACTAGGCGTAGGCTTCCAACCCAATCTCTCCTTTTATCTTATGGAATAATTGAGACTGCTTCTTATCCTTTTTGTAATGAAATGTTGGACTCCATTGACCATCTCTTTTTCGGTTGTTGTATTACATCTAGTCTTGCCTTCTTTTGGGCGACTAGATGTAACTTGCCTTGGCGCAATGGATCTTGGGAGGACAACTTGAGTTGGGCCATTTATTTACTCTCGGGGAAGGAGTTTTACAAGTGTATGGCCTGGTTTTCCTTCGGTGTGATCTGCCACATCATCTGGAAGAATAGGAACAACATACTCTTCAGGGGAGAGCCGATTTCTGTTTTGGCCATGAAGAAGCATCTTCTTAAAATTGTGAAAGACAAGGCCTCGTCCTTCAAGAGTGTGGAGGATTCACTTAAAAATAGGAGGCTACAATGCTCTTGGGATCTTGATCCCATTATCTTCTCTTCAGGGGACCCCCAGTTGGCTGGTTGATTCTCGGATGCGATGCTGCGGGTGCTGCCTTGTCCCGGATGGATGCTGGGTCCCTTTGCTTTCCTGCCTTGCTGGGTTGTTTTTGGTTGCTTTTGGCATGTTTTTTCCGCCTTTGTTGTTTTTGTCTTGCCGGCTGTTTTTGGTGCTGTGCCTTCCTTTGTTTAGGGCAGCTTTGGTTTAGCTGTATCTGCGTCTTTTACATTCAGGCACTCTTCCACTCAGGTTGATTTCTCTTGCATTTGAGTGCAAGTTTTTTGGTGCCTGAATCTTCTGTACATTTGACTATCCTCTTTATATTAATTACCCTTTCTACCAAAAAAAAAAAAAAAACACAACAATAAGTGGATTGCCAAGATAGAAGAGAGGCTCCATTTTATGCAGGACTCTGCGACCCAGGTGACAGGAGATTTCTCTCACTCTGCCAAGCTGAGGTGGTATTGGGATCTGAGGATTTATTTGAAATACTATGTGCTGAAGATGTCATGGTACGTCAAAGATGAGTCCCTCACGATTCAAAATGAAAGCTTAACCAGACCAGAGCAAAAAGCACAGGCAAATTCTTCATTTTCAACTCTACCTGGAGCTACCACTGGAACTTCTTATAGAAATTTGGTTATCACTTCTAAAACTAGTCACTCAGTAGGCCAAGATGCACTTTTTTGGTTTCAGTCGATCACAAAGAGAGGGAAAGAGCACAGAACAGGCTTTTGGGTATGTCATGCTCTTTATATTGTCTCTAAGTTTTCCGTGGAGTGTTTTAGGTAGTCACCTGCTGAACCCCTTTTTTTTTTTTTTTTTTTTCAGGTTCTCTGATTTTGTTATGAAGGCTGACCCCATAGCGAATTTTAGTACTTCTTGTATCCCACATTTCTAATAAGAAACAGCATTGAAATTAGAATTTTTCTTATACTGCAGAAGAATTGATTCAACTAAACGAAGATTTAATAGCACCTTGACTAAACCTTTGTTTACTATGGGATGGATGTAAGGAAAGTTAAAAGGGGAACTGCAGTTCCGAAACTAGATTTTGGTTCTATAGCATGGACGAATTTTCTCACCTAAGTGTAAGCAACTTCACCGGGTCCCTTTTTCCCCTAGTGATAAATTAGAGTTTAATTGGCAAAACGCACAAGCTGGTTCTATTCTATTGCCACTCCTGCTGCAAAAAAAAATCTTTTCTCTCTCTCTCTCTCTCTCTCTCTCTCTCCATTTTCATTCTTTTCATTTGCCTCGTCTCCTGAATTTCTTCTCCGCACTACCTTTTGTTGAAAAGGATTGAAGCGGAGGTAATGAGGAACATGATTTCGGTTATAGTCTCTGTCAATTTGACATAATGATATTGTGCTTGCACCCTTTTCTCATTTTTGATGTTGGAGTTCATCGAGTAGCCAATTGATATTACATCCTTGTTCTCAGTTTTATGGCCACTATCATCCTTTCAAAGCAATATTGCTCTAGGAATTTCACCAAAGTCTATTCAGATCATCGAATTTCATTTTTGACACCAAATTTTCCCTTGGTGATCTTATTTATGTTCTCCCTTGCTTAAATTTCACTTTTTATATTTTGGAAATGCTTTAGAATCCCTCTTAAGTTAGTTTATGCATACACTGAACCAGAACTCACGAGTAGCTAAATTGTTATTTCTGCACCAGATCGAAGAACCCATGATCTTCCTATGTAGTAAAGAATACCATCAAGACGCCCCAAACTTTTGCTGATCCTTTTGCAACATCTGGCCCCATCCTTTGACCGTTTCGTACAGCCCTTTGATGCAAAATGGTGATTATATCAATTTTTATCGACCATCTCTAATTTCTGCCGAAAAATTAAATGAAGAGAACTCAAAACAGAACGTGAACTTCGTCGACTTTGACATCGTGTGGAGATGAGAAACCACGCTGAAGATCGCAAGACTATGAACTTCACTGACGGAAGGAGTTGATGAGGGGACGAAAGGGCATAAGAGAAACTTCTGTTCATATAATGTGTTTGGATCGTGACTAATGAAGACCGACCTAGTTTGTTTCCATTTTCTTGTTGATAATCAGAAGTAATGGGGAGCACCGTGCTCATGTTTCTATTGTCTTGTCGTGACTGGTCAGTTGATGAACGATGCTTGTGAAGAAACATGCTTATCTTAAATCGGAATATTGTTTCTATCATCTATAACCTGTTTCATGAATCCTGTTTCTTGAATGAGGTTCAAGGGTATCTCATGCACAAAGCTACAGATCATATTAGGAACCTCGAAATTCATTAGGATACTTGCAAGCGCAATTACAAGACTGACTCCCCACGGTGCTTATTAGTTTATTTGTACTATGTTTTTTTTAACGTCATATAGAAGATGGTTAAAAGGCACCGGAGATTCACATATAAATGATAGGACGCTAGTTCTCCAACTAGCATCTGCCGTGGTGGTGGCCGCCCCTAGGACCGTGGCCACCAGGGCCATGTCTGCCGGGGCCATGCCCGCCCGGTCCGCATGGTTTACCTGGTCCGCCATGGCCGTGATCTCCTCCAGGCTTGCCGCCATGGTCATGTCCGTGTCCGCCGCCCGGACCACCGTGGCCTCCGCCTCCCGGGCTCCATGGCCTCCACCAGGACCTCCATGGCCGCATCCACCAGGGCCGTGCCCACCTCCGCCGTGATGGCCGTGATCAGACATTTTGGTGACTCTCTCTTAAGGAAATCTTGCCCTCCAAAGGTTCGTTGCTAGCTGAGATGATGGGTGGCGAGAGAAGGCGGGGAGATATGGGGATTTATATAGGAAAATATCTGACTGGTGGCCAAGGAGTCGCGTGGATGAGGACCAGTGGCTTGAAGTGTACTGCCACGCGGCGACTGATTGGTATCCTCCGAAGGAGTTTATATTCTCCGCGTTTCAGCCTCTATACATTATCGCATCCACGCAGACTTAGCGGGCGTATCAAACTGAATTTGGACCATTCTATCAAGTGGGATTGACATGGAGGCCATCAATTTTCTACGGCTCGAATTCAGTTTACACCGTCCGGAGGTGAAAATCATGCCTTAGAATTCAAGGCCCGTTTGAGGAATAAAATTAGATCAAGAAGTTCACTGAACAAAACATAAATGATTTGGGAGTGGCTTCTGCTCCATATTTGTCCAGAAATCCAATAATGAGATAGGAAGAAGACATGCTCAACCAATGTTAAGTGATCAATTATCAACAGCTTAAAATGTTCTTCCAGGACGATAAGTTTCCCATATCCATAAAAAAAAAAAAAATTATTCTCTTGTCTGGCAAATGCAAAAATTTACTCTAAGTTCAACTTGAAAGTAGGATTCTAGCAACTTGGAATCCACATAGAAGACAGACATAAGACAGCATTTTGGATACTAAACGAACACTTCGAGTGGAAGGTCCTTCCTTTTGGATTAACAACAACACTCTCATTATTCTAAAAGGCCATGTGCAAAATATTCCATCCAATCAGTGTAGGTGCATGGATTTACATTGATGACATATTGCTCTATAGCAAAGATGAAGAGTCTCATTGTAAGTTGCTCATCCAATTTTGTTCATATTGTCAAGTATAATGGTATTATGTTATTACTGAAAAAGATTAAGATTGCCCATATGGAGATTGAATTTCTATAACATGCAGCTCAAAGATGGTGCATTCCAACCAAGTGATCATATTGCAAAAAAAAAAAAAAAAACTATTCAAGTTCCCATTTAGAATCTCTCCCACAAACAAAGCCAACAATTCCTTGGAATAGTTAACCACTTGAGGGATTTTGTTCCTAAGATCACTAGGTATATGCATCCATTGCAAACAATATAGAAGAAAGACCTATGTCCTTGGGGAATTTCACAAACTAAGGTAGTCCAGTCACTCAGACAAAAGTTAGAATCTTTCCCTTCTCTTCAAAATCCCTTTCAAGGAAAAAAAATTCTCTAGACCGATTCTAGTGATAAATATTGAGCAGCTATTCTTTTTGAAGAATTGCTTGACGGTAAGAGAAGAATCCGTGGATATGAGAGTGGAAGATTCTCCTAAATAGAAATTCATTACCATTTTACTATCAAGGAAATCTTGATTGCTAAGTATGTGATTAAAAAATTTGAATCCCATCTCATAGGTCATTATTTTCTTATCGAATTGGACATGTCTTCTTTTCCCAAGATGTTGAAATTCAAATAAAAGATAATTCTACACCCACAGCTTCTGAGGTGGGCGGAATGATTTTCCAAATACTCCTTTGAAATCAAACAAATTGCGAGAAAAAAGAATATGCTTACAGATTTTCTATTTAGGCCAGATCAAGCTCCAGTGAGTTTCATCAACATGTATCAAGTACAACAGCTAGTGGCCAAATTCGAGCTCAACTAATGTGCCAAAATGGCCGAGCAGGAAATTTCCTCCTAAAATTCCAGGACTCATTCAAGATAATATTGTCTTTAAAAGCTTAATTGATATGTTATGGGTTTATTAGCTAAGAATCATCAACAGATATGGTGGATTATGTTTGAAACCCTTGGGTCCCAAGTATTCATTGATATATCCTTTAATCATCTCACCCATAGACCCATTTCCTGAAGACCTTAAATGGCTCCTTTGGTATATGCTTAATTTGCATACAATAGATGTCGAATTTCCTATAGTGATAATGCCTTTCATCATTAGCCAAATTATCCAAAGGCAAATAAGATTTTGCACATTTGGGAGAATTCCTATCATGGTTTAAACCTTTACGAACCTAGAGATTAGTTTTCAAAGGACAATTGAAAGTTTGCTAGCCAAATCCAGAACTTCACGCCTTATTCATCTTTCATAGGTCGTGGATGTTTCTTAGGCCAAATGAAGATCTTCACCAGACTCTGGCAAAGGTTGGTGTCTCTACTTTCAAGCCTCATCCAAGAACAAACGATATTTTCAAAACCCTCCTAGCAAAGTCAAGCAAATCCCATAGGAATATAAGGAACTTTAGAGAATTTTGTACCAACACAATAGGGTGATTCGTCCATAGATTTGGCGAGAAAAAAACACAATTTGGCAACACACAAATCTAGAGTTTCTTGAAGTAAGTCACCAAATTCATCAGGTCTTAAAAGAATATCATGGAGAAGATCTCAATTTCAACCATGATGAAGCATTCACTTTTTCCTCCCAAGATCCATTGGGTGAGCCACTAGCCCAAGACCCAACTTATTTGAATTCCTGTACACAGATTTATAGTTGGCTTCCACCACTTTCGAAAATTGATCCCACTGGCCACTAGGAGTGAGCACGGTTCCTGGGTAGAACCAAGAATCGGAGAACCGCACCGGAGGGTCCGGTTCGGTTCCCGGTTCTAGGAAGGCCGGTTTCAGTTCCCGATTCCATTTTTCTAGGAACCAGGAACCGGAATCGGTTAGGGTTCCTATCCTAAACCTAAAAAGTAAAAGCCCTATTCAGCCTTCACGCTTCAATTGTTTACCCTTCTCCCATTCTCTGCCTAACCCTTGTCCCGACGCCGCTCACCTTATTCCTCTGCTGGACACCACTAGTCGCCGGTCGCCGCTTGTCCCTCCGCTGGACACCGCTTGCCCTAAACGCTCACCTCGACGCCACTCGCCTCGTCCTGCCACTAGTCGCCAGTCGTCGCTTGTCCTCCGCTAGACGCCGCTTGCCCCCAAACGCTCGCCCTCGATGTCACTTGCCTCATCCCACCGTTGGTCATTAGTCGTTGCTCGTCCTCCACTTGATGCCGCTCGCCTTGTCCTGCCGCTAGTCGCCGGTTATCGCTCATCCTCCGGTAGACGGCGCTCGCCCTTAGACGCTTGCCCTCGATGACGCTCACCTCCTCCCACCACCGGTAGCTGCTCGTCCCACCACTAGAAACCTCTCCCCCCCAGATGCTCGCCCTCGACGCCGCTCGCCTCGTCCCGCTATTGGACGCCACTCATCCCCCATTGGACGATGCTCGCCCCCGATGATGATGGTGACGCCCCGCCCTTGCTTCCCTCGACGTTGCGCACACCCTGCTCGTTTCGCCTGTGACATCCTAATTTTCAAGTTTTGATTTCGATCGGATAAGTTGGGCTTTTCATCAACGCGATTATAGTGCTTTTTTCGGAGTGACTCATGAAATAACTAGACCATTTGGGAAAGTCATTAAGAGATTTTAAGGCAAATAGACTTGAGAATTCGATCAAGAATCGGCTACTCGACCAATCATTACAGAATAGTTAAAAATCGATTAGAGATCAGAGATAGGTTGGTCCGACTAAGATGCGTGGTTAAACGTGGGTAATTCCACTAAATTGCAAAATTCTCGTCGATCGACACTAGACTGATCTTTTCATTGTTTTGGTACCCTGTGCCTATATTTGAATCCTTGAGATTTTTACGACAACTGAGAGTTGCCAATGAGTCGAGTGGTTTCATTGTGGCTCGAAGAAAATTGACATTGAGTGATTTGTTTTAAAAAGTTCTAAAAGCTACCCGATAGCCTATGTCACGCTAAAAACACGCTGGAGTGAAAATTAACCATGAATTTAAATCCGATTTCAGAAATTAAAGGTTCTGTCATGTTACAATAAATTTTAGGAACGTCGACTCAGTCTTAGAAGATTTTTCTGCAGCTCGAGACTTTTTGGGAAAGAGTTGTCTTAGGGACATTTTTGTTCAGAAAATACCGGAGACCGTTTTTGATCGTGCATTTGGGATGCAAGATGGTTCAATTGATTAGGAAAAATATTAATTTGATTATTGACTTGATAACGAGACTTATTGAGACCAAATTGAATTGGTTAAAGTTAGAACAAGTGTCCATTTGATGCCAAAACTCATCAAATTCGTAACTCCACCTTCCCCTATGGTTTTGGACCATCTCAAGAGTTGTGGGATGAGCCTTGGTGGAGGAATTGTAGCCAAGGAAGCCATACTTGGCCATGGATGAGTCAAGGGGATAAGATGCAAGAAAAACAAGGCAAAAGGGACTCCCCCAATCCTTAACCAGATGCTTCTTCTTCCTCTTTCCCCCTTCTTTCTCCATTGTTGTGGCCTTGAGAAACTTGGAGAGAACCAGAGAAAGCTAGCTGAGCCAACTCCACTGTCGCACACCCACCGAACCAGCCAAGCCCGCCGTTTTTCCCCCTGCTTTCTCATTCTGCTAGTTTATGCTCCAGCTGATCTTTCGCCAAAGATCAAAGTCAAAAGTGGTATTCCCGTGTGAATTAGCCAACGACCCACCCATCACCGTGACCAAGAGAGACAACTCGTCCCAAAGAGCCCAACCTCGCCTCGAACAAAGCCATCAGCCGTCCTGTACGGCTGCCGCAAGCCGCCGGTCGCCGGTTCGCCGGTTTGCTGCCCGCCTGCACTTTTTCGCGTTTTTCTTGATTTTTCTCCCATTCCAACCCTTCATTTGCCCATCCCAACCTCCAACAAGACCCTCAAGACCCCCGGGAGCCACTAGTTGTCAACCACCCGCTCGTCGGAGCTCCGATCAGCTTGTTCAACCCCGTTTCTCCTTCGACAGTCTAGTTTTTCCAGAGTTGCTGAGGGAGTCCGAGTTTGTGGCTGTTGTTTCAGCCCCAGGACCGCCTTGAATCGCTGTGGTTGAGGTCCTAGTGTGTCTACCTTCTTCATTGCCCATAGCCACTCGCTTCCCTCGCCATTTTCGCGCCTAACCACCGCTGGTTCCAACTGCTCGGCTCAAGAACAGAAACCAAAGACAGCAAGGAGTTGAGGACCTCAAGGTCCGTTTTAGTATGCTTCCCAACCCCAAAAGTCGAGCCCGCTTTGAAGAAAGTCATCCCCCGCCACGTCCCCGTCGGATTGAACCAAGCGGTTCGATTAACAAGTGAGTTTAACTCACTAATCCTTGCTTAGTAGGTTAATTGTGCTTAAGGGTTGATTAGTTTAAGCTAAGATGGATTAGGTGGTTAGATTAGATTAGATTTGTAATTTTAATTATTTGCCATTGCATGTTAAGTGGATAGATAGTGCAATTAGGGCATAGACGAACTCTAGTAATTAAGGCCTAGACGAACTCTAGTATTTAACTAGAGTAGTTCGAAAATTTTACGGGCTCGTCTCGGCTTCTAATTAGGCTGTAATGGGCCTAAGTTGAATTTATTGCATTTATTTAATATTTTCCGTAATTATTTAATTAATAATTTTCCGGAAATTAAACCGGGATGGTCAAGTAACTAGAAAATTATGCTGATTGCAGCGGTGTGATCTGTTTATTTATTTGAGCCTTAAATTGTACCGATTGTGTATGAATTGCATTTTTGGAGTTTATTCTTAAATTGATTTAATTTCAGTAATTGATTGGGAAACAACCGAGTGTCAGTTTACAACGTAAAAAATATTTTAGTGGACTATATAAAATGATGGGAATTGTGAAAGTTGAATTATGGTATTTTGGTTAAGGCCAACCATGTACCCACACACGGCTATTTTATCGGGTATGATAAAAGGTAAGAAAGAATGTTGTATTACGTTGACTCGATGACTAAGTGTGTCATCTCGGAGAAAGACGTTATGTTACGTCGGCTCGATGACTAAGTATGTCATCTCGGAGAAAGACCTTATGATTTGTTGGCTCGTTGAGTTGGTACATCACCTTGGAGAATGCACGTGGGCTCGGTGATTAGATATGTCATCTTGGAGAATGCACGTGGGCTCGGTGACTTAGTATGTCATTTTGGAGAATGCACATGGAAAAGATGACTAGATATATCATCTTGGAGATTGGATGGTATGACCTAACGGTGTGTTATAACGACTCGAGGACTCTCTATGTCGTCTCAGAGATAGAACGTTATGCATACCCGCTCGATGGCTCTATATGTCATTTGGAGATAGGATAGTACTGTCTATATTTCACTTGATTAATGAATCCTGTATTTTGATCGGATTCATAGATAGTACTAAATGGGCCGACCAAGAGATGGTTGTGATGATATGTAGTCAACTAGATCGATTGATCGATGATTCGATCTGATTTGATTGAATGGTATAGTAGTCAGTATTTATGAATTGAATTGACTTGCAAGAAGGAACTGAGGCCAAGGTAAGTCCTCTAATGCTTGTGTGTGATTAGGCAGCCCTTAGAGCGTAATTTTGTTCCTAATCGTGTCTTAGGGGGTTGAACTTGCTAAGACATTGTCTCACTGGTTATTGTATAACCATTTTGAGATCCTTAAAGGAAGTTAGTGGAGGACCGGAAGCCCCGAAGTCTAGGAAGGTGGAGAGTGAAGAATCGACAAACCTGTCTAATTAGGGAGTCATAGAACAGTTTTGTTAAGCCGATATTTTTGTAAATAGCCTAACATTGTATATAAACTTGTTTGTTTATAAAAAAGGCTTGTTTTGGTTTGAAAAAGTTGACCCTACTTTTCTATCCCATTGAATTGTTGTCTCGAAATTTTACATATGCATGCGTATTTAAATGAATGGGACGGCGATGCGTCTTGGGACATCGCTATTTAATCAACCAAAGATGATGAGCATGTGTTTGGAGGATCGGGGCGTGACACTGCCACTAGACGACACTCACACCCGTCGCTGGATGACGCTTGCCCCATTCTGGACCCTACCCTTACCAACTTAGGTAATCTGTTCCTTCTCTTTCTCTTCTTTTATTGGAATGGGTTGTCATGGTGGTTGTTTCTATGGTTCTACCGGTGCAAGTTTCTTTAAGAAACGAGTCACAACAGGTAAGACTCAGGAAGCCGCTCATTAGATGATGGCGATCACTTATTTTTGTCAACTTAAGGTTGATTTTCTTTAATTTTGTGTTAACATAAAACAAGGGAGATGCTAGTAAGGCCAGCCAACATATTTTTGTCATCATGAAGATTTGTTCCTAGAATTTTAAAGAGGACAATAAGCGTTTGCAAGAAGGGAGAGTAGTTTCCCTAGGAGGATATGGTAAAAAGCTTAATATTGTATGTCTGAAGCTTTCCCTAACATGCTCGGGTATTGCTTTTTTCACCTTTTCTCAATGATAACTCCTAATCTAACATTTTCATAGGTGTCTTTTCTTTCATCAACTATTGCCATGCTTTATATCAAGGCTCATGTCTAATGAGAGACATGATTTTTTTCTTCAATGTCCTGTTCTCATTGTCAAATAACATTATTAATTGCTTCCTTCATCTATTGCCCAATAATGGAACAAGTCTTTGGGTCTTGCAATTGATTCCAACTTTGATGGCTTGCATTAATTTAAGATCCATTTCAAGAGTTGCAGTGGAATTTAACAATTGTTATCCTTTTCTTTTCATCTTTATAATGGAGAAGATCTTATCATGTATTCTGTCTTCTTTTGAAGATTTGTAGCGTATTCAGATATAATTTTTGCATTTTTGCAGTTGTTAGCAAAGCAATTTCCTTCTTGCTTAATATGAGTAAAGAAAAGACTTCTCTCTTTCCAGGATTTATGATCAATTTCTCCTTTACTTTTACTTTTGTTTTATTATCTTATGATGTATGTATTTCATGAAAGGGCAGTTCTTTCCAATGAATGGAGACATAAGTTGACAACAGCCAAAAACAAGGGCAATTTTGAAATGGTTGAGAGAGATTCGTTTCACAACATTTGCTCCTTGCATGGGGTACTAAATTTAGCTTTTCTTTTTTTGTGCTAGATCTTATCATGCTGGCAGGGCCTCTGATGACAATGCATTATTATATACTTGTTTATTGATGCATGATTTATACTCGTTTATCACCCCCGCCCCCTTTGCCTCCCATGTGTAATGTGATTAAAATTTTAAATATGAATAATCATTTGAACAATGAATGTAACAATGTGCATCCTCTTATTATTTCTCAGGGTGCCCTAGTTGCAAATTATCCATGGGATGGAACAGAGGACAAGAGGTGATCATCTGACATTCCGATTCATATGGTGAATTCGTGGGCCACTTATCTTGATGATTTGCTTGATTTCCCAACCTGCATGCAGAGCCTATTGTCACTTTGATCTATGTTGTCCTACATGTTATTCGTTAGATATACTAGACATTTACTTTTTCATTGATCAGTTGTTCTTTCTCCATGTTTGTGAATTAAATCTCCCGCTAATATGTAGATCAAAGGTCTTCTTTGATCTCCAGTTTGCAGCGTGTTCCAAACCTTTTCTATATTACCCCTATGTTAAGTTAAGTCATCCTTTCATAGTGACGAAAAAGTTGAAATCATTTAGTTTTAGAGGGATAGCGGGATATAGAAAGGTGTTGCACATTAATCGAAGTTTACATGTGATCTTTTATTGGCTTACTTGATTTGTTGTTTATAACCTTTCATAAGTTACTACAATAATTATACTTTTGCTTTCATATCCTATATTCTTAATGACTATTGGCAATCCTAAATTGTAGGAGACATTACTTTGCCAGCCTTGATGATGAAGCCTTTTGGTTCATGGCAAGTATATATAGTCGCTCTCATCGTATCATGTCATTAAGTAAAGAATTTGAAGGAGGAATTACGAATGGAGCAGCTTGGTATGATGGTTTTGAGGTAAATCCATTGTAGCTCATAATATAGAAAGTGCTTATCTTTTCGGTGTTTTAATCTAATACCTTTGTGAAGTGAACCGTTGGACTTTGCAAAAGAAAAATAGGTCACATTCTAGAATATTAAATGCTTATGAGTATTATAGATTGTGTTGGTATTGTATTCTCTTTGATGAATGACAATTTTTTATTATTATTGATGCATTCATTTCCATTTTTTTAAACTAAAAATGAAAAAAAAAAAAAAAACCTGTTGGAACCTGGAACCGACCCAAGAACCTGTGATAGGGTAGGTTCCAGGTTCCAAAAAATAAGGAACCTGTACCCTATGGTAGGTTCTAAGTTTCAAGCAGAACTTGTAAGGAACTGGGAACCGCTCACCCTACTGGCCACAACCTTAGAAAAAACAATCCTCTTCAATTAAGAAAACAAGAATAGATTGCCCATCTTCATTAGGAATCCTTGATGAACTTGTTGCTGATCAGCTTTTGTCATAACGGGAGATTGATAGCCTTATTCACGCCTTTCGCAAAGAAAAAGACGTGGATGGCTCAGATAGCTCAATAGACAGCACTAAAAGGATTCGATAATAAAATATTGTAGTGTGCTTTGCACTTTACCACATGCTTTAGTAGGCTTGGTGTGGAGTGTGCGTCGTTTTTAGTGCTTTGAGCATCTTTCATACCTTGTGGCTTTTGTATTGTTTTTAGCATCATTAAAGGGACCTATCCTTAATAGATAGCACTAAAAGGATTTATTAGTAAGATATGGTAGTGTACTTTGTGCTTTAGGACATGCTTTAGTAGGCTTGGTGTGGAGTGTGCGTTGTTTGTAGTGCTTTAAGCATCTTTTGTACCTTGTGGCTTTTGTATCTACTGTTTGTAGCATTATTAGAGGGACCTATCCTCTAGATGCCTTGTGATGTTTGATGCAGCTCATGGCTATATAAGGAAATGTATTGTAGATTGAAGGGGCAGACTAGCCTTCCCTAAATAAACCCATATTCCGATATTGTTCATGGCTTTCTAAGTCCTTCTTCTTCTTCCCTTAGAATAGTTTATTCCGATTAGAACTTTGTTGTTAGCTCAGTAAGATGGTATGATTCTAAGTATACCCTCCACTTTTTATTTTATAGAACCCGTAAATAAGAAAATTTGACATTCTAAGGTCCAGCTTCAAGAGTAAAGGATTAGGAAACTAAGAGGCAATCCCCTGAAGAATGGCCTGTGGTGCCTGTTAGTTGGGAATAGCATACCTATTTCAACCTCTTGTTCTTGAGACTCTACCTACCCAACATCAAAGAGGCACGTGTCCAGAACCTGCACACAAATTAAGACATATAAACAATCGGCTGGCCATTATTTGGCCTATCCGTGTTGCCCTACCCTTGCCTAAACAATTTGCACGTTATTGATAGAATTTAAACATATGACCTCAACTTCGTGAACTAGAATTTCTTTTGTCAAGTCTCCAAGAGATAATTACCCAAAAAAGTCCTAACCCTATTGTACATTGGCAAATTTAGTCTAAAACTTTTTAATTTGGGTAAATTAATCCTAAACTTTTTGAAGATTTGTCAATGTAGTCATTTCAATCAATTTGGCCAGAAGTCGCTGATGTGGACGTTGATCATCTTACGTGGCACGATTAATATTAACATGAACCAATTTGCAATTTAAAAAAAATAATCTGATTTTTTCTTTCTTTCTTCCTTTTTCTTTTTTTGTTTTCTCTTATTTCCCTCTGTCAATCACCAAGTCCTCAACAATGGTTGGCCACAAAGCAAGGGTCACCCTTGCTGGCACAACTCTCGCTAAAGGCTGGTGTTTGGCAAAGGCAACCCTTGCTAGATCCAATTAGGGCAACCCTCGTCTATGGTAAATGACCTCCGCAAAGCATTGTCGTTAATGAAAAAAAAAGAAGGAAAAAGAAAATAAAAAGTTTAGAAAATTCTAAAAATAATTATAAAAATCATTCACGTTAGCATTGACAGTGCCAATTTTATAAAAGGACTTTTGCTACTTTTTTTTTATAAAGAATCTCAAACCTTTGCCTACAAATTTAGTCATGGGGTGAGTCAAATCATCCATTAGCCAACTTTACTTGAGGTGACTTGGGTTCCCGTGACCCCAAGCCAGGCGATGGTCACTTGGGATCTTATGAACCACGCATCACTTGAGGACCTTTGACAAGGTTGGCTAGCGTTAGATTGGCTTACTGATAGCCGGATTTAGCCTCGTTAGCAACATAAATCCTTGTCAGTGATGTCGAGTGAGGTGGAGACATTTTCGGAATAATGAAAACATAAGAGATGACAAATTTGGAAGATAAAAGATGTATTTATATTTCGGAAATGCTCAAAACTCAAAGCACACCCGGACTTGCTTTGAGTTTAGAAGTGTCTAGAAATGCAATTGTATGTTCCCAAAACTCTCCAAAAAAATTGCCAAATGGTATATGCATTTGTTCAAAAGCCTTTAAAGTCAAGGGGTTTTGGAAATCACTAGTGTTTTCCAAATGCATTTGTGACATGCGCCCATCTAAAAAACTCTTTAAAAAAACTTTTGTCGGTGGCTTGAGGATCATCTGTCACGTATTGAAACGCACCTTGGCCTTACGCACATATTAAATTTAGGGCGAAATAAGGAATCTCCGACAGAAAGCATTTGCCCATACTTTAATGCTAGTTAGAATCATGTGCGAAAGAGCCAACAGCATTTCAAAAGCAAATAAAATTTTCAGTCTTTTTGTATTCTTGTAGGATTCGATTTCGAAGTGTAAGAACCTTACCGACGTTCAAACGATCGGAGGATCCTATGCCAAGTTATGTAAATTTTGACTTCTTGGTACCAAGACTTTCATCTTCAAGAGGAAAGAAATTTGCAAGGAAATCAAAAGGGATTGCAATCGTAAGTTCATAATGAGCCGCATGATGCTAAGTACAAAGAGCAACGTAAAGGGGCTGCTCCTACACGACGCGTGCAGACGAGCAATTCATGTTTATCCACAGGAGATGGATCAAATTGAAGCAATTCCTCATGTAAGTAAAAAGGATTTCCTAAAGCTTGGTAGTGTTTCTCATGTTTCTGAAATACCTTAGAGCTTGCTAATATATCTTCTGGGCCTTACTCCAGTTCATATGAAGGTCGTCTTCCTTTCCTTTTGGGCTTCTAAGTGGGCCAACCCCATTCCAATTAAGAATTTCGTACCTGTCTCGTTCTACAACTGCCTTGCTTTTGGGCTTTACATGTACCCGGACCAATTAAGAATCCTCTTCTTTCCAAATCTTAGCCTTGGTCATGTCTTTTTACCTCTGGAGTGCTTCTAAGGGTTCTTGGGTGAACCGATTGCCAATTCCTCGATGAACATCGGATAAAAAAGGAGACTAAATCTCGTCCATTAACTGTAAAATTTTTCGGTTTTTGAGTTTTAAGTCATTTTGTTTAGAAATTACGAAAATTCGTAGAGAGTTGCCATCAGTCATGAGCCGAGATTTCCCCCCAAAGAAGTGTTCTTTTTCGCTAGGACTGCGAGGATTGCTAAGTCATTGCAAGTCTTGTGGTATGTGCTTGTAACATCACTAATCGCGAATCAATTATTATACGAGAAGTGGGGCCCAAATGATAGTAGATCGTCGCTGGTCTGCATAGCTACAAAGCAATGAATGATGGGCCAAGCCTAGTCTCCCAACCAGTTTGACTACTTTACTCAAGCCTGCCTATTTCTCAATATCAGAGATAGACGCCTCATGTAGTTCTTGTTCTTTTCTTAGCATGAACAAGAGGAAAATCTGCGTCACGATCGTCGTCGTCTTTCTGCCGGTTGTGCTGGACAGCAATCGCCGTGGGAGAGTGGGAGGAGGATTCGAAATGAATGCATGAACGTGGGATCAAAACCGCATCTACAAGCGGGCACCCTGTCGTGAGTCAGGGGATGACAATCAATGGGCCTAAACTTTCTTTTCTTTTTTTTTTTGTTTTTGTTTTGAAACACGAGCATCTATATCTTCTGATCCACTCATTTCAATTAGATGCACGTAAACTGTCATGCCCACTTACATCGGGATAAGGCTCCTCCTGTAAGTTGATAGACATGACACTAGGTTACCATAGTTGAGATATGTTGTGACTCGGTATGGCATCCACCACTTTCAAATGAAATACTTAATTACTTAACAATCAACAATTCAATGAGATACGATTTCGATGGAGGACCATGTAAATAGCTACTTTTGAAATAGACCAAATGATTGGCGTGGCAGCTCACGACTGTGCTTGGGCAGCTTGGCGCGGCCCAAAATTTTTATATGAAAAAAGGTTTTCCTCAACAGTGGGCTCGGGCAACAAATAGGTTTGATATAAGGGCTTGGCTTAGACCTGCCCATGGGCCATTTCCACAGTACGACATTACTAAATCATGTTAGAAACTGGATTACAACACTAGATGTAATCTATTATATTTATGTCAAGATTATGTCTATAGGATGCATGCAAGAAAAAAGTTCCAAAAAAGTCATAAACATTTCAATTGAGCTTGGTAAAAATTTTGTATTTGTGCTCATGAGTCTATCCGATCAACAAATTAAAATTGATTGGATTGACTTAATTGAGCATAAATGCAAAAATGTTCAAAATTAAATTTATTCAATTGAAAATTTTAAAATTAAATAGATACTAATATAATATATTTTGGATTTTTTTAAAAATATTTTCTCTGGTGCGTGCAAATCGCAGAACCCCATGGAAAACTGGAGAATAATGGAGAGAGCGAATGAAAATACAACTCCTACCCTGAAACCTTGACAGGACTTTGAGGGTGCAAGCATTGGAAGAACCCTAGGGCTATTATTATCACGAGAGTGTTGGTAGAGGTGTACTATGGAAAGCAACCTTACAGGGCCTCGATTTTTGAATGCTGCCGCCCGATGGTGGGCTACGATGTTTGGACCCACGGGATGCACCTTTGCTCGCTATGTGAGAAACAGCTTTTGTAGATACGGTTACCTGATTTTTGCAATGTCTTGTGCTTAATGTTGGAAAAATATGGTTTCGAAATGGGTAGAACAATGAAAATGGATATTAAGAGTACTCAAGTCGGATTTTGAGGCGTGATATCACTTTCTTTAAGGATTTATTTGCCCCATAACGTTGCTAATGGTCACCGGCAAAAATCCCTCAGGATACAACAAAGTCTCGGATGAGAATACATATATAGCAATTCTAGTATTTCTCCAGGGTTTCTCTAGGAAACAATTGAAAGAATGGCTGTAGTTTTTTTCCAGATAGAAAGCTCAAAAAGATGAAAAATGATCACTATCTTTCTTCCGAAAAATGACAAGTATATATATAAAACAGTCTCAAAACACATGCAACTCTTTGTGAAAATTGCGAAAATTGAACAAACGTGTCCTTTCGGAATTTTTCTAATTGAACAAATGCATCCATTCAGAAGAAGTTGAAAAATGAACAATTGCAATCATTCAGGAAAATTGCAAACTAAATAAGTACATTTTTCCTCTCGAAAAAACACAAACAAAAAATTCAGAATAATAGTTTTTTTTTTAAAATAGAATTTCGAATTTTCATTTTTATATTCTATTTATGAAATTCTCAAAATAAAAAGCAACCTTTGAATTTATTAAAAAATTAATAACATAAAAAAATAAATAACAAAGGGATTAGTGCTAATTAAACTACAGGCGTGCTAAGTGCTAAGTGCTAAGTGCTAAGTGTGCTAAATAATCGCGCAATTATTCGCGCACCAACACGCGGGTATGGTGGGGTCTAGCCTCACCCGATTATTCCTTAAGGTACAAAAAGAAACCCTTTACTTATAAATTGCACCACTTCCTCCCACTTTTCCTATGTGGGATAAGGAAAAAACACACTTAGCTTATTTTGACAAACAAATCTCCAACAATCCCCCACTTTGTTTGTAAAATAAAGATTTCAAAATTAAAATTTTAAAAACCGTACAGCCAAAATTTCAGTAAGATTAACATACATACATAAATGTCTCTTTTGAGTTAAACATTTACTTAGTGCAAGTATATCAAAGCTCTATCAAAGTGATAAGTAGCTCGGCTTTAAACTTGTACTTTTATGTAATAGAACCAAACAAATCGCACATACACTAACCTCTTGTTTCAGCGAGAAGTTCTATATTACTCCGCATTATTATGGTCTTGTGCTTGATCCTGTTTCATGAGCTCTCTAGAAAGCAACCCTAACTTTTGTAAGAAGTGAAACCATTTCTAAGCTCATATAGGTGAAGTATCTATCATGTGTTTCTGTTACTATCAACACATTACAAATTTGTATCATACTTTATTAAGAATTCAATTCAACCTACAAAACGTAACAGACGATACTGACTTCTCATATCAGTGCCACGTTAATATCAAACAATCACCCGTTAAACTTTGTAACTAGTGATATTCTAGAAAAATGTCGAGTTATAATTATTGGTGATTCTAATTAAAGGGTTTCAGCCCAATTTCTTGTGAGGTCATTATTACCATATGTCTTGGTAAAGCCTTCGTCAAAGGATCGGCAATATTTTTGCTTGACCTCACATAGACAATTGTTATGGTACTATCTTTAATCAATTGTCTCACATATTCATGTCTTAGACTAATATGTCTAGACTTACCATTATAAGTGCTACTATAGGCTCTTGCCAAAGTGGCCTGGCTATCACAGTGGATAGAAATATGAGGCATAGGACTAGGCCTTAATTTAATATCCAACAACAAATTCTTAATCCATTCAGCCTCTTTCCCAGCTGCCGCCAAAGCAATAAATTCAGATTCCATTGTTGAGTGAGTTATAGATGTCTGTTTCTTGCTTGCTCAAGATACATCACCTCCAGCTAGTGTGAAGATCCATCCAGAAGTGGAACGCTCATCTCCCACACTTGTAATCCAACTAGTATCAGTGTATCCTTCTAATACACCTGGATAATTATTGTAGAACAATTCTAAATTTTTAGTTCTCTTAAGATAACCAAAAATTCTAGTAATAGCTCTCCAATGTTTTGTACTTGGATTACCAGTATACCTACTCAACTTGCATATAGAATAAGCAATATCGGGTCTAGTACAATGCATCGCATACATTAAAGACCCTATATCACTTGCATATTCTAGTTGTGCAACCGCTCTACCAATATTATAATTTAATTTAATACTGGAATCAAATGGAGTACTTATTTCTTTAAAACCAAGATGTTGAAATTTATTTAATAATTTTTCAACATAATTACATTGGCTTAAAGAATAACCCCCACTATGTTTATTAACTTTAATACCTAAGATAGTATCTACTTCACCCAAATCCTTCATTTTAAACATGGAAGTTAGATACTTCTTAGTCTCATAAATTCCAGTCATATTAGTTCCAAAGATAAGCATATCATCAACATACAAACACACTAAGACACCATAGTCTTTAGTGAATTTAGAGTATATACACCTATCGGCACTACTATTGATGAAACCATTTGACAATATGACCGAATTAAACTTTTCATGCCACTGCTTAGGAGCTTGCTTGAGTCCATAAAGAGACTTAATCAATTTACATACTTTTCTTTCATTTCCAGGAAGAACAAAACCCTCCGGTTGTTCTATGTAAATCTCCTCATTTAAGTCTCCATTTAAGAAAGCAGTCTTAACATTCATTTGATGAACACAAAGATCATAAATGGAAGCTAGAGCAAAAAGAACTCGAATAGAAGTTATACGTGCAACATGAGCGTATGTATCAAAATAATCAATTCATTCTTTTTGTCAGTGCGCCAAATAATCGTGCAATTATTTGAACACCCGCACATAAGGTATGGTGGGGTCTAGCCTCACCCAATCATTCCTTGAGGTACACAAGGAAACCCTTCACTTATAAATTGCGCAACTTCCTCCCATTTTTCCTATGTGGGATAAGGAAAAAATGCACTTAGCTTGTTTTGACAAACAAACCTTCAACACTCAAGACATGGAGACTATGCAAAAAAGAGGGACTAAAGGTAAAAAAAGGAAAGGTTAGATTTGACCCCTTTTGTGCTCTCGTCCTTTGAGAGATAATCATCCTCACGAGGAAAGGAAAACCCTTAATTTTAATTAGTTCCCAACACCATAAAAAAAGACTCCAAATTTCTTCCAAGATGATATTAATATCCCGAACTTTTTTGAAGTTACAAAAGATTTTTATATTTGTATATGTGATCCAAAAGTACCCTCCAACACAATTCTGTCCAAGACGGCATTTGAAAATCTCACAGAATGACATGGGTGTATAGCAGGAGGCAAATGGAGATGACATGAACCTGAAAAAAAAAAAAAAAAAAAAAAAAAAAAAAAAAAAAAAAAAAAAAAAATCTTACCGAAAAAGCCTACAATTTATCCGGCATGGCACCCATACTAGGGGTGAGCGTGGTTCCCAGGTAGAACCGGGAACCGGGCCAGTTCGGTTCCTTGTTCCAAAGGGACCGGTTCCGGTTCCCGGTTCCCTTTTTCTGGGAACCAGCGGTTCTCACTGCTCGCCCTCCTCTGTCTTTGCCCGACGCTGCTCGCCCTCGACGAGTTCCTCGACGAATCTCCACACGGAGTCAGGCCTCAAGTCCCTCGACGAGTTCCTCTCCGGCAAGACCTACATCTTCGGGTAACGCTTCCTCGACGAATCGGGCAATCACCTTCTCGAATCTCCACACGGAGTCGGGCCTCAAGTCCCTTGACAAGTTCCTCTCTGGCAAGATCTACATCTCCGGGTAACGCTTCAATCTCTCTCTGTCGGTTCTTTGCGTGGGGGATCGATCAGTCGATTCGGTATCTTGGGCCCCCTTTGCTTGTTTGGGATGTTTATCAGCGTCGTTTTTGATGGCAAAGATCAGCTCACGAAGGAGGAAGGACAACATCAAAGGCGTCGTTTTATTACTATGTATTGGATTATCTTCACAAACAAGAATGAGTTCTTCCTATTTCTTAAAGTTCTTGCTCACCCTTGTGCATAGCAATCCATATTTAAGTTGTGCAAGCACAAATTTAATTTGGGTCCATACCCAACCTGGACTATCTTGTACCTGCTCACTTTTGTATTACTTTGGGGAGCACATTATTGCCTTACTTTTACTGAAAGAGTTTCCTATTTGTGCTTTATTATATTTAACAATCTATTGAGGGGATGAAAGTTGTGTTCCACAAACTGGAGCAAGCCACTAATGATCCAGGTGGCAGTGGTATGAAGGATCTTGTGAAGGTCTCGGATAAACTTGTTTTATCCTTGGCAGATAAGGTAAAAACAACAGAGAATTAAGGGGCTTAACACCCCACCCTTTGTCCGTCTCCATCCTTGTCCGTGTCGATTTGTGGGTGTACACTTTCGTGCTCTGCTTTATTTTTGATCTTGTTAAGGTCTTTGCTTGTTCTTCTCTGTTCCTAGCTGTAGTTGTTATTGGAACTTGCTTGACATTTTTTTCTTTAATCTTTTTAGGCTCAAAATATTTCTTGATTTCTTTGCTTGTTATTAGGTTGCCAAGACATTTGACTTCAGTTCAACGGGAGCTTCGTCAAGGTCATGCAAGTATGCTTTGAATACCCTCATGCAGGTGAGTTAACTTTTAGCAGCTTCAGTGTCATTTAGCTTAAATACAACCTTGTTCCTTCTATAGTCATTTACATCTTATGTGTATGTGGAAGAGCTTATTGCAGAATTGTCTGACGAATTTCCTTGCTGCAGACATTTCAAAACAGACAACTTGTGCATGCTGTCAAGGAGGGCACTCTTGACCACCTTATTACTGAGCTTCTACTTAGACTTTTGGATGAAAGAGTGCCACGCATGGATGATGGAAGCCAACTTTTGAAAACTCTGAATGTCTTGATGCTTAAAATTCTAGTAATTTTAAGAATATTAGCTGCATTGACAAAGACTGGTTTCATGATCGCAGATCTGACTGTGGACATCAGGCTTTATTGGTTCTTGGATTTTTTCCAGAGTTATGTCTCACTGTGCTTAAAGCATAACTGTTTTACTCAGGGATCAATGAGATGTACTTTTGCTAGATGACTAAGGACAATATTGTATGCAAGTTGCTAGAGTTGGACTTTCAATCTGGCAAATAGCATTTATGCTGTTTTGACTTGTTTGGCCAGTGAGCTATCATTCTTTTTCATAGGCTATTGCAGCATTGATTGAAGCATTGTGCTCAGTCAAGGAGTCGGAGCCCGCTGCAAAGAGTGGCGGTAGTGATCTGCGATTATTAAGCTTGGGTATTTTAGCAAAGAGTAGTGGTTGTCTGTGAATTAGGAACTACCTCAGATTGTTTAGTCTTTTCAGGAGCTTCACCCTGGATGTTGTGATTTTTCATTCAGCAGCAGAGATTTTTGATATCATTGTTACTGATTCCACAGCATCTTCTCTGGGCTCCTGGATTGAATGTGCAGTTGAACTTCATGGAGCTTTACATTCCTCGTCCCCAGGGTCAAATAGAAAAGACGCTCCCACACGACTTTTGGAATGGATAGATGCTGGTGTAGTTTTACTGTTGAAGCTTGTTTTACTGCCAAATTCCAGTGTGGTCATCTTCAGTCACTATATTACAGGATGAATCAGATTACAATTGATTATTACACTTGAAAGTGGAGGTGCTAGTTACTTTTGCCAACGGCAGCATATAGTTATTGTAGTCATTTTATAACTAATTGCATTTTCACCTACCTGCAAATCTTCAGGCATGTATCAGATTCGAGAAGCAAACCAAATGGTGGAGGAGTTCATGCTTGCTGCCAATGTTTCAGTTGCTGAAAAAATCCTTAAACACTATCCTCTATGTTCTCTGTTGAGGTAAGCTGGTGTTTTCTGTTATGTCAATCTGGGATTAGCTCTCCTAGATTTCCTGCCTTTTGCTGTCATCTTGGGTGGCACTGTTTTATTTTCATTGCCATCCTTTCCAATTTCCAACCTTTAAGTGACCCCGTCGCATCACTCAATGCGCAGTTATTATTAAAGCTTTCTGGAGTATAAATGTTTTGAAATAATGACAAAAATGGAGCCTCATCCTGTACTTCAGTTATTGAAGGGTCCTACTTTTAGTCCTTTCTCAAGTTACTAGTGGTTATATGAGTGATTTCACTTCTTTTTGGAGTCTGACCACCTTGCAAGTGGCTTCATAATTTCAAACGATGATTGTGGTTTGAGTATAAACTAATTCTATAGTACTTAAATGGGTAAAAGTCTTCCTATGTTATGCCCCCATTACACTCTAACTTCCATTGAAAGAAGCCTGATTCTCACGAAGTTACTAGATATACTATTACCCTGTGATTAGAGGGAAAGCTATAAGTATTTTCTTATGGTGAGTCTGAGATTATATGTATCAATGCAATTGAACATCACCACTTGTATTTTTTTCCTTGTCTTTGAGAGTATCTCTCAGATTAATGTCCATTCGGGGGGTTTCTGGCTATATAACAGATATCTGTGGTTGATTGCTTTCACAGGTGGCATCCTACACCAACAAAAGAGATGCTCGAACCCTTGCTGCGTACATCTGCTTCTGTTGGTCTGGAGTTGGACGTATCTTCATCAAAAGCACTGGTTGATTCACTTGACCGTGCAGTGGTGAGTTTTCAATACTTGTGCTTTATCATTGTTTTCAACTAATGAAATCCATAACCTTCTGTTTGTGTGAGATAATGAGAATGACAACCATCTCTGATTCCGCTCAAGTGGATTTCTTTATTCTAGTTGCCTTGCTGATTTAATTTGTTCACTTGGATGAGCTGACAGTTCTAGATGGATTGCCTCAGGATTGGTCCAGCTTGTTATGTGCGTACTCTCCTAATGTCAATAAAAATCTATAGGGAGAAGATCCATATTTTAACAAATTGATACGAATACTTGCAACTAGATCCATGACATAGGTGATTTTAATTGAATGTAGTAAACCTGAAAATTTCTTCTTCTTTTTTATGCTCTTGTTATATAAGATCTATTTCCTTCGTCTGTCGTACAGGCAGTATATTGCTGTAGTGGAGACTTGACTCTGCCAGAATACTAACATTATGGGCTGGCTGCCCCATTATATACACATTTTACTTCATCTATCAGGTGATATGCTGGTAAGAAACCAATTCTCTTCTGATGCTTCTTTGTGGTAAATGAGATGGCACATGCTGATTTTGGAACTAAACTATTTTGCAGATGTCATTGTGCACAGGTTGCTTGCTGCATCATTAGGAATTTACAAGCTTCCAGCCATATTTAAAGACAGACCCCAGTTATTGCTGGATTCATTTCCATTTTTTTAAATTAAAAATGAAACCAAAAAAAAAAAAAAAAAACCTGTTGGAACCTGGAACCGATCCCGGAACCTGTGACAAGGTAGGTTCCAGGTTCCAAGTTTTGATGGGTAGGTTCCAGGTTCCAAAAAATGAGGAACCTGTACCCGAGGGTAGGTTCTAGGTTCCAAGCGGAACCTGTAAGGAACCGGGAACCGCTCACCCCTAATCCATACCACTGACTTTTATTAGTACTAACACCATCAAAGACTCTAAAATACATTTAGTTCAACGCGATACCAATACTCTTAGCACTCTGAACTTTTTTTGGGTCGTGAAAAATCCTCAAATTTGTATATGTGATCCAAAAGTACCCTTAAGTATAATTTTGTCTAAGATGGCTGTTGAAAATCTCACATGATGAATTGGGTGGATGATGGCAAGCTAATGGAACTGATGTGAATCTGAAAAATCCCACCTAGAAGTCTTCACTTTATCTGGCATGACTCTTGTGCCCCTAACTTATTTCTTCGTGCTACCAATACCCACAAATTTGTACAAGTTATCCAGAAGATACACGCAAACTCAATCCGGAAAAGTTAACCTATGCACATGTGTGATTCAAATGGCCGGTCGTTACTTAATTGTCGGGGATTTACAATTGTAGAAACTCATCTCTTCACGGACATAATGTGAAACCTGGTGCATAGGACCAGAAATGTGGGGTCCCTGTTACCAAAGTTAGGACATGAAAGGTCGTCTTGTACTTGTTTAGGCATTTTTATTTTATTTTTTATTTTAATTTTATTATTATTATTATTTTAATGTAAGTGCCGGATGTGATCCTCAATGCATACCTTGGATGCGAGTCTGCGGTGGAATTTCGTGCACTACTTAGAAGATTAAAGTAACTCTATCTGGGTGGCTTCTATGATCTTGTGTGTCAAAAATAAAAAACAAAAACAAAATGGACTTGCTGTAAATTTCTTGAATTAATCATAATGTACAAAAAAATGCCATAAGGTTGATTGCAACTTATGAAGAGTAATTTTATTTCATGATTCATAACTTATTTCTAGTTGTTGTGCCGTAATAGTAATTATATATATGTACAGTAATTTATTTATAAAAACACCTGGTAATTAATCAATCTCATAGTTTATTGCCTCCAATTGTCGAAATTGATGGTGGTTGTGCTTAGTAATTGCCCTCAACAATTGTTGTTATTTTGTAAGTCCTTGTAACTGAAAAGTAATCATTTTTTTCCTTGGTACTCTACTTTGATGTCCAGAAAGGTTGAATATCAAACTGTTTTTAACTTTCAAGATATTCACAATTGACCGAAATTTATTGTAAATTGCTTCACAATTTGCACGACGTCAAACGGTACCTTGACAAGTGTTTTTATATCAAGGACCTTGGCCAATTAAAGTGCTCTTTGGGAATTGAAGTGACATGAACGACTTCAGGATTATTTCTGTGTCAAAGAAAGTATGTACTTGCGGCACACTAGCAGCTACATCAATGACTTCTCCGATGAAGGAGCAGCATCGGTTAGCTTCAACAACTGGACTTGCCATGATAGTCCTAAGTCACTATCGTTGATTAGTGTGATGTCTATTTGATGTTGGAAAACAATCCTATGAGATTTTGATGATTATTAAACTATCTCTGTTACTAAAAGTTATAATTATGAATGCACAAAGTGAAATTGCTTACCATTATTAATGATTCTACCCATCAACAAAGACAATATACCTCTGATTTTCAGTGAATAAGCATCAATGAGATTTAGATCTCATGTTAGCTTGAAAGTGTTGGAGAAAACTTTATTTTCAATTTTGAAGTTGACAAAATGTTTCTATCAGTCTAGTCTGAAGACTTGCAGACTCTATCATCAAAGTCTGAAGACTTCAAAACTCAAGATTTAAAATCTACCATCACTGATAGTTTGCAGATCGATGAAGAAAAGATTTATCCAATGAAGAAAATTTATCTAGATGCAAGGATTTGGTTCGTACGGTTGAAGAAGATCTCACGGCTAGAGATAGCATCTCGAGATCAATTATTCTTATTGAAATCAATTTGAATAATTAGATCTGTTGATTGGCGAAATATACTTGGAAGGTTCTACTTATGGAAACCTAGATCCTGATTGTATGTGCAAGCATGATTGGTGGGTTATCATCACATTCCTTAAATAACTTGAGATTTTCCTAATTGATTCTGTCCAATGGGTAGATTGGAAGAACTCCTTTAGAAGGGGCCAACGGTTATAATGGCATGGAGGAGTATATAAGGAGGACGCTCAAGTTATTCAAGTGTGCGTGAAAGAAAATTTTCAAAATCTGAATCTCCTAGTTCTTTGCTGATTCACTCGTTGAGTTTAAGTTGTATTCAAAAGAAAGATTAAATACTTGTGAGACCTTGAGAAAGTATAGTAGAGTCTCTATACTGTGGAATCAAGAACGTGAGACTGTAAAATCTCTTTTGGTTCTTAGTGGAATCCAGCCAAGTGGGTTGTCAGTGCGGGAGAGTGGACGTAAGCTTGGTCTAAGCCGAACCACTATAAACCTTGTATTTCAATTCTCTTTCCCTAAACTATTTACTTTAATTCGCAGTTTTATATAACTATTTACAGTCTTTTACATCTTCAGTTTACTGTTTGCATAAAAGTCAATAAGTCTTGCAAAAACTTCTTTAACACCTATTCACCCCCGTCTAGGTGTTCATACTAGCTTTATCAATTGGTATCAAAGCCTATGTGCTCATTTAATTGAAGTGTTTTTACTTCTGAGTTAAAGATCTATGGCTAGTATGTTGACTTCAGGTTTGGTTGAAGGCCAAAGTAACACCAGACCACCTTATTTCGATGGAAAGGAATACAACATATGGAAAAGCAAAATGAAGGCATTCCTAAGATCAAAAGATCCTCTGGAATGAGATGTGGTAAAAAAAGGAATTATTCCTAAAGCTACATCAGTTTCAGAAAGGGGAAAAGAAGTTGCAGATGTTGGTGAGATGACACAAGAAGAAATAATCCAGAGACAAACTCTTCATGCTAAAGTAATTTACTCCTTATATTATGCATTATCTCCTACTGAGTATAACAGAATATCTTCTTGTAAAATAAGCCAAAGAAATTTGGGACAAGTTGCACATTACCTATGAAGGAACTGATCTAGTGAAAGAGATAAGAATCAATATTCTACTTGGACAGTATGAAGCCTTCAAGATGAAGTCAGGAGAATCTATCATTGACATGTTAGTCATTTTACAGAAATCGTAAGTGGTCTAGAGTATCAGGAACAACCAATCTTAGGACCCATGAAGGTTAACAAATTGCTGCGCAGACTCTCCAAAGATTGGAATCACGTAAAGACTTCAATAAGGGAAACTCAATGGATTATGCCATTTTTTGTAGACGAATTGGTTGGCACACTTCAGTCTTATGAAGTTGAGCAAATCAACGAGGAAGAAGATCCCAAAGGTAAGAAGTCAATTTCTTTGAGATCTAACAATAATTCTGATGTTACATATTCTGAAGATGATATGGATGATGAAAAGTTAACTCTTATGATAAAAAAGTTCAAGAAACTGAACAAAAAGGGAAGAAGATTCAATTGGAAGAAACAAAGACTCAAAAATTTCAAAACAAATCAATTGAGGATGATGAAGCCAATAAATGTGTGATCTGTTTAGAATGCAAGAAAAATGGACACATTAGACCCAACTGTCCCGTGTTGAAGAAGAAGAAAAGAAAAACTGAGAAATGCAGGAAGGCTCTCAAGCCAGAGACATGGAGTGATACTTAATGCAAAAAAGTGATGAAGATTATGCCAATATTTGTCTAATGGCAAAATCAGAATCAGACTCAGACTCCAAAATAGATACAGACTTAAACTTAGATAGTGAAATCGAGGTAAGTAATTTAAAAATCCCTACTAAAGTCTCAAAATACATTGATGAACTTTGTCTTAGTCTCAAAATCTCTCTCAAGAGGATTTCCGAGCTAAAAATGAAGAATTCTACACTAAAGCAACATGAATTTTTTGGAAAGAAAAGTTTGAAAATTTAGATAAAAATTTTGTTACTTTAAAGGAAAATGCAAACTCTCTTTTAAAAGAAAATACATTTTTGAAAAATGACATTTCAAATATTTCAAAAAGATTTTCAATAGAATCTAAGAAATTGGAAAATATTCTTTCAATAGAAAGACCCTACTTTAACAAATTAGGCTTGGGAATGACTTCTAAAACTATTCCTCTAATTGATTTTCCAAATGTAAAGGAAAGAATCAAAATGCCTACAAATTTTTTTTACAGAAATCATTTTCAAAAAGTCTTTGTAAAACCTGTTGGGCAAAGTATTCTCAAATGTTCTAAGTGCAATAGCTCTGAACACTTTGAGAAAGAATGTCATATAGTTTGGAGACCTGTTAAGAAGAAATGGGCAAAAACTGCTTATTGCACTAACTCCTCTAGACCCAAGAAAATGTGGGTACCAAAGAAAACTTGAGTTTCTTTTTTAATTGTATGTCGCTATTAAGAAAAAAATGCTAAATGGTATTTGAATAGTAGATGTTCAAGGCATATGACTAGAGATTCAAGTTATTTTATAAAACTTGTGCAAATAAATGGTGGAAAAGTTTCTTTTGGTGAAAATAGCAAATGAAGAATTGTTGGGTGTGGAATTGTAAAAATTGAAAGTCTCACAATCAACAATGTTTCCTTAATGGAATAACTCAATTACAATTTGCTTAGCATTAGCCAATTGTGCGACACTAGATTCAAAATCATTTTTCAAGAAGGAATATGTTTGGGAACAAGTAAAAATCTTTCACAATCTTTTACTGGATGAATACTTGGGAATATCTATCTTCTGGATATAAAACCAGATAAATTTCAATGTCTAATTTCAATTCAAGATGAAGCAAATCTTTGGCATTGAAAGTTTGGCCATGTCAACGTGAAGCAAATCGCCAAGATCTCTTCTAAGAACCTTGTTTGAGGGTTGCCCAACCTGAAGTTTCAAAAATCTGACTTATGTACACAATGTGTATTGAGAAAACATGTTAGAAGTTCTTTTAAATCAATAAATAAGGTTTCCACTAGTCGTGTTTTGCAAATTTTGCATATGAATCTCTTTGGGTCAACCAAAACTAAAAACATAGGCGGAAAGAGATATTCTCTAGTAATCGTGGATGATTATCACGATTCACTTGGGTTTACTTTCTGGCGAGTAAGTCTGAAACCTTTTATTACTTTTCAAAGTTTGCTAAGAAAGTTTAGAACGAGCAAGGATATGTTATTTCAAGTATATGGACAAACCATTGAGGTGAGTTTGAAAATCAAAACTTTGCAAAATTTTGTGATAAATCAGTTTTTAGCATGTTTTCTCCTCTCCATATATACCAGAACATAATGGAGTTGTGGAAAGAAAGAATAGATCTTTGCAGGAGATGACAATAACTATTTTAATAGAAAGTAGTATTTCCTCTCATTTTGGGCTAAAGCAGTTTCTACAGCATGTTATATTATTAACAGAGTATTTTTAAGGCATATTCTAGATAAAACTCTTTATGAGTTATTCAAAGAAAATGAAGCCAATTGTTTTTTACTTTCATGTATTTGGTTGCAAATGTTTTGTTTTGAAAAATGCAAATGACCGAACTGGTGAAATCAGACGAAGGAATCTTCCTTGGATATTCAACCACCAGCAAAGCTTACAGAGTATTCAACAAAAAGACTCAGTCTATGGAAAAATCTACGAATGTCAAGTTCCAAAACTCTTTGCAGAATCAACTGATTTAGAGTTATCCTGAAGAATCTAAATTTGATCCAAACTCTACAAAGTCTTCCTCTCCTGAAGTAGCTCAAACCTCTGAAAATCAACAGCGGATGGAAACTAAAAAACCAACTAAAGAAAAAGATATGCAAACTGTCAAACCGACAAGTAACTGGAAGCACAAATCTAGTCATCCCAAAGAACTCATCATTGGTGATATCGATGAAGGTATTCGCACCAGATCCAAAAAGTAAGAAGAGTTTAGTGTCATGGCACTTATTTCTGAAATAGAACCCAAGAGCATAGAAGAAGCTTTAGCTGATGAAAGCTGGATTGAAGTAATGCAAGAAGAACTTAGACAGTTCAGCATTAACGATGTATGAGAATTAATTCCTAAACCAAAAGATAAATCCATTATTGGAGCTAAATGGATTTTCAAGAACAAGTTGGACGAAAAAGGAAAAGTGATCAGGAACAAAGCAAGACTTGTGGCCAAAGGATATACGCAAGAAGAATAGATAGATTATGATGAAACCTATGCACCAATAGCCAAGTTAGAAGCAATTAGATTATTACTTGCTTTTGCCTATTATAAAAATTTCGGATTATTCCAAATGGACGTCAAGAGTGCATTCCTAAATAAAATTTTTGAAAAAGAAGTTTATATGGAACAACCTCCTTGATTTGAAGATCCAAATAGACCAGACTTAGTAGTTAGACTAAAAAAGACTCTATATGGATTAAAGCAAGCATCTCGAGCTTGGTATGACAGGTTAAGTAATTTTTTAATGCAAAATGGTTTTGTTAAATGATAAGTGGATACTACCTTATTTATTAAAAGGGAAGGTAAAAACTTTATAATTGTTCAAATTTATATTGATGATATTATATTTGGATCACCTAACGAAAACCGTGCAAGAAGTTTTCTAAGTCTATGCAGGATGAATTTGAGATGAGCATGATGGGTGAATTATCATTTCATTCTCGGATTACAAGTAAAACAATTGAAGAAAGAAATTTTCATTCACCAAGAAAAATATGCGAAAGAACTTGTTAAAAAGTTCGGATTGGAGAATTGCAAAAAGATTGAGATACCAATGTCTAGTTCTTCGAAGCTGGATAAAGATGAAGGAGGAAAGAAAATTGACCATAAATTTTACAAGTATATTATTGGTTCACTTTTTTATTTTACTACTTCTAGACCTGACATTTTATTTAGTGTTTACATTTGTGCTATATTTCAATCTGATCCAAAAAAGTTTCATCTAAGTGCCGTAAAATGCATCATCAAATACATTGCAATTACTTCAAATTTAGGTCTATGGTATCCCAAAGAAGGAGACTATACCCTCCTTGGATATTCAAATGCAGATTTATCAGGTTGTAGAGTTGATAGAAAGAGTACATCTGGTATATGTCAATTGCTGGGAAACAAGACAGCATCTTTGTTTTCAAGGAAGCAAAGCACTGTAGCTCTTTCAACAGCTGAAGTAAAGTATGTGGCCCTTGAAAGTTGATGTTCTTAAATCTTATGGATAAAATAATAACTGAGAGACTTTGGAATTGAAGACTCATGCACCGAGATCAAATGTGATAACACCAGTGCAATCAATCTAACAAAGAATCCAATTTTTCATTCAAGAGCAAAGCATATAGAGATTCGACATCACTTTATTAGAGATCATGTTCAAAGTGGAGAAGTTATGATTCAATTCATTGATTCAAAGAATCAACTAACGGACATATTTACAAAGCCACTAGAGAAATACCTATTTGAGTCTATTTGCACCAGACTGAACATTACATCTATTACCCATTAAAGTCTGAAGGAGCTCAAACTTAGAAGTAAAGTTTGAAGGTGTTTAGACTCAAAAGACCAAGAGTTATGAATGTAAGTTATTTCTATTCTAGTATTTTTTTTTTAAAAGGTACGGTCATTTATTAATTGCTAATTGATTGAAATTATCTTTCCAAGTTTTTCTTTTTCAAAAAGGCAGTTATCAATTTTGAAAAGAACCACCCACTGCGGTGGCGTTGTTGGCTTGAGCTTTGTGCCTCCCACGAAAGGTGCCAAGTTCAAATCCTAGCGGCGTTACTTGATGACTTAACCACTGGTGTGAGTGTGGTGGCCAGGTTGCGTCAACCCCAGGTTCTTCCCGCCGGTTGTTGGCTTTCGGGGTTTCCTGGGTCATAAAAAAAAAAGTGAAAATACTGCTATCTTAAAAAAGGAAGTTATTATTGAAAAGGTATTTTTATTTTGCCTTTTATGTCGTTTCGTTCACCTCGCTTCACTTACTTTATATACTACTGAGATTCGTTTTCTTTGTTTTCACATTGAAACCCTTTGCTTTCACTTTCACTCTCGATTTGTCCACACCTTTTTCAAGCAAGTTTGTGAATTTCTCCCTTGAAGTGACAATGTCCTCAAGAAAGTCTTCAAGGATTGCAAGCAGGGGACCACGACATATGCCTAAGAGTTCTACATATTTCGACTTGACCAAGGAAGAAGATTTTTCACCACCACTACGTCCGAGTCCGCAACAACCTCTAGCAACCTAGTCTTCTCCACCAACTCAACCGGACGAAGAAGTTATAAATGAGGCTGAACCTGTAAGAATGCTAACTCCCAAGGTTGCTTTCAAACTTTACTCTAATTTGAAGAAAGGAGGAACACCGATGTCTTTGATCGATGAATTTTTAAGAGATAGAGGATATAAGAATGAAACATTGTTCTTGAGGGAGTTGGAAAGGTTAGGAGTTGTAGAGAGAGGGACAACTAAAAGGACTTTCGCAAATTTTTCGAGTGACCCATTCTGTGGCACTGTAAATCAACCACAAGGACTGGATGACGATGAACGGATGTTTAACCATTTTTAGCCTAGAAGAGGTGTTGTTGCAAATGTTGTTAATGATGGTTCAAATCTTTTTAGATCGAAGAATCACAAGAGGGTTTATTTGAACCTAATGAAGAGAGGGGTTATGAACCCTAGGAGTGTCGACTTCGATTTCCTTGATGCGGTAAAAGTCAATCTACGAGAGAAGCTTGCTCTACTGCAATTGGAGCGCTTTTGTTTTGAATCCACTGTTTCTTATTCTGAACTCACAGCTTACTTTTACTCGAACTTATCTTTCTTGGATGCGAACAGTTTCTCTTTCACAATGAAGGACAAGGAATTTTTGGTGGATATGGACACTTTGGTTGACATAATTGGGGTGGAAAGAGCGAGTTTCCAACCAATAAGTGTGTTTGTTGCTCATGCTAATCTATCATTGGTGAAAGATCGAGATGTTGAAGGCAAAATTTCCTACTCTAGGATGAATGCCTCTAACATCTTGTTGCACAAGATCGTAATCAATTGCATTCGTCCCAAGTCAACATCCAAGACTGATGTCTCTCAATCTGAAGCGAAATTGATGTATGCCATCAATGCTGGATTTAAATTCTCTCTGCCTCACACCATCTTGTTTCATATGTACCGAATAATGGTGAAGGATAAGGAACAACTCCCTTATTTTGCTCTTATCATGCATCTCTTTAGACATTTTAAAATTCACATTTCTGCACTATTATGTTTGACAACCATCTCTCCAATGGTGATTGGTTTTAAAATGGTCACAAAGATGTGTTTGAAAGAGCTGAACAAGGTGTTGGAGCGTATGAAGGAGAAGTCTCCCATCAAAGCAAAACAAGACTTTGTTACAGCGAAGAGAAAAAGCAAGGAGCCCATGGTTGCTCCAGTAAAGAAGAAAAGAACTCTCATCCTGCAAGATGAAGAAGATGATGATGAAATGACTCTTTCAGCCTTAAGAAACTTAAAGAGTTTTGTCAACTTTCATCAAACAAAAGAAGAAGAGAGAGAAGAGATAAAGAAGGAAGATGAAGAACAGAGGAGGACAGAGGAAGAAAGAAGAGAAGAGGAAGAAGAAGAGAGAGAAGGAGAAAAATATAAGGGTAAATGTGGCATCCCAAAATTTCATGACAACCCTTGGATATACCATGAACCATGAATATGTTGGAAGTGTTATTGATTTATGTTATGGCCTTTAGTCCAAAGAATCGTAATAGATTAATGCTGAGTATTTTAATGGAGAATTGTTTGGATAGAAATATATCTTATGTTAATGGATGATCAAGGTTGGTGCTATAGGACAATTTGATAAGGAAGATTTTGTTCTTGACTATGCACTTTATAGATTTGATTTTTATAGATTAATGTCACAAAGTCTTTTGGCCATTTTATTTTGCAATTAGGTATTTATTTAAGTGGTGATTAAGGTGGATTATTAAAAGTAAACATGGGCCATTTAAGTTTGGACTTTAGGCCCAAGAGTGTTGGGCCTAAAATGGGCCAAAAGGGCCGGCCAATGAAGCCCATTGGGCTGTCGACCGCATGGAAAGGGGGGAGGAACCGGATGGCCTCCTCCATGTGTCTTCAACAAGAAGACACTTGTCTCCTTCTTAGGGACAAGTGTCCCTCCATGCAAAAATTTGGAGACAAGTGTCCCTCCATGCAAAAGCGGAAGCATGCAAGGGTTTTATTCAACCAAAAGGAAAAAGGGAAGGGGGTGGTCGGAGCTAGGTGCCAAGAGAGAGAGTGAGAGAGAGAGAGGTTGACACTGAGAGAGGAAGAAGAAGGCTTGCCCCGCCGTGTGTCTGCCTAGCTGCCACCATCGAGCCCGCCTTGCCCCGCCGTTGTCTTGCTGTGTTTTCTTTGGATTAGAGGCAAGTAGAGTCCTAAAACCTACCCTTTGCTTGCTGTGATGTGTGTGTAGAAGATGGTGAATTTTGGTTGTGGTAGATGTGATGAAAGGTAGAAGTTATGGGGAGAAATTCGTTGGCCTAGCATGCTGTTTCTGGAAAAAAACCAGTCCGACCATCCATGAGTTTGTGTGCTGCATGCGACTTTTTAGTTGGAATCTTGTTTTGATTTCTTCATGAAATTTGTAGATAAAATCTTGAGGGAAAACATACTAAAATTTGAGGCAAAATGAACAAGAAATGGTTAGTAAAATGATTTTTCCTTGGAGAAATTAGATCTGGAATTCGTTGTGCTAACCTTTAGAGATTTTGTGGTCTGTAAAGTAACTTTCTTGTGACAATCTCACTTTGATCTCCCTAATGAAAGTTGTAGTTTACTTCTTGAGGTAGAACATATCAAAATTTTAGAGGAAATGAACAAAAATAGGTCGGTGAAATCGTTGTTCTTTGAAGACACTAGATCTGGAAAAAACGCTACCTCGACCTAGTATGATTTCGTGATTTTTATAAAATCATACAGTTAAAATTCGATCATGTGTCCTTAATGAAAGTTGTAGGTAATATTCTGAAGAATAACATACTGAAAATTTAGAAGAAACGAACATGTCAAAATTTCATAATTTTTGGAGTTCATTTTGGTATTTAATTTAAATTACTTCTGAAACTGTGCAGGCTGAAATATTGAAGTTTTGGAAATTGTGATGCATGGACCATACTGTTTTGTGTGAGATTCTTTTGGTATGGTGTTATTCATGAGATATCTGCCTTTAGGTCTCGTCTATAATGTGTCAAGTTTTCAGAATTTATTAATACCGTTTACTAATTTTTCTAGAGTTTTAACTAGAGGAATGCATTCTGATTTATCCGAAAAATTGATGTGTTTTGAAAAATAAATGAATTTATCCATGTGATATAATGTCTTGAGTGGTTGATTATGCTGCATATGTAGTGACATATGGCATGTTACATGACATCAAAAGCTGGTTTAGACCCTTGATATTATTGCATCAAATGCCATGTTGAAATTGAGACATATATGTGAATATACATTGTGATAATGATGATACCGTCGGAGGTGTGAGCCGACGATGCCCCGGGAGTCGGGATGCCCAGAGGTTCGAATGATTCGATGCCCTTTGGATGCCTGGTTGTATTGCGAATACATGCCCAGAGGTTTTCCCCGGGAGTGTCGGGATGCCCGGTTGTATCATGATACATGCCCGGAGGGTGAGGGGTTGTATTATGATGCATGCCCAAAGGGTAGGGGTAACCATTTTCATGGCAAGCCCCGGAGATTCCTTGTGATGCCTGGTGGGATGCGAGATGCCCGGAGGTGTGTGCCGGATGCTCGGAGGTGTGTGCCGGAGGCTCCTCGCGATGTCAGGTTAGGTGTGAGCAATAAATTGCGGGATGCAAACATTGGTCCCTAGAAAAAAATGATGAGATCCTTGTAAAAGATAAATATTGAAATTGAATCATGTGCATGGGTGTATGCATATGGCATGATGCATGATCTGCTTATGAAAGTAAATTGATGCTATTTGATATTGAAAATGCGATCATGAAGGTGTGAATGGATCTCATGGTGATGTATGCTTGATAGCATGGATGATACGAATCATGGTAATATATGCACGATGGCATGGTGAAATATGCATGACTGCATGGTAGTATATGCACGATGGCATGGCAAGATATGCATGACTGCATGGTAATATATGCACGACTGCATGGTGATGTATGCTTGATAGCATGGATGATATGAGTGCATGGTGGTATATGCACGTTGCATGGTGATATATGCATGGCTGTAAGGTGAGGTATGCTTGAATGCATGAATGATATGTGTTTTATTCTTGATTGTTTTGTTTGAGTAGTTTGGTGAATCTTTATTGCTGAGTGGTTGTACTCACCCCTTTTGGAGATTAACATTTCAGACTAGATAAGATGCCTCTGCTACCACTATCATCGGTAGATGGATCAAGTGGTTGGATATGACCGCGAGGAGGAGGATAGTAAAGGAAGAAACTTTTGAACACCGACATTGATCGATGGACTTTAAGTATACGATTGTTGGAGGAGATGTCGGTCATCTTTTGAAGTATAGCCGAGTATAGAAGACTATAGCATTTTGATGTACCGATGAATAATGTCCATTTGGTTTAAGTAAATAAAAGTGTTCGGCTTTTACCTATAAATGTTTAGTTGGTGTGCATCGTTTTCTGAATCTAAGGATGGGAGTTGATGGATGTGCTTCCACCATATAAATTGCGCAGGAACCGATCCCAAAGATGTAAACCCCCCCAAAGATTGATAGACCCTCAGGTCAAGCAAGAGAATGGTAATCGAACTCTGTGGCAACCCTAATGGTTCGAGGGCCATCGAGGGGTGTCACAGTAAAGAAGACACTTTTGAGCCAACTTTGGCTGTCTCCTTGTCAATTAATTCTGAGATGGTAGGAATTGGAATTGCTGACACGCATCATTATGAAGCTGAAATTGATCAAGAAGAAATCTTATCTACTCCACCTGAAGGCAACCAAACAGGGGGAGCTGTTGGACCGAAAGGTATTTCTTCACATATCTTTACTAGTGATGTAAGTCACTTTGCCGCAGACCCAAAGAATGTGTATGCCTCTCATTATCTAGAAGCTTCCACTCATAGTCATGGTGGACAATCTGCTGAAGTTCCATCCATTCTCAAAATCCCTGGAATTGACTCGGCTGGACCTAGTGCTGCAACAACTCAAACAACAGACTTTTTGAGACTGCTAGAGATTCTATTGGAAGTCAGGAAATGACAATGTGCTATGGGATATGAGATGCAGGATCTCAAGAATACTTTCATGGCCACTTCAATGTCTTTGCACGATCAGTTAAATGCCCTGAAAAATCAAGTGCAAACTATTGTGCAGGGTGAAGATTTTTAGTTACTGAAGCAAAGTTTTGAAAAACTTGAGAAGATAGTGCATTCTATAGGAGAATTTGGCAGGCGAACGAACACTTTAATCTTGTCGTCCAGCCATTTAGAGTTGCTGGACAGCATGCTTAGAGATGGCCTTTTACCAAGGGTCTCAAGCAGTCCCGGAGCAACTGTTTCACATAATACACCATCTCTATATGACGTATTCACGTGTTAGTATCACATCATAAATTAATTCTTAGCCTCGTGCCTAGTTTAACATGTTAGTGTATATTTAGTAAGTTTAGGATTATATCTTGTTTATCACAAACAGAAATGAAATGAGAAAGATGAACGAAGAAATCGGGTTTGCATTTAGTTAGGAGTTACATCCTAGGGCTAGACTAGACTCGTGCTTAGTCGTAGTCAATTTTGCTTCATATTTCATTGTAGTTATTTAGCGTTAGGAAATGTGCATTCATGACTTAAGGCATTAACGTGTTTAACTTCAATAATGGTTTGTGGGGTCATTTCCTGAAGTTCAATAACAAGGTGATGCATATTCTTTATTCGATGCGGATCGAGATTTACTTACTGCATTTTCATTGCTTTGATATTATCGCAACTTACTTGATGCGGCCTTTTTTTTTAATATATCATTTGATTGTTGAAGTATTCGGATCTTGTTAGACGGGCTTGATTAAGCATGGCCACATAAATTTGCATGTTTACGGGTTAACATGGGAAGGATTGCATGAAACGTTTACTACTAATATCACTTTTCCCGAATTATAGTAGGAGTAAGCAAAATCTTAACAGGGCTTTTGCATGCGAATGAAAGAGAAAAAACTTGCACGAAACCAACAAATCACCGTCACATTTAGTTTTAAATCAGAGAAAATTATCCAAAAAATTTTAAACTTATTGTACGGTGGCCAATTTAGTCCGAAACCTTTCAATTCTTTCAATTAAGTCCTATACCTAGTGTACGGTGTTACGTCAAGCAATGTCCAGCAAAAATTAGCCAGAATAACTAAATTGGCAATTCGTTAAAATGTTTAGGACTAAATCGATACAATCAAAAAGTTTAGGATTGAATTGACAAGTTTTTAAAAGATTTAAGATTGAATTAGTAAAATTGAAAAGTTTATGATTGCATTGGCCGCTGTACAATAGGTGTAGAACTTTTTGTACAATTTTCCCTTTTAAATTGTGAATGGAAAGTGGTAAATCAGTTTGACAATCAAGTTGCATTTGTTTCGCGAAGAATAAATAATTTAAAAATATTTTCGTAAAAATAATCGTTTTTATTACTTAAAATTATTAGTCAATGGAAAATGTTTTTATCATCGACAACTATTTATATCCAAGTATTTCTGTGGACAATATAAATATTTTTCATTGATTTATTTTTGTAAGCTATACAAGCAATAAGTTTTAAGAAAATATTTTTCAAATTATTTATTTTTTACAAAACAAATGCACTTTCCATATCAATATCTTTTGCTCTGGTAGCTGCAGCAAGAACATGAACCGCAATTCTGAATAACAAAAAAGCCTGCACGGTCAGATTGCAAGGCAACATCAATTTCACAATTTTGACTAAGCCATATAAGAACATTAATTCATTCGCCAGGTTCATAGCGAGATTCCAAGGTGTTGCGAAAGGATCAAACACAATATCAATCTTCAACAAAGATGTTAACCTAAAGATCAATACATCGTCTACTATCTATTATGTTTCCGCCATTGTCATCAGATGTTGAAGCGGTCCAAATGCTCAGCATGTTATACATATATCTAAATTCAAATCCGTAGACAATTCAAAGGCCCCTTAAGGACACAATTGAACCCTGTTAGTGGCGGCATTAGTAGTGGCAGCGGTGTCGGTGCAAAAGCCAGCCTTAGAGGGAGAAAGGCAGAGATTCACACCCTTTGTGTACGATATACCTTACTAATGAAACTAAAACAAGTTGTGCCTACAAATTATACAGCAATGCACACTTCCCCGTCAGTCGTGACTACATTAATTGATATTGTAATTTACTGTTTTTACGGTTACCGTAAAACAAAGTCGGTCTAAGGTGAGATAGAAGATTTCTTAATCAGTCTAATATATGGATGGCTAGTGTGGGTCGAGTTGAGCCTGGCCCATAATAAGGGAGCCTAGCTGGAAACTCTATAAATAGTGCTCAAGTGTCTCCTTTTAACCATAATTCTCACATATATCATCACATAAGAAACGTTTACCTAATGCTAAAGATGAGGAGGGTCGTCTTATTGAGTTAGTGATACGGAGGGCAATAGAGGATAAGGATTTCATATGGAGCATTGTGTTTCCGCTTCTACTTCAAGAACGATGGATTCAAAAACAAGTGCGTTAATTTTCTATTCAATTATGTATGTGCTTGTTCTAGTTATGGAGATATTGGGGTTGCACAATTTGCATCCAACATGTGGTATCAGAGCCTCCATAACCCTAAAACTCAAACGCATTGAATTTTACCATAATTTGAAATTTTCGAAAATTTTTGTTTAATAAAAATAAAATAAAATTATATATTCGGACTAGGCTCAATGAGACAACCAAAACCGTGGGCGGCGCATTGCCGAGGGAGGCCCCATGCGCCCTCATGCTTGGCCATGCGCCACCAGGGCGTCGAGCATGCGCCCCATGCGCGGTCACGCACCCTCATGTGCAGTCACGCACCCTTATGTGCTCCCACGCACGGGGTGCGGCTCGCACGTGCAACGCGTGCGGGTGCTGACATCACAATGACGTCAGCAACCGGACCCAATCTAACTCGATTGGCAACCGACCCAACCCGTTGACCTGACTTGACTTGGTCAACCTGTTGGATCGAGCAGTCAGACTAGGAACCAGTTGGACTGGTTTTGACCGACCATTGACACCAGCACGTGAGCTCCACACGGCGCGCACTCAGGCGACGTGTGCGGACACGTGGAAGCTCCGATCGGCATGTGGCCGACGGCGTTGGACTCATATGTTCATTATTTATGTTTTGGTATATTTATTTTACATGTTTGATGATTTTATAGATGTGAAAATACATACAAAACCCTAAATATGTGTATTTTTTAGTGTATTTTTGTATATTTTTCTTGTATTTTTTGTGTTTTAGAAATACATGTGTTTGGTTACTGGTATGTTATCACATAAACATTATAAAAGTGTGATTCATTAATAAAAATTAAACTTTATTATATTTTATTAATGAATAAGGCAAAATAGTTAGCATAATATGTGATTTCGGTAATATGTTGCCCATATCACTAAAGTTAAAATCATATGTATATAGTATATGTGAGATGTAACGATTATATCCCTAGTATGAGAGAGTTTTAATGATTCAATTGAGCTGTGACCGCTAAAGTGACACACTTGATTGGGTTTGAGAAATTTCGATCTCGTATATTGATTAGGATGTCTCCTAGTCTAATGCATAGTTATACTCTCAAAGGAGGTGATTGTGTATTAGTTCATGAAGGGATACATGATAGTGTGGTAGATGAGTGATTGATTCTAATGGTTCATATGCCCAAATGTGATGAATTCACAAAAATTGGAATATATTCTCATAACCGCTATCATGTGAGAGTGTACAATTGCATGTTACATATTCTGCTCAAAGGTGATTATGTGATTTTGCATGTAACTCTCTGGATGTATACTTGTATGTTAAGTAACACAATGCTCACATAATGCTAATTATATACACTACTTGTCTTTCAGTCACATTTTCTGTAAACGATACCTCCATCACTATTGAGGTTTTTGCCGATTTAAACATTAAGAAATGGAGAGAAGATTTTCTGTTTGCTATGGAAATGGTAGATGTTCATATGGCTCTTATTGTTGATTGGCTAGCAGATGTTACTGCCGATGGTACAGAAGCTTAGAAAGCTCATTTTATTGCCTGGGAAAAGAGTAATAGAATTTGCTTATTGTCGATAAAGCGTTCCATTTAGGAACACTTGAAAAGTGGTTTGCCTGCAGACTGCACTACTAGGCAGATGATGGAAGCCTTGATGGCTAGAAACTGTGTCTCGCCTAATGTTAAGATAGGAACACACATGCAAACACTATGATGGTTTTTGTGGAGTTAGAGATTATGTTCTGAGAATGGTAGAATTGCAGACAAAGCTTGAGGCTCTCAATGTTGTTATTCCCACTACTTGCATTGTGCATCAAGCTTTAAATAACCTTCCTCTTGATATTGGGAATATTAAAACCAATTATAGTTCCCAAGATGAAACATGGCCAGTTAATGACATAATTGCAAGGCTAGTGGTAGAGGAAGAAAAATTGAAGAAAGATAAATGGCACATTGCCCTTTATGCTTCTAATTTTGGCAGTGATAGGGATAGGAAGGTGAGAAATTATACTCATAATGGCAATTCTAAAGTTGCTGGACCTTCCAACAATAAAGGAAATTATGAAGGTGCTAGACCCTCTAATAGTTTGGGTCCTAAGAAAGCATTTACCAAGAAGGATGGTGTTTTTTGCTACTTTTGTAGAAAGAGATGACACGTAAAGAAACGCTGCAACAAAGTTCCGATCAAGAGTGAGCCTAAAGATAATAATTCTTTTGCATTTGTTTATGAATCCAATTTATCAGAAGTTCCGACCAATTTATGGTGGCTAGATAGTGGTGTAACTAATCATGTTGCATCTACCATATAGGAGTTCATAAATTGAAGAATGCCAAATTATGATAAAGCAAAGCTCATTGTTGGAAACAGCATTAAAGTTGACATCGAGTTCATGGGAGATGTTATTTTAATTTTAGATTTTGGTTTTAGGATGGTGTTGAGAAACACTTTTTACATACCTTCTTTTAGGCGAAATTTAGTTTCTGTGTCTTGTTTGGACATGTGTGGATACTCTTTGAAATAAATAGTAATATTATTTCCATGTTTTATGATTCAAATAAAATTAGGTATTGCAATTTATCCGATGGATTATATCGATTAAGTTTATCTCCCAATGACATGTACATTGCTTATTCAGCTGAAAAGTTGTTTCCTAAAGACCTTTATCTAAGGAACAGTCTTATGCATTGTGGCATAAACGTCTTGGTTGCATCTTTAAAGAAAGAGTAGAAAGGCTTATAAAGGCTAACATCTTGCCTACTATTAAATGTGATCTAGAGACTTGAGTAGACTGTTGTAGAGGTAAGATGATTAAGATAAAGAAGAAATCCGCCGTACGAAGTTCAGACTTATTGGAGGTTATTCACACTGATATTAGTGGACCATACACAGCTATTTTGTGCAGAAACTTTTATTTCATCACATTTATTGACGACTATTCCCGATATGGATACTTATACTTGATTAAAGAAAAGTCTGAATCTCTTGACAAATTCAAGATTTTTCGGACTGAAGTGGAGAAACAATTGGGAAAAGTTATAAAGATTATTAGATCTGATCATGGTGATGAGTATTTTGATAGGTACGGTGATGCTGGACAACTCAAAGGGACCTAGAGGATTCTGGGATAGTGGGTCAATTTACTATACTCGAAAGTCTTGAACAAAATGACATAGCTGAAAGGCGTAATCGTACTCTTATGGACATGATAAGAAGTATAATTAGTAGGACCAATTTACTTGATTTTCTATGGGGTGAAACTTTGAAAAAAACTCTTTATATTCTAAATCGTGTTCCTACTAAAGCAATTCCATTGACTTCTTTTGAGTTATGGACTAGACGTAAATCTAATTTAAATCATCTTAAAGTTTGGGGATATCCAATAGAAGTGAAGTTATATAATCCAACATTGAGTAAGCTGGATTCCAAAACTACTCGGTGCTACTTTGTCTCTTACCCAGATCATTCAAAAGGGTATCGGTTTTATAACCCTAATGGAGGTACAAGAATTGTAGAATCTCAAATTGCAAAATTTCTGGAATTTGATGTAGTTGAAAATGGTAGCTGCTCACAAGCTATTGAAGATGATAGTATGGTGGGGATTATTGGATCCCCGTCTCATCCTTTGCAGACAATTATGGAGCCTCTTGCGCTACAAATTGAGCCTATTGTGGCCCATGATTCTATTGTTGAGATAGTTTCTAATGAAATTCCTCAAACCCCTCAATTTCAAAGTGAGGTTGAAGTTGCTACACTCAGAAGATCAACTAGGGAAAGACGTTAAGCTATTCCACTAGACTATGTTATCTACCTAGGAGAGCATGATTATGATATTGGTTGTGTTATTGATCCAGTAACTTATACGGATGCCATCTCATGTTCTCAATCGGATTTGTGGCTAGATGTGATGAAAGATGAGATGCAATCTATGAAACACAATGGTGTTTGGGAGCTTGTTAAATTGCCGGAGGTTGTAAACCTATTGGCTGCAAATGGGTATTCAAGACTAAAATGGATTCTAAAGGAAAGATTGAAAAGTTTAAAACCAGACTGATAGTTAAGGGTTTCACTCAAAGAGAATGAATAGATTATGAAGCAACATTTTCTCCAGTTTCTTCTAAAGATTCCTTAAGAGTGATTTTGGCATTGGTAGCTCATTTTGATATGAAGTTACACCATATGGATGTTAAGACTACTTTTTCTAAATGGAGACCTTAATGGGGAGGTTTATATGGTGCAGCCTGAAGGTTTTGCAGCAAATGACTCAAGTAAGCTTGTTTGTAAATTGAAAAATTTTATTTATGGCCTTAAGCAAGCTTCTAGACTATGGTATTTCAAGTTTCATAATGTTGTCACTTCATTCGGATTTATTAAGAACAAAGTAGATTAGTGTATATACACCAAGGTCAATGGGAGAAAATATATTTTTCTCATACTTTATGTGGATGATATCTTGCTTCCTAGTAGTGACATTGGTTTACTACATGAGACAAAGCGGATGTTATTGAAAATTTTGATATGAAAGACTTTGGTGAGGCATCTTTTGTTCTTAGCATTGAGATCCATAGGGATCGCTCACGCCATTCATTGGGTTTGTCTCAAATGACATATATTGATTGCATTTTAGAAAGATTCAATATACAAGATTGCAAACCAGGAATTGCTCTTGTTGTTAAGGTGATAGATTGAGTCTTTCACAATGCCCTATTTCAAATTTTGAAAAACTCAAATGAAGAATGTACCTTATGCTAGTGTGTTTGGAAGTATCATATATGCTCAAATTTGCACTAAACCAAATATTGCTTTTGCAATAGGGTTTTTAAGCAGATATCAGTCAAATCCAGGACATGATCAGGTTGCTAGCAAGAAAGTTTTAAGGTACTTAAAAAGAACCAGAGATTATATGATGATTTAGAGACACGTTCCAAACTTGCAACTAGTAGGGTATTTAAATGTAGATTTTGCTGGTTGTCAAGATGATAAGAAGACAACGACATGATACATATTTATGTTGGCATGAGGTGCAGTATCATGGAAGAGCGAAAAACAGAAATCCATATCTTCTTTTACCATGCAAGCGGATTTGTAGTATGTTTTTTCAGCCACCACTTGAGCTATTTGGCTTTGGAACCTCATTAGGGAGTTATTAGTTTTTGATTTTGTGGATAGGCCCATACAGCTACATTGTGACAATAACTCTGCAGTGTTTTTTTTATTAATAACAACAGAAGTCTCAAGGGGTCTAAATACATGGAAATCAAGTTTTTGATTATAAAAGAATCAGTGCAGAATGGTGACGTCGCAATAAATTATATTATTACAGATGATATGGTTACAAATCCACTAACTAAAAGCCTACGCCCGTGTGTATTTGATCGACATGTCATTAGCATGGGCCTAAAAGTATCTTGAGATGTTATTTAGTAAAAGCTGTGTTTTATTTTTCTTTGAATAAAGTTTACATCTATTTTTATTACAATTTAGTAACACCTTAATATATATATATAGTTAAAAGTTACAAGGTATTGCTTAAACCTTGAGTGAAGGCTAGGGGCATCTAGTTATTATCCTTATACATATGTCTTATGATACATAAAAAAATGTTAACCATAAGGACAAGACATATGTGGGTTCATTGGAACCATAAAGACATTCTCTAGTGCCACAAGTTTTTTGTGACGCTTAAGGTAAGAGAATGGTAACTGACAAATGGAATTTCTCTATGAGAGATGTTATCCATTTGCCACACTACTATATTGAATCTATATCGATAAAGTTGAGAACATTCGTGACCATGGAAGACTCAAGTGTGTCTATCCTATACATGTAATTACCGCCATGAGTTGTTTAAGACTTTATGGGATATGATTGACTATTAAGAATTATCTCGAACTAATGTGTGCACATACGATATGATTTCAATTAATGTAGTCTAAGCGGGAGAATGTAAAAGAGGTTTTCTAATGTGGACTACATTATTCAATATTGTAATTTACTGTTTTTACGATTACCATAAAAGAGGAAAAAACGGGGTTGGTCTAAGGTGAGATAGAAGGTTTCTTAAAGAATCATGCCATTGTCTCTGCCGATGAATTACTACTAGTGTATATCAAAAAGGGCTTTCTTTAATGGATTTATCCATGAGGAAGTTTATGTGGAACAACCACTGATTTGAAGACCCAAGGAAACCGACCGCATTCGATTAAAAAAGGCCTTATATGGCTTGAAGCAAGCACCCGAGCCCGGTATGAAAGATTAAGTAAGTTTTTATTACAAAATGGTTTTGTCAAAGGTAAAGTAGACACTACTCTTTTATTAAAAGAGAAAGCAAAAGTTTTCGCTTGTTCAAATATATGTGGATGATATTATTTTTGGATCGTCTAATGTGGCAAGAAATTTTCTAAGACTATGCGGGATGAATTCAAAATGAGTATGATGGGTGAGTTGACCTTCTTTCTTGGACTTCAAATAAAACAACCGGAGGAAGGAACTTTCATTCATCAAGAAAAATATGCAAATGATCTTGTTAAAAAGTTTGACTGGGCAATTGGACAAAACACATACCAATGTCAAGTTCCTTGAAGATAGACAAAGATGAAGGAGGAAAGAAAGTCGATAAAAAACTGTACAAGAGTATAATCAATTCACTTCTTTATCTTACTGCTTCTAGACCTGACATTTTGTTTAGTGTTTGCATTTGTGCCAGATTTCAATCAGACCCAAAAGAATCTCATTTGAATGCTGCGAAACGTATTATCAAATATATCTCATCAACTTCAAGTTATGGTCTATGGTATCCAAAAGGGGGAGACTTTACTCTTTTTGGATATTGATGCAGACTCGCTGGATGCAGAATTGATAGAAAGAGTACTTCTGAGGCACTGCCAACTTCTTGGAGGCAGGATGTGTCTTGGTTTTCAAAGAAAACAAAGTACGCAGCTCTCTCCACAAAGCCAGGCGTGCGAAGTTGTTGTTCGCAAATTTTGTGGATAAAACAACAGCCTAAGAGACTTTGAAGTTAAAGATTCATGCACGGAGATCATTTGTGACAACACAAGCGCTATCAATCTCACAAAAATCCAATTCTTTACCTCAAGAGCAAAGAAATGTTGATTCAAAGAATCAATTGGCGGATATTTTCACAAAGCCTCTAGAGAAAAATCAATTTGAAACGAGGACTCAACATTTTAAGGTATGAAGAGATCAAAGTCTAAAGGCTTTCGGAACTCAGACTTACAAGATCTTATCCGTAAGTAAGTCTTGTACGATCATCGATTGTAAGTTAGTCTCTCTCTCTCGTATTTTATTTTGAAAAGGTACGATTGTCAATTATGGTTTATTGTTATCTTTAAAGCAATTATTGCATCGTTTCCTTTTCGAAATGGAAGTTATTCTTTCTATAAATAGTGCTCGTTTGCCCCTCTTTCTTTACTCTCAAAACCCTAGAAAGCTCAAGTCTCTCCTCTAACCCTAATTCTCGAAAAAGTTGTCATTTTTCTTGAGAAAAGTCAAGCGAGGAATCTTCCAAAAACCGAGAAGGATGTCTTCCTCAAGAAAGTCATCGAGAATCGCTAACAAGGGACCACGACGAATGGCCGAGGGGCCTACACACTTCGATCTCCTTTCAAGAAGAAGTTTTTCCCGAACAAAGAACCGAGCCCACAACATTCTCAGCAACGTCAACCATCTAGTCCTCAAGGCGCCGTCAACAGCAAGAAGAGATCATTGAGGATGCGAGATCTCGTAAGAATTGTACGCCTGCTTTTATTTACAAGCGTATCGCGCGTTAAAAGGAACTCATACTCCCTTGAACTATGTCGACGCTTTTCTTAAAGATAAAGGATATGGGAACGAATATATCTTTTTGAAAAGAATGGAAAGGTTGGGAATTGCTCGACAAGGGGTTGTGAAACCCTTGCGAATATTCCAAGTGATCCTCGTGGAGGGACCGAATCCTATAGATGGAAATGATGACGACAAATTGTACGCAGTCAATTCCAACCAAAAATTGGTGTGGCAGTTAATAGTTGAGGGAAAAGGGGAGAAGTGTTCAGACCGAAGGAACAAGAGGATTTGTACTTGAAATTGCTGAAGCGTGGGGTTATAAACCCTAGAAGTGTGGACTTTGATTTTCTGGATGCGGTGAAGGTGAACTTGAGGGAGAAACTAAGTTACCTTCAACTTGAGACGTTCATTCGATTCAACGAGGCCTATTCTGAACTGACTGCCTATTTCTATTCGAATCTTAGCTTTTTGGATGCGGATAGATTTTCTTTCAGTGTCAAGGATTAAGACTATGTTGTGGATATGAATATGCTGGCAAATGTGTTAGGAGTTGAAAGAGGGAGATATCAGCCAATCAAAGTTTCTATTGCTCGGGCTACTCTGGAACTTGTGAAGGATAGGAGAACAGATGAGAAGATTACCTATACCAGGATGAATGCATTCAACATCTTGCTTCACAAGATCGTGATCAATTGTATCGAGCCCAAGTCAACCTCGAAGGCGATGTCTCTAGTTCGAAGCAAAATTGATGTATGCCATTCTCCTTTGGAAAAGGTTTTCTCTTCCTCACCTTTGTCATGTTTCACATGTATAGGGCGATGATGAAGGACAGAGGTCAACCCGCCTTATCCAAGCCTTGTAACAAAGTTGTTCGACATTTAAATATACCGCCTCCGCTTAAAAAATTTTGTGTTCGATCGTGCGATCATATGGTGGTAGGACTGAAGATGGTGACCAAAATGCGTCTGAAGGAATTGAGCAAGGAGTTGGAGAAATTCAAGGAGAAGACTCCAGTCAAATCTCATCAATCCTCTTCTTCAAAAAGAAAAGGAAAGGAGCCATTGATTGCTTCAAAGCAGAAAAGAAGAGCTCTTATTGTGGATGAAGAAGAAGATGATGATCTCACCATTTCGGCAATAGCTTTGAAAAGGCTAAGTCGTTACATTCCCACTCAACGGAGAACATCATGAGACAGAAGAAGGAGGAGAAAGAGAAGGCCAAGAGGAAAGAGATGTTGAAGAAGAAGTGAGAGAAGAAGAAGCAAGAGAAGAAGACAGGGAGAAAGAAGAAGAAGCAAGAGAAGGAGGAGCAAGGAGAGAAGAAGAAGAAAAAGGAGATGAAGAAGAAGAAAGAGCAGTTGGTGAAGCGGAGGAGAACAACCTGGAAATGAAGGAGAACCTGAGGAACTTTCTTCTCCTGTAGGCATGAAAACAGGGGGAGATCAAGAGAAAGGAGGAAAGTCCTCATTTCCTGACACAAGTGAATGAGTCAGTCGATCTCCTGCAGATCTAGAGGATGTTTATGCCTCTCAATTTCCAGAAGAAGGTCATGAGGTTTCAACGCCAAATCTGCAAGATTATTCAGACATGCCATCATCTGCAGAACGTGCTGAAGCTAGTACGCAAACTGATAACTCAGCCGACTTTCGCAGAATTCTCGATATTCTTTTGGAGATGCGCGGTCAGATTTATGCCTTGGGATGCGAGGTTCAATCTTTGCAGAATGCTGGTCAAGTTTCTTCAGCGTCTTTACAAGATCAAATCCAAGCCTTATCTATTCAGATTCAAGCCAATGCCAAGGGTGAGGAGATTGCTCAACTGAAGGAAGATTTGAAAAGGCTGGAAGGGATGATACAATCAATGGAAGATTTCCAGCTTGTTCGTGTTCCCAAGAAATCTTGACTTCCTTTCATTTTTTTCTCTCAACCTTTTCAATGCTGACAAAAAGGGGGAGAGATGCAAGAGATTTGAACAACTTTATCTGTTTGGTTTGTTTATTTTGGTTTAATGTTTGACTTTAAGAGTCTTTGTGTGTCTGGATTTGTTTTTGGATTATTGCTATTGACTGCTTTTAATATCTTATGGATAGTTTATCATATTCAAGACTAATCTATTTTCTGTGGTTGCAGATTTTAGTGTTAGTCATTTATATCCATAAGATATGCACATATTTTTTAGATATGTTTTGCAAGTCAAAGTTGTCCAAATCTGCAGGAAAGTTTTGTCACCATCAAAAATGGGGAGATTGTTGGAGAAATCTTCTTAAAGTGTTTTGAAGATGACAAAACGTTTCCTTAATCTAGTCTGAAGGTTTTGCAGACTCATCTTCTTAAAGTCTGAAGATCTCTAAACAGCCAGACTTAAGACTCAAAGTCTATCCTCATTGACAGTCTCTATTCCGTTGAAGAAAGGTTATCCAAATCTGAATGTTTCGGAAGTTGTCCTTATCAACTGGAGAAGATCTCGTGGTTGGAAAAGACCTAACGGAATCCTTTGATTGATCGAGATTGACTCGATGATTGAAGATCCGATAATTGTCTGGATATTCTTAGAAGGTTCTTCTTATGGAAACTTAGATTCGCTTTTGTATGGGCGAACATGATTGATGGGCTATCGACACGTTCCTTTAATAGCTTTATAAATTTTCTTAATTGATTCTGTCCAACGGGTAGATTGGAGGAATTCCTTTGGTAAGTGCCAGCGGGTATGATGGCATGAAGGAATATATAAAGAAGACGTCCTAAGTTGTTGAAGGTGTGCACGATAGAAAAATTCCAAAGTCTGAAAGCTTCCTATTGTCTAGACAATCTTTTTGAACGATTCATTGTATTCAAAAGAGAGTCAATATTTGTAAGAGACCTTGAGGAGGTGTAGTAGAATATCTACGCTGTGGAATCAAGTACTGTGGTGTAACTTCTCTTTTGATCATAGTGAAATCCAGCCTCTAGGCTGTCAGTGCGAAAAAGTGGACGTAGGCTTAAACTAAGCCGAACCACTATAAAACTCTGTGTTCGATCTTCTCTTCCCTACTCTCTTTACTTTGATCGTATTTCATTTTGTCAGAAAAGAATTTCCTTTATCATTTGCCAAGTATTGCTTACATATCTCGATAAATTGTTTATGCACCTATTCACCCCCCTCTAGGTGCTCATACTAGCTATCTCAGAATCTATATCGATAAAGTTGAGAACATTCGTGACCATGGAAGACTCTGTGTGTATACATGTAATTACCGCCATGATTCAGTGTTTAAGACTTTATGGGATATGATTGACTATTAAGAATTATCTCTGAACTAATGTGTGCACATACGATATGATTTCAATTAATGTAGTCTAAGTGGGAGAATGTAAGAGGTTTTCTAATGTGGACTACATTATTCAATATTGTAATTTACTGTTTTTACGATTACCATAAAATATGGTTGGTTTAAGGTGAGATAGAAGGTTTCTTAATTAGTCTAATATGGGCTGGTTAGTGTGGGCCGAGATGAGCTTGGCCCGTAATAAAGGGGCCTGGCTGGAAACTCTATAAATAGTGCTCAAGTCTCTCCTCTAACCCTAATTCTCACATATATCCTCACATAAGGAGTGTTTACCTAACGCTAAAGGTGAGGGGCTGCCTCATTGAGCCAGTGATACGGAGGGCAATAGAGGAGAATGATTTGCGCATGGAACATTGTGTTTCCGCTTCTACTTCAAGAATGATGGATCCTAAAACATGTGCGTTAATTTTTCAACTCAATTATGCATATTATTGTTCTAGTTATAGAGATTTTGGGGTTGTACAATTTGCATCCAACATAAAGTACCTGATAATATGAAAATAAGCAGAGACAATGATGAGTTTGAATCTCCAAACCAAAGGTAAATGTACACCTTGCTAATACTAAGCTTGTCAAAATTGACTACGGATTAAGAAGTTCACAAGAGAATGATCTCAAAAGATCTATGCCTGATTTGGGACACTTCATAGCGCACATCTGACGAGCAGCGGAGTCCAACCTGGAGTCATCTTTAGTGTACACCTTGCAACATACAAAGCTAACACAAATAGCGGTGAGGGCTTCCACTCTAAACCCTTGTATCCCCCCTAAGCAAAGCTCGGCAAGATAAAATGCTAAGTGTTCGAGCAGGCAGGAGTGACCAAGGCAATGAGAAGAATTAGCAGGTTTAGCGCTCAGTGAAATTATACCAGGGAAACATAAGCAAGATTTTGCAGTATGTGGACATTCAAGTTTCCGCCATATCCAAATAGGTTAATAGGAACATCTCCAATCTGAAATCAACTTACTTCTACATTTTGTAACGTCTGAAGCTCTTCACGACAGTAGAAGGAATGATATTATCCTACATGCTAGTCTGATCTCACTCATTCATGAGCTGCTGCATACTGAATGAGCTGCTTTGAGAAACCTCAGCATAAAAACATAGGGGGTAGGCAAATTGAGATGAAATTTTCAGCTGCTTTAAGATTGAACTTTCCTGAAAAAACAATTACAAAAATAAGCCATTACATGTTAATAGCCGGAATATTTTCCTAAAGAAGATAATGGAAGGAGGTCTTTATCGCTCACCCATGGTGATTGAACTCAATCCCTTAATTGAAGCAATTGTGGCTCAAAAGGAAGAAGAAAACAATAAGTGGATTGCCAAGATAGAAGAGAGGCTCCAGTTTATGCAGGACTCGAGGTGGTATTAGGGATCCGAGGATTTATTTGAAATACTATGTGCTGAAGACCCAAAGATGAGGTGACGAAAGGAGATTTCTCTCACTCTACCAAGCTGAGGTGGTATTGGGGATCTGAGGATTTATTTGAAATACTATGTGCTGAAGATGTCATGGTACGTCAAAGATGAGTCCCTCATGATTCGAAACGAAAGCTTAACCAGACCAGAGCAAAAAGCACAGGCAAATTCTTCATTTTCAACTCTACCTGGAGCTACCACTGGAACTTCTTATAGAAATTTGGTGATCACTTCTAAAAGTAGTCACTCAGGAGGCCAAGATGCACTTTTTTGGTTTCAGTCGATCACAAAGAAAGGGAAAGAGCACAGAACAGGCTTTTGGGTATGTCATGCTCGTTATATTGTCTCTAAGTTTTCCGTGGAGTGTTTTAGGAAGTCACCTGCTGAACCCCTCTTTTTTTTTCAGGTTCTCTGATTTTGTTCTGAAGGCTGACCCCATAGCGAATTTTAGTACTTCTCCTTGTATCCCACATTTCTAATAAGAAACATCATTGAAACTAGAATTTTTCTTATACTGCAGAAGAATTGATTAAACGAAGATGTAATAGCACCTTGACTAAACCTTTGTTTACTATGGGATGGATGTAAGGAAAGTTAAAAGGGGAACTGCAGTTCCGAAACTAGATTTTGGTTTAGCATGGACGAATTTTCTCAGCTAAGTGTAAGCAACTTCACCGTGTTCCTTTCTCCCCTAGTGATAAATTAGAGTTTAATTGGCAAAACGCACAAGCTGGTTCTATTCTATTGCCACTCCTGCTGCAAAAAGAAATCTTTTTCCTTCTCTCTCTCTCTCTCTCTCTCTCTCTCTCTCCATTTTCATTCTTTTCATTTGCCTCGCCTCCTGAATTTCTTCCCAGCACTACCTTTTGTTGGAAAGGATTGAAGAGGAGGTAATGATGAAAATGATTTCGGTTATAGTCTCAGTCAATTTGACATAATGATATTGTGCTTGCACCTTTTCTCATTTTTGATGTTGGAGTTCATCGAGTAGCCAATTGATGTTACATCCTTGTTCTCAGTTTTATGGCCACTATCATCCTTTCCAAGCAATATTGCTCTAGGAATTTCACCAAAGTCGATTCAGATCATCAAATTTCATTTTTGACACCAAATTTTCCCTTGGTGATCTTATTTATGTTCTCCCTTGCTTAAGTTTCACTTTTTATATTTTGGAAATGCTTTAGAATCCCTCTTAAGTTAGTTTATGCATACTCTGAACCAGAACTCACGAGTAGCTAAATAGTTATTTCTGCACCAGATCGAAGAACCCATGATCTTCCTATTTAGTAAAGAATACCCTCAAGACACCCCAAACTTTTTGCAACATATGGCCCCATCCTTTGACCGTTTCTTACAGCCCTATGATGCAAAATGGTGATTATATCAAGTTTTATCGAACATCTCTAATTTCTGCCGAAAAATTAAATGAAGAGAACTCAAAACAGAACGTGGACTCCGTCGACTTTGACATCGTGTGGAGATGAGAAACCACGCTGAAGATCGCAAGACTATGAACTTCACTGACGGAAGGAGTTGATGAGGGGACGAAAGGGCATAAGAGAAACTTCTGTTCATATAATGTGTTTGGATCGTGACTAATGGAGACCGACCTAGTTTGTTTCCATTTTCTTGTTGATAATCAGAAGTAATGGGGAGCACTGTGCTGATGTTTCTATTGTCTCGTCGTGACTGGTCAGTTGATGAACAATGCTTGTGAAGAAACATGCTTATCTTAAATCGGAATATTGTTTCTATCATTTGTAACCTGTTTCTTGAATGAGGTTCAAGGACATCTCATGCACAAAGCTACAGATCATATTAGGAACCTCGAAATTCATTAGGATACTTGCAAGCGCAATTACAAGACTGACTCCACATGGTGCTTATTAGTTTATTTGTGCTCTGTTTTTTTTAACCTCATATAGAAGAGGGTTAAAAGGCACCGGAGATACTTTACATCACATATAAACGATAGGACGCTAGTCCACCAACTAGCATCTGCCGTGGTGGTGGCCACCCCTAGGACCGTGGCGACAGTCGGGCGAAATCCCACCCGGTCCACACAATCTACCTGGTACGCTATGGCCATGATCTCCTCCAAGCTGGCCACAATGGTCATGTCCGTGTCCGCCGCCCGGACCACTGTGGCCTCCACCAGGGCCACCGCCTCCCGAGCCTCCATGGCCTCCACCAGGACCTCCATGGCCGCATCCACCAGGGCCGTGCCCACCTCCGCCGTGATGGCCGTGATCAGACATTTTGGTGACTCTCTCTTAAGGAAATCTTGCCCTCCAAAGGTTCGTTGCTAGCTGAGATGATGGGTGGCGAGAGAAGGCGGGGGGATATGGGGATTTATATAGGAAAATATCTGACTGGTGGCCAAGGAGTCACGTGGATGAGGACCAGTCGCTTGAAGTGTACTGCCACGCGGCGACTGATTGGTATCCTCTAAAGGAGTTTATATTCCCCGCGTTTCAGCCTCTATACATTATCGCATCCGCGCAGACTTAGCGGGCGTATCAAACTGAATTTGGACCATTCTATCAAGTGGGATTGACATGGAGGCCATCAATTTTCTACGGCTCGAATTCAGTTTTACACTGCCCGGAGGTGAAAATCATGCCTTAGAATTCAAGGCCCGTTTGAGGAATAAAATTGGATCAAGAAGTTCACTGAACAAAACATAAATGATTTGAGAGTGGCTTCTGCTCCATATTTGCCCAGAAATCCAATAATGAGATAGGAACAAGACATGCTCAACCAACGTCAAGTCCTGTCCAATTTTCATTAGCTTTTGCAGCTTGTTCTCCTATCAAGTCTTTCCAATTCAATGTGTGTTTTTAGGTTAGTTGTTCAGTTAACATGGATATCCTGTCCCCAAGGATGGCCATACTTGTCTAACTCTAGTCCCCGGAAAAAACCCGTTCTAGATCCTCCCCACCCCCCCCCCAAAAAAAAAAAAAGAACCAATCCTCCTCACTCCCCCCCCCAATCCCCTCATACCTTAGCCACAGCCTCAGCACCGCCACCCTCCTCCTCCGTACCCTAAGTCGCCACCTCTATCGGCCAAGCTGTGCCTCATCGTGCACTAGTTGGCTCTTGCTCCAATAGATCATGATACGTTCTTAGCACAAGATTTTGACAAGGTGATTCGCATTCTTCATCTTTACTTTATCAAGAAACCAGAGGATCTCATAGAGCAAAAAAATAAAGATTTCTCTAAGAGAAAATGCTATTCTTATGAACAAAAAGATCTTGATAGACATTTATAGGGAATGATGAAGCTCTACTATACCCTTGGTGGAGATCCGGCTCTCAAATTGGTATTCTTGTCATCTGTGCCAAAGAAAATTGGCAATATGGTTGACAAGTATTTCCAATCAAAGAATCGGAGAACCTTAGATACTTCCTTCAGAGAAATCTAGCAAGGGATTCATGGAACCCTTGACAAATTATGTCTCAAGAAAAAGGCATTCAAGAAATTCTTAGAAAACAAGAAGATGCTGGGCAAGGCCTCCAAAAGACTAGACCACCGAATCAAATGTGGCCATAGAGATTCTTCTTGTGATTGTCTAAACAAGAAAGAGAAGCATTTCCGAAAGCATTCTTTCATAAGAAAGAAAGGAAAATGGAAGTTTCTTAAAAAGAGTCGTTGATACCATCAAGGAGATCATTTGGTAAAAGGAAGAAGAAAGATCGCTATTTCATTTGTGGTCATAAAGGACTTTTTGCAAAAAATTATCCACAAGTCCACAAAAAATGTATGGATCTTGTGGGCACCATCCACAAGAAAACTGGTATCTCTCTGGTAAAAGATGACCTTGAGTTAGTCTTCTCTTTTGAAGATGAACCTTCTGATAAAACTATTTGTGCCATTGAAACTTTCTCAGAATATAGTGAAGATGAAGGAGATTATTTAGCCCACAAAGGCATGTTCTTTTTTTTATGAACGATCATCCTCTCCAGCAAGCCAAGACCAATTCTCATCCATCTAGGTTAGCAATAAAAGAGCTTTTTCTTTCAAGCCATATGTTCCTATCTAGCTCCTTCCATCCCAATCCTCTAAACCCATTCCCCTCATTGTACTCAAAAACACTAGTGTAGACTCTTCTATCCTTGATCCAAAGCTTCTTCTTGAAGAATATTGGGAACCTCATACCTCGTATTTTACTTCTACATCTGGAAACACTTTTCCAACCAAATAAGGAGTAAAGCCATCAAAATTTAGTTCTTTCAATAGTGCACCATTACTACTTGGATTATCAGATTCCCATTCCCAAATTGGCACATCATCATTAATTGGGATATCCTAACTCAGACCCTGGAAGTTTTGAGAATTTTTAGAGACTTAGAGACTCTATTTGATCTAACCTGAAACCCTTAATTCTATTATCCAGCTCTTCTGGAGTCTTTCATTGAAAACCACTTTGAGTATCTAGGCAGATGTTCCAATTCTTTGTGGAAAAATTAAGAGTTTTTCATTAAATTGCCCTTCAAATAGAATGAGGATGTCAATGAACTAGAGCAAGCTACATGGGAATGAATCCATGACACCTCCAATTAGCCTAGAAAGAATGCAAAGATCTCGTCCAACAATGACTTATTGAGCCCACAAACTCAGTGAGCATGTGAATCTTTTTATATGGAAAAATGTGCTGAACAAGTCAGAGGAAAAATGAGATTGGTCATCAATTATCAACAGCTTAAAATGTTCTTCCAGGATGATAAGTTTCCCATATCCAACAAAATAACTTTATTCTCTTGCTTGTCAAATGCAAAAGTTTACTCTAAGTTCAACTTGAAAGTAGGATTCTAGCAACTTGGAATCCACCTAGAAGACGGACATAAGACAACATTTTGGATACTAAACAAACACTTTGAGTGGAAGGTCCTTCCTTTTGGATTAACAACAACACTCATTATTCTAAAAGGCCATGTGCAAAATATTCCATCCAATCAGTGCAGGTGCATGGATCTATATCGATGACTTATTGCTCTATAGTGAAGACAAAGAGTCTCATTGTAAGTTGCTCATCCAATTTTGTTCATATTGTCAAAAAAGATTAAGATTGCCCATATGGAGATTGAATTTCTATAGCATGCAGCTCAAAGATGGTGCATTCCAACCAAGTGATCATATTGCAAAAAAAAAAAAAAAACTATTCAAGTTCCCATTTAAAATCTCTCCCACAAACAAAGCCAACAATTCCTTGGAATAGTTAACCACTTGAGGGATTTTGTTCCTAAGATCACTAGGTATATGCATCCATTGCAAACAATATTTAAGAAAGACCAACGTCCGTGGGGACTTTTACAAACTAAGGTGGTCCAGTCACTCAAACAAAAGTTAGAATCTTTACCTTCTCTTCAAATTCCCTTTCAAGGAAAAAAAATTCTCTAGACCGATGCTAGTGATAAATATTGAGCAACTATTCTTTTCGAAGAACAACCTAACGGTAAGAGGAGAATCCGTGGATAGAAGAGTGGAAGATTCTCCTAAGTAGAAATTCATTACCATTTTACTGTCAAGGAAATCTTGATTGCTAAGTATGTGATTAAAAAATTTGAATCCCATCTAATAGGTCATCATTTTCTTATCGAATTGGACATGTCTTCTTTTCCCAAGATGTTGAAATTCAAACAAAAGACAGTTCCACACCCACAACTTCTGAGGTGGGTGGAATGATTTTCCAAATACTCCTTTGAAATCAAACAAATTGCTAGAAAAAAGAATATGCTTACAAATTTTCTATTCATACCAGATCAAGCTCCAATGAATTTCATCAACATGTATCAAGTACAATAGCTAGTGGCCATATTCGAGCTCAACTAATGTGCCAAAATGGCCAAGTGAGAAATATCCTCCTGAAATTCCAAGACTCATTCAAGATAATATTGTCTTTAAAAGCTTAATTGATATGTTATGGGTTTATTAGCTAAGAATCATCAACAGATATGGTGGATTATGTTTGAAACCCTTGGGTCCCAAGTATCCATTCATATATCCTTTAATCATCTCACCCATAGACCCATACAATAGTTGTTGAATTTCCTATAGCAAAAAAGCCTTTCATTTTTAGCTAGATTATCCAAAGGCAAATAAGATTTTGCACATTTGGGAGAATTCCTATCATGGTTTAAACCTTTATGAACCTAGAGATTAGTTTTCAAATAACAATTGAAAGTTTGCCAGCCAAATCTAGAACTTCACACCTTAATCATCTTTCATAGGTCGTGGATGTTTATTAGGCCAAGTGGAGATCTTCACCAGACTCTAACAAAGGTTGTTGTCTCTACTTTCAAGCCTCAACCAAGAACAAACGATATTTTCAAAACCCTCCTAGCAAAGTCAAGCAAATCCCATAGGAATATAAGGAACTTTAGAGAATTTTGTACCAACACAATAGGGTGATTCATCCATAAATTTGGCAAGAAAAAAACACAATTTGGCAACACACTAATCCAGAGTTTCCTGAAGTAAGTCACCAAATTCATCAGGCCTTAAAAGAGTGTCATGGGAAGATCTCAATTTTGACCATGATGAAGCATTCACTTTTTCCTCCCGAGATCCATGGGGTGAGCCACTAGCCCAAGGCCCATACTTATTTGAATTCCTCTACACAGATTTATAGTTGGCTTCAACCACTTTCGAAAATTGATCCCACTGGCCACAACCCTAGTAAAACCAATCCTCTCCAGTTAAGAAAACAAGAATAGATTGCCCATCTTCATTAGAAATCCTTGACGACCTTGTTGCTGATAAGCTTTTGTCATAACGGGAGATTGATAGCCTTATTCACACCTTTTGCAAAGAAAAAGATGTGGATGGCTTAGATAGCTCAATAGACAGCACTAAAAGGATTCGATAATAAGATATGGTAGTGTGCTTTGCACTTTACCACATGTTTTAGTAGGCTTGGTGTGGAGTGTGCATTGTTTGTAGTGCTTTGAGCATCTTTCGTACCTTGTGGCTTTTGTATCTATTGTCTGTAGCATCATTAGAGGGACCTATCCTTAATAGATAGCACTAAAAGGATTCGATAGTAAGATATGGTAGTGTGCTTTGTGCTTTACAACATGCTTTAGTAGGCTTGGTATGGAGTGTGCATTATTTGTAGTGCTTTAAGCATCTTTCATACCTTGTGGCTTTTGTATCTATTGTTTGTAGCATCATTAGAGGGACCTATCCTCTAGATGCCTTGTGATGTTTGATGCAACTCATGCCTATATAAGGCAATGTATTGTATATTAAAGGGGCAGACTAGCCTTCCCTAAATAAACCCATATTCTGATATTGTTCATGGCTTTCTAAGTCCTTTTTCTTCCTCCTCTAGAATGGCTTATTCTGATTAGAACTTTGTTATTAGCTCAATAAGATGGTATGGTTCTAAGTATACTCTCCACTTTTCATTTTATAGAACCTGTGGATAAAAAAATCTAACATTCTAAGGTCCAGCTTCAAGAGTAAAGGGTTAGGAAACTAAGAGGTCATCCCCTGAAGAATGGCCTGTGGTGCCTGTTAGTTGGGAATAGCATACCTATTTCAACCTTTTGTTCTTGAGACTCTACCTACCCAACATCAAGGAGGCACATGTCCAAAACCCGCACACAAATTAAGACATATAAACAATCAACTGGCCATTAATTTGGCCTATCCGTGTTGCCTAACCTTGCCTAAACAGTTTGCACGTAATTGGTAGAATTTAAACATATGACCTCAACTTCGTGAACTAGAATTTCCTTTGTCAAGTCTCCAAGAGATAATTACCCAAAAAAATCATAACCTGTACATTGGCAAATTTAGTCTAAAACTTTTTAATTTGGGTAAATTAATCCTAAACCTTTTGAAGATTTGTCAATGTAGTACTTCCGGTCAATTTGGCCGGAAATCACTGATGTGGACGTCAATCATCTTACATGGCATGATTAATACTAACATGAACCAATTTGCAATTCAAAAAAAAAAAATCTGATTTTTTCTTTCTTTCTTCCTTTTTCTTTTTTTGTTTTCTCTTATTTCCCTCTGTCAATCACCAGTCCTCAACAATGGTTGGCCACAAGCAAGGGTCACCCTTGCCGGCACAACTCTCGCTAAAGGTTGGCGTTTGGCAAACACGACCCTTGCTAGATCCAATTAGGGCAACCCTTGTCTATGGTAAATGACCTCCACAAAGCATTGCTGTTAGTGGGGAAAAAAAAAAGAAGGAAAAAGAAGAGAAAAAGTTCAGGAAATTCTAAAAATAATTATAAAAATCGTTCACGTTAGCACTGACAGTGCCAATTTTATAAAGGTCTTTTGCTACTTTTTTTTTTTTTTTTATATAAAGAATCTCAAACCTTTGCATGCAAATTTAGCCATTGGTGAATCAAATCATTCATTAGCTAACCTTACTTGAGGTCACTTGGGTTCCCGTGACCCCAAGCCAGGCGATGGTCACTTGGGATCTTGTGAACCACACATCACTTGAGGACCTTTGACAAGGTTGGCTGGCGTTAGATTGGCTTGCTAATAGCCGGATTTAGCCTCGTTAGCAACATAAATCCTTGTCGGTGATGTCGAGTGAGGTGGAGACACTTTCGGAATAATGAAAACTTAAGAGAGGATAAATTTGGAAGATAAAAAATGTATTTATATTTCGGAAATACTCAAAACCAAAGCACACCTGGACTTGCTTTGGGTTTAGAGGTGTCTAGAAATGCAATTGTATGTTCCCAAAACTCTCCAAAAGAATTGCCAAATGGTATATGCATTTGTTCAAAAACCTTTAAAGTCCAAGGGGTTTTGGAAAACACTAGTGTTTTCCAAATGGATTTGTGACATGCGCCCATCTAAAAACTCTTTAAAAAAACTTTTGTCGGTGGCTTGAGGATCATCTGTCACGTATTGAAACGCACCTTGGCCTTACGCACATATTAAATTTAGGGCGAAATAAGGAATCTCCGACAGAAAGCATTTGCCCATACTTTAATGCTAGTCAGAATCATGTGCGAAAGAGCCAACAGCATTTCAAAAGCAAATAAAATTTTCAGTCTTTTGTATTCTTGTAGGATTCGATTTCGAAGTGTAAGAACCTTACCGACGTTCAAACGATCGGAGGATCCTATGCCAAGTTATGTAAATTTTGACTTCTTGGTACCAAGACTTTCATCTTCAAGAGGAAAGAAATTTGCAAGGAAATCAAAAGGGATTGCAATCGTAAGTTCATAATGAGCCGCATAATGCTAAGTACAAAGAGCAAAGTAAAGGGGCTGCTCCCTACACGACGCATGCAGACGAGCAATTCATTTTTATCCACAGGAGATGGATCAAATTGAAGCAATTCCTCATGTAAGTAAAAAGGATTTCCTAAAGCTTGGTAGTGTTTCTAATGTTTCTGTAAGACCTTAGAGCTTGCTAATATATCTTCTGGGCCTTACTCCAGTTCATATGAAGGTCGTCTTCCTTTCCCTTTGGGCTTCTAAGTGGACCAACCCCATTCCAATTAAGAATTTCGTACCTGTCTCGTTCTACAACTGCCTTGCTTTTGGGCTTTACATGTACCCGGACCAATTAAGAATCCTCCTCTTTTCAACTCTTAGCCTTGGTCATGTCTTTTTACCTCTGGAGTGCTTCTAAGGGTTCTTGGGTGAACCGATTGCCAATTCCTCGATGAACATCGGATAAAAAAGGAGACTGAATCTCGTCCATTAACTGTAAAATTTTTCGTTTGTCACGAGCCGAGGTTTCCCCCAAAGAAGTGTTCTTTTTCACTAGGACTGCAAGGATTGCTAAGTCATTGCAAGTCTTGTGGCATGTGCTTGTAACATCACTAATCGCGAATCAATTATTATACGAGACGTGGGGCCCAAATGATAGTAGACCGTCGCTGGTCTGCCTAGCTACAAAGCCATGAATGATGGGCCAAGCCTAGTCTCCCAACCAGTTTGGCTACTTTACTCAAGTCTGCTTATTTCTCGATATCAGAGATAGACGCCTTGTGTAGTTCTTGTTCTTTTCTTAGCATGAACAAGAGGAAAATCTGCGTCGCGATCGTCATCGTCTTCCTGCCGGTTGTGCTGGACAGCAATCGCCATGGGAGAGTGGGAGGAGGATTCGAAATGAATGCATGAACATGGGATCGAAACCGCATCGCCAAGCGGGCACCCTGTCGTGAGTCAGGGGATGACAATCAATGGGCCTCAACTTCTTCTTTTTTTGAAACACTAGCATCCGTATCTTCTGATCCACTCATTCGAATTAGATGCACGTAAACTGTCATGCCCACTTACATCGGGATAATGCTCCTCCTGTAAGTTGATAGACATGACTCTAGGTTACCATAGTTGAGATATGTTGTGACTCGGTATGGCATCCACCACTTTCAAATGAAACACTTATTTACTTAATAATCAAGAATTCAATGTGATATGATTCCGATGGAGGACCATGTAAATATCTACTTTTGAAAATAGACCAAATGATAGACGTGGCAGCTCACGACTCTGCTTGGGCGGCTTGGTGCGGCCCAAAATTTTTATATGAAAAAAGGTTTTCCTCAACAGTGGGCTTGGGCAACAAATAGGTCTGATATAAGGGCTTGGCTTAGACCTGCCCATCGGCCATTTCCATAGTACGACATTGCTAAATCATGTAAGAAACTGGATTACGACACTAGATGTAATCGATTATATTTATGTCAAGATTATGTGTATAGGAGGATGCATGCAAGAAAAAAGTTCCAAAAAAGTTATAAACATTTCAATTGAGCTTAATCGTAAAAATTTTACATTTGTGCTCATGAGTCTATCTAATCAATAAATTAAAATTAATTGGATTGACTTGATTTAGCATAAATACAAAAATGTTTAAAATTAAATTTATTTCATTGAAAATTTTAAAATTAAATTAACATTAATATAATATATTTTGGATTTTTTTAAATATTTTATCTGGTGCGTGCAAATCGCAGAACCCCATGGAAAACTGGAGAACAATGAAGCGAGCGACTGACAATACGACTCCTACCCTAAAACCCTGACAGGACTTTGGGGGTGCAAGCATTGAGACGTGCAAGCATGGAAGAACCCTAGGGCTAAGGGCTATTATTGTCACGGGAGTGTCGGCAGAGGTGTACTGTGGAAAGCAACTATACGGGGCCTCGATTTTCGAACTCTGCCGCCCGTGGTGGGCTACGATGTTTGGACCCACGGGGATGCACCTTTTGCTCGCTATGTGAGAGACAGCTTTTGCGGATACGGTTACCTGATTTCTGCAATGTCTTGTGCTCAAGACATGGAGACTGTGCGGAAAAGAGTGAGTAAAGGTAAAAAGAAAAAGGTTAGATTTGACCCCTTTAATGCTCCCGTCTTATGAGAAATGATCATCCTCGCGAGGAAAGGAAAACCCTTAATTTTAATTAGTACCCAACACCATAAAAAAAGATTCCAAATTTCTTCCAAGATGATGCTAATATCCCGAACCTTTTTGAAATCACGAAAGATCCTCGTATTTGTATATGTGATGCAAAAGTACCCTCCAACACAATTCTGTTCAAGACGGCTATTGAAAATCTCAAATAACGACATGGGTGTACAGCGGGAGGCAAATGGAGATGACATGAATCTAAAAAAAAAAAAAAAAAATCTTACCAAAAAGCCTACAATTTATCGGGCGTGGCACCCATGCCACTGACTTTTATTAGTACTAACACCATCAAAGACTCTTAAACACATTCAGTTCGATGCGATACCAATACTCTTAATACTCTGAATTTTTTTGGGTCGTGAAAAATCCTCAAATTTGTATATGTGATCCAAAAGTATCCTTAAGTATAATTTCGTCTAAGATGGCTGTTGAAAATCTCACATGATGAATTGGGCAGATGACGGCAAGCTAATGGAAATGATGTTAATCTGAAAAATCCCACCTAGAAGTCTTCACTTTATCTGGCATGACTCTTGTGCCCCTAACTTATTTCTTCGTGCTACCAATACCCACAAATTTGTACGAGTGATCCAGAAGATACACGCAAACTCAATCTGGAAAAGTTAACCTATGCACATATGTGATTCAAATGGCCGGTCGTTACTTCATTGTCGGGGATTTTACATTTGTAGAAACTCATCTCTTCACGGACATAACGTGAAACCTGGTGCATAGGACCAGAAATGTGGGGTCCCCGTTACCAAAGTTAGGACATGAACGGTCGTTTTGTAATTGTTTAGACATTTTTTTATGCAAGTGCCGAGAACTGCATGTGATCCTCAATGCATGCCTTGGATCAGAGTCCGCGGTGGAATTTCGTGCACTACTTAGCAGATTAAAGTAACTCTATCCGGGTGGCTTCTATGATCTTGTATGTCGAAAAAAAAGGACTTGCTGTAAATTTCTTGAATTTGTCATAATGTACAAAAAAATGCCATAAGGTTGATTGCAAATTATGAATAGTAATTTTATTTTATGATTCATAACTTATTTCTAGTTGTCGTGCACTCGTAATAGTAATTATATATATGTACGGTAACTTATTTATAAAAACACCTTGTAATTAATCAATTGCATAGTTTATTGCCTCAAATTGTCGAAATTGATGGTGGTTGCCCTCAGTAATTGTTGTTATTCTGTAAGTCCTAGTAACTGAAAATAATCATTTTTTTCCTCGGTAGTCTACTTTGAAGTCCAATAAGGTAGAAATCAAACTGTTTGTAATTTTCATGATATTCACAATCGACCGGAATTTATTGTAAATTGCTTCACAATTTGCACCGCGTCAAACGGTACCTTGACAAGTGTTTTTATGTCAAGGACCTTGGCCAATTAAAGTGCTCTTTGGGAATTGAAGTGACGCGAACGACTTCAGGATTATTTTTGTGTCAGAGAAAGTATGTACTTGTGGCACAATAATAGCTACATCAACAACTTCTCTGATGAAGGAGCAGCATCGGTTAGCTTCAACAATTGGATTTGGCATGATAGTCTCAAGTCACTATCGTCGATTAGTGTGATGTCTATTTTATGTTGGAAGACACTCCTATGAGATTTTGATGATCACTAAACTATCTCTTATATAAATAGTTATAATGATGTTACCATTATCAATGATTCTACCCATCAACAAAGACAATATACCTCTGACTTTCGGTGAATAAGCATCAATGAGATTTAGATCTCATGTTAGCTTGGAAGGACTAGTCAAGACAGCAATTTTGGAAATCTTTGGTATTGATAAAGTTGGAAAACATGATTGATCTTTAACATCATGTGTCACTTAGTCAATATCGTCATTGACTATAATTAGCCGAGTCACTTACAATCAGCACCAATAATAGTGTGTAATAGATTGCAATAGTGATATATCAGGTTCGATGATAGTGAGATACACACCGGAAAAAAATTCATTGATGGTTTAGAATAGAGCTATTGAAGCTTTGGATTCCGTAGCTAAAAAATTGGGTCAAGTATTCAATAAGCAGTTGATAATTTTTTGAGGCAAGACAACTATAGCCGTTTTGGAAAATTTGCTCCGGTCAGTGATGTGGTCAGAATTTTCTATGTTCGATAATAATATTTAGGAAGTAATGTTAAGTATTATTTAGCTTGGAGTTTTGGGGTGACACATAGGGAATCTTAATTTAATCGATTGCTTTGCGAGGTGCGAAGGATGATCTTCCATGATCATTATTGCCCAGAGTCCGATACGTTAGCATTAAAAAATAGATATTGACATTCACGTTGATTGTGTAGAGTGATGGTCATTAACCTATTGCTTTAGTGCCTGTTGATGGGCCCGACACACTCTGAAATACGTATTAGATGATTTTCAAGTTTTAAAATTTTGTGAGCTAAGAATTTCCTAACATTTGTTATTTTTCATTAATAACTTTAGTGAGTCCAAAATACTTTTATGATTTTTCAGTGTTTGAAATTGATACCGACTTTTTTCTTTACGTACTAATTTACTAGATATCTTGGTAACTTAACAAAATATCTACTTTGAAATGAGCTATTTGTCACTTTCTAATTGAAACACTCCTCACTCAATTTCAATAAATTGTTTTTAATTTCAAGCCATTATTACTTTTAATCTTGGTTGGTTATTCTTATCTTTTGATAACTTTTGGTCTTTTAAATTCATTCCCCTTGACCATATCATTGAATGGAGTTATATGATTATGACATTTGTAACATTTTATTTGAACCTCTTTAGCTCATAAATGCTCTTGATGACTCATTTATACATCTAAGTCTTGAAAAAAAATAGATAAGATTTGCACCTATCAAATCTAAAAATCTTGTTTTTTTGAACATGAATAGATAAAGAAGCCATTGCAATTGCCGGAAATACTAGGCCCACTAAAGGCAGAAAGAAAGAGGGTAAGTTGTTAAAAATTATCATAGAATGGGTACCTCGATTTAATATTTGTACATGTTATTATTAGAAAAAGGAAAAAAAGGTCTAATCATGGTTCCGTTCATTGCGAGTCTTACAAACAAAGTTCTGGGGCGACATTCGCCTTCTTTTCCCACACCTAGCTTTAGGACTTAGCAACCAATAGAGCAAGGTTCCTTGGCCAGTCTTTTCGTTCAGGAGCTTAGACGTTCTGAGCAAAATGCCATTTTGAAAAAGAAGGATAACACGTCGGAGGCTTCTTTAGGACAGTGGGAAAATCCACTGGAACCAGAGCTCATGAAGCATCTGTTCTTCTGAAGTGATCTATTAATTTGCTAATAAGTCTTTTAATGGCAGTTCCATCTATTACTTTATTGTGAAAGATTGGATTGACTCGTTTTGCCATAAGTACCTCCATATTCTGCTGAGTGGGATTCAACAATGAGTTTGAGTCAAGGAAGACTAAAGAAGCTCTCTCTCTTTTCTCAATTAAAATGTCTCATTTAAGCCACCCTCATTAAGCACTTTGTAACTTATGGACTGGAACATCTATCCCTCTCTTTTACACATAGTGTTTTTTACTCAAACTCATCATTATATTTAAGGTTAGTTACTTATTCTTATCCTTTTGTACTTCATGAAAAGTCTTCTTGATTGTGTGAAGTCATTTCAAGAAGCCTATCGCTAATTAGAGAGCGTTAACTTATTGTAAAGAAAGAGAGAGTTACATGCCACTTTTCTTTCTCTTTCATTTCCCACTCTTTTAAAGCAAAGGCAAATGTCTCATGCTTGTATTTTTAAAGCTTCTAGTTCAATATTTCAAGTTTTTATAAGGTGAATTTTTAGGCTTCTTCTTTATCTTATCAAATTAGTTTTGTTTTTTAAAAAGATCTTGAGTTGTTAATTTATGTTCTTGATTATTTTTCTTTGAAGGAAATCAAAGATTTGATTTTTGCTCCAATCATTTTCATGGTAAGTGGAAACTCTAAAGACTAAGTTAGATGGATCTACTTAGTGATGTTGACTTGGTTGTTTGATGGTTGTTAATTTTAGTTTAAAATTGGATGTTAAGTGTGAGAAGGTTATAACAATCGCATGACAAATTGTTATGTTCATTTGACTTGAATCAATGAATTTCTATATGTTGAGGTTGTAACTAATCAGCTTCCATGAGATGTGGTAGTAGATTAAACCCAAAAATGATTTTCATGATTCAACTAGATTGCCAATTTACTAGTTAAGCATTTTGTCAATAATTATGCTGTCGATGCTATGTTGTTTATTATTTGGGTTGTTGATGTTATGTTGTTAATTATTTGGGTTGTCGATGTCATGTTGTCGATTATTTGGGTTATCAATGTTCATATGGTTGATTCTTTGATAATGTTATCATTTTCTTACATGAGAAATGACAAGAGGTAAAGCATCTCATAATTATTATTCACGTATGCGATCATTGAAAGTGCAATGTAATTTTATTCCAAAACAAAATTGCATGAAAAAATGTTGTGTACCGGATGTCGATTTTTGAAACGAATGTTGATTTTGTTGTTGATGTAAGAGAGATCATATGATTATAATGTTATCATGTGCATTTTTTCTATATGAGTAAATATGAAGAGTATCATGAAAAGTTATGCCCATTGCTTACATATTAGTGGCAATGATGCCCCAGAGTTGGGGTGCCCCATAGAGTTGGGATGCCTCGGGAGTGTTCGGGATGCCTTGGAGTGGAGATGTCTTTGGAATGTTTGTGATGTATCGGAGTGGAGATGTCCTATTTGTCTGGATGCCCTAGAGTTGGGATGCTCCAAGAATCGGGATAAAATGAGATGAAATTATTAATATGATTTGTGACTATGTGCATGCATGTCTATTAATGAAGTAATTGGTCATAATCATGCATCACAATATGTTAAGTCACCCATTTGCATTTGAGTGAATAATCCTAAATGGTATTGTTCATGGTTTCTATAGACATAACATGATATGTAAATTAATGCATCCGTTTATTTAATTGTCTCTCATAGTTATTTAGTATGCACTTGGGATCGTTGTGCTTTGCACGCTCCGGGTTGAGTGGTAAGGTGATCATCTATCTTAGATTTAGAGCCTTCATTTACTGAGTTTCAGCTCACCTCATATTTTTTAGATTTATAGGATGGATCGCCCTTCACTATTGCAGTTTGAAGTTCCTATATATTTTGGTTGTGATTACTATGATACGCTTGTACCAAAATTGTCAATAGTATATACTAAGTATAGTTTTATTGTATGGGTCATTGCGAGATTATTAGAGTGGGTTCCCATCGATTTGTCACTAGTACTAGAACATCGACGGTGAGTTAATTGTATTGTTAAGGGGCTTTGATGGTTCTTTTGGTTTCAATGGCGGTGGCTTGTTGATTGGCGAGGTTTGTTGATCTGTAGTTCAGGAGTTCAGGAGCTTTTAGATTAACGCTTCCGAAGATCACTTGTAAGGCTTGGATCAAAGTGTGATCAAAGTTTTTGTATAGAAAGTCTCGATGTATATTAGCTGAGGTTAAATTATCTGTTCAATTGAGGATAAATTATTCATTTGTCATATTGAAGTAAAGTTAAATTATATTCACATATAAGGTTTAAATTGTATGGAAATTTAGGTCATTACAAGTAAAGCGACCGTCGGAGAAATCTCTATATCGGTAGATACATCCCAACGACTCTTAAACGGCTAGCTGATCATCCATGAAGGTCTCTAATGGATATATTGAAAACTTGAGAATATAAGGAGTAGTTGTGCTGTGAAGAGAGAAGCTTGGAAAAATAGAATATGTGAAATTGTCATTGCTCTTGATCTGTAAATCTCATTGTACTTGGTTTATCATTGTAATAGCTTATACTCAAGTGTACAAGAGTAAGTGCAATATTTTTGTATCTCGATAGTGTGATCTATTAAATGAAGGGAACTACACAAGCCATTGATAACTTGCACCATTGTTTACTAGTGGAATCCAACCGCTATTTAGGCCAATAATTCGAGAGTGGACGTGGGCTTGGTCATAAGTTGAACCACTATACATCTTTATATAATTTAGTTATTTTACTCATATTTACTTACTAGCATTACACATACTGATCCGTTTGCAATATAATCTTGAGTGCTTATTGTTTAATATTCTTAAAAGTTTTAATCCATCATCACTCAACTTATTCATTCCTCATTCTAAGTTGATTTGTTACCCCCAAAATTTGGTATTAGAGCTTTGTTGCTTGTTTATTGAGCATAGTTGACGTTGAATCTAAAGGATCTACTGCTGGATAGATACCTTTAGTAGCTAATCCTCTTGATAGTACGGTCGTAGCATCTAAATGTGCAAATGTCGTGGCAGGAGCAGGGTCGGTTAAATCGTCTGCAGGTACATAAATTGCTTGAATAGAAGTTATGGATCCCTCTTTTGTAGAAGTAATTCTTTCTTGTAAAGTACACATTTCGGTACTAAGGGTAGGTTGATAATCCACAGCAGAAGGCATTCTACCCAATAAAGCGGATACCTCAGATCCTGCTTTAGACGAAACAAAAGATAGGGCAAGTATGGCAAGAGTGCCATAACTTTCGTATGACACTCATTTGAGTGTATAATTTTTTCTCGCTCATTTAAGTGCTACATTGGAGTAACATTGATAATTTGAGTGCCACTTCTAACAAATCGTCCTACATGGAAGTTTTGCATTTTTAAAATTTTGATTTTTGTTGTGGCACTTAGGTGATTGATTTTTGACATTTATGACACTTAAATGATTGAAAAAAATTACAAAAATTATCCATGTCGGCGTTGATAGTGCCACGTATGATAATCGACATCCATGTCGGATCTTCTGGTGAGATGAATTGTGATGGCACTTAAGTCATTAATTTTTTAAATATGTGGCACTTAATTGAATGGAAAAAAGAAAAAAGAAAAATTATGGCCTTCAAGTAAGTCTCATACAAAAGTTGTGCCCCTGTCCCGTTTATTGAAGTGCATTACTTCTAAGCAAAGAGATCTGTTTATATAGCTAACCTTGGTAGCTTTTTTGCCTATGACTCTCGTGCTCCCAATCACCTTATTTTGATGGAATCGATTATAGCTATTGGAAGCAGCGCATGCAAGCTTATATAGAAGCAACTGATCTTTAGATGTGGGAAGTCATCAAGAATGGTCTTGTTGTTCCAAAGAGAATGCTTGCACCGGCTGCTCAACATGAAGGCAAAAATCAACTGTCGCTGGAGCCTTGAAGAAGCTTAAAGGAGCACGGCATAAAGCAAGGCATATGCTTTATCGCGCCCTCCCTTCCCTTTTAAGTTTAATAGAATTTCTTCATGTATTTAGTTAAAGAAATATGGGATCAACTCCAAATAACATTTGAAGGAACTGAATGTGTGCGAGAAACAAATTTGAACATCCTCTTAGGAAATTGTGAATTGTTCAAAATCAAGTATGATGAGACAGTTATTGAAATGTTCACAAGATTCATTGTCCTCATGAATGGTCTTACTAAAGTGAACTAGATCCTGAGATCACTACCTAAGGAGTTGAGTCAAGAATATATTTTTGCAAGTGATATAAGTACTCTTTAAAAATATATATATATATATATATATATATATATATATATATTTTTTTTTTTCTAATAATTTATATTTTCGTAAAATAAAAACAACATAAATCACAAGAGGACATTAGAGTTCCAATAAGCTCTTCCATAGAGATAGCTTGAATCCTCATGGTCTCATGAACAAAAAATATTTTAATCATCATAAAAAATATTTAGACGTAAACTATTATCTGTAATAAAAAATGTTTTTTTATTGATTTGTCATTTCAAATGATATAAATAATTATTTACAAAGTTAATTTTCCAATCATTTATTTTTCTCAAAATAATAAAGCATCCCTTTCCCTCCTTACGGTGTTTTGCGGGATTCTAGCAGCTGCACAGTGTGTTCGGCTTTCAATCTTAGCATGGTCTATTGGGCTAATCACCGCACTAATTAAAGCTAAGTAATAATTAGGTTCTCACCTTTCCTTTTCAATTTGACCCGGCCAGTCAGCAAAGACACCGAACTTGACTCAAAAGGCCGTTACTCATGCCGCCATTAATGCAATCTCGACTTCAGCACCCATGGCGTAACTCTTCTATCTCCTCCAGCAGGACCCCTTTCTCTCTGTCTGTCTGTCTCTCTCTAATCATCCAACGTTTGGCCTTCTTCAGGCAGGACCCTCTTACCTTACCTTGCCGTCCCCTCTTGGCATCCGTGGAAACTTCTCACTGTCGAAGCTGTCGTGTCTCGGAACACACTCATCTGGCTCTGAGCGAAAACCGGGAAGAGATGCTGGAGAAGAAGGGTCAGTACGGCCACCAAGTCTGGTTCGTCGTCCTCATTTCTTCTCTGCTGTGTTTCCTTTTACTGTTTTCCTCGGATCGTTCGTTCTTGAGCGGGGGCGGCGGCGGCAACAGCGGGGTCACTTTCTTCGTCGACAATTATGAGAATTCCATCGACACCCGCAAGCCCAAGTCGCTTCCCTCGGCCGGGAGTCCTAACAAGACCATCGGTTCAGCCCCCGTCGACAAAGGGTCGCTCCTTAAAGCAAACAGTACAGCAAGAGATCGTGAGGTCCCTAATGATGGTCTTAGTCCACCAGACGTCACTGTGGGGGACAAATCTGATGACGATTCGGTTTCTCCCACTAACCAGAGCAGTGAACATGAAAGTCTCGACATGGGTCTTGATGGAGATCCGTGCTCTGGCAGATTCATTTACGTTCATGATCTCCCGAGCAGGTTCAATGATGACCTGCTTCGGAAGTGCGAGTCGCTGACCAGAGGGACGAATGTGAACATGTGTCCGTACATCGAAAACCTAGGCATGGGTCCTGCTGTGGCCGATTCCCGAGGGGTGTTGTTGAACAACAGCTGGTTCAGGACGAACCAGTTCCAACTGGAAGTTATTTTCCATAACAAGATGAAGCAGTATAAGTGCCTGACTAATGATTCGTCCCTCGCTTCCGCGATCTATGTGCCGTACTATGCAGGGCTGGACATCAGCCAGTACCTCTGGAGTTCCAACATATCGGTGAGGGACGCCACGGCCTTCGATCTAGTCGGGTGGTTGTCCGGCAGACCAGAGTGGAGGCGGATGTCTGGGCGAGACCATTTCCTCGTGGCGGGTAGGATAGCGTGGGATTTCAGGAGACAGGCTGATGATCCGTCCTACTGGGGGAGTAAACTGATGTTCTTGCCACAATCTCAGAACATGACGATGTTGTCGGTGGAGTCGAGTGTTTGGAACAACGATTTCGCGATCCCGTACCCGACCTATTTCCATCCTTCGAAGGGTGCTGAAGTTGCACAATGGCAAGATAGGATGAGAAAGCAGGAGAGAAAGTACCTGTTTGCTTTTGCGGGCGCTCCGCGACCTGAACTTGAGTTCACTATCCGGGGAGAGATCATTAACCAGTGTCTTGCGTCTAATGGGAAATGCAAGTTGCTTAACTGCAGTTCCAGCACAAATAATTGCGATGACTCAGTTAATGTGATGGAGGTGTTTCGAAGCTCGGTTTTCTGTTTGCAACCACGGGGAGACTCTTACACTAGGCGGTCGACATTTGACTCGATTTTGGCCGGGTGCATTCCTGTGTTTTTCCATTCTGGCACAGCTTATGTGCAATATGTATGGCATTTACCAAGAGATCATACTAAATATTCCGTATTTATCCAGTTGGATGAGGCCAAGAAGGTTAGCATTGAACCAATACTCCAAAGCATTCCGGAGAACGAAGTGTTGGCCATGAGAGAGGATGTTATACGGCTGATTCCGAGGATGGTTTATGCAGATCCCAGGTCTAAAGAACGGAACTTCGATGATGCATTTGATGTAGCCATTAAGGGAGTTTTAGAGAGGATAGGAAAAGTAAGGAAAGCGATTGTGAGCGGTGGCGATCCCAGTATTGGTTTTGCTGAACAAAACCATCAAAAATTCAACTTCCCCAGGTCTGATCCAGAAAAAGGGGAAAGAAGGCGCTAAGCAAGGGAAATCCTAAATGCAGCCGGAAGCAGAATTGGTCGATTTTTATAGGCCTCTCTCAAACCCCCTGTGAGGACTTGTGTTGTTGATGCTGTGAGTATGTCGATAATGAGTGTAGCTCTGTTTGCCAAAAAGGGGGTATACTATACTTAGATCTTATATATGCAACCATATAATTCAACGAGAGATTCATTTTGAGGATGTACATTGCAAGATGGCTCTTTTTCATTTTCAAATTTAATCATTCTACTCAAATCATTATTGAACATTCTGATTAAGAGGCAAGACCTCAGTATCTTTCCATGCGATCTTAGCAAAACAAATTGATTCCAGTCTTCTTGCCAAATTCAAAATGAGCTATCTTCAGATGTCCAAACCTATTAAATGAACTAAATTCTTGTCTCACAAAATTCACATGTTTTTCACTCCAGTAGCAAAAAATTGCAGGTTCTTCCTCACATTTTCTTTAATCTGATAGAATCAATCTTTGGTTTTCATCTGTTTTTTTTGGGTGAGTGATGTTCCATGTGGATAGAAGAAGAACCAACAGAACTAATCTGCTATGAGCTCTTTGATATGATGAAATTCAATCTTGGATTTCTATAACTATTCCATCTATTTGCACTCGTAATTCTACGACACAAATCGTTAGGACATAGCTGTCTAGGCCTTACCGCAAACGCTATGCTGCTTCTACTATCATTCACGTCAAACTATAGACAGGCTGTCCAAGACAGCCATTCATGTATTCTGAGGTCCACCAACTATGAAAGCATTAAAGCATCCCGAGCAAGCTCTAGTATTGGACATTGCAGAGATTTCCCCTTCGCATTTGACATAGCCCAAGAGGACTTCAATTTTCAGTCAGGAGAAAGAAATTTGCACCCCTTCCACGCGGCTCCCGAAACAGGGCAGGAGAAGGGAAGTACTATTTTTCCGTTCTGAAGCTAAAGTCACAAATAAACAAGATCTACTCATGCGACTAAGTTCATTTGTCCGCGCAAAGACAGAAGCACGAATGAGCGTTTATGAAAGTTTGGACATGGTGAATTTGTCTCCCTAAGCGATGCCACTCATGCCCCTCAAGTAGATTGCAGCTCTTACCAATGTCGAGAAGGACGCTAGGAGCCTTTTTGGCAGACACTCCGTATTCAATATTATTGGATGTTTAAGCAAATTAAACGATTTTCACGTGCGGCTAAATTCTGGAAAGAACGAACATGGAGCGGACTGTGTTGCATTTTGGTCCTTGGAACAAAGGAGATTTAGTCAGACCAAAAATTGTCCTGCAAAACCTTTGTATTAACGATCCAGTAATAACACTCTTAAGCAATGAATAACAGTGAGTCTGCATGACTGCAGCAATAAGAATAGGTGAATAAACAGTAGTCTGCTTCAGATTACTGGTAAATCTTTGTTCAGGGTGTCGTAAGGTTATCACTGCTATGTCGTGTACGCATGTCTTGGTGCAGCCTGCTTCTTCCCAATAGCAAAGCCCGTAAGCACCATGCTCAACGTTGACAGGAACGTAACCCTACTTACATGATGTTATTTAAATATATGACACATGAGGTATTATCGCCATCACATGAACTAATTTCTCTGGAAGGTAAGGAGCAAGTGAAGATAATTGGGAAGCATTTCTCTTTTCCTTGTTTTTTAAACGGCCTATAAAACAGTATCATCGAGAAATCTCTGGTCAGACTGACTCTGGATAGCATCGTCTGCTAACTCGTTAATTGGGCTCTCATCAGACCCTGATCGTTACCCAAACCTATATTACTACATTTTTACCAGAGGAACTAAAGTTGGTCTTTTAAATTCTCCAGAGTTGCAAATGTCCTTTCGAGATCTGTAGCCATGGCTCTTTGGCCTTCACAATTTGATTACATCTCTCACAGTTTTCCTTAATCTTGTCATCACTGACCTCCTCCATCTTATCCATTATTTTTAGCTTTTCTATGCGCTAATAAAGGCCCCGAATACCTCAAGCTGCCTGGTCAAGCCGTGAATCAGAAGGATGGCCACCTTTAGGTCCTCAACAGATAGAGCACATTTAAAAAAATCCAGCAATTCACACTAAAGACCCAAAATTGAAATACCGCTAGTTACAGATTGAATTATTTTGGTCAACGAGTTACAGCCAAACTGAACCAGCTCCAGGAAACAATAGGAGCACAACATGGATATTCTTAGGTCCCCCGCACCCAGATCAATGAGTTAGCAGATAGTTTCTTTCAGCAAACACCAAGAAACATTATCAGAGTTAGATTCAAGCATCCTGGTGGATGTCAATCTCTCCAATGATATCCACAATTTGGGTTGCAGCAGACGAAGAACAGTGTCATACCTTCCTCCCTTCTAGCAGTGGCCTGAATAATGACGAAGATGAGATTGTCAGCATATACAGCCAGACAGAGAGAGGCATAAGCCATGACTACAGTAACCATCAGAAGGACCTAGATATGGAAAGATCCTGAATATTTTTCCATTCCTTTCGTCCATTTTGCTGCCTTTCCTTAGAGAAGGCAAGGGGTCTAAAAAATACATAATCACCATGCATTTTCTTATATTTACTAACTCAACTATGCACTCTTTAATCCTCATTCAATATTTTATCACATCTCAATTTTCAATACATGAAGAGTGAACCTAATGAGGAGATAATTGCCATTAAACTTTATAGAGCTGCTTTCTAGGACACAATTTTTGTATCGGCAACCCCTCTTCTGGTGCCTCCTCTCAAATATGCCAAAATCAGAAGCGACTCTTCATTCTTTCCATATCAAATGACAGATCCCCCATTTTCTACTGTGGGGGATCACTCTCTTGATCCTTGAAGGGTGAAGGATTATTACCACTGTTGGAGAAATCTTCGTGAAGTGTTTTGATGCTAACAAAACGTTTCCTTCAGTCTAGTCTGAAGATCTCCAGACTCTGCTATTTAAAGTCTGAAGACCTCCGGACAGCCAGACTCAAGACTCAAAGTCTATCCTCATTGACAGTCTCTAATCCGTTGAAGAAAGACTATCCGGTTTGGATGTTTCATTAAGGATATGACCTTATCGACCGGAGAAGATCTCTTGGCTGGATATGACATAACGGAATCCTTTGATTGATCGAGATTGATTCGAAGATTAAGGATTCGATGATTGGCGAAATATTCGTGGAAGGTTCTACTTATAGAAAACGAGATCCTGATTGTATGGGCGAACATGATTGATGGGCTATCGACATGTTCCTTTATAGCTCGAATGATCTTCCTAATTGATTCCGTCCAACGGGTAGATTGGAGGAATTCCTTTGGTATGTACCAACGGGTATGATGGCATAAATGAGTATATAAGGAAGACGTTCTAAGTTTTTCGAGATATGCGCGATAGAAGAATTCCAAAGTCTGAAGCTCCTTGTTGTTTAGTCAATTCATTTGAGCGAAATCTTGTATGCAAAAGAGAGTCTATACTTGTGAGAATCCTTGAGGAAGTGTGGTAGAATATCTACACTTTGTGGAATCAAGGAAAGAGCGTGGCTTTGTAACATCTCTTTTGTCCATAGTGAAATCCAGCCGGTGGGCTGTCAGTGCAGAAGAGTGGACGTAGGCTTGGAAAAAGCCGAACCACTATAAACCCTGTGTTCAACTTTCTCTTCCTTACACTCTGTTTTACTTTGATCGTATTTCATTTTGTTAACGAGAAGAGAATTCCCTTTCTATCATTTGCCTAGTATCGCTTCCGTATCTCGAGAAATTGTTTTTACACCTATTCACCCCCCCTCTAGGTGTTTATACTAGCCATCTCAATTGGTATCAGAGCTCGTGTACTCACTTTGTTTGAAGTGTTTTACTTCAGAGTTAAAGATCCATGGCTAGTATGTTGGCTCCAGGGCTGGTAGAAGGGCAAAGCAATACCAGACCGCCTTACTTTAATGGAAAGGACTACAACATCTGGAAGAACAAGATGAAAGCGTTCCTAAGATCAAAGGATCCTTTGGAATGGGATGTCGTAGAAAGAGGAATTACTCCAAAAGTTGCATCTGTCTCAGAAAGAGGAAAAGAAGCTCAAAAGAAGTCTGGGATAGATTACACATTACTTATGAAGGAACCGATCGAGTGAAAGAGACTAGAATCAACATTCTCCTCGGTCAATACGAAGCCTTCAGAATGAAATCGGGAGAATCTATAACTGACATGTTTAGTCATTTTACAGATATTGCGAATGGTCTTGAAAATCAAGGTCAACCAATTTCTGATCCCATGAAAGTAAACAAGCTACTGCGTGGACTCTCCAAGGATTGGAATCACATAAAGATCTCAATCAGAGAGACCCAAAGAATCATGCCTCTATCTGTTGATGAGTTGATTGGAACTCTTCAGTCTTATGAAATGGAATGAATCAATGAAGACGAAGACCCTAAAGGTAAGAAATCCATTGCATTAAAATCTAATGATGATTATGATGTTTCAGATTATGAAGACGATATGGATGATGAGGAGCTTGCTCTCATGATAAGAATATTAAGAAAGCTGAACAGAGAAAAGGAAGAAGATTCAATTCAAAGAAACAAAGTTTTCAAAAGCATCGAGACCAAGTCTGTTTGAAGATGATGAATCAAACAAAGATGTAGTCTGCCTTGAATGTAAGAAAAAGGGACACATCAGACCCAATTGTCCTCTTCTGAGGAAGAAGAAAGGAAAAACTGAAAAGTATCGAAAGGCTCTCAAAGCAGAAACCTAGAGTGATACAGAGTACGAAGATAGTGATGAAGATTATGCCAACATATGTCTAATGGCACAATCGGATTCGAGACTCGAACTCGCTTGATTCAGACTCGAAAGTGAATTTGAGGTTAGTAACTTCAAAATCCCTATTAAAGTTTCAAAATACATTGATGAATTGTGTTTTAGTCTTAAGACTTCTCTTAAAAGAATTTCCGAACTCAAAAGGAAAATTCAGCTCTAAAACAACGAGAAAATGTTTTGGAAGAAAAAGTGAAATGCTTAGACAAGAATGTTTCTTCTCTTAAAGAAAGTGAAGATAATCTTTTAAAATAAAATGCATTCTTGAAAAATGATATCTCAAATATTTCCAAAAGATTTTCTTTAGGATCTGAAAAGCTGGAAAAAATACTTTCTGTTCAAAGACCTTATTTCAATAAATCAGGCTTGGGAATGACCGCTGAAACCATTTCTTTAATTGATTTTCCTAAAGTGAAAGAAAGAATCAAACAAAGACCTACAAGAGATGCTTACAAAAATCATTTTAAAATGACATTTGTAAAACCGGAAGGTCGAAATGCTCTCGGATGTTCAAAGTGCAATAGTGCGAGATCATTTTGAAAAAGATTGTTCTATGGTTCGGAAACCTGTCAATAAAGTTTGGGCAAAAACTGCATATCATACTAACACCAATGGACCCAAGAAAATTTGGATACCAAAGAAAGTTTGAGTTTCTCTTTTAAATGCAGGTCACTATCAAGAAAAAGGTAAAATGGTATCTGGATAGTGGATGCTCAAGACATATGACAGGAGATTCAAAGTGCTTCATAAAGCTCGTTCAAGTGAATGGTGGAAAAGTATCATTTGGTGGAAACAGCAAAGGAAAAATTGTGGGATTTGGAACTGTAAAGATTGGAAATCTCACAATAAGCAATGTTTCTTTAGTTGAAGGACTCAACTACAATCTACTCAGTGTCAGTCAGCTGTGTGATACCGGTTTCAGAATCCACTTTCAAGAGGGTATTTGTTTTGGAACCAGTAAAGACTCTACTCAGTCATTTATGGGTCGAAGACATGGAAATATCTATCTCTTGGATGTGAAACCAGATGAATCACAATGCTTAATTTCAATACAAGACGAAGCAAGCTTATGGCACAGAAAGCTTGGGCATATCAACATGAAGCAGATAGCCAAAATCTCAGCAAAAAAGCTTGTTCGTGGTCTACCAAATTTATCATACCAAAAGTCTAATCTATGTACTCCATGCATATTGGGAAAACAAGTAAGAAATTCCTTTAAACCAATAAATCAAGTTTCCACTAATCGTGTACTGCAGCTTTTGCATATGGATCTCTTTGGACCAACCAGAACACAGAGCATTGGAGGTAAGAAACACTACATAGTAATTGTGGATGACTACTCACGATTTACTTGGGTATATTTCTTGTCAAGTAAGTCTGAAACTTTCTCTTACTTTGAAAAATTTGCTAAGAAGGTTCAAAATGAAAAGGGGTATGTTATTTCAAGTATAAAAACAGACCATGGAGGTGAGTTTGAAAATCAAGATTTTACAAAATTTTGTGATGAATCTGGTTTTCAGCATTTGTTCTCTTCTCCATATACTCCAGAACAAAATGGAGTTGTGGAAATGAATAATAGATCTCTTCAAGAAATGGATAGAACTCTTTTAATTGAAAGCAATATCTCTTCACGATTTTGGGCTGAGGCAGTTTCAACATCATGTTATATTATCAATAGAGTTTTTCTAAGACCTATTCTAGAAAAGACCCCCTATGAACTATTCAAAGAAAAGAAGCCTATCGTTTCATATTTTCATGTGTTTGGATGCAAATGTTTTATATTGAAAAATGCAAATGATCGAGTTGGTAAGTTTGAAGAAAAGTCAGATGAAGGCATCTTCCTTGGATATTCAACCACAAGCAAAGCGTACAGAGTCTACAACAAGAAGACTCAAACTGTGGAAGAATCAATGAATGTCAAATTTCAAGACTCTATGCAAAATGAATCCACTCAGACTCATCTTGAAGAATCTGAACCTGCTCCAAACTCTACGAAGTCTAAATCTCAAGAAGCTCGGACTACGAAAGACCAGCAACAAATGATTTTTGAAGAATCAAATGAAGAAAGTGATTATCAACCCGACAAATCAAGCAAAGAATCGGAAGCACAAGTCCGGTCATCCCAAAGATCTTATTATTGGCGACATTAATGAAGGAATTCGCACAAGATCCAAAAGGCGCGAAGAGTCTAGTGCTGTGGCTCTTATTTCTGAAATAAAACCCAAAAGCATAGATGGAGCTTTATCCAATGAAAGCTGGATTGAAGCTATGCAAGAAGAACTCATACAATTCAGAATTAATGATGTCTGGGAATTGACTCCTAAACCAAAATGTAAATCTATTATTGGAGCTAAATGGGTTTTCAGGAACAAGATGGATGAAAAAGGAAAAGTCATAAGAAACAAGGCAAGACTCGTGGCCAAGGGATACACGCAAGAAGAAGGGATTGACTATGACGAGACTTACGCATCGGTAGCAAGATTCCAAGCAGACCCTAAAGAATCTCATTTAAGTGCTGCAAAGCGTATTATCAAATACATTGCCTCAACTTCAAGCATTGACCTTTGGCATCCTAAAAAGGGAGACTTTACTCTTCTTGGATACTCAGACGCAGATCTAGCTGGATGCAGAGTTGATAGAAAGAGCACCTCGGGTACCTGTCAGCTACTTGGAGGCAGGACAGTGTCTTGGTTTTCAAGGAAGTAGAGTACAGTAGCTCTCTCTACAGCAGAAGTAGAGTATGTAGCTCTCGGAAGTTGTTGTTCACAAATTCTGTGGATAAAACAACAGCTAAGAGACTTTGGAATTGAAGATTCATGCATGGAGATTAATTGCGACAACACCAGTGCAATCAATTTTACCAAAAATCCAATTCTTCACTCAAGAGCAAAGCATATAGAGATTCGACATCACTTCATTAGAGACCATGTTCAAAATGGAGAAGTTTCAATTCAATTTGTTGATTCAAAGAACCAACTGGCGGATATATTCACAAAGCCTTTGGAGAAATATCAATATGAAACCATCCGTTCCAGACTCAACATTTTGAGGTATGAGGAAATCAAAGTCTAGAGACTCTTAGACTCAGACAAACAAGACCTTGACTGTAAGTTATTCTCTCTCGCTCTCTCTCTCTCTCTCTCTCTCGAATCTCATCTTGAAAAGGTACGATCGTCTATTGTGTTTGATTATTGCTATATTTAATCGACGTAATTATTGCAACGTTTCCGTTTCGAAAAAGGAGTTATTTTTTGAAATGACTATTTTCGCGGAAAAATGTAGTTATTTTTTAAAGAAACCTTTTCACTTTCCATTACATCGTTTGGCATTCCCTCGTTTCGACCGAGTTATATACAGACGGCTTCTCTTCGTTTAAAACTCTAAAACCCTAAAAAGCATCGATCTTCCATTCCTGTTTTTCTTCTCTTGTTTAATCTTCGAAAAAGTTGTCATTTTTCCTTGGAAAAGTCAAGCAAGGAATCTTTCAACGACAAAGAAAGATGTCTTCTTCGAGAAAGTCCGAATCGCAAGCAGGGGACCACAGAGAATGAGTGAGGGGCCTACTCATTTCGATTTCACTGAGGAAGAGGAGTTACCGAATCAACAACAGAGCCCGCAACATTCTCAACCACGTCATTCTCCTCCATCTAGTCCTCAAGGCGTTGATCATCAACAAGAGGAAGAAATCATTGAGGATGCAGATCCTGTAAGAATCCAAAAGCCCTCTTTTATTTACAAGCTTTATCGTGCTTTGAAGAGCACTGGTACTCCGTTGAACTACGTAGATGATTTTCTTAAAGACAAGGGATATGGAAATGAGTATATCTTTTTGCGAAAAATAGAGAATTTGGGAATTGTTCCCAAAGGGAAGGCAGAGGAAGCTCTTGCAAACATTCCGAGTGATCCACGTGTCGGGGGATTTAATCTGACAGATGGAAATGATGATGATAAATTGTTTAGCGAATTTCAACCTAGGATGGGTGTTGCAGCGGAAGTTCGAGGAAAAAGAACGGAGTTGTTTAGATCAAAGGAACATAAGGATCTATACTCCAAATTATTGAAACGCGGGGTGATAAACCCTATGAGTGTGGATTTCGAATTCTTGGATGGTGTGAATGTGAACTTGAGAGAAAAGTTCGGTCTGCTTCAACTTGAGCAATTTTGCTCCGATACCACAGAAGGCTATGCTCAATTAACTGCATATTTCTATTCAAATCTTAGTTTCTTGGATGCGAATAGAATATCTTTCAGTGTCCGAGACCAGGACTTTGTGGTTGATGTGGATATGCTAGCGGATGTGATTGGGGTTGAAAGAGGAAGATATCAACCCATCAAGGTTTCAATTGCTCGTGCCACACTAGAGCTTGTTAAAGACAGAAGCACCGAAGGGAGGATTACCTACTCAAGGATGCGTGCGAACAACATCTTGCTTCACAAAATTGTGATCAACTGTCTCAGACCGAAATCAACCTCCAAGACTGATGTGTCTAACTCTGAGGCAAAACTGATGTATGCGATCAATACAGGGAAAAAGTTCTCTCTTCTTCACACCATTCTCTTTCACATGTATAGAGCAATGGTAAAAGACAGGGGCCAATTGCCTTATCCAGGTCTTGTAACGAAGTTATTCAGACATCTGAATATTCAGCCTCCACAAATTCTTTGTGCTCGATCGTGCGATCATATGGTGATAGGACTGAAAATGGTGACCAAAATGCGTTTGAAGGAACTAAGCAAGGCGTTGGAGAAATTCAAGGAGAAGACTCCAGTCAAATCTCATCCAACCTCTTCATCAAAAAGAAAAGGGAAGGAGCCCTTGGTTGCTCCATCCAAGAAAAAAAGAGCTCTCATCATTGAAGATGAAGATGATGAAGAGAACATCACCATTTCTGCTCTGAAGAATCTAAATCGTTCTGTTCAAGAGACAGAATCGGAATAGAGGGCGAAGGAAGCAGAAGAGAAAGAAGCAGAGGAGAAGGAAGAAGAAGAGAAAGATGCTGAGAAGGAAAGAGTTGAGAAAGAAGAAGAAGAGAAAAGAGATCAAGAAGAAGGAGAACCTGAGGGACGTTCTTCTCCACCTGAAGGCATAACCACAGGGGGAGATCAAGAGAAAAGAGGAAAGTCCCGATATCCTCGCTACAAAGTGAGGGAGTTAGTCGCTCTCAGCGAGATCCAGAGGACATCTATGCCTCTCAATTTCCTGAGGAAGGTCATGATGTATCATCGCCAAATCTGCGTGATTATGCTGATCTACCATCGTCTGCATTTACTCCATTAGATTGTGCCGAAGCAAGTACTCAGACTAATAATGCAGCAGATTTTCGCAGAATTATGGATAATCTCTTGGAGATGCGAGGTCAAATTTATGCTCTGGGATGTGAGGTTCAAAACTTGCAAAATGCAAGTCAAGCTTCTTCGGGTTCATTGAATGATCAAATCCAAGCCCTCTCTGTTCAGATTCAGGCCAATGCCAAGGGCGAGGAGGTTGCACAACTGAAGAAAGACTTGAAAAGGCTGGAAGGCATCGTTCAGTCTATGGGAGATTTCCAGCTTGTTCGCATTCCCAAGCAATCTTGACTTTATTTAATCTCAACCTTTTTAATGCTGACAAAAATGGGGAGAGATGCAAGATTTGAAAAACTTTGAATTTTTAATCGTTTGGATTTAATTGTTTGGATTGGATTGATGTTTGACTTTACGACTTTATTTTTGTGTCTGGATGTGTGGACTGAATTTGGATTTGGACTTGATTGCTTATATTAACTACTATTGATATCTTATGGATGGCTTTATCATATACAAGACTAACCTATTTTCTGTGGTTGCAGATTCTAGTGTTATTCATTTAGCCATTTATTTCTATAAGATATGCATATGTGTTTGAGAAATGTTTTGCAGGTCAAAGTTGTCCAAATCTGCAGGAAAGTTTTGTCACCATCAAAAATGGGGAGATTGTTGGAGAAATCTTCGTGAAGTGTTTTGATGCTAACAAAACGTTTCCTTCAGTCTAGTCTGAAGATCTCCAGACTCTGCTATTTAAAGTCTGAAGACCTCCGGACAGCCAGACTCAAGACTCAAAGTCTATACTCATTGACAATCTCTAATCCGTTGAAGAAAGACTATCCAGAACTGGATGTTTCATTAAGGATATTACCTTATCGACTGGAGAAGATCTCTTGGCTGGATATGACATAACGGAATCCTTTGATTGATCGAGATTGATTCAAAGACTAAGGATCCGATGATTGGCGAAATATTCGTGGAAGGTTCTACTTATGGAAATCGAGATCCTGATTGTATGGGCGAACATGATTGATGGGCTATCGACATGTTCCCTTAATAGCTCGAATGATCTTCCTAATTGATTCCGTCCAACGGGTAGATTGGAGGAATTCCTTTGGTATGTGCCAACGGGTATGATGGCATAAAGGAGTATATAAGGAAGACGTTCTAAGTTGTTCGAGATATGCGCGATAGAAGAATTCCAAAGTCTGAAGCTCCTTGTTGTTTAGTCAATTCATTTGAGCGAAATCTTGTACGCAAAAGAGAGTCTATACTTGTGAGAATCCTTGAGGAAGTGTGGTAGAATATCTACACTGTGGAATCAAGGAAATACTGTGTTGTAACATCTCTTTTGTCCATAGTGAAATCCAGCCGGTGGGCTGTCAATGCGGAAGAGTGGACGTAGGCTTGGAATAAGCCGAACCACTATAAACCCTGTGTTCAACTTTCTCTTCCTTACACTCTGTTTTACTTTGATCATATTTCATTTTGTTAACGAGAAGAGAATTCCCTTTCTATCATTTGCCTAGTATCGCTTCCGTATCTCGAGAAATTGTTTTTACACCTATTCACCCCTCTAGGTGTTTATACTAGTCATCTCAACCATTACCACTGCCCGTCAAGATTGTGATTTGGTCGATTGATCGACTCAAAACATTTTCTAGTCTCAAAGAATTCATATATCACAAAGCAAGAGTTCCTTGGATATGTGCAGAGTGAGAAGGCACTTCTTTTGCAGTTAATCCATTTGATGTATGACTTATTAATCCACAAAATACATGAGACAGATTGATGCAGGCATTGCCAAGTCATGCTCATTGGATTTTTCAAAGAATGTGTAGTTTTTAGAAAACCATAAGAAATTTTTCTGAACATAGCATTTATTCAAGGAAATAACCTAATTAAGGAGAGTAATGAGATCCAACATGCTATTATTTCACGAGGTATCCAAAAGACAGATAGACCACATCTTACAACTACTACAAGTCCTTTCTTTGCAAGATCCATAATCAAGAGATGCTACTATCTAGATCAGATTCCAGAATCAGTCTGTAGAGTCCAAGATTCAAGATATAGAACTAAATTAGCAGAATTTCATTCCAAAGTGCAGTTTGAGCAATTTCACCTGGAAGAAGACAGCTTCGCCATGGTTGCATTGAGCACAGCGTACAGATTTTGTACGAGGTAAAGTTGGATCTGCTGCTACATCCTGCAAAACTTGAGTGTGCACCTTGACAGAGTGATGTATCTCATTTCTGTAGACACAATTGTCATCGGCAACCTCCTGAATGGATGATACAGACCTCATGAGAAAAATAGAGAGTAGAACTAAATTGTATTGAAGACCCAGTATATGAAATTCAAACATGTGAGACAACCTCTGATTTTTTCATTCTGAAAACTAGCAGAACCATCGTCTTATTTTTCTCCATAACCAATCTTTACAGAAGTGAAAGCAAGAAGATATCACCTCCTTTAAGCATATTGCCATTAGAAATGATGCTTAGACAATGCTGACAAGAAAAGAACAATAGCGAGACTAACAAATAATGCCTATTTCAGCAGTAGGTCCACTACAGGGAAACTCCTTTCCCCTCTGCAGTCTTATATAGAAAGTCCAAATGGATTAGCGGGACATTTCAATGAAAGAGTAACATCCACATTATTGGACATTTATTATTAAGGTCAAAGGTATACCATCAGACACAAGCGCGCGCACACAATACATATATATTGACAAGCTTTTAAAAGTCATGAGACATGTCTGTGCCATCATTAGCAGCAATTCCCACAACCGGCAAATCTATCATCCCCTCTAAATAACAATTGCTTAATCTATATGGACCAGGAAGTATGGAGGAAAAGAAATGACATGGTCAGTTAAGTCAGATACAAAACGAACATCACAGAATTCGATGCTTGGAGTCAGCATTTTCTCCAAGAACTGATTAGGAAACCATGGTGAAATTATCAACTTACAAACACGGGTTTGAAGGTTAAATTTCCCTAAATGGCCTCTCTTGAATAAGAAGACAACAGAGCACCGACACGTTTGTCACACTAAACTAGAGTCAAACTTTACATGACATACTTAACTAAAACAACTGAACCTCAAGGCCATTATCGATCCATTAAATCTTTAATTATTGCAGCTGTTAGGACAAGCAAACTGCACAATTAGCCAGCCACAATTCATGCAGCCTCTTTATCGTGTATGCCAGTGTTTGGTATAATCATAGTGCATATACATCACCTGCATCCCAGCTTCAACTTTTGTCTGCCTGCAAGCATTCATGCTTGCATCTATACTTGCTTAATAACTTATTTACTAAGATGAATGAGTTGAAGAGTAATTACCGATAAAGATCAGAGGATACTTGGAATTGGACGGGAGGAGAAGCCGCCGTAGTCGGTGGCGAGGGGGTGGTCGGTGTCCACCGAGTGGACCCGGAGGAAGAACATCTTTTCCCCTTCCGGCTTGCTGTGATCGCTGGGCTGAGTCGAATCGCCCGAGTTGGAGAAGATGGCAGTACCGCGGAGCAGAGAGAAGAAAATCGCGGGAACGGAGAGGAGGATTGGGCGCGCCTTCTTCCTGGAATTATAAAGGTTGTTACTTTCCAAAAAAAAAAAAAAAAACAAACCTAATTGGTGCAAAATGAATAAATTATTGTCTAATGCAACTAACTTATTTTCAATAATTATTTAGGAGAAATTTGAAAAGAATTGGTATTGCTTGTTGAGTTGAGATTTACACAATAGACATTTTTTATTCATTTTGAGTGTTCGAAATAATTCAAAATATTAAATTTGAAATTGATCATACATAGATTGTTATCCATTTTCATTGATAACAAATTACTTTTTGATTGAACAAATCCAGAATTATGTGAATTATGGTAAGAAGTATGTTATGCGATTGCTTACGAACGAAATAATTTTGTAATCATCTCATTCTCATTTATTATTAAAATGATGATGCATCCGGATTAACATTGGTAATGAATTCTATGGACATTGAGAAAGCAAAAAATGATAAAAACTTAAATTGACCTAGTCATGGATTCTATTTCTTTTGCTTCGTCTTACAAACAAAACGTGACTAAAAAAGCTAGAATACTCCTAGATATTCTAAAACTGAATCGCAAAGGCAGTCCAGTGTTTATTCGGAGTAAAAGTTGCTATTACAGGTGATTATTATGCGGGCCTAATTTGGACCAACATCAGGATTAACGTGTTGCTCAAGCTCGCTCATAAAATGAATCATATATAGAAATGTTGGGGCACTGCTTAGGCAAAGGTCACGCAAGCCAAGATTTTTTAACGTAAGGATATTATCTATGCCCGCCCATTATGTCAAGTCTGCATAGGACGAGTGGGCTAATCACTTCTAATGGCCGTAGTTGTACTACACTGTGGTTGTATTGTAAGTCATGTGACTGAAATAGCATCTCGAAACTGGGTGAAACAACTTCTAAAAACTACTATAAATTAATGAAGTTTTGAGTAGGAGTGTGCAAAATACCCGGGAACCGCCCGGACCGCCCGGAACCGGATCGGAACCGCCAAGAACCGGCGGTTCTTGAGGGAACCAGTCCGGTTCCCGGGTCCAATTGTTGAGAACCGGTGGGAACCGGTCCGGTTCCCGGTTCCGTGGGCGGATCCGCCCGCCCGCTCACCCGGACCGGACCGGTACCTATTTATAATTTAAAAAAAAAAAAATACTAAACAAAACAAAAGTCGCGACTGGCGGAGCCCTAATTCGCGAAACCCTAATTCACGTCTCTTCTCTCTCTGTTTCTTCCTCAGCCTTACGATTCTCTCTGTTTCTTCCTCAATCTTCGATTCTCTCTGTTTCTTCTCTTCGTCTTCGATTCATCCCCGAGTATCCACGCCGCCGCTGCTCCTCCTCCGCCACTGTCTTCCGTTGGAGGGAGAGATCTTTGTCTTCCGTCAGTTTTAAAGTCAAACAAAATCCACCAATCGATGGCGGTCCCGTAAAACGGAGGAAAGCTTCTCGGGGTCCTCCAATTATTTCACCCACGAACTGAGAAGAGAGCTAGAGAGCTAGAGAGAGAGATGGAGATGGAGGGGAGGGCCGGGGGTTCGCTGCCATTCGTGGGGATGATAATGGTGGTTCTGGTTCAAGCGAGCAGCATGGTGGTGGTGAAAATGGCCATGTCCGACGGGCTCAACAAGTACACCTTGGCCTTCTACTGTAATGCCCTCTCCTCTCTCGTCCTCCTTCCTTGCCCCTTCATCATCTCTCGCAAGTTCGTGCTCTGCTCATGCTTGTCACTCGCTAGCTCCATTGATGGCAGGCGAAAGGGGAGGGAGAAGGGTTTTAAGTTCTTGACTTGTTTGTTTGCTCTGTTTGGCAGGTTAGGGTCGCGCCCTCCTCTCACTTTCTCCGTGCTTCGCAAAATCTTCTTGCTCGCTCTGGTTAGGTGAGTGAGTGAAGTGTCCTCGTTTCGCATTAATTTGTGGACTTGATGGATTTTGCTTTTCTTGGAATTCTTTCGAGCGAAACGTCTTGATCTACCGCCGAGAGTTTGGTACGGAAAACGTGGTGAATTTTTTTAGTGATTTGGTTGATGCAGATCCGCATCGCAGATATGCGGGTATGCCGGGATCGATTACAGCTCCCCTGTGCTGGGCACGGCCATGATGAACCTCATCCCAGCTTTCACTTTCATTCTCACCGTCATTTCAAGGTTCGTTCTCTCTTTCTTCTCGTTATCTGCAGTGCACTTAAATAACCTCCATTTAAGAAAAATGAGAGAAGCAGATGATGATGTGTTAATTGGATGATGATGGAGGTTTGATTTCACATAGGTTCTGCTTAAAGTTGAGAATGCTTTTAATCGAGTCTGACCAAAGCAAATCCATACTTCCTGTTTCAAGCAGGACCGGAATAATTCACTTCACTACGACTTAATTCACTTCTCATTTTCAGTGTATCCGTCCTTCTAATCTTAGAGATTATGAACAGTTCTATAACTTTTATTTCTGATGATGCTGGGTCCCTAAAATTTCTAAGATAGGTGTTGCTCTGCCAATGAATAAATCCCTGAAATGGGACAAAAAATCAAGAAAGTCCAGAGCTTCGGCAAGTGGAGGCTGCGCATTCAAATGAAACTGCAAAACACAGTAATGCACAACATGTCTGTCAGACAATGAAACAAGATAAACTTATCTTACTGTTGAATTTGTTCATGGATTCAAAATCTAGGATGGAGAAGGTGAATTGGAAAAGCTCGAGTAGCCAAGCTAAGCTTGTGGGAACCGTTGCATCAATTCTTGGTGCATTAGTAATCACTGTGTACAAGGGTCCAACAGTTCTCCGCTCGCCTTCGTTGCCTTCTTTTGTCCATCCCCGTCACCTTGTCTCTCTTCTCTCACGACAATTGAATTGGGTTCTCGGTGGGTTTCTCCTCGCGAAACCAGAATTTTTGGCATCAAAATCGGTTCCATGGATCCACCGGGAACCGGACCCACCGGCGGTCCGGTTCTCGGGTGGATCCATGCACAAACAGTGGATCCCGGTTCTGATTTTTCGGAACCGGTCCTTAGCGGGCGGTTCTCGGTTCTAGGTCGGGAACCACTCGCCCGGACCATGCACACCCCTAGTTTTGAGGATGGTGCAATTTTGAGCAATTTTTACCGAATGTACAATATACCTTTACATAATAGTAGCAACTATAGAAAAGTTGTATTAAACATACTCAAAAGGTCCATGTTAAGAACATTGATGCCATAAGTACCCAAATTCTTCCTAGTTATGCAATCTATAGTGCTCATGATAATCACTCTATTTTTCTATTATTTATTTATTTTTTATTCTCGGAAACAAGTTTGGAATATAAATCCGTTTGATAATGTAATTTTATTTTTCTATTTATAGAACAAATTTTTACTCCAAAAATATATTTGGAACATAAATTAGAAGTAAATTTTTACTTTTCTATTTTTGAATAAAAGTGAAAAATAAAAACTCTTGTTATCGATTGCTTTTGACATTGCTTGCCGCCCACCTGCCCATTGCCCACCACCGGTCGCCCATCGTCAACTACCTACTTTGTTGCTCGCCACCTTTGTCGGTTGATCACCTCCCGCCCACCAGTCACCGCTCACCGCCACTTATAAGAGAAAATTTTATGTCATTATCAAACAAATACGAATAGATTTTTTATATCCTATTTTGCTTTAGAAACTTATCTAGAAAATATAAATTGATTTCTAGAACAAAATAGTTATTATTTATGTCCAAATAGCTAAATTTTGTTTTTGATCAATTAAACACCTCCACTATCAAAATGTCTTGATGTTAGACTTTTGTGTCGTGTCGTGTCATGTCATATAATTTTGTTGATGTTAACCATCTGACTTAGGCACAAACAACGATGTGGAAAGTTAAGTCATTATCTATTTCCAACCCTACACAAAAAAATAAAAATAAATAAATAAATAAAACTTCCCTTTCCTTGCTTTTTCTCTTTTTCCTTTCCTTCGTGTTTTTCTTCTTCCTTCTTCCTTCGCCTACTGCTGTTGCCATTGCCACCGGCAACCAAACTTAGCGGCCACCCACACTGCTATCGCTAGTTTTGGGTTGGTGGCAAGGCACAAGGGTTGACATCTTTGGCGAGAATAATGCTAAGAGGAAGAGGGCGAGGAGGTGGAGGAGTTTTTCTTCTTATGTATTTCATTGGAAGAATAAGGAGACTATCTACTTCATTACATTCACCTAATCAAAACATCGACTTCAGCAAAAATCATGTGATCTGATATAGAAAATCTTAATATCAAACCATATAGCAAAAGTTGAGACATTTAATTTAATATAGGAATACTAGATTGTGCGATGAGAAAAAGTTGGGACTTATGTTAAGTTATTACAACTAGAATGTTGAGCATTTCAAGCTAAGAAAAAATTCTGATTATGTGAAGACTAAAAAACTCACTGTTTATTTTCAATCTCTTTCTTTCTTTGCTAAGATCAGATTATGTGAAGACCTAACAAAAATTTTGAGAAAAAAATGAACTCCTCAAGGAAAACATGCATTATTGAGAGAAGAAAACGAGAATGCTGAAACTTTTCTCGGAGAGCCTGGTTCAGGGTAAAAGCCTAGTTTCCAAGTAGCACGTCAAATTAGGACAAGTTAGTCTTCAAGACTAGTTTTAAAGCGGGCAGTCAAGTTTGATTTTTTTTCTTTTGTATGCATAAGAACCGACCTTTTTCCCAAGAGTTTCAACTTCACAAAACATTCTCGCACCATTACGCTATGTCAAATTGCCAATAACAAATTTTTTCTCCTTGCTTTTTTTTTTTCCTTTTTTATGGAGCACGAAATTCATTGAGGAAAAGAGGAAAAAAAAAGTAACAATTACACAGTTGAAAGAGATTGCTCTTGGCATATTGAGATCTTCTTAGTTAGAGAAGATCATACAATCCTTTCATTTGCTTATCTTTTCTCTATCGTCTCTCTATCTAGAGGTCGATGACCTTGATTTTGCTTCAGAGAAAAATTAGGTAAGTTGATGACGAGACCCGCATGATTAATGATCCAAACAATATGATCTACATGATCTGTAAACCTTAGGCTATGCATGACACCAACATAGGTGACATAATGGCCGGAGGCTAGAGAGGGAGACTAATAATAGCTTTTAGGTGTCTGAAGGTTTAGGATCATGGTAGAGGGGTATAGAGCATGGCTTTCTCCTTTCCCCATCCCTTTGGTGCTACAAGCCCATTAATGACGCGGTTCCCTCCTTTTAAACTTTCACACCAAACAAGTTATCTCCCTTCGACCTTATGACGCGGTTCCCTCCTTTTGAACTTCCACACCAAACACGTTATTTCCCTTTGACCTTTGACATATAGACCTTGAAATTCCCTGTCTTCAACCTCATCTTAATTCTCACATTTCCTCCACCATCATTCCACATCTTTGGTCCTCCATTTTCTTCGAGCTTTTTGATAGTTTGTTCTTGAGAAATTTGAGCAAAGACGCGCTTCGATCAGGTAGTTGTCTTCATGTTCGATGGCGCCTAGTACTATCCGAAAGGCGATTGGGGCCGTCAAGGACCAGACGAGCATCAACATAGCCAATGTGACATCCTGAAAATTCGGTTCTGTTTTCAATTGAATGAGTCGGGCCTTTCATCAACATGACCATAGTGCTTTTCTCTGAGATGACCACTCACGAGATCACTAACCTATTGGGTGAAGCCGTTAAGGAATATAAATGCAATAAACTTGAGAATTCAATTAGGAATTAACTGCTCGACCGTGCTAGTCTGCAATGGTCATTACGGCACAGTTAAAAATCGATCAGAGATCAAAGATAGGTCGGTTCGACTGAGATGTATGGCTAAATGTGGGTGATTCCACTAAATTGCAAAATTTTCGTCGATCGGCACTAGATTAATTTTTCTATCATTTTGGCACCCTGTGTCCATATTTGAAACCTTGAGATTTTCGCGATAACCGAGAGTCGCCAATGTGTCGAAGATGTTCATTATGGCTAGAAGAAAGTAAACCACATGTCAATTGTGCTAAAAATTTCTGAAAGCTACCTGGTAGGCTAAGTCACGCTAAAATCACACTAGATTGAAATTAACCGCGAATTTGAACCCGATAGAAATTAAAAGTTTTGTTATGTCACGATTTATTTTAGGAACATCGACTCATCTTTCGAGGAATTTTCGGCGAGTTCGGGATTTTTACGGAAAATCGGTTCGGATGATTCGGAAAACGAACAGAATTTCGGATTGGCCAAATTGAAGGAATTTTGGCCTCTTGTGTGAATTATTTGGTGAAAGAAAGTTATATGGGCTTTTTCTTCAACAAAATTGGACCTCAATCGGAGAGGTTTGTTTAGAAATCGGATTCCGAGAAAAAGGAAATTGAATTCGGAATTGAGGAAAATTCGTAGGTTTGAGGGACTGTCTTAGTTTGGTCTCCAATTGGACGTCAAATTGGAGAATTGATGAAGGAATTGAAGCTTTATTTGTAAAATTCAAGGATCAATGCGAAGGCTGCGACTTGTGGACATCAACTTGGCTATTTGTGAAATTATTGATCAAGATTGTGTTAAGGAACAAAAGGAATTTGTGCATGAAAGTTGTGGGATCAAGATTGGATAAGTATATGAGGTTTTTATTTAATTTTTCCTCCCCTTCCTTCGGTTCCCCTCTCTCTCACGTCTCTCGCGCACCTCTCTCTCCGCACATCACTCACTCTCTCCCTCTCTCTGCCGACACTTCCCTCTTCCTTATTCATTCCCCCTCCTTCGCACGTCTCTCCTTCCCTTTTCTCTCACCACTCACGCGTGAAGGCCCCACCAGCCGACACTTCTCTTTCCTCCCTCCTTTCTTCTTCAAGCGTGCAGCTCGCTCGACCTGGCTGCTTCTGCTTTCTTTTAATTTTTCCTCCATCGAAGCTGCCCGTTCGCTCACCCGCTGCCACACGTCGCCAGCATATTCTCCATCTCGCTGCAGCTTCAACACCACCGAAGCCCATGCACGTTCGGCTCGCGTCCTTCTCGCTTGAAGCCATCGCCGGTCGTCCTTCACTGTGGAGTCCGTGAACTTCAGCCCATCCCGCGTCTACCACCGATCAGCTGCGCCGAAGTTCGCTCAGCCCAGCCCGTAACCGAGCCAAGACCAGCCCAAGTCGAGCTGACCAGCAGCTCCGTAACTGAGCCAGAATAGAACCAGTTTTCTAGTTTGTGGCCAAGACTTGCGTGGTCAATTTCGGCTTGATCCAGGCCCCGTTGGTGGTACCGCGTCAGAGTTTATCGGCCGCTGTCTCGTTGCCGTTGTCGTGGTCTAGTCGGATCGTTAATCCAGTGAGTTTAACTCACTAATTCTTACTTAATAAGTTAATGACGTTTAAGGGTTGATTAGTTTAGACTAAGTATGGATTAGGTGAATATTTAGAATAGATTAGCAATTTAATTAACCATTATTGCACGTTAGGTGGTTAGAGTAATGTAATTAGAGCCTAGATAAGCTCTAGTATTTATCTAGAGTGGTTTTAAAATTTTTCAGACCCGTCTCGGCTTTTAATTAGGCGTTACAGGCTTAAGTGTGCATTTTTAGTATTTAATAATTAATTTCCATAATTATTTAATTAATTAATTATTTTCTGGAAATTAGACCGGGATAGTCGGTGATTGGAATTTTATGTTGATTGCAATGGTATGATCTGTTTATTTAGTTGAGTTCTAAATTTGTGCTGATTGTGTGTGATTTGTATTTTTGGGATTTATTCCAAAATTTATTTAATTTCAATAACTAATTAAAAAATCACCGGGCGTCGGTTTACAATGCCAAAAATGAATTTGTGGACTGTTAAAATTGGTGGGATTTTCAACCGGCAGAAAATTGTATTTTGACTAAGGTTGACTGTGTACCCACATACGATTATTTTTTTTATCGAGTATGATAAAACTGGTGAAAAGGCTAGATGATCAGGATGGTATACTATATCAAACTACGGGCTCTGATATGTTTGTTTAGGACAAGCAGTATCGGTATACTATATCAGCCTGCGGGCAATATGTTAGCTTAGAGCGAACAGTATACCTGATAGCTTTTGGTGAGCATTATTAGTATACTATATCAGTATACCTAGTAGCTTCTAGTGAGCATTATTAGTATATTATATCAGTATACCCGACAGCTTCTGTTATGAGCATTATTAGTATACTATATTAGTATACCCAGCAGCTTCTGGTGAGCATTATTAGTATACTATCTATTGGCAGCTTCTGGTGAGCTATACTATCTATTATCAGCTTAGAATGGCCAGTCTTGATTATGATCGGATTTTATAGATAGTATTGATTGAGATGACTGCGGGATGATCTCGATGACATGGAATTGACTGAGTTGATTGATCGATGCGTCGATCTGATTGGTTGAAATGATTGGATGGTCATATGAATGATATTGACTTGCATGAAAGAACTGAGGCCAAGGTAAGTCCTTTGACTCGTGTTTGTGCTTAGACAGCCCTTAAGGCGTATTTTCTTCCTAGTCGGGTCTTAAGGAGTGAACTTGCTGAGATGCTGTTTTACCCCGTTGTGGGATAACATTTTTAGGTCCCTAGGGCGAAGAACCCAAAGCTTGAGGCGGAAGGGTCAAGAGCATGGATGGCTCAAAAGTTCTTTTTAAAGATAGACTTCCTGTACTTAGACCCTAGAGTTGGCCTATGTTTGTAAACCAGATTATGGTTTTCATAATGTGTTGATTTGAAATTTGTTGTCTTGCTTTTCTATCACAAGCTTGTTATTGTCAAGGAATTAGTAATATGCTTCCGCATGCGCATTAAAAAAAAAGGATGGGTTGGTGACATGTCCTGAGATGTCGCTATTTAATCGACTGATGAGGAATTGTCACGTGCTCGGAGGATCGAGGCATGACAGCCAAGGTCTCGAACAACTTGGCGGTGAAGCTCGAGATCCTGGTGGTGAAGGCCACCAGCCATGACGAGGACCCCGCAGACGACAGGCACGTCAAGGAGATCCTTACCTTTACCGCACACTCCAAAGCATACCTCGACACTTGTATTGCCTTGATCTTAAGGCAGCTGAGCAAGAAACATGATTGGATGGTGGCCCTTAAGGCCCTCCTACTCGTGCACCGGATAGTGGTCGATGGGCATCCCAGTTTCGAAGATGAGATCGTCTTCACTTCTTGCTGCAGGATGCGACTTCTCAACATGTCGTAGTTCCAGGGTGAGGCGCACTCGAATACGGGGGAACACTTGGGTTTCGTGAGGTTCTATGCTATGTATCTCAAGGAGAAGGTCAAGTTTTCGGTGGTTGAGAAGAGACAGGAGGGCAGTGGCCGATGATGTAGAGGGGAAATATGAAGAGAGAAATGAATTTGATCATGTCAGGAGGCCAAGTCCTATAAGGAAAGAGATCGCATTGATCAAAGAAATGAGGTCCGAGAGAGTTTCAGCCACGTTGAATCACCAATTGACTGGGTTTTGGCTTGCAGGCCAGTCGGAGTGGCCAAGACTAAGTGGTTGTTCATTGCAACTAGTAGGTTCCTCGAGAAGCTAGCGGCACAATCACAGATGCTACATATTTATGCAATGGCCAATCAATATATGCGAGCTTTAAAGATGAAAGCATCGGTATTCTTACTACTTCTGCACTTAGATTGAGATGCTGTATAAATTCTACTACTTATATCCCTCCAAACCCTAGGTAAGTTGGTTATTACGGCTTAGTTAACCTCATTCCTGAATGAAAATGGCAAGTCTCATTCGCAAAGTTCCAATAGTCTCACAAGTTATTCACTTCTTACTGATGTATTTGGCAACTTGAGAGTCTACCCGCTAATTATGGCAGCACATCCATCTGAACCCAACCGGTTTTCATTAGGGTTTACCAATGGTAGCGTCTATGTGCTTGAGCGGAGATTGGGGTGGTTCTCCTCCTATTGAAAATGGTGCTGGGCCAAGCACAACCTCTGGCGCAATCGGTTCAGATCAAGGGCAAAGGTAGTGCAGGCCATGTCTCTCCTTGTGGAACTTTGAGCATTAAATGCTGAGCTGTCTTTCCTTCGCCGCACTCGATTTAAGTTTCAAGGGATGCTGCAGAAGGTAGCTTTTATAGTCTCGGGGTCTTCCTCTGGACATAATTTGGCACAATTTGTCTTAAAGTGGTACAATTAGCATCCTCATCGACTTGTAGATTTTACAGCCTTGTGGTCTTCCTCTGGACATAGTTTGGCACAATCTATCTTAAGTGGTATAATTAGCATCCTAATCGACTTACGCTCAAATGTAGTGGCGATAATTTGTTTTATTATATTCATTTAGGCTGACTAAAAGTGAAAAAGAAGAACATGAGATTAGGGTGTTGCGTAGAAAGCGTTGTATATTCAAGTTGGAGACTAATTTATTGATGTGCGGACCCCTGGAGTGCCAAAAATTGGCACAAATAGACACTTAAGTGCCAAAATTGGAGCAAAATGGATCACTTAAGTGCCAATTCAGCCAAAATGCTGATGTGGTGAGTTTCCGACGAAGCAAGTGCAAAACGATGTCATTTTGGTGCTAATTGGGTAAAAAATTAATATAAAAATTAATTAAATTAAATTTAAAACTAAATTTATCTAAAACATTTTAAAAAAATACAAATATTAAAAAAAAGGAAGGTGGCTAGCTGCCGCTGGGAAGGACTAGCGACGAAGGGGGGAGGGTTGGCCGGGGTCGCGGGCCTTGGCTGGGGCCGACGACCTTAGCCCGGGGTGATGAGAGCTCGCGAGCCCTCGCCGGATCCGGGCGGGCCGCAAGCCCTCGCCGGATCCGAGCGAGGGCCTAGATATGGGGAGAGGGCTCGCGGCCCTCGCCCGGCATTCGGCGAGGGCCTACGGGATTTGGGCGAGGGCCACGAGCCCTCTTCCCATATCTGGGCCCTCGTTGCCGGTCGGCTGGGGTCGTTGGGCCATGGCCAAGGGCCGGTGACCTTGGCCGATCGTGACGAGGGCCTGCGAGCCCTCTCCCTAGATCTAGCTGGCTGACCCTCCCTCCTCCGTCACCGACCCTTCCTAACGGCGACGGGGAGGTGAAGGTGGCTCAGGGCTCAGCCCTCAGCCGCCTCTTTTATTTATTTATTTAATATTTGTATTTGTATTTTTAAATGTTTTAAATAAATTGTTTTAAATTTAATTTAATTAATTTTTATATTAATTTTTTACACGTCGCGTCAAAATGACGTTATTTTTGCATTGTCTAGCCACATCAGCGTGCAAAACAACGCTATTTTGCACTTACTTCGTCAGAAATTGTGCACGTCAGCATTTTGGCCGGATTAGCATTTAAGTAATCTATTTTATTCCGATTTGGGCACTTTAAGTGTCACTTTTGTAACTTTTGACAATTAAGTGTCTCTTTGTGCTAACTTTTGGCACTTGAAGTGTACTTTTGCCCTGGTTTATCTGATTTTAGTTAGCAAGCTTAAGGATCATAGGAACAGGTTTAGTTTTTGCAGGTGGCTTCTTTTCTTGTTCCTTCTACGTCATGCTGAAAGTACTTATGTATTTTATTTATTCTTTTTAATTTGCCGAAGTAGCATTTGCTAGCACTCAGCAGGTTCTCTTTTCTTATTCTTTCGCCATCAAAAACAAAAGAAAAAGTTCATTTTCTTCCTATGTTCCTATAATGAACGCGATTTGAGTGCAACAACGCTCAGACCTTGGGTGAAAGTAAATACTTCGCCATGGTCTACCTCTTCTTGTTGGACTGTAATCTTTGGGAATCAAGTTCCATCTTTTTGAGGATGATAGTCTTTAACTGCAGTCAGTTAAACACTGTATCATCGGGGACACAAGTCGGTTATTTCTCCAGCTTTTACAGTTAAAAGACTTGATTTTTTCATTTGCAAATGGACACAGAGCAGGTAGGAGCATGACAACGAGCCTTTTTTTGATCTCATCTATATTCCTATCACCCTTCCCTTGCTACGCTATCAGTCGCCAAAGAGTACTTTCTCTCAGCACATGAGCCTCCATTGTCATCGCAAAGTGCTTGCACTTCAAACAAATGCAGAAGTAGGATGTGCAATCTAAGAGTGTTTGATTTGATTCGTATACAGCGGGTTCAACCCTCGGCAAGTTTGGATATTGCATCTTAAAAGGCACATTCTTCTAAACGGCTGAATTTGCTGAATCAATAACAAAGTGAATCTAGTGGGCACGTTTTCTCCGGATATTTCCACAAAATTTGGAATTGATTCCCCTTACAAATAGGAACGATACTGGGTTTTCCCCCTTATGAGAAGGTGTTCTTGACCTGGGAGTTTAGAAGGAGTAAGAGCCACTTAAAAGCTGCAGTAGTTTTGGAGATGGTATCAAACGACCTATGTAGCACCGACACGGACACGCGACACGAGACACGACACGACACGACACGACATGCCGACACGTCATTTCTTAAAAATAGAGAATTTCGACACGTTCCGACACGTTATATATTAAATATATTTTATATATAAATACATAAATAATAATAATAATAATAATAATAATAATAATAATAATAATAATAATAATAATAATAATAATAATAATAATAATAGCCTAGAATTAATTTACACGAAAAATATTAAATAATATCATTAATTATTTTAATTTGTTACAATAATACACAAACCTTAGAGGAAAAAAAACATTGTTTAAAGAAAACTGATGAAATGATATTTTTAAATTTATTTATTTATCATATATAGCATTTTTTTTATTACTTCTTTCATAGTAAAAGACTTTTAAAAAATAAAAAAAATTCTAAAAAAACAAAACTGAAAAAAATTGACCCGTGCGTGTATATTTATAGCAATTTTATTACTTCTTTTATTACTTCTTTTGTGTATATTTATATTTTGACCCCTCAAGTATTAGAAATTTTTAAAATTGACCCCGTGCTTGTTGGAATCACGTGTCGGAGCGTGTCGGAGAGAGTTGACCACGTGTCGGATTTTTCGACACTCGTTGACCGTGTGTCGGAGTGTGTCGGGATGTGTCGGAGCGTGTTGGACACGTGTCGGCGTGTCCGACACGACACGAAGGCTTTCGGAGAGTGTCCGTGCTACATAGCAAACGACCTCTCAAAAAAGTACTCTCAGTACGCCAAACATTAATTATTTTGACCTTTTACAAAATCGTTCATATATATTTTTCGACAGTCATTGAACAAATCGGTTATATAGCAATTTCTACGAAAGCCACTTTGTTAATTCAAACCCTCCAAGAAAAGAACAATATAAGGAGATCGCCAACGCCATTGGGAGGCAACTTGGCAAAGCGAGCACTTTTTTGAGGTATAATAAGTCAGAGTTTAACATTATCTGGATCAAAGTCTTTAATTACGAATAAAGAAATCACAAAACTGAGGGCAGTTGGTATAATCGAAATTCCATTTAAAACTGCTATTGGCATATAAACTTGTTTTTTTTTTTTTTGGTAAGAAAAGAGTAAAGAAGAGGAATAAACTTGTTATTTTGTTCCAAAGACAAAAATTATAAATATATTACCATAGTACAACAACATATAGAAGAACTGAAGTTGAGAGCTAGACATTTTAAATTTTGGGGGAAAAAAGTTTCTATAATAAGTTTTTAGGTACTGATTTCAAGAATGCTTTAGTTTGATTGGCGGAACTGTAACAACTAAACTGAGAGTGGTCTTTCTTTAATTTTCAGCGTCTGGCCAAGTATATGCATTTACAATGTCAATAAGTGCCTGACACCGAGACTCAATTGAAGAGGAGGATTGGGGAAAGTCAAGGAATTGCACCATCTACAACCCCTCGAAGTAGAGAGGTTCTACGGAACGCTGGGCGGTGAAATACCACCCTCGGGCACCCCTTGCGTCCGCAAATGCTGCTAACAGTAGTTTTCGTTCCTCCTTACGACGAATGTCAATAAAATGAAAAAACAATTAACTACATTCATGCCATTCTCGTTTACTTATCAAGCATATGCACATGAAGTGACACCTGCTTATTTCCGTCTTCGGCTAGGCTTTGTGCTCTTTCTGGCCGGAAATGATTACTAAAAACGCACAGGTAATAGGGTCCTCCTTTGACGCCATCTTTATCAGCCATCTTACCGAATGTTTTCTGGTATTCAATATGCACCTTAAATTTTTTTGATCTGTTAAAGATGACAAGGAACATATTGCTGTCAACACACGTTACATACACATACACGCGGTTGGCAATATTATGAAAACCAAATGAAAGAATAAAGTTTTGAGGTTCAGAAAATGTACCTGTTCATCCACATTAAGTATCTTTTCATTCATCGACTTTAGTGACAGAATTATCCTGCACATGCGAAGAAACCGTATGTGTGCTTCATTCATGTCAAATCAAATAGGAGGACTAAGTCCTCCAGACAGCTTTAAATTGACTAAACTCGTCTAGAAGTTGCATCAAGTACAATCAATAACTATGGTTATCTAGGAAGATTAGCCCACATAACTCGAATGAAGATGAACAAGATGAGTATACTTTCAAATGTTGCATAATTATTCTCTATGTTGTATGCATATTAAGGTACTCAAAAGGCATCTAAACCCACATTACTTAATCTGTGAAGCTCAAATGAGGGTTATGTCAACCAAGAGCATATTATTTTCCTTTTATTTTCTATGTTCTCGAAGTTGGAAATTTCAACACTATGTAGTATGAACAAACAATTGAACTGCTATTGCAATTAGTAAATTTTCAATGTTGCAACGATATCAATTAAATTTTAGTCCCAAACCATCACAGAATAATTTGCAAATTTTACTAGTGTGCAAAATTGTACTTTGAACTCAAGGGAGAGGTGTTAAAAGAGTCCTAAACCTTTTGTATTTGTGCTAATTTAGTCATAAACATTTTTACTTTGTGCCAATTCAGTCTTTTTCAGTCAATTTTGGCTAGATTTTGCTGACTGGACGTCGGTCGGTTGACGTGGCCTTATCAATGTTGATGTAGACAACTTTTAATATTATTTTAGTATTTTTGAATTTTTTTTATTTCTTTTTCTTTTTTCCTTCTCCTCCTCCTTCGTCCAGTTGGTTACTAGACCTCGGCGACCAGCTAGAGGTGATGGCTGGCGAGGCCACCCTCGTCGGCTACCTCGCCTGTGGCCGCAAGGGTGGTCTCATGCTGGGCGGTGAGGCTCACCCTCGCCGGATCTGGCGAGGGTCGAGCCTTGCCAGTGCTGCCCAGCCGTGAGGCCATGGGCGAGGCCACCCTCACGGCCACTAACAAGGTGGCCAGCGAGGCTCGCCGGCTAGTCGCCTTTGGCCGGTTGCTGAGGTCCAACAACCGGTCGGAGGAAGGAGGAGAGAAGAAAAAAAAAGAAAAAGAAAAAGAATAAAAAAAATTTAAATTATTAAAATATTATTAAAAGTTGTCCACGTTAGCGCCCGACTGTACCACATTAATCGGCCGGCACCTAGTTAGCAAAATCCAACCAAAATTGGCTAGAAAAGACTAAATCAACACTAAATAAAAATGTTTATGATTAAATTGGCACAAATACAAAATGTTTATGACTTTTTTAATACTTCTCCCTTGAACTCAAACAATGACCATGGAGTTTTCAACACTAACTTTCTGCCGATAAAGTTAAACCTCTGAGGTAGTAGCACTAAAACATCAAAAGGGAAACAAAATCACAGATGAAACATACATTAACAAATGAACCAAATAAGAGAGAGTTTGTTCTGTCTCGCCACTTCTTTGAAACTTCTTCGAAAAAAATTACCAATAGCTACCTATTTCATCTTCTTGCCACGTTCTCTAACCAATATTATTTAAAACTTGGTCATTTCCCTTTGAAGTATGGTAATAAGCAGGCATATTATCAATTCGATAAATTCTCACACGGCATAAAATGACTTTTCCTTATGCCTTTAATTATGTGTCATAAGTAATTTATAATCATAGTTCAGATGTTTGCATTGGGTGTTGTATTTTCTCTATCCTCCTCCAACTTTCACCCTTTTTACCTCAATTCATGATGCCATCTAAAAGTTCAAGCTATGTGAACTCCTCCTCTTCACATTATCATCCTCACTTTTTTCTCATCTTCTCAAATGTTATTCCGACCTTCTCTCTCATGACTGACCGACCTAACTTAAATGAATTATGACCGACACTAACTTGGGCTATTAGGTTCGGCGTGATAGAACTGGGGTGGGCCCGACCCTAACCCGAATCTCTCTCTTCAGCTGAAATTCTCATGCCACATGACATGCTTCCATTAGTTAAAATCCTCGCTATCTACAATAGCACATATGGCGTCCAATGGTCTAATCAATTTTTGTGATAACTAGTGTGCAGGGGTGAGCACGGTTCCAGATAGAACCGGGAACCGGAGAACCACACCGGAGTGTCTGGTTCGATTACCGATTCTAAAGGGACTGATTCTGGTTCCTGGTTCCTTTTTTCTAGGAACCGGCACCGGAATTGGAACCGGAATCGGAACCGGTTAGGGCTCCAAAACAAAGCCCCAAATCAAAAGCCCTAGTTCACTTTCACACGACACTTTCATAGTTCTCTCTTCTCTAAGTCTCTCTCGATCTCTGTCTCTGCCCGTCGCCGACGCTACTCACCCTTGATGCCACCGCCGGATGTTGGTCGCCCTCAATGCCGCCGTCGGATGTTGCCGGACGCTAGTTGCCCCATGTCACCTCGCCCTTGCCTCCCTCGACACCGTCACCCCTCGCTCACCTCGCTGCTCAGCCATTGGCCCTTGACGCTGCCATTGAACGCCATCACCCCTCGCTTGCCTCGTTGCTCACCATCAATGCTGCCGCTGGACGCCGCTCGTCCCCTCGGTGGAGGCCGCTCGCTCGCTTTGATGGCTTCTGATGGCTTCTTGATGGATGTGCTGTTTTCACAAATGCTTCTTTCAGCACTTCCACATATGCTTCTTTCGGCACTTTGCCTATTGATGTTTCTCTGGGACTTCCTCGCTGTTTTTATTTATGATGTGCCTTTTTTATGTTGATGCGAAGTTACTCTCCAAGCCCAACAAGAATACCCGCCTGATATGCAATGCAAGGAAAAATTTCTTCTTCAAAGCACCATTGCGCCCTCTAATACTGATGGCAAAGAACTTCTGCCTTATACTGTGAGGATCAATTCTCTGACAGTTGACCTTGGTTATTAACTCTGGAAACTGGATAATGGCATTCTTTCTCTATGTTGACTGATATTTATGTCATATCCAGTTCAATAAGGGTGGTGGAAGATTAGTAAAGGAATGCAGACTCGGAGTTGTCTATATTTTTCCCAGCTCACCTCAAGAAAAGTCCGGAAAGGAAGCCTTTAGGGGCTAGATACAAAGTTCTGATGATGATACAGTGAGCTCATTTTGCTCCTTGTGTGGTTAGATTTTAAAGGTTCTAAAGGTTTAAAATTTTTTTGGTCAATTTGCTGGTCACGTCCTAAAAGATTGCTACCTCGAAACCGAGAACAACCTTGATCTAATAGAACATTGAAGTATGCACTCTCATGGTTAATTTGCATAGACATTTGTCTGAAGTGTAATTAGATGGTGAAATTTGCTCATAGGCATCATTTTGTTTGGGATTTGGTTACAGCAGAAAAAGGTTGCCTTAATGAGATATCAACAATTTCAAAGAAACCACAAGTTACCGATATTGATTCTGATCAAAAGGATCCTCTGTTATGCAGCCTTTATGCCCCAGACATCTAAAGCATTCTACGTGTGACAGAGGTTTGTGCATTAAACAGTATGTGCTATAGATTCTCTAATCCCATATCAATTCAAAACTGCTAGTCATTTTTTGGTTTAACATGAATCCTGTAGAGGGAGAAGTTTTAAAAGACTAATACAGTAACTGAATAGCAAATTCTCTGCCTGCAAAAAGCTTGAACCACAGGACTAATTTTGAGCTGAAAATTAATAGATTAGAAGAAAAATGTTTATACAAATTGCTGGCTCCACTTTGGGAGAAAAGGCTTCATTTTTGTTTTATGCAACTTTACTATGTTTGAATGCTTAGCTCCACTTGATGCTGCTTACAGAAACCTCAATTGGTCCTTCTGAAGCTGACAGTGCCGCTGACAGTGCTCTAATCCTCGCTAATTGTTGACGACAACATATCCCTGCACGTATGAAGATAACGTGAGATTACGACTAATCCCAGATTCAGCGCTTCCACCAACTTGTTCCATACAGATTTCTGGTATTTTCCACTTCTGTTCATACAACATGCCAACTACTCCTGTGTTGTCGCTACCTTCATTCTTTTTAGAATGTACATGTTTGGATCCTGAGATTTCGGGATCCATCACCCGATTTCACATAATTGCTGATTTCTTTTTCTTTTTTTCCCGACTTTAGTTTAATCTCGGTTAACCATGAAATGACCACGAGCTCAGTGGTACTATTGTAAACTAGCTGGAGAGGAGAGGATGTATTTAGCTCAATGTAATCTAAAAACAAGAAGCCTCGGCTTTATTGCACTCCTTTCGTATCCATTTCCACTCTAGTAATTGTGGTAATATAAAACTAGTGAAGTATATATAGCTGTGAGGATCTCTAAGCATTTTAAGAATTTAGTTATGAGACAATCAATGAGGGCTAAGCTTGATAACCAAGAAGCAAGAAAGAGTACGGCACTATTTCACAAAATTTTCCCAAAAAGGAGAAAGTGACTAGGTCAAGGAGCAAAAATCAAACTCTCCACTACTTAACTTGGAGAAACCACTAGTCTCATCAGTCCCTTCACATGACAACAAATCAAACTTGTGGAGGAACAATGAGAACCCAAGAAGGTGCAGGAGTAGAAACCTTAATTATATGGAGAACACACCTTGAAGAAAACCGGGCATAAGTAGCATTGCATAAAGCCTAAGGGCAAGTAATTTGTAATCCACCAATAGCCTAGCCTGGACAACATAGATGAAGACAAGCACTTTATGACAAAAAACATACAATGATAAAAAAAAAAAAAAAAAAACAAAGCCATTTCCTACTAGGTGGAGTTGGCGCTTAATGCTAAATTGCAATATTAAAGCATAATGAATCTTCAAATACTAGAGAAGAAGGGGAAATGAGCTTTTTTTCCTCCCTTCACATTTGGTGCAAAGTAACTTTGTACCATCATCATTCCATGTGTGTATATATATAGTTGACTCTGTAGACTTTTAAGATCAGTGTAAGTTAGCCATTTATTTCTTCCAACAGAACAACTTTATGATTAAGAGCCTGTGCAGGGTTGGCTTCTTTTTTTCTTTTTTGAATCTTTAGTACTTTTGCATCGTCTTGTTCCTTATTTGGCTTTTGTTAATAGAGATGCTACAATTATCTGGAATTCTCTGGTATTGGTCTTTCGAATTAGACCACAGAACTAGGAACAAGAATTTGTTAAGACTTGCATGTTGTGCTTAAAGGGGACATTTGATTTTGTGATATGTTTGATAGCCAGAATGCATTATTTTAGTTTCTCTGTGTTGTAGTATTTGCCAAATACATTATCAAAACTGCAATACACGTTTTCATAGCCGAAGTTGCTGCAGAGAAACAATACCAAATAGCTTCTTGAATTGTGGACTTAAATTTTTCGTTCCTGCACTCCAACACCCGAACTCACTTATTCCAAACTTTATTTCTCTTCTCTTGCAATGCCACGGGGAGTGGGGGAAGAAATTCTTGCCTGGATCTATATCCAATTAACCACATTTATTATAACCGTTGATCACGTGGATCTCACGTAAACCCTATGGGCACTATGTGTGAGTAGACCCGTTAAACAGGTGGGTCGGGTGGAGTTTGGGTTGGGTCATAAATGGTCCAACCCAAATCGACCCATTTAACCCGTTTATGACCCATTTATTGTAGTGCAAAATTTTTGACCCATACCCGACTCAACCTATACCCAACCCATACCTGACCCATTTAACGAAACCTGAAAAAGCTTATATATAATGGTATTGCTAACATGGTTTTATACAATACAAATTTAATGGACAATTTTTATAATTTTTAATATAATTATTTTAAAAAATCGAATTTTAATTAAATTTTTATTTTTTAAATTTTTAAATTATTATTTTTTAAGAATATAATTTTTCTTTTTCTTTTTCTTTTTCTTCTTTTTCTTCTTTGTCGGCCGTTGGCCACGATGACAGCTAGCGACTAGCCACAAGGTGAGCTGGCTCGCTCGGCTCGTCGACGTCGGCGAGCTCAAGGCTCGCTAGATCGGCGAGGCTTGAGCCTCGCCGCACGTCGGTGAGGCCTTCACCTCGCCAGATCCGGCGAGCTCGAGCTCGCCCGACGTTGATGAGCTCGAGCTCGCTCAACATTGATGAGCTCGAGCTCGCCCCTCGCCGGATCTAGCAAGGCTCGAGCCTCGCCCAACATCGGCAAGTTTGAGTCTCACCTGATCGACGAGGCTTGGGCCTCGTCGGACTTGCCAGATCCAGCGAGGTCGAGCTTGCCCGATGCTGACAAGCTCGAGGCTCGCGCCTCGTCCGACGCCGGCAAGCTCGAGTCTCGCTAGATTGATGAGGCTCGAGGCTCGCCGGATGTCGGCGAGGCCTCCGCCTCACCAAATTCGGCAAGCTCGAGGCTCGCTTGGCCGGTCACCAGCCATCGCCGTGCTGGCCACCGGAAGAAGGAAGAAGAAAGAAAAAAAAAGGAAAGAAAAAAGAAAAAGAAAAGAAAATTAAAAAAAAAAAAAATTATAATTTCGATTTTTATAAAAAAAATATTTTTGTAAAAGAGGGAAGAGAGAGATTGTGTGGTTTGGGTTGGAAAATGGGTTGTAAATCTAACCCATTTAAGACCCCACTTAAGACCCGCTTAATCCACATGTCTTCTTAAGTCTTTAATTGTTAAACCCATTTAATTAGTTCCCTCAAAAAAATAAGTGACCCATATATGACCCAGTAAAGACTTAAGACATTTTGCCACCTCTATGTGTGAGGTCCACTCAATTATGTTAGTTTGTTGTTAATTTTATCCCCTCACTACAATTCTAAGTTTCCAGTAACCGTTGCTCTGGATCACAAGTAAAGGATTGGGCTACATTAGTAAAATAATTTTTTTTTGTGTGTAGGAAAATGAAATAATAAGGGTTTACATTCTTGATTGATAAATAATTGAATGACTGAACATTCTTTTTACATAATCAAGCATTAATTTCTTGATTTTGGTTCAACGTGGTGTCTCCATTATTATTGCCAGATCATATGTTTGTTTCCCTGACAATGGTGGAGAAGGCTGACATGGCTTGCTTATTTAACACAATTGCTGACGTGGTAGCATACTAAACGAAAATTATGCAAGCTCAATTTAAAACAAGGGAAAATGTTCCTTTTCTTTTTTCCACTTCGATTTCATTCTTTTTCTCCCTATTCCTTTCCCGGTTTGCATCTGGCCCTCGTTGCCTTCTCCACCATCGATTTTCGACACCTTCCGCTGGTCACCACCATGGCAATGCTCTTCTCTCTCTCTCTCTCTCTCTCTCTCTCTCTCTCTCTTTTAATGCCGGTGCATTCTTTACATTTTTGGTGACCGTCACATCCCGTTAATGTCAAAACAATGATTGGCAAGTTGCTTGACCCGTCTTATGTCAGTAACTTATAAACTTATTTTAAAAAATGTACCAACATCTATTTATACTATAAAAATCAGCAACAACATTAATAATTAATCAAAAATTACTTTTATGAATTAGCGACGCGTTAAATTACTCAATTCTTTTCAAAATTGCAAACTAATTTTGATTGATGTACCCCAATTAGTACATTGTCTACTTATAAGTTTTTTTCGCAATAGTTAGATGCATCGTGCACTTGGGTGAAGGAAACATCACTTTTTGCATCCTAGACGTGATTGGGCTCCTTTATTATCTGAAGTGATATTTTCCACGATCCAAATATACAGTGAATTGAATCACATTCTTAACACACATCTTGACCAATGTCATCCAATATACAAAAGAAGCAGATTTTGAAATATGAAATCATTGATCAATAAGTGGAGACCTTAATTAATTTTGGCAGATCCTATACGAGACCCACATGATTTAACAGTTGTAATGCATTGAGCTTACTTGAAATCAATGCATCTAATGATTTATTGAACTCGTTGTGATTAAATAAATTAAATGATTTCTACTCCATACTAAATAAACACGAAAGCCCTAGCCATAAAATAATGCCTTTTGCTCTTGCAGAGGAAGAGAATTCGGCATGTGAGAATGAGGAGTGCGTGTCTATTGCAAGTAGAATCTATCCTGCACATGAAGAAAGTGCACATGAAGAAAGATCTGTCCTTTGTGATATCCCTAGTGACTGGCTTTCAATCGTGGAGTGCATCATGGGCCGAGAAGAAACTCCATGAGATATTAGGGACATGACTGGCGGGCCTTGCCAACTCAATTGGATAAGGTAGAAGTTGTCTATTGACCCCACTAGGCTAACCAAGTTACAAACTGCGTTGCTAATGCCCACTAAACAGAAATTTCCCTACCAACTAATCGTCCTTACCCTCTCAGTTCCTTTGGAATATTTTGTGTATAGAAACTTACTTGTCTTGCTCTAGTAGAGACTTTATGATTGAACAAATGAATGTGCTTTTCCGACCAATAAAAAAAAGAAGAAGCTAAAAGACAGAACAAAAGCAATTTTTCAGGAGATAACCACTTTATCGGAAAAGTGAATAATAGTTCCCTACTCGACTACAGGAGTGTTTACAAGTGCAAAGAATTTGGATCATTTCTTTAATTTTTGGAGCGGTGCATTGTGATTTTAACAGCTAAAGTGAGGTATCATTATTTCAGAAACCCCTATGTGGGAATGAGAAGAAAATAGTCCATTCTAGTTGAAAAAAAAACGCAAATACAGTATATCTTGGACCGGAAGCCAAGTCAAAGAAGTCTCAATATGATGGGCTTCGCATAAATAGACCCTCATCCATTTTCCTTTAATTTTAATCAATTACTAACTCATTCGTTTATATTTCCGGAAGATGAGGAAGCCCTACTGATTTCATTTTTCCATTCAAATAATGAAAGTTTGGCTCATTCACTCCAAATATTTTGCCTTCCAAATAAGTAAAAATCTAGGGCCTCGCTAATTTTATCTGTTCTTGCTACACTTTTTGATTCTCAAAAGACTCTAAACAAATATTCATCGTTTGTTAAGACAATATAGATGACTAACGAACTTTTCTTTGCCTAGATTACATCTGGGATTTCAACTTTTTTATTTTTTCTATTTCTGTGGGAGAGATCGATCCATCAAGCATGCCCACCAACTACTAAAAGGACCGTTAGGAAAAATAAATACACTCTACCATGCCAGAAAGTCGCATTTCATATTCTTCCCAAAAATATATCTCATTTTATATTTCAGTATGTAATCATCATTATTATATATGGCTTCTTATTTATTTCTTTCGTAACGAAACACGTAATCAGTGTATCATCGTTCTCATGAACTACAATGTCCACTACATTATCATGTCTTATTATGTTTTTTTTTTTTTTTTCGTTTGTAAATTGAGGTAGTGCATTAAACGTCTTATCAAAATTTATTTTGTTTAGGAAACAAACGAAAACCTTTTAGTTATGATAACATATTTATAACAATGTTATTGGCCAAGGTTGTGATATTGTAGTATAGTTAGTTCATATTAGGGAAAAGTGCCAAAAAAGTCTTAAACCTTTTGTTTTTGTGCCGATTTAGTCCTAAACCTTTTTTTGGTGCCAATTTAGTCATAAACCTTTTTACGTTGTGCCAATTCAGTCATTTTCGGCCAATTTTGGCCAAATTTTGCTGACTAGACATCGGCTAGTTGACGTGGTCTGATCGGCACTGACGTAGACAACTTTTAATAATATTTTAATATTTTTTTTCTTTTTTCTTTTATTTTTCTTTTTTTCTTCAACTCTTCTTCCTCTAGCCAGTCGCCGGACCTCGGCGACTGGCTAGAGGCGACGGCCGGCGAGGTCGAGGTTGACCTCATTGCCCAGGCCTCGAGGGCGGCCTTGCTCGCCCGGCGCAAGGCTGCCCTTGCGACCACTAGCGAGGTGGTCGGCGAGGTCGACCTTGACCTCGCCGGCCGTCACCTCGGTTGGTCGCCGAGGTCCGGCAATCGGCTGGAGGAAGAAGAGGAGAAGAAAAAAAGAAAAAAAAAAATTAACATTAAAATTAAAAAAATTCAAAAATATTAAAATATTATTAAAAGTTGTTTACGTCGGCGCCGATCAGGCTACTTCAGCCGGCTCGTGTCCATTTAGCAAAATCCGGTCAAAATTGGTCGGAAAGGACTGAATTGGCACAACGTAAAAATGTTTATGATTAAATCGGCACAAAAAAAAAACGGTTTATGACTAAATTGGCACAAAAACAAAAGGTTTAGGACTTTTTTGGCACTTTTCTTGTTCATATTATGATACTATCCAATCACTAATGATAGAGATCTCTAACGAGCATTCCTTGTTAATTTTCTTTTCTATATATTGTTATTGATAGAAAATGCAAGCCTAGTCAAGTGTGCTGAATCTCAAATTTCAATCGAAACTTCACATGCACTTGCTTGAAGCTTTAGATCTATGGATTTCATTGATCACATGTTGTAGGATGTCAGTCGCAAAATTCACATTATGTAAGGGTTGTACAAAGATGATATGACATTTATATGTATTCCCAAATATGAATCCAAATCCATCCACTCTGGAATTGCCAACTAAAAATGCCTTGCAAATTTGTGAAAAGAATAAATAAGAATTAGATCAGAATCATCTTGTTTATGTTATGAAATGAATTTAACATAATATAGTAACTCAATTAATTGTTCATTCTGCAAACAAGATTGTCATAATTGTCCAACTTGCCCAAGCAAGGACAAAAAAATCTTTATATATTTACTAACAATCGATTTTTAATTGCCTCGATAATCCAATATTCATTTGCTATAAATTCTCCAGAATTCTTACTATATTAAATGTGCTAATATGCTTGTAGCTCCATTCAAATTCGGATATAGTCTCACCCAATTCTTGTCTCTAGAAACGTCGCGGCATCTAATCTTTAGTCGACATCAAACAACGGTAACGAGGTAGCTCTACGCATGAATTTGACGGCTGGCTTCAGACTTTCTGATAAAATGGGTATTTTTCTTCTCAACTACATGCTCATACAGATATCATTATCAGTAGGTGCTATCACAATCTGCTATCATTAAATTAGTTAGTGGAGAATACGGACCTTCCGCATAATGCCGCGGAAATTGGGCATGCAATAATCGTCCTCTCTGTGCTGCATGTGTCTTGGACAGTTGGATGGCGCATTATGGGCTTTGAACGTAATAGGCCCAATCGACCTTTCAATGCTTAAACATTTTCAATCTAAACAAATGACTACCCCATCCATATATTCACGGATGAAGAGGAAACCCTACCTATGTTGACAAATTTTCATTATTCATTCTAATAATGGAAGGTTAGTTTATTCACTCTAAATATTTTGCCTTCCATTCAAGTAAAAAGTCTAGGATCTCACTAATTTCATCCTTTTGCTGCTAGAGTTCTCGATCCATAAAAAATTTTGGACGAACATATATGTTTTCTCTAAACAACAAAATGATTTACAAACTTTTTTGCCCCAATTATATACTGGATTTCAATTAATTTTTTTTTCCGGGAGGTATTTTTCCATCAAGCAAACCCACTGATTATTCAATGCACCATTAGGAAAAAAAAAACACTTTACAATGTGAAAAAATTGCATTCATATTTTTCCCTAAAATATATATTTTTATCTGTGCTATCGAATCTTTGCTATATGCATATGCTTGTTTATTTCCTCCACAAGGCAACACGTAACCAATAAGCAGTCATCCTTTTCGGCTACAATGTCCACCATATTATCACAAGTCTCTTTTTCTTTTTTTCTTTTTTTTAAGACTCTACTTAGGAAAAAATAATAATAATAGCAGTTGCCGATGATGCGATACTATAAAACAATATAATTGGTCAAAGTCATGTTATTGTAATATAGCTGGTTCATAATATCTAATTACTAATGACAAACACCTTTAGATGAACAAGTGATAATCTTTACTTAAAAATTAAGAAAAAAAGCGTGTCGACATGAGATAAAAGGTTTGACAAAAATGAAATAAAAAGGAAAAATGAATCCCTAAATAGTTGTCCAATCATGGATAACCCATTAGCTGAGAAATTATAACTGTGGCAATGAAGTATAAAAATAATGTAAAATGTCAAAAATAAAAATAATTTAAGGAGTGATATAAAAATGCATTAGGTGAGGAGATAATGACTAGATAATTTTCAAACGTGATATGGTATGGAGAAATTTTGAGAATTGAGGGAGATTTATTTCATGATTTTCTTTTCCTAGAGGAATCTCTTTTGAAAGAAAAAAGTAAGATAATGCTTTGAAAATAATAATCCAACTAGTGATGTTTTTGGGATTGATTTGTGGATATTCCCACCAGGAGTCCAGGACCATGGGAGTATTGCTAGTTACTTTTATTTTCTATTTCTCTTATTAATGGAAAAGCAAATCAAGTCAACAAGCGCCTGCATTGGATGGCTCCACTCACCTTCCACAAAGTTCTACGGAAATTATGGCTTGCAGTGATTGCCCTTTGGTTTTCTTCTCTACATCTCTTATTAATAGAAAAGGCAAGTCTAAGTCGCCGTATTGTCGTTTAGTTGGTTCATAATATCCAATCACTAAATTACAAAAAACTTTAACGAGTACGGCCGTTAGTTTTCTTTTCTATTTTCTTTTATTAATAGAAAAACAAATCAAGTCAAGCATGCTAGATCTCAAATTTCAACCAAAGCTTTAGCTGCACTTGCTAGAATTTCCACTTCTATGGTTTTCATTGTTCACATGTTATTGCAAGCTACCAATTATGAAGTTTGGATTATTTAAGATATGTGCAAAAATGGTATGGGCTTAACACTTGCGGTTCCACCCACTATGGAGTGGAGGGAGTAGTGGGTGGAGGGAGTATGTGAAAAGGAAAAAAAAATGATCGGGCAAAATCATCTTGTTTATGTAATGAGATGGATTTAGCATAATGCCTCAACTCAATTAGTTGTGGATTGTGCAAATACAATCGTCATAATCGTCCAACTTGCCCAAGCAAGGACAAACAAACCTTCCCATAATACTATCAATCGATTTTTAATTGTCACGATAATTCAATATTCATATATTGTAGATTCTTCCGGACTTGCTAATATGTTATGTGTGCTAATATGCTTGTAGCTCCATTCAAATTTGGGATATAGGATCTCACTCAATTCCAGTCTCTGGTAAACTGTTTGCATCGTATCTTCAATCGACCTTAAACAACATGTAACAAGGTGACTCCATGCATGAATTAGTGGTCTATCTTATGATTTTCTGATTAAATAGGCCTCCTCTTCACAACTATAGGCGTTAACATGCGCGATTAGGGGACCTTCGTGATATTTAGTTTGATCGAACATTGACCTTGCACATCCATCTTGCAAAGAGTGAGTAGGGGTTACCGCAATCTGCTTTTTAATTAAATTAGTTGGTGGGGAATGCGATTACCGACTCGAAGCATCATAATTGATAGTTTTTCTTTTTCATTTTTATTTCTTTATTAATAGAAAAAGCTGTTAGGGAAATCCCTTATGATGTTTTGAAGATGACAAAAAAAATCAAAGGTTACTAACGTGTTTAATGGTTAAGTAATAGACCACGCAGATGATAGAACAAATAAAGGATATTGTCAAAGTCTGAAGACTACCAGACTTTAGTGTCAAAGTCTATTCTACATCAGAAGTTTGCCAACTCTGACAAATTCGAGACTGAATGTGAATGAAGAATCAGAAGACAGACTCTATGCTGAAACTGAACCAAAAGACAGACTCTATACTGAAGCTGAACTTATTCAGACGGTGTTCAGACCTTAAAGCTAAATTTGTTCAGAAGCAAAATATGTTCAGACCCAGATTGTAAAGTCTATTGCACTCAGACTCAGATTGTAAAATCTATTGCTCTCAGACTTTACATCCAGAACGAGACAAAATGTAACACAAGCTCCAATCATATAACGGCTAGTGATCTTGTTTGAATTCGACATCAAGATTGATTTGATTGACTCAATCTAATTGATTGACAATTGGATATTGAAGACAAGAACTTTCTATACAAAAAAGCTTTACTTATGGAAACCAAGATTCTGTTTGTATGGGCGATCGGAATCAATTTGTGATTCTACTTTTGTCACTCAACGGCTACCAAATCTTCTTGATACAAATATGTTCAATGGATAGATTGGAAGACGATCCTCAAGATACTATCCAACGGTTAGTTTGGAAGTTGAGGAGTATTTAAGGAGATCAAGGATCGATGAGCAAGTAAGAGACTGAGCGTAGAATTTATAATTCCAAAGTCTGAGTGACCTTTGATCATACACTTGTCTTTTATGAGCTTAAACATTTGTGATCGTGAGAGAAATACCAAACGAGTGATTTAGTGAGATAGTGTGATCTACTAAGTGTTTGCACTCAAAGTTGTAATTTCTCTTGTTGATTGCATAGTGGAATCCAGCCAAGAAGACTGATAGCGTGGGAGAGTGGACGTAGGCTTAGATTAAGCCGAACCACTATAAACCTTGTGTTCTTATTCTCTTTTCTGAACTATTTTATTTTGTTCATAATTTTATTTAACTGCTAAAGTCTGATCTCGCTCAAAGTCTGTTGCTCTTCAGACTCAATTTTAAAAGTCTGTTGTTATTTAGACTCAGGTTAAAAGTAAAGGTTTTCACTACATTTTGCAGAATTTATTTTCACACCTATTCACCCCCCCTCTAGGTGTTCATACTAGCACTTTCAATTGGTATCAGAGTCAAGTGCTCGGTTTATAAAAGTGTTTTTACTTTTGAGCTAAAGATCTTTTATGGCTAGTATCCTAACACCAAGACTTATGGAGGGACAAAGCAACACAAGGCCACCATATTTTGATGGAAATGAATACAACATGTGGAAGAACAAAATGAAAGCATTCCTAAGATCCAGAGATCCGTTACATTGGGGTGTTGTGAAAAGAGGAATCAATCCCACTATTGCGTCTACATCAGATACGAATAGCAAAGACAAAGAAACCAAACCCCCTGCTCCTATGTCTCGGACGGAGATGTCCAAAAGAGAAGCGCTTGATGCAAAAACCATTTATTATTTATGTTGCGCTTTGTCTCCTACTGAATATAACAAAATCTCTTCATGTGAAACAGCAAAAGAAGTTTAGGATAGACTTCATGTCACTTATGAAGGGACCGATCGTAAAAGAGACAAAAATAAACTTCCTGCTTGGCAAATATGAATCCTTCAAGATGAAGCAAGGAGAGTCGATTGGAGATATGTTCAGCCGTTTTACAGAAATTGTAAATGGTTTAGCATATCAAGGTCAGCAAATTTCTGCCCCAATGAAGGTCAACAAACTCTTGCGAGATCTCTCAAAAGATTGGAACCATGTCAAGACCTCAATCCGGGAGACTCAGAAAATTATGCCACTTTCCGTTGATGAACTCATCGGCACTCTTCAATCCTATGAAGTGGAACAACTCAACGATGAAGATCCCGAAGGTAAGAAGTCCATTGCTTTAATATATAACGTTGAATCTGATGATACATACTCATAAAATGACATGGATGACAAAGAACTTGCTTTTATGATCAAGAAATTCAAAAAGTCAAGTAGAAAGGAAAGGAAATTCAGTGAAAGAAGACAATACAAGCATAATGTCAGAAAAGAACCGTGAAAGAAGATGATGAGCAAGGAAATATATGTTTGATGGCACATTCAGACTCAGATTCAGAATTAGAATCAAAGTCTGACTTAGACACAGACTTAGAATTAGAGTCTGACTCAGACACAGACTCAAAATCTAATGAGGAAATCGAGGTAAGCCATTAAAAAACTCTTGCTAAAGTTCTTAGGTATATAAATGAGCTTTGCTCAAATCTTAAATTTTCTCTTAAAAGGATCTCCGAACTTAAAAAGGAGAATTCTCGACTTATGCAACATGATCTTTCTCAAAAAGAAACTTTTGAAATTTTGCAAAAATATTTTGTACAAACAAAAGAAAGTCGAGATTTACTCGTCAAAGAAAATGATTCTTTAAAAAAGAAATTTTCAAATATTTCGACAAAATTTTCAAATGGTTCAAAAACATTAGAGCATATTCTTTCGATACAAGTTTCTTACTATAATAAGTCGGGACTTGGTTTCAATAAGGAAAATGATTCTCTAATAGATTTTTCTAAAGTCAAGGAGAGACTTAGACAAAGACCTCCAAAGGCATTTTACAAAAATCATTTTCAAAAAGTGTTTATAAAACCCGTTGGTCGAAATGCCCTCAAGTGTTCAAATTGTGGAGATTTGGAACACTATGAGAAAGAATGTCCTAAAGTCTGGAGACCTATTAAGAAAGATTATGTAAAAACAGCATACTCTACTAACTCTCATGGACCCAAGAAAAAATGGGTACCAAAGAAAAGATAAGTTATGAAGAGAAGAAGGAGAGTTTGGTAAGGAATGTATATTTTGTTTTTTATTTGGTTTGAGTACAAAATTTAAAAATTCTCATTATGATTGATATTCAATATATCCTTGATTGATTTAGATTTTATAATGATCATATTTTGTTTTAATGAAGAAAGAATCGTATGATTTGTTTTTGTGATTCGTGAGTTGAGATTTGATTTAATACATGTGATTATATGAGATAATTCAGATTATTTTGTCTAATTTTATACTCTCAGATTTAATCATATTTTGCAAAGTGAAAATCTGTTTTATGTGATGATGCAATATATTCTTAGATATTCAAGAATTTTATTCTCTCTGTTTTATCGTACTATGACAAAGTGAGAATTTATTTGTCAAAATATCATTATGCATAATATTCTTTCTTTGAATACTTTTTTATGATGAATTAAGAAAGAATATTTGATCATGGAGATTTCATATTTTACTCTAACGTCATGGAAGGATCCAAATTGATGGATACCAAAAAGGAAATGAGTTGATTGCAGGAAATTTTATAAAGGACGAATGATTGCAAGTTTACGTAGGTGCAATCAAAAAGGTGACAAAAGAATCTTCCCTATGGATTTTGGAAAACTTGTTCAGAAAATTGAGGAGATTCTATACTATCTTCTAAAGGTTCAAAAATTCCATTCCTTGTGCAAAGTTTTTGCAAATTATTGAGGAAATCCCTTATGTGTCGAATGAAAGGGGGAGAACGTGAATTCAAAAGAAATGGAAAGAATCGTGATCACCTCAAAAAGGCAACAAATTGAGGGGGAGCTTTGATCAATTATGGAAAAATCTTTTGAATCGATCGTGATCTTGATTATTATGGAAAGAAGGAAAGGTAAATGTGACAGAATTTGTCAAGATCCAGTTAGTGCATCTTTTATTATCTTTTGCCATTAACAAATCTCTTATTGATATTATCATTTTATTATGACCAAAGCAGTAAAGTGAATTTTATTAGATATTTGTTGATATATATGATCGAAGTGAGCTATATTGCATATCTTTAATATTCGATTTACTTTGTAAAAGCTGATTTTTTGGAAATTATATTTCATGCAAGATATATTTATCATTTTATATTCTTTACATGATACTATATCTATTGTTATCACTTTTTGATTATGACAAAAAGGGGGAGAGAATATAAATATGCATATGTGTTGATTGGTTGATATTATAATATTGAGCTGCGATTATTTTTCTATATATTGTTATGCTAAATCTATTTGCTGTCTTTTGATTCAAATCACATTTTTTGAAAATCTAAAATTTGATGATTGATTTATTATCTTTAAAAGTGTGATTATACATCTGCATATTCAGAGATTGTTTTGTTATCATCAAAAATGGGGAGATTGTTAAGGAAATCCCTTATGATGTTTTGAATATGACAAAATAAATCAAAGGCTATTAACGTGTTTAATGGTTAAGTGATAGACCATGCAGATGATAGAACAAATAAAGGATATTGTCAAAGTCGAAGACTGCCAAACTTTAGTGTCAAAGTCTGCTCTTCATCAGAAGTTTGTCAACTCTGACAAATTCCAAACTGAACGTGAATGAAGAATCAGAAGATAGACTCTATGCTGAAGCTAAACCAGAAGACAGACTCTATACTGAAGCTGAACTTATTCAGACGGTGTTCAGACCTTAAAGCTAAATTTGTTCAGAAGCAAAATATGTTCAGACCCAGATTGTAAAGTCTATTGCACTCAGACTCAGATTGTAAAGTCTATTGTTCTCAAACTTTACATCCAGAACGAGACAAAACGTAACACAAGCTCCAATCATATAACGGCTAGTGATCTAGTTTGGATTCCACATCAAGATTGATTTTATTGACTCAATCTAATTAATTGACAATTGGACATTGAAGACGAGAACTTTCTATAAGAAGAAGCTTTATTTATGAAAACCAAGATTCTGTTTGTATGGGCGATCGAAATCAATTTGGGATTCTACTTTTGTCGTTCAACGGCTACCAAATTTTCTTGATACAGATCTGTCGAACGGGTAGATTGGAAGACGATCCTCAAGATACTGTCCAACGGTTAGTTTGGAAGTTGAGGAGTATTTAAGAAGATCAAGGATCGATGATCAAGTAAGAGATGGAGCGTAGAATTTATAATTCCAAAGTCTGAGCGACCTTTGATCATATACTTGTCTTTTGTGAGCTTAAATGTTTGTGATCGTGAGAGAAATACCAAAAGAGTGACTTAGTGAGATAGTGTAATCTACTAAGTGTTTGCACTCAAAGTTATAATCTCTTGTTGATTGTATAGTGGAATCCAGCCAAGAAGGCTGTTAGCATGGGAGAGTGGACGTAGGCTTAGATTAAGCCAAACTACTATAAACCTTGTGTTCTTTTTCTCTTTCTTGAACTCATTTATTTTGTTCGTAATTTTATTTAACTGCTAAAGTCTGATCTCGCTCAAAGTCTGTTGCTCTTCAAACTCAGTTTCAAAAGTTTGTTGTTATTCAGACTCAGGTTAAAAGTAAAGGGTTTCATTGCATTTTGCAGAATCTATTTTCACACCTATTCACCCCCCTCTAGGTGTTCATACTAGCACTTTCAAAAGCAAGTCAAGTCAAAAAGCATGTGGACCTTTTGCATAATGCCGTGGAGATTACGCATGTAAGAATTATCGTTTTCATGTAGTATGCACCTTGGACTATTGGATGACAACTCAACATCATGTGCTTTTTCGTAGGAATCTCCTTTGAAAGAAAAAAATAATGTGAGATTTTGGATTGAAAATAATTAACTTTCTTGATTCGAATATCTAAACAAAGTGTCGTACTAACAATTATGTCATATCACGTTTTTGTGATTGTCTCATGTCTATGTGAATCGGAAGCACGGGAGTCTTGTTGGTTAATTTTCTTTTCTTTTTTTATTAATAGAAAAAAGCAAGTCAAGTCAAGAAGTACATGCATAGGATGGTTTTACGCACCTTCAGTAAAATGCTGCAGAAATTATGCGTGCAATGATTTCCCTTTGGTTTTCTTTTCTATCTCTTTATTGACGGAAAAGGCAAGTCAAGTTAAGGTCGTGCTCGCTTTCAATCAAAACACCAATGCAGGTTCTACGCGCCTTCTGCACGGTGCCACGGGGCTGAGCATTGTTCAAGCACGTGTACTTTAGAGTGTTGTGTATGCAACGTTGATGGCTGAGAGTCGGTGAAGGTCACGGTAGTGGATGAACATTTATGTTTCCTCTAGATAACATAAATGACTGATAAATTTCTTTTCTTCCCGAGGACATTGGTGTAGCTATAATTGAAACATAACTGCGTTGTATTATGAAGTGTTGCGATTTTTTTTCCTTTGTGATACAACATATTTATAGTAATAACATTTGAAAGTTGAATGAGACGCCTTTCTAATTTGAAGGTACCATAACTATGAATTATTCGGCAAAGCACATTATAAAGTTGCAATACACATTTTCACAATCGAAATTACTATAGGAAGTGGTACCAGATAGCCTCTTGAACTGGGGACTTGAATTATTATTCCTAGACACCATCACCATTGCGCCCTCTAAAATTTGTCTACACTTAAGTTCGAAACTACTAGAACTCACTTATTTCGAACTTCATCCATTCCCTCCTGCAATGCCATGAGGAAGGGGGAGGGAATACTTGCCTAGATTGGTATCCGAAGGACCGTGTTCATTATAAATGATACCGATTCAGAGCATCGAAATTGATCTTTGATTTTCGTTTCCAATTCTTTATTAATGGAAAAAGCAATCAATTTGAAAGGCATACAAACTTCCACTGAAAGGCATACAAACTTCCACATAATGCCATGGAAATTAAGCGTGCAATAATTATCCTTTCTGAACAGAATGCGTCTTGGATCATTGGATGGCAACTCAGCATTATGCGTCTTTTTGGAGGAATCTCTTTTTAAAGGGAAAAAAGTAGATTTTGGATCGTAAATAAGGAACTTTCCTGATTAGAATATCTTTGATTAAGTGTCCTACCGAGATTTATGTCATATGTTTTTGTGATTGACTCATGTCTATTAGCGCCGGGAGGATGGGAGTCCAGCTGGTCAGTTTTTTTCTTCCATCTCTTTTATTAATAGAAAAAAAAAAAAAAAGCAAGTCAAAAAGCACTTGCAGAGGATGGTTCCACGCGTCTTCCGCAAAAAGTTGCGGAAATTACGCGTGCAATGATTGCCCTTTGATTTTCTTCTCTATTTCTTTATTAATTAAAGTGAGAGTTAGAATATTAATAGAGTAGAACTGACAAAAAAAAGAAAAAGAAAAAAAGAAGATAATTCAAGTCAAGTTAAGGTAAGGTTAGTGCTCACCTTAAATTGAAACACCTTCCACACAGTTCTACGTTGCTCAAGCACGCACAGTACACAGCATTGCAATTAAAATGTAATTGTACTATATTTTGAAGTGTTACAATCTTTGTGCGCGATAAAACGTATTTTACAATCGTAGCACTTTAAATTGTGGTAACTTTAGAGTTATTCTAATTGTGAAGTATTCACTAAAATACAATAGAAAAGCTACAATACACATTTTGATAGAGTAGTAGGTAATTATGGACTTTGCACAAATAGTCACTAGTAATCATATTATATCTTGCTACGAAGAGGGAACCCTAGCTTGGTAGACAAATTTCCTTTTATTTCTTTCTAATAATGGAAGGTTGGTTCATTCACTTTAAATATCTTACCTTCCAAACTTGTAAAAGTCTAGCAACTCACTAATTTCATCATTTGCTGCTACACTTCTTGATCCTCGAGAAATTTTGACCACGCATGTATCTTTTCTCTCGACAACATAAACAATTTGAGCATTCATATATCTTTTCTCTCGACAGCATAAACAATTTATAAAATTTCTTTTGCCCCAATTACATCCTTGGTTCCAATTATTATTTTTTTTCAGGAAGGGTTTTATAGCATTCATATATCTTTTCTCTTGACAGCATAAACAATTTATAAAATTTCTTTTGCCCTGTTTACATCCTTGGTTCCATTTTTTTTTTCAGGGACGGTTCTATCCATTGATCACATGCACTAATTAGTTAAAGCACCATTAAGAGAAAAAAAAAAAGAACTTTATAGCGTGAAAGAAATTTCATTTCATATTCTTCCCTAAACTTTATTTTGCTTTCTCCTTGCTTATTTTTTCCATAGCAAAACACATAACCGGTAAACTTTCATACTTATGAACTATAATATCAACTATTTTATCACCTTTTTTTCCATTTGTAATTTGAGGTAGCACAGCAAAGATGCTAACAAGATAGATTCTACATAGGAAATGTTGGAAGATATGCGGTTAATATGTGGACGATTGCCCGACATCTTAATTGATCTTGATTTGTGTATATATATCAATTAAATATTAGATTTGATCTAGATTGATATTTAGGATCATTTATTTCCTTACACAGGACACAACTTATATTATATCTTAGGAGAATTGTACATTCAGTATTACATGAAAAAATACAACAAATTTTCCTACGTCGTTCTCTATCGTTCTCTTTGGACTCTGTCCATCCTTCCTTCTTCTCTTTGCCTTCTTACATGGTATCAGAGCAACTCGGTCTCTGACTTGCTTCCGCCTCAAACTGCTGCCAAAGAGAATCCTCAACCTGCGAAGGAATCAATCATTTGGCATTAGGCATACTCTCGAAGTGAGGAATTTTTTTTTTACTCACCATGGCTTCCCCGCAAGACTCCAATCCGGCTGCCGACAACAGGACCACTGGAGACGAAGGAAGTCCTCAAGCTCCGCAGATCCAGAATCTCCCTGCAATAATTCCAATATTCGACCAACAATCAACTTAGGCCCAACTCGTGCAGTGGTGGCCCACGCAAGCTTAGTTCCGTTTGGGGCAACCCACGACGGGCCAACCATACCAGTGGATTCCATATCCACTATATTTTGGGTCGAGCCCAAGATCCTCATCGCCTGTTTTCGTGGGCCACCAGAGTTACGATGGGGGGCCATCAGCCACAAATGGGGCAAGCCCAACCATCGGAATGGAGCAAACGGGCGGGTCGGGCGAATCAGGTCAAGGGACGAATCCCTACTCGAATTTCATGCCCGGATTTCTGCTCGTTCCAGCGGCGGCGTTCACCGAACGACTAGAACTAAGCAACCCTTTGTATGTCTTCACTGCTGATGGACCGGAGCTTCGACTGCTAAGCCAGCAATTGACCGGACCAGAGAGTTATTCGAAGTGGTCATAGGAGCTCCGGCGGGCACTAGTGACAAAGGACAAAGATGAGTTCCTCGACAGAACCTTTGCAATCCCCTTCGATGAATGCCTAGCCCGACACTGGCGGAAGTGCAATCAACTTGTTCAAACATGGATCAAGAATTGCATATCCCCAGAAGTCGTAGCTGGACTTCCACTCACAAAGGATGCAAAAACTATGTGGGAAAATGTAAGAGAAATGTAAGGTAGACTAAATCAAGCCAAAATTTTCAATCTCATGCAGGAAATCAGCGAGCTTAAACAAGGAAACATGACGGTCACGGCCTGCTTCAACAGGCTATCGTCACTCTGGAATCAACTCGAGGCAGTAGAAGAAAAGCTCGAAGGGCCGGAATCTACACTCAAGCAGTATAAAAGGATTAAAGAAAGAGAAAAAGCCACTCGATTCCTGCTGATTCTAAATGAATCATATCTCACGTTTCGGTCATAGATCCTTGCTATGGATCCCATGCCACCGATCGGGCGTATCTTCCAGTTGGTGATGTACGAGGAGAGTCAGCGACTCGCAACGACCGAGCACACGAGAAACAGCGAGAGCATCGCTCTCGCTGCTCGTGGTGAACGGAGAGAGGCAGCCACCAGAACAACCCTAACCCTATCTTGTGAAAGGGAAAGGAAGAGCCCCTTAGGGTTCGGTGACGGGGACTCATGCGGCCTTAAAAGAGACGGGACGAACGGCCCAGATTACACGCGAGGATCGAATGGCCCAGATTACACGAGAGGATCGGACGGTTCTCCAGGGGCCGAGATCATATATGGATCGGACGGTGGATAGGAGATCGTGTTTAAAGGAGCGGACGGCTAAATCTTCGCCACGTCATCAAGGAATTTCGCAAAAAATTTAAAAGGAAAGGGTAATTTTTTTTGCGAATATTGTAAGCGTACTAACCATACTATTTACAGTTGTTGGAAATTACACGGAAAACCAAGAGAAAAGGAGAAAAAAATTTCCACAACTTATCAGTCACTTTGGACCAAGCGGTCCAAAAATTGAGCAGCCTATTTCATATGGTCAGTATCAGCAACTCATGCAGGCATTACAGAAGTTGGATATTTCCAACAAAGGGGGAAGTTTCTTAGGCATTTCACATTGCATAATTAATTCTATTTCCAGAAAGGCATGAATTATAGACTCTGGGGCAAGTGACCATATTATATGCGACAAGGGATTTTTTTTCAAATATAAATGAAAGCTTGAATTTTCCTGTCTCCGTACAATTACCGAACGGAAATATTATTCATGTCAAAGTGACAGGAACAGTTAATCTCAGTCCTCAGATTGTTCTTCAGAATGTGCTATTTGTCCTAGAATTCCAATTCAACCTCATTTTTGTGTCTAAAGCCTACAAAGAAAATTCATGCTGGGTAATCTTCGATGTTGACACCTGTTTATTTCAGGCCCTTTCGACTGGAAAACTGATGGGCTTGGGTAATCTTTCTGAATGACTCTTTTTTCTGGACGAGTTTTCCAAGTAATTTCAATTTTTCCTGCAATTCATTGAATAAAAAATCACTGTGTAATTTAACTACCAATGATAGAAATTTTACAATGCATATGAGATTGGGTCACAGTGCCTCCTTTCCATGTCCTGAGTGTCCTATATGTCCCATTGCAAAGCAATCACATACACCATTTCCTTCTAGTACCTCTCGGACTAGTGAAATTTTTGCATTAATTCATGTGGACATTTGGGGACCTTATCATACAGTAAATCATGATCGCTCTCGTTATTTTCTTACGATAGTGGATGGCTATTCTTGGGCAACATGGATTTTCTTGATGCAGTCTAAGAATCAGGTCTACTCTCACCTGAAAAATTTCATTTTGCTATCCAAGAATCAATTCAGGAAATCCATTCAGTGGATCCATACTGATAACGGGAGCGAATTTTTCAATCATGAATGCTCCTTGTTATTCAATTCTCATGGTATTCAACACAAAAGTTCATGCGTTCATTCACCACAACAAAATGGAGTGGTTGAATGCAAGCATCGCCATCTATTGAAAGTTGCTCGTGCCTTAAAGTTTTAGGCATCAATTTCGGAAAATTATTGGGGAGACTGTATCACCACAGCAGCTTATCTTATTAATCGAATGCCCACTCAGATCCTCAATGGGCAAATGCCATTTGAGTTGCTGTTCGGGAAGAAGCCTGAATTGAATCACCTCAAGATCTTTGGATGTCTTTGTTATGCCGCAACAATGGGACCTCGAGATAAATTGAGTCCACGTGCATGGCGATGCATCTTTATGGGATATCCCAATCTGCAAAAGGGGTATCGGGTCCTTGAGATTTCCATAAGAGAATTCTTAGTAGGTTGTGATGTAATTTTCCGTGAGAATATTTTTCATTTTCTGAAAGTGCATCTCCAGATGAAAACCCAGAGAAAGTATCCAGCCATTATAATTTTCTCTCTGATTAGGCATTATATCAAGACCTCTCCTACATGCCCGTAGCACAGCCAAGGAGTCTTGTTCTTCCTCCAGCTCTAGCTCTGCCAAATTCCAATACGAATTCGAGTTCTTCAGAAAATATTCAGGAAGATACATTAGAAGATTCCATTGCCAATGAGGAAGTCCATGACACTGCACCATCTTCCTCATGAGAGACATTTCAACCTACCACTAGAGTTGATCATCCTAGGCGGTCTGGACGGGCTACACGACCTCCAACCTAGACCAAAGACTATGTCTATGCTACTCACAACTCTCTAGGTATTCAGCATCCAATCTCATCATATGTTTCCTTTCATTGATATCTTAGGAGCATAGATGTTGCATTAGTTGTTTATCCGACGACAAGGAACCGTCCAATTATGACGAAGCTTCCATTGATTCAAGATGGCAAGAAGCCATGAAGGCAGAATTGAAGGCACTTACCGATAATCATACATGGGATCTTATCCCATTGCCACCTTATCGCAAACCGATTGGATGCAAATCGGTCTACAATATCAAGTATCGTGCTAATGGCTCTATTGAATGATACAAGGCAAGATTGGTAGCCAAAGGGTTCACACAAAGAGAAGGTTTTGACTACCACGAGACATTCTCTCCAGTTGCCAAAGACATTACAGTCTGTTCATTCTTAGCTGTCGCTGCCATTAATGACTGGCATTTACAGCATTTACACCAAATGGATGTTCACAATGCCTTCCTCCACAGTGACTTAGATGAAGAAATCTACATGGATATCCCTCAAGGCATACAGAGACAGGGGGAAAATAAGGTATGTCATCTCCGTAAATCCCTTTATGGATTAAAACAGGCATCCAAACAATGGTATGCTAAATTTGCCAGCGCTCTTACAACAGCAGGCTTCAAGCAATCCAAGCACGATTATGCTCTATTCTCAAGAACTAAAGGTATGTCATCTATTTATCTGATGATTTAAGTTGATGACATACTTGTTATGGGAAATGATAGAGCCTCTATAGAGAATTTCAAGGAATATTTGCATGCCACCTTCCATATTAAAGACTTAGGAGCACCTAAATATTTCCTTGGAATTGAAATTGCCTGATCTGACAAAAGGATTTCCCTTAGTCAGCGAAAGTTTACATTAGAGATCATATCAGAAGTAGGTCTGTCAGGATGCAAGTCAGCTGTAATTCCCATAGAGCAAAACACTAAGTTGACCACCGCAGATTATGATAAGGGAATATCTCAAAATGATGATCCCGTACTCAGTGATTCGTGAGGCTATCAAAGACTTGTTGGGAAACTTATATACCTGACAATGACTAGACCTGATATCTCATATGCGGTTCAGACACTTAGTCAGTTTATGCACAACCTGAAGCGTTCTCATTTGGATGCTGCCTTAAAGGTCGTGAAATATCTGAAGAAATGTCTAGGACTTGGGATACTTCTATCTAAAAGATGTGACATGAGGATGACAGCATATTGTGATGCAGACTATGCAACATGTCCTATTAGTCGAAGATCTGCCACTGGATATTGCATTAAGTTGGGAGAATCTCTTCTTTCTTGGAAGACCAAGAAACAACCCACTATGTCTCTATCCTCAGCCGAAGCAGAGTATCGAGCTATGGCCAAAGCCACTTGTCAAATAGTATGGATACGAGGATTACATAAGGATCTTGGAGTAGAAGTGCAAAGACCCACGAAGTTATATTGTGATAATGATGCGGCTCTTAGACTTGCATCTAATCCTATAGTGCATGAAAGAACCAAGCATATAGAAGTGGATTGTCACTTTACGCGGGAAAAGATCCAGGAAGGAGTAATTGAGACAAGAGGAATTGATACATCGAAACAACCAGCAAACATGTTCACCAAACCCTTATGTCAGAAACAACACACATATCTATTAAACAAGCTAGGCGTCTTGGACGTCTACAATCCACCAGCTTGAGGGGGAGTGTTGGAAGATATACAGTTAATATGTGGACGATTGCTTGACATCTTAATTGATCTTGATTTGTGTATATATATCAATTAAATATTATATTTGATCTAGATTGATATTTAGGATCATTTATTTCCTTAGACAGGACACAACTTGTATTATATCTTAGGAGAATTGTACATTCAATATTACATGAAAGAATACAACAAATTTTCCTACATCGTTCTCTATCGTTTTCTCTGGACTCCGTCCTTCCTTCCTTCTTCTCTTTGCCTTCTTACAGGAAACAAAAAAAAAATTAAAAATTAAAAAATTGGTTATTATGCAATCTTATATAGCAAAATAATTGGTCTAGGTCATGATTTTGTGGTATAGTTGGTTCATAATATCCAATCACCGATGATAAACAACTATAACAAGTATGAGTTGTTCTTCATTTTTTTCATTAATATGAGGAGGATTTATATTTATTGGATCATGAATATTAAGAGAGAGAACAGCTTTTACATTCCAACAAAGCAAAATGGCTAAAATGTTGCACAATACCTTAAGCTTGCTTCATTTGTAGTACCTTATTTATTAAAGATATATGGCTAAAATATTTAGTGTAATACTCAAATATAACATTGTTTAAATGATTATAATAACAATGACAGTGACAAATACCCTATCCAATAAATAAATGAGCGATAAAAAACGACGAAACCCAACAAACGCTCTAGTGTTTCAGGATATGAGTTGTTCTTCATTTTTTTCAATAATATGAGGAGGATTTATATTTATTGGATCATGAATATTAAGAGAGAGAACAACTTTTACATTCCAACAAAGCAAAATGGCTAAAATGTTGCACAATACCTTAAGCTTGCTTGGTCCTAAGCAGGACCTAAAACTACTCATTCACAGTGCTGTCTAAGGGCCGTGAGGGGGAGTAAACCAGGGGAAATGAAGCCCCTGGTGAGGAAACCCTAGGAAGATCCCCTGGTAAAAAAATCTATCCATGCCTAGATACAAAACTAGGTCGTGATTCGGCCCCCTTCGGGGGGTTCTACACGTAAAAAAGTTCTTTGAATTGGATTTTTTTTTCTTTGGACCTGAGCATGTCCTTAAAAGGCTCCCCCACTCAATCAGGTCCCTCCTGGGTTAACAGAGGGTATCTTGCGCAGCTTCCTGCCAACCCCCTTCGGGGGAGGGTAGGGAAGCCACCCTGGATTCCAGCGGCCTTCTCTGGTGAAACACCCGGGCGCGGAGCGCAGAAAAGGAAGGGGGTGCCTCGAAAGGGGCATTGTCAATCCATGAAGCCATCGCCGGAAGAGACAAAGGAAAACGAAAGCCCCATGGGTGCTCCAGTATCGATAAAAATTAGTTATCATGGCCCGATTTTATAATCAAGTGGTGTTGGCACGTTTATAGGTTCCTAGTACCTTTCGCGTAATGCTGCGGAAATTAGTTATTATCAAACAACATTTTCTTTCATTTTAACGGAACGCATAATCAGTACACTGTCGTCCTCATGAACTACATTGTCCACCACATTAACAAGTCTTATTTTGTTTTTTGTAAATTGAGGTAGTGTATTAAACATCATAAAAAATGTTATTCTACTTAGGAAACAAACAGTAACCATTTGGTGTAGTTAGTTCATACTATCAAAGTGTAATTGCTCAAGGTCGTGACATTGTAGTATAGTTAGTTAATACTATCCAATCACTAATGACAACAACCTATAACAAGTGTTGCTTGTTAATTTTCTTTTATATGTTAAAAAGCAAGTCTAGTCAGGTGTGCTGGATCTCGAATTTCAATAAAAGCTTCACATGCACTTGCTGGAAGCTTCAGATCTACAAATTTCATTGATCATGTGTTGTTGCACGGTGTCAATCACAAATGTTGGATTATTTAAGGTTTGTGCCGAGATGGCATGGCATTAACATGTATTCCCATATATGAACCGAAGATTCCAACAACTCAGGAGGGGCCAACTACCAGACCTTGGGAATATGTAAAAAGGAAAAAGAAGGTTAATTAAAATTATCTTGTTTAGGTCGTGAGATGGATTTAACGTAATGTATAACTCAATTAGTTGTTGATTCTGCAAACAAGATCGTCGTAATCATCCAACTTGCCCAAACAAGGACAGAGAAATCTTCCCATATTTATTATCAATTGATTTTTAGTTATCTTGATAATCTAATATTCATATAGTAGATTCTTCAGAATTGTTACTATAATTAATGTGCTAATATGCTCGTAACTCCATTCAAACTAGGATATGGAGTCTCATCCGATTCCCATCTTTAGTAAAATTTTCATGTCTAATTTTTAAAGACCATTAAACAGCAGAAAAGAGGTGGCTCTACATACAAATTTAAGGGTTTGTATTCTGATTTTCTGATAAAATAGGTATCTTCTTCAAAATTATATGCCAATAAGTATATCATTATCATTAAACGCTGTTGTATTCTTAACTTATTTAATTATTAAAATTAGTTGGTAGAGAATACGCACCTTCCACATCATGCCGCGGAAATAATAATTCAAGGAGTGACGTTTTCGTGATTGACTCGTGTATAATGGCACCGGAAGCACGGGAGTATTGCTATGCTCGTTAGTTTTCTTTTGTATTTCTCTTATTAACAGGAAAAAGCAAAGTCAAGTCAAGAAGCACTGGCGTGGGATTGTTCCCCGCACCTCCTGCAAATTACCGTGGAAACTGTGCGTGCATTGATTGCCCGCGTGGAAATTAGTTTTGGTGAGAATTGGTCGGTTTTCTTTATTAGAAGAAAAAGCAACTCAAGTCAAAAAGCATAGGATGGTCCCCGCACCTTCCGCAAAATGCAGTGGAAATCACGCGGGCAATAATTGCCCTTCGATTTTCTCATCTACTTCTATTATTGATAGAAAAGGCAAAGGCTAGTCAGGTCAAGGTCTTCGCTTTTGGATGAATAAAATGTTTAGATAAAAAAAATATCATTAACAATAAACATATTTTATTAATTAATTATTTCAAGTTATATAGGTAATTAATTTAAAAATTATTATAAAAAATAATTTATATTTAAATATTTTCATGAATAATAAAAAATTTCTTCATTTATTAATTATAGTAAGTAATATAATGATTATTTTTAAAAGAATATTTTTCAAATTATTTATTATTTGCGAAATAAACGCATGCTAAAAGCGCCAAATAAATATTAGACCGATGTGACAAATTATTAAGGTGCTCTGTCAAGGGCCCTAGCATCAAATCCTCGAAGTTGCCATATCGCTTGTACTTATCAAAGAAACTCAAAAAAATCTACCCACGCTGACATGAACTAACAAAACTAGTGGACTAGAGCAAGCAATGTAGGATGGACCAAAGATAAGGATAGAATCTTGAACACCCAATGAAACGAGAGATACAGATATTACAAGATAAGGCTCAAAATTCATTTATAGTATGTTTTGTGGCCTGTTTAGGCTGTCGACTGATCATGTCTTTCGTTCTTATAGGATGCGTATGAATTTGGCATCCTAATTTATAATGGAGGTGCATTTCAAAGGTTATGGTCTTCAAATATGCAAACCTTTTTTTTTTTTTTTTTTTTTTAATAAGGTGCTGATTTGTCCTTTTTTTTTGGTAAAAGTAATAAAATATAAGGTGTTGATTTGTCTTTACCGCTATGTCAGGGAAAATCCATCATTGGCCTCACCAACACTTTCCATTATCTAATTTCAAATAGTAGAAGATCAATGGGAAAGTTGAGCATAGAAATCCTTGCCCAAGATCAAGCATGATTATAGATCAAGCATCAATATGGACTTTGCATAGATAGTCACTACAAATCATATTATGGCTCTGTTTGGTAAACTTTCTTAAATAAGAATAATTTATATTCTTTTGTTTAAATGATTTAGAAACGTAAATTCGTTTGGTAAATTTTGTTTCGAAAATAAATTTTATTTTTTGGTTCTCGGGAAATAATTGAAATAGAATTGAGAAATAAAAAAAAAAAAAATTGATTTTTTGTTTTTAACAATTCAAAAATCAGCAACCTATTTTCACTCTTTTCTTTTCTTTTCTTTTGTTCTTCTTCCCTCTTTCTTCTTCTTCAATTGCTGCCACCACCGCCATTGCCGTCCACCACCGTCGGCCGCCCACTGCCACCTATCGCCGGCGACCAATTCGACAAGCTCACTAGAGGCTCCCCCAGCCATCGGCGAGGCCGAGCCTCCCGATGGCCAAGCGGGCCTCACCGGGGCATCCCTTGGCCACTAGTGACCTACACCTGGCTGGGCAAGGCTCGGCCCAGCCATGGCTAGACAAGGCTCGACCTTGCCTAGCCATCGGTGGGGCTCAACCTAGCTAGATCTAGGTAAAGCCGTTCGCCCGGCCATGGCTCAGTCGAGCCTCGCCTAGCTGCTGGCGAGGCTCAGCCGACGAGGCATGGCCTCGCCAAGGGCCGGCGACGCTTTGGTGAGGTCGGCAACCCTCATCTGGCCGGTCGCTGGTCATCCCAAGGCCGGCAACCAACCACCTTGAAGAAGAAGAAGAGGAGAAAGAAAGGAAAAAAAGAAAAAAAAAAAGAAAAAAAGGAAAAAAACAATAAAATTATTTAAAATTAAAAAAATGATTTGAAATAGAAATTTTGAGGACGGTGCCAAACACAATTTTATTCCTTGGAATTGAAATTTTGGACGGTTATCAAACGAGCTTAAAATCTTTAAATTCTTTCCGAGAACAGAATAAAAAAGAATAATTCTTAATCATAAATCGTTTTTAATGCAAATGTTACCAAACGCGTCCTATATCTCTCGGATGAACAGGGAAACCCTACCTAACTAAACAAATTTCCATTATTCATTCTAATGAAAGTTTGGTTCATTCATTCTAAATATTTTGCTTTCCAAGCAACTAAAAGTCTAGGAACTCACTAATTTCATCTTTGGTGGCTGCTACAATTCTTGATCCTCAAGAAACTTAGAGTGAACATATATCTTTTCTCTAGACAATAGAAATGACTTATAAAATTTCTTTTGCCCCGATTACATCCTAGATTTTTTTTTTTTTTTTTTTTTTTTGCGGGGAGGATTTATCCATCAAGCACTCGCTCTAATTAGTAGAAGGCCATTAGGAAAAAAATTCATATTGTGCAAAAATTGCATTTCTTATTCTTCCTTAAGAGTATGTTTATTTTGCAGAAAATGAATTATTTGAACAAAATTTTCCTAAAAATGATCGCTTATATTTTTTACAGATATGAATGAATAGAAATTTTTTTTATCCTCCACAAAAATATTTAAACTTAAATTATTGTCGACAATAAAAATACTTTTCATTGATCAATAATTTCAAATAATCCTTTTTAGCAAAATATTTTTCAAATTATTCAATTGTCGTGAACAATCAAAACCTAAACTTTAATCTGTTTTCTCTTTGATATTTAATCTTTATTATATGCATATACCGTTAATTTCTTCCGTAGTGAAACATGTAACCGGTAAACTATCATCCTTGTGAACTACAATATCCACTATTTTATCACATCTCATTTTTTTTCCATTTGTAGTTTAAGGTAGTACATTAAACACGTTAACGAAATAAATTCTACATAGAAAATAAAATAAAATAACTAGTTATGATGCAGTATTATATGGCAGTATAATTGGTCTAGGTCATGATATTGTAGTATAGTTGGTTTACAATATCTAATCACTAATGACAAACAAAAGTATGAGTCTTTCTTCTCCACTTTTTTCATTAATATGAGGAGCAAAATTTATTTATAGGATAAAAAATATTAAGAGAGAGAACAGCTCTTACATTGCCAACAAAACAAAATGGCTAAAAAGTTGAACAATACCTTAAGATTGCTTCATTTACAGTACCTTCTTTATTAAAGAAATATACACATACTAATTGCTAAGATATAAAGTGTAATACTCAAATATAACCTTGTTTAAGAGATTATGACGACAAAGACAGTAACAAATACTCTGTCCACTAAATAAATGACCGATAAAAAACGACAAAGCCCAACAAGCACTCGAGTGTTGTCGGAATATTATTTCAAATGTATCCGTGAAGCCTTCATCACAATAGACGAAGCAAAAGAAAGCCCCATGTGTACTCCACTATCTGTAAAAATTAGTTTCCACGCCCCGATTTGATAATCAAGTCGTGCTAGCACATCCATAGGTTCCCCACATCTTCTGCGTAATGCGGCGGTTATTATTTCTTTCATTTAAGTACTTAAAATGGTCCATATTTGAAATTCAGTACTCAAAATTTTCAGTAATTATTTTTCAGTTTTATCTAAACTGCACATACTTGCAGCTTACTATTCACAAATGAATCAAGTTCAGCATTGCCCAAAAAAAGCAACTTGAGTCAAGTTGAAAGTTGAGTTATAGCGCATAAGGTTTGACTTGAAATTACTAGTGCAATCATTTACTTTAAGCCATTAGAGTATAGTGTTGGATAAATCTTAGACCTTAACAATTTATGTCGCTTGAATTCTAACTTTTTCTTAATGACGAAACACAAATCAAGAATGTAAATCAGCATATCAACAAATTCTCCACTAATGCAAAGTATTGGGCAAGACACAAGTTCTCAAATATGAAACAATTTATGCTTAAAAATGCGAGGAACCAAACACATCTCTTACCTAGTCTCTATATACTAATTTTTACTTTTTATTCCCTAGCAACTCTCATAGTTGAACTTTTGTTAAACGTAGATCACTTAAAAGATTCAAAATATGTAAATCCAATCAAATAGATAGTTATTCAATTCTTTTTGTAATTTAAACTTAAGTATATATATTTTAATATTTTTAAATGTTAAACATCTATTATATTTTTAAGTGCAACCTAAATTTTTATCAAGGGGTTGCATACCAAAATTTTCTTTTATTTTGAAAGAGGTAACGCACCTCATTAGTCATTAGAGAAGAAGGCCAAGATATGGAGCTGCCTCACTTAGCGTTGTCACGGCCCAAAAGAATGCCGATCCAAGAGGGTTCTAAGGGATGGTCGTGACACATCTATGGATCAAGCGATCCTTGGCTTGTATCCCCGAGACTTAGCGTTTTCTCGAGTCTTCTAGAATAATCTTGGGGGCGGGCGATACGGTAATTGTATATGTATGTAATAAATGCGGGTAGCTAGTAGTTGGGGAGATACAATCTCCACTGTTAGATCGAGGAGAGATCTACGGACAGGGTTTGCCCTGTATTTGTATAAATAAGGGTCTCCTTCTCCTTATTGTATTCATCTCATTCACAAGTAAATACAATCCAGAGCTTCTCTCTCTAGAGTTTCTCTCTCTATGATCCTTGTGAGTTGAGTGTGAGAAAGGCTAACTTGGGAGAAATTCCTAAGATTGCACAGGTAAGGGAACGCTAGATCAATCGGCCCGTGACAAATGGTATCAGAGCAAGTCGTTCCAAGCATAATGGCCGATCCACAATCTAATGAGGTGCTCGCCATGGGTGGTGACTGCATTGATCGTGGGAGAAATGCCAAGAAGGGTGCTACCAAGGGCAAGAAGAACCGTGGGGGTTTGAGTTCAAGGGATCCAACAGGGGATCTTGCACACCGGATGATGAAGCTCGAGTTGTTCATCACTGATGTCCAAGGATCGGTTGATGACTTGACCCAGACCGTGGACGAAGTAGACGCCGAAAGGGAGGAGCTTGTTGCTGAGGTGCAAGAGCTCAAGACCGGCATGGGAAAGCTCCGACATGAGTTGCTGAGGACCCTACGAGAAGAACTCACACAATGGTACGAGCCCCTGGAGGCCATGATGGTGGCCCGTGCGCATGGAGATAGCGGAGCTCAAGAGCAAGCTCACTAAATTGGAAGCTGCACACGTGAACGAGGTGATCATTGTGCAAGGTCCACGAGTGGGCACACCGAAGCCGAAGGAATTCAAGGGCTCGCGGGTGGCTAAAGACATGGATAATTTCCTATGGTACATAGAGCGATACTTCCAAGCCATGGGGATTAATAACGATCAAACACGGGTAAACACTACATCTATGTACTTAATGGATAGTGCTTTGTTTTGGTGACGTCGTTATCCTATCATGACCTGGGGCAAATTCGTTGAGGAGTTTCGACGGAACTACTTTCCCGTTTATGCGGAGGAGGAAGCTCGTGAGAAGCTGAAGCGTCTTGAGCAAAAATGTAGTGTGTGCAACTACATCAAGCGGTTTTCGGAGTTGTTACTACAAATCCCTTCGATGAACGAGATTGAAGTGTATCACTAGTTCATGAGTGGTCTCAAACCATGGACCAAGCAGGAGTTGAAGCGGTTCAACGTGGGAGATCTTATGATGGCCATAATCGTGGCCGAATCGCTCGTGAAGTATAAGGCACCTTCCACATCCTAATCGGACTCTTGTCCGAGGGATAAAGCCACCAGTGGGCAAGATTGGGGTAGATACAACTGCCCGACTGGAGGTAGACCACCGGCTGGTCCTTACAAGGCTCACGCGAAGTTGAGCGGAGGAGGACAAAGGAAGGTATGCTTATACAAATGTTTCTTTTGTGATGATCCACACATGGCGCAGGATTGCCTGAATAAGGCAAAGCTGGCCGCCCTTTGCAAGGAGGATGAGCCTAAGGAGGAATCGCGGTTGGGTTCACTATGACTCCTTAGCACAATCAAGTCCAAGAAGGCGAAGGAGCCTAAAGGCTTGATGTTCGCAGACCTGAAGATTGAAGCGACCACGATGAGTGCGCTCGTGGACACGAGAGCATCCAATATTTTCATCTCAGAAGCGGCCACGAAGAAACTAAACCTACAGGTTGAGAAGGGAGCCGAGTGGCTCAAAACGGTGAACTCCAAGGAAGTCCCTGCAATTGGTGTCGCAAGGGACGTGGAGCTACAACTTGGGCCATGGAAGAGCAAAGAAACCCTAGAGGTAATTCCCTTAGACGATTACGATATTGTCATTGGAATAAAATTCCTAGATAGAATCCATGCGGTTGTAGTACCATTTGCCGAGTGTATATGCATGTTGGACAAGCATTGTCAATGTGTGATTTCGGTCCATTATGAGTCGAACTGTGATCAGAAGATGATCTCGGCCATGCAACTCACCAAGGGAGCAAAGAAGGGTGAGGTGACCATCCTGCTTGCCTAGAAGATTGAGGACGACAAGGGCAAAGGGAAGGGAATCCCGATGGAGGTAGCCCAAGTCTTCAACTCGTTCAAGGATGCGATACCCCCCAAGTTGTCGACAAAGCTACCACCTCAAAGAGAGGTGGATCATCAAATCAAGCTGGTGCCTGACGCTCGACCGCCTGCCATGGTACCTTACCGCATGGCACCCCCCGAATTGGAAGAGCTAAGGAAGCAATTGAAGGAGTTGCTCGACGCGAGTTACATACGATCGTCCAAGGCTCTATTTGGTGCATCGATCATATTCTAAAAGAACCATGATGGGTCACTCTGGATGTGCATCGACTATCAGGCGTTGAACAAGTTGACCGTGAAGAACAAGTACCCAATCTCGGTCATCGCGGATCTCTTCGATCAACTCGATGGAGCTCAATGGTTCACCAAGTTGGATCTCCGATCGAGCTACTATCAAGTTCGGATTGCTGAAGGGGATGAGTCGAAGACCACATGTGTGACGCGGTATGGATACTACGAGTTCCTCGTCATGCCATCGGCCTGACCAACGCTCTGGCTACGTTTTGTACGCTTATGAATAAGGTACTCCACCTTTTCCTAGATGGGTTTGTAGTGGTTTATCTTGATGATATTGTCGTATATAGTCGGACGCTCGAGTAGCATGTCGAGCACTTAAGGCAGGTTTTCCAAGTCTTGCGTGAGAACGAGTTGTATGTCAAGCGTGAGAAGTGTGCATTTGCCCAAGAGAAAGTTCCATTCTTGGGGCACATTGTCAAGGGTGGACAAGTGCAAATGGATAAGGCAAAGATTCAATTGATCGTCGAATGAGAGTCGCCGACGAAGGTGACGGGATTGAGGTTGTTCCTTGGCCTCACCAACTACTATCAGAGCTTCATTTGGAGCTACTCAAGCATCACCGTGCCGCTTATAGACCTTTTGAAGAAGGAGAAGCGGTGGGAGTGGACGGATCAATGCCAAAGGGCATTCAATCGATTGAAGAAAGCCATGACGGAGGAGTTGGTGTTGGTATTGCCCAACCACACCAAACCTTATGAGGCAAAGATTGATGCGTCAGATTTTGCTATTGGTGGGGTCCTTATGCAGGAAGGACATTCGGTGGCGTACGAGTCTCGCAAGTTGAACAATATCGAGCGTCGGTAGACCGTTCAGGAGAAGGAGATGACCGCGGTGGCCCACTACCTTCGGACGTGGAGGCATTATCTCCTAGGATCAAAGTTCGTCGTGAGGACGGACAATGTGGCCACTAGTTACTTCCAGACTTAGAGGAAGCTTAGTCTGAAGCAAGCTCAATGGCAAGATTTCTTAGCGGAGTTCGACTACACGTTGGAGTACAAGTCGGGAAAGGCCAACTTCGTGGTTGATGCGTTGAGTTGGAACATGGAGTTGATAAGTAGTACAGTGAGTCGATCGAGCTATCCTTGAATCGACCACATCAAGGAGGGGTTGAAGCACGATCCAAGAGCTCAAGCACTCATTGGGTATGCGAAGAAAGGCAAGACCCGACAATTTTGGTGTGAGGATGAGCTCCTCTACACCAAAGGAATGCGATTGTACGTGCCCTTCCATTGGAAACTGAGGAAAGAGATATTGTGTGAGTGCCACGACTTGAAGTCGGCGGGTCATCCAGGGATCCACCGCACGTTGGCCCTCGTCAAAGATCGATATTACTAGCCTCAAATGCGGGATGGCGTTGAAGTCTATGTGAAGACTTGTTTGGTGTACCGACAAGATAAGCTAGAGCAACATTCATCGCCAGGCCTGTTGGAGCCGCTTCCCATTCCAACTTGTCCATGGGAAAGTGTCTCCATGGACTTCATCATTAATCTGTTGAAGTCCGAAGGGTGTCGAACTCTCATGGTCACGGTGGATAGGTTTTCCAAGTACGCGACTTTTGTGCCTGTGACGAATGATTGTTCGACCAAGGAGGCGGCCAAGCTGTTCATGAAGCACGTGGTCAAGTATTGGGGAGTGCCATAAATGATCATGAGCGATCATGATCCTCGCTTCACGAGGCGTTTCTGGTTCAAGTTGTTCAAGCTACTGGGGTCAGAGCTGAATATGTCGACAAGTTTGCATCCCTGAATCGTCGGTTAGATGGAGCGGGTCAATGCACTCTTAGAGATCTATCTCCGACATTATGTGAGCACAACACAAGTGAACTAGGTGAAGTTGATTGATGTAGCCTAGTTCTCCTACAACTTGCAACAGAGTGAGTCGACTGACCAGAGCCCATTTGAGATTGCGATCAGGCAGCAACCAAATACCCTAAGTGCAATTGCATCAAGTTATCAGGGGAGTAGTCCCCCCGCATACAAGTTCGCCAAAGATTGGCAGGAGTAGGCCGATTTGGCAAGGGCGTGTCTACACAAAGCCTCCAAGAGCATAAAGAAGTGGGCCGACAAGAAGCGACAACATGTGGAGTTCCAGGTTGGGGACCAAGTGTTGGCTAAGTTGCACGCGGTTCTTTGATGCAAGGACGTGCACAAGGGGTTGATCCATCGCTACGAGGGACCATTTCGTGTGTTGTAACGGGTTGAAAAGGTCGCATACAACCTAAAGTTGCTGCCAAAACTCAAGGTACATTCGGTTTTTCATGTGAGTATGCTTAAGCCTTTTCAAATTGATGAGGAAGATTCGGATCGAGGGAAGTCGCAACAAGCGCCATTTGGGGCAAAAACCTCATATGATCGAGAAGTCGAGAGCATCATGGCGGATCGAGTCATACATAAGCATTATTGTGCGCCAAAGCGAGAGTACTTGGTCCGATGGAAGGGTCTTTCAGAGAGCGAAGCAAGTTGGGAGCCCGCATGAGGTCTTTGGTAGTTCGAGAAGGAGATCGACGCTTTCCATGCTGAAGATGCGATGAGGGTATTGCCTAATTAGGTGAGGGATAATGTCTTAGCCCGAAAAAATGCCAATTCAAGAGGGTTCTAAGGGACATCTGTGACATATCTATAGATCAAGCAACCCTCGGCTTGTATCCTTAAGACTTAGGGTTTTCTCGAGTCTTCTAGAATAATCTTGGGGGCGGGTGATACGGTAATTATATACAAATGTAATAAATACGGGTAGCTAGTAGTTGGGGAGATATAATCTCCATCGTTAGATCGATAAGAGATCTACAGACAGAGTTTGCCCTATATTTGTATAAATAGGGGTCTTCTCCCCCTCATTATACTTGTCTCATTCACAAGTAAATACAATCCAAAGCTTCATTCTCTAGAGTTTCTCTCTCTACGATCCTTGTGAGATGAGTGTAAGAAAGGCTGACTTGGGAGAAATTCCTAAGGCCGCACGAGTAAGGGAATGTTAGATCGATCGGCCCATGATAATTGCATGTTCTGTCTGCTTTTTCAAAAGCCAAAAGAAATCGCTCCGAAAGTCCAACCCCCCAAGTCACCTCGGTCAGGGTTAACACGGGACCTCTCTCGAACCATGTGCCACGTGAGCTCGAGGGCAATTCGGTACATTCGGGGTGGCCGAAGACATTCTTACGATGCGAGGCGGGGGCCACACGTGGGCTTCGGTTTCTAAGCAGCTGACTGCCGTAGCGGTCAAGCAAAGTGTAGAGTGTTGGGTAGGCCGTGCCTGTGGGGGCAGTAATCAATTGGGACACATGAATGATTGAGATAAACACACCTAATTATGGGACACAATTGTGTGGTACAGAATATGACGTGTCATAATGATTTTGCCTTATAATCAGGACCTCTGTGATTGATTGAACTATGTGAGACGTTCCAATTGATGTATGCATTTATTATATGCATCTATTATACGAACTGTACTAACGTGCAGGGAGGTGCTGAGGCAAGGTGAGTCTTCTATAAAGTGTGATTAGACTGCCTCTAGGCATATTACCTTCCTAATCGGGGTTTAGGGCATGAACTCGCTAAGACATTGTCTCACCCCGTTGTAAGTTTAATCTTTTCAGGTTCGTAGATGGAGGCATGTCACGTGCGTTATGGGGTTCCGAGGGAGGTAGACTTCTAGCACTCATATTTCCCAATTTTCGGGACCAGCTTGACTTGTGAGCTTGTGGAGTCCACCGTCTGGGTCGGTGAAGGCCTACCTCACTTGGTATCTCATCACTTCAAGGCGTGGTACCTTCACAAGCTTGATAGGAATCGAGAGGGTCCTTTATGTGGTTTTTACGGGCCTCCTATCAGGACTGGGGAGTGAGAGATAGGACACCCGCTGGATATCAACACCCCTGATGGGGCTGTGGAAGAATCAGAGGTGGGGACTGGAGAGCCTAGGGTTTAGATGGCTTCGTAGCCCTTTTTGACCTTGGCTTCTGTACATAAACCTTAGAGTTGGCCTCTGTGTATATAATCAGCTTGTTTATATAAGTGTGTTTGGTTTGATTTGATTGTCCAGCTTTTCTATCCCATGTTGACTATTGTTTGGGGATTGTTTTATTTCGCTTCTACAAGGGCAATAAAATGAATGGGTCAACAAAACGTCCTTGGATGTCGCAATTTTATCGACCAACAAGGGATGTGCGCGCGCTTGAGGTCCGGGGTGTGACATATGTGATCAAATCATGACGCTATATTGAAATCATCGGCCGAGGTTATAACAGAGAATGAATGGTTCATATCTTGAAGGAATACATGTCAATTACATTTGGGTATATGATCAAATTAGTGGCTTGATCAATAATTCCATGACCTTTGTTCGATCGGGACATGGTGAGATAGAAGAATCAAATTACATAGTCGTCAAAGCTGACATGTTTATTATGTTCTTGAAACAATTTATACGATCTAGGTAGTCATAATATATTGCTAGATGTCACTCATGATTTACGAGAATAGGAGATTGACAATTAGTTCTCTTGATTGTGCCAATATGTTAGTACAAGTCCTGTTGTTAGCTCGGTAATGAACCTAGGGATGTTACATACCATAACCAATAAGAATAACATTTGAACGATAGAAAGAATATGCAAATGTGTTTGCAGTTAAGCTAATCAGATTAAGTCGGGCTAAAAATAAAAGATCTGATAAAGGGGCTTTAGACTTTACAAAGTTGAAGCGGGTTTCAGAATTTACGACCGAATCAAAGATCTAAAGTGCATTCAGATTCAGTTAACGAATTAATAATCTGAAGCGAGTTTATAATTAATAGCTACATGAACGATCTGAAATGAGTTTAGAATTAATTGCATCATTAACGATCAACAATCTGAAGTGAGTCAGAATTAATAGCTACATCAATGATTTGAAATGAGTTTAGAATTAATTGCATCATTAACGATTAACAATCTGAAGTGAGTTCAAAATCAATAGCCAAATTAAGGATCTAAAACGGTGCTAGACTTAATATCTAAATTAAAGATCTGAAATAGTTTCAGATTTAATGGTCACATTTATGTTCTCTAACAGTCATATTAATGATTTAAAATGATTTCAGAATCAATTGGCATTTTAATGATTTGAAATGGTTTTAGATTCAAATGACCAATTAATTATTTGAAACAGTATCAGAATTTACGTCCGTCAAAAGTTATGACTGAATTAATTTTAAAATGGTTTTAGAGTTCATGAGCGGACTTAAATGTGATCTGCACTAGCTAAAAAAGGCAATTGAGAGAACATATCACAGGATGGTCGATAATTGACAATTGACTATTGAGAGTGTTGATATGATCAACAAAGTTATTCACACACGAGAGCAATTGCTAGATCTCTCAATTTCTCTCTTCTGTTTAACATGAAAATTGGTGGTGTGTTTGAACTAAACGTTTGTCACTTGTGAGGCTTGATCTGAAGAATGTCAGAACTTGCAATATGAAGAGATCGGACGTTTTATGTTTGAAGAATGTCGGAACCAGTATTACTAGAAAGTGTCGACATTTGTGGTTAGAGTATGAAGAATGTCGAACCACTACTATGAGGATATCAAACATCTATGCTTAGAACCCGAAGAATGTCGGAACCAAATTTGGAGCACAATACAAGGTTAATATGATTAGCCCCTTTATGGCTTCTATGTGCTTTTGTTAAAATGCACAAAAATGCTTTGAAAGTATGTATATAAGCGTTTTTACTTTTGCTGCAATCAGACTTTGATCTTAATTTGCTTATGCACGTATGATTATTTATTAAAACTGTTGGACACAAGTCGGCAATATGACTTATCTATTTCTGATGCGAAGTCAACAATTTACCTTGGAACGATCGTTGAATTGCAGATGAATCACGAACAAAAATACTTTATGTTGGTCTGAATGCAATCACGAGGAAAGCATCCGATTTCCATAGGGTATATGTCAATTGTTCTCGTAAATGAGAAATGGAATGCCTTCTTTTTCTTTGATGGAAAGAGGACAAGAAAAGGAAAATTTTTCTTTATGAGCGTACGTTCTACCAACCTCTCCAACAGTTGCCTTTAGAAGACTTTTATACAACTCCCTCATACCCTTTCAAAGGGCATCTTTCCATCGTAGTATATCAAGACAAAACGGTGTGTTCCAATCGCACCCCATCATGGACGTATTAATAAAATACTGCATCTCCCACTAGAACATGATGGGCTTAATAGCGCTCTATCAAGAATATAAGGCATTCAACATTCATCAACTTTACAAAATAATTCATAGTGGCAAGTAAACCGTGCGACTATTGAGTACACCTGCACTTAGGAGCTCAAATTATGCACCTGTTAGGGATGACATAATGGCCACAACCCTAAAAGGAAATAAACAATTGATGTCTCACAGTGTTCCAGATATAAATTGTTACATCAATTTGTGGCATCCTAGAATCTCATGTCAATCCTTAGATGTGCTTTGATCCATGATTTGCAATAAGATCAAGGCCAAGCTTTTTAATGGATAATTATTTGATAGGAAAGAAGAAAAAAAATTCTATTCTTGGCCATGTGATTTATAAGTTGAAATTTATTAATTTATGTTGCAAGTCTTATGGTTATATAAATTTCAATTAGGTATTTATATAAGTGGGATTTAGAATGGATTATTAAAAGAGGAAGTGGGCCAAGATTCTTAGGGTAGGACCAGCCCATAAGACCCCACCATTCGGCCGTTTAGGCCTGGCTTGCGAAGCCCAAAGGAGGAGGGGCTGTCGTCGACCAAGGGAAGAGAGGGATGGGCGGAGAGGCCCGGCCCAAAAGGAAGGCCCATCAACTTGCATGTAAATCCCCAAGTGGCCAGAGAAGCTTGCCAAGTGTTGCTCTTTTGTAGCCAAGTGTAAGAACCCATGCAAAATCAAATGATTGCTAATGATGAAGGGAAGAAAAGAGAGGGAGAGTGGGCGGATTGATGAAGGGGGTTGCTGAGAGAGAAAGAGAGAGACGTCGTGCGAGAGAAAGAGAGGAAGAGAGAAAGCAGGCGTGCGAGAGAGGAAGAGAGAAAGGAAGAAGGAGGAGGTTCGTCGTCGCCGTCGAGCCGCCTTGCCCCACCGTTCTTATTTGCTGTGATTTTTGCTTGGATTAGAGGCAAGTAGAGTCCATTGATCTACGCTTTGCTTGCTGTGTTCTGTGTGTGATGAATGGCGAATTTCGGATGTGGATGAAGTATGAAATTTCGAAGCTATAAGAGTTGTGTTCTAGCCTAGTGTTCTGTTTCTAGAAAAACAGTCCGACCTTTGATGATTTCGTGAGTTGTATACGATGTTCTAGTGGGAATTTCACTTCAACTTCTTGATGAAAGTTGTAGAGGACTTCTTGTAGAATAACATATCAAAATTTGAGAGGAAACGAACAACTATAGGTTGGTGAAACCATTTTTCTTTGGAGAAGCTAGATCTGGAAACTGTTATGCTGACCTAGTATGATTCTGTGAATTTGATAAAATTATCCAGTCCGAATTTGATCTTGTGTTCTGATAAGAGTTTTAGAAGACATCTTGAGGAATAACATACTAAAAATTGAGGATAAACGAACAAGTAATGATCGGGGAAAACGATTTTCTTTGAAAAGGATGAGTCTGAACAGTGAACCGAGAGTTGGGGAGAGTTATAAAAACTATAAATTTTAATCCAGAAGTAATTATACTTTTATTTCTTCATGAGACTTTTACCTCTAGATCTCAGCTATTACATATTAAAATCTCAGAATTTTTGGAGTTCATTTAAGGGTTTAATCAAAATTATTTCCGAAACTGTGCAAAAGTTGTGCGGGAATTTCTTTTGCTGTGATGTGTGGATCTACGTGATTGATGTGAAACTTTCTTGACATGGTGTTCTTCACAAAATATCTTCCTCTGGATCTTGTTTACATCATGTTGAATTTTAAAAAATTATCGAGATCTTTTACTAATTTTCCAAGAATTTTTACTAAAGAGGTGCATTCTGTTTTATCCGAAAATTGGCTCTATTTTCAAAAGCCAAATGAATTTCTTTATGAAATGTGATATCGTGGGTGATTTGTGTACTACATATGTGGTGACATTTGGCATGTTATATGACATCAAAAAGCTATGAGACCTTTGATATTGTTGCATCGAATGCCATGTTGAAAATGAGACATATATGTGATCATAAATTGAGATAATAATGAGACCGTCGGAGGTGTGAGCCGACGATGCCCCGGGAGTGTCGGGATGCCCGGAGGTTTGTGCCGGATGCCCGGTTGTATTATGATACATGCCCAAAGGGTCCTCGGGAGTTTCAAGATACCCGGTGGTATACGGTACGTAATTCCAAGGGGAATGCCTGGTGGTATGGCGGTACATAATTCCGGAAGCCCCGGAGGTTTGTGCTGGGGGATTCCTCGTGATGCCAATTGCGATGGGAGATGCCCGAAAGTTTGTGCCGAAGGTTCCTCGCGAAGCCAGGTTGGGTGCGAGCGATAAATTGTGGGATGCAAACAGTGGTCCCTGAAAAGAAAAACTGATGAGATCCTTGTGAAAGATAAATATTGAAATTGAATCATGTGCATGAGTGTATGCATATGGCATGATGCATAATTGGCTTATGAAAGTAAATTGATGTTATTTGATATTGAGAATGCAATCATGAAGACTTGAATGGATCTCATGGGGATGTATACATGATAGCATGGATGATATGAATCATGGTGAGATATGTATGATTGCATGGTGATATATACACGATGGCATGGTAAGATATGCATGACTGCATGGTGATATATGCACGACTGCATGGTGATGTATGCTTGATAGCATGGATGATATATGATTTACTCGTGATATCTTGATTGTCTTGCTTGTTGCATTGTGTAGTTTGGTGGATCTTTACTGCTGAGTGATTGTACATTTCAGATTGAGTGATGCCTCTATCACCTATCACGCGTGGTACATTTTATGGATTACCGTCTGATGTTGAGGTCGAGTGCTAGATGCACCCCTGCGTCGGTGTTCATGGTTTAGTGTTTATATGCGTTCGTGTTTTGAGACTATAGCGTACAATTAAGTACTTGCATTCGGTATTTTTTAGGCATATATGATTGTGAGACTATCATGTTTAGTCTTATTATATATAAATCATAGACCTTATCTTGACTCCAATCAATGCAAAATTTTATGTACTAAACTTGCTCTTTAGCATTTATTTGTATATAACGTCTCATCTCAACGTGCTAACTATAACACTCGAGGTGATTGCTCATGTGAGTGAGCCAATCATTACGTGCTGACATACTTTCCAATAATATATGTGTGTTTATGCTAGTGTCATAATGAATTTGTACTCATTGATAAAACATCAACTTACTAATGAATAAACAAATACAATACATATGTTCACATAAACATAAACTAATGATCCTCTGCAATAACACATATCACATTCTACGTAATCATAGAAACATCCTATGGGTAAAGAATACATCTCTAGAAACAACCTTCGTAAATGGATCAACAACTATTCTATTGGTTAAAATGTATTGTATGATCACTTCTTTCTGTACTATAATATCTCTTATGAAGTTGTTTTTTATGTCAATGTGCTTCGTCCTTCCATGATACTTGGGATCTTTCATATAGGCAATGATTGCTTGACTATCGCAATAAACTATCACCGATCTTGGAACTTCAATGACAGTGGCTAGATTTTTCAAGAAACGTTTTAGCCATATTGCTTCTTACACTACGGCAGAACATGCAATAAATTCTACCTCTATTGTAGACAAGGCCATGCATGCATGTTTCTTACTATTCCAAGAAATTGCACCTCCATTGAGTAAGAACACATATCTAGAAGTTGATTTACGCTCATCTAGGTCTCCACCCCAATCAGCATATGAATAGCCTAATAGGCGTAAATCATTCCCTTGGTAACAAAGTCGATAGTTCATGGTGCCCTTTAAATATTTCAAGATCCTCTTCACTGCTTTCTAGTGTGCTTGACTAAAATTTGATTGATATTGACTCACCAATCTCACGGCATAACATGTGTCGAGTCGAGTATACATCATAGCATACATCAAACTTCCGACCGCACTATTGTAAGGAACATTTTCCATTACTTTATTTTCTTCTGAAGTCTTCGAACCTCTTGATATATACACAGTGATCTTCTTCGATCATCGTGAACCAAAAGTTGTTATGGCTCAATGAAAACGAAGATATCACTGTCTAGATGATTGCTTAAGGCCATATATAGAGCGATGAAGCTTGCAAACCTTATGTTCTTGACCTTTAACTATGAAACCTATTAGCCGCTTCATATAGTTCTCCATTAAGAAATGTCGTTTTTATATCAATTTGATATAATTTAAGGTCCAAATGTGCAACGATAGTTAGAATAAGGCGTATTAAGGCAAACTTTACAACCAGTGAAAATGTTTTCTCATAGTCTATACCCTTGTGTTGAGTATAACCTTTTGCCACAAGACGAGTCTTATACTTTTCAATGGATCCATCCACTCTTCGCTTAATCTTAAAGATCCATTTGTTTCCAATGACCTTGCGATTAGGTGGTAGATCAACCAAGTCACATACGTGATTTGCCCTCATTGACTCCATCTCATCTTTCAAAACTTTTCTTCATTCTTCTTTATCAGAAGATAAGAGAGAGCCTTTTGAACAGTTTTTGGCTTGGCATCGTCTTTCTGAGTAATCATAAATGTTTTCCCTTCAATCTCAAAACGACGACGATGAATACATTTACGATTACTTTTACGTAATTGAATTTCTCTTGAATTCAGATCACCAGGCGATGCAACACTCCCACTAGATCCTGTATGTTAAGGTAAATCTTCATTTTCCTCTACAATATTAGTGGGTGTATTATTAGGATCTTTGATATAATATAATTGGAAGTCCTTATCAATCTCATCTCTACTAGGAAAATCGTTCTCCAAGAACGTGACATCTTATGACTCCATTTCGGTTATACTTCCATGATCTTATTCACCTATGAACACGTACAATTTGGAGTGTTCATAATATCTTATAAAAATAAATTTCTTCCCTCTAGGGCCTAATTTGTCATATTTACGGGAAGAATCATGAACATAAGCTACACATCCTCATGGACATAGATTACTTAAGTCTGGTTTCCTACCAGTCCATAATTCATAAGGGGTGGAAGTGACAGATTTTGAGGGCACTTGGTTAAGTACATAGGCAGCAGCATCTCCCCAATAGAAGATAGTCAAATTTGCTTGCGCTATCATAAACCTAGCCATTTCTAATAGGGTTATATTCCTTCTCTCAGCTACCCCATTTTGTTGTGGAGTACCAAGAATAGTTAATTGTTGTGCAATTCTCTTTTCATCACAAAGAACCTCGAATTGCTCCAATAGATACTCATGTCCACGATCGGTTCTCAATACTTTTATTGTTTTGTTCAACTGATTCTCTACTATCGCTACATAGATCAAAAAGACATAACCGAAATATGTGAAGTCATCTATGAAAGTAATGAAATATGAGACTCCATACCTCACTCTCACGTTCAAAGGACCACAAATGTCAGGATGTATAAGTTGTAATGAAAATTCAGTTCTAATTCATTTACTGAATAGTTTTTTAGTATTTTTTCCCACTAGACAATGTTTATATACGGGTAGGTTAACATTAGTGAGTGACCCTAAAATGCATTCTTTAGCTAATCTTTGCATTCTTTATAACTCGATGTGACATAATCTAGCATGCCAAGTACTTGCATCAATCTCAACATTTCTAAAAAGATGCAATTAAAGAAAAACAACCATCGACATTAATATTGTACTAATCATAGTTAATGTGTAACACCATAAAATCATTTGATACATGACTTGAATCATAATAAACTGTTCTAAACAAAATGTCAACACAATCACCATGGAAATTTTAATACATAACTTAGGCTAAAAAGAACAACTACGGAGACCAAGTTTCCTCGAATATCTAGGGTATAGAGGACATCATGTAGGAATAAGCTTCAACCATCATGTAAAATTAATTTATATATGTCGATATCCTTCACTTTAATTCTTGAGTTATTCCCAACATATATCCATCTACTTCCAGGCTGTATCCGACGATACTCCACAAATGTTTCTCGATCTCTAGTTATGTGGTTTGTTACTCCTGAGTCTACTGTCCATATTGGATGAGATTTAGCAAGCATTACAGTGCTAGAAACAAAAGCATTACTTAAAATAATTGAGTAATAGGGTACCTCTTTTGGCTTAGTACATTCACAAGCAAAGTGACCCATATTGCCATAATTGTAGCACTTCATCTTGGTCTTGTCCTTCTTCCTATCACGCTTCTTGCGTTGGAAGGTCTTAGCCCTCTTAGATGCCTGATTAGTTTTCTTCCTTTTGTTGTTGAATTGACGATTCTTTTTGCCCTTAAAGCTCGAAACTTTGCGCAAACTCGATTCAGTAACAGAAGCATGGGTAGAAGATCTCGCAACCTTTAGGTGCTCATCCTCTAATTCCAAATGATTTGCAATATCATCAAAAGTGACAATATTCTCATTATGCGTCATATTAATCTTTATATGTTCTCAATTGTCAGGAAGAGACTTTATAACAGCTTGAACTTGTTGTTCATTAGTAAGGGAGTAACCTGCTAACTTCAGTTCACGAATCATGTTTGACATCTCCCGAAGATGCTACCTCATTATTACATTTGGGTGTTTTTGCTATGTGTCAAATTTGATGGTGAGTCTCCTTAATTTAGTGGCAAATGTACCCCCCGAACTTATTTTTCAAAGTAACCCACATTGCTTGAGCTTTATCATAACTTTCAAACTCACATATGAGATCATTTTGCATACAACTCTGCAACGTGATGCGAGTAATGCTATTTTTCTTCTTTCGAGCTTAATAAGCTTCTAAATCTCTCATGTGATGAGCTTAAGTTCCATGCTTATGTTCATTCATGGTGTGGTTGAGGGTTTCCAAAACTTCTCGCTCCTCAAGGATGTACTGAACCTTTCGGTGCCAAATATCATAATTGTCACCGTTTAGCTTCTCACCCTTATTGAGGTCAACCACAATGGTGTTGGATGCTAAAACCACAATCAATTGCTATAAGAAATTGACATAATAAACATAAAATCAATACTAGCATACTTTTTAGAGTAACACACATATTTAATTTGTAGTATAGACAAACTAAATTAATGATATTCAACAAAAGACACAAAAACGAAAGTTCACTATGTTCCCAATCAGCTCCTATGCACGATTGTTCTATTATCATTAATTAATTTAATTTGTGCAAATTTTAAGTTCTAGGTGAGAACTCCTTCGAATTCTACCAACCTACGAACTCCCACTAGAAAAAATAATTACATAACCTCATGTAATTTCTACATTTTTCCATTAACACAAAAGCATAGTATGATGTGAACTAACGTACAAAAAATAATCATGCTGCAATTACAATCAAAACTGCAATTCAACATGTAACGGAAAAACAATGATTTCCTACAATTGTTCGAATTTTCTTGGAACTAGAAAATTGCAAATATATTAAATTATATACATACTATCATCGAACCAAGCTCTACACAACATATATAATATCATTTTTATGTAAGCAAGTTACTATATTTCTAAACATATAAAAAAAGAATACAAGCTAAAAAATGAATAAACTATGCATTAATACCCTAAAAATACGCGTACTTAAGGTTTCATACACATTTTTATATACTTATAAAACTCAAAAATATAAAATAATTATACCCCAGTGTAGAGAACATCAATGTGAACCAAATGCTGCCGACCACGCTTCAATCGGAGCTCTCACATGCCCACACGTGCCGCTTGAGTGTGCGGCACTTGTGGTGCATGCGCCAGCGATCCTCAAAGGATCCTGGCCGGTCCGACTAGTCTGACCGGTTCAACCAACGACCAGTCCAACCAGTTTGACCACTGGACCGGTTGATCAGTCAACAATTAGGTTGAGTCAGTTCCCGAGTCAAGTCTCAGGTCGGGTCGAGTTGCAGGTTGGCGACCGGCCGGCCAATTGCCGTCGCCGGTGACGTCATGGATGACGCCAATAGGCGTCGATTCGTCAATGCGTGCATGACATTCACGCCCTAGGCATGCCCAACGCGTCTAACGCGTGGTGCCCACGCGCAACAGATTGTGGCCACGCGTGTAGGCGCATCCGGCATCTTCCAGTAGTGCTCGACCCACCGTTGGAATCATCTCCACGAGTACTTTCACCCTATATATTTGGAAAATTTATTTTGGCCGAAAAAATATTCAAAAAAATGGCCAAATCCATACGGGTGTACACGGCTCCAAACCCGTTCTTTGCTTCGGTTCATTTTCGACGATTTAGATTGCAATTCTGAGTAATAAACATCCAAGCAGTGTAGATTTCATATTCTTGATCTCGATATCAAATGGTAAATGAGAAAATTCGATGAAAAACAAGGCAAAAAATACAACTGGGCTCTGATACCAATGTTGGAAGCAAGTCGACAAGAGACAACTTACTTATCTCCGATGCGTAGTCAACTAATGATCGTTGAATTGTGGATGAATCACGAACAAAAATACTTCACGTTGGTCTGAATGCAATCACGAGGAAAACATCTGATTTCCACAGTATAAATGCCAATTGTTCTCATAAATGAGAAATGGAACGCCTTCTTTTTCTTTGATGGAAAGCGGACAAGAAAAGAAGAAGTTTTTCTTTATGAGTGTACGTCTTACCAACCTCTCCAACGGTTGTCTTCAGAAAACTTTTATACAACTCCCTCATACCCTTTTAAAGGGTGTCTTTCCATTGTTGCATATCAAGACGAAACGGTGCATTCCAATCGCACTCCATCATGGACATATTAATAAAATACTACAAAAACAAACACCAATAGGGACTACACGTGGGCTGCGGTTTCAGAGCAGTTGACTGTCGTAGTGGTCAGGCAAAGTGGAGCGGAGGTGCGACGTGGGTCCGCTTGAAGACAACTTAGGCTGAATCCACAAGCAAATATCTACTCTGTTTTCGTGGATAAAAGGGTCTTGGACGGTTGGACGGCCATAACTCGTCATTGTTTAAGCAATCAGGGGGGGAGTTCACAGTAGCAGATGGATCGTGTTGTTTGAGCACGCCTAGGTAATCGATCGCTCCATTTTCTTTTGATGAGTTTCGATTTGAGTTCTTAGAGACATTTCTGCATTTCAAGATCCGGACCGTGAAATCTACCATTTTTTCAAGGCTCAGCTCGATCAATCTCCTGTTTGGGTAATCGCACTTTATTTTTGTTTGAACGCAGCTACGAATTGAGCTCTGACAGACATTTCAGCAATTCCCATTTGTGGGATTCCATGTTTCTCTTCACTGTTTCCTGGTTTCCTTTGAGGCTTTGCTCCATCAATCTCTTTCACTGCCTTTCTAGGTGATTACGGAGGCGGAGCCTAAAAGATTCGATATGTGGGGCATCTTCCTCAACCTCTTTTATCTGCCTTTGTAGGCTATGATCCTCCAATTCTCTTGAGATAAAAAAATGAACCCACTCGTTTAGAAGTTCTGAATTTTGGGGCTTTTCCCTCATCAACTTCTCCACTTGTAGGTGTTTTATGAAGGCGGAACCAAAAAGATGGAAGGAAATGACTATGAAGTGTTCTTGAGCTTTAGAGGGAAAGACACTCGCAAAGGCTTCACTGATCATCTCTATAAATGCCTTGTCAAAGCAGGAATTCACGTGTTCAGAGACGATAATGAGCTTCGTGTTGGTAATGAGATTGGATCGGAACTTTTCCGATGTATTACACAATCTAAGATCTCCATCCCAATTATCTCAGAGCACTACGCTTTCAGTAAATGGTGCCTTCGCGAGCTAGCTCATATATTGAAGTGCAAAAGAAACAAACGGCAAATAGTGTTGCCCATATTTTACAAAGTGGAACCCTCAAAAATTCGGCATCTTACAGGGAGATTAAGAGATGTTGTCGATGCACATATGGACGAAATGATGGAATGGAAAGAAGCACTCAAAGAAGTCACTTCCTTGAAAGGATTGGAATCGGAGAAAATTGATAACGGGTACATTATTCTCCACCACAATATTGTTCACTTTCTCATAACTAGATCATACTTGAAAAAGAATATAAATATTTCCATCATATATTGAAATTTTTATTTTTATTTGACAGGCATGAAGGAACATTAGTTGAAATAGTTGTCAGAAAAGTTTTGAGTGAGTTAAAAGAACAGTTTTTGCTAAATGTTCCTAAACAATTGGTGGGAACTGATGATCATGTGGAACGTATTATGAGCTTCATAGATGCTAATTTCAGTGATACAAGTACGATTGGAATTTATGGAATGGGCGGCATCGGTAAGACAACTCTTGCAAAGGTATTATACAACAATCTTTGTGATCATTATGAGTCTAGTAGCTTTGTGGCAGATATTCGAGAAACATCTAAGGTCAAGGGTCTTGAATGCATACAAAAGCAGCTCATTTTTAACATAAGTGGAGACTCGTGTGATGTGTCTAATGTCGATCAGGGAATCAGTATCCTTAAATCTCGATGTACAAGTAAGAAAGTACTTATTCTTCTTGATGATGTGGATGATAATGCTCACTTGGATGCTTTGGTTGAAGATGGTAGTTGGTTTAAAGCCGGAAGTATAGTCATCATCACCACTAGAGACAAGAGTATTCTTGACAAGGCTGGGGTAAGCCACAAGTATCAACTCAACGAGCTGCTTTTGGATCAGTCATTGGTTTTATTTAGTAGACATGCATTTCGAAAGGATTCTCCTCCGAGTGATTATAAGGTTATCTCTCATAATATCGTATCTACTACTGGGGGGCTTCCTTTAGCTCTTGAAGTTATTGGTTCGTTCTTATGTGGAAAAACAAAAGAAGCATGGAAAGCTACATCAAAGAAATTAGAGAAAGTGCCTGACAAGAAAGTGCAACAGAAGTTGAAAATAAGTTACGATGTGTTAGATTTTGAGGACCAACAGATTTTTTTGGATATTGCATGTTTTTTTATTGGATCATCTAAACAAAATCCAACTTGCATGTGGGATGCTTGTGGTTTTTTCCCGGGTAAGGGGATTGAAGTATTGAGTCTTATGTCCCTAATTAAAATTACCGATGATGGCAAGTTAATGATGCATGATCAATTGAGAGATCTAGGAAGGGAAATTGTTCGTTTAGAAAATCTGATGAAGCCTCAAAAGCGAAGCAGATTGTGGAAATATGAGGATGCCGCAGATGCGCTTCTCAACAACAAGGTTTTTCTCTGCTTGTTTTATCACTAAATATGAGCCCATCTTCTCTTTCTTGTTTGAAATAAAAATTATAGTGAATCATGAGTCCCCAAAACTTGTTGCATCTACCGGCAAAAGAGCTCTTTCAATTAATTGCTCTTCTTGCCTGACATTGATGAGCAATTTCTTGATTATTAATGATTGATATAGACAATTTCACCGGGTGGTATTATGATGAGGATACTCTCCTTTTAAAGAAAATCGAATATCTCTAAATTGTTGGGGCCATGCTTTCCCACATATTTGTTTGATGCACAGGTTTGATGTTTGGACTCTTATATTGATTTCTTTTTAAGGTCTTTTCTTTCTTTTTTCTTTTAACGAGGGCCAACTTCTTATGAGTTGTTTGCTATGATGAATGAGACCATTTATTAGTGATTATTAGCTATCTCGATTCTTGGATTTTTCAAGTTGGGTAAAGTGTAAAATTAGTCCCTCAAGTAATACTATTTGTAAGATTTAATCCCCCTTTTTTTTTTTTGGCTCAATATCATCCTTTATCTTTCACAGTTTGTGTGGTCGAGTCCTTTGTAGTCAAACGCTAATGAAAATGGTCAATTTACGTATGTGGCTTTCATATACTATAAATAAATATGGTTATAATTAATATAAATCTTAGTCATAATTAGAAATCTAACATTGATAGAGTAACTGGGAAAAAAAGACATGAATTTTGGGAATAGCTATTACTACGAGTAAATATCGTAATAGACTATAATAGACATTACTGTAATGAAACGTTCTCTAATAATCTAAAAGTATGTAATAATACATTCTACATATTGTATATGTAACTAAGGCTTAGTATATTTGTACAACTAAACGGTATATATTATGTGGAAAGATCTTTGGTTCAAAATAAGACATTAGGAAAAAAAAAAAGTGGAAATTTTCCAATAAACTAGATTAATAAAGCCAGAAATATTTTACTTAGATTTTTAACACTCAACATACTTTAAGCTTCTGCTTCGCACTCTAAACTTAATATCTTGATCTTCTCTATTAGTCTCAAATTTGACCAATTTGCAAAAATTAGAGGTGGTCAAAGACTTACACTGATGATCTAAAATGCAACACTAAAGATATCTAGAATCAACTTATAGGAAATTCCATCAAATACAAATGGAATGCTCTATCACTTGAATCCATTATCTCTCTAGCTCTTCCCAGTTATGTATCCTGGTTAGTTTGTGGAATGAACTGGAGACGTGTCAAATGGTTGGTGAAATAATTGGTGACTAAGCAAAAATTTCCATAACACACTCATGGAACTCACCATCTCACATTCTTCTTTTGATCCATGCGTTTTTTTTGCTTTTTTCCTCTTTTTTTTTTTTAAAAAAAAAGCTCCTTCACAAAAGGTAGGCTAATCGTATTGAGTTTATCACAATATTTACATTCTACTTAATCCTCGAAAATACAATTTATTACCTTATAGTAGACTTCTACTACTATTACAATCGACAACACTTGAAAAATAGAGAATCTAAATATTACTTTCTTGCGTTATAAAGAAGTTATTTCCAAAACAAAAACGGAAAAGGATGTTGCATAAAGAAGTATGTGCCATTAAGAAATAAAAATAAAGAAGTGGAAAGACAAATGGAAGTAACCAAGGAACACTAATAGATAGTAAAATAATGTATCGAAGGCGATGCACTATGGATGTTCATTCAATTAGTATATTATAAATTATTAGTATATTGTGCTAATTAGTATATTATAAATAATTTTCAACATAATAAATGATAATGAGTTTTCAAGATAACATAATAACTATTTCATCGACTATTTACCTATTTTTTCATATTTTCTATATCAATGATATAATAAGAGATCAAGATAACAAATATTCATGATCTCGACAATTTCATGGAAGAATATTTATTACGATATTTCTGTATAAATAGACATATCTGAAAATTAATTCACAAGTCACAATTTTCGTGAAAAGTGTATAAAAAGAATATTTAGAGGTGAAATTATAAATTTGTTTACAACAGTACATTATGCTTCTATAAGAATATATATTGGCAATGATATGTTTTTAACAATAATTTTATAATTTTATTTGAGAGCTATGTATTTTCAACAAAACATATATTAACAACCATATTTCTGAATACCAAAATTATAAAAATTTTAATGTTGAAGTATTGTCTAACTAAAATTTTTAACATGATACTTATTAAACTTGGAAGTTAAATATTTCAACAATACATACATTACCTCTTTTTTTTATATAGAGGATCATCAAAGTTTATATCTAAGTGATGAAATAACTTTTTAGTTACAACATTTTTAGATATTTATAATAGAATGATAATTAGTGACAAAACTAAACGATTTCACAACCATATGGTTGCACATAAGTGATATTAACATAATATAATTATTCTTCGTGTCCAATCTGTCTCTTAGCAAGATCTTATTGATCTATGGGAATAATTGATCATAAAATTAGATGACTGTTATTTCTTTGTAACAAAATCAACATGAAATGAAAAGTTTGCATCAACCATATATAGTAATAAAAAGACAAGTGAAAATCATTTATATAACTTTTTATATGTTTTCTTCCACATACAATAAAAAACACTCATTGAAAGAGACACATGATAAGAAAGGAATGTAAAACACGTGCGTACTTCTTGGGACGGAATTCTCATTTTCATTTTGCTATTGAGAATTGTAAACAAGGTACACAAGAAAAAGAGGGGAATTCTACAATTGGTATTCTTTAGTATTGGTACATGTTTTGATGGTAAGTTTTATATATATATTTGAAGTTTTGAACCATAAGAGACACATTGTTTCACATATAAAGGAAATGAGTTAGTTTGTTATTTCCCATATAAAGGGCACAAGATTTTGAAGTAGTGTGTGCATGAAAAGAGGCCTTCGATATCAATTTTGAAAGGATGGGACTTTTGGGAATTTAAAAGCTGCAAATTGTGAAGGGCATGGAAGAGGAAAAGTTTGGGAAGACCCTCTAGAGCTTCACGTTTTTACATAGATTACCACAACCCGTCATGCCATGAAGTTGAAAGTGAGAAGCATAAATCATTATAGTACGACAACAAATTTGAAATCAATACATGTTTTCTCAATACAATTGATTTCAACCCATTATTCAAAACTACAATTTACAATGTTGCCTAATTGCAGGGGACTAGTAAGATTGAGGCCCTTCATCTTGACTTAGATTATGGGAGAGAAAGTTACACAGCCGAAACATTTAAAGAATTGACCAAATTGAGGTTTCTTCAACTGCAAGGTGTGAATCTCACCGGAGATTTTCAGAACTTGTTTCCTGAACTAAGATGGCTTGAGTGGACGAATCATCACTCGGATTTTGAATTGACCAACTTTCACATGAAGAAATTAGTCGTGCTCGATCTGTCATGCAGTAGGATTTCGGAGGATTGGGGAGGATGGAGTCCACTAAAGGTAAAATGTAGAGAAGGCACATCTCTTATAAATAACCACATGTTGTCGATAGGCCCAATTGCTCCAATTTATCCTTTATTTCTCCTGAAAATATATATAGTGGATTTTCCTCTAAGCGTAAGAGGAGTTTATAGGCACTTAAATATGTCAGAAGCTTCTGCCTCTTAATAATTTAACAAACTAGTCATGCTTAACATCAAACCTACTAATAAAAACTTTTTTAAATTGTATCAGTTAACATCTATAAAAAATAAACAAAACAATACTGTGCCAATGTTATTTTTAATCTATATGATATATGGTTTCTAGTTAATTTCTTGTCATGCAAAAGTATGTCTTTTAAGCAATTCTTGTTATATGTATATATGAATCTTTCTTTCATGGAGAAAAAAAGACCCTCACAATGACCTGTGTTTTACATACATACTAAAATTCTAAACTCAATGTTGCTTTTAAAGTAATGGAAATAATTTGTGAACTATTCTAACTTGTTTTACATGATATTTATTCATTATTATTGTTGATTGTTAAAGTCACCATACAACACATTTATAAACTAGTAATATTATATGAGTAATAAAATTATCCTTGAAATGTAATTTAAATATTTTTAATACAACAATTTTTTTTTTATATCTTTTGCATATAGCATTTAAAAATTATTTTTCATAATTAAAGTAGCCATATCTCATTAATTTCATAATATCTCATTAATTTCATACTATTGAAGAAAAACATGGCACCAAATGAATTCATCTCTGTTCTTCCATTTGAATCTATCATCTGTAATTTGATAATAAAATATGTGTATCTCTAATCAATAAATAACAACATAGTCATAACTTTGAAAAACTAAATATGATATTTTCTAAGAAATTTTATTTGCAAAAAATTGTAGTTAGCACTTATACATCCCTATCTTTGCAATGATATGCTTAAAGACATTTATAGAGTAGCTTAGTGAATACACTACTGAAAGAAACATTTAAAATTAAATAAGATAGTTCTAAATGTGTAGGGAGCATGGATAATTTTTTTTTTCCAATCTCCAAGTGGTAACCTCTCTTTCTTTCAGATGGCAATCGAGCTCAAAGTTCTCAACCTTTCAAGTTGTGATTTGAGAACAACTGCAGACTTGTCCACTTTTAAAAGTTTGGAGATTTTGATACTTGAAAATTGTGTGGATCTAGAAGAGATTCATCCTTCTATTGAGGACATCAAGACCCTCGTCTTCTTGAATGTCAGATATTGTTGGGCATTGAAAGAGCTACCGCTAGGAGTAGGTAGAATGAAAGAATTGAGGGAGCTTCTCATAAATGGCACTGACGTACGAGAGATTCCTATTTCGAGAGGTTGTTTGACAAAGATGGAGACTCTAAATGGCTCATATTGTACACGACTTTCTCGACTTCCAAAATCCTTAGGCTCCCTTTTGTCATTAATTCAGCTAGACCTATCAAACACAGGAATTGAAGAATTACCTAAATACATTGGATCTTTGAAAAAGCTCGAGACTCTAAATGCCTCTTGTTGTGCATCATTAGCCTTCATACCCAACTCAATAGGCGATCTAGAATCTCTATTTCGCCTTGACCTAACAAATTGCAAAAAACTTGCTCAACTTCCAAACTCCATAGGCTCCCTCATGTCTCTATCGCAATTGTTGTTGTCAGGATGCCATTTATTGAGACAAATCCCAGACTCAATCGGAAAGTTGACATCATTGAGTGAGCTATATCTGAAATCTACGACTATTGAAGAATTACCTGAATCCATTGGATCTTTGAAGAAGCTCGAGACTCTAGATGTCACTTATTGTGCATCGTTAGCCCGCATACCCAACTCAATAGGTGATTTAGCATCTCTATCTCGCCTTGACCTAACAAATTGCCAAAAACTTGATCAACTTCCAGACTCCATAGGCTCTCTCGTGTCTTTACGAAAGTTGTTGTTGTCGGGATGCCACTTGTTGAAACAACTCCCAAACTCAATTGGAAAGTTGACATCATTGACTGAGCTGCATTTGAAATTTACAGCCATTGAAAAATTACCTGAATCAATTGGATCTTTAAAGAAGCTCGAGACTTTAGATGCCTCTTATTGTGCATTGTTAGCCCGCATACCCAACTCAATAGGCAATCTAGAATCTTTGTATTGCCTTGACCTAACAGATTGCCATAAATTGGCTCAACTTCCAAACTCCATAGGCTCCCTCATGTCCCTATCACAGTTGTTATTGTCGGGATGCTTGTTGTTGAGACAAATCCTAGACTCAATCGGAAAGTTGAAATCCTTGACTGAGCTGCATTTGAAATATACGGCCATTACAGAATTACCTTCATCCATTGGATCTTTAAAGAAGCTCAAGGCTCTAGATGCCTCTTATTGTGCAACGTTAGCCCGCATACCCAACTCAATAGGTGATTTAGCATCTCTATCTCGCCTTGACCTAACAAACTGCCAAAAACTTGCTCAACTTCCAGACTCCATAAGCTCCCTCGTGTCTCTACGAAAGTTGTTATTGTCGGGATGCCACTCGTTAAGACAAATCCCAGACTCGATCGAAAAGTTGACATCATTGACCGAGCTGCATTTGAAATCTACGGCCATTGAAGAATTACCTGAATCCATTGGATCTTTAAAGAAGCTCGAGACTCTAGATGTCTCTTATTGTGCATCGTTAACTCACATACCCAACTCAATAGGCAATTTAGTATCTTTGTCTTGCCTTGACCTAACGGATTGCCATAAACTGGCTCAACTTCCAAACTCCATAGGCTCCCTCATGTCTCTATCACAGTTGTTATTGTCGGGATGCCAATCGTTGAGACAAATCCCATACTCAATCGGAAAGTTGGCATTATTGGCTAGGCTAGATTTGAAATTTACGGCTATTGAAGAATTACCTACATCCATTGGATCTTTAAAGAAGCTCAAGACTCTGGATGCCTCTTATTGTGCATCGTTAGCCCACATAACTAACTCAATAGGCGATTTATCATCTCTATCTCGTCTTGACCTAACAAATTGCCGAAAACTTGCTCAACTTCCAGACTCCATAGGTTCCCTTGTGTCTCTAAGGAGTTGTTATTGTCGGGATGCCACTCATTGAGACAAATCCCAAACTCGATTGGAAAGTTGACATCATTGATTGAGCTGCATTTGAAATCTACGGCCATTGAAGAATTACCTAAAAGCATTGGGAATATGCAAAACTTGAGGATGTTGGACATTAGTGGAACTCCTATTATAGAATTGCTTGATGACCGGGGAATATTGGCAGAACTCCAAGAGTTGAGAGCTTTAGGATGGAAAAATTTGGAAGGGCCGCCTAGTAATAATGGCCAACTAGTTTCGCCAAACAATCTTGATATAGACCGGCATAAAAGACTATCAGAACTACGCTCTCGCATACTAACTCTAGGTATCACCTTCTACATCTTGTAATTGCTAAATCTTTCTCAACTAAACTTTCTTAAGAAACTCACTCTTTCTGATTGGCTTGAATGTCTCCCAAACCTTTCTATAACACGTTGTAAAAAAGCTATGATACTTGATTTCGTATTTTCCAAAAGTTCAAGCTATTAGTTGGGCATTCTATTTACTTTTTGTCTTGCAATGCAGTCCTCTTAAAGCATCCCAAGACTCCTCCTGCCACCAACTTAGCCATGGACTACCGAACGGCAGATTTTGAACATGTTATGAAGAGATCAAGACCTCTTAGAATCTCAGATGAAGTAATTACCTCATCTTGCTTTTTCTTTATCATTCTTCAATTATTAGAGGATGGTTCCTCTACAAAGAGAAGTATTTTACTGACTGATCAATTATTTGTTATGTATGGAATGCTTTTCTCAACATTCGTAACTAGATCTCTCAGACTTGTTACATGTACTTTTCGCTATTTTAAGTCTTCTATTCATCAAAGTAGGGATTTTCAATTTTCCTGAATTATGAAGTGAAGCCGGAACATATTGCCCATTCTTTTGCATTTCTCTTTCTTAATTATCTCTCTTTGCATGCCATTGAACGAAAACATTTTGAAAGTGCTCTCCCTTTTGTGTTATTGTGGCATATGATCATGCATTGAGAATCTTTAGGAGTTTTGGGTTATCCTACATCGGTTGTGGAAGGGGAAGGGTTGTGGAAGAAGGTGGTCAGTTATAAGTGTGAGGAAAAATCTCACCTTTTTAGCTAGCTTTTGGGGTGAGATAAGTCTATGACCAACCAACAAAGATAAAATTTTAGTTTTGAGGTTTCTAGATACCCTTTAACTTTCATGATGTTAACCTAATGAAATAATTGAGGATTGAAAGGATTACAAGAAAGTCCGATGGAGAGAAAAATGAGCAAGAGGGCCTAGGTTGTCAATTTGTGTTCGCTTGTCTTAATTGTGTTTGTTACTATGTCAGTTTATCATGACTCCTATTAGACATGCCAAACCATTGAATTGGATGAGAGCATGTAAATATCTCGTCAACCAACTGGTTAAACATATTGTGATGTGTCATATTGGGTTGTGTCTGTGTTTTTCATGTTTGGTATTTTCATGTAAATAGTCAGTGTCAATATTGGTAATATTAATGAGGAACACGGACTGGGTAAGTGTTGATTACATCTTCTCCCATCATGCATGCATTGTGCTCACGTATGCTAGTAAAAGAGGGGCTCTCATATGAGTTTTGCATCTTTTTGAGTGCCATGGTTTTGATCAATTTTCTAAAGGACTCACTGGTTTTGTAATCTTTATGACCTTCTATTAGGTGAATAATTTGCCAGTAAACATTCTACCCGTCACATCCAATTGCAAGAGCCTCAATCAGAGTTCTTATTCTTCATACGACTTGCCTAGAAATGTAGTCATTACCCTAAGTCAAGGTTCACTTGTTAAGAGTATGGATTTCCATCCAGTGCAACAAATTCTACTGCTCGGTTAGCACTTCTTTCTTACTCCATGAAGAACATATTGCATGCTTTTCTTCAATTGGATATACTTGCTCCTATTGGAGGCTATAAGTTTGTGCTTTGGTGCTTGGAAGATTTCTTTTTGTTGTTCTTTTGATGCTAGCTTCAGCTATTTTAAACAATCGGATATGATTCTTCAAATTTTCCGCATCAATAATTTTTAGTGGGAACAAATATGGGCGATGTCATAGTATGGGAAGTAAGCAGTGGTGCGAGGATTGCATTGAGAAAATTCAAGATTTGGGATATGGGAACATGTTCAATGGTGCTACAGGTATAGAAGTTAAATTCTAAATAAAATCATGGCATCTTGTTTTTGGACATGTGATTATGGGTTTTGATTCTTTGTAGGCTTCTCTGGCCAATGACTATATATCATCCGTTAACCGTGTAATGTGGAGTCCTGATGGCTTCCTTTTTGGTATGTATGGATATCACTTCTACTTGTATATCAACTAGGAACTAGGCAATACATTATCGCAAACTAACGAAACAACTAAAGCACCGATAACGAGACTTCATTGCAATATTTTCAGGAAGAATGTTCATATGCTGCTGTTACTAATGATTTAAGGTGTTCACTTTAGGTGTTGCTTATTCCAAACACATGGTGCACATATACTCATATCATGGTGGTGATGACATAAGGAACCACCTTGAGGTTTGTTGCTAAACAAGGAGAAAAAAAATTAAGTTTCTTTGTTCTGCTGACGATTGCCACCTAAATGTGAGTACTTGATTTTGACTCTAAACTAATATCTGACACAGATTGAGGCTCATGTTGGAAGTGTTAATGATCTTGCGTTTCCAAATCTAAACAAACGGTTATGCGTCGTGACCTGTGGAGAGGACAAGTTGATCAAGGTATATTCTAATTGTTTTCCTTAGTGTCACTGTGTTCTGCTATTTGATCCCTTTTAACCAAGCTACTAGTTATGTAGGTATGGGATGCAGTGACTGGGGCTAAGCAACACACTTTCGAGGGTCATGAAGCATCAGTATATTCCATTTGTCCATACCACAAAGAAAATATTCAGGTACCTGGTTATCTCGCGTACTAACAAGAACACACTGCAACATGGCCAATCGGCTATACCCTTGACTATACACTAGACTTCTGTTTTCTAAAACTCGGTTAGGTCAAAAAATCTAGTTCAGGTTGTATGAGAATTGTGAATCTCTATTTTAATGGACCTTGTCCATTTCAAGGATTTTGCAAGTTTTCAACTTTTAACCTATCTTGATGAGAATGTGCTTGTTAAACATGGTGACACAATCCCAATATTAACCTGCAAATATGATTCTTTCAAGCGATGCTACTAAGCATCGGCCACTAGGTAAAGGTCTTCGCAATAATGACTGCTTGCTTAATTGTATGTTCAGAAGGAAAATTCCTCAGCTTCCATTATTTTTTCTTCCTTGGTTTTCTCCTTCGATTTTGATTAATTAAATTTATAATAGAAGGTTGTTTATTGTGTCTGAGTGGAGTAGCAATTGGCGGTTTTATTTCCTTCTTTTTAATTTCTTTTAAACATTTATGGTTGTGTACGCTTTACTCCAAAGATATTTTATGATGTCTCACCATTCTAGGAAGCTATGTTTTAATAATTAGAATTTTAAGTGGATGTACTCTATCTAAGCATGTTATTGAAATTGATTATACAATTGTTTTATTGTGTAGTTCATCTTCTCAACAGCAACAGATGGGAAAATTAAGGCTTGGCTTTATGACAACATGAGGTCGAGAGTTGACTATGATGCACTGGGTCACTCTTCTACCGTGATGGCATTTAGCGCTGACGGAACAAGGTTCAAACCATCAGCATTGCATTTCAAGCTTGATTTCATCCCGTGTCTTTCTTTTTGATTGAAATACGTTTGGCGATTTTATTTCGCTATAGGTTGTTCTCATGTGGGACCAATAAAGAAGGAGAGTCGTACTTGGTTGAATGGAATGAAAGTGATGCTACTCTCACGCGTACCTATCATGGACTCGGAAAGAGATCAGGTGGGGTTGCACAATTTGATACCGCCAAAAATAGATTTTTGGCTGCTGGTGATGAGTTCATGGTCAAATTTTGGGATATGGACAATAGTAATCTACTCATGAGTACCGATGCTGATGGTGGATTACCGGTAATTCGTTATTGTTAATTTACTCTAACTGAATTAGGCGAACCTTTCTATGAAACTAACTCCTAAAATTTGCAGGCTTCACCTTGTCTTAGATTTAACAAGGAAGGAATTCTATTAGCTATCTCAACAAGTGACAATAGTATCAAAATTTTAGCAAATGCTAATGGGATTAGACTGCTAAGGACGGCGGACAATCAACCTTTTGATGCTTCTAGAATCACTCTTGGATCTCTTATGAAGGTAAGTCTTTTCAAGACCACGGTGACTCTGTAGGAAGGAACTTGCTAAATGTCTTGAATCTTGTTCCACCACCAGCTATCGCGATATTTGGTTCTGGTAATGCTATTATTGGGGCAAGCCTGGATAACAGAGGGGTTCCAATGGTAGTATTGAAATGTTCAATCCAATTTCTAGATGTGCATTTGATAGAGAAGTCTAGAAAAACCCTTTAAAAAACAATTCTTGCAAAAATGTTTGGACTCCAATAAAGTTTTGTGTAGAAAAATCCATAAAAATTATCTCCGCAACATGGCCGAGATAGTTGCCTTAAAAAATCTCTTACTCGAGCTGAGATTTTTGTACGTCTTAAATGATGATGTAAGCTTATAAAAAGGCTTATGATCATCCAAAAGCAAACACATTTAGGACTATTATTTTTTGAAAATATATTTGAAATAAAAATTCGTTGGATAACATAATTTTATTTTATTTTTATTTTCGAGACAAATTTTTAGTTAATGAAAGGTTGGAATATAAATAAAAGATAATTTTTTTCTATTTTTCTATTTCTGAAATAAAAATAAAAATAAAAACTTTTCTCATTACTTACCCTCACCATCTGCGGTCATCACCCGTTGGCCACCCACCCACCTGCCGCCCTCAATCAGTCATCAATCGTAGGGGTGAGCATGGTTCCAAGGTAGAACTTGGAACCCGAGAAGCCGGACCGTAGGAACCTGTAGGTTCCGGGTTCCAAGGTATGTAGGGTAAGTTTCAAGTTCTAAAAAAAGATGAATCTATTTCAACGGGTAGGTTCCAAGTTCTTAGTTGGAAGAACTTGGAACCTGAAATTTGGAACCTGTAACATATAACCTAAAACAAGTTTTAATATTTTTGTTGATCCATGTTTCCGTGCGATCTTCCGATATTCTATGCTATTCGATGATGAATATATAATTTGGAAGCACTAGTGTGAGTTTCCATTTTATAGCTAAGATTTTTCCTTTATTAATGTTCATATTTTTCATATATCTAAATATAAGTTATGATTAGTGAATTATAATCTTTCAAATAATAACATAAGTGGAATTTGGGTAAACCTTGGAACCTATGATAGAATAGGTTCCAAGTTCTAGGATATATAGTAGGTTTCAGGTTCCAAAAAATGGCGAACCTATTCCAACGGATAGGTTTCAGATGGAATCTGTACAGAACTTAGAACCACTCACCTCTTTTTTAATCTAGTTGAATTCTTTGCCAAGAATTCCTTTTCTTCTGTTGATAGTTTTGTTTACTTTGTATTCTCTTTGATGAATGACAAACTTATTTATTATTATTGCGTTCATTTTAAAAAAGAAAAAAGAAAAAAGAACCTATTAGATCCTAAAACCAACCTTGGAACCTATGACAGAGTAGGTTTCAAGTTTCAGGTTCTAACGGATAGGTTCTAGGTTCCAAATAATAAGGAATTTGTACCCAAGAGTAAGTTCTAGGTTTTAGACAGAACCTATAAGGATACCTAGAACTGTTCACCTTTAATCGATCGCCCGCCAGTTGTTGTGTAGAAATTTTGAGGCCTATATCTCTGCTCAATTCTTTGTCCGTAGAATAAAAATAGAAAGATTTATTGGTAACTAGAAATTATTCACAAAAACATAATGATTATCATTTGCTTTCATAACACGCCAACTAAAATAAAACTCTCCTCCTTCGTTATTCACTGAATAGTAAAAGCCTTTTTTCTCTTTTTGCCTTTTTATCTTGGTGTTCCCTTGCTGCCACTTTCAGAAATCTTTGTCCAATTCCTTCACATCAGCGGCAGCTGACGTGCGGAGCATTTTTTTCCTCACATCCAGTCATATTTTAACACATTTCTGTGGATTTCGAATTAAAAAAAAAAAGAAAAAAAAATCCTTGGTGTTCCATCGGCCGTGGACCTCGGACTAGCCGGCTGCCACCCTTGAACACCACCGCGCCGGAGGACCAGCTCTCAACCTAGCCGAGTATTGGCCTCGACACCGCACCAGATCTAGTCCGCCTTCACTTGCTTCAAGCTCGTCCATGGCCGCCTCCAAATCTGGTCGACCTCGTCTTTACGCCATATATCGTCCGCCTTAAAACGATTCGAGTTCGGCGACTCCTCCATCAGAAGCCGCCGAGATCTTGGTCACAATGTCAAGATTGGCAGCCATAGAAGGTCGTAACCTCCAGATCTAGAGGCTCAATGGCAATGGAGGCCGAGCGTCCAGATCTGGCCTTGGCGAAGGTCGTGATATGACCTCGAGTTGCAGCGATGACCGCCGTTAGAGGTCGCCTTAAGAGAGAGCGTTAAAAATTGCAAACGGCCATGGACACAGCGTGTAACAAGAAAGGAGACCGAAAAAAGAAAAAGATAAGATAAGAAGCAAAGAATGGCGGGTAACAAAAAGAAAAAGAAACATCTTTTACAAACTTCTCAACAGCATCGCCGGGATAAGCCACGCCGACGACCATGGACCCCCAGATCCTGAGAGACAATAGCGTTACCGTCCATGACGGAGCAAGGTTCGCGAGTGACGCCAACGGCCATGGACGGCCAAATTTGGAGAGGCGGCGTCACTCGTCTAGGTGACGCCCACGGCCATGGTCGGCCAGATCTGAAGAGCCAGCAGCGTCACCGACGCATTACCTGCTATTCAGCTCGTCCGAGGTCAAGTGGCTGGCTTCGGACGAACGAGGAAGATGAAACTAGAGAAAACAATTCCACCACACAAAGGAACTCCACATCAATATTTTTAATTTAATTCAAGACATGCAAAGTTTTAATTTTTATAATTTAATTCACACAAAAAAATGCTTGCCCCATCAGATGATACGGTGCTTTAGAACCACCAATTATTTTCCCCTTTCCTCATACATCTAAACACACTAGCAGATAAACAAAAAAAAACCATCACGCAGCAATGGTAGGTATGGTAAATGGTATCATAACTGCATTAGGTAGTTAAATGTTTTTTAGGAGCTTTATTTGTTGCTTACTTTGTTACTTAAATGATGTAATAATTGCATTTGTATGTGCATGTTTATTGGGCGTCTTTCAATGACATACACTTTTTGAACACTACAGAACAGTGATAGCATGGCGGATGTGAAGCCTAGAATTGCTAATGACTCAGGAGACAAATCACGAAATTGGAAACTGACAGAAATCAATGAACCATTGCAATGCCGGTCCATAAGGCTGCCTGATAACTCTACGGCTACGAGGGTACAACTGATTGCAAATTAGCATGTTTTCATACTGCACTTCTTTTCCACATTAATCTTTCATGTTTCTACTAGATAAGCACAAATTTGAATTGGAGTCGCATTTAATGCACTTGCTTCATTAATTTCATTGACATGTGGTCCGATTATTTAATTCTTAAACCTCAACGATTGAAGGACTTTGTCATCTCTTCATTTGGCCTTTTATTTTTAACTGATTGTTTAAACTATACAAATAGGGAAGGATGAGATCAGCATTGATGAATATGTGAGTATGGAGTGGTAATTATGCTCAAGTTTTGTTGGCTGTGGAGGTCATGAATTTTATGATAACAAGGTACAGCGAGGCGGTTAATTCCTGATTTAGAACGTAGCGGTATATTTGCATGATAAAGACCTTTTTAGCCTTTTTTTTGGAATCCAATGAGCTGGATTGTTATGTGAACTCTCATGCAGTGACGTGGTAAAAGGCCTAGATTCTTCACTAGATGAATTTGGCTTTATCCATGCAAGGCAAAGTATATCGTTGCGCACCACTTTAATGCTTGTTGGGATGCTAAGTTTGTAAATCGAGCTATTTTGAGCTTGTCAGTTCCCGGAAACTTTGAGTGGAAATTGACCTGTTGAATCTAAATACCCAAAATACTAGAGGCAAAAGAATAGGTATTCCCAGAAAAGAGTAGCATGGGTAAAAGCACTGGATTTTTGCACGAAGACTGCACAAAGTTCTCTAAGTTCTATAGTGATACAACTGGACGGTTTAAGTCAAGGTTCTACTTATTGGTAATTGTTTCAACTGGGTTTTGATGCAATGTGTATCATATGCTCTGTTCGTATGTGAACATATAGAGCGTGTGTGTATTTGCCTATGCTGATAAATATGCAGGCAGCGTCACCGAGTGTCTTTTAACATGAATTTTTGCATCTATCATTTAGTGCCCCGTTCTCTCGGCTCTTTCTTTTGCATTTTATTTTAACTTTTCGTATAACATTTGATTGTCACTACTGAAGTTGATAAAATGAAGCAGGTCCCACGATTAATCTATATAAACTCAGGTCGTGCCATCCTGGCATTATCATCGAATGCTGTACACAAGCTATGGAAATGGCAAGAAAGTGATCAAAACTTAACGGGCAGGGTAAGGAATTTTCTTTTCTTAAAATTGGCAAACTGTTTTAATGTTTAGCACATCGTTAATTGCATTGATTCTTCTTTTCGCAGGCTACAACTAGTGTAGTACCACAGTTATGGCAACCTCCTGGTGGGAATTTGATGACCAATGACACATGTGGTGCAAATCCTGAAGATGCAGTTCCGTGCTTTGCAGTGTCAAAGAACAATTTTCTAATATCAGCATCAGGGGGAGACATCTCTTGCTTCTATATGTTGACTTATCAGGTGAATATTTTCCCAAAGTAATGTTTACATCCTCCTGTCAGTTTTGTAGCACTATCCACAAGGCACGAGATGATGAACAAACCCTTTGTGCTGAATATGCGTGCGCTATTTCCTTTTCACATTTTTATGGGAGCTAAAATTAATTGGTTCCATCACGTATAAAACCTATTGAACTCTAATTGTTGGGAGGTCCATGAAAGCAATTGCTCCGATTTTCATGGGGATTATCCGGTCAAAAGTGCAGCATGCCCCTTTTTCCTTGCTAAGTGAGATAAAAGGGCTTTTCTGTGTCTTCAAGGGAATCTTTTTGCTCTTATTAATTAAAGAAAACGAGGCAGAGCTTTTTTTAACCCATCCAGAGATCTATTGGTCCAACTTGCTCTCTCCCTTTCCTAAGAAGGGAGATGACATTGAGGCAAGTGCCTCTTGGCACGTGTCCCACTGTTACTTATAAAATTGTTAATACTATCCTACCTGTTGATGTCCAGACCATGAAATTTACGGTCCAACTACCATCAAACAATGACATTGTTGAAATAGGAATGGAGGACCCCTTTATTCAAATTTCCAGTGGTCAAGTTGATGAGGTGAGACCTGTTTTCATTGTCGTTGAAAGTTAACCTTGTAATTATTCGCAAAAAGTTATGAATAATGACTATTTCACTTTCTCAGCTCCAGACAAAACTAAAAGGACATCGGAGAATAATTAAAGGGTTTGCCTTCTCAACTTTCTTAAATGTTCTCATGTCTTCCGGCACTGATTCTCAGGTACCAGACCACTGCTTTTTTACTTGCTAAATGAGATGGCCTGTGGCTATTCTCTGTCGTCTTCAATAGCATCTTTTTGCTCTTACTGATTAAATAAAACAAGGCAAGAGCTTTATTCAACATTCCAGAAATCTAATAGTCGAAGTTGCCCTCTCCCTTTCCCAAGAAGGGAGATGCCATGAGGCAAGTGCCTCTCGGCACATATGTCCCACTGTTACTTATAAAATTGTTAATGCCAACCTGTCTGTCGATATCCAGATGCTGATAACATTTACACCCCGTCCACCACCCGCAACATTTTTGGCATTCTATCCTCGAGATGATTATATTATTGCAATAGGAATGGAGGACTCCTCTATTCAAATTTATAATATTCTAACTCAAGTGGTGAGACCTAATTTTATTGTTGTTCAAAGTTAAACTTGTTATTATCCGCAACGAACTTACGGATATTAACCATTTCACTTTCTCAGTGGGAAGCAAATCTAAAAGGACATCAGAAAAGAATTACAGGCCTTGCCTTCTCTAATGTTTTAAATGTTCTCCTGTCTTCCAGTGCTGACTCTCAGGTACAAGACCACTATTGCATCTTCCTTTCCATGTAGACATGCCTATGTTTTGGGTAAAGAGAGCAATGTAGTTTTAACCTGCTCCAAAAAAAAGGGTTGATGTTCACTCTTGATATATTGATGCTTACGTAGGCAGAATAATTCCTTCCAGAAAACTTCTTTTGTGGTGACATATTAATCCCGTCCCATAAAGTGGGAAAAATAAAAGCTACGATGTCCTGTTGTTGCTTGCAACTAATGATTGGTGTTATTCTGATAAAAAAACACAATGTAGAATTTTATTGTTTCATTTATGAATCAATGTCGATGTGTCCTTTGATAATTGTCGATTGTCACTGCAGTTGTGTGTTTGGAACACTGGTGGATGGGAGAAGCAGGCTAGTAAGTTTCTGCAGATGCCGAATGGGCGAGGAGCAGCACCTCTCGCTGAAACTCGTGTTCAATTTCACGTGGATCAAATACATCTGCTGGTGATTCATGAAACACAAATTGCCACATATAAAGCTCCTGAACTAGAATGCCTCAAGCAGGTATTGAAGATACTTGTTGTTGTGCACAAGCCAATCTGTTATCTCATCTTGATTGCATAAAAATTAGTGAAATATTAGGGAGTATGAGTTGCTTCATGCCAAATGTACTTTTTTTTATTCGTTGTTCATTGCAACTAGTGGGATACTCGAGAAGCTAGCGCTCCAATCACAGATGCTACATATTCATGCAATGGCCAATCGATATATGTGAGCTTTGAAGACGGAAGCATCAGAGTTCTTTCTGCTTCTACACTCAGATTAAGATGTCGTATTAATCCTACTGCTTATATCCCTCCAAACCCCTAGTAAGTTGGTTATTATTACTCAGTTAACCTCATTCCTTTATGAAAATGGCAAGTCTCATTTGTGAAGTTCCAATAGTCTCACAAGTTATTCATTCCTCACCGATGTATTTGGCAGCTTGAGAGTCTACCCACTAGTCATTGCAGCACATCCATCCGAACCTAACCAGTTTGCATTAGGGCTTACTGACGGCAGCGTCTATGTGCTTGAGCCATTGGAATCTGAAGGAGAGTGGGGTAGTTTTCCTATTGAATGTGGTGCTGGGCCTAGCACGACCACTGGCGCAACCGATTCATATCAACCCCAAAGGTAGTGCAGGCCATGTCTCTCCCTATGTAACTCTGAGCATTAATTGCTGAGCCGGTTTTCCTGTGCTGCACTTGATTCAAGTTTAGAGGGATGCTGCGAATGGTAGATTTTACTGCCTCCACTTACTTCCTCAGACCATAGTTCAGTACAGTATGTCTTAAGTGGCACAATTAGCATCCTCATCGACTTCTGATCAAGGTGTGGTGATAATTTGTTTTGTTCTATTCATTTAACTTGACTGAAAGCGCAAGAAAAACATTGAGATTAGGGTCTTGCTTAGAAGGCGTTGTATATTCAAGTTGGAGGCAGATATCTGATTTTAATCAGCAAGTTAGAGGATCAGAGGATAGATGGCTTCTTTTTTTGTTCCTTCTGCATTATAATGAAAATATTTCTTTTATCCTCCTTTAAATTCGTTTAAAGAGCATTTATTAGCAGGTTCTCCTTTCTTGTTCCTTCACTGCAAAAGGAAAACTTGATCTTCCTTTTACGCTCCTGTTATGAAGGCAATTTGAGTGCAACAGCACTCAAGACCTTCGATGACAGTAAAAACTTCGCTATGGTCAATCTCAACGTTTTGCTTATCGAATTGCAATATTTAAGAATCAACGTTTTGATGAGAAATTACACTCTTTTGAGGAGGATTCATTGTTTAACCTCAGTTGGGGGTGTTGGGATTGTCAGATTCCCAAAAACCGAATTCGACACTAAATCAAACCCCTAAAAACGAATGCGGAAGACGAGCCCGGGAAAAACACGTATCACCGATCCTAAAGCACACCACAGAATCGAGCGTACCTTGTTAGCCACAGATTAAACACCAACGCCGATAAGAGGAAGAGAAAACCGATTCCATTTGATCTGATGACGTCGATTGGCCTTGAAGGGAAGACGGCGTCGCCTTTAGCCTTACTTTTTCTTTTTGGAGGGAGAGAGGGAGAGGAACGTACGTACAAAATGCCAAAAGGTGCGTCCTCCATCTCTTTCTTCCCTCATATACATCCCCTCCAAAATAGAAACGTACCCCTTCATCATATCCCTCCATCCATGGGCCCTAATCTTGTGGGCCGGGCTTTTAGGCCCAACATGGGCGGACGGGCCAACTTAGGCCCATCACATAAAACCATCATCTCTCACTCGCACATGGTGGGCCGAACAGGATTCTCTTTACCTCCCTTCAACATTCATACGGTGAATAATCCGTGCAACCAAAGATACTTTGAGAGCTCGTTGCTATACATCCGTTAGGAATATATAGCAGCTCATAATGGGCATCACACTCTGAGTAGATTTAGTATGCAGTACCCTAGATCGATCGATCACATTTATATATCTCTTGATCTCTTTTAAACAATGATTTATATATTGTATTCACAATTATAATTATCACAAAAACAGTCATAATTGGTCGACCAGTGAATACAAAACTACAATGTGATTCTCCAAATTCGATCTTCATCTTTCCTTCAAACTCTCAATTTCAGTTCAACTTGCTTTTTTTGAAATGTCCCATTAGATCGAATCAATTCATGACCATTGGCAACATCCTAAGATAGCAAACACTAAATAGAAATCTTGAGAATAAGTAAAAGTCATGAGGGCACTAAAATTGAGGAACTATTTTCCTCAAGAGTCTCACACGGCATAAAAGTTGAGATCAAACTTTTGCCACTCTAATTGGTCGTCTCATGTATACGTAGTATGAAATACGTATTACGGTATTAACTCATTTCCCATGGAGCGTATGTCTATACCTTTCAATACCACGAAAAGATCGCTTGGATTTAAGAAAGAGTCGCTTGGATTTTTCCATGATTTATTTCATCTGTTCCATGACCGGAACAGGGGGGGATACACATTACACCACGATTTTGAAAACCCTGAGCATACATACCATTGAGAAGGAGAAGTGATTCATTAATTAAACCTTCCTGAATCCATTTTTTTGTTCATGAGATAACAAATCCAGTCTTTAACTAAGATTTCGAATAACCAGCCTAAAGGTTTTCTTATTGATGATATCGATATTGAGGATAGTGTACGAGATCTTGTAGCACTTACCAATGAGGCCATCACCATCTTCAAATAAAGTATTTTCTACGGTAGCACCAGACATACACAATGTCTAACTTGAGTTCACGTATCTACTCATTCACAAAATTCATCAGAACTCACATCTGGCATCATAGACAGATAAAGTAAAATATGTGGGTTATTTTACTTTCGGACATAGTAAATATTATGTCCTCATCTTAACACCCAGTTAAGCTTGAGCTCTCGATTATCACCTAGATAATAAGCTTAAAAAACAGTCTCATCTCTATTTATCATACAGTAAATAGAGGCGATTACCCGTGTGAGTGGGCTAATCTTTTATTTGTCCGACATACTTTATCAACTTAATGTAATGCACTGAGCATTAAGATGCATAAAGATCAAACAAATATTCATAGACATTAACAATGAAAGAACAAAAGTTCATAAATGTGAACAAATCAGGAAAATTACAATCCAGTACATCAGACTCTACGCAATCCTAGAGATTTTACATGACCACAAAACACATCTCTAGGTATTGGCTTTGTCATAGGATCTGCTACCATTCTATGCGTAGATATGTACTGTAAGTTCACATCCTTTTGTGCAACCATATCTTTGACAAAGTTATACTTGATATCTATATGTTTGGTCTTGCCATGATATTTTGGATCTTTGGTGTACGCTATAGCTGCTTGGCTATAACAGTTAACCAATAATGGATTTGTAGCTTTCTCAATAACACATAAATGATCCAAAAATCTCTTAAGCCAAACTCCTTCTTGTACCGCTGCTGATAATGCCACGAACTCAGCTTCCATCGTGGACAAGGCTATACATGTTTGCTTCTTACTGCTCCATGATATGGCGCCATTGTTCAGTAAGAAAGCAAATCCAGAGGTAGATTTCCTTTCATCTAAATCTCATCCCCAATCAGCATCAGAATAGCCTTCAAGTCGCAGATCCTTTCCTTAATAATTCAACTTGTAATCAGCAGTTCCCTTCAGATACCTCAGTATTCTCTTAACGGCTTTCCAATGTACTGGACCTGGATTGGATTGGTATCTACTCACCATTCCAACTGCAAAACATATGTCAGGTCTTGTACACATCATAGCGTACATCAAGTTCCCAACAGCACTAGCATAAGGAACATGTTTCATTTGTTCCTTCTCTTGTGGAGTCCTTGGACACAATCTATGGCTCAATCCTTCACCTTTTGCAATAGGAGTGTCTATGGGTTTACAATCTTGCATACGAAATCGTTCAAGAACCTTATTTATATATGTTTCTTGCGAAAGAGATAACGATCTCTTCGAACGATCTCTTGAAATCTTAACTCCAAGAATGTATGCAGCATCACCCATATCCTTCATCTCAAAGTTGGAAGACAACCAACTCTTGACAATATTAACAAACTCCTTATTGCTTCTAGCAATTAATATATCATCAACATATAATGATATGATCACAAATTGATCCTTGGATCTTTTGATATATACACAATGATCATCATCTATCATTGTAAAGTCATATGCCATTATTGCATTATGAAAATGTATATATCATTGTCTCGATGACTGCTTAAGACCGTATATCGATCTCAAAAGTCGACATACATTTTCTTCTTGACCTTTCACTATGAAACCAGCAGGTTGTTCCATATATATTTATTCCTCTAATTCTCCATTGAGGAAAGCAGTCTTTACATCCATTTGATGTAATTCAAGATCCATACTAGCCACTATTGCCAGAATAATGCGAATCGAGGTAAATCTCACTACAGGAGAAAATGTATCTTCGTAATCAATTCCTTCCTGTTGATTATACCCATTCGCCACAAGACGAGCCTTATGCCTTTCTATCGAGCCATCAGCCTTTCGCTTTATTTTGAGAACCCACTTGTTCCCAATAGCTTTACGTCCTTTTGGAAGATCAACTAGTTCCCAAACTTGGTTTGATTTCATTGACTCTATTTCCTCTTCCATTGCATGAATCCACTTCTCCTTACTAAGGCAATTCAGAGCCTCATTAATATTTCTTGGCTCATCCTCATCTTGCGGAGCAATCATAAAAGTTTCACCTTCAATGTCAAAACGTCGACGGGGAATACTTTGGCAACTTGTTCGCCGTATGGGAGATTGTACACTTTGCACATCATTCCTCATTATGCTCCCACTTGGATTAGATAATGATGATGTCGTCTCATCATGTGATTGTAATTGAGAATGAGTTGAATTCAATTCATCACTTCTCATATTACTCCCACTTGGACGAACTCTACTAATATCATTATCTTGATCCAAGGTTTCTAATATGGAGTAATCTTCCCCTATTTCGCCCTTCTTAGGAAATTCATCCTCAAAGAATGTGACATCCCGTGATTCAAATTCAGTTATACTCCCACTTTCCTACTCACCTATGAACACATACCCTTTCGAGTGTTCCGAGTATCTTATGAAAATACTCTTCTTTCCTCTGGGACCCAATTTCCCAAACTTGTGAGATGACTCATGAGTATAGGCAGCACAACCCCATGGCTTAAGAAAACTTAAGTCCGGTTTTCTACCTGTCCATAACTCATATGGAGTGGAAGTAACTGATTTGGAAGGCACCCGGTTAAGTATATAAGCAGCAGTTGACAACGCATCACTCCAAAAAGTAATAAGTAAGTTAGCATGCGCCATCATAGACCTAATCATTTCCAGTAGGGTTCTGTTTCTTCTTTCCGCAACACCATTTTGTTGAGGAGTATACGAAATAGACAACTGTCTTTTTATTCCTTTTTCATCACATAATTTTCTGAATTCATCAGATAAATATTCTCAACCTCGATCGGATCTCAATGCTTTTATTTTCTTGTCTAATTGATTTTCTACCAGGTTCATAAACCTTTTGAAACAACTTAATGCTTCAGATTTATGAGAAATCAAATAAACATATCCGAATCGAGTATAATCATCTATAAAAATGATGAAATAAACAGCCCCATGCCTTCCTCTCACATTCATTGGACCACAGACATCAGAATGGATTAAATGCAGAGGAAATTCAGCTCTTTTACCTTTTCCAAATGGTTTCCTTGTCGTTTTCCCTTCTAGGAAATGCTTACATATGGGCAAATCGACTTTTTCAATGTTGCCCAACAAGCCCTCTTTGGCTAGTCTATTCATACGTTGTTGGCCAATATGACCAAGTCTAGCATGCCACACATTCACATCATTATCATACGAATTAGGAGACGTGAAAAGGGAATAACAAACATTTGCATTAACATAGTCAATATCTAATACAATGAACCATCCAGAAAATAACCACAACCATAGTAATTTGTATCCAAAAACAAATCCACACCTCTATTATGGAAGTTCATATTAAAACCTAGTTTAACCAACACCAAAACAGACACTAAATTTCGACGAATCTCCGGAGCATACAATACATCATGTAGGAACAAAGTGCGTCCACCACGCATGTTCCGTTGGTAGGTGCAAATTCCTTTCACTTCAGCTCTGGAGTTGTTTCCCACATAGATCCATTTAGTTCCAGTTGGTACTCGTCGGAATTCCACAAAGGATCCTTTATCCTTCGCTACATGGTCTGTCGCTCCTTCTTTGGCTCACGACAGTTGCGAGCATAGTGACCCTTCTTGTCACAGTTGTAACACTTCACCCTTGCAAGCTTCTTCATTCAAGGACGCTTTCCTCTTTCATGTTGGTTAAGCTTGGGTTTCTTCCCTGAATGACCTGCTTCCTTGCCTTTCCCTTTATCAAGCCAGTTAGGACGTTTGCGCTTGGAGCTCGAAGCTCCATGTGAGCTAGAACCAGCATGATAGAGTTCAGTTTCTGGCTTAGCCGCCAAGAGGCGGTCCTCTTCCAGCTCAAGATGACGCATTGCATCCTCAAAGGTTTTGATATTTTCATTATGGGTCAAGTGCACCTTCATATGCTCCCAACTTTGAGGCAAGGAACGAATCACTGCTTGCACTTGCTACTCGTCAGTGAGGACATGGCCAGCATCTTTCAGCTCATTAATCATGTTTGACATCTTTCTAAGATGTTGCTTCATGGTCTGACCATGAGGCTTCTTATAAAAGTCAAACCTAATAGTGAGCTGCCTCAGTCTGGTCACTAAAGTATGACCAAATCTTGTTGCCAATGCTTCCCACATTTCCTTGGCATTGTCAAAACGCCTAAACTCTTGCATTACGTCATTTTCCATGCTGCTCAGCAACATGATGTGAGCAAGAGAGTTCTTTCTTTTCCATGCAGCAAATGCTTCCTTATCTCTCTTGTGCTGTGCAGTGTTTCCTTCTTCAGGTTCTACCATGGTTAGGTTAAGAGCTTCTAGTGCCTCTTGCTCTTCCAGCACATATTGGATTTTCATGTGCCATATTTCATAGTTGTCATCATTGAGCTTTTCACATTTGTTCAGCTCGGCAACTATGCTCTTTGTGGCTGAACCCATTGATCTGAACACATCAGACATATATGCACGAATTATTAATGCCTATCATTTATGCATCCTTTTTGCACAGACCCATCATATTAATGAATAATTTCAAGTAAGATTTCAGAATCAAAATGTCACTATGTTTCTGAATCTTTGAAGTCATAGATTTCTCGACTGCTTCTAATTTGGAACTTTCTCTTCCGTATTGGCTTCTAACATGAGAGACTCATAATGGGGGTGATACATTCCAAGGACTTGAGTGTATGCTCTTACGTTTGATCGTCAAAATTTTTAAGTAGAATAGGATTGGATAGGATATAATATGAAATTAAAGGATTTTGTTATATCATATCCATTATTTGGCGATTGCAGTAATAATGTCGGATATATTTACATAACATCACATGACATCTTGATTTTCAACCCTGCTTTCGACTAAATAAAATGAGCTTTTCATCGATGCACCTATAGTCTTTTTTCTCTAAGCTGATAACTCACGAGATAACTAATTTATCAGGTGAAGCCGTTAAGAAATCTAAACGCGACCGATTTGAAAATTTAATAAAAAATCGACTGCTCGACCGTGCTAATCTACAAGTATTAATGTAGCACCATTAAAATCGATTAGAGACCGGAGATAGGTCGGTTCGACAGAGGCATGTAATTAAAGTGTAGGTGATTCCACTTGATTGTAAAATTCATGTCAAACGGCACTACACCGATTTTTCTATCATTTCTATACCATGTGCCCGTATTTGAAATCTCAAGATTTTTACGACAACCAAGAGTCACCTATGAGTTGAAGATGCTCAATGTGGATTGAAAATAATCGACCATGGGTCAATTGCGCTAAAAATTCCTAAAAGCTACCCGGTAGGTTAGGTCACGCTAAAATCTCGTCCGGTTGAAATTAACCACGAAATTGAACCCAACTACGAAAGTTCTAGCATGTCACGATTTATTTTAGGAACGTCGACTCATCCTTCGAATAATTTTCGACAAGCCCGGATTTTCAGCGAAAAATCAAAATTGGGTGATTTTGGACCAGGAAATTCGGAGGGGCCAAATTGAGTGCATTTTTTGCCTTCAAGTTGGATCAAATGGTGATGTGAATGCAAGAATTTGGTGTGGGCTCCTACCTTGGTATTATGGCCATTTAATTGAAGTCAATTGGAGTGAAATTAAATTGAATTAGAAGTGAATGGCTTGAAATTCGTAGGTCATGGTGGGTTGCAACATTTGGACTCCCTACTTGACTTGTTGCGGAAGATTTGGAGGGAAAATGGCAGCTGGTCATGGCTGTGGACTTTAGGGACCAAGTGATGATGAATTTGGATATTTGTGATGGACTTTGGTAGCCCATTGTCCCCCTTCAACCCACAGCAGCTTCATCTTCTTCTTCCTTTCTTCTTTGTCCTCAATTGTTGCTGAATCAAGAGTAGAGAACCAACCTAGACCAGGCAGTCTTCACCGCAAGTCACCGCCCTAGCCCGCCGAAGCCGTAGCAGCCTGCACACTCGCCGGTTGTTCGTGAGGCCAACTCCCCCGCGCCCAAGCCTACCATCCCCGTGAGCTTGTCTCTAAGTTGCTCGCCGCCTGTCATGTCCCGACCGATCCCTAGCCACTCATTGCCGTCCGCCTGGTAGCCACCGTCACCGTCCTCGTCGCCCGCCTAGTCTCGCCATGCCATTCTCACGCCAGCCAAGCCACCCGACCAGCTTCTTTGATTCAGCCACAGAACCAAACTCACAGCTTGGGCTGTGAGCTTCGTGGGCCGTTTTTTAGCCTTTTTGGGCCTCCCTTGGCATTGCCGTAGGTCCAAGTCTCGCTCGGCTTCGTGCCGTTGTCGCCGTGAACTCATTGGCTCGTCAAACCGGTGAGTTTATTTTCTAAACCTTAATTATGATGTTAGTTATGCTTATGAGAGGTTTAGATTAGTCTAAGTGAGATTAGTGTATTTATTTAGCTTGTTTAGCTAATTAGATTAATTAGATAGGTTAATTAGGTGGTTAATTAGTTCAATTAGATAGTTTGGTTAGATTAGATGTAGCTAGATTGGTTAGATTAATTTTATTAGTTCAATTAGGTGGTTAGATTAGCTTAGCTAGATTAATTAGTGGTTTTATTTAATTATTTTGCATTTATATAATTATCTTGTAATTTATTTAATTATTTATTATTTTTCGGAAATTATACCAGGATAGCCAGTCGTTAGAATTTCGTGCTGATTATCGTGGAAGTGTTACATTGTGCAATTGAATGTTGATTAGTGATTTTGGGTTATCATTTCAAAATTATAGAATTTTGGTATTTAATTAGAAAAATACCGTGTGTTGATTTTTGACGCCAAAAATGTTTGTAAGTACTATATCAAATCGTGGGATTTTTAAATGAGAGAATATCACTTTTTATGGTTCAATCTGACCGTATGCCCACACACAATTATTTTATTGAGTGTTTTTAATATGAAGAAAATAGGCCTAGCACATTATTTAAATTGAGGCATTTGAGTGCAAAGCACAATGTTCTTGGCTGGGATTGGATGTATGTGTGATCGTTATGAGAACACGTTAGGCGATGCTCTTATATGGAATGCCTTTTGTCAACAGATGCCGAATTGCGGTAGAGGTCGGACCGATGCTCCTTTAGGAATGCCGTCTAGAGGTAGACGTTGCCGTACTCGATGGGGCAAGACAACGCCTGGCTATGCCGAATGACTGTCAACTATTGAGTTGGATGTGCCCGTGGGGCCGTAATTAATTGGAATGCTTGATTGAGTGACATAGCCACGCTAGATTATGGGACAAAATCGTGTGGCACAGAATGAGACGTGTCATAAAGATTTGGCCTTATAATGAGGACCCATGTGATTGATTGATTTATGAAAGTGAAGCGTTCCAGTTATTGATTGCATTTGCTGCATATATAAATGTTATATGAGCTATACAGACGTGCAAGAAGGTGCGGAAGTAAGGTAAGTCTTTTGTGATGTATGATTAGGCGTATTATCTTCCTAATCAGGGTTTAGGGTGTAGACTCGCTAAGACATCGTCTCTTCCCGTCGTGACTTACAATTTTATAGGTCTTTAGATGGAGGAGCGTCAGGTACGATACGGGGTCCCGCAAACAATGGATTTTGAGCATACCTTCCTCCACATTCCCAGGACCACCCTGACTTAGAAGTTAGTTAAGTCCATGGTATGGGTCGATGAGGGTCTACCTCAGTTAGTACATCACTAATTCATAGCATGGTTCATTGGCTTTTGACAAGGGTGTCGGGAGGGTACCCTACTGGATTTCAACAAGCCTCCCATTGGGACTGGGGAGTAGGAGGCAGCGCATCCTATGAATCTCGACACCCCTAATGGTGTCATGGTGGACTCGGAGTCCCTAGACCCCATGGATGAGGAGTCTAGTGCCTAGATGGCTTAGTAGCTCTTCTTTTTGGAGTTAGGCTCTTGTACATAGACTAGTTGTGTACTTAAACCAGATGTGTTTATAAAGTGTGGTTTGTTGTTTGATTGTCCTGCTTTTCTATCCCATGTTGATTGTCGTCTCGAGATTGTTTATTTCACTTCCGCATGTGCATGAATCAATTGGGTTGGTGACACGTCCTGTGAACGTTGCAATTTGATCGACCACCAAAGGATGTGCGCGAGCTCGAGATTCAGGGCGTAACACATCATGTACATTATTTGGTATAAATGGCATATTTCTTGCAACACTCTTGCCTGTATTATTTTTATTTTATTTTTTTTATTTTGTTTCCTCTTTTTTTAATTAATTAATTTTTTGATTTCTTTCTTCCTCTTCCATCATTCTATAATAAAATTTTATTAAATAGTAAACTATACTAATATATCTAAAATAATAAAATACCTAAAATATGTAATAAATATAAATATATTTTTATTTTGATATATTGAATTTATATTATAAAAAAGAATTACATTCGAATACGAAATTGAAAATAACAAAAAATAGTTATTTTTTGTTATTTTCAATTTCGTATATTAGAATTCAAATATTTTTTATATTGAAATATAATTTTAATTTTGTTAATTTGAAAAGTTTGTCATTCGAGGAAAATAAATTTCCTATCATAGATGTTAGAAATCCTATCCACTTTTATCTCACCTCCCCGTGGAATAATTTTATCCTATCTATATCTCATTTATGTCGACTCTATTATATTTTGAGTAGGCACCAAACGCAAAATAGGGTAAAAATTATCATATCCTGAATTTTATCTCAACTGCCAAATGCAACCTAAATTCAGTCTAAGGATCGTTGACGGCTGAATTTTCCTATTGCTATGCCGAGAAAATTTTGTTAATAAAGAAAGATTGCAAGTACTTGAGTCAACTTAGTTTGACTGGGAGTGACTGGCCCGTTAGGCCCGGTCCGATAGAACTCGGCCCAATCTGGTCCTCAACTGCATCTCTCTCTGGCTGAAAAGCGATTCCCTTCAACTCGGTTGGCAACTTCAAGCGTTCCAAATTAATCCAATGGCCGTCGCTAGAGTCAACGCTGTAACTCTTCTCCTTTGTTTCACTTTGTTCCGCGGCCGAGAGCTTCGAAATGTTCCGATTCCGCTCGAAGCCTCTCCACCTGTTCAGGTTTGGATCATCAATACGTTCTAGAGCTTCCTTCAGTGATTCATGTGGCCAACCGCGGCCTCAAAATCATGAGTAACATTATATATCTGTGCTTCCACGTCAAGTATCGTTTCATCTTTCAACTTCTTTTCTTTTGGGTCAACCCATCCTTCGACTTTAGCGAAGTGTTTTCCTGCATATGCAAAGAAAGCATATGCGTGCTTCATTCATGACAAATCAGAAGGGAGGACAAAGTTCCCAAATAGCTTTTAATTGATTGAACTCATTAATAAGTCGCAATGATGCTTATCTAGGAAGATTAGCCCCAATAACTCAAATGAAGATGAATTAGACGAGTTTACTTCAAAATGTTGGTATAATTATTCTCCACAGAGCAAATGATTTATGCATGTTGAGGTACTGAAAAGCCATCTACTACATTGCTTGACATGTGAAGCTCAAATAAGGGCAATGTCTATCAAGTGCGTATTCTTTTCCTTTTATTTTTTATTTTTTGAAAGTTGGAAATTTCAACAAAACATAGTATGAACAACCAATTGAACTATTAGTGGAATTAGTAAAATTTCAATATTGCAACAGTATCAATTAAATTTTAGTCCCGAATCATCACAAAATAATGTGCAAATTTTACTAGTGTAAAAAGTACTTTAAAGTCAAACAACCTCTAAATCAGTAGCACTGAAACATTGAAGGGAGAGAAAATTACAGATGAAACATATAACCAAAAAAGAACCAAATAAGAGAGAGCTGACCCATGGAACTTTCTCCACATATGGTGCATTCTATCTTTTATCCACCTGTCTCTTTCTTTTCCATGTTAGAGGTTGTCTCGTCTCACAACTTTTTTAAAAGTTCTTAAAAAAAATTATTAGTAGCTACTTCATCTTCTTGCCACGTCCTCTAACCAATATTAACTCAGAACTTGATTTTTCCCCTTTGAAGTACGGTGAAAGGCAGACATATTAAGTTATTAACTATTTGATAAGTTCTCACTTGGCATAAAATGACTTTTCCTTTTACCTTTGATTATGTGGTGTGAGTCACTTATAAATGCAGTTCAGATATTAGGTGTCGTCTTTCCTCTATCCTCTCAAAATTTCACCTTTTTATCTTAATTTATGATGTCGCCTAGAAGTTCATGCTATATGAACTCTTCCTCTTCATAATACCATCCTCACTTCTTTCTCTTCTCAAATGTTGTTCCAACCTTCTCTCTCATGACCAAGCTAACTTAAATGAATTATGACTAGCACTAACCCGGGCCATTAGGTCTAGTATGATAGAACTCGGCCCCGGCCTTAAATCGTGTCTCTCTCTTTGGCTGAAATTCCCATGCCACATGGCACGCTTCCATTAGTTAAAATCCTTGCTATGCACAATAGGACATATGGCGCCCAATGGTTCGATCAATCTTCGTGATAACTGGCGTGGGAGCACAAAACTCTAGTTAAAATTTAAAAAAAAATTATTATTTTCTTTCCCTTTTTTGAGAAAAGGGGCGGCACGAGAAGGAAAAGGTCCCTCTTTGATTTTCTAAAGGTTTTTCACGTTCACTAAGGGAGAACTCACGCACCCAGAAGGGAGGAAGCAGGGAAAATGCCTCCGTCTTCGATCATCTCCGGTCGCCATAATATCTAAAGTTCCGATAACTTATTTACTGCCAATTAGAGTCTCCTCCCGTCCAATTCCAAGTATCCTTTAATCTTTATCGGTAATTACTCTTCAACTCATTCATCTTAGTAAATAAGTTATTAAGCAAGTATAGATGCAAGCATGAACGCTTGCAGGCAGACAAAAGTTGAAGCTGGGATGCAGGTGATGTATATGCACTATGATTATACCAAACACTGGCATACACGATAAAGAGGCTGCATGAATTGTGGCTGGCTAATTGTGTAGTTTGCTTGTCCTAACAGCGGCAATAATTAAAGATTTAATGGATCAATAATGGCCTTGAGGTTCAGTTGTTTTAGTTAAGTATGTCATGTAAAGTTTGACTCTAGTTTAGTGTGACAAACGTGTCGGTGCTCTGTTGTCTTCTTATTCAAGAGAGACCATTTAGGGAAATTTAACCTTCAAACCCGTGTTTGTAAGTTGATAATTTCACCGTGGTTTCCTAATCAGTTCTTGGAGAAAATGCTGACTCCAAGCATCGAATTCTATAATGTTCGTTTTGTATCTGACTTAACTGACAATGTCTGTTGACACCTAAATTTTGATTAGGTTATTAATTAGGCCTTAATTTCTTTTATATTTCCTTTTTCGGATAATAAGCAAAACAAATAACAAAAACAACAAAAAAATAAATAAAAAAAGAAAAACACAAAAATTTGCAGGCCAGCCCCCCCTTTTTTTTCTCTTCCCCCGCGGGCCTAGGGCCAGCCCTTTTCTCCAAGCCCGGCCCCTTCTTTCTCTCTGTCTTCTTCCTCCCATCTTCTTCTTCCTTCCTCCTTCTTCCCCCTACGCCGGGTCACGCGCTCGAAGACGCGCTCAAGCTTGAAGACTACAAGATGGAGAGGAGCGTAGGCCGGACGTCGGCCGAGAGGATCTCGCGCCATTGAATGGCGCCTTCAAGCATGCCTTGTGGAAAGGGGAAGATGGGACGCCTGTTCAGCCGCAAAGGTCCGGTCGGCGTGCGAGGGCCGCGGCCGAACCTCCGTCGACCGGCCTCCTCCTCGCCTATAAATAGCGGAGCACCTCCGTCGACGAAGGGCATCGCAAGCTTGGAGATCTTCCCTTGAGAGACTTCGGGGGAGGAATCGACGAGCGAGTGAGAGAGCTCGAGTTGTGAGCTCGGCCCACCCTCCACCGAGAGACTTCGGGAAGGCCGGCGGCGAACAACCGAGAGGGTCGATCCGGCCGGTGGAGGCTCGGATCGGCCGAGTGAGAGGAATCGGAGGAGGGAAGGTCGGATTCGGGGAGAAAGGAGCTTTTGCTAGACTTTGTTGTTGACGCCGTGCCGCGACTCCACCACCAACGCCACACCGGATGGGAAGCCGGCCGTGGCCTCGCCCAAGCCGCACCGATTTGGAGTTGCTCTAGGCAGCCGCCGCTCCACCACGTTGTCACCATCACCGTCTCGCCGACCAGCAACACCGCCACCTCCGCCATACCCTCTCCCGTCGCGTATCAACCCCCTTGGTATCGCCGTTTCCGCTCGAAACCCCCTCACCGCCCGAGCCACCGCGGGATCCGGTCCTCGGCCGCGCTCCTCCGCCGATTCCCCTCGCATCTCCCCCCCGCCGCCGTCGTGCCGCCACGCCGCCATTATCGCCGTCTAGTCCGTAGCGCCACCGATCCGCCGTTCCGGCCCCTCTCACCGGCGCCGCGAGCGAGCGTGGAAAGAGCGCCGCCGGTCGGTTCGCGGGTCCGGACCCGGGTCGTCGCTCGGGTAGGGTTTCCCTCGAGTCGGACCCGGGTCGGCGGCCGGGTAGGGTTTCTGCCTGGGTTGTTTCTGTTCGCGCGGGCCGGGCATCCTTTTTAAAAATAGGCCCAATTCTGTGTGTGTGGGCTGAGTTTTTAAGAAAAAAAAAAATCGAGTCGGGCCGCAACGCGGCTCCGCGTTTTGGGTCGTCGGCCGGGTCGGACCCAACCCGCGGATCCGGCCGGGTCGGCTTTTATATTATTTTAATATAAAATAATATTTTAAATAAATAAATAAATAATAAATATTTTATTTCAAAAAAATCAAAAAATCAAAAAATGTTTTATTTTCAAAAATATTTAAAAAAATGTTAAAAAATGTTTTATTTTACGAAAAATTAAAAAATCAAAAAATATTTCATATTTTCCAAAAAAAAATGCCAAAAATCCAAAAAAAGTCAAAAATTCATGAAAAAGCCAAAAAAATTCAGAAAAAGCCAAAAAGACTTGTATTTTCCCAAAAATAAAAAATCCCTTTTGTGTCCAAAAATTAGAAAAAGACATAAAAAAATGTTTTCCTCCCAAAAATGCATGGAAAATCCCTCGAACATCCAAAAAAACCTCAGGGTTTAAACAAGATTAGGTACCGAAAGGGCATTAGTGATTAACTAGTGTAATCAAGTCCCCGATCCTAATTTCTCTGGTTGCGCAGGAGTGAGTATTTCTCCCGATACTTCACTTGGGTTTCTAATCGACCCACCCCAAACCGATTAGTGGCGACTCCATTTTAAAAATTGATTTACAGGTTAAAAACTCAGACTATTAAAGTCGTGAATTGGTGGACTTGGGAGAGTCCGGGCATAATTAATTTCAGCCGAGCCATTAGCCTCCTTAGGCGCTCGTACCCGATCGCGGGCGCCGAAAAAAAAGAGGTCGCGACAGCTTGGCGACTCCGCTGGGGACTTTGAGGACTTAGGCCATTTTTGTCTTGTTTAAATTCTTTACTAACTTAGGTTTTTTTCTTTATGCAGGTCAAAAGCTTAGAAATTTATTTTAATTTTGTTTAAAATAGATTATCTTGTGATTATAAACTGTTGTGCATGTTTTACTGTTTTGAACACTACACATGGCACACACAACCCGGCCGCCGGACACAGGCCGCCATAGGATTTCTAGGATGGTGTTAAGAAAGATACGACCTCGAACGCGAGACTGCGATGTAGAGGTTGCCTTTCTTTTCCCGAATTTCTTAGCCGAGTTAAGGGGGTATCTTGCTAACGCGAGAGCTGCGACGGGCGGATACCTTTTTAATTTCATCAAGCCTTCGAGTTAGAAATCGAGCCGCACGTCCCATGCGCATGTCTTTGTGCTTGCCATTTTTCTTTAAAAGCAAAGTGATTTCTTTACTTTTACTAGTCTTTTTTATTTGGCCCATGGCAATGTAGGATAAACTTTTCAAGTCCTAGTTTATATGCGATGGGGAAAGACGATATCCGGTTCATTCTGCTCCCAAGCGGAGCTCTTCGGATGGTGGGGTCAATTAGATCGGTTGCCCAAGAGCGCGTAAAGGCCAAAATTGGTCATCTCCTATCATTGATCCAAATCACTGTTCGTCCTGAAGTCATACAAGCCATGGCACATTTTTGGTGCCCGAAGACAATTACTTTTATATTCGGTAGGTTTGAGCTAACCCCAACCCTGGAAGAATACAGCATCATCACTGGAATGCCTCTTGAGAAAAAGCTTGTCAAGCCATCGATAGGCGCCCTCCCATGGCGCGGGTTAGCACGATTTTTAGGAACCGAAATCCATGTCATGAGACAAATTCTCGAAGACAACCATAATACCTGCCCACTAGAATTTATGAGTGCCTGTTTCCAAAATCAGCCTATGACCCAGAAAAGTGAGATTTTCCTCCTAGCCTTTTTCGGGCTCATCATCTTCCCCCATCAAAGAAATGCCATAACTCCCAAGATGGCATGGATAGTTGCTCAGATCTTAAGAGGGGCGAATTATGTCAACATGATTTTAACTGAAACATTCTTGTCCTTTAATCGTTTTAAAGACAACTCGGAGAAAATCATGCGAGCCTCTCCTGAAATTTTACAAGTCTGGTTCTTTTCTCACCTAAGCGAATTTCGAGACTTCATGCGATCGTTTGAAACAAATGCTTTTGAAAATCCATTATAAAAATTTATGGTTTTAAGACCATACATTCCCAATCAAAGCTGTTTAAATTGGGTAAACTTCCTAAGAAACCCATCTCGAGGCATTCCAATGGTGTCTTTGGTTGGTTCCATGAAAAGAGGGCCCGCTTTGCTTACATGCGCACCCGCCCAATTCCGTTGCTCGGCCTCACCGGCGCCATTCCCTACTACCCGTATCGGGTAGCACGGCAATATGGAGCCCTTCAGGAGATCCCACCGCCTTTCAAGATGATGGTCCCTCCAGTTCTTTTCAACACAAGCCGTGACTATGAATTCGAAATTTCTACCTTTGAAACACTGGGACAGTGCCATCGCAAAAGGATTGTGATACCTGAAAGGCTTGAGGGAGAAGAAAAAGCCCACCACGCCTCTGCAGCCTACATCCACAACCATCGCATCCCGAAAAGATGGAAGCCATTAGTCCCTCACTCAATCAGCGAGAGCAGCCAACACGAGCAAGCAGAGCTCATGGAGAAGGATTTGGGAATGGTGGATGCACACCTCGAGCCGGTTCAAGGAAGTAGGCGTCCTCGCAAGAACAAGGCTCCCCGTCGCATATAAATTGGCAATCATGTGCCCCTTAGTGTAAATAGTGTGAAAGTTTTGTCCCTTTGTTTAGGGACTCTTGTTTAATATCTAGTATTTCATCCTGTCTTTTCAATTTCAAGTTCTAGATGTTAGGAGTTTGCAGTCTATAAATCTTTTTTTGATAAATAAAAAGCAGTTAGACCATTGCCATGGGTCAATCTTTGTTTACTATCGTGCTCATTCATTGTTTTCACAACAAACAGGTAATTATGAATCGCCAGCCACCAATCGCCCGTGATTGGCCTCATGCAATAGGACCCGATCAGAATGATGTACAAAATCGTCTCATTAACATTGAAGACGGCGTAGGACAGATGTCTATTGTCCTTCGACAACTCTCGAGACAAATGGAATCCACTCAAGCTGAGCCCAACTCTGTAGTTGCCTTAAACACTGTCATGACACCTGCGAATTTGCCAGAAAATAGCCAGTACCATAGACAGTTTGAAAGGATCATGAAAAAGTTAAGCCAGCTACAGGAGCAGAATCCCATGGACCTGTCCAATTATGCCGGCATTGAGATCCCTGAAAAGCTCAAAGCACCTGAATGCGAAAGGCATGCTGATACCTCCTGCCCAGAGACCTACTTGCAAGCCTACCTAGTTCGAAGGATGATTCAATCATACCAATCGAGCTTGACTGGCCCTGCCTTGCGATGGTACATTGTCAGGAAGATTAGTCCCCTTAAAACCTGGAGGGAACTAATTTATGTTTTTTACCAAGAGTATGACATTGACATCAGCCCTGACATAGCCTTGCCCTACGAAGAGCCGATGATCGCAGAGCACGAGGAGCCATTAGTCGCTGAGATAGGAGAAGAGCATGTCAATGAAGTCTTGCATAATAAATGGGCGACTGAGCAACATCCTGTTACTGAGAAGTTTCCCACTAGAAAAGGCAAGGAGCCTTTGTACGAGATCAAAGACACAGAGCCTGTTCAAGACCGGGGCACGACTGGACAACTCCCCAAGCTTACACCAAGAGCTAGGGTCCAAAGAATACAAACCCCTATCAACCTGGAAAGTGAATCAGACAGTGAAACTCTAATGTCTCTCACTTCCCTTGACAGAATCAAGTTAGCAAAACGAAGGGCCTTACTCAAAAGGTCTGGACCAGAAGCCAAGAAGAGAAAGCCTAAGCAGATTGATTCAGCATCTACTGACGAGCCACCGCACCAAAGCTTCGAGCATTCCCAAGAATACAACTTTGAAGGCCACCATCCTCTAGAGTACAACCCTGAAGACTTCCCGGCCCTAGAATACAATCCTAAGGACTTCCAACGTTATTTCGACAATGGCGACGATTCATCGTATAACTGTTTCTACTCTCACCAGGGATGAAGGCCCGTCGAAGAAGAACATACGTCTTTATCCGCTACGATCCTAACGAAGTACTAAGCTTATCCTCGACCATGAGGATAGCTTCAATACTTCATCATCATTTGGAAATTTTGACCAAGAAGAAAGTAATGGGGTAATCTCGGTAGAGTCCAACTTTCCTAAAACAGAAAAATTCACCACTACAACGAATATGCGGTGGGAAAACCAGTGGCCTAACCAAGATACATCAAGCCCGTCTTGCGCTTATAGGATCATGACCCCTGGAGAGATGTTGATACCTAATCTCCGCAAGTATAATGGCACGACTTGCCCCGTGGCCCACTTGCAGTACCTCCATGCTAAAATAAGTTGGTACTATGGCCGATGTCATTCACAACCAGACCTTCCAAGAAAGTCTTACAGGGTCTGCATTGCAATGGTTCGTCACAGCAGATATCAGCCTCATGAGAGATTGGAATGAGCTGTCTTCCACATTCCTGCTTCAGTATCAAAGCCAGATTGGGACTGAAGTGCCTTGTCAGAACTTGGTTCACTTCAGAAGAAGACCAATGGAGGATTTCTGAGCATATGCAAGGAGGTGGGAGGCTTTTATGATGCAGACCTACCCTCAGCTGGCCGAAGAAGAAATGATAAAGCTGTTCATAGGAGCTTTACCTCGCAAGCATCGCTGTTGGTTGCATGGGTTGCATTTCCGTAGCTTTAATGAAGTGGTCCTCTCATGTGAATACTTCGAGTCTACTGGAGGCGAGGAACTCAAAGGCGCTTGATTTCAAAACCAGCACTATCAAAGTGCTCCTTTTCATAGGAGTTTTCATGGGTGTTGCTTATTTTTATAATTTCATGTTTCTTATCCTGTCTAGTGTGCTACTGTTGCATTTTCCATTCCAGTAATCTAATGTACAGTTCTAATATTTTGTTTTAAAAGCATGAGGCGGTATCCCAAACCAGCTCGGTGATGCTATCCAACCATGAAAAGAAAATATCATCCAAGGAGAATGCGAGAAATTTGGGCTTCCTCATGCTTTTTCTCCCCCAAAGACGTATTTTGAAAATAAAAAATATTTCATCACCCAAAAGCTTTTGTCAAAACAAGATGATTAATTTAAGCACGTTTGTCTTTCTGACTCACTCACTTTGTGTCTCAGAATATCATCCCCATCTCCCTTGACTTAGTGTGACAGGGAGCATTTGAAGATGGCGCATCATGTGAACTCGCTGAATTCAAACACACTCTTCTAAGAAGGCAGTGGGGCAAACAGAAAAGATCATCCCACTTCAAGAAGGTAAGTTTTATTCTCCGAATATAATTTGAAAATGATGTCTTCTCTCTTCCATCTACGGGAAACGAAAGATGGGACGTAATATAGGCATACGTTGAAATCATATTATTGCGCTCCAGCATGCATAACATGATATCTTTTCCCAAGTGCGAGCAACTAGATGTGTGGTTTCATCAATGGGACTTCCAGCTTGACAAGCCAAGAAGCACAAAGAAGAAATTTCTTGTCTTCCTTTGAATTGGCATTGTCAACGGGGAGAAAATCTAGACGGTTGAGCGGTCTCTAGCCCCTTATTTTCAAAATGACTTAGGGCCTAGAAACCTCACTTCATGCTTAGACGCATGCTCTCCCAAGAAGTAATTGCCATCGAGAGAATTGGAGGTTTTGATTGTCCATCTCAGATTCCATAGAAGCTTGAGGTACATGACTTTGCCTAATGCTAATGGTCATATAGTCAAAGACAAAAGAAAATTCCACGAAGGAAGGCGTTGAAGATGAATCAATGACCATCAATCATGCATACATGGCCACGAATGAGGAAGGCCAATCGAAAGAAATGTTGAAGCGTGTCAAAGATGAAGAGGCTGTCATCAACATTCAAACATCATCAGGAATCAGCAAATACAAACTTTGGAGAAGAGTAATTTGGTATCGTTTCCAATGCTCCCCTCTCTTTGAATTCACTTTTGACATATTTTCTCCTATTGACAGGAAGCATAGGATTCAAGAAACAAGCTTAATGGTTAATTTGGACAAATCAAGTGACCCATATCGATTTACCAAATCAATGTCGTCCCAAGCGGTTCGGTTAAATGGAAATGACCCTACGGACAAATCGGCGCCTCTAGCCGAGTGGTATCGGGAAGTGCAAAAAGGGAGTCGGGGTTCGAATCCCGACGCGAGTGGTTTGCCGCTTGGTAGAAAAATAATAAAAAAATTTTTTGCTTCTCTTGCACTTGACAAATTATGAGAGAAGATGACCTAACAAAGCAAAAGACATAGGACTTCGTGTCCCACTTGCACTTCAATCCATCCAATCCGGTGAAGGGTAATGTTGTATCGCTTCCAAGTTATTCGACTCTTGAAAGAATTTCTGACTAACATGATCCCTTTTTGTTGCGGGATCACTTGACCGTCAAAAAATGCGGATAACAAATCAAGGAAAGACATGTCAAACAAAGCTCTCCTAAGCGAAATGGCGTCTCAAGTAATCGCCAAAGCAAATGACGAGAGATCCTTCATGCCTCAATTCACCTTTAATTTTGGCCCTGTTGATTGATCTATTTTCATCTTCTCTTCTGCAGGGGCAAAAACAGAGATGCCCGATCAGATCCCCAACCCCTGCTGATCCTTCATGTGTCATATCCCTAATCAATAGGGACAACCATCGACACCCATTTGTGAATAACCCTTTTGATGTTCAAAATTTAACATATTTGGAAACACCATTATGTTAGCCCCTAAAGTTGTCAATAGGGCCTTTTTTGAGTCAAAACCATTCACTTGTTTTGAAGAGTTCAAACTTCATCATTTAAAATGCTACATGCCTTTTCCAGATGAATTCTGCATGATGATTTTGCCTGTCTAAGTCATTGATTCCACTGAGGATTATTAGAATAGACAGCTAAGTGTAGAATACAAGATTAATTGAGCATGCTGGATGAGGCGCGTCAGAATGATGAAAGGCAAGCCATATCCTACACACAGTCCCCCATCTATACACTTGTGAGATGAGTGCAGAAGATTCCATGGCTGCAGGGTAAAGAGTTCTCTCGCAAATGGTACGATAACCAAAATAGTGAGAGGCATTCCATCGCTCACCCCATTGAGCCCCATACACTTTGGTGAAGTTTCTCTCATACCCCCGTCAAGAACCACCCCACACTGGGGGCGGATCGGAGGCAAAGCAGCATCACAAGGTGAGAAAGAGATAGAAATTTTCTTGCTCGCACTTGCATCAATCTTCGGGTGTCTTTATTGCATATGAACACTCGCGTTAATTTAAGTGCCCTAGAATGACGAAGAGCAATTCTTTCTCTATGCACTTGTATTCATTGTACAACCCAAGTGAGTCTGTAATTTTACCCTCACGTGGAGGCAAAACAGAAGTTACTGCCATTTAAGCAGCATAGCCTAGAGCACCGGCTGAAGATAAACACTCAAGAGTCTAATAACAGTGCTTTGATTGAACTTGCCTAGGCTAGTTCCTCCAACAACAAGAAAAAACAGGGGCATAAAAAAGCAGTGTACCTGGTAAAAGCAAGGTCAATGCCCATAAATGAAAAACTGGAATAAAAATAGGGGCATAAGAAAAAGCAGTGTGCCTGATAAAAGCAAGGCCAATGCCCTCCAGTCAAAAATACAGCCAAGAAAAAGTTGTTGTTGTGGTTCAATTGATAGAGCCTCCATCTGACAGTGAGAAGAAAGACCGGTGACAAATGCCAAGGCAATCACCAGCTCTCATCCCTTTACACATGAGCTAAGCCTACGTTACATCCCATTGTAAAAGTCTCTTCAGACTAGGGCACTTCAATTAACGTAGGATTTCATATGTCTATAAACATCGCTCGAAGAAGTACGAGCAAGATTACTCTATCTCTTTTCGCAGGGTTCTTGACTTGTAAACCCGGAGATGATCGTGCGGCATTTTTGTCCATGAGCCTTCGACCTTGATGGTCCCTTTTGATGAGCTATTGACCAAGACTTCATCACGGTTTCAACAAAGACCTCTCACATTGGTAAATTCGTACCGTTTGCGAGAATACTCGGACCCCTGTGGACATGATGATAGTGAGATAGTGTGGTCCTTATAAATCCTGCACCAATGGTCAGGATAGCCTTTTCCATGAGAGTGAGCGAAAAGTCCTTTCAGACTGAAAGTCCCTCATCTGGCATGCTCGACATCTACATTCTAAATGAAGGTTGTCTTTCAAAATCTTCCCCAGTGGAAATCAAAAGATGCAGAACTGACAAAATTATCATGCATGAATTTCATTTGAACTCATGAATTCACAGCATATACAATCATGTGTGCATATTGTGCAAATAGCAAACATATTCTTAGAGATCAGAGATATTGCCAGGTAAGCATATCTCTATCCCCATTTGTCTTAAGGTACCTATCCATTGTCCTTGGGTACTCTCTTCTTGACACTCGACCTATTCAAGTCATCCCTTGAGTTTGGATGCTTGCAACTGTCTTAGCATCCCATTGTCTTTGAGTACCGGCCACCGTTAGGATACTCCTTTTCGACACTCGACACTCGACTTGTTCGAGTTGTCCCCAGAATATTGATACTTGTGGTGACCAAGTATCCCTTTACCATGTGAATACCGTGACTATCCAAGTATCCTCTGCTGTTTAGGTATCCCCATATCATCAAGTACCCACCGTTGTCCAGGTACTTCCTTTTCATGACACTCAACCTGCCCGAGTTGTCCCCAAATTATATAGCAGTTGTTCAAGCATTCCATTGCTTTGATTGGCGCCGCCATCCAGGTATGCTTTCTTACACTTGGACCAACTTAGTGGTCCCAGGTTGTATCATTAAATACTTGTGTTCATCCAAGTATTCCAGTACTTTGTACACCTGTGGCTATCCAGGTGTTCCACCCCTTTTAAGTGCCTGCATCCATCCAGGTAAGCCTTGTGCTACATTCAAGTTTATGTTGCCAGGAGGTGGGAGACCTTCATAAATAGCGAGGCACGCCCTCGATATTCTAACTACCAAGAGGTGAGAGACTTTCATGAATATCCAAGGTACGTCCTGATTCTTCCCAGTTTTGTACCCGTGATCGTGAGAGACCTTCTTCGAATATCTTGTGATCATGCCCTTGTATCTCCAAAGAGTTTGTACTGTGATCGTCCGGTACCCCCTTCGATACTTGTGATCATCCGGGTATCTCCAAAGAGTTTGTACTGTGATCATCCAGTACCCCATTCGATACTTGTGATCATCCGGGTATCCCCCAAGAGTTTGTACTACTTGTGATCGTCCAAGAGGTACCCCTTCGATACTTGTGATCATCCAGGTATCCCCAAAGAATTTGTACTGTGATCGTCAGTACCCCTTCGATACTTGTGATTATCCGGGTATCCCCCAAGAGTTTGTACCGTGATCATCCAGTACCCCTTCGATGCTTGTGATCATCCAAGTATCTCCAAAGAGTTTGTACTTGTGATCGTCAGGTACCCCTTCGATGCTTGTGATCATCCAAGTATCTCCAAAGAGTTTGTACTGTGATCGTCCAGTACCCCTTCGATGCTTGTGATCATCCAAGTATCTCCAAAGTTTGTACTGTGATCGTCCAGTACCCCTTTGATACTTGTGATCATCCAAGTATCTCCAAAGAGTTTGTACCTGTGATCGTCTAGGTACCCTTTCGATACTTGTGATCATCCAGGTATCCCCAAAAGGTTTGTACCTGTGATCGTCCAGGTACCCCTTCGATCTTGTGATCATCCAAGTATCTCCAAAGAGTTTGTACTGTGATCGTCCGGTACCCCTTCGATACTTGTGATCATCCAAGTATCCCCAAGAGTTTGTACCTGTGATCGTCCAGGTACCCCTTCGATACCTGTGATCATCCAGGTGTCCTCCAAGAGTTTGTACTTGTGATCGTCCAAGTACCCCCTTGATATCTGTGATCATCCAGGTATCCTCCAAGAGTTTGTACTTGTGATCGTCCGTGAGGTCGGGTTACTATCTCCCAACAAATCGATGCCCGAGAAAGATCGGCGCATCTCCCGTCAAGGCGGGTTCCGAAGAAAGGTTCGGGTCTCCTAGACAAACAACTTATTGCTCTAAGAAAGACCGAAGAAAGGTTCGGGTCTGGAAAGCAATTGTCGTCAAGGCGACCGAAGAAAGGTTCGGGTCCTAGACAAACCAACTTTTGCTCTAAAGGGGCGCATCCCGAAGAAAGGTTCGGGTCTGGAAAAGCAATTCCCGTCAAGGCGACCGAAGAAAGGTTCGGGTCCTAGACAAACCAACTTTTGCTCTAACAGGCGACCGAAGAAAGGTTCGGGTCCTGGAAAAGCAATTCCCCGTCAAGGCGACCGAAGAAAGGTTCGGGTCCTAGACAAACCACTTATTGCTCTAACGGGCGACCCCGAAGAAAGGTTCGGGTCTGGGAAAGCAATTCCCCGTCAAGGCGACCGAAGAAAGGTTCGGGTTCTAGACAAACCACTTATTGCTCTAACAGGCGACCGAAGAAAGGTTCGGGTCCTGGAAAAGCAATTCCCTGTCAAGGTGACTGAAGAAAGGTTCGGGTCCTAGACAAATCACTTATTGCTCCAATAGGCGATCGAAGAAAGGTTCGGGTCCTAGAAAAGCAATCTCCTCATGACGGGTAAGATGACGCCTTGATACTTGCCAAAACTCGGGGTTCACACCCTATCTCACTCACTCTCGGTAAGTAACTACAGGTATCTTCTTATCTGTCTTAGTACGTGTAATGTTATATTGCTCATTTTCTGCATAGGACATTAGGTTTTAATCTATTGCATATGTATAGACAAAATTTAGGTATCAGGTTTGTCTTTGAATGCAACCTCTGCGAACTCACCTTCAAAGAGGGGCAGCTGTTGACACCTAAATTTTGATTAGGTTATTAATTAGGCCTTAATTTCTTTTGTTTTTCCTTTTTCGGATAATAAACAAAACAAATAACAAAAACAACACAAAAATAAATAAAAACAAGAAAAACACAAAAATTTGCAAGCCCATTGGGGTGGGCCTTCGCCCCCCTTTTTTCTCTTCCCCCGCGGGCCTAGGGCCCATCCCCTTTTTTTCTCACAAGCCCGGCCCCTTCTTTCTCTCTCTTCTTCCTCCCATCTTCTTCTTCCTTCCTCCCTTCCGCCTCGCAACTCACGCACGGCGACGAAGACTACCTATGGCTCAGGAGGGTAGGCCTACGTCGGCCGAGAGAGGAGCGATCTCGGGCGCGGTGGGCGAGAGGCGCCTTCAATGCGAGCATGCCTTGTTGGAAGGGGAAGATGGGACGCCGGTTCGGCCGCACCCAAGGCCGGTCGGCGTGCGAGGGCCGACGGCCGAACCTCCGTCGACCGGCCTCCTCCTCGCCTATAAATAGAGGAGCACCACCTCCGTCGAAAGGGCATCGCAAGCTTGGAGATCTTCCCCCTTGAGAGACTTCGGGGGAGGAATCGACGAGCGAGTGAGAGAGAGCTCGAGTTGTGAGCTCGGCCCACCCTCCACCGAGAGACTTCGGGAAGGCCGGCGGCGAACAACCGAGAGGGTCGATCCGGCCGGTGGAGGCTCGGATCGGCCCGAGTGAGAGGAATCGGAGGAGGGAAGGTCGGATTCGGGGAGAAAGGAGCTGCTTTGTAGTTTTGCCCGACGCCGTGCCGCGACTCCACCACCAACGCCACACCAGATCTGGGAAGCCGAGGCCTCGCCATCGCAACCGTCGCTGCCCCGTTGCTCTAGGCAGCCGCCTCCACCACCAACGACACCGTCTCGCCGACCAGCAACACCGCTGCGCCATACCCTCTCCACAGACAGGTATCAACCCAGCTTGGTATCGCCGTTTCCGCTCGAAACCCTCCTCACCGCCCCGAACCCCCCGCGGGATCCGGTCCTCGGCCGCGCTCTCGTCCGCCGTTCCCTCTGCATCTCCCCCCCCCGCCGCCGTCGTGCCGCCACGCCGCACCGCTAGTCCGTCCTCTCGTAGCGCCACCGATCCGCCGTTGCCTCGGTCCCTCTGCGGCGCCGGCACCGCGAAGAAGCGAGCGTGGAAAGAGGCGCCCGCGGGTCGGCCGGGTCGGACCGGGTCGTCGCTCGGGTAGGGTTTCCCCCGAGTCGAACCGGGTCGGCGGCCGGGTAGGGTTTCTGCCTGGGTTGTTTCTGTTCGCGCGGGCCGGGCATCCTTTTTTAAAAATAGGCCCAATTCCGTGTGTGTGGGCTGAGTTTTTAAGAAAAAAGAAAAAATCTGAGTCGGGCCCGCAACGCGGGCCCGTCCGCGTTTTGGGTCGCCGGCCCGGGTCGGACCCAACCCGCGGATCCGACCCGGGTCAGTTTTATATTATTTTAATATAAAATAATATTTTAAATAAATAAATAAATAATAAATATTTTATTTCAAAAAAATCAAAAAATCAAAAAATGTTTTATTTTCAAAAATATTTAAAAAAATGTTAAAAAATGTTTTATTTTCCGAAAAATTAAAAAATCGAAAATATTTCATATTTTCCAAAAAAAAATGCCAAAAATCCAAAAAAAAGTCAAAAATTCATGCAAAAGCCAAAAAAATTCAGAAAAAGCCAAAAAGACTTGTATTTTCCCAAAAAAAATCCCTTTTGTGTCCAAAAAATTAGAAAAAGACATAGAAAATGTTTTTCCTCCCAAAAATGCATGGAAAATCCCTCGAACATCCAAAAAACCTCAGGGTTTAAACAAGATTAGGTACCGAAAGGGCATTAGTGATTAACTAGTGTAATCAAGTCCCCGATCCTAATTTCTCTGGTTGCGCAGGAGTGAGTATTTCTCCCGATACTTCACTTGGGTTTCTAATCGACCCACCCCAAACCGATTAGTGGCGACTCCATTTTAAAAATTGATTTACATTGGTGGACTTGGGAGTTAAAAATTTAGACTATTAAAGTCGTGAATTGGTGGACTTGGGATGAGATTTGCTGGGCATAACTAATTTCAGCCATTGACTTTTAAAAGCCATTAGCCTCCTTAGGCGCTGAAATAGGCATTATCTGTTATTCTCGCTATTGTTCTTTTCTTGTCAGCATTGTCTAAGCATCATTTCTAATGGCAATGTGCTTAAAGCAGGTGATATCTTCTTGCTTTCACTTCTATAAAGATTGGTTATGGAGAAAAATAAGACGATGGTTCTGCTAGTTTTGAGAATGAAAAAGGGTCGCTCCTTAAAGCAAACAGTACAGCAAGAGATCGTAAGGTCCCTAATGATGGTCTTAGTCCACCAGACGTCATTGTGGGGAACAAATCTGATGACGATTCGGTTTCTCCCACTAACCAGAGCAGTGAACATGAAAGTCTCGACATGGGTCTTGATGGAGATTCATGCTCTGGCAGATTCATTTACGTTCATGATCTGCCGAGCAGGTTCAATGATGACCTGCTTCGGAAGTGCGAGTCGCTGACCAGAGGGACGAATGTGAGCATGTGTCCGTACATCGAAAACCTAGGCATGGGTCCTGCTGTGGCCGATTCCCGAGGGGTGTTGTTGAACAACAGCTGGTTCAGGACGAACCAGTTCCTACTGGAAGTTATTTTCCATAACAAGATGAAGCAGTATAAGTGCCTGACTAATGATTCGTCGCTCGCTTCGGCGATTTATGTGCCGTACTATGCTGGGCTGGACATTAGCCAGTACCTCTGGAATTCCAACATATTGGTGAGGGACGCCACGGCCTTCAATCTAGTCGGGTGGTTGTCCGGGAGACCAGAGTGGAGGCGGATGTCAGGTCGAGACCATTTCCTCGTGGCGGGTAGGATAGCGTGGGATTGCAGGAGACAGGCTGATGATCCGTCCTACTGGGGGAGTAAACTGATGTTCTTGCCACAATCTCAGAACATGACAATGTTGTCGGTGGAGTCAAGTGTTTGGAACAACGATTTTGCGATCCCGTACCCGACTTATTTGCATCCTTCGAAGGGTGCTGAAGTTGCACAGTGGCAAGATAGAATGGGAAAGGAGAGAAAGTACCTGTTTGCTTTTGCAGGCGCTCCGCGGCCTGAACTTGAGTTCACTATCCCAGGACAGATCATTAACCAGTGTCTTGCGTCGAATGGGAAATGCAAGTTGCTTAACTGCAGCTCCAGCACAAATAATAGCGATGACCCAGTTAATGTGATGAAGGTGTTTGGAAGCTCGGTTTTCTGTTTACAACCACGGGGAGACTCTTACACTAGGCGGTCGACATTTGACTCGATTTTGGCTGGGTGCATTCCTGTGTTTTTCCATTCTGGCACAGCTTATGTGCAATATGTATGGCATTTACCAAGAGATCATACTAAATATTCCGTATTTATCCAGTTGGATGAGGCCAAGAAGGTTAGCATTGAACCAATACTCCAAAGCATTCTGGAGAACGAAGTGTTGGCCATGAGAGAGGATGTTATACGGCTGATTCCGAGGATGGTTTATGCAGATCCCAGGTCTAAAGAACGGAACTTCGATGATGCATTTGATGTAGCCATTAAGGGAGTTTTAGAGAGGATAGGAAAAGTAAGGAAAGCGATTGTGAGCGGTGGCGATCCCAGTATTGGTTTTGCTGAACAAAACCATCAAAAATTCATCTTCCCCAGGTCTGATCCAGAAAAAGGGGAAAGAAGGCGCTAAGCAAGGGAAATCCTAAATGCAGCCGGAAGCAGAATTGGTCAATTTTTATAGGCCTTTCTCTCAAACCCCCTGTGAGGACTTGTGTTGTTGATCCTGTGAGTATGTCGATAATGAGTGTAGCTCTGTTTGCCAAAAAAGGGGGTATACTATACTTAGATCTTATATATGCAACCATATTAATTCAACGAGAGATTCATTTTGAGGATGTACATTGCAAGATGGCTCTTTTTCATTTTCAAATTTAATCATTCTACTCAAATTATTATTGAACATTCTGATTAAGAGGCAAGACCTCAGTATCTTTCCACGCAATCTTAGCAAAACAAATCGATTCCAGTCTTTTTGCCAAATTCAAAATGAGCTATCTTCAGATGTCCAAACCTATTAAATGAACTAAATTCTTGTCTCACAAAATTCACATGTTTTTCACTCCAGTAGCAAAAAATTGCAGGTTCTTCCTCACATTTTCTTTAATCCGATAGAATCAATCTTTGGTTTTCATCTGTTTTTTTGGGTGAGTGATGTTCCATGTGGATAGAAGAAGACCAAAAGAACTAATCTGCTGTGAGCTCTCTGATATGATGAATTCCAATCTTGGATTTCTATAACTATTCCATCTATTTGCACTCGCAATTCTACGATACAAATCGTTAGGACGTAGCTGTTTAGGCCTTACCACAAGCGCTATGCTGCTTCTACTATCATTCACGTCAAACTATAGACAGGCTGTCCAAGACAGCCATTCATGTATTCTGAGGTTCACCAACTATAAAGCAGTAAAGCATCCCGAGCAAGCTCTAGTATTGGACATTGCAGAGATTTCCCCTTCGCATTTGACATAGCCCTAGAGGACTTCAATTTTCAGTCAGGAGAAAGAAATTTGCACCCTTCCACGCGGCTCCTGAAACAGGGCAGGAGAAGGGAAGTACCATTTTTCCGTTCTGAAGTCACAAATAAACGAGATCTACTCATGCGACTAAGTTCATCCATCCCGCAAAGACAGAAGCACGAATGAGCGTTTCTGAAAGTTTGGACATGGTGAATTTGTCTCCCTAAGAGATGCCATTCATGCCCCTCAAGTAGATTGCAGCTCTTACTGATTTCGAGAAGGACGCTAGAAGCCTTTTTGGCAGACACTCCGTATTCAATATTATTTATTGGATGTTTAAGCAAATTAAACGAGTTTCAAGTGTGGCTGAATCCTGGAAAGAACTAACATGGAGCGGACTGTGTTGCATTTTGGTCCTTGGAGCAAAGGAGGTTTAGTCAGACCAAAAATTGTCCTGCAAAACCTTTGTATTAACGATACAGTAATGACACTCGTAAGCAATGAATAACAGTGAGTCTGCATGACTGCAGCAATACAATATGTGAATAAACAGTAGTCTGCTTCAGATTACTGGTAAATCTTTGTTCAGGGTGTCGTAAGGTTATCACTGCTATGTCGTGTGCGCATGTCTTAGCGCGGCCTGCTTTTTCCCAATAGCAAAGCCCGTAATGAATGGAAAGCACCATGCTCAACGTTGACAGGAACGTAAACCGACGTACATGATGTTATTTAAGTATGATGCATGAGGTATTATCGCCATCACATGAACTAATTTCTCTGGAAGGAAAGGAGCAAGTGAAGATAATTGAGAAGCATTTCTCTTTTCCTTGTTTTTTAAACGGCCTATAAAACAGTATCATCGAGAAATCTCTGGTCAGACTGGCTCTGGATAGCATCGTCTGCTAACTCGTTAATTGGGCTCTCATCAGCCCCTGATGGTTACCCAAACCTATATTACTACATTTTTACCAGAGGAACTAAAGTTGGTCTTTTAAATTCTCCACAAAGAGTTGCAAATGTCCTTTCTAGATCTGTAGCCATGGCTCTTTGGCCTTCACAATTTGACTACATCTCTCATAGTTTTCCTTAATCTTGTCATCACTGACCTCCTCCATCTTATCCATTATTTTTAGCTTTTCTACGCGCTAGTAAAGGCCCGGAATACCTCAAGCTGCCTGGTCAAGCCATGAATCAGAAGGATGGCCACCTTTAGGTCCTCAACAGATAGAGCACATTTAAAAAAATCCAGCAATTCACACTACAGACCCAAATTGAAATACCGCTAGTTACAGATTGAATTCTTTTGGTCAACGAGTTACAGCCAAACTGAACCAGCTCCAGGAAACAATAGGACCACAACATGGATATTCTTAGGTCCCCCGCACCCAGATCAATGAGTTAGCAGATAGTTTCTTTCAGCAAATACCAAGAAACATCATCAGAGTTAGATTCAAGCATCCCAGTGGAAGTCAATCTCTCCAACGATATCCACAATTTGGGTTGCAGCAGACGAAGAACAGCGTCATACCTTCCTCCCCTCTAGCAGTGGCCTGAATAATGACAAAGATGAGATTGTCAGCATATACAGCCAGACAGAGACAGGCATAAGCCATGACTACAGTAACCATCAGAAGGACCTAGATATGCAAAGATCCTGAATATTTTTCCATTCCTTTCGTCCATTTGCCTGCCTTTCCTTAGAGACGGCAAGGGGTCTAAAAAATACATAATCACCATGCATTTTCTTATATTTACTCACTCAACTATGCACTCTTTAATCCTCATTCAATATTTATCACATCTCAATTTTCAATACATGAAGAGTGAACCTAATGAGGAGATGGTTGCCATTAAACTTTACAGAGCTGCTTTCTAGGAAACAATTTTCATATCAGCAACCCCTCTTCTGGTGCCACCTCTCAAATATGCCAAAATCAGAAAGCGACTTTTCATTCTTTCCATATCAAATGACAGATCCCCCATTTTCTACTGTGGGGATCACTCTTTTGTTCCTTGAAGAGTGAAGGATTATTACCACTACCACTGCTTGTCAAGATTGTGATTTGGTCAATTGACCAACTCAAAACATTTTCTAGTCTCAAAGAATTCATATATCACAAAGCAAGAGTTCCCTGGATATGTGCAGTGAAAAGGCACTTCTTTTGCAGTTAATCCATTTGATGTATGACTTATTAATCCACAAAATACATTAAGACAGATTGATGCAGGCATTGCCAAGTCATGCTCCTTGGATTTTTCAAAGAATCCGTAGTTTTTAGAAAACCACATGAAATTTCTCTGAACTTAGTATTTATTCAAGGAAATAACCTAATTAAGGAGAGTAATGAGATCCAACATGCCATTATTTCACTAGGTATCCAAAAGACAGATAGACCACATCTTACAACTACTAAAATTCCTTCCTTTTAAAGATCCATAATCAAGAGATGCTACTATCTAGATCAGATTCCAGAATCAGTCTGTAGAGTCCAAGATTCAAGATATAGAACTAAATTAGCAGAATTTCATTCCAAAGTGCAGTATAAGCAATTTCACCTGGAAGAAGACAGCTTCTCCATGGTTGCATTGAGCACAGCGTACAGATTTTGTACGAGGTAAAGTTGGATCTGCTGCGACATCCTGCAAAACTTGAGTGCGCTCCCCAACGGAATGATGTATCTCATTTCTGTAGACACAATTGTCATCGGCAACCTCCTGAATGGATGATACAGACCTCATGAGAAAAATAGAGAGTAGAACTAAATCACATTGAAGACCCAGTATATGAAATTCAAACATGTGAGACAACCTCTGATTTTTCATTCTCAAAACTAGCAGAACATCGTCATATTTTTCTCCATAACCAATCTTTACAGAAGTGAAAGCAAGGAGATATTAGCTCCTTTAAGCATATTGCCATTAGAAATGATGCTTAGACAATGCTGACAAGAAAAGAACAACAGCAACAATAACAAATAATGCCTATTTCAGCAATAGGTCCACTACAGGGAAACTCCATCCCCCTCTGCAGTCTTATATAGAAAGTCCAAATGGATTAACGGGACATTTCAACGAAGAGTAACATCCACATTATTGGACATTTATTATTAAGGTAGAAGGTATACCATCAGACACGTACGCACGCACACACACACACACACAATACATATATATTGACAAGCTTTTAAAAGTCATGAGGCATGTCTCCACCATCATTAGCAGCAATTCCCACAACCAGCAAATCTATCATCCCCCCTAAGTAACAATTGCCTAATCTATATGGACAGGGAAGTATAGAGGAAAAGAAATGACATGGTCAGTTAAGTCAGCTACAAAACGAACATCATAGAATTCGATGCTTGGAGTCAGTACGCATTTTTCCCCCTTTTCTCCAAGAACTGATTAGGAAACCATGGTGAAATTATCAACTTGCAAACACGGGTTTGAAGGTTAAATTTCCTTAAATGGTCTCTCTTGAATAAGAAGACAACAGAGCACCGACATGTTTGTCACGCTAAACTAGAGTAAGAAAATACATGACATACTTAACTAAAACAACTGAACCTCAAGGCCATTATTGATCCATTAAATCTTTAATTATTGCAGCTGTTAGGACAAGCAAACTGCACAATTAGCCAGCCACAATTCATGCAGCCTCTTTATATAGTTGTGTATGCCAGTGTTTGGTACAATCATAGTGCATATACACACCTGCATCCCAGCTTCAACTTTTGTCTGCCTGCAAGCATGCATGCTTGCATCTTTACTTGCTCAATAACTTATTTACTAAGATGAACGGGTTGAAGATTAATCACCGATAAAGATCAAAGGATACTTGGAATTGGACAGGAGGAGACTCTAATTGGCAGTAAATGATCGCCTTATACATATGTGTAGCAGAGAAGACCTTATCTCTAGGAATTCCAACAATTAATTGAAGGTCTCGCTCTTGCAATTGCTCTCTCATGCAAATGCAGGTTTGCAGATTTGAAATTGTATCAAACCAATCATATACCAAAGTTAATGATTATGTTTGTTGGTTTGAGTTTGATCAAACCAAAGCTACAAAACAGATATCTTTGGTTCAGACATGTACACCGAAGCAACCCCAAACTCTCCTACATGTCTTACTCTTCATGAAAAAAATTCTCGTGACCAAGAAAAGGCAAGCAAACAAACATCACCTCTTTAAGCTTTTGAAAGGAATCAGTACTGTTCCCATACACAACGATTCTCTGCCCGACGTTTGCCAGAGAATTTTACATTTTCACATGTTCTGCTGTAAAAAAGAGCCAAGAAAATACATGGCCACCCTGAAGTTCGAGCTCGGGTCCCTAAAGGGCTCGAAATAGTTCGTTTACTACCGGCCGTACGAGCATTTGCATCAAGTGGCGAATAATTCGTCACAGTTCGCATCGCACCAGTAAAACCCACTCAAAAAATTTTCTTTTTCCTGGAAAAAAAGGAAGAAACACTCCAAGATCGAACCTTTAAACTAGCAATGCACAGCATACTCCCAATTCGAAAAGAAACAAATGGTGGGTCATCTGCAATGACACCAAAATTCTCACGCCACTAAATAAACCCAGCGATCATACGCCCCCCCATCAATAAAAACCCCAACACCTGACCTGGTGCTCGCAGTTGCGGCAAGCGAAGAGGAGGATCTTCTCCTCCCTGTCCTCCTTGGGGTACAATATGTTGTTGCTGCGAACGGAACAAGAACGGGGATCAGGCTCTGCGCACGGTGCAAGAAAACGCGAGAAAGAGGACCGCAGAGGAACAAGGGGAACTGACCATTCGCAGCAGAATTTCATGGTACTCATCCTGAACGAATTAGGGGGCAGCCGATCGCTTTGATTCTTCCGCTTCGACGGAGGATGACGCTCGTGGTGCCGGAGCAGGAGCGACGAAAGGCAGGAAGGAAGGAAGGAAGGAGGATGATGCTCGTTGAGGAAGACGTCCAGAGGCTTTGAGGGGGAAAGTACGCGAGGGTTTTAGATTTGTGTATGTTGAGTGGGTTAATGGAGGGGCGAAGCACTAATCAAAATCACTAAAACCAACCCCCCCAAAAAAATTCACTAAAAATATAAAAAATAATGATAATAAAAGAGCAGCTCTTCAATAATCATTTAGAGAAAAAAAAAAAAAAGAGGATAATTTCACAAATGGTCCATAAACTTTTACCCAATATACAATGTCCCTTAATGTGTAATATGATTTTTCAACTTTTGATCAATGTTTCATTAAGCATTATCTTTCCATTAATTCAAGTTAAGGGACGATAAGGTTAAAGTTGATAAAATATTATTTAAAAATTAAAAGTAAAGAAAAGGGCAAATTAAAAGTTGAAGCACAATATTGCACATTAAATTAAAGTTCAAAGAACATATTGAATAAATTAAAAATTCAAGGGCAAAATTATACGTTGGGCCAAAGTAAAGAAAATGAAAAAAAGAAAAAAAATTATAAAAAATTGAAAATTTAATAAAATATTATTTAAAAATGTTTATGTTAACAATGACCTGTATCATGTCAGCAATTTTTCATAAAAAATGGCTAGATGGACTCAATTAACAAAAGTTGAAAGGATTTGTGATTTAATTGATAAAATTGAAATATTTAGAATTGCATTGATAAAAGTGCAATAAATTTAAGATTTTTTAAATAATTATCCCTACTAAAGACAATACTAGATTTTTTTTTTTTTTTTTGGTAAAAAGACAATACTAGATTTTTGTGGACTTTTTCTAGAAAATGGATCAACAAAATCAACAAGAGACGTCAATGCGTTAGATGACTTTTGTATCTGGGGAATGAATTTCTTTGAAGTACATATGTATTTTGGGCCGGTGGTATAAAATGTTAGTGGATCCCAATGAGGCGGTGGGGTCAACGGACCAAATTTCAAACGCCGACATTGGAAGACCTTCTAGCAATTTAGCGCCCGCCTGAATGTTGTGGAAAACATGTGAATTCAAACTATGTTGCCTCGTCTTGCATGCAAAAATGAGATTTTATTAACATAACAATCTTTCGACTCTTATAATAATAATAATTTATTGTAAGTTATAAATTTTTGAATGAGTGAACCTCACTATAATTTATAAGTATTTTTTATTTGATTTTTGTGGTCCAAAATAATTTATTATACTCACAGTATATTAAAGACTGTCACTTAATCATTCCTTGGAAATTAAGAGCCGTCTTTACCAATTCGTAGTCAAATTCTCCATCTTCGAAATGTATTCACTATTCCGGGAGGAAAGCGCATGCCGAACTTTGCCGTCTCTTGACTACTATAAGCTTTCTAAGCTGACACTCTTGTCTCTGAATCTTGTTCCTTTCTCGTACTAGACTGATCCAATCGGTGCATTTGCACAAGATTTCATAGTGTTTAGTAATTGGGCTTAAGCCGTAAGTCCTTACAAAATGGAATAAAGCTAGATTAGTGGAGGATATTTGATTATCTTGATCCCTTATTTTGATTGCCGTAGTTATTTGAACGAGAAAGATAGAAAGCGTATGCCATTGCCGGTGATGAGGGTGCTGTTAAAGCCCTTAAACTGGCAGCTGGATCTGGTCAATGAGTAGAATGCCAATGGTGCTCTCGATGAGCTCAGTAATATATGATATCTGGTTCAAAACCTCCAGATCTTCTCCATAACACGTATGAAAATCATATATATGATCCGACACCTCAAACTAGATTTGGTGTACCGTATAGTATACCAGGTACACACACAGTACGAAGGAGCTTTCATTGACCTCCACAATACTCGCCGCGGAATCTGATCATCCAACGAAATTACCCGAAAAGACGAAACTGGTAGAAATCAAAACACGAAATCCCCAAGACAATCTATTGCTAACACGGCGTCATTATTGTCCAAGGCCCAACTCCAAGCGTCCCCCTAATTAGCAGTCAGAGCGAGAGTACCCAGTTGCTCGGTTATCGGAGTCGGCGTCGAAACAGCGACTTACTTGTTCCTGCTCCGGTTGCCCCATACCGAAATGACGCCTCTGGCATCCACCATGCGCATGGCGCTTCCCTTTGTGACCGTGGCAGTGACCGTGGCGATGACCATGATGACCACGTTTGAAAAGTCCATGCCCATGACCCAACAGACCCATCATCAGGTGATGCCCACGTCCATGACCGTGACCCCATTGGACTAAAAGACCCATCAGATGATGCCCACATCCATGACCATGGCCCCCATGTCCCCCTCCGTTGTCTATCCCATGATAGTGCCTTCCCTCGTGAGCTATTCTCATCTTCATCCTCTGTTCAGTATATAATCCCCTGGCTCTGTTTCAGTCTTGACAGAGGATTAGCTGTCTGGATGACAAGAGACGAGAGGAAGAGGAGGCCCTTATTTATCAAGATTCGCGAGGCGTTGGTTCAGCCGTAGCATATTCGGCTCAAAGTTTTTTTTACCAAACGCATATTCAGCTCAAAGTCTATTTGCAAAACATTTTTACCAAACACAACTGCATTTTCCCCAAGTAGCTTTGAGCTTTCAGCATTTGCGTTGGACTCAAAGCCCATTACAAATGCTGAACCAAACGCAGCCTTATCAACTTTGGCCATCTTTTCACACGCCTCTTAGCTAACAAGGATTCGAGCAATCCGCATCAGCGCTCTTGAAAACCTGGAACGACTGAAAAATGTCGTCGGGGTGTTGTCGTCTTGGGGAGCAAGTCCACGCCCGAACAGTGTAATGGAGGCTGGTGTCGGCTTGTTCTGATTTTGCGGCTCCGCGTTTCGGGCTTGGTGTGCACGTTTAGATGAGCAGATACCTTTCCTCCTTTGGGCCACAATAAGACAACCGATTAAATTTGGAGACCTTCTCTGTGACTGATTTCTTTTTGTGCTTGTCTTATTGATCATGTGTTCCATTTTATTTGGTGTACTCTTCAATGCAGTTGAAACAATTACCAATTGGTTAGAACTTAGAGGTAATAATGATGACAACGACGACACGATGATGATAGAAAAATAAGTAATAAATTTGTTTTTTGAAAACATTTTAAAGAGAAACTATGCTTTTTTTTACAAGGTAACCTTTTTCTTTTTCTTTTTTTCTTTTTTGCGAAAACAGCACAATGACACAATTATTGGTTTAATTAAGCAGATTTAACTTATTATACAGCTAATTACATTTTCATCAGAAGAGAAAATTGGCGCCATATTTTCCTCCTATAATAAGAAATGAAAGATAAACACATTTTTCTATGACATTTTCTTTTGTTTCAAAAGTATGAATTATGTTAATTTTTGTTTTTGAAATAACTATTCATATTGTCAAGCTAAATGCCACTATTCAACGTATTGACAGCTATTTCACCCGAATTTATCCCTTGACGAAATAACCTTTCATTGAAAATTGCTGTACGGTTTTTATTTGAAGGAGACCGGTTCTATACCAACTCCGGATAGGAAATATCACAGCTAACAAAAAAATTCAACAACTTTACTTTAAACAGAATTGTACAAACATAAACTGCCGGGATTTGATTAACAACAAGGTCTAGAAGATATAGACTCTGCAATGGAACCCAACGTAAACAAATTATGCTGGAATTTAATTGATAATAAAGCTTGACAACACAAAATTGCTACATCAGAATTTAATCAACAATGCGACACTCATAATAAAGATACACGTTGGAATTTAATTGACAACGTGAATATGAAAGATAAAAATACATTGCAAGAAAGTAAAAATAACAAAAAGATAGTAAATTCGATTATGCAAATATGATAGATAAAATACATTGCAGGAAAGTAAAAATAATTAAAAGATCATAAATTTGTTTGATTTATAACGGGCTTTTCAGTAGGCAAACAATAGCATTTATAGTGGTTGGGCCATAATCGTCTTCAAGCAGTTCTCCAGCAGCTATAGCTAACCCTTTTCCTCTGAAAATTTTGTGCTCATATTCTCATGATGCCACGATCTTGCCTTCCAATTGTTGTTCCTTTAAAAACATGTGCCGAGTGCTCCATGATCTTCATTACTTTGTTCGAAAGGGCTTGAAACCTGTAAGAATGCCTTGCGACCCTTTCTACGGTCAGCATATTTTTGGCACCTTGACGATTTTATTGACCTTGCCAATTGATACCTCTGTTGATCATTGTTAACTACACGTCGTCATATATCCACAACTGATTGATAACAATAATTTGTGTGCTAATATCCGCGCCAATCTTACTCATCGATGATGAGTCACATGCTTGACAGTATTTAATGCTTTAGTCACGTGTCTACTGATATCGAACACCCGTCCACTTTTTGGTGCAACCACTTACTAATTTATTGGATTAAGTTTCACTCCTTCGAATGCTAAATGACAATCTCTAGAACAAGATGTACTACTAATTGTATTTCATAGGATGGTAACATTTATGTTGAAACTTCGGTTGTGATAATCATTGTATTTGTCAGTAAACTTAGTGGTTTGGCTTTTGTTCTAGCCTTGGTACTAATTCACTTTAACTATGGTAATGCTTCTGACCCATAGATTACTTGGCAATGGCTTAGTATCTAACCAAAAATAAACTTTCATGAAATGTGAAAAGCCGCAATAATCACCAGATTTATGACCTTACTGGCTTGACTTAGACCGGGGAAGGAAAGGAGAACAGGATAGTCCGAAGCAATTGATAGCTCACTTTATTTTGTTTTTATTTTTGCATAAATGATCAGTATGATAATGATTGAATACTATTGCTTCTTTGGCCCAAATCAAGAATCCCTTCTATACGATGTAAAATGGTTCTTATTTTTATTGTTGATCAGAGATTTCTCTTCCCCTTGACTAATAAGGTTTCTCAGAGATTTTGGTGTGATCATTTAATGAGTATCACATCTCAATCACTCAATCGGTTCACTAATCCATCGTTCTCTATCATGCAGGATGATTGCTCATAGCGGGAATCCCTTCTAGCTGGAAAAATTCATGCGTGACGCAGATGCATAAATAGCCGCTGCTCCTTGACGAGTTCCATAGGCCAGCCCTTAGTTTGGTCCGGTTGCTTGAAGGGCTATTTGATCCAATTCGATCAACTTCATAAGCCATAGATAGCGTGCTAGCTCGTTTGCTCTTCCTCTATATATGAGCGAGACTTCATCCAAACCCTGCCATCAATTGGGCGAGGCCGCCTTCTTTTCTGGGCTTAAGCTGTAAATTCTAACATAATCAAAAACCCTTAACCGGTGGGAGATATTTTATTTTCTTCATCGCCAATTTGGGTTGCCGCAATTACTTCAATGAGAAAGAAAGCATATGCCATTGTCCGCGATGGGTGCTGTTGAAGCCCTTTATCTCTAAATTGGATCAGGTCAAATTGTTCATGCATGCCAATGGGGCTCTCAATAAAACCTTCAGATCTGAATAACACATAAGGGAATCATCTGTCTGATCCGACGCCTCAGCGATGTCATCACATAGGGTACCATAGTATATGGGTGCACAGACAGTACAAAGAAACTTTCTTTGACCTCTGCAGCACATCAGCCACTGCTGATCATCTAAGGAAATTACCCAAAAGGATAAAACTGATGGCACGGCGTCGTTATTGTCCAAGCCCCAATTTCAAGCATCCTCTCTAGTCTGCAGTCAGAGCGAGAGTGCCGAGTTGCACAGTTATTGGAGTCGGGGACGCAGCTCCGACTTCCTGCTCCTGTTCTTGTTGCCCCATACAAGGATGACGCCTCCGGCATCTGCCATGCACATGGCGCCTCCCTTTGTGACCATGACCCTGACCAGGACGATGACCATGATGACCATGTATGGAAGGTCCATGTCCATGTCCCAAAGGACCCCTCAGATGATGCCCACGTCCGCGTCCGCGTCCATGTCCATGACCATGACGATGACCATGACCCCCACCCCCATTTCCCAACACACCCCTCAGATGATGCCCATGTCCATGATCAAGTTCTCCTCCGAGACCATTCTTATCGAGAAGTTCTCCTACTTGGCAACCATGCCTGCCACGATGCCCATGTCGGCCTCCATTACCCATCTCATGATGACGATGTTGACCGTGATGACGCCTTCCCTCGTAAGCCATGCTCATTTTCATCCTCTGTTTAGTCTATCCCCCAACTCCGTTTCAGTCTTGACAGAGGAATAATTCTCTGGACGACGAGAGATGAAAGGAAGAGAGGGCCTTACTTCTATAGGGGGTTTAGAGGCGGTGGTTTAACTGTAGAACCCCATGATTTTGGCATCCTTTCCACACGCCTCTTCTCTGCCAAATTTCTTGGCTTAGCTACTAAGTACTTGAGCAATCCGTGTGAACGCTGTGGATGAATACTTTTCAACTTCGAGCAACGGAAAATGTGGTCATGTGTTGCCTTGGGGAGCAAGTTCGCGCGTGAATGAAATAATGGTGGTCGCTTTCTCTGCATTCAGATAGGGGACCAGAGATGGGAAGGGGGAATGTCTCGACCTTCTCATTTGCGGCCGGACGGTTCTGGCTTGGTCAGATAAGCGGATAAGTTTTGCTCCTTTGGCCAGCAAAAAGAACGCCGATTGAAGTGGTGGAGACTACCGACCGAAAAAAAAAGGGTGGAGACTTGCTCTTGTGGATCTGATTTCGTTTTGTGCTTATTTTATTAACCATTCGTTTGATTTTTTTAAGCATACCCTTCAATGCAGTTAAAATGGTTATCAACTGATTAGTAGTTAGAGCTACAGAGTGTTATAACTTTATATTGTTGAGCTAGACGTCTCTCTATTCAATGTATTAACTATCATAAGGTAAGCTTCACAATCTCATCTCCTTCGAATGCCAAAACTACAATTAGTAGTGCAAGATTGTACTGTCAATTGTATCTCATAGGATTGTAAGATTTGTATACGTACTTTGGTTTTGAAAATAAAATTACTTGTAAGTGACTTTCAATGGTTTGGCTTTTGTTCCTAGTCTTTTGAAGGAGCCGTGGTACTAAGTTTCTTAACCATGTCAATGCATCTTGCCCATAAGAAGATTACTTGACGATCGCATAGTACCTAACTATAAATCGACTTTTATGAAATGCGGAAAGCCACAATAACCATCCATTGATGACCTTTCTCGCTTGAAGTAGGGCGGAGTAGGGGAGGACAACTAAATACAAGATTGCACATTTTGAAGCAATTAGGGATAAATACACTAAATATCTTAAAACTTGTTGCGAAAGTGCAAGAGCTCTGGAATTTTCAGAAAATTCAATCAAATGCTAAAACTTGCTAATGCTACCACCATCCAAAATTGGAGGGGCCAACGGGGCTAACCTAGATTTGAGTTGAGGGTGCCCAAATTTGGGCGATGCTGGCCCCAAGCAAGGGTTGGTGACCCTCGCTGGCCCTCACCTTGGGCCAACGCAACTCACCTAGATTTGGTCGATGTTTGGTCTTGCCAGCCTTGGGTGAGGCCTTATTGGTCCCAGGCAAGCGCTGAAATTACCAAGATCTGGGTGAGCCTCACTTAAGGCCAGGCTAGATAGTGCTGGCCCCCCTCCCCTAAGGCTGTGACTTTGTCCGCCCCTTCGGCAATGGGCGGCAATGGTGGCACCCTATTGGCAAGGCCTCCCTTTTTTTTCTTCGTTGTTATTTTGTAAATTAAATCTCCACTTCTCGGAATGATTATGAAGATCTAATCAAAGGAAATAATCAAAGAAAGTCCGACTTTGGGTGGTGAGTATGGTAGGCGAAACTTTCTTACTTTACCTGAGGGATCTAAATTAGGCCCTCGCAATCGTATATCGCCCGAGATGAAACAAGTCTATTTTATAATAGCTATCGCCCTACTTAAAAAAAAAAAGACTTCCATCTGTGAATCTTGTTCCTTTTTCCTACGGACTGATCAAATTGGTATATTAGCAAAAGATGCCATAAGAATAAGTTTCTGGGCTTAATTAGTAGAAGATGTTCGATTTCTTGATCGTGGGTTGCTGGAGTTATTTGAATGACAAAGATGAAGAGCATATGCCATTGTCCGCGATGTTTTCTGTTAAAGCCCCTATCTTTAAATTACTTCTGGTCAATTTGTTCAGGCATGCCAATGGTGCTCTTGAGGAGCTCAGTAACATATCAATCTAGTTCAGAACCTTCAAATCTTCTGCATAAAATATATTGAATCATTTGATCCGAAGCCTCAAAGGACGGATACCATCACGCTAATTTTCAGTGTACCATTGAATAATATTGGTACACGAACAACATAGAGAAACTTCCATCAACCTCCACAACACTTCCGACAGCTGAATCTGATCATCCAGCGAAACTACACAAAATGATAAAACTGGTATTGGTTACTGGTCGTAGCCAAAACATGAAATCCCCAAGACACGTTTATTGCCGACACGGCGTCATTGCTGTCCAAGACCCAACTCCAAGCATCCTCTCTAGTCGGCAGTCAAAGCGAGAGTATCGAGTTGCTCGGTTATTGGAGTTGGTGTCGCGGCCACGACTTCCTGTTCTCGTTGCTGCTCCTGTTCCTGTTCCGGTTCTGGTTGCTCTGTATAGGTGTGACGCCTCCCGAACCGACCATGCGCATGGCACCTCCTCCCTTTGTGACCATGACTGTGACCTTTGCAATGACCATGATGACCATGATGACCATGTTTGAAAAGTCCATGCCCTTGGACTAAAAGAACCCTCACATGATGCCCATGTCCGAGAGTACCGAGTTGCTCGGTTATGGGAGTTGGCGTCGCAGCCACGACTTCCTGTTCCTGTTGCTGCTCTTGCTCCTGTTCTGGTTCAGATTGCTCCGTACAGGTATGACGCCTCCCAAACCGGCCTTGCGCATGGCACCTCCTCCCTTTGTGACCATGACCGTGACCTTTGCGATGACCATGATGACCATGTTTGAAAAGTCCATGTCCATGGACTATAAGAACCCTCACATGATGCCCATGTCCAACAGTATCGAGTTCCTCGGTTATTGGAGTTGGCATCGCAGCCACAATTTCTTGTTCCTGTTGCTGCTCCTGTTCCTGCTCCGGTTCCGGTTGCTCCATACAGGTGTGACGCCTTCCGCACCAGTCATGCGCATGGCCCTCCCTCCCTTTGTGACCATGGTCGTGACCTTTGGGATGACCATGATGACCATGTTTGAAAAGTCCATGCCCATGGACTAATGGAACCCTCACATCATGCCCATGTCCATGTCCATGGAACCCATGACCCCTATGTCCTTTGAGACCATGCCCAAAGAGAAGTCCTACATGGGGACCATGCCCACCATGTTGCCCATCTCCGCCTCCGTTACCCATCCCATGATGACGCTGTCGACCGTGACTATGCCTTCCCTCGTGACCCATTCTCATCTTCATCCTCTGTTTCGTATATAACCCCGACTCTGTTTCAGTCTTGACACAAGAATAGCTGTCTGGATGATGAGAGATGAGAGGAAGAGAGGCCCTTATTTATAGAGTTTCCCGAGGCGGTGGTTCAACTGCAGCAGTCTATCAAACATGGCGATCTTTTCACACGCCTTTTCTCTGCCAAATTTCATAGCTTAGCTATCAAGTACTTAAGCAATCCGTGTGAACCGCGGCAAACGCCGTCGAGTGTTTGTCTTGGGGAGCAAGTTCGCGCGTGAATGAATCAATGGAGGTCGGTGCCCCTGCTTTGGGACATTGACCAGAGATGTGGATGTCGACGCGTTCTAATGTGCGGCTCCGCGTTTATGGCTTGGTGTGCACGTAGCATGAGGAAATAACATTGCTCCTTTGGGCTACAAAAAAGAAACCGATTGAGTTGGAGTTTTGCTCTGTGAATCGGGTTTCCTTTTGTCCTTATTTTATTAACTAGACGTTTGATTCTATTAGGCATACCCTTCAATGCAGTTAAATTAACTATCAACCTCCCCAAGAAAAGGCAACGCATTTGTTTCTTGATGACATTTGAGGAAGGAACTATACTTGTAACTTTTTGCCGAAACAACACAGTGATATTGTAATTGATTTGATTAATCTAATTTTGATTATTAAAAACCAATGACAAATTTAATCAGAAGAGGATTGGGGCCATGTTTTCCTCCTACAATAAGAACCAAAAGATAACACTTCTTTTTATGAGAAGCGAAAAGATTTCGTTTGGCGAATGGACGACTAGAAGCGAGATTTGTGTATAAACATGCCATACTGTTGGGTGGGGTCTCTCATCCTTTCTTGGGTCCTTTCCTGGATGAACTTGTTTTAGGCTACTTTGATAGTTATTAACATGACTCCTTGTCACGATGTGGACTCTGCTTTTCTAAGGATTGAAATTTCTTGAACTAGCTCATAGAATTTTGAAAGCGGTGAACTCCCCATCATTTCCAATCCAGTCGTCCGAATACGTGATTTGTGGGGATCTCATTCAACCTGGGCCGATACCTTAATTTGGTGTCCTTCTTGCCATTTCAATTAATTAAATCTCTTTATTAAAGGCATGGCACGCCATATGTGATTGAATGCCAGGAAAAATATGAATAGTTGATCCCTTGAGGCATGGGCGCACGAGTAAAGGCATCTAATTAAACTTGGGTGGAGCTTTGACACATGATCAACTCGCTTTTCCTTGCGCACGGGCCTTAGCCTTAATTTTGCTTGCTTAACCATCCATAACCCTCTGTTTTTTTCTTCTAAGCACAAGTTTGTAATAGCACTATACTGCTTCATAAGAAGGATGCTTTTACACGGGCTGCTTTAAACGACTGGCCTCAGACAAATTGCCTTTATAGGGCTTTGGGCTTCCATTCCAAGTGGGCAATAATTCATCACGTGGTAGTGAAATTAGTTTGCAGGTACTCTGTGGTTCTCCACTTCTTGCAATGGTTATGATGATCTAATAAGAGGAAATAACCAAAGAAAGTTCGACTTCGGGTGGTGATTATGTAGGAAATTTTTTTTCAGTTTTTTTCATGATATTAATTGCTCAAGACCTTTGATCTCTGTGGAGAATTAATGAAAAATATGGAATGAATAACCCCTTCGTGCCCCCTGATGATTAAGCTTCGTAATTAGCTCTTCGTTAGTAGTCCTGCCTAAGTTTGATTGGTTACTTAAAGGGCTATCTAATCTGATCAAATTAAAAACTACAATTCATTGGTGAGGCCTTCTTTTTTTGTGAAAACGAGTAAATGATGAATGTTGCCAGCCTTCGCCTCCAACCCAATCAAGAGAGAACTCAAGAAGAGAGTGAAAAATTAAGTAAATTAAAATGAATTAGAAGAACCCACATTTCAAATGAACAAATTCAAACTTGAAATGGCTCTTTATAATTCTCGAAGAATGAGGGGCAAGGAGGTTGATTGAGAAAGATCTCTTGTTATTGTTATAAGATTGTGATTGGATCTGCACATGTTTGGTAAAAAGAAGAATCTTCTCCTTTGAGAATAATCCAAAATGGAAAGTGTTTAATCAGAGTATGAAAACGTAACCGAATTTATCTTAATTACTCTTTGGGATGGAGTGAAAAAAGGTAGGAGATTCTCGAATAAGGAAAAGAACCCAATGACTTCAAAAGAATTAAATGAGGAGCCATATGAAGTGAAAATCCCATGTACAATGCCGTAGAGTGGCAATAAAGATGACTTATATGTCAACTTTTCCACTATCACTCCCAAAGAAACCAAACTTTGCCTTACATAAAGTTACATAAAGTTGCTAGAATCCGAGTAACCACTAGATTTGAAATCACTGCTCATATACTTGGTATTGGTTATAATTCACAAGAATAATATGTAGCCTTACTTTACTATGTAATTTTAATGAGCTGATACTTTATCTATAAATCTTGCTCCTTTTTCTTGCGGATTGATCAAATTGGTACATTAGCAAAAGATTTCATAATAGAAGTCTTCAACTTGATCACCAACTTGGGTTGCCAGAGTTCCCAAACATTTGCTGAAGTTACTTGAATGACAAAGATGGAAAGCATATGCCCTTGTCGGCGATGGTGCTCTTAAAGTCCTTATCTCTGAATTAATTCTGGTCAATTTGTTCACGCATTTCAATAGGGCTCTCAATGAGCTCAGTAACATATCATCTCTTCTTCAGAACCTTTAAATCTTCTGCTTAAAATTTATGGAATCATTTGATCCGACAACTCGAATGACAAATACCATCACATTAATTTTAGTGTACCATCCCATAATATTGGTACACAAACAGTATAGAGAAACTTCCATCAACCTCCACAACACTTTAAGCAACCGAATTTTTTTTTTTGGTCAGAAATAGTAATCTATAGAGCTTTGAGCCAACATCATTATCTTTCTTAATTTACTAAGAGGGATTAAGGAAGGGAATATAATTTTGATAGTTTCATCATAAAGTAATTATGAATCTATTTAAATTAGAAACTTAGCTCATAGGTAGTTTTTGAGATTATGTGATTCTTATTTTATAGCATACTTACATTGATAAAATATGATTTAAGGTTATTTGCCTCAAATGTATTTTACTTTGATTACGATGTAGTCTTACTATCTAAAATTAGTTATGGTATAATTGTTCCCGAGTTTAATGGAAATAACTATAAAGAATGGTGGAAATTAATTCTTCTTCAATTGGGGTGCATAGATCTTGATTATGCTTTACGGTCAGACAAACCATGTAAACCTACTGAGGATAGCACTCGAGCTGAGTATACTCTTTATACACAATGGGAGTGATCCAACCGTCTTAGTGTGATGTACATAAAGATAAAACTCCCGCTAGTATTAGTGGTTCAGTCATTTAGCATAACAATGACAGGGAATTGTTGGAAGCTATTGATGCACAATTAAGTCTACAGAAAAGGCACATGTCATGACCCTAATTATGAAATTCTCAAAGTTGAAGCCTACCAGTATAAGAGGTGTATGTGAGCATATCATGAAGATGAGAGATATTGTAGCTAGTTGAAGAATCTTGAGATTGGGATATCATATTCCTTTCTTATGTACTATATCTTGAACACTCTCCCACAAGAGTATGCCTCTTTCAAGTCTCTTACAATACACATAACACTAAATGATCAATGAACGAATTTATGACCATGTGTGTTTAAGAAAAAGAGAGACTGCCAATGGAGGAAGGAAAAAGTGTTCATATGGCAACATATGATAAGTACAAAGGCAAGGCAAGCAAAAAGGAAAATGTAAAATGCCTCTATCTCCCAAAGCTGGCCATTAAGAAGGAATCCAAGTGTTTCTTCTGTAAAAAGAAGGGATACATAAAGAAGGATTATACCAAATTTAAGGTCTGGCTCAAGAAGAAAGGTAACCTAATTTCATGTGTTTGTTATAAATCTTATATGATTGATGTGGGTCACAACACTTGGTGAATTGATTCTTGTTTTACAATCCACATTTCAAATTCATTGCAAGGTTTTTAGAACCAGTGGAAACTAGTGGGAAGTGAACAAAGTATCTATTCATGAAATAAGATGCGCTCGCAGGTGGAAGCTATTGGAATATGTAGATTAGTTCTCAATAATGGTTTTATTTTAAATTTAAAAATGATCTTTTATATTCCTAGTTTCTCTAGGAATTTAATTTTAGTTTCAAGACTTGTACCTTTGGGATATTTCTTTGAATTTTCAAGTTCAACATTTAGTTTATTGTATAAATATGAAATTGTTTAGAGTGATATTATGTTTGACGGTCTTTTTCGAATTAATTTACAAGATAATGCCATTTATAATGCAATAAACATTCACGATAATGTTGGCATAAAAAAGATGTGTTGTGAATGAGGATTTCTTTATGTTGTGATACTGGAGATTAGAACATATCTCCATCAATAAAATTAAGTGATTAGTAAATGATGGAGTACTTAGTACTCTAAATTTTACTGATTATGATACTTGTGTGGACTACATAAAGGGAAAGCAAACTAATAAGTCAACAAATTTGCCAAAAGGGGTACATAAATATTAGAAATCATACATATAGATATTCATAGTCCAAATATGTGCTCAAATTGTTAGAGATACTCCATCTCTTTCATAGAATATTATTCACGATTCATGTATCTTTACTTACTTTGTAATAAGCACAAAACCCCGGATGCCTTTATGGTATCTAAAATCGAAGTAGAGAAATAATATGGTAATCAAATTAAGATCGTGAGATCAAATAGAGGTGGAGAATATTATGGTAGATACACTGAAGATGGACAAACACCTGGTCCATTTGCAAAGTTTCTTAAAGAGTATGGCATTATTACCCAATATACTATGCCTAGTTCTTTAGATCAAAATGATGTAGTAGAAAGAAGAAACCAAACTTTATTGGACATGGTGCGGAGTATGCTTAACAACTTTGAACTTCCTGAGTCCTTGTGGATTTAGGCTCTTAAAATGGTAGTGTACATATTAAATCGAGTTCTTATCAAGACTGTTCCAAAGATGCCTTTTGAGTTATTTAAGGGTTGGAAACTTAGTTTGCGACATGTATGCATTCGGGGATGCTCGTTTGGAGGAAGAGTTTATAATTCACAAGAAAAGAAGTTAGACCCAAGAATTATAAGTGGACATATTGTTGGATATGCCGAAAAGTCCAAGGGATACAGGTTTTATTGTCTATTTCACACCACTAGATTTGTGGAATTGAGAAATGCTAAATTTCTTGAGAATGACTTGATCAATAGGAATGATCAATTCAAGGATCTTGTTCTCAAAGAATATTATTTAGATATTCAACCTTCCACCTCAGGTACTGGGTTGGTTGTTGTTTATAACACCCCTTCAGTTTAACGGACTGTTGAGCAACCAATCATTGAAGATCCATAAGTTGCTACTATTGATTCGGTAGGCCAAACTGTTTAGCAATTACCAGATACTGCTAAGCTTCCAGTTGAATAGCAAACTCCTCGGGAGGATGTTGATGCAATATTAAGAAGGTCTAGTAGAATGAAGAAATCAACAATCCCTAGTAATTATATTGTGTATCTGCAAGAATATGACTATAATGTTGGAGCTGAAAATGATCCTAAGACATTTTCACAAGCTATGAGCTGTGATTAATCAAATTTGTGGTACAATACCGTGAAAGAAAAGATGAATTCTATGGCATCTAACGAAGTTTGAGGTTTAGTTGAGTTATTTGATGGTGCGAATGCCATTAGTTGTAATAGGTCTTCCAAACTAAAAAGGATTTATTATGCAACATAGTGAAATGACACCTCTGGCATCCACCATGCCCATGGCGCTCCCCTTTGTGACCGTGGCAGTGACCATGGCGATGACCATGATGACTACGTTTGAAAAGTCCATGCCCATGACCCAACAGACCCATCATCAGATGATGCCCATGCCCATGACCGTGACCCCAATGGACTAAAAGACCCATCTAATGATGCGCATATCCATGACCATGGCCCCATGTCCAACAACACCCCTCATATGATGCCCATGTTCCCCTCCGTTGCCTATCCCATGATAGTGCCTTCCCTCGTGAGCCATTCTCATCTTCATCCTCTGTTCAGTACATAATCCCTAGGGGTGTGCATGGTCCGGGCGGGCGGTTCCCGACCTAGAACTGAGAACCGCCCGCTAAGGACCGGTTCTGAAAAATTGAAACCGGGATCCACCCGTTTGTTGCATGGATCCATCCGGGAACCGAACTGTCGGTTCGGTCCGGTTCTCGGGTGGATCCATGGAACCGATTTTGACGTGAAACAATTTTGGTTTTCAACATAAAACGGTCGGGTCTATGAGTTGAGAATGAGGGGAGGAGGTCTATGGTTGGGTTTTCAACATAGAACAGTCGCAGAACAATTTTCCGCGGCTGTGGCGGGTGGCGGCCGACGCGAGGGGGTGAACAATAGCAGCGGAGGAGTAGTGGCGGTGGCATCGACACTCGGGGAGGAATCAAAATGGCGATAGGATTAGGAGGAACTGAGGAAGAGACAAAGAGAGAGAGAACCGAAGATGAAGGGAGTGAGGAAATGAGATCTAATCTAGGGTTTCTTTTAGTAATTTTTTTTTTAATATTAAAAGGGTTCCGATCCGGTCCGGGTGGGCGGATCTGCCCATGGAACCGGGAACCAGACTAGTACCCACCGGTTCCGAAAAATTGGAACCGGGAACCGGACCGGTTCCCTCAAGAACCGCCGGTTCCGGGCGGTTCCGGGTGGTCCGGGCGGTTCCTGGGTATTTTGCACACCCCTAATAATCCCCCGACTCTGTTTCAGTCTTGACAGAGGATTAGCTGTCTGGATGATGAGAGACGAGAGGAAGAGGAGGCCCTTATTTATCGAGATTCACGGGGCGTTGGTTCAGCTGTAGCAGACTTATCAAGTTTGGCCATCTTTCCACACGCCTCTTAGCCAACAAGTATTCGAGCAATCCGCATCAGCGCTCTTGAAAACTGGGAACGACTGGAAAATGTCGTCGGGGTGTTGTTGTCTTGGGGAGCAAGTCCACGCCCAAACAGTGTAATGGAGGCCGGTGTCGGCGCGTTCTGATTTTGCGGCTCCGCGTTTCGGGCTTGGTGTGCACGTTTAGATGAGCAGATACCTTTGCTCCTTTGGGCCACAATAAGACAACCGATTGAATTTGGAGACCTTCTCTGTGAACTGATTTCTTTTTGTGCTTATCTTATTGACCATGTGTTTCATTTTATTTGGTGTACTCTTCAATGCAGTTGAAAATTGTACGGTTTTTATTTGAAGGAGACCGGTTCTATACCAATCTTGGAGAGGAGATATCATAGCTAACAAAGAAATCAATGACTTCACTTTAAATAGAACTGTACAAACATAAACCGTGCATGGATTTAATCGACAATAGGGTCTAGAAAATATAGACTCTACAATGGAACCCAACGTAAACAAATTATGCTGGATTTTAATTGATAATAAAGCTTGACAACATAAAGTTGGTACATCAGAATTTAATTAACAATGTGACACTCATGATATATGAAAGATAAAAATACTTGCAGGAAAGTAAAAATAACTTAAAGATAGTAAATTTGATTACGCATATATGAAAGATAAAAATACTTGCAAGAAAGTAAAAATAACTTAAAGATAGTAAATTTGATTACGCATATATGAAAGATAAAAATAAGTTGTAGGCAAGTAAAAATAATTTAGAGATAGGAAATTTGTTTGATTTGTATGGGGCTCTTCAATAGACGAATGATGGTATTTATAGTGGTTGTGCCATAATCATCTTCGATTAGTTCTCCTACAATTGTAGCTACCCTTTTCCTTTGAAAACTATGTGCTCATATTCTCATGATGCCTCAATCTTGCCTTCAGATGGTTGTTCCTTTAAAAACATGTTGCGGTTGCTCGACGACCTTCATTACTTTGTTCGAAGTGGCTTGAAACTTGTAACAACGCCTTGCAACCCTTTCTACGTTCAGCTTTTTTTGGCACCTTGACAATTTTATTGACCTTGCCTTGCCAATTGATACCCTTGTTACACGTTGTCATATATCGACAACTAATTGATAACAATCATTGATGTGTGCTAATATCGACACCGGTCTTAGTCATCGATGATGAGTCACCAAATTCAAAATATAGGATTTGATTTGGCTTTTTTTTTTAGTTAGTTATCAATTAGTTGTCATATATCGACAACTAATTGATAACAATCATTGATGTGTGCTAATATTGACAGTATTTAACGCTTTAGTCATATCAACGACCTGTCCACTTTTTGGTGCAACCGCTAACTAATTCATTGGATTAAGTTTCACTCCTTCGAATGCTAAAATGACAATCACTAGAACAAGATTGTACTACTATTTGTATTTCATAGGATGGTAACATTTGTGTAGAGACTTCGGTTGTGATAATCATTTTATTTGTCGGTAAACTTCAGTGGTTTGGCTTTTGTTCTAGCCTTGGTACTAATTTACTTTAAATATGCTAATGCTTCTGACCCATAGATTACTTGGCAATGGCTTAGTATCTAACAGAAAATAAACTTCTATGAAATGCGAAAAGCCACAGTAATCACCACATTTATGACCTCACTGGCTTGACTTTGGCCAGGGAAGGAAAGGAAAACTAAAATATAAGATTGCAGGACAGTTCGAAGAATAGCTCACTTTATTTTATTTTATTATTGCATAAATGATCAGTATGATAATAATTGAGTAATATTGTTTCTTTGGCCCAAATCAAGGAATCCCTTATATACGATGTGAAATGGTTCTCATTTTATTGTTGATCAAAGATTTCTCTTCCCCTTGAATAATAAGGTTTCTCGGAGATTTTGGCGTGATCAGTTAATGAGTATCACATCTCAATCACTCAATCGATTCACTAATCCATCATTCTCTATCATGCGTGATGATTGCTCATAGCAGCAATCCCTTCTAGCTGGAAGAATTCTTGTGTAACGCAGATGCATAAATCGCCGCTGTTCTTTGACGAGTTCCACAGGCCAGCCCTTAGTTTGGTCCGGTTGCGTGAAGGGTTATTTTATCCGATTCGATCAACTTCATAAACCATAGATAGCGTGCTAGTTCGTTTGCTCTTCCTCTATCTATGAGCGAGACTCCATCCAAATCTGCCATTAACTGGGCGAGGCCGCCTTCTTTTCTGGGCTTAAGCAGTAAATTCTAACATAATCAAAAAAAGCTTAACCGGTGGGAGATGTTTTATTTTCCTGATCGCCAATTTGGGTTGCGGCAGTTACTTGAATGAGAAAGAAAGCATATGTTATTGTCGGCGATGGGTGCTGTTGAAGCCCTTAATCTCTAAATTGGATCAGGTCAAATTGTTCATCCATTCAATGAGCTCAGTACTACATATCATTTCTAGTTTAAAACCTTCAGATCTCAATAGCACATAAGGGAATCATCTGTCTGATCCGACGCCTCAGCGATGTCATCACATGGGTACCATAGTATATGGGTGCACAGACAGTACAAAGAAACTTTCTTTGACCTCTGCAGCACATCAGCCACTGCTGATCATCTAAGGAAATTACCCAAAAGGATAAAACTGATGGCACGGCGTCGTTATTGTCCAAGCCCCAATTTCAAGCATCCTCTCTAGTCTGCAGTCAGAGCGAGAGTGCCGAGTTGCACGGTTATTGGAGTCGGGGACGCAGCTCCGACTTCCTGCTCCTGTTCTTGTTGCCCCATGCAAGGATGACGCCTCCGGCATCTGCCATGCACATGGCGCCTCCCTTTGTGACCATGACCGTGACCAGGACGATGACCATGATGACCATGTATGGAAGGTCCATGTCCATGTCCCAAAGGACCCCTCAGATGATGCCCACGTCCGCGTCCGCGTCCATGTCCATGACCATGACGATGACCATGACCCCCACCCCCATTTCCCAACACACCCCTCAGATGATGCCCATGTCCATGATCAAGTTCTCCTCCGAGACCATTCTTGCCGAAAAGTTCTCCTACTTGGCAACCGTGCCTGTCCACGATGCCCATGTCGGCCTCCATTACCCATCCCATGATGACGATGTTGACCGTGATGATGCCTTCCCTCGTAAATCATGCTCATTTTCATCCTCTGTTTAGTCTACCCCCCAACTCCGTTTCAGTCTTGACAGAGGAATAATTCTCTGGACGATGAGAAATGAAAGGAAGAGAGGGCCTTACTTCTATAGGGGGTTTATAGGCGGTGGTTTAACTGTAGCAGCCCATGATTTTGGCATCCTTTCCACACGCGTCTTCTCTGCCAAATTTCTTGGCTTAGCTACTAAGTACTTGAGCAATCCGTGAGAACGCTGTGGATGAATACTTTTCAACTTCGAACAACGGAAAATGTGGTCATGTGTTGCCTTGGGGAGCAAGTTCGCGCGTGAATGAAATAATGGTGGTCGCTCTCTCTGCATTCAGATAGGGGACCAGAGATGGGAAGGGGGAATGTCCCCACCTTCTCATTTGCGGCCGGACGGTTCTGGCTTGGTCAGATAAGCGGATAAGTTTTGCTCCTTTGGCCAGCAAAAAGAAAGGCGATTGAAGGGGTGGAGACTACCGACCGAAAAAAAAAGGGTGGAGACTTGCTCTTGTGGATCTGATTTCGTTTTGTGCTTATTTTATTAACCATTCGTTTGATTTTATTAAGCAAAATGGTCATCAACTGATTAGCAGTTAGAGCTACAGAGTGTTATAACTTTATATTGTTGAGCTAGATGTCTCTATTCAATGCATTAACACCTTATGATTTCATTAGAGTAAGCTTCACAATCTCATCACCTTCAAATGCCAAAACTACGATTAGCAGTGCTAATTGTATCTCATAGGACTGTAAGATTTGTATACGAACTTTGGTTTTGAAAATAAATTTACTTGTAAGTGACTTTCAATGGTTTGGCTTTTGTTCTAGTCTTTTGAGGGAGCCTTGGTACTAAGTTTCTTAACCATGTCAATGCATCTTGATCTTGCCCATAAGAAGATTACTTGACGATCGCTTAGTACCTAACTATAAATCGACTTTTATGAAATGCGAAAAGCCACAATAACCATCCATTGATGACCTTGCTTGCTTGATGTAGGGCGGAGTAGGGCAGGACAACTAAATACAAGATTGTGCATTTTGAAGCAATTAGGGATAAATACACTAAATATCTTAAAACTTGTTGCGAAAGTGCAGGAGCTCTAGAATTTTCAGAAAATTCAATCAAATGCTAAAACTTGCTAATGCTACCACCATCCAAAATTGGAGGGCCAGCGGGGCTAACCTAGATTTGAGTTGAGGGTGCCCAAATTTGGGCGATGCTGGCCCCAAGCGAGGGTTGGTGACCCTCATTGGCCCTCACCTTGGGCCAACACAACTCACCTAGATTTTGGGCGATGTCTGCTCTTGCTAGCCTTGGGTGAGGCCTTATTGGTCCCAAGCGAGGGCTGAAATTACCAAGATCTGGGTGAGCCTCACTTAAGGCCAGGCTAGATAGTGCGGGCCCCCCTCCCCCTAAGGTTGTGACTTTGTCAGCCCCTCCAGTAATGGGCGGCAATGGTGGCGCCCTATTGGCAAGGCCTCCTTTTTTTTTTTTTTTCGTTGTTATTTTGTAAATTAAATCTCCACTTCTTGGAATGATTATGAAGATCTAATCAAAGGAAATAATCAAAGAAAGTCTGACTTTGGGTGGTGAGTATGGTAGGCAAAACTTTCTTACTTTACCTGAGGGATTTGAATTAGGCCCCCGCAATCGTATATCGCCTGAGATGAAACAAGTTTATTTTATAATAGCTATCGCCCTACTTTAAAAAAATAGACTTCCATTTGTGAATCTTGTTCCTTTTTCCTACGGACTGATCAAATTGGTACATGAGCAAAAGATGCCATAAGATGTTCGATTTCTTGATCGTGGGTTGCTGGAGTTACTTGAATGACAAAGATGAAGAGCATATGCCATTGTCCGCGATGTTTTCTGTTAAAGCCCCTATCTTTCAATTAATTCTGGTCAATTTGTTCAGGCATGCCAATGGTGCTCTTGAGGAGCTCAGTAACATATCAATCTAGTTCAGAACCTTCAAATCTTCTGCATAAAATATATGGAATCATTTGATCCGAAGCCTCAAAGGACGGATACCATCACACTAATTTTCAGTGTACCATTTTATAATATTGGTACACAAACAACATAGAGAAACTTCCATCAACCCCCACAACACTTCAGACAGCTGAATCTGATCATCCAGCGAAACTACTCAAAAAGATAAAACTGGTATTGGTTACTGGTCGTAGCCAAAACATGAAATCCCCAAGACACGTTTATTGCTGACACGGCGTCATTGCTGTCCAAGACCCAACTCCAAGCATCCTCTCTAGTCGGCAGTCAAAGCGAGAGTATCGAGTTGCTCGGTTATTGGAGTTGGTGTCGCGGCCACGACTTCCTGTTCTCGTTGCTGCTCCTGTTCCTGTTCCGGTTCTGGTTGCTCTGTATAGGTGTGACGCCTCCCGAACCGACCATGCGCACGGCACCTCCTCCCTTTGTGACCATGACTGTGACCTTTGCAATGACCATGATGACCATGTTCCAAAAGTCCATGCCCATGGACTAAAAGAAGCCTCACATGATGCCCATGTCCGAGAGTACCGAGTTGCTCGGTTATCGGAGTTGGCATCGCAGCCACGACTTCCTGTTCCTGTTGCTGCTCTTGCTCCTGTTCTGGTTCAGATTGCTCCGTACAGGTATGACGTCTCCTGAACCGGCCATGCGCATGGCACCTTCTCCCTTTGTGACCATGACCGTGACCTTTGCGATGACCATGATGATCATGTTTGAAAAGTCCATGTCCATGGACTAGAAGAACCCTCACATGATGCCCATGTTCAAGAGTATCATGTTGCTCGGTTATCGGAGTTGGCGTTGCAGCCATGACTTCTCGTTCCTGTTGCTGCTCCTGTTCCGGTTGCTCCGTACAGGTGTGATGCCTCCCACACCGGCCATGCGCATGGCCCTTCCTCCCTTTGTGACCATGGTCGTGACCTTTGCAATGACCATGATGACCATGTTTGAAAAGTCCATGCCCTTGGACTAATGGAACCCTCACATGATGCCCATGTCCATGTCCATGACCACCATGACCCCCATGTCCTCTGAGACCATGCCCGAAGAGAAGTCCTCCTACATGGGGACCATGCCCGCCATGATGCCCATCTCCGCCTCCGTTACCCATCCCATGATGACGATGTCGACCCTGGTCATGCCTTCCCTCGTGACCCATTCCCATCATCATCCTCTGTTTCGTATATAACCCCGACTCTGTTTCAGTCTTGACACAAGAATAGCTGTCTGGATGATGAGAGATGAGAGGAAGAGATGCCCTTATTTATAGAGGTTCACAAGGCGGTGGTTCAACTGCACCAGTCTATTAAATATGGCGATCTTTTCACACGCTTCTTCTCTGCCAAATTTCATAGCTTAGCTATTAAGTACTTAAGCAATCCGTGTGAACCACAGTAAATGCCGTCGAGTGATTGTCTTGGGGAGCAAGTTCGCGCGTGAATGAATCAATGGAGGTCGGTGGCCCTGCTTTGGGACATTGGCCAGAGACGTGGATGTCGACGCGTTCCGATGTGCGGCTCCACGTTTATGGCTTGGTGTGTACTAGAACCGTTAAACGGATGGGTTGGGTCAGGTTTGGGTCAAGTCATTAATGGTCCGATCCAAATTGACCCATTAACTAATTTATGACCCATTTATGTTTAATGTAAATTTTTTGACCCAAACCCGACCCGACCCGACCCATACCCAACCCAAACCCGACCCGACCCAACTCATATTAATAAAATATTTTTATATTTAACAAATTTAGAAAAACTTATTCCTATGTTTTTTTTTAAAGATTATACTATTAAAATACTTCCAAGCTTTTATATATATTAGTTTTAAAAAATTGTATTGCTAAAATAGTTTTATACAATATAAATTTAATTGACAATTTTTATAAATTTTAAAATAATTATTTAAAAAAATCTAAATTTAATTATTTTTTAAAAAAATTAAATTTTTAATTATTTTTATTTTATTTTTAAAATATAATTTTCTTTTCTTTTCTTTTTTTTTTTTTTTTTTTTTCTTTTTCTTTTTCTCTTTTTCTTCTCCTTCTTTGGTCGGCCGCCGCCACGATGACGGCCGGGCGATCGGCCACACAGCGAGCCTTGAGCTCACCGACGCCGGCGAGGCCTCCGCCTTGCCGGATCCGGCGAGCTCGAGCTCGCCCTCGCCGGGAATTGGCGAGGCTCGAGCCTCGCCGGACGCCGGCGAGCTCGAGGCTCGCCGGATCGGCGAGGCTCAAGCCTCGCCGACGCCGGCGGGCTCGAGTCTCGCCGGATCGAGAGGCTCGAGCCTCGTTGGGCGTCGGCGAGGCCTCCGCCTCGCCAGATCCGGCGAGCTCGAGCTCGCCCGACGCTGGCGAGCTTGAGACTCGCCCGGCCGCCGCCGCCGTCGCCGTGCCGGCGACCGGAAGGATGAAGGAGAAAGAAAGAAAAAAAAACAAAAAAAGAAGAAAGATAAAAAAAAGGAAGAAAAAGAAAAGAGAAAATAAAAATAAAAAAATTATAATTTCGATTTTTATAACGTTAAAGAGAGAAAGAAGGAATTATAATGTTTTTGTGAAAGATGAATTTTCAACCCAATCCATTAAAAAACCCACTTAAGACCCACCTATCTTAAACTTTTAATTGTGAAACCCATTTAACTATCTTTTGTTATAAACAAGTGACCTATTTATGACCCATTTTAACACCTCTAGTGTGCACGTAGCATGAGGAGATAACATTGCTTCTTTGGGCTACAGAAAATAAACCGATTGAATTGGAGACTTGCTGTATGAATCCGATTTCCTTTTGTCCTTATTTTGTCAACTAGACGTTTGATTCTATTAGGCATACCATTCAATGCCGTTAAATTAACTATCAACCTCCCCAAGATAAGGCAACGTATTTGTTTCTTGATGACATTTGAGGAAGAAATTATACTTTAACTTATTGCCAAAATGACACAGTGATATTATAATTGATTTAATTAATCTAATTTTGATTATTAAAAACCAATGACAATTATAATCACAAGAGGATTGTGAAAACCAAAAAGATTTCGTTTGGCGAACGGATATGCCATACCATTCATTGGGGTCTCTCATCCTTTCTTGGTCCTTTCTTGGTCCTTTCTTGGATGAACTTGTTTTAGGCTACTTTGATAGTTGTTAACATGACTCCTCGTCAGGATGTGGACTTTGCTTTTTTAAGGATTGAAATCGATTGAACTAACTCTTACAATTTGAAAGCAGAGAACTCCCTATCATTTCCAATCCAGTCCTCCGAATACGTGATTTGTGGGGATCTCATTCAACCTGGTCCGGCACCTTGATTTGGTGTCCTTGTCATTTCAATCAATTAAATCTCTTTATTTAAGGCATGGCATGCCATATGTGATTGAATGGCAAGAAAAATATGAATAGGTGATCCCTGGAGGCATGGTCGCACGAGCAAAGGCATCCATCTAATTAAACCTGGGTGGAGCTTTGACACATGACCAACTCGCGTTTCCTTGCGCACGGGCCTTGGCCTTATTTTTGCTTCCTTAACTATCCATAACCCTCTTTTTTTTTTTTTTCCTTTCTAAACATAAGTTAACAATAGCACTATACCGCTTCATAAGAAGAATGCTTTTACACAAACTGGTTTAAACGACTTGCGTTAGACAAATTGCCGTTATAGGGCTTTGGGCTTCCATTCCAAGTGGGCAATAATTCATCACGCGGTAGTGAAGTTAGTTTGCAGATACTGTGTAGTTCTCCACTTCTTGCAATGGTTACGATGATCTAATAAGAGGAAATAACCAAAGAAAGTTGGACTTCGGGTATTGCTTATGAAGGCAAAATGGCTTTTAGTTTTTTCATGATATCGATTGCTCAAGACCTTTGATCTCTATCGAGAATCAATGAAAAATATGAAATGAATAACCCTTTCGTGCTCCTTGAAGAGTAAGCTTCGTAATCAGCTCTTCATTAGTAGGTCTACCTAAGTTTGATTGGTTGCTTAAAGAGCTATCTGATCCGATCAAATTAAAAACTGCCATTCATTGTTGAGTCCTTCTTTTTTTTGTGAAAACAAGTAAATGATGAACATTGCCGGTCTTTGCCTTCAACCCAATCAGAAGAGAACTCAAGAATAGAGTAAAAAAAAAAGTAAATAAACATGAAGTAGAAGAACTCAAATTCAAATGAACAAATTCAAACTTGAAAATGATCTTTCTGATTGTCGAAGAATGAGAGGCAAGGAGGTTGATTGAAAAAGATCTCTTGTTCTTGTCATAAGATTGTGATCGGATCCACAAGTGTTTGGTAAAAAGAAGAATCTTCTCTTTTGAGAATAATCCAAAATGGAAAATGCTCAATTGGATTATGAAAACGTAATTGAATTGATCTTAGTTACTCTTTGGGATGGCGTGGAAGAAGGGAGGAGATTCTCGAACGAGGAAAAGGACCTAATGACTTGAAACAATTGAACGAGGAGCCGTATGAGGTGAAAATCTCATGTACAATTCCGTAGAGTGGCAATAAGGATGACTTATATGTCAACTTTTCCACTATCACCCCCAAAAAACCAAATTTTGCCTTACATAAAGTTGCCAGAGTATGATTAACCATTGGATTTGAAATCATTGCTTATATACTTGGTATTGGCCACAATTTACAAGCACATTCTATAGCCGCACTTTTCAGTGTAATTACTATGAGCTGATACTTCATCTATAAATCTTGTTCCTTTTTCTTTAGGATTGATCAAAGTGGTACATTAGCGAAAGATTTCATAATAATAAGTTTCTGGGCTTAACTAGTAGAAGTCTTCAACTTGATCGCCAACTTGGGTTGCCGGAGTTCCCAAACATTTGCCAAAGTTTAATGCAGTTAAAACAATATTGTTGGACTTCTTGAAAACATTTTAATGAGAAGCTATGCTTATTTTTACAATGTAATTTTTTTTTGCCAAAACAACTCTATGACACAATTATTGGTTTTAATGAGAAGATTTTAATTATTATAAAACTAATTACGAATTTTTTTGACGGAAAAAAATTGGCGTCATATTTTCCTCCTATAATAATAAATTAAAGATGAACTCATTTTTCTATATGATTTTTTTTTTCAAAATTATGAATAATGTTAATTTCTATTTTTGAAATAACTATTCATATTGTCAAGCTAAATGTCACTATTCAATGCATCGACACCTTACTATTTCGCCGGAATTTATCCCGTCATCATATACCTTTCACCAGAAGTCGTTCTTTGATATTTATTTGAAGGGGACAAGTTCTGTGCAGACTTCGAACAGGAAATATCACATGGAACAAGGAAATCAACAACTTTACTTCAAACAAAACTATATGAACATAAATTATGCCAGAATTTATTTGATTACAAGCCTTGGAAAGTACTGACTCCATAACGAAATAGAATGAAAACAAATTATGTCGAAATTTAATTGACGACAAAACTTGAGAACGTAAAAATGTTACGTTGGAATTTAACCAATGGCGCAACACCTATAATAAAGATGTACACTGGAATTTTATCGATGACGCAGATCTAAGAACTATAGCTAAGAACTTGTTGGAATTTAATTGATGCCACGAATTTGAAAGACAAATGTAGTACATAAAAGTAAAGATAACTAAAAGATAGCAAATTTGTTTGATTTGTATGAGAGCTCTTCAGCGGATTAATGGTATTTATAGTGGTTGTGCCATAAGAGTCTCTAAGCAATTCTCCTAGTTGTAGCCACATTCCTTTACCTGCGAAAACTTTGTGCTCATACTCTCGTGATACCACAGTCTTACCTTTAGGCGGTTGTTCCTTCAAAATGAGTGCTAGTTGCTCCACGACCTTCGTTACTTTGTTCTTAGGGGCTTCAAACTTGTAACGATGGCTTGCGACCCTTTCTATGTTTAGCTTTTTCCTGGTACCTTGACAATTTTATTGATCTTGCTATCCGTTATTAGTCATCGTTAACTACAAGTCGTCATATATCAACCATTAGGTAATAATCATCAATGGTTGCCAATACCAATACCAATCTTGATCATCGATGATGAATCTGTTGAATCTTACGAAAACATGGTACAAATATAACTCATGAAATAGGAATTTAACTATTACAATATTTCCTGACACCACATACAATACTCGAACAACTCTACACAATTCCTCTCACACTCACATGCATACATAGCACACTCTATGCAACACACTCTCAAGACCCTGCACACACGCCTACTCACTCTTTATTTCTCGACACTTACACTACACACACCTCACCATGCACTCCACACCACTTCACGCACATGACTCTCTACCACTCTACTACTCACGCTTAATGGACAAGAGCCCTATTACCACTCTACTACTCACGCTCAATGGACAAGAGCCCTATTTATAGGGCGTAAGGTCGGTCAATGAACCGCCTTCCACACTCTTCCTATTATTATTTTATTACAAGTTGCTGATTATTTGTCAGCGATTGTAGCTGAGGATTTTTCTAGAAAGAAAAATCTGGAAGAGTAGAGAGTGAGAGAAATCTGGAGAATTCTAGAGAGAAAGTCGGTGCTTCTTTTTTTTTTTTTTTTGACAGAATCATGCGCTTGATAATAACACTTTAGTCACGTATCTACTCACATCGTCAACTTATCCTTTTTTCGGTGCAAACACTTACCAATTCATTGGATTAAGTTTCACAAATTTTATCCCCTTTGAATGCTAAAACGACAATAAATAATTCAATGTTGTACTACTTATTGTATTTCATACGATGGTAACATTTGTGTAGGAACTTCGGTTGTGAAAATCAAATTATTTGTTGGTGAGTTTGGCTTTAGTTCTGGTCTTTTGAGAGAGCCTTGGCACTAAATTACTTTAACCATGTCAATGCATCTAACCCATAAACAGATTACTTTACGACGGCTTAGTATCTAACCATAAATAAACTTTTATGAAATGTGAAAATCACGAGATTTTAATAACCTTACTCGCTTGACGCAGGCCGGGGAAGGAGAGGAGAACTAAAATATAAGATTGCAAGACAGTTCGAAGCAACCAATAGCTCACTTTATTTTGTCTTATTTTTGCATAAGCAATCAGTATGATAATGATCCAGCAATTTTGCTTCTTTGGCCCAAATAAAGAAATCCCTTAGATACGATGTAAAATGGTTCTTGTCTTATTGTTGATAAGAGATTTCTCTTACGCTTGTGTAGCAAGGGCTCTTGGAGACTTTGACAAGATCAGGTAATGAGTACCATGTCTCAGTCACTCAATTGGTCCACCAATCCATCATTATCTATCATGCGTGATGATCGCTCATAGTAGCAATCCCTTCTAGCCGAAAGAATTCCGGAGTGACGCGGATGAATAAACACCTATTGCTCCTGGATGAGTTCCTTAGGCCAGCAGTTCGTTGGTAAGTTTGCCCCTAGTTTGGTTTGGTTCCTTAAATGACTATCTGATCCGACCAACTTCATAAACCATAGATAGCGTGCTAGCACGCATGCTCTTTCCCTGTACATGATCCAGACTTGTCGTTGGTTGCGCAAGGCTGCCTTCTTTTCTGGCTTAAGCCACAAATCTATCATAATAAAAAAAAAAGCTTAATCGGCGGGAGATTTTTTTTTCTTGATCACCAATTTGGATTGCCGCAGTTACTTGAATGAGAAAGAAAGCATACGCCATTGTGGGCGATGGGTGCTGTTGAAGCCCTTAATCTCTAAATTGGATCAGGTCAAATTGTTCATGCATGCCAATGGTGCTCTCAATGAGCTCAGTACTACATATCATTTCTCGTTCAAAACCTTCAGATCTGAATAACACATATGGAAATCATCTGTCTGAGCCGACGCCTCAGCGATATCATCACATAGTTTACCATAGTATACTGGTACAGAGGCAGTACAAAGAAACTTTCTTTAACCTCCGCAACACTTCAACCACTGCTGAGCATCCAACGAGGTTACCCAAAAAGATAAAAACTGGTAGGAACCAATATATAGAAATCCCCAAGGCACAATATTGCCGACGTTGCGTCGTTATTGTCTCCCCAACTTCAAGCGTCCTCTCCAGTCTGCAGTCAGAGCGAGAATGCCGAGTTGCTCGGTTATCGGAGTCGGGGACGCTGCCGCGACTTCCTGCTCCTGTTCTGGTTGGCCCATACAGGGATGACGCCTCCCGCATCTGCCATGCGCATGGCGCCTCCCTTTGTAACCATGACCGTGACCAGGACGATGACCATGACGACCATGTATGGAAGGTCCATGCCCATGTCCTGAAGGGGCCCTCAGATGATGCCCACGTCCGTGTCCGCGTACCCCCATGTCCTAACACACCCCTCAGATGATGCCCATGTCCATGATCTCCATCTCCTCCGAGACCATTCCTGCTGAGAAGTTCTCCTACTAGGCAACCGTGCCCGCGACGATGCCCATGTCGGCCTCCATTACCCATCCCATGATGATGATGTTGACCGTGATGATGCCTTCCCTCGTGAGTCATGCTCATTTTCATCCTCTGTTTAGTCAACCCCCAACTCCTTTCAGTCTTGACAGAGGAATAGTTCTCTGGATGATGAGAGATGAAAGGAAGAGAGTGTAAGAGTTTTTCTAATTATGGACTACATTAATTGATATTGTAATTTACCGTTTAACGTTTACCGTTTTATGGGATTTGGTCTAAGGTGAGATAGAAGATTTCTTAATTAGTCTAATATGGACTGGCTAACGTGGGCCGAGTTAAGCCTGGCCCATAATGAGGGGGACTGGCTGGAAACTCTATAAATAGTGCTCAAGTCTCTTCTCTAACCCTATTTCTCACATGTATCCTCATCTAAAAGGCATTTATCTAACGCTACACGTGAGGGGGCCGCCTCATTGAGCCAGTGATATGGAGGGTAATAGAGGAGAAGGACTTGCGCGTGGAATATTGTGTTTCCGCTTCCGCTTCAAGAACAGTGGATCCCCTTGATGAGTGGGTAATCCCTTTTCTGCTTCCGCTTTATGTTCGATGGATCCCAAAACAGGTGCGTTAATCTTTTCTACTCAATTATATATGTTCTTGTTCTAGTTATGGAGATCTTGGAGTTGCGCAATTTGCGTTCAACATGTGGTATCAGAGCCTCCATAACCTTAGAACCTGAACGCAATTGATTTGCGTCCAACATGTACGAATTAGCCCTAATTAGTACGGATCTTGCCCTAATTTGTGATTTTCGAGACTTTTTGTTCAATAAAAATTAAATTAAATCAAAAATTTGGATTGGGGGAGACGAGACAAGCGAGAGGGTCGGCGACGCGTCGCCGGGGGATGCAGCACGCGCCCCCACGCGCGGCCACGCGTCGCCTAGGCGTCGAACGCGTGCTGCGCATGAGATCCATGCACCGTGCACTCAGGCGGCGAGTGTGGGTGCGTGGAGCCTCCGTTTGGCGCATGGCTGGGGGCGTTGGATTCGTATGATTTCCCTCTACGTCGTGATGTATTTATTTTATATTTTTTTGATTATTTTATGGATGCGAAAATACATACAAAGCCCTAAATACGTGTATTTTTAGTGTATTTTTCATGTATTTTCTGTGATTTTGGAAATACAAGTATTAGGTTACTGGTATGTTATTACATAAACATTATAATGGTGTGATTCATTAATAAAAATTAAACTTTATTGTGAACTAAAGCTGGCTTAATGAGATACAACCATTATGGGATAATATTTGAACTATGTATTGAGGTCATGAGAAACAATAAAAGTTATGGAGCTTTTGTTGCTCAAGCATAGTTATTTATACGCATCTTGATGTATTTTTGTTTCTTCTGATAACCTTTGAATGATGGACATTTTAAGAACTCGTGACAAAATTGATTATATTAATTATCACATCTTTGAATATGGGTAATGCATGTCAGTTAAGTTATTGCATATTTTACCTAAATTCATCTGGTCACTTGTTAATGTCTATCAAGTTAAGCATTGGTTTATGGTTAAGAAGCATGACAACATTTACGCAGAACAATAATATCTACTGTTATAAGATGAGATATTTGGTTATGTGTTTTGACTCAAAATATAGGCCACTAGTTGATGTAATGATAATTTGTTACTTAAAAGAAATTGGTTAATTAATCAGCTATTGGCTTTGGAGTCATGTTTTGCTGTATGAAACTCATAAACTATTTGATTAGTTAACAAGCTTGTCAATCTGGAGTACCATGTGATGTTAACTTGTAAGGGATCATTTGAATCGACATTCTTTTTATGTTGTTTTGGTTATCAGTAATCGGGGTGCATAAGAGATGCTTTTTTCTATATTATGAGAAGTTTCTTGTGTTGCTATGATCGGTGATCTTATTGAAGTATGACTTTCAGGTTCTTTATATATAGATATATGATTATTTTTATAAAGCAATATAATTAGCATGATATGTGATTTTGGTGATATGATGCCCCTATCATTGAAGTTAAAATCACATGTATATGGTATATGTGAGAAGTAAAGTTTATATCCTTGGTATGAGAGAATTTCAAGGATTCAATTGAGTAGTGACCGCCAAAGTGGCACGCTTGATTGGGTTTGAGAAATTTTGGTCTCGTATGATTATTGGGATGTCTCCTGGTCTAATACGTAGTCATACTCCCAAAGGAGGTGATTGTGTATTAGTTCATGGAGGGATACATAATGGTGTGGTGGATAAGTGACTGATTCTAATGATTCATATGCCCAAAGGTGATGAATTCACGAAGAATTGGAATATATTCTCATAACCGCTATCAGGTGGGGAGTGTACAACTACATGTCATGTATTATGCCCAAAGGTGATTATATGATTATGCGTGTAACTCTCTAGATGTGTACTTGTACGTCAAGTTACACGGTGCTCACATGATACTAATTATATACATTGCTTGTTTTTCAGTCAATTTTTCTGTAATTAATAACTCCACTATTATTGAGGTTTTTACTGTTTCAAATTTTAAGTTGTGGACATATGATTTGTTGCTTGAGAAAAGAGCAATTGAATTTGCTTACCGTCCATGAAGCGTTCCATTTTGGAACACTTGAAAAGAGGTTTGCCTGCGGACTGCACTGCTATAAGATGATGGAAGTCTTAGTTGCTTGAAATTATGTCTTGTCTGATATTGAAATTAGGACATATTTGCAAAGATTGTGTTTAAGTCCTAATGATATTTACATCTCGTATATGATTAAAAGGTTGTTTCCGAAAGTTTTCTATTTAAGAAAAATAACCGAGATAAAGAATAAAACAATTATAATTAGTCTTAAAAGGTTGTCAGGCTTAACAGTGGTTGTGAGTATTTTGACAAGTATGACAATGCGAAATAGCTTAAAGGGTCATTTGTTAAATACTTGGTAGATTTTGAGGTGGTAATTTAATTACTATACCTGAAAATTCTAACAAAAATATTTGGCCGAAAGGCATAAATGCACCATATTAAACATGGTGATGAGTATGATTAGTAAGACTAATTTATCTGATTTTTTGTGGGCTGATATTATGAAAACAACTTTTTCACATACAAAATGTGTCTCTTATCAAAGTTGTTTCATAAACTTCTTTTGAGTTATATATTGGACATAAATTACTTGAATTATATGAAATTTAGAGGTGTCATGCAAAAGAGAGGTCATCTAATCCAATATTAAGTGTGTTAGAATTCAGATTCACTTGGAATTATTTTGTATCTTATTTAGATTGTTAAAAGAGTATTGATTTTAAAACCTTAAAGAAGGTACAAGAATTATAGAATCACATACTCTAAAGTTTCTAAAGATTGACGTAATTATAGAGGATATCTACTCTCAGACTATTAAAGATAATAGTATGATGGAGGTTACTATGTTTTTGTCTTTACCTATACAGATAATTATGGAATCTCCCGTACCATAGATTAAACTTGTTGAGATTCAAGGTACTATTTTTGATATAGTTTATAATGAAATTTCTTAAACCTCTCAAGTGCAGAATGAAGTGGTTGCAGCTTTATTAAGGAGATTTGTTAGGGAAAGACGATTAGTTATATCATCATACTATATAGTCTATTTGTGAGAGCATGATTATAATATCCATACATGGTTGTTTTAACAACTTATATAAATGTCGTTTCTTGTTCTCAATTAAGTATGTGATTAGATGCCACAAAATGCGGTATACAATCTATGAAACATCATAGTGTTTGGAAACTAATTTACTTGCCTAAAGATCATAAGTTCATTAGTTGCAAATTAGCGTACAAAACTAAAAGAATTTCAAAGAAAGATTGTGGAATTTAAAGCCAAATTGGTAACTAAAGTTTTCATTCTGAAAGAGGGGTAGATTGTTTATAGTGAAGAAATAACTATTTCTTTAAAAGATTATTTCAGAGTGAATGCGGCAATAATAGTTTATTTATTTATTTATTTATATATGGAGTTATGCCAAATAGATACAAAATATATACTGTGCAATTGGAGAATTTTGCAACAAATGTTTCAAGTAAACTTGTGTGTAGACTGAAAAGTCTTATTTATAGTCTTAAGCAAGTTTCCAAACAATATTATTAAAGTTTCATAGTGTTGTTATTTTTTTGTTCAATTGGAAACAAAATAATTCAATATACTGCAAGGTCAGTGGGAGGAAATTTATTTTTTTCTCATACTCTATGTACATGATTTTTGCTTACAAGTTGTTACCTTGAGACATCTTATATCCTTTGTACTGAGATCTGTAAGGATTGTTTTTGTCATATTATATATTAGATTTTCTCGGAAGACATTTGATGATTGTATATTGGAAATATTCAATATACATTATTGTAAGCCAGGAATTGCTCCTGTTGTTAAGGGTGATGGACTGAATCTATCACATTGTTCTTATTTAGATATTGAAAAAATCTAATTAAATGGTGTACCTTGTGTCAGTGCACTTAAAAGTATAATATATGCTCGAATTTGCACTAGACTAAATATCGTCTTTGTGACGGGACTTCTAGGCATATATCGGTCAAATTTAGGACATAATCACTAGGTTGCTGTCAAGAAGGTTTTAAGGTATTTAAAGAAGACAAGATATTATATGCTAATTTACAGACATGTTCATGCAATTAGTAAGGTATTTAGATGTAAACTTTGCTGGTTGTTCTGATGACATGCAATCAATAACGGAATACATATTTATGTTAGCAGTAAGTGTAGTAAATAAAGTTATATATCATCTTCTACTATGCAAGCAGTGTTAGTAACATTCTTTTAAGCTGTTACTTAGGCTTTTAGGCTCTAGAACCTCATGAAGGAGTTGATCGTTTTAACTTTATGGATAGATCCATACGGTTGTATTGAGATAACAAATTTATAGTATTATTTATTTACTACAGAAGTCTCAAGGGGTCTAAATATACGGTCGTCAAAATTTTTGACCAAAAGCAAACGGTACAGAAATGTGACGTTTTAATATAATATATTTTCACAGATGATGTGATTGCGGATCCACTGACTAAAGGCCTATGCCAGTGTGTATTTGAGTAACATATCGTTAACATGGGCCTAGGAGCATCATAAGATGCTGTTGTTTAATGGGAGCTATTTTGGCTTAGGTTTCATCTGTGCTCGTTACACTTTGTAACGATTTAATATGTATCAACTTTTGCATTCAATAAAATATTTTTGAATGTGTTGTTATTATGTTGAATACATATTGATAAAGTCTCAAGGAATTGTATAAACTTTGAGTGAAGGTTAGGGGCATCCGGGCATCCAGTTATTAGCCTTGTGCATATGTCTTGTGATACATAAGGAAAGATTAACCATATGGACAAGACATATGTGGGTTCATTGGAACCATAAAGTATTCTCTAGTGGTACAAGTTTTTGTGACGCTTAAAGTTAAGAGAATGGTGACTGACAAATAGGATCTCTCTATGAAAGATGTTATCCATTTGACACACTACCATATTGAATACATATCAATAAAGTTGAGAGCACTTGTGACAATGGAAGGCTCTATATGTATATATGCAGTTACATTCGGTATTTAAGACTTTATGGGATAGGATTGACTATTAAGAATTATCTTTGGACCAATGTGCGCACATACTGTACGATTTCAATTAATATAGTCCAAGTAGGAGAATGTAAGAGTTTTTCTAATTGTGGACTACATTAATTGATATTATAATTTGCCGTTTAACATTTTCTGTTTTACGAGGTTTGGTTTAAAGTGAGATAGAATGTTTCTTAATTAGTCTAATATGGGCTGGTTAGTGTGGGCCGAGTTGAGCCTGGCCCGTAATGAGGGGGACTAATTGGAAACTTTATAAATAGTACTCAAGTCTCTCCTCTAACCCTAATTCTCACCTGTATCCTCACCTAAGAGGCGTTTACCTAACGCTCTACGTGAGAGGGCCGCCTCATTGAGCTAATGATACAGAGGGTAATAGAGGAGAAGGACTTGCGCGTGGAACATTGTGTTTTCGCTTCTGCTTCAAAAACAGTGGATCCCCTTGATGAGTGGGTAATCCCTTTTCTGCTTCTGCTTTATGTTCGATGGATCCAAAAACAAGTGCGTTAATCTTTCTACTCAATTATATATGTTATTGTTCTAGTTATGGAGATCTTGGGGTTGCGCAATTTGCGTCCAGCAGAGAGGGCCTCACTTTTATGGGGGGTTTAGAGGCGGTGGTTTAACTGTAGCACCCCATGATTTTGGCAGTCTTTTCACACGACTCTTGTCTGCCAATTTTCTCGGCTTTGCTACTAAGTTTTTGAGCAATCCGTGTGAACTCTGTGGATGAATACTTTTCAACTAAGGTCGAAGGAAAATGTGGTCATGTGTTGCCTTGGGGAGCAAGTTCACGCGGGAATGAAATAATGGCGGTCGCTCTCTTTGCGTTGAGATATGGGACCAGAGATGGGGACGCGGATGTCGACACCTTCTCATTTGCGGCTGGACGGTTCTGGCTTGGTTAGATGAGCAGCTAAGTTTTTTTCCTTTAGGCCGCAAAAAGAACAGCGATCGAAGGGGTGGAGACAACCGACCAAAAAAAAGTGGTGCAGGCTTGCTCTTGTGGATCTGATTTCGTTTTGTGCTTATTTAATTAACCATTCGTTTGATTTTATTGAGCATACCCTTCAATGCAATTAAAATGATTATCAACTGATTAGTAGTTAGAGCTACAAAGTGTTATAACTTTATATTGTTGAGCCAGATGTCTCTCTATTCAATGCATTAATACCTTATGATTTCATTGGAGTAAGCTTCACAATCTCATCACCTCGAATGCTAAAACTACAATTAGTAGTGCAAGATTGTACTGCTAATTGTATCCCATAGGAATGTAAGATTTGTATACAAACTTTGGTTTTAAAAATAAATTTACTTGTAAGTGACTTTCAATGGTTTGGCTTTTGTTCTAGTCTTTTGAGGGAGCCTTAACTATGTCAACGCATCTTGCCCATAAGAAGATTACTTGACAATCAATTAGTACCTAACTGTAAATCGACTTTTATGAAATGTGAAAGGCCACAATAACCACCCATTGATGACCTTGCTCGCTTGACGTAGGGTCGAGAAGGGAGGACAACTAAATACAATATTGCGCATTTTGAAGCAATCGATAGCTTATTTTAGAGATAAATACACTAGAAGTCTTAAAACTTATCGCAAAAGTGCAATTGAATTGTATAATTTTCAAAAAATACAATCAAATGTAAAACTTATTAATGCCCCCACCACCCAACATTGGAGGGGCAGATAGGGCTAGCCTAGATTTGAGTTGAGGGTGCCCAAATCTGGGCAATGGTGGCCCCAAGCGAGGGCTGGTGATCCTTGCTGGCCCTCACCTTGGGTCAACGCAACTTGCCTAGATTTGGGCGACGTCGGCCCTTGTCGGCCTGGGGTGAGGTCTTATCGATCTCGGGCGAGTATGTTAGGCAAAACTTTCTTACTTTACCTGAGGGATTTGAATTAGGCCCCGCAATCGTATTTCGCCCAAGATGAAACAAGTCTAACTTATTATAGCTATCGCCCTACTTAATAAAAATAGACTTCCATCTGTGAATCTTGTTCCTTTTCCTTTCGGACTGATCAAATTGGTAAATTAGCAAAAGATTTCATAATAATAAGTTTCTGGGCTTAACTAGTAGAAGATGTTCGATTTCTTGATCGCCAATTTGGGTTGCCGGAGTTACTTGAATGACAAAGATGGAGAGCATATGCCATTGTCCGTGATGTTTGCTGTTAAAGCCCCTATCTCTCAATTAATTCTGGTCAATTTGTATAGGCATGCCAATGGCGCTCTCGAGGAGCTCAGTAACATATCAGTTCTAGTTCATAACCTTCAAATCTTCTGCATATAATATATGGAATCATTTGATCCGAAACCTCAAACGACGGATCCCATCACACTAATTTTCAGTGTACCATTGAATAATATTGGTACACAAACAGTATAGAGAAACTTCCATCAACCTCCACAACACTTCAAACAGCTGAATCTGATCATCCAGCGAAACTACTCAAAAAGATAAAACAGGTATTGGCTACTGGTAGGAGCCAAAACATGAAATCCCCAAGACACATTTATTGCTGACACGGCGTCATTACTGTCCAAGACCCAAGTCCCAAGTCCAAGCGTCCTCTCTAGTCGGCTGTCAGAGCGAGAGTATCGAGTTGCTCGGTTATTGGAGTTGGTGTTGCAGCCACGACTTCCTGTTCTTGTTGCTGCTCCTGTTCCTGTTCCGGTTCCGGCTGCTCTGCACAGGTATAACGCCTCCCGAACCGACCATGCGCATGGCACCTCCTCCCTTTGTGACCATGACTGTGACCTTCGCAATGACCATGATGACCATGTTTGAGAAGTCCATGCCCGTGGACTAAAAGAACCCTCACATGATGCCCATGTCCGAGAGTACCGAGTTGCTTGGTTATCAGAGTTGGCGTCGCAGCCACGACTTCTTGCTCCTGTTGCTGCTCTTGTCCCTGTTCCGGTTCTGATTGCTCCGTACAGGTATGATGCCTCCCAAACCGACCTTGCGCATGGCACCTCCTCCCTTTGTGAACATGACCTTGACCTTTGCAATGACCATGATGACCATGTTTGAAAAGTCCATGCCCATGGACTAGAAGAACCCTCACATGATTCCCATGTCCAAGAGTATCGAGTTCCTCGGTTATTGGAGTTGGCGTCGCAGCCACAACTTCTTGTTCCTGTTGCTGCTCCTGTTCCTGCTCCGGTTCCGGTTGCTCCATACAGGTGTGACCCCTTCCGCACCAGTCATGCGCATGGCCCCCCCTCCCTTTGTGACCATGGTCGTGACCTTTGAGATGACCATGATGACCATGTTTGAAAAGTCCGTGCCCATGGACTAATGGAACCCTCAAATGATGCCCTTGTCCATGTCCATGGAACCCATGACCCCTATGTCCTTTGAGACCATGCCCAAAGAGAAGTCCTACATGGGGACCATGCCCACCATGATGCCCATCTCCGCCTCCGTTACCCATCCCATGATGACGCTGTCGACCGTGATTATGCCTTCCCTCGTGACCCATTCTCATCTTCATCATCTGTTTCGTATATAACCCCGACTCTGTTTCAGTCTTGACACAAGAATTGCTGTCTGGATGATGAGAGATGAGAGGAAGAGAGGCCCTTATTTATAGAGTTTCCCGAGGCGGTGGTTCAACTGCAGCAGTCTATCAAACATGGCGATCTTTTCACACGCCTCTTCTCTGCCAAATTTCATAAGCTTAGCTATCAAGTACTGAAGCAATCCGCGTGAACCGCGGCAAACGCCGTCGAGTGTTTGTCTTGGGGAGCAAGTTCGCGCGTGAATGAATCAATGGAGGTCGGTGGCCCTGCTTTGGGACATTGACCTGAGACGTGGATGTCGACGCGTTCTAATGTGCGGCTCCGCGTTTATGGCTTGGTGTGCACGTAGCATCAGGGAATAACATTGCTCCTTTGGGCTACAAAAAAGAAACCGATCGAGTTGGAGATTTGCTCTGTGAATCCGATTTCCTTTTGTCCTTATTTTATTAACTAGACGTTTGATTCTATTAGGCATGCCCTTCCGAAAATGGCTCATTTTCCTCAAAACGAATGGCCCTAAAAGATAGTAAATTTGTTTGATTTATGCGAGAGCTCTTTAGCAGACTAATGATGCTATTTATAGTGGTTGTGTCATAACCGTCTCTGAGCAATTCTCATGCACATGTGCCACATTCCTTTACTTGTGAAAACTTTGTGCTCATACTATTGTGATACCACAATCTTGCCTTTAGGCAGTTGTTCCTACAAAACACATGCAAGTTGCTCCATGACCTTCATTACTTTGTTCTTATTGATTTCAAACTTGTAACAGTGCCTTGCGACCCTTTCTGTGTTTAGCTTTTTTTCTGGTACCATGACAATTTTATTGATCTTGCTATCCATTGTCGATCATTGTTAACTACAAGTTGTCATATATCAACAACTGATTGATAACAATCATCAATGGTTGCCAATATCAACACCAATCTTGACCATCGGTGATGAATCACGTGTTTGATAATAACACTTCAATCACATGTCTACTCATATCATCAACCTATCCATTTTTTTGTGCAAACACTTACTAATTCATTGGATTAAGTTTCGCAAACTTTATTCCCTTTGAATGCTAAAACGACCATTAGTAATACAATATTGTACTACTTATTGTATTTCATACGATGGTAACATTTGTGTAGGAACTTCGGTTGTGAAAATCAAATTATTTGTTGGTAAGCTTCAATGGTTTGGCTTTTGTTTTGGTCTTTTGAGAGAGCCTTGGTACTAAATTACTTTAACTATGGCAAGGCACCTGACCCATATGCAGATTACTTGACGACGGCTTAGTATCTAACCGTAAATAAACTTTTATGAAATGCAAAAATCACCAGATTTTTATAACCTTACTTGCTTGGCTTAGGCCGGGGAAGAAGAGGAGAACTAAAATATAAGATTGCAGGACAGTTCGAATCAACCAATACCATGCTTTTTATTTAATTTTATTTTTGCACAATCAATCAGTATGATAATGATCGAGTAACATTGCTTCTTTAGCCCAAATCAAGGAATCCTGATGTAAAATGGTTCTTGTTTTATTGTTGATAAGAGATTTCTCTTACCCTTGTATAGTAAGGGCTCTTGGAGATTTTGACATGATCGGTTAATGAGTACCACGTCTCGGTCACTCAATCGGTCCACAAATCCATCATTCTCTATCCTGTGTGATGATCGCTCATAGTAGCAATCCCTTCAAGCCGAAAGAAATACCAAGTGACGTGGATGCATAAACCCCTACTGCTCCTTGATGAGTTCCATAGGCCGGCAATTCGTTGGTAAGTTTGCTCCTGGTTTGCCTCCAAAATGGGTTGGTGGAGTGGTAAGGGCTTGGGCTGTGGGTGATTGATCCCAAGTTCGAGTCCCTCTGCCCTCCATCTTACAATATCCTCGACTTACATGTAGGCTAGTCTATAGTGCCAGGCTAGTTCTCTTCTGGTTGGTGCCTGACTGGTTTGACCCTTATAGTGCTGCCAGAGCAGGAGTCCAGGTCATCAGGAAAAAAAAAAAGTTTGCTCCTAGTTTGGTTTGATTAGTTAAATGGCTATTTGATCCGATCAACTTCATAAGCCATAGATGGCGTGCTAGCGCGCATGCTCTTTTCCTATATATGAGTGAGTATTCATCCAAACCTATTGTTGGTTGGGCGAGGCCGCCTTCTTTTCTGGCTTAAGCCACAAATTCTATTGTTATCGAAAAAAAGCTTCATCGTTGGGAGATGTTTTGTTTTCTTGATCGCCAATTTGGGTTGCTGCAGTTACTTGAATGAGAAAGAAAGCATATGCCATTGTCGGCGATGGGTGCTGTCAAAGCCCTTTATCTCTAAATTGGATCAGGTAAATTGTTCACGCATGCCGATGGTGCCCTCGATGAGCTCAGTAATATATATCATTTTTGGTTTAAAACCTTCAGATCTGAATAACACATACGGAAATCATCTGTCTGATCCGACGCCTCAGCGTACACAAACAGTACAAAGAAACTTTCTTTAACCTCTGCAACACATCAGCCACTGCTGATCATCCAAGGAAATTACCCAAAAAGATAAAACTGGTAGGATCCAATAAATAGAAATCCCCAAGACACATTATTGCTGACACGGTGTCGTTATTGTTCAAGCCCCAATTTCAAGCGTCCTCTCTAGTCTGCAGTCACAGCAAGAGTGCCGAGTTGCTCGGTTATCGGAGTGGGGGACGCAGCCGCGACTTCCTGCTCCTGTTCTGGTTGCACCATACTATGATGACGCCTCCCGCATCCACCATGCGCATGGTGCCTCCCTTTGTGACCATGAACGTGACCATGGCGATGACCATGGTGACCATGTATGGCAGGTCCATGCCCATGTCCTAAAAGACCCCTCAGATGATGCCCACGTCCGTGTCTATGTCCATGGCCCCCATGGACTAAAAGACCCCTCAGATGATGCCCATGTCCGTGTCGATGACCATGACCATGACCATGACCATGACCATGGCCCCCATGTCCTAACACACCCCTCAGATGAGGCCCATGTCCAGGACCCCTTTCTCCTCCAAGACCATTCCCGCAGAGAAGTTCTCCTACTTGGCGACCATGGCCGCCATGATGCCCATGTCGGCCTCTGTTACCCATCCCATGATGTTGTTGTCGACCGTGATGATGCCTTCCCTCGTGACCCATTCCCATTTTCATCCTCTGTTTAGTCTATCCCCCAACTCCGTTTCAATCTTGACAGAGGAATAGTTCTCTGGTTGATAGAGATGAAAGGAAGAGAGGGCCTTACTTATATAGAGGTTTAGAGGCGGTGGTTTCAACCGTAGCAATAATGATTTCGGCAATCTTTTCACACGCCTCTTCTCTGCCAAATTTCTTGGCTTCGCTAACAATCCGTGTGAACGCGGTGGATGAATACTTTTCAACCATGAACGACGGAAAATTTCGTCATGTGTTGCCTTGGGGAGCAAGTTCACGCGTGAATGAATTAATGGAGGTCTCTTTCTCTGCGTGGAGATATAGGACCAGAGATGGGGGCGGGGGATGTCGGCACCTCCTCATTTTGCGGCTGGACGGTTCTGGCTTGCTCCTTTGGGCCACAAAAAGAGAAGTGATTGTAGTGGTGGAGGCTTGCTCCTCTGGATCTGATTTCTTTTTGTGCTTATTTTATTGACCCTTTATTTGATTTTATTAGGCGTACCCTTCAATGCAATTAAAATGATTATAAACTGATTAGAAGTTAGAGCTACAAAGTGTTGTAACTTCATATTGTTGAGTTAAATGCCTCTCTATTCAATGCATTAACACCTTATGATTTCATTGGAGTAAGCTTTACAATCTCATCTCCTTCAAATGCTAATACTACAATTATTAGTACAAGATTGTATTACTAATTGTATCTCATAGAATTGTAAGATTTGGGTTTAAACTTTGGTTGGGAAAATAAAATTACTTGTTAGTATATATCAACGGTTTGGCTTTTGTTCTAATCTTTTGAGGGGGCCTTACCAAGTTACTTTTGACTATGTCAATGCACCTTGCCCATAGATAGATTACGTGATGATTGCTTAGTATCTAACTGTAAATCGACTTTTATGAAATGGAAAAGGCCACGATAATCACCACATTGATGATCTTGCTTGCTTGACTTAGGGCAGAGAAGGGGAGGACAACTAAATATAAGATTGCGCAGTTTGAAGCAATCCATAGCTTATTTTAATTTACTTTTTTGCACAATTTATTTATATACAAAACTGTGGAGAAGGTGAACTTGCACTAAATGGGCCCATCAAGACCAGGCCCATGTCTTTAATAAAAAAGCTCAGCCCATCTTCATTTTCTTTCCCATATGATGCGCCTAAAGCATTGAGGGCAGCGGACAAAACGGAAAAAAAAATACAAAAGAGATAGAGAAGCTCGACCACGAAGAAGAAAAACAGGGAAAGGGGAGAGAGAGAGAGAGAGTCGCGCACTGATCCGGACGTTTTGACAAGCCGAATTAACTGTGAATTGCAACGCCTCGTTAAGTATTCAAGCCCATTACCTGGCAAATTGGAGTAATCTTTTGAATTAGGGCACAAATTTGAAAATATGTCAATTTGGAACTGTGAGATTCGATTAAGGAATTGTTGAGCTAGGGCATTGTGGAGTTATGGGGTTTAACAAAAATAAATTCAAAATACAAGTTGATCAAAACAAAATTCTGAACTTTCGTGCGTGAGTGATGCTTAATGGACAATGCATTTAATGGAAAAGATGAATGTCCATTATATATTGGTTTCTTCATCACCACGCAGGAGTGGATTCAATGATGATTGAGTGTGGTTACTCGTGTCATTGTTTTACTTGAATTTTGATATCATTTTTTTTTTTTGGTTAATTGATGGGAATACGAGTACGTCGGCTTGAGTGATTTTCGTAAGTTGATGCTAAGCTTTTCCAAGTAAGTGATGCTCTCTCTTTCATAAATATGTAAACTCACATCTTAAAGTTATAATGATTATATATATATAGAAATAAGAACGCATATTTTTTTGCATAAAAGTTTTGATTGGACATTTACTACTTTTCAGTTATTTATGATAGGTTTGAGGCATGTTTTAGAAAAGGCGATTGAAAGCATCATTGGCTTATGAAATGAATTCAAAAATGGGGCGAGAAAGGTCTTGTGAAATGTATACTTAGTTTGATGAAAGGGGTTGAAAAAATATATATAATTTTGGTTTGCGAAACTTTTTTATAAAAGAATCACCAAAAACTCTTGACTTAGAGTATGATTTATGAAATGTCATTTGCGTGGATTTGTGAAATGCTATACAAAATGCATTATATTTGATAAATTGAGTTACCAAAAGTTGATTTGATCGGGTATGCAAAATTGGTTAACAAGATGTTATGGTTTTGATTGTGGAATTGTTGGATAATAGGTTTATGATCATATCACTATAATTAGAACTCATTGAGGAAGGGGTATGCATACTGCTATTTGGACGTCTTTCTAGGTCGAACCACCGGCTAATATGGGTGGTAGACCTAGCTAAGGGGGGTGAACTTGGTTGTCTTTGTCACGGGCATTAAACATGATTATATTTAGATATTAAGCATTAGATTAGTTGATGGAATGGATCATCAACATTTGAACGGATAAGATTAATCAATAGAATAGACTATTGATATGTGAGTTGATGAGATTAATCAATAGAATGGACTATTGATTTTTTGTTTTGATATTACTGATATTATGAGTATTTCTGATTTGTATAAAAATTTGTTAAAAAGATAAAACCCGTTTTGATCTCATACACATGCTTTATCGTGGATTTAAAATGATTGAGTTTCAGTATGGTTTTATAAACATGCATAATGGGTGTTTGATTTGCTTAGAAAAAATATACACTACTCACCAAGTTGTGATTGCTCACTAATTTTCTTCCCAATGTTTTTTTTTTTTTTTTTAGTTTTCTCGATTAGCAACCAATAAAGTGAGATCAATATCGATGGAACCTTTGAAAGTTTGATTTTTTTGTATAGTTTGAGGCTATGCCCTTTAGGAGGAAGGATGACTGTGTCACTCAAAACTATTATGTAAAACTAGGAGATGTCAATACGCTTGGAATACCATAATGAAGAAGTTGAACACTTAGGCTGCGCATGACAAAATTTCTAAAATAGAAATTGATTTCTAGCCATAAATCAATTTCTTAATTTCTATTCCCGGACAAGTTTCGAGCAAAGAAACCCATTTGATAACGACTCAAAATTTTTATTTCGAAACAATCCGTTTGATAACGAGAACAAAATTTCTATTTCTAGGAATAGAAATTGATTAGATAACAACATAGGAAATCCTCAAATACAAAATAATAGTTGAAATAATACTAAAACAACATGGGAAATCCTCAAATACAAAATAATAGTCGAAATAATACTAATACATTACAAAAGTTGAAAATACAATTTCATAGAATTTCCAGCATATTATTATCCCTTGCCATTTTATTAGCAATTGTTTTCCTAAGCGTATTTATTTGGTTTCTCTCCTCGGTCAATGTATCGTTTGCAAGCTCATCCTGCGTAGGTTCAGACAAGTATTGCGGAAGCATGAATATGGGTGCCATCGATGGCGCCTATACAGCCTTGTCATTTTATCAAAACCTAATATTATACAAGATTATCAACAAAATAAAATTAATGGTGTAAAGGAATATATGAGAATTCTACCTTAAAGTAATGTTTATGATTAGGAACCAATCGGGGGAAGGTCAGTTTATTTTGATTCTCGAATTGAATCAGTCCAGTCGCTCATCCCTAATTTCTTTATTGTTGCTCAATGAACCTTTAATGGCCCTTGCATAGCAAAGAGAGAGATTCTCTTGAATCTCTTGCCTTTAATTAAAATTCAAGATTGTGTAACAATCTAATTATTTTGATTTTGCAAGAATTTTGAATCCGTAAAAAATAAGGTTAAATTTCTAAGCACGTTTTTTATTAATCTATTACTTAAGAACTTTTTCTTCAACTGGCTATGCGCATGCCTTTTCTAGGAGGAAAGAGCCCCATTGTTTTTAAGTAAGCATTTAAGAACTTTGGTCGTTTTTGAAAATTGGGGACCCATTCAATTGCCTTTCATCCTAAAGATGAAGTTATAAAAAAAAAATGAAAAAAAAAAAAAACACGAGCAAAATAAGAAAAAGAAAATTAGCAATAATTTGTGAAGTTGTGGTTATGAGTGAATTAAGTTAGCAAGAAATCGCAAGGTTCTTTTATATGATTTGATTTCACTTTTTGATTTCTATTTCAGTAAAGCGAGAAGTTAAAAATTTCAGCTTCTGATTTCTTCAATTTCTCTATTTCGGAATAGAAATCTGTTTTGAGAAATAGAGAAATCAAATTGCGTTACCAAACGGATTTGTTTCAAATGCATTCCGGAGAACAAAGAAACGAGAAATCAAGAAATAGAAATTTTGTCATGCACGCCCTTAGTTTACCATGGAGCTTGGAAAGACTGGAAGGACCTTGTGCAAAAGCGGCTCTGTTGAAGTAGAAGATATGTCGCGTGCTTCTACAACCTTGGATAAGAGGACGTTTTCCAATTTGATTCAAATTAAATTGAGGCCTAGCAGCTACTTTCAAGGTCTAGATCCCACAGAAACAACCTGAAAAAAATCGGAGCAATGTTTTCTCTTTCATGCAAGAAGTCGAAGAATCAGACAGCTGGCACAAGCAAAGGCCTTCGTTTGTGAAAATCTTCTCCTTTGCTTGGGAAAAACTAACTCGACATGTAGTTTGTAGGTCTGCTAATGGCTTTTTTACCTAGAGATTGTTTCACACGACTAATTTAAAGATTGGAAGGCTCTTAAGGGGATCAAGGATTGCTGAGGACTTGGGCAGAAATCAGAATTTCTTTTTCTCTGTTTTTGAATACTCTCGTACTTATACTTGTGAAAAACTGCTTATTTTCAAGTTGGTATTCTTGGTAAGGGTTGTGGTTCTTGTAATCTTTACGAAGGAAGATACTTGCTGTAGTGTAATCCATTAAGTTTTTCCATAGAAGCAGTGGCTTTCGAAAGCTAAAGTGCTTGAAATCCTTGCCTCTATGATTCAAAGACAGATTATAGTGGTGGAGGATTTTCATCTAAAGAAATTATCAATGACTGTTATTATGGGAGAATGGATGTAGGCCTAATAAAAGGGTGAATCATTATACATTTGTTCGCAAAGTTTTCTCTCTTAGACTGTTATTTGCTGCTTTATAGAAACATTTGTATCCACAACTATTTTTCATTCTACAAAAGAATATTTGCAAATCTTTCGTGAAAAAGTTTTTCCTAAAACGAGCAATTTACTCCTTTTTTATTGCTGTGTTAGCCTTATCAATTCAATGCCTTCAAATGAGTGCCTTTAGCTCTGGAAGACGGTATGAAGTGTAATCATTCCATATTGTCAAGCAGAGTCTCTCATCCTTTCTAAAATCCTTCCTTGGATGAACTCGTTTTGGGTTACTTTGATACTTGTTCACATGACTCTTGATGGCGATACAGAATCGTTAATTTTGTAAGGATTGGAATTGATCGAACTAGCTATTGCAATTTAAGATCAAAGAACTCCTTATCCTTTCCAATTCGATCCTTCTAATATGTGCTACGTGGGAATCTCAACCAACCTTCCCGCTTCCTGCTTTGGTTGTCCCTCTTGGCATTTCAGTCAATTAATTCTCTCCATTAAGGGCATGGCTTGCTAGATATGATAGAATGAAAGGGCCGGCATGAACAGGTGATCCACGGCGGAGAGAGAGGTAGCCTCATGAGCAAAGGCATTCAAGTATACCTGAGTGGAGCTTTAAAATGGCGATCAACTTGTCTTTCCTTGCCGGCTAGCCTTGACCTTATTTTTGCTTCCTTCACCACCCACAACCCTTCTTCTAAGCATACATAGTTAGTCATGGTACTAGACGTCTTCACATGAAGACTTTTACACGAGCTGCTTTAAAAGACTTGACTAAGACGAACTGCCTTAGTACAGCTTTAGGCTTCCATTCCTTCCGGTGCAATAATTCATCACGTCTTAGTGAAGTCAGTTTGTAAATGCTCCGTAATTTTCCACTTGTCGAAATGATTATGAAGATCTAATCAAAGAAAGTCGACTTCAGGTGGCAAACTTGGTAGGTGAAAATTTCTTACTTTACTTGAGGGATTTGAATTAGGCCCCTACAATTGTATTTCACCTTAGATGAAACGAGTTTATTTTATTGAGCTTTACTAATAGAATAGTCAATGACGTACTGTGAGAATAATAGTTTATTGTAAGTTACAAATTTTTGAAAAAGTGAGTCCCACAATAATTTATAATTATTCATGATTTGATTTTTTGTGGTCCAAAATAAACTGTTATTCTCACAGTAAATTAAAAATTATCAATTATTTATCTATTTCTAATTTATTATTGCTATCGCCTCACTTAAAAAAAAAAAAAAAAAATAGTCCCATGATTACCATCGCTCAAGACCTTTAATTTCTACTGAGACACTAAAATTATGAAATGCATAAATCCCCACTGCCCTCTGATGAGTAAGCTTCGTAATTCAGCTCTTCGTTGGTCGGTCTGCCAAGATATGGTTGATTTCCTGAAAGTAATCTAATCCGATCACCATTCATTGGCGAGGCCTTCTTTTCTCTGAAGACACCACCGGTAAATGAGGAACTTCACTGGCCTTCACCTCCGACACGACCAAGAGAGGACTCAGGGTCAAGCCACCCTTTAATTTCGTTCAGAGCGAGAGAGAGAGAGATAAGTTTGGGCTTATGGTTCAGAGGACATCAATTTGGGAAGAAGAAAAAGACATGTTTCAGCAAAATTTGGGGCTTACGGTTCAAAAAAGGAAGAACAAAACGATGTTTGGGGGTGGGGGCAGGGAGGGAAGAGGCGACAATCAAGAAGAAAAAAGGGACGCCCAAAATGACGTTGTTTGTGGGCGTAGATATTTTTCCTTAAACTATTTACCACGTAGGAGAGAAAAGTGATTTAAAGGCATCACGTTAGCACCACATCTTTTGTTATTAAATTTGACGGTATTAACTTTAAACTCAATTGAATCAATTTGACAAGTTTCAGATTTCATTGTACATTTTGAAAGTTTTAGAACTTAATTGCACTTTCTTGACAAATTTTAGGGTTTTCATTGCACTTATCCCTTTAACTTTTTGCCAAAACAACACGATGACATTATACTTGATTTGATGAAGCTAATTTTGATAATTAAAACGCTAGTGACAATTTTAATCACAAGAGGATTGGGCCATGTTTTCGTCCTATAGTAAGTACTTAAAAGAAAAGCAAATGCTTTTATGAAAACCAAAATAAATTCGTTTTGAGCATGGATGACTAATGTTGTAGCATACTACTAATTGTATTTCAGAGGATTGTAAGATTTGTGTGTAAACATGCCATAATGTCGTGCAGGGTCTCTCATCCTTTATTGGATGAACTTGTTGGAGGCTACTTTGATAGTTGTTAACATAGCTCCTTATCACAATGCATATACTTTGCTTTTCAAGGATTGAATTCGATTGAACTAACTTATACAATTTGAAAATGGAGAACTCCTTATCGTTTCCAATCTAGTCACGCAAAAATGTGATTTGTGGGAATCTCAACCAACCCAGTCCGGTACCTTGATTTGGTGTCTCTCTTGCCAATTCAATTAATTAAATCTCTCTATTAAAGGCATGGCATGCCAGATATGATGGAATGCATGGACAAATATGAACAGGTGATCCGTGGAGGTATGGCCGCATGAGCAAAGGCATCTAATTAAACTCAGTTGGGACTTTGACACATGATCAACTCGCTTTTTCTTGCGCACGGGCCTTGGCCTTATTTTTGCTTCCTTAACCATCCATAACCCTCTATTTTTTTTCTTCCAAGCATATAATTAGTCATAGCGCTATACGACTTCATAAGAAGAATGCTTTTACACGAGCTGCTTTAAACGACTTGCCTTAGATGAACTGCCTTTATAGGGCTTTGGGCTTCCATTCCAAGGGGTGCCATAATTCCTCACGTTGTAGTGAAGTTAGTTTGCGAATACTCTATAGTTCCCCACTTCTTGAAATGGTTTTGATGATCTAATAAGAAGAAATAAGCAAAGAAAGTTCGACTTCGAGTGGTAAGCATGTAGGGAAAATGTTTCTTATTTTACTTTTGATATCGCTTGCTCAAGACCTTTATTCTCTATCGAGACCCGATGAAAAATGCGAAATGAATGACCCCTCCGTGCCCCTCGATGAGTAAGCTTCGTAGTTCGGCTCTCCGTAAGTGGTCTGCGCAGGTTTGATTGGCTGTTTGAAGGGCTATCTGATCCCATCAAGTTAAAATCTGCCATTCATTGGTGAGGCCTTCTTTTTAGTGAAAACCGGTGAATGATGAACTTTGCCGGTCTTTGCCTCCATTTTCGATCAGGAAAAGACTCAAGGTGAAGCCACACTTTATTGTGTAACTACTACAAACAATTTAGCTGATACTTCATCTGTGAATCTTGTTCCTTTTTCTTACAGACTGATCAGATTGGTACATTAGCATAAAATTTCATAATAATAAGTTTATGGGCTTAAATAGTAGAAGATGTTCGATTTCTTGATCGCCAATTTGACTTACCGGAGTTGCCAAATCTTTTGCCGGAGTTACTTAATTGACAGAGATGGAAAGCACATGCCATTGTCCGCCATGTTTGGTGTTAAAGCCCTTATCTCTTAATTAATTCTGGTCAAATTGTTCATGCATGCCATTGGTGCTCTCGAAGAACTTAGCAGCATAATATTTCTAATTCAGAAACTTCAAATATTCTGCATAAAATATGTGAAATCATTCGATCCGAAGCCTCAAACGACGGATACCATCACACTAATTTTTAGTGTACCATTGCATAATATTGGTACACAAGCAGTACAGAGAAACTTCCATGAACCTCCACATCACCCATCGACCTTTACAACACTTCAAACAACCCAATCTGATCATCCAGCGAAACCACCCAAAAAGACAACTGATATTAATTATTGGTAGGATCCACAACACGAAATCCCCAAGACATATTTATTGCCGACATGTCGTCGCTACTATTCAAGACCCAACTCCAACCGTCCCATCTAGTCAGCAGTCAGAGCAAGAATGCCGAGTTGCTCGGCTATCGGAGTCGGCGTCACAGCCGTGATTTCCTGTTCCTGTTGCTGCTCTTGTTCCTGTTCCGATTCCAGTTCTGGTTGCTCCATACACATGTGATGCTTCCCGCAGCGGCCATGCGCATGGCGCCTTTCTTTGTGACCATGACCGTGACCTTTGCAATGACCATGATGACCATGTTTGAAAAGTCCGTGCCCATGGACTAAAAGAACCCTCACATGATGCCCATGTCCATGACCCCCATGCCCCAAAACACCCCTCAGATGAAGCCCATGTCCAAGAGGCCCATGTCCTCCGAGACCATGCCCAAAGACAAGTCCTCCTACATGGGGACCATGCCCGCCATGATGCCCGTGTCTGCCTCCCTTACCCATCCCATGATGACGATGTCGACCGTGATGATGCCCTCCCTCGTGAGCCATTCTCATCTTCATCCTCTGTTTAGTGTATCCCCCCGGCTCTGATTCAGTCTTGATACAGGAATATCGGTCTAAATGATGAGAGATGAGTGAGAGGAAGAGAGGCCTTTATTTATAGAGGTTCAGTAGACGGTGGTTCGGCTGTAGCAGCCCATCAAATACGGCGATCTTTTCACACGCCTCTTCTCTGCCAAACTGCTTGGCTTAGCTACTAAGTAGTTAAGCAATCCGTGTGAACGCTGTGGAAACCTACTAAAACTGCGAGCGATTGGAAAATGTCGTCATGTGTTGTCTTGGGGAGCAAGTTCAGGCGTGAACGTGTTAATGGAGGTCGCTGTCGGCACGTTCTGATTTGCGGCTCCACGCGTCTCGCTTGGAGTGCACGTTAGTGAGGAGATGATGCTGCCTTTGGACCACAATAATTTATTTCGAGTACGTTTTAAAAAGAAATTATACTTTAAGGATGCCTTTGTTGCGCTGGTTCTAAAAAATATTTTTAAAAAAAAACATCATTTATATTATTGATTAGGCAAACAAAAAAAAAATCATGATAAATTATTATCTAATGAAATACTTTTTATTGACTAATTATTTCAAACTAAGACTTTTAGAAATGTATTTTCCAAAACATTCATCTTTTGCAAAATAAATGAAACTTAAAAGCGTAATTTTTTTACCCGATGACGTTATTGTTAATTTAACTAAGAGGGTTTTAATCAATAAAAAACTAATGATAATTTTTTTTTTTTTTTTTTTTTCGCGGGAGGGCTGGCACCTGTTTTCCTCCAATAATAGGAAATCAAACTTAAGACACATTTCTTTACATAAAAAAAAAAATCCAAAATAATGGATTGTGTAATTTTTGTTTATAAAATAACTAATTATACTACTAAGGTGAATATCACTATTTGATACATTAGCACATTACGATTTCATTGGACTAAGTTTCACGATCTCATCTACTTGGAATGCTACAACGACACAATTACTAGCACTAGATTGTACTACTAGTCCTATTTCATAGGATTGTAACATTTCAGTATGAACTGGTTGTGAAAATCAAATAATTTGTCAGTGAATTTCATTCAATGGTTTGCCTTTTGTTTCAATCTTCTGAGGGAGCCTTAATACTAAATTACTTTTGACTATGTCAATGCATTTTAAACACAGATAGATTGCTTGACCATGGCTTAGTATATAACTCTAAATATAGTTTTATCAAATGTGAAAAGCCATAGTAATTGCTACATCGATGACCATAATCTATGTATATACATAACGCAAGGTGATTAGAAAGCTTATTGCAATTATGCCAACCAAGCAAAGGAAAAAAGTGCCACATTATGCTCTTTTTAGTTCTACTTAGTTAACCACTAGGATTCGCCCCAGTGGCCACCCTTCCAACATGGAAGGGGGAGGTGAGGGATTCAAATCCTCACCTTCTCAAGGGGGGATAGGGTGGGGATGAGTAAGTTTCAGGAGTGGGTTTCGACTCCCACGCCCTGCAAGAAGCAGGGCAAAAGTCTAAAAGTAAGTGTAGAGTAGGATTGACCAAAAAAAAAAAAAAGTTCTACTTAGTTTGTTTTACTTGAAATGCATTAATTAATTCCAGAGTAATGATTCTTAAATAAGAGGGTTTGCTTAATGCCATTAAAGAGAACCTTTCCTTCTATATTGTATTCTTTTAAGAAGCCATTTTCTAGAAAAATGACTATGTTTTTTAGTGTTCAACTGAAATCTGAAAATGAAACAAAAAATATTTTCTGCCATTCGCTAAGGAAAATATTTTCCTACATACACTTACTTTCAATAATTCTTTTTATTATTTTTAAATCGATTTTTTAATTTTTTTTTCCTTTCCTTTTTCTTCTTCTTCCTTGGCCTTTTCTTTTTTCCAATTCTTCTTCTTCCTTGGCCTTGACCGGTCACTGGCTACAGTGACAGTTGGCAACTGACCATTGGCGAGCTCCAGCCTATGGTGAGGCTCAAGCTTGCAAGCTTCATCGGATCGGGCAAGGCAAAGCCTCACCAGCTTGTGGTAAGGTCAGAACTTGCCAATGGCAGGTTGCTAGTTGTCGCCATGGTCGACCACCAACCAAGGAAGAGAAAGAAAAAAAAAACTCTTTTTAAAGAAAATAAAAAAATAAGTATTAAATAAAATGAAAATGAAAATGTGTTTAGTAAAAGAAAGTAAGCTAGAAGAAGTTATCGAAAATATTTTCCACTTTTCAAAAATAGAAAATATTTTTCCCACTTTTGAAAGTGTTTTTAATAGCGGAAAATATTTTCCTTGACTTGTTCATTTTTCGTGAAATGAAAATGAATGGAGCCTTAGGCTCCATTTGTTTCGCGCAAAATAATTTCTAAAAAACGTTTTCCAAATTTTCCGGCATTCGTTTCATGGAAAATGAATTCCTTAGAGAAAATGTTTTTCATGAAAGGAAAAAAGTCTTCTACATTAGGGAAAATGTTTTCCACTTTTGAAAAGTATAAAACATTTTCCTCACTTGATTTCTCTTATCTCACACCTCTACAAATCCTCACTTTCTCCTCCCCTTTCTTCTTTTTTTTTTTCTTTTTTATTCGAATTATTTTTAATTTCCTTTTTCTTTTCTATTTCTTTTATATTTCTTTTCTATTTCTTTTTCTTTTTTTTTCTTTTCTTTGTTTCCCATCTTCTTCTTTCTTTGCTAGTCGTCAGTTGTTGCTAGGCAAACCTCGAGCTTGTCGACCTCAAGCTCGTGCTCTGCACTTTTGCTTATCCTTTTCTTTATTTACTCTATCCTCCGGTTGTACATTGCTCAAGCAAAATGTTCTACATGCTTTGCTTCTTTTTACTTTTGTTTATTAGAACACAAAAGATGCATGGGGAAAACAGGCCACTCAACTGGAAGATTCTCATTAGGGCTGTACATGATTTGCTTCTTTTCTCTTTTGCTTCTTTTTAAAATCCATATGAATATCTTTTAGAATAGATGAACATTTGGCGACAATGAGGGAACAAAGATATGAAGCAAGTTTGCCCAGATTTAAAAGCAAGTTCATATTTAATGAATTTATAGGTCGGTAAGTGATGCATGCCTAAGTGGTGAAGTCTTAGAAAATATTTTCCTTACTGAACACTAAAAAGTATTTTCCGAAATATTTTCAAGTTTTAGCCGAACACCAGAAAATATTGTTATTTTTTCTAGGAAAATATTTTCTGAAAATTGCCCATTTTCCGTGAAAGGAACAGACTGTAAGACTAAAAATGTTTGCTTTCAACAAAATCAACTGTAGTATGTGCTTTGCCCCTATGCGCTCTGAGTTTGTGAGATTAAGATGAAAAGGATCAAAATTGAAACAAAAATGGAGAGTGAGGAAGGATGGGATAAGGGAAAAGAAAACAGAGACCTAAGGGGTGCATGGTAACATTTTTACTTCTTGGTTTTTTTGTTCTTTTATTCTCCAGAGTAGAAAAAGAACAAAAATCTATTTGGCAATGTCAACTAATTTTTTACTCCCCAAAATAGAAAAGTAGCCAAAGAATAGATTTGGAATAAAAATAAGAAGTAAAAAAAAAAAAGTAGCCTTTTGTTTTTTAGAACAATTTCTAGAATTAAGTCATTTTCTTTTCTTCTTCCTCTCCTACTGTTTGTCGCTCATAGCTGCCTGCCTCAACCAGCCATCATTGATCACTTCACCAGTCACTGTCTACCGTCCACCACCTGCCGCCCTTGCCAATGCCCACTAAAGGAGGAGCAAGAAGAAGAAGAAGCAGAAGAAAGAGAAAAAAAGGAAAGATCTAAAAAAATTATTAAAAAATTAAAAGAATTTCTACGTTATAAAAGAAATTATGGGTCACACCAAACACGTTCTTATTATTTTTCTATTCTAAAAATAAAAATTTTGTATAGTTGCGAAATACATCTTTTACTTAAAAATTGTTCTAAGAAATAGAAATAGAAAAAGATCGGAAAAAAAATATTACCAAATGCACACCTAATGTTCTTTCCTTTAATGTGGAGGGGCAAATTAGGCAAGTTCATCACAAATTTGAGTGAGGCTGTGTTCCCCGTGATTCTCTCTCTTTAATTTTTTTTTTTTTTTTTTGTCTCGTGTATCGACTTTCATTATAATTGTACCCACTATAGCTCCAAAACTACAAATTTAAAGAAGAATTTTGGGTGGATACAAATTCTCAAAAATTAAAAGACAAAAGCCCATTTGAAGCGTGGGCACATGCACTAGTCGATCATTATTCTCAAAATATAAGCACTCTAGTAGATTAAACTTTTGGAATAAACGGTTGGGTATTCAATTTGAATTAGTATTAGAATAAAAAATCTCGAGTTTGATTCCTCATGTTCCACTTCACCCATTTTTGGTTTCCCCTTTTATAATGAGCAATGAGTTAAAAAAAAAAAAAAATAGCTGCATACATCAAATTTGCATGTCTAGAGCCTTCCTCATTGAAACGTGAGTGAGAGTGGTAAGAGATAAAGTACATATGATACCGCTCTTTATGGCTTAAACTTTCGGAGAAAACAGTTGGGCAATGAACTTCTAACTCAAATCATCGCATCCAAGCGCAAGTTAAAGATTCAAATCTTCACACTTCCTCTCAAGCTCTCTGCTCATATTATTGGGTTCCCTCCTTGCCCGTACAAAAGAGGAGCCTTATCCTTCCTCTCCTAGATAAATCCTTCGGAGAGCAAGTTCGCGCGTGAATGAATCAATGGAGGTCGGTGGACATTAACCAGAGATGTGGATGTCGACACGTTCTGACATGCGGCTTCACGTTTCTGGCTTGGTGTGCCCGTAGGATGGGGAGATAACTTTGCTTCTTTAGGCCACAGATTGAGTTGGAGAGACTTGCTCTGTTTATCCAATTTCCTTTTGTCCTTATTGTATTAACTACATGTTTGATTTTATTAGGCATACCATTCAATGCGGTTAAACTATCAACCTCCCCAAGAAAAGGCGACGCCTCTGTTTCTTGATGACATTTGAGGAAGAAACTATACTTTTAACTTTACTGCCAAAACAACACGATGACATTGTAATTGATTTGATTAAGCTAATTTTGATTATTAAAAGACTAATGACAATTTTAATCACTAGAGGATTGGGGCCATGTTTTCCTCCTGTAATATGTACTTAAAGATAAACACACGTTTTTTATGAAATCCAAAAACAAATCGTTTGGAGCATGGATGACTAGAACATATCGTAGGGTACTACTAATTGCTTTTCAAAGGATTTTAAGATTTGTGTGTAAATATGCCGCGCCGTCGGGCAGGGTCTCTCATCCTTTCTAGGATGAACTTGTTGGAGGCTACTTTGACAGTTGTTAACGTGACTCCTTATCACGATGAGTAGACTTTGTTTTTCTAATAATCGAAATCGATTGAACTAGCTCATAGAATTTAAGCGGTGAACTACTTATCGTTTCCGATCCTATGACGAAAATACGTGATTTATGGGAATCTCAACCAACCTGATCTGGTACCTTGATCTGGTGTCCCTGTTGCCATTTTAATTAATTAAATCTCTCCATTAAAAGCATGGCACGCCAGATATGATTGAATGCTTGGAGAGATACGGACGGGGTGATTCACGGAGCTATGGCCGCACGAGCAAAGGCATCTAATTAAACTCGGCCAAAGCTTTGACACATGATCAACTCACTTTTCCTTGCACATTGGCCTTGGCCTTATTTTTGCTTCCTTAACCACCCATAACCCTCTGTTTTTTTCTCCTGAGCATATAGTTAGTCATATGACTATTCGGCTTCATAAGAAGATTGCTTTTACATGAGCTGCTTTTAATAAATTGCCTCAGACAAACTGCCTTTATAGGGCATTGGGCTTCCATTCCAAGTGGTGCGATAATTCATCAAGCCGTAGTCAAGTTAGTTGGTGAATCCTTTATAGTTCTCCACTTCTTGAAATGGTTCTGATAATCTGATAAGAGGAAATAACCAAAGAAAGATCGACTTACGGTGATGAATATGTAGGCAAAATGTTTCTTAGTTTACTAGTGATAACGATTACTCAAGACCTTTGATCTCTATCGAGACTCAACGAAAAATGTGAAATGAATAACCCCTCCTTACCCCTTGATGAGTAAGTTTCGTAATTCAACTCTTGGTTAGTAATGTCTGCCCAGGTTTGACTGGTTGCTTAAAGGGAAACCTGATCTGATCAAATTAAAATCTGCCAATCATTGGTTTGGCCTCCTTTTCTGTGAAAACTGGTAAAAGATGAACGTTGCCGGTCTTGGCCTCCAGCCCGATCAGGAGAGGATTCAAGGTCAAGCCACACTTTACTATGTAATTACTACGAACAATTCAGCTTGCTTCATCCGTGAATCTTGTTCCTTTTTCTTACGGACTGATCAAATTGGTACATTAGCAAAAGATTTCATAATAATAAGTTTCTGGGCTTTAAGTAGTGGAAGAAGTTCGATTTCTTGATCGCCAATTTGGGTTGCCGGGTTCCCCAAATCTTTTGCTGGAGTTACTTGAATGACAAGATGGAAAGCATATGCCATTGTCCGCGATGTTTGCTGTTAAAACCCTTACCTATCAATTAATTCTGGTCAATTTGCTCGTGCATGCCAATGACGCTCTCGAAGAGCTCAGCCGTATCATTTCTAATTCAGAACATAATTCAGAACCTTCAAATCTTCTGCATAAAATATATGGAATCATTTGATCCGAAACCTCAAATGTCCGATACCATCACACTAATTTTTAGTGTACCATTGCATAATATGGGTACACAAGCTGTCCAGAGAAACTTCCATTGACCTCCACAACACCCATCAACCTCCGCAACACTTCAAACCGTTGAATCTGATCATCCAACGAAACAACCCAAAAAGGTAAAACTGGTACTGATTATTGGTAGGAGTCAGGACACGAAATCTCCAAAACATATTTATCGCTAACACGGGCGTCGCTGATATTTAAGACCCAGCTCCAAGTGGCCTCCTCCCTAATCAGCAGTCAGAGCGAGAGTACCGAGTTGCTCGGTTATCGGAGTCGGCGTCGCACGTGCGACTTCCTGTTCCTGTTGCTGTTCTTGTTCCTGTTCCGGTTGCTCCATACAGATATGACGCCCCCCGCAGCGGCCATGCGCATGGCGCCCTTTGTGACCATGACCGTGACCTTTGCAATGACCATGGTGACCATGTTTGAAAAGTCCATGTCCGTGGACTAAAAGATCCCTCACATGATGCCCATGTCCATGTCCACAACCCCCATGCCCCAAAACATCGCTCAGGTGAAGCCCTTGTCCATGTCCCTAGGCAAGAGACGGCGACCGTCGCCCGCCCTAGGCGAGGCCTCATCGGCCCTCGCTCGGGGCGGCGAGGCTCGCCAGATCCGGGCGAGCTCGCCAGATCTTGGCGAGCTCGCCCGGATCTGGCGAGCCTCGCGATCCCGAGCGAGGGCCGATGAGGCCTCGCCCGTCGCCTAGAGCCGAGCAACCGTTGCTCGCCCGGGCGAGGCCTTGTCGACCCTTGCTCGAGGCCGGCGAGGCTCGCGGATCGGGGAGCCTCGCCCGAGGCCGGCGAGCCTCGCCCAAGGCGAGCGACGCCGCCGGCCCTCGCTTGGGGTAGGCAAGGGCGGCCACCCCGCCCAAGGCCGACGACAGTCGTTCGGCCCCTCCCGGCGATGGGGGCGGCGGCAAGCGGCAACGGGAGAGAAGAGCCCTAATTTTTTTTAAAAATAATTTTAGAAATAAATTTTATAACTTTTCTTTTTAATTTTTGGTGAAAATAAGATAAAATGAATAAATCTATTTTTTTTTTATAAAAATGAATAAAAAATCGTTAAAAAAATCCAAATGGAAAATAAAAAATAATTTAAAATGACACGTCTGCATTTTTAATAGAAAATGCTAACGGTGTTAAATTTAGGACTCAATTGAACTAATTGTTCTAGGACTTGATTAAACTTTTTGTAAGTTTTAGAACTCAATTGCACTTTCCTGACAATGAGTTTTAACTTCTGCCGGACATATCCTAAAAATAATAACTAAAGTCCCCAAATATTGATAACTTTTCCCCCTCATCTTTTCCTCCCTTTTTCACCCTTACTGCCCTACGCCCACGTCCACACAAAAGGCAAGGAAAAAAAAAGAAAAAGGAACTCCTCTCTCTCTCTCTCTCTAGCTCCTCAAGTGTCATTTTCTCACAAAGGAAAACGAGGCCGCTGCTCTCTCTCTCTCTCTCTCTCTCTCTTCTCCATCTCAAAGTTCTCTGCAACTACTCCTTCCTCAGTCTCATATTGATCTAACCCCATCTATGAATCCAACCCTCTCCTCCCTCTTCCCAACTTTAAATTCCTCCACCCAATAAGCAGATCACCCCAAAAATTCTCAGCCTCCGCTGTTTTCTTCGCTGCAAATCAGCCCGCCTAACGCCAAATCGGCGTCCTGGTGGCGGATGGCGGAGGAAGATGTGAACCTGGGCTTCTTGTCACGGTTCCCGGCAAAGCGGAGCATGCGGGCGCCACGAATGCGGTGGACGACTACGCTGCACGCCCGGTTCGTCCATGCGGTGGAGCTGCTCGGCGGCCACGAGAGTAATGCTTCTCATCTTTGTATTCTTTGTGATTTCTCTCTTTTCTATGACGTTTTTGCCTCATCTTTCCTCTTTTGCAGATTATTATTCCTTCCTGAAAAAAAAAAAAAAAAAAAAAAATCGGGCTTCATTCTTTAGAAGTTGCGAAAACAGGAAACCAAATAAGAAGAGAATATTTACTTTTTTCTGCTTATTCTCTCTTTTCTTCTCGTGGGTTTTTTCAGGAGCCACACCAAAGTTAGTCCTTGAGCTGATGGATGTTAAAGATCTAACCTTGGCACATGTTAAGTCTCATTTACAGGTAATAAAAGCATCTCATTTTTATTTTATTTTTCAAGATTTCTCTTTCTCTAATTAATCGAAAAGCAAGAAAATGTAGCCACAAATTCTGTCTCTCTTGCATCTTGTGTTTTCTCTGAGAAATTGCATAACGTTAAGCAGTAATCCATTTTTTTTTTCTCCATGGTTTTATAAGCCTCACCACTTGCATTATTCAAAAGCTGACATTGCACTGGAGGTCTGTTTAGTGCATTGGTTTCAGATTCCAAGATTTTCACAGCTTAAGCCCTTTGCAAACTCTTTTCTCTACTAGATCTGATGGTCCTGCAAAGAAACTAATCATGAACAGCTTTTTACTCTCAATAATCAATAACCCAAGTCAAAAAAGAAAGAAAAATAAATTAATAGGTTTTTTTTTTTTTTTTTTTTTTTGGGGGGTGGAGGGGGTGTTGGAGAGAGAGGGGGAGGGAGTTGCTGTTATCGATTTCAGAGAAACAAGAAAACACAAAACACGAGGAGTTCAAAGTGGAGTCAGCCAAGCCGAGAGAAGAGCACAATTATGCTGAGTTTTTTCATTTTTTTCTTCAGAAAGTTCTGGGAAGGAAAAATAGGGAAAGGAAAGAGGAGTAAGTACAGAACATCATCATTTATCAATGGTGTAGGTTTCAGACGGGTTTCTTCTGAAGTGGACACACTTGCACAACCTTCATGCGGTTTTTTATTTGTATTTCTGCATATTTTTTGGATATGGCAGTAATGTTTTTGTATGTGCACATATTTTGGAGGCATATATATAGTTGAAGCATCATGCACGCGGAGATTAATCAGTCCCTGTTTTAAGCATTACATAAAACCTAAATAAAACACTTTCTTTTTAGGCCGATTGCCAAAAAAACTCATAAACAAGTTTACTTGTGGGGTTTGCAGATGTATCAAACCGTGAAGACTACCGATAGAGCAGCAGCTAATTCTTCAGGTAAGCACTAACCGGTTTTCCTTTTTGTGAAAAAATGATATAAACCATGTGTGCGATAGAATGTTTTGGCATGCACCATCGTGCATTAGGTTCTTATGCATCTATCTTCACCTTTTATACACAGGACAAACGAATGTATTTGATAATGGATCATCAGGAGAAACTTCTGATGATTTAGTAATCGAAGTTGCGAACCTGAAAAGGCCTGAACTTGGAAGGCGTGATCATCAAGATACAAGTTAACACGGTCTTTGGAGCAATTCCTCAAGGTGAGCTTTTATATGTGACCCCCTTTTTCCCATTTCATTTGTGTTCTCCTTTGAAAAATTAGTGCCATACACGAACTGAAATTATATATGCTTGATCTCGGTTCCTTCATGAAGTGACAAGCTCCAGAAACACCCATCATCACGTAACATTACGATATTCATTCATGTCAAGAAATTGAGAAATGCATGAAGAACATTTTCGCCGTACTTCATTCTTGTCATTTTCAAGCTGACATATATTATCCTAGATATTCTCATAATTTGAGAAATTATTCTATTCAAAGCAACTCCATAAGTCATTGTTCCGTCTTATCCTTCTATGCAAAATTAATCTCAAATTAGGTCCCATTTAAAGCACGTAGTCCAACTTCTTTTCTGCCCCATATTTAATTATATTCCCCCACAAAGTTTTTACAGAATTAGTCTGATTGTATACTTCTTTAAACCATATACCAAATTGGTCATCCATATTGATTTAAGGAGAAGGAAAAGTGAGCTTACACTAAAGAAGGTAGTTTACTTTGTATTTTTACTAAGTCATTGACAGAGTTAGGTTAGTGCGTAAGAAAAAAAACCCGACCATCTTCCTCTCTTTGCGCTCTATATCCAAAGAATGTACCACATACCACTGACTGACATTATAGTTTAGAGAAATGAGACATGTTCAGCGAAGAAATTCCTGAATTATGTGGCAAAATTTAGAGGAATGTCTCAGAGAGGAAAAGAAAATGTGAGGCACCAACTTCTCCGTCTCTTTGTCATTGATGATGGGGGCTGCGTCCGGACCTCAAAAAACACTCGATTCATTCCACAGAGTCAACGATAAATCCTTAGTCATCACGTTCAAGTAGTTGGTTGCAACGTCTGAGGTCCCTAAGGGAAGCTCCAAGGTTGTCTTCTTTAAAACTCCAACCTGTGACGATGCTTCCTCTCTTGTTGGTTCTTAACCATTTCAATATCCCATTAGGGTTAAGGCCCTCCGTAAAACTTGTATTACGGTGGTGCAGGCTGTTAAAGAGACAAAACAGAGATTAAAGATACAGAACAAAGAAGCTGACAGAAGCAGAGCAAGCTCAAAGTGAAGCTGAAAGATGAGCTGGCAAGCTATAAAGAAATCAAAGAAACAAAAGCTGAGCTGGTGATCCGTAGAAAAGCTGAGCTGGCAATCCCTGTGAAGAATCCAACTATACAAGAGTTTAAAACCAGGAACGGAAGTGGATCAAGCTACTGAAGGAGCTGCACGTGTGTCAAGATTAATCGTTCTGTTACTAAAGTTGTTATATCCGTTTTGAAAGAAAGTCTAGGTTGTTAAGCTTTAGTATAAAGGGATTGAAGAAAACTGATGAACGAAGGGTGATACATTTCTAAAAACTCGTATCTCTCTGTTCTCTCAATTCTCTCTGTTCTCCTCAAGTTCTCTCTCTCTGTATTTTTTGTTCTTCTTCGTGTAGTAAAGCTTTGTAAGGTTGAACAAGAAGAAAGATGAAGAGAATTGTTCAACTGATGTATTGCAGTTGATTGTTCAACAACAACAGAATACAGAATTCTCTCATATACAGGTTATATTCTAGATTCTATTTCTTCTCACAGGCATACCCCCATGAAAACTTGATCAGCAATTTTTTGGCAAGTTCCATGCATCGCAAACGACCATAGAGACTACATGTAGCCTGACTGATACTTTAATACTTACATTCGGTATGTATCGCCATGACGTGAGTGCTTCATATATTCTGTCTTTGTTCTTAGCTGAGTATATAAAGGGTCTTTGATTTTTCTATGACCTATGTACACGAACGCATCTGAATAGTGCATGTGTAAGGTGCATAGTCATGTGACTTTTACAAAAAGAGGAAAGAATAATCGTCCCTGCTTTTCTCTCCTCCCGTCTGTCCGAGACAAAAGAGTGAAAACTTGGTGATGGTCTCATAACCAAAATGATAGCGAGCATAAAGCTAATAATAACGCACGTATTGCAAATTCTTATCTTTCCAAGACATGGATTCTCACTTGACAAAATCCACCTAAAAATCAGAGATATCTTCATCTTTGGATTTCGTGGGCTCTCCTAATGTCTCTTTCTTTCTTTCTTTCTTTAAGTGGGACCCAAAAGTTTGGAAATCTTAATACCAAAGTTATATCTAATTCTCCATGATGGACCCCTCGAGGAAAACTCTTCTGCTATTCGCTAAAGCTAATATTCTTTAACTTACTTCTTGCTGTATTTTCACGGGTAAGGGGATATCACGCGGTAAGGGTCTCAACTTTCGACTTTATTACAATGTATGGAGCTCGTAAAGCAAGAATTATGTAAAGAAGAGACAATAAAAGACAGCTTTCTTTTTCCCATCGTTTGTTTTTCCCTCCCTCTGCATGGCTTTCACTGACAACTAGGAAATATTCTCTAAACCCGCATTTCCTTTTGGTTGGTTCCAGGCCTCCACCGCGAAGCCATTGGCCTTTGGCAGGAGGGAGGCAGCCTCAGTCTCGTTCCCGAGTGGCACTAGGCTCCCCACCACTAACTGGCCAATACTAACCCAGTTTTTGTTCCAAACTGATGGTTTTTTTATGTTTGATGGGCTTACTTAGGCTCGTCCGCCCATGTTGGGCCAAAAACTCGGCCCATAAGTGAAGGGCCCATAGAAGAAGAGTGCAGTTGCGGTTGATAAAAGAAAAAAAGGGGGATTTTTGAATAAAATGAGGAAATTTGAGCGGTTGCTACATAATATGAAAATAAGAGAAAACACGTTTTCTCCGTTTTCTACGCCCTCTCAATTTCTCCCCAAGTACAGTACACTCTTTTGAAAAACAATATCAGAATTCTTCATCAAACTGCAACAACGGTGTTTAATTTGTGAAAGACAAGGTATGTTCGACTCCGTAATATACCGTATGGTCGGTATAATATGTTTTATGGGCAGGCTTTCCGCGTTCGTTTTTTTTTTTTTTTTTTTTTTGGGCATTTGATTGAGTATCAGATCGATTTTGGGAATCTGTTTCCTAACATTGGTATCAGAGCGATGTTGTTCATGTTTCCCAATTAGTGTTGATATTTATAAATTTTTTTTTGGTTGAAATTTCGTGAAATGCCGCCTTTGGTCGCTCAGGGACTGAAATCCCGACACCCATACTGTTCGCACCCTCTTTTTGATTTTTTGTAAATCGAAACTCGTTTTTGATAGTACTGTCACACCCCGAACCCCGAGACATGTGAACAACCCGCCATGGTCATGTAAATGCAACATTTTTAGGTAGTGTCGCCGACCCCATTCATTTATTATGCACATGCGGAACGTACTAAGAAACCCTTGATAAAACTTACGGGATAGGAAAGTAGGAACCAAATCATTCAAAAACAAACATACTTTCATATATAATCATTCTAGAGTTTACATACATCCAAAAATGAGTCAGAGACTATGTGCATCAAAAAGGGTCAGTCTGCACAATAGGGATTGGTCCACCAAAAAGAGGAACAATCCTATGACTACTAGTCGAACTTGTTCGTCGATCCCACATCTTCCACATTTGACTGCACTAGGTCCGGAGATGATGGGTTGTCCACTCTGCCATCAGGAAGGTCAGCTACACATTCACCCAAAATGGCATCCACCACAGCAAGTGAAATATCATAACTATCGAGTGGACCAATCCTAAAGCCATTGGCCCCAAAACGAAACCATGCCTTAAACCTATGTGGCACCCTGACATCCATGTTCTCCTTAATCCAGACGGTGGACCTAATCAGCTCGTAGACCCAATGACTTCCAAGGTCAGGAAAACTGTGCACCTGCTCAACAATGTGCACTGGAACGCCATTTTTCTCCGGAGGTCTTGCCATCAACGGCCCTGAAATATTTTTCCCACAACGGGTGAGACATTATCTCAGCAATTTCACCCCTCCTAAACCCCTATTAGAAAGAAAATACGCCTAAGAGTGGTCTAGCCACACAGTATAGAAGACTTACCTCGTCTTAAATCCTTCATGTAGGTTAGCATAGTTTGTATCACTCAATCACAACTAATAATAAGAACTTAAACCACTAGAACATAATCAATTTCACCTAGTTCACAGTCACAGCAAGCGTTCCAATTATTAATCACTGCCACACAAGGGCATAGCCTACTCGCAGTTCGGCTATCTACTGACATATACTCAGGCATCGCCTCCCCACCTTGGAGCGTGTCTTCGTCACCACGTCGACAGCATTCCCGAATGAACATGGGTCAACTTGGCCTAGCCTCTACTACGACCCGAGCCTCGTCACTATGTTGACGGCGTTTTTAAAGGAATAAAGGTCCAGTTGGCCTAGCCACTATTGCGACCGGGTCTTTCAACCAGCACACAACAATTCAATACTGATCCCCGGATACTTTGCATTTCACTCAAATACTCCAATTACAATAGTAGTCCTTAAAAATCAAATTTTGGTGCCAAACCCGACACTTGGGATTTTTTGAATAAATTCTATATTTTTCACAATCAACACTCAATTTTGCATTATCCACTCATCAAATTTAAAATATAAATATACAGCAGCGATCGCATGAAATTTCGAGCAATTGATGTTAAAAATAATTTTTCAATTTTTTTAAATAATAATATTTTTATATTTTTGGAATATAATATATTATTAATTAATCCAATAATTTCGAAACATTTATTTAAATCAGAAATAAATTCCTTTAAGTCACATCAAGACTTATATTAAAATAAACCTACTTAGCTTTAAACTAAACACACTTTAACTTAATTAAACACCTTAATCTAATCCACAACTAAATAAACTAATCTAACCACCTAATCTCAATCAACCTAAGCTAAACACACTGAAAGCATCATTAATCCTATAATCAAGATTCAGTGAGCTAAACTCACTGGAATCGCTTTCTAACGAGTCTCCAGCGAAGAGCACGACGAGGTCGACGACAAATCTACACGGAGCAACACCAAATGAGGATCGAAAGGCGTCTAAAACAAGCCTTGAAGAACCGAATCTTGCTGGAACTTCCAGCTGCTAACCTTGACTGGAAGGAGGCTACACGACAGTTGGTGGTGCACGAAACGGGCGGGAGGCGATGACAGCTTGGGAAAGTCGAGGCGGAGGCTCACGGCGGCGTTGGTGACGACTAGCAGTGGCTGAGGCACCGAGCAACAGTCTGGACGCTCGGTTGTAGCGGACGACGGCCAGAGAGCTCGGGCGGAGGCGAAGTAGCGAGTGGCGAGCGGGACGGCATGTGCGAATGAGCAGCGACGACGCGACCTCTGGTGAACGACGAGCGGCGAAGGACACGGACGAAGGGCAGTCGACAAAGGCTTGCTGCAACGGGTCGGTTTCTCCCTCTCCCTCCTCCAATTTCGAATTCCAAGAAGCTAGTGGTTGAAGATGATGTTGATGGGTGCCTTTTTGAGATTCAATCTCCACCCTCCCTTTGTCAAGCTCCCATCACTTGGCTCTAACCACCATGACATAAGGTGATGTCATCTTTCACTATCTCTAATCTCCCACAACCTTATTCCAATAGGTTCAATTTCTTTTTCCGTTGTGGCATAAAAATCTTGTACACTAATTTGTTCAATTCCATTCTATTCTCTTCCAATTGAATCAAATATAAGTCCATAAAATTAATCTAATGTCACCACACTTCAATTCATATTTTCACTTGTCCATAGAACCAACTTAAGTTCCAAAAGCACGATCAAGGGTAGGCCTACTAATTTCTCGAGCCAAATTAGCCATTCCTCGATTAATTTGCTGAAAAACTTTGATTGTATGAAAAATCTTCCGAAGATGAGTCAATGATCCTAAAATGATTTGTGACACACCATGACTTCCAATTTCTGAATTTGATCTCAATTTCACGGTTAATTTCATTTCGGCACGATACTAGCGCGTCCTAATCTACCGGGCAGCTTTTAAAATTTTTTTATGCATTTGACCTGTGGTTGATCAATTCAAGCCATAATGTACATCTTTGACACATTGTCGACTTTCGGTTGTTGGGGTAATCTCAAGGTTTCAAATATGGACACAGGGTACCCAATTGACAGAAAAGTCGGTCTAGTGCCAATCGACTGATCTGGTAGAATCACCCACACTCGATCACATGCTTCTGTCGAGTCGACCTATCTCCAGTCTCTAATCAATTTTTAATTGTGTCGTAATGACCCTTGCAGATTAGCTCGGTCCAAAGGTCGCTTCCTAGTCAAATTCTCAAGTCTGATGCATTAGAATCTCTTAACGGCTTCACCTGATAAATTAGTTTTCACATGAGTGGCCAACTCAAGGAAATGAACTATATGCGTGCCAACGAAATGCCCATCTCAATTTATTGAAAATAGAATTGGAAAATCGGGATGTCACAACCCTTCCTCTCTTATAAAAATTTCGTCATTGAAATTTAAACCATCACACATCTTAAGCAAAAAGGTGGGGGTACAATTATCTCATCGAATTTTCAGTTTCCCAAGTAGCTCCTTCAGTATCGTGGTGTTGCCAGACCACTTTGACCAACGGGATGGTCTTGGTGCGCAGAACCTGCTCCTTGCAATCCACGATATGAACCGAGCTTTCAACATACGATACCCTGTCGTCCACGTCTAATTCCTCAAAATTTAGAATGTGTGTCGGATTAGGTTCATACTTCCTTAACATCGACACGTGAAAGATGTCATGCACTTGTGCCAACCTCGGCGGTAGTGCAAGACAATATGCTAGAGTCCCTATTCTTTCTAAAATCTCAAATGGACCTATGTACCTCGGACTCAGTTTCCCCTTTCTACCAAAGTGGGAAATACCTCTCATCAGTGACACCTTCAAAAAGACGCGCTCACCAACTTGGAACTCTAATGGCCTTCGACGCTTATTGGCATAACTTTTATGGCGGCTTTGAGCAGTTTTTAATTTGTTTCTGATAACTGCAACTGCCTCCATTGACTACTGAACCAACTCTAGACCTGTGATCTTTCTTTCCCTGACTTCATCCCAACACACTGGCGTTTTGCATGCTCTGTCATACAACGCTTCAAAAGGGGCCATCTAAATACTCTGCTGATAACTGTTGTTGTAGGCAAACTCGACCAGATGAAGTTGTTCCTCCTAGCTTCCTTTGAAGTCCAAGGTGCAAGCTCGTAGCATGGTCTCAAGAGTCTGAATTGTCCTCTCAAATTGGCCATCATTCTGCAGATGATAGGCCGTACTGTACTGCAGCTTCGTTCTTAAAGCGGATTGCAAGCTCTTCCAGAAAGCGGCGGTGAACCTCGGGTCTCTGTCTGAAATAATCTTGACCGGCACCCCATGCATACAAACCACCTAACGTACATACAGATTTGCGAGTCTATCCAAACTCAGGTCCCTTCGAATTACAATGAAGTGAGCCGATTTTGTCAGTCTGTCGACTACAACCTAAATCGAATCATTTCCTCTCTGGCTTCTCGGTAGTCCTGTCACGAAGTCCATCGTGATATGCTCCCATTTCCATTCTAGGATCTCAAGGGATTTTAGAAGTCCTCTCAGTTTGCAATGTTGAGCTTTCACTTGCTGACACGTCAAACACCTGGCGACATGCTTGGCGATATCCGCCTTCATGCCACACCACCAGTAGTATCGACGCAGATTCTGATACATCTTGGTACTACCACGATGAATGCTGTAACTGTTACGATGTGCTTCTAATAAAATCTCCTCTCTAAGCTCCACATCATTAGGTACAACCAATCGTTCTTGGAACCTCAATGTTCCATCCTCAGAAATCTGAAAGTCAGCTTTTCTTTTCTCCGCGTCCTCTTGCAGGATTTTTTGAACATTTGAATCTATCTACTGAAGCGTTCTGATTTTGACCTGCACTTCCGGCTCAATTTTAAGGGTGGCCATAAGATTCGAAAGGTGCCTACCTCAAATTTGAAGTCCGAATCTCGTGCTCTCTCAATTAGATCCCATTCCTTGAGTACCATCTGTGCAATTGAAGACTTCCTACTCAGTGCATCGGCAACCTTGTTCGCCTTTCCGGGGTGATACAAAATCTCACAATCATAGTTTTTCAGGAGCTCCATCCATCGACGTTATCTCATATTCAACTCTTTTTGAGAGAATAAGTACTTGAGACTTTGATGGTCAGTGAAGATCTGGAACCTTTCTCCGCACAAGTAATGCCTCCAAACCTTCAGGGCAAAGATGATCGCTGCAAGTTCTAAGTCATGCGTTGGATAATTCAACTCGTGAGGTCTCAACTGACGAGATGCATATGCAACAACCCTACTATGCTGCATTAATACGCAACCCAATCCCTTGAACGACGCATTATTGTAGATCTCAAACCCTCTTGGACCAGATGGAATAGTAAGCACAAGTGCAGTAGTTAGCTTCTGCTTAAGCTCTTGAAAACTACTATCACACTTATCTGACCATACAAACTTTTCTTCTTTCTTCAGTAACCTTGTCATCGGCGATGCTAACACTGAAAACCCTTCCACAAACCGTCTGTAATACCCTGCTAAACCCAGAAAACTTTTGATCTCTGTCACTATAGTCAGTATCGGCCAGTTGATCACTGCTTCAATATTGGTTGGGTCCACTAAGATTCCTTCTCCAAAGATGACATGACCTAGGAAAGTCACATGAGTTAGCCAAAACTTGCGCTTACTAAACTTGGCATACAGCTCGTGATCTCTCAAGGTCTGAAGTACTATCCTTAAGTGCCTTTCATGATCCTCAGTATTCCTCAAATACATCAAGATGTCGTCGATGAAAACAATTACGAACTAATTTAAGTACTCTTTGAACACCCTATTCATCAAATCCATGAAAGCAGCTGGGGCGTTCGTCAACCCAAACAGCATCACAGTGAACTCATAATGGCCATATCGAGTGCGAAACGCCGACTTCGGTATGTCTCCTTCTTGATCCTTAGCTGATGATACCCTGTCCTCAAGTCGATCTTAGAGAATATCGACGCTCCTTGAAGCTGATCAAACAAGTCATCGATCCTTGGCAATGGATACTTGTTCTTGATCGTCACCTGATTGAGTTGACGATAGTTGATGCACAAACGCAATGAACCATCCTTCTTCTTCACGAACAGAATCAGTGCTCCCCAAGGTGATGCACTAGGATGAATGAATCTTTTATCCAACAACTCTTGCATTTACACCTTCAGTTCCTTAAGTTCTGATAAGGCCATCTGGTAAGGAGCTTTAGAGATTGGCTCAGTCCCGGGGGCTAACTCAATCACGAATTCTATCTCTCTCTCTCTCTGGCGACAAACCTGGTAATTCTTTTGGGAACACGTCTGGGAACTCTTGCACTATTGCAATATCTTCTATCTTTAACTCCTCCACTGTTGTGTCCACAACAGTTGCTAGGTAACCTTGGCAACCTTTGCCTAGCAAGCGAGATGCCTCGAGCGATGAGATTAAGGAGACTGAGGGTTCCCCTCGACTCCCAATAAATTCAAAACTCCCATCCCCTACTGGGTTAAACTGAATCGCCTTGCGATAACAGTCCATCTTCGTTATTTGGTGAGCCAGTCCATGCCAATTATCACATCAAAATCATACATGGCTAGGACTATCAAGACTATCCTTCCCACTCGCTCACCAATCATTAACTTGCAACCAAGACAACCCACTATAGCTAACACCTTATCCTTCAATGGCGTAGATATGCTAATCACAGACTCCAACAACTCAGGAATTAATTCTACCAACTTAACATATCTTTCAGCTATAAATGAATGAGAAGCTCCAAGATCAAATAAAGTATAAGCAGGTTGGTTGTTCAATAAGACTATACCTGTGATCACATTAGGCGCATCCTCTGCCTGTCCTCTAGTGATCGCATACGTCCTTCCCTAAGTTGGAGGTCGGTTCAATCCACCCTATGGCATGATTTGCGACGCGACTCCTCTGTTCTGACCCAACGGTGGTGGTGGCGACAATTGACACTGTCCCATATGATTTCTGGGGCAGTTCCTAGCTATATAACCCTACTGGCCACACTCATAACAAGCATACGTCCTAGGAGGACATGAGGTTATACCATGTCATCTTCCGCATAGACGACACACACCATTCGATCTCAGCACTGGCTTTCCTATCCCACCCTTCCTGTTGAGTGGACAGGATATCTTCTTCCAGACATTGGTCTCTTCCCAAACCGATTACCTTCTCTGTTCGAATTAAACCGTGACCCAGATGCGGCAGCCCTCTCATTCTGGTCTTTCTTAATCAGCTGGGCCCATTTATAAAGGTCCTTGTATTCCTTCAGATCTAATGGTACCAACAAGCTCCTCACATCCGATCGGAGCCCATCTCTAAACCTTCGAGCTTTGTCTAACGGTCTCTAAACTAACTTAGGGCCATACTGCGACAATTCAGCGAACTTCACTTCATACTGATCGATTGTTATTGTACCTTGATGAAGGCGCTGAAACTCCGCCATCTTCACCTCTATAGCACAATCAGAAAAGTACTTCTCATTGATGACCTCAAGAAAGACATTCCACTCTGGAACTACACCTTCAGGGAACACTATCCCTTTAGTAGTCTTCCACAATGTACCTACGATCCTTTTCAACTAATAGGCTACCAGCATAACCTTCTCTACTTTGGTGCACATCAGCAACTCAAAGGCATTCTCTAACTCCTGAATCCATAATGCTACAACTATAGGATCTCCTGCTCCCGTGAATGTCGACGGATTCAACCTCAAAAAATGCTCTACCAACTTATGCCTAGGCCTCCTAGCAGCCACATTCTCAGATGGAATTTCAACAGGTTTCACTTCAGGTTCGACGACCGGTATGGTGGCAGCAGGTGCGGCGGCAGGGGCAGCGGCAACTACGATGGCAGTAGCATTGGCGGCATTAGTGGAATTAATGGCAGCGGCGGTAGCGGTGGGTGAAGCGGTGGCCTGCTGGTCTAATCTGTCACCCATTAACTCAAGCATCTGCATGATTCCAACAAACCTTGGATCCTCAGGGGCTACTGCATCGTCTGGAGGTGATGCTGCACCACTTGCACTGGCCTCAGCCTGCGCTCTTCCCAGGGCACCTCGGGCACCGACCCTCATCGGCGACCCACCCCGAACCACGGGGCCTACTGCTCTCTTCCTAGCAGCTCTCGGCACTTAGTCACTCATGCTACAAGCTCAATATAGATGCCTATTTGTTGTGGCACCCTGAAACACCTTAGGTCGCCACAGGCACCTATTGCTACACCTAATGGACACTAATTACATCTCTTATAAGAAGCGTCGCAGTTCATAGACATTTTTTTTTAAAACGGTCCCAGCACGACTCATTAGCGGAAGCATAATTTAATATCGCCATCTTTCCCTCCAACAATCATGATACAATTGCACACCACTAAACATCATAAGAAAAGATAAAGCCACAACACTTTTATTTACATATTTCCATGATGGGTTTCCTTGGGTTGGTACATCAAAAGAAAGGCCAAGACTTGTAGCTACACTCGGCCATAACCCCAAAAAGAAACACTCGACCCACTATGTCTATCGTGCAAGATCCCCCATCAACTAGTGTCGGCTATCATCTCAAAAAGTTGCAACTCTTATTTCTCATGCACGGGCCCTCACACCCATCCCGGTGCATCAAGTGGTGGCGGCGACAACATCCCACGCATCACTCCGTTTCGACGAACATGAACAGATATGAACTCCTGAATGACAGGGCCCTCAGCCAGGCCCACGTCATACATCACTAAGGCGCAAACTCGAATAAATGTCAGACCAGGAATGGTGGGACAATCGATCTCCACACACTCGACTTCTATATCCAAAGGAAAGGCGTAAAAGACACCCTGCGTGACAGTAGGGAGCGGCATCCTACTAAACTGAAATGTTGGTCGCCGAAGGAGTGAGTACCACCACTCAGCAGGTAAAGGACCAATAAACTACTCAATGCATCATGCAATATAATCATCACAATCATAGCATCACATGTCATTAAAGCATCCATGAACAACTTACCTTGATATCATGCACGTGTCATCACACCTCATGTACATACATTATCATATAGTCATCATCATCATGTCATTCACTTACCATCATCATGTCACATGCACCATCATGCCATAGGTGCACATACATCCATGCACTCACCATCATCATGCATCCATACATTCATCATCACCATATCACATGTACCATCATGCCATGGGTGCACATACATTCATGCACTCACCATCATCATGCATCCATACATTCATCATCACCATATCACATGTACCATCATGCCATGGGTGCACATACATTCATGCACTCACCATCATCATGCATCCATGCACTCATCATCATCATGCATCCATGCACATATCATCATTATGTCATGCATATACCATCATACATAATTCAATTTCATTTCCCCAATTTCATCCTTTCATTTTGGGCCGCCATATTTCTCTTTCCCGAGACCAATGTTTGCATCACACATTCATCATTCGCACCCCACGTGGCATCGCAAGAACCATCCGGCACAATACTTGCTGGGCATCCAGCACAATACGTGCCAGGCATCTCGTACCTCAACTGGCATCACGAGGCATCCCCTGGCTCAATACCAGCCAAGCTTCCGACTCCCCCACTCTCCGGGCATCTCGAAACTCCCAAGGACCCTCCGGCATCCGGCCATTCAAGGCCACCGGGCAACCGGACGTACCCTTCTAGCCAGGCATCTCGACACTCCTGGGGCATCGTCGGCTCACACCTCCGACGGCCTTCTCACTTATCTTCATTCACATCTTCAATTATAGTTCAACTTTAACATGGCATGTAATGTGATGGAAATCAAGATCATTTTCATCCTTTGATTCATATATGCATTTCCAATCATTATCATGCATGCAGCAAGACACAATCATTCACAACAATACAATTCATGGAGTCCATACAATTTTTGAAAACATTTAAATTAAATATTCATGTGATTCTCAAAAATCATAAAATCAGGACATGTGATAGACAAGACAATAAGATAAAAATTTCATGGAGAACACATGCCCAAACGAGTTTCACACAAGAAAATATAATTCACACAATTACAACATGTAATTTCGGATAAAATCAGATTGTGCAGTTTTTGAAATAATTTGATTAAAATACCCGAATGACCTCCGAAAATTATGAAATTTTACCAGGTTGTAGTTAAGACCCTAAAGTAGATTTTTAATGAAGACATCTAGGCCAAATTCGCTCTAGATAATTTTCTGCCGACGTCCGAAGCTCCTGTTTCTAGCACCGAAACGTCCAGTATAGCTATCTCCGAAATATCGAGTTTTCACCTACTTATCCTTCTTCGTTTCCTCTGAAATTTTGATATGTTGTGCCCCAAGAGGTCCCCTACAACTTTCATTAATGGATATAAGTGAAATTTCCAAATAATAGTCACCGTATGGGTCCAAGAATTCTCGGGTGTCCAGTACCGCATTTCGAGATTTACCGTCTTCAAGAGAAAGTCGATTCACTAGGCTACACTTGCTCATTATACCTCAAATTTGACTATATTAGTCTTTAGGAAGTTCTCTACAAGTTTCATGAAGAAGTCGAAGGGAAATTCTCGGTAAAAAGCAACATGCAACCCACAAAACTACCAAAAGGTCAGCAAAGCAGTTCCAGATCTAGTGTCTTCGTAGGAAGAGGGTTTTTCCCCTTAAATCTCAACCATTTTGTCCCAAATTTTAGTATGTTATAGTTTGAGATGCTTTCTACAACTTTCATGAAAGAGTCAAAGTAAAAATTAAACTCGAAACATGTATGCAAGCCTCCACAAGTTTCTGAGTCAGGTGGTATACACGCAGTCAGCAAGCATTTTAAAAAACAAACCACTTTAGCTTATGTTCCTTACCTCTAAACACCCAAGAATTCAACCACACATGCAAGACACACATGCAAGAGTAGAAATTGATCCTAACTTGCCTCTAAGATCAAGCAGAGGACAGCACACGGACGGCACACCGGCGACAGACGAACGGATAGCAAACGGACGGATGAATGGTGAGCTCCTTCCTCGTCTCTCAGTTCCTCTCTTTCTCTCGCAACTCACTCTCTCTCTCTCTCTCACTTGGACGGCAGCCCTCAACCGGCCACTCTCTCTCCCCCTTTTATTTCCCCTAATTCCCATCATTAGCAATGATGATGTGCCTCCCCACAAGCCAATGCATGGAGCCTTCCTCTTTGCCACTTGGCAAGGCTCATGCAAGATGGGCTTGGGCTTGGAAGAAGTGGGCCGGCCACTCCTCCCCTCCTTGGTCGACGGCAGCCTCCCCATGGGCTTCATGGGCCGGCCATTTGGCCCACCAAAATCCATACTTTTGGGCCTAATGCCCAACCTAATTAAACCCACAATTTCACTTTCAATTATTCATCTTTAATTCGTTCTTTTATAGATTTCAAGTTTTAAATTTCACATGGCCAAAATCTTGTAACATTTTATCTATAGGAATTTAGTCTATGAGGTGCATGGCCAAGAATAAATCATTCTCATTAATTTATCCTATATTACTAATTTAAAAACTCATGAACACAAGCATATAACACTTAGTCTTAAGAGGAGACTAATGGCTAAAGCATAAACCATAGGTAATTTCATTACCTAATTATGGGCTTTAATACACCTTAGAGCTTGTCTTGAATTTTTGGGATGCCACATTTGCAAATTCCAATACCACATTAGAATCTAAGTGACCTCACCAACAAGTTAACAAATAGCTATCAACCACTTGCATTAGTATAATAAAAGTCTTTCCTACCAATTATCCCATGACTCCTACGCACCTTATCACTCCATACATGAACCATGCTCTGATACCACTTAAACAGGGTTATCACGCCCTAAATCCCGAGACATGTGAACAACCTGCCATGGTCATGTAAATGCAACATTCCTAGGTTGTTTCGCCGATCCCATTCATTTATTATGCGCATGCGGAACGTACTAAGAAACCCCTGACAAAACTTACAGGATAAGAAATCAGGAAACCAAATCATTCAAAAACAAACATACTTTCATATATAATCATTCCAAAGTTTACATACATCCAAAAATAAGTCAGAGACTATGTCCATCAAAAAGGGTCAGTCTGCACAACCGGGATCGGTCCACCAAAAAGAGGAACAGTCCTATGACTACTAGTCGGACTCGTTCGTCGATCCCACATCTTCCACATCTGACTGCAATGGGTCTGGAGATGATGGGTTGTCCACTCTGCCATCAGGAAGGTCAGCTACACCTTCACTCAAAATGGCATCCACCACAGCAAGTGGAATATCATAACTATCGAGTGGACCAATCCTAAAGCCATTGGCCCCAAAACGAAACCATGCCTTAAACCTATGTGGCACCCTGACATGCACGGTCTCCTGAATCCAAATGGTGGACCTGATCAACTTGTAGACCCAATGACTTCTAGGGTCAGAAAAACTGTGCACCTGCTCGACAATGTGCATTGGAATGCCATTTTTCTCCGGAGGTCCTGCCATCTACGTCCTATTTTTCCCACAACGGGGTGAGACATTGCCTCAGCAATTTCACCCCTTCTAAACCCCTATTAGAAAGAAAATATGCCCAAGAGTGGTCTAGCCACACAGCACAGAAGACTTAGCTCGTCTTAAATCCTTCCTACATGTTAGTATAGTTCGTATCACTCAATCACAGGTAATAATAAGAACTTAAACCACTGTAACACAATCAATTTCACCTAATTCACAGTCACTGCAAGCATTCCAATTATTAATCACTGATACACAAAGGCATAGCCTACTCTCAGTTCGGCTATCTATTGACATATAGTCAGGCATCGCCTCCCACCTTGGAGCACGGCTTTGTCACTATGTCGACGGCATTCCCGAAGGAGCATGGGTCCATTTGGCCTAGCCTCTACTGCGACCCGAGCCTCGTCACTATGTTGACAGTGTTTCTAAAGGAATAAAGGTCCAATTGGTCTAGCCACTACTGCGACCGAGTCTTTTAACCAGCACACGACAATTCAATACCGATCCAGGATACTTTGCATTTCACTCAAATACTCCAATTTAATAGTAGTCCTTAAAAATCCAATTTCGGTGCCAAACCCAACACTTGGGATTTTCTGAATAAATTCCATATTTTTTCACAATTAACACTCAATTTTGCATTATCCACTCATCAAATTTAAATTCTTAATACACAACAACGATCAACACGAAATTCGAGCAATTGAGGTCAAAAATAATTTTTCGAAATTTTTTTTAAATAATAATATTTTAATAATTTTCAGAATATAATATATTATTAAATAATCCAATGATTTCGAAACATTTATTTAAATCAAAAATAAATTCCTTTAAGTCACATCAAGGCTTAAAGTAAAATAAACCTACTTAGCTTTAAACGAAACACTCTTTAATTTAATTAAACACTTTAATCTAATCCACAACTAAATAAACTAATATAACCACCTAATCTCAATCAACCTAAGTTAAACACACTTAAAGCATCATAAACCCTTTAATCAAGATTTAGTGAGCCAAACTCACCGGAATCGCTTTCCGACGAGTCTCCGACAAAGAGCACGACGAGGCCGATGACAAATCTACATGGAGCAACACCAAATGAGGATCGAAAGGCGTCCAAAAGAAGCCTTGAAAAACCGGATCTTGCTGGAACTTCCAGCTACTGGCCTCGTTTGCAAGGAGGTTGCACGGCGGCTGGTGGCGCACGAAACGGGTGGAAGGAGGCGGCGACAGCTCGGGCAAGTCGAGGTGGAGGCTCACGGCAGCGTTGGTGATGACTGGCAGTGGCTGAGGCACCGAGCAGCGGTCTGGATGCTTGGCTATAGCGGACGACGGCCAGAGAGCTTGGGCGGAGGTGAAGTAGCGAGTGGCGAGCGGGACGGCGTGTGTGAATGAGCGGCGAAGGATGTGGACGAAGGGCAGTCGACGAAGGCTTGCTGCAACCGGTCGATTTCTCCCTCTCCCTCCTCCAATTTCAAATTCCAAGAAGATAGAGGTTGAAGATGATGTTGTTGGGTGCCTTTTTGAGATTCAATCTCCATCCTCCACTTGTCAAGCTCCCATCACTTGGCTCCAACCATCATGGCATAAGGTGATGTCATCTTCCACTATCTCCAATCTCCCATAACCTTATTCCAATAGGTTTAATTTCTTTTTCTGCCATGGCATAAAAATCCTGTACACTAATTTCTTCAATTCCATTCAATTCTCTTCCAATTGAATTAAATATAAGTCCATAAAATTAATCCAATGTCACCACATTTCAATTCATATCTTCACTTGTCCATAGAATCAACTTAAGTTCCGAAAGCATGATCAAGGGTGAGCCTACTAATTTCTCGAGTCAAATTAGCCATTCCTTGATTAATTTGTTGAAAAACTCTGATTGCATGAAAAATCTTCTGAAGATGAGTCAATGATCCTAAAATGATTTGTGACACACTATGACTTCCAATTTCTGAATTCGATCTCAATTTCATAGTTAATTTCATTTCGGCATAATACTAGCGCGTCTTGATCTACCGGGCCACTTTTAGAAATTTTCATGCATTTGGCCTATGGTTGATCATTCAATCCACAATGTGCATCTTTGACACATTGGCGACTTGTCAAGGTAATCTCAAGGTTTCAAATACGGTCACGGGGTACCCAATCGACAGAAAAGTCAGTCCAGTGCCAATCGGCAAGAATTGTGCGATCTAGTGGAATCACCCACACTCGATCACATGCCTCTATCGAGTCGACCTATCTCCGATCTCTAATCGATTTTTAATTGTGTCGTAATGACCCTTGCAGATTAGTTCGGTCGAAAGGTTGCTTCCTGGTGAAATTCTCAAGTCTGATGCATTAGAATCTCTTAACGGCTTCACCTGATAAATTAATTTTCACATGAGTGGCCAACTCAAGGAAATGAACTATATGCATGCCAACGAAATGCCCGTCTCAATTTATTGGAAATAGAATCGGAAAATTGGTATGTCACAAGTACAGTTTTGTAGTTCTCGTTGAGACGAGAAAAACAACGGGTAGCCCACCACCGGGGGCCACTAAACGCACCGCCATGCGTGGCCAGAAGATCTTGCGTTGTCGGTGCGTGCGTTGCGAGCACCAAGGCAATTCCCAAGCGCGTGCAACACATGCGTGAGCGAGGCAAACTGCAAGCTTGTGCAATGCATGTGTGCGGTAACTGCATGCGCCTATAGCAATTGTTGGCGCGTCCGCACATGCGCCAGCTGACGTCATCATGACGTTAGCCGATGGTTGCTAACGCACGTGTAGGGAACGTGCCGGTGATGTCACAATGATGTCACCTGGACTAGTCAGTTTGACCTGACCCGATCTGTTGACCACACTGACCGTTGACCATTGACTTTGGCTGTTAACTTTGGTTGCCGTTGACTACCGTTGACTGGCATTGACCACCGTTGAACAACATTCACCACTTTGACCTACATTGACCGGCAAAAGACAAAGAGGAAAATTATGTTTTTTCATTTTGTTCGTTGTGGATTATAAGTTATCCCTTTTGTTAAGCATTTATTGCAGGAATGATGATGCATTTTGTACGCATGCTTATATTTCCGAGAACGGACAAATAAAAGGCGAGACTTGAAGGGCTAAAAACATAATTAACTCATTATCAGTAGACTGACAGAGACATAATGTCACATGTGGTCAAGGTCAATCAGATGATACAAGAAATCATCTGGAATGGTTATCCTATGCTGGATTTTGAGAAGGTGCTAGCCTTAATGAACATTCTTCCACCTGAATGGCAAGTAGTGTTAGATCGCCTATGGGAGGTCAACGTGGTCCTGGATTATAAGAGGCTTGCAATAGCTTTTGTAAGAGAGGACTATAGAATCGAGTTAACCAATACTTCAATCCTTGGGTTGAGTGTCATATGGCACATAATGAATGCGCCTTTGAGGTGGCATGAGAGCTCTCCAAAGGTCTTTTTGTGGTTAACCAATGTACCTTCAAAATTCTCAAAGAATTTTACTAAGAGATTAAAAGAGACTTGTAGAAGAAAACTCCCTTAATGTTTTGAAGTTGACAAAACTTATCCAAAGTCTATTCTAAAGATTTCCAGATTTCTGTGTCAAAGTCTGAAGACAGCCAGACTCTAGTCTTTAAATCTGAAGACTGCCAGATTTTAGTGTTAAAATTTGTTCGACATCAGAATTCTACCTACACTGACAAATTCCAGACTGAACGCTACCGAAGAATGAATACTTATTCATATACGAGATCTTGTTTATCTCTTCAAGAGTTCGGTCCATATGGTTTATGAATGGTTTTCTAGATGGATATATCACCTATGAGATTGATTATCTTTATTGAAATCAATTTAGATAAACTCAAATCTTTTCGAATTGCAACTAAATATGGAAAGAATCTACTTATGGAAACCAAGATCTTGATTGTATGGGTGAACATGATTGACGGGCTTTCATCACAATTTTCAGATAACTCAAGATCTCCTTAATTGATTCTATCCAGCGGGTTGATTGGAAGAATTCCTTTGGAAAGTGCCAACGGCCATGAAAGCATGAATGAGTATTTAAGGTGAACTCTCCAGTGGTTTGATAAAGTGCGTGAAAGAAAAATTTCAAAGTCGAAACTTACCATTTTCTTGTTATTTGATATCCAAAGCTCAAAGTTGCATAGAAAGAGAGAGATTCATAGTGAGACTTCGTGAGACTTCGTGAGATAGTAGTAAAGACTTTTTATTGTGAAGTTGAGATCACAAGATTGTAAAATCTCTTTTGATTCTTAGTGGAATCCAGCCAGAAGGCTGTCAACGTGGAGAGTGGACGTAGGCTTGATCTAAGCCGAATCACTATAAATTATGTATTCTTGTTTTCTTATCTAAACTCCTTTATTTTGTTCGCAGTTCTATTTAACTGCTAAAGTCTAAACTTACTCAAAGTCTATTGTTTTTCAAACTCAGTTTTAGAAGCAAAATATTTTCATTGTTCCTTGCGAAAAATTGTCTTCACACCTATTCACCCTCCTCTAGGTGTTCATACTAGCACTTATAAAACTTTCCCAATTTATGAGATAAATGAGAATATTTGGGTTTAATTATTTATTTTTCCTTAGATTAGTTTGAGATGTTTAAGATGTAAATATCTTTTTCTATGTTGAAATATTTCCTCTGAATATATTACTTAGTGTAAATGATAGATTTAATTATTGAAAGTTTAATATTATCTATCGTTGTAAATTAGTATGTTAATTTATAATTCTTTGTGGGGAAGTTCAAGAAAGTTTTAATGACTTTGTTGAACTTATTTTTGCATGAACAATTATGTTAATGATAATTTCAAGTTAAGATTTTGGATGATGATTGAAAACATAGTGACCTTTTGATTCTGAAACCTTATTTGAAATTATTTATTAATATGATGAGTTTATGCAAAATGGATGCATAAATGATAGGCATTAATAATTCATGCATATGTGTCTGATATGGTCAGATCCAATGGCTTCAACAACTAAGAGCATAATTGTTGAGTTGAACAAAGAAGAGAATTTGAACGACGAGAATTGTGAAATATTGAATATGAAAATTCAATATGTGCTTGAAAAGCAAGAAGCACTAAAAGCTTTTAACAATGTTATGGAATAACTTGAGAATACTGTACGCCACCTTGAGCTAGCAGAGGACCGCTTAAAGACATTTGAGTGAGAAATAGATATTTGCTATGCTGGTTCTAACTCAGAAGGGGCTTCCAGCTCTAAGCGCAAGTGCACTGATTCATTCAAAAGGTGGAAATGCAAGGGATCAAGTCCTACTAGCAAGAAACTAAGAGTTAACCAACATAAGAGAGGAAAACGTCCTCAAATAAAGAGAATTTCAAATGATGAAATGTTATAATTGTGACCAAAAGGGTCACTATACTCGCGACTGTTGTGAGCCAAAGAAGATAAACACCCCTTGTACTTTTGAGAACTTTGTTTATGTGTCAAGTTATGTATTCTTAACCAAATCTAATCATTTGTGGACTGTAGATTCGGGAGTAATAGACCATGTAGTGAAGGATAAAGAATCATTCGTGGAACTTCAACGAGTACTGACTGGAACTAAATGGATCTATATAAAAATAACTCTAGGGCCGAAGTAAAAAGGATTCGCACATGCCAATTAAACATGCGTGGTGGACGCACTTTATTCCTACATGATGTATTATATGCTCCAGAGATTCGTCAGAATTTAGTGCCTGTTTTAGTGTTAGTAAAGCTTGGTTTTAGTTTGAACTTCCATGATAATTGTGTAGATTTGTATTTGAATACAAACTACTATGATTGTTGTTATTTTCTAGACATTTTTATTGTATTGAATGTTGATTGTGGTAATGTCAATGTTTATTATTCCATTTTCATGTCTTCTAATTCATATGATAATGATGTAAATGTGTGGCATACTAGACTTAGTCATATTGGCTAGCAACGTATGAATAGACTAGCCAAACAGGGCTTGTTGGGCAACATTGAAAAAGTCGATTTGTCCATATGTGAGCATTGCCTAGTAGGGAAAACAATAAGGAAACCATTTGGAAAAGGTAAAAGAGCTTAATTTTCTTTGCATTTAATTAATTCTAACATCTGTGGTCCAATGAATGTGAGAGGAATGTATGGGGCTTTTTATTTCATCACATTTATAGATGATTATACTTTATTCGGATATGTCTATTTGATTTATCATAAATCTGAAGCATTATATTGAAATCCGATCGAGATCAAGAATATTTATTTGATAAGTTTAGAAATTTATGTGATGAAAAAAGGAATAGAAAAAAAGTTGTCTATCCATATACTCCTCAACAAAATGGTGTTGTAGAAAGAAAAAATAGAACTCTACTGGAAATTGCTAGGTCCATAATGGTGCATGCTTTTGGAGTAATGCTTTATTAACTGCTACCTATATACTTAACCGTGTGCCTTTTAATTCAGTTATTTCCACTCCATATGAGTTATGGACAAGTAGAAAACCAGACTAAAGTTTTCTTAAACTATGGGGTCGTGCTACCTATACTCATGAGCCCTCTCACAAGTTTGAAAAATTGAGTCCTAAAGGCAAAAAGAGTATTTTCATAAGATATGCAAAACACTCGAAAGGGTATGTGTTTATAAGTGAGTAGGAAAGTGAGAGTATAACTATAGCTCTCTTCTTGGGCGACTGGTTTACTGTTTCTTCTGCAAGTCGAGCTGCTGATTCCAGACGCATTGACCGTTGGTTGGGGCAATTTTTTGGTGGGAAGTGGCGCCTCCTACCTCTCTTTTAAACCCCCAGCAACAACTCCTAGTACGTCCATTTTGCTTAATTCGCATGGTTGTCTATGGCTAGGGTTCCGCCAGCCTGTTTCGCTGCTGTGATTCATAATCTGAGATGAATCGGGAGTCGGTGAGGGCTCAAAATGGGGATGAGAGGACAAGTTCCCATGGTGGGCTTCCTATTTTGACTAAGGAGCCTTTGTTGATGGCTGTTATGAGAGAAATTCCGAATTCGGGCACTGTTCCTTCTGGTTCGAACGAAACGTGAGCTCCTTGTGCGAGTGCTGGGATGCGACCTGTCCAGCAAGAAAGGTCCCATTTAGCTAAGCCTCAGGGCAGGGATACTTCTAAGAATTCTTCAGGAAAGTCTTGGGTGGCGGTGGCAAGAACCGTGGCCAAGGGCTATGATTTGGTGTATACTCCACCGACTATGGTTAACAATAAACCTGTGATTGAGATCACTTATCCAGATCTAGAAGCTACAGATCCCAAAATGTTCGAATGCTTAATGGGCTACTTCATTGGTCGGCAAATGCCTTTTAAGGTCGTTGAAGAGGCCATGAAGAAAGCGTGGGGGCCGAACCTTGCTGAAGTCATGTCAAATGGCAAAGGACTCTTTATGTTTTGCATTCCTGAGAAGGAGTTCGTCGAAGTGTGCTTGAAGGTGGTCGGATGACGGTTGCCAGAATACCACTTGTTCTATAGCAATGGACCCCTGGTCTTAAGCTGAGAAGGGAGACCCACCCGCGGTCCCTGTTTGGGTTAGACTATCGAATATTCCTTTTTCGTGCTGGTCCACCCACTTCATTGGGAGAGTTGCAAGTGCACTCGGCAAACCCCTTTATGTTGATAAGAGAATAGAGTAGGTGAACAGCCTTACCTTTGCTAGGGTCTGCATTGAAATTACTGTTGATCAACCTGATTGTAAATTGATTGAGACAACCCATAATGGTACGAAGTGTGAAATAGGGGTGGAGTTTGAGTGGCGACCCACTGCTTGTGCTGGATGTGACATTTTTGGCCACAATTGTGCAACGGCTAATAGGCCTGATAGACCTGGAATAGAGCATGCTGATGCTGGTCCTTCTTCAGAGGAGTTTGGCACTCAGAGTAAGGCCACAAGTGGAAACACTTCTTAGCAAGCCAGACCAGCTCCTACTTCGATGGATGCTTCTGAGGATCAAGGGGGAATGTCTTCGGTTACGCCTATCTTGGTTCCTCATTCGGAATCTGTAGCTATTCGGCTGAATATAGCTAAGGCAATTGATGCAGGACAGACCATGAGTTCCTCTAGTGGCTCCTCTTCTCTTGCTCAGTAGGCTGCGGTTCCTAAGGATACTTTGCCCCCTCCACTACACCAAATTGATCTTGCTTAGCCTAATTCTGGGTGGAATCAGGTCAAAGGTAAAAAGAAGAAGTATAAGCCTCAAGATCTTACTGCTTTGTTGACACCACACTCGGAGGAGGGGCAGTTTCTCAATCTGAAGGAAGCTTTACCTGTTGCTCAGTGCCAAAAGCCTCTTAAAGTCCCTACTAAGCCTCTCGTGAAAATTAGTTATGGCCTCTCCTCTCAGGCTTTTGACTTGGCACCGGAGTCTGTTATGCCGTCTAGAGACTAGGAAGATGATACCAGCAATTCAGTTTCATCTAGTGAAGATGGTGGTCACACGTCTAGGCCCCCTCCTTTGAGTGGTCCTTCGGAACCTGCAAAGGCTGGTTCAATCCAGGATTAGCTTCTCCTTTTGCTGCCTGACCCGCCGAGACGTTCTCCTGTAGTGGACTCGAAGGCAACTATAGCTAGTCGCAAGTACCCCAAGCGGAGGTAATTCCCTCCTTTTGCTAACTATGTTTTTTGGGTTTTGGAACATTATAGGTATTATGAACCCTGTCAGAAGAGCGGAAATTAGAAAGTTTGCTATTGCGAATAAGCTTTGCCTTATAGGGCTTTTTGAAACTAAAGTTCCAAAGCCTTTGTTTGATTCCATATCTTCCAATCTTCTGAGAGGCTGGAATTAGATTGCGAACTATGATTTTGCTCCGTGCGGTAGAGTATGGATTGGATGGGATCCAGCTGCTGTCAGTTTTGAGTTGATCTCTTCGAATGACCAAGCCATCCATGGGTGTTTGAAGGGGTTATCTTCTAATTTTACTTGCTGTGTTTCTGCCATTTATGGAGAGCATTCCTTTGTGCATTGGAGGCCTCTTTGGTCTGATCTACTCCATTGTGACGAGCTTTTTCAAGACTCTGCTTGGATAGTAGCGGGAGATTTCAATGCAATCAAGGACCCTTCTAACCACTTTGGTAGCTCTAACGCTTAGATCCCCTGCTTTGATGAATTCAAGCTCTGTCTAGACCAAACGGAACTTGAGGATTTCAGGTACTCTGGCCTTCGGTTCACCTGGTCCACTTCGGCGGGTGCGGCTAGGAAGATGCGAAAAATTGACAGAGTTCTCGTCAACTCTAAATGGAGAATGGACTTTTCATACTCGGAGGCGTCGTTTCTCAATCCTGGAATTTCTTATCATACTCCTATGGTTGTCAGGGTTGTTGATCCACGTCCAAGGAGGAAGCCTTTTAAGTATTTTTATTTCTGGGCTGAGCACCCGAACTTCCGTTCTACGGTTTTGCAAGCGTGGGATAGTCAAGTTTGGGGTGTTCCCATGTTTAAGCTAGTTTCTAAACTGAAGCTTTCTCAGATATTTCTTTGAGAACTCTTGAAGCGAGGGAAGCCCTGCATTCTACTCAGCATCTCCTTCAATTAGATCCTGAAAATATTCCACTTGCTGAACTTGAAAAAGGGCAACGCTGTGCTTTTATAGACCTTCGTGGTCAAGAGGAATCGTTCTATAAGCAAAAATCTAGAATTAGATGGCTAAAGGAAGGAGATCGTAACACGAGATTCTTCCACAATTTTGTCAAAGCTAGACATCTCAATAACCGAATCCTCTCTGTCAAAGACACTGCAGGTTCGGTGGTCTCGAATCCTGATTTGGTGCCCCAAGTTTTTCTATCCTTTTTTTCGGACCTCCTTGCTCCTCAAGCTAACTTAATTAAGCCTGATCTTCAAGAGCTTACTTCTCTTATTCGGAAGCCACTGTCCGATAGCCAGGTATGTTCCCTAGCTTCGTCGGTCTCTGATTTGGAAGTTAAGAAGACTTTGTTCTTGCTTGCTAAGGGAAAAGCCCCCGGTCCAGATGGTTTTACAGCAGAATTCTTTAAAAGTAATTGGGATATCGTAGGATCCTTAGTTACAAAGGCTATGCAAAATTTCTTCTCCTCAGGTTGTCTTCTTAAGGAAGTTAATGCAACTATCCTAGCTCTAATTCCCAAAGTGCCGAATGCATGTGAAGTGAATGACTTTAGACCAATTGCTTGCTGCAATACTGTCTATAAGCTTATCACTAAGATTTTGGCCAATAGAATCGCGCCTGTGCTTCAGGATCTTGTTAGTCCTTCCCAGAATGCATTCGTTAAGGGAAGAAGAATAAGGGATAATATCTTATTGGCTCAGGAGCTGTTTGCAGGTTTCCACCTAGACTCATACCTCCCAAGATGTGCAGTCAAAGTGGATTTTCGCAAGGCCTATGATACTGTGGACTGGGATTTCCTAGAGCTTACTCTTACTGCCTTTCGATTTCCTCTGTGGATTATTCGTCGGATTATGGCTTGTGTGCGCACACCCAGGTTCTCTATCTTTATTAATGGGGAGCTTCATGGCTTCTTCCTAGGAGGCAAAGGCCTTAGGCAGGGCGACCCAATGTCACATTGTCTATTTACGTTGATCATGGAAATCTTCTCGGGAATTTTGAACCAAAGGTCTTTGGCCAAGGAGTTTAAATGTTTTTGGAGATGTAAGTCTCCCAAGCTCACTCATATGTTTTTTGCAGATGATGTGTTCCTTTTTTGCCAAGCGGATTGGAAGTCGGCTGTGATCCTTAAAAGAAGCCTCGACATTTTCTCTTCATGGAGTGGTCTTCTCCCCAACAAAAATAAGAGCGACATTTTCCTTTCGGGAGGTGATCCTGCTTTGTGCAACAGAATCCTCCTGGCTTTTGGCTTTTAGGAAGGTAAACTCCCGGTTCGTTATCTTAGGATGCCAATCATCTCAAAGAGGTTGAGCAAGGCTGACTGTACTCAATTAATTGACCACATTACTGCGCGAGTCCGCTCTTGGTCCCACAGGTTTCTCTCTTTTGCTGGGAGACTTCAGCTTATAAGGTCAGTGCTTCATGCTATTCAGTCCTTTTGGGCTAGTGTCTTCACTTTGCCCTCTTCAGTTATCCTAGGGATTGAAAGCATTCTTCGTAGATTTCTTTGGAAAGGCACTTCCTTTGATAAGGGAGGTGCTAAAGTCTCATGGGCGGATGTTTGTTTGCCTAAGGAGGAAGGGGGGCTGGGTATTCGGTCTATCAAGGATTGTAACAGAGCCTCAATGCTGAAATTTGCCCCTCAGCCTTCGGTTTGTGCATGGAGTTGGAAGAAGATCCTTCAACCCCGGGGCTGTTTTAGGCAATCCTTCGGTTGGGAGGTCGGTAATGGCCGTTCTATTTCATTGTGGTTTGATAGTTGGTTGCCTTGTGGCCCTCTTCATCTACAAGTTCCTGAAACTTTTTTTATCAGATCTCGACGTTCCTGTGTGGGCGATTGTGGCATCTTTGTATTCTTATGCTGGTAGATTCTGCAAATCGTGTTTGGAGGATTGTGGTTTTTCGTTTCCTCCTCTTTCGGTTGACCACGATTGTTTTGTTTGGCGTCAAGATTCATTGGGGGCCTTCTCCGTAGCTTATGCTTGGAACTTCATCAGAGCTTCTAAAGCCAAAGCACCTTGGACTTCTTTTGTGTGGGACAAGGATTTAGCCCCTCGGTTTCAATTCCTTTTGTTGCTTATTACTAAAAACCACTTGCCAACACAGTCACTTCTTCTCTCGTATGGAAGGATTGATTACTCGGTTTGCACTTTTTGTAATGCTCAGCCAGACTCGACCGACCATTTGTACTTTGATTGCAATATTTCAACTACCATTGTGTACTTTTGGGCTACCAGGTGCAATTTGCCATGGAGGAATGGCACTTGGGCGGAAAACCTTGCTTGGGCAATGAAATTCCTTGATGTTAAGGACTTCTTTTATAGTCTCTCCCGATATTCCTTTGGAGCTCTTTGCTATCTAATTTGGAAGAAGAGGAATGCTATGATTTTTCGAGGGGATTCTCTTGATATTCCCGCTTTGAAGAACCATTTGGTAAAGATGGTTAAAGATAAAGCAATTACCTACAAGGATGTCCCTGACACTACAAGGAATCGGCGTTTACAGAGAGGTTGGGATCTCGACCCAGCCATCTTCACTTAATCTTACAGGGCTTCTAACCCTCCCTTTATTCCCGCTCAATCATCTTCAGCTCGGATGATTCTGGGCTTCGTCTTCAGCCTTGCGCATAATCCCTCATTCGGTTTCCCAGGCGTCCATGGAGGTTTGGTGGCTGAGTCTGGTGGCTGGGCTGTGTTTGTTTTTTGCTTTGTTTCTGTACTTGCCTCTTGAGGCTTTTGTGCGGCTCCCTCCCACTCTTTTGTTCGCATTTAGAGTGTAAGTTTTTGGTGCCGTTTTTTTACATTTGTCCAATGCTTATCAATATATTCTTACATTTTACAAAAAAAAAAAAAAAAAAAGTGAGAGTATGACTGAATTCGAATCACGAGATGTCACATTATTAAATAATGAATTTCCTAAGAAGGCGAAATAGGCCGTGATGATGCCTTCCCTCATTAGCCATTCTCATCTTCATCCTTTGTTTTGTATATCCCTCCGACTCTGTTTTAGTTTTGACAATAGAACAGCTGCCTGGATTATGAGAGGTGAGAGGAAGAGAGGCCCTTATTTATAGAGGTTCACAATGCAATGGTTTAGATATAGCACTGTAACGCCGATATGAACACACAACACGCGACATGACACAACACATCAACACGTCATTTCTCAAAAACTAGAGAATTTCGACACGTTTTGATACGTTATATTTTAAATATATTTTTATATATAAATGCATAAATAAATAAATAAATAAATAAATAATAAAAAGAGACTAGAATTAATTTACACTAAAAACATTAATCCAACATTTATTAATATCATTCATTATTTTAATTTGACAAATTCAACTATATCATATTGCAATAATCCACAAAACTTGAGGAAAAAAAAAGGTAATCCACATTCTACCATCAAATTTAGGGATATATGCACTATAGGTCCTAAAACTTATTATAAAATTACAATTGAGTCATAAAATTTATCGGTGATATAGTTGAATCCTTCCATTAGTACTTGTTAATTTGATTGATCGAAAATGCTGAAGTAGTATTTTTAAATTTATTTTTTATCCTACGTGGTAATTTTTATTACTTTTTCTTTAATTATTAGTTAAAAATAATAATTTTAAAAAAACTAAAATAATTCTAAAAAAACTGGAAAAAAAAAAGGCAAGGTCATGAAAAAGAAAAAGGCAGGGTCGAGGGTGGCTAGACATGCTGTTGCCATTGTCGGCGGGGGTCGACAAGGTTGCCGGCCCTAGGTGGTAGAGGGTGGGCGACCCTTGTTGGCCTAGATGAGCCTCGGGCGAGGCTCACCCAGATTTGGGCAACGCGGGCCCTCGCTTGTGGCTGGCAAGCCTCCCCAACCCTAGGCAAGGCCTTGCCGACCCTAGGTGAGGGCTGGCAACCCTCGCTAGGCCTGAGTGAGGGTACGACATCACCCAGATCTGGGCGAGCCTCGCCAACCCTTGCCTAGTCAACGATGGCCTTGCCTGAGCTGGCGAAGGCCACTCCCCCACTGCCACCTGCGGCTAGCGAGGTCATCGGTCCCCTCCAACAGTGGTAGTGGCACCCAAATCCTTACTTTTTTTTTTCATATATTTACATATTGACCTCTTAAGTATTGAATTTTTTTTAAATTGGCCCCATACGTGTCGGAATTTCAGACTCGCGTGTCGGAGCATATCAGGGAAAGTTGACCACGTGTTGAATTTTCCAACACTCGTTGATCGTGTGTCAGAGCGTATTGGACATGTGTCGAAGTGTCGGACACGACACAAAGGCCTTAGAGAATGTTGGTGCTACATAGCTTTTCACACACCTCTTAACTACTAAGTATTCAAGCAATGCGCGTCAACGTTCTTGAAAACTAGGAACGATGGGAAAATGTCGTCGGATGTTGTTTTGGGGAGCAAGTTCCCGCCTGCATAAAAGTAAGGGAGGTCTCCGTTGGTGTCGACGCGTTCTGATTTGTGGCTCCACATGTCGGGCTTGGCCTGCACGTTAGATGAGCGGATACTTTCGCTCCTTTGGGCCAGAAAAAGACATTCGACTGAATTGGAGACCACCTATGTGCATCTGATTTCTTTTTGTGCTTATTTTATTGACCATATGTTTGATTTTATTAGGTGTATTCTTCAACGCAGTTAAAAAATTTTCAACTGGTTAGAACTTAGAGCTACCACCAATAATAATAATAATAATAATAATAATAATAATAATAATAATAATAATAAGCAATATATTTGTTTCTTGAAAACATTTTAGAGAGAAACTATGCTTATGTTTACAATGTAACTGTTTTTTGCCAAAACAACACTATGACACAATTATTGGTTTAATTAAGAATATTTTAATTATTATAACACTAATTACAATTTTTTTTACTGAAAAAATCGGCGTCATATTTTCCTCCTATAATAAGAAATCAAAGATAAACTCATTTTTCTATATGAAATTTTGTTTTGTTTCAAAATTATGAATTATGTTACTTTCTGTTTTTGATAAATATTCATATTGTCGAGCTAAATGTCACTATTCAATGCATTGACACCTTACTATTTCGCTGGAATTTATCCCGTTATCATATACCTTTCACCAAAAGTCGTTCTTTGATATTTATTTTTGATATTTATTTGAAGGGGACAAGTTTTACGCCGACTTTGAATAGAAAACATCACATATAACTAAGGAATCAACAACTTTACTTCAAACAAAGCTATATGAACACAAATCGTGCCAGAATTTATTCTATCACAAGCCCTGGAAAATATTGACTCCATAATGAAATCGAATGTAACAAATTATGTTGAAATTTGATTGATGACAAAACTTGAGAATGTAAAAATGTTACTTTAGAGTGTAATCGATAGCGTGACACCTATGATAAAGATATACACCAGAATTTGATCGATGATGCAGAACTAAGAGCTACAACTATGAACATGTCGGAATTTAATTGACGCCACGAATCTGAAAGATAAGTATAGTGCATAAAAGTAAAGATAACTAAAAAATAGTAAATTTGTTTGATTTATGCGAGGGCTCTTTAGCAGACTAATGATGCTATTTATAGTGGTTGTGTCATAACTGTCTCTAAGCAATTCTCCTACAGTTGTGCCACATTCCTTTACTTGCGAAAACTTTATGTTCATACTCTTGTGATACCACAATCTTGCCTTTAGGCAGTTGTTCCTACAAAACACGTGCAAGTTGCTCCCCAACCTTCATTACTTTGTTCTTTGTGGTTTCAAACTTGTAACAGTGCCTTGCAACCCTTTCTGTGTTTAGCTTTTTTCTGGTACCGTGACAATTTTATTGATCTTGCTATCCATTGTCGATCATTGTTAACTACAAGTTGTCATATATCAACAACTGATTGATAACAATCATCAACGGTTGCCAATATCAACACCAATCTTGATCATCAATGATGAATCACGTGTTTGATAATAACACTTTAGTCACTTGTCTACTCATATCATCAACCTGTCCATTTTTTGGTGTAAACACTTACTAATTCATTGGATTAAGTTTCACAAACTTTATCCCATTCGAATGCTAAGACGACCATTAGTAATACAATATTGTAGTACTTATTGTATTTCATACGATGGTAACATTTGTGTAGGAACTTCGGTTGCAAAAATCAAATTATTTGTTGGTGAGCTTCAATGGTTTGGCTTTTGTTCTGGTCTTTTGAGGGAACCTTGGTACTAAATTACTTTAACTATGCCAAGGCACCTTACCCATAGACAGATTACTTGACGATGGCATAGTATCTAACCGTAAATAAACTTTTATAAAATGCAAAAATCACCAGATTTTTATAACCTTACTCACTTGGCTTATGCCAGGGAAGGAGAGGAGAACTAAAATATAAGATGGCAGGATAGTTTGAAGCAACCAATAGCTTACTTTATTTTATTTTATTTTTGCACAATCAATCAGTATGATAATGATTGAGTAATATTGCTTCTTTGGCCCAAATCAAGAAATCCCTTAGATACGATGTAAAATGGTTCTTGTTTTATTGTTGATAAGAGATTTCTCTTACCCTTGTATAGTAAGGGCTCTTGGAGATTTTGACATGATCGGTTAGTGAGTACCATGTCTCGGTCACTCAGTCGGTCCACTAATCCATCTTTCTCTATCCTGTGTGTTGATCGCTCATAGTAGCAATCCCTTCAAGCCGAAAGAAATACTAAGTGACGCGGATGCATAAACCCCTACTGCTCCTTGATGAGTTCCATAGGCCAGCACTTCGTTGGTAAGTTTGCCCCTAGTTTGCCTCCAAGGGGTTGGTGGAGTGGTAAGGGCTTGGGCTGTGGCCCCGTGGGTGATTGATCCCAAGGTCGAGTCCCTCTGCCCTCCATCTTACAATATCCTCAACTTATATGTAGGCTAGTCTATAGGGCCAGGCTAGTTCTCCTCCGATTGGTGCCTGATCAGTTGGACCCTTCTAGTGCGGCTGGTGCAGGAGCCCAGGTCATCAGGGGAAAAAAAAAGAAAAAGCTTGCTCCTAATTTGGTTTGGTTAGTTAAATGGCTATTTGACCCAATCAACTTCATAAGCCATAGATAGCGTGCTAGTGCGCATGCTCTTTCCCTATATATGAGTGAGTCTTCATCCAAACCTATCATTGGTTGGGCGAGGCCGCCTTCTTTTCTGGCTTAAGCCGTAAATTTTATCGTAATCGAAGAAAAGCTTAATCGTTGGGAGATGTTTTGTTTTCTTGATCGCCAATTTGGGTTGCTGCAGTTACTTGAATGAGAAAGAAAGCATGTGCCATTGTCGGCGATGGGTGCTGTCAAAGCCCTTTATCTCTAAATTGGATCAGGTAAATTGTTCACGCATGCCGATGGTGCCCTCGATGAGCTCAGTAATATATATCATTTTTGGTTTAAAACCTTCAGATCTGAATAACACATACGGAAATCATCTGTCTGATCCGACGCCTCAGCGTACACAAACAGTACAAAGAAACTTTCTTTAACCTCTGCAACCCATCAGCCACTGCTGATCATCCAAGGAAATTACCCAAAAAGATAAAACTGGTAGGATCCGAAAAATAGAAATCCCCAAGACACGATATTGCTGACACGGCGTCGTTATTGTTCAAGCCCCAATTTCAAGCGTCCTCTCTAGTCTGCAGTCACAGCAAGAGTGCCGAGTTGCTCGGTTATCGGAGTGGGGGACGCAGCCGCGACTTCCTGCTCCTGTTCTGGTTGCACCATACTAGGATGACGCCTCCCGCAGCCGCCATGCGCATGGTGCCTCCCTTTGTGACCATGACCGTGACCATGGCGATGACCATGGTGACCATGTATGGCAGGTCCATGCCCATGTCCTAAAAGACCCCTCAGATGATGCCCGCGTCCGTGTCTATGTCCATGTCCCCCATGGACTAAAAGACCCCTCAGATGATGCCCATGTCCGTGTCCATGACCGTGTCCATGACTGTGACCATGACCATGACCATGACCATGACCATGACCCCCATGTCCTAACACACCCCTCAGATGAGGCCCATGTCCATGACCCCTTTCTCCTCCAAGACCATTCCCGCAGAGAAGTTCTCCTACTTGGCGACCATAGCCGCCATGATGCCCGTGTCGGCCTCTGTTACCCATCCCATGATGTTGTTGCCGACCGTGATGATGCCTTCCCTCGTGAGCCATTCCCATTTTCATCCTCTGTTTAGTCTATCCCCCAACTCCGTTTCAATCTTGACAGAGGAATAGTTCTCTGGTTGATGGAGATGAAAGGAAGAGAGGGCCTTACTTATATAGAGGTTTAGAGGCGGCGGTTTTAACCGTAGCAATAATGATTTCGGCAATATTTTCGCACGCCTCTTCTCTGCCAAATTTCTTGGCTTCGCTAACAATCCATGTGGACGCGGTGGATGAATACTTTTCAACCATGAACGACGGAAAATTTCGTCATGTGTTGCCTTGGGGAGCAAGTTCACGCGTGAATGAATTAATGGAGGTCGCTTTCTCTGCGTGGAGATATAGGACCAGAGATGGGGACGGGGGATGTCGGCACCTCCTCATTTTGCGGCTGGACGGTTCTGGCTTTGCTCCTTTGGGCCACAAAAAGAGAAGTGAATTGAAGTGGTGGAGACTTGCTCCTCTGGATCTGATTTCTTTTTGTGCTTATTTTATTGACCCTTTATTTGATTTTATTAGGCGTATCCTTCAATGCAATTAAAATGATCATAAACTGATTAGAAGTTAGAGCTACGAAATGTTGTAACTTCATATTGTTGAGCTAAATGTCTCTCTATTCAATGCATTAGCACCTTATGATTTCATTGGAGTAAGCTTTACAATCTCATGTCCTTCGAATGCTAATACTACAATTATTAGTACAAGATTGTATTACTAATTGTATCTCATAGGATTGTAAGATTTGGGTTTAAACTTTGGTTGTGAGAATAAAATTACTTGTCAGTATATATCAACGGTTTGGCTTTTGTTCTAATCTGTTGGGGGAGCCTTACCAAGTTACTTTTGACTATGTCAAATGCACCTTGCCCATAGATAGATTACATGATGATTGCTTAGTATCTAACTGTAAATCGACTTTTATGAAATGGAAAAGGCCACGATAATCACCACGACCTTGCTCGCTTGACTTAGGGCGGAGAAGGGGAGGACAACTAAATATAAGATTGCGCAGTTTGAAGCAATCCATAACTTATTTTAATTTACTTTTTTGCACAATTTATTTATATACAAAACTGTGGAGAAGGTGAAGTTTCACTAAATGGGCCCATCAAGACCAGGCCCATGTCTTTAATAAAAAAGCTTAGCCCATCTTCATTTTCCTTCCCATATGATGCGCGTAAAGCATTGAGGGCAGCGGACAAAACAGGGAAAAGAAAAAAGAGATAGAGAAGCTCGACCACGAAGAAGAAAAACACGGAAAGGGGAGAGAGAGAGAGAGAGAGAGTGTCGCGCGTAGTGGATCCGGGCGTTCTGACAAGTCAAATTAGCTGTGAATTGCAACGCCTCGTTAAGTATTCAAGCCCATTACCTGACAAATTGGAGTAATTTTTTGAATTAGGGCACAAATTTGAAAATATTAATTTTGAACTATGAGATTTGATTGAGGAATTGTCGAGCTAGGGCATTATGGAGTTATGGGGTTTAACGAAAATAAATTCCAAAATACAAGTTGAACAAAACAAAATTCTAAACTTTCGTGTGGGAGTTATGCTTAACGGACAATGCATTTAATGGAAAAGAAGAAGGTCCATTATATACTAGTTTCTTCATCAGCACGCGGGAATACGAGTATACTAGTTTCTTCATTGTAGTAGTGTTTTACTTGAATTTTGATATCATTTTTTTCAATTAATTGATGGGAATACGAGTGTGTCGGCTTGAGTGATTTTCGTAAGTGGTGCTAAGCTTTTCCAAGTAAGTGATGCTATCTCTTCCATAAATATGTAAAACTCTTGTTTTAAAGTTATAATGATTATATATATTAAAATAAGAAGAGCATATTTTTTTGTATCAAAATTTTGATTGGACATTTACTACTTTTCGGTTATTTATGACATGTTTGAGGCATGTTTTAGAAATGGTGATTCGAAACATCATTGGCTTATCCTTACCAAAAAAAAAAAAAAAAATCATTGGCTTACGAAATGAATTCCAAAATGGGGTGAGAAAGGTCTTGTGAAATGTATATTTAGTTTGATGAAAGGGGTTGAAAATATATATATAATTTTGGTTTGCGAAACTTTTTGATAAAAGAATTACCAAAAACTCTTGACTTAGAGTATGATTTATGAAATGGCATTTGCATGGATTTGTGAAATGCTATATGAAATGCATTCTATTTGATAAATTGAGATCCCACAGAAACAACCTGAAAAAAATCGGAGCAATGTTTCCTCTTTCACGCAAAAAGTCGAAGATTCAGACAGCCGGCACAAGCAAAGGCCTTCGTTTGTGAAAATCTTCCCCTTTGCTTGGGAAAAACTAACTTGACATGTAGTTTGTAGGTCAGCTAATGGCTTCTTTCACCTAAAGATGGTTTCACACGACTAATTTAAAGATTGGAAGGCTCTTAAGGGGATCAAGGATTGCTGAGGACTTGGGCAGAAATCAGAATTTCTTTTTCTCTGTTTTTGAATACTCTCGTACTTATACTTGTGAAAAACTGCTTATTTTCAAGTTGGTATTCTTGGTAAGGGTTGTGGTTCTTGTAATCTTTACAAAGGAAGATACTTGTTGTAGTGTAATCCATTAAGTTTTTCCATAGAAACAGTTGCTTTCGAAAGCTAAAGTGCTTGAAATCCTTGCCTCTATGATTCAAAGACAGATTATAGTGGTGAAGGATTTTCATCTAAAGAAATTATTAGTGGCTGTTATTATAGGAGAATGGACGTAGGCCTAATAAAAGGGTGAATCACTATACATTTGTTTGCAAAATTTCTCTCTTAGACTGTTATTTGCTGCTTTAAAGAAACATTTGTATCGACAACTATTTTTCATTCTACAAAAGAATATTTGCAAATCTTTGGCAAAAAAGTTTTTCCTACAACGAGCAATTTACTTCTTTTTTATTGCTGTGTTAGCCTTATTAATTCAATGCCTTCAAATGAGTGCCTCTAGCTCTCGAAGACGGTATGAAGTGTAACCATGCCCTATTGTCAAGCAGAGTCTCTCGTCCATTCTAAAATCCTTCCTTGGATGAACTCATTTTGGGCTACTTTGATACTTGTTTACATGACTCCTGATGGCAATGCAGAATCGTTAATTTTGTAAGGATTGGAATTGATCAAACTAGCTATTGCAATTTAAAATCAAAGAACTCCTTATCCTTTCCAATTCGATCCTTGTAATATGTGCTATGTGGGAATCTCAACCAACCTTCCCGCTTCCTGCTTTGGTTGTCCCTCTTGGCATTTCAGTCAATTAATTCTCTCCATTAAGGGCATGGCTTGCTAGATATGATAGAATGAAAGGGCTGGCATGAACAGGTGATCCACGACGGAGAGAGAGGTAGCCTCATAAGCAAAGGCATTCAAGTATACCTGAGTGGAGCTTTAACATGGCGATCAACTTGCCTTTCCTTGCCGGCTAGCCTTGACCTTATTTTTGCTTCCTTCACCACCCACAACCCTTCTTCTAAGCATACATAGTCATGGTGCTAGACGTCTTCACCTGAAGGCTTTTACACGAGCTGCTTCAAACGACTTGACTAAAACAAACTGCCTTAGTACAGCTTTAGGTTTCCATTCCTACTGGTGCAATAATTCATCACGTCTTAGTGAAGTCAGTTTGTAAATGCTCCGTAGTTTCACTTTTTGAAATGATTATGAAGATCTAATCAAAGAAAGTCGACTTTGGGTGGCAAACTTGGTAGGCGAAAATTTCTTACTTTACTTGAGGGATTTGAATTAGGCCCCTGCAATCGTATTTCACCTTAGATGAAACAAGTTTATTTTATTGAGCTTTACTAGCATAATATTCCTTGAGGTACTGTGAGAATAACAGTCTATTGTGAACCACAAATTCTTGAAAAAATGAGTCCCACAACAATTAATAATTATTTGTGATTTGATTTTTTGTGGTACAGAATAAACTGTTATTATCACGGTAAATTAAAGACCGTTAATCATTTATCTATTTCTATTTTATTATTGCTATTGCCTCACTTAAAAAAAAAAAAATAGTTCCATGATTACCATCGCTCAAGACCTTTAATTTCTACTGAGACACTAAAATTATGAAACGCATAAACCCCCACTGCCCTTTGATGAGTAAGCTTTGTAGCTCTTTGTTGGTCGGTCTGCCAAGATATGGTTGATTTCCTGAAAGTAATCTAATCTGATCACCATTCATTGGCAAGGCCTTCTTTTCTCAGAAGACACCACCGGTAGATGAGGAACTTCACTAGCCTTCACTTCCAACTCAACCAAGAGAGGACTCAGGGTCAAGCCACCCTTTATTGAGTGACTATAGTTTTTACTTCATCTGTGAATCTTGTTCCTTTTTCTTATTGGACTGATCAAAATGATACATTTGCAAAAGATTTTGTAATAATAAGTTAGGGCTTACACCGTATATTCTTACAAAATCGGCAAAAGCTTTATGGTGAAAGATGTTTAATAACTAGATCGCCAATTTGGATAGCTGTAGTTTTTTTTTTTTTTTTTTGGTCGAAAAAGTGCAGATTCATAACTTAACAAAGATGACCACTGTTGGCCATAAAGTCAATACATAAAATATCCAAAGGGGGGTGGGGGGAACAGAAGTGGGCCAGTTTGGAGGAAGGCTTCGAGAGTCATGGGCTTTGGCAATCCAGTTGATGGCCTCATTTGCTTCTCTCCTACAATGCGCAATACGTGGACTAGGGAAACCGGGGAGCAACACTGCAGCCTCGGGGAGCAGCACTGCAACCTCGGCGATCAGCGCTCGGATCTCCCATGGCGTTGAGCAAGGGTTGTTCATAGTGTCTACAAGGATCTAGCAGTCCAATTCCAAGGTAAGTGGTTGATTTGCTTACCCTTTCTGCAGCAAGTTTCGGAGGGTGAGATTAAGGGCTTGAGTCTCTGTTTGCAGAGCCGAAGAGGCATTGACTCGGCTGGTAAATCCATCGACGATTTGACCAGAATGATCTCGGGTAATGGAAGCCACCAAGCCTTCGAAAGACGCAGTGGTGAAGGCTCCATCAATGTTGATCTTCAGAGATCCAGGATCCGGTAGACGCCATGCCCGATCTGAGTTTGAGGGGCGAGGCCGAGATCTTGGGCTAACTCCACATAAGCGATGATCTACCAGGGCATTCGTTAGAGCCACTTGAACTACCTGTGCTGGATTTGGGGGAAGCCTGAGAAAGATAAAGTTAATCCTTGCTTTCTAGATCTGCCACAGAAGATGCGCAAGGATCGCCAGATCAGGTAAGAGAGCTCTATTTTCCAATAGATCTGTTAACCACGCGTTAATGCATTGTATGTTATATGCCTCCGGTGTGATTTGAACCTGTGGGTGAGACCATACTTTCCGCGTCCATGGACATAGTAAGAATATGTGCTTTGTTGATTCTGGTTTGTGTGCTTGACAAAGATGACACATTGAGTATGGAATTATATGTCTGTGATGGAGGTTCTCACATGTAGAGATAGCATTGTGGCATAAAGACCACATAAATATACGAAGCTTTAGGGATGTCTTCATCTTCCAGATCTTGTGCCAAAGGTGTTGTGGAGTTTGGTAGGAGGATGATGCGTTGCTTAGTTCAGTTCTATTTGTTGTAGCTCTGAGGGAGTTGTAAGAATTTTTAACTGTGTATACTCCGTTTTGAGTTCCTTTCCAAATGATCTGATCGGCTGTGCATTGCGCACGAAGCTGAATAGCTAGGATTTCCTCAATTGTTTGGTCATCAAAAGAGTTGTGCAGCATAGGTTCATTCCATCTATTCTGACCTTGTAAGATGAAGGTTGCAACCTTATTTGGTTCTCCTAGGGGTGCAGGGCTGCCAATGGTTCCTCTTGAAAGCCATATGTCTTCGTAGATTGAGATTTGTTGCCCATCTCTAACAAACCATTGTATATTGTTCAATATCGAGTCTCTGCTAGTTAGTAGACTCTGTCAACCCCAGGATGGTCTTGCGCCTTTATCGGCATACCAAAATTCCTTTGAATGATAGTAAAGACCTTTAAATAGTTTACTCCATAGGGAAGTAGGGTCATGAATTAGATGCCATGCTTGTTTTCCAAGTAAGGTGATGAGGTCACGAAAGCCCATTCCACCGATGTCCTTTTTAGTTGTAAGGGAATCCCATCGCTTCCAATGGATACCTGCCTTGCTGTTTTTATTTTGCCACTAGAATTTGGCAATTTTCTGCTCAATAGACTTGCACAGAGATACAGGAATCTTAAATATAGACATCGCATATTGAGGGATTGCTTGGACAACAGTTTTAATTAAAATTTCCTTACCACCTTTTGAAATGAAACTGCTCTTTCCAGCCTTCTAGTTTCGAATTCACTCGACCTAATATCCAAGCAAACATCTCCTTTTTTGATCTTCCCTAGTCTGATGGTATGCCTAGGTATTTACCAGTCTTGGTAATCACAGGAACTCGAAGTATTGGGCCAAATTTTCTTGTAGACGAGTAGGACATGCCTTGTTAAAGAGAATGCCAGATTTGTTCCGATTCACAGTCTGACCAGTTGCCATGCAATATTGATTTATGAGATTAGCTAGGTTCTGACATTCCTAAAGTTTGCCATCTAGGAAGAAGATAGCATCATCAGCGAAAAATAAGTGAGAAAGGGTTGGACACCACCTATTTAATTGAATGCCTTTGAGATTTCCCATTTGCATAGCTTGATGGATAAGGATGGATAAGTATGGATAAGACATTCGCCACCAGGATGAAGAGGTATGGAGATAGAGGGTCGCCCTATCCGAGTCCTCTAGAAGGGTGAAAATAAGGGAGGTTGTCTCCATTAAATCTGATACTAAGTGAAGTAATTGTAATACATTGCATGACCCATTGGACCCATACTAAGTGGAAACCCAATTTGAGCATGTAATCCTGTAGAAAATCTCATTCAACCCGATCATAGGCCTTCTACATATCTAACTTTAGGACTGCCTAAAAGTGTTTCTTTCTATTTCTGATCCTAATCTGATGGAGGACCTCTTGCACGACTAATATGTTATCTTGAATCTGGCGACCACTAACAAAAGCATATTGTTCTATGGAAATCAGCTTTGGTAACCAAGGTTTAAGACGGTTTGCTAATACCTTTGAGATGATCTTGTACACATAGTTGCAAAGGTTGATTGGATGGTATTGGTTGAGTCATTTCGGGTTGGGTACTTTGGGTATTAAGGTTATATTTGTCTGATTGAGTCTAGGTTGCATAACGCCAGACCGAAAAAATTCTTGTACCAAGCTGAGTAGGTCATCTTGTAGAATATCCCAATGATGTTGGTAGAAAAGCCCATTTAGTCCATCTGGTGCTTTTGTGGCTCCCATGCCTGTCAAATTTCCTCTTGAGTAACTGCTTGTGTGAGATTATTGTTTATTTCCTCCGTTACCATTTATGGGCATTGCATCAATATAGGCACGTAATCACGATGCCCCATGGAGGTGTACAGTGTTGTGAAATAATTCATGGTCATGTCCTTTAGTTTTTGTTGATTGCAAACCCATGTCTGATCTGCATCCTGTAGCATACTTATCCGATTTCTCTATCTACGTTGAATAGTGGAGGCATGGAAGAATTTGGTGTTCTTATCGCTCCATCTCAGCCAGTTAATTTGAGATCACAATGCCCAATACTATTCTTCCTGTTGCCAAAGGTGCTAAATTTCCATTTGCAGGCGAATTACTTCTTCATTATCGTGATTGTTGTGGGGTTGGTTTACGATATGTTGGAGTTGTTGTTTCAAACAGTTGATTTGATGAAGACCATCGGCAAATTTTCTTTTACTCCATGTAGCAAGGGCAACTGAAACAACCTTGAGTTCTCTGACATTGTAGAGTCTGACCTTGGATTGGAAAGCCAGGATTCAGCTATAATTTGGCGGCACTCTTGATCTTGTAGCCAGAAAGCCTCAGAGGTAAATCTTCTCCTCCTTTTGATATGATTGGCTTCAATTGTTAATAAAAGTGGGCTGTGATCCGAGCCCAAGGCAAGTAAAGCAAAAACCTCAGCTTCTAGAAAAGTCAGACGCCAATCCATTGTACAAAGAGCACGATCCAGTTTTTATTTAACTAACTCATCTCCCTCTCTATTGTTAACCCAAGTGTATGCGTAGCCCTTGCCTTCAACTTCCATAAGTGAACAGGTATTTATAAAAGCACGAAAAGACTGCAAATGATAGTGATCCGCTAGGCGCTTACCTGTTTTCTCCCAATGGTAAAGAATTTCGTTGAAGTCTCTGACACACTCCCAAGGTAAAGTGATGCAGTTGCTGATTTGGCGCAACTCATTCCATATGCATTGTCTTTGATTGTACACCGAAGGGGCGTGAACACAAGTGAGGTGCATGGGTAATCTAGTTTCATTATCTGTGCAGATCATATCCAGATAGTGCATAGATTGATTGTTAATAGATATAGAAACTCTCTCATTCCAAAACAACGACAATCCTCTTGTTATTCCCATAGGATCTTCAAGTAGACAATTTCAAATTTCAATCTCTTATGGATTTTTATCAGCACTGGTTTTTGATTCTTCATCTCCATCAAAAACACTAGATGGGGCTTTTCATGGGCCACTAGGGCCCTTAGGGCTTGAACTGTCAGAGGATTGCCCAAACCCTAATAGTTCCAGCTGAGAATCTTCATTTGTTATGGGGTGGCTTATTCGGGCTAGCCACCACAGCCCATCTGCTTGGTTTTTCTACAGTACATATTGGAGTATCCATCAAATGCGAGTCATCAAATTCCTCTGGTCCATGAGGTTTCAGCTCATAAGGATTGTACCGTTTAACTTTCTTTGTAGGGCTAGCTTTAGGGATTAACCGATTGCGCTTTATTTTCTTCTGTTTGGAAACACCAGCTGCTACAAGTGATTGATCTTCAATTTGTGTTGATGCAGGGGTTTGTGCAAGTAGTGGTAATATGCCTTCTGAAGGGCCAGATTGATGTCGCCATTGAGGAGTTTGGCTAAGGTGAGAATAGGTTGATCTGGTGGGGGTTCAACGGGTGCTTTACCTTGTCCCTTGCTTTGATGATTGATGGGTATTAGTTGGTTGGATGGAGAGTTTCCGGTATGATATCTTCTGTATCCTCTTCATTGTTGTTCATCTCATAAAAAGCTACCCAAAAGGGGCTGTGTTCCTTAACTTTAGTGCGAAGCCATTGGCCATAACATAGATTGTCTTTCCTGTCCATTTTTTATTTGTCGAAAGGAAATCTTTTGCAGTGCATAGCATAATGACCAAGGATTCCACATGAATAGCATAAATGGGATAGTTTTTTGTAACGGAAATCCAGCCATATATTCTTTCATTCTAATCGAATCAACTGGCCAGGTTTTAGAGGGTCTTGAAGGTTGATTTCCACTTGAGCTCGCTCAGCTCTGAAGGTACCATCTCTGTTTTCTAATTTAACTTCTAGCACCTGTCCCACATGTCTCACTGCTCTATTGATCATATCCTCAGTGCACCTTTCTAGAGGAAGCCCAAATATCTGAACCCAGAAAGCACATGTTGCGAAGTCGTAACAATGGAGGGGTGTGTTCAATAACCAAGGCTTGAGGATTACTAAATGGTGTGAGAATAGCCAAGGTCCGTTTTCTAATACTCTCTGCTTGTCGACTTCCTTTGTAAATTTAGCCACATATAACCCTACTTCAGGTTGGGAAATGTCGACATTTTCAGTATGCTAAGCTCGTTTCATGGTATTTTGGAAAGCTTGGAAATTGATCGAAGGGTTAGATAGGATTTTACCTACCAATATAAGTTTGCATTCTTCTAACTTTTATGTCGAGGCAGCCTCGTCACAAACTTCAACTTGTTGTTCAGGCCAGAGGTGACCCAATCTCTGGCATAGAGCTGCCGGTCGAGCATCTTCATCCAAGTTGGTGTGCTCCATTGGTAATCCGACAGAACAGGGCAACTTCAGCTGGGATAAATTGGGTTGGATAGAAAGGCCATAGGTGCGAGATAAAAAGGGTTGCGACGGAATCCTCTACTCAACAATCAGACCATGGAGGGAGGCATCAATTGGTCAAGATGGATAGATGGGATGTTGGAAACAGAGTAATTGATGCATGTAGAATAGAAGAGTGGGAGACAAGGGGTACCTAGAGGCCAAGCATCTCCGTCGCACTAGGATAGACAATGGCAAAGGAGGGAGGGCACTTGTGAGGAGAAGGAAGGAGGATTGTGCGTAAAGTACGGAGGTCAATTTCAATTAGGGATGGGGTGCATGGTGAGATGAGGGATGTGATTGGGTTGAAATTCAGGAGCTATGGCTTTGAAGATGGGTTAAAGCTTCAAATGCGCGCAAGCCAATTAACATGTAAAGGGAAACGAGAGAGTAGGAGTGAAGATGAAGGACAGAGATTAGGGTTCAGGGATTAAACTACCATGGCGGTAGAGACTGCTCTGCAAAACAAGAGAGATTGTACAATAGGAACTTCCTGTTGGATAGCCGTAGTTACTTGAAGGACAAAGATGGGAAGCATATGCGATTGTCCGTGACAGGTGCTCTTAGAGCCCTTAATCTCTCAATTTAATATCATCAATTTGTTCATGAACACATACCGATGGTGATCTTGATGAGCTCAGCAACATATCATTTCTAATTTAGAACCTTCCAATCTTATGCACAAAACATATGGAAACATTTGATCTAATGCCGCAAATGACCAATATCATCATGTTAATATTTAGTGTGCCATCATATAATGTTGGTACTCAATCAGCACAAAGAAACTTCCTTTAAAAGACTACGCAAATGTTTAGACCAAAAACTTCCTTTAAAGACTACGCACATGTTTAGACCAAATGACTACGCAATATCCAGGTGTGATTCATTGGAAAGAAGTTCGCAATGTTTTGTTATGACAAACAACACCAATCATCCTAAAAGATCAGTAGTTGATAATTTTTATGTCGAAGCTATAAAGATCAAGTTGATGGTGATGTAACAACCAAGTATATCCGATGATGTCATTGGGTTAGCTAAGTAGCCATTGAAAGACTTGGATTCACATAGCAGTTGAATCTAGATAAAGTATGTAACAGGGCAATTAGGTCGTCTGATTGATCAGTCGGAGACTATAATGAGAAGACAGCAATAGTTGTTATTTTTGGTTAATCTGCAGAGGTTCAAGGAAAGAAACTGTATGGGCAGTACCTTCCCTAGACAACAGTTCTATGGAAACTCTCCAGCAGTTATCTGCTTCTCTAATTCATCTTTAACGAATAGATTGAGGAAGAATATAAAAAAGAAGATCACAAAAAACTAAAGAGAGTGTGCGACATAAAAAATCGAGAAGCTTACCTCCTATTGTTCTTAGCTATAAGCTCTTTATACTATTTTAATATTCATGATGTTTAACAAGCAACAGATTAAGTGTACAAGTGTAAGAGTAGCAGTTGAGTCCAAAGAGTGGTATTTATCATGTAAAGGATTAGCGCTAGCCGTTTGTAACTTTCCAAGCAAATTGTTAGTAGACTCCAGCCCATCTTAAGGCTATTAGTCTGAAGAGTGGACATAAGCTTGTAGATAAAGCCGAACCACTATAACTTTTTGTGCCCCATTGTTTTCATTACATTTACATATATTGGCATACAGCTAGTTAACGTTTTCTCAAAAATTAAGTTGAGCTGATATTTATTTAGCGATTAACTAATTTCCACAAAAGATCACCAAAGTTCGAGATCAACCTATTATTGTTAGCCACCAACAGAGGGGACCCAAATCGCGAGGGAACTCCAAACTGTCGAACATGATTTGGGGCTTAGGGTACAGAGGGAGATTGAGTTTGAATTTCATTCACGGAGAGAGAGAGAGAGAGAGAGAGAGAGAGAGAGAGAGAAGACGATAAGTTTGGGCTTAGGGTTCAAAGGACATCGATTTGGGAAGAAGAGAAAGACATATTTCAGCAAAATTTGGGGCTTACGGTTCAAAGAAGGAAGAAGCAACGACACTTGGGGGCGGGGGTAAGGAGGGAAGAGGCAACAATCAAGAAGAAAGAGGGATGCCCAAAATGATGTTGTTTGTGGACATGGATATTTTTCCTTAAACTATTTACCACGTAGGAGAAAAATTGATTAAAAGACACCACGTTAGCGCCACATCAACATTTTTCATTAATAAATTTGACAAGTTTTAGGACTTCATTGTACATTTTGCAAGTTTTAGAACTCAATTGCACTTTCTTGACAAATTTTATGACTTCAATTTGCCCTTACCCCTTTAACTTTCGCCAAAACAACATGGTGAAATTATACTTGATTTTGATTAAGGTAATTTTGATAAATAAAACACTAGCGACAATTTTAATCACAAGAGGATTGGACCATGTTTTCGTCCTATAGTAAGTACTTAAAGAAAAACAAATGCTTTTATGAAAACCAAAATAAATTCGTTTTGAGCATGGATGACTAGAACTATGTTGTAGCGTACCACTAATTGTATTTTAGAGGATTGTAAGATTTGTGTGTAAACATGCCATAATGTCATGCAGGGTCTCTCATCCTTTCTTGGATGAACTTGTTCGAGGCTACTTTGATAGTTGTTAACATAGCTCCTTATCACGATGCATAGACTTTGCTTTTCAAGGATTGAATTCGATTGAACTAACTCATACAATTTGAAAGCGGAGAACTCCTTATCGTTTCCAATCTAGTCACGCAAAAATGTGATTTGTGGGAATCTCAACCAACCCAGTCCAGTACCTTGCTTTGGTGTCTCTCTTGCCATTTCAATTAATTAAATCTCTCTATTAAAGGCATGGCATTCCAGATATGATTGAATGCAAGGACACGTATGAACAGGTGATCTGCGGAGGTATGGCCACATGAGCAAAGGCATCTAAGTAAACTCAGTTGGAGCTTTGGCACATGATCAACTCACTTTTTTCTTGCGCACGGGCCTTGGCCTTATTTTTGCTTCCTTAACCATCCATAACCCTCTAAACGACTTGCCTTAGATTAACTGCCTTTATAGGGCTTTGGGCTTCCACTCCAAGTGGTGCTATAATTCTTCAGGTTGTTGTGAAGTTAGTTTGCGAATACTCTACAGTTCTCCACTTCTTGAAATGGTTTTGATGATCTAATAAGAAGAAATAAGCAAAGAAAGTTCGACTTCGAGTGGTGAGCATGTAGGGAAAATGTTTCTTAGTTTACTTTTAATATCGCTTGCTCAAGACCTTTATTCTCTATCGAGACCCGATGAAAAATGCGAAATGAATGACCCCTCCGTGCCCCTTGATGAGTAAGCTTCGTAGTTCGGCTCTCCGTAAGTGGTCTGCGCAGGTTTGATTGGCTGTTTGAAGGGCTATCTGATCCCATCAAGTTAAAATCTGCCATTCATTGGTGAGGCCTTCTTTTTAGTGAAAACCGGTGAATGATGAACTTTGCCGGTCTTTGCCTCCATTTTCGATCAGGAAAAGACTCAAGGTGAAGCCACACTTTATTGTGTAACTACTACAAACAATTTAGCTGATACTTCATCTGTGAATCTTGTTCCTTTTTCTTACAGACTGATCAGATTGGTACATTAGCATAAAATTTCATAATAATAAGTTTATGGGCTTAAATAGTAGAAGATGTTCGATTTCTTGATCGCCAATTTGGCTTCCCGGAGTTCCCAAATCTTTTGCCGGAGTTACTTTATTGACAGAGATGGAAAGCACATGCCACTGTCCGCCATGTTTGGTGTTAAAGCCCTTATCTCTTAAATAATTCTGGTCAATTTGTTCATGCATGACAATGGTGCTCTCGAAAAGCTTAGCAGCATAATATTTCTAATTCAGAACCTTCAAATCTTCTGCATAAAATATATGGAATCATTCGATCCGAAGCCTCAAATGACAGATACCATTACACTAATTTTTAGTGTACCGTTGCATAATATTGGTACACAAGCAGTACAGAGAAACTTCCATGAACCTCCACATCACCCATCGACCTTTCCAACACTTCAAACAGCCGAATCTGATCATCCAGCGAAACCACCCAAAAAGACAACTGATATTAATTATTGGTAGGAGCCACAACACGAAATCCCCAAGACATATTTATTGCCGACATGTCGTCGCTACTATTCAAGACCCAGCTCCAAGCGTACTCTCTAGTCAACAGTCAGAGCAAGAATACCGAGTTGCTCGGCCATCGGAGTCGGCGTCACAGCCGTGATTTCCTGTTCCTGTTGCTGCTCATGTTCCTGTTCCGATTCCAGTTCTGGTTGCTCCATACACATGCGATGCTTCCCGCAGCGGCCATGCGCATGGCGCCTTTCTTTGTGACCATGACCGTGACCTTTGCAATGACCATGATGACCATGTTTGAAAAGTCCGTGCCCATGTCCATGACCCCCATGCCCCAAAACACCCCTCAGATGAAGCCCATGTCCAAGAGGCCCATGTCCTCCGAGACCATGCCCAAAGACAAGTCCTCCTACATGGGGACCATGCCCGTCATGATGCCCGTGTCTGCCTCCCTTACCCATCCCATGATGACGATGTCGACCGTGATGATGCCCTCCCCCGTGAGCCATTCTCATCTTCATCCTCTGTTTAGTGTATCCCCCCGGCTCTGATTCAGTCTTGATACAGGAATAGCCGTCTAAATGATGAGAAATGAGAGGAAGAGAGGCCTTTATTTATAGAGGTTCAGTAGGCGGTGGTTCGGCTGTAGCAGCCTATCAAATACGGCGATCTTTTCACGCGCCTCTTCTCTCCAAATTGCTTGGCTTAGCTACTAAGTAGTTAAGCAATCCGTGTGAACGCTGTGGAAACCTACTAAAACTGCGAGCGATTGGAAAATGTCGTCATGTGTTGTCTTGGGGGGCAAGTTCAGGCGTGAACGTGTCAATGGAGGTCGCCGTCGGCACGTTCTGATTTGCGGCTCCACGCGTCTCGCTTGGAGTGCACGTTAGGTGAGGAGATATGCTGCCTCTGGACCACAATAATTTATTTCGAGTACGTTTTAAAAAGAAATTATACTTTAAGGATGCCTTTGTTGCGCTGGTTCTAAAAAATATATTTTAAAAAAACATCATTTATATTATTGATTAGGCAAACCAAAAAAAAAAAATTCATGATAAATTATTATCTAATGAAACATTTTTATTGACTAATTATTTTAAATTACGACTTTGAGGAATGTATTTTGCAAAACATTCATCTTTTGCAAAATAAACGGAACTTAAAAGTGTAATTTTTTTGCCCGATGACTAATTTTACTACTGAGGTGAATGTCACTATTTGATTCATTAGCACGTTACGATTTCATTAGACTAAGTTTCACGATCTCATCTCCTTGAAATGCTAAAACGAGACAATTACTAGCACTAGATTGTACTACTAGTCCTATTTCATAGGATTGTATGAACTTCGGTTGTGAAAATCACATAATTTGTCAGTGAATTTCATTCAATGGTTTGGCTTTTGTTTCAGTCTTCTGAGGGAGCCTTAATACTAAATTACTTTTGACTATGTCAATGCATTTTAAACACAGATAGAATACTTGACCGTGGCTTAGTATATAACTCTAAATATAGTTTTATCAAATGTGAAAAGCCACAGTAATCGCTACATTGACGACCATAATCTATGTTTATACATAACGGAGGTGATTAGAAAGCTAATTGCAATTATGCCAACTAAGCAAAGGAAAAAAGTGCCACATTATGCTCTCTTAAGTTCTACTTAGTTTGTTTTACTTGAAATGCATTAATTAATTCCAAAGTAAATAAGAGGGTTTGCTTAATGCCATTAAAGAGAAACTTTCCTTCTATATTGTATTCTTTTAGGAAATTATGACTAATATTAAGAAGCATCCCTATCTTTGTAATAATTAGTTATTTGGGCTTAGGCCCCTGTTGCTCCAAAAGAAAAAATAATAATACAAGCATCCCAATCTATGCAAAAATAAATGCGAAAATTGAGTTGAGATTAGGCTGAATTTAAATAAAATCATACATCTTGCGACACCAGTCGTACATACAATTGTATTATAAGTAAATATGACGTCACTATAAACAATATATCATGTGATGGATGTATATCTTTACCTTTAGAAACCGAGTCTACTTCATAATACCGATTTTAAAATTAGTGTCTTTTAATTTTACAATATAACATGTAATAGAATATAATATTTTTTTTCGATGATAATTTGTTGGATGGTCTTGCGCTTCTCTCACCTCAAAAGCTAATTCAAAGGGTGAAACTTTCCTTCATACTTGTAAACCAACCATTAACCTCTTTCATAATTGATGTGGGATAAATTTGAATGTGAGTAAAGGAATGACAATTGCTTAAAGAATGGCAATAAAGCAATCGTGTTGAATTATATGTAAAAATAAGTCAACGGCAAATTCAGTATCATATTTATACATATAATATGTATAATATAATAGGAACATAAACTCGACCTAATGAGTAAAAAGTGAATTTATAAGCAAGCGACTTCAATGTAGGCTGACTCTATTTCCACAGCTGTACAATTGAGATGTCCATAAAGTCCCCCATCCATTAGGGAAGTTTGGACCGTGGCCTCTACTTGTCTTCACATCTCCAACATCTTGTCTTCCGTTTGTACTCTAATAGATTAAGCTATTGAAGTAAACGGTGGTGCATTCAATTTGAAATTGGTGTTGGAGTTAGAGATCTCGAGCTTAATTCCTCACATCCCCATTTCACCCATCTAAGGGTTTCCCTTTCATTTTTAGGCGTTCCAAAAATTCTTTTGCTCGAATGCATCGGATCGGCATCCCTTGATAGTACCAAGTTAAGACTTCGTTCATTTCGCGGAAAATATGCCATTTCCGGAAATTATTTTTTAAAAAGCTATTTTCTAGGAAAATAACTATATTTTTTAGTGTTCGACTGAAATATGAAAATGAAACAGAAAATATTTTATGCAGTTTGCTAAGGAAAATCTTTCCCTACATACACTTACTTTCAATAATTTTTTTTTAAAATCCTTTCCTTTTTCTTCTTCTTCCTTGACCTTTTCTTTTTCTTTTTTTCCAATTCTTCTTCTTCCTTGGCCTTGACCGGTCGCTGGCTACAGTGACGGTCGGTAACTGACCATTGGTGAGCCCCAGCCTATGGTGAGGCTCAAGCTTGCTAACTTTGCCAGATTAGGCAAGGTAGAGCCTCGTCGGCCTGTGATAAGGCCGGAACTTGCCAATGGGAGGTTGTTGGCTATCACCGTGGTCGGCCACCAGCCAAGGAAGAAGAAAAAAGAAAAAAAATAAAAAATGAAAAATGAAAAATATTTTTTAAAGAAAATAAAAATAAAATAAAAATAAAATGAAAATGTGTTTAGTGAAAGAAAGTAAGCGGAAGAAGTTATGGAATATATTTTCCACTTTTCAAAAATAGAAAAAAAAAATTCCCCACTTTTGAATGTGTTTTCAATAGCGGAAAATATTTTCCTTGACTAGTTCATTTTTCGTAAAATGAAAATGAATGAACCTTGGACTAAAGATGTTTGCTTTCAACAAAATCAACTGCAGTATGTGCTTTGCCCCTATGCACTCTGACTTTGTGAGATTAAGATGAAAGGGATCAAAACTAAAACGAAAATGGAGAGAGTGAGGAAGGATGGGATAAGGGAAAAGAAAACAGAGACCTAAGGGGTGCATGGTAACATTTGTACTTCTTGATTTTTTTGTTCTTTTATTCTCCATAATAGAAAAAGAACAAAAATATGTTTGATAATATCAACTAATTTTTACTTCCCGAAATAGAAAAGTAGCTGAGGAATAGATTTGAAATAGAAATAAGAAGTAAAAAAAAAAAAAAAGTAGCTTTTTGTTTTGTTAACAATTTTAGAAATAAGTCATTTTCTTTTCTTCTTCATCTCCCGCCGTTTGCCGCCCCTTGCCGCTCATGGCTGCCAACCTCAATCAACCATCACCAATCGCTTCACCAGTTGTTGGCTGCCGTCCACCACCTGCCACCCTTACCAACACCTGCTAAAGGAGGAGTAAGAAGAAGAAGAAGCAGAAGAAAGGAAAAAAAAAAATCTAAAAAAATCATTAAAAAATTAAAAGAAATTTTACGTTATAAAAGAAATTATGGGTCACACCAAACACATTCTTATTCTTTTTCTATTCAAAGAATAAAAATTTTCTGCAGTTACAAAACACATCTTTTACTTAAAAATTGTTCTAAAAAATAGAAATAGAAAAAGATCGGAAAAAAATATTACCAAATGCATAGAAATTCGATTTTCTCCCTATTTACTACGGCAATGAAGAATCAAATTATCACTATATTTCTTCCTTTTTCTACTTCTTCTTCCAAGTGCAGGATAACCCAAGGGGTTACGGGTTGTTTTCTACCAATTGGGGCTCTCCCTTCACCACCCCAATGGGGATGGTCTACAGGGTTCATAACCACTCCTCTTACTACATGACGCTTACCTAGCCAACATTTAGATCCGGTTCTACCCAACTTTTTCTGGTTCACCTCAACATTCCCCACTTGTCCGACTGTTGCTAAGCAGTTTTTGGATATCAAACAGACCTCCCCAGAAGGTAATTTTAATGTGGCCGACTTCCCCTCTTTCCTAATGTTCTTTCCTTTAATATGGAGGGGCAAATTAGGCAAGTTCATCACAAATTTGAGTGAGACTGTGTTCCCCGTGATGCTCTCTCTTTAATTTTTTCTTCTTCGTTTTTTTTTGCCTCGTGTATCGTCTTTCATTATAATTGTACCCACTATAGCTCCAAAACTACAAATTTAAAGAAGAATTTTGGGTAGATACAAATTCTCAAAAAAATTAAAAGAGAAAAGCCCATTTGAAGCGTGGGCACATGCACTAGTCGATCATCATTCTCAAAATATAAGCAATCTAATAGATTAAACTTTTGGAATAAACAGTTGGGTATTCAATTTGAATTAGTATTAGAATAAAAAATCTTGAGTTTGATTCCTCACGTTCCACTTCTCCCATTTTTGGTTTCCCCTTTTATAATGAGCAATGAGTTAAAAAAAATAAAATAAAAATAGCTACATACATCAAATTTGCATGTCTAGAGCCTTCCTCATTTAAACGCGAGTGAGAGTGATAAGAGATAAAGTATATATGATACCGCTCTTTAGGGCATAAACTTTCGAAGAAAACAGTTAGGCAATGAACTTCTAACTCAAACCATCGTATCCGAGCACGAGTTAAAGATTCAAATCTTGACGCTTCCTCTCAAGCTCTCTGCTCATATTATTGGGTTCCCTCCTTGTCCGTACAAAAGAGGAGCCTTATCCTTCCTCTCCTAGATGAGTCCTTCCCAGAGTTCGCGCGTGAATGAATCAATGGAGGTGATGTGGATGTCGACACGTTCTGATGTGCGGCTCCACGTTTCTGGCTTGGTGTGCACGTAGGATGGGGAGATAACTTTGCTTCTTTAGGCCACGGATTGAGTTGGAGAGACTTGCTCTGTTTATCCAATTTCCTTTTGTCCTTATTGTATTAACTACATGTTTGATTTTATTAGGGATACCATTCAATGCGGTTAAACTAACTATCAACCTCCCCAAGAAAAGGCGACGCCTTTGTTTCTTGATGACATTTGAGGAAAAAATTATCGTGCCGTCGGGCAGGATCTCTGATCCTTTCTTGGATGAACTTGTTGGAGGCTACTTTGACAGTTGTTAACGTGACTCCTTATCACGATGAGTAGACTTTGTCTTTCTAATAATTGAAATCGATCGAACTAGCTCATAAAATTTAAAGCGGTGAAATCCTTATCGTTTCCGATCCAATAACACAAATACGTGATTTATGGAGAAGTACGGACAGGTGATTCACGGAGCTATGGCCGCACGAGCAAAGGCAACTAATTAAACTCGGCCAAAGCTTTGACACATGATCAACTCGGCCAATGCTTTGACCTGTGAAGCCTTGGCCTTATTTTTGCTTCCTTTTTACCCATAACCCTCTGTTTTTCCCTTCTGAGCATATAGTTAGTCATATGACTATTCGGCTTCATAAAAAGATTGCTTTTACATGAGCTGCTTTTAATAAATTGCCTCAGACAAACTGCCTTTATAGGGCATTGGGCTTCCATTCCAAGTGGTGCGATAATTCATAAAGCCGTAGTCAAGTTAGCTGATGAATCCTTTATAGTTCTCCACTTCTTGAAATGGTTCTGATGATCTGATAAGAGGAAATAACCAAAGAAAGATCGACTTACGGTGATGAGTATGTAGGCAAAATGTTTCTTATTTTATTAGTGATATCGATTACTCAAGACCTTTGATCTCTATTGAGACTTGATGAAAAATGTGAAATGAATAACCCCTCCTTACCCCTTGATGAGTCAGTTTCGTAATTCAACTCTTGGTTAGTAGTGTCTGCCCAGGTTTGACTGGTTGCTTAAAGGGCTACCTGATCTGATCAAATTAAAATCTGCCATTCATTGGTTTGGCCTCCTCTTCTGTGAAAACTGGTAAAAGATGAACTTTGCTGGTCTTCGCCTCCAGCCCGATCAGGAGAGGATTCAAGGTCAAGCGACACTTTACTATGTAATTACTACGAACAATTCAGCTTATACTTCATCTGTGAATCTCGTTCCTTTTTCTTACGGACTGATCAAATTGGTACATTAGCAAAAGATTTCATAATAATAAGTTTATGGGCTTTAAGTAGTAGAAGAAGTTCGATTTCTTGATCGCCAATTTGGGTTGCCGGGTTCCCAAATCTTTTGCCGGAGTTACTTGAATGACAAGATGGAAAGCATATGCCATTGTCCGCGCTGTTTGCTGTTAAAACCCTTACCTATCAATTAATTCTGGTCAATTTGCTCATGCGTGCCAATGATGCTCTCGAAGAGCTCAGCAACGTATCATTTCTAGTTCAGAACATAATTCAGAACCTTCATATCTTCTGCATAAAATATATGGAATCATTTGATTCGAAACCTCAAATGACCGATACCATCACACTAATTTTTAGTGTACCATCGCATAATATCGGTACACAAGCTGAATAGAGAAACTTCCATTGACCTCCACAACACCCATCAACCTCCACAACACTTCAAATTGTTGAACCTGATCATCCAACGAAACAACCCAAAAGATAAAACTGGTACTGATTATTGGTAGGAGCCAAGACACGAAATCTCCAAAACATATTTATCGCTAACACGGGCGTCGCTGATATTTAAGACCCAGCTCCAAGTGGCCTCCTCCCTAATCAGCAGTCAGAGCGAGAGTACCGAGTTGCTCGGTTATCGGAGTCGGCGTCGCAGCTACGACTTCCTGTTCCTGTTGCTGTTCTTGTTCCTGTTCCTGTTCCGGTTGCTCCATACAGATATGACGCCCCCCGCAGCGGCCACGCGCATGGCGCCCTTTGTGACCATGACCGTGACCTTTGCAATGACCATGATGACCATGTTTGAAAAGTCCATGTCCATGGACTAAAGGAACCCTCACATGATGCCCATGTCCATGTCCACAACCCCCACGCCCTAAAACACCGCTCAGGTGAAGCCCCTGTCCATGTCCATGACACCCATGTCCTCCGAGACCATGCCCAAAGAGGAGTCCTCCTCCGTGAGGACCATGCCCCCCATGATGCCCGTGTCCGCCCCCCTTACCCATCCCAAGATGACGATGTCGACCGTGATGATGCCTTCCCTCGTGGACCATTCTCATCTTCATCCTCTGTTTAGTATATACCCCTGGCTCTGATGCAATCTTGATACAGGAATAGCCGTCTAAATGATGAGAGATGAGAGGAAGAGGGGCCTTCTATTTATAGAGGTTCAGTAAGCGGTGGTTTGGCTGCAGCAGCCTATCAAATACAAGGATCTCTTCACACGCCTCTTCTCTGCCAAATTTCTTAGCTTAGCTATTAAGTACTAAAGCGATCAGTGGGAACGCTATGGAAACTTGTCAAACCGCGAACGATGGAAATTGTCGTCATGCGTTGCCTTGGGGAGCAAGTTCAAGCGTGTGAATGCGTCGTGTCAATGGAGGTCGCTTTCTATCTGCGTAGGGAAATGGGACCACTGGACCAGAGATGGGGATGGGGGACGTCGGCACGTTCTGATTTGCGCTTCCACGCGTCTCGCTTGGAGTGCACGTTCGGTGATAAGATCATGTTGTTCCTTTGGGCCACAATAATTTATTTCGTGATAACATTTTAAATAGAAATTATACTTTAAGGGTTTTTTTTTCCTTCTTTTTTTTTTTCAATTATACTTTAAGGTTGCCTGTTTTCCTTTCGTTCGAAAAGTATTTTTTTAAATAATTTTTATATCACTTAATAGAATAAATAAATTTAAAAATTATCATATAAAAAATAATTAGACATAAATTTTTATCGATAATAAAAATATATTTAATTGATTAATTATTTCAAATCACTATTTTAAAGAAAATATTTATAAAACATTCATTTTTTTTTTGAAATAAATAAAGTTTAAAAGTGAATTTTTTTGCCGGATGACATTATTGCTAATTTAATTAAGATAGTTTTAATCAATAAAGAACTAATGACAGTTTTAATCGGAGGGTTGGCGCTATGTTTTCCTCCTATAATAAGAAATCAAAATAGACACGTTTTTTCAAGGAAAAACAAAAAAATTTCTTTTGCTCCAAAATAATGGATTATGTCAATTTTTGTTTTCTGAAAAAAAAAACTAATTATACTATTGAGGCGAATTTCACTATTTGATGCATTAGCACCTTATGATTTCATTGGACTAAGTTTCACGATCTCATCTCCTTTGAGTGCTAAAACTACATTTACGAGTCCAAGATTGTATTACTAAGTGTATTTCATAAGATTTTAACATTTTGGTATAAACTTCATTGAGAATATGAATTATTAGTCAGTGAATTTTAGTGTTATGGCTTTGGTTCTAGTCTTTTGACAATGGTTTAGTATCTACTAATTATGTCAATGCATCGAATCTACAAATAGATTACTTGATAAATTACTTGACGATGGTTTAGTATCTTGTCTCCATACATTAGGCAGATTTTGACTATGGTCTCTACTCGTCTTCACATCTCCAATATCTTATCTCTAGTTTATAATAATATATGTAACTTTTGAAGTAAATAGTTGCATATTCAATTTCTAATTGATATTGGAGCTTGAAATCTCGAGGTTAATTCCTCGTGTCCTCATCTCACCCATCTATGGATTCCCCTTTCATTACAGCCTTTTTAGGCAACGAGTTTTGAAAATTCCTTGTGTTCGAATGCATCGGATCGGTGCCAAAGTGTCTGCTTTCAACAAACTCAAGTACAGGACATGATCTGCCCCAATGCGCAATGGGTTTTTGAGATTAAGAAAAAAAGGATAAAAGCTCAAAAGAAAACGGAGGGAGTGAGGAAGAAGGACGGGAGGATGTAAAAGAAAGCACAGACCCAATGTTCTTTCTTTTAATGTGGGGGCAATTTAGTCGAATTTCATCATAAAATTGAGCAAGAACAGTGTTCCGCTTGATACTCTTTTTTTAACAATTTCTTTTTCTTTTTTATCTCGAGTATCAACTTTCATCATTATTGTCCCCACTATAGCTTCACAACTACAAAATTAAAGAAGAATTTTGGGTAGATATGAATTCTTAAAAAATTAAAATACAAAAAGCACATATGAAGCGTGGGCGCATACAGTAGTTGATCATTATATTCAAAAAAAAAAAAAAATCTTCCGCTCTTTACTCTAATAGATTAAGCTTTTGAAGTAAATGATAGCACATTCAATTTTGAATGAGTATTAGAGTTTGAAAATCTTGAGTTTGATTCCTCAAGTCTCCAGTTAACCAATTTATGGGTTCCCTTTTATAATGGGCAAAGGGTTTAAAAAAATTCTTCCGCTACATACATCGAATTTACACGTTTAGGGCCTTCATCATTGAATTGGTATTCTGCGGTACCGCACTTTTGATAACTTAAATTTTGGAGTAAATAATTATGCAATCAATTTATAACTTAAACCATCCTATCCACATTAAATATTCAAATCTCGACACTTCCTCTCATGCTCTTTGCTCATGTTACTGTTCCCACCTTGCCCATACAAAAGATTAAGAGGAGCCTGATCCATCATCTCCCAGAGTTGAGTCCTTCGGAGAAATAAGGAGGCGTAATTTTTTTAAAAATTTATTTTGACAAGAGAATCGAAGAACGAATTGTACATGAATCAGTATAAGCAACACTGAAAAAAAAAAAAAATAAATAAAAGCCAACATTACAATAACAAAGCCCCAAGATTCGATATGAGTCGATCAGGCCATAAACCAGCATTATATCAACAAGTCGAAACACTAATCAAACAAGTCAGCGAGATCAACCATGGTGATGATGGTGATGTCCTCCTCCAAGGCCATGTAGATTATGTCCCCATCCATGAACTGGAACAGCATGACCTCCGTTCATGTGTCCAAAAAGACCATGCCCATGATGATGGGCATGATGGTGATGAGGATGCAAATTCCCTAGAAGCCCATTTATGGCGTGCCCAAGCCCGTGCCCGTGCCCGTGCCCGTGCCCATGGATGATCCCCGGACCAAACCCGCCATAATATCCTCCCCGTGATGGCCATGTCCCAGGAACCCATGCCCATGATGTCCTCCAGGACCAAACCCGCCATAATATCCTCCCCCGTGATGGCCATGGCCGGGACCCATCTGTACTCCATGGCCATGATGTCCCTCACCAGGGTACATGTAGTGATACTGCTGCTGATGATGTCCATGATGAGACATCTTTCTGCTCTGGTAGACGCTCGCTTTGAATTTCAAGTTGCTGTAAGTTTGAAGGAATGGATTGGAAGATCGATCGGATGATGCGAAATTAAGAAGGGATTGGACCTATTTATAGGGATGTTAAGGTCAACGAAGCGAGGCCGTAGTGAAGCGAGGCCGCCAGATCCTACACACGGCATTTCGCGGACAAGACGCGTCCCTTGATCTCTGCGTGCTTAGTTTTCTCTGCTTAGTCATTAAGCATCCGCGTAGATCTGGTGAAATGTTTTGAAAATTACAAAAATTCGAAGTTGCGTGTTTTTTTAAGGGCAACTCCGGGTGTTCAGGTGGAGACAGGAGAAAATAATTTAAAGGGATATGTTCAGCAAAAACCCTAAAACATATATAAAAAAAAGTGCAATTGATTTCTAAAACTTAAAAAAATTGCAATCAATCATAAAACTTATCAAGTTGGTTAAAATTAACACCATTAACATTTCAAAAAGGAAATTCCGACGTGACGCCGACGTTTATTTTAAATGAATTTTTTATTTTACATATGGCTTTTTTAATTATTTTTATTCAAAATCTTTAAAAATTAGATTAAAAACTAAAAAGGAAAAGCTAAATTTATTTAAAAAATCAAAACTGTTAAAAAAAAAAAAAGGCACCGGTGGAGCTTCCGTCACTACCCATCGCCAGAGGGATCGGCAATGATAACCGGCCCTAGGTGGGGTGGCCGGCCCTCACCTAGGTAAGGCCTTGTTGGCCCCAAGTGAGGGCCAGCCACCCCCGCTAGGTCGGGCGAGGATGCCCAGATTTGCGGGCACGCACGCCGGCACTCGCGGAGGGCCGGCGACCATCGCTCGCCTTGAGCGAGGCCTCACCTAGGGTTGGTGATGCTCACCCAAATTTGGGCGAACCTCATGGTCCTCCTCCTCCTCGGCCTTGCCATTCTCGTCAATGTCGTCATTGACGACAGGGGCGGCATCGTCCTTGTTGGCAGAGCTAGCGGAGCGGGCGATAGCCCCAAGCTCCTCCTCATCCTCCTCGTTGACTAGCTCGTTGAGCTGCGGCTGCTCCTCCTCCTTAGACCCGTCCGACAAGGCCTTGTCAAACGATGCTGCTCGCCCAAATGTGGGCGAGCATCGCTGACCCTAGGCGAGGGCCGGCGAAGCCTCACCCAAGGCGAGTGATGGTTGCCAGCCCCCCGCGAGGGCCGGTGTGCCCAAATCTAGGTGTCCTCGCCCGACCAAGCGAGGGTGGCCGGCCCTCACCTGGGGCCGATGAGGCCTTGCCTGGGCGAGGGCTAGCCACCCCACCCAGGGTTGGCGACCATCATCGGCCCCTCCGACGACCGTCGCCGGCCCCTCAAACAATGGGCAACAGTGGAAGCTCCATGGATGCCTTTTTTTTTTCTTTTCTTTTTTGAACAGTTTTGTTTTTTAAAATATATTTAGCTTTTCCTTTTTAGTTTTTAATCTAATTTTTAAAGATTTTGAATAAAAAATAATTTAAAAAAGTCATATGTAAAATAAAAAATTCATTTAAAATATGACGTCGCCGCCATGTTAGCATTTTCCATTAGTAAATCGATGGTGTTAACTTTAAGATTCAATTGAACCAACTTGACAAGTTTTAGGACTTGATTGCACTTTTTTATAAGTTTTAGGGCTCAATTGCACTTTCTTGACAAGTTTTAGGACTTCATTTGAACATATCTAATTTAAATTTAAACAATTTGTTGGCTAAAGAATCAATTTGTGATTTGAGTGAATCGATCTAGAATTAGCTTCGATTCTATATAGTCCTCCTTATTATTTCCTTTATTAGCCATACATGGCATTATAAATGGAGACTTATACACGTAAAGTAAAACAAGTTGAATCAACATAATATACAAAATTACCACAATTTCTCTTCTTTTTCACTTAGTGTCACAATTCTTAATAAGAAGAGGATTGGTGCCATATTTTCCTCTTATAAGAAGAAATGAAAGATAAACACATTCTTTTGAAAAAATAATTTTTTTAATTGAAAACAAGGGATTGTCTTAATTTTTGTTTCTGAAATAACTATTCATACCTCTTCAGCTAACTCTCACTGTCAAAGGCATTAACAACTTACGATGTCATTTGGATAAAGTTTACAAACCTCATCTCATCTTCGTTGAATAGTAAAACTGTCATTTGGATAAAGTTTACAAACCTCATCTCCGTTGAGTAAAACTAGAATTACTAGTACAAGATTGTATTGGTAATTCTATTTCATAGGATTGTGACATTTGTGTGTGTACTTCGGTTGTGAAAATCAAATTATTTGTAGTGAATTTTAATGGTTTGGCTTTGTTATAGGATACATTTGGGAAGGCTTCTAGAAAAAGTTTTGAAAAATGCAAAGGGCGTTGAGTTAAAAGTGTTTTTGAAATAAAAATTATATTTGGTAAATTATATTGTAATAGTCCATGACAAAGTAACTTTGAGAAAAATAGTGTTGGGAGAAATTATATTTACAAAAGACTTTTGTTATTAAAAAAAAAAAAAAAAAAAGAGTTGGCTGACCAAGGAGAGGCAATTGCTAGTGAGGAGCAAGAGGTTCAGCGATGGGCAAGTAGTCTGATGCAAACGGTCTGGCAAGGGTAGGCGGTTCGACGAGGGTCGTGCAACCTAGATCGCGCAAGCCCCGGCAACCTACACATGGAGGTCATGGCATGGCGGGTGTGACCCTTCGGCAAGGGTTGCAGTGACCCAGATTGCACGACCCTTGCCAAAGGGTCGCATGATTTGGGTCCCCACGACTCTCGCTAGAGGGTTGCTCGACTGCCTACCATTAAGAAGCAACTACTCATAGCCATGCCGATCCTATTCAACAGAGAAAAAGAAGATGAATAGTCATCGACATTAAAACAAAAAAATGAATAATTAGCGAGGATAACTTCGGAAGAAATTTTTTTTATTAACCCTATTCAGCTCAACATGTCAAGAAGCTGCTTGAGCTTTTCTAGGCTCACATTTCCAAAAATGTGAAATGAATAAAGAAAAAGAAGATGAATAGTCATCGACGTTAAAACCAAAAAAATGAATAATTAGCGAGGATAACTTTGGAAGAAATTTTTTTTATTAACCCTATTCAGCTCAGCATGTCGAGAAGCTGCTTGAGCTTTTCTAGGCTCACATTTCCAAAAATGTGAAATGAATAACCCTTCCTTACCTCTTGATGAGTAAGTTTCGTAATTCTACTCTTCGTTAGTAGGTCTGCCCAGGTTTGACTGGTTGCTTAAAGGGCTACCTGATCTGATCAAATTAAAATCTGCCATTCATTGGTTTGGCCTCCTTTTCTGTGAAAACTGGTAAAAGATTAACTTTGCCGGTCTTCGCCTCCAGCCCTATCAGGAGAGGATTCAAGGTTAAGCCACACTTTACTATGTAATTACTACGAACAATTCAGCTTATACTTCATCTGTGAATCTTGTTCCTTTTTCTTACGGACTGATCAAATTGGTACATTAGCAAAAGATTTCATAATAATAAGTTTATGGGCTTTAAGTAGTGGAAGAAGTTCGATATCTTGATCGCCAATTTGGGTTGCCGGGTTCCCAAATCTTTTGCCGGAGTTACTTGAATGACAAGATGGAAAGCATATGCCATTGTCCGCGCTGTTTGCTGTTAGAAACCTTACCTATCAATTAATTCTGGTCAATTTGCTCATGCATGCCAATGATGCTCTCGAAGAGCTCAGCAACACATCATTTCTAATTCAGAACATAATTCAGAACCTTCATATCTCTGCATAAAATATATGGAACCATTTGATCCGAAACCTCAAATGATCGATACCATCACGCTAATTTTTAGTGTACCATCGCATAATATTGGTACACAATCTGTATAGAGAAACTTCCATTGACCTCCACAACACCCATCAACCTCCACAACACTTCAAACCGTTGAATCTGATCATCCAACGAAACAACCCAAAAAGATAAAACTGGTACTGATTATTGGTAGGAGCCAAGACACGAAATCTCCAAAACATATTTATCCCTAACACAGGCGTCGCTGATATTTAAGACCCAGCTCCAAGCGGCCTCCTCCCTAATCAGCAGTCAGAGCGAGAGTACCGAGTTGCTCGGTTATCGGAGTCGGCGTCGCAGCTGCGACTTCCTGTTCCTGTTGCTGTTCCTGTTCCGGTTGCTCCATACAGATATGACGCCCCCCGCAGCGGCCACGCGCATGGCGCCCTTTGTGACCATGACCGTGACCTTTGCAATGACCATGATGACCATGTTTGAAAAGTCCATGTCCATGGACTAAAAGAACCCTCACATGATGCCCATGTCCATGTCCACAACCCCCACGCCCCAAAACACCGCTCAGGTGAAGCCCCTGTCCATGTCCATGACACCCATGTCCTCCGAGACCATGCCCAAAGAGGAGTCCTCCTCCGTGGGGACCATGCCCCCCATGATGCCCGTGTCCGCCCCCCTTACCAATCCCATGATGACTATGTCTACCGTGATGATGCCTTCCCTCGTGATGATGTCTTCCATCGAATTTACATGTCTAAAGCCTTCATCATTGAATTGGTATTCCTGTGGCAAGAGCGTCAAGAGATAAATTATATGCCGTACCGTACTTTGATAACTTAAATTTTGGAGTAAATAATTATGCAATCAATTTATAACTTAGACCATCCTATCCACATTAAATATTCAAAACTCGATACTTCCTCTCATGCTCTTTGCTCATGTCACTGTTCCCACCTTGCTCGTACAAAAGGCTAAGAGGAGCCTCATCCATCATCTCCTAGAGTTGAGTCCTCCAGAGAAATAAGGTGGCGTAATTTTTTTAAAAATTTATTTTGACAGGAGAATCAAAGAGCGAATTGTACATGAATCCAGTATAAGCAACACTAATATTCCAAAAAAGAAAAAGCCTTAAATTTTGGAATAAATAATGATGCAATCAATTTATAACTTAAAACCATCCTATCCACATTAAATATTCAAAATTACAATATTTTGACAAGAGAATCGAAGAACGAATTATACACGAATCCAGTATAAGCAACACTAAAAAAAAAGCCAACGTTACAATAACAAAGCCCCAAGATTCGATCCGAGTCGGTTGAGGACAATAATATTCCAAAAAAGAAAAAGCCAACGTCACAATAACAAAGCCCCAAGATTCGATCCGAGTCGACCGGGCCATAGACCGGCACAATATCGACAAGTCGAAACACCAATCGAACAAGTCAGCGACATCAACCATGGCGATGATGATGATGTCCTCCTCCAAGGCCATGTGGATTATGTCCCCATCCATGAACTGGAACAGCATGACCTCCGTTCATGTGTCCAAAAAGACCATGCCCATGATGATGGGCATGATGGTGATGAGGATGCAAATTCCCTAGAAGCCCATTTATGGCGTGCCCAAGCCCGTGCCCAAGCCTGTGCCCAAGCCCATGCCCTTGCCCGTGCCCATGGATGACCCCATGATGGCCATGTCCCAGAAACCCATGCCCATGATGTCCTCCCGGACCAAACCCGCCATAATATCCTCCCCCGTGATGGCCATGGCCGGGACCCATATGTACTTCATGGCCATGATGTCCCTCACCATGGTACATGTAGTGATACTGCTGCTGATGATGTCCATGATGAGACATTTTCCTGCTCCGGTACACGCTCTCTTTGAATTTCAAGTTGCTGTAAATTTGAAGTAATGGATTGGAAGATCGATCGGATGATGCGAAATTAAGAAGGGATTGGACCTATTTATAGGGATGATAAGGTCAACAAAGCGAGGCCATAGTTTCGCTCGGCCGCCAGATCCTACGCACGGCATTTCACGGACAAGACGCGTCCCTTGATCTCTACGTGCTTAGTTTTCTCTGCTTAGTCATTAAGCATCCGCGTGGATCTGGTGAAATGTTTTGAAAATTACAAAAATTCGAAGTTGCGTGTTTGTTTAAGGAACAACTCCAGGTGTTCAGGTGGAGACAGGAGAAAATAATTTAAATTAACTTATTGAAAAGCCAAAGACAATTTATTGGAGATAAGCGAAAATCAATTTGTGATTGAAAATTATCACGTGAATCGATCTAGAATTATAATTGATTCTATATAGTCCTCTTTATTATTTCCTTTATTAATTATACGTTGTATTATAAATAGAGACTTGTACATGTAAATTAAAACAAGTTGAATCAATACAATATACAGAATTCCCGCAACTTCTCTTCTTTTTTCACTTCATGTCACAATTCTTAATGAGAAGCGGATTGGTGCCATATTTTCCTCCCATAAGAAGAAATGAAAGATAAACAATTTTAATAAATAATTTTTTATTGAAAACAAGGGATTATCTTAATTTTTATTTCTGAAATAACTATTTATAACTCTTTGTGCTAAATGTCATTGTCAAAGGCATTAACACCTTACGGTGTCATTTAGATTAAGTTTCCCAACCTCATCTCCTTCAAATGATACAACTACAATTACTAGTATGAGATTGTATTGCTAATTGCATTTCATAGTATTGTGATATCTATGATAACTATTTTCTGACGTTTTATGATGGATGATTGGCGATATTCATAACGGTTTATGATGGATGATTGGCGATATTCATAATGGCTTATGATAACTGCCTTCTGACGATTCCTAGCGGTTATAATTCCTTAAGTAACTTCTGTTGATTACCTCCATGTTTCTACACTTCATCAAGTCTCACATCCATATTTTCAAATCATTACCCTTGCTGTTGCGTAAACCATTCCATGATGTGGTTTCTTGTAACAATGGGTGTCCAACAATCTTGCTTCAGGTGGTAAATGGTCCCTCAAAAATGTGTGCCTTTGGTCTCAATTGCTTCATCGATTTAAACTTCAAAGCAACTTGTTAATATCCCTTCAATAAATATTCGTCACTAATGTTTATATTAGCAACTACCAACAATCCGACATTATATTTCTACAACCAAACACGAGCATTAATGAATACCAATATCAATCAACATAAGTTGATTCCTATACATGTCAATGAGTTGACACACTTATAGTGATATCCATGCGCTATGTGCATAAACATTCATATCCATGTGCTATTCACGTGTTTGTTCTCATTCACATGCCAAGTAGGCTATTTTTGGTGCCAACGGTTGTATTAATTCCACCACCTTCTGTTATTTTCTGTTCGTTCTTATACAAACTTCATTTCCTCTCTTATACTTAACAATGTGCTTAAGCTGAATTCTATGAGAGATTTTTTGCAATGAGTTTGAAACTTGTTGGTTATTTTGTTAATTAACAATCTCAAATCTAAGTTATAACGATAAAGAGTTCAAAATTTTAGCCAAGGAATTCCACTCAAAAAATAATCTGAACCAGAAAGTTGGTTATAATAGGGAGTTATCATAGATTAAACTTTAAACACAAATTGTAAATAAATGTTCTAGACAACATAACTTTATGTATTATCCTTTTAAAACAGAGCTACAATCATTAAGTTTATCAAAATAATTTCGAAGATTTTTCTAAAATAGGTAATGAATTTGTAAACTTATCTTATTTGAAACAAAAGAACAAGAAACAACGCTTAAGGAAAGACGGAAGGAAATTCTGAGATTGACTAATTCATTATAGGAATGTTTTGCCTCTTCCATCAATCTTACCATTCTGAGATTGACAATATGGAAGAAAAGGGAAAAAATCCAAACCAACCGGTCCAGTGTCAAGCCTCCACACAAAATATCGAGATTGAATTGACCTAATCCGTTTGTTAGAGACGCCCAAGCAAAAATGATAATGTCAGAACATTAACCAGTCGTTTAACTTCGCTGAGTTTCGATAGTACAGCGCTAAGACAATAAATTCAATGAAGAGTTAACTCTGCAAATGTCAAAGATCTTTTCCTCAAACTGAGTATGATCTTGCGGCAGTGAGCACTGAATTTTTTAGATTAATATGGAAAGGATCAGGTGCTAAAAGACAAAAGCCATGTGAGGCGGAGGCCCGCAGTCATTATTCTTTTGATATAGAATATATTCCCCGCTAAATTTCTATAGATTAAGCTTTTGAAGTTGCACGTTCAATTTCAAATTTGTATTAGAACCAAAAATGAGTTTCATATTTGTATTAGAACCAGATTATATTCCCACTACGCTTTTATTGATTCTTTACATCCCTATTCCATCCCATATATGGTTCCCTTTCATTAGGGCAAAAATGGGTTTTTTTTTTTTTCCTACATACATTGAATTTGCACGCCTAAGGCCTTCATCATTGAATTAGAATGCACATGAGCAAAAGTGATAGGAGATAAAATATATATGGTACCACGATTTAAGAGTTTTAACTTTTAGAAGAAATGGTTACATAAATAATTTCTAACTTAATCCATGGTATCAAATCACATGTTAAAGATTCAAATCTTGACAATTCCTCTCAAGCTCTTTGCTCAAGTTTTTGGGTTCCCACCTTGCCCGTACAAAAGAGTAGCCCTGTCCATCGTCTCATAGAGTTGAGTCTTATGGGAAATAAGAAGGCTTGATTCTGTTTTTCTCACTTTATTTTGAAAAGAGAATAAAAGAGCGAACGAACAAATACAGTACAAACAACACTAATATTCCCAGGAAAAAAAGAAGAAGAAGAACGAACTAAACAAGGACAAAAGCCGTAAGATTCGATCCAGGTCGATCGGCCACAAACCGGCGCGATATCGACAAGTTCAAACACTAATTGGAAAAGTCAGCGATATCAACCATGGTGATGATGATGATGATGGTGGTGATGTCCTCCTCCAAGGCCATGTGGATGATGTCCCCATCCATGAACCGGAACAGCATGACCTCCGTTCATGTGTCCAAAAAGACCATGCCCATGAGAATGGGGATATTGATGATGCTGCAATTTCCCTACGAGCCCATGTATGGCGTGCCCGAGCCCATGCCCTTGCATGACCCCATGATGGCCGTGTCCCAGAAGCCCATGCCCATGATGTCCTCCTCCCAGACCATACCCGCCGTGATATCCTCCCCCATGATGGCCATGGCCGCGACCAATATGCGCTCCATGGCCATGATGCCCCTCGCCATGGTACGGGTTGTGATGCTGCTGCTGCTGATGATGTCCTGGGTGAGACATTTTTCTGCGCTGGATTTAGACGCGCGCTTTCGATATTTCAAGTTCTGGAAATTTGAAGTATTCGACTGGAAGGCTGATTAGATGATGCGAAATGAAGATGGGATCGGAGGTATTTATAGGAATGACCGCGGTGAGAAGGGGGACCTCAACGAAGCAAAAGCCTCAAATTTCACTCGGCTGCCAAATCCTACACACGGATGCTACACAGAGACGCGTTCCTTATCGCTAGGTGCTTAGTTTTCTCTGCTTAGCCATTAAGCATCCGCGTGAATATGGGGAAACGCTTCGAAAACCACAAAATTCAAATGTAACGTGCTTGTTTGAAAAACAACTACTCCAGCTGCTTGGGTGGAGAAAGGAGAAGATGATCATCCAGTACCTTCAGCTGGAGTCGTAGATAATGGAGTGGACAAGTCTTTGATGTACTTATCCATTTGTTTGGCAAATACTGACAGTATGTTTTGGTACTTAGCTGAAACTCAAAAATGAATAAGAAAATGTTTTCCATTATTTGGTATCTAAAATTTGATTTGATTTTCTTAAATAGACATACACTATTCAAGTATTAGTAACCAGTACATGGACAAATGGAGAATCGAATATGGGCACAAAGTCTCGGGTTTAGCCTTGATGGACCTCAATTCAAGTGCCTAGATTGAGGAATGGGCACCTAGGTCTCAGGCCCAGCCTTTATGGATTGTGGCATGAGCAAAACAGTTCATTACTATAACAATATTATAGCATCACCATAGCTTATTGTAGCAGAAGCGAAAATTGTGGGATAATGTTGAACGATGAACCGAGCACGAGCAATAGAGTCTTGGGCCTTGACCTCAATAGACCCTAGCTCAAGCACTAGGGACCCGAGGCTGAGCATTAAGGACTTGAGCATGGCCTTTATGGACCCAAGCTTGAGTGCCGCGCATTAGAGCTCGTGTGTTGGGGACTTGAGCACGGCTTTTGTAGACCAAGGTGTCGAGGCCTTCGGCCCGGCCTCGATGGACCCGGGGCCGGGCATCAAGGATTTGCACTAGCACCAAGGGTCTTAAGCATAGGCATCTGGGTGATGAGTCTGGCCTCGATAGACCCATACTTGGGCGATGCAAATTTGGTCTCGAATGCCGAGGACCTAGGAACTAGCATTTAGGTTTTTGTGGCCAAACATAGAGTTTAAAGTATAAGGGCCGATGTTTAGTCATATTTTCGAAAATAATTTTTGAATTTTTAAATAAGAAAATCATTTTCATGATTTTAAGTATTGGCTTATTTTCTTAAGCGAACCTAATGCCAAAAAATGAGGAAAATATTTTTCGAAAAATATTTTTTGCCAAATAAATTGAGCCTTAATATTTTCAGGTAAGCTTTTCCAAGAATTCTTGCTAAATTAAGATTAGATTTCATGTTTGCTTTTCGATGGAATATATTAGTTCTAAGTACACATAAACATCTAAGTTGGTACCACTTGGACGCATTTTCTCACAACTTTCGAGTAGGGAATAAAAACCACGATCTGACACTATTTTCCAATTTGTACCCTACCGTCATAATTGATTAAAAAAAAATGCAGGACCAACTAAACAGAGGGAGGAAGAATAGGAAACACAAAATACACTATACTCCATTACTTCTAGGCCCACTACCCTAAAAAACCTTAAATTTTATCTCATCTTAATTCTACCTTTTATCTCATAAAAAAAAAAAAACTCTAATTTTAGGTCATGTGTTAATTTTATCCTAAATTTTTTTGCCCTATAAAAAACCCAAAATTTAGGTACAATCTCAAATTTACCCTAAACTTTTTTTTTTGTATCATTAAAAACCCTTAACTTTAGGTCAAGTACCAATTCTACCTTAAACTTTTTTTGTTTAAAAAAAAAAATTCAAGCTTTAGGTCGATTTCAATTTCACTCCAATTTTTGTCTCATAAAAATCACCAACTTTTACATAAGTCTCAAATTTGCTATCCATTAACCTTTTGTCAAAATAGCTCTAGGGAGGCTACGCTTGTCAATCTTTCGTGATTGGGAATGTCCTATCTCTCACGATCAAAGAGCTCGTGCTTAGGACGCTCAAATAGCTCATGCTTGGGTGTATTCTATCCCTTGATTGTCAATAAAAAATTTTGAATGTGGGGTTAATGGGGGCAAATTTATGACTCAAATAAAAGTTATTTATGAATTTTCATGAGACTATAAAAATTTTAGGATAGAGTTGGGATCGAACGGTAAAATTAGGACAATACCTAAAGTTGAGGATTTTTCATAGAACAAAAAAAAAATTAGGATAGAATTGGGACAAGACCTAAAGTTGAGAGTTTTTATTGGACAAAAAAATTTATGATAAAATTGAGACATGACCTAAAGTTCAAGATTTTTTATGAAACAAAGAGTAAAGTTGAGACAAAACTTAGGGTCCGTTCGTTTCATGGGAAATATCACGTTTACGGAAAATATTTTTAGAAAGTCATTTTCCAAGAAAATGACTATATTTTTTGGTGTTCAACTAAAACTTGAAATTTGAGTGAAATTTTTTTTTTCCATTATTCTTTATCTAATTTGATTTTTTTGGAAAAATTACCCAAAAAAATAAATCTTTTTTTTATTCTTTATCTCATTTTTTGATATTTTTTGAAAAATTATTTTTAAAAAATTAAATCTTTTATTTTTAATTTTTTTTTTTTTCTTTTTCTTTTTCCTCCCTCCTTCCTTCTCTTTCCTCCATTGCCATGTGCCTCAACATGGCTAGCTACTCAATGGCCGCCTAAGATGCAATAGCTAGATCCAACGAACTTAAGGCTCGATTGATCCAAGCAAGTCGTAAGCTCGCCGGCCAATGGACACAACTCGCTTGGATCGACCAAGCCTCGAGCTCACCAACCTTAGTAGAGCTCGGGCTCGCTTGGATCGGTCGAGCCGTGAGCTCGCCAACTAGATCCAAGCAAGCCCAAGCTCGCCAAGGTTGGTGAGCTTGTAGCTCACCACATCCGGCAAGCTCAAGCTGGCTAGCAAGATTTGGCCTTGGGTGAGGTTGGAGTTGGCCTATGGCCGATTGCTGGTCGCCATCGTGGCCTGTGTCCGGCCAAGGAAGAAGAAAAAGAAAAGGAATAAAAAACTCAATTTAAAAAAGAAAAAAAAAAAAGAAAACATAAAAAAAATAAGAAGGGGGAAAAGAAAAAAAAAATAATTCAATTAATTTAAAAAAAAAAAAAAGGAGGAGTTGGGGGAAGAGGAAGAAGAAGGCTTATAGGGGCATGAGATAAGAAAGATCAAGTAAGGAAAATATTTTCCACTTTTCAAAAGTAAAAACATTTTCCCCTAATTTAGAAGAAATTTTTTTTCCCTTTATGGAAAATATTTTCCCCAAGCAATTCATTTTTCCATGAAATGAATATCAAAAAATTTGGAAAATTTTCTCGGAAGTTACTTTCCATAAAATGAATGGAGCCTTAAAATTGGAGATTTTTTAGGGTATTAGGCATTCTTCTAGAGCATCATTTACGGTTGGTAAGGCGAAATGGGGCCACTCTAGCCCAATTCTAAACTTCGATTGATGGATGAAAAATCTCACCAAGGAAAAGTCATAAGAGGCCTTTCTCTTAAAGAGGTTATTCCTCCTTTTTTCCCGTAAGTCGGCAATTGCATACCTGATTCCATTAGGCCAAGGACGTATTGCATAGTTTTCTTCAAAAGGGCAATTTTACCTTTCTGCTGTTCACAACCTTAAATATTTACAGAATTTGCATTAAGGCTTTATTTTTCTCAAAAAGGATGAGCTTACATTTGTTTACAAAGTATGGATGCAATGTTTAACCAGGAAACAAATATGACAGCAATAATCAATTAGTTAATTCAATAAATGCGTGATTTAATATTTAAATATTTCATGATTCGTTGTCACGCTTAATTTATTCTTTATTGTCAAGTACTATATGTTAAAATATTTCATTGAGAGGCTACTATGAGCCTTTAAAAATTTGGAAATTAGGACTTCTTGCTCTAATACAATATGAGATTTAGTGGGACTGTTATCGATTATTCTAAAAATTCAAACCGTTAAATGAAATTATTGCTTAATAATTAAATATTAATTATATTAAATCTTGTAATATATGATTATCACCGAAGTCATATAAGTGCTATGGAAATTAAAAGGTGTGTCAGCGCAGAAGACTCGGCACCTTTTTTCCTGGCGAGGCAGACACAAATATCACTTGTGTGAATTAAATAAGTAATTCTCGTTTGAGCACTTCATCATGCTTTGATTTGTGTTAATTTTTTTGTCAATTTATTTTGCAAGGGAATAAAAGAACAAATAATAGACAAATCCAGTAAAAGCAACAGTAATATTCTTATGATTAAAAAAAAAAAAAAAAGAACGAACCAAAACAAGAACAAAAGCCCTGAGATTCAATGCGGAGGCGATCAGCCACAAAGCGGCGCGATATCGACTTGAAGCACTAATTCACAAAGTCAGCGACATCAACCATGGTGATGATGGTGGTGGTGATGATGGTGATTATGGGTGTGCAAAAGAATTGGGACCTACCCGGACCGCCCGGAACCAGACCGGAACCGCCTGGAACCGGTGGTTCTTAAGGGAACCAATCCAGTTCCTGATTCCAATTTATGGGAACCGGTGGGTACGGGTCCGGTTCTCGGTTCCATGGGTGGATCCGCCCACTCGGACCGGACCAACTATATTATAATAATATATTAATTTTTATTATTAAAGTAAATTTCAAAATTACTAATTAGCAAATCTAAATTTTAGGGCTCCATCTCCTCTCATGGTTTCCATGTTTCAATAAGAATTTAATAAAGTGTGTAAGTTGCCTTTCAACAACTCAAGAAATGGCGCATTCAAAAGATACTTTCGGGACTCATATATAACACTATGTTCAGGAATATGTAGAGTACTGGTGGAATTGTTTCTAAAAAAATATTCAGTAAAGCAAATTTTGTAAGAGATTGGGCATTGTTAGAGGATAAATGAAAAGATGATCTACATATGATAATCATCCAGAATCTTGAACTTAAAGAATATTTTAGATTTCAACTGAAATGATTGAAAAATAGGAAAAAAGACCTATTTCTCTTCTTTGGTAGTATTTTCCAATAAAATAAAGAAAAATGGCACCCTTAATTAAGCCGGTTCGATTTAAAGAAAAATATTACTTGATATGAAAAGTACTTTCGGCGGGATTTTAAAAACGATATTATTATTGGTAAGACCGGATCCATGGATCCACTTGGAAACCGAACCGGACCGGCGGTCCAGTTCTCGTGTGGATCCGTGCAACAATGGGTGGTTCGTGGTTCCAAAAAATTGAAACTGGTCCTTAGCAAGCAGTTCTCGATTTTAGGTCGGGAATTGCCCACCCGGACCATGCACACCCTAAATGGTGATGTCTTCCTCCAAGGCCATGTGGATGATGTCCCCATCCATGAACCGGAACAGCATGACTTCGGTTCATGTGTCCAAAAAGACCATACCCATGAGAATGGGGATATTGATGATGCTGCAATTTCCCTACAAGCCCATGTATGGCGTGCCCAAGCCCATGCCCTTGCATGACTTCATGATGGCCGTGTCCCAGAAGCCCATGCCCTGATGTCCTCCTCCCAGACCATACCCGCCGTGATATCCTCCCCCATGATGGCCATGGCCGTGACCAATATGCGCTCCATGGCCATGATGCCCCTCGCCATGGTACAGGTTGTGATGCTGATGCTGCTGCTGCTGCTGATGTCCTCGGTGAGACATTTTTCTGCTCTGGGTTTAGACGCGCGCTTCCGATATTTCAAGTTCTGGAAATTCGAAGTACTCGACTGAAAGACTGATTGGATGATGCGAAATGAAGATGGGATTGGAGGTATTTATTAGAATGGCCGTGGTGAGAGGGCGGACCTCAACGAAGCAAAGGCCCAGATTTCACTCGGCCGCCAAATCCTACACACGGATTCTACATATGGACACGTTCCTTGCCTAAGGGTGCTTAGTTTCTCTGCCTAGCCGTGAAGCGTCCGCGTGAAACTGGTGAAATGTTTCGAGGATCACAAGATTTAAATGTAACGTGTTTGTTTGAGGAACAACAACTCCAATTGTATGGGTGGAGAAAGGAGAAGATAATTCATCCAGTATCTTCTGCTCGGGGGTCGTAGATGATGGAGCAGACAAGTCCTTGAAATAATTAGCCTCCATCTATTTTGCAAAAATGAAATTTTTTAAAAATATTTTCTGGGAAATCATTCTTTAGAGAATGATAATATTTTTTTGTGTTTGGCTAAAACCCGAAAATAAGCTAGAAAATATTTGCAATTGTTTCAAATGGATAATTTTATTTAATTTTCCTAGATAAACATATGCTAATCGGATACTTCTAATTTACGAATGAACAGTCAAAGAATCGGATATGGGTATCAAAGTCCTATGGCCAGCCTTTGATGGACCTTGACCCGAACACATGGGATCAGGGCATGGGCACTTGATTCCTAGGCTCGGCCTTTATGGACTATGGCACAAGCGAGGTACCAAGCCAGCCTCAATGGACCCCAAGCATGGGCACTGAAGTCTTGGCTTCACCTTTGATGGACCAAGGCACGAGCACTAGGGTCCTTGGCTTTGGCCTCAATAGACCCTAGCTCGGGCACTAGGGAACCTGAGCCCAACTTGAGCACTGAGGAACCAAGTCTAACTACAAGGGCCAAGTCTTGATCATCGAGGACTCAAGCATGGCCTTGGTGGGCTTGGGCTAGGGTGCTTGGGATTTGAGCTCGGATACTAGGATCCCGCACTCGGCTATTGTGGACCAAGCCCGAGTGCCGAGGGTTCAAGCCTAGCCTCGATGTCCTAGACGAAAGCACCAGGAACCTTAGCACGGCACTAAGGTCCCAAGTTTGACCTCAATGAACTCGAGCGTGGGCATCGGGATCCACACTAACACTAGGGTCCCAAGCACGGGTGGGGCACTAGGGTCTTGAGTTTGGCTTCAATGGACTTTGTGCGCAAGTGCCTTAGATGTGGTCTTGAACGTTGGGTCCCCAAGAATCAATTTTAAGGTTTCCGTGCCCAAACATGGTGTTTTGGATTCAAGTGCCAAATTATAGTTATATTTTGGAAAATTTATTTATAAGTTTTAAAGAGGTAATCATTTTTTGAATTTAAATATAGATTTTCCGTTGACTAAGAAAACAATTCCGTTGACCCATTTTCTTAAGCAAATCAAATGTCAAAAATGGGGAAAATAATTTTCTTGAAATAAATGAAGCCTTAATATTTTCATATAAACTTTTCCAAGAATTCTTGCTAAATTAAGATGAGATTATTTTTTTTCATGTTCGGAGAAATATATAAGGCATAAGTACATACAAATGTCCAAATCGGTACCACTTTAGACGCATTTTCCATCAACTTTCAAGTAGCGTATAAAAACCAAAAACTGACACTTTGTCCAATTTGTACCCTACCGTCTAACTGATCAAAAAAAAAAAAACGTGGGACCAGCGAGGGAGGAAGAGTGGGAAACACAAAGTGTATTACACTCCCTTTTCTCTAGAACGATACGTATCTCCCGGGGTTGGTAAGGCGAAATGGGGCCACTTTTTAGCCCAGTTCTAAACCTTCACTTGACAGATGAAAAGTCCGCCGAGGAAAAGTCATAAGAGGTCTTTCTCTGAGAGGTATTTATTCCTCTTTCTCCCCAAAAAGTCGACGGACTTTCGTCATCATACCTAATTCTACGAGGCCAAGGACGTAGTGCAAGTTTTCTTCAAAAGGGCAATTTTACATTTCTGCTATTCACAGCCTTAAATATTTACAGAATTTGCACTTAGGCTATATTTTTCTTAGAAGGGATGAGTTCACAATTGTTTACATAGTTCTATGGATGCATTGTTTAACCAGGGATCAAATATAACAGCCATAATCAAATAATCATTTTGATGAAGGTGTTTTTTAATATTTAAATATTCAATCACTTGTCCTCACTAGTCTTTTTTATGGGTGAAAAAAATTGGTTGGCTTGTTCTTACTAGAAAACATGGTAAATTGAGGTGCCTCAAATCACCACTCTCCACTTCTATGGACAAAATGTGGTCCAAATGTTCCCTACATCTCCCAGTATAAGTTTAGACGATGTTATCTCACAAAGGAGGTTTATGTAACTTAATTTCACAGCTCAGAAAAGTGCTCCAGCTATCATCTTTTCAAATATTACGGTTGTCCCACCCAGCATTATTTCTTCTACTGTTCTAATTTCAAGATCTGCAGATGCATCATTTCTAGCCAGACATTTTGATTGTCCTGTCTGTTTCCGTCTCAGCACGCATGATTTGAAAACAAACAAAAGAAATGATTGTGTGATAAAGATTCAAACAAATGAAATCATGCATTCATTGAGTCAAAAGGCAGCCACAGATTTTGGTGAATTGTCTATTCTTTCTCGTCCGGTTTGGCTATAGTTAGCTTATTTTCTACGTTTCTAGTTGATTTGACGAGTCTCTCAAATAATCTCTGGGATGCCAGAAATTTTCGCTCGAACGTCTTCCTGTTTTCGTGGAAATCCACTAGGGATTTCAGTATTTTGAACTTTCTAAATTTGTTTGCAAATAATTTTTTTTTTCTCAGCCCCTTACATGTTTGTGATAAGCGGAGCCAACAATATGAGCTACTATATTGCAAGAAATTGCTTCTTCCTTGTCAAGTACTTCTGGTTGAAACAGTAATCTTTTTGAGAGAAACAGACTTCTATGCTGCAAACTGAGGATGTTGTTGTACTCTAGTGAATCAGAACATAATCGGAATCTAATCAGAAACTGTAGATCAACCTAATAAACTTTGTATGAGGAGTTCATTTCGAAGCAGTTCATGAAGTACGTTACCAAAACTAATCAAGAGCGTTTGTGTTTCCATCATTTACTTAGCAAGAAACTCACAGACCATCACGATCCAGACCTGCACTGGTAGTACTTGGCGCAACCTCGGGTATGGGGATTTGACTGAGGAGGTAGACATCCGCTGTTGGTGTAGGCATTGCCGCTCCCTCCCCCATTGCAGACCGGCTGGTCTCTCTTGAGCGCACCGGGAGATATATACTTCTTCTGCTGGAGTAGCCTCCGGTTGATTTCAGAGTCCATCTGGAACTCCGCTTCCTCGCTGCACTCAGCTATCGAGCCATTGCACGCTGGATCACGAGCATCGACCTTGTGAGGAGTGATTCCACCGGTGCTGAGAAGACAGAGGACCAATAGGAACGCGAATGAGAGAAGCTTGATGGGAGAAGTGGCCTCCATGTTTTCAATAGTTTCTGTGAAGTCCACTTCAGAAGGGTGAATTATAGGAGCATCTGAATCCGACTCTCTTTCCTGTGCAAAAGACGGCAGTGGAAGCTGCACTGCGTCGACAGAGTGGACCGCACTTCACCAAACTCATAGACCTCTCTTCACACCTATTTCCTCTTTTTCGGCATGGGAAGCATGTAAGGCTTGACCTTTCCCTGAATGCGACTGGGTGAGTGGGTGGCACGTGTGCGACTTGAACGGGGTTTGGTTTGCTCTTCTTCTGTCTCAATCATGTACATGCTCCTCTTGTCTAAAGCTATTTAAGGTTTGAATACTCTCTAGGACCGTAAGAAAATGTGGTGTCTTGTAGACTTTATCTAGTATCTAGTATGCTTGAGAGGTTGAGGAGACGTGACTAGCATAGACCCTTTGGATTTTATCATAAAAGTCTCACGCTCGTTATCAAATATTCACATTCAGATATTCGGATTGAACCATACCTACTTGGTATAACTGTAGAAATCATAAACTCTCCCCAAATGTGGTAGCAAATACTCAAGGTACAAGTTGGCTAGATTTTTGCTCATTTTATGGCTCGTTGTAACATCATGAAAGTCATATGTTTCATTTACCACCAGGCTACTCTGCTAAGTGGTGTCTCTTGTAGACTTGCACAAGTCACACTGTTTAATTAGTATGATGGGCCAATCACTCTCAAAATGCTCACATATACTCAACTAAAATTTGAATCTACATCAGTCACTAGGTAGCAACTCTAGTTTGGTTATTCAAGTTCATGATAACATTCACACCCTGAGATTATCATAATCTAAAATTTGGGAAAAACTTAGGAAGTGAGGTGTTACTAATCAATGACTCTAAATTGTGAAATTTAAAGTGCTACGCTATTCTCAGATGAAATGAGTACATAAACATGCACATGTGGGGCTTTCAAGATTCTATTGTTTATTATTGAACTGGTTCACTTAGAGAAAAATACTTTAGCGTGGACTGAGGATACAATTGACTTTTAAATTCAGTACATGGGGCATCGTTCGTAGCTCAACCTCTTCAATGTACTTTCTATTAGTCCGAAAAAGGAAACTATGGGACAGACTGCAGAGATGAACAATATAACCAATTCCAAGAGGTGGCAGTCGGGGTAAATGAATATTTCTTAGGGTCTGTCATGCCTCTTTTGGGTCGAACTATATACCCTTTAAACTAACAAAGATGCCCTCAAATTAGGAGATTGGATAAACTGATAACGACTTATGTCTTCTTTCTGATGCATAAATCTTATGCAGCATGACTTTTATATTTGAGAAATGACACAAATGGTCTTTGAACTTTGGTCAATGTATAATATCGTCCTTAAATGCTATTTGTTCAATGCAATATTTAAACCTTCGGCACGTGTTCAATTTGGCTTATGAGACCATAAGAAAATTGCTCAATGCTATCATACCATTTAGGGACGATATTGAACATTCACCAAAAGTCTAAGGACCACATTAAACAAATTAAAAATTCAGGACGACAATGCACATTTGGCCAAAATTTAAGTAATTATCTTTAAAAGTTCAGGGATGACATTACATAATGGGTATTTTTTTTTTCTGTAATTATGCCTAAACATTCTTAAATAAACGTCATTAAAAAAGAAAAAAAATTCTGAACGTTTGGCGTTTCCTGCTATATAAACTTATATTTAATAAATTTTACCGTTGAAGTAGTTTAGTCAATCTATTTGACTAGTAGTAGATCGCTAGCTAATCTGTTTGTTTTCACAACTGGTAATCACGGTAAGAGAGCATGTCCCTACATGGATATGCACAGTCCTCTACAAGTTGTGCAAGAATATATTGAATGATTTAGTAAATTGGCAATTATGGAACAACCCCCATACAATTAATAAGGCATATTTGGAATGACTTCTATTTTATTCGAGATTTTACCATCACTTAACGTCGAGCACATTCAACTTATCAAAGAATACAAATGCTAGAATTCAAAGTAATTCAAAGTTAATGCGGAATTTCTTCTGTAAATGATTTCAAACTTTTTATGAAGTCATTTGAGTACTTCAACTTCTATACAAGCTTCGCATGAATTAATTGTTTCGGATAAGGTTTACTTAAGTTCTCCAGAGAAGGTCTGTCTTAAGTCTTCAACGGAAAGAAATCATAGCACTCCAAATTCGATTTAACTTGACAATTACTCGTGTAAATGTACAAGGAATTAAATGATTTCATGCTCTTAGTGTAGCTTCCTCTAGTCATTGTACCATTTTTACCTCTTTTAGCAATGAAGGATGAGTTTTTTTTTTTTCCACAGAAAATGAATGATTTAAAAAATATTTTAAAAGATATTGATTATATCACTTACAAAAAAAATAGCAAAAATTACTGTTAATGTTCATGAAAATATTTAGATTTATATTGTTGTCAGTAATAAAATATTTTTCATTTGTTAATTATTTCAAGCGATACAATCTATCTTTTTTTAATATATTTTTCAAATCATTCGTTTTCCATAAAACAAATAGAGTCTAAAATAATTACGAATGTATTTGGTGGAAGTTAAATTTGGAGGGCATTTAAGTTTAAAACAATTGTCATTGATAGAACTTGATGGAAGGTAAATGTGTCACACATATATAAACTCGAGATTTTTTATGTCACAAAAGAAAAGTTTAAGGTAAATGTATCGTAGTTAGCATAATTTAGAATTTTGGTGGGTTTTTTCCCTTTTCCTTTTAATTCAGCCAAAGTGCCCTCTTTTTGCCATAAAAATGAATTTAAATAATTTTAAGGTCTTATCAATAAATACCTGGCAATGATAGTTAAATTAATTAAAAGAAATAACACTTTTCAAAACACTTTGAAATCGGAAGAATTGCATGTTTTAATAAAAGTCACTTGGTTTAAATAGTAAATCTTAAATTTACTAAAGCACATTTATTAAGATTTAACAATTGCTTAAGAGACACCCTTTAACATTTTTCATAATGTTAATATATATCTAAGTCTATTAGGTGATGCGGTAGAAGGTTATTGAATAATTAGCAAGTAAAACGGCAAGTTTTAAGTGTGTGTGAAATTGAATGAATTTGTAAAGTAGATCAAGAGTTATTTCGAAAAAAGGAAAAAGATAGTAGTCTTTCCAATGGAGAAATGAATGAGTTTAATTATTGTTTTGGTGGCGGAAGTGGGTGTCTGGACGGTGAGTGGATATGTTAACTCTTCCTTGTTATTTCATAGAGGGTAACTTTTAGAAGGGATAAGAAGCGAGATTAAAATAAGATTTCCAGTAATACATTAGATTAGATATCATTTGATAATTTAAATATATAAAATTGTCTTAGTGTTTATGGGCCAACACAACACAAAAAAGCATGGCCCAATATACGGAGATGAGCATCATTCTCTGAGATCTTCGCACTCGTCGACTGCTGCTGGAGGCGGCACCAAAGACTTCAAAAATGATGAATTATAGGGTGGGACCCGCTCTCCAATCAAAATCTAGAGAATGTAACGTAAATAATCCTTAGATTTTAACTCAATATGTAATATGATCCATTAACTTTTAATTCATTCAATATAATTATTGAACTGTAACTAAATATGCATTGTGGTCTCTGAGCTTTTGATACATGTTTAACTCAGTCCCTAAATTATATGAAAATGATCAATATTTTCCTTCCGTTAATTCAAATTTAAGGATATCATTAAATATTGTAATTTAGTTCAGGGATTAACTTGAATATGTATTAAAAGTTCAACAAATATATATTAAGCAAATTAAAATTTTATGGACCATATTGCATATTTGACTACAATTTAGGGATTATATTAAGCAAATTAAAAGTTCAAGGGCCACATTGCACATTGAGTAGAAATTCAAAAATCATTTGTACCATTTTACTTAAATCTATCGATTAACCAGAACCATTCAAATAATTATTTTTGTTTTTAACATATTGGTTATATAAAAAGAAAAAAATACTATCGAAAAAAGCAACTTCTTTTATTTTGACGTTTGTTTTGTGTAAAAGATCAACAAAATATCACATATAGCACCATCGAGGTGGAAGTAGTAGAAGCGGACATCATTTTTTTTGGGGGGGGCCGCGGTGGTGTCTCGCTCCTCTCTTTTATCTATAAGTGTCACCAAGATCAACCCCAATCGGGACATCTTTATGTCGAGGATATGATCAAAGAGAAAATTCCAAATCAAATTCAGTAATCTAATATTTGTTTCTACGTTCATTTTAAAATCTGAAAATAAGTTACATATGAATCCATTAGGATATATAAACTAATCCGTGTCCTATAGATTCCGGTGTGAAACTTTACATAATACCCTTTAATTTCTCAATTAATTGAATGCTAACGTGTCAGTGACGAGAGAAGATAAAATCATAAAACCTAGGGGGCGTTTTGAAAAAAAAAAACAAACAAACAAACAAACAAAAGAGGAACCTTACAAGTTTCGAAAAACGACAACCAGATTATATTATTAAAGTTCATACTAATATTTTATATTATCTTTAGATGTGCGCCTCCCCGTTGCAAGAACTAGGTTTTTTGTATTTACTCCAAAGAGTAGCGGAAAACGTTAGAAAAGAAAATACTAATTTATAATATCTTATCCTTGTCATTCTCTCTATTCGTTATTTTACTACTAAGTTGGAGAGAAACGTATAAGTACTTAAGAAATATTCTTTCAATTTTAGTATAATAACGTAATCCAAAGTTATTCCTATTTTAGTTAGCAGACAGAAACTTTTATTGTTACACACATTTCAGAGAGTCTTATAGTCACTATATTATACAAAATATTGTGCTCGTGAATATTTTTTTATACTAATTAATTACTTTATACTTCGATAGTTCCTTTTATGCATGCCTCTTACCACTAAGAATACGCTAAAATAATGTTGTATATAAGCGAAAATGTTCCGCACTCAATTTTAATAATTTTGCTTCTTATCGACAAGTCGCACAATGCGGAGGCGAATTCTTCAATAATGGAATAATCATCTCATTTCATGTGATTTCGATTTTCCTTTCATCATTTGCTACTTGTGCGTCGACTGGTGTATCTTTTGGCATTTTCCTGTACCAAGAGTTAATACTTTGAAAATTAAAAATTCTCTAATCGACTATATATTAAGTATCCCACATAAGAACTTGGCGTCTCCTCCGTCCAAATGTGGACTGAGTCGCTACAGGTACGTGGCACGTGCCATGTCAAAATAAAAAGAGAAGGAAAATTTATGATTATTTGCCGGACCGAGGGGGAAAGGCCGGTCAAGGAGTGGTTAAAACAAGCAAAAAAGCTTTTCAAAATTAAGACCAGTGCATTTGCTAAGAAGACAGTGATGGGGCCCACGCTCAGAGCATGAAGTTCGGGCTCATACGTGGCAGTCTCGCAGGGTACTACCGGATTCCGTTGGACAATTGGCGTCAATCTCGGCGCCTAACATAAATTCAAGGAATCCCCACCCTCCATTTCATTCCCGGCGCGTTCACCGCACCGCCCAAATTATGAAAGTCCAATCGAATGACTAGTCTATAATACAATAATGGCAATATTAATTTGATTTTTTTTTTGTCAATCCTAATCTATTCCTAGTGTCATGACCGGTCAGAATTGGTTGATTTTGTCGGAGAAGCTACCAATTTCGCCTTATGCCCTTTTGAATTATGCTGAAATCCTGCATTTATTCATTATCATTTTCCTATTGATTTTGAACCAACCTCACCTCATCAAACAAAGTTTGGCCCTTGAGTACACCCCGGTGTATACCACTTTCGCCATATCCCCTTTTATTTATGTTGAAATACCAATTTCACCATATCCCCTTTTATTTATGTTGAAATTCTACATTCATTAATTATCCTTTTCCTGTGAATTTTGAACCAACCTCACCTCGCCACCTAACTAGATGGATTAAGGAAGGTGATGAACTTTTGTTTAAATTGTTTTCATCTCAACCTCTCGAAAAGGTGGAGATTCGAATGCCCTACCTCCCATTCCCATGTGGAAAGAGTGGTCAATAGGATAAATCCCAGTGATTTATTATTCAATACTCAAATAATTAGTTAAAAATGGAGAAAATTTTAAGATAAATTTAGACCCAATAAGCCTATAGGTTCAATCAAGTAATTATTAAGTTGACACATTACATGAATGAGTCGATATTGAATCATACTAGTTAAATTCCTCATTTATGAATTGCATCAACCAAGTCGATAAAGCATCAGTTACAATTTTCCTAATTGAAACTCTTTTGGCGCATGTACAATGGCATTTTTTTCTTTTTACATTCGAAACTCCTAAACTTTCATAGTATTCAAATATCAACGAGTAGATACACATAATTTCTTTTATGATGTTATGAATTTGGATAACTCTTTTAGATTTTGACAGATGTATTTGCGTCAGATTGGAATTTAGCATATCCTCGTCTAGGCCGTTTGACGTTTTCCATTAAACCTTAAATGCCTTTCTATATAAAACAGCTGAAAAAGCAAGAGATATTTTTTCGTTTCTTTTTTGTTTCTTTTTGGGTTCAGAAAGAAAGCACGAGATTTGAACGGCTCAGCAATTACTTCGTATAAGGCGAACGAACCTTCTTCCTCACGAAATTTTGTCTTGTGACAAAATGCTGTCTGGAATATGAGAATCAGCTTCATGCCGACTTTGTTCATAGCATTTATATTTGACGATTAAGCCTATTTGGGAATAAACCTCGTGCACCGGAAACAAAGTTGAAATCAGGCTACCAAAGCATCTCAACAGGCTTAGCTCCGATTGATGATGTGCCATTTCGGTGAGTCGTAGTAGTGAAGGGGATTAACGTCCAACGAACATGGTCAAGGAAAATAGGCTGGAGAGGTTCCAAATTGATTACAGGTTCCGCATAGGTTCCAGTTGCAACTTGGAATCTATCAGCCGGAGCAAGTTCTTTATTTTTCTGGAATTTAAAACCCACTTTACATATCTTGGAACCTAAAAACTACCATATCATAGGTTTAAAGATCGGTCCAAATTTTACTCATGATCCACCTGTATTATTAATCAAACAATTACAATAAATCATCACATTTGATGACTCACATTAACTGCAATAATTAACTTATCATAATTTATATTTAGACATACGAAGAATGAGAAATATTAATAAAGTAAAAGTCACAATCTTAAAATAGAAGTTTAAATTGATGGTTTCAAATTGTTATAGCGAAACTAGATCTGGGACGGCAGTGAGCATTAGATGCCTTCCTATTAGCTTGAATTTGTTTTGAAGAGTATACTTTTTCTATAGAACTTTCTCAAAGAAGGTAATGCATTGTACTGGTTCTATTTTATCCTCTTTTATATAAAAAAGAAAAAGAAAAAGAAAAATATGATGATTACCAATAAAGTAAATGTGGCCCCTACTGACATTTATTCGGGTTGCGATTGTAGGTAAAGTGATGAGTGTTAAGTTCGGTCCGGATTCAAAGTACATTGCAATCGGATCAATGGATCACAATTTGGCAAATCTTTGGCATGCCGTGAAGTGCTGGAATTGCATGAAGGAGGTAGAATAAGCTTTTGTGAGAGACAGCGAAGTAGAGTTTGAGTTTCATTATGCTTGGATTGGAAAACTCGCGCGCTTAAGCTCTGTGCCGGCTGAATTGGAGTACGAACCATCTTGTTCAGCGGCTCTTTGTCTAACGCGATTGCAATTCTTTGTTTTTCTTTTCGAATTTGCGCTTGTTGAACACCAAGTCGTGCGTATTATTATTGGACAAGATTTCGTGAATGACCCATCCTCTCTTTGGGCTACTTTCGCTTGACATGAGAAACGTGCTATTGACACCAAAGCGGATTTGTAGTTTCTCCAATTAAAGAAACGGGTGATATTGCCATTTTGTAATTGATTGTCAAATAAATTATCAAAGTCCACATACGAAGGCGTGCTACATTGCACGCGACGCAAAAGATTTAGCCTGGATGACCTCCTTTTACCACAATGTCTATAGAACAAATATACATTCATTGTGACGTTGTTGTCCTCGTGGGTTTTACCTTGGCTCTGTTCCTCGGTGTAATACTTCCTTGAAATACTTTGCTATCACATTATCGAGTGAAGTTCCCTTAGAATTAAATTGCTAATTCCACTTGCTATCGCTGTCAAGTGCTTTGTAGTCTACGGTCTTGAAGGTCGCAGCTCAGTGGCATCGACACATGATATGCAATAGGACCTGTTATAACACGTAAACATGCCGTTTCTTAGTAAATAAAGAGTTCAAATACATTGAGACATACTGTATATTAAATATATAATTTTATATATACATGATAAATTATCATTTTTATGACTATTTTAATCAAATTAATTTGATTCAAATTCACAAACAAATAAATAATAATAAAAGAGTCTAGAATGAATTTACACTAAAAATATTAATCCACAATTTGTTAATATTATTCATTGTTTCAACTCCATTCCAATTATCCATAAAACTTGGAGGAAAAAAATAAGTAATCCATATTCTAGATTCATGTGTAAGAGCGTATCGGGGCTAAGTAAGAGTCAGAAATAAGAAAAAACTAGGTTTTTCTTTTTTTCCCCATTTATTATTTTTACATTTTTATATTTTGACTTATCATTTATTGAAAATTTTTAAAATTGACATCATATATATTAGAATTTCGAGCTCGCAAGTCAAAATCTCGAATTGACGTGTTAATTATCCAACAGTTATCGACCGAGCATCAAAGAGTGTTGGAGATTGTCAAACATGCTCTTGATGATTGTTCCCCTGATTTCTTCAGCTTGGTTCAAGGCCTAATCGAACTCGAAAAATTGCAAGTTACGAATCACCACGACAAATCATCAAGCGTATTTTTCAAAATGTATAGTTTAGTTAGAGATCAGAAGGCTGTCTAGATGCATTGTTAAGTTAGGAAAGTTTCCTAGCTTGAGCAAGGTATCTTATGGATTACATTATTTAAATAAATATCTAACAGAATATTCTAGTATCCAACACAATATCTCTAATATCTAACAAGATATATCATAATATACTAAATAGCTCAAATAAGGCAGTAAAATATGTGGAATATGCAAAAGATAAGTACCTTACCTAATTTGAGGATATTCTTAATGGCTTGCAGGTTTGCACAAGAACTACAGTGGGCGACTCGCAGACTAGCATAGCGACGGTGGTACTCGTCATCCTGGCTTAGCACGACCGATTAAATGGACAACGATTGTGGCGGCCCGCCAAAGGAGATCGTAGTGTATCAATATTTGGTCTTTTAGTCGGACCAAATAATCTCCACCGAGAACTCTGAAGTCACGATCCTTTTTTGTCTTCAATCTCACTTAATGCTACTTTCTCGAAAACTCACGATCAAGTCTTCAAATTCACCATGCAATAAGAGACAAATTCCACCGCTTTGACTAAAAACCAAAACATCCCACAGCTTTTGAAGATGTGCTCGTACGATGAGTTGATGGCTGGGAACTTCTCTTCCCTCCGCTTTGCCTCCTCCGCCTTTTCCCTGTGAGCGCCTCTCCTCCGCCCGGCTCCGGCAACGACCTTGGGAGCTCTCGACAAAGCCGCCTACTGCCATTGCGGACCCAATCGACCTCATCCAAGATCCCCTGAGTAAGCGCTTCTTCGACTCTTGAATTATCGTTGTTGTTGCGTGGCTTTTACCGAACAGTTGTTTATATGGAGCCTTGCTCACTCAAAACCTTGCCGATGAAGACAGGCTGCTGACTATTTGCCGAAACTAATGGCGGAAAGTTTACCCGAGGACATACTCATCGACATACTCTTGAGGGTTCCGGCCGAGTCGTTGGCGCGATTCAAATTCGTCTGCAAACGGTGGCGGTCTCTAATCTCCGACCCGGGCTTTGCCAAGTCGCATCTGCAGAGGCTCAAGGCAGGGGATTTAATTCCTAGCCAGAGAATTTTCATTGGCAGACTCTACGGGTCCCACGAGACCATAGACTACGCAGTGCTCGACGGCAGTGAGGGTCGCGTGGTGGTACCACATAGGATCAAAACGATCAGACCTCTCTGCGATTGCCACGTCGTTGGGTCCTGTGATGGTCTGGTGTGTCTTCTTCTCGACAGCAATTACCCGACAACTTTTCTGATATATAACCCGGCCACCAGGGAGTGTAATCAGTTGCGCTGTCCCGAATTTGTTAAAGATTGGGTGTTTAAGGAGTATCGTCATAATGAGCCAATCCATTTCCATGGACTCGGATATGACCCTCGGTCTGATGACTACAAAATAGTAGTGGGCATCCACGAATACAAAATAGTAGAGCGTGTCCACTACTACGGATATGAATTGTTTTGGGAGGCGGCAATATTTTCGCTTAAGTCCGGTTCTTGGAGATGGACAGATTTCTCTATCGAGGAAGATTTATTGGTTTACGGCAATGGAGTTTATTGGAATGGGGCCTTACATTGGTATGTCTATGAGTTGCGCACGCATGCGATTTTCTCACTTGATTTGTCGGAAGAGAAATTCAACCGGGTGCTTTCGGTCCCTGAAGTCAATGGGGTTAGATTTTTCAGCGGACTCGGGATTCATGGGACCAGTCTGTTCATATATAGCAGCCGCTGTGATAACCACATCGAGGCATGGATAACGGATGAGTATGGGAGAGGAGGATCATGGACAAAATGGTTCAGTGTTGATCGCCTACCTACCTTTCGCCTACCTACCTTTAGGGATGCTGCCCCCCTTGCGTACACAAGGAGCGGACAAATTGTTTTTCTGATAAATGCAGAACGGGTGATTCTGTTCAATCTGGAGGATAATACTTACAAGGATTATCCCATAAGGATGGATGATTGTTCCTGTATCGAATATGCTATCTACTTGGAAACTCTTGTTTCTCCCTATCTTGGCGGTTAGCCATCAAGTGTCATATGATGCAAGGATTTTCTTAATAGGTACGGGTTTTAATATTAGTATACATTGATATTGATATGTACAATGCTATGTCAACATGTCACATCATACAAATTTTTACATATTCAAGAAATTCTTGCATTGATGGGTACTTTACCGACTTCTTCACAATTTATCATACTTATCTTTTAAGATTTTCATGTGCCTCGTGTATCTGCATGTTGGTTGTAGGTCTGTTGCTGTGTTGTATGATCATTGGTTTATTGTAATGATGGAATGCATTTCAAATTTGCTTATCTCAATGTTGCCAGACTAGAGCTAATATTAAAGAAGTGATTCTTGATTGTAGAAGCGGATGGAACTATCTTATTATGTTGCTGGCGTCACGTAGTTAGCAGGGATCAACTTCAAATTACTGCAAGTTTGGACCGTGGATGCTGGTGGGATGTTAATTTAGTGTCTGATGATATCGTAGTTAACCAGAAAATGCTGCATATATCATTAGCAATTATCAAAAGAAACTGTCTGGAATAAGAAATTCTTTTACCCTAGCCCAACCATGTCTTAAAAGAATTTGCTTGAAAAATTCATGGTTGAGAGGATTATTATGGTGTAAACCCTATTTGTGGTTAATGAATGATGCAATTATTCATCTTTCGAGGTGCAAGCAATCACAGTTCATGCCACAAATAACTACTTCACAACAGCATATCTCAATAACACCATGCTTTTATAAGTTTTCAACTGGTTTATGTCTTAGTTTTCGGAACTCTCTCTCTCTCTCTGACAAGGCGCGAGTGCATGCAATTTTGCACGAGCGTCGACACCAGACACATATTAGTTGTATTATTTGTTATGGTTGTTTAGGCCAAAAATATATATATTACATATAATGATTGAGCAGAAAAAGTGGCAGGCTCCTGCAAAAACTGCATTTGCTTTGCACTTACAGCACTTTTTCAACTCATATATACGTATTAACACATATTATAGTTCAAAAAAAGGCTGATGACTTCTGGTTACATTAGGATGTTTCTCGCTTGAATAGTCTAAGAACAACTTCCCTTAACTTTTAAAATTCGTTACCCGAGTATATATGATATTATGAAAACATTGCTTGAAGCTTTAAGATAGTTTTACTGTTGCTGCAATTTTTATTAGGTCATAATGCTGAATTGCTTTTGATTATGAATGGTTTAATTCAGACTAGGCAGATTGCTGATACGGTAATCTTGTGTAGTTATTCTGACTGGAAAAAAAAAAAATCTTGTCTAGTTACGTGGATAGCACAGCTTGTTTTAAGCATTCTGGAAAGGAGGAAGGCGGAGTTTCTCTTCCTTTGTTCGTATATGTTGTGAGAAACTTAGATGGAGCCTCCGTTCCTGGTGGATATTAGTGCAACTGCTTAATAATAACCTCTGACTAAGACATTGGCGTTTCTTTTGTTGGAAAAGAGGAACTAACCAATTGCAGTATCAGTACAACATTAATTCAGCCGGTTACCCCTATGGTTGGAGTTTGATTATCGATGTTTAGCGTACTGTAGACAAGAAAAATTGTACAAGTTATTTGTCTTTCTTCCTGATATCTTGCATGTAGTCACTGCGGCTATAGTAGCATGTAATCTACTCACTTACATCTCTACTTCATCATCAATGACCATTGAATCACTTCTCTCTAAGCAGGGTCTCCTACATGGATCTAGTCACTCCATTTTGTTTGACCTGAACTGTATCTCCTATATTTAATACTAAATATCTTTCTTCATATATTCACCACATCTCGTGCCTTCTATCTCATGTCTTCATCACATCTTCTCACCGACGCAAATACACAGGTCCAAACTGTGCCAAAAATATTCTTCCCATTGTATTCTCTCATCGCATCCTCAAATGATGTCACCCCAACTCCTCTCTAGGAATTCACTAAATTCTAATTATTACTTCACCTGAGTATCCGCACATCAACAAGAGCATTTTCATTTCTGCCAAACTTATTTTCAACTATTGTTCCCTTATGAATATAAAACTTATTTTCAACTATTGTTCTCCTCTTTTTGAATATCGCAAAAACAAAACTTCTTGTTGGTCTCCAATTTTGCCTTTTCCTTTTCCTTCCATGAATTGTGCCATTGAACAGTTTAAAGTGAAAACAACGTTGTGCATCGTCATGAGTTTCATCCTGCTGGAAGATATTGTTTATTTTATCTAATTGAAGTCACCACCGTTCTATCATTGCTACCCTTTATTGCTTGTATGGAAGGGGTCAAAAACACCACCCTTTCCCTTTAGAGACCTTCGAAAACTTCTGTATGAACCATTTCGGGAAAATGTTGAGGAATCGAAATATATCATCGCCTTGGACATTGACGGATCATTCGAAAATGTTCTTTGGACGTATCCAAATGAAATGAAGCTTCTTCTTTATTTTATTTTTTATAAAGGGTCGTGAAATCATGTGTTTGTGGTCCGAGGATGAAAATCGAGGTGGAACGGCCGAAGAAGGTGGGCGGGGGGAGAGAATTGGGCTGGGGGCCTTTTAAGCCGACAGGAGGAGGAGGAGGAGGAGGAGGCCCACTGGACCGGATCGATTGCTTGGAGGCCCAGTGGATCGAGATCGAGTGCTGGCGTGCCACGTGAGAGGTGGAGTGGTGGGAAGGGAAAGGTAAGGTGTGAGTGGTCACACGGTAGGCCCTGCTCCTGCTCGGACCGGACTCTGAGCGTAGAAAGAGTAAACTAAGGGGAAGAAGCGGAGGTGAGCCAAAAAGTGAAGACCCGAAGACAACTGTGGTGTCCTTGCCATTTCTTCAGCGGCAGTGAGGGCGCGCGAGCCCTCGCCCAGATCTAGGGCGAGGGCCCAGCAGGCGTGGCCCTTAGCTTGGCCGGGCGAGGGCCGCCAACCCTTGCCCTAGAGGTAATGTGGGCTCGCAGGCCCTCGCCCCAGGTTGGCCGGTGTCGCCGGCCCCTGACCTAGGCCCGGCGACCCCTAGCCGACACTCCCCCCATCGTTCCGGCCCTTCCTGCTGGCGGCGGCGGGAGCTCAGCCCTAAGCCACCTCCCTTCGACTCCCCATTTATTTATTTATTTATTTATTTATTTTTAAGTTTTTAAATTTTTTAAAAATATTTTAAATTTAATATAATTAATGTTTACATTAATTATTTACCACATCAAAGACAAAATGATGTCATTTTTGCATTTTTAGTCACATTAGCGTGTAAAACGACGCTGTTTTGCACTTACCTTACCCGAAAATCGCTACGTTAGCAATTTGGTCGGATTGACACTTATGATCCATTTTGCTTTGATTTTGGCACTTAAGTGTTATTTTCCAAACTTTTGACACTTTAAGTATCATTTTGTGCCAAGTTTTGGCACTTGGATTGTACTTTGTTCCAAAATATTGTGTTCGTGAATCTTTGTTTTTATACTAAGTAATTACTTTATACTTCGATAGTTCCTTTTATGCATGCCTCTTACCACTAAGAATACGCTAAAATAATGTTGTATATAAGCTAAAATGTTCCGTACTCAATTTTAATAATTTTGCTTCTTATCGATAAGTCGCACAATGCGGAGACAAATGTCTAGGTATTGATAAAAAAAGACAACTTTTCCATCATCTTCTACGTAGGGCGTAGGTGATTTTGCTATGAAACCATGCATCGATCCTAATGAGCGAAGCTATTCAATGGCGGCCACCGTTACACAATCAACATTTGGAGGAAAGATCTCCATCTTGAACTTTATGTTATGTGGAAGCGACGGCATATGCACCAGAATCAATTGAATTCTTCAATAATGGAATAATCATCTCGTTCTTGTCCAGATGTGCAACGCCAGCGTAAAAAGATCATTCTAGAAAAATATTCGATTTTCGAGGAGCATTATGTACGCGTAGACTCTTATTAACGGGCGGCGACGTGCTTGATGAGGAATTTCTTAATCTCACGAAGCATTAGTTACACATAGCAAGGACAAAGCAGGATGTATGGAAAAATTGCCTAAACAACTTGCATGAAATTTGTCGTGTCTCCCATACTCATTTATCGAATTTACTGATGCGATTCCGAAAACTCTCAACTATAACCTAATTTTAAATCTAATACAAGTTATGCGAGTGCCTCGACATGTTTATCGATTACTCGCATAGTGAGAAAAGAGTTAACACTTTGAAAATTAAAGATAAGATGGGTAAAGGTATTTTAGATCATGCACATTTACTTTACGGTTTTTTGAAAGGAAACTTTAAAAGAAATGTATTTAATAACATATCTCTAATCGTAACCTCTACAGTATTTCTTGTTTTATTTTTTCCTATCTTCTAGTTAAATTTTTAGATCTTATTGCTCATCAAGTGGTTTTTGAGTTTTTGTATTGTACTATTGTACTCTTTGTTAAAAATAGTGAAATCCCTCTTTTCTTATTATTTTTTCCATTTTAAATTTTTCACGTAAATCTTTTATTTCATGTTATTTCGATTTTCTTTTCATCCTTTCTACTTGTGCTCCGATTGGTGCATCTTTTGACATTTTTCCGTACCAAGAGTTAATACTTTGAAAATTAAAAATTCTCTAATCAACTATATATTAAGCATCCCACATAAGAACTTGGCGTCTCCTCCGTCCGTATGTTGACTGAGTCGCTATAAGTTGCCATGTCAAAATAAAAAGAGAAGGAAAATTTATGATTATTTGCCGGACCGAGGGGGAAATGCCGGTCAAGGAGTGGTTAAAACAAGCAAAAAGCTTTTCAAAATTTTTTTTTTTTTTAGCCAAAGCTTTTCAAAATTAAGACCAGTGCATTTGCTAAGAAGACAATGATGGGGGCCACGACCAGAGAATGAAGTTTGAGCTCATACGTGGCAGTCTCGCAGGGTACTTCCGGATTCCGTTGGACAATCGGCGCCAATCTCGGCGCCTAACATAAATTCAAGGAATCCCTACCCTCCATTTCATTCCCGGCGCGTTCACCGCACCGCCCAAGTTATGAAAGTCCAATCGAATGACTAGTCTATAATACAATAATGGCAATATTAATTTGATTTTTTTTTTTATCAATCCTAATGTATTCCTAGTGTCGTGACCGGTTAGAATTGGTTGATTTTGTCGGCAAAGCTGCCAATTTCGCCTTATGCCCTTATGAATTATGCTAAAATCCTGCATTTATTCATTATCTTTTTCTTATTGATTTTGAACTAACCTCACCTCTTCAGACAAAGTCAAAGTTTGGCCCTTGAGTACACCCCTGGTGTTTACCAATTTCACCATATCGCCTTGGTGTCTACCAACTTCACCATATCCCCTTTTATTTATGTTGAAATTCTACATTCATTCATATTATCCTTTTTCTATTGATTTTGAACCAACCTCACCTTGCCACCCCGCTAGATGGAGTAAGGAAGGTGATGGACTTTTGTCATGCCTCACTGTAGGGCATGAGAGTCAAAATTTACACTTCAAACTAAATCATTTTCATCTTAACCACTCGGGAATGTGTAGATTCAAACCCTCTACCTTCTCCTTCTCATGTGGAAAGAGTGACCATTGGGACAAATCATAGTGATTTATTAATTCAATGCTCAAATAATTAGTTAAAAATGAAGAAAGTTCTAAAATAAATTTAGACCCAATAAGCCTATAGGGACAATCGAGTAATTATTAAGTTGACACAATACATAAATGAGTCGATATTAAATCATACTAGTTAAATTCCTCATTTATAAATTACATCAACCAAGTCGACAAAGCATCAATTACAATTTTCCTAATCGAAACTCTTTTACCTCATGTACAATGGCATTTTTTTTTTCATTTTACATTTGAAACTCCTAAACTTTCATAGTATTCAAATATCAACGAGTAGATACGCATAATTTCTTTTATGATGTCATGCATTTGAATAACCCTTTTAGATTTTGACAGATGTATTCGTGTCGGATTGGAATTTAGCATATCCTCGTCTAGGCCGTTTGACGTTTTCCCTTAAACCTCAAATGCATTTCTAAATAAAACAGCTGAAAAGGCAAGAGATCTTTTCTTTTCTTTTCTTTTCTTTTCTTTTCTTTCTTTCTGGATTCAGAAAGAAAGCATGAGATTTGAGCGGCTTAGCAATTACTTACGTATAAGGCGAACGAACCTTCTTCCTCACGAAATTTTGTCTTCTGACAAAATGCTGTCTGGAATAAGAGAATCAGCTTCATGCCGACTTTGTTCATAGCAATTATATTTGACGATTAAGCCTATCTGGGAATAAACCTCCTGCACCGGAAACAAGTTGAAATTAGGCTACCAAAGCATCTCAACAGGCTTAGCTCCAATTGTTGATGTGCCATTTCGGTGAGTCGTAGTAGTGAAGGGGATTAACGTCCAACGAACATGGATGGTCAAGGACAATAGGCGGGAGAGGTTCCAAATTGATTCTACATTTCGTACAGGTTCCACTTGCAACTTGTAATCTATTGACTAGAGTAAATTCTTTATTTTTTTGGAATTTAGAACCCTTTTTATATATCTTGGAACTAGAAACTACTCTATCATCGGTTCCAAGATCAATCTAGATTTTATTTAGGTTCCACTTGTATTATTAATCAAACAATTACAATAAGTCATCACATTTGATGACTCGCATTAACTGCAATAATTAATTAATCATAACCTATATTTAGATATATGAAAAATATGAAATATTAATAAAGTAAAAGTCTCAATTTTAAAATGGAAGTTTAAATCAATGGTTCCAAATGGTTATAGTGAAACTAGATTTGGGATGGCAGTGAGCATTAGATGCCTTCCTGTTAGCTTGAATTTGTTTTGAAGAGTGAACTTTTTCCGTAGAACTCCCCCCTTAAAGAAGTTAATGCATTGTACTGGTTCTATATTTCCCTCTTCTATGAAAATAAAATAAAATAGAAAAAACAGGATGATTACTAAACAGGTCCTAAATCTGGCCCCGTACTAACATTTATTCGAGTTGCGATTATAGGTAAAATGACGAGTGTTAAGTTCGGTCCAGATTCAAAGTACATTGCAATCGGATCGACGGATCACAATTTGGCAAATCTTTGGCATGCCGTGAAGTGCTGGAATTGCATCAAGGAGGTAGAATAAGCTTTTGTGAGAGACAGCAAAGTAGAGCTTGAGTTTCATTATGCTTGGATTGGAAAACTCGTGCGCTTAAGCTTTGTGCCGGCTGAATTGGAGTACGAACCATCTTGTTCAGCGGCTCTTTGTCTAACGCAATTGCAATTCTTTGTTTTTCTTTTCGAATTTGCGCTTGTTGAACACCAAGTCGTGCGTATTATTATTGGACAAGATTTCGTGAATGACCCATCCTCTCTTTGGGCTACTCTCCAGTGGCATGAGAAACGTGCTATTGGCACCAAAGCGTCTTTGTAGTTTCTCCAATTAAAGAAACGGGCGATATTGCCATTTCGTAATTGATTGTCCAATAAATTATCAAAGTCCACATACGAAGGCGTGCTACATTGCACGCGATGCAAAAGATTTAGCCTGGATGATCTCCTTTTACCACAATGTCTATAGAACAGATTTACATTAATTGTGACGTTGTTGACCTCATGGGTTTTACCTTGGCTCTGTTCCTCGGTGTGATACTTCCTTAAATTCTTTGCTATCACTTTATCGAGTGAAGTTCCCTTAGAATTAAATTGCTAATTCCACTTGCTATCACTGTCAAGTGCTTTGTAGTCTACGGTCCTGAAGGTCCCAGCTCAATAGCATCAACACATGACGTGCAATAGGACCTATTATAACACGTAAACATGTCGTTTCTTAAATAATAGAGAATTCAAATACGTTGAGACACATTATATATTAAATATATAATTTTATATATACATGATAAAATTATCAGTTTTGTGATTATTTTAATCAAATTAATTTGATTGAAATTCACAAACAAATAAATAATAATAAAAGAGTCTAGAATGAATTTACACTAAAAATATTAATCAACAATTTGTTAATATTATTCATTGTTTTAACTCCATTCCACTTATCCATAAAACTTGGAGGAAAAAAATAAGTAATCAATATTCTAGATTAGTGTGTAAGAGCGTATCGGGGCTAAGTAAGAGTAGAAATAAGAAAAAACTAGGTTTTTCTTTTTTCCCATTTATTGTTTTTATTATTATTTTTTACATATTTATATTTTGACTTATCATTTATTGAAAATTTTTAAAATTGACCTCATATATATTAGAATTTCGAGCTCGCAAGTCAAAATCTCGAATTCACGTGTTGGATGGTGTCAAGAGAGTTGATTATCCAACACATATCGACCGAGCATCAAAGAGTGTTGGAGATTGTCAAACATGTGTCCAAGTGTTCAACACAATATGAAAACTTTTAGAGAGTGTCGATGCTTCCTAGGGGGCCTAGAGCTTATAGACCTATCAAACCCACACCATCATGCTCTTGCTGATTGTTCCTCTGATTTCTTCAGCTTGGTTCAAGGCCTAATCGAACCCGAAAAATTGCAAGCGACGCATCACCACGACAAATCATCAAACGTACTTTTCAATAATGTATAGTTTAGTTAGAGATCGGAGGGCAATCTAGATACATTATTAAGTGAGGAAAGTTTCCTAGCTTGAGTTGGTTATCTTATGGATTACATTATTTGAATAAATATCTAACATAATATTTTAGTATCCAACGCAATATCTCTAATATCTAACAAGACATATCAGAATATACTAAATAACTCAAATAAGGCAGTAAAATAGGTGGAATATACAAAAGATAAGCACCTTACCTAATTTGAGGATATTCTTAATGGCTCGCAGGTTTGCACGAAAACGACAATGGGCAACTTGCGGACTAGCACAGTGATGGTGGTACTCGTCGCCGTGGCTTAGCAAGACCGAATAAATGGACAACGATTGTGGCGGCCCGCCAAAGGAGATCGTAGTGTATCAATATTTGGTCTTTTAGTCGGACCAAATAATCTCCACCGAGAACTCTGAAGTCACGATCCTTTTTTGTCTTCAATCTCACTTAATGCTTCTTTCTCAAAAACTCACGATCAAGTCTTCAGAATTCACCATGCAATAAGAGACAAATTCCACCGCTTTGACCAAAAACCAAAACATCCCACAACTTTTGAAGATGTGCTCGTACGATGAGTCGATGGCTGGGAACTTCTCGCTGCGATACCGTGAAGTTGGCGACACTCGCTGGATTCAGCTACATGAATAACCGGGCATGCCAGAAATTCCCCAAGGAACCAGGAATTCCCTAAACTCGTAAAAATTATGAGAGGACAAGTCAGAGAAATACGAAAATTTGGTCTGCCTTTAAAGAAATTGACTCAACATCGTAAGGTCCAACGGGGAAAAAAAAAAACAAATTTTGAATGATCCTTTTGTCCATTCACAGTTCCATGTCTTCTAATGTCTAGAGTTTCCAACAGCTTCTCCTACCACTAAGCTTTAAATCCACTGCAGAGTGCACAAAACGAAGAAAGAAACAAAATATATATGAGTGTATAAGAGGTTATATTTGTTGATAAGTGCAAAATCATATATATATATATGTATATCAGGGCTCCTAGAATTCAACCTCACACTACGTCTCTCTTTCTCTGTCTCTTCCCTCCGCCTTGCCTCGTCCGCCTTTTCCCTGTGAGCGCCTCTCCTCCGCCCGGCTCCGGCGACGGCCTTGGGAGCTCTCGACAAAGCCGCCTACCCCCATTGCGGACCCAATCGACCTCATCCAAGATCCCCTGAGTAAGCGCTTCTTCGACTCTTGAATTATCGTTGTTGTTGCGTGGCTTTTACAGAACACTTGTTTATATGGAGCCTTGCTCACTCAAAACCTTGCCGATGAACACAGGCTGCTGGCTATTTGCCGAAACTAATGGCCCAAAGTTTACCCGAGGACATACTCATCGACATACTCTTGAGGGTTCCGGCGGAGTCGTTGGCGCGATGCAAATTCGTCTGCAAACGGTGGCGGTCTCTAATCTCCGACCCGGGCTTTGCCAAGTCGCATCTGCAGAGGCTCAAGGTAGGGGATTTAATTCCTAGCCAGAGAATTTTCATTGGCAGACTCTACGGGTCCCACGAGACCATAGACTACGCAGCGCTCGACGGCAGTGAGGGTGGCGTGGTGGTACCACATAGGATCAAAACGATCAGACCTCTCTGCGATTGCCACGTCGTTGGTTCCTGTGATGGCCTGGTGTGTCTTTATCTCGAAGGCAATCTTTACAGAGATTACCCGACAACTATTCTCATATATAACCCGGCCACCAGGGAGTGTAATGAGTTGCGCTGTCCCGAATTTGCTCAAGATTCGGAGTTTAGGGAGTATCGTGAAAGTGAGTCATTCCATGGAATCGGATATGACCCTCGATCTGATGACTACAAAATAGTAGAGGGCATCCGCGGATTTGACTACAAAATAGTAGAGGGCATCCACGAAGTTAATTTTTTTTGGGAGGCGGCAATATTTTCGCTTAACTCCGGTTCTTGGAGATCGATAAATTTCCCTATCGAGGAAGAAAGTGTTTTCTTGGTTTCTGGCAATGGAGTTTATTGGAAAGGGGCCTTACACTGGTATGTCTATCACTATTTCAGGCCTATGATTATCTCACTTGATTTGCCGGAAGAGAAATTCAACCGGGTGCTTTCGGTCCCTAAAGTCAATGGGGTTGGATTTTTCAGCGGACTCGGGATTCATGGGACCAGTCTGTTCATGTATAACAGCTGCTGTGATAACCACATCGAGGCATGGACAACGGATGAGTATGGGAGAGGAGGATCATGGACAAAATGGTTCAGTGTTGATCGCCTACCTACCTTTAGGGATGCTGGTCCCCTCGCGTACACAAGGAGCGGACAAATTGTTTTTCTAATAAATGTGAAACGGGCGATTCTGTTCAATCCGGAGAATAATACTTACAAGGATTATCCCATAAGGATGGATGACTATTTCGAATATGCTATCTACTTGGAAACTCTTGTTTCTCCCTATTTTGGCGGTTAGCCATCAAGAACCTAGAGCCTTTGGTGTCATGTGATGCGAGGATTTTCTTAATAGGTACAGGTTTTAATATAAGTATACAGTGATATTGATATATACAATGCTATGTCAACATGTCACATCATACAAATTTTTACATATTCAGGAAATTCTTGCATTGATCGGTACTTTACCGACTTCTTGCCAATTATCATACTTATCTTTAAGATCTTCATGTGCCTCGTGTATCTGCATGTTGGTTGTAGGTCTGTTGCTGTGTTGTATGATCATTGGTTTACCGTAATGATGGAATGCATTTCAAATTTGCTTATCTCCAATGTTGCTTCATTAGAGCTAATATTAAAGAAGTGATTCTTGATTGTAGAAGCGGATGGAACTATTGCTATTTTTAAAGAAGTGATTCTTGATGGTAGAAGTGGATGGAACTATCTAGTGATGTTGCTTGCGTCATGTAGTTAGTAGGGATCATCTTCAAATTACTGCAAGTTTTGACTGTGGATGCTGGTGGGATGTTAATTTAGTGTCTGATGATAGTCGTAATTAACCAGAAAATGCTGCATATATCATTAGCAAGTATCAAAAGAACTGTCTGGAATAAGAAATTCTCTTACCCTGCCATAAATAACTACTTCATAACAGCATAACTCAATAACACATGGTGCTTTTATGAGTTTTCAACTGGTTTATATGTCTTACTCAGGTTTCAGAACTCTCTCTCTAACAAGGAGCGAATGCATGCAATTTTACACGTACTTTGACACCAGACATATATTAGTTGTATTATTTGTTATTGTTGTTCAGGAAAAAAAAAATTACATATAATGATTGAGCAGAAAAAGTGCCAGCCTTCTACAAAAATTGCATTTGCTTTGCACTTACGGTGCTTTTTCAACTCATATATACATATTAACACATATATAATAGTTCAAAAAAAGGCTGATGACTTTTGGTTGCATCAGGATGTTTCTCACTTAAATAGTCTAAGAACAGCTTCCCTTAACTTTTAAAATTCATTACCCAAGTATATATGATATTATGAGAACATTGCTTGAAGCTTTAAGATAGTCTTACTGTTGCTGCAATTTTTATTAGGTCATAATGCTGAATTGCTTTTGATTATGAATGGTTTAATGCAGACTAGGCAGATTGCTAATACGGTAATCTTGTGTAGTTATTCTGACTGGAAAAAAAAAAAAAAATCTTGTGTAGTTACATGGGTAGCACAGCTTGTTTTAAGCATTCTGGAATGGAGGAAGGCCGAGTTTCTCTTCCTTTGTTTGTATATGTTGGCTGCGTTTGGATTTGGCTTTTCCAAGCCACTTTAGGCTTCCAAAGCCCTTTGGGCTAAAAAAGGGTGTTTGGCAAAAAAATTTGCAAACACTTTGGCTCCAAACTTGCCTTCTGAAGGCTGAAAGCCCAAGGCAGGGGTACCCCTGCCTTGGGCTTTCAGCTTTCTCGGTAAGCTCAGGGTACTGTTCATGTACTTTTTTTTTTCCCGAAATTATCCTTACGAATTTTTTGTTTTTCCGTGTTTTGCCCTTGGGAGGAGTACTGTTCATCTTCTCCATCGATGGTGGCCTCGGCGGCAGCTGCTCTGGTCGCGCGACCGCCGGCGAGGTCACGCGACCGCTGCCGGCCCAGATCCGGGGTCGCCAGACCTCAGGCGAGGTTGATTAGCCTCGCGACGGCCATTCGGGGCTCTCGGAGGTCGAGGCGGCGGCGCGACCTCGCCAGCCCAGATCCGGGGTCATCGGAGGTCACGACGGCGTCGCATGACCTCGCCGGCCCAGATCCGAGGTCGCGACAACCTCGTCGGCCCAGATCTGGGGTCGCCGAAGGTCGCGATGGCATCACGTGACCTCACCGGCCCAGATCCGGGGTCGCGACGACCTCGTCGGCCTAGATCCGGGGTTGCTGGAGGTCGCGACGGCGTCGCACGACGCCTGCGACCTCGCCGGCCCAGATCCGAGGTCGCCAAAGGTCGCCGAGGGTCGCCGCCGGCCGCCAGATGCCGCCTGCCCTTGCTGGTATTCATTTTTTTTTTCTTTTGATAATTTTTTTTTTCATAAAAGTCCTTTGTCCCCCAAACACCATTTTGCTCAAAAGTACTTCACAAAGGGCTTTTAAATTACAATTTACCAAACACAGTTTGCATTTGGGAAAACACATTTAACTCAAAGGTCTTTGCATTTTCCTAAAGATTTTTCCCAAAAGTCTTTCCAAAAGCACCCGTTGTGAGAAACTTAGATGGAGCCTCCGTTCCTGGTGGATATTAGTGCAATTGCTTAATAATAACCTTTGACTAATACATTGGCGTTTCTTTTGTTGGAAAAGAGGAACTAACCAATTGCAGTATCAGTACAACATTAATTCAGCCAGTTACCCCTCTGGTTGGAGTTTGATTACCGATGTTTAGTGTGCTGTAGACAAGAAAAAGTGTGCGAGTTATTCGTATTTCTCATGTCTTCATCACATCTTCTCACCGATACCTCTGCACAGGTCCAAACCGTGTCAAAAAAATTTCACCCCTATTGTATTCTCTCATCGCATCCTCAAATGGAGACACCCCAACTCCTCTTTAGGAATTCAGTAAATTCTAAATATTACTTCACCTGAGTACCCGCACATCAACAAGAGCATTTTCATTTCTGCCAAACTTATTTTCAACTATTGTTCCCATATGAATATAAAACTTCCTTTTGTTCTGCACAGTGAAAAGACGTCGCTGCTGGAAGATATTGCTTATTTTATCTTCAGTGATATTTTGTTATTGTAAGAGATACCATATCTTGGTTTGTCTGCTGCATGTATTCTCTAGTATGATTGGTGACATTCCCCTTTCTCCTCTTTTTGAAAAATGGTCACAGGATCGCAAAAACAATCAGCTCCTTAATTACTGTTGGTCTCCAATTTTAGCTTTTTCCTTTACTAAAGGTGCCTTCCATGAATTGTGCCATTGAACTAGTTTAAATTCCGAAGTTTCTCTCTATGTTGCACAACCATACTTGTGCATCGTCATGAGTTTCATCCATTAGCACAGAATCATCTAGCAGAAGCCTATGCTAGGGAATATTATTTTGAATATTCTAGGTAAGCTTGTTCTTTTCCAAGCTAAGATGTAAGGACTTGAAACTAAGCATTGATGTAAGGCTATTGCTACTGGGAAATCCTTTGTTCCTCTCAGTATTCTAATTGAAGTCACCACCGTTCTATCATTGCTACCCTTTATTGCTTGTATGGAAGGGGTCAAAAACGCCACCCTTTCCCTTTAGAGACCTCCGAAAACTTCTGTATGAACCATTTCGGGAAAATGTTGAGGAATCGAAATATATCATCGCCTTGGACATTGAGGGATCATTCGAAAATGTTCTTTGGACGTATCCAAATGAAATGAAGCTTCTTCTTTATTTTATTTTTATCAAGGGTCGTGAAATCATGTGTTTGTGGTCCGAGGATGAAAATTGAGGTGGAACGGCCGAAGAAGGTGGGCGGGGGGAGAGAATTGGGCTGGGGGCCTTTTAAGCCGACAGGAGGAGGAGGAGGAGGTCCACTGGACCGGATCGATTGCTTGGAGGCCCAGTGGATCGAGATCGAGTGCTGGCGTGCCACGTGAGAGGTGGAGTGGTGGGAAGGGAAAGGTAAGGTGTGAGTGGTCACACGGTAGGCACTGCTCCTGCTTGGACCGGACTCTGAGCGTAGAAAGAGTAAACTAAGGGGAAGAAGCGGAGATGAGCCAAAAAGCGAAGACCCAAAGACCACTGTGGTGTCCTTGCCATTTCTACAGCGGTAATGAGGGCGCGCGAGCCCTCACCCAGATCTGGGGTGAGGGCCCAGCGGGTGGTGGCCCTTGGCTCGGCCGGGTGAGGGCTGCCAACCCTTGCCCCAAATGCAGCGAGGGCGCGTGGGCCCTCACCCCTAGTTGGCCGGTGTCGTTGGCCCCTAGCTTAGGCCCAGCGACCCCTAGGCGACACTCCCCTCATCGTCGCCGGCCCTTCCCGCCGGCGGCAGCGGCGGGGGCTCAGCCCTCAGCCGCCTCCCTTTGGCTCCCTCATTTATTTATTTTTAAGTTTTTAAATTTTAAGTTTTTAATTTTTTAAAAATATTTTTAATTTAATATAATTAATTTTTATATTAATTATTTATCACATCAAAGATAAAATGACGTCATTTTTGCATTTTTTTAGCCACGTCAGCATGCAAAACGACGTTTGCACTCACCTCACCGGAAAATCGCCACATCAGCAATTTGGCCAGATTGGCACTTATAATTTATTTTGCATGCCACGTCAACAATTTGGCCGGATTGGCACTTATGATCCATTTTGCTTAAGTGTTACTTTCCAAACTTTGACACTTGAAGTGTCATTCCGTGCCAAGTTTTAACACTTGGTTGTACTTTGTCCCAAAATATTGTGTTCATGAATCTTTGTTTTTATACTAAGTAATTACTTTATACTTCGATAGTTCCTTTTATGCATGCCTCTTACCACTAAGAATACACTAAATAATGTTGTATATAAGCTAAAATGTTCCGTACTCAATTTTAATAATTTTGCTTCTTATCGATAAGTCGCACAATGCAGAGGCAAATGTCTAGGTATTGATAAATAAATAAATAAATAAATAACTTTTCCATCATCTTCTACGTAGGGCGTAGGTGATTTTGCTTTGAAACCATGCATCGATCCTAATGAGCGAAGCTATTCAATGGCGGCTACTGTTACACAATCAACATTTGGAGAAAAGATCTCCATCTTGAACTTTATGCTATGTGGAAGCGACGGCATATGCACCAGAATCAATTGAATTCTTCAATAATGGAATAATCATCTCGTTCTTGCCCAAATGTGCAACGCCAGCGTAAAAAGATTATTCTAGAAAAATATTCGATTTTTGAGGAGCATTATGTACGCGTAGACTTTTATTAACAGGCGGCGACGTGCTTGATGAGGAATTTGTTCATCTCACGAAGCATTGGTTACACACAGCACGGACAAAGCAGGATGAATGGGAAAATTTGCCTAAACAACTTGCATGAAATTTGTCGTGTCTCCCATACTCATTTATCGAATTTACTGATGCGATTCCTGAAAGCTCTCAACTATAACCTAATTTTAAATCTAATACAAGTTATGCGAGTGCCTCGAGATGTTTATCGATTATAGTGAAAAAAGAGTTAATACTTTGGAAATTAAAGATAATATGGGCAAGGGTATTTTAGACCATGCACATTTACTTTAGTATTTTTTTTTAAAGGAAACTATAAAAGAAATGTGTTTAAGAACATATCTCTAATCGTAACCTCCATAGTATTTCCTATTTTATTTTTTTCTTATCTTTTGACTAGATTTTTGGATCTTATGGCTCATCAAGTGGTTTTTGAGTTTTTGTATTGTACTCTTGTATTGTTTGTTAAAAATAGTGAAATCCTTCTCTCCTCCTAATTTTTGTCATTTTGGATTTTTTTACGTAAATCTCTCATTTCATGTGATTTTGATTTTCCTTTCATCCTTTGTTATTTTTCCTCAGATTGGTGTATCTTTTGGCATTTTTCCTTACCAAGAGTTAATACTTTAAAAATTAAAAATGATCTAATCGACTATATATGACTGCGTTTGGGAACAGCTTTACAAAGCCGTTTGAATCTCTAAAGGCCCTTAGGCAAAGGCAAGTGTGTTTGGCATTTAATTTTGGGGATACATTTCCCAAATGCTAGCATTTCCAAAGGCCTTGTAAAGGCATTGAGCTCAAGGCTGCCTCTCCCCTGCCTTAGCTTTCTGGCATTCTTGGCATGCAACAGTACCCGGTTAATGATTTTTTTGAATTTCCAATCTTACCCTCACTCACTAATCATAATTCCACATTACCCCCTATTCTAATGTAAAATCCCTTTAGATTTGCCGCTCTTCTTCCTTCGCCTCTCTTCACTCGCACGGTTGCCTAACGAAACATAGCTCTCTCGCCTCGCGAACATTGCTCGCCCGGTCGCCTGCGGTCGCCTAATCGACGATCGCCGTTGATCGCCTGGTCGACGGTCGCATCGTCGCCCAGATCTGTTGTTGCGAGGCTTGCCGAGGTCGCAAGACGCTGGCGCACTGCGCCTGGGGTCTGGCGATGCCTAGGCTCCGAAGTAATCCTAGAAATTATCATCCTATATTCGACGACCGTGGAAGTTCCGAAGAAATGGAACGTCACCTTCACGAAGCATTTGACGTTGAAGCTGAAGCGCGAGGTCTATCGCGACGGCTTCCTCCACAATGCCATCGGCAAGGTCTTCACTTTCACTATAATCTCTTATGCTTATTTGATTAGTGTTGATTTCTCCGGTTGTGTTGGTCGTGATTCCACGTTTGTTGATTTTGGTTGTTTGTGGACCAATCTGTTTCTATTTTCTAGCGAACTTTAATTTGTTGTCAATCTTTCGATGTTTTTATTTTGTTATGGGCTAATCTGACTTTGGAGTTTTGACTTTGATTAGCGAGGCTTGGGGGCATCCAGGACTTTGTGTTTTGATGATTGAATTAAGTCGAGTGATTTGTTCATTGGTCTTGCTATAGTTAATTTCTAGCGAGATGTGGATATTTGCTTGTTTAGTGTAGACATATGAATTCTGAGTTGAAGATCTTGTGCTTCTTCAACATTTGATCTTCTTCTTGTCCTTGGTTTTGTTGATGCTAACTTATACTATTCTACTCTTTTGTAGTTCCATTTTGATTATCTGTAATGATCTTTGAAATAAAAACCCCAGCTATTAATTTGCTTTATATTGGTGGATGACTCGCTAGCATTGTCATTCATACTAAAGAGTGAGATTGACGCTCTTTTTCTCTGTGGCAATAAGAATAAAGAGAGCAAGGATTCTTTTTTTTTTTGGCCAGAAATGCATCAGACTTAATCTTTATTGCTTTAGAGTTCAGAGTACGACCTCTCAACGGAGATCAGAACAAATATCCTTGTCTAACAAAGTTGTCAGTGAAAGAGATGTGAGTAATTCACCCCCATGGACATAAACACTTCCTAACTTGTGTAGCTACCCAATTGGCATAGTAATTAAGAGAGCAAAGGCTTGGCAATATCTTGGGTCTCAACCAATAACATTAGAAAGAAAGATAAGCTCAAGTAACTTTTACATTAAGCATCCCACATAATAACTTGGCGTCTCCTCCGTCCAAATGTGGACTGAGTCGCTACAGGTACGTGGCACGTGCCATGTCAAAATAAAAAGAAAAGGAAAAATTATGATTATTTGCCGGACCAAGGGGGAAATGCCGGTCAAGGAGTGGTTAAAACAAGCAAAAAGCTTTTCAAAATTACGACCAGTGCATTTGCTAAGGCTGCGCATGATAAAATTTCTGAAATAGAAATTGATTTCTGGCCAGAAATCAATTTCTCAATTTCTATTCCCCAGCCAAGTTTCTAAGTAAAGAAACCCGTTTGATAACGACTCAAAATTTCTATTTCTGAAACAGAAATCCGTTTGATAACAGAAAAAAAAAAATTTCTATTTCTATGAATCATGTTGTCCCAATCCTTTTACCTCACTCTTCTTGGTGCTTATGATGGTAATTTAATTTGATAAAAGTTGATAAATCACTTTAATTTATATTGGTAATTCGATAGAGTAGTTAGGAACTTCAAAACATTAGTAATTTATGTAAATAAAAGCTAGTAATTAGCTAATATGCAAACTATAAAAGATTTGGTATTTTCAAATGCTAATATGCAAATAGTGAATGTATTTATTCTCCTCATTCAAGATTCGGGTTTAAGTCACTACACTTTTTTGCATTCTTTTGAGACCACAAAGTGATTTTATGTTAGGTACTAGTTGACATGGAGGGAGGCACAATTTGCGAGCGATTCGAAATTAATAAAATGAAAGTTGTGCTAGAAATAGAAATTGATTAGATAGCAACATAGGAAATCCTCAAATACAAAATAATAGTCGAAATAATACTAATACATTACAAAATTTGAAAATACAATTTCATGAAATTTTGGCATATTATTCCCTTGCCATTTTATTGGCAATGGTTTTCCTAAGCATATTTATTTGGTTTCCCTCCTCGGTCAACTGAATGTTTACAAGCTCATCCTGCGTAGGTTCAACCACGTACATCGGATCTCCATATAGGGAAAAGTTCTTATCCATCTTGTCTTGATCGCGGATGTAATTATGGATGGCACAACATGCAATTACGATATGTGCTTGCTTTCGAAGTGCAAATGAGGGCATGTGCCTCAAAATGAAAAAGCGATTCTTCAATGCCCTAAATGATCATTCAATGACATTCCTTAAAGAAGAATGCCTATAGCAATAATATCATCATAATTGCAACTTAAAAACATAAATAAACAAAGTCTCAAATACATAAGTCATGAAATGAAATACATAAGTCATGCATGTTTCTTAAACAAAGTCTCAAAAAAAAAAATTATATTTCTATTTCAGAAACAGAGAAGCTACAATTTTTAGCTTCTGAATTCTCCCCCAAAACAATTTCTGAAACAAAAATCTATTTCAGAAATAGAGAAATCAATTTGCATTACCAAACGGATTTCTGTTCCAAACCTGTTCCGAGGAACAGAGAAACGGAGAAATCAAGAAATAAAAATTTTATCATGCGTAGCCTAAGAAGACAATGATGGGGACCACGACCAGAGCATGAAGTTTGGGCTCATACGTGGCAGTCTCGCAGGGTAGTTCCGGATTCCGTTGGACAATTGGCGCCAATCTCGGCGCCTAACATAAATTCAAGGAATCCCTACCCTCCATTTCATTCCCGGCGCGTTCACCGCACCACCCAAGTTATGAAAGTCCAATCCAATGACTAGTCTATAATACAATAATGGCAATATTAATTTGATTTATTTTTTGTCAATCCTAATCTATTGCTAGTGTCGTGACCGGTTAGAATTGGTTGATTTTGTCGGCAAAGCTGCCAATTTCGCCTTATGCCCTTTTGAATTCCTGCATTTATTCATTATCCTTTTCCTATTGATTTTGAACCAACCTCACCCCGCTAGACAAAGTTTGGCCCTTGAGTACACCCCCGGTGTCTACCAATTTCACCATATCGCCTTGGTGTCTACCAATTTCACCATATCCCCTTTTATTTATGTTGAAATTCTACATTCATTCATATTATCCTTTTTCTATTGATTTTGAACCAACCTCACCTCGCCACCTCGCCAGATGGAGTAAGGAAGGTGATGGACTTTTGTCATGCCTTATTGTAGGGCATGTGAGTTGAAATTTACACTTAAAGCTAAATCGTTTTCATCTCAAGCCCTCAAGAATATGTTGATTCAACCCTCTACCTCTCCTTTCCCATGTGGGAAGAGTGATCATTGGGGTAAATCCCAATGATTTATTAATTCAATGCTCAAATAATTAGTTAAAAATGGAGAAAAATCTAAAATAAATTTAGACCCAATAAGCCTATAGGTTCAATTGAATAATTATTAAGTCGACACGATACATAAAATGAGTCGATATTAAATCATACTAGTCAAATTCCTCATTTATGAATTACATCAACCAAGTCGACAAAGCATCGGTTACAATTTTCCTAATCGAAACTCTTTTAGCTCATGTACAATGGCATTTTTTTCTTTTTACATTCGAAACTCCTAAACTTTCATAGTATTCAAATATCAACGAGTAGATACACATAATTTCTTTTATGATGTTATGAATTTGAATAACTCTTTTAGATTTTGACAGATGTATTCGTGTTGGATCGGAATTTAGCATATCTTCGTCTAGGACGTTTGACGTTTTCCATTAAACCTTAAATGTCTTTCTAAATAAAACAGCTGAAACAGCAAGAGATTTTTTTTTTCCTTTCTTTTTTTCTTTCTGGGTTCAGAAAGAAAGCACGAGATTTGAACGGCTCAGCAGTTACTTCGTATAAGGCGAACGAACCTTCTTCCTCACGAAATTTTGTCTTCTGACAAAATGCTGTCTGGAATAAGAGAATCAGCTTCATGCCGACTTTGTTCATAGCATTTATATTTGACGAATAAGCCTATCTGGGAATAAACCTCCTGCACCGGAAACAAAGTTGAAATCAGGCTACCAAAGCATCTCAACATGCTTAGCTCCGATTGATGATGTGCCATTTCGGTGAGTCGTAGTAGTGAAGGGGATTAACGTCCAACGAACTTGGTCAAGGACAATAGGCTGGAGAGGTTCCAAATTGATTACAGGTTCGCATAGGTTCCAGTTGCAACTTGGAATCTATCAGCTGGAGCAAGTTCTTTATTTTTTTGGAATTTAAAACCCACTTTACATATCTTGGAACCTAAAAACTACCCTATCACAGGTTTCAAGATTGGTCCAAATTTTACTCAGGTTCCGCCTATATTATTAATCAAACAATTACAATAAATCATCACATTTGATGACTCACATTAACTGCAATAATTAACTTATCATAATTTATATTTAGACATACGAAGAATGAGAAATATTAATAAAGTAAAAGTCACAATCTTAAAATAGAAGTTTAAATTGATGGTTTCAAATTGTTATAGTGAAACTAGATTTAGGACGTCAGTGAGCATTGGATGCCTTCCTATTAGCTTGAATTTGTTTTGAAGAGTGAACTTTTTCTATAGAACTTTCTCAAAGAAGGTGATGCATTGTACTGGTTCTATTTTATCCTCTTTTATATATATAAAAAAAAAAGGATGATTACCAATAAAGTAAATGTGGCCCCCTACTGACATTTATTCGGGTTGCGATTGTAGGTAAAGTGACGAGTGTTAAGTTCCGTCAAGATTTAAAGTACATTGCAGTCGGATTGATGGATCACAATTTGGCAAATCTTTGGCATGCCATGAAGTGTTGGAATTGCATCAAGGAGGTAGAATAAGCTTTTGTGAGAGACAGCAAAGTAGAGTTTGAGTTTCATTATGCTTGGATTGGAAAACTCGCGCGCTTAAGCTTTGTGCCGGCTGAATTGGAGTACGAACCATCTTGTCATTGCTGCAGTTAACATTCAGCGGCTCTTTGTCTAACGCGATTGCAATTCTTTGTGTTTCTTTTCGAATTTGCGCTTGTTGAACACTAAGTCGTGCGTATTATTATTGGACAAGATTTCGTGAATGGCCCATCCTCTCTTTGGGCTACTCTCCAGTGGCATGAGAAACGTGCTACTGGCACCAAAGCGTATTTGTAGTTTCTCCAATTAAAGAAACGGGTGATATTGCCATTTCGTAATTGATTGTCAAATAAATTATCGAAGTCCACATCCGAAGGCGTGCTACATTGCACGCGACGCAAAAGATTTAGCCTGGATGACCTCCTTTTACCACAATGTCTATAGAACAGATTTACATTCATTGTGACGTTGTTGACCTCATGGGTTTTACCTTGGCTCTGTTCCTCGGTGTGATACTTGCTTAAATACTTTGCTATCACTTTATCGAGTGAAGTTCCCTTAGAATTAAATTGCTAATTCCACTTGCTATGGCTGTCAAGTGCTTTGTAGTCTACGGTCTTGAAGGTCCCAGCTCAATGGCATCGACACATGACATGCAATAGGACCTGTTATAACACGTAAACATGTCGTGTCTTAGTAAATAGAGAATTCAAATACGTTGAGACATACTGTGTATTAAATGTATAATTGTATATATATATGATAAATTATCATTTTTATGATTATTTTAATCAAATTAATTTGATTCAAATTCACAAACAAATAAATAATAATAAAAGAGCCTAAAATGAATTTACACTAAAAATATTAATCCACAATTTGTTAATATTATTCATTGTTTCAACTCCATTCCAATTATCCATAAAACTTGGAGGAATAAAATAAGTAATCCATAATCTAGATTTGCGTGTAAGAGTGTATTAGGGCTAAGTAAGAGTAAGAAAATAAGAAAAACTAGGTTTTTTTTTTTCATTTTATTATTTTTTTACATATTTATATTTTGAATTCATGTGTTAGAATTTCAAATTCGCATGTCAAAATCTCAAATTCACGTGTTGGATGGTGTCAAGAGAGTCGATTATCCGACACCTATCGACTAAGTGTCAAAGAGTGTTGGAGATTGTCAAATATATGTTCAAGTGTTCAACACGATATGAAAACTTTCGGAGAGTGTCGGTGTTTCTTAGAGAACCAGCTTACAAACCTATCGAACCCACACCATTATGCTCTTGATGATTGTTCCCCTGATTTCTTCAGCTTGGTTCAAGGCCTAATCTAACTGAAAAAATTGCAAGCTACGCATCACCACGACAAATCATCAAGTGTATTTTTCAATAATGTATAGTTTAGTTAGAGAATGGAAGGTCTTCTAGATACATTGTTAAGTTAGGAAAGTTTCCTAGATTGAGCAAGGTATCTTATGGATTACATTATTTAAATAGATATCTAACATAATATTCTAGTATCCAACACAATATCTCTAATATCTAACAAGATATATCAGAATATACTAAATAGCTCAAATATCTAACAAGATATATCAGAATACACTAAATAGCTCAAATAAGGCAGTAAAATATGTGGAATATATAAAAGATAGTATCTTACCTAATTTGAGCATATTAGTAATGGCTCGCAGGTTTGCACAGGAATGACAGTGGGCGACTCGCAGACTAGCACAGTGATGGTGGTACTCATCGCCGTGGCTTAGCACGACCGATTAAATAGACAAAGATTGTGGCGGCCCGCCAAAGGAGATCGTAGTGTATCAATATTTGGTCGATTAGTCGGACCAAATAATCTCCACCGAGAACTCTGAAGTCACGATCCTTTTTTGTCTTCAATCTCACTTAATGCTTCTTTCTCAAAAACTCACGATCAAGTCTTCAGAATTCACCATGCAATAAGAGACAAATTCCACCGCTTTGACCAAAAACCAAAACATCCCACAACTTTTGAAGATGTGCTCGTACGATGAGTTGATGGCTGGGAACTTCTCGCTTCGATACCGTGAAGTTGGCGACACTCGCTGGATTCAGCTTCAAGAATAACCGGGCATGCCAGAAATTCCCCAAGGAACCAGGAATTCCCTAAACTCGTAAAAATTATGAGAGGAAAAGTCAGAAAAATACGAATATTTGGTCTGCCTTTAAAGAAATTGAGTCAATATCGTAAGGTCCAACGAAAAAAAAAAAAAAAAAAAAAAACAAACAAACAAATTTTGAATGATCCTTTTGTCCATTCACAGTTCCATGTCTTCTAATGTCTAGAGTTTCCAACAGCTTCACCTATCACTAAGCTTTAAATCCACCGCAGAGTGCACAAAACGAAGAAAGAAACAAAACATATATGTGTGTGTAAGAGGTTATATTTGTTGATAAGTGCAAAATCATATATATATGTATATCAGGGCTCCTAGAATTCAACCTCACACTACGTCTCTCTTTCTCTGTCTCTTCCCTCCGCCTTGCCTCGTCCGCCTTTTCCCTGTGAGCGCCTCTCCTCCGCCCGGCTCCGGCGACGGCCTTGGGAGCTCTCGACAAAGCCGCCTACCGCCATTGCGGACCCAATTGACCTCATCCAAGATCCCCTGTGTAAGCGCTTCTTCGACTCTTGAATTATCGTTGTTGTTGCGTGGCTTTTACCGAACACTTGTTTATATGGAGCCTTGCTCACTCAAAACCTTGCCGATGAACACAGGCTGCTGGCTATTTGCCGAAACTAATGGCCCAAAGTTTACCCGAGGACGTACTCATCGACATACTCTTGAGGGTTCCGGCCGAGTCGTTGGCGCGATTCAAATTCGTCTGCAAACGGTGGCGGTCTCTAATCTCCGACCCGGGCTTTGCCAAGTCGCATCTGCAGAGGCTCAAGGCAGGGGATTTAATTCCTAGCCAGAGAATTTTCATTGGCAGACTCTACGGGTCCCACGAGACCATAGACTACGCAGCGCTCGACGGCAGTGAGGGTGGCGTGGTGGTACCACATAGGATCAAAACGATCAGACCTCTCTGCAATTGCCACGTCTTTGGGTCCTGTGATGGCCTGGTGTGTCTTTATCCCGAAGGCAATTGTTACAGAGATTACCCGACAACTTTTTTCATATATAACCCGGCCACGAGGCAGTGTAATGAGTTGCGCTGTCCCAAATTTGCTCAAGATCGGGAGTTTAGTGAGTATAATGAGTCATTCCATGGAATCGGATATGACCCTCGATCTGATGACTACAAATTAGTAGTGGGCATCCACGAATTTGACTACAAAATAGTAAAGGGCATCCACGAAGTTGAATTGTTTTGGGAGGCGGCAATATTTTCGCTTAAGTCCGGTTCTTGGAAATGGATAGATTTCCCTATCGAGGAAGAAAGTGGTTTCTTGATTTCCGGCAATGGAGTTTATTGGAAAGGGGCCTTACACTGGTATGTCTTTGACTTGACGCCTGCGATTATCTCACTTGATTCGTCGGAAGAGAAATTCAACCGGGTGCTTTCGGTCCCTGAAGTCAATGGGGTTGAATTTTTCAGCGGACTTGGGATTCATGGGACCAGTCTGTTCATATATAACAGCCACTGTGATAACCACATCGAGGCATGGATAACGGATGAGGATGGGAGAGGAGGATCATGGACAAAATGGTTCAGTGTTGATCGCCTACCTACCTATGCTGCCCCCCTTGCGTACACAAGGAGTGGACAAATTGTTTTTCTGATAAATGCGAAACGGGTGATTCTGTTCAATCTGAAGGATTATACTTACAAGGATTATCCCATAAGGATGGATGACTAGGTCGAATATGCTATCTACTTGGAAACTCTTGTTTCTCCCTATCTTGGCAGTTAGCCATCAAGAATCTAGAGCCTTTGGCATCATGTGATGCAAGGATTTTCTTAATAGGTACAGGTTTTAATATTAGTATACATTGATATCGATATATACAATGCTATGTCAACATGTCACATTATACAAATTTTTTACATATTTAGGAAATTCTTGCATTGATCGGTACTTTACCGACTTCTTCACAATTATCATACTTATCTTTAAAATCTTCATGTGCCTCGTGTATCTGCATGTTGGTTGTAGGTCTGTTGCTGTGTTGTATGATCATTGGTTTACCGTAATGATGGAATGCATTTGAAATTTGCTTATCTCCAATGTTGCTTCATTAGAGCTAATATTAAAGAAGTGATTCTTGATTGTAGAAACGGATGGAACTATTGCTATTTTTAAAGAAGTGATTCTTGATAGTAGAAGTGGATGGAACTATCTAGTGATGTTGCTTGCGTCATGTAGTTAGTAGGGATCATCTTCAAATTACTGCAAGTTTTGACTGTGGATGCTGGTAGGATGTTAATTTAGTGTCTGATGATAGTCGTAATTAACCAGAAAATGCTGCATATATCATTAGCAAGTATCAAAAGAAACTGTCTGGAATAAGAAATTCTCTTACCCTAGATTATTGCCCAACTATGTCATAAAAGAATTTGCTCGAAAAGTTCCTAGTTGAGAAGATTTTTATGGCATAACCCCTATTTGTGGTTAATGTGTGATGCAATTATTCATCTTTACCACCGCCTGTGGTGGCTCAGTTAGATAAGGCTCCCATGATCCTTTGTGATGAGGAGAGGAGTTCAAATCCCGTTGGCCGCACGGGATCTTAAGCGCGACGTCAGGATGGTGGGTCCTTCGCTAACGTCGCCCTAGGGTTTGATCGCCGGCTGTCGGCTTACTAGATTCCCTGGGTCAACAAAAAAAAAATTATTCATATTCCGAGGTGCAGGCAATCACAGTTCATGCCATAAATAACTGCTTCATAACAGCATATCTCAATAGCACATGGTGCTTTTATGAGTTTTCAACTGGTTTATATGTCTTACTTAGGTTTCAGAACTCTCTCTCTCTAACAAGGTGCGAGTGCATGCAATTTTACACGTATATTGACACTAGACATATATTAGTTATATTACTTGTTATGGTTGTTTAGGAAAAAAAAAATTACATATAATGATTGAGTAGAAAAAGTGCCAGCCTCCTACAAAAATTGCATTTGCTTTGCACTTACGGTGCTTTTTCAACTCATATATACATATTAACACATATATTATAGTTCAAAAAAACGGCTGATGTCTTTTGGTTACATCAGGATGTTTCTCACTTAAATAGTTTAAGAACAGCTTCGCTTAACTTTTAAAATTCATTACCCGAGTATATATGATATTATGAGAACATTGCTTGAAGCTTTAAGATAGTTTTACTGTTGCTGCAATTTTTATTAGGCCATAATGCTGAATTGCTTTTGATTATGAATGGTTTAATTCAGACTAGGTAGATTGCTGATACGGTAATCTTGTGTAGTTATTCTGACTGGAAAAAAAAAAATCTTGTGTAGTTACATGGGTAGCACAACTTGTTTTAAGCATTCTGGAAAGGAGGAAGGCCGAGTTTCTCTTCCTTTGTTTGTATATGTTGTGAGAAACTTAGATGGAGCCTCCGTTCCTGGTGGATATTAGTGCAACTGCTTAATAATAACCTTTGACTAAGACATTGGCGTTTCTTTTGTTGGAAAAGAGGAACTAACCAATTGCGGTATCTGTGCAACATTAATTCAGCCGGTTACCCCTCTGGTTGGAGTTTGATTACCGATGTTTAGTGTACTGTAGACAAGAAAAATCGTACGAGTTATTTGTCTTTCTTCCTGATATCTAGCATGTAGTCACTGCGGCTATAGTAGCATGTAATCTACTCGCTTACATCTCTACTTCATCATCAATGACCATTGAATCACTTCTCTCTAAGCAGGGGATACTACATGGATCTAGTCACTCCATTTCGTTTGACCTGAACTGTATCTCCTATATTTAATAATTAATACTAAATGTTTTTCTTCATAAATTCGCCACATCTCGTGCCTTTTATCTCATGTCTTCATCACATCTTCTCACCGACACCTCTGCATAGGTCCAAACCGTGTCAAAAAAATTTCACCCCTATTGTATTCTCTCATCGCATCCTCAAATGAAGTCACCCCAACTCCTCTTTAGGAATTCACTAAATTCTAAATATTACTTCACCTGAGTACCCGCACATCAACAAGAGCATTTTCATTTCTGCCAAACTTATTTTCAACTATTGTTCCCATATGAATATAAAACTTCTTTTTGTTCTGCACAGTGAAAAGACGTTGCTGCTGGAAGATATTGCTTATTTTATCTTCAGTGATATTTTGTTATTGTAAAAGATGGCATATGTTGGCTTGTCTGCTGCATTTATTCTCTAGTATGATTGGTGACATTTCCCCTTCTCCTCTTTTTGAAAAGTGGTCAAAGGATCGCAAAAACAATCACCTCCTTAAATACTGTTGGTCTCCAATTATTGGAAATTGTGATCCATTTTCTCTAAAATTATCTAGAAACTACTAACTTAATCATGAATGTGAGAACCTTCTAGAATTGTTGAGAATGGAGGTTGCTAGCTGAATCTAGAAGATTCACGTGGGAATGCAAGCAAGCAAGAAATCCTAGAACAAGCTAGAGAAGCCTACATGGACAGCATTCAAGAGAAGTCTAGAATCTTCTTTAACAGCCTATATAAAGGAGCAAGTGCTCCATGTTTTGGGTAAGGGAGCTAACCATAAAAATCACAAGCTCCCTTACCATGCTTCCGCATCACACGCTACCTAAAATTTTTTTAACACCAATTTTAGCTTTTTCCTTTACTAAATCTGCCTTCCATGAATAGTGCCATTGAACAAGTTTAAATTCTGAAGTTTCTCTCTATGTTGCACAACCATACTTGTGCATCGTCATGAGTTTCATCCATTAGCACAGAATCATCTAGCAAAAGCCTATGCTAGGGAATATTATTTTGAATGTTCTAGGTAAGCTTGTTCTTTTCCAAGCTAAGATGTAAGGACTTGAAACTAAGCATTGATGTAAGGCTATTGCTACTGGGAAATCCTTTGTTCCTCTCAGGTTCTAATTGAAGTCACCACCGTTCTATCATTGCTACCCTTTACTGCTTGTACAGAAGGGAAAAAAAAAGCCACCCTTTCCCTTTAGAGACCTCTGAAAACTTCTGTATGAACCATTTCCTTACCCTTTTCCTGATGTATGAAAATTTTGGGCAAATCCTATCTTCTTATTTTTCCTTTCAAAGGTCCATCATCAATAAGAAAAAGATTAAAAACTGAATATGAGGGCCATTGGAAAATGTCCTAGTTTAGTGGACCTAGCACCAGAAAAAGACTCATGACTTATCTGCCTCATCCTTCTTTCATCTTCCCGTGCCGCCAATAAGAAAAGGTCCTTTTCATTTGGCCTAATTTGTACTTAAGAACGCAACCTTTCAACTTTTTGACCTAGTTTACCAAGATCTAGGGGGCCTTCTGTTTGCTTACTATTTTGCTCCTTCCCACCCATCCTCCAAATCAAAAGAGGTGTTTCCACTAGAGTTACAATGTGCTGGTTATATATCTTCTTAAAGAAGTTGAGTAACGTGCTATTCCTGAATTCATGTGATTTTAGCTTACGTGTATCTGGTGATGGTAATGCACATCAATGTTTTGAGCACCTAACCGAACTGGATGGTTCAACTAGGTATTGGAAGGTGGTCAGTTCAGTCTTATTATGTAAAATGTCTAGGTCAAGAACCAGAGTTGACCTGGTTCGACCGGGTTAAGCTGGTTCTACTCGGTAAACCAGCAAATAGGTCAACGTAGGCCTTTGAAAATGGGATCTTGCTGGGGAGGGATTTGAGCCCCCGAACTTGAGTAACTTCCTGATGCTCAACCCTTAGGGGACCTCTCTTCCTATCTAAATATTGGCAAATAAGCTATCATTGGAAAAAATATTTATGTTTAACTTGGTGGTGAGGGGACTCGAGCCCACAAGCCATGATCTCAATCAACTGTGATGTCTGTACTGTATCACCTTACACACTCATACTAAATCGGCTAGCTGAACTGGTTGAAACACACAGACTACCAAGAGCTTCATTGTTTCTGACACCTGTTTTTCTTACCAACATTAATGTATACTGCAATCGACCCTGCCGTGAAATACAAGGCATTTTCACTGAAGGATAATATGCTGCTGGTTTAAATCAAATGGTCAATTATTCAACTTTTTTAGTGGCTTTGCATTGTCTAATTTTTTAACTACTTGCTTTGTCAATTCTGTCGTGGAGGTGGTAACTTAAGATTAATAGAAAATAACTCGATTCAGGCCCAGGCCATATTTTGCCCATTTTGTAAGGTCTAATCCCAATAAGAGTATTCAGGTCTAGTTCGCACCATCTATGCAAATTTGAAAAATGGAAAAATATAACACGAAACCAGTGAAGGATGAAAAGTTCATCTATTATATAAACTACATGGGACTCCAATAATTTAGCACGCTACGATTGCAAACAACATATCTCTACCGATCACTAAGCAGCTCTCCATAAACCCAGCTGCACTTTGAAGGGACAAGGTTCGAGTTCTTTTTCTCTCCCTTTCCTTTATCACAAGATCGCTTCTTTTGGCCCACTCGCCAGCTCCACCATTTGCTTAAATGGATACTACTGCCACAAAAGCTGCAGCCACAAGGGGAGAGAAGAAAAGCAAAATTCAACCCAATTTTTTCTCCTCGGATATTTATATAAGATATGACAATGGACAAGCATCAGCATATGAGATCATGTTGGAACCTAAAAATCAAATCACTAAAAGCTCTTACATTGAACATCAAGGCACACATGCGAAACTTTATTCCATCTGACTTTTGTCAATTCACGAAAATCTTAGACCCAACGGTGCAGGAAACACCTATATGGAAACTGAACAAAGATCAAAACAAATAAGAATAGGCAAGCGGCAGCTATGGCTGAAGGCAAATAATTCAGTCCACATATGTTCAGACCAAGTGAAGAAAATGTAATACACCTATAACGACAGACCTCAGAACCTATAGTCCGAATGTCAATGGCTTTAATAGATCTTTAACAAAGAAGAAATAAGTACATCTAGCGACTGAAAAGAAAAGAATGCTTTTACTATTGAACAAGCTCAAGCATCATAGCTATGCCATGCCTATGCTTGTGACGATCCAAGAGAATGCATAACGTACACGCTGTTCAGAAAAAAATGGATCACTAACTTCTCAGGACACTTGATCCAAATGTCTTGCATTTCCTTCAGATAGTTTGTTCACTTCGTAGAAACTTGGTGGCGACTTCTTAGGTTTATATTTCCTGAAGAGGAAGATGAGACCTATCCACTTATCCACTAGAGATCCATACAGGGAAAGATCTTGTGGTATGCATACAATGCAACTGGGTCATCAGCTTCTTTGTTAGACAACTGCAATTGAGCACCAACAATTCTATCATCAATTCAATGCTTTGTGACAACTAAAGCTGATGATCCTACAAAATTTAATTTAGACAACAATACCATAGAAGCTAATGCAACCAACAAAAGCGAGAGTGATGGCAAAAATATATCTGAAAATAAATATCTAGGTCGCTTTATCATTCCCATGATGCAGGATGCCTGTAAAAAAAATGCCAGAGAATGACTTCCTGTAGCATCTACCTGATTAGATAAAATTGGAGTCCCTAACTAAAGCATGGCTTTTTATTAGTGACCGCAGCATCAAGGTCCTCATTAGAAAGTTCAATACCACTCTATAAAAGGAAATGAATATGCAACACAAAAAACATATGAAATTAACCATAGACTCAATCTATTTCATATTTGTGAAACATCTATATCGTCTACCAATTTCACTATATCGCCTTGTGTCTACCAATTTCGCCATATTCCCTTTTATTTATGCTGAAATTCTACATTCATTCATTATCCTTTTCCTATTGATTTTGAGCCAACCTCACCTTGCCAGACAAAGTTTGGCCCTTGAGTACACCCCTCGTGTCTACTAATTTCGCTATATCGCTTTGTGTCTACCAATTTCGCCATATCTGGGATGGCAGTGAGCATTAGATGCCTTCCTGTTAGCTTGAATTTGTTTTGAAGAGTGAACTTTTTCTATAGAACTCCCTCAAAGAAGGTAATGCATTGTACCGGTTCTATTTTCTCCTCTTTTATTAAAAAAAGGAAGAAAAGAAAAATAAAAATAAAATGATTACCAAACAAGTCCTAAATGTGCCCCCCTATTGACATTTATTCGGGTTGCAATTGTAGGTAAAGTGATGAGTGTTAAGTTCGGTCCAGATTCAAAGTACATTGCAATCGGATCGATGGATCACAATTTGGCAAATCTTTGGCATGCCGTGAAGTGCTGGAATTGCATCAAGGAGGTAGAATAAGCTTTTGTGAGAGACAGCGAAGTAGAGTTTGAGTTTCATTATGCTTGGATTGGAAAACTCGCGCGCTTAAGCTTTGTGCCGGCTGAATTGGAGTACGAACCATCTTGTTCAGCGGCTCTTTGTCTAACGCAATTGCAATTCTTTGTTTTTCTTTTCGAATTTGCGCTTGTTGAACACCAAGTCGTGTGTATTATTATTGGACAAGATTTCGTGAATGACCCATCCTCTCTTTGGGATACTCTCGCATGACATGAGAAACGTGCTATTGACACCAAAGCGGATTTGTAGTTTCTCCAATTAAAGGAACGGGTGATATTGTCAAATAAATTATCAAAGTCCACATACGAAGGCGTGCTACATTGCAGGCGACGCAAAAGATTTAGCCTGGATGACCTCCTTTTACCACAATGTCTATAGAACAAATATACATTCATTGTGACGTTGTTGACCTCATGGGTTTTACCTTGGTTCTGTTCCTCGGTGGATACTTCCTTGAAATACTTGCTATGACTTTATCGAGTGAAGTTCCCTTAGAATTAAATTGCTAATTCCACTTGCTATGGCTGTCAAGTGCTTTGTAGTCTATGGTCTTGAAGGTCCCAACTAAGTGGCACCGACATGTGATATGCAACAGGACACGGCATAATACATTAACATGTCGTTTCTTAATAACTATAGAATTCTAATACATAATGACACATCGTATATTAAATATATTATTTTATATATACATGATAAATTATCATTTTTATGATTATTTTAATCAAATTAATTTGATTCAAATTCACAAACAAACAAATAATAATAAAAAAAGTCTAGAATGAATTTACACTAAAAACATTAATCCATCATTTCTTAATATTATTTATTGTTTCAACTCCATTCCAATTATCTATAAAATTTGAAGGAAAAAAAAAATAAGCAATCTATATTCTGGACTCGTGTGTAAGAGTATGTTGGAAAAGAAGAGAAAAAACAAACTTGGGGCTAAGTAAGAGTAAGAAAACAAGAGAAAACTAGGTTTTTCTTCTTTTTCTTCTTTTTCCATTTATTATTTTTATTATTTTTAACATATTTACATTTTGACCTCTCATTTATTGAAAATTTTTAAAATTGATCCCATATGTGTTAGAATTTCAAACTCGCATGTCAAAATCTCGGATTCATGTGTTGAATATTGTCAAGAGAATCGCCTATCGACCGGGTGTCAAAAAGTGTTGGAGATCGTCAAACATATGTCCAAGTATTCAACACGACATGAAAACTTTTGGAGAATGTTGATGCTTTCTAAGGGCCTAGAGCGTATAGATCTATCAAACCCACACCATCATGCTCTTAATGATTGTTCCCTTGATTTCTTCAGCTTGGTTCAAGGCGTAATCGAACTTGAAAAATTGCAAGCTACGCATCACCACGACAAATCATCAAGCGTATTTTTCAATAATGTATAGTTTAGGAAAGTTTCCTAACTTGAGCTGGGTATCTTATGGATTACATTATTTAAATAAATATCTAACAGAATATTCTAGTATCGAACGCAATATCTCTAATATCTAACAGAATATATCAGAATATACTAAATATCTCAAATAAGGTAGTAAAAATATGTGAAATTTTTAAAAGATATGTACCTTACCTAATTTGAGGATATTCTTAATGGCTCACAGGTTTGCACGGGACGACAGTGGACAACTCGCGGACTAGCATAGTGATGGTGGTACTCGTCGCCGTGGCTTAGCACGACCGAATAAATGGACAACCATTGTGATGGCCCGCCAAAGGAGATCGTAGTGCATCAATATTTGGTCTTTTAGTCGGACCAAATAATCTCCACCGAGAACTCTGAAGTCACGATCCTTTTTTGTCTTCAATCTCACTTAATGCTTCTTTCTCAAAAACTCTCGATCATGTCTTCAGAATTCTCCATGCAATAAGAGACAAATTCCATCGCTTTGACCAAAAACCAAAACATCCCACCACTTTTGAAGATGTGCTCGTACGATGAGTTGATGGCTGGGAACTTCTCGCTGCGATACCGTGAAGTTGGCGACACTCGCTGGATTCAGCTACAAGAATAACTGGGCATGCCAGAAATTCCCGAGGAACCAGGAATTCCCTAAACTGGACTGCAGTGTGGACCTGCAAAAAAGAAAAACTCAATAAAAACTCGTAAAAAGATTATGAGAGGACAAGTCAGAGAAATACGAATATTTGATCTGCCTTTACAGAAATTGAGTCAATATCTTAAGGGGCCAACAGGAGAAAAAAAAAAATTGAATGATCCTTTTGTCCATTCACAGTTCACGTCTTCTAATGTCTAGAGTTTCCAACAGCTTCTCCTACCACTAAGCTTTTAATCCACTGCAGAGTGCACAAAACGAAGAAAGAAACAAAAAAAAAACAAAAACAAAAACAAAAATTACTTTGTTTTTTATGGGTATATATATATATCAGGGCTCCTAGAATTCAACCTCACACTCCGCCTCTCTTTCTGTGTCTCTTCCCTCCGCCTTGCCTCCTCCGCCTGCCCCTGCGAGCGCGGCTCCGGCGACGGCCTTGGGAGCTCTCGACAAAGCCGCCTACTGCCATTGAGGACCCAATCGACCTCATCCAAAATCCCCTGAGTAAGCGCTTCTTTGACTCTTGAATTATCGTTGTTGTTGCGTGGCTTTTACCGAACACTTGTTTATATGGAGCCTTGCTCACTCAAAACCTTGCCAATGAAGACAGGCTGCTGAGTATTTGCCGAAACTAATGGCCGAAAGTTTACCCGAGGATATACTCATCGACATACTCTTGAGGGTTCCGGCCGAGTCGTTGGCGCGATTCAAATTCGTCTGCAAACGATGGCGGTCTCTAATCTCCGACCCGGGCTTTGCCAAGTCGCATCTACAGAGGCTCAAGGCAGGGGATTTAATTCCTAGCCAGAGAATTTTCATTGGCAGACTCTACGGGTACCACGAGACCATAGACTACGCAGCGCTCGACGGCAGTGGGGGTCGCGTGGTGGTACCACATAGGACCAAAACACCTCTCTGGAATTGCCACGTCGTTGGGTCCTGTGATGGCCTGGTGTGTCTTCATCTCGACTGCAATTTTCACTATGATTACCCGACAACTTTTCTCATATATAACCCGGCTACCAGGGAGTGTAATGAGTTGCGCTGTCCCGAATTTGTTCAAGATTGGGAGTTTTTGTTGTATCGTCAAAATGAGTCATTCCATGGACTCGGATATGACCCTCGATCTGATGACTACAAAATAGTAGAGGGCATCCACGATTTTGAATTGTATTGGGAGGCAGCAATATTTTCGCTTAAGTCCGGTTCTTGGAGATGGAAAGATTTCCCTATCGAGGAAGAAAGTGGTTTCTTGGTTTACGGCAATGGAGTTTATTGGAAAGGGGCCTTACACTGGTACGACTGTCACTATTTCACGCCTGCGATTATCTCACTTGATTTGTCGGAAGAAAAATTCAACCGGGTGCTTTCTGTCCCTGAAGTCAATGGGGCTAGATCTTTCAGCGGACTTGGGATTCATGGGACCAGTCTGTTCATATATAGCAGCCGCTGTGATAACCACATGGAGGCATGGATAACGGATGAGTATGGGAGAGGAGGATCATGGACAAAATGGTTCAGTGTTGATTGCCTACCTACCTTTGGGGATGCTGCCCCCCTTGCATACACAAGGAGCGGACAAATTGTTTTTCTGATAAATGCGGAACGGGTGATTCTATTCAATCCGGAGGATAATACTTACCAGGATTATCCCATAAGGATGGAGGACTATGTCCATATCGAATATGCTATCTACTTGGAAACTCTTGTTTCTCCCTATCTTGGCGGTGAGTCATCAAGAATCTAGAGCCTTTAAGCCTTTAAGGCATCATGTGATGCAAGGATTTTCTTAATAGGTACAGGTTTTTATATTAGTATACATTGATATGTACAATGCTATGTCAACATGGCACAACATACAAATTTTTACATATTCAGGAAATTCTTGCATTGATAGGTACTTTACCGACTTCTTCACAATTATCATACTTATCTTGAAGATCTTCATGTGCCTCGTGTATCTGCATGTTGGTTGTAGGTCTGTTGCTGTGTTGTATGATCATTGGTTTACTGTAATGATGGAATGCATTTGAAATTTGCTTATCTCAATGTTGCTTCATTAGAGCTAATATTAAAGAAGTGATTCTTGATTGTAGAAGCGGATGGAACTATTGCTATTTTTAAAGAAGTGATCCTTGATAGTAGAAGTGGACGGAACTATCTAATGATGTTGCTTGCGTCATGTAGTTAGTGGGGATCAACTTCAAATTACTGCAAGTTTTGACCGTGGATGCTGGTGGGATGTTAATTTAGTGTCTGATGATAGTCGTAATTAACTAGAAAATGCTGCATATATCATTAGCAAGTATCAAAAGAAACTGTCTGGAATAAGAAATTCTTTTACCCCAGATTATTGCCCAACTATGTCTTAAAAGAATTTGCTTGAAAAATTCCTAGTTGAGAAGATTCTTATGGCATAAACCCCTATTTGTGGTTAATGTGTGATGCAATTGTTCATCTTTCGAGGTGCAAGCAATCATAGTTCATGCCATAAATAACTACTTCATAACAGCATATCTCGATAACACATGGTGCTTTTATGAGTTTTCAACTGGTTTATATGTCTTACTCAGGTTTCAGAACTCTCTCTCTAACAAGGCGCGAATGCATGCAATTTTACACGTACTTTGACACCAGACATATATTAGTTGTATTATTTGTTATTGTTGTTCAGGAAAAAAAAAATTACATATAATGATTGAGCAGAAAAAGTGCCAGCCTCCTACAAAAATTGCATTTGCTTTGCACTTACGGTGCTTTTTCAACTCATATACACATATTAACACATATATTATAGTTCAAAAAAAGGCTGATGACTTTTGGTTGCATCAGGATGTTTCTCACTTAAATAGTCTAAGAACAGCTTCCCTTAACTTTTAAAATTCATTACCCGAGTATGTATGATATTATGAGAACATTGCTTGAAGTTTAAGATAGTTTTACTGTTGCTGCAATTTTTATTAGGTCATAATGCTGAATTGCTTTTGATTATGAATCGTTTAATTCAGACTAGGCAGATTGCTGATATGGTAATCTCGTGTAGTTATTCTGACTACAAAAAAAAAAAAAAATTCTTGTGTAGTTACATGGGTAGCACAGCTTGTTTTAAGCATTCTGGAAAGGAGGAAGGCCGAGTTTCTCTTCCTTTGTTTGTATATGTTGTGAGAAACTTAGATGGAGCCTCCGTTCCTGGTGGATATTAGTGCTACTGCTTAATAATAACCTCTGGCTAAGACATTGGCGTTTCTTTTGTTGGAAAAGAGGAACTAACCGATTGCAGTATCAGTACAACATTAATTCAGCCGGTTACCCCTCGAGTTGGAGTTTGATAACCGATGTTTAGTGTACTGTAGACAAGAAAAATTGTTCGAGTTATTTGTCTTTCTTCCTGATATCTTGCATGTAGTCACTGCGGCTATAGTAGCATGTAAATCTTACATCTCTACTTCATCATCAATGACCATTGAATCACTTCTCTCTAAGCAAGTTCTCCTACATGGATCTAGTCACTCCATTTTGTTTGACCTGAACTGTATCTCCTATATTTAATACTAAATATCTTTCTTCATATATTCACCACATCCCGTGCCTTCTATCTCATGTCTTCATCACATCTTCTCACCGACGTGTCTACACAAGTCCAAACTGTGCCAAAATTTTTTTCACCCCCATTGTATTCTCTCATCGCATCCTCATTTGATGTCACCCCAACTCCTCTCTAGGAATTCATAAATTCTAATTATTACTTCACCTGAGTATCCGCACATCAACAAGAGCATTTTCATTTCTGCCAACCTTATTTTCAACTATTATTCCCGTATGTATATAAAACTTTTTTTTGTTCTGCACAGTGAAAAGACGTTGCTGCTGGAAAATATTGTTTATTTTATCTTCAGTGATATTTTGTTATTGTAAAAGATGCCATATGTTGGCTCTGCTGCATGTATTCTCTAGTATGATTGGTGACATTCCCCCTTCTCTTTTTGAAAAATGGTCACAGGATCGCAAAAACAATCAGCTCCTTAAGTACTGTTGGTCTCCAATTTTAGCTTTTTCCTTTACTAAATCTGCCTTCCATGAATTGTGCCATTGAACTAGTTTAAATTCTGAAGTTTCTTTCTATGTTGCACGATCATGCTTGTGCATCGTCATGAGTTTCATCCATTAGCACAGAATCATCTAGCAGAAGCCTATGCTGGGGAATATTATTTTGAATATGCTAGGTAAGCTTGTTTTTTTCCAAGCTAAGATGTAAGGACTTGAAGCTAAGCATTGATGTAAGGCTATTGCTTCCTCTCAGTGTTCTAATTGAAGTCACCACCGTTCTATCATTGCTACCCTTTATTGCTTGTATGGAAGGGGGAAACAAAAAAACAACCCTTTCCCTTTAGAGACCTCCAAAAACTTCTGTATGAACCATTTCCTTAGCCTTTTCCTGATGTATGAAAGTTTTGGGCAAATTCTATCTTATTTTTGCTTTCATTGATCCGTCATCAATAAGAAAAAGATTAAAATCTGAATATGAGGGCCCTTGGAAAATGTCCTAGTTCAGTGGACCTGGCATCAGAAAAAGACTCTTACTTATCTGTCTCATTCTTCTTTCATCTTAGCATGCCGCCAATTAAAAAAGGTCCTTTTCATTTGGCCTAATTTGTATTCAAGAATCCAATTGTACAACTTTTTGACCTAGTTCACCAAGATCCAGGGGGCCTTCTGTTTGCGCTAGAGTTACAGTGTGTTGGTTATATATCTGCTTAAAGAAGTTGAGTAACGTACTATTCTTGAATTCATGTGATTTTAGCTGACGTGTATCTGGTGATGGTAATGCACATCAGTGTTTTGAGCACCTAACCGAACTGAATGGTTCAACTAGGTATTGGAAGCTGGTCCAGTTCAGTCTTATTATGTAAAATGTCTAGGTCAAGAACTAGAGTTGACCTGGTTCGACCAGGTTAAGCTGGTTCTACTCGGTAAACCAGCAAGTAGGTCAACGTAGGCCTTTGAAAATGGGTTCTTGCTGGGGAGGGATTTGAGCCCCCGACCTTGAGTAACTTCCTGATGCTTAACCCTCAGGGGACCTCTCTTCCTATCTAAATATTGGCAAAGAAGCTATCATTGGAAAAAAAAAACATATATATATTTAACTCGGTGTTGAGGGGACTCGACCCCACAAGCCATGACCTCAATCAGCTATGATGTCTGTACTGTATCACCTTACACACTTATACTAAATCGGCTAGATGAACCGGTTGAAACATACTGACTACCAAGAGATTCATTGTTTCTGACACCTGTTTTTCTTACCAACATTAATGTATACCGCAATCGACCCTACCGTGAAATACAAGGCATTTTCACTGAAGGATAATATGCTGCTGGTTTAAATCAAATGGTCAATTATTCAACTTTTTTAGTGGCTTTGCATTGTCTAATTTTGTAACTACTTGCTTTGTCAACTCTGTTGTGGAGGTGGTAACTTAAGATTAATAGAAAATAACTCGATTCAGGCCCAGGCCATATTTTGCCCATTTTGTAAGGTCTAATCCCAATAAGAGTATTCAGGTCTAGTTCGCACCATCTATGCAATTTTGAAAAATGGAAAAATATAACACGAAACTAGTGAAGGATGAAAAATTCATCTATTATATAAACTACACGGGACTCCAATAATTTAGCACGCTACAATTGCAAACAACAGATCTCTACCGATCACTAAGCAGCTCTCCATAAACCCAGCTGCACTTTGAAGGGACAAGGTTCGAGTTCTTTTTCTCTCCCCTTCCTATATCAAAAGATCGCTTCTTTTGGCCCACTCGCCAGCTCCACCATTTGCTTAAATGGATACTACTGCCACAAAAGCTGCAGCCACAAGGGGATAGAAGAAAAGCAAAATTCAACCCAATTTTTTCTCCTCGGATATTTATATAAGATATGACAATGGACAAGCATCAGCATATGAGATCATGTTGGAACCTAAAAATCAAATCACCAAGAGCTCTTACATTGAACATCAAGGCACACATGCGAAACTTTATTCCATCTGACTTTTGTCAATTCACGAAAATCTTAGACCCAACGGTGCAGGAAACACCTATATGGAAACTGAACAAAGATCAAAACAAATAAGAATAGGCAAGCGGCAGGTATGGCTGAAGGCAAATAATTCAGTCCACATATGTTCAGACCAAGTGAAGAAAATGTAATACACCTATAACGACAGATCTCAGAACCTACAGTCCGAATGTCAATGGCTTTAATAGATCTTTAACAAAGAAGAAATAAGTACATCTGGCGACTGAAAAGAAAAGAATGCTTTTACTATTGAACAAGCTCAAGCATCATAGCTATGCCATGCCTATGCTTGTGACGATCCAAGAGAATGCATAACATACACGCTGTTCAGAAAAAAATGAACCACTAACTTCTCAGGACACTTGATCCAAACGTCTTGCATTTCCTTCAGATAGTTTGTTCACTTCGTAGAAACTTGGTGGCGACTTCTTAGGTTTGTATTTCCTGAAGAGGAAAATGAGACCGATCCACTTATCCACTAGAGAACCATACAGGGTGTGGTATGCATACAATGCCATTGGGTCATCAGCTTCTTTGTTAGACAACTGCAATTTAGCACCAACAATTCTGTCATCAATTCAATGCTTTGTGACAACTAAAGCTGATGATCCTACAAAATTTAATTTAGACAACAATACCATAGAAGCTAATGCAACCAACAAAAGCGAGAGTGATGGCAAAAATATATCTGAAAATAAATATCTAGGTCGCTTTATCATTATCTCATGATGCAGGATGCCTGTAAAAAAAATGCCAGAGAATGACTTCCTGTAGCATCTACCTGATTAGATAAAATTGGAGTCCCTAACTAAAGCATGGCTTTTTATTAGTGACCGCAGCATCAAGGTCCTCATTAGAAAGTTCAATACCACCACTCTATAAAAGGAAATGAATCTGCAACACAAAAAACATATGAAATTAACCATAGACTCAATTTATTTCATATTTGTGAAACATCTATATCGTTGCACTATCAAATAGCTAGACAAAACCACATTGCTAACAATCACTTCAAGCACCTAATATTTTCTTCCGTCATTAACAAAATGTTCACCAAATCTTTTATCAATATCTGCTCCATTTTTCTCATTATTTAATAAGAGAATGGCATTATTACAAAGATTGAAGCATCACACAGCATGTTATTCATAGAGGCCACAACATATTTAAGTTTGGTACAAGGGATCGAAATTACAATCTATCCAAGAGAACATACATGACCCTGAAACAAGAAGAAATTTTGATGATTGGAAACTCTATTTGAAAAAGTAAACTGTCAATTAAGTCTCTTAATCAGTTTTAGTGAGTGTCCTCAGCACAACATTTTTGAAGAAGCCACTGTTGGAAATTTCCTATAATATGGGCTTATATTAATTAATTGATTTTCTATTTTAAATAATCGGGTTAATGGATATTCCAATATTTGTTATACCCTAAAGTGATATGATTGAATTGGGTATTGGCATCTATTGTTAACGGGCCTAGTTGAGCAGCAAAGTGTAGGCAATTGTGTTTGACTGAAGCCCGTAATGGAAAGGACCCAGTTGACACGCTATTGATTAAGGTTTGCTAGGTCCCCTCTCTAGCCTATAAAAGGGTAGGTTATACCTATCAGTTGCTTTAATCCCTGCTATATCGAAATAAGTCATAAATAGGAAGATTTGGTATTCCAATAGATCCCCGATTATCGAGTGATCTAGTTTTCTTCAAGAAAAGAAGGCCAAACACGTACGCTTTAATTAAAAATTTGTATTTATTGATCTTGGTGTTTTACAATCATGTATGGATCTGTTTCTTATTGATTGATTAGTTGTATATGTGAATAAATTTTCTACATGTGGTATCAGAGCCAATCATATATGATTGTAGAACCCAAATTTTCTTTTTATGGACAAATTCGAAACCCTCCTCTTTGAGCCGAATATGGACATTATTTTTTCATGTAGATTTTTTGTTTGATTAATCCTGTAACCATAGGGCTTTTGTTCTACATGTTGAGATCTTTCCAACCATATATAATTTGCATAATTTCGTTGAGAATTGAGAGAGAATTTTGAATTTGAAGTTCTAGGGTTTATGCATGAAAAAGTTTTAGAATTTGCAAATTACTTGCAATTGATTGATGTTCGATGCAAATCGTTGTACGGGTATTGTTATATATGTGTTTTAGAATCCTTTTATTGCATTGAATTGAGTTTTTAGGGTTTAAATTTAAGAAATTCGAAATTCAGCCATTGGAGCTTTAGTCCGAAACTTGAAGCTTACTTGTGATAGATTAACTTGGTTTTTCGTCGTTTGATTGATTATAGTCAATCATATTGATGTTGGAAGCAAAACCCATGAGGAAATTTCATCGAAAACCATGTTAATTTGTGCCTTTGGAGCTTCGGGTTGAAACCGGGTCGTGTGACCCGGTTTGCTGCAAATTCGTGACCCAGCTAGAGGTTGAAGAAGACCTCCAGCCAAGCCTGGGCCTAAATATGGGTTTTTGCCCATATTTTTTTTATTTTCGTAGGCTAATTTCGTAGCCCATTTTCATGGGCCTGTTTTAAATTAAAAGGCAGATGAGCTCACGCGAGAAGAAAGCCAGGCTGAGCTTATAATGGGGATAAGCCCATTTTTTAATATAAAAGAGAGTTCTGGGTTCTCGACCAGAACCAGAAACATATTAAAAAAATTGCGTATGGGCCTATAGCCCAATATTTGGACTTTTAAAGATTCGTGGGCCAATTTTCTATTTAAAAAAAAAGGTGGGCCACGTGAAGGTTTAAGGATTCGCGGTTTTGGCCCGCGGTCCGATTAGGGTTGCTCGTGGGTCCTGGGCCCGCGGGAGTCCGAAATATTTAAATAATATTATAATAATATAATAATAATAATATAATATTTAAAAAAAAATTGTGGCAAAAATTGTTGTTTTGAAAAATGCAATATGATCATTGGAAACACATGTTGTGTAGTGTTTCATATTATTTGATGAATTTTGGGCATAAATTTTTGAAGATCCCTATTGATAAAAGATTAATATATACAATTACTCGCCCAAAGGGAGTTATTGTGTATATTAATTTGGAAAATAGCATGAAATTTATTCCCATATTTAAAAGATGGGGTTGTATAATTGAAAAATATTTATCTGCCCAAAGGGGATAAATGTTTTAAAAATTATATGTAATTCCCCTCTATGTTGATATTATGGAGATGTATGATTTAAAGGATTTGTTTGCCCAAAGGGGATGGATCATTGACAATTATATGAAATTCTCATTATTGTTGCTTAATAAATTTCATGCTGGGAAAAATAACGGTGCATTATACACTCTGCCCAAAGGGGAGTTTATGATGTACTAATTATTTTTTTGTTGAGTTGCTTATTGCCCATAATTGATCTTATTGCATTATGTACGTCAAACAGTTACATTTGCTGTAAATAACAACAATGCTGCGGTTGAAATGTTAACTGGATCAAACTTTAAGAGATGGAAGCAAGATATAGATTTTGCTTTGGGCATCGTTGATATGGACTTGGCTCTACGTGAGGATGAACCTGCCAGGCCCAATGATCAAAGTATTGCAGATCAAAAGGCCCATTATGCTAGATGGGAAAAATCTAATCGACTAAGCCTCATTGCTATGAAGAGATCTATTGCTGAGCATCTGATTAGTGGTTTGCCGGAAGATACGAATGTCAGACAGTTCCTTGAAGCAGTGGGAGAAAGATATAGAATCTCAGATAAGGCTAAAGCTGGGAACTTGCTGAGTGAGTTGACGAACATGAGGTATGATGCTACTATGGGTGTTAGAGAATTTATACTGAAGATGGTCCACATTCCGTCCAAACTTAAGGCCCATGAAATTGTTCTTTCTGAAAATTATATTGTGCATCAAGCCTTAAATGTTTTGCCAGCTAAATTTAGCTTGATTAAGATCGCTTATAATGCTCAGAATGAGACATGGAGTGTTAATGCCTTGATTACTAAGTGTGTGACTGAGGAAGAGAAATTAAAGAAGGAAAAGTATGAGTCTGCCCACTTAACTACCAATGCCAAGTTGAGTTTGTATAGAGGCAAATGGAAGCCTAAGGGGTCAAATGCTCATGGCTCAAAGAAATGGCAAGACTTTAGGAAAAATGAGAACTATGGGAGGAATGGAGATAAGGATTTTAAATGTTTTCACTACAAGAAGCAATGTCACAAGAGAGCCAATTGCTACAAATTTCGAGCTTGGCTAAAAACAAAGAAGAAAGGTGCTATTCACAGTCAAAGTCTATTGGAGATAATTCATACTGATATTAGTGGGCCATACTCAACCACCTTGTGTGGAAATAAATACTTCATCACGTTCATTGATGATTTCTCCCTTCTTCGTTATCTTTATCTAATTAAGGAGAAGACTGATGCTCTTGACATGTTTAAAGTGTTTTGTACTGAAGTTGAGAAACAATTGGGAAAAATTATCAAGATTGTTAGATCTGATCGCGGTGGTGAGTATTATGGGCAATATACTGAGGCTGGACAACAAAAGGGACCGTTTGCAAAATATTTGCAGGACTGTGGTATTGTTGCTCAATATACAATGCCTGAGAGTCCTAAGCAAAATGGTGTAGCTGAACGGCGAAATCGCACTCATGGAGATGAAACGAAGTATGATGGGTAGTTCTAATTTGCCTGAATACTTATGGGTGATGCGATTAAAGCGGCAACTTATATATTGAATCGTGTACCTAGTAAATCGGTGCCGAAAACACCTTTTGAATTATGGACAGGGAGGAAACCAAGCTTGAATCATCTACGAGTTTGGGGTTGTCCTGCAGAGGTGAAAATTTATGATTCTTCTCAGAAGAAGACCGAATCCAGGACTAATAGATGTTATTTTATTGGATATCCTAATCATTCTAAAGGGTATAGGTTCTATTGTCCTTCTCGCGGCACTAGAATCATTGAATCTCAAATTGCCAAATTCCTAGAATTAGATGTTGCCAAAAAGACTTCTTCTCAATCTTTCGAAATGGAAGAACCAAATAAAACGGTATCTATTCCATTGCCCATCTTACATGATGATTTTATGCGAGATCCTAATAGTGTGGAAATTCAGCAAGAAGTAAATATTGAAAATATGGCGATAGATCATCCCATTACAAATGAAATTCCCCAGATGAATGATGCGGCTCCAGAAATGCTTGTGCGAAGATCACAGCGACAAAGAAGACTAACACTTTTAAATGATTATCATGTCTATCTTGGAGAAGCTGATTTTGACATTGGAAGTGTAGTTGATCCAACGACCTTCAAAGAAGCTCTTAATAGTAATCAGGCAGATAAATGGTTAGGAGCGATGAATGACAAGATGATGTCCATGTCAACTAATCAAGTGTGGAAACTAGTTGATTTACCTGATGGGCATAAACCAATCGGCTGCAAATGGGTATTCAAAACTAAGAAAGACAATAAAGGCAACATAGAGAGATTCAAGGCAAGGTTAGTCGCAAAAGGGTACACACGAGAGAAGGTATTGATTATAATGAAGTCTTTTCCCCAAGTATCTACTAAAGACTCTTTTCGGATAATTATGGCATTGGTGGCTCATTTTGATTTAGAGCTTCACCAAATGGATGTCAAGACAGCTTTTCTAAATGGAGATCTGGATAAAGAAGTATATATGCAGCAACCTGAAGAGTTTAAAGAAGCCAAAAAGGAGCATATGATGTGCAAACTTTAGAGGTCTATCTATGCTCTCAAACAAGCATCACGTTAGTGATACTTGAAATTTCACAAGGTTGTGAGATCCTTTGGCTTTGAAGAAAACAAGTTTGATCAATGCATCTACATGAATGTAAGTGGGAGTAAATATATTTACTTAGTACTTTATGTAGATGACATTTTACTTGCTAGCAGTGATGTTGATCTATTGAATTACACCAAAAATTTTCTATCTACAAAGTTTGATATGAAAGATCTTGGGGAAGCCTCTTTTGTTCTAGGCATTGAGATTCATCGTGACAAATCTAAGAAGGTTTTGGGGTTATCTCAGAAAAGTTATATAGATCGTGTTTTGAAAAGATTCCATATGTAGACCTGTAAATCAGGTGAAGCTCCTGTTGTGAAAGGAGATAAATTGAGCATAGATCAATGCCCCAAGAATGATGTTGAAAAGGAAGTCATGAAAAATGTTCCATATGCTAGTGCAGTTGGCAGTCTTATGTATGCACAAGTATGTATCGACTCGATATTGCTTTTGTTGTAAATACTCTTGGAAGATATCTGTCGAATCCAGGTCAAGAACATTGGGTTGCAGCTAAGAAGGTGATGAGATATCTACAACGAACAAAGGATTTCATGCTCTTTTATAGCAGAGTTGAGGACCTAAAAGTGATTGGATATTCGGATGCTGATTTTGCTAGTTGTTCGATGATAGAAAATCAACTTCTAGATATATTTTTATGATGGCTGGAGGTGCTATTTCTTGGAAGAGCACAAAGCAAACCTTGATTACGAACTCTACAATGTATGCTGAGTTTGTAGCGTGCTACAGCGCGTCGGTTTAAGCAGTTTGGCTCAGAAATTTGATCTCAGAATTGCGTGTTGTGGACTCTATTGCTAGACCTATGGTGATTTATTGTGACAACACTGCAGTTGTGTTTTATTCCAAGCATGACAAAATTAGTAATGCGTCTAAACACATGGAGATCAAATATTATACTGTTAAGGACTTGGTCAAAAATGGAGACGTTGTAATTGAAAATATCAGAACTGAGTCCATATTGGCTGATCCTCTAACAAAAGGCTTACGACCCATTTTGTTTAAAGAACATGTAAAGAATATGGGTGTTTTGGAATCTTTTGATTTCTTTTGTTAGTGGGAGTTATATAGTTTGTATTTCTGGATATTATAATTATATGCAAACTGATAATACTTTTATGATGTCTATTAAAGCATTTATTTTCAATGATTGTTGTTATTGATTCTATTGTTATTTTTTCTCCTGTTGACTGAAAAATTGAAGTATAAAACAGTATCTTTAAACAAATTTTTGTTTAAAGATGACTGGATGTCACTGATTATGAGATCTCATGTTGGATTATGACATAATTGTGCAATTTCATGTTGTTTAGAAATCGCACTGAGGCAATTTCATGTTGTTTAGAAATTGCGCTAATGCAGTTTCATGTCTTTAAGAAATTGCATTAAGGACCGATAAGAAATAGTGTATATCTTGATCACATATTGACACTATTTCTTACTACACTACTAGGCCCATGATCCATGAAAATATAATACTTATTATATGTGATTATGGAATGTCTTGTGTTGTGGTATTTTCTTAACACATTGATCTCCATAGTCCTATATTGAGGTTATATAGGATTGGATTGGTATTGAGATGCCATTATTGGAATTTTATTTTTAAAAAGTTGTGGCCACATAAAACAAAATTTTAGTTATTAACCCGATAGTGTCGTTTTCAATATAAAATCTTTTTCAAAATAAAATAAGTTAATTAATGTAGCCCAAGTGGGAGAATGTTGGAAATTTTCTATAATATGGGCTTACATTAATTAATTGATTTTCTATTTTAAATAATCGGGTTAATGGATATTCCAATATTTGTTATACCCTAAAGTGATATGATTGAATTGGGTATTGGCATCTATTGTTAACGGGCCTAGTTGAGCAGCAACGTGTAGGTAATTGTGTTTGACTAAAGTCCGTAATGGGAAGGGCCCAGTTGACACGCTATTGATTAAGGTTTGCTAGGTCCCCTCTCTAGCCTATAAAAGGGTAGGTTATACCTATCAGTTGCTTTAATCCCATTGAAAGCTACTATATCGAAATATGTCATAGAGAGGAAGATCTGGTATTCCAATAGATCCCTGATTATCAGAGTGATCTAGTTTTCTTTAAGTAAAGCAATGGCTCAAACAGGTACGCTTTAATTCCGCTGTATTTATTGATCTTTGTGTTTTACAATCATGTATGGATCCGTTTTTTATTGATTGATTAGTTGTATATGTGAATAAATTTTCTACAGCCACGACATATATAAGTTTGGTACAAAGGGGGAGAGAAGGAGATGACCTGTCTCGGATAGAGCAGGGAAAAACTTGATACGAGTCCCTTCTAATTTTACACGAGCAACTTGATATTTAAGGGCGCGCATGGAAACACTTTTGTTCTTTTTTTTGTTCAGGGAATGAGAAATAAATAAAAAAGTGTTTGTTCGGGAACAGTTTTTGAACAAAAGAACGCGTTTGGTAAGTGTAAAAAAACTGTTATTGAAATAAAAAAAGAACAGAAACATGTTTGGTAATCGTAGTCAATTTCTATTCCTAGAATAGAAAAAGAACAGAAACACGTTTGGTAAACGACAAAAAAATTTCTGTTTTAAATTAAAAAAAGACATTTTCTTTAATAAAGTTTAAACTTGATATTGAATTCTCATTCTTATGAAATGCTCATTAATTTTATTTTGCTCATGGTTAGTGAAGACAAACATTTTGAACATGATCATATGGCATATTTTGTAGAAAATTTTGTAAGTAAAGTTTGTATCAAATTTTTTCAAGTACTTTTTTATTTTTTACTTTTAAAGCATATAAACTTGATATTGATTTCTCATTCTCATTAAATGCTTATCAATTTAATTTTTTCAAGTACTTTTTTATTTTTTAGTTTTAAAGCATATAAACTTGATATTGATTTCTCATTCTCATTAAACTACTAAAATGGGTATAGGCTTGGACTAGTGCCCATCCGTTAAGGGCCGAGCCTATCCCAGCCTAAGTAGCCCATTGTGCCTGAAGGTTTTGTCGTGAATAACCCGATAAGTGACCGTCTCGGCCGACCCGATGAGTAACCTTGGGCATGGTTTTCAGGGCCCAACTACAGTCCCAGCCCACCTTGACATTGGGCTGGGTGTTTCATGTAGCCCAGACCCGAGTAGGCCCATAGACATGATAATGGGCCTCGAGGTCCATGGCCTCCCAGGTCGGCCTGAGTCATATGGGCCCAAAGGGCACTCTTTGGCGGGCATGGACAGAGTTATCTTGTTGTGAAGCCCAGCCCATTTATGCATAAAAATTATACCCCCCTATTAGCAGCCCTGGGCATTAAATTGGGCCCGGCCTTAGGGTCCCTGTGCTCGAACCGAATGATAACCGACGGGCTGACCTGATTTGATTTTCCGGCGACTGCGGCATAACTTGTTATTGAGGCGAAAGCAACAGCTTGATCATACAGCAAGTGGTAATTGATTCTTCTTCCTATGATCACTTGGTTCATCGCTTTCTCTGATCCGTGAAATGGTTTGCATCATTCCACACGCATGAATCCTCCCGGTGCTGTTAAACTAAGCGACGAAATCCGAATTTAAGTTGGATTCAGCCACACAAATAAGACTTCATGCGAAAAATCCTGCACAACTTAACTAATTTGAGTGCGAAAGCACCCAACGGGGAATCAATTTGATCTTTCCCCTTTCTTCGATTAGAACGTGATAATGAATGACAAAGCTATGTAACGGGTCGCCAGCATTCTGCTACTGTACATTACAAGGCAAAAAGAAGAACATGTGGGCTCGATGATTTCCGAGCAAAAGAATGACTAAACATATTTACAGCACTTAATATCACAATCCCCAAGCCAAGGGGCAAAGAACCGTAAAAGTGCACATCACCGGCAAGAAGCTTAACCACCTCTGGGTTGAGTCCGCAGACGCATGACGGTCTAATCCTGGGAGGTGGCAGAATATTCGAAGAGCAGGCATTAGGTAGGAGCAGATTGCAGAAGCACCCGCAGGCGTTTGGTGAGCTGGTAAATCAAGGTCCATTGCATCACCTTCTCTGGATCCTTCAACTGCCTTGCGACAGAGGCCTAGAGAAAATAAAACCAGGAAGACGTTGTGCATTGAGATGTCAAATATATTAATGTGATTAATAGTGTTTTTGAAGAAAATATGGTTCTCAACAATCAACAGGAGACCTAATTCTACCTCATGAAATCTGAAGAACCAGTGTCCACTAGTAAAATGCAACACAAGCAATAGAACAGTTTAAGCTACAATATTCATCTAACACATTAGCGAAACGTGACAATTGTTTTTTGCAATTTCATCAATTTTTTTTCCTTTTCCTCTAGAGAATCAGCTGCTTCATCGATGCTAGGTATTTTGGGACCACTAGCATACATAGGCAGGAATTAATGGGAACATTGCACAAGAGATACTACGATACTTGCTGGCTTTGGCCATGGAGCGTACTAACTTCTGCACCTGATGCAAGATTATGGGCTAGAGATTTGAAAGGATCAACTGTAGGATCAAGAGAGAGCAAACTCGGGATCTATGGTGCATAGACCATTCTCCACCTAGCCTGGCCAAACGCTCCCTTTCCCTCTATTCTTGGCATTAGTGTTTCAAGAGTCGCAGTTGCAAGCTTTTTAAATGCGAGCTGACCATCACCTTCCAAGATAGACTCTGCCAATTGACTCTTGAAGACTCTAGCTGCCTGCAGGAACAACATGCAATCAAGAAAACCAATTCCCAAGTCACCACCACATATGCCGTCACAAACAAGGAGAAGAGTAAAAAAAACTTGATCCCATCATTCCGATTTGAGCAAATGGATTATGTGGTGGATGGCGACAATGGAAACAAAACAAACTCGTTTGGTGCATGCACTTACTTAAAGTTGAGGCAATTTTTGTATGGCACAGAATCTCTTGCCTTGACCGGCTTACCAATCATTCAAAAGAGTACTACTAAGTAAGTAATCAGAGCCGTAAATGTTATTAATAACTACCTCAGTAGGTGAGAGGCCATCCTGCTCCACAGAGCGGGTGGTCACAATCAAATTATCCTGCCAATTACTTGCTCGACTTAGGATCCTAAATTGCCACTTTGATCCAACCAAAGCCAAGTCTAGCATTGGATCTAGTCCATGCTCAGGCTCAAACTTGGCTATGTTTAAATGCTCTTTCTTCAGCCTCACCTGGATGGAGTTTCCAACAAAAATCAGGCGTGAGGATACAGATGATAAAGTAGAGAGAATGCAGCACCAAAATAGGAAATAGTGAAAACAAATGGTGCACCTGAGTTGCAACAAGATTCACATCCCCATTTTCAAATGTCAGGATGCCTTTGGGTTTTATCCACTTGCGATGAGCAAGGCCATTAAGCTCGAGCTCCCCACCGACAGCAAAATTGAGAATCAAAGGATACAAAATTCTCAGCTCCGGCCCCGATTCGAGCTTCAAATCACCGAGGTGTACATCTACTTTTGGTGCAATGTTTACTCGATCCGCTTCCTTCTTAACTTCAGGCGATTTTCTTGGAAGGGGGAGCAGCGAGCTGCTGCTGGAGCTGGTGCTCGAGCTGCTAACAGAGCTGCTCGAGCTGGCAGAGCAGCTCGAGCGAGCAGCCGTCCCAGATCTGCCGCAGATCTGGGCGAGCAATGCTCGCTTGAGGCTCGAGCGAGCCGTCCCAGATCTGCCTCGCCGAAGCCCATCGTCGACCGGAGAAGGAGGAGCACCAGAAACGTACCTGGATTCGGAAGCTTCAGCCGATGAGTCGCCAGAGTGAGGAGTCGCCGGAGAGTTAGCCGAGTGGGAGCCGCCGGAGAGAAGGGAGAGACGCCGGAAAAGGGAGAGCATGAACGAATGAAGCTTCAGCCGAGAGCACGCATTAGGGGTGTGCATTGGACCCGGAACCGCCCGGACCGCCGGAACCGGACCGGAACCGCCCGGAACCGGCGGTTCTTGAGGGAACCGGTCCGGTTCCCGGTCCAATTGTTGAGAACCGGTGGGCGGGTCCGGTTCCCGGTTCCGTGGGCGGATCCGCCCGCCCGCCCACCCGGACCGGACCGGTACTATTTATAATTTAAAAAAAAAAAAACAAACAAAAGTCGCAAGCCGAAGCCCCCCGCCCCTAATTCGCGAAGCCCTAATCGCGTTTCTTCTTCTTGACCTCCGATTCTCTCGTTCCTTTCCTTCTCTTCGTCTTCGATTCCACGGTTCCACCCCGAGTATCCACGCCGCCGCCGCTGCTCCTCCTCCGCCACTGTCCGCCCCCGCGCCGGTCACCACTCGCCAACCGCTGCTCCTCCGCCTCGCAAGAACTCTCGACCAAGCCGGGCGAGCCCCTTTTCCGTCACTCAACAAGGTACGAAGCCCTAATTTGCTTCTCATCTCTTGATTCTCTTCCGATTTCTTCCTCGGTGTTTGATTATCTCTCTGTTTCTTCCTCAATCTTTTCTCCTCGTCTTCGATTCCTCACCAAGCATTCACGCCGCCGCGCTGCTCCTCCTCCGCCACGGTTCCACCCCGAGTATCCACGCCGCCGCCGCTGCTCCTCCTCCGCCACCGTCCGCCCCCGCGCCGGTCACCACTCGCCAACCGCTAATCCTCCGCCTCTCGCAAGAACTCTCGACCGAGCCGGCGAGCCCCTTTTCCGTCACTCAACAAGGTACGAAGCCCTAATTTGCTTCTCATCTCTTGATTCTCTTCCGATTTCTTCCTCGGTGTTTGATTATCTCTTTGTTTCTTCCTCAATCTTTTTCTCCTCGTCTTCGATTCCTCACCAAGCATTCACGCCGCCGCCGCTGCTCCTCTCGCCTTTGTCCGCCCCCTCGCGCCGGTCGCCACTCGCCACAACCACTTTGCTCCTCCGCTCTCGCTGTCCGCCGCCCTTGAAAATCAGAATTTTTGGCGTCAAAATCGGTTCCATGGATCCACCCGGGAACCGGACCGGACCGGCGGTCCGGTTCCCAGTGGATCCACGCAACAAACGGGTGGATCCCGGTTCCGATTTTTCGGAACCGGTCCTTAGCGGGCGGTTCCGGTTCTAGGTCGGGAACCGCCCGCCCGACTATGCACACCCCTAGTACGCATGAACGAGAAGGTTCAGCCGGTGTGTTATTTTTGCTCCAATTTTGTTCCGGTTTTGTTTTTTGGGGCGTGCATGGAAACGTTCCAAAGAAACGTTTCTGGAACACACATTCGGATTTTGTTCCCGAGAACAAAAAAGAACAGAAATGCGGTTGCGTTTTTTGTTCTTTTTTTTTTTTTTTTGTTCCCGGAACAAAATAAGAACAAAAAAAAGAAACAACAAATTGTTGTTTCTGGCCTTGAGAAACACTTCTTGGACGCCCGAAAGGAACAAAAATGAAAAGAACAAAAAAACAAAAAAAAAAATTTGTTGTTTCTCCTTCGTTCATCCTCCTTCGTTCGTCTCCTTCTTTCGTCCTCCTTCTCTCCGGCGACTCCTCACCCGCCGGAGCCTCGCCCGGTGCGGGCGAGGCTGAGCCTCGCCTTGGCTGGGCGAGCTTGGGCTCGCCCAGATCCGGCGAGGCCGAGCCTCGCCATGGCCGGGCGAGCTCGAGCTCGCCCAAATCCGGCGAGGCCGAGCTCGCCCGACCAAGGCGAGGCCGAGCCTCGCCCAACCACGGCGAGGCTCGGCCTTGCCGAGGGCGGCGAGCCTCGCCGTGGCTAGGCGAGGCCCGGCCCCGTCGGCCGGTCGCCGGAGGCCGGTGACCGGCCGAAAAAATAAAAGATAAAAATGAAAGGAAAAAAATGAAAAATAAAATAAAAATGTTTAAAAAATTAAAAGAAACAAAAAAATAATAAAATTTATCAAACGTGTTTCTATTCATTTTTATTCCTGGAACAAACGTTACCAAACGCGTTCTTTTGTTCAAAAATTGTTCCCCGAAACAAAACACTTTTTTGCTTTGTTCCCTTGAACAAAAAAAAAAAGAACGAGAAATGTTACTATTCGCACCCTTGTTCTTTTCATTTTTGTTCTTTTTGGCTTTGAAAAAGTGTTTCTTTTCTCCATAAACAACTTTTTGTGTTTTTTTTTTTGCTCCATTTTTGTTTCCGGGAACAAAAAAGTACGAAGTGTTCCGAAACGTTTTTTGGAACGTTTCATGCACACCCTAAGTTATTTTAGTGAGCAGGGCAAAGCACAAAATATTTAAGTTATTTCCCAAAATAGCTGGCACTATGAAACGAAATAGGAGGGAAATCAGTCACAACAGGTCCTGATTCTAGACATGCATTTCCATTGGACAGAAGAATAGAAGAACACAAAGTCCATTGATCTCGAATACTTAAGAAGTAAAATAATCCTCCCATTGGTGTGCTCTCAGAAAAACTTTTGAAATTTCATGAGTAGAAAGGTTTCAAAAAATTTCATATTATTGGATTTCTCACTTTTTCCAACCATGCGTTTCGTGGAATTTTCTTATAGCCAAATTATTAAAAAATAAAAATAAAATAAAAATAAAATAAAAAATAAAAACACTGCTTTCCAATTTTTCAGATAATAGTTTTCAGCTATCAGAGAAATTAAAAGCAAGAGACGCTACCAAATACAATTAAAATAAAGAATAGGTAAATATTGTGTAAACAAACACATCCTATGTTACCTTATTATTCTCACATGTCGAGTGCAAAATCTACCATATAGAAACTCACCTTATATTGAGCCGGCAAGTGCAGGATAACATCCACCGTGATCAAATTCAACCGTAAAACAAGGGAGAGACTCGGTAATTGTTGCTCTTTGCACTAACAGTTTACACTCACCGAGCCAAACCTTCTCTCCCCTCCTCCATCCCCTGTCCCTCTTTTCATTTTTTCATTTTTCCTTTTATAAAAGAACCAGTATAATATATAACCTTCTTTGAGGGAGTTCAATAGAAAAGTTACACTCTTCAGAACAAAACCAAGCAAACAAGAAGGCATCTATTGCTCACTGCCATCCCAGATCTACTTCCACTACAACAAGCTGGCCTAAGAGGATGTCATACCAGAACTTGTCCCTGTGTCTGGTCATAGGCTGAAAATGAGCGAAAGTTCAGCCACTAACAACTTCCCTTCTTTTTCTAACAGCATGCCAAATTGCCATATAGTGACTAAACTAACCATGAGGAACAAAAGCTGAAAATAGGCTATGGAATACTGCCCACGCAAATCGTCAGGGTGGGATGCAAGATTACCATATCATATCCTATACTACATGGAAGCATGAAGACTAAGAAACAGGTGCGGTGAAAATGCCCCATTCAACTGAGAAACAATAGTGGACCCCGCCAAAGCAATAACATTCCCTTTCCATCTGTGACAGATTGTGAACATAGTACCTGTGTTTTTACATCCCATGTTTTGACGTCAGCATTTGAGGTGGCAGTACCCAGGATAAGAGCATCGGGATGAAAAGCTGCAGATATATGTATAACCCTCAGATCCTGAAGCACCTTTAACCTGCAGAATGATGGAGAAAAAGCAAGGAAGAAAGATCTTAAACTATCTTTGGACAAATGAAAGCAGACAACCTTAACCATTCAAAATCAAAAGCACTTCAGCATTACGACTTTAAAAAAAAAAAAAAAAAAAAAAAATTTGCAGCAACAGTAAACTATCTTAATACTTCAGGCAATGTTCTCGGAATATCATATTTACTCAGGTAATGAATTTCAAAAGTCAAGGTTCTCAGACAATTTAAACAAGGAACATTCTTTCAAAAGAAAAAAAAAAATTGTGCCATAAACTGATGTTACCACATATCATCAGCTTTTTTCGAACTATAATATATGTTTTAATGTGTATACATGAGTTGCAAAAGCACCGTAAGTGCAAAGCAGATGCAATTTTTGGAGGATCCTGTCACTTTTTTCTGCTCAATCATTATATATATTTGCTTTTTTGCATAAACATCCATTACAAATAGTACAAATAGTACAAATAATACAAGTTTTCTATTGACGTATGAGTAAAATTGCATGTGCACGCCCTCAGAAGAAAATAGAAAAAAAAGTAATAAAAAAGAAGAAAAAATCATAAAAATTCAAAATATTATTAAAAAAGTGATACGTCAGTGTTGGCGTCAATATTAACAATTTCTAGCCAAAATTGACCAGATGAGCTGAGTTGGCAATAAATAAAAATGTTTATGATAGAATTGACAAAATTGAAAGATTTATGACTGAATTGACAAAAGTACGATAGGTTTAGGACTATTTGGACAATTTCCCAATTGTTTCTTTCAATCAAACTACTTTGCTATTCAATCAAACAGAATTAATATGGGTAGTACTTAGGAACTAACATCACATAAACATTAATAAATCTACACAGAAGTTATTCGGATTCTTCATATGCTCTAAAACAATTAATTTAATTAAGAAGAACGTAATCCCATTGCTTCTCCCTCGGCGACATACGCGTGGCCTCTTCGCGCTCTGCTTTTGCTTGATAAAAAACCTTGACGAAATTCTCTTGTAAGCAAAGTAGCTCGACACGATCACACTCCGAAACCATCTCGTCACATTTATGGCAAAGCATCCTCTTGGAACCAATCTTGGCCATTTGTGCTTTAACCTTTCGACGATCAAGTGAAGCTTTCTTAGAACTCTCGCCATTGAACATTTCTTTTTATTTTTCTTTTCTTCTTCGGAATTGTTGGGAACTTTAGTGCGATCACATTGCAGAAGATCAATGGAATTAATACGTATATATATATTAAAGTGTACTACGGTTAGGTTTACTTTTCCTAGTAGAAGTAGTAAGGACTAATCTTTCGCCTAATTTGAAATAAAAAATGGTTAATGATATGGATATACGTTCCTTTATGACATTAAAAGAAGAACAATGCTTGCAAAAAAAGAAAATAACAATGTGTGACATGGAATTCTTGATCTGATCCAACCCAAGTAGCTGAGGTTAGATTACTCATGGAGCTTTCGATGATTTTTATTTTAAAGATAAGTATGATGATCATGATGTAGTCTTTCATGGTACCGAAACCCTCGTAAAGAATTTTCTCAAATAAATGTTGATTTCGGTTAAATCCATGCTCATTTATTTTTGGAGAAATTCTATTATTCTATTGCGCAACACTTACATTAGTTTATAGGAAAAATACCACCAAAAACTCTAAATTACGTTAAATGTGATATCAATACCCAAAAAAAAAAAAAAAAAATCTCTCTAAAACCTCCAAACTCGTGTAGGTATGATAAAAATATGCTCCGTTTACTACAAAAGATCCTAACTTTGCCTAACGTTATATCAACACTGACATTTTTTTTGCATATCACCCAAAGTCCGAACTTGTACTTGTGTAATGTCTCCTCTCTTTCGCTTGATAGTTTTGTCACTCGAGCACACTCCTCATTCATGGTTCACAATTCACTCGAATTTCGTCATTTCTCTCGTCGACACAAAATAGAAGTGTGCGATTCATTTGAGAAATGAAATTACAAAAAGGTCCCTATACTCAGTATAAAAAATAATTCTGATGATAATGCATATTCGTCAACAAAACTCAGTGTTCCGTTGCTAGAGCCTTTGATGACACTTCCTAATTCCTAAGATTTGGATTTTCTGTTGACCTGGAAAAAGTGGATTGACTATATAATAAAAGTGAATATTTATTCGAATATCTTAATATGCAATAGAAAATAATTGGCGGACTGAGGCGTGCGGATATTGACATGTTAAAATAGGAAATGTAGTCATATCAACCCACCAATGATATATCCGGTATATCCATAGGACAGGCAGGACAGCCCTCAGTGGTGTCGCATGGCACCTACTTCTTGCTGAGAACACTTCTAACCACTGATGATGCAAGAAGTTCCTCTAGTTTATGCGTCCAAGAAGTCCCCTTGGAAAAAGTGGATTGATTATAATTAAAAAATGAATACTTATTAGAATATCATAATCTGTAAGACAAAACATCGGAGAACTAGGTTGATAAATAAGTTGGATTATGATGGGATTGATGAATTAATGCAGGCTACGTCTCGAGTGATATCAGGAATTTGTGCACCGTATGGCAGTTTGTGACTAAGCCGGGGAGGTCTGGTCTGATGGTGGCTGAGTAATTTCATAGCGATTTTATTGCTGGATTCTGTGTTGTCTCTCTGCTGTTATTGTGTGGCTATGGAGTAATCTTCCTAATCGTCCATCAGTTTATTTGATTTTCAACCGAGTTTTTGAATTGCATACATATACAGATTTTCCACACTTATTTTTCAAGGATAGCCCGAGCCATGGATATACTCGTTTATCTCACATTGCATTTGAAGCATTACTTTGTTCATATATATGTCTCGGTGATTTTCAATGGTGAACGATGATGAATATGTGGTATGGAATTATCTTTCTCAACTTTTATTTCTGGAGGAAGCCAATTGCTCAAGTTAAGACATCCTCATGCTTTGTCGAATATTACTTAGAACTCTGTTTTGATCACGTTCAATAAAGAATTTAGTCCTGCAGATTTGCTCGCTAATGTCTATTGTGTCACAGACCAATCATTTGGGATTGAGACCTTGTGTCTACTTAGACTTCCTTTAAGTTATGTCTTTTTTGGGATCGCTCGCTCACTTGCTCAAAAACAGAAGTTCTGAAAGAGAAAGGAATTTAGATTATTGAAATGGCTTGTATGATCACAGTGAAAGAGAGGGCACCTCTTCTTATACTTGTAATCCTTTGATTATAACCATTGATCGACTTTCAATCCAGCTGACGAGATCACATCTCCCAACCTATCAACCATTGACATTTATGCCAAGAGAATTCTAGAAGCCAGTGTAATTACCATTTCGCTTGAGAACATTCTGGAAATCCCAAGGGAAACTTTAGTCCTTGCTCTCCCCTTTTTCTTAACCTTTTACATTCTATTGAATATTTTTCAGGGGGACCGATCCTTACCGCTTGTAACTTGTTGAGAATTGGCGTAATGACACCATTAAGAAATCCACGATATCATAGAAAAAGCCCTTTACTATAATACCAGGATGCTGCTAGACTTAATTGGGACAGTTTGCGTCGGAACCACTCATCGATCGTTGAATTGCCTTGGAATATCACATGCCGGACAGACCATGTTAAGGTATGTATCGGTCGAAATGAAGCTTTCAGGTGCTATCTACTTGGGTCCGGTCGGTAACGAGCTGTTTGGAGCAAGTCCATTCTCTTTGAAAAGTCCTAAAGCAACTGGTTATCTGTTTTGGAAAGAGCAGAACAACCTTCACGCCGGCATTCCGAGCACGACGGAGCTTCATCTTCCTAGTATTAGACTTGTTCCTCCACAATCTATCTGCCCCAAAGAATTCTAGAGGTTACCATTCCCATTTGTCCGGGAACAGATAGAATTCGACGTGAAGCAGCAAAGATGGCATAGTTCAGGTTGGGTCTTGTCATGGTTTTTATGAAATTGGAATAGCATGCGACATTGGCAAGCCATGAGAGATGATAAGCATCGCAGGAGTTGCAGCTCGATACTATTCTATTTGGGACGGGTTTGATGCAGCTAGTTTACAAGGATCGATATTGATAATATTGGAAAGTCGAGCTAAGCCATCTAGAAAGAACTGTTTGGCTAATCCAAGATTACATTGTCTTTGTTGTTTCAATAAGAATGTACTCATGTATGCCTGGACATATGACTCGATTTCGTGAGCAATTAAGATTAGGAATGGAGATGAAGGAGACCAGTCACAAGGTGTCAGGTTTCTATTAGTCATGCTATTGAAACGGTGTACAAAGGCAATGGGAACGGGTAGACATGGATCACGACTCTTTAACACGCGGGGAACGCAGCGCAGAAACTCTCAATACTGGAAACTAATTTCCTCTAAAAAAATCTCGAAAAAGTAAATGATATCTAATAAATAATATGAATGGTACCCAGAACCTAATCAAACAATTATTAAAAAGGAAATGCGATCATCTAAAATATTCAAAGAAGTTGAAGAACCTACAAACAAGTAAATAGAATAAAATCCTATGTTTGGAAGATTATCCGATCACCATGGTTCCCTCCCAAGTGGTAAATATCCGATCTTGGATTCCGAAGTTGCTTAGAGATGATCACAACTTTTCCCTGCTACCATTGATAACATAGACTACCAATGTGGTTTGAATTCAATGCTTCCTGGAACAGAGAGACCAAGACGGAATATAGAGAGACAGGGTAGTCTTCCGTTTGGCCGAAATCCAGAGATTAAACATGGTTACCTATGATTCTGCATTTCAGGAGGCAACTTTGTCATCTTGAAATCTATAACTGGTTTCCGTAAGTTCATTTCGGCAGCAATTTTGACAAGCAATCCCTTGTTACAGCATTGGATTTCGCTTCAGTGTCAACGATTACGCTAGGAACTCAAGACTAAGCATTACGTACAATAACTCATAATTGATCGAAAAGCATGAGGTTCTTTTAATTGGAGATTGGCAAATTTAACGGCGAATATAAAGTTTGAAGCTTCGTGAAAGCATGACAAACATGGTTCTTTGGAGAGACCATGCCTAGCCTTTCAGCACCCTAAGCCACAATCGGTAAAGGCGAATGGCCGGCTCAGCTATGACATGATAAGAATGCGCTCTTATCCCTTTTTAGAACAAGTCTAGCATGCTGAAATCCACATGTCCGAAGTGCAGTCTCCTCCCGGATACCTCATCTCGTGAGCTAGAAACGGGCCATCAGGTTCGGAACCAAAGCCCACGAAGAAGTTCGGGTTAATTTTGAAGCCGCTTTTCTCGGTGTCGACATCAATCTGCAGCATGGTCGATCCTTTCTCCACCACTTGAGGATAGAAATGGCGATCCGAGGCGTTGAAGAGTGAGTTTGTGACGTAGAGTCGCTTGCCATCTAAGCTTAGCTGGACCATTTGAGGTCCTCCTCTGAGTTAATCCCCTGAAGCAATGCATGAAGTGGTCAAAGAAATAATATTCTTGCAATTATCAAGCGAGATTAAGAAATCTATATCATAAAAAACTTTTACCATTGTTTGTTCTTACATAAATTGAAACAAACCTACCTTTATCTTAGGAAAATTACTAAAAAAAGTCATAATCGCTCCAATTCAATCATAAACTTATTTTTTTGGCCAATTAAGTTATAAACTTTTTGCAATTATGCTAGTCCAGTTATTCCAGCTAAATTTAGCCAGTTGGCACTAACATGAATGCCGGTGGATAATTTTTTAATGTTAGTTTTTTTTGAATTTTTTGATCTCTTCTTTTTTTCCTCTCCCCCTCTCCTTCTAGCGACTAGTTAGAAGGGAGGGCCAATCGTTGGACTTAGGCAACTGGCCAAGCTAGATTGAGGGTGATCTCACCTCGTGGTTGCCAGGCAAGGATCGCCTAGCCATTGGCAAGGCAAGCCTTCACTGGATCTACTAGTGAGGGATCAGTGAGCTCGCCCTTGCCCAGATTTGACGAAGGCTTGCCTTGCCATTGTCAGGAGAGGTCAAGCTCACCTAGCCATTGGTGAGGTAAGCCCCTTGTCGGATCTAGCGAAGGCGAGCCTCGCCAATGGCTGGATGAGCTCGAGCTCACCCTTAACCAGATCTAGCAAGGGCAGGGCAAGCTCGCCCTCAGTTTGGCTTGGCCGACCACCTCAGTCAGGCTAGAGTGCTAGTTGTCGGAAGAAGGAGGGAGAAGAAAAAAAGAGAGAGAAAAAAAGGAAAAAAAGAAAACATTAAAAAGTTGATAAAAAATTTGAAAAAATAAAATAATATTAAAGAATTTTCTGTTGACGTTGGCTAGCACCCATGTCAGTGTCGACTGGCCAAATTTGGCTAGAATTATTGAATTGACATAATTACAAAATATTTAGGATTTAATTAGCCCAAAAAATAAATTTAAAACTGAATCAGCATAATTGTAATAGATTTAAGACTTTTTTTAATATAATTTTCCCCATTTATCTTAGGAAGGTCAACTTGCCATGTCATACCATCTTTTTCTTTGCCACAATTGCGCTTCCTTTCTGAATCAATCCCCCGACCCATAGTTGGTCGGTGAGCATGGGATGTTTGGGGTCCTCAATGTTATACTATCTCACGTCCCCATGAAGCTGGTTCACAAAGTACAAATAATGATCATTGAGTGATATCAAGAAATCTATTATGAGTCCAAGCATTAGAGAATAATGTCGCGAGAGATTTTCATCATCTCAGTTCATGAATTTTAGGTTCATTTACAATGATATGTCATTTATATAAAAAAAAAAATGTACATTATATAATATGAATGTATCCAACTTTAATACTACGATTCACCAAACAATGGATAGAATATAGGAAAATCTCAGATTTCATATTCTATCATATCCTATCAAGTCCTATCCTGATTAAAAATTCAAACGATCTAACGTAGCCTCAAGTTCAACTGATAGAGGCACCTGCACAATCCGATGGGAAAAAGACATTTCCACGCTGCATAATATTGTATTAGTGGCATTCTGTAGCGTGATAAATGCCAGAATTAGAAAAGAATGTGTGGAGACTTGGGAAAAAAAAAAAGGCATCGAAAAGGGATTGATGACGAGATAAAAGTTAAATGCAACTAGATCTCTGATTTTACTGAGAAGACAGGTAAGAATTTTGCTGTGATTCCCGAATTCGGCAAAATGGCATCAATTCATAGGTTTCTGTCGATAAATAACAAGAGTTATATATCCCTTATAATTTTATTTTTGCACAAAGAAAAAAATATATTCATCGTGGTCCTGCTGTCACATTTCTAAATGAATCAAAAACAACGTTGATCTACACTGAGATGTTTACATCAGTTGAACCTTGATTTCATTTTTTTCAGACATTCCCAATGTGCTAGTCTCGACTAGCATTTGACTTTCAGCATTTGGTCATATACTGAAACTCATTTTTTTCCAAAACTACCCCCACTCATTCTTCAAATTTCCGATTTTGCCCTCGTTATTACTTTTTTAAATACTAAAATAATGATAAAAAAATCAAATATATATTAATGCTAAAAAAACTAAATATATTTTGGTCTTTTAAAAAAATATACATATGTATATTTGATTTTTTTATCATTATTGTCAAAATTTATATTTAAAAAGTTACATAAATTATTTTTAAAATTTTAAACAAATAAATTTAAAAAATTCCGACAAAGGGTTTGGTCTTTTAAAAAATATATATATGTATTTTTTTTAACATTATTGTCAAAATTTATATTTAAAAAGTTGCATTCATTATTTTTTTAATTTTAAGTAAATAAAAATTAAAAAAATTAACATCACTCATCCAAAGAGTTTTTCAAATGTGTTTTCTACCAAATAACATGTATCACAATTTTTTTCAAAGTGTAGTTTACCAAATGGCCTTTGGAATTATTCAAAATCATTTAGGCTAAACTATTTTGTATTTTCCTAATGAGCTTTCAAAATGCTGAACCAAACGCACTCATTGTAGATGTCTCTTAAAAAGAGTTCCAATACAGGTATTCTCTAAATTTCAAGAACTTGCCATGCCACTTGACACCTCATGGCTCCACAAGCCATCCTGGGTCTTGAAGAAGCGCACCATATTGCTGATCAATGCACACCCGACAAATCCCCCGTCCTTGGAAGGATCATGCAGGAATCTTATCTACAAAAAGTCAGCGAGGCACTGTTATGAGAATTTTGAGCTTGCAGTGGCTTAGCAAGAACCAACACGTAAACCAACCTAAACAAAACTGAATCTACAGCTGTTAAGTTTTTTATCTACCACGAGCGGTCCGAGGCCAGTGTCGCCCAGGTCCAATGTTCGCTTGAGTTCACCATCAGGCCAGCTTTACACGTGGAGATGCCTCTCGTATAGGCCGTCCGACACCTGCTGAAGGTTAAAACCTTTGGCGAAAGCGGAAGGGGCGCCCCACGATGAGGATCATCGTGTTGTGCCGGGGTTGGTACCAGAAATCATTACCGAAGAGGGGACTGTGCCCAGGTTTCTCCCACCTTATGTGGAAAAATCGGCAGCGATTGAAATTCAGAGCCGCAGATAGATGACATTCATATTATAATTTTATTTAATATTGTTGGGAATAACGGATCCTCGAAAAACGGATTCGACACTAAATCAAACCCCTAAATCGAGTGCGGAAGACAAGCCTGGGAAAATCACATATCACCGATCTTAAAGCACACCACAGATTCGAGCGTACCTTGTTAGCCACAGATTAGACACCGACGCCGACATGAGGAAGAGAATTTGGCCATGTTCGATCCGATGACGCCAAATCGTGGTTAAAAGGGAAGAAAATACGTTGCCGGAGCCTTACTGTTTTTTCTTTTGAGAGAGAGAGTGCGCTTGAAAGAGAGGGAGACGTACATACGTTGATTTCCAAAAGGTGCATTCTCGCTCTCTCCCTCCCTTTTATACGTCCCTCCATCCACGGGCCCTAATTCTATGGGCCGGGCTTTTAGGCCCAACATGGGCGGACGGGCCGTAAGCCCATCAATAATAAAATCATCATCTCCCACTCACACATGGTGGGTCGAACAGGATTCTCTTTACCTCTCTTTAATATTCATACCGGTGAATAATCCGTGCAACCAGCATACTTTGAGAGCTCTTTGCTATACATTTGTTAGGAATATATAGCAGCTCATAATGGGCGTCTCACTCTGAGTAGATTTAGTATGCAGTACCCTAGATCGATCGATCACATTTATATATTTCTTAATCTCTTTTAAACAATGATATATATATATATATATTGTATTCACAATTATAGTTATCACAAAGACAATCATAATTGGTCGACCAGTGAATACAAAACTACAAATCTTCATCTTTCCTTCAAATTCTCAATTTCAGTTCAGCTTGCTTTTTTAGAAATGTCCCATTAAATCGAATCAACTCATGACTATTGGCAACATCTTAAGATAGCAAACACTAAATAGAAATCTTGAGAATAAGTAAAAGTCATGAGGGCACTAAAATTGAGGAACTTTTTTCCTCAAGAGTCTCACACGTCATAAAAGTTGAGATCAAACTTTTTGCCACTCTTATTGGTTGTCTCATGCATACGTAGTATGAAATACGTATTACGGTATTAATTCCTTTCCCATGGAGCGTATGTCTACACTTTCAATACCGTACAGATGATAGTACAGAAGCACCCAATGTCTAACTTGAGTTCATGTACCTACTCATTCACAAAATTCATCAGAACTCACATCTGACATCTTAGACAGATAAAGTAAAATATGTGGGGTATTTTACTTTCGGACATCGTAAGTATTATGTCATCATCTGAACACTTAGTTAAGGCGACATACGTATTTTAAGCTTGAGCTCTCGATTATCACCTAGATAATAAGCTTAAAAACAGTCTCATCTCTATTTATCACAGAGTAAATAGAGGCAATTATCCGTGTGAGTGGGCTAATCTTTTATCTATCCGACATAATTTCTCAACTTAAAATAATGCACCGAGCATTTAGATGCATAAAGATCAAACAAAGATTCATAGGCATTAATAATGAAACAACACTAGTTCATAGATGTGAACAACTCAGGGAAATTACAATCCAGTACATCAGACTCTACGCAATCCTAGAGATTTTACATGACCACAAAATACATTTCTAAGTATTGGCTTTGTCATAGGATCTGCTACCATTCTATGCGTAGATATGTACTGTAAGTTCACATCCTTTCGTGCAACCATATCCTTGACAAAGTTATACTTGGTATTTATATGTTTGGTCTTGCCATGATATTTTGGATCTTTGGTGTATGCTATAGCTGCTTGGCTATCACAGTTAACCAACAATGGATTTGCAGCTTTTTCATTAACACCTAAATGATCCAAAAATCTCTTAAGCCAAACTCCTTCTTGTACTGCTGCTGATAATGCCACGAACTCAGCTTCCATCGTGAATAAGGCTATACACATTTGCTTCTTACTACTCCATGATATGGCACCATTGTTCAGTAAGAAAGCAAATCCTGAGGTAGATTTTCTTTCATCTAAATCTCCTCCCCAATCAGCATCTGAATAGCCTTTAAGTCGCAGATCCTTTCCTTGGTAATTCAACTTGTAATCAGCAGTTCCCTTCAGATACCTCAGTATTCTCTTGATGGTTTTCCAATGTGCTAGACCTGAATTTGATTGGTATCTACTCACCATTCCAACTGCAAAGCATATGTCGGGTCTTGTACACATCATAGCGTACATCAAGCTCCCAACAACACTAGCATAAGGAACATGTTTCATTTGTTCATTCTCTTGTGGAGTCCCTGGACACAGTTTATGGCTCAATCCTTCACCCTTTGCAATAGGAGTATCTATGGGTTTACAATCTTGCATACGAAATCGTTCAAGAACCTTATTTATATAGGTTTCTTGCGAAAGAGATAACAATCTCTTCGAACGATCTCTTAAAATCTTAACTCCAAGAATGTATGCAGCCTCACCCATATCCTTCATCTCAAAGTTGGAAGACAACAAACTCTTGACGGTATTAACAAACTCCATATTGCTTCCAGCAATCAGTATATCATCAACATATAATGATATGATCACAAATTGATCATTGGATCTTTTGATATATACACAATGATCCTCATCAATCATTGTAAAATCATATGCCATTATGGCATTATGAAAACGTATATACCATTGTCTCGATGACTGCTTAAGGCCATATATCGATCTCAAAAGTCGACATACATTTTCTTCTTGGCCTTTTACTATGAAACCAGCAGGTTGTCCCATATATATTTCTTCTTCTAATTCTCCATAGAGGAAAGCAGTCTTTACATCCATTTGATGTTGTTGGAGAAATTGTTCTAGAAGATTTTGAAGCTGACAAAACGTTTCCATCAGTCTAGTCTGGATATTTGCAGATTGTCTGAAGTCTTTCTGATCACCAGACTCGGTACTCCGGACTCGTACTCAAGACTCGAGAACTCAAGACTCAAGAATCAAGACTCAAGACTTAAGACTCAAAATTATTCTCATTGACAGTTTATCTGATTCAGTGTCGAAGAAAATCCAAATCTGAAGAAAATGATTAAGGATTTCATCCTCTGGAGAAGATCTTTTAGCTGGATAAATATAACGGATTCTTTCTTCTAAAATGTTTTCTTTTTGTTTTAAAGCTAAGTTTTCCTTTTTTAGTTCGGAAACTCTTTTGAGAGAAGTCTTAAGACTAAAACACAGTTCATCAATATATTTAGAAACTTTGACAGGAATTTTAAAATCACTTACCTCAAATTCACTTTGTTTGAGTCGATCCAGAATCCGAGTCCGAGTCCTACGATTGTGCCATCAAACACGATTGGCATATTCATCATCACTTTCTTCACACTCGTATCACTCCAAGTTTCGGCTTTGAGTGCTTTTGAAACTTTTCAGCTTTTCCTTTCTTCTTCTTCGAAGAGGACAGGTTGGGTCTTATGTGTCCCTTTTTCTTGCATTCGAAACAAACTACATCTTTGTTCGGTTCCTCATCATCAACAGACTTGGATTGTTGTCTTTGAAAACTTTGTTTCTTGGAGTTGAACCTTCTTCCTTTCCTATTCAGTTTTCTAAATCTTCTTATCATAAGAGCAAGCTCCTCATCGTCCAGATCATCTTCAGAATCTGCATCATCGAATCATCATTTGATTTTAATGCAATGGATTTCTTACCTCTTGGATCTTCGTCTTCATTAATTCGTTCCACTTCATAAGACTCGAAGAGTTCCAATCAGCTCATCGACAGATAGTGGCATAATTATTTGCGTCTCTCTTATTGAAGTCTTTATATGATTCCAATCCTTAGAGAGTCCACGCAGTAGCTTGTTCACTTTCATAGGATCGAGATTTTTGTCCTTGGTTCTCAAGACCATTGACAATATCTGTAAAACGACTAAACATGTCAGTTATAGGTTCTCCTGGTTTCATCTTGAAGGATTCATATTGACCGAGGAGAATGTTGATTCTGGTCTCCTTCACTCGATCTGTTCCTTCATAGGTGATGTGTAATCTGTCCCATACTTCTTTTGCTGTAACACAAGAAGATATTCTGTTATATTCAGTTGGTGACAAAGCACAATATAAAGAGTAAATTGCTTTTGCATCGAGTGCTTGTCTCTTATTTATTTCTTCCTGAGTCATTCCACTGGTCTCAATTGTTTCTTTTCCTCTTTCAGAGACTGATGCAGCAGTAGGTGTGATCCATTTTTCCACAACGTCCCATTCCAGAGGATCCTTTGATCGTAGAAAGGCTTTCATCTTGTTCTTCCAGATGTTGTAATCCTTTCCATCAAAGTAGGGAGGTCTGGTATTGCTTTGCCCTTCCATTAGCCCTGGTGCCAGCATACTAGCCATGGATCTTTTACTCTGAAGTAAAACACTTCAAATAAAGTAAGAACACGGGCTCTGATACCAATTGATATTGCTAGTGCTAGTACCTAGAGGGGGGTGAATAGGTATATAAACGATTTTTCTTGATAGACGCACAATACTTAGACAGTTAAGGAATTGCAACAAATAACAGATGTAACTCAAGATCCATACTAGCTACTATTGCTAGAATAATGCGAATCGAGGTAAATCTCACTACAGGAGAAAATGTATCTTCATAATCAATTTCTTCCTGTTGATTATACCCCTTCGCCACAAGGCGAGCCTTATGCCTTTCTATCGAGCCATCAGCCTCTCGTTTTATTTTGAGAACCCACTTGTTCCTAATAGCTCTGCGTCCTTTTAGAAGATCAACCAGTTCCCAGACTTGGTTTGATTTCATTGACTTCATTTCCTCTTCCATTGCATGAATCCATTTTTCCTTACTAGGGCAATTTAGAGCCTCATTAATATTTCTTGGCTCATCCTCATCTTGCGGAGCAACCATAAAAGTTTCCCCTTCAATGTTAAAACGTCGACGGGGAATACTTTGGCGACTTGTTTGCCGTATGGGAGATTGTACACTTTGCACATCATTCCCCATCATGCTCCCACTTGGATTAGGTAATAATGATGTCGTCTCATCATGTGATTGTAATTGAGAATAAGTTGAATTCAATTCATCGCTTATCATATTACTCCCACTCGGATGAACTCCACTAACATCATTATCCTGATCCAAGGTCTCAAATAGGGAGTGATCTTTCCCTATTTCGCCCTTCTTAGGAAATTCATCCTCTAAGAATGTGACATCCCGTGATTCAAATTCAATTATACTCCTACTTTCCTGCTCACCTATGAACACATACCCTTTCGAGTGTTCCGAGTATCTTATGAAAATACTCTTCTTTCCTCTGGGACCTAATTTCCCAAACTTGTTAGAGGACTCATGTGTATAAGCAGCACAACCCTATGGCTTAAGAAAACTTAAGTCCGGTTTTCTACATGTCCATAACTCATATGGAGTGGAAGTAACTGATTTGGAAGGCACCCAGTTAAGTATATAGGCAGCAGTTAACAACGCATCACTCCAAAAAGTGATAGGTAAGTTAGCATGCGCCATCATGGACCTAACTATTTCCAGTAGGGTTCTATTTTTTCTCTCCGCAACACCATTTTGTTGAGGAGTATACGGAATAGACAACTGTCTTTCTATTCCTTTTTCATCACATAATTTTCTAAACTCATCAGATAATTATTCTTGACCTTGATCGGATCTTAATACTTTTATTTCCTTGTCTAATTGATTTTATACCAGGTTCATAAACCTTTTGAAACAACTTATTGCTTCGGATTTATGAGAAATCAAATAGACATATCCGAATCGAGTATAATCATCTATAAAAGTGATGAAATAAACAGCTCTATGCCTTCCTCTCACATTCATTGGACCACATACATCAGAATAGATTAAATACATAGGAAATTCAGCTCTTTTACCTTTTCCAAATGGTTTCCTTGTCGTTTTCCCTTCTAGGCAATGCTTACATATGGGCAAATCGACTTTTTCAATGTTTCCCACCAAGCCCTCTTTGGCTAGTCTATTCATACGTTGTTGGCCAATGTGACCAAGTCTAGCATGCCACACATTCACATCATTATCATAGGTATTAGGAGACGTGATAAGGGAATAACAAACATTTACATTAACATAGTCAATATCTAATACAATGAAACCATCCAGAAAATAACCACAACTATAGTAATTTGTATCTAAAAACAAATCCACACATCTATTATAGAAGTTCATATTGAAACCTAATTTAACCAACACTAAAACAGACACTAAATTCCGACAAATTTCCGGAGCATACAACACATTATGTAGGAACAAAGTGCGTCCACCACGCATATTCAGTTGGCATGTGCCAATTCCTTTCACTTCAGCTCTGGAGTTGTTTCCCACATAGATCCACTTAGTTCCAGTTAGTACTCGTCAGAATTCCACGAAAGATCCTCTATCATTCGCTACATGGTCCATCGCTCTTGAATCCACAGTCCACAAAGGATTAGACTCAATTAAGAACACATAACTCGACACAAAAGCAAAGTTCTGAAAAGTACAAGGGGTGCATACCTTCTTTAGCTCACGACAATCGTGAGCATAGTGACCCTTCTTGTCACAGTTGTAGCATTTCACCCTTGCAAGCTTCTTCATACAAGGACGCTTTCCTCTTTTATGTTGATTAAACTTGGGTTTCTTCCCTGAAGGACCTGCTTCTTCCTTGCCTTTCCCTTTATCAAACTAGTTAGGGCGCTTGCGTTTGGAGCTCGAAGCTCCATTTGAGCTAGAACTAGCATGATAGAGTTCAACATCTGGCTTAGCCGCCAAGAGGCGGTCCTCTTCCAGCTCAATATGACGCATTGCATCCTCGAAGGTTTTGATATTTTCATTATGAGTCAGGTGCACCTTCATATGCTCCCAACTCTGAGGCAATGAACGAATCACTGCTTGCTCTTGCTGCTTATCTGTCAGGACATGGCCAGCATCTTTCAGCTCAGTTATCATGTTTGACATCTTTCTAAGATGTTGCTTCATGGTCTGACCATGAGGTTTCTTATAAGAGTCAAACCTAATAGTGAGCTGCCTCAGTCTGGTCACCGAAGTATGACCAAATCTTGCCGCCAATGCTTCTCACGTTTCTTTGGTATTGTCAAAACGCCTAAACTCTTGCATGACGTCATTTTCCATGCTGCTCAGCAACATGATGCGAGCAAGAGAGTTCTTTCTTTTCCATGCAGCAAAAGCTTCCTTGTCTCTCTTGTGCTGTGCAGTGCTTTCTTCTTTAGGTTCTACCATGGTCAGGTTAAGAGCCTCAAGTGCTTCTTGCTCTTCCAGTACATACTGGATTTTCATTTGCCAAATTTCATAGTTGTCACCATTGAGCTTTTCACCTTTGTTCAGCTCGGCAACTATGCTCTTTGTGGCTAAAGCCATTGATCTGAACACATCAAACAAATATGCACGAATTATTAATGCCTATCATTTATGCATCCCTATTTGCATAGACCCATCATATTAATGAATAATTTCAAGTAAGGCTTCAGAATCAAAAGATCACTACGTTTCCAATCATCCTCCAAAATCCTAACTTAAAATTATCATTAATATAATTGTCTTATGCAAAATAAATTCTATGAAATTACAAAAACTTCTATAACTACCTTTGACTAATTACCCACAAAGAACAAAGAATAACAGAAAGCAACAGATAATTGACATCCATTAAAACAATAATGCTTTCAACTAATACAACTAACATATAAGTTGCTACATCAACAACAATTAGGTAGTTAATATTACATAAGATGTCCACAAAGCACACTTAAATAAAGGTCAACCAATACAACAAACACCAAGTCAGTACACGAACTGGGAAAGATCCTTTTTTGTTTAATTTCTTGACATTTTTCCTTGTAACAATCCAATATTATTCATTTACAAAATCCATCACAATATTCTTATATGAAGCAGCTCCGTTGACATCCCATATGCGATTCAATACTTCTTGCCATTCAGGTAGAAGAGTGTTCATGAAAAATCGTACCATCTCTGACTGTGGCATGAGACGACCATTCCATATGACCTTTTGAATTTTCCCGTTGACTTCAAGGACATGATCAATTAAGTCACCACTCTCCCATCGATGATCAATCAGCTCAGCTATCAACTTAGACAGCCTTTCCTTTTGTTCATCAGTAACTGCGCGAAGAGGCGTGCGCAACCTCAGGGTAGGCATTGTTCCCGCAACAAATGCAGAACAAATAAGGGATCACATATAATCCACATAGACTTAATTGAAAAAGAAACACATACTTTTCCTTTCTTTCTTTCTTTCTTTTTTTTTTTTTTTTTTTTTCGGTCAACGGTCAACGGTCAACGGTGGTCAACGGTCGTCAGTCGGGTCGTGGTTCGTCGGTCGCCGGACCTGGTCGGACCGGACGGACCGGTCGGACTGGTCGAGCCGGTCGGGCCGATCGGGCCGAGTCGCACGAACCGACCGCACGTACCGCGCGCGTGCGCGGGCTGACGTCACGCAAACGTCAGCCGGCACGTGCCGCGTGCGTGCCAGGCGTCCGCAGGTCGGGTCGGGTTGGGTCGCCAGCCGGTGACCGCCCGGCCAACCGTTGTCGGCGCTGACGTCATCGATGACGTCATCCCAGCGGTTACCGACCGTTGGGTGACGTCATGCTGACATCAGCACGCGTCGGTTCGTTGACCGGCGCGTGCCGGCTCGCCGATTGGCGGCGCGCACGTGCCGGTTTGCCAACCGGCACGTGTGCCACACGTGCTGGCCGATGCTAGCGCTTCGGGCGCGTCGCGCCCACACGCAGCAGCTTATGGCCGCGCGTGTGGGCGCATGCGGCGTCTCCCGACGGTGTGCGACATATTGCCAAACTCGTCTCGACGAGTGCTTTCACCCTATGCCTTTAGAAATCAATTTCGACTTACAAAAACTCGAAAAAATGGACAAACAGAGCTCGGGTGTCGGGATTTCTTGCCCCGATCCGTATCGGCCGATTACTTTCGTGAAAAATCAATCAAAAAACATGACAAGGGTCGGGAAAACGTGAACTAGGGCTCTGATACCAATGTTGGGAATAACGGATCCCCGAAAAACGGATTCGACACTAAATCAAACCCCTAAATCGAATGCGGAAGACAAGCCCGGGAAAATCACATATCACCAATCCTAAAGCACACCACGGATTCAAGCATACCTTGTTAGCCATAGATTAGACACTGACGCCGACGTGAGGAAGAGAATTTGGCCATGTTTGATCCGATGACGCCAAATCGTGGTTAAAAGGGAAGAAAATACGTTGTTGGAGCCTTACTGTTTTTTTCTTTTGAGAGAGAGAGCACGCTTGAAAGAGAGGGAGACGTACGTACGTTGATTTCCAAAAGGTGCGTTCTCCCTCTCTCTCCTCCCTTTTATACGTCCCTCCATCAACGGGCCCTAATTCTGTGGGCCGGGCTTTTAAGCCCAACATGGGCGGACGGGCCTTAAGCCCATCAATAATAAAACCATCAAATATGATCCCACATTTAGTTAAATTACTTACATTAGATTTCATTGAGGATCTATTATCTAAATCTAGTTGTTGATAACTATGGAGATTGTCCATACCTACTAGGATTAGTCTTGATGGAAGACTATATCTATTAGGATTAGTATGAGCACATAAATAGGTCATCTAAGCCAAACCCTTTGATTATTGTTATTATTTTGATTATTTGATAGCCGGAGAACACACCATCAATATCAAGAGGGTAATTGGCTAGAAGTGCTTATTCATGATCATTCAAGCTTCACATATCTATTATTGATATCATCAATGGCTGGAGGTTAGTACAAAATTTACATGTTTCCACAATTGATCTTGATTTTAGAATCATTGTTTTCTACAAATTTTCTAACAGTTGATATCAGAGCATGTTTATATCTCTGCGTTAATAATTTTCGTGGGGCCTTTTGATTGAATTAAAAAAAAAATCGAACCGATGACTTCGGCAAAATTTGTGTGCGAGAATCATGGTGGTGGTGGTTAGGGTTTGTGTTTCAGGGAATTTTGCTTGATTTTAAGCAATTTTTGGCTATTTTCATTGAATCTTGGACCTGTGTGGTCATGCCGGTGTGGTCTCCTAAACCCTTTCCTTATTTTGGTTTGAAGTGGGTTTTCGGAGGAGAACCGAATGGTAGAAGGCGTAGCCGATACGAAGAATGGTCAATCGTGTGAAGAAAAAAAAAAACCTCAGGTACGTGCGGCTATGCACTCGTGCAGGCTTGAGGCGTGTGAGGGTTGTGCGTCTGTGTGTTGGCATAGGCGCATGCGACCACGTGCCCACGCAGTATCAAGCGCGTGAGATGCATGTGCATGTGCGTTGATAACTTAGCCCAATGGTAGTTTTTGATGTTATGTGATACATATTTTATAACATGTTCCACATTGATAAAATATGATTTAAGTTTATTTGCCTCAAATATATGATACATAAGTTTTCTTTAATCATAACATAGTTTTACCGCCTACGATTAGTTCTAGTATAATTATTCTTGAGCTAAACGATGATAACTATAAAGAATGGAGAGAATTAATTATTTGTTAATTGTGTGGATGAATATTGATTATGCTATATAGTCAGACAAACTACCTGCTCTTACTGAGGTTAGCACTCATGCCGAAGTTACTCTTTATGCATAATGGGACCTCAATGTGATGTATATAAAGACAAAACTTTCTACTAGCATTCATGGTTCAGCCATTCAGCATAACAATGCTAAAGAATTACTCGAGGTTATTGATGTGCAATTTGAATCTTTAGAGAAAGCGCATGCCATGACCCCGATTATGAAGGTCTCATCATTAAAGTTTACTAGTGTAAAAGGTGTGCCTAGGCACATCATAAAGATGAGGGACATTACTGCTCGGCCGAAAAATCCTAAGATTAGGATATCCAAATATTTTATTGTATAATATATCCTGAATATTTTCCCACAAGAGTACCCATTTTAAGATCTCTTACAATACATATAATACTAAATGGTCAATCAATGAACTTATGACCATGTGTGTTCAAAAGGAATGGAGGCTGCTCATGGAAAGTGTGACATCCCATATTTCCAACCTTGTTTTCTACTGAATTAATCGGGCATTTCACTAACCCACCTATAGGGCTGTTCTCAGAGCTAATCACTTTCGAGATAACTAGACTAGCTAGGGGAAGCTACTAAGGACTTTAAGGCAAATAGACTTGAGAATTCAATCAAGAATCGACTTTTCAATCGTACTCATCTTTAAAGGCCATTACGGCACAGTATAAAATCGATTTGAGATTAGAGATAGGTCTGATCGACTGAGATGTGTAGCCGATCGTGGGTGACTCCACTAAATTTTAATTCTCTGCGAGGACATACTGAGAGCTTGTGTCATAGACTTCAAGGGAAGTTAGGAAGATCAGCTACACCTAGTGGAGTTTGCCTACATCAACAGTTATCAACAGAGCATCAAGATGGTCCTTTTGAAGTACTGTATGGCAGAGTGTACAGAACTTCAGTTTGCTAAAATGAGATCAAAGAAAGAAATATCACAAGCCCAAAATCAGTTCAGCAGTCAGTTATTGTAGTTGTCATGATCTAAAATAGATTAAAGACCGCTCAGAGCCGCTAGAAAAGTTATATCGTTGATCATTGAATGCCCTTAGAGTTCCAAATTGGTGATTACATCTTTCTGAAGGTGTCACCAATGAGGAATACCTTGCACTTCAACAAGAAGGGGAAAAAATTGAAACAAAGATACATAAGTTCTTTTGAGATTCTGAAAAGAATCGAGAACCTAACGTATCGTCTTGCGTTGCTGCCAAGATTGGCGCAAGTGCATGACATTTTTCACGTGTCGAGGTCGAGGACGTACGAGCCTAACCCAACCCACGTGCTAAGTCTTGAAAAATTAGACGTGGATAACAGAATGTCGTACGTAAAAAGCCTGGTGCAAATTGTGAATCAGAAAGATCAGATTCGGTTAACCAAGACAGTCCCCTTGGTCAAAATGGGCTGACAACGCCACATGACTGAAGAAGCAATCGGGGAAAGTGAGACTAGATGAGACGACGATACCCCCACCTTTTTGTTTAAGGATTGGTAAAGGTTTAAATTTTGAGGACGGATTTTTTATAAGAGGAGAAGAGTTGTGACATCCCAGATTTCCAACCCTGTTTTCTACTAAATTAATCGGGCATTTCACTGACGCGCTTATAGGGTTGTTCTTAGAGCTAATCACTCTCGAGATAACTAGACTAGCTGGGGAAGCTACTAAGAACTTTAAGGCAAATAAACTTGAGAATTCGATCAAAAATCGACTTATCGACCGTGCTCATCTTTAGAGGCCATTACAGCACAGTATAAAATCAATTTAAGATCAGAGATAGGTCTATTTGACTAACATGTGTGGCTGACCGTAAGTGACTCTACTAAATTGGAAAATTCTCGTCAACCGGCACTAATATGATTTTACTGTTGTTTTGGTACCTTGTGTCCGTAATTGAATCCTTGAGATTGTAACGACAATCGAGAGTCGTCAATGAGTCGAGTGAGTTCATAGTGGCTCGAAGAAAATCGACTACAGGTCATTTACCCAAAAAAGTTTTGAAAACTATTCGGTAGTCTAGGTCACGCTAAAAACGCACCGAATGGAAATTAACCGCCAATTCAAGTCCGATTTTAGAAATTGAAGATTCTGTCATGTTATAATAAATTCTAGGACTCACGACTCAGTCTCGAAGATTTTTCTGACAACCGAGATTTTTTTAGAAAAAGTCGGTTTATGATTGTTTTGCGAATAAAAGGCCGAGGATTATTTTTTATCGCAAATTTGAGAAGCAAGATGAATATATGGGTGAAGAAAAATGCTAAAATGATCCATGAGGTATCATTTGATTTTATAAAAGTCATTTGAGGTTGAATTGAAGAGAAGTGAGTGGCAAATTGAAGCCAATGGAAGCCAAATTCGTAGCTCCCTCTTCCCCTTAGCATTTTGGACCATTTGAGATGTTGTGGGGGAGTGTCTTGGTGGCCAATTAATAGCCATGGAGGGCTGGCTTGATGGACAAGCTTGTAGGGGACAAGGGTGTGGAAAAATTTGACCAAGGACCCCACCAAAGCCAACTTGTTCCTCACTCTTTCCTCTCCCTTCTCCCTTGCTGTGCATCCACCTCCATTCTCTCCCTCTCCCAACCTTATAGACACCAGCAGCTGAAGAGGAGAACTGGAGCAGCTTGTTGCACACCAAGCCATCGCCACCGTCTTGCCGCTCCACCTCCACCCGTGCCAGGCCACGCTCACCGTCCACCTTGCTCACCTCCCCTCGCCCTCTAGCTATCGTGCCATGACCTAAGAAGCTCAATCGAAGCTGCCCTTCACCATTTCTTCGCCAGCAAAACCTCCGTCGAGGCCCGATTTGGCCTATTCTATCTTTCCTGAGCCTCACCGCGCTAAACCAAGTTGTTTTCTCTCCATTTCCAGCAACAACCAGCAAGTCTTTTAGTAGGTTTTGCAGCACCTTTGAGGCTCAATTTGAGGTGTTTTCAAGCCCCGAACCCGAGCCCCACTTTGGAGAAAAACGTCCCCTGCAACGTTCTCGGCATTTCAATTCGAGTGGATTGTTAAGCGAGTGAGTTTAGTTCACTAATCCTTATTTAGTTTGTTAATGATGTTTAAGGTTTATTAATGCTAATTAAGTAGGATTATGTTATTTGATTAAAATGAATTAGTGATTATTAGATAATTTGTGATGCATGTTGGACATTTGACTAGTGTAATGCTAGAGGATAGCTTATATTATTTATTGAATACATTTCGGGATTTTTCCCGACCCGTCTCGGGCTCCAATTAAGCATTACGAGCATAAATTGGATTTTCAGTATTTATTTATTAATTTTCGAAATTAATTAATTAATTATTTTTCGAAAATTAGGCAGGGATAACCGACGACTGGAATTTTATGCTAATTGTTGTGGCACTGTCCATTTATTTAATTGAGCTTTATTTTGTGTTGAATTGAATTATTTGTGAATTCATGAATTATTTCCTAAATTGAATAATGTTGATTATTAATTGAAAAATAACCAGGCATCAGTTAATAATACCAAAAATATTTTAGTAGACTAGGGAAAATGTGAGAGTTATGGAAATGAAAATATTATATTTTGGTTAAGGCCAATTGTATGCCCACGCACGATATTTTATTGAGTATGATAAAAGATGAGAAGAAATGTGGTATGACGTGGCTCGGCGATTATTACATCGCTTTGGTGTATAGGACACCTGAAAAAGCACGTAGCTCAGTTGTTAGTATGTTATCATGGCGAAAACGGTACCTGAAAGAGAATGCACGTGACTTGGTGATTTGGTATATCGCCTTAGAGAATGCACGTGGCTCGGTAATTAGTACATCGCCTTGGCATATAAGATGCCTTAGAGAATGAACGGGGCTTGGTGATTAATACGTCGCCTTGGTGATATGGCACCTTAGAGAATGCACGTGGGTCGGTGACTAAGTACGTCGCCTTGGTGAATCGGCACCTTAGAGAATGCACGTGACTCGGCGACTAGGTATATTATACTGAAAATTGTATAGTATTGATGGAAATGACTGGTGCACGATCCGATTGACATGTAATCGACTAGTTCGATTGATTAAGATATTAATTTGTGATGTGATTACTTGGGTGCCTATTGAACTGTGCTAATTTGCAGGTGAAATCTGAGGCCAAGGTAAGTCCTCTGACCGTGTGTGCATAGGCAGCCCGGATAGCGTAATGATTTACTAATTGAATCTTAGAGGGTAGAACTTACTGAGATGTTATCTCATTGGTTATTGAATAACCATTTCAGGCCCACAAATGACAATACCTCTACCTCCTCCCATAGGTTTTGGTTTACCGAAAGAAATCACCAACAGAAGTTCCACGCACCGATGCCGAGGCACATCGAAGAATTGGAGTATGTAATGGTGAAATCCATTGTCTGGGTTGAGATGAGCAAACCCCAAAAGATGCCCCATCAATACCAAGCATGGTACCTATACTATAGCGATGGGCAAAGTGTGGGCCCGATACCAGAATTTGAGGTGCCTAGGTATGCTTTGGAAGTAGTGTATGGTGAGAGCATTGCAAAACTCAGAGGTGGAGAGGTGATTGACCTGGTGACTCCCGGTCTCAAAGACCTAGTATCACCTGAGTATACTGAAGTAGGCTCCAACGGGAACGTGGAAAGAGGAGAGTTCATTGAGTAAGAGCAGAACCCAAATGAGGACTCAGCGAAAGACTGAAACCCCACCCCTTTTTTTAGACCGCGTTGTTGAACAAGCTTGAGTAGGACCGGCCTTAGTAGTTGATCTTGTATATTTGCATAATGAATTGCAATGTATATAAGTGTGTGGGTGTTTCCAGTTTCAAGTTTCTAATCCTACTTTTCTATCACAATGTTTTATAGTCTGGGAATTATCTTATACTTCTGCATGCGTAATAAAAGAAATTGGTTGGTGATGCGTCTTGGGACGTTGCTATTAATTGACCAAGTGAGAGATGGGCATGTGTTCGAGGATCGAGACGTGACAGAAAGAGGAAAAAGTGATCATATGGCCATATAGGATAAGTATAAAGGGCAAAGTATGCAAAAGAGAAAAAGATAAAATACCTCTCCAAGCTGGCATTAAAGGAGGAATTCAAGTGTTGCTTCTATAAAAAGAAGAGACACGTGAAGAAGGAATGTGCCAAATTTAAGATTTGGCTCAAAAAGAAATGTAACAAACTCTCATGTGTTTGTTATGAATCTAATGTGGTTAATGTAAGTCACAATACTTGATGGATTGATTCTGGTTCTATAATCCACATTTTCAATTCAATGCAAGGTTTTCAAAATCATCGGAAATCAATGAGAAGTGAACAAAGCATCTATTCAAAAAACAAGATGTGTTCACGAGTGGAAGTTATTGGAACATATAGATTAGTTTTCAATAGTGGCTTTATTTTGAATTTAGAAAGAACCTTTTATATTCCTAATTTTTATACGAATTAAATTTTAGTTTCAAGACTTGTACCATTGGGATACTCATTTGAATTTTCATATTCAACTTCAGTTTATCGCATAAATATGAAATTGTTAGCAATGGTATTTTGTTTGACAGTCTCTTTAGAATTAATTTAAAATACAATGTCATTTATAATGCGATGCATGTTCATAATAATGCTGGCATAAAGTGATGTGTTGTGAATGATGATTCATCAATGATGTGGCATCGAAGATTGTGACATATTTCCATAGATAGAATTGAGTGATTAGTAAATGACGGAATACTTAATACTCTAGATTTTATTGATTATGATACTTATATGGACTACATAAAGGAAAAGCATACTAACAAGTCAAAAAAAGATGCTTAGAGGAATACACAAATATTAGAAAATATACATATAGATATTTGTAGTTTAAATATGGACTCAAATGGTTAGACATACTTCATCTCTTTCATAGACAATTATTCACGATTCATGTATCTCTACTTGCTTCATAATAAGCATGAAGCGTTAGATGTCTTTAAGGTATTTAAAATCGAAGTAGAGAAATAATGCAGTAAACAAATTAAGATTATGAGATCATATAAAAATAAAGAATACTATGCCTGGTTCTCTATACCATAATGGTGTAGTAGAAAGAATAAACCAAACTTTATTGGACATGATGTGGAGTATGCTTAGTAGTTCCAAACTTCTTAAGTCATTGTAAACTGAAGCTCTTAAATGACAGTGTACATATTAAACCGAGTTCCAATCAAGACCATCCTTATGATGCCTTTTGAGTTATTCAAATGTTGCAAACCAAATTTGCAACATGTATGTACATGGGGATACCCGTCTGAAGTAAGAGTTACAACCCACAATAAAAAAAAGTAAGACCTAAGGACTATAAGTGGGTAATTTGTTGAATATGCCGAAAAGTCCAACGGATATAGGTTTATGTCCATGTGACACCACTAGGTTTGTGGAATCCATAAATACTAAGTTTTATGAGAATGACCCGATTAGTGGGAGATATCAATTTATGGATCTTGTTTTTGAAGAAGATCATGAAGATATTCAACCTTCCACTTCATGTACTAAATTGGTTGTTGTTTACAACATCCCTTCAATTCAACTAGTCATTGAACAACCAATCCTTGAAAGTCCATAACCTACCGATATTGATCTGGTAAACCAAGTTGTTCAACAATTACTAGAAATTGCTGAGCATTCAGTTGAACAGTAGATTCCTCATGATAATGTTGATGTAGCATTAAGAATGTTTATTATAATGAAAAAAAAAAATCAATAATTCCTATCGATTATGTTGTGTATCTGCAAGAATTTTATATAATGTTTGAGTTGAAAATAATCTTAAAACGTTTTCACAAGCCATGAGCTGTGATAAATTCAATTTGTGGTACAATGCCATGAAGGAAGATATGAGTTTTATTGCATATAATGAAGTCTGAGATTTAGTGGAGTTGCTGGTTGTAAATGAGTCTTTAAAATTAAGAAAGATTCATTGGGCAACATTGAGAGATACAAAGTCAAACTCTTTGCCAAGGAATTCACTCAAAAAGAGAGAATTGATTACACGGAGACATTTTCACATATATCTAAAAAGGATTCCTTTTTGCATTATTTTGGCATTGATTACTCATTTTGATAAGGAATTACATCAAATGGATGTGAAAATGGTATTCTTCAATGGAAAACTAGAACAAATGATTTACATGATATAATGAAAAAGATTCTTCTCTAATACTAGTGAATAATTGGTGTGCAAGCTTAAGAGGTTTTTGTATGTTTTGAAATAAACATCCCGCCAATAATACTTGAGATTTCATAAGATCATCTTTTCTTTCAGTTTGGTAGAGAATGTCATGTAATAATGTATACCAAAAAGTTAGTGAGAGCAAAATTTGTTTTCTTCTCCTATACGTGGATGACATTTTACTTTCAACCAATAATAAGGAGCTGTTACATAAGGTGAAACAATTCCTCTTTATGAGCTTTGACATGAATGATATGGGTGAACCATCTTATGTCATAAGAATTAAGAGCCATAAGGATAGACCTCAAAGTATATTAGGGTTATCTCAAGAGTCCTATATTAATTAAGTCTTAAAGAGATTTTAAATGAAAGATTGTTCACCAAGTATAGCACCCATTATGAAGGGCGACATGTTAAATTTGAACCAGTACCTTAAAAACGATTTTGAAAGGGAACAAATGAAAAATATCTCATATGCTTTTGTTGTCGAAAGCTTGATGTATGATCGGGTTTGCACTCGACCTGACATTACTTTTGTTGTGGGAATGTTTGGTAGATACCAAAATAATCTAGGTATGAACCACTAGAAAGCTGCAAAGAAAGTGATGAGATATCTTCAAGGTATAGAGGGACACTTGCTTATGTATATGCAGATTGATAGCTTGGAGGTAATTGTTTACTTGGATTTAGACTTTGCTGGCTATGTTGATTCTCGTAAATCTATATTAAGATATATTTTTATGTTTGCTGGCAAAGCTGTGTCCTAGAGTGCGAAATAGACATTGATTACCACTTCCACTACGGAGGTTGAGTTGGTTTCCTATTTTGAGGCCACCTCACATGGTGTGTGGTTGAAAAGTTTCATATTGTGATTTAGAGTTGTGGATTCCATTGCTAGGCCATTGAGAATGTTTTGTGGCAATTCATAGTTTTCATGGCTAAGAACGTTAAGTACATCAATATCAAATATTTAGCCATCATGGAACGTGTTAAAGAGAAGAAAGTGGTTATAGAACATGTTAATACTGAATTGACGATAGTTGATCCTTTAACTAATGGTATGCCACCAATGAGTTATAAGGACATGTAGTTAGAATGGACATTGGTCCAACCATGTAAATTTTTCTTTATATGGAAGATTTGTGAAATTTTATTTATTTGCAATGTTTTTCTCAATACTGTTATAAACATTCAGTTATTTTGAGAAAAATAATCATGTTTGACCTAGAATAAGGTTTATTCATTATGCTACGTTATCACATGTGGGCTGGTGAGACATATGTTTTATTATTAGTGTGAAGTTTTATGGATTTTGTTAAATATTTGTTCAATGAAATGTTGCGATCAAGTGGGAGAATGTTATAATTTTATTTAATATGATCCCACATCTAGTTAAATTACCTACTTTAGATTTCATTGAGGATTTATTATCCAAATCTAGTTGCCGACAACTATGGAGATTGTCCATACCTACTAGGATTAGTCTTGATGGAAGACTATATCTATTAAGATTTGTATGGGTATATAAATAGGTCATCTAAGGCAAACTCTCCGATTATTCTCATTATTCTAATTATTTGATAATCGGAGAATGCACCATTAACATCGAGAGGGCAATTGGCTAGAAGTGCCTATTCATGGTCGTTTAAGCTTTGCGTATCTATTCTTGATATCATCAATGGTTAGAGGTTATTACAAATTTTACATGTTTTTGCAATTGATCCCGATTATCGAGATCATGGTTTTTCGCAAATTTTCTAACAATTCAGGATAAAAATATTGTCATGATATTGAGGATGAAATAGAAAGAAAAAACTTGAACAATGCCAAACGTGACTAATCAAATAAATTGGGATCACCATGTGATATTTTGAAATTCAACCCCTTTTAGAATATATGAAATTGTTATTTCATCAGTACACTGATAGTTAAATTATTTTTAACTAATCACTTATAAGTTAATTAATCTATCGAGTGGCCATAAAGGATTAAAACCTGAATGACCAAAGAATTCAATCAAGGATAAACCGCTCGACCATAAGAATCAACAATGGACAATACTACACTATTATAAGTCAATTAATGAACGAATATAAATTGATTTGGCAAGAATGTATAGTTGGTTTGCGGGTGATTCTGCACAATTACCATAATCACTGCAAACTACGGTAAATCAATTTCTTATTGATTTTGGGCCCGTTTGGTTCGACTTTGGGGAAATGCCCTTGAGAGAATGCAAATATCTTTGGGGTGAAGGAGTTTTCTGAAATACTAGACTATTTGGTAAACTATAACTGAAAAGTGCTTTAGAGAAATGCAAGACTGTTTGGTAAATATATATTTGAAAAGCCCTTTAATGTAATCAAATTAAGTTTTTTAGTTTTAGTATTTTTAAAATTGAAAAAAAAAAGAAACAATGACTATATAACTTTTTATATTTTCATGTTAAGAATAATGTAAAAGATATATATTAGTAAATTTATTTAAAAATTATATTAAAATAATTTGATTATAAATTAGATGCAAAGCTCAACTTTTGACCTAGGTTTCTTTAGGTTTGTTTTCAACTTTAAATAATTTTTTTAATTATTGTAGTATTAATCATCTTCGTTAATTAATGATCATTCTAGTATATTAATAAAAAGTTGAGCTATTGATTGTCAAAAGATAAAAATGACAACAAAAAAAAAAAAAAACAGGCGAACCCAACATTTGCAAAGAGTTTTTATTATTTTTTTTAAATATAAAAATAAAATCCGATGAAACTCCGTCACCGATCAATGGCGGTTGGGGTATGGGGAAGATGATCAGTTTAAAAAAAGAAAAAGAAAAAGAAGTTAATGGATGAATAGTAGAGATAGACTAGCATTTCAAAAGCCAGCATTTGGCCAAGGACAACACCTAAATTTTTTCTCGACTGAAAGCCCATTGGGAATGCTAATCCAAACAAGGCCTTTGTACTCAGGGTTAATAATTGATTCATCGCAATTACATGATAATCAAAGGTCATCCATGATTTGAAGAGGTACAAACGTGGATCAGAAATTATCTACCATGGGTCAATCACGTAAAACCTCTAAAAGCTATCAGATAGTTTAGGTCATACTAATTGCATTTGATCAATTTTAACCATGAAATTTCATTCAAAATCTATCAAGCCCCAAACCCTTACGGTAACGCGACAACCCGTGCCCATCAAACCTTTACTTATCCTTTGGTCATTTGATTACTATGTTCCAAGAGGCATCGCCGATCCAATTCGTAATAACATTAAAACGCATAGGCAGTAACGTAAACAAATCTCCAACCATCAAACAACAAGGATAACTAAAAACATATTCATATATATAGAAAAGTGTTATGAGTCAACGTCCCATACAACACAAGTTCAAGCATTAATCAACTATCTTCTTCACCTCCGACACACCTAATCGCTTCACCACGACCTCCTTCAAAAATGGCCTCGGGGTATACCTATGCCCTAGTACTACTACAAGGGTGGTTTAAAAAGTGCTAACACCCAATGTCTACCTAAGCCCCAATGGCCTCTGGGATCTAGGTTTTCGACTCGACGATGAGCACGGGGTTGGACACCTCCCCATTGGGAACGTCCCCATCCTTGGCATCCCAGCTAATGTTGCCCCAGAGCCTCTGGCACTTGGCAGATCGTCGAAGCTGCGGATGGGATCGTGACTCTCGCCACCTACCCAAAAGTACTAGGCCACGAGTCGATGTGGTATGAGATTAGGCAAAACCTCATTAACCCAAATGGTCGTGACATATTGCGTATAGTGCATATCGATTGCGCCCACTATTGGGTACTTCGTCACCCCTTGACTATGCTCGATAAGGAGGCTAAAATGAATCTAATGGAATGGCTCAACCATTCTTAGGGTATGAAAACATTTCAACAAAAAAATATGAGATAAAGTCATTCACCTTGGAAGCGCCCTAAACATGCAATTATCTATCGATGGCGAAACATGGCAACACATCTCTCGCTTTACTCTCATCAATCTCATAACTACCAATCTACTATTCAAGGCCATTAATGTAGATGCCTAAACAATTTCATAACATAAACTTCATGTTCTCAAGCCAAACATATGAATACGCATTATGATCTAAGTCATGCGCTCATGTCATGCAATAATTCAGACCTTAGCATTTACAAATTTCATGCACTTCCAATACACATTTGTCCATATTATTACAGCCACTTAGGACCCAAGGCTAACCCGAAGGTTCACAATCACCTAACGTAACTAGGCATTGTTTTGCCCTATCGAACACGGCATGTCGTTGACTTAGGAACATTGGAATTTAATTAGGCATTATCTCGCATAAATTGCCTAAGGATGGGTTCACATCCTATGTAATACGCATCAGGGTCTTAGGTGATCACATGGGCATACCATCACATGCTTCATTTCTTATCTTCCTCTTTTGACCCATGTGATGCTCATCACAATATCCAGCTTCACTTGTCATATGCCATCATTCCATACACGTGCATTACTTATATCACACACATATGCATAATTCACTTCTTAAATTCATGGCACATAATCCAAATATCGTAATTAACCATCAATTCACATGACACATATTCCAATTATTATTTTTAACCATTAATCCACATGGCACATTATCCAAATGTTATGTTTAACCACTAAACCACATGGCATATTATCCAAACATCATGCTTACCCACTAAACCACATGGCACATGATCCAAACATCATGTTTAACCACTAAACCACATGGCAAATCATCCAAATGACATAGATAACCATCAAACCACATGGCATATAACCCAAATAACATGTTTAACCACTAAACCACATGGCACATTATCCAAACATCATGTTTAACCACTAAATCACATGGCACATCATCCAAATGACATGGATAACCACTAAACCACATGGCACATCATCCAAATGACATGGATAATCACTAAACCACATGGCACATAACCCAAATAACATGTTTAACTACTAAACCACATGGCACATCATCCAAATAACCCAAATAACGTGTTTAACTACTAAACCACATGACACATAAACTTTAGATGCCTGGTTTTTTTATTGTTTTCTTTGGATGGTATTCCTCGATTCTATTGTTATTATTTTGTTTTTTTCTTCTCCTATCCGTGAATAGCTCTTCAGTTAGAGCTTTTATTGTCATTTACCTGATCCTGTACTTTCCCTGGAGAAAAGGGTAATATTGGAGAATGCAAGTACTTGACTGTATGTCTAGGACTCTAGGAAAGGATTCAAGACAAGCAGGAGCGGCCTGTCTGATTTTCATTATACCCCACAATTTGGACAGTGGAGCCTTGTGCACTGGAATGCCCTTATAGTACTAGCCTAAGCACCTGCTTTTTTAGTTCTGTGGTGTTGCTTAATTGACATGATTGACCAGTTTGGACACAGTCCTGATGTAAATCTATTGACAAGTATGGGCACAATGAATTATATACTGTATCAGAATCTGTTAATTAAAGATACTTCAGTTCCTGAATGTAAGTCTGAGAAAGGACAATGACATCTTTCCTAAAAGAGGAGAAGGTGATGGTTGGACTTTGGACCAAATTTGAGAAAATGTTGGAGGAGCTTGGCCACTTTAGCATCTGATGTCGACAAGTTTTTGCATAGAGAAGCAGCCATGAAGTTCTGGAGCTTTTAGTTCGGTTATCCTGAGAATAGGAGAGGAAAGCTGCTATGTGTCGGTTGGAGACAAGGTTAAAGTTGTTTCCTTCTGTTCTATGCGCTTGTCCTGCTGCTTCCTGATCCTGATGCTGCGTGCTTCAACTCTAATAGTCTTGTAATTAGGGCCTGCTATGTTAAATTTAGATATGTGTTCTTATCGAAAATCACCCTTGTTTTTCCAATGAAAAGTTATTTAATGGGGGCTCCCTCTTCCAAACAAGGAAAGGGAAGAATCAGCTGTCCCACCTTAGTTTATCTACTACTCTGTTATTTTGACGTACTAAAGTATGCACAAAAAATGGTTACTATTTGATGTATATTATGGCTTGGAATCTTTTCTGTTGTATATATCCGAGAGTTAATTTTGAAAGGCGATCCAAGTTTGGCTTTGTCATCTCAAGTTATTCTCACTAGCATATCATACTGTTTCACAGTCTTATGCCTTGAACTTTCCCTTGTTTTATGTAACAGCTGTAATGAGATTTGCTTATATAAGTCATACTGTATGAGATATATCTTCCTGTTCCTCAACCTCCTTACTAACTGAAAAGATGGTGAAGATCCCTATATAACCATACTCTCATCTCAGCTTCATGAAAAATTTGACATCATCAGTACGAATAGTTATCTGATCCATCGGCATCCACAAAACTATATGACTTACCAGATTTCCTGGTTCTATGATTCTGTTTCTTTTTCTAATCCTTGCTGCCACCACCCCGTCGTGAGGAGTCTCTACCACCTCCTCGTGTGGTTTCTTTGCCCTTCTGGCCTTCCATTTCATCTATCTCTTCTTTCTTGGGAAGCTTTTCCTGCTTTTCTTTAAAAATTACATCAGGAGCCCACGTCACTGTGAGCTTCCTTGGAGCTCCCCCTTGTTTCTCACGGTTACCTTCAACGGCAGATTTTAGCTCTAGAGGAGCCTGAAAAAAGTGATACACGGGGATTAAGATGGGAAACATCTGAGCATGAAAAATTAATGGTTTATCAGAGAAGATATTTGGGAGACTGGATAAAAGTCTGGCTGCAATTTTATACCATCCAACCCATTATAAGATTTACCACAGTTCCTGGTATAAAGCTCATTTAATTTTGCTGCAGTAGTATCCCTCCAATTTCACCATAAAAAATACCAGGTCAAAGAAACAGCTATATGCCCAAGTATTGCAGATAGACACGCATGTGTGTCAAATGGCATACTAAAAGCTCCAATCTTAATAAAAAGGGACACAACTATTAAATATAATTAAGTATAACCAAGTGATAAATCAAATGCATTTCATTTGGAAGAACAGTACCAATTTACGAGAGTGATGCTGAAGCTGGTCCAGGACCTGGTCACCGAAGCTGTCGACTTGATCTTCATATCGCTCGTACAGAACAGGTAATGTGTGAGCAGCAACATAAAAACTTTGACATCATCAGTACGAATAGTTATCTGATCCATCGTCATCCACAAAACTATATGACTTACCAGATTTCCCGGTTCTATGATTCTGTTTCTTTTTCTTATTCTTGCTGCAGACACCCCCTCGTGAGGAGTCTCTACCTCGACCACCTCCTCGTGTGGTTTCTTTGCCCTTCTGGCCTTCCTTTCCACCTATCTTTTCTTTCTTGGGAAGCTTATTCTGCTTTGTCTCTCCGGTAATTATATCTAATAGTTGTGTCGGAGGCGCATAAACATCAGGAGCGTATACTGTGAGCTTCCTTGGAGCTCCCCCTTGTTTCTCACAGTTACCTTTAAAGGCAGATATTAGCTCTAGAGGAGCCTGAAAAAAGTGATACACGGGGATTAAGATGGGAAACATCTGAGCATGAAAAATTAATGGTTTATCAGAGAAGATATTTGGGGGACTGGATAAAAGTCTGGCTGCAATTTTATACCATCCAACCCATTATAAGATTTACCACAGTTCCTGGTATAAAGCTCATTTAATTTTGCTGCAGTAGTATCCCTCCAATTTCACCATAATAAATACCAGGTCAAAGAAACAGCTATATGCCCAAGTATTGCAGATACACGCATGTGTATCAAATGGCATACTAAAAGATCCAATCTTAATAAAAAGGGACACAACTATTAGATATAATTAAGTATAACCAAGTGATAAATCAAATGCATTTCATTTGGAAGAACAGTACCAATTTACGATAGTGATGCTGAAGCTGGTCCAGGACCTGGTCACCGAAGCTGTCGACTTGATCTTCATATCGCTCGTACAGAACAGGTAATGTGTGAGCAGCAACAAAACCTTCAGCAAGAAAAAACTTTTTAGCCATATGATCACTGAATAGAAGTATGAGCCATGCAAAGATACAAGTGAAATGATCCTGTAGAAGTATTGTACTGCAATGAATTAGCTTATACACTAAAAACTTGGTCTATTGCCGTGGAAGAAGAAAACAGCTCTCTTTCACTAATTACCATCTATGGCAGCAAAATATTGTGCTAAAGTTCCTTGAGATTATCCTATCTTTTATCAATTCTTTCAAGTTCCTGAAAATTACATAAACCTCCACCATCAATATGCTTTCTAGAAAATTGTGTATAAGAGCATGGATGGTGCATTCCCGCAGGAAGTTGAAAATTTCCAGGATTTTATGATGGAAGGAACCATGTAAGTGTTGATCATTCTTTGTCCCTGATCCTTAACATGAAACACATTGTGTGTATGCCAAGATTTAGCTCATTGTCAGGGTAAGTGATGCTGATTTCACATGAAATTAAGGCAGCCATCAAGATAGACACAGGCACCATGCTATTGGACTCCAGAGTACTAGACTCATGAAAATATCTTCTCACCAATGTACAACACTGTTATAAAATTGCACAAGCCCCCTATTATAGCTGCTGCCCAAAGGCTCCCCACAACCTGCAAAGCATCTCATTGTCAGAGCAAACATTGCCAAGACAAGCTGACTTCTAAGCTTGTTGCAACTTACAAATATAATGAGTTTCTTACATCAGAAAAGCATTAGAAGCTGAGCACGAAATATCTTGTACTGCTTAACTATGGACAAATTGTTGAAGTAAAAACTATCAGTGTGCTACGAAAAGAATTAAAATGTCACAAAACATTTGGAATGGCGGCAACAACATGCCGACAACCAAATTATGCTTGTAAGACATCACACAACAAATAAGGAAATCAAAAATTCACATCTAAAAAAGGGAGATTTTAAATGTGGCAAAGCCTGTTGTGGGAGGTTAAGCTATGCTGGTTCTGTTATTGCAATATCGTATCATATGCAGATTAGAGAAAGCTCTCTCATACCACAATTTGATTTTTGCACTGATGGCATATGATAGTCTAATCATCCACAGTCAGTGAACTAAGAATTTCCAAATAGTCATTGTGCAATTAGTGGTGATTTGATATATATGACGAGAAACACCCTTGATCCAAAAACACACAAGATACTGTCCATATACCAAAATTATCCAGCAGAGACATGACCCACTGTCAAGAGATTCTCTACCAAGAATGATACATCAAACACTTGTATACGAGTACACCAAATTTAGAATGTTGATATAGTGTAGTCCATTTTAATATCTTCAACAAAGCCAATCAAATATCATAGCCACAGAAATAATAATGATCTTAATGCCATGTTCCTTTGGCCATCAGCTTCAAGCTACACAAATGATACATACCATGAGATGTTTGACAACCAACCGCCCTGCTGCGTGCAACAATAAAAGAAGAAAGGGACTACTATCAAGGACATGATATTGTAGACATACAATGACAACAACCAAATAGAGAAAGGAAACACTGAACTCACCATGAGGAGTTGCTTCAAGTTTCCTCCCAGAGCAACATCCTGAAGGAATTTCAAAGCTTGGTTAACCTCAGCTCCTACAGACTTCCCGATGTCAACAAAGACATCATTAGGCACCACAAGACGAGGGGGTTTGGACGCTGACCTGCTAGAAAAGAAAAAATTAATTTAGAACCTAGCAGTATTGAAAATTGAATTAAGAAAAAGGGAAGAACACATATAGGAATTTGTTAACCTGCTCAGTAAGCCAGAAACATTTGACCACAGAAACTGAGCTAGCATGCCAAGGATGAGAGCAAAACATACAAGCGTCAGAAAGTGGTAGTCAAGCCACTCAAGAAGCACCCATATAGCAGTTGCACCGGCTAAGACACATGCTGAGATCTTTTTGTTCCTCCACAGTAACACATCAGCAGCTGCACAATTTGGTCAGGAAGACGTTTAAAAAAGCATTACAATTTCACCAAATTGATCAAACTAATAAGGATAGTGTACATTTTCCACCCCCAAATAGACGGTGAATCAGCTTCTGGCGTCCAAAGAGCCTTTTAAATTGAGAAGTAACTGTGTCGGCCTTGTCCCCCTTAACGAATGAAACAGACTTCTGCTTAGGAACATTTTCAGCAATTTTTTCCAGAATCTCGTTGAAAAAATTCTCGGCTGTTATTTTCTCAGGCATTGTTCCTGGGATTCAATGGAGCAAACCTTTCAGACATTTAGGTCATGCAAGAGAATGCGTAAGTCCTAATCCTAACGAGATAGTTGGAAGCAAAATAATGCGAAAATGACAACTTTGTGAAGTCAAGAAAAAACAAAACGACAATTGAAATTCTTGACGAGCAGCTGCACCATATCAATTCTGAAGCACCTTGGTGCTGCATTATTTTTCAATTTCTGGAATTCCACAGAACTGAACCTTTAAACCTAGTCATCGGATTCACCATGTATAATCTGAAAAAATAACAACCACGGCCATGAGCCAACACCAGAGCAGCTTAGATGGTCATAGGGCTCCTAGCGGTTAATTAAATTCCACCATCATGCACGGCAGATATTGGCATCAACAAGCTGCAGAAGCCAACCATCAATAGCAAGAATCGACACGTTCTTGCCAAAATGCTTGCGGAAGGTGCCATCACCGTCCCCTAAGTCTGAATGGCAAATTTCTACACAAGCCATTGACATACACCATTCTGGTCTCGGTCGAGCACTACTCCAAGGTAGCATTTCGCACGAAAATCATCTCATCTCTACGGTTAATCCCGTCCCCCGAGAACAGCACTTCGTCGCACGCGCACAACAAAACCACCACGATCAGTGAGCTAGCCACGGTGTCCATTCACTCCAACGCAGGGGTAAAAAAAAAAAACTGTCAGTGGAGTAAAATGCACAAACAGGGAAATCATACAGCTACTAGCTTGGATCCAAAAAGGAAAAAAATGTATAACTACAAGATTCCGAAAAGCGAGAATCGCTGACTCGCGAAGGACGAAAGATTACACGAATAAGCCAATGCAATTTTCACTTCAGCAAGCGAAGAGAGCCGGCCACAATCAATGCGACACCGATCAAGCCATGTCAACCGGTGGACGAATCAAAAATCGCTGAACGAACGGAAACGAGCCGTGTGAAAGAAGCGAGCGGCAAAATCGAAGAGGCGAGAGGGTCACGAACCGGACAGGAAGGAGCGCTGCTCTTCTTCTTCTTGTTGCTGCTGCTGCTGAGGTTGAAGATCAGGAGCTGAGGGAGGAGCAGCTCAAGAGCATTGAAGGGAGGGGAGCAACGGGAGGCTTTGGACTCAATAGGCTATGGAAAGATTCTTGATAAGACTGGCGGACTATTACGTAGCACCGACACAGACACATGACACGACACGACACGACGACACATCATTTCTAAAAAAATAAAGAATTCCAACACATTCCGATATGTTATAAATGCATAAATAACTAAATAATAATAAAAAATTAAATTAAATTAAATAAGAGCCTAGAACATGAATAGTAAGCAACTAATTCAGATTGCTCTCTCCCCCGAACTATTTAATCACGTTTTCCTTTGCATACAACAAATGTGTATGCCAGCGCATTTGGCACAAAATAAGGACAAAAAGAAAGACCCCAGGACACAAGCAGCTGTTCAATTTTTTGTTTTTGATAGAACATGAATGTCCTTCAGTAATAGGACTGACTGGTTAGAAATGAAGCCTCGGTACAGATAGATGAAAAGCTAAAACTCATAACGAGAACAGGGCTTCTTAACTTCTAAAATAAATTAGCACAGAAAAACCACCGATTGATCCATTTCCCCAAAAGACCGATAACGAAGGGCATCGGCAAATTTGTTTCCAACTCTGGGAACCCAAGCCAAAGGCCAAGAAGGGTTACTCCAGATGACGCCACAACCAAAGAAAGAACAAAATCTTCAACTAAAACCACCTAAACCACTAGCAAAAGAACGGAGAGAACTCCCAACAACGCTCGACGTGTTTCTCGAATTGACCCAAGATCCTCACAAACCAAATACATTCAATCGATCGCATCATCGGAGAGGAAATCAGCACCGATCCAAACAAGCAAAAGAAAATTAAGCCGAGCTCCAATCAGCTCCAAAGGACAAAAATTCCCAAGCTGAGCTCACAAGTAGCACAATTAAGGAGCAGAAAACCATCAGGCGAACACATAGAAATTCAATAGTGGTTCTAGATTCTTGAAACCCTAAATTCGCAGACAAAACTAATCCCATTAGCATCATTCTTGCACCAGAACCCAAAAGGCCCAAAAACAAAAAAGTCTCTCCGAGGACTGAGCTCAGAGAGACAGAGAGAGAGCAGCATCCATGGCATTCATCTTGCTCTTCAAACTCTGAGCAGATAGACACTGAGCTCGGGAGCTCCATTGCAATCTGGATTCATCATGTAGAAGGCCTGGCAGTCTCTTGACCCCACGATCCTCTCGAACTTGGCCGTCATGTACATCATCTCACCCTCATCATCATCCATCAATTAAACGACCCAAATCCCCCTTTCCCCGAACTAACTCTAGGTTTGCAAAAAAATCCCAAATCGCATTATAAAAAAATCCAAGATGCTGAATCAAAAAAGAAAACAGAATAACACAACTTGCTAACCTGAGATGAGCAAAAAGATGAAATCGCTTGCGAGAGACGAAGGTGGGGTCGGAGGCGGCTGTGGCGATGGGTGGGGCTGAGGCGCGGGGAGCTACGGCGACCGGTGGGGTGGGCCGCGCGGCCAGCGAAGCAACACCGGCGAGAGACTCACGGCGAAAGAACAGAACAGAGGTGCCGCAGGTGCGTGCTACGAGAACTCAGAAGAGTCCGGAAATATTAGAAATTTGTTTTAGCTTTTATTATTATTATTATTATTTTAATATATTTATATTTAGACCTCGGAAGTATTGAAAATTTGTAAAAATAACCATGTGCAGAATTTCTTACTCGCGTGTCGGAGCGACACGTGTCGAAATATGTCCACGAAAGTCCCGGAGGGTGTCGGTGCTTTTTAAGCGGACTGTCGTGTCCAGTTTTGTCTTTTCGGGGCCTCTCCTTTCTTGTGTTTTCCTTCCTCTTGTGTACGAAAATAATAATAATAATAATAAAAAAAAAAAAAAAAAGATGTGGAAGCCGCTTGACTTGAATTGACTCTCGAAATTTATTTACTTTCCGGTTTTTCTTTTTTCGCTCTCTCTCTCTGAGGAAAATTAAAGTGAGTTCACGAATTCTGGTTTTCCTTTTCGCCTTTTTTTTTTTTTTCTTTTTTACTCTAATATTGAATAACTCTGATTTCTCTTGGAACATGCTTTTTTTTTTTTTAATTTCTTGGTAATGTTTCGACAGCTTAAAAACACTTTTTTCCCCATTATTCTGCACGTTTGGAGAGTAAAAATAATGAGCGATTTTTTTCAGGAAAAATCGAAACGGACGGGAAGCTCAAAGGTGATATTGTTGTCCTTCGTGAGTTTTCTACTGTTTTAATCAAACGCTTCGCTTTGCGTCCAAGGGGAGCTGTCCAGACATATGGTAATTTGATTAAAAAATGGCATTTATTTTAACAAATTAAGGGAACTTAAACTAGTACTTTCTTTCGGACCAAAAAAAAAAAAAAACTAGTACTTTCTTTGGTGACTATAGAATTCATTGAATAACCCAAAAAAATAAATTTTAGAGTAAAATATCATATTCATATTCGTGTTAAACCCACTCCCTATGGGCCCCATAGCACCCAGTGCATCCGAGAACATCCATCACTGCTCAACAATGTTCATTAAGCGTTTCAACAAGTCCATTCCAAGTCACCACACTGGCCACATCACCCAATCATTTTTCACGGAAGTGGCTTTTTTTTCGACGCAAGGATCAAGCCTCATCGCTTGGTAACTAATTTCAAAAAATAGACATATAGGTCGATTAATGCTACGGACACCATCCATATTGACTTTGTTGCTTAGTTACTGTTTCATTACTTAGGTAGGAGATTGGACACAAGTAACAAAGGGTTGTGTTGGAAGTACAAAGGGTAAACGAGTCTTTACCACTTTTAAGGTTTATTTTGATGTATAATATTGAACTTTATTGAATAATACAAAATTAGTTTTTCCTCACATGGTATAAGAGCCTAGGGCTTAACCCTAGACAACGGAGCAGCTATGACATATATTTTACTTAAGATTTTATAGATTTAAAAGAACAAGATTTTAGTTTCATTACATGCAAAACAGAATCTCGGTTTGTGCTGGAATCGGTGACCTTTTGGTGTTAAAGGGATTTTTATCAACTCCTAGAGTTTGATTTTCGAAAGAGTTCCTTCACAAAAGTTTTTCATCACATCTTGTAGTTTAATATAGTCAAATTTCAGATCAAACGAACAAGTTTTGGATCTCGAACTAAACTAATTTTGGAAAACGTAATTTCTGGACATTGACATAATTTTGGTAACCGTTTGGGTGATTTAGGGTGCATTTGGTAAAGATTCTATTCCCGGGAACGGATTCTAACTAAAAATGATTGTTTTTTATTCTGTTCCGAGGAATTGATTCTAAGTTAAAGAACGCGTTTGATAACCGTCTAAAATTTTTGATTTTGTCATAGAATTGCATTTGGTATCATGCTCATTGATTATGTTCCAAATCAATTTCTTTTAATTTTTAAATAATTTTTTTACTTTTTTCATTCTTTTCTTTTCTTTTTTTTCTTTTTCTCCTATTCTTCTTCTTCTTCTTGTGGCCGCTCGGACCGGCGACCTCACCAGAGCATCGCCGGCCCTCGTCAGCCGAGCCTCGCCAGCAGCTAGGCGAGCCTCGCCGGTGGCGAGGCTGGGCGTCATGAGGCTTGCCCAGCCTAGGCGAGGCTAAGCCTCGTAGGTGGCCAGGCGGGCCTCGCCGGACCGGCTGACGGCGACCGACGGCGGCGGGCGGCGGCAGATGGCGGCAGGCAGCAGCTAGCAGGGGTGGACGGCGGTCGCGAGATGGCCAAAGGGAAGAAGAAGAGGAGTTGGTTTTTGATTCTCAAATTTGTTCTCGAGACAAGAATCAACTTTTTTTTTGTTCTTGATTCCACTCCCAATCTATTCCCGAGAAAAAAAAATTTACCAAACGCAATTCTCGACCCAAACTGATTTTGGGAACAAAAAATCTGAATTTGGCCCTGTTTGGATGGTTACCAAATAGGGCCTTACTACTCTTATTCTAGAAATATTTGGGTGAAGGTGTCTTTATAAAAAGTGTTCTTTTAAGTGTCCTTTATAACATATTCAAATTTGAGAATTTTCTAAACTCCTTTGTTTATGTTTCTGGAATTAATCCTGGAAACGCACGAGTGGACTCGGTTTCTGCCAGTTAGGGCCGATTGTGATTTTGTGGTTGTTCTCGGTGTTCCGTTCACTGGAAATTGTATATTTTGTAATGTGGTTGACTTTTGGACATGCTAAGAACTAATGCGTGACATGATGATATTGATTACTATATGTTGGTTGTTTATTATTATTGCAAAAGGTGGCCTTATGGGCATTTAAATAGAAAAACAATTAGGTGTTGGGTTTGGACACCAAAACTTATTTGCTCAACAAAACAATGAGGTTTTAAACTAAGTGTGTGCAAAGTTTGATGGATTAATTTTGAGTACGTGAGCACTTATGAATTTCTTTCCAAAAGTTTTAAAGAAAAAAAAAGGGGGTTACTAAGGATTGTTTTAAAAAATGGTGGTTGGACAAATAATTAGAAAGAAATATGATGTCAGGTTTGGACGCCAAGTTTTATCTACTCGTTAAAATCATGAGGTTTCAAAGTAGATGCGTGCAAAGTTTGATGGGTTGATTTCAAATACGTGACCCCGTATGAATTTATTTCGGAAGGTTTTGAACAAAAAAAAGGGGGTGTAAGGTTTATTATTTAAAAATGGATTTTGATGTTCTTGGCTAATGAGGAAGATAACAATGGATTTGATTGATGGTGTGCTTGTGTGATCACTTAAATACTCTGATGCGTATTAATATGCGGGGTAATGAACCCGTCCTAATGCATATGAATATGCGGGACGATGCCTGATTAAGTTTGGATACCCCACGTCAACAGATGTTGAGTCACGGTTAAGGTCGAACCGATGCTCTTTTATAGAATGCTATCTTGAGGTGTATGCATACGCAGGAAAATGCTGTGCTTGATGGAGCGGGACGATGCCGGGTTACGCCGGATGACTGCCGACTGTTGAGTTGACTATGGCCGTTGGGTCATAATAATCATAACACGCTTGAATGATTGTGATAGTTGCGCCTGATAATGGGACAAAATTGTGTGGCATGGTATGAGACGTGTCATAACGGTTTGGTCTTATAATCGTGATCCATGTGAATGTTTGAAGAGTGAAGCATGTGTTCCGGTTATTAAATTATGCTTCCTGCATTGATAATAGCATACGTGATGAGCTAACATATAGGGATGCGCTGAGGCAATGCGAGTTTTGTATGGTGCATGTTTAAAACCGCCTTCAAGGCGAATTTGCGTCTTAATAAGGGTTTAGGGTTTTGATTCGCTAAGATTTATCTCACCCCATCGTGGTTAACCTTTTTCAGGGCCGTAGCGTGGAGATCAAATGTTGATGTGGTGGGCGCAAGATGCGACACCTTTTTTAGCTAGCCCTGCCATTAGTGAAGTAGGTTGACCCTAATTCCTAAAGATTTTTGAAAGGGTCGATAGGAAGTGGCCGTAGAAGGGCTTGTAGCTGTTGAACTTCCTAGGGGTAACAGTAAATAAATAAATAAGTTGTTTTCGGCAACTTTTGTTTCGATTAACTATCCCTATGTTTGTTTATTGGCTGGGTGTTTATTTAATTCGCTTCCACGTGTTCTTAATTGAAAGATAAAAAGAATGGGTTGGCGACGCATCTTGGAACATCGCATTTTTAATCGACTGCCGAGAGATGTGCGCACGCTCGAGGTTTGGGGCGTGACATGTTGCCCAAACCAGTTCCTTTGGCCAAGTCCAAGCATTAATTAGTGTTATTGAGTTGCATAGGCGGAGTAGGTGGTGTTTCATCCCTTATTTCCTATACTTAGGAGTGTCTGTTGGTTCTGCCTTTTGGGGTGTGGGCTTCTATGGTCATTCTTTGTGGTGAGGGCAAGAGGTCTTGTAGCGTTTGGCTAACACTCTTCTAAAGGTGGAGATTTCTTGAGTTTTGACTTTCAAATTGGCAACAAAGGCTTTTTGGACCATGCACATTTATTTTAGGGCTTAAAAGATAATATAAAAGGGATATGTTGTATAACATATCTAACTCTAGGCTCTAAATTCTCTCCCTTCTTTGTTATTCCTATTTTTTGACTTTTTGAATTATACTCTTGTACTTGTTGTCGAAGATAATGAAACTCCTCTCCCTCTCCCTCCCCCCATGTTTTCCCATTTTTGATTTTTATGTATATCTTGCGTCTCATGTGGTTTTAATTTTACTTTCATCCTTCCTATTTGCGCTTCAATTTGTGCTTCTTTTGGTGTTGTTCAGCAATATATCTTTTAGTTATATTTTTTAGTTATATAAAATGGCAATTACTCCACTATGGTCGCAAGCTTTTTGAGTCAATTATTTTCGAATTCAAACTCAAATCGATCTAATAACTTAAGTTATTCAAATGTGAAAGAATGTAACTAAACTTGAATGACTGACGAGTTGAACTTAATAGTGAATTATGAGACCCACTTCTCTTGGGTTGAGAGAGAGATCAAGAAGGTGACTTAGTATTACATATCGACTCTTGGATGCGCTCTGAATAATTATGTTGCGCTACACAATATCATACTAGACAATCTCTTTAATTACTAATATTAGTTTAACATTAAAGTTATATGTATTCTATTAGCATTAAAAAGCTTCTCTGTTTTAGTACTATTTTCCTCTATCACACTTCTCAACTCCATCATTATCTTCCCATAATTTTTCTTATTGAACATGTGAGCAATAATATCAACGACATTGAATATGCGTGTAAAAGAGTACGGAATAAAAGGAAAGGTCCATAAACTTCAAGAATAAGTCATTGAGCTTTTTCATCGGCTAATGCGAAGTAAAGATAATTTGTAGTCTTAGACAATAAAAGTCAGACTACGTTTTTAAGAACACAAAGAGTGAAATTTCTATATTATTTTATTTTGGATTTAGCTCACTTAAATAAGAACTCCAGTGCATGGTGGGCCCCATGTTTGCCGTCTCTAACGAATTGTACACAAAACAAAGTTATGGAAATTAAATTTAGAGAAATTATTTTGAAGAGTAAAATGATCAATTTCACGAAAACCCATTTCCAGATCTATTCTTTTATAGGCAATATAGATGAACCAATCCCTCATCTGCCTCAAGTCAAATTTATAAGCACAAAACAGATTTGTACATCCCTCAATTTTTTTTTTATTGGGCTCAAACACCACTCATTCACTTTTTTTTTTTTTTAAAAAAAAAAATTGAACATGAAAAGATCGCAACCACCCCTACGAGTGATGAGTCCATGATAAATGGATCGATATGATTTTCATGAGTTCACAAATTCGAGTCATGTTATGAGCAAACCTTCGACCGATTAATATCTTAGGTATTATTATCTTTTGTGAAAAGATTTCGAGATTTTTAACATGTCGGTGAGGTTATGATGATAGACTCACATTAACAGTTTTTTTTTTTATCAATACACATTTACGATTAGACTAATTGACTAAGATTCAAATCAAATATTTTGTTAGAATGATAATCCCTTGTACTCTTTTGTTTATCAAAACAAAAATTTCACAAACCATCATGATTTGGGGGGTGAGGTCAAGTCGGACCACCCCGACCTTGAGTTAGGGGTCCATTTGGCACGTAAGCCAATAGTAGCTTCAAATCTCGCGACACGAGACGAAAGTATGCTATTTTTTTTTCCAGGAACGATGGGAAACTTTCACACCACTTGCATAAAACCAAAAACCAAAAACAAAAAATAAAAAATAAAACCAAAACCAAAAACGAAAATGGAAGCGGAATACGATCTACAAAAACGAAAATGAAAGCAGAAAACAATTTAAAACAAAAATACCAAAAATGCGAACCCTCCCCTGCTTCCTTTGAACAAATAAAACCGCAAACTCTCGAAGCACCTTTGGATTATGAGGTTTCTAAGCGAAAATGGAAGTAAAGTTCCTGAACTGAAAGCAAAGGGTGGGTTTTCTTTTGATCAAAAAGTGAAAAGGTCGGTTGCAAAGCGAGATTTCTTAGCAGGCTTCTGAATATTTTCCTCGAAAGCTATGTGCAGGTTATTATTTATTTTAAAAAGTTTTGTCAAGTACGAGCAGAACTGATTTGTAAAGAGACAAGCTAAAAATACAAAGAGACAAGAAAAATACATGCCACGTCAGTCTAATGGGCTAGATAAATGCGCGCCAAGCTGAAGCTGAAGCTGAAGCTAGTCTCCAAAGCCAGAATCACGCCGATCATTTTCTATCCTCTCAAAGGCTTCCTCACACACCGATTGCTCAACCTTCGTTAGCTCACCCTTGGGACCGCAGGCCACGATCGATTCGCAGATGGAGGAATCATCGCCGTCATCGGCAAGGTCGGACACAGAGTTGGAGGAGATGCTGGACCTTATGCTGACTCGCTTGGCTCTCTGCGACGACTCCAGGCTCCAGGCCCTGCTTTCCAAGCTCCTCCCTCTCGCCATCTCCTCCACCGTCCGAAACAAAGTATGCATCCCCAATGCGACTGTGATTTCACGTTCGTTCGAACTTCATTCAGTGGGTCTGGTTGATGTTAGCTCCACTTCGGTGCCTGGGGATTCTGTCATCTGTTTTTTTTTTTTGGTCTTTTATTTGCCCACAATTCGCGGTTCTTGCAAACTTCTCCGTGCGCGCGTGCTTGCGGGGTAATGGAACTGCCAAGAGCTTGTCCTTAGATACCGAAAGTGGCCGATATTCTTTTGTAAGGCCTAGGAATGGAGTGGCTCTATGGCGTTTAGCTTTGGTCAGTTGGCACAGAAAACATTTTAGAGTTGAACGTATCGATGAAGGCTTCTCCCATTAAGGGTTTTCAATCGCAAGTCGTAATTGCTCCGTTAGAGTGCTTATGGAGTTGTTGCTCTACTCTTTCTTCGGATTAGGTTCCTTGTAGTCTTTAGAAATAAGTGCATTGGAAGTCTTAAAGTTTTTTATGAAAGTGTGATCGAATTCTAAAATTTTCAAAAAATGAAATCAACGAAAAAACTTAATTAAACCAATTTAATAAGTTTTAGGACTTGATTTTCACTTGATCGAATCAATTTGACAAATTTTATGATTTGTTCCGTCTTGATTGAGCCAACTTGACAAACTTCAGGATTTGATTACATTTTTTGAAAGTTTTAAGTCTTAATTGTACTTTCGTAATAAATCTTATAACTTAATTGCATATTTTTGAAATTTTAGAACCCGCAATGCACTTATCCCTAGTTTTTATTAGTTCTATTTGATCCTAAGTATACCTAATGTGGTAAATCCTTTCTCTTCTATAAAATTTTATTGTTATTTATGAAGAAAAAGTAATTAGGGATAATTGAAGGTGGAAATCTGTGAATAGCGATTTTAAATTTAAGCAATAAATTTGGTTGAATGACCGTAGATATTATTAACACGACTCTAAAAGGAATAATGCTGAATAAAGAAAGACAACTTACAAAATTATTAAGTCATAAAGTGATGTGGTAGATTTTTGTTGGGTGCTTGAATGTAATTCACTCGTGCAAATACCATCTCACAGTTTGACATATTATTTTATAATTCATTTTCATGAATTGGTCTTTATATCCCACTGTTACTGTTAATATTCTCGAGGTTTGCGGTAATATGTTTATCCATTCCTCTTGTCGCCGCCACGACCTAAAATTCGACGTGACCACTTCAAAATGACAACCGCTGCAATCCCATCGCCACACCTCCCGATCCAACGTGACCACCTGCTTGAGCACTAATGATTTTGCCACCTCAACCTCTCGTTCCAGATCCAATGCTACCACTAACATCATCAGTATTTCTTGGAAGTTACTTCCTTGTCACACGACAGCCCTTGAACCCCCATCACCACCATTGCCACCATAAAAGCCATTGTGACCACCTCCATAGTCCCTGTTATGCGCGTCTCAACCATTTCTATGTCCCACTTGACTAGATCTCATCATGGGCTTGGCGGCCCATGAGTCGTGCCTGGGCCACTTGGGCCTAAAGGCAATTTTTTTTTTCTTTTTTTTGGTGGGGAATTTTGACACTTCATGGGTGACATTGCGAGTATCACCATGCTTTTCCCCCCTTTTTTGGGGGGCGGGGGTGCTCATTGCAAATGAAAAGTATTGTGGTGGACATTGCAGTTCTTCTCATGCAGCACTGGGATTAATTTACCAAACTTTAGAATATGGGTGCATTTCTTCTTCTCTCCTTTTGAGTGGGTGCGTTGGGCTGTAGCTGCTCTTGTGTAATGCTTTGTCTGGCATCTTTTCTGTCATTAAGTTCTACAGATTTAAATCTTCTAAGCATCTGTGCTGTTTGTAACTACTTCGTGTGATAAGATTTTCGGTTGCCTTTACTTTATGTATAAGAACCTATCCAACTAATCAAGAAGAAAGAATAAATGAATAGAAAGAAGGGGTTTTAATTGGGAATGTTGTTTGTCTTGAGTCACTCTCTAACTTGTATCGTATTAGGCTAAGCAATCGTCCAATATGAATATAGTATTTAACCATCTTTTTTTTTTTAGTCGGATGTATCTAACCTATCTTAGATAAGTGATTGTGCTATGAAATACTCCACTGACCTCATAAACCATATATAACAATAGCAACAGCCAGGGTGATGCCGACAAATGAGGTTGGTTGCAAATTCGTTGTTGAATGTACGCACATAAACCACAAATGTGTTCATTCCTCAAACTACAAAGTCAATTCCACTGGGTTCAATACTAGTTAGTATAAATCCCTTGTGAATGGTTGCCACTTGTGCTTTGCGGAAACTGTGTAGGACAAGGCTGAATTCATGAAATTCAGGACTTCTACAGTTTTCTGTTTCTGCAAACTCGTACATTATGCTACTTTGAAGTGATATCAGACTTCGACTGAAAGACTTCTAATCCTTCTGTTTCAAAGACTCCTCATAATATAGAATACAAGATTCAATGATAGATAATGTTGTAGAATTTTTGTTTTTTTTCCTTTTACCACCATCTTTGATTTCTGTTACGGTGGTTGTTATTCTCTTGGTCCTTTTTAGAGTTCACATATTGAAGAATTCCCAACAATATGAACGGTAGGTACTTGATCAAATTTACTTGTCAAAATGCGACATTGTATTGATGAAAAGATACTCTTGTCATCTTATGAATCCATGTTGGCGTCATTCCTCATTTGTCATGTCTCTTCCTATGTCTTCTAACTGTTTTTGATTTACACAAGTGTTCGCATGCTGAACTGAATTCGTTTTTTGTTACTTCATACATACGCAGTTTTATCCTTGTTAGATCATTTCGTTTGAGATTACCAGATTGATTCATCTTTTGGTACAGGTTGTTCAAATCCTGAGCCATGTTAATAAAAGAGTGAAACATCAACCTAGAATTGGTCTGCCTTTGTCAGATTTATGGAGAATATACACAGAAGCTAATGCTGTATCAATTGTCAAAAACTTCTGTGTTGTGTATATTGAGATGGCCATTGAACGCACTGATGTAAAGGTTTGTCATTGTTCTATAGTATCTGAAGTCTCTTTGGGAAGTGAAAGGCTGTTACTTGGTGCTACTTCTAGTTTTGAGTGTTCTTACATCGATTAATGTTATTGTTTCTTCCACATTCTCTGTCTTGATGTCTATTAGCAAGAAGAACGTGTTAAAAACATCTTTGTAAATGAGCCATACTATGACATCTTTACCACTACATGCATTATTTACTTTCTTGGATGAAAGATATAAATGATAATAAAGTGTCTGTACTATATCACGTTGATTGAGAATCTTTTGCTTGGGTGATGATAATTTGGAGAGGACCAACTCCACGTTTGGCAATTACCTCCAAGCTTTAAGGCTGGGTCTTTTGGAGTCCTTGTAAATGGTCGTGTAAAACCAATCCTAGGTTCATTCTGACCTGTTTTCTTGCTGATCCTAGAGATGTATTTTCATCCTCTCTTTCTTTCATCGTTTTCCTTATGTTCAGTGTGATGTGTTCAATGTATTGCTGAATGTCAATAAGAAGTTTCTTGATTGTGTACTTCTACATGGTTGAATGCTTTCAGGTGAATGGAATGCCACTCATCAACTAGAGTCAATATAGAAGTTGCTGCAATGTATAAAGCTGTAAATATTTCTCAGGACAAGGAAGGTTTCATTGAATTTTGCCTTCATAATATCTTGTATCGACCATCTTCTCAAGGGTTTGTATATCACCTCACCGAGCATTACATTACCGTGTATGAGATGCTAATCCAAATTTTTTATCGAGGAGTTATTTTTTCTTTACAGTGGAGGAAGCTCCCCTGGGCTTTCAATTGCTCAAGCTGACCGTATTACTGGGAAACAGCAATTGACGAACGATACACTTTTAATGAGAAAGGTGGAGTCATCTTAGCAATAAAGCAAATATATGTGGGGTGGATTTTCTGCATTGCCTATGCCACCACCAACTACAATATTATTCTTCTAATATCTAGGATTTCTTTTGACCAAAAAAAAAAAAAATCTAAGGTTCTAAGTCAATTCTAACTCTTTTTTTTTTGGTTAATATCATGAACAACCTTAAACTTGCATTGCAACAATAAATTTACCTTAAACTAATGTTTTTACCATAAGAAACTCCAAACTGATACACCTATGATAAATTTATCATTTATTAAATTTTATCATCAAATTGCCGAGTTGGATAATAATGATAGTTGATTGGTATACTAATTTGGGGTATTATTCTCCATTTGTTATGTGTATACTAGTTTGTAGTTTTTGTGATATTAATCCAATTTAACAAAAATTAATAGAAGGTAAATTTGTTACAAATGTATCAATTTGGGTTTTTGGTGATCAAAAAATTTGTTTGGTAAATTATCATCATTGTACTAGTTTGAGATTTTTGTGGTTAAAAAATTAGTTTTCTAGTAAATTTGTCACATGTATATTAATTTAGAGTTTTTTATGGCATTAATCCTTTTTTCTTTTCCAGAGCAATTGGGGATTCTAAATGTAATTGAAGCTATGAAACTCGCCCTTGAAGTTGTTTATCCGCTCTATCTCGCTGCTTCTGTTGACAGGTATCTTGGCATTGTAGTATGATATTTGCTTTGTTGCTTGTCCCATGGATGGATGTGCACGTATAGAATCTCATTGTTGATTGATTTTGGATTTGTACCAGTCAAGAAGTTGTTGCAGTGAGAGGCGATGTGCTTTTAAAGAAGAAGGCTTCTGATGCAAATTTTGATGATCTACTGCTTATAAAGAGACTATTTCTACTATTCAATGGTATGGACCAAAAGTCTTTTATTGAAAATTAATCCTTCAGGTTTTTTGCTTGGCATAGATGAATTCATTCTCTTACATGTCTGTTTGGAGAAGTTTTTATAAAAAGGGAAGACGGAGGAGAACAATCACTCTAGATAATGATTTTTGTTGCCTTCATGGATACCGATGGCTTTTTACCTTATTTCTATGATGCATCTCATGTATGTAGAGCATGTGATATGATGTGGGCAAAATAAAATGATGATTGTATGTGACATCTTTCACTGAAGATTATAACTGCCAGGCCAGTAGTCTATAATATTTCATTGTAAAGTCAATTTTTCCATCTATGAGTGAGATTGCCTCATCGTTTCTCAGAAGGAAAAAGTTTCTCGAGATTTGAGTTATTTTTCTTGTAGCATTTTGACGTTCATGGGGCTATAATTCTTCTTTTTTTCCCTCACAAAGTTGTGGATAGAATCCTCTTTTTCAAGCTTGCCAATCTATGAAGGATCCAGATCATATAATTACTGAATGTACTGCCTGCCACTTCAAAGAAAATTATACAAAGGAGACTAATATTTCAATGTTGTAGGTATTACATGCCAAATTTTCGTTCTCATGTTCTTAGTGGCAGGATAAGTTTCAGTTTACTAATATGAGCCTTTTATTATGCTATATATCTCTTTCAGCAACTTCTGGAGACTTTTCTTTTTGTGGCGAGTGGCTGGAATTAAGACTGTCATTCAAGAAAAACATTCATTTAGATGACGCTGTTTTAACAGTAACACTATGTGAGACGTATAAACTTTTCTGAAACTATAACCAGGAAAAAAAAAAGATTGTCATTTGAAGAACCATATGAGATAGTCCATAAAACTTTTTGTGGCCAATCAGATCGTGCTGTCATGGACATTAAATGATGCTGGTAGAGGTACAATGATGCTAGCATCTTCAGAGCACTTTATTATTCAAGGGAAATGGACATTATCCTTATTTCTGGCACTTTTTTTTTCTAAAGAAAATATATAAAAGTTCATGAGGGAGGTATGTAACTTTTACGGCCAATGAATTGTGCAGTCATTAAAGACACAGTGATGCTAGTATTTTGAAATTCCGATCTCAGGAACCATTTTGTAAGTAAATAATTATTTAAGCGAAATTTGCATGGTCCTTATCAATACTCTTTTGTTAAAGAATAATCAGAAAAGTTTATGAGAACGGTAACCCAGGGGTACCACACCAATACAAAATTACAGAGAGTTTGCAAAGTTTTTTTTGGTACCCGAGAGTTTGCAAAGTTTATATACCACGATTGCACTTTCATCCAATTGCGAGGCTTTTTATAAGTTGGCAGTATACTCACAATGCCTAAAAGAAATGAGAGTGAGAAGTCCTTTGTTAATTCTCTGTGGCCCCTTATCTGCATTTGAGTTCTTGGTCAATCTCTGCACTCTGGTCTTTTAATCTAATCCCAATTCACGTGTGAGAGGGAGTTTTAGAACATTTAGATGTTAGATAAGGATGAGGTGGTCCCACTATTTCTACAACACTCATGAAGGAGATCAGGTTAAATTTATTGCTGCTATTAAGAAGTAAACATCAGTCATTTTCGTTTTTCCATTATGCCTCATATCTCCTTAATGCTGCATTATTCGCACGTTGCGCAGGTTCTAGTGGAGCTGATAGTGTTGCCCCAGATTCTAAAATCGCTCCGGCCAATTCAGCCTTAAAAGCAAGATTGATGTCTGCCTTTTGTCAGTCAAATACTGCGGCAAACAGTTTCCCATAAACTTTGCAGTGCATATTTGAGTGCACATACGGTACTCAGGGCTTTTTCAAAACCCTCCTTCAGTCTATCTTACAAAATGGACTAGAATTTTCCCTTACGATAATTTAGCAATTAAGCCATATTTGGAGAGACTCATGAGACTAACTACTCGTCTGAGAAGTAGCAAAGTTAGATGAAGCAATATAAGAGTGTGGATGAAATGCAAGTTGTACTAAGATTTACATGTACATGTAGCTGTGGTGAGAAGGTTGGGAGGAAAGTGCCTGCTATTGGTCTTATCGTATATCTGGGTCTACTTTATAATGTAACAGAAGGATGCGTGAAAATGTTACCCACAATGTAAGAGCTAGATGGAAAGACGTGCGCCAGCATTTGTGTTATTGGGAAATGTCATTTCAGAATAGGGATGAGAAATAAGGTTGATTATGGTCTATGGGGTGATATGCATCGTGATAAAGTACCAACACATGCACAAAATGAATGCGTGTTTGATGAGAAAACTTCGGTGGGGTGCAGCTGGAAGATGTCTTGGCTGTCCATTAAGAAACTCTTTTTACGTTCCTGTTGTGCCCAAATATGTGTTCTAATCTGGGATCTGGCCAGTTTTCTGTGGTAGGGCCCTCGTTGAATATTCTATCCCTTTGACTGATGCATGATGATGTTCAAAGCCACAAGCTGTAGTAGATTCGTGAATTTATATGTTAACTCTTTCCACCTCGTTATAGGTGTGAAGTATAGATCCCTTTATACCTGAGGTTATAGTTATCTGCGTGGCTTTGTGTGATTTAATTGACAAGCACAACTTGTTCTGTAAAAGGACGTCTTATCTGAATAAAATCTATATCCGGTATTTCACAGGTCCTACTGCAAAATAATTAGTAGCTAAGGTAAAACCATAGTCTCCCGACAGTTGCTGATTTAGGTCGTCCTCTTCTATGCATTATATGCACTGTCTTATTCTTGAGTGATTCTACCTTTTTTATTCCCGTTTAACACTTTGTGATCTTTGGCATAGTTAGAAATGGATGCTCATGTTTAGAATTGGTGTACATGTACCATTTAGCCCTTCCCTTTTCATGACAATTTTTTCTGTGTAAGTAAGAATTCTTTTTCATGCTGATACATCTGAAATCATGATGTTATAGGACAGGGTACCACCAAAAGATTGAAGCAGTTGGGAATGCAGTTCGCTTCTTGGGTATTCACGCATGTAAGGGCTATACATTAATTTCAATTTATAGTTAACCTACTTTGAAGTTGGAAAGGAATATCTAGGTACGTCATTGTAAAATTGCCTAATTGGGATGCCATTCACCATATTTCCTACGTTATGCTCAATCTCTCGGGTAAACTCCACTCACTACGTAGAGTGCAGGATTTTCCTAAAGCATTCTATTTAATTGCTATAGTTTTAAACTGGTCTTCGGCCTCAATTAAAGACGGCCTCTTCCAAACTCAACACACCCTCGAAGGCTCTAAGAAAAGAGAAAAAGGGAAACATTGCTTACTAATGAAATGTTAAATAAGTCCAAGCATCTAGAATCGACTTCTTAGGTACAATGTGAGATTAAATATCCACGTATTAAGTGTCTAGCAATTTTTTTTTTGGAAATTCAGTTAATGATAATTGAACACCATGATAGTTGTGACATCCTGAATTTTCGACTATGTCTCGATAATATGAACTAGGCTTTTCATTGACGTGCCTATGGTCCTTTTTCTTAGAGCTGATCATTCTCGAGTTAACTAATCTATCAGGTGAAACCGTTAAGGGATATAAACGCGATAGACTTGAGAATTCGATTAAAAATTGACTGCTTGATCGTGATAATTAGCAAGGATCAAGACGACACCATTATAATCGATTAGTGATCGGATATAGGTCGATTTGATGAAATTGCATAATTAAATTATGGGTGATTCCACCTGAGTGCAAAATTTACGTCGAACGGCATTAACCCAATTTTCTGTCGATTCTGTACTCAGTGCCCGTAATTGAAACCTTGAAATTTTTATAACAACCGAACGTCACCGACGAGTCGAAGATGCACAAACATGGATAAAAAATTATTGACCACGAGTCAAACGCGATAAAATCCCTAAAAGCTACCCGGTAGGTTAGGTCGCGCTAAAAAATTACGTCCGATTGATTTTAACCACGAAATTGAACTCGGTTTTGGGAATCGAACATTTGAGTGTGTCACGATTTATTTTTGGGATATCGTTTCATCTTTTGAAGAAATTCCGTCGAGCCTGGAAATTTGCGAAAAAATCAATTTCGGCAAATTAGAATTTGTGAAATTCGGAGGGATAGCTTGGGAGGCATTTTTAGGCCATCAAAAAGGTTTTGTTTGTGAAGGAAATAAGGGAAAATTGGCCATTGGTTGATGCTTGGACTTTGTGGGCTGAATTAGAGGAATTTTGGATGCCAATTTGGTTTTTTTTTTTTTTTTTTTTTGTTACCTAGGGAATCCCGTACAGCCGGCAGCCGGCAGGTAAACCCTGGACGATAGGTAGAGTCACCACCACCCTTGTTTGCCGGGTAAGTCGTGGGTTCCTTTCTTTCAAGGCAAACGACGTCGTGGATCGAACACTGAACCTTTCGTGAGAGGTACCAGCGTCCAATCACCTACGCCGCCACCACGAGTGGTGGATGCCAATTTGGTTTATTTGAGAAGAATTTGAGGAAATTCGTAGGGCTATTGCAAGGGACTTATTTGGCCTTCAACTTGGCTTGTTTGTGAAGCTTTGGGAGGGAAAAATGCTATTGGATGATGCCTTGACTTCCTTGGGAAGAAGACTTTGTGGCAAAAGTCACTCAAGTGATAGATATTTCAAGTGGAAGGCTATTGGTTGCATGTAAGACTTGCATGGCCCCTTGTCCCCCTTCTCTCTTCCTTCTCCTTGCTTCTCCTCCCTCTTGTGCGGACACTAGCCCTGCAAACCAGCCCTTGCTTTCTTCTTCTTCACTTCATCTTCTTCATTTCCATTTCATTACTGTATAACAGAACCAACCTGTAGGAAAAAACTGATGAGAACAAATAAATTTATTTGAGGTGTGCAAACGTAAGCACTGTCCTTCAGAATAATTCCGTCCCTCGAAGTGCAAAACTCGGTGCGATAGGCTTCTGACGGCTATCCTCCCAAGATACAACAGACCTTCTTCTATATTCCGCACTAAATATTAGAAGGACCAAAAACAATGTCTGTGTATAACCCAGCAAGGAAAAGGAAAGGAAAGATTTCAGAAAGAAAGAATATTCTCTGTTTCATTCAGTGTGTATTTTGAAGATTGCCTTACGAGATTTTATATTCAGACAAAATAGAGTCATTAAAAGAGCCGTTGTAAAATAATGAATGATTTATTTGAGAAATAAATTAAACGTTATAAAACGATTGAAAAGCCGTTGTATGACCGTTAAAAAGCCGTTATGTAACCGTTAAAAATAATGATGGTTTTCAATGCGGTCATAACTATAATCGAAGTTATTATTGTAAATATTTCAAAATATTATTGAAATATCCAACAATCCCCCACATATTTCAAAAGATTTTGAAAATAAAATTAATATGATGCTGGGTTATTGCAGTGTAATGCATCGGAACTGATGCTTGTTAGGCTATGAACTAGCCCTAGAAAAAAATATATAATTCATGAAATTATTGGTGAAGTTTGAAACTTCTATAAACCAAAAATTTCTTTTGTGAATTATAATTTTCATCAATCACATTGCACTCCCACAAACTTTGTTGTTCAACGCGGTTTTGCGCTAATAGGCTATGCGCGTGCTTGGTTTTTTTATAAGTGCTTTAGAGATTTTCGCCAAAAATTCTTATAGGAGCGGCCCCACTCCACACTTATATAGGTGATTCTATCAAGTGTATTCTGCAGCTTAATACACCACCAATAATGGCTATGGAATTTCTTTAAGAACTTAGCTCAACCTCTTTTTTCCTTGCAGTTTTGCACCATTCTCATCTTAAGATGGACAATAATTTTTAATAGTGCATCACTAGAACAACAAGTGACTTGTTATTACTCATATGAACTTAATTCATGGGATCGCCAATCACATAAGTTGGGTTACCATCACTGTTGTTTTTTTCTCAATTGGCTTAAGTCCCATTCCCCTCGATGTGTCATAAATTAATTTTCTTTCCACAGGTTTAGTCAGAGAATCGGCCAAATTCACTTTTGACTTTACAAAATTAATGGATATAATTTCATCTTTAAGCAGCTGCTTTACTACATTATGTCTCAATCGGATGTGTCTATTTTTACCATTGAAAGTTTTATTTTTTGCAATGGCTATTGCCACTTGGCAATCACAGTGTATAGACACAGAAGGTGTCGGTTTCATTCCCAAAGGAATATCCACTAAGAGGTTTCTTAACCACTCAGCCTCATTGCCAGCCAATTCTAGAGCCACAAACTCTGACTCCATGGTGGATTTAGCATTTATTTTTTGTTTGGCTGACTTCCAAGTTACAGCACCTCCACCAAGGGTAAACACATATCTACTAGTGGATTTTGTCTCATCTGAATCCAAAATCCAATTAGCATCACTATATCATTCTAATACAGCGGGAAGTCCACTATATAAAATATCATAATTCATGGTTTCTCTCAAATATTTCATTAATCTATTCAAAGCAGTCCAATGATCATCATTGGGATTTTGTGTATATTTACTTAGCCTATATACAACATACGCTATATCAGGTCGAGTATAATTCATCAAATGCATCAAACTCCCAATAATTTGAGCATACTTAAATTGAGCTTCACCATCTCCTTTATTTTTCATTAATTGGATATTAGAATCATAAGGAGTATTCACAGGTTTGACATCAAAGTGGTCATATTTTTTATGTAGCCTCTCCACGTAATGCGCTTGAGTAAGCATTATGCCACTATCACTCTTTATGATTCTAACACAAAAAATAATATTAACTTCCCCCAAGTCCTTCATGTCGAATTTAGAAGTCAAAAAACATTTTGTTTCATTCACTACATCAATACATGTACAAAAAATAAGCATGCTATCAACATATAAGCTAATAATTATAAATTCACCATCAACAGTTTTTGTGTATTCACATTTATCTACTCCAATAGAGAAAAATCAATTACTAACTAGAACATCATTAAATTTCTCATACCATTGCTTTGGCGCTTGCTTTAAGCCGTATAAGGGTTTAACAAGTTTACAAACTTTGTTTTCTTGGCCAGGAAAAATACAGCCCTCAGGTTGTACCATGTTAATTTCCTCTTCCAAATCACCATTTAAAAAAGTTGTTTTAACATCTATTTGGCAAATAATAAGTTTGTAAATAGAAGCCAAAGCAATTAAAACACGAATTGATGAAATTTTTGTAACTGGAGCAAAAATGTCAAAATAATCAACATTTTGTTTTTGAGTAACCTTTTGCAACTAATCTTGCTTTATATTTATCAATAGAACCATCAGGATTATATTTTCTTTTAAAAATCCATTTACAACCGATTGGTTTTGTACCGGGAGGTAAATCAACTAATTTCCAAGTTTGATTTTGTAAGATAGAATAATCTCGATTTTTATAGCTTCTTTCCAAAAATTGCTTTCTGAAGAAGATATTGCTTCAGAATAAGTCAAAGGATCATTATCAATAAGATAAGTATAAAAATCATTCCCAAAAGAAGTTTCTTTCCTTATTCTTTTGCTCCTTCTCAATTCATCATTTGAATTTTCGAAAACGTTTTTATGAAGAGGTGTAGGAGAAATATTATCAACACTTAATGGAGAAATATGCTAAAAAAATTCTGCATTTTTTGTCTCAACTATAGTATTATTATCAAGTACGTCACTTTTTAATACAAGAAATCAATATGCATCACTATGTTTAGCATAACCAATAAACATGCAGTCAGATGATTTAGAGCATATTTTCCTTTTTCTTAGAAATAGGAAGCATAACCTTAGCAAGACACCCCTCACACTTTCAAATATTTTAAATTAGGATGATAACTTTTCCAAAATTTATAGGGTGTTTTACCTATTTTCTTATGAGGTATTCTATTTTGGATGTGACATGTAGATAAAATAGCTTCATCCCATAAATTATTTGGAGCATTAGAACTAACAAACATAGAATTCATCATCTCTTTCAAAGTCCTATTTTTTCTTTCAACTATGCCATTAGATTCAGGGGAATAAGGAGGCGTAGTTTCATGAATTATTCCTTTCTTTTCACAAAATTCGTTAAGCAATACATATTCTCCACCTCTATCCAATCTAATTCTTTTTATCCTTTTATTCAATTGGTTTTCTACCTCAACTTTATACGAAAGGAACATATCAAAAGCTTTATCTTTATGCCTAAGCAAATAAACTTTAGTAAATCTAGAATAATCATCAATGAAGGTCACGTAATATTTTTTACCTCCTCTAGTCATAGTTTGTTTTAAAACTCAACAAATCAGATTCTCTATTTATAGAAATACAAGGCTTTTTTGTTAATTTTGTTTCGGCACATATTATACACTTATTAAAACATGGGTTTTTAATTTCGGAAATTAAACCTTGTTTTTGCATTTTCTTAATATAAGAAATACTAACATGACCTAATCTACCATGCCATAAATCAACAGATTCAGCCAAGTAAGCGAAAGCAGTAGCATTTTCATTGATAACATTAGAAATGTTAAGAACAAAAAGTCCTTGATTACAATAACCCTTTCCCACAAAGACGTTATTTTTTGTCATTACAATCTTATCAGATTCGAATGATACCTTCATCCCAACCTTTCCTAAAAGCGCTACTAAGACCAGGTTTGCCCTTATATTAGGGACATGTAATACATCATTCAAGGCCAAAGGTCTTGCCATATGTGAGCTTGAGAAGAATGTTTCCTTTCCCAAGAACTTGAGTTGTTCTTGAATCACCAAGATAAATAACTTCTTCTCCTTCCCCTACTGGCGTGTAGGAGGAAAAGGCATTTTTGTTTGTACAAATATGCCCGGTAGAACCTGAGTCTACCACTCATTTTTCACATTGGCCACAATGTTGGCCTAGGAAAAAACCGCAACAATTATATCATTAGTCATCTGCTTTAACCATATTGACTTTTGGTTTAACAGGATTGTCATTTCCCATTATTCTCTTTCTGCAGTGCGCTGCATGATGACTTGGTTTTCTACAAACAAAGCAAGAGCCTTTTTTTTTAAGGTGGGGTGAGCAACCTTGGGTTTGTAATCAGGTTTTTTATTATAATACCTATTTTGGCGATGTTGAAATTTGCCTTGCACCAAATTTGCCCTAGTAACAATTTCCTTAGCTTTGGCAACTTTGATCTCCTTGCGAGTTGTATCCTCAATGATAATATGCACGATCAGATCGACTAGTAACAATTGCTTGTCCTTGTGCTTGAGTTGTTGCTTGTAGTTATTCTAAGACTCAGGCAACTTTTCAATCAGCAAGCCAGCAAGAAATTCTTCTTGTAAATTGATGTTTTCTGCCTTCAAGTCCTCCACTAGCTTGTCATATTCATTGATTTGTGTCTTGATCTCCTTATCATCGGACATTTCCCATCGATAATAATTTCCGATTACAAATTTTTGTCTGCCCACATCTTTGACGGTGTACTTTGCAATCATGGAGTCCCATATTTGTTTCGCTTCCTTATACAGATAGTAGACATCAAACAATTCATTAGAAAGAGTACTAATAATTGTGTGCCTACATACCTTATTAGCGTGTATCCATTGATCTCGAAGCTTGTTATCAGTTGGTTCGCCCTCTGTAAGTGCAAAAGCCACGCCGTGCACATCTAGGATAAAGAAAACCCTTTCTTGCCACATTCTAAAATTGTTGCCATTGAAAACTTTGATCTTCAACATGTCGGGGAATGGTTTGGCATAGGACATATGTGGTAGTGATGGTAGTGCAACTGGATTGGTGGAGATAGAGGCATCAGCAGCAGTATCAACTTGATGCTCCATGGGAATTATCCTTAAGATTGTAGGAAAAAACTGATGAGAACAAATAAATTTGTCTAAGGCGTGCAAACGTAAGCACTGTCCTTAAGGATAATTCTGCCTCTCGAAGTGCAAAATTCGGTACGATAAGCTTTTGACGGCTATCCTTCTAAGATACAACATACCTTTTTCTATATTCCGCACTAAATATTAGAAGGAACATAAACAACGTCTGTGTATAACTTAGCAAGGAAAAGGAAAGGAAAGATTTCAAAAAGAAAGAATATTCTCTGCTTCATTCAGTGTGTATTTTTAAGATTGCCTTATGAGATTTTATATTCAGACAAAATAAAGTCGTTAAAAGAGCCGTTGTAAAATAATGAAGGATTTATTTGAGAAATAAATTAAATGTTACAAAACGATTGAAAATGCGTTGTATGACCGTTAAAAAACCGTTATGTAACCGTTAAAAATAATGATGGTCTTCAATGCGGTCATAACTATTATCGAAGTTATTATTGTAAATATTTCAAAATATTATTGAAATATCCAACACAACCGGCCACCAGCCCTTGCATCGCCTAGCTAGTCTCACCAAAACTGCCACAACTACAATCCTTGACTGACCTCACCGCTCGTCGCCAGCCCTCCGTCTGCCTGTAGCCCGCTCGACCACTGTCCCCAACCTTGATCGCCGGAGGCTCTTGCCCATCCGAGCGGCGCCACCATCCAGCTGGTCCGCCTAGCTCTCTTGCCAAGCAGCCCCCTCCGTTCCAGCTCAATCCTCCGGCCATCAGCAGCCCCTTGACCAGCTCAAGCATAATCGGCTTCTAGCAACAAGCCATGGCTTGTTGGCCGTTTTCAGCCCCTTCCAGCCCTCCGTTGGAGTCGTCGTAGGCACGAGATCTCACCGCCATCGTGCCACCATCGCCGTGAACCAGTTTTCTTGCTAACCCAATGAGTTAACGCCCTAATATTGGATTATGAAGTTAATTGACGATTAGCGTAATTTTGTTAGCTTAACTAGTTAGTTAGATTATTTAGTTAGGCTAGCTAATAGTTAGGTTAGGTGGTTAGTTAAGTTATTTAGTTAGCCTAAATTAGATTAATCACTTAGCCTAGCTAGATTAGTTCAATTAGTTCAATTAACTTAGTTTGGTTAGATTAATTAAATTAATTGAGTGGATTAGTTTAAATAATTTACAATTTATTTAATTAATTGCAATTTAATTAATTAATCGTAATTAGCTTGCGAGGATAGCCGGTTATCGAATTTTATGCTGATCGTCATGGATGTGTTGATTTGTGAAATTGATTGTTAAATTATGCAATTGGGTGCTTGGTGATGATTTTTGGATTATTATTGCAAAAATTAAATTTATGGGTATTTAATTAGAAAAATTCTGAGTGTTAGTTTTTTACGCCAAAAATATTTTATGTACTATATAAAATCATGGAATTTTTAAATGGGAGAGTACCACGTTTTATGGCTGAATTTAAATGTGTGACCACGCACAATTATTTTACCGGGTATTTTTAATACTAATAAAGTTGGCCAAGTCCATTATTTGAAATTGAAGTATTTGAGTGCAAAACACGATATTCTTGGCCGAGCATGGAAGTGCGTGTGGTCATTATGGGAACCCGTCACCCTACGGGAGTTTGGGGACGGTGCCCGATGTTTATCGAATGCCCAGTGGGGGTCTAGGTGCCGGTCACAGTGGAGGTTGGACCGATACTCCTTTATGGAATGCTGTCTAGACGAGGTTCTAAACATTGCCGTGCTTGATGGGGCAAGACGACGCCCAATTATGCCGAATGACCGCCAACTAATGAGTTGATCGTGGCCGTTGGGTCGTAATTGTGGCATCCCAAAATTTCATGGCAACCTCTGGATGCATTATGACCTATGAAAAGGCGATGGAAGTGTTATTGATTTATGTTATGGCCTTTAGACCAAAGAATTTTAATAGATTAATGCCGAGTATTTTAATGGAGAATTATTTGGGTAGAAATACATCTTATGTTAATGGATGATCAAGGTTGGTGCTATAGGACAATTTGATAAAGAAGACTTTGTTCTTGACTATGAACTTTATAGATTTGATTTTATGGATTAATGTCACAAAGTCTTTTGGCCATTTTATTATGCAATTAGGTATTTATTTAAATGAGGATTAAGATGTATTATTAAAAATAAACTTGGGCCATTTAAGTTTGGACTTTAGGCCCAAGAGTGTTGGCCTAAAATGGGCCAAGAGGGGCAGCCCATAGAGCCCATAGGGCTGTCGACCGCATGGAAAGGGGAGAGAGGAGCCGGATGGGCCTCCTCCATGTGTCTTCAACAAGAAGACACTTGTCTCCTTCTTAGGGACAAGTGTTCCTCCATGCAAAAATAAAGAGACAAGTGTCCCACCATGCAAGAAGTAAAGCATGCAAGGGTTTTAATTCAACTAAAAGGAAAAGGGGGAGGGGGATTTAGACCGGAAGAGAGAGAGGAGAGAGAGAGTTACCATCCGAAGGAGGGAGAGCGAGCGAGCAAGAGGAGAAGAGGAAGAAGGAGTCTGCGCGTCCGCCATCGTTCGCCACCTCGCCCCGCCTTGTCTTGCTATGTTTCCTTCGAATTTGAGGCAAGTGAAGTCCTAAAACCTACCCATTGCATTGCTGTGTGTATGTGTAGTAGATGGTAAGTCTTGGTTGTGGTAGATGGGATGAGATTTCGGAGCTTTGACGAGAGATTCATTGGTCATGCATGCTGTTTCTGGAAAGACCAGTCCGACCATCCGTGAGTTTGTGTGCTGCATGTGAATTTTTAGTTGGAATATTGTTTCAATTTCCTCATGAAAGTTGTAGAGAACACCTTGAAGAAAAACATACTAAAATTTGAGGCAAAACGAACAAGTATGGGTTAGTGAAACGATTTTTCGTTGGAGAAGTTAGATCTGGAATCCGTTGTGCTGACCTTTAGAGATTTCGTGGCCTGTAAAGTAACTTTTTAGTGAACATCTCACTTTGATCTCTTAATGAAAGATAGTATACTTCTTGAGGTAGAACATATCAAAATTTCAGAGGAAATGAACAAAGATAGATCGGTGAAATCGTCATCTTCTGAAGAAACTGGATCTGGGAAAAACGTTACTTCGACCCAGCATGATTTCGTGATTTTTATAAAATCATACAGTTAAAATTTGTTCGTGTGTTCTTAACAAAAGTTGTAGGTAATATTCTGAGGAATAACATACTAAAAATTTAGAATAAATGCACATATTTAAGTCGGTGAAATGAGTTTCTTTTGAAAGATGATAATCTGGAAAAGATGACACCGAGAACTGGGGGAAATAACCGTCTATATCTATTAACCTAGAACTATTTGGGTTTCGGTGTTTGCATGAGATATTTACCTCTAGGACTTTTCTATAACATGTAAAAATTTCAGAATTTTTGGAGCTCATTTGGGTATTTAATTTAAATTATTCCCGAAACTGTGCAAGCTGAAATATTGAAGTTTTGAATTCTGTGATGCATGGACCATACTGTTTTGTGTGAGATTCTTTTGGCATGGAGTTATTCATGCGATATCTGCCTTTATGTCTCATCTATAATGTGTCAAGTTTTCAGAATTTATTAATGTCATTTACTAATTTTTCTGGAGTTTTAATTAGAGGAATGCATTCTGATTTATGTAGCGACCAATTTTTCGAGGTGTGGACCACTTAGGGTTTGGCTAATGGATTATTAAGCCTAGACTTAATTCGGGCTCACCCAAGCCCATACCAATTCGCAACTTTAGTTCAAGTTCTTAACATGCAAATGATTTTTCAATTAGGAGTCGCCACTAATCTATTTTTTGGTGGGTCGATTAGAAACCCAAATAAAGTAACGGGAGTTTCACTTTACTCCTACGAACCAGAGATTTATGGATTCGGGGACTTGGTTACACTAGATTTCTCTAATGCCCTTTCGGTACCATTCTTTTATTTTCAAAAAAAATATTTTTGTAGGCAGCTTAAATTGATTTTAAATCTATTTTCCTAACATGTGAGGTGATCATGCGGATGCGCAATCCACCAATTTAACATCCAGATAAACAATAAATAAATTGCAAAAACTTACCTCAAAGCAACGAAAGCATATGTAATGTTAAGTTAAAAACCGCATCAACAACCCTAGATATGGTTTCTAATTACCACGCAATTTCTTTTTTTTTTCACTTAATTAATGAAAATCATGGAATATGCAATACAATATTAACTAAATGACCTAATTCTAATGACATGCAATTTCTAATTAAATAGGCCTAGCAAAAATACTAAATGACATGCATCCCAGTGAATCTAGCCCTAATGACGTGCATATGACATTTTTTCTTTTTTTCTAAAAGAATGCATTTTATCATAAATAATAAAACTAATTTAACATATGACATTTTTTTTTTGTATTTTTCAGGTGAAATGTGAAAATTACCTAATTAGATTAAGATATTATTTAATTTATATTAGGAATTAGGTTGAGCCAAATCTTAATTTAAACTAAAACATTATCTTAACCTAAATAATCCTAAAATGCAACATATCTAAAAAAATACCTAAACTTATAACAAATTAAGAAAAAATATTATCTAGAATTAAACTAAGTGCAATTTAATCCTAATATGCAATGACGTGCAAAATATGCTTAAACACTACATGACACGTATATGATGATTTTTTTTGTTTTTGTTTAATTTCAAAATTAATAATTGCCAAATAATTAAACGTGCAATCCAAATTAAAAATCTAGCAACCTAAATTGATTGATTTGATTTTTTTGATTTTTGATTTTAAAATTCGAAATAAGATTCCTATTCTAAATATGTAAACCCTAAAACATGCAATATTATAACCCAAACACATTTCAAGATGAACAAAGCGATCATGACAAGCTAAACCAAGGATATCACACATCATTCAAATCAAGGGATAATATTTCGCTGATAAAATTGATAAATTAATCTTAAGCCTTAAAGATCAAAATATCAATTTTATTCCCGCTTAATTAATTATTTCATCTAAGGCCTTATAGATGAAATAAAAATCCTGGCGCGATTGCGAATCGGGTGATATGTTGGAATTACCAATCATATAGTAAAGACTAACTATACTAAAAACACAAGATAAAGTAAAATAAAATAAACTAAATAAACTAAAGAAAACTACCTAATGTGCTTTCTTTTTCTTTTTCTTTTTCAAAAATTGGGCTTGGCAGCCTTGGGGCCCGGCCAAGGGTGGCTAATCGAGGTCCGGGGGTGTCGCGGTCGGAGCTCCGGTGAAGCCGGGCGGCGACGGGGAGCTCCGGTGTCCGGATCTCGGCTTGGTAGCGGCTACAACTTCGCGGGCGCAGGAGGGGCGACAAAGCTGGAGCGCGGATCGCGGACCGTAGGTTGTCGGGTCGCGGGCTTCGAATGGTGGGGCCCCGCAAGGATGGGGAGACCTCGGGCAGCTGGTGCGGCGGCGTCGGGTGCACGGGCGTGGCGTCATGTGAGCGGAGACGGGCGGCGAAGGCACCGGGTGTTGGGCTAAGGCGAGCGGCGCGATGGCGCGGCAAGGTCGGGAGCGGCGGGCCAAGCTCCGGCGTCAATGGGGCAGGAGCGCGATCGTCGGGCGCCGGCGTTCGGTCCGCTAGTGGTGCTTTGCAGTGGGACGGCGGTGGGCCGAGGTGCGGGCGTTGGCTGGGCGACGCTTGGCGTTAGGCAGGGCAACAACGGCGTCGGGTGGTAGAAGCGGCTCGGGAGAGACCGGCGAAGCAACAGTGGCGGAACCGTGGTGGCGGTTGGCGGACGCGGTGCTGGCGTGGTGGCCGGTGCGAGCGCGGGCAGGGCTTGCCTTGCGAAGAAGATGAACAGTGCCGCTCCCCTTTTTTTTCTTTTTTTCTCTCTCTCTCCTCTCACCCTGTCCACTCGCACGTCCCTCTCTCTCTAGCGTACTTTCTCTGCTGACTTTTGACTATTTTTTTTCAAAAAAAAAAAAATTTCCCTTGATTTTTGAACTCAAAAACCGTAGGAGAAAAGTCCCCCTGACATGAAAATTTTTTTCGATTTTTTTGAATTCGCCCCCTCTGCTCACGAAAATTATGGCTCCTTTTATAGTGATTTTCATATGGCCATTTTTTTATAGCAATTTTCGACTTTCCATCTTCTATTGCATTAAATCAAGCCTGCAAATCTAAACGTGATTTCGCAATCAGCTTGATCCTGCTCAGATTTCTTCCATTTTGCAAAATTCTTGCCTCTTATTCGCTTGATTTTTAAATTTTTTCTGCATTTAACGAAATCCGAATGATCATCAGAATTTCAAACTTCCATGCATAATCAATTAAATAAATTTCCCCCATTTTTTCATTTTTTCCTTTTATTTGTTCCAATGCAATTGTTATTTTCCTTATTTTCCTAGATTTGCTAAAAATAGGTGTCAACAATTTATCCGAAACATTGATGTGTTTTGAAAAATAAATGAATTTATCCTTGTGATGTAATACTTTGAGTGGTTGATTTTGCTACATATGTCATGACATATGGCATGTTATATGGCATGAAAAGTTGGTTGAGACCCTTGATATTATTGCATTAAATGCCATGTTGAAATTGAGATACATGTGTGGATATAACTTGAGAAAATAACGAGACTGTCGGAGGTGTGAGTCGACGATGCCCCGAGAGTCGGGATGCCTAGAGGTTCGAATGAGTCGATGCTCTTTGAATGCCTGGTTGTATTATGAATACATGCCCAGAGGTTTTCCCCGGGAGTGTTGGGATGCCCGGTTGTATTATGAATACATGCCCAGAGGTTTTCCCCGGGAGTGTTGGGATGCCCGGTTGTATTATAACACATGCCTAGAGGGTGAGGGGTTGTATTATGATGCATGTCCGGAGGGTAGGGGTAACTATTTTCATGGCGAGCCCCGGAGATTCCTCGTAACACCAAGTGGGATGCGAGATGCCCGGAGTGTGTGTGCCGGATGCCCGGAGGTGCGTGCCGGAGGTTCCTCGTGACGCCAGGTTGGGTGCGAGCGAAAAACTGTGGGATGCAAACATTGGTCCCTGGATGAAAAATGATGAGATCCTTATGAAAGATAAGAATTGAAATTGAATCATGTACATGGGTGTATGCATATGGCATGATGCATGATCTGCTTATGAAAATAAATTGATGCTATTTGAAATCGAAAATGCAATCATGAAGGCATGAATGGATCTCATGGTGATGTATGCTTGATAGCATGGATGGTATGAGTGCATGGTGGTATATGCACATATGGCATGGTGATATATGCATGGCTGCAAGGTAAGGTATGCTTGAATGCATGAATGATATGTGTTTTATTCATGATACCTTGATTGTTCTGTTTGATGCACTGTGTAGTGTGGTGGATCTTTACTGCTGAGTGGTTGTACTCACCCCGTTTGGGGAATAACATTTCAGACTAGATAAGATACCTCTGCTGCCACTGCCATCGCCACCGGTAGATGGATCAAGTGGTTGGATATGACCGCGATGAGGAGGATGGCAAAGGAAGGAACTTTTGGATGCCGACATTGATCGATGGACTTTAAGTATACGACTATTGGAGGAGATGTCGGTCATCTTTTGAAGTATAGCCGAGTATAGAAGACTATGGCATTTTGATGTACTGATGAATGATGTCCATTTGGTTTCAGTAAATGAAGTATTCGGCTTTTACCTATAAATGTTTAGTGGGTGTGCATCATTTTCTGAATATAGGGAAGGGAGTTGATAGATGTGCTTCTGCCATATAAATTGCGCAGAGACCAATCTAAAAGATGTAAACCCCCAAGATTGATAAACCTTCAGGTCAAGCAAGAGAATTGAAATCAAACTGTGGCGACCCTAACGGTTCGGGGGCCGTGAAGGGGTGCCAAAGTAATTAACTGGGACATGCTTGAGTGATTGAGATAGTCATGCCTGATTATGTGACAAAATTGTGTGGCACGGAATAGGATATACCATAACAGTTTGGCCTTATAATCGAAACCCCTATGAATATTTGATTAATGATATGAGGTGTTCCAATTATTGAATTACACTTGCTGTGTTTATATATGTATATGAGATGTACTAATGTGCAGGGAGATATTGAGGTGAGGTAAGTCCTATATGGTTCATGTTTAGGATGCCTTTGAGTGAATTCTCGTCCTAATCGGGGTTTAGGGTGTTGACTCGCTGAGACCTTGTCTCACCCCGTCATGGTTAAATTTTTCAGGTCCTTAGATGGAGGTGCGACACGTCCATTTTGGGTGGCCACGGGAGGCGAAGACCAAGTGTACCCTTCTCCCCATCCACGGGACCCGCTAGACCTGTGAGCTTGTGGTAACCACTGTCTGAGTCGATGAGGGCCTACCTCACTTGGTACCTCATCGCTTCAAAGCGTGGTTTTGTAACGGGTCTAATGGGATTCGGGAGGGCCCCTTGGACGGTTTTGATGGACTTGCCATCGATACTGAGTATGAGGAGGTACTCGACCCTATCGTGGACGCTGATATTTTGGAAGATATTGCGGCGAACCCGGGGCCCGAAGCTGAAGGGCCCGGAGTAGTGGTAGTTGATCCTTTAGACATCGACATCCTTGACGGTGTTGTGGTAGACCCGGATCTCAAGTAGGTAGGGTCCAAGGTAGGATTGGCTTAGTAGCTTCTTTTTAGTTATAGACTTCTGTATATAGACCAGAAGACTGACTTAGTATGTATATACAGTTTGTTTCGTGAAAAAGGTGTAGCATATGTTTTACTATCCCTGTATTTGATTATTGTATGAGGTTTAGGAGTTCGCTTCTGCATGTGCATAAAACAAATGGGTCGGCGACACGTCCTAGGAACGTCACAATTTCATTAACTGCCGAGGGATGTGCGCGTGCCTAGGGTTCGGGGCATGACAGTAGTTGCATTTAACATGCATTTCTCTATTACAATCTATTAAGTCCTTGCTCACCGTTCATTGATCTAACGGAGAGACTAACTATTCCAGCTTTTAGTGTGGAAGCCCAAATAAGCACAGTAATGTGTTTACTAGGCCCTTCTAGTTTTTTTGTGAATTGTACTTATGAAATATCTCAATGCATATATCAATAGAGTTTGTCCCTTTCATTAAAAAAACTATCTGAAGGCATATGCAGTGATGTCACTTTAGCTATTTTTCTCAGTGCTGATTATTTGCTTGAGAAGTATTAAACTATAGACAACTCTCTTTATGGCCTAAGACACAACTTAATACATTTTATAATTGAACTTGATAATAAAATGATTAGCAACTTCCACTATGATATTAGCAGTTTATCTTGTCATTCTACTGTTGGAAAAAATTAGTGGACCAATGACTTTTGCCGATTAAATTATATATTTCTCAGGCAAAGTTTGATCAGTTGAATCTAATGGGTCGTGTAATCTTAAGTGGAATTCTGAAGACAGTTGATGATTATTCAAGTTCTGAATCAGGTGAGCTTAGCATGCAGCAGAGTTCCCTTGATTGTAGTTCTTTCAGTCATCTTTTAAGATTAAGATCCCGCAAGTATTTAGTCCATGAATACCTATTTGTTTTGCTCATGTAGACACTAATGCAATGGACACAAAAGGTCATGACAAATGGGTGACAAGGTAGCTATACTCTCTCCATATGGGCGACAATATGAATATTAATCTTCGATCTGTTGCATGAAATAATAATTGATGAAGACCCCTTTGTGGTAGCACATGACAAATGCTTGTTCTAACAGGTCACTTTGGCAATTGGTGAGCGTCATTTGGTCCGCTTTAGTTCTAAATAGTTCAAATTTCTTCGCCAACTATAAAATCATTTGACGTGTGGACCCCTCAAGTGCCACAACTTTGGCCAAAGGGACACTTAAGTACCATAACTTACGAAAGGTACACTTAAGTGCCAAAATCGGAGTAAAAGGAATCACTTGAGTGCCACTCCGGCCAAAACGCCAACGTGGCGTTTTTCCGGCGAAGCGCGCCCAAAATGACGCCGTTTTGTACGTTGATGTGGTCAAAACGGCGTCATTTTGGAATGACGTGGAAAAAAATAATTAATTAATTAAATTTAAAATTTAATTTAGTTAAAATATTAAAAAATAATAATTTTAAAATTAAATTTAGTCAAAATATTTAAAAATAATTTAAAAAGTTTTTAAAAATTAAAAACTTTAAAAAAAAAAAAAAAAAAAAGCAATGGGGGAGGCGGCCGAGAGGATCGCCCTCGCGCCGCCGCCGGAAGGGCCGGCGATGCGGGGGAGGGTCGGCCGGGGTCGCCGGGCCCCGACGAGGGTCGGCGACCCCGCCGAGCGACGGGCGAGGGCTCGCGAGCCTCGCCGCTGGATCCGGGCGAGGGCCGCGAGCCCTCGCCGCCGGATTTGGGGGGCTCGCGGCCCTCACCGCATCCGACGAGGGCTCGCGAGCCCTCGCCACCGATCGGCCGGGGTCGCGGGCCCAGCTGGGTCGGCCGACCCGGCCGACCGGCGGCGAGGGCTCGCGAGTCCTGCCGCCGGATCCGGGCGAGGCCGCGAGCCCTCGCCGCCGGATCCAGGGGGCTCGCAGCCCTCGCCCAGATCCGGCGAGGGCTCGCGAGCCCTCGCCGCCCGTGCCGGCCGAGGTCGCCGCCCTAGCCGTGGCTCGGCGACCCCGGCCGACCCTCCCCCGCCGTCGCCGGCCCTTCCGGCAATGGCGGGCGCGACGGTGGCGGCTAAGGGCTCTTAGCCGCCTCCCGGTTCCCTTTTTTTTTTAATTTTTTTTTTAACTTTTGAAATTTTTGAAATTTTTTAAAATTTTTTAAAGTTTTAAATTATTATTTTTTAAAATATTTTAACTAAATTTAATTTTAAAATTATTATTTTTAAATATTTTAACTAAATTTAATTTAATTAATTTTTAAATTTTTTTACCACGTCGCCCAAAACGACGCCGTTTTGGCCACGTCGCCGTGCAAAACGACGTCGTTTTGGGCGCGTTTCGCCGAAAAACGCCACATTGGCATTTTGGCCGAACTTTGGCAGTGGCACTCAAGTGATCCGTTTTTCTTCGAATGTGGCACTTAAGTGTACATTTCGTAAGTTATGGCACTTAGGTGTCTCTTTGGTCAAAGTTATGGCACTTGAAGCGCTCTTTTGCCAAAATCATTTTATGTTATTGCTTCAAGATCGAATTTTTGAATGATTATAGCTGGTCCTACATCTCATTACTGATAGGTCTAAGCCAAAGCATTTATAATCAAGGTCATTTGAATATGAAGTAGATTGTTGACACTTCTCATGTTTGGCTTTTGATATATATGATGAGAAGAATGATATCTTTACCTCAAACTTAGGAAGAGCCCAGTTTCCATGGTGTTACAAATTTAAAAAGTCAATTGGTGGGTATTATAATATAAATTGGGATGACCATCGACTTGTCTCCAGATTGTGTTATTTTGTGCTTTTCAATAGGGCATTTAGTGCAACCTAATAAGAATTACTGGCTTTAGATCTTTTGTTGGAGTCTAGACTGACTGTGATTTTAATAACGACTTTTTTAGGTATATTTATGTGATGCGAAATAATATGTGACATCCCAAAACTTGACCCAGTCTCGAATATACAAAATTGTTGTTTCATCGACGCACTTATGGTTAATTTACTTGGAACTGATCACTCACGAGTTAACTAATTTATTAGGTGAGACCATTAATGGATATAAACACAACAGACTAGAGAATTCATCAGTAATCAACTGCTCGACCATAATAATCGGCAAGGGTCAATACGACACCATTATAATCAAATTGTGATCGGATATAAGTCGATTTGACGGAAATATGTAGTCGAATTGCGGGTGGTTCCGCATGATCGCGATATCGTGTCGAACAACTATAACCCGATTTTCTATTGATATTATACTTGGGACATGTAATTGAAACCTCTCGATTTTTATGACAATTGAGAGTCGTCTATGAGTCGGAGAGCACAAATGTAGATCGAAAATTATCGACCACAGGTCGAATGTGCTAAAATCCCTAAAAGCTACCCGATAGGTTAGGTTGTCTAGAAATCGCGTTCGGTCAATTTTAACCACGAAATTGAATTCGGTTTCAAGAATCAAACATTCAAGCGTGTCACAATTCTTTTTTAGGACGTTGTCTCATCTTTCAGAGAATTTTCGTCAAGTCCAGAATTTTGCAGAATAATCGGTTTTTGGCAAAAAGAAAATAAAAGTGGAAATTTGGATGGGAAGAGGGGTGTGCTATTTGGCTGCCCAAAATGGATTATTTGGGTGAAATAAGAGCAATTTTTTCATTGGATGGTCATTGGACTTCTTAGGCATGAAGACTTTGGAGGCACATGCAATGAGTGGCTTGGATATTTTGCCTCAGCTCTCATTGGCCTTTGCCTAGACTTCCCATTTCTTCTCTCTCTCTCCAATTTCCCTCTCTCCCTCTTATGCGTGAGTTTCCCCCTGAGCCAACCATCCCACCTTTCTTCTTTCCTTCCTCCTCATCTCCTCTTCTTCTTCCTTATTTCTTTCTTTCCCTCACGTGTTGCCCATTTCCCTCACCAACAAAACACCCCACCAGCACCATTGCTCACGCCAACTCCATCCCATTTTCGCCCATTTCACCCTCACGTCCAGCAAACTACCAGCGCCCCACCACCAACAACTCCAACACCGCCTCACGCCATCACTCTAGGACCACTTTTGCCCGTCCAGCAACAACGCCGCACCACCTACCAAGCAGCCCCACACCTCCACGCCATAGCCACCGTCCAGCGTCCCAACTCCAGCAGCCCCGCCACCGAAGTTCGGCAACCTCAGCCCACCCACAGCACCCGCGGCCATCACCAGCAGCCCCAACCAGTAGCCTCGTAGAACCGAACCAGCCCTTGGCTGAGAGGCTTGTAGGGCCTTTCAGCTGCCGGTTGAGCTCCATTTGAGGCATGGTAGTCTCGGGTTTTCAATGCCATCGTGTTGCCGTTGCCGCAAGCCCGCCACTGTCGAATTCCGGTAAGTTAGCTCCCTAATCCTTGATTAGATTGTTAATTGCTCTTAGGGGGTTAGATTAGTGTTAATTAGCCTGGTTAGATTAGTGTTAAGTTGGATTAGCTGAACTTCGGATCTGGTTACTGGACACTCGTCATTTGCCATTTTTGTGGGTTAAAATGTGGTACGATTTTGAGGTTGTTTTCTTCTTGAAAAATGTTCTAAACATCTTTATCTATGACATATATTTTACTCAAGATATTATGGATTTAAAAGGACAAGATTTCAGCTTTGTTTCATGCAAAATAGAATCTTGGTTAGTGTTGGAACCAGTGACCTTTCGCTGTTTAAAGGATTTTTATCAATTCTTAGGGTTTGATTTTCGAAAGAATTCCTTCACAAAAGTTTTTCATCATATCTTTTAATTTAACATAATCAAATTTCATATCAAACGGATAATTTTTGGGTCTCGAACCAAACTGATTTTGCAAAACATAATTTTTGGACACAGACACAGTTTTGGTAACGGTTTGGGCGATTTACTGCTCTCATTCTAGGAAGATCTGGGTCAAGGTATCTCATGAAAAAAAAAATTAATTTTTTTATAACCTATTTAAATTTAAGAATTTTCTGAACTTTTTTGGTTATATTTCTGAATTAATCTTAGAAACACGCAAGTGGACCCAATTTCTGCCGGTTATGGCTGGTTGTGGTTTTGTGGTTGTTCTTGGTGTCTTGCTTGCTGGGAAGTGTATATTATGTGATTTTTTTGATGTTTGGCATGCTGAGAACTTATGCATGGTATTATGTGAATGGTTGTTCTATGGTGATGGTCTATTATTATTGTAAAAGATGGCCTTATGGGCTATTAATTAGAGAAACAATGAGGTATCAGGTTTGACACAAAAATTTATTTGCTCAACAAAACAATGGGGTTTTAAACTTGGTGCGTGCAAAGTTTGACAGATTAATTTTGAGTACGTGAGCACCAACGAATTTCTTTCCTAAAGTTTTTTTTTTTAAAGGGGGTTACCAAGTTTAGTTCCAAACGAAGGTGGTTGGAAAAGAAAATAGAAAATAAATGAAGTGTTGGGTTTGGATGCCAAATTTTATTTGCTCAATAAAATAATGAGGTTTTATAGTAGAAGTGTTCAAAGTTTGATGGATTGATTTTGAGTATGTGACCGCGTACAAATTTAGTTCGAAATGCTTTGAACCAAAAAAAAAAAGGTCGCAAGGTTTATTATTTAAAAAGAGATTTTGATGTTCTTGGCTAATGAGGAAGATAACAATGGACTTGCGTGATGGTGTGCTCGTGTGATCACCTAAATACCCTGATGTGTCTGAATATGTGGGGTAATGAACCCGTCTTGATGCGTATGAATATGTGGGACGATGCCTGATTAAGTTCAGATGCCCCACGGCAACGGATGCTGGTCGCGGTGGAGGCCGAACCGATACTCCTTACTGTAATGCCATCCTGATGCATATGAATACGCGGGATGATGCCGTGCCCGACGGAGTGGGACGATACCCGGTTACATCGGATGACCACCGACTGCTGAGTTGGCCGTGGCCATTGAGTTGTAGTAATTGAAACACGCGTAAATGATTGTGATAGTTGCGCCTAATTATGGGGCAAAATTGTATGGCACGGTATGGGACATGTCATAACAGTTTTACCTTATACTCAAAACCCGTCCTGATGCGTTCACGTAGGACGATGCTCGATTAAGTTCAGATGCCCTTGAAAACGGATGCTGGTCACAGTGGAGGCTAGGCTGATACTCCTTCGGGAATGCTATCTAGATGTAGACGTTGTCGTGCCTGGTGAAGCGAGACGATGCCCAGTTATGCCGGATGACCATCGACTGTTGAGTTAGCCATGACCATTGGGTCGTAAATAACTGGGACACACTTAAGTGATTGAGATAGGTGCGCCTGATTATGATACAAAAATGTGTGGCACAAAATGGGACATGTCATAATGATTTGGCCTTATAATTGAACATGTGATTGAGTGATATATGAATTGATGTGTTCCAGTTATGAAATGTGTCTGTTGTATGCATATGATATATGTGATGAGCTAATGTATAGAGAGATGCTGAGACAAGGTAAGTTGTGTGTGACGCCTGGTTAGGCTACCTCTGACTGAATTCTCGTCCTAATCGGGGTTTAGGGTGTAGACTCGCTAAGATTTATCTCACCCCGTCGTGGTTAACCCCTTTTTCAAATCCTTAGATGGAGGTCCGTCACATCCGTTTTGGGTGTCCACGAGAGGTCGAGACCAAGGCTACCCTTCTCCCCATCCACGGGACCACATGGACCCGTGAGCTTGTGGTGACCACTATTTGGGTCGATGAGGGCCTATCTCACTTGGTACCTCATCGCTTCAAAGTGTGGTTCCTTAACAAGCCTAATGAGGTTCGGGAGGGTCCTTTGGAGGGTTTTGACGAGCCTTTTGTTGAAATCGAGTATGAGGAGGTACTCGGCCCCATGGATATTGATTTACAAGAGGATATCATGGCGAACTCGGGGTTGAAGGGTCCAGAGTAGAGGTAGCTAATCCGTTGGACATCGACATCCCAGACGGTGTCGTAGTGGACTCGGATCCCGAGTAGGTAGGGTATGGGGTAGAATTGGCTTGGTAGCTTCTTTTGGATATAGGCTCCTGTGTATAAATCTGTAGGTTGAACCTGATATGTTTATAAAGCATGTTTTGTGAAAAGGTGTTGGCATATGATTTTACTATCCCAGTGTTTGATGGTTTTCAGGGTATCTATTTAATTCGCTTCCGCATATGCATAAAACAAATGGGTCGGCGATGTATCCTAGGAACGTTGCACAATTTAGTCGACCGCCAAAGGATGTGTGCATGTCCGGGGTTCGGGGTGTGACAGCTTGGCTAGAACTGTCTGGCTATTGTCATTGACCATGTATTGTGGTCATCATGCAAATATCCAGCAAAAGCTGCCAAAAATTCAGGTTTATTGTCAATGGATAAGTCAAATTTTTCTACTTCTGAGCTTCTTATTATGAACCCTATAGGCTCTGCAAGAACTCTTTCCATGTGGCACTAAGCCCTTTTGAGTCTGGCTTATTTCTACTCTTGCAATCATTGTGTTAGAAAGATGCTGGTTTTTTTGCGGAGGATTTGTGGTTTACTGGGGATTGAAGTTCTTGTGACTAATCTCTACTGCATTCACCTTAAAAAGTACATTAACTGGGTTGTTTTAATTCCATAGATCACTCTTATATATACTAGGGGCCAGGCTTATAAGTAAAAATTGAACAGACAAAAATAAATTCCATATACTAAGAAATAAAGAGGATGAATGGACTTTGCTGTTGGTGTTACAATGGATGTTTTTGATACTTACAAGGGCCTTGAGCTCCCGGTTCATCATACTTGCTGAATTGAAGTTAAATTACATCTGCGTGCTAGAGTATGAGGGAAGTTGAAATGCTCAGCTTTAATCCAGACAAAAAGATGCATTGAGTATTTCTTGTACTATAGTATTCCTGAATAGGATATCGTATTCACTTCCAATAGCATGAAGAGGCACAGATTGCTGTATTTACGGATTACTTTATATTGCCTTAATTGTAGTCAGAAGATACGGGTCAATTTAGTTCTGCAAATGAGCTGAGATAAGGTCTTTTCTCGTTGAAGAAAAGACTTTGGACTCTTTTCATGTCAGGATGAATCTATGCGATCATTTTGGGTCAATTTAGAAGCGACAAACAGCTGAGAAAAGAGATGAATATTGGTGGATTGGAAAAGGAAATTAGACAATTTATCTGCTCAGAAGAATACCATTCTACTTTGTCGCTATAATTCAGTGTTTTTTTTTTTTTTTTTTTGGGGGTAATGCAGGAGGCATTCTTACACCTACTTTGCGAACAAAATGAACTTACTCAGGAGCTTGCCTCCCAAGGCATGAGCATTGCATATGAGCTTGGAGATGCAACTATGAAGAAAACACTGGTGATTGCATTTGTCAATACTCTAATAACAGGATCTACGAAGAGAAAGAGAGCCACCAAGGTTTGTTGTATTGTAGTTCGAATTATCTTAGTTAGAAATTTGATGGAAGACTCTACTAAGAACCCAGAAGGTTCTTAATTATGTCTAGACACCAGAATACAAATAATGAGGAACTGGTGGATGAAGGAGCATTTAATACTTGAAAATATTGACTTGGCTATTTAAGTTTCTGCGCCTTCCTCTGGTAACAAATGTGAGGCCGAAATTTTCTTGGACAGCCTGTCGAAGATTCTGAAGTTCTCCAAGAGAGGGCTATTAGGGAAAGTCTAAGTGGTGGAAAACTTAGCGCTTATAAGGAACTGTGCAATATGGCGAATGAGATGGGGCAACCAGAATTGATATACAAGTTTATGGATCTTGCAAATTACCATGCTTCTCTAAAATCGAAAGGGGGTGCTGCTTTTGGCTTCACTAGATTAGCCAAGCAAGCCGAGGATGCTCTTCAGCCACGTCTAAGGGCGTTAATACCCAGACTTGTGCGATATCGGTGTGATCCTGACAAAAATGTTCAGGTGTAGACCCCGAATTCCTGTGTTTTAGGAAATCTGTTCAAATGACATATTTTTGATGAATTCTTGCGTGTAAAGGCAATCTGATTCTTCATTGCCTTGTGATAACTTGACAAGATAAACTTTTTTTTTTCCCCGATGGGTTTTCCATTTGGCATTTCGTCCTTTTTTCTTAATGCTCTTCTTGGATGTGATACAGGATACAATCGTACATATCTGGCAGGCCCTGGTAAAGGAACCAGAGAGAACTATTGATGAACATTTTGACCTAATCGTGGATGTTTATTAAGAGTGTGGTTCTAAGCTCATGCGTACACGGGAGGCTTCCTGTCTTGCTCTTGCTGACATTGTCCAATGGCGAAAATTTCAATCAGGTAAGGGATGTGGGTGGGAAATACAGCATATTTGAGTCTCTAAGATTCATCAAACAATCTCCGAATAATAACATAAACCGTTGATAATTTTATGTCGTCCACGTTTGTGAAAGGTGAAGTTAATCTACTTTCTCCTTTCCTTGATTTCACACCTTAATTGAAGAGCATGTATATATATGAAATAGTTGACGCTGAGTATGCAAAGCATTATTGTCGCAACCTACCCCTTGGGGAGAGGGAACAAATTTAGGAATATTGCCTAAAAGATAGACCTAAAGCCCATCCTTAGGCATGGACTATCCCAATCCCATACCTCGCATGACATTAGGGTATTTTTAAGAATCTTAAAAATTTTGTAAAAATGAGTCGTCACTAGCCTATTGGGGTTGGCAAAAAGCCAAGTGAAGTATTGAGAGTGTACCTCACTTTCTACGCAACTAGAGACTTTAGGGTCGGGAACTTGATTACACTAATTGACCAATTAGTACCATTTCAATACCTAATCTTGTTCATTTTAAAATAAAAGATTCTTGTCAGACAACTTGGATTAATTTTAGGCATATTTACTAACATGTGAGGTGATCATGCAGGTGCGCAATAATTAAAATAACAGTTAGCAACCAATGAAAGCATTTAAATAAATTGCATGTAAGAGCAAATATTTAACATTAAGGAAAATATAAATACTAATCTTAACTAGATTAAATGGATCAAAACGGCAAAAGCATGCAAACAAAGGCTATTATCTTTGAGAACAAATGAAACCCTAAGGTAGAGCCCTAAAGGTTTACTCAATTTCTTAGCACAACTTTAGAGTTAAGAAACTTCCATTTTTAGAAAACAGTTCACAAAGTCTTTTTGTAAAAATTTTCAAAAGAAATTTTCAATTTCCTAACATTTTTCATTTTTTTAATTTTTTTTTTTTTTTTTTTAAACTCGAATTTTCAATATTTTCTGAAATTTTTTGAATTTTTAATGTTTTCATAAAGTTGTTGAACTTTTGGAAAAGTTTTTGAATTTATAATATTTTTTTTTTTTTTTTTTCTTTTTTTTTTTCTTTTTTTCTGTTTTGTCCTATTCACTACACTCCCCTTCCCCCTTTTCAGCAACTCCTCTTCTCAAAGCCACTTTCTCTCTTTTTCTCTTTTTTTTTTATTATTTCTTTTCTTTTCTTTTCCTTTTATTTTTCTTTTGCCTTTTGGTCTTCTTCTTCTTCTTCGCCTACTTTTCCTTTCTCTCTATCCCTGCTACTCCTCCCTACCCAATGCTTTGTTGCTGCTTTTTCCTTTCCCCAAGTCCTCCTCATGCGAGGATGGCCAGGAAGGAGACAAGCTGGCGTAGGTTAGGCCAAAGGGAAAAAGGTCTAGCCCAACGCAGGGAGAAAGAGGCAAGTGGCGGGCCGGGCCAAGGCCAAATCCGGCCGGACCCAACCCCCTAGGCTTTTTTTTTTCTTGTTGTTTTGTTGCTTTTTTAAAATAAATAAATAAATAAAAATAAAAACTAAAAATAGGTATCAACAACTACCCCTCTTTGAATGTAGCCTCGAAGATGTTGCATTCTAAGATAGAAAACACCTATATTATTTCGGCGGTAGAGAGACTCTAGGTGCATAAGCACTTATCAAATCGACGAAAAGGGCTCATAACTATGGAAGCACGTCTTGTCAATAAGAGAAAAAAATACCCCAGGCTACAGAAGCACACCGTGTCATAAGAAAAACAAAAGACTTCGAGTTACAGAAGCACGCCGTGTCATAAAAAGAAGGAGGGGGACTCCGGGCTACAAAAACTCGCCGTGTCATAAGAAAAACAAAAGACTTCGGGTTACAGAAGCACGCCGTGTCATAAAAAGAAGGAGGGGGACTCCATGCTACAAAAACTCGCCGTATCAAAAGAAGAATGAGAGGGACTCTGGGTTACAGAAGCTCATCGTGTCATAAGAATAATAAGAAGAACTCCGGGCTACAGAAGCTCGTCATATCATAAGAAGAATGAGGAGGACTCCAAGCTACAGAAGCTCCCCATGTCATAAAAAGAACGAGGAGGACTCCGGGCTATAGAAGCTCACCATGTCATAAGAACAAAGAGGAGGACTCCAGGCTACAGAAGTTCGCCGTGTCATAAGAAGAAGGAGAATGACTCCGAGCTACAGAAGCTCGCCGTGTCATAAGAAGAAAGATGGGGACTCTGGGCTACAGAAGATTGTCGTGTCATAAGAAGAAAGAGGAGGACTCTAGGCTACAGAAGCTCGCTGTGTCATAAGAAGAAGGAGAAGGACTCCTACTATAGAAGCTTGTCATGTCATAAGAAGAAGGAGAAAGACTCCGCGCTACATAAGCTCGCCATGTCATAAGAATAAAGAGAACGACTCCAAGCTACAGAAGCAAGAAGAAGGAGAAGGACTCTAGGCTACAGAGTCAAGAAGAAGGAGATAGACTTCGGGCTACAGAAGCTCGCCATGTCATAAGAAAAAAGAGGAGGACTCCGGTTTACAAAAGCTCAACGTGTCAAAAGAATAAGGAGGGGGACTCCATGCTACAGAAGCTCGCCATGTCATAAAAAGAAAGAGAATAACTCCGAGCTATAGAAGCTCGCCGTATCATAAGAAGAAGAAGAAGGACTCTGGGCTACAGAAGCTCACCGTGTCATAAAAAGAAAGGGGAGAACTATGGGCTATAGAAGCTCGTCGTGTCATAAGAAGAAGGAGAATGACTCCGGGCTACAAAAGCTCGCCGTATCATAAGAAAAACGAGGGGGACTCCGAGCTATAGAAGCTTGCCGTGTCATAAGAAGAATGAGAAGGATTCCGGGCTACAGAAGCTCGATGTGTCATTAGAAGAAAGAGGAGAACCCCGAGCTACAGAAGTTCTCTATGTCATAAGAAGAAGGAGAAGGATTTCAGGCTATAGAAGCTCGTCGTGTCATAAGAAGAAAGAGAAGGACTCCGGGCTACAGAAGCTCACCGTGTTATAAGAAGAAGGAAAATGACTCCAAGGTACAGAAGCTCGCTATGTCATAAGAAGAAAGATAAGAACTTCGGGTTACAGAAGCTCGCTGTGTCATAAGAAGAAATAGGAGAACTCCAAGCTATAAAAGCTCGCCGTGTCATAAGAAGAATGAATGAGACTTTGGGCTACAGAAGCTCGTCGTGTCATAAGAAGAAGGAGAATGACTCCAGGCTATAGAAGCTCACCGTGTCATAAGTGTGAATGGCTAGTGCAACACCTAGAGGGGGTGAATAAATGTAAATAAAATTATCTTGCTAGATTTAGAAGTATACATTATCTCTTTGAAAATGATTGACTAAGGACATAAGCAGCTTTAAACGATTATATAAAACAATGAATAAAACTAAGAAGTTAAGGAAAGAGAATTGGAACACAAGGTTTATAGTGGTTCGGCTTAGATTAAGCCTACATCCATTCTCCCGCGTTGACAACCCACTGGCTGGATTTCACTATGAATCACAAGAGATTTTATAGCTCGTGATCTCGACTTCCTCAATAAAGAGTTTCTACTGATCTCTCACAGAGTCTCACTATGTGTTTATCTCTTTTGTATACAACTTTAAGCTCGATGAATGAAAGAGCAAGGAACAATAGAGATTCAAACTTTGAAATTCTTCTTTCATGCACGCCCTTGAACAACTAGAGAGTCATCCTTAAATACTCCTTTATGCCTCGACCGTTGGCACTTTCCAAATGAATTCTTCCAATCTACCCGTTAGACAGAATCAATCAAGGTGATCTCGAGTCGTTGAATGATTTGTGATAAAAGCCCATTAATTATGTTCACCCATACAATCAGGATCTTTGGTTTCCATAAGTAAAACCTTCCAAGTTTGCTCGCCTTTCAAAAGATCTTCGTATCGAAGTAAAATCCAATAAGAATAATCAAACGATTAGATGTTATATCCAACCATAAGGTCTTCCAAAAACCATACGAATCGAATCCTTGAAGATAATCCGGCATCTGGATAGGTTTTCATTCTTCGGTCTGGAAACTGTCATTGAGGACAGACTTTGAAACTTATGTCTGACGGTCTTCAGACTTTAACAGTAGAGTCTAATTACTTCTAACCTCGCTACTGATGCATATGTCTCATCATAGTTTATCACTTCTTCTTGCATATATCATTTAGCCATAAGTCTTGCTTTGTTCCTAAAAACCCATTTAGTTCCAATAATAGACTTACCTTTAGGTTTAGGAATTAGTTCCCAAACATCATTGATGTTGAACTGTCTGAGCTCTTCTTGCAAAACTTCAATCCAGCTTTCATCAACTAAGACTTCTTCTATACCTTTAGGTTCAATTTTAGAAACAAGTGTTAAAGCACTAGACTCTTCTCTCCTTTTGGATTTGGTGCGAATTTCTTCATCAATGTTGCCAATGATGAGTTCTTTGGGATGACAAGACTTATGCTTCTAGTTGCTAGTTGGTTTTGAAGTATGCTGATCCTCTGTTTCAATTGAATCTTCTGGTTCTGCTTGTTGTTTATCTTCAGAAGTTTGAACCACTTCAGGGGAAGTAGACTTTGAAAAGTTTGGAGTAGGTTCAGATTCTTCAAGTTGAGTTTGATCTAGTTGATTTTGCATAGATTCTTGAAACTTGACGTTCATCGAATTTTCCATGGATTGAGTTTTTTTGTTGAAAACTCTGTATGATTTGCTCAAGATAGAGTAGTCAAAGAAAATTGCTTCATCTGACTTTTCTTCAAACTTACCAGTTCTATCATTTGCATTTTTCAAAACAAAACTCTTACGACCAAACACATAAAAATAAGAAACATTTGACTTTTTCCCTTTAAACACTTCACAAGGAGTTTTCTCTATAATAGATCTTAAAAATACTTTGTTAATGATATAGCAAGCTGTAAAGACTGCTTCAACCAAAAAACGAGAAACAATATTACTTTCAATTAAAATTGTTCTTGCCATTTCCTGTAGAGATCTATATTTTCTTTCCACAACCTCATTCTGTTTTGGAGTATATGGAGAAGAGAAAACATGTTGGAAACCAAATTCATTATAGAATTTTGCAAAATCTTGATTTTTAAACTCACCTCCATGGTTTGTCCATATGCTTGAAATAGCATAACCTTTCTCATTCTGAGCCTTCTTGGCAAATTTTGAAAAGTAAGAGAATGCTTCACACTTACTTGCTAGGAAGTATACCCATGTAAAGCGAGAATAATTATCTATGATTACTAGGCAGTATCTTTTTCCACCAATGCTTTGCATTCTGATTGGTCCAAAGAGATCCATATGCAAATGCTACAAAACTCGGTTAGTAGAAACTTGATTTATTAGTTTAAAAGAACTTCTAACCTGTGTTTTCCAAAACACAAGGTGTGCATAAGTCAGACTTTTGATAAGTCAGACTTGGGAGTTCACAAACAAGCTTCTTGGAAGAAATTTTGGCAATTTGCTTCATGTTAACATGGCCAAGCTTCCTATGCCAAAGATTTGCTTCATCTTGAATGGAGATTAGACACTGAAAACTTTCTGGTTTTATATCCATAAGGTAAATATTCCCATGTCTTCGTCCAGTGAAAGATTGAAAAAAATCTTTACTAGTTCCCGAACAAATGCCTTCTTGAAAATTGATTTTGAATCTAGTATCACACAATTGACTAATGCTGAGTAGATTGTAATTTAAACCTTCCACCAAGGAAACATTATTGATTGTAAGACTTTCAATCTTCACGGTTCCGCATCCAACAATTCTTTCTTTTGATGTTTCCTTCAAATGAAACTTTTCCATCATTTATTTGCACAAGCTTTATAAAATAACTTGAATCTCCTGTTATGTGTCTAGAGCAGCCACTGTCCAAATATCATTTGATCTTTTTCTTAATAGTGACCTCAATTTCTTTTTCTTTTTTTTAGTTTGAGTCTAAATCTATTTTAAAGTCTGAGTCTGATTCTGAATTTGCCATTAGACATATATTGGCATACTCTTCATCGCTTTCTTCACATTCAGTATCGCTCCATGTTTTTACCTTGAGAGCCTTCTTGAATTTTTCAGTTCTTCCTTTCTTTTTCTTCAACAAATGGCAGTTGGGTCTAATGTGTCATTTTTTCTTGCATTCAAAGCAAACCACATCTTTGTTGACTTCATCATTCTCAGTTGATTTGTTCTGGAATATTTGAGTACCTTGCTTCTTCCAGTTAAATCTCCTTCTCTTTCTGTTTAGCTTCCTGAACCTTTTTATCATAAGTGCTAGCTCTTCATTGTCCATGTCATCTTCTGAATCTGTATCATCAGAATTATCATTAGATTTTAAAGTAATTGACTTCTTACCTTTAGGATCTTCTTCCTCATTAATTTGCTCCACTTCATATGATTGAAGTATGCCAACTAATTCATCTACTGAAAGAGGCATGATCCTCTAGGTTTCTCTTGTAGAAGTCTTCACGTGATTCCAGTCTTTAGAGAGTCCATGCAGCAATTTATTGACCTTCATTGGGCTTGAGATTGGTTGTCCTTAATATGCTAGACCATTTATAATCTATGTAAAACGACTAAATATATCAGTGATGGATTCTCATGGCTTCATTTTGAAGACTTCATACTGTCCGAGTAAGATATTGATTTTTGTTTCTTTAACTCGATCGATTCCTTCATAGGTAACATGCAACTTATCCCAGACTTCTTTGGTCGTTTCATAAGATGAAATTCTGTTATACTCAATAAGAAATAAAGCACAATATAAAGAGTAGATGTCTTTAGCATCAAGAGCTTGTCTCTTGGTTATTTCTTTTTGTGCCATTTCGCCATCGTCTGCAACTTCTTTTCCTCTTTTTGAGATTGATGTAGTTTTGGAAATAATTCATTTTTCTACCACATCCCATTCCAGGGAATCTTTTGATCTCAGGAATGCCTTCATCTTATTTTTCCATACACTGTATTCCTTCCTATCAAAGTAAGGAGGTCTGGTGTTGCTTTGGCCTTCAACCAAACTTGGAGCCAAAATGCTAGCCATAGATTTTTAGCTCAGAATTAAAAACACTTCAATAAAATGAGCACATAGGCTCTGATATCAATTGTGAAGGGCTAGTGCAACACCTAGAGGGGGCTAAATTGGTGTAAATAAAATTTTCTCACTAGACTTAGAAGTAATACATTATCTCTTTGAAAATGATTGACTAAGGACGTAAATAGCTTTAAACGGTTATATAAAATAATAAATAAAACTAAGAAGTTAAGGAAAGAGAATTGGAACACGAGGTTTATAGTGGTTTGGCTTAGATCAAGCTTACGTCCACTCTCTCGTGTTGACAGCCCATTAGCTGGATTTCACTATGAATCTAAAGAGATTTTATAGCTCGTGATCTCGACTTCCTCAGTGAAGAGTTTCTACTGATCTCTCACAAAGTCTCGCTATGTGTTTCTCTCTTTTGTATACAAACTTTGAGCTTGATAAATGAAAGAGCAAGGAACAATAGAGATTCAGAATTTGAAATTTTTCTTTCATGCACACCTTCAAACAACCGGAGAGTCATCCTTAAATACTCCTTCATGCCTCAACCGTTGACACTTTCCAAAAGAATTCTTCCAATTTAGCCATTGGACAGAATTAATCAAGGTGATCTCGAGTCGTTGAATGATTTATGATGAAAGCTCGTCAATCATATTCGCCCATACAATTAGGATCTTTGGTTTCCATAAGTAGAACCTTCCAAGTTTGCTCGCCTTTCAAAAGAGCTTTGTATTGGAGTAAATCCAATAAGAATAATCAAACTATTAGATGCTATATCCATCCATAAAGTCTTCCAAAAACCATACGAATCGAATCCTTGAAGATAATCCGGCATTTGGATAGGTCTTTATTCTTCGGTCTGGAAACAGTCAGTGAGGGCAGACTTTGAAACTTATGTTTGACGGTCTTCAAACTTTGACAGTAGGGTCTGGAGTTCTTTAGACTATACCACTTGAGTCTGAAAGTCTTCAGACTAGACTTTTGAAAACGTTTTATCAACTTCAAAATATTAAGGAGTTTTCTCCGACAATAAGAAAAAGGAGAAGGACTCCGAGTTACAGAAGCTCACCATGTCATAAGAAGAAAGAGGGGGACTCCGGGCTATAAAAACTAGCCGTGTCACAAGAAGAAGGAGGAGGACTCCGAGCTACAGAAGCTCGCCGTGTCATAAGAAGAAAGAGGAGGACTCCGGGCTACAGAAGCTCGCTGTGTCATAAGAAGAAGGAGAAAGACTCCGGGCTACAAAAGCTCGTTGTGTCATAAGAGGAAAGAAACATGAAATCTCACCGTGTAACAATGCGTTTCGACCGGGTTGAAAATTCATGGTTTGAGGAAAACCCATGTACCTTTGTAGATAACATGGTTTAAGGTTGATCATGAACCTTTGGAGATGACATAGTTTAAGGCTGACCATGAACCTTTGTTGTCATTAGGGAAGCATCCAGTAATCCCTTGAAAACTGCATGGCTTCATTGGAGAATCCTATCAAACTCAACTTGAGCAAATGTCATGAGGGACGGCATCAAGAGATGTATTGGCAATATTGCAGTATTAATTAATCAAGCTAAGTTCGACTACTTTAAAAAAAAAAAAAAACATTCGATATCAATCAGCATCATGTGGCGCAAAATCATCATCTTGTTCGGGGATGTATCATTAATCATCAAATTCTCTAGGAGTCCAGTTCTTATCAGAACAGCTACGACTCGTGAACAAATGCTCATTAAGCATGCTGAACTAAAGCTTCTTAGTCAGAAAGGGTTTCTCACACACTCTCGATGAAATTGTTGCTTGATCCCATCCATTTGCATGGGAAGTAACTAATTGCTAAGGGTATCTCACAAACCCATGTCAAAGGCTTTTAGAAACATTCGCGATGAACACAATCTGATCGATCAAAAAGGTCTTTTGAAGGGACCGCAATATAGGTTTGGTCAAGGACTTACACAAAGAGATTATTGCTTTGAGGCCAATAAAGGAACATTTTTCACTATCTTCATTGAGTTTACAAGTCGAGAACTTAGAAGATAAGACGAGATATAATTATTTCCACTCCTAGCAATAGCTTATTTGTGGCATTCTCATTTTCACTCAAACCATCCCAATCATAAGAGACTTCGAAAGAGGGTTGTAATGTTGGCTCGGGAGAGGCTTGAAAGGCTTAAAATTTTCAATATGGTTTTTAAGAGTCGGTGATCATCATGGTATCATAACCAAGTCACTCGATCTTTTGAAATCATTTGACTTTTGAAACATAGCACATGTCGAAGGTCCCTTGACTAATCATTTTTACATGGGAGCTTTGCTCCTCTCTCCAATTTCCTTTGCACTTGCGATGATTTTTATGCAGGCACTTGGACTTTGATAATTTTTCTCTCACATAAGATGCGGCCTTTTGGCTCTTTTTCTTGATGGGCATTAGCCTTACTTTTACCAGGCACACTACTTTTTCATGCCCCCTAATTTGTCGAACTTTTTGCTCTCTGAACTTTTGGAGCTCTTATGACTTTCAAGATGCTTTTCACATTTTCTCGTAACTATTAATTGTATTTGGTCAATTCTTATACCTTGCCCCAGTGAAGGGAGATGATCACCACTCGAGGTTCAAAAATGAACAATCAGACTCAAATTGGCTAAAGCAACAAGTATCAGTGTTTAGGTAGAGAAGGAAATGCTCTTCTTCACCTTGGGATAAGTCAAGCTCTGATGAGAATTTCTTTGAAGCTATCATCAGAAGATTGATGCAAGTGAAAGTAATAGAATCTTTCTCAATCTTTCGCTCTATAATACCACCGTAACCTCCTATGCAGCCCCCAATGAAGGGTCGTTCTCGATAGGAGTGCTTCGAAGGATTCGGCCCGAAGGGGTAGCAGGAGATTAGTGCAATGCTTGGGATTGATGAAGGAAACGCCTTTATCATTTCAATCTTTGCACTCAATGTGAATAAATCCTTTGTCCTAAGAGAATGTCGCTTTTACTTAACTCTCAAAAGTGTTTGAATGATGTGTTTGGAAATGGCTTGCCTTTCTTCATCCTAAGCACTTCTTGTTTGGCAAGGTTAACGTCTCCATTTCACTCTGTTGAGATCATCTAAGTAGATCAATTTCCATAGGGAAATTTGATTCAAAATGAATAACTCACAAAACGAGAAAACAATTTTGAGATAAAAATGATGTTCAAAAAGTTTGTAGAAAGTTTTTTTTTTCTTTTCTCAATTATTCATTTTTTTGCTTGTCTTTAGGAAAGCGCCAAAGGTTTTTTTTTTTTTGTAATGGAAATTCTCCGTTTTTTTTTTCATTTAATTTTGAGAAGAAGGGTACTTACCCACGGCATGGTGACTCGATAATCCTATAAAGAATGTAAAAGAATATGTTAGTGCAAAAATCTGTAGGGATTGAGATGTTGGAAACGATACATTATTACCCTTCACTCGCTTTTATCTTTTGAGCTAACATTTCTTGGATTCACCCTTGTGAATATTTGGTAACTCGATATTATCCTTCACTTGCATTTGCCTTTAAGTGTTTGATATTTTCTTTGAAATGAGGGGAATTGCTCCTTGGTTCCACATTTGAGGATATTGTTCTTTAGATGCTACTTTGCCCATTTATTGCCTAATTCCTTGGTGGAAGGCGCCGCTTCTACGGTCAAAGTGCAACTTTTTCCCCATTTATCACCTTGTAAGAAGAGGAGATGAAACGGGTTATCTCCATACTTAATTAGGTTCAATTGAGGAACGATACATCCTTTCTTGATAAATTTGACAATGTTATTCCAGCACACTCCATTGGTGGGGGAATGAGAGAATTTTTTTTTTCTAAATCAAACGTTGTTCTCCCACTCTTTATTTGACAAACCTTTGTTTTGTTCGAGTTTGTCCTGTACCAAAGAAAATGATATATCATTCTTTATGCTAAAGAGAATCAAGTTTAGGAATGAAATACATCCTTTTTCCAAAGTCGAGCAATTAACATCCCAAGGTATCTCTTATGGAGGAAGGGATAATATTACCCATCTGTTTCATTTGAATCTTTCTTTGTTTAAGATGAACATGACTTAATAATGCTCCATCGCATTTATTAGAACGTTACAAAACTTGGTACTCTTGATGTCTCATTGACAATGAAAAGAAAGTCATGTCAGAAGCGGTATCAGAATGGATAATTGGAATCAATACAGTTTACTTTTCCTTCGAATTTGCCTTTTTGGATGCTTGGCAACTCCCTTCATTTGTCTCATCATGCAAAGTGAACAAGATCGATGGGCCATTTTGGCACCTAAGGCATTTCCAAATAAAGAAACTTCCCAAAACGGAATTCAATTTCGTTCCGCCTTGACACATGCTTGCTCCTTAAGTTCCATGAGCTTACGCTTTTATCTTTTAGAAGGGACAGATGTCGATCTCAAATAAACACCTCCTCCTACCTAAGAAAGCGACCACATGAAGAGAGGGCCTTAAGCAAAGTTTTCTTGAAATTCATTTTGGAAGGTAGACGTAAAGGTTCGCTTGAAACACTTCTAAATTTGTTTTTTTTTTTTTTTTTTTTAATGATGATTTTCACGAAACTGAATTCCATCATTAAAAAAAAGTGAGTTGCAAGATTTACAAAAGTAACAATTGGATTCATAATCAAAGCCCACAATAGAAAACATGATTCTTAACAAGAATAAAAACCATGATAAAATACAAGAAACTCTTGTATAGATAAGAGTAAAAATCAACTCTTATCCTAGCTCTAGAATCCACTTCTTTATGTGGTCAAACACGAGAATGTCAAGGAGCATCACGCATAAGTTGCAAAAAAAAAAAAAAAAACCGACAATGTTAGTATGTGATGAGAAAATGATCTCTTAATAAGGTCGCTTTCTTACAACAAAATCGAGACAACGGTACATGCCCCATAATCCTTATTATGGGATTTTAGTAATTCGCCAAGATTTTATCATAAGAGGAGAGGCATCATTAAAAGATCGATCAACAACTATCAATTGAGTTTCATATGCAAAGGGCATTGACTTTTGAAAGAAGTGACTTCTATTTTGAGAAATTTGTACACCAAACGTGACTTGCATTTCAGTCCCAAAATGTGAGAATGAGAGAATTTGATTAAAATTCAATTTCAATTTTATTTTTTTTGCCCCAACAAATAATCGAAACTTGAAATTTTTTTTTTAATTTTATTTCTAAAATGTGACTTTGAGCCCATAACTAGAAATTTAAACAAAACCATGCATTCAACAGAGCAAAATCAAAGTGTTTAGAACTTCCATTTAATGTTCACTTATCAAGAGTGATTGCCAATTTTTTTTATTATAATAAGCCTACAACACCGAGGGCATTCAATTGATTTCCGCAAACTTCAAGATGAAAATTCAATTAAAAAAACGAATAAAAAGAAGAATGATACTTACAGTAGGGGACGACTTTTCTCTCTTTTTTTTTTTTTTTTTTTTTGATTTCATAGACATACACATGGGATATAGTTTGATTTCTACTTTATACAGCTCAAAATGGAGCAATAGGATCACTAGACCAAATCAATAAGAACCCAGCTAGATCGTGTTACCCATGACTCTGGCTTCATCAAAGAACCAACCTGTGTCGCATGGTTGCAAAACCAAGGTGGGGACCTTTGACATCAAGAAAGGAATTTCGGAATTTGAGATGGGCGACTCGTATTACACGGTTGTAGTTGGAGTAGTATCCACCTCAACACCATCCTAAGTGATCCTATGTGGCCCAGGTCTAACAGCAGGTAGTGTGTCATGGTGTAGTGCAATGCAGGGAATGTAAACATGACAATTTATAAGCAAGCAACACTTCATAATTTCAAAACATAAACATCCATTCCCAACTCCACACCTACAAAACAAGGGATTAATAATCACTCATCCCCTTATAACTCCCAACCGCAAAAATGTTTAACACTCACATTAGGGACATATCCAGTATCCTCACTATCAAACAAAAATTATTTTTGAACAAGATAAATTTAGGCCTAAGTCCTCAAAGTCTAAAATCAACTACCCAACAAAGTCGCCAAGCTGTTGCGACCTACCCCTCGGGGGAAGGGAACAGGTTTAGGGGTATTGCCTAAAGGATGGGCCTTTAGGCAATACCTTAGGTGCAGACTCTCCCAAGCCCATACCTCGTGTGACATTGGAGTATTTTTAAGAATGTTACAAAAAAGAGTCACCACTAGCCTATTGGGATTAGCTAAAAACCAAGTGAGGTATTGAGAGTGTACCTCACTTTCTACGCAACCAGAGAATCTAGGATCGGGGACTCGATTACACTAATTGACCAATTAGTGTCATTTTTGTACCTAATTTTGTTCATTTTAAAAGAAAATATTTTTGTTAGGCAATTTAGATTAACTCTAGGCATATCTGCTAACATGTGAGGTGATCATACGGGTGTGCAATAATTAAAATAACAGTTAGCAACCAATGAAAGCGTTTAAATAAATTGCATGGAAGAGCAAATATTTAACATTAAGGAAAAGATAAATACTAATCTTAACTAGACTAAATGGATCAAAACAGCAAACGCATGCAAACAATGGCAATTATCTTTGAGAACAAATGGATTCCTAAGGTAGAGCCCTAAAGGTTTACTCAATTTCTTAGCACAACTTTAGAGTTAAGAAACTTTCATTTTTTAGAAAACAGTTCACAAAGTCTTTTTGTAAAATTTTTCAAAAGAAATTTTGAATTTCTTGACATTTTTCATTTTTTTATTTTTCTAATTTTTTATTTAAAAAATCGAATTTTCAATATTTTATGATATTTTTATTTATTTTTTGAATGTTTTTATTATTTTAAAAAAAATAAAAAATAAATTGTTTAGTCCTATTCACTACACTCCCCTCCCCCTTTTTCAACGACTCCTCTTCCCAAAGCCACTTTCTCTCTTTTTCTCTCTTTTTATTATTTATTTTCTTTTCGTTTCCTTTTATTTTCCTTTTGCCTTTTGGTCTTCTTCTTCTTCACCTGCTTTTCCTTTCTCTCTGTCTTTGCTGCTCCTCCTTGCCTGATGCTCTGTTGTTGCTTTTTACTTTCCCCAGGTCTTCCGTGTGCGAGGATGGCTAGGAAGGAGACAAGCTGGCGCAGCCGAGTCGAAGGGAAAAAGGCCGGGCCCAACGCAGGGAGAAAGAGGCGGGCGACGGGCCGGGCTAAGGCCGGATCCGGCCCCTAGGCATTTTCTTTTTTTTTTTTTGTTGTTTTGTTGCTTTAAAAAAATTTAAATAGGTGTCAACAATTATTACTGTCTCTTTGGAAACGAGCAATTACTATTACTTTAGGGGGAAATTTAGATTACTACGTGCTTGTGCTAGTTCTCGAAGTGAGTAAACTTGGGAGAGAGTCAATCTGTGCACCCCCAAAAAAAAAAAAAAAATAAAAAGGATTGGGTCGATGGGCAAAAGGGAAAACGAGAGAAGACAAGTGGGCGGTTGAGCCATTCTTTTTCACATTTACTAGCATTTGCTCATCATATTTCTGCAGAAAAAAGACCGATAAATAGATTGTATATTTAGACTTTCTAGTTTCTTTCAATCTCCCAAAGAAACTCAAATTAGAAGTGATTAGCATTCAAGTGATTTTTGTGCTTTTATTTTGAAAAATGCCTAACTTTCCAGTTTGTTCATTCGAATTATCAACTACTAAAAATATTGTTTGGTTAAAGGCCAAGCAATTTAATTGCTTTTTTTTTTCCGTAAAGATTGTAATTCGTTGAGATATCCTTTTTCTATCTGTCAAGCATTCACATGTACTTAATTTTTTTAGGATTAATACCATGAAAAATTTCAAACCGATACATATGTAACGGATTTATCCCAAACTAATTTTTTTATCATAAAAACCCTAAATTGGTATACTTTAAAAAAATTTTCCCTAAACTGGTACATTTGTAATAAATTTACACTCTAACTGATAAATTTTACTAGCAAATTATTGAATTGGATGGCACGTTAGTTTGGGATTTTACTCTTCGTTTGTTACAGTTATATAAGTTTTGTGGTTTTTGTGATATTAATCCAATTTAACAGAAAGTATATATGTCACAAGGCAGTCAAAAACTTAGTTTGGGCTAGATTTGTTATAAATATACCAATTTGTGGTTTTTAATAATCATTTAGGTAAATTCATCATTGATATATCAATTTGGGATTTTTCGTGGTTAAAAAATTAATTTGAAGTAAATTTTTCACAAGCGTATTGGTTTGAGGATTTTCATGATATGAACCATTTTTCGTTTGCTAAATCATTATGCATACTAAAAGACATGAATATTACTTTTGATATTAGGGTCAATGCTTTGTGTCATGTTTATATTTGAATTAATATCAATATTTCATGATTAAATTTATTTCTAGTTCAATATAGCATGGTATCATGCAAGTAATCATAGTTCGTCTTTGAAGATGCTCCGTGGATCTATTTCTTCATGAGCATGTTTCTTCCTACTGCATAGACTCAAAAATATATTTCTTCAAAAGAATTTCCGACCATCTCTTAATAAACAATTCATTCTAGAGTGTGATAGCCAGACAAAGAGGTGGTAGAAATATGCATGCCAAGCAATATGAAATTATTGACAAAAAAGTAAAAATCAAAGGGGAGGGAAAGAAGCAAATATGAGATAGAGAGGAAGTAAGTTAAAACATCAAGAGAAAGCAAACAGAAGAAATACATGATTTAAAAAGGACATTGCACTACCATGGTACTAGGGACGTAAAACTTTTAAACCGTTGGAGTAGCCATGTGGCAAACCTATGCTAGAAGCTTCATCACTGTCGTGATTTAAAAGAACTATCTGGAAGTATTTGCCAAAGGCTTGCTGAAGTGGTTGATCATGCTCTTCTCAAAAGCGACACAACAGCACCCAATTTGTCACCCCCATTCACCACAAAGCCCCCATTCCCCACCCAATTCCCATTATCAACAGCCCTATTCACCACCTCATTCCCCATAGCAGCCTCACATCCGCCACCCCCAAATCAACACGGCAGCCCTCCCATTCACCAACCCCCCATTCAACATAGCAAGCCCCCTATTCGCCATAGCAATAGCCCCCCATTTGCCACTTGATTTTCATTATCAGCAGCCCTATTCACCACCTCATTCTCCACAAGCAACCCTTCATTCACCATAGTAGCACCCCAAATCGCCACCCCAACATTCCACATAATAGCCCTCCCCATTTGCCACAGCAGCACCCCCATTTGCCACAGCAACAACACCCCTTTTCGCAACAATAGTATTACCCCCACTCCCCCCATCAGCAACCCTAATAGCAGCCCCACCATTCCACACAACAGCCCCTGCCCATCAATTCCCCACAACTGTAGCACCCTTATTCCTAGTGCCACAATTCCCCATAGCAACAACCTTCTCATTCCCCGCAGTAGCTCCGCCATTTGCCATAGCAATAGCAATCTAATTACCCACGGCAGTAGCTCCCACATTTCCCATAATAGCCTCATATTCACTACCCAATTCCTATCATCAACAGCCTCATTCACCACCACATTCCCAATAGCAATTCCTTCATTCACCAATCCCCCATTCACCACAACGAGCCCCTCATTCATTACTCGATTTTCATCATCAACAACAGTATTCACCACCACATTCCCTACAATAGCCCCCACTCGCCACCCCCCAATCACCACCACCATTTGCAACAGTAGCGACATCCCTTTTCGCAACAATAGTAGCACCCCTGCTCCCCCCAACAACAACCCCAGTGAAGCCCCACCATTCCACACAACAACCCCTGCCCATCAATTCCCCACAACTGCAGCACCATTATTCCTAGTGCTGCCATTCCCCATCGCGGCAACCTTCTCATTCCCCGCAGTAGCCCCACCATTAGCCATAACAACAGCATTCTAATTCCCCATAATAGCAGCTCCCACATTTCCCATAGCAACCTCATATTCGTTACCTGATACCCATCATTAACAGCCTCATCCACCACCACATTCCTCACAACAGCTCCCTCATTCACCAAACCCCCATTCACCACAACGAGCCTCCCATTCATCACTCGATTTTCATCATCAAGAGCCCTATTCACCACCACATTCTCTGCGGTAGCCCCCTCACTTGCCACCCCCCCATTTGCCACCTGATTCACATCATCAATAGCCCTATTCACCACCACATTCCCCATAGCAGCTCTCTCATTCACCAACCCCCTATTCACTACAGCAAGCCTCTCATTCGCCACTTGATTCTCATAATCAATAGCTCTATTCACCACCACATTCCCTACAACAACCTCCTCATTCGCCACCTGATTCCCATCATCAATAACCCTATTCACCACTACATTCCTCGTAACATCCCCCTTACTCACCAACCCCCCATTCACCACAATAGGCCCCTCATTTATCATCCCTCCATTCAACATAGCAGTCCTCTCATTCGCAATCTGATTCCCATCATCAGCAGCCACATTCACCACTGCATTCCCCATAGTAGCCCCCCCATTCACCACCAAATTCCCATCATCAACAGTCCCATTCATTACTACATTCCCTATAGCAGCCCCCCCATTCGCCATCTGATTCCCATCATCAGTAACCCCATTCACCACCATATTCCCCACAGCAGCCCTCTTATTCACCAACTCCCAATTCACTTTAGTAGGCCCCCCATTCGCCACTTGATTCCCATTGTCAACAGCCTCATTCACTACTGCATTCCCCACAGCAGCACCCCCATTTACCACCCGATTCCCATCATTAGTAGCCCCATTCATCACCGCATTCCCCACAGTAGCCTCCTTACTCACCACCCCCTCATTCACCACAGTAGCCTCGCCATTTACCACCCCCTCAATCCCCACAATAGCCCCTCCATTTGTCACCTGATTCCCATCATCAGCAGCCCCCTTCACAACCTCATTCCCAGCAACAAGCCCCCCAACTCCTTGATTCTCATTAGGGCCATTCAACTGATTCTGTTGAAAAGACAGCTTATCTAGAAGGTAGTACTCACTGCTTACAAAATAAGTAAAACAAGTAAGTAAAATATATTAAAGGAGCGCATACATATCACAATTGGAAAACACAAAATGAAAAATAACTCACTGCAAATCTCCATCGAGTATTGCGTTCCTGATTCCTACCTCTAATTCTTCTGAGCTCCGTACTATTCTAACACCCCTAAGGTTGCCACACTCCTTCAGATGCGACTCTTTGATATCCATGAAAGCTTCCACTTGCAAAACATTGTGTAAGAGTAAATATTCCTCCTGGCGCAATTCTTTCATTAACAAATCCATATTTTCTTGTGCCCGACTAAGCTCACATGCGACATTTTTCTTGGCCATATCCTTTGACGAAGAGGAGTGTTCTTGCACGTCTTCATTGTTCTTGTTTTTTTTCGCTATATTCAGTGTCTTCAAAGCTCGCTCGAGACGATAAGCCAAGGGAGTAGTCATCTCTGAGATGGAGAAATGGTGACAGCTAAAGAAGAGAGAAATGGAACTAAATTAAGAGAATTGTAATCTCAAAATTAAAGTATTAGTTTGCTCAACGAAAACACACACAAGAAATGCAATGAAAAATTATTGAGCATTATAAAGATAATAGAAAATCCTCAATTTCAAGGTTAAGAGCAATATAAATTACAAGATGCCTATACATAAAATTCACCCATAGTTTGTTTCATGGCGAGAACTAGTTAGACAAGTCAAACATTCTTTAGCTTTCATAGGATTCTTTATAACCTATTAACAAAGAAAAATCAGCAAGATATGGAACTGATTGTCAAAGGACATTGCATTCTCACACTGGATGCACAATAGGTATGCATTACACTAACTTCCTTTTCGGAACTAGCTTTAAATAGCACAGAGAGTTCATATGAAGCTGGTCATAGAACAAACTCTCAAAATAAGACAGACATTACAACATCATTTCATCTTTAAGAACAAAAGCTGTACATAATGACCAAAGAATGACTACCTTGGTGTGGCGATCTTGCCTTAAGTGAAGGTGTCGTAGACTGATGAAGAGGGTTACCGAAAGCACAAAAACCTTGTCAAAAAGAGTTTGTAGATTAACCAAAAATCAAAGCAGATTTCTAACTTCATCAGTCAGCCTATGGAAAACCAACAAGGTATCATACTTTTTCCTATTGGAAAAAAGGCATTCAATTTTACATTAAACTATCACACCCCGAACCCTGAGCGCGCGAACATCCCTTAGCAGTCGATTAAGAATGCGACGTTCCAGGATGCATTGTCACTAACCCATTCTTTTTATCTTTCAATTATACGCAGGCGGAAGCAACTTGAAGAAACACTCAGTCAACCAACAAATCAAGGATAGTAGAACACAGTCAATATTGCCGAAAATAACATATTTATTTATCCACTGTAACCCAATGAAATTTAATAATTACAAGCCTTTCTATGACCACTTCCTATCGACCCTCTCATAAATATTCAGGGATTAGGGTTAACCTAAATTTCACTAACAACAGGGCCAGCCAAAAAGTGTTGCATTTTGTGCCTACCACATCCACACTCAATAGTTCTCCATGCTACGGCCTTGAAAATGGTTAACAACAACAGAGTGAGATAAAATCTCAACAAGTTAACTTTCTAAACCTCAATTAGGACGCAAATTTGCCTCGAAGGCAGCCTAATCATACAACAGCATACAATCTTACCTTGCCTTGGTACACCCCTACATATTAGAACATCACATATGCCATTATAAATACAATGAGCATAATCAATAATCAGAACACATAACTCTCATGCACCAAGCATCCACACAGATTTCGATTATAAGGTAAAACCCGTTTTGGTACGTCTCATACCATGCCTAATAGTTTTACCCCATAATCAAGTGCAATACATCACAAACATTCATATGTATTCCAATTATTACGACCCCTAGGGTTACGACCAACACACGAGTTGGCGGTCTTCCGGTATGACTGGGCATCATCTCGCCCCATCGGACACGGCAATATCTAGAACCCCTGCCTAGATGGCATTTCATAAGGGAGCATTGGTTCAGCCTCAACCGCGACTCGGCATTCGGACCCCCGCCGGGCATCCAATGAAAATCGGGCATAGCCCCCAAACTCCCATTGGGTAATGGGTTCAATTAAATGACCACACAAGCACGCGAACACTCAAACCAATTTTTATCTTCTGTCAATTAACCCAGTGTAAAAGAGTTCGTGCTTAAATAACAAACCTTGGAAAATCTTTACATTTAAAATTCCAGTAAAATAACCGCACGTGGTCATGTATTTAAAATCCACCCATCAAACTTTGCACACTTTCATTTTAAAACATCATTGCCCCTTTTATCACGTAAAATACGGTGTCCAAACATGACACCTCAAAGTTTGTTATTGTCTTACCAATAAACCATCTTTGAAAAATCGCATTTAAAATACATGATATGGGCAATCAAAAATCATGGCATTACATGCTCGACGATGAAAATATTCATCCAGTAAAACGATCATAAAATTTTACTTAACGACTAATCTATCATTAATAATGCTAATCGCAATTAATTAAGCTAATCATGATTAATTAGGCTAATCGCAATTAATTAAAATAAACTCGATTAATTAGCCTAAATTTAATTAATTAAAAATAATCAACGTTAATTAAAATAATTACGATTAATTAAACTAAACTCAATTAATTAATCAATTAATTAATCTAACCACGATTAATTAATCTAAGCGTAATTACTTAAACTAATCGCTAAAATTAATCTAAATCATTCTTAATCGCAATTTAGAATAAACTAAAATTAACTAATACTAATCGTCGTTAATATTAAAATAACCACCCATAAACGCAATTAACGCCCTAATTCATGATTAGGAAGTTAACTCACCGATTTCCGGTGACGGTGAGCCCACAGTGACAGCGACGCGACGGCGTCGAAAACGCGATGCTTGTGGCTCAAACGAAGGCTCGACGGCAGCGGCAGTAGATCTCAAAGCTCACGGCCAAAAGGGGGGAGGTTCGGTTCAAGCGGTGGTGGTGGTGACTTAGGATGAGGACGATGACGACGGCATGGCAAGCGGCGTAAGGTATGCGGGTAGCGGCTTGCAGCAACGAGCGAGCGGCGGCACGACGATTCTTAAAGCTCAGTGGTGGAGATGGTGGTTTGACGGTGAGGACGGCGAATGGCACAGCTCCAAGTAGCGGACGGAGGTGTCGTGGTGGTGAGTTGGGCGTGGGCAGCGGTGGTGCTGGTGGTGGGTGAAGAAGAAGAAAGGGGTTCGGTTGAGAGAGTGAGGGAGGGGGGGGAAGAAAAGAAGAGAGAGAGAGAGAGAAAAGAAGAAGAAGAAGAAAGGACAAAAGAAGGGGTGCCCTGGAGGTAGGTGAGGGGAAAGGGGAGAAAAGAAAGAGGAAAGGGGGATGGATGGCAGAAGGGGAGAGAGAAATCATGTGGGGAGGAGGAGAGAAAGGAGAGAGAGAAGAAGAGGACAAAAGAAAAGGGGGAGAAGGGGGCGGAGCTTTGCAAAATCTCACTCTCCACGAACAATGTCAATGTAACAAGCAGACCAGAACAGAATTTTATATGATCAAACACTGCATCTAATTTACTTTTTCGGGTAAATGTCAACGAACTTTCACTAGTTATTTTATGTCGGAGCATTTTACAGAGATGGAAAATGAAATGCTACGGTGAATGCAAACTTTTCTCTTCTTTCAGCCATATTGGCTGCTGGACTCCATACACTGGAAGTGCCGCTTGCAAGACACATTTTTTATGTGTGAGGAATAAATTTGTGGTTTGACATTTAAAATCTGGAAAAAAAAAGTTCAAATGAGTCTTTCCATCACATCACCGATAGAAGACGCCATACCAACTAAATTTCCCTCCTTCCAACTCCAGTGCATGGTGGGCCCCATGTTTGTCGTCTCTAACGAATTGTACACAAAACAAAGTTATGGAAATTAAATTTAGAGAAATTATTTTGAAGAGTGAAATGATCGATTTCACGAAAACCCATCTCCAGATCTATTCTTTTGGGATAAGTACACTATCAATACCATAAGTTGTATACGGCACTCACTTTGATGTCAAAAAATTTCTGTCGAATCACTTAAGTGCCAAAAAGTTTGAAAAACGCTCACTTTGATGCTAACTTTCCGATCCGGTTAGTTGGAAATCCGATGTGGCACTTTTTATTAATTTTTAAGGCGATGTGGCTCGTCGGAGAGTACAGTCAACATCCTAACACCATAACGACGCCGTTTGGTGTCTCCCAATTCAAAACCCTAATCGTTCGCTGTCCTTGACGGCCCCAGCGCTCGGTGGCCGCAGCTCCGACCCCGACCCCAACCCTGACCCCGACAATGGCCACTCAGCGGCCGTAGCTCCAACCCCAACGCCGATCTTGACCCCGACCTCGATGATGGCCACTCGGCGGCCGCAGCTTCGACCCTAACCCTGACCCCGATGATGGCCACTTGGCGGCCGCGGCTCCGACCCCGACCTCGACCCCGACCCCAACAATGGCCACTCGGCGGCCACAGCTCCGACCCTAATCCCGACCCCAACCCCGATGACGGCCACTCGACAACCAAGTTGAAGGCTATGATCTAGCCAATGCTCGGGGAGGCCGCCGACGAGTGCGCCGCCATTGATGTCTCCCTCTCCATCTCTGATTTCCTCGACGAGTGCCTGGCCTGCGTCTTCCAGTACCTAGGCTCCAGTGACCGAGGCTGGTGCTCCCTTGTGTGCCATCAAGGGCGTCCGAACAACGCCGAGCAATAACGGCTGAGCGAGCGACGGCGGCCCAGTGACAACAGAGGCCAAGTGACGAAACCCTAATTTCAATCCCCAAATAAAATAAAAAAAATCCCCAAATGAGTTAAATGGCGTTGTTTTTGTGAGGCTATCCACGTAGGACGGCAAAACGACGTCGTTTTCTTAAGGAGGACCGAAAACGATGTCGTTTAAGGCCTTATCGAATTTTATTTTTTTTTAAAAGCCACGTAATCATTTTGGCCAGAATCTTTCGCCGGTAGCACCAAAGTGATCGTTTTTTCTCCGATTTGGCACTTAAGTAATCCGACGGAAACTTTTGGGACCAAAATGAGCGTCGTACACAACTTATGGCACTGATAGTGTACTTCTCCTCTATTCTTTTATAGGCAATATAGATGAACCAATCCCTCATCTGCCTCAAGTCAAATTTATAAGCACAAAACAGATTTATACATCCCTCAATTTTTTTTTTTATTGGGCTCAAACATTACTCATTCACTTAAAAATAAAAAATAAACACGAAAAGATCGCAACCTCCCCACGAGTGGTGAGTCCATGATAAATGGATCACTGTGATTTTCATGAGTTAACAAGTTCAAGTTATGTTATGAGCAAACCTTTGACCGATTAATATGTTAGGTATTATTACCTTTTATGAAAAGATTTCGAGATTTCTAACATGTCAAGTGAGGTTATGATGATAGACTCACATTAATAGTTTTTTTTTTTTTTTTTTTTATTGATACGCATTTATGATTAGACTAATTGACTAAGGTTCAAATCGAGTATTTGGTTAGAATGATAATCCCCCGTACTCTTTTGTTTATCAAAACAAAAATTTCACAAACCATCATGATTCAGGCGGTGAGGTCAAGTCGGACCACCCCGACCTCGAGTTAGGGGTCCAATTGGCACGTAAGCCAACAATGGCTTTTCAAATCTCACAACAGGAGACGAAAGTATGCTATCTTTTTTTCCGGAACGATTTCACATCACTTGCCTAAAACCAAAAACAAAAATTAAAAAATAAAACCAAAAACGAAAATGAAAGCAGAAAACAATTTAAAACAAAAATACCAATAATGCGAACCCTCCCCTGCTTCCTTTGAACAAATAAAAACGCAAACTCTCGAAGCATCTTTGGATTATGAGGTTTCTAAGCGAAAATTGTAGGAAAGTTCCTGAACTGAAAGCAAGGGATGGGTTTTCTTTTGATCAAAAAGTGAAAAGGTCGGTTGGAAAGCGAGATTCCTTAGCAGGCTTCTGAATATTTTCCTCCAAAGCCATGTGCAGGTTACTGTACAGAGACATGATAAAAGTAGAAAGAGACAAGGTAAAAGTTGAGAATTAGAATAAAATAAGACTAAAAAAAAGATACATGCCACGTCAGTCTAATGGGCTAGATAAATGCGCGCCAAGCTGAAGCTGAAGCCAGTCTCCAAAACCAGAGTCACGTCGATCATTTTCTATCCTCTCAAAGGCTTCCTCACACACCGACTGCTCAACCTTCGTTAGCCCACCCTTGGGACCGCAGGCCACGATCAATTTGCAGATGGAGGAATCATCGCCATCATCGGCAAGGTCGGACACAGAGTTGGAGGAGATGCTGGACCTTATGCTGACTCGCTGGGCGCTCTGCGACGACTCCAGGCTCCAGGCCCTGCTTTCCAAGCTCCTCCCTCTCGCCTTCTCCTCTCTCTCATCCCCTTCCCTTCCTCCACCGTCCCAAAAAAAGCATGTATTGTTAGATATTTCAGCAATTTTGAAATATTTATTATAAATTATAATCATTATGAAAGTCATCATTTTTGTAACGGCCATATAATGGCTTTCTAATGATTGTATAATAGTTGTCTAATGGTTTTATAACTTTTGATTTATTATTTCATAAACTCTTAATTATTTTATAACGGTCATCTTTTTAATTACCAATTAATTTATGACAATCTCCTAATGACTCTCTCTTTTTCTTGTTTAAATATAAATTAAATTTCAAATCAGAATCTTAGTAGATATAATACGTTCTCACATATTTCCTTTTCTTTTTGCTAGATTATACACAAAAGTTGTTCTGTTTTCTTACGAAGTATAGAGAAAGATATATTGTATTTTAGGAGGATAGCCGCTGAAGCCTTACGCATCGAGTTTCGTATTCCGAGGAGCAGAATTATCCTTAAAGACAGTGTATGCACGCCTTAGACATTTCCTTTTATTTTCTAATATTTTGTAATGTATTTCCAATAATTATTATTATTTTATGTATTCTGATCTTTTTTCCAACATGCATCCCCAATGCGACTGTGATTTCACGCTCGTTCGAACTTCATTCAGTCGGTCTAGTTGATGTTAGCCTCACTTTGGTGCTTGGGGATTCTGTCATCCGTTTTTTTTTTTTTTTTTTTGGTCTTTTATTTGCCCACAATTCGCGGTTCTTGCAAACTTCTCCGTGCGCGCGTGCTTGCGGGGTAATGGAATTGCCAAGAGCTTGTCCTTAGATACCGAAAGTGGCCGATATTCTTTTGTAAGGCCTAGGAATGGAGTGGCTCTATGGCGTTTAGCTTTGGTCAGTTGGCACAGAAAACATTTTAGAGTTGAACGTATCGATGAAGGCTTCTCCCTTTAAAGGTTTTCAATCGCAAGTCGTAATTGCTCCGTTAGAGTGCTTATGGAGTTGTTGCTCTACTCGTTCTTCGGATTAGGTTCCTTGTAGTCTTTAGAAATAAGTGCATTGGAAGTCTTAAAGTCTTTTATGAAAGTGTGATCGAATTCTAAAATTTTCAAAAAATGAAATCAACGAAAAAACTTAATTAAACCAATTTAATAAGTTTTAGGACTTGATTTTCACTTGATCGAATCAATTTGACAAATTTTATGATTTGTTCCGTCTTGATTGAGCCAACTTGACAAACTTTAGGATTTGATTACATTTTTTGAAAGTTTTAAGTCTTAATTATACTTTCGTAATAAATCTTATAACTTAATTGCATTTCTTTTGAAATTTTAGAACTGCAATGCACTTATCCCTAGTTTTTATTAGTTCTATTTTATCCTAAGTATACCTAATGTGGTAAATCATTTCTCTTTTATAAAATTTTATTATTATTTATGAAGAAAAAGTAATTAGGGATGATTGAAAGTAAAAATCTGTGAATAGCGATTTTAAATTTAAGCAATAAATTTGGTTGAATGACCGTAGATATTATTAACACATGACTCTAAAAGGAATAATGCTGAATAAAGAAAGACCAATTTACAAAATTATTAAGTCATAAAGTGATGTGGTAAATTTTGGTTGGGTGCTTGAATATAATTCACTCGTGCAAATACCATCTCACAGTTTGACATATTATTTTATAATTCATTCTCATGAATTGGTCTTTATATCCCTCTGTTACTGTTAATATTCTCGAGGTTTGCGGTAAAATGTTTGTCCATTCCTCTTGTCGCTGCCACGACCTAAAATTCGCCACACCTCCCGATCACAAACTCCAACGTGACCACCTGCTTGAGCACTAATGATTTTGCTACCTCAACCTCACGTTCGAGATCCAATGCTACCACTAACATCATCAGTATTTCTTGGAAGTCACTTCCTTGCCACCATAAAAGCCATTGCGACCACCTCCATAGTCCCTTTTATGCGCTTCTAAACCATTTCTACGTCCCACTCGACTAGATCTCATCATGGGCTTGGCGACCCATGAGTCGTGCCTGGGCCACATGGAGCTAAAGGCCTTTTTTTTTTTTTTTTTAGGGAATTTTGACACTTTATGGGGACAAAATTGTCAAAAAAAAGTCTAAACTTATTCGCTTTTACAATTTAGTCATAAACCGTTTTTCTTGTCGATTGAGTCCTAAACCTTTTGTGTGCCAATTCAGTCCATTTGGCCGGCCGGGCGCGTGGATGCCGGCGGAGGAGGCAGCCCGCGAATAATTTTTTAATGTTTTTTCAATTTTTTTTTTTTTTAATTTTTTTCTTTTTTTCTTTTTTTCTACTTTCTTCTTCCTCCGGTCGGCGCCGACGCCGACCAGCCAGAGGCAAGGGCCGGCGAGGTCAACCTCGACGGCCACCGGCGAGGCTCGCCCGCCGGCCACCGGCGAAGGTGAGGCTCGGCTTCGCCCGACCATGGCGAGGTCGAGCCTCGCCGGATCCGGCGACGGCGGCCTCGCCGTCGCCCGGCCCGTGGCGAGGTCGAGCCTCGCCGGATCGCGACGGTGGCCTCACCGTCGCTAGGCGGCTCGGCCCGCCGGCCGCGGCGAGCCTCGGCCGGCGACGGCAATGCCACTGTCTCCGAGATCGGCGAGGCTCGATCTCGCCACGGCCGGGCGAGGCCGAGCCTCGCCTCGGGCGACGGCGGCCTCACCACGGCCGGGCGAGACCGAACTTCGCCTCGGTTGGGCGGCGGCCTCGCCACAGCTAGGTGAGGCCGAGCCTCGCCTCTCGGGCCCCCGTGGCCTCGCCGTCGCCGGGCGAGGCTCGCCCCGCCGGCCCGGCGAAGGCGAGCCTCACCTTGGCTAGGCGACGACGGCCTCGCCGTCGCTAGGCAAGGCTCGCCTTCGCCAATGGCCGGCGAGGCTGACCTCGCCGGCCCTCGCCTCTGGCCGGCCGGCGCCGGCGCCAGCCAAAGGAAGAAGAAAGTGGAAAAAAAAAATTCGAAAAAAATATTTAAAAACTATTAAAAAATTGTTCGCCGCCACTGCCTTGTCTTCGGCCGATGTCCACATCGGCTCCGACCGGCCAAATGGACCGAATTGGCACAATTGTAAAAGGTTTAGGACTCAATTGGAAAAAAAAAAAGGTTTATGACTAAATTGACAAAAGTGCAATAAAGGTTTATGACTTTTTGGACAATTTTCCCCTTCATGGGTGACATTGCTAGTATCACCATGCTTTTTCCCCCTTTTTTGGGGAGCGGGGGTGCTCATTGCAAATGAAAAGTATTGTCGTGGACATTGCAGTGAATATGGGTGTATTTCTTCTTCTCTTCTTCTTTTGAGTGAGTGCGTTGGGTTGTAGCTGCTCTTGTATAATGCTTTGTCTGGCATCTTTTCTATCATTAAATTCTACAGATTTAAATCTTCTGAGCATCTCTGTTGTTTGTAACTACTTCGCGCGGTAAGATTTTTGGTTACCTTTGCTTTATGTATAAGAACCTATCCAACTAATCAAGAAGAAAGAATAAATGAATAGAAAGTGGGGGTTTTAATTGGGAATGTTGTTTGTCTTAGAGTCACTCTCTAACTTGTATCGTATTAGGCTAAGCAACAGTCTAATATGAATTTAATATTTAACCATCCTTTTTTTTTTTTTTTTTTTTTTTTTGGTCGGATGTATCTAACCTATCTTAGATACGTGATTGTGCTATGAAATACTCTACTGACCTCATAAACTATATATGACACTAGCAACAGCCAGGGTGATGCTGACAAATGAGGTTAGTTGCAAATTCGTGTCAGGAATTGAATGTATGCACCTAAACCCCAAATGTGTTCATTCCTCAAACTACTAAGTCAATTCCACTGGGTTCAATACTAGTTAGAATTAATCCCTGTGAATGGTTGTCACTCGTGCTTTGCGGAAACTATGTAGGACAAGGTTGAATTCATGAAATTCAGGACTTTTACAGTTTTCTGCTTCTGCAGACTTGTACATTATGCTACTCTCAAGTGTTATAAGACTTCGACTGATAAAACCCAGTGCAATTACCATCTCGCCCATCCCTAGGAATATTCCGAAAATCCTAAGGAAAATATTAGACGAGCTTGGGCGGTCTTCCTCGATCATTTTCTTTCAAACAAAACCAGCCACATCTTTTGCTCAACCTATCTTCCTAAAAAAAAATAAATAAATAAAAAAAGCTACCGAAAGCGTCTATGAGAATCAAAACAGTCTCCTCACAAAATGAGTTGCGAAATTTGAAACCTAGTCCCTGGGTTAAACGATCACTGGATCCAAATCCAACCTCCTTTTTTTCACTTCGCAGCGCCCATAAATCTTCTTAATGGCAATATCGTTCCTACAATCTGAAATCTAACATCCCAACGACACATCTCTCTGTAAAACCCAAGAACACAGAAACCTTTCAATAAATTCGCACAATCGAAACGACCCAATTGCAGAAAATGCATAACCACAATCCATCCACTCGCAAGGCAACTCAAGTTTGTCCATTTTTTCCGTGCGCGAAATACCAAAACAATCAACCAATCCAGGGAAGAAACGGCGTTTCTTCAAGAGGCAGGATTCAACAAGGAGAGGGGAGATCTTACCACGGGTCTCTTTCATTGACGAGAGACAGGTTGTCCCTGAGCAGCTTCTGGAGGCCGGTGATGTCCCCAAGCAGCCGTGGATGGTGGTTTGCTGGGTTGTGTCTCAATGCATTTTAGCTCCGAAAAAAGGCCGCCTGCTTTAGCAGTGAGTTACAATTCATTCATAGGCTCATACTCTGATATATTGAATTCTAAATCCATTGACTCATCTGCATGTACTTCCATTTTGAAAGTGAAGGCTCTTCATCAGAGGGTAATCTTAAATGCTTACCATTATTTGGTAGTCCACTTTTCTTGTGGGTTCTGTGGTGACCTCTTTGGCATTTTGGAGACTTCATGTTCCAGGAGTTCCCTCAAGACGACGTTGGAAATTTGATATTTCTCTTGGCTCCAGGTAATCGTGCCCTTGGACTAGACAAGTCAATAACCGGTTCTGGAGAAAAATTTGGAGCTGACATCTCTCATTTGGCCCACTATTCTGACATAGCAGAAAAATCGTTAAGAGAGAATCGTCTTGGTAATATCGTCATTTAGATTCACAGGTTCTGATTCTCGTGCCAGTGGTCTCCATGCTCTTCTGAAGGATGCACAACACATACACAAATAGATGAGAAGACGACCGCACGTAGATTCTCTACTTTTTTGAGCTCTTAGTTAGTTATTCCTCATAGATTTCGTTCACTAGTAGGTCAACTACTACCCCAATTTCAGTCAATTTGCATTAGTGGTGTAGAACAAGAAGGCTACGATTCCAAACCGCAGGAGTTGTGGGCAGTATATTCCAATGTAGATCGTTGCATCTGCCGAGTTCCTGGTCACCAGAACAGTTGTAACTATTATGTTGCCCAGGCATGGCCAATCGAAGTGAACATGCTTGTGTTTCATAAGAATGTGGGAACTATGCTTGTTCTGATCCCTTGCCATCGAACTATTATGAGCAGGTCGATCCAGTGACGTGCTTTGCACGAGTTGAAATCATCAAGGACATCGCTGCTCTGTTCCTTTAATGGAAAGGGAATGCTTTATGCTGCCACAGTAGAATAAGAAATATTATAGATGCCTTATCACATAAAACTTCTGTAATTCAATTGAACAACTCAGGATTGTCAATGGTAAGTGCAACGTGATTTTAAAAAAGAGAAAAGGAATTAATAGTGGCCTAACCTTTCATTCCATTAAGTTAACAATAGTAGTAGAGAGCCACAACAAAAATAATGATCACAAACAATCTGAAAACCCAATAGTGACTCGAGCAATTTTACATTGCCTTTGATTACATATGCTGAAATCTGCCCAAGATTGGCCCCTTTTTCCATGCCAACTCTGGTGCGAACAAAGTTAGTATTGGTTTGGGTTAGTAATGGATTTTGATCTTCATGTTAGTAGGTTAATGGAAGGGGTAAAAGAAGAAATCCTCATCACTTTAGTTTTTCACTATTTTTAAGATCATTTATTGCCTTGTCCTTAGAATATGGTGATTAAAGTATGAGTGTCCCCACACCTGTTCTCCCTTATCCTAATAGTCGAAGGATGGGGATACTCATACTTTAATGACCTATTCTAAGGACAAGACTAAAATGAGGTAATGATAAACCGCTGAGGGTTTATAACCAACTTGGTGAATTCCTCCCGGGCCAGATCTTAGCTCTGCCGCGTTGGTGTGGTTAAACTAGAGCATGATAATAGCCAAAAAGTCCAGTATTTAAACGCAGTCTTTGTTGTTTCAATTAGAATCTACTCATGTATGTCTAGACATATGACTCGATTTTGTGAGCATTTAAGATTTGGAATGAAGACGAAAGAGACCGGTCAAAAGGTGTCGGGTTTCTATTAGTCATGCTATTGAAATCACGTACTAAGCAATGGAAATGGGTAGGACATGGATCGAACTTGTGCAAGGCACGCAGCAAAGAAACTCGATTCCATCAATGTTCCAAGAGATGAGACTGTTCTATAATTGAGAACAAAACAAATCAATACTGGAGAACCTAATTTACTCTTTAAAAAAATCCTGGAAAAGTAAATTATATCTCCGAAACTATAAGAATGGTACCCAGAACCCAGTCAAATAATTATTTAAAAGGAAATAGCATATAGAACAAAATCCTAAATTTGGATGATTCGCTGATCACCGTCGTTCCCTGCCAAATAATAAATATCCGAGCTTGGATTGCGAAGTTGCTAAAAGATGATCACAACTTTCCCCGCTACAATATATACAATAGACTCCCATGTTGTTTGAATAGAGATAAGGTAGCCTTCCATTTTGGCCGAAATCTAGAGATACATCATGGTTCAAAATTATTCTGCAATTCAGGAGGAAACCTTGTCATCTTGCTATCTCACTCTGAGAATTGGTTTCCGTAAACTCGTTTTGGCAGCAAATTTAACAACAGTGTCCACGATCACACAAGGAACTCAAAACTAAGCATTAAGTACAATAACTCATAATTGACCGAAAAGCATAAGGTTGTTTTAACTGGGAGATTGGCAAATTCAAGTATGAACAGAGAACATAAAATTTGAATCTTATTGAAAGTATGAAAAACAGGGTTCTTTAGAGAGACCACGCCCAGCCTTTCTGAGTCCAAGCCACTATCAGTAAAGGCCAATGGCGGGGTTAGCACAGACATGATGCGGGAGAAGCACTCGATCCTTTTTAGGACACACGTAGCATGCTCAAATCCATATGTCCGAAGTGCAGTCGCCTCCTGGATACCTCATTTCATGAGCTAGGGACGGACCATCAGGCTCCAAGCCGAAGTCCACGAAGAAGTCCGGGTTAATTTTGAGGCCACCTTTCTCGGTGTCGACATCAATCTGCAGCATGTGCGATCCTGTCTCCATCAGTTGAGGATAGAATTGGCGATCCCAAGAGCTGAAGAGTGAGTTTGTGACATAGAGTCGCTTGCCATCTAAGCTTAACTGGATCATTTGAGGTCCTCCTCTGAGTTTATTCCCCTGAAGCAATGCATGAAGTGGTCAAAGAAGTAATATTCTTGCAGTTATCCAGCAAGATTTAGAAATCTGTACCGTAATCAGCTTTTACCATGGTTTGTTCTTACATAAATTGAAACAGACATACCTTTATCTCAGGAAGGTCAACTTGCCATGTCGTGCCATCTTCTCTCTCTACCAAAACTGCGCTTCCCTTGTGAAACAGTCCCCCAGCCCATACTTGGCCCGTGAGCACTGGATGTTCAGGGTCCTCAATTTTATACTGCCTCACGTCCCCATGAAGCCAGTTCACAAAGTACAGATAACGATCATCGAGTGATATCAAGAAATCTGTTATGAGTCCAGGCATTACGGGAAGGATCCAGTTTTGGACCTTCAGAGGTTCAACTGATATAGCCACCTGCATAAACCAGTGGGAAAAAAACATTACAGAGACATGGGAAAAAAAAGGCATCGAATAGGGGAGAGATGACAGACAAAAATTATATTCAGCTAGATCTCTGATTTTAGTAAGAGGACATGTAAGAATTTTGTCGTGCTTCCCAAAGTTGGTGAAATTGCATCAATTCATAGGTTTTCATCAAGTATATAACAAGAGTTATATATCCCTTATAATTTCATTTTTGCACAAAGAAAAAATACATTCGTCATGGTCCTGTTGTAACATTTCTAAATGAATCAAAAACAGCACTGATCTGCACGGAGATGCTTACATCAGTTGAACCTTGACTTCATTTTTTCAGACATTCAGGCAGTCTCTCAGAAAGAGTTCCAATACATATATTCTCTAAATTTCAAGAACTTGCCATGCCACTTGACACCACTACTAAAGGTTCGATTCCAACAATTGTCAAGAGTGAAATATCAGGAAGTTATGGTTAAATACCTCATGGCTCCACGAGCCGTCCTGGGTCTTGAAGAAGCGCACCATATTGCTGCTCAATCCACACCCAACATATCCCATGTCCTTGGAAGGATCATGCAGGAATCTTATCTACAAAAAGTCAGCGAGGCATTGTTCTCAGAATTTTGAGCTTGCAGTGGCTTAACAAGAACCAACACGTGAACCAACCTAAACAGAACTGAACCTAAAGCTGCTAAGTTTTTTATCTACCTCGAGCGGTAAGAGGCCAGTGTCGCCCAGGTCCAGTGTTTGCTTGAGTTCACCATCAGGCCAGCTGTACACATGGAGATGCCTCCCGTATAGACCGTCCGACACGTGCTGAGGGTTAAAACCTTTGGTGAAAGCCGAAGGAGCCCCCCACGATGAGCTGATCATCGTCTTGTGCCGGGGTTGGTACCAGAAATCATAACCGAAGAGGGGACTGTGCCCAGGTTTCTCCCACCTTATGTAGAAAAACCAGCAGCAATTGAAACTCAGAGCCGCATATAGATGACATTTAGGCTAAAATTATTGACATGATACAAAGGAGGAAATAGAAGGAAAAAACTCGAACAATGCCAGATGCGACTAGTTGAATAAATTGGCACCGCCAATTGTTTAACATGTATCCAAATGAAAACGGATGGAAAGATTTGGGCATGTGATTCAACAGTTATAACCTTCCTTTCACGTTGAATTCTGAATCGAGGAGCAGAAAGCCATTTCCCTCGGCTTTTCCATCTTTGTCACCGAGGCACGAGACCATGATCTCACCAGATGCGAGGCAATGGGACGTGTGCGGATAAGCAAGTCCAGTCTTCTCAACAATGTCTTTTGGATCAACAACCTTATGCAGAGCTGGAGCTAGAGGATTGGTTTTGTATCGATCACATATATCCGGCCGGATCTGAAAGATGCAACATACTTGTATATGAAAAAGCAGTTTTGGCTGCTGATTTGGTAAAAGAAAGAGAACCTAAAGAAAATTAAATTGCTAAACCAGAGGTCAAGTGTCTTTCTTTTTTCCCCAGACTTCAGAAAAAAATTGTAAAAAATAGAAGGACCATGAGAACAGGCTTCTCACATCAAAGATGGCAGGACCAGAAAACGCCTGTTGGCCGACGGATCCCCATGGCAAGAGCTGCACGAGTTCCATCCGGAGTGATGGAGCTCGTCGCCCAGGTAGGGCACTGGGAGCCTGTGGATGACCTTCGAGTAGCTGGGCGAGTCCGGATCCACGTCCACCGTGGCGAGGTAATCGGGCTTCTCTATTCTAGTTCCTGACCCAAGAACGAAAATTTCACAATCTCTTTTCGAATTCGGAGATACCAAGCACTAGCACCAGCCAGACATCAGACATAAGTACATCGTGTTCACCCAAAAATGGCATCTTTCAATCTAAGGACAGCCAATCGATTCCTCATAAAGAGCCAATTTCAGCCATCGAGCGAAAACCAAGCTCTGCCTAGAAAGATCTCACCACACGTTCAAAACCAGCATAAGAACTACGTATCGATAACTGCATGACGCAGATCATCCGTATCACGGACCCGGTTCCTTTCTTGTTCCTGGGTTAATCAGCGACTGTGTCGAGTAACAGAACAGAGCACAGCACGAAGTTGCCAAGACGGAAATCTCAAAAAAGACAGAACGAACCCAACTCCCGGCTAGAAAACGAAAAGGGAGGCGAAACAGCGGGGGAGACGAGAGTCCAAAAAGCACGGAGGTGGGTCGAGAAGGACGATCGATCGGGGGGGAACGCGACGGAGCTAAAGCAAAGTACGCACCGGAGTAGACGCAAGTGACGTAGAGGATCTTCTCCCTGGGGCCGGACATGGCCTCCAGCGGGGACGCGTACCCCGGCCCCTTCGCGCAGCACGCATTCCCGTTGCTCACCTCGGTCCCCATCTCCCGCTCTCTCTCTCTCTCTCTCCCTCCCTCGCTCTCGACAAGCACTTTTATATATCTCCCTCTCCCTCTCGACAAGCACCTTTATATCTGACTGGTTGGCTGGGACAGAGAGAGGAACTGGCCTTCAGTTTGACGCGCGACGCGCTCGTGCTTTCGGACGTCACGTGCCTCCACTCGATCCTGGGACACGACTGAGGTGGCGGTTTTTTTTTTTTCTTTTTTCTTTTTTGAGACACTAATAATTCACATGACCATAGATAGCCAGGGCCCTTTTGTCTGCATCCGTCCCTTGATCAGGTCCCTGTTCACGATCTCGTCGGTTCCCACTTTCCAAGGAGAAGCACGAAAGGGAACAAAGTGTCATTTATGGACGGATCCGGTCTCACCATTTATACCGGAGACCGATCCGGATAATAATTCATCGACCTGACCGGACGAATCAGGCCTGCATCGCGGTTCGGATGCGCGGGATTAGCTCGGGGGGGTCGATGGAATTTTATTTTCTTTCCTCAAATAGCCGATCGTGCGCACGTGAAATCTCGATTCGCCCCGAAATTTTCTGCCTAAATTCGTCGTTGGGATATCGCAATTACTGCTCGAACGAAATTGTGTCCAGGTGGGATGTATCGAGTGGCGCGGGATGAGGATGAGGGTGAGAGCGATCGGGGGACGTTACCGTCGATTGGTCTTACTTTTCCTCGTGGAAATCTTGGCCGCACGCGCAGGGTGGGGCCCAAGCGGGCTTACACGTGGCGCGTATGGATAGGGTTTGAGTTTGTGATGGGACTATGTCACTAAGATATCCTATGGTTTAAAGAGAGGGCGGACGGATGATACCATGCCTTTGAATATTCAACCTCGTTTTTTCCAAGGACTATTTGTATGTTGATTCCGATTTTTCAAAATTGACCGTTTTCACAATTATTGTCGAAGTATTCCATTCTACTAACCATAATTACTCTACACCACCCGAAATTTAATTTATTAAATCATGGTCCAGTGATTGGGGATGATTTTACAACACCACCTCTCACCCGTAAGCTGGATTAAAAACAACACATAATTTGACTTACAAGAAGTGGATTTACATACACGAAACGAAAAATACTATCTCTAATAAACTTATAACATGAAACAATTAGGTGAAAGAAGACAACATGAATATAAAGAGTATGAAAGACCCGCTATTAATAATGTAGGATCTTATATGCGTTTTATATTCATGTGGTCTTTTCTCAACTTAAGTTTTAAAGTTCTTGTAACTAGACAAACACAATTATAATTTTTCAATAGGTTGTTAAATTAGTGCTTCATGTTGACAGAAAAGGAAGAAAAGATCAGTGCTTTAAACGGAGATTACATGTCATAATGGACTTAGATTAAGACGTAGCATATCTTTTCCGTTGAGATTTTATTAGTAAGACAAATCAGCTAAAGAATTGGGAATCCCGATTGGCATGACATCTAGCGTCCGACCATGTCTTCTGCCAGGAAAAAAAAAGAAAAAAAAAAGGAGCATCATGGGGACTTCATTTGAGGAAACAATATGGATCCTCTTGATTGATAACTAAGGTTGCGTTTGGTTCAGTATTTGCAATGGGCTTTGAATCCAATGCAAATGCTAAAAGCCCAAACTACTTGGAAAAAATGCAATTGTGTTTGGTAAAAAAAATTTGCAAATGAACTTTGAGTTGAATGTGCGTTTGGTAAAAAAAACTTTCGCAATGGGCTTTAATAGGTATAATATAAATATATTTTTTTTTCTTCTTTTTTGAAAATTCAGCTAAACCCTTCGCCGGACCAGCGAAGGGCTGCGACCGCCAGCGGCCGTCGGGTGACCTCCGGCGAGGGTCGCGTGACCCAGCCCGAGGGCCGCCGAAGGTCGCCCGACCTCGAGCGACCCGGCCAAGCGCCGCCGGAGGTCGCCCGAGGGTCGCTCGACCCAAGGGCTGCGCGACTCGCATGACGCGACAGCGAGACCTAAGTGGCGATCGCCTGGGTCGTGCAACCCCTGGGTCGAGCGACCTCCGGCAGCCCTCGGCTAGGTCGCGCGACCCTCGCTGGAGGTCGGCCGACCTCGGGCGACCTCAGCCGACGATCGCCAGCACCAGATCTGGTTCGCCGGCAGCTGTCGCCCTTCGCCGATCCAGCGAAGGGATGCTCCTTTTTCATTTAAAAAATAAATAAATATAGGGGCAATAAAGAAAATATGAAAAATTAATGAGGGTAGTTTAGGAAGAAAAAAATGTTTTCAGCATTTCCAAGGGCTGGCTTTCATTTGAAAGCTCCTTAAAATTGGTTGCCAAACACCCATATTTTGGCTGAAGGGGCTGAATGGGCTTTCTAAATGCCCATCCAAACGCACCCTAAGTCTACAGTCTTAGAATTATCCAAATGTCGAGCTTCGTCCACTTGTTATAAAAATCTGAATATTAAAAGCTACCTTGAGTGGAAAAACTCGAAGTCCTAAGTGAGAAATGAATATCAAAGTGAAATAGAAAATTACCTAAACTAAGACTTGACTACACTAATCTTATTAGTACCCGGATAATTCCGACGGGCCAGAGAAAAGCTCACTTAAAGAAGAACAACTATTGGTGTCAAATGTACTTTGTCAAACTAGAATATAATTATCAACTAATATAATACGTTTAGATTGACTATTTAAGCTAGTGAAATACATGAATAGATAAAGTCATCTTGTTGCTTCGAGCGCATGAACCTAACTAGAAAATAATTTAATTTAGTAATGTAATAAGTTTTGATTGATTATTTAAGCTCGTGAAATACATGAAAAGATGGAAGTAATATTCTTGCTCCGGGTGACTCATATTCATCATTAAATGAGATAAATTTCACGTGAGATTTAAACGAATCCAACTAAATGAATCAGGCTCATGTGAACCTTAAATATACTCGCTTTTGAATTGAATGCTTTTTGAAATAGTCATGTTAACACCAAAAAATGTTCAATATTAGTAATGTAATAAGTTTTGATAGACTTAGGGTGCGTTTGGTAACAATTCTATTCCTAGAAAAATTTTTGATTAAAAATGGTTTTTTCTGATTCTATTTCTGGGAACAATTCTTAAGCAAAAGAGCACGCTTGGTAACCGTAAAAAAAAAATTATATTCCCAAGATAGAAATGTATTTGGTAGGATTCCTAAATTCTTTTGTTTGTTTTTTTTTTTTAATTTTCAATGCTTTTATTATATTTTTCTCAATATTTTCTTTTTTCTTTTTCTTTTTCTCTTCTTCCTCATTCTTCTTTGTAGCCAGTTGCTGACCACAACAGTGGTCGGCAACCGGCCGGGTGAGGTTCAGTGAGCATGCCGGAGGTTCACCTAGCCAAGAAGAGCCTTGACCTCGTTGGGCCACCACCAGGCAACGCCAACCTGGAGGTGTCTCGAGTTGATGAGCCTTGCCATGGCTCGGCGTCGCCAGGGACTGGCAATGCTCCGACGAGGTTGCCAACCCTCCGCTAGTCGGCTGCCGACCATAGCCGAGGCGACGACCGGCCAAAAGGAAGAAGAAGAAAGGGGAAGAGAAGAAGAAAAAGAAAAGAAAAAGGAGAAAAGAAAAAAAAAATAAGAGCCGATTCTAGAAATTATTCCTGAGAACAATAAACTATTTTTTATACTTCTTAATTATGTTTCAAATCTATTCTTGGAAACAAAAAATATATATATTTTTATTCATGAGAAAAAAAAATTACCAAACGAATTTATGTTATTTTTTTCGTTCCAAGGAACAAAAAAACATAAATAATTGTTCCCCAGAAGATTACCAAACAGGGGCTTAGTCAATAAGAGTAGAATTTAATCATTCATTAATAGAAATCGACAACTTGAGAAATTGATGATTTGAAGAATCAATAGTAAAATGAATCGATAAAAAGTGGAGTTGACAATTTTTTATGCAATTGTAAAAGAAGTAAACGTCAACATAGTGGAATAAAGCAATTAACAACATAGTAGAGTTGAAAACACCATCAATGTAATTGTTCGGTAACCGTTTGTAACTTCTCATTGTAGCCTCCCTTTTGTAACTTCTTTTTGCAATGTGCATTTTAAATAGCCACATCACACTCTTCAGAACCTCTATGCATGCACAAATCAAACAAATTTACTATATTTTACATTTCTTGCATTGCAATTTATTTTCTTTAGTTTTAGCTTTCATATTCGCGTCACCATTTAGATTCGAATGTGTATATGTATTCTCGTTATTGTGTCATCAATTAAATTTCAACATAGTTTGTTTATATCTAGTTGCTTGTTCCGGTACATATTTTCCCAGTTGTGCTGTTTATTAAATTCCACCACGGTTTGTGTTTGTGCAATCTTATATCGTATAAGGTTGTTAATTCCTAATCGCGTGTAATATTTCATGTCCCTTTGATTTTTTTTTAATTAAAAGCGGAAGAACAACTTTCAAGAAAAAAAATCTTTGGTCGTGGAAGTAATTCCGACGAGATTAACGAAAATTTTCAGAAAAGACTTTTTAACAGAATTGGAATTTTTTTTTCTAGGTGGGATAAAATCGACGAGCACGGGATGTCGATTGTGGCTGTTTTTTTTAGGGCTAACACCCTGAAAAACCACAAATTGGTACAATTGTGACAAATTTACCCCAAACTATTTTTTTGACCACAAAAAACCCCAAACTGATATACCTTTGACAAAATTACCTCAAACCGGTACATTTGTGACAAATTTACCCTATGTTAGTTTTCATTAAATTTTATTCTCAAATTATTAAGTTAAACGACACGTGACAATTAACCGGTATACCAATTTTAGGATTTTACGCTCTGTTTGTCACAGTTTACAATTTTTGTGATTTTTTTGTGGTATTAATCCAATTTAGCAGAGGGTATATTTGTCACAAATTTACCAGTTTAGGGTTTTTTGCAATGGAATAAATTAATTTGGAATAAATTTGTCATAAATGAACTAGTTTATGGTTTTTTATAGTCAGTTGGGATAAATTTGTCACAGGTTTATCAGTTTGGGGTTTTTCATGGTCAAAAAAATAGTTTGGGGTAAATTTGTTACAAGTGTACCAGTTTGGGATTTTTCAGAGTATTAACCCTTTTTTTTAATGGAAAATTGACCGGACACGCAGGTGGGGCCCATGTGTCATATACACGTGTCAAATTTACATAGGATTTGCGTCTGAGGAGGGACTAATACTATTCTGTGGGAATGATCCGAGATCACAGACGGATGGTACCATGACTTTTATTTATTCTAACCTCGATCGTGCCATGGCAATTATTTGTGAAAACCCTCGCTTGTCTCCCGGCCTATATAAAATTGATTCTTGTTTTCAAACTAAATTGTCTGAAAGAATATTCTTAAAATAACTCATCGTAATTACGAGAAAAATTAGTATATTAGATATTGAAATATTTTATAATGAGTTAAAGGATGGAAATGAACAATCATCGCTGGCGATCCGCTTTGGGTTTTATCATAAGGTTATGCATCACTACGAAAAATTCATTTGAGTCATAACTATTTTCATCACTCGGGACTTGATGTATTCATCACAACCTTGACAAAAATGTTAGCAATTAAGAAGTTTCCACGCATGATATATCTCATAGTTAGGCAATATAACTTGTAGGTTTTATTTATTTAATTGTTAATCTAGGGCTTCAAAAATACATTACATTGCATAATTGATACTTGGTAATTCCCTAAAATTACCATAACTTTAGGTTCAATCACAATTTTGTTCTGAGCCTTTTTCGTCTAAAAGAAATTCCCACCTTCTTAGTCCCTAATCTACCCACATGTCCAAAAATCACAATTGGTTTCATTAAAATTGAAGCTATTATTATTTCATACGAAGATGAAGGTATTGATGAAGATGAAGGTTCTGATATGAATCTTTAACTAGTCTTGATGTTGATAATTTCGAAGAAACTACCAGCAATTTTTGGATGCGTGAACATATTTGAGGCTATTGTGAAAGTTTGAGATTTTTTTTAGACAAGAAGTTATTGTGATTGAACCTAAAGTTGAGGGATTTTTAGAGAATTATTCCCATATCAATTATGACATGTAATCTATATCTAAAGCCTTTCAGTCTAAATAAAAGGAAAATACAATTACTTTGCCCAACTACGAGATAAATAATGCGTAGAGATTTTTTAACAGCTAACGTAGTCGTGGGGCCTGACATAGGTCAAAGTTTTATCCGCAAAGATTTTGTTAGTAAGACAAGGAATTGGGAATCCCAGCTGGCGCCAACATCTTGTGGCCAACCCTACGTGCTGCCAAAAAAAAATAAAAATAAAACATATTTGAGACTTCAATTTTAGGAAATGATATGGTTCGTCGTGATAATAACTAGACCAAGAGTCCCAGAGATTTTCTCCTCCAGAAGGCATCACATCACATCACACAACGAGGTCGAACCGTGGAGATTAAAGTATTTTCTTAACATGCTCTATAACTTCTTCCTCAAAACTTGGAAAAAATTATGATCAGTAGTTAATGCTAGTTACAATTTTAGGAAAGTTAATGTCTAGATCATATCATCTCTACTAATTCAAAAACACTTAATTGTCTCAATTTCATTTTCTCCCAATTTAATCCAAGTTTCCAAATCATAAAAGAGATAAGAACCGCTCACTTGATAATACAAATCCAAATTAAAAAAAGCTACCTCAAGTGGACAAACTCAAAATCCTATCATTAAGTGAGAAATGGATATTAGAATCAAGTAAATAATTGCCTTAATCAAGACTTGACTACACTAAACTTATTCGGTAGCCAAATGATTCCAATGGACCAAAATAAAAATAAAAATAAAAAAGCTCGCTCAAAGAAGGACAGCTATTAGTTCTCCTCTATTGTGTTAGCTAACTAGAATTAATTTATTAAGGGAAAAATTGTCCAATTAGTTCTAAAACTATCATACTTATGTTAATTTAGTCCTAAACTTTCTCATTTTGGCCAATTTAATCCTAAACATTTGTGCGAAGTTCCAATGTAGTCTCTCTAATCAATTTTTGTCATAATTTGTTAATAAAGTGAAGATGCCATGTAGGACGGCTGGCGATGACTGGATTGCTACATCAATAATTTCCAATGAAAATTTACCAGGTAAAACTATATTGGAAATTCATGCAAATTTATAGAACGAAATTAGCAAAATTAGAAAGTTTATGATTTAATTTGCATCCATACAATATATATTTATAATTGATTGGGTTATTTTCTCATTTATTGAGTGATGTAAGAAGCTTGGATTGATTATTTAAGCTAGCGAAATGCATGAATAGAAGAAAATCATCTTTTTGCTGTGGAGGCGTGAACCTAACTAGAATTTAATTTATCAAGTAATGTAGTAAGTTTTGATTGGTTATTTAAGCTGGTGAAATACATGCATAGACAAAAAAACACTTTATACATAATTCATATGCCTCATTAAATGAGGTAAATTTCATGTGAAATTTAATTTAATCCAATGAGATAAATCGGGCTACTTGGTTTTGAGTTTTGAGTTGAAAGCTTTTTGAAATAGTTGATTAATTATCGCGAAATTAAGTAGTCGAAAACTTTCAGTAAGATTTATTACTAGAACTAGAAAAAAATTGTGTCTAGGACAAAATCGACGAGCGCAGGATGAGGGCGCGAGTGACCGTACACGGCAGTCGACTGCGATCATTTGCTATGGAATCTTGATCGGACGAGCACGTGGGGCCTGAGGAGTCAGTACACACGTGTCAAATTCCCATAGGATTTGCATCTGGGGAGGGTTTATGTGTCTCTATTATATGTATGGATCCACATCACAGACGACACTAATCCCTTTATTTATTCTAACTTGGTTTATCTCAAGGCCTTTATTTATGCTAACCTCGTTTGTCCGGCCAATCTAACCAACTATCCTACCTACTACGAGAATGATTAGTGTCCTAGATATTTGAGCAAAAAGATGGAGACGAATAATAGGTTTGTTACCACGGCATTGAATGGTGCTGCTGACTTTGGGTTTTCTCTCCCTTACGAAAGGGAGAAGTTCGAATCATCAGCATGTCGCAGGTAGACTTACCCGCTTTACGGGGGTGTGGGTTCCTCTGTGGATCCCAGGATTTGCCCGCTGGCTGTCGCCTTACGGATTTTCCTAGGTTATCAAAAAAAAAAACAATAGGTTCGTTTGAGTCATACTTAACGTCCATCACCTTGGACTTGATGCATGCATTGAAGGCCCCACGAATATGTTAGCAGCTAAGATGTTTATGTACTCAATATATCTCGTAGTTAGGTAGTGTAATTGGTATTTTTTTTTAGTTAATTGTTCAAATAGGGCTTAAGAAATACATTACATTGCATATTTGCTATAGGGTAATTTCCCAAAAAGACCCATAACTTTAGGTCCGATTACAATTTTGCCCCCCACTTTTTTGGTCTTAAAGAACATTTTAAATTTTCTAGTCCCCTGTCTGCCAATATCTCCAAAAATTGCTATTGATTTCTTCAATATTATCAATATTAAGATGTCATTATTGTTCCATGCGATAGTGATGGTGTTGATGAAGACAAAGGCTTCGGATAATGAATTTCTGACTAGTTGTGACGTTTGATAATTTTGAAAAAAAAGATTTTTAAATGTATAGATAGATTTGAAATGAGAGCGAAAGTTTGGGAGACTTATTATTTTTTTTTCTGAAAAAAAAAAAGGAAATGCGGCAAAATTGTGATTGAACCTAAAATTGTGGCTCATTTAGGGAATTATCCCTATATCAATTATGACATGTGATCTATTTTTGAAGATGTACAACTTAAATAAAAAAATAAAATTACTTTGCCTAACTACGAGACAAATAATGCGTCAAGATTTCTTAACTGCTAATATCTTTGTGGGCAGCATGAGCACTTGGATACCTTTTTTTCCACTAAGATTTCATTAGTAAGACAAGCCGCTAAAGAATTGGGAATCCCAGCTGTCCCCGACATCTATAGTGTCAACCCTATCTGCTGCCAAAATAAAAAAACCATTTCATCTTCTTGGAGACTTCAATTTTAGGAAATGATATTGATGGATGACTAGACCAAGGGTCTTAGAATTCATCTCCTTGAGAAGCCATCACATCACGCAAAGACATCGGACCGTGGAGAGATTAAAGTATGTTTCCTAGTATGTTCTGTAACTTGTTCCCAAAGACTTGGAAATTGAAATTTGATTTAATGGTTAATGCTAATTACACTTTTAGCAAAGTCAGTTTGTTAGATCATATCATCTGTACTATATTAAGTCAAAAATACTTAATCGTCTCACTTATTTTTCTTTCAATTTTTACTAAAGCTTGCAAAATCATATGGAATAACAGTGGAGTGCGGAAAAGTAAAGTTCAAAACATGAATTTCAAAACCGTCCGTAACACTGCTGTTGACTCCGTCAACGAAATCTTGTCCACGAAAATGGTATAAAAAAAAAAATCTAGTAATGAATTGCCTAAAATTTTAAGGGTTAATATCACAAAAAAACCACAAAAATGGTATACTCAATGCCACATTTACCCTAAATTAATTTTCTCGTCATAAAGAATATCAAATTGGTACACTCATACTATATTTGTTCCAAACTAATTTTTGCGTAACAAAAAATTCCAAACTAGTACCATAACAAATCTACTCCCATTAGCTTTCATTCAATATCTCCATTGAACTACTAACGTGGAAGCACACGCGACAAACAACTCAGATAATCGGCGTGTAATGTAGATGTGATGTGGAAATTCAACACAAATAGGTCTCCTAAATGATGTTGTTTTTAGGCAGTCAAATTTGAAGAAAATGAATTGAGATTGACAAATTGAATAAAATTTGCTAATTTTGCCCCAATAACTCCTTACCTTTCAAAAATTTGCTAAAATCCCTCGTTTCCCCTTAAAATTTTAATCAATTCATCATGAGTTTATCAATTTGGCAGTCATGATAAAATGCAATGGACAATGCGGTTTTATGATATCAATAACTATATCCAAAGGGTTGAGTTCCAAAGGGAAGTCATGCGGTAAATATGAAGTACCTAATCAAGCTCACTTCTACTATTTTTTTTTTCTTTTGTTTAGTGGTGAAACTCTATAGAAACGGTCTTTTGATTCGGTTCTACTAAGATGCGTTGACACGAGGGAGGCAACTCAACTAATGAAGGGGATATGTTGGCTACGACATGAACGGGCATTTGCTGGCAAGGAAGATTATTGAGTTTTGGGATGTTTCTGGTTGACGGGAGAAAAGGGTAGCATCCAGCATGTCCGATAATGCCAACGCGATAAGATTTATGGTGATAGGATAAGTTTTCCCCCGGATAAGCTACGCCCAATGTCTAAGCCGCGGACTTTTTTCATGTGGAGGATGGTCGATGCGATCCGCCCCATCAATCCCAATGCCTCGAACGGGACACCCTTTCTGTCCTTGTAACCGTTGACAATCTCACAAAATGGATAGAAGGGTCATCCTACTCTAGTGTCACATCAAAAAATGTTGTTAAGTTCATGCGCCTAGTTCGAATTGCCAGCTATGGCGGCCACTTAAGGTCTCATCTGATCGACAATGAATCAGCTAAGTCTGATGAGAATATCAATTTCAGCGCAAGCAAGCTCTTGTCCATGAATACCGGTTGCGGGCTCAGGGAAAATCCAAATAAGATGTGGAAAGTAGCGGACTTTAGTGAGGAGACTCCTGTCTCGGTTTCGATTCCAAGAATTGTTCTGCAGGGAATAGGGAAAGGGGTTCCAATCGTGGAAGGTCTTGTTCAGGGAGTTTATTCTGTGTGTTAACCTGCCTCAATCACCCAAGTTTGATGTTTCCACTTGTATATAGCAACGAACGAGCGCAGAGAAAGGAAAAAAAAATTGGTAATCTAAGGTGAACTTTGGAGGTTATATCTATGCTATAATCAAAGCCAAATACTTAAGGAAAGCTAGTGTCTTGGGAGACTATTCTTGTCTGTGTATCTGAAATTTCGTTTTGTTGGGCTACAATAACTTCAGGTAGTAGCTTATTCTTTCATAATTTTAATGCAAGGATGGCAAGTTGGGTGTTCTGCTTACTTTCAATGAAAGTGATGATACCGAAAACATTTTGAAGGCGTCAGGTCAACCCAAATTTGTATTCGTACCCAACTAACAACAATCACAAGTCATTTGAAGCCGCTTTGTTAAAAGAGTTTAGAGTTACGTCCATAATCAATTTTGAGAGATCCTGACAAGTGAGAACATTGACACCACATGCAAGATCCTGACAAATGAGAACATTGACACCACATGCAGCTCCATCAAAGTAGAGCAAATAATGTACGTCTCTTTACCTACTTGTCATCCCTGAACGTATTTCTCATTGATTAATCGGAGTGGAGACATAGTTCCATAGAATATATCAACAACAGCTGGTCCAAAATGCCAGCCACTGAAGGCCCATTTGGAAAGATTTCTGAATCTGAAACTCTTTCAATGATCCATGCTTTCTCATGCACCTAAGTGCCTTTTTCCTTTTCTTTAATCTTTTATGCCCGAGTGTTTCTGTAAGGCGAGTTGGCTGTGGTTGGCCTATTCAGAGCTTCCATTGATAAAGTTATAACTCTTTTTGGTTAGCTGAAAAGACACTGAAGTGAAGGGAATCTCTTTCATTTCCTTGGAGAAAGATCGTTTTTCAGTGAAAAAAACAAAAACTAACCCATGTTCTTCTGTCAAAAAAGGGGGCAGAAAGGAATTCTTTCTACAATCTCGAGTAAAAGTAGTCTGCCTTCCTTGACAGTATTTTAAAGAAAGATGAGAGGTTCTTCATCCGACTTTTTTCCTCGCTACAAACCTTGTTTCATTTGTGCCTTCTACTTTTAAAGGCTTGTAGGCTGTGAAGTGGAAAGAAGGATAAAAAGGGACAACCAGCCGGCAACCCCTTTTTTCAGCACCATCACACAAGTCATGCTTGCGAGTTGCAAGTAATGCATGAGTTGATTCAAGTGAAAAATGCCTCTTGCATCATCCCTTTTGAGCCTGCTAAGAGTTCTAAAACATGGTTTTCTTTTTCTCCAGAGACATGTTGGTGATTCAAACTACATTGCTCTCCTAATCCCTTGTAGAGTGCCAGTGTCATGAATTTTGATCTAAGAAATAGATGCATTACCTCCCTGACAAATGATACACAAAATTATCACGATACTCATCTTAGGGACCTCTATCTCAACACCATCTACTTCCCCACAAAATCGCCAAGGAAAATCAGCGAAAGTTTTATCCATTACACTCTTGGCGATTTCTCCCTCATAGCAGTATTCACGAATTGCAAATGATAGGATCAAAAGACTATCGGGTGGAAAGTTTTAGGAGGCAACTGATTTACCGCCACCATCATCAAAATTAATGGTCGGTAGGTACATTAATATCATGAAATTCCCCAACATATCAATCTCAATACTTCTGCAATAACCAAGATTTACAAAATGACTGAATGTAGATAATATCTTTTCTGGTGAAAACTTTTACAAAACAACCCACTCTAATTTACTCTCGGACATGTAATTACAAGCAGTTTCATTAATGTCGTGACAATGGCTGACTATAACTTCTCCAACCGACCTCAAAGCCGGTATATGGGAATGACACATACAAAATCAATATAATCATCTTACCGTAGAACAACTCTAAATTATCCTCTCGTAGATTATGAATATCCAGAGGATCCTGAGATGTCCGAATTGTATTAGTTATGGAGATGAGGCTATAACCATTAAGGTGACTAGTAAATAGTTACATTTTGTAATATGCTATACGAAGCCGTATTAAATTATTTGTAAGAGATTCATGATCATCAACACAAACACTTCTGTGTCTTCTCAGTATTCACATCTATTTTCCTTAGATTTAGTACTTCTTATTATTCCTGTTCAAATTGCCATTGAATCCAAATTGCCAGTGGATCCGATTCAATAAAAACAAACATCATCTCGTGGTGAAAGGCATTTCGCTATTTGGGCCAATTCCAGGCGAAACAGAATCTAAGATGGAGAAGAACAAATCCTCTTTGGTGAAAACTAAAGAAGGTGATTTTGAGAGGTGGCAGTGGAAGGATGGAAGTGATCCATGCCGAGCGACCGAGCCTATGGGCCGGCACAACGATAGTAGTTTGTGCTTCTTCGCTTTTGTATCGGCTATCTCTCTACTTCTTGTTCCAGTACTATATGATATTTTTGTGGGATTTAGTACCAATTATTTTAAAAACTGAAATCGTTAAATAGAGACATAGTTTAATATTTAAATATTTTAATAAAGTTAACAATATTTTTTGTGGTGACACCGGAGAAAGAAGTCTGTACTATCCTTTTTGTGAAATAGGCAACGGTCAAAAAGGATGAAATAGGCACCCGTTTGAGGACTTGGGATTCATGCGGCCCCTTACGTCGACCCCCCACATGAGTAATGGCCACGGCCTAGACATTGGGTGTAGCACATTTGCGAGAATATTAATTTATCACCACAAATCTGAAAAGCGTTTGGGATGTTTCACCCAGCGACTTCATCGCGAGGATCACAGTTGGGTCCCCTAAAGCTTCATTTCTGGAGTTTGTGGCCGGGGTTGGATGCCATCCCCCTTTTTTGCTGTTTAAGGATATGCTCAGGTTCAAGGGGAATATTAATTTATCACCACAAATCTGAAAAGCGTTGGCAATATCGGATATGTTGGATACGAAAAATATCTTAACCTCACGATCTTCCTTATAACACATGTCAGTTCATGTGTGGCCCACATATCCCTTCATCTAAGTCCATCGTCAGTTGTGTTGCCTCCCTCGCGTCAACGCATCTTAGCAATACCGCATCAAAGGACCACTTCTGTAGAGTTTCAAGACTGCCCACTTACCGCGTACTTTCTCCTTGGAACTCGCCCCTGTGGATACAATTTTTGACATCATGAAACCATGATTTTCAATCGAATTCTATTGTGGTGGTCAAATTAGTACACTCATGATAAGTCTATCAAAATTTTAAGAAAAATTTGAAGATTTTATTAGATTGTCAAAATGCTTAGCAGATTTTAATGGATTTCCCAGCCTCAATTATATTCTTTAAATGTGGCTTTCTCAAACAACCTCATCATGAGAAATTTTTCTGTTTTGTTTTTCCATGTCTAATCTATTTTACATGCCGATCATCCAAGTTGTTTGTTCTATGTGTTTACACACGTAGACATTGTACATAAGCTAATTAGGGTAGCTTTATCACGCATGTACTAGTTAATTTTTTTTTTGTAACACTAAAATTAGTTAAGCATAAATGAGGCACATGTATTAGTTTGAGATTTTTTTGTTATGATAAAATTAGTTTATGATAGATGTGATACTAGAGGATAATTACCAAAAAGTCATAAATATGGGTGATCGTCAATCTAGGGTCAACCTTGGACCGACCTTAGATCGACCCAACCTTGCCCGGTCCTAGTTCGGTTTCCTAGGGAGACTCGATTGGTCCTTGTCTTGGGATTCTTAGATTAGCACTATGCGGGTTGGTCTTTGGTCCCAAGAGTTTATAATTGGTTTAATCCGGCCCGACCTTGACTCTATATATATATAATATATTATTTATAATTTTTTTATATAGAGAAAAGCCTAAAATAAACGGCGTCAACAACATTAAATAGCTCATTAGTGAGGAGTTTAAGTAATTTTACACTATTGTTTAATGACTTAGATTTTTAATGTCTTTTACGGCATCAATAACCATAATTTACAAAGGAGAAAAATGTTTTAGTAAGAAGTCCTTACGGTGTCCAAAAGTGCATAAACAGCTCCTCACGACATCCCCCTCTAGTTCTCTTTTGTTTTATTTGTCCTCTTAGTCTTCAACTTGCCAAAATAAAAAAAAAAAAAATTTCTCCACTCGCCACTCGACACTTGCCTTGCTTGCTTTAGGTCACTCGTGCCACTTGCCACTCGATGCTCACCCTACTTGTTGCTCCTCGCTTGATGCTCGACGCTTACCCTGCTCGATGCTCGACACTCACCCTACTCAACCGTCGCCGCTTGCCTTTCTTAGCCGACCTCGCTTGTCACCGAACCTATTGGATCGGTCTAGTCCTTGATCACCTTTTCAATGAGAAAAAAAATGAAATAAAAAAAATTATTGGTTGATCTCGAGTTAAACCTATAATCAAACCAAACCCATTAGATTGATTCAATTCTCGATCATCTTCAGAGAGTACACAAAATGAAATAAAAAATTTATCGGTTGGTTCCAGGTTAACCTTAGAATTTGACCGAACCCATTGAGTCATTCGGTTCTTGGTCTTAAGTTCAATAAGGCCGATCTTCAATCCCAAAAATTGAGGACCAGTACTGTGCGGGTTGGTCCTATAGTTAGAGGGTGGATTGACCCAACTCGGACCATACTCACCCCTAGTCATAATGTCAATTAAATCAAAAAAATTTCAATTTTGCCAATTTAGTTTTAAATCTTTTGATGATTTATTAATGTACTCTTTCAAGCCAATTTTGATAAGAAATCATTGACGTGGACGCTAACCATCCTCTATGTAGCATTAACACGGACACTCGACACACAATATGATACAATATGATACGCCGACATGTCATTTCTTAAAAAATAGAGAATGCCGACATATTATGATACATCATACATTTATATATATATAAATGCACAAATAAATAAATAATAATAAAAGGAGTGTATAATTAATTTATACTAAAAACATTAATCCAACATTTGTTAATATCATTCATTATTTTAATTTGAAAAATTCAACTGCATTTCATTACAATAATCCATAAAACTTGAAGAAAAAAACAAGCAATCCACATTTTACTACTAAATTTAGGGATATGTGCACTACAACTCTTTAAACTTGTCATGATAATGCAATTGAGTCTTAAAACTTATCAAATTTGTGCAATTTAATCTTTCCGTTAACACTGTCAATTTCTTTAACGGAAAATGATGAAGCAATATTTTAAAATTTATTTATTTATCCTATGTGGCATTTTCATTACTTTTTTCATAGAAAAACATTTTAAAAAGCTAAAATAATTTTTAAAAAATTGAAAAAAAAAAGGCATGGTTGTTGTTGGGGACATCGATGCCGGCAGCAACAACAACAACGGCAACGGCATGCCCAACCACCGTGGGAGGGATTGGAAATGTCCCTAGCCCTAGGCGACGAGGGGGGGCGACCCTCTCGGCCTAAACAAGGCTCAGATGAGACTTGCCTAAATCCGGGCGACGCCTCAACCGGAGTCGGCAAGGCTCACCAAAATCTAGGCAACGCAGACCCTCACTAGGCCCAAGGAGGGCATGGCGTCGTCTGGGTGAGCCTCACCTAGGCCTTAGTCGAGGCATCACCCAAACGGGTGAGCCTCATCGGCCTTGCCTAGCCAACGATGGCCCCACCCGGGTTGGTGAGGGCTACCCACCCCCCACCCGGGCTGGTGAGGGCTACCCACCCCCCTTGCCACCTAGGGCTAGCGAGGTCGCTAGTCCCCTTCGATGGTGGCGGCGGCAACAACTAACCACCATCCCTATCTCTTTTTTTCTTTTTTTCCATATATTTACATTTTGACTCTTCAAGTATTGAAATTTTTTAAAATTAATCCATGCATGTCAAAATCAGGTGTTAGAGCGTGTCGAAGAGAGTTAACCACGTGTCGAATTTTTCGACACTCGTTAACCATGTGTCGGAGAGAGTTGACCATGTATCGGATTTTTTGACACTCAAACACATGTCAAAGTGTCGGATACGACATGAAGGCTCTCGAGAGTATGGTGCTTCTTAAGCCGTCCTACGTGGCATAATTGATTATGATGTAGATTATTTATGTAATTTTTCAATTTTTTCTTAAATTTATATATATATTTTTTCTTTTTTCTTTTTTCTTCGAAGTATTGGCAATTAGTGGCTTCAACTTCTCTAACGTCATCCCCGTATGGACTAAGACGAGTAATAGCATGGAGGTCGAGGAGAGTAATCGACATTGCTCTTGAATGGAAGAAAAAGCAAGTTATTGATGGGGACCAAAATCTGGTTAAAGCTACCGAAAAGACCCAGGTCACAATGAAAATAAGAACAGTAGAATTAAAGAGTTATATCAATTTTGACATCTTCCCAAAAAAATTGAACCTATGATTTCAGTTTCATATACCATTCGTAAAATCTGGGGTCAAAAAAGGACAAAGCCCTAAATCGATTGGATTTGATAGTCCACATACTCAATGATAAGAGGACTTATGAATGTGGGATTTTTTTTCTTTAATAAAACGAGGAAAACGACCATTTAAAAATGAAGGGATACTGTGATGCTATATGAAACAGGGACCCAAGATTGCTTGCTCAGAATCTTCTTTATCACCGAGGAGTTCAAGAAGATAGTTGTCATGGTGATCCTCCCCCTTGAGCTTGTCAAAACGGGACAAGTATGACGAAGATGAGAATGTAGGAGATTTGGGAGCCAAGGAAACTCTGAATAAACAAAAATGAGGTTTGGCATTAGAACAAGAGAGAAGAAGAATATTTTGATTTAAAGATTGAAGAGGAAAGGCAGATAAGAGTGAAGAATAAAATTGGGATCTTGCCAATTATATATGTCGTGACATTCCCAAGGTGAACCATCAAAATAAAAGCTAATAGGTTATTAAGCAAAAAATATAACGTAAACTCTATCAAGTCTATCAAAGTATATACGAAGCATATATAATTCATATAAGGTGCTGCAAAATGTTATTTTTTGAAGGCCCACTTAGAGCCGACTCCCCTACATGAACGAGAGGATCGTTGAGTTGGTGGAGACACATCCAGCTCCATCAAAGCACCGAAAAGCGTGTGCGCTTCTTTACCTTTATTAGCCCGGACTGTATTTCTGAAGGATCCATCAGATTGGAGACACATTATTACAGGATATATATTACACCAATGTTGGTGCAAAACGTCAGCTGTTGAAGGCCCACTTAGAATTTGACCCAAAAAAAGGCCCACTTAGAAAAATTTCTGGATCTCAAACCCTTTTTATAATCCATTTTTTGCAATGGGCTTAATTCTCTTCTCCTTTTTCTTTTCCCGGCCCAAGTGTTTCTGGAAGGTGAGTTGGCTGTGGTTGGCCCATTCAAGAGCTTCCGTTAATGAACTTCATAAACTCTTTTTGGTCCGCTGAAAAGGCACGGGAGTGAAGGGAATTTTCTCATTTCCTTAGCAAAAAATTTTTTAAGTGAAAAAGCAAAAACTAACCCACTCTCACTAACCCCCTTTCTTCTGTCGAAAAAAGGGGCAAAAAACGAATTCTTTCTCCAATCTTCAGTAAAATTAGTCTGCCTTCCTTGACAGTATTCTAAAGAAAGATGAGGTATTACAGGTTCTTTAATTGGAGGGAAGCAACATATTTTGCTACCACAGGCATGCCAACGAAAATTTAGCAAGTCATCTGGCTGTCGTGAAGTAAAAAAGGGGGCCTGAACCTTGATCAAAGAAACTATAGTTTAAGGTAGCCGCTCTTTTTTCCATGCCCACAGAGAGCATGGAGTAGTCAAATGATTTTTTCCTCCTTGCGTCGGCCCTGAAACTTTCCGACCTTAATCTTGTTGCGTGACAAAACATGATATTTCGCGTGACAAATGCGCTCTGTTCCTCGCAACAAACCTTGTTTTGTTTGTACCTTCTAGTTTTTTAGTCTTGTACGTTATGAAGGGGAAAGAAGGATCCAAAGGGACAACCAGCCAGTAACCCCTTTATTCGGCACCATCAGGCAAGTTATGAAAAATTATATAAAAAAGTCCTAAATCTATTATAATTTTTTCAAATCAGTCCTAAACATTTTTTGGCCAATTAAATCCTAATTTTTTTGTAATTATATCAATTCATCCATTCGACTAAATTTGACCTGCCACCGCTAATGTGCACGTTGGGCAATGCTGGTGAACAATTTTTTTAATTAATTTTATTCTTTTTTTTCTCTCTTTTATTTTCTTCCTCCCTCCTTCTTCCTCTTGCTTTGGTGACCAGCCAAAGAGGAAGGCCAGTCACTGGATTGACATGGCTAGCCAATGGCAAGCTTGCCTCGTCATCACTAGGTAAGGGCAACCTCGCCCACCCACTGGCAAGGGGAGCCCTCATCGGATCTAGAGAGGGTGAACCTCGACAAGGGATCGGCGAGCTCAACCTCGTCGTTGCTAGGGAGAGCTCACCTTGTCATCATTGGATTAGATCGAGCTCCCCAATAGTGAGGGGGAGGAAAAAAAAAAGGAAGGAAAAAGAAAAAAATAATTCCAAAATTTGAAAAAAAGTAAAATATTATTAAAAAATTCTCTGTCAACGCCAATCGATGGCATCCACATTAGTGCCAACTAACCAAATTTGGCTAGATAAACTGAATTGATATAATTACAAAATGTTTAGAATTATACTGAAAAAAAAAAGGTTTATGATTGATTTGAAAAAAATTGTAATAAGTTTAAGATTTTTTTGGAAATTTTCCTCGAAATTATGCTTGCAAGTTGCAAGCAATGCACGATTTTGTTCAAATATAGGTTTAAGATTTTTTTGGTGGTTTTCCCTGAAGTTATGCTTGCAAGTTGCAAGCAATGCATGACTTCATTCAAGTGCAAAATGCATGGTGCATCGTCCCTTTTGAGCCTGCTAAGTTATAAAACATGGCTTTCTTTTTCTCAAGAGACTTGTTTGGTGCTTCAAACCACAGTGCTCTCCTAATCTCTTGTAGAGTGCCAGCGTCACGAATTTTGATTTAAGAAAGATGAATTAGCTCCCAAGACAAAATATACACAAAATTATCACAGTGCTCACCTCAGGCACCTCTATCTCAACACCATCTACTTCCACATGAACTCGCCAAGGAAAATCAGCAAAAGTTTTATCTATTATATTCTTTGCACCTTCTCTAGCACACAGCAGTATTCATGGAATGAAAATGATGGAGGATCAAAAGACTATCAGGTGAATAGTTTTAGGAGGCAACTACTTTACAGGGCATCATCAAAATTAATGGCCACTAGGTACCCTATTATCATGAAATTCCTCAAAATATGAATCTCAATATTTCTGCAGTAACCAAAATCAACAAAAAGGCTGAACGAAGATAATATCTTTTCTGATGAAAAGTTTTACATAACTTAAGGCACATTAATTTACTCTCATACATGTAATCACGGACAATTCATTATTTTGTGACTATGGCTGACCATAACTTACTCCAAACGACCTCAAAACCAGTATATGAGAATGGCAAATACAAACTCAACATAATCACCTGATAGTAGAACGACTTTAAATTCTCCTCTTGTAGATTATGAATGTCCAGAGCATCCTGATATGTCAGAATCACATTAGTTGTGTTGCGAGAGCACCTACATCGGCCATAGTCCATTGTGCGGATAATGAATCTAGAGGATCGTTGAGTTGTACTTATATATATGCCTTTGACAAAACACGGTGTGATTTTCCTTTGTGAACAATATGTTTTAGAAAAATCACTCAGTTAAGATATCACTTTGATCATTTCAACTATGTTGTATTACATGATAATAAAAGTTTCACTAATAATGATGCCTCCAAATAGGAAGTTTTTTTTGCAATAAAAGTTTTTTTTTTTTGTACCTGAAGCTATCATTCATGATAACGGTAGAATATGAGTAATAGGCTTGTCGACGAGCCGATCACAGAGAATAGTGCAATGACGCTGCAAACAAGAGCATAGGGAAAATTATCAAAACAATTCTAAATCTATTACAATTTTTCTAATTCAGTCATAAACCTTTTTTTTTTTTTGTCAATTCAATCTTAAACATTTTGTATTTGTGTTAATGTAATTAGCTAATTAGCGCTGACGTGGACACCATCAAGCGTCATGCATCTGGCCAACGCTGACGTGTTAATTTTTTAATTTTTTTTCCTTTTTTTTTTCTCTCTTTTCTTCTTCCTCTAGTTGATCTGGTGACCAACCATGCTAGGGCCGACGAGGTTGACCTTGCTAGCCACTGGGGAGGCTCCCCCTCTTTGAAACTGGTGAGGGCAAGCCTCAGGCCTTGGCCATCCGTAGAGAGGACTCGTCGTCGCAAGTGAGGGTCACTAGGTGAGGGTGAGTGACGCTAGGCAAGTGGTGCTGGGCGAGGCTCGCCCAATGCAGATCTGGCGATGGCGAGGGCAAGCCTCCCCATCCGCTAGCCTTGGCCACCCTTGGCAAGGACTTGTTGTCATAGGCAAGGGTCACTAGGTGAGCCTCACCATGGTTGGGCAAGCAGCAAGGGCGAGCCTTGGCCACCCTTGGTGAGGACTCACCATCGCAGACGAGGGTCGCTATGCGAGCGGCACTAGGCCCTTGCTTGTGATGGCAATGTCGACCTTGCCTAGTGACCCTCGCCAAGGGTGGCCGAGGCTCACCCTCACTACCGTCACTAGTGCTAGCAAGGGCAAGCCTCCTCAATGGCTAGTACATCCAACCTCGTCGGCCATAGGAAGAAGAAAAGAGAAAAAAAAAAGAGAGAGAAAAAGGAAAAACATTCAAAAAATTTTGACACATCAGCATTGGCCAAACGGCCGAAGCCAGCTAGTGTCCACATCGGTACTAGCCGGTAAAAATTGGTTGGACGAAGTGAATTGACACAAATACAAAAGGTTTATGATTGAATTGACAATAGAAAAGAGGTTTAGGATTAAATCAGAAAAACTATGATTGTTTTGGTAATTTTTTGCAAAAATGCTGTTAAAGATGGCGGACAGCTACAAGGATCGGCATGAGAAGCTTCCCAACACGCTGATAGCATATAGGACGTCAATCTGAGCATCAACCGGGCGAAATTCTTTTTCCTTGGTTTATGAAAGGGAAGATAGAACCACCTCTAAAATTCAAAATCCTATCGTCTAGGGCATCGACCGAAACAAAGCTGAATGAAGCGTAATGGGTCCCTTAGAGATTTGAGAAGTTGTCCATGATGGAGAAAAGAGGCTAAAAGCTTTGTGTCATGGTCAATGTTCTTAGAATCGGATAATAATAAGGTCATTCGATTGGAGAGTTCGCCCTCGACGATTTAAGGTCAATGATCAGGTTCCGAGAGAGGTACTGTCCTTAATCCAGATGCTCTTCGAAAATTTGCCACAAATTATGGAGGGCCCTATTCACAAAGAAGATGCTTTGATTTGAGCAAAAATGATTGATCGAGTGTTCTCGAATCCTATAAATGCTGATGCTATAAAGCAATATTTGCCATGACTGAATTCTCAATCGGGAAATGGCCTTTTTTGTCAACAAGAAGTCTCAATTTGTTTGCCATGGAATTTTCCATCACACGCTTACATGTTCGCATTTGTTTTTTTTTGGTAAAATACATGTTCGCATTTGTTTTTTGCAGCATTGAAGGGGGAAAGTGGAAAGTGCACCCCGTCAAAGGTTAATTCAAATAAGAACTTTTCCGCCTAAGTTTTCGAATACAAACATGGCAAGTATTTCAACAAAAACATTGTTTTTCCAAGAAAAAAATTATAATGTGGCCGAGGAGTATTTTACAGAGATAGTTTAGTTTTCTCCACGAAATTACGCGTGACAATTTTCCAGAAACCTTGCTAGACTTTGAAAATGTACACTTAATTAGTGTAAAACGGCTGAATTTTCCGAGATTGGTGTAAAACGTTTTGCATGTGATGTGGCGTGAAAATGCAAAAAAGGCATTGTTTTTGCTCGACGTGTAAATAATTAATATAAAAATTAATTAAATTAAATTTAAAATATTCTAAAAATTTAAAAACTTAATTAAAAAAAAAAAAAGGTGGTTGAAGGGGGTGGCTGAGGGCTGAGCCCTCGCGCCGCCACCTCCTCGCCACCGCCGAGAAGGGCCGGCGATGGAGGGGGAGGGTCGGTTGGTGTCGCCGGCCCCGAGGCCCCGGCCGGCGGTGAGGGCTCGCGAGCGCTCACCGGATCGCGGACCCTCACCCTAGATTTAGGCAAAGGCTTGTGGGCCCTTGCCGTCGATCGGCTAGCGTCATCGGCCCCTGGCCAAGGCCCAGCGACCCTAGCTGATGCTCCCCTCATCATTGCCGGCTCTTCTCAGCGACGGTGGGGAGGCGATGAGAGACCGCGATCCTTCGCGGAGCCCTCGTCACCCGACCTCGGCTGATGCTCCCCCACTGTCGTTGACCCTTCCTGGCGATAGCGGGGAGGCGGCAAGGGCCCACGAGCCCTTGCCCGGATCTAGGGCGAGGGTCGTGGCCCTTTCCGCGATCCGGCGAGGGCTCGCGAGCCCCGCCGTCGGTCGATTGCGGCGGCGAGGGCTCGGCCCTCGGCCGCCCCCTTGGGCCCCTCCTTTTTTTTTTCTTTTTAAGTTTTTTTTTTTAATTTTTCAGAATATTTAAATAAATTAAATTTAAATTTAAATTTAATAATTTTTTATATTAATTATTTACACATTAGAGCAAAAATGACACCGTTTTTGCATTTTCTCGCCACATCAACGTGCAAAACGAAGTTGTTTTGCACTAATCTCACCGGAAAATTATCACATCAGCAATTTGATCGGATTTTGGCCGGGTAACACTTAAGTGATCCATTTTACTTTGATTTTGGCACTTAGGTGTACTTTTAAAAAATTTTGGCACTTAAGTATCCCTTCAAGTTTTGGTACTCCAACTGTCCCAAACTCACTTGACAGTATCCACAGCCTTAAATGAAACTGGACGACTTCCAGCTATTGGCCAATCTGCGAGTGCTGAGGCAACACTTCTTTTATCTCAAATCTTTCAATCAAAAGAAATTTACGTCTAGTCCATTCCAAAATGCGCGATGTCCGCGGACAACATTAGGATGTTTACATGCGTCCGATGTAGAGAATTGGAAGAAAACGTACATAAAAATCCGTGGGTCATTCTGACCAAAAGTTGCTTTAGAGTCAGGGTCGTCTGTGGTCAATTACATATCAATCTGATTGAACTCGCTTTTACATATTATGACTTACATGAGCTCGTTTTATTCTCTTCCAGAGCGGCTTCTTTATTCACGAATTATAACTTACATGAGCTCGCGGAAACAAGGAATCGGATGTCCTTGATGTTCCTCTGTTAAACCTGTAAACTTTTCACAGTCCATGCTGAATGGTCATTGGATGCAACACGGAATTGAGTGGATCTACTCAATTAAAACATGCATCAGCTGTATAGCTTCGAAATCTGATCTTTGTAAAGCTCTACAATCCTGTCCCTCCGAATTTTCATTGTTGGAGTCATTAGACCACCATCGATCTGCAATGAGAGAGGAAGTTCAGCTCAAATTAATGCCACAATGACAAAACGGCTTGAAAAGTTTTGGGAGCTCAACGAAATACCGTAAACGGCTCATCCACGATGAGAATTGGCCCAATTTGGAATGTGCAATTGGAGGTCCTGCATAAACATATGTGCTGTCTAAAATAATTCTTCTGAAAGATCCATACTGGTTAGGAAAGTAGATATGGTGCATGATTCATCCAAAGTTAGATACTGTCACTGAACCTTCCTCCACAATTGACAGACTAATGAAAACTGCGATTGCTCCCAGATGCAGGAGAAAGTAATATATTTTTAAATCATCAAAACCTACTCTATTCCAGCATAATAAAAATTAAGTGACCTATAATTCATATAGAACCATCAAACTGGCCCAACCAGCAACCAAAGCTATGTGCATTGTATGGATAGAATGCAAATCGTCGGGATAACTTAACATGACAATGTAAATGTGATACAAATAATAATGCCATGTTAACGCCCCTTTTTCATGAAAATAGACACATAGTAACTTTGTTGCATTGGAAAAAAATATGCAACGAACCTCCCCTTTTCAGGGGATTTAGGAGGTTACTGCTGGAGGTTCTCTAGTGAATCAAGACAATGCAAGAGAAGATAATTTCCAGCTGAAATTCGGGTGCTATCAAAGAATATGAACCTCATACATTTATAATAGAAAGAGCAGAGGACTCACTGAAAGTTGATGCACTTTAGGCAAGTCAGAAAAGTTCATGTGCTTAAAGCATGTCAGTAACCTACAACCAAATTCATAGAAATGAAGAAATCATTACCAGGTTCTCAATTCTTCATACAACAGACTTGACATTTTTTCTTTACTAAGTTCCATGGCATTAGCATCTACAATTGACATCCTTTTAGCAACCAGCAGGGCCTCTTCTTTGTTCGGCACAATTATAGCTCCTAGACGCCGTTGATCCTGCATTTAACAGTCAATGTCATATAGCAAGTGGATAGCATAAGGAGACCAGAACTGAGTGTCACTGACATAGCAGAATTCAGAGGGAAAAAAACACTTCAGCATGAAGTTTCCTTGTTCACCTGTCCAATAACAACAATCTGTTGTATCAGGCTACTCCTCATTGCAGCCTCTTCAATCTCTGCAGGTTCAACATTTTCACCTATATTCCAGAAATACTTTGATTAGCACAGGACAAGTACCCAAAGCAGCATGTTTGTTGTTAGCCAATCAATTTGTAAGTCAAAACCGTGATAGGGCATTATGAAGAATTTAGACATTGTAGCAATCATCTTAAGAATCACAAGTTAAAAAGCCAATTTGTGTCAGACAGCCACAAATATAAACAATGTTTATAATCGACAGATAATTCATTTGACAGATGCAGCCTATTGTGCAAAGTACACGCTAGTACACGCATGTTCATGAAATTACCATCGATGTATTAGACACGAGTCAAAAGAACCCGCCATACAATTTTAATTGCAGAACATATGATTGGCATGATACCTGTTGAAAGGACAATGGTGTCCTTAGCACGGCCTTCGAGAACAATCACACCTCCAGAGTGACGGCTTCGCCCTGAAGAATGGTGAGGTGCCATCCAACCAACATCACCTGTGTTGAACCAGCCGCTTGCATCCAAGACCTGACTTGTAGCTGATGGATTCTGATCCAACATCAAGATAACAGACTTAGTTAAAATCATCCAATATAAAGATAGAAAAGTTGGTATAATGGAGGCTTGTGCTTGAGTACCCTGTCACACCACCTTGAAGCTCTATCCGGCTACCACTTACAACATTGAATTAATCAAAATAAATTGACTGTATCACACTAACTCTACCGGTAATATAGAAAAAATAATTCCATAGTTATATTGTAAAGAATAATGTACGAATTTAAGTAACTTGAATTGTTTAACATCAAAGCCGCTATAACCAAATCCTCCTCTTCAAATACTTATTGTACAAAAATTAAGAGAATTCACTTTTCATCTCATAATCAAGTACTTATGGAATATCACGTGTACATGGTTAATTATACTAAGGATCATACATGTCATTCTAATTCATGTGCATGATTATGTCCTGCAGTAAATTTAGATTTGTTAACCACTCAGCAAAAAAGATTGGCAAACTAAGAAACAAATTTCGATTTTTCCTAAAATCCCTCACAGTAATTATCAAAGGAAGCTAACAAATAAAAGTCTAGACCATGCATAAATGGCGGCTAAGCAAATTGACACTACATATGATTGTGCATGTGCACACATTAGTTAATTATGAAAACACTTGCATAAATAAATAACTAACAGGACTGAAATGATCCCAAAGCTCACCACTCCTAGCTTATGTGTTAGAAGATTATTTATACTTGCAATTTGCTAAGTATATACATAACATCCCATGAAAATTATCTAAGTTATCAATGTTGATTGAAAAAAGATAATACAAAATTGTCTACTAGATAAACATCACGCTAAAGTGAAATTACTCAAAGAAATTCTACAATTTTATAAACCAATATATTTGTTTAAGTAAATATGTTTGTCTTATGGTCTTCTGCTAATTTCAATAAGGTATGACAATCAATACTTTGCATGAAAAATAAGGCAACGCAAATGACTTGTTTTAGAGAACTAACGAATCAGAGTTTGTAAATGGAACTATGACAGAACCTACCCTCATTGAGCAGCTGTGAATTTATCAAAACAAAGACGTCACCAGGTTCTCAATATAAAAACACTTTTATAAGGAAAAATGCATATACTATGACCTATTTCTCCAAGGATTAAAAGGTAAATGACAATACTCTCTAAAAGCATAGCTCTTTGCCAAACTTGTATAGAGCAAGATTATACTCTCCATATAATTATGAGACTTATGGGACTTAGGCAAACATCACCAGGCTTCTAGATGACCTACAGAATCATGGCAAATGGGGTTCTTACCTTGTAATAACCCTTCATCACTTGGGGACCCCTCAGTTTGACAATGCCCTTTGAGCCCGGGGGAAGAAGCTCATCCGTTTCAGGATGCACAATTTTAAATTCTGTGTATCGAATAGGATGCCCAATTGAACCAAGAACCTTCAGAAATCAAATGGATACACAATTATATAATGTCTCTCTAGATGAACTCAAGATAAAAATAAGCAAAAAGCAGTAGCTACGGATCTTTGAGAGAGAGAGAGAGAGGCACTTGACCTAAGAAGGAAAACTCATCCAGCAACTAGAAAGCCAAAGTATCAGCAATGAGTATATAAGAGAGGGTGAAATATATAAAGCAAGATGTTCAACTCTAGGTAAAAGAATCCCTGAATAATCAGATAAGTCATGGATGCTTTGATTGAATAATTGGCTAATTTTATGGCGATGAGCAGTATGATCATACTATCAAGCCTTCTTTTATTTCCATTATATCTGTTTTTCCCAAGTTCCTTCTCTAAGTGTGGACAAAGATGAGATGCAAGCAGAAAAATGCACCATGCAAAGCAATTTCAAGAAATCAAATCACTAAAATTGACATAGGTAACTGAATTAACAGATAATGACCATGCAACAGCAAACTTCACAGTTTTCAAATTTGTTCCCTTCTTGATAGCCCCACATTATTCTAACTAAACAGAAAGTATAGCTGTAAAATTGACTTTTAAGTAGCTTCGCTCTCACATTGCAGGTACGTCTTCGAGCAGCAGTAACGGGAGAACATTCTGTTAGACCATACCCGTTCTGTACAGTCACACCAATGGCCTGCAGCAGCCACTCAACTGTTACAAGGAACACCAACGTTCTTACATGTCTTAAGTAAATAAGAGTCCAACCTCAAAGAATTTATCAATAAATGGAGGCAAGCTTCCACCTCCACTGATGCCAGCCTGCACTTTTTGAAGACAAAGATTTTCTGTCACAAAACATAAATGCCTGTTGCTATTATAAGAAGAATAATATACTTTTTTACTGCTAAAGGACGAAAGATAGCTTACTTAATAACAACGAAGAAGACAACATAAATCTAAATAATGACAATCATCTAGCAGTACAACAAATCTCTGATTTAGCTAATCGCAGAGCAGAAAATGAAAGCTGCTTTTCAATCCTCACTTTCCAACCTTAATCAGTGTTCACTTACCATACCTCTATGCAGTCTGCTAATAAAAATAAACTCAGCTCACAAGGGTGATTTCAATGGCCACTGCTCTTAATGCCACATAGCAGATCAGAAGACAAGTACCTTTGATATTCCAATGGCTGAATGAATCTTACTGTAAACTATCTTCCTTGCTAACATGTGCAGTGGCCACAAGATGGCAGCAAATATTCTTGCCAATAGACAATCCAACATTGAAACAAGATATGAGGGTTCCTTCTGATCCCTCGTCAGATATTTTCCCTGTGGAAAAATACAGCTTATACAATAATTCAACTGTATCCTCTCAGTCCAAGTTTATAATGCGATCATTTAAATTGTGTTTCGTCAAATGGTAATCATTCAACTATATATGGACTAGAGTGGGTGCAGTTGCTTAAGAGTATACAAACAATCAACCTTCCTTATTCAGGAAAGGCTTCGTACAGAATGTTGTTACTTGTTGTACATATAGATCATGATACTTGCTTATGAAGTAAGCAGTTAGCATATACTGTTAGTAGAAGAACTCTGAATTGCACCTAATGGCAGGTTGAGGCAGCACACTATTGACAAAAGGTTTCACCGGTATTGTAAAAACATAAGTCTGTAATGCTGAATGCCATGAAGATAAATAAATAACACTGACTAGCAAATAACTATGAAGAGTAAACCTACGTAGAAAGAGTAACAATTTCAGACACCATTCTTTGAAAAGAAAAATTACACTAGAAAGCTGTATACTTTGATGCTTAATGAGATCTTTATTTAAATAGCTTTAACAAAGACAAATAGATCCCAACCATGAAATGGTCAATAACTTTTTTAAGTGTGGAACCTACAAATTACTATTATCTTGTCTTAGAATGATTTACATCGATACTCCGTAAGCTGTGATCAAGAATTAACCTCATATATCCTCTTGAAATCCATAAATGCCATACTGATCCTGATGAACGTGAGTGCTATAAGCTTGCGAGCTGCAGGGCCTGTGGATAACTGTTTCTGAATCCCACTTCAGCAACAGAACGAAATTGAGATTACTCAATGCAGCAAGACTTCTTTTCACTAGTAAAAAGGAAACATCAACTAAAGCAGATCACATTCTGGTATAAGTTTTGCAGAATAATAGAATGCAATGAAATTGATCCTAGGGTCTGTTTGTTTAAAGGAAAACTGTTTCTAGAATATCGTTCTCCGACTTTCCAGTGTTGGGATGACGAAAAACTAATCGATTGACGGATATCACTTTTCATTAACTGAAAGCAACAATCTTAGATTGGGGAAAAATGACTTCTTTTTCTGGCAAGAAGGAAATTACTTTTTTTTAAATTGCCAAACAAATGAAAACTCAAAAATGATAAGCGTGGAAAATATTTTCCTTTATCATGAAGTTTTCAGTGAAACAAGCAATTTACTCTAAGGGCTGATTCAGGCAGGTCAACAATGTACACCAGCTTCTTGTGCTCTAGATGGCCAATAGGTTGAAGGTAAACACATAGAAGGAGTCCATGATTATATTGGTTGGCGAAAGCTCTCCATAGCTAGACTTTCATTGAAATATTATAAGGCTATACAGAATACTATATACTCACTCTTCTATGGAGTAACGTTCCATAAAGTGTAACCAATAGCATGCCAAAAGACACCTCTATATTATGCAGCACTAGATAATTATATCAATGACTGCAAAAGGTACCTGTAGAGCGTCTCATATACTAAAGGGACGGAGATAAGATAATGTGGTTGGTATTGTTGCAAGTCCTCCTATAATGAGCATACAATAAAAGATGAGATAAAATTCATATTCTGGAATGAAGACCGTAATTCATAAAATTAATGCCCTCAGCCGCAGATTAAAGTACATACAGTTTGGTGTCACCACCCAACACCAAATAGAATCAATTAGCAAAACAAAGAATCACAAAATATCTATTAAGCCATTCAGAAAGCTTATAAATTATGGAAGCAGAAACCTCTACAATCCGCCAGATCCTACCTTCAGGTTCCTCACAGTTGTGTACACTTGCTCAACTCCGTGAGTAAAAATGAAGTATTCACAGGCACGTTCATAGGCATGCCATGGTGGAAGGATACTGAGAAATCTATCCCCAGGTACAGCCGGTACAACATCCCACAAGTTCTTTATCTGAAAAACAATTAGCTTAAGAAGTGGTGTACTGCTTCTCATTTTGCCAAGCCATTGACAGGATTGAGAAAGGAGAAGTGTGTCTTTGAACCCAAAAAAAAGGGAGAAAACATCATGATATTCTTCAGTAGGAAACACTGCTTAAAACTTTCAGCAACAGCAAACAAAACACATGCACCAGCTGGACAATCTAGTCAAGGAATCACATTTTCCATATAACAACGAGTGCTCTTAGGTAATCAACAGAAACATTTGAGAGAAGAATTAGTTGCATTAGCATAGATGACCTGAATGAGAAAATTCATGACTAGGATTAGAAGTCTAGAAAAAGAACACTCACATTCAGTTTCTGCATAAGCTAGAATTACTGAAAACCAACTATGGTCGTGAGATAGGCCTTTTTCTTACAGGCTGTCACTTTGTGCCACAATACAGCTATTTACAGATATAGACATTCACTTACCCCTGAATTTCTGATATTTTAAAGTCAAGAAAACTTTAGGAGATGGTGCATTGGAAATGCTAACAGAAATTTCATCAATCTGATCAACCTCAGGCTAGGGTGTACCTCATGTTCTGTGGTCATGCTATTCTACACCATATTGAAACCCAATGCAAGAAAATCTACTCAACTATGCGAAGTACCAGCAATATATATCCTAACAATCCACTTATCGATTAGAGCAAAACCTACAGTGCACCATATGATATGCATACATATAGATATTATTTCTTCTACTCACAAATGATAAGCAAGTCAAAGCACAGGTACCTAATAAACATTCAAAAAGTACCAAAATAATTCCAAGAAAAAAACTGTGGCAGTTGGTAAACTTGACAATAGACTAGAATCAGGATCAAGTGATTAAGTTACCAGTGCCTACTGCTAAAGCAGAAAACCTTAAGCCTCAAAGAAAAACATTCAAAACCTGATGTAATAAATTTCGATGTGTTAGCATAACGCCTTTTGGATTCCCGGTGGTGCCACTTGTGTACATAAGAGTAGCAACATCATCAGAGCTGATGAGTTCATAGTCATCAGGATTCCCTGCAATTGGCTTACCTCGTCAACAGCTTCCTTAAAACATTTTCAAGGGAATCATAAACAAGGTTAAAAACTTAGAAGTTAGGCTATTTTGTGATGTTTAACTCTAATTAACTGATTATCCCTTCATAGTTGAATAGCTTGTTGGAAGAGCCACGGAAAGCACAGCTATCTCTCTGTGCAATTAGTGTGTAGTACACAGGAAAATTTAAGATAGATAACTGACTAGTAGAGATTTTGCCCTTGCTCACTAAGTACCACTAACCCTCACTCCAAACTCTCGCGTTGATTCTTTTATCCTAGATTTTAAAACATCATCCACCTACATTAATCATAACCTTCATCAACAGTATTCTACTGAATAAATCAGTTGTTCACAGCCGACAAATCAAATGAAAAGATTTCTAGAGATGCAAGTTTGGTACTTGATAAGAAGGAATAATGTCACAAGTTCAAAGGCGAATGCTTCTAGTCCACCTTTCAAACACGAGTCTCTAACAGATGGTACAACATCTAGTCGATTGCACTTGATTTATTTGCTTCGGTGATGTAACTAACTGGAATTACAGGAAGAGCCAAACAGAATGGGCACATTCTGATTCTGAAACATCTACTCCTTTTATATGTATATGTAACCATCTTCATCAAATGAATTGTCTCCCACAAGACTGAAAAAATGAATTCTTGATGTAGCCAGAAAAAACTTGTGTGATAAACCAGAAGCACAGATTCCATATAAGACATAGCAGCAACTTACAGGTATCATTGGATGAAAGCAGAGATTTACGACTGTCTTGTCCCAAATGTATAATTTCATTGTAGCTAAAGATGGGTATCTCCTCAGTTCCTCTAATAGACAGGGATGCTTTATCCCCCCATAGTAGAATAACAAATTTCATAGAGGCCTTATCACAGAATACTTCCGCAATTCGATTGTATAATTCAGGGCTATCAACAGCAAGGGCAACACTGTGATGGATTGAAAAAAAAATCAATAGTGCTCCTTGATCACATCAAGTTTATAGAGAGCAGATCAAAAGGCAAAAATCACATCTGAAGTTGAAATCAGACACTTAGCAACAATTCCCAAAACCCGAAAGTTGGTTTGATTTTGTAGATACGGAATATGCCCATAATGGCTCAACTCCTAATGATGGTGTATGCTAGATATAGAATGAAATGAGGAGCAAAAGTTTGATACATGCTTATCCAGTTAAAAATTTGCATCATCTAAAACAAATGTTAGCTATGTCTAACTGCATCGATCACTACCTAGTAGGGAACAGGACCTTGCCAGTACTTACAACATTGAAAAGTTATGGTCTTGAACTTAAAAGATGAAGAAATAAGCACATATATCTAATGGAGGATCTGTTAAGTTGGCTGAGTATATATCGAGAGAAGTAACATTCATATAACAGGTTATTGGTGACGTTTATTTCAATGGAGGATATTCAATGACAAAAAATTATCTGGACCTTTCAGAATGCTGGTATATCTGCAATAGTTCTTCAACAGATGACCTTGATCCCCTAACCACATTAATAGCTCCAGTGGCCATCATACCTATTTAAAAATGTCATCACTAATGAGCTCAAATTTGAACATCAGTGCACAAGAGAAAACATCATAATTAAATTTATCAGACAACTATACAAAAAGTCAAAATGCATTAGATGCCAATAAATCCCGTTAACATGCTGTATGCACTCATGAATAGCCTTTTTATGGGAGAAAGAAGACCATTATTTGACGGACTGACAAATAATGAGATACATGGAAGATCACTCAAGGCATCAAGCATCGACTCTGGCACAGCTCCTGCGGCTTCATAAGTGAATTCATAGTAAAACATGACAAGTATACACATGAAAAACAGAAAAGAAATGGGAAAGCAAATGACCGCTAGCTAAAAATCTATAGTTGCAAGCTTGCAACCCAAGAAAAAAGAAAACACACGCAGAGGAATAATTGTCCTTCAAATGCATATGAGTCCTAACTTAAAGAAGCTACCATACATGGCATCCACATCATCCACGTCTAGCCACAAGGCACTATGTTGCATTACTATCAATGAAGAGACACCTTCATTTTAAATGATAGCAGAAGCATTTTCTCGGAAAGGTATTTGCTAATGAAGGGAGAAATGCATTTAAGATTCAAATTCCTCACAAAATAAGAAGAAAAGCTATCTTCTTTGTCTCACGGTACCTAGGTTCCTACTCCCTTTAAAAACAGTAACTGACTCCTAGCCAAAAAGCAATCTATTCTTGCTCTAGGAAGAGTTGGATTAAATTAAGTTCATATCAATTTACAAGTCTCCTTATGCAAAATAAAAGTGCAAAAACTAAAAAAGCCAAACAAGAATGCTGAAAGATGGAAAGTCAGAGCTCCCAAATATATGTAAATACAAAAATAAGTTGTCTGTGAGCAGAAAACTCTCTTTGATAGATGTCATGGAAACCAGAAAAGGTTGAGCTGTAACCAGAAAGCATGTATAATTAGAGAAAAGGGTGACCTGAGAATCATTTGGCAGTCCCACTAAAGAAATAAAATTGATATTGATTACTTTCAAACGTTAATGTAGCCTTCAATTCTTGTATTGACCTTATGATTAGCCAAAGAGGCATTTATGAAGATAGTTAGTTCCATCTGATGGATGAACATCCTAAATTACGGTGATTTTCTGAAAGAAGTTTTGTTTTCACAATAAAATCAGAAGGCAAAAAATCAAATCCCTTCCATTTTGGGTGCAGAAATAACAGCATTACACCACATCATGCCAAAATTCGGTGCTGTACACCAAGAAATATTCTACTGGACAAACCACAAGAGAAGTTTTAGGGAACAGGCTTTAGCTACTGACTAGAAACAAAGTGATTACTAAAGGATCACAGAATTGAAGACGTCCAAAAACATCAAACCATCAGTCTGAAAGAAATAGAATGATTTACAAATTAAATAAGAAATGTTGAACATGAAGTAAGAGGAGCATTGAATGGATATATCTAAAACCTAAATATTCAGCCACCACACAAAACAATTCAAAAGAACAAGAAACAAATTTTCTCATTTACAAGTGAGGACTAAGGAGCACTTCACACATCATTTATCACTTCTTCATTAGTTCGCTCAATTCTGTATACATGAAGAGAAAAAGGAACTTCAAGGTCGAGCCTCAAAATAATGTCACAGGCATACCAAAGAATTTGTAGATGAATCTAACTTGAAAAGGAAAAATTATTGCAGCTGAACTGAGGAATAAGCCCCAAAGTAATGTCACAGACATACCAAATTAATAGTCAATAAATCTAACTGAAAAAAGAAAAAGGTATAACAGACGAATTGAAGGTCAGATTAAACATATACTCAGAAATGAGTAGGGAGAAAAGACCTGGCCAAAAGAAAAGAAAAAGACTAGGGAGGAAAGACTAAATGTAAGAGGCTGTTGACATAGTCCAACAATTCCTTGAACAAAGAATTGGCAAAAGGTTGCTATATCACATGCCTTGATCAGCAATAAGCCAGCGGTACGAATTATCAGCATAGAGAGCTAGTTTTTCATCTGGTTTGACTCCAATGACTCTCAGACCTTCAGAGAAGTTCAAGATTTCTTGCTCCAGCTGCATCATGAAATAGAACCAATGACTTTTTCTCAGCCAGCAATAAGCAACACCATTGAGATGGTATTCACATCTAGGTTTTGATGTCACGAATAATAAGGTGGAACAACTTGAATGATATAGAACATAATCAATAGTGCCACTTCACTGCACCACCACATTCATATAACACAGAAAGGCTTTCCGCCTAATATTACAAATCATATTTCAGCATTCAATGCAGAATGAGATGAATGACCTTATCACAATTAGAATAAACGAGTTTTCGGTTTATAGTCTGATGTCTCTATTGTAAGTTCTCATATCTATCGGACAAGTTCTGAAGTTAGCTTGCTTGAAAACAATTGAGCAGAGAAGATGAAGATAAAAGGAACATGAGAGACAAATAACAGATACCAAAAATGTTGACAAAAATAACAAGGACAAGAAGCAAACTTTATCCCATTAAGTGGGGACGAATATAAGGATCTTTATGCCATTGAGGACTATTCAGTATCAACTATCAAGTTTTAGGGAGATGAAGGTCAACGAAGAAAAATCAAGACAAACCACAAAATACATGGTCTATCATCTTTACATTTTCCCAGTATACAACCCTACAAAGTGTTGAGCAAATCCAGAAAGCGCATTTGAAAAGATTTAAAGAACTAATAAATGCAGTAGTACAATAAGCCCCAAACAACTGAAGAAGAAAACAATGGCCGGAGCCAGGAGGGCAATGTTTCTAGAAAGGAGATTTTAATACTCCAGAAGCGTCACTACTAGAGTTCCATTTCTCAGCAAACAACTTAATCGTTCCCCCTTTTTTTGTTACCTGATTATATGTAATGTTTGAAGGTGGGCCGTGATAAGGATCGACCAGTGCAATTCTATCTCCATACTTCTCAGCACAGAACCTCCAGATGTCAGGAACAGCTGCCCACTCATCCAATGCCAATCCATCACCACTTGATAACAAAGCGCCTTCCAGAATTGGTGAATACCGTCTCATCTGCTTTTCATCTGTCTAAACAAAAAGCATAAACATGCAGAACATTGCAGACTCCTAATTCATTTTCATTCACTCTCTTTCCAATGCGCGGAAATATCATCTTCGAAAGCAAATACAATAAGATAAAGTGACTGGATACCTTAAGCTAACAGAAAACTCTCCCGGACTCAACACCGACCATGCACACAAACCCAATAAAGCATTTCTACGTAATCCAATTAATTTATGGATCATGGGTATGGCAAATGTCGATGCGATCATCTAAGAATGTTACTCACGGGAGCCTAATGGGTTGAAGACCTACACCATTCCATCTGGTCCTGAAGACAGAGAGCGCTAAGATAATAAAAAACGGACAAATCGGCAAATCAGAAAGAGAGAGAGAGAGAGAGAGAGAGAAGTCAATGCAAGCAAAAGATCAAGTCAACCGGGGGGTACGGAATTACCTCGGCCCGGCACGAGACACGCAGAGGACGACGATGACGAGACGGTCCCCGGTGGGCTGCGGAGCGGAATCCCCCTCTACTGAACGCCGGGTGGCAGCGAGATAAGGCGAATCGGAAGCCGCGACGGCGATCGTAAACGGTGGCGACGGAGCTCGGCGTCGAAGCTTTCGCCATCGCCATCGCCATCGCCATCGCCGCCGCCGTCGTGGTCGTGGAAGAAGACGCGGTAGCCACTGAGGAGCTCAACATCGAGAGGCCAGCTCCGACGATGAAGCGATGTCAACGTGCCGATGAGAGAGAGAGAGAGAGAGAGAGAGATTTGTCGGAGCGCTGGGGAGTTGGGATTGTCTAGAATGCAGTAGAGAGAGAGAGAGAGAGAGAGAGAGAGTCCAAACCAACCGCCTGGAGAAGGCCGCCGCACGCGCCGCACGCGCGTGCTCGTTCGCCGTTCGCTCCGACCGGGTTGACACTTGACAGTGACTCCACCTCCTCGTACGGGATACTATTGAGGACTGTTTAAGGAAAGGCTCCCCATTCATTGCTCCTCCCTATGCGAGGGTCTTCCTTTTTGGTGTATTTTAAGTTTTTTAGTAAAAGACCCAAAGAAATCTGCTAGAGAAGATTTACTTTTTTGCTTTTTAATTAGCATATATCCGGCGCTATATCTTATCATATCTTCTAGAAAAGATTGACTTTTTGCTTTTTAATTAACACATATCCGGTGGTACTTCTTATCATTAATTAGGGATAACTAGACCTGGTAAACGGGTGGATCGGGTTTAAATCGGGTCATAAATGGTCCAATCAAAATCGATCAATTTAACTCGTTTTATGATCCATTTATTGCAATACAAATTTTTTTACCCACATCTAACTTGATCTATACTCGACTCATACCCAACCAACTTAACTAAATTTAAGAAAGTTTATTTGTTATATATGTATAATTATTTTTAAAAAATCAAATTTTAATTATTTTTATTTTTACAAATTAAAAATTTAATTATTTTTATTTTTTTGAGAATACAATTTTTAATTTTCTTTTTCTTTTTTGTTGTTCTTCTTCTTTGGTTGGCCGCCGCCACCTATATAACACCGACACGGACACGCGACACGCGACACGTGACATGACATGCCAACACGTCATTTCTTAAAAATAAAGAATTTCAACACGTTCCAACACGTTATATATTAAATATATATTTTATATATAAATACATAAATAAATAATAGGGTTAATACTCTGAAAACCTCAAACTTGTGACAAATTTGACAAATTTTTTTGACCATCAAAAACCCCGATATACATTTGACAAATTTACCCCAAACCGGGTACACTTGTAACAAATTTACCTATGTTAGTTTTTGTTAAATTTTAATGTCAAATTATTAAGTTAAATAACACGTGACAGTTAACCGATATATGGATTTGGGATTTTATGCTCCATTTGTTACAATTTATAATTTTTGTGATTTTTTTGTGATATTAATCAAATTTAGCAGAGGGTATATTTGTCGCAAATTTACTAGTTTGGGATTTTTTGCGGTCAAATAAGTTAGTTTGGAGTAAATTTGTCATAAATATACAAGTTTAGGGTTTTTTTATGGTTAGTCGGAGTATATTTGTCACAAGTGTACTAGTTTTGAGTATTTCATGGTCAAAAAAATAGTTTGGAGTAAATTTGTCACAAATGTACTAGTTTGGGATTTTTCAGGGTATTAACCCTAAATAATAATAATAGCCTAGAATTAATTTATACGAAAAATATTAAATAATATCATTCATTATTTTAATTTGTTACAATAATACATAAAACTTAGAGGAAGAAAACATTGTTTAAAGAAAAATGCTGATGTGATATTTTTAAATTTATTTATTTATCATATATAGCATTTTTTATTACTTCTTTCATAGTAAAAGACTTTAAAAAACTAAAACAATTATTAAAAACAAAACCGAAAAAAAAATTGACCATGTGCATGTATATTTATAGCAATTTTATTACTTCTTTTATTACTTCTTTTGTGTATATTTATATTTTGACCCCTCAAGTATTATAAATTTTTAAAATTGACCCCGTGCATGTCGGAATCGCGTGTCGGAATTCTAGACTCGCGTGTCGGATTTTTCGACACTCGTTGACCGCGTGTCGGAGTGTGTCAGGACGTGTTGGAGCGTGTCGGACACGTGTCGGAGTGTCGAACACGACACGAAAGCTTCTGAAGAGTGTCCGTGCTACATAGCCGGCCACGACGACAGCCAACGATCGGCCACAGGCAAGCCTCGAGCTCGCCATATATATATAAGAAATAAGCTTTTTCTTAAATATAGTTAAATGGATCGGGTATGGGTCAAGTATAGATCAAGTTGAGTATGAGTCAAAAATTTTATATTGCAATAAATGGGTTATAAACGGGTTAAATGGGTCGATTTGGGTCGAACCATTTATGACCCGACCCAAACCCGACCCGACTCACCCGTTTAATAGTTCTACCTCTAGGAATAATCGATAGATTTGGGAGGTTTCAATATATTTAGGTATCTCTTATAATCAATTGGGCTAATTTCCTTATTTATAAAAAAAACCAACTATTCTACTCTAAGCTTTTTTTGTCTTAAAAAAAAAAGGTGAACTTTAGGTAGATTGCCATTGTCCCTCAAACATTTTTTTTTTGCCTAAAAAAACCACAAACTATTAGTCTAGTCCCAAATCTGCCCCCAAATTATTTTTGTTTACAAAAAATCACAAACTTTATCTCTAGTCCCAAATATGCTCTCTTTAGCCCTCAATCCATAAATCATCGTTAGTCGTTTCTAAATTTCCCTAATTTTCATATCTAAGAGGGGTTTAGATTTGGAGATAATTTACAACATTACATTGTCGATGTGAATTTGTTATCACTTTGGAAAGGCCACGTCAAATAACTAATGACGGTTTTTGGACAAACGGTTAATGGGGTCAAATTTGAGACTATACTTAAAGTTGATGTTCTTTTAATAAAAAGTTCGAACGGATTTTGAATTATAATTAAAGTTGGTGATATTTTTTAAACATAAAAAAGGTTCAAGATAGATTTGAGATTGAACCTAAAGTTTGGAATTTTTTTAAACAAAAAAAAAAAGTCAAGGCAAAATCGTGACTAGACATAAACTTGGGGTATTTTTTAAATAAATAAATAAATAAAAAAGTTCATCATGGAATTGGGATTGAACTTAAGATTGGGTTTTTTCAAGAGAATTAGGCCTAATTAGTTAGGGATAATCAGTAGATCTTGTAAGTTCTTTTTCCTTTCACTTTCTATTAAACAATACCTTGTATACATTTTTACAATGTACAATGAGCAATACCAATAAATTACTAATTCTCTCGGAAATATTAAGTAATCGTTAAATGAGGATTTTCACACAAGAAAGACATCAACTTTTTCATGTCAATACGTGTCCATATTAAGACATTAAGGCTACGTTTGATTGTCAGAAATTTTAACTAGGATATGATATGAAATCTAGAAACTTTGTTATATCCTATATAATATTTAGTGATTGTAATAATAGAATTGGCTATGTTTACATTATATTATGTACATTAATTAGTATAAAATAAACCATTTTGTATAAATAAACCAAAAATTTTACAAAGGATATGGTAAAAACCCTCTCGCGTTACTATTGCCTTTTTTTATTTTATTTTTATTTTATTTTCCTCTCTTTCTTTAATTTCTTTTTTATTTCTTTCTTCCCCTTCCATCAATCTCTAATAAAATTCTATTAAATTGTAAAATATACTAATATACCTACAATCCGTAATAAATATAAAAATATATTTATATTTATATGTTGAATTTATATTCTAAAATTGAATTAAATTTGAATATATAAATATAAATAAGATTAAATTAAAATAACTAAGTTATTATTTTTTTGTTATTTTGAATTTCTTATATTAGAATTTAAATATTATTTATATTAAAATATAACTTTAATTTTGTTAATTTAAGAAGTTTGTTATTTGAGTAAAATAACTCGCTATTATAGATCTTAGAAATCACATCCACTTTTATATTATTTTCCCCATGAAATAATTTTATTCTATCTATATCCTATTTATATCTAACTTTAGCTTTCTTAAGCACACACCAAATACAAGATATGATAAATTTTATCATATCCTAAATTTTATCATAACTACCAAGTGTAGCCTAAGTTTCATAGGAATGGACAATTTTGAACACCTTGTACGCAGCATCTTAAGTTGCAAGCAAACATTGACGTGACAAGATGAATGTCATGACATGACTTTTTCATTAACAATTAAAATGACATTGTCTCTTACATAAAATAAAGACAACCTCATTTCAATTGAATCAAAGATAACCTACAGTCGCAAATTAGGGCTTAGGGTTAGCGTTCTTCATAATGAGATTGAAGGTGGGAAATTTGGTGATGTGCTCTAATTTTCTGAGAACCCAATCCCCAATTCGCATACCGCTCTCACGATCTAATTTGAAACCCTATTATTTGACTAAAAACCAATGTCAATGCCATCATATGTGAAAGACAACATCGTTTTAATTTATCGATGGATGACAATTTAGGGCCTGCATGTTTGTATTCTTTTTTTTTTTAATGAACAAAAATTCTGTTTTTTTGTTCCGGAGAATAAAAAAAGAACAAAAACGCGTTTGTTTGCGTTTTTATTTCAAATCTTTTTTTGTTCCCGGAAAAAATTTGAAACAAAAACAAGAAACAAAAAAAAAACTTGTTTTTTGTTTTTGAAACAATTTTTAAGAACAAATTTTTTCTCTCCTTTCTTTTCTTCTTCTTTTTTCTTTGGCCGATCACTGACCTCGGCCATGGCCGGCGACCGGCCGTCGAGGGTCGGCAACACCGTCGAGGGACGGCGACCTCGCCGGAGCGTCGCCGGCCCTTGGTGAGGCTCGAGCTCGCCTGAGCCACCGATCCGTGAGGCTCAGCCACCTTCAACCTCGAGCCACCGCCAAGCGACCGGTGGCTAGGCGAGCTCGACCTCGCTCGATCCGGGCGAGGCCGCCGGCCATAGCCGAGACCGGCGACCGGCCAAAATAAGAAAAAAAAAAGAAAAAAGAAAGAAAAAAAGGAAAAATAAAACAAAAATATTAAAAAATTAAAAGAAACAAAAAAAAAAAAAGAACATAAATTTACCAAACATGTTTCCGTTCTTTTTTTATTCTCGGAACAATTTTACCAAATGCGTTTTTCTGGTAAAAAATTGTTCCCTGAAGTAGAAATAATTTTTTCTATTTCTGTTCCTTAGAATAATTTTTAAACAGAAACACGGATAAACGCACCATTACCGTCTCATGTGAGCATCCGTTTGCCACCTAAGACCCCACAAACGCACTTTTTTTTATGGAAGTTGTAATGATGTAAAAAATTAATTCTCCAGCAAAAAAGTGGATACATTTTCATGCAGCACATGAAAGTTTTGACCAAAATTGTCCCCAAATGAAAATCGATGTCTTTTTATGTGACATTTAAAAGTGGAGCATACAAAAGGATAAATTTCTGCCTTTTTATGAAGAACTCTCCTCAAATTTTACGCTAATATCTTATATGGTTGAACAATATATAATATAATATAATATAATATAATATAATGTAAAGCTTACAACATTAGGAAAATAACAAATTTAATGTTTGGGAAAAATCAATAAGGAAGAAAAATCGAATAAAAGGGAAACATGGAAAGAGTGCACGGCAGCCATTCATAACCAGCCACTCTCTCGAACTGTTGTTGACTCATGATGGGCCGGCGCCGGCACCGGCACCGGCACCCACACAGCCAGTCTCATGCACACCACCCCTTCCCCTTATTTGATCAAAATGAAAAAGTGAGAGTGATTATATATAAAAGGAAGGAGCATGTTTTTTTCCACATTAAAGACTACACTTGAAGTGTAATTAAAAATAGAAAAATACAAGTCACTTACACAATTGCAAATAAGTCATATAAGAATACAAATATATGAAAGCGTGCAGCAATCAACTAGAGTATCTAAGGGGAAATTTCTAAGGCACATCCGATGTACTTTAGGACTTTCTTTGCCACCCTTTTACACTTGACGATGATGATGACACATCCCGACATCGTAAAACAATTATACGTTGTGTCACGGCATTTTTATATTTAGTAATAGGGACATGTCGTAAGATTAGCAAGATTCACCGATGGTATCATTGAAGTGTCTGTTTACAGGGGTAGCTAATGGTGTGAACGTGGGCTCGCAATTTCTGGGCAGAAAACTTTGACCGGAGGACTAGTTGTAGAGGAAGAGGACTAATGCTTTTTCTAGTTATAATAGTGGGAAACATTTTGAATACTTTTCTTCTTTGCTCGGCACCCTCTCACTTGGTTTGACTTGTTTGTCTTATTGAGGGTAAGTTTTTGGTGCCGGGTCTCTTAGTGTATAGCTTTTTTGATTTTAAGTCAATATATATCTTACTTTTATCCAAAAAAAAAAAAAAAAAAAGTTTTGGATACTCAACACCAATTTTGAATTTTCTTCATGCATAGACTAGATTTTTTAGCAAATGAACAAATAACTAGATAAATAAAAGAACAGATAATGCATCTAGATGGGAGTTAGTCTCGGTTTGGTGGGATAAATAATGGTCTTCGGACCTTTTCTTATTGGTGTATTAAATCTATCGGCAAATGGCTCAATCCATCAATAGAAAAAATTATTCATATTGCGGGTCCCATTCCTCACCTTTCTCTCTCTCCACCAAAGTCTGTACTTCACCTGCCCCTCGCCTCTATTTTGTTTTTTATTTTATTATTATTATTTCCTTCTCCAAATAATGGCAGACCAGCGGTCCAATTTTTTTTTTCTTTTTTAAGTTCTAGATTTTGTTCTACGTACACTCGAAGTGTGTGATCAACAAAACTGACTCTATGACCCACAAGTAAAAAGAAAGGCTTCATTTTGCAGTCTTGTTCGTGTTGCTAAAGTTGAGTCCCCCACTAAAATTGTTAGTGACCACCTCGAACGCTGTGAAAAGCCAGTCATTAATGGAAGAAGCAGCTTGAAAAAATCCAATGGAAGCTCACCAAGAAAGGACAATAAGAAAAAGAAAGATCTTTACCGCTTGGAGAGAGATGATGTCTCGTTGCAAAGTGAGCAATAGATACATGAAACACTTCGTGCATTGCAAAGTGACCAATAGGTACATGAAACAGTTCGTGCAGGCAAGATAGGCATTCTCAATCTCCCACTCCAAAATGTTTAGAATAGTATGATATTGATTGTTGATGATTTGACCAAGTTGGTCGCTAGTTCTAGATTTGGTTGTTACTATTCTTCAATGAATGTCTTGATTTATGGTGGGTGATGGAAGAAAACTGAAACTGATCAAGGAAGGGTGAGACACCCTAATGTTGGAGCAGTTGATGAGTTCATTGTACTTGTATGAGCAAATTTAAAGTGCATTGATTCAAACCCCAAGCAATTGCAGAGTCTGGTCACTATCAAGGCAACAGAGGTTGCAAAGGAGGTTGAGGTAGTGGTAGAAATTCAATTTCACTGGAAAGTATAAAACACGCAACAAACCAAAAATCAAGTGTTTTAAGTGCAATGAATGTGTGGAAATGTACGAGCATGCGGAATACGCACATGCCATCGGTGCTGAGGAATATATGGTGTTGGCGTGTGACAAAAATGACTTGAGCACCGTAGACATCAACATGAAGTACTGATGTTGGCATCTAATTTTGTCAATCTAGTATGGTGTTTTTCCTTATAAAAATGTCAAAATAGCAGAAACAAAAAAAGAAAAAGAAAAAGAAAAGAGGCGATTAGGTATATTTAGCAAATAATGAGAATTATTATAAGATATATTAGAGAAATGCTAGTCTTAAAAGTAAAAAAAAAAATAGTGAGAGGAAGAGCCCGGCCTCTTTAGTCTTTACCCATTCTCGCGCAAAACCCAGCCTTTTTCTTTTTCACTTTTCTCGGCCCAGCCCTATTCGGCCGAAGGGTGTGATCGGGCTCGCTCTTCATCGTCTTCACTGGCCGGAGAACCGTTTGCCGGCGCGTATCTCCGGCCTTCCCGGAAAAGCTCTGCTCCGCCCCCATTTTTCCGTGAATAGAGACTCCCGAAGAGATTACGCTTTCGTTAAAGACTTTCATCGCCGACAACCATCGTCATAAATGAGATAATCTCCATGTCTCCGACGACGCGGACCATTTTTCGCCGCCGTGAACTTCGATTTTGAAGTTCCTCCATTGGAGCCCTGTTCTTCTCTGCCTCGGGGCCGAGAAACCTCGAAGTTTCGCTTCTTCCTTCGACGTTTCCGGTCCCTCGTGGCGCTGGTCTTCACGGGCCACGCTCTCCACGATCTATATTCGCGATCGAAATCGCTCCCTTGTAAGGTAAGAAGCACAAGACTTACTCCCAGCCATTCTGAGGGGTGTTGGTTTGAAAATCTAATTGGATCCCGGCTGAGGTGATGATCCAAGTTCCCATTAGCATTAATCGTCATAGTACGGAGTGAATCGCTGCTTTGAACTTGTGTGTAAACCGCATGATCAAACCGCGCACCATGTGTTTGATGAAATGCCGAAACCCTGTTTACATAAATTTCTCTGCGATTTTGGATTAATTTGAGTGGGTTTCAGTTCGTCTCGTGTCGTGGCAGGTGTTTCTCATTAGCTTTTGAGCTCAATTTCTGCTATATTCTGTTGTCACCGAATGACAGATGAACCCATCTTCTTGTTTCTTTTCCTGGTGTTTTTGATTCTGTGGATTTCTCTCATGGTGATTACTGGTGAGAAAATGACTGGAGTGGACGTCATGCTTGTCGATTCTTCGCGGGCGCTCGAGTATATATCCCTTTGGTGGCTTCCCTTCACCTTTTCAGTTCAAATTTGTCTCAGTCAATCCTCGTCTTAATAGTGTCCGACGAATGGTAGAAGCGATTTTGGTGAGGGACAGTGGAGTATTAGGCTGCGCATGGTAAAATTTCTGTTTCTCAATTTCTCAATTTTCTACATTAGAACGGGTTTGGGCAACCAGTTTGAGTAACGCAAATTGATTTTTCTATTTCTAAAACAGATTTATTTGAAATTTTTTGGAGGAGAAATCAGAAACTAAAAATTTTAGCTTCTCTATTTCTAAAGTAGAAATAGAAATTATTTCTCCATCCACCTCCTTCCTTAAGCAGACTCGACTCCCTCTCTCCTCACTACCGTTGCTTTCCCGTTCCTTTCTCCTCACCTCAACCAAAAACCCTAGCAACTCCGAAACTGGTCATCCTCGCCGTCGCCGCTCATCTCGACCGGCCTAGCTCCGGTCGTCCCGTTGGACCCGCCTCGTCCGTCCGCGTCCCCAGTCGCGCTCCAGTCGCCATCGCCCAGTAGCCGTCGTCGTCGCCCAACTCCAATAGCCGTTGCCGTCGCCCATCACCAGTCGCCACGCCCATCTCCAGTCGCCGCGCCCATCGCTGTCGCTGTCGCCCATCTCCAGTCGCGCGCCTATCTCCAGTCGCCGTCGCCGTTGCCCATCTCCATCGCCGGCGCCCATCTCTAGTTGCCGCACCCATCTCCAGTCGCGTCGCCGTCGCCCATCTTCGTCGAGTCCCCTTCCGCTCTCGATTCTGCGGATCCAGTCGCCCAACTCCAATCGCCATCGCCGTCGCCCATCTCTGTCGCCCATCTTCGTCCACGTCCCCTTCCGCTCTCGATTCTGCGGATCCAGTTGCCGTTGCCCCTTCTGCTTTCGATTCCTCACGAGGTTCGATCGATCCTTCCCTTTTCGCCTCTTTCTTCGTTGTTTTGTGCTTGTACTGTGCTTGTGCTATGCAATTTGTGCTGCGAGGCTGGGCTGCTCTGTTTCTCGGTGGGATGGGGAATGTGAGAGCGATTGCGAATGGTTGGTGTTTGTGCTGTGAGTCTTAGGTAGATTTCGCTCGGGCCAGAGCGAGAAGCGAGAAGCCCGCGTTCTTGGGGCTGCTTTCAGCTGCGACCTATTTCACCCGCGTTCTTTGCTGTGCTTCGAGAAGCCCGACGTGTTTCGCCCGCGTTCTTTGCTGTGCTTGGTTGATTTTTGTCTTTGCCGTGAGTCTTAGTTATTTTCGCTTTGTCTACTAATAAAATATGGTTTAGCCAGTATTGAAGTGTGGCTGCTCATTGTTTGGGTAAGCTTATCACGTATTTGGCAAGTTTTATGCTTTCTCTTTAGATCATATCCGTGGAACAATAGCTTAATTAAACACCGCTGCAAATCTTGTGTGTTAAATGGGACGGCATAATCACTGTGTTAATAAATGGTTTTAGTTTGCATTTATATCCTTAGTTTTTAGTTTATCATGCATTCGGATGTTGAGTATACAGTGTCTTGAGTTAATAATCAAGGTATATCCTACCATCTGCCTCCCTGCGTGTTGTATGATACACAAGGGTAGCGCGTAGCTGCTTCTGATGTTCCATTAAATTTAGGCTGCTGTTGCTAATCCAATTGTTGATCTTGTCAATTGGCCTCTAGAAAAATGTGCGTGGGCAAATTTCAAGGAGCCAGACAAATTTCACGGATGATAGTTGCCTGATTTCTGTTTGTCATCCTCAAATCCATGTCTAGCCTTCTTTATAGTGAAGCCTATGATCACCTTTGAATTTATAAATGCATTAAATGTTATGAAAACAGTGAAGAATGGCTATTTGGACTGCATTTTGTTGCTCTGGACATTGCAAGTACAGCATAGAAAACTTTCTCCATGTTTTGGTTGTGGATTTTTGGGTGTATGTTGTGCGGGCAAGGAGGTGTTGGTTGATTTTCACTGGACTATGAGATATTTAAGGACACCTCAGTGACCTTTGTTATGTTTATTTCGTTGTCTATGCTTGTGTTATTGCAGATATGGGATGGATTGAAGGGGTTTGCATTTCCATTTGTTTGTTCCTCTTGAATCCCCGGTTGACATTGCTTAGTAGAAGTCTTATGTATTGTATCAATTTCTTGCTGGTGCAAACTCTAAAGCCAGGAGTGACTTGCTTTTGGATTTAGATGCAGATGGAAATTATTCCTGCGTAGAGTTGAAACATGCTAACAAGATCATCAGCACCACTGTGGAGGAGGTTGTTATGAAGGCCAGGGAGGGTGCTGGCATCCCTTGACATGTTCCCGGAATGTAAAAATATTGCCCTTTTTTTGTTAATTTTTGTTTCTTTTTGGCCAGTTATATATATTTTTATTAATAGCGGCAGACCTAGGAAGTTTGTTGGCACCTTCGGTTGTATCATGTGCTTAGCAAAGCACCACTGGAAACTGATGGTTAGAAGGTAACGAATGTGGTTTCATGATTCATTTAATCCAATTCCACTTAAAGTCTTAAAAAGTCTTTGTAGTTTATGAGAAAGATGTCCAACTTCAGTTGTGCCCAAGTTTTGTGAAACTGTAGCTGAACATTCTACAGCTGAATAGTTCTAGCATAGTTTACCAAAATGCTTATGTTGCAATTATATCTGAAAATCCGATACTATTCTGTCTCGAACCACCATGGCCATGAGCTGATGAAAAAGAAAAAGTATAGTAACAATAGTTCCACGATTGCAATTATATCTGAAAATGATGTTCGCAAGTCGCGCAAAAAAGCGTAGTGACTTGAACCCGAATCTTGAATGAGGAGAATAAATACATTCACTATTTGCATATTAGTATTTGAAAATACCAAATCTTTTATAGTTTGCATATTAGCATTTTATATACTAATTACTAGCTTTTATTTACATAAATTGCTAATGTTTTGAAGTTCCTAACTACTCTATCGAATTACCAATATAAATTAAAGTGATTTACCAACTTTTATCAAATTATATTACCATCACAAGCACCAAGAAGAGTGAGGATGGGGACAACATGATTTATAGAAATAGAAATTTTTTTCTGTTATCAAATGGATTTCTTTTTCAGAAATATAAATTTTGAGTCGTTATCAAACGGGTTTCTTTACCCAGAAACTTGTCTGGGGAATAGAAATTGAGAAATTGATTTCTGATCAGAAATCAATTTCTGTTTCAGAAATTTTACCATGCGCAGCTTTAGATGCCTGCGATTGTGTTGCTCCGGTGATGGATGGTGGCCGACTGCCGCTCCCTAGAGGTTGAGGGTGGATAGTGGATGAATAAGAAGTGCTTGGTCTTGTATTTTCGATGAAATCTATGGGGTTTTGAAGTGTTTATCTCGCTGGGTTTTACCGTTTTGCTTAGGATGGGTGATTTTTTTGGTCAAACTATGGATTTTTTAGATTCGTGGAGCGACATAGGTGCAGGCGTTCGTGGGAAGTGAAAATGGGAGTATGAAAAAAATAAAAAAGCCAATGTGTATCCGTGGCCCAAACCCACAAGACTAGGGTTTTGTTTATATTTTGACTGGGCTTAAGGGCTCAGCCTGAGCCCCTATTTTCAAAATAATAACAACAACAACAATAACAACAACGACACTAAAATAAAAATAAAAAAATAAAAAAAATGAAAAGATCGAAAACTTGGTTAGGAAAGTAAGACTTGATTAAGGGTGCATTTGATTTAGCATTTTCAAATGGCTTTTTGCCTTCAAAGACCATTTGCCAACTATATTGAATGAGCTTCCACTTCAAAATTAGCATTCTTAATGCTAGTAGGGACTAACTTTGGGCTGAAACTCATTTTTTCCTTCCAAAATACCCTCACCAATTTTTCAAAATTCCAATTTTGTCCTTTATTAATTTAAAAAATAAATTAAAAGGATCAAACCCTTCGCAGGACCGACGACAGGCCGACAAGCTAGATCTGGCACTGGCGGTCGTAGCCCTTCGCCACCCAACGAAGGGTTTGGTCATTTTTTAAAAATAAATAAATAAATCTATATAATATATCTAAAGCCCATTGCAAAAGTTTTTTTTTTTTTTTTTTTGCCAAACACAAATTCAACTCAAAGTCCATTTGCAAAGAGGTTTTAATTAAACACAATTTGCATTTCCTCAAATAGTTTTGACTTTTAGCATTTGCTTTACACCCAAAGTTCATTTGCAAAGCTGAATCAAGCGAACCCTAAGATGTTGGAATTTAGTGTGCTAAATTAGGTTACTTTTATTTAGATAAGTACTTACATGATTTTGATAAAATTGGGAATGCCCATTCTTGGGTTTGATTGCTTGATTCCCATGTCAATTGGCCTAATAGCAAGTTTAATTGAGTTTGCATGTGTTTGATTGGATGAATATTAGGTCTAATTATGATTGTCAATGCATGTATTGGCAGGTAGGTTAGCGGGTTTTATTAGCTTTAATTAGTGATTAGTGAGTTAGTCTTCCGTCTTGTGAATGCAAGTGGGGCCTAATTATCACTAATCTTAATTAATGAACCCTTAGTTTGATCAGGAGGTGGCTAAGCTAATTGGATTGTGTAGTTGAAACCAATTTCCCGAACCAGATTGCTTGATTGGTGAAGTCGCCAATTGTTTGTTTTGCTTGGATGCATTGTTGGGTTGAATGAGTGAATGATGAAAATCGACACCCACAGGGAGTTGGTGGTCGAAGGTGACACCCAAGGTGGTGGCAGTTGGATGGAACCAATGGTGTTAGACCCATGTCCAATCCGGTCTTGAATTTTGTAATAGTTTAGTTTAGTATAGTCTGAAGTAGGCTATTTAACATTTATGATTCTATTAGAGTAGACTTTGTAAATAAGATCAATTAGATTTAACCACACTCATTTGATAACTAATTAGGGTAGTCTAGCCTAGGCTGTATCTTACTAATTCATTAAATTTAGGCTCGCCTTAGTTTTTTTTTTATGGAAAATACACTTATATATTGATTATAGAGGAAGATTACATCCTATAGCCAAAGTGTCCGCGTACAGTAAATCCAACATTTCAAGCGGAAGAGAAAGTGTAAAATTTTGGGCCGGGTGAGCTAACTGGGCTTAGTCAGCCACTAGGTTAGCTGATCGACGAAAGTGCCGCAGAGAGAGGAAAGAGAAGTTTGATAGCCAGAAAAGCGTTTCGTCGATCACTGGCCGCTGCTCCCATGGCGGTGGTCGAATACCAGTCACGATCTCCACAAGCTGAAGACAGTCGGTCTCAAGTTTGAGTGGAGCGTCTTGGAGTCCTCGATGATGAAGATGTTGGAGAGTTAGATTCGGCGCCTGGAGCTCTGATTCAAAAGGTGAGTGTGCTGAAAAACGTCGGGATAAAATGTCTGTAATGCTACCTTGATCATCTCTGCAAATACAGGCCATAGAACCTTCAGATTTGCCCTCTTGATAACTACCTGTCGATATTACATTTCAGAACTCCCTTTGCCAGAGGTCGCCAAAGCCGATCGGGTTGAACAGGGTCGATGCCAGAGCTTGAGCGACGGGGTGCTGCAACAGAAAATTGATAGGTTGTGGTTTGTGCGAGGGCCGACTCCACTACCATAGAAGGATTCGGACTCTAACTTCGAAAAATAAAATGATTTCTTTTCTTCCAGATCTGCCAAAATACGGTAGCAACAACCTCTAACCCTGGAGATGGATCAGGTAAGAGTACATATTCAGATAACCACCGCGTAATGCTGGAAACTGAGTTTGTAGAGGAGAATAAATCAAGCTGTGAGTGTGACCAAATTTTGCTTGTCCAAGGACATTGTATAAGTAGATGTTCAATTGTTTCAGGAACATATTGGCGGCATATCGGGCAGAAGGGGTCTGGAACAATCCGACTGTTGAAGAGGTTAGCTCGGGTTGCAATAGCGTTCTGGCAGACGGACCAGAGGAAAGTACGAATTTTGGGAACTGTCTTCATTGACCAGATTTTCTGCCAGAGACTCTGAGTATTCCGGTAAGAAGTTGAACCATGTGACTCTTGTGGCTGGTTGCTTGACTGTAAAATCGCATGGTAGTTGCTTTTAACAGTGTATATACCAGTCGATGTAGTTGACCATAGCAGTTTGTCTTCTGAAAATAAGGGTCTGATAGGTAATGATGTAATTTCTTTAGCAACTTGTTCGTCAAAAAATTCTTGAATCACCGATGTCTTCCAGGATTGGTTAGTCTGGTCAATGATTTCTGCCACTTTAACTGGTTCCGTTCTAGCTATAGGTCCGTAGATGATTCCCATAGGTAACTAGTGATCACCTCAAATTTGTATAGAAGCTCCATTCCTAACAGACCAGCAAAGATTTGGTAAAATAGTATCCCTGCCTTTCAGAATGCTTTGCCACCCCCAGGATGGCCTATTTCCTCGGACAGCCGATAGAAAATTAGAGGAGTGAAAATACAATCCCCTAAACAAAGTTCCCCATAACGAGTCAGGATTAGTTAACATTCGCCAAGCCTGTTTTCCCAAAAGTGCCTTATTTAAAGTCAGCAAATCACAAAATCCCATTCCCCCTTGTATCTTCCGATCTTTCAAGACATCCCATTTCTTCCAATACACACCTCCCTTATTCTGATTAGTTCGCCACCAGAATCTAGCAATGCACTTCTCAATAGATGAACAAATAGAAATAGGCAGCTGAAATATCGTCATCGCATACTGTGGAATAGCCTGAATAACATATTTAATTAGGATTTCCTTACCCCCATTGGAAATGAACTTCTCCTTCCATCCCTCAAGCTTAGCATTAACTCTTGCAATTATCCATGAGAACACCTCTTTCCTTGACCTGCCCCAATCCGATGGTAGGCCTAGATATTTTCCAGTCCTTTGTAAAACTGGGATCCGAAGTTCCTCAGCCATATTCTGCTGTAAAGAGATAGGGCAGTTCTTGGAAAAAATGAGACCCGATTTATTGCGGTTAATCAGCTGACCAGTAGCCACACAATATAAGTTCAAAAGATTTGCTAAATTGTGACATTTTGAAGTAGTGCTAGCTAAAAAGAAGATGGCGTCGTCAGCGAAAAATAAGTGTGATAATGTAGGACACCATCTATTCAAACGAAGGCCTTTGAGATGTCCAAAACTGATAGCTTGGGTAATTAAAGAGGATAAAACATTAGCCACAGGGATAAATAGATAAGGTGAGATGGGGTCACCTTGTCTCAGCCCTCGAGTTGGAAAGAAATAGGGTAAGATTTCTCCATTGAACTTCACACCGAGGGATGAAGTGGTGACGCATAGCATAATCCAACCTACCCATCTTGGATGAAAACCTAATTTAAGGAGATAATCTCGTAAGAAATCCCATTCAACTCTATCATAGGCTTTTTTTATGTCCGTTTTCAGAATAGCATTGAAACTTCTAGTAGTCTGGTGTGTGCGGAAGTGATGAAGAACTTCTTGGACAATAAGGATATTGTCTTGGATCTAGTGGCCTTGAACAAATGCTAATTGTTCCTTAGAAATGAGAACAGGCAATAAGGGTTTGAGGTGATTAGCAAGCACTTTGGATATAACTTTATATGTGAAGTTACACAAGCTGATGGACCGGAATTGGTCCAGTGTTTTAGGTTGAGATGTTTTGGGAATGAGGGTGAGAATAGTCTGATTTAGACCTGGAGGCATTTCCTCATATAGCATAAAATTCTGGACTAATTCAAACAGACTATCTTTAATTGTTTCCCAATGCTCTTGATAAAATAGGCCAGTTAAGCCATCCGGTCCCGGAGCTTTGGTAGCTTCCATTTGGAAAGTAGCTTGGCGAACTTCCTCAAGGGTAAGAGCAGCTGTCAGTTGATGGTTCATCTCTGGTGTAACAACTGTCGTGCATTGGTCCAGAAGCGGGTGGTAGTTACGATAACCCTCTGAAGTATAGAGCTTAGAAAAATAGGAGAGTGTCATATTCTGAAGGGCTGGGATATCACGTATCCACTGCTAATTTTCATCTTGTAACATAGTAATGCGATTCCGTTGTCGGCGCTGAATAGTTGATGTATGAAAGAATCGAGTATTTTTATCGCCCCATTTAAGCCATTTAATTCGAGAACGTAAGGCCCAATATTGTTCCTCTTGTTTCCAAGCTTGTCTTATTTCTTCTTTCAAACTTGATACCTGTACCTTGTCAATTGGGGAAGTCTGATTGATAAGATGCTTTAATTTGTCCTGCAGGATCACAAGTTTCTGTTGACCATTGGAAAACTTGCGACGGCTCCATCTTTGAAGGGCCGCGGTCACATTCCTCACTTGCCGACTAAAATCAGCGTGTTGTAAGTCAGCTGAAGTCCATGCTTTCGAAATAATATGCCTGCATTCAGGATCTTCATTCCCAAAAGCTTCAAATACAAAAGGCCTACTCAGTTTGCGATGAACTGGTGATGTATTAAGCACAAGGGGACAGTGGTCAGAACCCACTGGTGGAAGGGCAACAACGTCTGCTACAGGAAACAATAAACGCCAGTCCATCGAGCAAACCATCCGATCAAGTTTGGCCTTGACCAGCTCCTCTCCTTCTCGATTATTTAACCAGGTGAATTTACAACCTTTGCCTTCTAACTCAGTTAACGCACAATCATCTAACATAGTTCGAAACGATTGCATTTGTTGCAGCAAAGCAGGTCTTTTACCGATCTTTTCCCAAGGGCAGAGGACTTCGTTAAAATCACCAGCACAGAGCCAAGGAAAGTTATTTTGGGAATGAATGTGGCGAAGATCATCCCATACCACCTGGCGCTGTTTAAAATCAGTAGGAGCATGAAGAAAGGTAATGCAAATAGTCCTTCTTTGCAGGCCAAATCGACAAGTCATGTCTAACCAGTATTTTGTGGCTGTGATCACCTGTAAAGAGATGGGATCATTCCAGAATGCTGCTAAACCTCCCGCCAGACCAACTGGATCAAGTAAATATGAATGAGAAAAGGTGAGAATTTGCTGCACTTGCTTCAGCTTTGCTGCAGAATTTTTAGTTTCCATAAGAAGTATTATATCGGGCTTTTCAATGGTCATCATGACCCTAAGGGTGCGAACTGTCAGGGGATTGCCCAAACCCTGACAGTTCCAACAGATAAGCTTCATTTGTCAATAGGTGGCTGTTTAGGGCCAGCCACCAGAGCCCGAACTTCTACCTCTTTTGCTAGGAAAACAGGTGCATCCATTAAGTGTAGGTCAGGAGGTTCCATAATGAAAACACTCTTGGATTCATATGGATTATATCTTCGTTGTTTTTTGGCCGAGCCTAGAAGAGGTTTCGACCGAGAATTATTTTGCTTCTTTGATGTTTTGCTGTCGATAGGTGAGGATTGAACTCCCTTTAGCTTTTGGTCAACAGCTACAAGGGTTGTACTATGCATAACCAATGGGAGTTGGGTTGGTGAAGAAGGTACAGTAGTTTCAGTACGGTAACCTTCGAACTCCCTGTTTGGATTTTCACCCATAATTGTAGATGGAGGAGGCAATAATTAAGCTGTAGTTACCCGTGCAGGGGGAGTTTCAGGAATAATTTCTTCTGCTTGCTCTGATGAATTTGGTGGGCCATAAAAGAGTTTCCAGTAAGGACTATGCATTTTGACCTCGGCTCGGAGCCATGGCCCATAGGCCATCTTTTCTCGTCCCTCATGTTTATCTTCAGTGTAGGGAACGTCCTTGCAGTACATCGCATAATGCCCGAGCTTGCCACAGGAGAAGCAGAAATGAGAAAGCCGTTCATATCGGAAATCCAGCCAAAAAGGTTTGCCCTGTATTCGTATTAATTTCCCTGTGACATGAGGTGTGTGCACTTTAAGTTGAACACTAACTCTTCCTGCTTTAGATAGTTGTCCTTCCTTTGAATCCGTCTTCACGTCTTTAATCTCACCAAGGTGCTGTACAGCTTTTATTAACATACGCTCTGAAGACCATTCTAAAGGTAATCCAATGACTTGGACCCAAAAGTCACAGGTTGAGAAATCATAACAGTGTAAGGGGGTATTGGGAATCCAGGGTTTGAAAATAACCAAATGGCCGGAAAAAAAGCCAATGTCCGCCATCAAGAACTCTTTGCATATCTTCGTTGGTCTTAAACTTTGCAATGTAGAAACCTGTCTCACTTTGTGTTATATCTACATAATCTATACACCATGCTTTCCGGAGCGTGGTTTGAAGTGCTAGAAGGTTGATAGATGGATCGGACAGAATTTTAGCAACTAGTGTTAAACGGCATTCCTCTACCGTGTCAGTGGGTGGAGCTTCATTCCAGTCTTCAATAATTTGTTTAGTAGTGAGACGACTCAGGCTAGAACAAAAAGCAGCTAGACGTGAAGATTGGGCCGGTTCGTTCGAAGCCATGTCGAAGGGAACCACATCCAGTGAAGCGGAAAACAGAAATAGAGACCACGATGAGGACAGCAGATGGAGAGTAACAACAATTCAATACCATTCATGACAATCACCAAGAAGGATAGACATGCAGAAGCTAACCAGTGAAAATTGGCGCAGAATTTTGCAGATGCGACATGGTTCTGAGTCTGACGGAAGTCAAGGATGAGCCCGATGCAGGAAGATTTCAAGCCATGCAGTCAGTCACTGGTGGGAAGGGAGCAAATAAAACCAGAATTGTGGATTCTGGATTAGTTGCCAAGTCGAGAAAACTGATGTAATAGGGAGTTGAAGTACTGTAGAGAAACTGAAGGTATTTGTTAAGAGGAATGAGGATTAGGGTTAAAGAGAAAACTGCCATTTGAGGTAGATGAAGCTCGACATAACGAGAGAGATGGGCTCGCCTTAGTTTCAAATAGCAAGTTTTGAGGATTTTTATTGAGAAGCTTATAATGAAGCCATGTAGCATTGTTTGCCCAACGTTACATTGGGTTTTCTTTTCTCGCACTTAAAGAATTACTTTCAAGTACTTGGATGTTTATTTACAACACTGCATTTCAATAACTTGATTGTTTACTTTTCACATTTCTATTCAATAAATTGTGTTAATTTCCCTTCTAGATATGCAAGGTCTAGTTTAGACTTTGATGAAAATAACCCCACAAAAAAAAAAAAAAAAAAAATTTGCATGAACACTTAGCAACATCAATTGTGTGTGACTACTTAGATTAAACAACCAACTAGTTAGTTACCGAAAGAGTGCTAAAAGAGACATTAGCTTAATCAAGTCTTCAAATCTAGAATATTTGAGTCTCTTCTAGCTGATTCTAAAAGGCTAGTGGTGACTTCTAGTAAATTATTAGGTTGAGAAAGAACTTAAAATGAAAACCCTGTGTCACGCGAAGGACACATACCTATTAGAGTATGGTTTTTGAAAGTGCCCATATGAGCAAACATTGTATATTAAGTCAAATACTAACATTGACATAATAATTGTGTACCTTTATGTTGATCACTTGATATTTACAATGTGTTGTGAAAAGATGTTTGTTGAATTCAAAGAGGCTATAACTAGCCAATTCGAAATCTCAAATTTAGGATTGATGCCCTATTTTCTTGGCCTTGAAGTAAAGCATGCAAATGATGGCATATTTATTTCACAACAAAAATATGTCAATGACATTTTAAAGAGATTGAAATTGGAAATGCTTAAGAGAATTCAGACTCAATGAAATAGATCAATTGGCTCTGAAGAAAGAAGGAACCGAGGAACTTGTAAATCTCACTTATTTCAAAAGCATTATTTGCATTTTGAGATATTTGGCTTCTACGAGGCTAGATATAACCTGTGGAGTGAGAATAATTAACAGGGTCATGGCAAGGCTAAACCAATCACATTTGCATGCAACAAAATAAAAAAAAAAATAAATAAATTACAATATGCCAATGGAACTTGTGACCATGAAATTTTATAAAATTATACTAACAGTTTAAGTGGGGTACACAGCTAGTGATTGAGTGGGTGATATTGAGACTTGAAAGAGTACTTCTGAATAGGTTTTTTTTTCCTTGGATCATGAGTAATTATTTAGTACGCGAAAAATATAAATTATTGCACTCTCAACAGCTAAAACAAAGTACACGACATTAGCTTCGGTGGCATGTCAAGAGGTATGTCTTCATAGGATGTTGCGTGAATTGAAACATGCACAAATAGATCTGACCAAAATAATGTGTGACAATAAGTCAACCATTGCATTAGTCAAGAATTTAGTTTTTCGTGATGGAAGCAGGCACATCAATATCAAGTATCATTATATTCGAGTTCGAGTAAAAAATGGTGAGATTGAGTTTAATTTTTGCGAATTAGAAGATTGGATTACAAATATTTTGACAAAACTATGAAAAGCCGATTTGTTCGAAAAATTAAAGACGATGTTGTTAAATTTAAAAATCAATTTTAGGGGAGACTATTAGAATAGAATAAAATTGATCGTTGAAGATTGGTGCGCGATGGTTGTTGGGTTCTAGATTTGGTTGTTAGTATACTTCAAAGGATGCCTTGATTTATGGTGGGTGTTAAAGGAAGAATGAAAGCAAATAAACGAAACCACCCACTGCGGTGGCGCAGTTGGCTTGAGCTTTGTGCCTCCCACGAAAGGTGCCAAGTTCGAATCCCAGCGGCGTTACTTGGTGACTTAACCGCTGGCATGAGTGTGGTGGCTAGCTTGCGTCAGCTCCAGGTTCTTCCCGCCGGCTGTCGGCTTTCGGGGTTTCCTGGATTACCAAAAAAAAAAAAAGCAAATAAACGAAGCATTCATGATAGGCGCTTAAAGGAGATTGAAGACAAAAAAAGCTACAAGCATTTAATAAAGGAGGGCTATTAGTGCATGAGACAAGAATGCCAACAAAGGTCATTGAAGAGTTCTCCATGGATTTGCTATACCTCGGCATTTAGTGTATTGACTTTGGTTGTGTGTTTTTGTTAGCTGTGTGGACTTTTTGTTGCTTCATTTAATGTTTGCTAACAGGAATGCTCGAAGACTTCATGGCTTTTGGGTCGTTTAAGTGTGTGGAATGTTTGCCTTCATCATTAAATCATTAAATGTATTGTAGCTATTCTGCTATTATATAAGGACATGAGGGTGAGTATTGTAAATTGAAGACATTAGACAGCATTCTGAAAACGATCTCTCCCTTCAATTTTGTGCCCTTTCCAATTTTTTCTAAGTTATCATTATTCTTTTGGTTCCAACACCATATACGTCCGTGCATGTCCGTGCATTATGCAACATCAGCCCTCCTCCAGTTTGCCAACTAGTAAGGCTGCCCTCCACCTCCACCGCTGGCGCTGCCTCTAGTCATCATCGTTGCTGCCCTCTCCGCCATGGCGGATCCTACCCCTCATAGTCCTGGCTTCAACACCGAGACTTCCTCCTACGTGAGCGCCTCTCTGGCCTTGCCGCCTCCTCCTCCTTCGTCACTCGAGAATTTACCTTCTCTTTTTATATGTATATATTAGGAAATTGTGTCATGAACACTACGGCAAAACAAATAATGTAAGACGGTGTTTCTTATAATCAGAGTCTAATTCTCAGCTCAGAAGTCACCAACAGAGTCACAATTGGAGAACGCCCGATTACAAAGCATTTTCATTCGCACTACATCCTCTTGGAGCTGAGTACCCCAAGCAAACAGCCAGAAGGATTCTGGTTGAACGGCCTCGTCCTGAGCAGGGTGCAGGCTATGAAATGGAAGCAGTGAGGTTTCGCAGGCAAGGGCAGAGGCGCACAGGATCAGCAAAGAGAGGGGGAGAGGAGGAGAGAAATGTGAGGAGCTGATGAAAGACGTACGGTGGGGAGTGAGACCCGCAATTTGACTAATTTCGTCCATTTCATCCTCTAGGGGCAGATGAAGCCATTTTGAAGGTCAGTTTAGCATGGCCGTTTCCTCACATATCCCGTTACACGAAAACTGGCAATGTCATTCACTTGTTACATAAAAGGGAGAAGATCAACGTAGATAACATTTGGGAATAATTCCATTAGGATTTGTGAAATTTGTTGAGAAAGCATGTCTTATATCTTTCTTTTTTTTAATTTCTTTAATTTAAGTTCAAAAACTTATGGAAAAGATGTGAATGACCGATTTAGTTAGCTCTATTAATTGTTTTGAGATGGAAATTTTGGTGGTATTTTTTCGCCAATTTTTCTCTTTTGGGAAGATATGGAACTTATGTGGCATTATGCGGATAATATAGAAAAAAAAAGACAATTTAAAAAATAAAAAATAGATTTTTTTCCCTCGAGGGGTGCAGACCAAAATAATAATGATTTTTTTTTTTTTTTTTGGTGGAGGGGTGTTAGTTGTATGCCTTAAAGCAACCATATAATAGTTACATATTATGGGTTATTTAATGGCAAATAAGATTTTCATTCATCGTCTAATTTATATGAATGAGTCTATAAGATCAGTTAGGACTAAACCTATTTTTAAGGTGTTAAGAGTATGTGACAGGTTATAGTTATGTTGAATCTTTAAACAATTCCTAGTTGATGGATCATTAAGAGGATATTGATGATCCTGTTAAGACCGGTGTGTCCTCAAGCTTCACCATTCAGTATTGAATACTTGAGGGGATGATGAGTTATAAGTCATTGGGTATTGTGATATTCGAGCTAGAGTGCTTGTCTTGAACAAGTTCATTGAACGTGACATACATAGAACGATTGGTGACATGGAAGCTTTTAGTGGGGTCAATGTCTGATTGTTCATGCTTTGGTTAGGTATAAGATCCTTAAATCTGAGACATGATGCTAACTTATATGTTGGATGGCTATGGTTCACAAGTGCGCATATTAACGCTTTGTTGAATCATTACTGTACTTGATGGTCATAGTTTGTTCACATATGAAGGCACATGCGTGCACAATATGTAATTTGTCTTCTTGTTATATATAGATATACAATATTGATTTCTTATGGGATCTATTCGTGGCATTGTATTGAAATCCTCAACCGACTCAAGAATGAATGGTTCATATCTTGAAGAAATACATATCAATTAAATTTGGACATATGATCAAATTGTTAGCTTGATCAATAGTTCCATGGCATTTGTTCGATTGGGACATGTTGAGACAGAACAGAAAGGTCAAATTACACGGTCGCCAAAGATGACAAATTCATTATGTTTAGAAAACATTTCATACGTCTAGGTAGCCATGATATATTACTAGATATCACTCATGATTTGTAGGAACAGGAGATTGATCTAGACAATCAGTTATCTTGGTTGTGTTAATGTGTTTGTACAAGTCTTGATGCCAGCTTAGTGATGAACCTAGGGATGTCACACACCATAATTAATTAAAATGACATTTGAACGAGAGAGAAAATATTGCAAAGTGTTTGCAATTGAGCCAATCGTATTGAGGCGGGCTAGAAATAAAAATTCTGATGAAAGGGCTTTAGAGTTTACAAAGTCTGAAGTAGGTTTCACACTCTATGGCTGAATCAAAAATCTGAAATGTGTTCAGATTTAGTAATCGAATTAATAATCTGAAAAGAGTTTAGAATTAATAGCTGCATTAATGATCTGAAGTGAGTTCAGAATTTATCGCATCATTAATGATATGAAGTAAGTTCAGAATCAATCATCAAATTAATGATCTAAAACTGTTTCGGACTTAATGGCTAAATTAAACATCTGAAACGGTTTCAGATTTAACAGTCACATTAGGTTTTAAAATGGTTTTAGCATTTAATGGTCACTTTAATGATCTAAAACGGTTTTAGAATAAATGGGCAGTTTAATGATTTGAAACAGTTTCAAATTTAAATGACCAATTAATACTTTGAAACAATTTCAGAAGTAACGGTCAAATTAAATATTTGTAATAGTTATAAAGTTAATACTCATAATAAAGACTTGTAACAGTTATAAATAAATGTTTGAAACAACGCTCTGTAACAATTGCAGAGTTAATGCCCGAATTCGTGTCTAAAATGGTATCAGAACTTATGTTCGCAAGGAGTTACGGCCGAATTAATTTTAAAAACGTTTTAGAGTTAATGTGTCGATTGAAATGTGATCTGCACTAGCTATAAAAGGTAATACGGAGAGTAGATCCCCGGATGATTGATGATCGATAATTGACAATTGATAATTGAGAGTGTTGACACTGATCAACAAAATCACTCACACGAGAGCAATTGCTAGCACAATTGTAATTATGAGATCTCTCAATTTCTCTCCTCTATTCAACGTGAGAATTTGTGATGTGTCTTAACTAGAGGCTCGACATTTGTGGGGTTGGATCTAAAGAACGTTAGAGCTTGCGAAGAGATCAGACGTTCTACATCTAAAGAACGTTAGAACCAGTATTACTGGAAGGCGTCAGACGTTCGTGGTCAAGAATCCAAGACTATCAGAACTAGTGTTACCAGAAGGCGTAAGACGTTCGTGCTCAGAACTTGAAGAAACTTCTGAACCAAATTTGGAGCATGGTACAAGGTTAATATGATTAGCCGCTTTAGCTCTTCTATGTGTTTTTGTTAAAATACACAAAAATGCTTTAGAAACTCGTATATAAGTGTTTTTCCATAAAACCACACTATAATGGAATTAGTAGAAACTTGCAGTCAATTTAGACATCCTTTTACATAAAAAAGTACGAGTGTATGTATAAATTTGAGTTTGGGACACCTAGAGTGCCATAACTTGGTACGGGAGGACACTTAAGTGCTATAATTTCGAAAATGTACACTTAAGTGTCAGTTTCGAAGTTAAATTGAACACTTAGTGCTACTTTAGCGAAAATCCGGCCAAATGGTTGATGTGGCAATTTTCCGGTGAGCTTGGTCCAAAACGGCGTCGTTTTGCACTTTGACGTGGCGAGAAAATGCAAAAACAATGCCGTTTCGTGTTTGATGTGTAAATAATAATATAAAAATTAATTAAATTAGATTTAAAATTAATTTTATTTAAGATGTTCTAAAAATTATAAAAAAAATTATAAAAAAAAGGGGAGGCCAAAGGGGCGGTCCGAGAAGCTTCTTGAGTTGTAATCTTTTGAGGGTGCGGCGGCGAGGTTCGAGACTCTTAATCTTGCGTAGAGTCTTGGAATTTGACATTCATTGACTCCTCGTACTGGCTCTTCTTATTATAGACTCGTAGGCTTTGCTTGATGTAGAATATCCAAGGAAGATTCCTTCATCCGATCTTTCTTCAAACTTACCAACTTGATCTTTTGCATTTTTCAATATAAAACATTTGCATCCGAATACATGAAAGTATGAAACAATAGGCTTCTTTCCTTTGAATAATTCATAGGGGTTTTCTGTAGGTCTTAGAAAGACTCTATTGATTATATAGCATGCCGTTGAAAACTTCGGCCCAAAATCGTGAAGAAATTTTACTTTTAATTAACAGATTTCTAGCCATTTCTTGAAGAGATCGATTCTTCATTTCCACAAATCCATTTTGCCGAGGAGTATATGGGGAGGAGAATACATGTTTAAATCGAGAATCATCACAGAATTTTTGTAAAATTTTGATTTTCAAATTCACCTCCATGATCCGTTCTTATACTTGATATAACACATCCAATTTCATTTTGAATCTTTTTAGCAAATTTTTCAAAATACGAAAATGTTTCGACTTATTTGCTAGAAAATATACCTAAGTAAAACGGGAGTAATCATCTACAATTACTAGGCAAAATTTCTTACCTCAATACTGCGGGTTCCCGGATTTGGTCCGAATAGGTTGAGCATGATTAGTAGAGACATGATTTATTGGTTTGAATGAATTTCTTACCTGTTTTCCCTAATGCATGGTGTACATGGATTGGTCTTTTGATATGATAATTTTGGTAGTCCTCGAACAAGCTGTTTTGATGAGATTTTGGCCAATTGCTTCATGTTGACATGGCCGAGCTTTCTATGCCATAAGCTTGCACGTCTTGAATAGAGATTAAGCAATGCGATTCATTTGGTTTTACGTCTAGGAGGTAGATATTTCCATGTCTTCGACCTTTGAAAGACTGAGTAGAGTCTTTGCGATTCGTAACATGTTTCTTCTTGGAAGAAAAATCACATAGTTGACTAATGCTTGAGAAGATTGTAATTGAGTCCTTCTACTAGAGAAACATTGTTGATTGTGAGATTTCCAATTTTGACAGTTCCAAATCCCACAATATTTCCTTTGCTGTTTCCTCCAAATGAAACTTTTCCTCCATTCACTTGAATAAGCTTTAAGAAGCAATTTGAGTCTCCTGTCATGTGTCTTGAACAAGTCAAGATACCATTTTACTTTTTCTTGACGGAGAACCGCATTCAAAGAGAGTCTCAAACTTTCTTTGGTACCCAAATTTTCTTGGGTCCTTTGGTGTTAGTAGAATAAACATTATAAGGCCATGCTTTCTTAATGGCTTCCAAATCATAGACACTCTTTTTCAAAGTGATCCTTACTATTACACTTTGAACATCTTAGAGCAAGATTTTACAAAAACTTTCTTGAAATGATTTTTGTAAGCCTCTTTAGATGGTCTTTCTTAATTCTTTTTTTACTTTAGGAAAATCAATCAAGGGAATTGTTTCAGCTGTCATGCCTAGACCGGACTTATTGAAGTAAGGTCTTTGAAAGAACTTTTTCAAGTTTTTCAGATCCTATTGAAAATTTCCTTGAAATATTTGATAAGTCGGTTTTAAGAGATTATCTTCTTTTTCTTTAAGAGTCGAAACATTCAAGTCTAAACTTTTGATTCTTTCTTCTAAAATGTTTTCTTTTTTGTTTTAAAGCTAAGTTTTCCTTTTTTAGTTCGGAAACTCTTTTGAGAGAAGTCTTAAGACTAAAACACGGTTCATCAATATATTTAGAAACTTTGACAGGAATTTTAAAATCACTTACCTCAAATTCACCGTCCGAGCGATTTGAGCCTCGAGTCCGATTGTGCCATCGCATACGCATTGGCATATTCATCATCACTTTCTTCACACTCAGTATCACCCAAGTTTCGGCTTTGAGTGCTTTTCGAAACTTTAAGGGTTGAGCTTCCTCGCCGCCGGCCCCTGGCCAACCGGCGGCGAGGGCCGCGAGCCCTCACCAGATCGCGGCGAGGGCCACGATCCTCGCCCCAAATCTGGGCGGGAGGGGGAGAAGTGGCGAACTTGTATCGACTCAGGATTGGAAGGAAAACATACACTTATCAAAGCAAAATTGCACTATACCAATCATGACCACTAGCTCATACTGTAAGAGTTTTTTCTAATTGTGGACTACATTAATTGATATTGTAAGAGTTTTTTCTAATTGTGGACTACATTAATTGATATTGTAATTTACCATTTAACGTTTATCGTTTTACGGGGTCTGGTTTAAGGTGAGATAGAAGGTTTCTTAATTAGTCTAATATGGGCTGGCTAGTGTGGGCCGAGTTGAGCCTAACCCATAATGAGAGGGACTGGCTGGAAGCTCTATAAATAGTGCTCAAGTCTTTCCTCTAACCCTAATTCTCACCTGAATCATCACCTAAGGGGCGTTTACCTAACGCTACACGTGAGGGGGCAGGAGAAGGACTTGCGCGTGAAACATTATGTTTCCGCTTCCGCTTCAAAAACAATGGATCCCAAAACAGGTACGTTAATCTTTTTACTCAATTATGCATGTTCTTGTTCTAGTTATGGAGATCTTGGGTTACGCAATTTGCGTCCAACATACAGCCAGCTGCAGTGTCTAATTTCAACAGCCTTGAAGCGACTTTTCATGAGAGCATCTTGATCTCTCTATCCACTGGCAACCCACTTCATCAAATACTTTACATGGCCAACCAGACCAAATTCTTTCCCATTACTTTCCTCACCGGCAATCAGTTGAACTGAACGAGTCTGGAAATGTCAAAGGTTTCGGCGGAATGCTAGACTGCGTATTGGAGAAGGACATAGTGGCGGTTGTGCTCATGTGGAGGTTGATACCAGAGCTTTCTTCTTCATCGTGGCTAGTTGGTTTCCATTGCTCCACGGCAGGACCCAAAATATTGACCGCATGGCCCATGTCCGGTCTCTGGAACGGTTCCCGAGCAGTGCAATGACCAGCCAGCTCAGCAACTTTGATTATGCTCTCTAAGGTTTCTTCATCGGGATCAAGAGTCTGGTCGATAGCTTTTGGGATGTTTTCCTTGTTAATCAGAACTCTACGGAACCAAGTGACCAAGTGCGCTCTCTCATCTGGCATGGTGTCGTCTAATGCTTTTCTACCGGTAATGATCTCCATCAAGACAGCACCAAATGCGTAAACGTCGACCTTTGTAGTTACCCTTCCAGTGGCTGTACAGACAGAATAAGACCCATACAAAGTTCAATGCAATTTCATCAAGAAGGAAAAATATAAGCCTATGCTCAGATTTCATGTTAAGAGAGGATGAAAGCACTCCAAGAATGGGTAACATAAATAAGTCACCCTTGGCTTCTAATCAACAATTTGTAGTCAGGTGATTTCACTATCCCCCCTAGAGAAGATCAGAGCAATTAAATTGATGAGTTAGATAATTGAACAGCACTCATGCTCTTGTGATCTTTGAGTTAATTAATGCTAGCTGATCAATATAACCATTATAAGGCTCAATCTGAACAAAACATCCAACTGCAGCAAGGTAAAAACATAGATCTAAAGTCCACTAGCTTGTCCGCAAACTACTATCCATTTTAACTACTCAAGGTATCACACTTATGTAATCTCGATGAAAGAAACAATAGAGATCAATTTACCTGCATACTCAGGAGCTAAATACCCAAAAGTTCCAGCCAAACGTGTCTCCACGGAATACTTCCCATCAGGAGCATTTTTAACCAAACCAAAGTCAGCAACTTTGGCTCTCATGTCATCTCCCAGCAGTATGTTCGATGGCTTCAAATCCCTATGGATAAAACTTTGTTGGGCTAAACTGTGCAGGTATTCCACTCCTCTAGCAACATCCAAAGCAATGGTCACCCTTTGCTTCCAAGTCAGAGGTGCATACCCCTTCTCTTGCCACTCGAACAAATGTTGCGTGAGAGTCCCTTGTGGCATATATTCATACACTAAAAGCCTCTCATCACCATTGATACAATACCCTAAAAGCGCGACTAAATGCCTATGCCTCACTTTTGTAAGTACCGAAATCTCAGCTTGGAATTCATTCATTCCCTTTGTGCCCATTGCCTCAGATATCATTCTTTTAACAGCAATTTTGGTGCCATCGTGCAACTTCCCTCTGTAAACAACACCAAAACCACCTCTTCCTAAAATGTTCTCTTCACTAAAATTATGAGTCACTTGTCTAAGGACTTGAATTGAAATTGCAACGTTTCCTCCGTCAAAAACAGGGAAATCACTATGGTCCCCACTGCTTTGGCTATGCAATTCACTTGGAAGCCCACCCTGACCATTCACACCATTCCCGGCCCCGTTCTTAGCTAATTCCATCCCGATTTCCGGATTGTCTACCCTATTAAATTTCCCGTGTCGTCGGTTGATGTAACAGAATTTGTACAAGACAAATAACACTACCCCGATGAAAATAAGGACGCCTACAACAACAGCAGCAATTACACCACCTGAAAGTGAAGAGCCATTTGACGATCCAGGTGAGCCACCATCACTCGAATTTGTTCCTGAACCACCACCGCCTCCTCCGCCACCAGTGCCCATTTCACCAATTAACGGATTACCAGTAGTAGTCAATTTCATTGAGGCTGGGAAAACAGGTATCAACCCACTGAGATTATTGTTCGACACATCAAGAACCTGAAGCTGAGTCAGCGTAGTCAAGCTGTCCGGAATAGAGCCAGTAAGATTATTATCGTTCAACAGCAACGTGTCGAGCAAGGTGAGATCCGCAAAAGCGGGCGAGATGGTCCCACTAAACCCCCGCTTTGAGAAGGTAACAGCAGTCACCTTATTCCCCTGGCAAGAAATGGCACTCCAGCTGCCGTGGCAAGCATCATTCCCAGTCCAAGAATCTGCCAGCGTGATCGGATACCCCAACGCACTGGCCACCTCGAGCAACATAGTAACCTGCGGGTCGCAAGGGCCCGGCGCACTGTTGCAAAAGCTATTGGTACCCCCATAGGTAATGTCAATTCCACTGCTATTACTAGGGACGGGACCCTGCAACTTATTATTATCCAAGGACACATTCTTCAAGCCGGGGAGTGCCAACAGCGAGGCGGGGACAACCCCAGTGAACTGGTTGTCCCTAAGCTGGAGATCGAACAAATTAGTGCATCGCGAGAGATCGGGGATCGGACCTGTGAACTGGTTGTTCTGGAGCCAGACCAGGCGCAGATGGGTCATCCCGGCCAACACGCTGATGGCACCGGAAAGCCCCGTCGCCTGGTTGTTGAGGCAGAGGATCTTAATCCCTGAAGTGCCGAAGGAGGATGGGAGGGGCCCGGTGAGGTTGTTATAGGAGATCCTCAGATTCACCAGGCTAGGGAGGGAACCAAGGAAGTCCGGGATTGGGCCGACGATGTTGGCGTTGGTGGCGTAGAGGGTGACGAGGGACGTCGAGGCGTTGAGCTCCAGCGGGATCTGCCAGGGGGCGAGGCCGAGATTGTTGCTGAGGCTGAGGGTCTGGAGGCTGGTGAGGCCCTGGAAGGCGCCGGAGGTGATGGAGGTGAAGTTGTTGTTCTCGAGGTAGAGGGTCTGGAGGGAGGCAATGCCGGCGAAGGAAGGGACGGCGCCGGAGAGGAGGTTATTGTGGAGGGAGAAAATTTGGAGATGGGAGAGGAAGGAAAGATCTGAGGGGAGGGCGCCGCAGAGGGATGAGGAAGGGAGGCTTATGCCGGTGACCCGGCTGGAGGAGTCGCAGCTGACGCCTTTCCAGTTACAGCAGGCCTGGCTCGAGGACCAGCCTGACGGCTTGAGGGCGACGAGGATCTCGGACATGACGGTGCAGTCCTTGGCAGAGGCGCCACCTCCACTGAGTAGAAGCAGGAGCTGGAGGAGGAGGGCCAGAGAGCGGAGGCTCCCTGTGGCCATTGTCACTGGCGTTGCTGTGGGTCCTCTGAGTTTATTCGCCTGAAGCAATGCATGAAGTGGTCAAAGAAGTAATATTCTTGCAATTATCCAGCAAGATTTAGAAATCTGTACCGTAATCAGCTTTTACCATTATTTGTTCTTACATAAACTGAAACAGACATACCTTTATCTCAGGAAGGTCAACTTGCCATGTCGTACCATCTTCTTTCTCTGCCACAATGCCGCTTCCCTCCTGAATCAATCCCCCGACCCATCCTTGGCCTACGAGCACGGGATGTTCATGGTCTTCAATGTTATACTGCCTCACGTCCCCATGAAGCCACTTCACAAAGTACAAATAACGATCATCTGGCGGTATCAAGAAATCTGTTACGAGTCTAGGCATTACGGGAAGGATCCAGTTTTGGACCTTCAGAGGTTCAACTGATATAGCCACCTGCATAAACCAGTGAGAAAAAGACATTACTGGGCTGCAAATATCATATTAGTGGCAATCTGCAGGGTGATAAAAGCCTGTATTCAATTAGAAAAGGAAGTTGGAGACATGGAAAAAAAAGGCATCGAAAAGGGGAGAGATGACGAGACAAAAATTACATTCAATTAGATCTCTGATTTTAGTAAGAGGACAGGTAAGAGTTTTGTTGTGCTTCCCAAAGTTGGCGAAATTGCATCAATTCATAGGTTTTTGTCAGTATGTAACAAGAGTTATATATCCCTTATAATTTCATTTTTGCACAAAGAAAAAATACATTCATCATGGTCCTGGTGTAACATTTCTAAATGAATCAAAAACAGCACTGATCTGCACTGAGATGCTTACATCAGTTGAACTGTGACTTCATTTTTTCAGACATTCTGGCTGTCTCTCAGAAAGAGTTCCAATACAAATATTCTCTAAATTTCAAGAACTTGCCATGCCACTTGACACCACTACTAAAGGTTCAATTCCAGCTATTGTCAAGAGCGAAATATCAGGAAGTTATACTTGAATACCTGATGGCTCCACGAGCCGTCCTGGGTCTTGAAGAAGCGCGCCATATTGCTGCTCAATGCACCCCCAACAAATCCCATGTCCTTGGAAGGATCATGCAGGAATCTTATCTACAAAAAGTCAGTGAGGCATTGTTCTGAGAATTTTGAGCTTGCAGGGGGGGTGTGGTGTTGGTGTTGGTGTTGGGGGTGGCTTAACAAGAACCAACACATGAACCAACCTAAACAGAACTGAACCTAAAGCTGCTAAGTTTTTTAGCTACCTCGAGCGGTATGGAGCCAGTGTCCCCCAGGTCCAGTGTTTGCTTGAGTTCACCATCAGGCCAGCTGTACACATGGAGATGCCTCCCGTATAGACTGTCCGACATGTGCTGAGGGTTAAAACCTTTGGTGAAAGCTGAAGGAGCCCCCCACAATGAGCTGATCATCGTCTTATGCCAGGGATGGTACCAGAAATCATAACCGAAGAGGGGACTGTGTCCAGGTTTCTCCCACCTTATGTAGAAAAATCAGCAGCAATTGAAATTCAGAGCGGCATATAGATGACATTTAGGGTAAAAATATTGACATGATACAAAGGAGGAAATAGAAGGAAAAGACTTGGAACAATGCCAGATGCGACTAGTTGAATAAATTGGCATTGCCAATTGTTTAACATGTATCCAAATGAAAACGGATGAAAAGATTTGGGCACGTGATTCAACAGTTATAACCTTCCTTTCACGTTGAATTCTGAATCCAGGAGCAGAAAGCCATTTCCCTCGGCTTTTCCATCTTTGTCACCGAGGCACGAGACCATGATCTCATCAGATGTGAGGCAATGGGAAGTGTGCGGATAAGCAAGTCCAGTCTTCTCAATAATGTCTTTTGGATCAACAACCTTATGCAGAGCTGGAGCTCGAGGATTGGTTTTTGTGTCGATCACATATATCCGGCCGGATCTGAAAGATGCAACGTACTTTGTATGCAATGTATATGAAAAAGCAGTTTTGGCTGCTGATTTGGTAAAAGAAAGAGAAGCTAAAGAAAAGTAATTGCCAAACCAGAGCAGGTGAAGTTGCTATTTTATCCATCAAATACTCTCAAGGGGCATCTTTCATCAAACATGAGCAACTGTAATGGATTGATACCCTTAAGAGTAGAGCATAGAAGTGGCAGGAGATCTCAAAACAAACTTATATATAATTGATCATGAGAAGTTTTATGAAGTCCAGAATGCTAACTTCCTGTACATTGTGCCTGAATGTTCTCATGGAAGTTCACTGAACCAGAGGTCAAGTGTCTTTTAAAATGAGAGATTAAAAGTTCAGCTGTTAGACATGTGCATTCCTTTTGATTCGACTTCAGGTAGGAAATGCAAGAAAATTGATCAAATGAGATCTCACAGCAGGATGCAGGAATACGGCGACTATGACTAATGAAGATGAAAGACAACGATGAAGACGGGTACTGCAGTCCAAAATCAAGAGTCCAGATGAATTACAAAAGAAAAAGAAAAGAAACATTTATGTGAAGACAAAGTACTAGGTATGTGATGCAAGCCTAGGGGAGGCTTTCTCAAACAATAGGATCGGGAGAGTGACTCGCGCACCAGAAACGGGACGAACAGTAATTTCAGCACTGCACAAGCTCAGGAGAACAGTCGTATCTTTGTCGATACAGATCGGATCGACCTGATTCCAAAGCCAAATGAACAAAGACTTCTGGATCTACAATTTATATGTTTTGGGTTTTCTGAAATAAACACTGTAGGATAGTCAAAATTGGGTTGGAAATAACAAACAGAATATGAAAAGATAGAAACTCCGTTGGTTGCTCTTCTAGGCCTCCAAGGAAGTTGAGGGGGACACCGATTCTTCTAGATCGATGACTGCAACTCTTCAAGGATGCAGGTTTCGAAAAGCTCCGACTCTTCAAGGACGGAGTGAAAACTCTTCTAGGTTTTCAAGGGTTGAACTCTACAAGGTTCACGATACTTGCTTCAAGCAAAGTTTTCTTTCATTCATCAAAAGCTGTCTGTCTTCTACAAGGGATTGGGCTTATATCATCAAAGAAATAAAGATAGAGCATTGAAACTAGGAGAAATAAAGGAGCATTGAAACTAGGAGATATAGTAAAGGGCATGGAAACTATAAACTAGTAAAAGCGTCACGCGAGCTTCCATGTCTTTCAAGCTTCCGGGATGGACTCAAGATGTCGTTATGGCTTCTCGGTTTCGTCGAGCTTTAATGCGGGCCGATCTTCTTGGTCGAGGGAGCCGGTCTTCAATGTGGGCTGCATCATCCTCCCCATCTTTAAAAGAATTCGTCCTCGAATTCTTGTCATCATCATCAAAAGAATCTCCCACCCTACTAGGTGCCAACGTAATCTTCTTGCCTCCAACTTCAAAAGAATATGTATTTCGATAACCATCATGCATAGTCCTCTCCTCCAAAGCTCTGATACCAAATGATGCAAGCCTAGAGGAGGCTTTCTCAAACAATAGGATCGGGAGAGTGACTCGCGCACCAGAAACGGGACGAACAGTAATTTCAGCACTGCACAAGCTCAGGAGAACAGTCGTATCTTTGTCGATACAGATCGGATCGACCTGATTCCAAAGCCAAATGAACAAAGACTTCTGGATCTACAATTTATATGTTTTGGGTTTTCTGAAATAAACACTGTAGGATAGTCGAAATTGGGTTGGAAATAACAAACAGAATATGAAAAGATAGAAACTCCGTTGGTTGCTCTTCTAGGCCTCCAAGGAAGTTGAGGGGGACACTGATTCTTCTAGATCGATGACTGCAACTCTTCAAGGATGCAGGTTTCGAAAAGCTCCGACTCTTCAAGGACGGAGTGAAAACTCTTCTAGGTTTTCAAGGGTTGAACTCTACAAGGTTCACGATACTTGCTTCAAGCAAAGTTTTCTTTCATTCATCAAAAGCTGTCTGTCTTCTACAAGGGATTGGGCTTATATCATCAAAGAAATAAAGATAGAGCATTGAAACTAGGAGAAATAAAGGAGCATTGAAACTAGGAGATATAGTAAAGGGCATGGAAACTATAAACTAGTAAAAGCGTCACGCGAGCTTCCAAGGTGTCTTTCAAGCTTCCGGGATGGACTCAAGATGTCGTTATGGCTTCTCGGTTTCGTCGAGCTTTAATGCGGGCCGATCTTCTTGGTCGAGGGAGCCGGTCTTCAATGTGGGCTGCATCAATATGATACCGGTATAATAAAATGGCATACTAGTAGAGAAAAATTAACATTGCCAAAAGACTGTCACATCGCTTAGTAAGCCAATCAATATTCAAAATCACAGGCATTCATATACCAAATGATATTCTGGCAGAGCAATACATAAACTGCAAGGGTTGTCATTCTCAGGTAATGATGCACTCAAAACAAAGGAACTGCGTCAGTTCATCATAGTACCCCGTTCTCTCCTTAACAAGATGCGTTTTTTTTCCCCGGACTTTGGAAAACAAATTGTAAAAATAGAAGGACCATGAGAACAGGCTTCTCACATCAAAGATGGCAGGACCAGGAAACGCCTGTCGGCCGACGGATCCCCATGGCAAGAGCTGCACGCGTTCCATCCGGAGTGATGGAGCTCGTCGCCCAGGTAGGGCACGGTGAGCCTGTGGATGACCTTCGAGTAGCTGGGCGAGTCCGGATCCACATCCACCGTGGCGTGGTAGTCGGGCTTCTCTATTCCAGTTCCTGACCCAAGAACGAAAATTTCACAATCTCTTTTCGAATTTTGGAGACACTAAGCACTAGCACTAGCCAGACATCAGACATAAGTACATACAACATATTTGGTGAGCAAAGTAGACGCTGAAATTAGCACCGTGTTCACCCAAAAATGGCATCTTTCAATCTAAGGACAGCCAATTGATTCCTCATAAAGAACCAATTTCAGCCAGTAAGGGTGTAAATGATAATCATTTTGGTCAGATATTGATTTCTAGAAGAGAAATAAATTTTTTTATTTTTATTTCTAGATGAGTTTTGAAGCAAAAATACCCGTTTGTTAACGATACAAAATTTCTACTTTAAAAATAAAAATTCATTTGATAGCGACACAAAATTTCTTCCTTTTAGACAGTGGCGGCGATAGCGGCCGGCGACCGGCAAACGTGGTTAGCGGCAACAAATGGAGGACCCGTTGATTGAACCGTTGATGAGAAGAATTTTTATTTCGAGAAGAATTTTTATTTCTCATTTCTGTTTCAAAAATAGAGAAGTAGAGAATTTTTACTTCTAATTTCTATTTCAAACCTATTTCTAAAACAAAAATCTATTTCAAAAGATAAAATTTTTATCAAATGAATTTTTATTCTAAAAGCAAGTCTGGAATAGAAAAATTATTTATGAAATAGAAATAGGGAGTTATCATGCATCCTAAGCGAAAACCGAGCTCTTCCCAGAAAGACCTCACCACATGTTCAAGCATAAGAACTACGTATCGAGAACTGCATGACGCAACGCAGATCATAACATTCCAGGAGCCATATGGACGCGGTTCCTTTCTTGTTGCTGGGTTAATCAGCGACTGTGTCGAGTAACACAACAGAGCACCGCACCAAGTTGCCAAGACGGAAATCTTAAAAAAGACAGAACGAACCCAACTCCCGGTTAGAAGACGAGAAGGGAGGCGAAACAACGGCGAAGACAAGAGTACAAAAGCACGGAGGTGGGTCGAGAAGAACGATCGATCGGGGGGAGGCGACGGAGCGAAAGCAAAGTACACACCGGAGCAGATGCAAGTGACGTAGAGGATCTTCTCCCTGGGGCCGGACATGGCATCCAGCGGGGACGCGTACCACGGCCCCTTCGCGCAGCACACATTCCCGTTGCTCGCCTCGGTCGCCATCTCCCTCTCTCTCTCTCTCTCTCCCTCGTGCACGAACTCCTTCGCTCTCTCGCTCTCTCGCTCTCTCGACAAGCAGCTTTATATCTGACAGGTTGGCTGGGACAGAGAGAAGCCACTGGCCTTCAGTTTGTCGCGACACGCGCTCGCGCTTTCGGACGTGCTTCCCCTCGATCCTGGGACCCGACTGAGGCGGCGGAGACACTAATAATTGTGTGCAGATAAGAGCAACCGGGGGACGTTACCGTCGATTGGTCTTATATTTTTCTCGTGGAAATCTTGGCCGGACGCGCAGGGTGGGGGCCCAAGCGGGTTTACACGTGGCGAGTCGGGATACACAAAAGGGATACTATTTATAATAAACTTATAAGGTGAAGCAATTAGGTGAAAGAAGACAACATGAATATAAAGAGTATGCAAAACCCGCTAGTAATAATATAAAATCTTATATGCTCTTTGTATTCATATGGTCTTCTTTCAACATAAGTTTTAAAGATCTTGTAACTAAACAAACACAATTATAATTTTTCAATATGTTGTTAAATTAGTGCTTCATGTTGATAAAAAAGGAAGAAACGATCAGCGCTTTAGATGGAGATTCCGAGATTAAGACGTAGCATATCTTTTCCGTTGAGATTTTATTAGTAAGACAAATTGACTAAAGAATTGGGAATCACAATTGGCCCAACATCTAGCGTCCGACCTTGTCTTCTGCCAGAAAAAAAATAAATAAATAATTAGCATCCTGGGAACTTCATTTGAGGAAACGATCTAGATCCTATTAATTGATAACTAATGGTGCATATGATAATGTTTTTGTTCTTAGGAACATTTTTTTTTTTAGAAACAATTTTTTTTTCTTGAAAATAATTTCTAAGCATTTTAAGGCATTTAGGTAACTATAAAAAATTTCTATTTTAGAAATAGAAATACGTTTAGTACGACTTCAAATATTTTTGTGACTTAGAATTTCTTTAATATGTTAATAATTTAATTACTTTTTTCTTTTTTCTTTCCTTTTTCTTCTCCTTCCTCTTAGCTGGTCGCCAGTCTTGGCCATGGTCGGTTACCGGCTATCGACGAGGCTCAACCTTGCCCAACCATCGTGAGGTTGGCCTCATGGTGGTTGAGTGAGGTTGAGCCTCGCCGATGGCCGGTGAGCTCAAGGCGACCTTGTCGGGGGTCGGCGAGGCTTTGACGAGGTCATTGGGCCTCGTCTGACAAATCGATGCCCATCACCGAGGTCGGCGATTGACTAGGGAAGAAGACGGGAAGAGAAGAAGAAAGAAAAGTAAAGGAAGAAAAGAAAGGAAAAAAAAAACTTAAAAACCACATTATCTCAGTATCTAGAAATAGAAATAATTATCTAGAAAAAAATACGTGTTTAAGTGTATATCCAAAAAAGATATAGAAATTTCTAAAAATTAGATGAAATCTCAAAGAATCCATGATTCGGTATATTTTCATAAAATTCTCAAATTCGAATAATTTCATTTCTTGAATTGTTCCTAAAAATAAGAAACAATTTTTTTTGTTCCTTATTTTTGTTTTGAATCTATTCTCGAGAACAATTTATTCCCAGGGACAAAAAAATTACCAAACGCACTTATGTTCTATTTCTATTTTGGAGAATAGAAGAACATAAACATGTGTTCCTTGGAACGTTACTAAACAGTACCTAAGTCAACGGTCTTAGAATTTATCCAAATGTCAAGCTTTGTCCACTTGTTATAAAAATCTGAATATTAAAAGCTACCTTGAGTGGAAAAACTCGAAATCCTAAGTGAGAAATGAATATCAAAGTGAAATAGAAAATTACCTTAACTGAGACTTGACTACACTAAGCTTATTTAGTACCCAAATAATTCTGACGGGCCAGAGAAAAGCTCACTTAAAGAAAAACAACTATTGGTGTCAAATGTATTGTGTCAGACTAGAATGTAATTATTAACTAATATTATACGTTTTGATTGATTATTTAAGCTGGTGAAATACATGAATAGATAAAGTCATCTTGTTGCTTCGAACGCGTGAACCTAACTAGAAAATAATTTTATTTAGTAATGTAATAAGTTTTGATTGATTATTCAAGCTAGTGAAATACATGAATAGATGGAAGTAAGCTTCTTGCTCCGGGTGACTTATATTCATCATTAAATGAGATAAATTTCACGTGAGATTTAAACTAATCCAACTAAATAAATCAGGCTCATGAGAACCTTAAATATACTCACTTTTGAATTGAATGCTTTTTGAAATAGTTGTATTAACACCAAAAAAATGTTCTATATTAGTTATTATCAATATGTGATAGACTTAGGGTGCATTTGGTAACAATTTTGTTCCCGGGAATAATTTTTTATCAACAATAGTTTTTATTTATTTATTCTATTCCTGGGAACAATTTCTAAGCAAAAAAACACGCTTGGTAATTGTCCAAAATTTCTATTCCCATGATAGAAATGTGTTTAGTAGAATTCCTTAATTCTTTTGTTTCTTTTAATTTTTTTAATACTTTTATTATATTTTTCTTAATTTTTTTCTTTTTTCTTTTTTCTTTTTCTCTTCTTCTTCCTTCTTCTTTGTAGTCAATTGCCGGCCACAGCGATGGCCGACAACCGGCCGAGCAAGGTTCAGTGAGCACACTAGAGCCTCGGTAGGCCAAGGCAAGGTTCGGCAAACTCATTGGAGACTCACTTGGCCAAGGCAAGCCTTGACCTTGCCCTGGCTTGGTAAGGCCGAGCTCACCCAACCATTGGCAAGGCCAGGCCTCATCGGGCCACCACTAAGCGTCGCCAACCTAGAGGTGGCTCGGGCTAACGAGTCTCGCCGTGGCTCGGCGTTGCTAGGGGCCGGCGACCAGTGACGTTTTGGAGAGGTCACCGACCCTCATCTGGCCAGCTATTGGCCATAGTCAAGGCTAGCAATTGGCCTAAAGGAAGAAGAAGAAGAAAGGGGAAGAGAAGAAGAGAAAAGAAAAAAAAAAGAGGAGAAAAGAAAAAAATAAGAACTAATTCTGGAAATTATTTCTGGGAACAAGAAGCTACTTTTTTTTATTTCTTGATTCTTTTTCAAATTTATTCTCGGGAACAAAAAAATAGATTTTTGTTCATAAGAACAAAAATGTTATAAAACGAATTTCTATTCTTTTTCATTTCGGGGAACAAAAGAACAAAAATAAAGACTACCAAACAAAGCCTTAGTCAATGAGAGTATAATTTGATCATTCGTTAATAGAAATCGACAACATGAGAAATTGATGATTTGAAGAATCGATAGTAAAATGAATCGATAAAAAGTGGAGGCAACAATTTTTTAGGCAACTGTAAAAGAAGTAATTGTCAACATAGTGGAATAAAGCAATTGCCAACATAGTGGATTTGAAAACACCATCAATGTAAATGTTCGATAACCGTTTGTAACTTCTCGCCGTAGCCTCCCTTTTGTAACTTCTTTTTGCAACTTCCTTTATGACTTCTCTTTATGACCTCTGGAGATAACCATCAATTGTGCATTTTAATAGCCACAATCGCACTCTCTAGAACCCCTATGCATGCACAAATCAAACAAATTTGCTATATTTTACATTTCTTGCATTGCAATTTATTTTCTTTAGTTGTAGCTTTCAAATTCGCATCATCAATTAGATTCTGACGTGTATCTGCATTCTCAATTAAATTTCAACATAGTTTGTTTATATCTAATTGCTTGCTTCGATACATATTTTCCAAGTTGTGCTGTTGATTAAATTCCACCACAGTTTGTGTTTGTGCAATCTTATTTTGTATAAGGTTGTTAAGTCCTAATTGCTCGTACTATTTTATGTCCCTTTGATTTTTATTTTTTTAATTAAAAGCGGAAGAATAACTTTCAAGAAAAAAATTTTTGGTCGTTGAAGTAATTCCGACGAGATTAATGAAAATTTTAAGTAAGATTTATTAACAGATTTTGAACTTTTTTTTTTCTGGGTGGGATAAAATCGACGAGCACGGCACGTCGATTGTGGCTATTTGTTATGGAATATTGACCGAACGCGCAGGTGGGGCCCCTTGTGTCATATACACTTGTCAAATTTACATAGGATATGCGTCTGAGGATGGACTAGTACTATTATTGCCCCGTTTGGTTTAGCATTCTTAAGGGGGCTTTCAGCCCCGAAAACCCATTGGGAAAAATTTATGTGGGAATGATCCAAGATCATGGACAGATGGTACTGTGACTTTATTTATTCTAACCTCGTTTGTGCCAAGGCCATTATTTATGAAAAACCTTGCTTGTCTCACGGCCTGTATACAATTGATTCCAGTCTTCAAAATAAATTGTCTGAAAGAATATTCCTAAAATAAATCATCATAACCACGGGAAAAATTAGTATATTAGATATTGTAATATTTTATAATGAGTGAAAGGGTGGAGATGAACAATCATCGTTGGCGATCCACCGTGGGTTTTATCATAAGGTTCTGCACTACTACAAAAAATTCGTTTGAATTATAACTATTCTCCACCATGCGGGACTTGATGTATTCATCACAACCCCCGCAAAAATATTAGCAATTAAGAAGTTTCCGCGCATGATATATCTCATAGTTAGGCAATATAACTGGTATGTTTTATTTATTTAATTGTTAATCTAGGGCTTCAAAAATACATTACGTGGCACAATTGATACTTGGTAATTCCCTAAAATTACTCTAACTTTAGGTCCAGTCACAATTTTGTCCTGGGCCTTTTTGTCTAAAAGAAATTCCAACCTTTTTAGTCTCTAGTCTATCCACATGTCCAAAAATCACAATTGGTTTCTTTAAAATTATCAATATCATGAAGCTGTTATTATTTCATATGAAGATGACGGTATTGATGAAGATGGAGGTTCTGATAATGAATCTTTAATTGATCCTAATGTTGATAATTTTGAAGAAACTACCAGCAATTTTTGGATGCGTGAACATATTTGAGGCTATAGTGAAAGTTTGAGATTCTTTTTAGACAAGAAGTTCAAGACATAATTGTGATTGAACCTAAAGTTGAGGGATTTTTAGAGAATTATTCCCATATCAATTATGGCATGTAATCTGTAACTAAAGCCTTCAAATCTAAATAAAAGAAAAATACAGTTACTTTGCGTAGAGATTTTTTTACAGCTAACGTATTCGTGGGGCCTGACATAGATCAAATATTTTATCCGCTAAGATATTATTAGTAAGACAAGGAATTGGGAATCCCAGCTGGCGCCAACATCTTGTGGCTAACCCTACATGCTGCCAAAATTAAGGAACTAGTTTACCTTATTGGAGACTTCAATTTTAGGAAATGATATGGATCGTCATGATAATGACTAGACCAAGAGTCCTAGAAATTATCTCCTTCAGAAGGCATCACATCACACAACGAGGTCGAACCGTGGAGATTAAAGTATTTTCTTAACATTTCTATAACTTCTTCCTCAAAACTTGGAAAAAATTATGACTAGTGGTTAATGCTAATTACAATTTTAGGAAAGTCAATGTCTAGATCATATCGTCTCTACTAATTCAAAAACATTAACCACTGGGGTCGCCCTAGTGGCCACCCTTCCAACATGGAAAGGGGAGGTGAGGGGTTCAACTCCCCACCTTCTCAGGAGGATGGGGTGGGGACGCGTAAGTTTCAGGAGTGGGTTTCGACTCCCACGCCCTGCAAGAGGCAGGACAAAAGTCTGCGAGTGAGTGTAGAGTAGGACTAGAATAGGACTGACCAAAAAAAAAATTCAAAAACATTTAATTGTCTCACTTTTATTTTCTCTCAATTTAATCCAAGTTTCCAAATCATAAAAGAGATAAGAACTGCTGACTTGACAATACAAATCCAAATAAATAAATAAAACTGTCTCAAGTGGACAAACTACCGACCAAAAAAAAGCGGACAAACTCGAAATCCTATCATTAAGTGAGAAATGGATATTAGAATCAAGTAAATAATTTCCTTAATCAAGACTTGACTACACTAAACTTATTCGGTAGCCAAATGATTTCAGTGGACAAAAAAAAGGCTCGCTCAAAGAAGAACAACTATTAGTTCTCCTCTATTGTGTCAGCTAACTAGAATTAATTCATTAAGGGAAAAATTTTCCAATTAGTTCTAAATCGTATTTATGTTAATTTTGTTCTAAACTTTCTCATTTTTGCCAATTTAATCCTAAACATTTGTGCGGAGTTCCAACGTAGTCTTTATAATCAATTTTTGTCATAAATTGTTAATAAAGTAAAGATGCCACGTACGATGGCTGGCAATAACTGAATTGCTACGTCAACAATTTCCAATGAAAATTTACCAGGTAAAACTATATTGGAAATTCATGCAAATTTATAGAACTAAATTAGCAAAATTAGAAAGTTTATGATTTAATTGGCATCCATACAATATATATTTATAATTGATTGGGTTATTTTCTCATTTATTGAGTAATGTAAGAAGCTTGGATTGATGATTTAAGCTAGTGAAATGCATGAATAGAAGAAAATCTTCTTTTTGCTGTGGAGGCATGAACCTAACTAGAATTTAATTTATCAAGTAATGTAGTAAGTTTTGATTGGTTATTTAAGCTGGTGAAATACATGCACAGATGAAAAACACTTTATTACTCTAGATGCGGGAACATAATTCATATGCCTCATTAAATGAGATGAATTTCATGTGAAATTTAACTTAATCCAATGAGATAAATCGGGCTACTCGGTTTTGAGTTTTGAGTTGAAAGCTTTTTGAAATAGTTGATTAATTATCGCGAAATCAAATGATTGAAAACTTTCAGTAAGATTTATTACTAGAACTGGAAAAAAATTGTGTTTAGGACAAAATCGACCAGCGCAGGATGAGGGCGAGAGTGACTGGAACACCACCGTTGACTGCGATCGTTTGCTATGGAATCTTGACCGGACGAGCACATGGGGCGTGAGGAGTAGTACACACGTGTCAAATTCCCATAGGATTTGCATCTGGGGAGGGTTTATGTGTCTTTATCATATGTATGGGTCCACATCACATACGACACTAATCCCTTCATTTATTCTAACTTGGTTTATCTCAAGGCCTTTATTTATGCTAACCTCGTTTGTCCAGCCAATCTAACCAACTATCCTACCTAATACGAGAATGATTAGAGTACTAGATATTTGAGCAAAAAGGTGGAGACAAACAATCATCACAAGTGATACCACCCGCAAGGGTGGCTCCACTGGTAGGCTCTTGGGCTTCCCCGCTCGAAGACAGAGTTCGAAGAGTTCGAAGCCCCTGCGACGCAAGTCGCAGGAAGGCAGGTGGAGACACCGGGCGATTTACCCGGAGTGCGTGGGTGGTGGTTTCCTACGTGCCTCCCCAGGTGGTTTACTCCCAACTCTCGGCTGTGCGGGGTTCCCCTAGGTCACCATAAAAATAAAAATAAAAACAATCATCACAAGTGATCTAATAAAGGTTTGTTTGAGTCATACCTACCCTCCATCAACTTGGACTTGATGTATGCATCGAATGCCCCACGAATATGAGCAAAAAAACGATTTAAATGCCATAACTTTGCACAAAGGGACACTTAAGTGCCATAATTTACGAAATAACACTTAAGTGCTACATTCGAAAAAAACGGATCACTTAAGTGCCACTCCGGCCAAAACGCAGACGTGGCATTTTCCGACGAAACAAGCCCAAAACGACGCCGTTTTGACGCGACGTGGCCAAATAATACAAAAAACGACGTCGTTTTGAGCCGACGTGGTAAAAAAAATATAAAAATAATTAAATTAAATTTAGTTAAAATATTAAAAAATAACAATTTTAAAATTAGATTTAGTTAAAATATTAAAAAATAATAATTTTAAATTTTAAAAATTTTAAAAAAAAAATTAAAAAGAAAGGGGGAGGCGGCCGCTACCGCCGCCCCACCGCCGCCCCACCGCCGCCGGGAAGGGCCAGTGGCTCGGCGACCCGGTCGGCGGCGGTGAGGGCTCGTGAGCCCTCGCCCGGATCCGGCGAGGGTCGTGGGCCGTCGCTCACCGGGGTCGCCCGGCGAGCAACGGCCCTTGGCCCGGTCGGGCGAGGGCCGTCAACCCTCGCTGAATCTGGGCGAGGGCCGCGATCCTCCCTAGATCTATGGCCAGTGGCGAGGGCTCGCGGCCCTTGGCCCGGCCGGGCGAGGTCCTGCGACCCTCACCGCCGGTCGGCCGAGGTCGCCGGCCCTTGGCCGAGGCCCGGCGACCCCGGCCGACCCTCCCCCACCATCGCCGGCCCTTCCGGTGGCGACGGGGGCGGCGGCAGCGATGCGAGAGTTGATCCCTCAATCGCTCCCCCATTTCCCTTTTTTTTTTTAAATATATATAATTTTAAAATTATTATTTTTAATATTTTAACTAAATTTAATTTAAATTTAAATTAATTAATTTTTATATTATTTTTTTACCATGTCAGCTCAAAATGATGCCATTTTTGCATTATTTGGCCACGTTAGCGTGCAAAACGGCGTCGTTTTGGGCTCGCTTCGCCGGAAAATGCCACGTCGGCATTATGGCAGGACTTTGGCCGGATTGGCACTCAAGTGTTCCCTTTTACTTTAATTTTGGCACTTAAGTGTACCTTTCATAAGTTATGGCACTTAAGTGTCCTTTTGTGCAAAGTTAAGGCACTCCAGGGGTCCGCATGTCCACGAATATGTCAGCAGCTAAGATGTTTATGCACTCGATATATCTAGTAGTTAGGTAGTGTAACATGTATTTTTTTTTTTTATTTGTTAAAATAGGGCTTCAGAAATACATTGCATTGCATAATCACTATAGGGTAATTCCCCAAAAAGACCCATAACGTTAGGTCCAATCACAATTTTGCCCCCAGCTTTTTTGGTCTTAAGAACATTGTAAATTTTATCGTCCCCAATCTGTCAATAGGTCCAAAAATTACTATTGATTTCTTCAATAGTATCAATATCAAAATGTTGTTATTGTTCCATACGATAGTGTTGGCGTTGATGAAGACAATGGTTTCTGATAATGAATCTCTGACTGGTCGTGATGTTGATAATTTTGAAGAAAGAGATTTTTAGATGTATAGATAGATTTGAGATGAGAGCGGAAATTTGGGAGACTTTTTTTTGAAAAAGGAAAAAGAAATGTGGTAGAATTGTGATTGAACCTAAAGTTAAGACTTTTTTAGGGAATTATCCCTATATCAATTATGACATGTGATCTATTTTTGAAGACGTACAACTTAAATAAAAAATACAATTACTTTGCCTAACCACGAGACAAATAATGGGTCGAGATTTCTTAACTGCTAATGTCTTTGTGGGGCATGATATTAGTTCAAAACAAAGCGGGATGAGCACTTGGATACCTTTTTTTCTGCTAAGATTTCATTAGTAAGACAAGCCGCTAAATAATTAGGAATCCCAGCTGTCCCCGACATCTATAGTGTCAACCCTATCTGCTGCCCAAAAAAAAAAAAAAAAAAACATTTCATCTTTTTGGAGACTTCAATTTAGGAAATGATATTTAGGGGTGAGCATCGGTCTAGGGTCAACCCTAGACCAACCCTAGACTAGCCCAACCCTACCGATCCTGGTCCAATTCCCAAGGAGACCGGGTCGATCATTGGTCCTAGGATTTCTAAACGAGCACTTTGCGGGTTGGTCCTTGGTCCTGAGAATTTATGGTCGGTCCAACCCGGACTAACCCTAATTATATAAATATATATTATATCTAATATATTATTTATAATTTTTTTATATAGAGAAAATCCTAAAATAAACGGCATCAACAATACTAAATAGTTCATTAGTGAGGAGTTCAAGTAATTTTGCATTATTTTTTAATAATTTAGATCTTTTAATATCTTTTACGGTGTCAATAGCCATAATTTACAAAGAAGGAAAATGTTTTCGTGAGGAGTCCTCACGGTGTTCAAAATGGCATAAATAGCTCCTTACAGTATTCTCCTCTAATACTTGTTTTCTTTTATCTTATTTGTCCCCTTAGTCTTTAATTTGCCAAAATTGAAAAAATCAACTTCTCCACTCGCCACTCAACACTTACCTCACTCGTTTTGGGTCACTCATTCTGTTCGCCGTTCGATGCTTGCCTAATTTGTTGCTCTTTGCTTGACGCTCACCCCACTCGACACTTGTCGCTCACCCCACTCAACACTCGTCGCTCACCCCACTCGACACTAAACCCATAGGGTCAGTTTGGTCATCTTCACCTTTTCAGGGAATACAAAAAATGAAACAAAAAATTATCGATTAGTCTTGAGTTGACCCTAGAACCGGACCAAATCTCTCTTAGCTGACCTCGCTCGTCACTAAACCCATAGGGTCGGTCCGGTCCTCCTCGCCTTTTTAGGGAGTACAAAAAATTGTCGGTTAGTCATAGGTTGACCCTAGAACTAGACCAAACTCATTGGGTCGGTTTGGTCCTTGGTTGCCTTTTCAAAGAGTACAAAAAAATGAAATAAATAAATTATCGGTTGGTCCCGAGATGACCCTAGAACCGAACCAAACCAACTGGGTCGATCCGGTTCTCAGTCCCAAGCTCAATAGAGTCGGTCCTCAGTCCCAAAAATTGAGGATCAGCATTGTACGAGTTGGTCTTAGGGTTAGGGGGTGGGCCGGCCCAACCTGGACCATGCTCACCCTTAATGATATTGATGGATGACTAGACCAAGGGTCTTAGAATTCATCTCCTTGAGAAGCCATCACATCACGCAAAGAGATCGGATCGTGGAGAGATTAAAGTATGTCTCCTAGTATGTTCTGTAACTTGTTCCCAAGACTTGGAAATTGAAATTTGATTTAATGGTTAATGCTAATTACACTTCTAGCAAAGTCAGTGTGTTAGATCATATCATATGTACTATATTAAGTCAAAAATACTTAATCGTCTCACTTATTTTCTTTTAATTTTTACTAAAGCTTGCAAAATCGTATATAATAACAATTGAGTGTAGAAAAGTAAAGTTCAAGACATGAATTCCAAAACCGTCCATAACACTACTGTTGACTCCATCAACAAAATCTTGTCCACAAAAATTATATAAAACAGCTTCTGCATCGCTAGTGCTCCCCTTGGTAACGTTTGCCAAACTGCTTTTGGCATTCTGCCTATTAGCTTTATTCCTCCGCTTTGGACAATCTCTCTTGATATGCCTCTCCTTGTGACACTCAAACCACTTCACACTTCATTTTGACTTTTAATGGCGTGATTTCGATATGCTTTTACCTCTGCTGCTACTAAGCCTTCAATGTTGTTCTCTACCCTAAATCGTCAATGCTTATGCTTGCGCTAGACCGTCATCTCGCAATTTTCTCTATCACTCCTTAGAGAATAAGATGGACTTTACATTTTCTAAGGTAATTGCAATACGCCCTTTCAACAGTGAATCAATAAAGTACTCCCATGACTTTGGTAAAGAGGCTAACAACATCATGCCATATTCTTCATCATCAAGTATCTTACCAACGTTTTTCAGATCCATCATAAGTTTATTAAATTCATCTAGGTGGGTTCTGATAAACATACCTTCATTATATCTAAATTCAAATATTCTCTTCAACATGTATAAGTGATTGTTCAAACATTTCTTTACATAGAGTGTTTGAAGTGTTGCCCATAATGCTACGGCATCGTTCTCCTTAGCAACCTCTATTAAAATCTCATCTTACAAATTTAATAGGATTGTGCTATATGCTATTTTCATTAACTCTACCCTCTCAGAGGCTTTCATTATAATCGGCAACTCATATTCACCATCCAGTGCCTTGGCCAAACTTGGGTTGTCAATAATGTCCGCATCTTGATGCTCCATAACATAAAATTGTTCCTCCCGTTAAACTTCTCAATTTCAAATTATCTCTAAGACATAATTGCAATAATATAATTTTCAGATAATAATCAGACAAGTAAAAGCTCCGAATCACAATCAAGAAATCCGAACCTAACTTTGATACTAATTGTTGGAATATAATATGCGGAAATGATAGAATCATGCAATTTATATCAATGCGCAAACTCCAGAGAGATAAATGAGAAATAATAAGGACACTAAAAATTTATGTGATTCCGTCTGAGTATCGGTACCTACGTCCACAGAGAGAGCCAGTAGCAAATAATCCACTATAATTAGAAATCGGATTTTACAATCGCTCACACGCTTAATTTCCACACCTTAATTTAACCCAAAACCTCTTTGAGTGTTTATAAACAAACAACTCACTTGGACATAAACTCATTGCACAAAATTACCGCACATTCAAGCTCTAAACAAAAATGCTTTACGTACGCCAAAATCAGAAACTCTAGCATTCGTCTTTGGTCTGCGTACATATAGCTTCACGTTCCTATTCAAGGTTTCACACGGCTTCTACGTGCGGCTCCTTTTTCTCTGGTAGGGCTGCCTTTTTCTTTTCCGCTGAAGAGCACACCTTTTTTATTGTGTGTGTGCCTACCCTTGATTCTTTTTCTCCAATATGGATTCTTCTACTGCCTTCTTCTGCACGTACAATAAAAGAAAGATAGAAAACCCTCACATTTTTATTTATTTTATCTTTATTTTATTTCCTTCTTTGTGCACCTTTAAGGAGTCCAAGAAAAGAAGGGCTTCTTCATCCAATTTAAAATCAACTTGGGAAATCTTTATCAATAAATTTTATTTAACAAATCGTTATCCAAATTCAAACTCGAGACATTAATTTAACAATGCCTATGCTCTAATCAAAGCCAAATACTTAAGGAAAGCTTGTTTCTTGGGAGACTATTCTTGTCTTTGTATCTGAAACTTCGCTTTGTTGGGCTACAATAACTTTAGGTAGTAGCTTATTCTTTCATAATTTTAATGCAAGGATGGCAAGTTGGGTGTGCTGCTTACTTTCAAAGTAAGTGATCATACCGAAAACAAGTTTTTGAAGGCGTCAGGTCAACCCAAATTTGTATTCATACCCAACTAACAACAATCACAAGTCATTTGAAGCGCTTTGTTGAAAGAGTTTAGAATTATGTCCATAATCAATTTTGAGAGATCCTGACAAGTGAGAACATTGACACCACATGCAGCTCCATCAAAGTAGAGCAAATAATGTACGTCTCTTTCCCTACTTATCATCCCTGAACGTATTTCTCATTGATTAATTGGAGTGGAGACATAGTTCCACAGAATATATCACACAACAGCTGGTCCAAGATGCCAGCCGCTGAAGGCCCTTTTATAAAGATTTCTGAATCTGAAACTCTTTTAAAGATCCATGCTTTGTCATGCACCTAATTGCCTTTTTCTTTTTCTCATGCACCTAATGTACGCCTCTTTCCCTACTTATCATCCCTGAACGTATTTCTCATTGATTGATTAGAGTGGAGACATAGTTCCACAGAATATATCATGCAACAGCTGGTCCAAAATGCCAGCCGCTGAAGGCCCATTTAGAAAGATTTATGAATCTGAAACGCTTTCAATGATCCACGCTTTCTCATGCACCTGAGTGCCTTTTTCCTTTTCTTTAATCTTTTATGCCCGAGTGTTTCTTTAAGGCGAGTTGGCTGCGGTTGGCCTATTCAGAGCTTCCATTGATAAGCTTATAACTCTTATTGGTTAGCTGAAAAGGCACTGAAGTGAAGGGAATCTCTTTCATTTCCTTAAAGAAAGATCGTTTTTTAGTGAAAAAAAAACAAAAGCGAACCCATGTTCTTCTGTCAAAAAAGGGGGCAGAAAGGAATTTTTTCTACAATCTTTAGTAAAATTTGTCTCCCTTCCTTGACAGTATTTTAAAGAAAGATGAGAGGTTCTTCAATTGGTGGGAAGAAATATATTTTCTTCCACCGGCATGCCAACGAACAATTATCGGTCATCTAATGGCTGTCCTGATGTTTTAGAAAAAAAGAAGAAAAAAAGAGGGCCGCCACCTTGATCAAAGAAACTATTGTTTAAGGTAGCCGCTCTCTTTCCATATCTCAAAGGGTATGGACTGGTCAAATGGTTTTTTCCTCCTAGTGTCGATCCTGAAACTCTTTGACCCTAATAATGTTGCGTTATACAACGTGGTATTTCATGTGACACTTGCACTTTTTTCCTCGCTACAAACCTCGTTTCATTTGTGTCTTCTACTTTTAAAGTCTTGTAGGCTGTGAAGTGGAAAGAAGGATAAAAAGGGACAACCGGCCGGCAACCCCTTTTTTCAGCACCATCACACAAGTCATGCTTGCGAGTTGCAAGTAATGCATGAGTTGATTCAAGTGAAAAATGCTTCATGCATCATCCCTTTTTAGCCTGCTAAGAGTTCTAAAACATGGTTTTCTTTTTCTCTAGAGACATGTTGGTGATTCAAACTACATTGCTCTCCTAATCCCTTGTAGAGTGCCAGTGTCACGAATTTTGATCTAAGAAATAGATGCATTACCTCCCTGATAAAAGATACACAAAATTATCACGATACTCATCTTAGCGACCTCTATCTCAACACCATTTACTTCCCCACGAAATTGCAAGGAAAATCAGCAAAATTTTTATCCATTACACTCTTAGCACTTTCTCCATCACAGCAGTATTTATGACTTGCAAATGATAGGATCAAAAGACTATCGGGTGGAAAGTTTTAGGAGGCAACTACTTTACTGCCACCATCATCAAAATTAATGGTCGGTAGGTACATTATTATCATGAAATTCGCCAACATATCAATCTCAATACTTCTGCAATAACCAAGATTTACAAAACGATTGAATGTAGATAATATCTTTTCTGATGAAAACTTTTACAAAACAACCCACTCTAATTTACTCTCGGACATGTAATTACAAGCAAGTTCATTAATGTCGTGACAATGGCTGACTATAACTTCTCCAACCGACCTCAAAGCCAGTATATGGGAATGGCACATACAAAATCAATATAATCATCTTACTATAGAACAACTCTAAATTATCCTCTCGTAGATTATGAATATCCAGAGGATCCTGAGATGTCCGAATATATTAGTTATGGAGATGAGGCTATAACCATTAAGGTGAATACTAACCGTCGGTAAATAGTTACATTTGTAATATGATATATAAAGCTGTATTAAATTATTTGTAAAAGATTCATGATCATCAACACAAACACTTATGTGTCTTCTCAGTATTCGCATCTATTTTCCTTAGATTTAGTAGTTCTTATTATTCCTGTTCAAATAGCCATTGAATCCGATTCAATAAAAACAAACATCATCTCGTGGTGAAAGGCACTTCGCTATTTGGGCCAATTCCCGGCGAAGCAGAATCTAAGATGGAGAAGAACAAAACAAATCCTCTGTGGCGAAAACTAAAGAAGGTGTGCTGACCAAAATAATAATGGTTTTTTTTTTTTTTTTTTTTGGTGGAGGGGTATTAGTTGTATGCCCTAAAGCAATCATGTAATAGTTACATGTTAGGGATTAATTAATGGCAAATAAGATTTTCATTCATCGTCCAATTTATATAAATGAGTCCATAAGATCAGTTAGGACCGAACCTATTATTAAGCTGTTAAGAATATGTATGATAGGTTATAGTTATGCTGAATCTTTAAACAGTTCCCGGTTAATGGATCATTGAGAGGATATTGATGATCCTGTTAAGACCGGTATGTTCTCAAGCTTCACCATTCAGTATTGGATACTTGAGGGGATGATGAGTCACAAGTCATTGGGTATTGTGATATCCAAGCTAAAACATAGGTGTTTGTCTTGGACAAGTTCACTGAACGTGACATACATAGAACGATTGGCGACATGGAAGCTTCTAGCGGGATCAATGTCTGATTGTTCGTGCTTTGGTTAGGTATAAGATCCTTAAATCTGAGACATGATGCTAACTTGTATGTTGGATGACTATGGTTTACAAGTGTGCATATTAACGCTTCGTCGAACCGTCACTGTTCTTGATGGTCATAGTTTGTTTACATACAAAGGTACATGCGTGCACAATATGGAATATGTTTTCTTGTTATATCTAGATATATAATATTGATGTCCTATGCGATCTATTCGTGGCATTGTATTGAAATCCTCAACTGAGGTTGTACTCGAGAATGAATGGTTCATATCTCAAAGAAATACATATCAATTAGATTTTGGCATATGATCAAATTGTTGGCTTGATCAATAGTTCCATGGCCTTTGTTCGATCGGGACATGGTGAGACAGAAGGGTCAAATTACACGGTCGCCAAAGTTGACAAGTTCATTATGTTATGAAAACATTTCACACTATCTAGGTAACTATGATATATTGCTAGATATCACTCATGGTTTGCAAGAACAGGAGATTGATCTAGATAATCAGTTCTCTTTGTTGTGTTAATGTGTTAGTACAAGTCTTGATGCCAGCTTAGTGATGAACCTAGGGATGTCACACACCATAATCAATTAGAATGATGTTTGAACGAGAGAGAAAATATTGCAAATGTGTTTGCAATTGAGCCAATCAAATTGAGTCGGGCTAGAAATAAAAATTTTGATGAAGGGGCTTCAGAGTTTACAAAGTCTGAAGTGGGTTTCACACTATACGGCTAAATCAAAGATCTGAAGCGTGTTCAAATTCAGTGACGGAATTAATAATCTAAAGTGAGTTTAGAATTAATAGCTGCATTAATGATCTGAAGTGAGTTCAAAATTAATCGCATCATTAATGATCTGAAGTAAGTTCATAATCAATAGCCAAATTCATGATCTGAAATTGTTTCGGACTTAATGGTTAAATAAAGATCTGAAACAGCTTCAAATTTAACGGTCACATTAAGTTTTGAAATGGTTTCGGCATTTAATGGTCACTTTAATGATCTAAAACGGTTTCAGAATAAATGGGCAGTTTAATAATGATCTAAAACAGTTTCAAATTTAAATGACCAATTAATGCTTTGAAACAATTTCAGAAGTAACAATCAAATTAAATATTTGTAACAGTTACAAAGTTAATATCCATAATAAAGACTTGTAACAGTTATAAATGAATGTTTGAAACAATGTTATGTAACAATTGCAGAGTTAATACCCAAATTAGTGTCTAAAACGGTATCAGAACTTACGTTCGTCAAGAGTTACGACCGAATTAATTCTAAAAGCGGTTTAGAGTTAATGTGCCGATTTAAATGTGATCTGCACTGGCTATAAAAGGTAATACAGAGAGCATATCACCGGATGATCGACGATTGATAATCGACAATTGATAATTGAGAGTGCTGATATTGATCAACAAAATCGCTCACACGAGAGCAATTGCTAGCATAATTGTAATTATGAGATCTCTCAATTTCTCTCCTCTGTTCAACGTGAGAATTGATGGTGTGTCTAAACTAGAGGCCCGGCATTTGTGGGGCTGGATCTGAAGAACGTGAGAGATTGCAAAGAGATCAGATGTTCTACATCTGAATAATGTTAGAACCGGTATTATTGGAAGGCGTCAGACGTTCGTGGTCAAGAATCCAAGACTATTAGAACCAGTGTTACCAGAAGGCGTCAAACATTCGTGCTCAGAACTTGAAGAAACTTATGAACCAAATTTGGAGCATAGTACAAGGTTAATATGATTAGCTGTTTTAGCTCTTCTATGCATTTTTGTTAAAATACACGAAAATGCTTTGGAAACTCGTATATAAGCGTATTTACTTCCGTTGTGATCAGACTTTTGATCTTAATTACTTATGCACGTCTGCTTGTTTATCGAAACAAACACCAACAAGGGAGGTGGGGATGGGCGGCCGCGGCCCTTGCATGGCCACCAACAAGGCGAGCGTCTCCTATTGTTCCCAATCCACAACCATTCAATATGTTCGATTTATTTTTTTAAAATTTTCAAACTTTTTAAAGTTTCCATTTCTGCAATTGCGTTTGTGTTTTCTAGTGTGCCGCTAACGTGGCGCCAGTTGACGGAAAAATCGATGAAATGTGCATGATTTTTTGTCTAGAGAAAATATGAAATTAACAGAATCCAACAATTGCATTTGTTTATATAAGTCTTAACACCCAAATGACCTATAAATAAATATTTTAGAATTAAGTAAATTACCGTGACAAGTTTTAGAATTTTGTATTGAATTTTCTCTTATTTTTCTATTATGACGATAAATCCCATATTATATAAATCTGATCGATGTAATTATGCACTAATCTCATCATCGTACATCTCAATTTCATGTTAGACGAGAAAGTACTTGTAAAGTGGCAATTGTTATAATTATATGTGTGTGTGTGTCCCATTGAGAGGGGAAGGAAATACAGAAGAACATTAGCAGTTGGGACTTGGACGTAAAAAATGTGTATATTGCAAAGCATCTTTGGAAATAACTTCTCTCTGATGTCCCGTTACATTGTTCTCTTGAAAATAAGCCGAGCCTTTCAAAGAGTCACGCTAGGGAATTTGCAAGATCCCCAACCTGCTCAAGAAGAACCAAAATCAGCAACGCATGAACACAAACGAAATCAGCAGTTTGGAATTCAAGACTGAATAATAATCCAAAGCAATATCTGTCTCTTTGAGTTCAGATATTGAAACTCACTTGGGTCTCTAACAGTCTGCTCCGCCAGTCCATCGAAGTAGCAAGTCGCGCCTTGGCTCCTGAACCGTGCCCAGTAGGCACTGAAAGCATAGCTCGCGTGCCGAAAGGTCCATGCTGGTTCGTGGCACTCTCTTCCGGGCATGAGTATGTCGCACATGCCGTTTCCCCTCCGGCAGGCGGAGCTCAATGCCGAGCCGAGATCGGTCACGTTCGCATCTCTCCTCGCCACGCACCACAGTTTTCCCTCGTAGGGCCTGTTATTGGTGGGCAACGGCAGAGGCCCGTACGTTGAAGCAGGCCTCTTCCCGGTTAGGTCGATCTCGTAAACGGCATCGCCGTTGGCATGTAATAGTCCCCAATGCCGCTCCGTCCCGGGGCCTGCCTTCTGGTTCTCGTCATATAATGAAAAGATGAATGTCGGTATGACGACCCCAGGCCGAGCGGGAGTCCCGGCTGGTGGCTCGGCTGTCATTTTCTTGATCAGATTGCGGTTATATGTGGCAGCATTGTAGATGTTCGCTCCAGGTTCGTCGATGTCGCCAGAGTTTGGCCATCCGGTCTCAGCAATTAGAAGTGGGACGTTCGAGTAGCCGAGCCTTTCCATCGCGAATATTAAAGAGTCAAGCATCTGGTCCAGGAGATTAGTATATATCAAACCAGTCGTGGGATCGGTGTAGTTGAAATTTCCGCGGAACAGCGCGAAGTCCAGAGAGATGTCGCCTGGGTTCCGCGACCATGGGAAGTAAGGATACACGTCGAGGAAGAAGTAAGACCTCGTGCTGTTCAAGAAGCGGACCAGTGGCATGATCACGGATTCAGCGACGTCCGAGCGGAACCTCCCGCTCGAGGGAGGGAATGTGGATTCGACCACATCCATCGCCATCGGGGTCCCCACTTTGATGTTGCGGATGCGGTTCGACCGAAGCGAACTTTTGATCCTGCGCATCGCAGGGACAAGGTCGCGCCACAATTGGCGGTCTCGATCAGTGCTGTTGTAGCTCAAGACCTCGTTCCCAACGAGGATGAACCGTATCATCGTCCCGGGATAATACGGGAGGACATTAGTCCTCACCCATGTGTTGGCTAGGACCTGGCTCGACGCAACGCCTGGGATCTCATGGTTCTGGACCATGATGGAGACTTGGACCTGGGTTCTGGATAACAGCTTCAGGATCTCCGGGTCGGCATCGTACAGCTTCACACGCCTGGCTCTCATCAATTGGATGCGCTCAACGGATTGGGATGGCGACGGCAAATTGTTCCCTACCCGCCCATAGTTGATGCCCATCTTGTTTGAAATTTCACCCTCTGTCAACTAGAGCAGTTAGTGTTCTACGTTTATAATCAACAGTAAAGACATGACAGGAAAGTGGCACTTACTGGTGAGAGCACAGAGAGAGGCGAGCAAGAGGGCAACCAAAGGCATTTTGGCAGGTCAGTTTCAACTCGGATTAACACGAAACAAAATGGAAGAGCGGACAATGCATGAGAGTGCCTAGTTTTTCTCTTGAATCCTCTACTTATAGGGAGACTCCATCAGCATGATGATTTTCTTGGTGATTTTCCCGGAAAAGAAAGGTTTTTCTTGTTCATGGCGAAAGAGGGAGGCTAAGGATAGGGCTGATTTAGTCATAGTAAATACGTTCATGTCTTCCGAATTGGGAAGAAGGAGAGGTAGCTAAGTAGGAAAGTGAAAAAATAAAATAAAAGGAGACGTTGGGACATGTCCAAGAATGTGAACCGGAGAAATATTGGAGTTGGGCTCCTAACATTGCTATCATGTCAACTAAGGGTTGATTTGTTTCGTGGAAAATATTTGCCGGGAGAACATTATTCAGCGTATGATTCATTTAAGAAACTTAGCCAACAGAATAGATTTTCTTATTCAGAAAAATGATTTTTTCTTTAACAGAACTGAAAAATGTTTTTCAAAATATGACTAGGTTTTGGTAGTTGAATTTGAAACTCTACACTTGGGCATGGAAACTCCAACATTAGTTTACTAGTTGTCATGTTCAAGACTAGGTCTTTGGCGGCTAGGCCAAGGTCCATCGAGGCCTAGCCCAAGACTCCAACGCTTGGGCCTAGGCTCCTGGCACCCATGCTCGAGTCCATCAAGGCTAGGCTCGAACCCTAGGTGCCCGTATCTAATACTCCGACACCCAAGCTTGGGTTCACAAAGGTCATGCTTAAGTCCCCAACACTTGAGCTCTAATCTTGACCCTCAAGCTTGGGTCCATAAAGATCGTGTGCGGGTTGCCAATACTCAAGCTCAAGTCCTTGGTTAGAGAAACGTTTGCTCTTATAATATATATATATATATATTTTAAATTTCAAATTTCATAATTTTTTTATTTTATAAAAGAATTTGAATTTTTAATTTTTATATATTATTTTTTATTTGTTATTTCTTCCAATTTTCGGCAAAGTCCAAGCTCACCACAAGCCAGCAAGATCCAAGGCCTTAGCAAGAACCCCTTAGGAACCCCTGCAAGCTCGAGCTCGTCAACCATCGTCAACGCCCCGACCGGCCGAAGGAAGAAGCAAAAGAAAATAAATATATAAAATTAAAAATAATTCAAAACAATTTTTAAAAATATATGAATTTTTTTATAATTTTTCATTAGATGTTCTTTACCATACGACAGAAAATATTTTCAAGGTCTTTTTCAAAATTTCAGCCAAACATCGAAAGGTAAAATCATTTTCCCTAAAAAAATATAGAATGGAACAGTTTCCGCAAAACGGGTTGACTTATTTTTCGAGACACTTGATGATAGAACTGAAGTATTTTTTTTTATATAAAAAATAGATATTTATATTATTCTAGATGTGGTAGCGACAAATACAGTGATTGACCTATTTTTTTGTTTAATTACAATGAAAGGTTGATGAACACAAACAAAATCGAATTAGAAAGATATAATCACATCGAAAGACATTTTTTAATGATCAATCGGAAGAAAAATGAATTAATATCAACAAATTAGTTCATTGTTTTATTGACACTCTTTTATCGACTGATTTTTCTTTTGCTTTAGTTTGATAAAAGAACTGATTTAATAATAAAAAATAATAATTCTACAGCAATACAACTAATTTCTACAAAAATATGAGTCTTATCTTTGTATTTAGAAAAAAAAAAAAAAAGGAATATATGTGACTAGATTATTGTTACCCACGCGAAGACAAATAAAAAAGTGAGAAATGACTCAATAGTGGTGGACCCTTGTAAACACACCCGGTAACGAAGTGCTCATTAATTAGGATAAAGATTATTGGTATTGATTAGTTGCACCATTTGAAAATAGTGTAAATGCTATGAAAAACCTTAAATTGGTACATATGTGATAAATTTACTTCAAACTGATTTTTTTATCACAAAAAAATCATGGATTGTTATACCTATAATAAATCTATTCAAATTAATTTTTTTACCACTAAAAATCCAAAATTGATATATTTATGATAATTTTACCATCTATTAATTTATGTTATATTATATTAATATCATGAAAAATTACAAACTGATACATCTTTGACAAATAGGAGATAAAATCTCAAATTGATATACCAGTTAGCTATTACATGTTATTTAACTAAAAAAATTGATGGTAAAATTTAACAGAAACTAAAGGAAGGTAAATTTATAACAAATATACTAGTTTATGGTTTTTCATGCTATTAAACCTTGAAAATAATGGTAATTTTTTTTTTCATTTTTGTTATTCTACGTTGGACTGTCACACAATGAATAGATCCAAGAAAAGTAAAATAAACTTTCATATTTGAATTTTCTTGCAATAAATTTTTAAAGATCTGTTAACAAAGTAAAATTATAGTAAGAAAGTAAATATGTCTATAAGAACATAGGTGTTTTCTTATGCTTAGAAGATGCGTTTTGGAAACCAATAAACAATAAAAGACTTTGTATTTGATTAAATTGGGAAAAAAAAAGGGAAATAATACAATAAAGAGCAAGACGAAAATAAGGGAAACAAAAATGTGGAAAAATCTTATGTTTATTGACAAAACAAGAAAATAACAATTTTGCAAAAGAAAGGGAGAAAAAGGAAAAAAAGAAACAAATTATTTGTTAAAAGGAGGAGGAGGAGGCGCCCGTTTCGAGTCATGCTGGCCTCCGCTTGATGAAAGAAGTCCAACCCCAGTTGGGCCGACTTCCACGTTGCTCGCTTATTTTGCAAACTCAGGCCATCTTTATTAAAAGGCGAAAAATAAATAATGTGAAAAACATTTTCTTAAAAATAATAAATTAATTAAAAAAATTTCATGCAAATGTTACACATAAATTGTGTTGATAATGAAAATATTTTTCTATTGTTTAATTATTTTAAGCAATACAAGCTATCATTTTTTGAAAAATATTATCTAAATTATTCATTTTTCATCAAACAAACGGAACCCTAGTGTATATAATAGTCAAGGACGATTGATCTACCACAAATCAATATGTGGTGAATCGTGCTGGATGCTCAAGCTTCTTTCTCTTCGTATGCTGCATTGACGATCTCAAAGGATTATGCTCCTTATTTTGATTATTTATATGCATCATAATATTATAATCAAATTCGATCCTTCTATTTTTTGTGATCGGCTTGCTCAAGGATAATTTATACAATATTCAGCTTATTTACAATCAATCCTATAATGGAGTGTCAACCTCTCGGCGGCAACTTTAATCACTTAACTAGTCCCTAATTTTAGAGGATTGCAATCCATCATCGTAGACTTTGGCCGGCTGAGTTAGGTCACCTAAAGGACAACTTTGGTGGTGACCATAGCCTAATCACGATTGTTTGGGACCTTTACATGCTAGGCTTTTCCTCATACTATCAACATGATTTACTTGTGAACTTAAATTAAACCATGCGTCATGTCCGGTTTATTATATTTGTGCCTTGCATGAAAATGAATCTATGATTATTTATTTTCAACTTGTCATGAATATATTATATTTAGTATAAGCTCTATATTTGATTTTTTTTTCCGAACTATTTATATCATGTACTAGGTCTCCGTAATAAGCACGAGTAATTTATCTACTTCATTGTGACTTGTAAAAATTAGAAATGGATTCGTGTATTGTACAGGTAAGCTTAAGAGACCTTCATCTTGCATGACAATAGATCAATTGTGTTTTCTCCATTTGAACTTATCTCAAAAAAAAAAAAAAAATATATTTTTTGATGTAACTGTGTTTTATATTATATTTAATATACTTTTTTTTTTCCAGTTTTTTGGATCATTTATGCTTTTAGTAGGTTTTCGTTATGGACACATCTAAGATATATGTGGGAGACACGTAGATAAAGTACATATTATAAGAATGCGATACACAAAAAAATACATGTCTACATCAATCCATGTGATGAAAATGAAGGTCAAAACGTATTGAAAGGGTGGACGAAGATCGGTGGCACTTGGTGCACAACAAAATCACCATGTGTTTATCATGTCTGCGTGCACATATTACAAAATGCAATATACGTAAAATAAAGAAGTACATATCTACATGCGATGAAATTGAATGTTCATATATGTAGAAAGAGCGGATGAAGAGTGGATGTGAGAGTGAATTATTCATGATAAAAGCGAAAGTGAGAACAGAAGACCAAGGACAAAATGAGAAGTGAGGGTGAGGGGATCAGCAGAGTCAAAATGGGCTTGTTTTGTTATGTACATTGTTGTATTCCCAAGGCTCGTACATTTCTTTTCAATAATTCCAGTATACTTAAATTATATTTTTCTATATGAGGGCAGCAGAACCATAGATCAAAATACCAGTTTTAGAATTTCAATGGATGGGCCAAAGGCCTCGGACTAGGCCCGACCAACTCGTTTGTCTGGCCGACAGATGTTGCCCTAAATTTTAGCCAAGCCCGCCCATCGCCCATTTTATGGGTGGGCCTGTCCAGTTTGTCTGCCCGTCGATCAAGTCTAATCCCACGTTAGGTGACTCGCTAATAACCTTTTTGCCTCCCCGACTCGTGAATAGCTGACTGCATTATACCGTGCTGTATTTTGATTTTGCCTCCACAGAAACTGACTCAGTTTGCCTTTGCTGAACATCACCAGAACACGAAGAAATGGCGAAAGTGTCATGATGTTTCATAACATCATTCGTCATTGAGTGTTTTTTTATTGACATTTGATGAAAAGGGAGAGGAATTTTTTGTCACATGATGGGGGAGTTCTAATCCATTGCAACGCAATTGGCTCCTGCAATTGCGCCCATGATTGTGGTATTGGTGCATATTGGCAGTGGGAGGTGACCTAACTCTTGATATTGTGTGCGATTCCAGAGAGCGGAGGCTCTTCTGGTGGCGTATGAAACTCCTAAGCTGGCAGAAAGTACGCAATAAATTATCAGAAAATTCTTCGATCCGAGAGAGAGAGAGAGAGAGATAGAGAGAGGGGTCTTCATCGGGACTTTCCCGGCGTGTTAAATGACCACTTAAGTTTCCCGACCTACCACAAACTATGCTGCAAACCTTGACTAGGGTTTTTCACGCATAGTCCAACAACAAATTCCTTTTTATATCAATAGCTCATTTATTAGGATTAGAACACCGTACGTGTTATAATATTCGCATGGCATTCACTTTTTTTTCTCCTCTTTCTCAAACTTTTACTCTGATTATTTATCTGAAACTAAACTTTCCCACTTCACTTGATTTTCTTACTACTAAACAGTGTGCTTAGTGGATGTACAACACCCACTTAAGTGTCAAAAATTATTCTTCTTTTTTTGCAATTATTTGATTGTCATTATTTCAAAAAAGTTTATTTGAGTGTCATAACTTTCAATTGATTACTTGAGTACTATAATTTTTTTAAAAAACGTTTACCTAAATCTTGAAAATTTGATGTGGTATGCCACTTACTATGAATGTTTTTAAGAAGTTATGATATTTAAGTGATCAATAGAAAAATTATATGACATTCAAGGAATTGAAAAATAAGTTATAACATTTAAGTGATCAATTGAAAAGTTATATAATACTCAAATGAGCACCATATAAAAATTATAATACTTATAATGTCAATTTCCTCTCCATTTTTGAACAAATTTACATTGGATATATTAAAATGTTACAAAGCTAAGAAAGAGTCTTTAACATTTCTATTTGGTAAGAAATATGACATAAATGATCATTAAATTTTGGTTCAATGTACAATGTTGTTCCTAAATTGTTTATTTATCAATGTAATCCTTGAATTATTTGTAAATGTTAAATATAGCTCTTAAACTATAAGAAATATTTTATTTCATCCTTCGACGGATTCAAGGTAAAGAAATCTATTAATGTAGCTTCCAATACGTTGAATTTGACCTATAGACAACAACAACAACAAAAAGTTACATGTGAATTATTTATGTAAAATATTTATCTCAAATTAGGATATAAATAACTCATGTCATCAAATGATCATAGATATGTTAACACCCGAATTTTTTTACCCTCTCTAAATTTGATAGATAAAAAGATAGACATGTTGACTTATCATTTCTAAAAATCCAACTTAGTATATAATAATCGACATCATCAAATAATGTCCGATTTGTTGCCAATAGTTCGGGGACCATTGCATGGAACAAATTAAAAGTCTAAATATGATATCTCACATCAGGTCATAGTTTTAGAAAATTATTTATGTTATTTTCCTCATTTTGTACTTGCCATTCAGCTTCTACCGGCAATCCTACTAGTTTAATCATTCAAGTGCATGTGCGACATGTCAAAAGTTTATTATTGTGTCGGATGAGGAGAGCCCACTTTCGGTTTAAATGATGAAAGGAAGGCTTCTGGGGAATTCGAGTGAACATTGTGAATTTCCCAAAGGAGGCCTCAGGAGAAGCATTTATAACTTTGGTTTATCAAATAGCTCTGTTCGAAGAAATCGAGTGTGCACTAGTGGTTGCAAAAGTAATATTTCCAGCGCTGAGCAAATTCCATTGGGTGACCACCAAAATTTTAGTCAACTTTACAATTATAATTGAAATTGTCCAATGCAGTTAACTTTGAATTATTTTTTGTATTTGTTCATTTCGATTCAAATCGAACCGATTTTTCAAATAAGTGCTAGCATGATGGACATGTGACCCAAGATATCAACATTCGGGTCCCCACTTAGCCCTAGAGTGGAGTACACACAAATTGGGAATGCCAACAGCCCGATTCCAGGTCCCCACCCCTATAGCCCGAGGTCACGCATCTCAAACCCTAGACTCAATTCCCACACCGGGTTCTTGAGACTGTACTTAGGTCGTTTCCTGAAAAGTATACTTCATACATTCGCTAAAGACCATCAAACATTGGAAAAATCAAAATGTTCTTCTTGAAAGCAGTTTCTTTTTTCAATGAAGTTCGTTTTCTAGCGAAACATACCAACCTATGTTTTTTTGTTTTTTTCCGCGCTCTGTTTCGTGGCTACCATCGAATGGACATGAGGTTAAGGTTGGCTCAAAGAATAGTATGGAAGCACTTGGCTCTTTTGGAGACGAATAGTAAACAATTTCCAGTTTGTCTTATGCGCGTTGAGGGATCGAACCACTGCGATTTGGACGGCCACTTGGACAGCTCAACATAATACCAGCTGGATCTTTTCCAGCACACGAAAGCAATATCTTTGTCGTGAAAGCGTTGTCATCTTCTAGAGAACAAGCCTTGGCTGATGGTCGGGGGGATACGGTGCCTCAAGATCTTCAATTCGTACACTTCAAGGATGTTCTTGTTTATCTTTTAGTTATTGACATATAAAATTCGCCTTTTATTTAATTCAGAACAGAACTAATCTTCAGAATAAGGAAATCGGTAGTATTATAATTTTCGCATAACACCCACTTTAGTGCCATAACTTTCTTTGATCACTTGAGTTCTACAACTTCAAAAAAATGATTACTTAAATACTATAAGTATCAAAACTTTTTGAAAATATTCACCAGAGTGCTAGAAATCTGATATGGCATAGCATTTCTGGTGAGCTTTTAAAAAGTTATGACACTCAAATAATTAATTAAAAATGTTAAATATCACTCAAGTGATCGAAAAAGAAAAATACGAGCATCATACGAAAGTTATGATATTTATGGTGTCATTTTTCTCCTAATCCTTTAACAATGTTTACATATTGCTGTCAATGATTGATGCCATTAGAACCCATTCAAGTTATTTAAACAATTTATGCCAACTTAAATTATCTTATTTTCTTCCTTCTAATTCTGGCTGGAAAGTATACATAAGTTTTTGCTTCCAAAAAACGACTGCAAACAGGCTCCTTTTGGCTGAAACTCCTTAATAAAGGGGAAATGAAGCAGCATGAAGAAAGAAACTAATCGGCATAGAGAAATTTAAAGAAAAAAAATTGAATGAAGTCTTGATTTGAGAGTTTAAATAATCCTTAGAATGCTACACACTTCAAAATTTTTCAAGTTTTATAGTCTCGTTCTTTACTGCTCCCATATTTATAAAGCTGAAAGGGCAGTGGGATTAGGAAGAAACTGACCCAGATGGGGAAGAATAGGGTTCCACATTCTTTCATTCAAAACTACGTCTATTTACTCGTGGAAACAGATGTAAAGGGAACAACATAAAACCACACTATAATGGAATTAGTAGAAACTTGCAGTCAATTCAGACATCCTTTTACATGAAAAAGTACAAGTGTATGTATAAATTCAATCACAACTTTGAGACGCAGCATGTCAAGAAAGAGGAATAGATAAAGATCAACGTGTCTGAAAGTACTCTATAACAAAACCCTGTTCACACTACCGTTTTTAAGTGTTATCTGGAACCAGCTTCTCTCTCCTAGACAAAGTCGCTTCCACGATTCAAGACGAGCTTTCGGATCATCTAGACCGTAACTTCCTCGCCAAACAATAAACAAAGAAGCGATGCTTAGAAGGTCTCCACAACATGTGAACCCTGCAAAGTCAAATAAAGGCCCACCTTGATGCACGTTAAACACATAAACTTTCTACTCAAGCTCTTTCCAGCTATCATGTGTTGAGATGACTCATACCCTTAGCCCCACCAAATCCCAATTTAAAAACAATGTTGGGAAAGATACTCTCTCTCTCTCTCTCTCTCCTCCAGCTCATCCTCAATCTCCGTAAGTAACCCTTTATCTAAAGATTTTCGGCTTCTGAAAGTCCAAAACAGCCATCTGGCCAGAAAAAAATACAAACGTCCAAAGCAGCTTTACACATCTTCCTTGCAAGTTGCAGAATCCAATGAACAGCATGCTCTATGACACACTCTGAGGAATGATATCGACACAAGGTGATGCACCGAGGGAAGAACTGGTGCAGCAATTATTCATGTTTTGTGACAAGAGCAAGAAAATTTAATATCGCTTTCTCTGATAAGCATCCACAAGTCAATCATTTCCTCAAAGAATCCAAGAATGAAAAAACAGGAGATCATATACAAAAAGGGCAGGAAGGGGGAGAAGTGGCAAACTTGTATCGACTCAGGATTGGAAGGAAAACATACACTTATCGAAGCAAAATTGCACTGTACCAATCATGACCACTAGCTCATACAGCCAGCTGCAGTGTCTATTTTCAACAGCCTTGAAGCGACTTTTCATGAGAGCATCTTGATCTCTCTATCCACCGGCAACCCACTTCATCAAATACTTTACATGGCCAACCAGACCAAATTCTTTCCCATCACTTTCCTCACCGGCAATCAGTTGAACTGAACGAGTCTGGAAACGTCAAAGGTTTCGGCGGAATGCTAGACTGTGTATTGGAGAGGGACATAGTGTTGAACATGGAGGAAGTGCCTTCGTCAGCTTGCCATCTTTGCAAGGCTTGAGGAAGGCTCATGTGGAGGTTGATACCAGAGCTTTCTTCTTCATCATGGCTAGTTGGTTTCCATTGCTCCACGGCAGGACCCAAAATATTGACCGCATGGCCCATGTCTGGTCTCTGGAACGGTTCCCGAGCAGTGCAATGACCAGCCAGCTCAGCAACTTTGATTATGCTCTCTAAGGTTTCTTCATCGGGGTCAAGAGTCTGGTCGATAGCTTTTGGGATGTTTTCCTTGTTAATCAGAACTCTACGGAACCAAGTGACCAAGTGTGCCCTCTCATCTGGCATGGTGTCGTCTAATGCTTTTCTACCGGTAATGATCTCCATCAAGACAACACCAAATGCGTAAACGTCGACCTTTGTAGTTACCCTTCCAGTAGCTGTACAGACAGAATAAGACCCATACAAAGTTCAATGCAATTTCATCAACAAGGAAAAATAAAAGCCTATGCTCAGATTTCATGTTAAGAGAGGATAAAAGCACTCCAAGAATGGGTAACATAAATAAGTCACCCTTGGCTTCTAATCAACAATTTGTAGTCAGGTGATTTCACTATCCCCCCTAGAGTATATCAGAGCAATTAAATTGATGAGTTAGATAATTGAACAGCAATCATGCTCTTGTGATCTTTGAGTTAATTAATGCTAGCTGATCAATATAACCATTATAAGGCTCAATCTGAACAAAACATCCAACTGCAGCAAGGTAAAAGCATAGATCTAAAGTCCACTTGCTCGTCTGCAAAACTACCATCCATTTTAACTACTCAAGGTATCACACTTATGTAATCTCGATGAAAGAAACAATAGAGATCAATTTACCTGCATACTCAGGAGCTAAATACCCAAAAGTTCCAGCCAAACGTGTCTCCACGGAATACTTCCCATCAGGAGCATTTTTAACCAAACCAAAGTCAGCAACTTTGGCTCTCATGTCATCTCCCAGCAGTATGTTCGATGGCTTCAAATCCCTATGGATAAAACTTTGTTGGGCTAAACTGTGCAGGTATTCCACTCCTCTAGCAACATCCAAAGCAATGGTCACCCTTTGCTTCCAAGTCAGAGGTGCATACCCCTTCTCTTGCCACTCGAACAAATGTTGTGTGAGAGTCCCTTGTGGCATATATTCATACACTAAAAGCCTCTCATCACCATTGATACAATACCCTAAAAGTGCGACTAAATGCCTATGCCTCACTTTTGTAAGTACCGAAATCTCAGCTTGGAATTCATTCATTCCCTTCGTGCCCATTGCCCCAGATATCATTCTTTTAACAGCAATTTTGGTGCCATCGTGCAACTCCCCTTTGTAAACAACACCAAAACCACCTCTTCCTAAAATGTTCTCTTCACTAAAATTATGAGTCACTTGTCTAAGGACTTGAATTGAAATTGCAACATTTCCTCCTTCAAAAACAGGGAAATCACTATGGTCCCCACTGCTTTGGCTATGCAATTCACTTGGAAGCCCACCCTGACCATTCACACCATTCCCGGCCCCGTTCTTAGCTACTTCCATCCCGATTTCCGGATTGTCTACCCTATTAAATTTCCCGTGTCGTCGGTTGATGTAACAGAATTTGTACAAGACAAACAACACTACCCCGATGAAAATAAGGACGCCTACGACAACAGCAGCAATTACACCACCTGAAAGTGAAGAGCCATTTGACGATCCAGGTGAATCAGTCGAATTCGTCCCTGAACCACCACTGCCTGAACCACCAGTGTCCGTTTTACCAATTGACGGATTACCAGTAGTAGTCAACTTCACTGAGGCTGGGAAAACCGGTATCGACCCATTGAGATTATTGTTTGACACATCAAGAGCCTGAAGCTGAGTCAGCGTAGTCAAGCTTTCCGGAATAGAGCCAGTAAGATTATTATCGTTCAACAGCAACGTGCGGAGCGAGGTGAGATTCGCAAATGCAGGTGAGATGGTCCCACTAAACCCCCGCTTCGAGAAAGTAACAGAGGTCACATTCTTCTCCTGGCAAGAAATGGCACTCCAGCTGCCCTGGCAAGCATCATTCCCAGTCCAAGAATCCGCCAGCGTGATCGGATACCCCAACGCACCGGCCACCTCAAGCAACGCAGTAACCTGTGGGTCGCAAGGGCCCGGCGCACTGTTGCAAAAGCTATTACCCTCATAGGTAACGCGAATTCCACTGCTATTACTAGGGACGGGACCCTGCAACTTATTGTTATCCAAGGACACATTCTTCAAGCCGGGGAGTGCCCACAGCGAGGCGGGCACAACCCCAGTGAACTGGTTGTCCCTAAGCTGGAGATCGAACAAATTAGTGCATTGCGAGAGATCAGGGATCGGACCTGTGAACTGGTTGTTATGGAGCCAGACCTGGCTCAGCTGGGTCATCCCGGCCAACACGCTGATGCCGCCGGAAAGCCCCATCGCCTGGTTGTTGATCCAGAGGTTCTGGATCGATGAACCGCCGAAGGAGGAGGGGAGGGGCCCGGTGAGGTTGTTGTAGGAGAGCCTCAGCTTCGTCAGGCTAGGGAGGGTTCCGAGGAAGTCCGGGATCGTGCCGGTGATGTTGGTGTTGTCGGCGTAGAGGGTAGTCAGGGACGTCGAGGCGTTGAGCTCCGCCGGGATCTGCCAGGAGGGGAGGTCATGATTTTCGCTGAGGCTGAGGGTCTGGAGGCTGGTGAGGCCCTGGAAGGCGCCGGAGGTGATGGAGGTGAAGTTGTTGTTGTCGAGGAAGATGGACTGGAGGGAGGCGAGGCCGGCGAAGGAAGGGACGGCGCCGGAGAGGGAGTTGCTCTGGAGGGAGAGGCTTTGGAGCTGGGAGAGGGAGGAAAGATCTGAGGGGAGGGCGCCGGAGAGGGAGGCGGAAGAGAGCTTTATGACGGTGACTCGCGAGGAGGAGTCGCAGCTGACGCCTGTCCACTCGCAGTAGTTCTGGCTCGAGGACCAGCCCGACGGCTTGAGGGCGGTGAGGATCTCGTTCATGACGGCGGAGTCGTCGGCGGAGGCGGCGGAGGCGGCGAGGAAGAGGAGGAGGAGGAGGAGGAGGAGGGAGGGGGCCGGAGAGCGGAGGCGCCCGGCGCCGGCGGCCATTGTCGACGGCGTTGCTGTGGGTCTAGAGAGAGAGAGAGAGAGAAGGGCAGAGAAAGAGGTAGAGTGCCGAGGGAGAGAAAGTGAGGAGCAGGTCTTATGAACAGGCGCTGTCGCAGCAAACGGTGAGAAGGACGCGAGGGAGAGGTGCTGGTCCTTTCCGCGTTTTTCTTTCTTTCTTTTTTTAAATCGTAATTTTTAATTTTTAATTGGTTTAAAGTTCAAACCAAATAAAAAAAATTAAAAATAGGTTAATCAACAATAACCCCAATTTAATATATGTGTGATAATTTTATCCAAAATTAATTTTTTAATTCCAAAAAATCCCAAATTAATATATCTGCAATATTGCTAAATTGGACATATCGAATTTACGTTATGTTTATCACAAGTGTATAATTTTTTTCCATAGTATTAATTTAATTTAATGAAAATTAACTAATGATAAATTTAACACAAACGGACCAGTTGGAGTTTATTATTTCTGGTAAATGTGTAATAGATGTATTAGTTTGGGATTTACAATGGTCAAAAAATTAATTTTAGATAAATTTGTCGTGATTGTACCAATTTATGTTTTCTTGTGATATTAACTCACAAAAATAAAAATAAAAATTGGAACCTTCCCACAAAAAAAGAAAAATAAAAATTAGATAATTAATTTGACCATATATAAAAGATTCAAAATTCAAATCCAACCCGATGGGAACAGAATCAGACATAAATTTTATTCCAAACAATGTGATGTGATTGTGTATAAAATAGCTCAATTTGCTCAATAATTGTTAAGCGCTGTAAGCCTTACTTTTGTTTTTTTAAATTTTAAAGTGAGAGAAAGTAGTGTCAATTCTTCGTAATTGTGTTTGTAATTTTTCCGTGTTGCAACATATTAGAGATATATTTTTAGGGTAAGAGATAAGTAGAATATTTCTTCTTCTTCTTATTTATTGATTCATTTAGTTATTTATTTTTGCATATTTTAGGATTGTTCATATATACTGATATATATACCATATATAAACTTTCTATATTTCTCTCTTTTGAATATTTCTTATCATAATGAAATGCTATGGATTGATATGTTTAGCAAAACATATTTTAAAATTGCGCAATGGAAATTTGTATATATCAAGAATAAAACCGTTGGAATGGGAAAGGCAGCCCCATCATTAATATGCCTGGGATTTTATAACTTTTTTATTAAAAAACTTTGATATGATACCTAAGTTTTCATTATATATAGCAATTAAAGGTCTAAATCACAATATATATATTCCAATTTCAATGTAATCAAATGTAGTAATTTTTACATTAATTTTTCTTCTGGTTGCCTCATTCCTCAAATCATATTTTTAATCATTTAGAGAAATAGAAGGAACAAATAAATCTCTACTTCTTTACCAAAAAAAAATAAAAAATCTCTACTTCTATGGAGAAATTGCCTGATGACAATTTTTGACCAATGCAATTCCAACATGACATGAAAGTAGCGGGTTCATGGATTAATATTAATAGTACTCGTGTGATAACCATACCAACCTATTTTGATATGATCATTAATTAGGTTATGATCAATTTCGATTCATATAGCTCAAAATTGACTCGTATAACTCGTAAAATCTGGAATACACTAGATCGATGTGTGGGAATGCACCCCTAAAGAGGTGAACTAGTCAAGATGTGCGAAAGCTTAAAAAAAATTGGTTTCACCTAGTTTGACCCATTTAAGTAGATGAGTAATGTGAGCCACGTTCGATTTACCTATTTATAAAAGGCAGGACGCGTTCCAGTTGCGTTCTTTGATGTGATTTTGAAAGAATAACATATTCATAAGTAAATGAGACCAACATAACTAGTAAGCACGTGTTGCACGCTCAAGCGTGTTAGCAATATTTTGCAAAATCTTGAGCAAGGGTTATCATGAAAGGAGATTATTTGATATTTTTCTTGAATTTTTTTCTTTTAGTCTATTGAGTTTTTCAGGCATAGTCTTTCCACTGGGTGGATTGACTGTCCCTAATATCGGAAAATTACAAAAGACTCGGTGTCTCCAAAAGTAAATAAGAAAAGACGATGAACCAATTTTTTTATATATAATTTTTAAGTATTTTGAAATGGTAATTTCAATCTCAATTAGTGCACTAACATAATACGTGAAAATAAAGTAAGGAAATCCTTAAGAAATGAGAAATTCACTGCTTTTCAACATGTATGATTGATAAATGTGATCCAATGAATATAGGTTGAAATTGCAAAAAAAAAAAAAAATCAACATCTATTATTGCCCTTGTAAAATATAAGGTGACACAAGTGGCCTTAAGTTTTGACCAAATGTGTAATATTATTATTGAATTATAAATTTTTAATTCGTTTAATATGATCCTTAAAATTTAATTTAACATATAATGCCGTCTCTAAATTTTTAATTTATTTTAAGTGGTTTCTGAACTTTTTGTATATATTTAATTTATTCCATATGTTATATGAAAGTGCTCAATATTATGGTAAAATTCAAGGATTACACCAAATAAATTAAAATTTTAGCGACGGTATTGCTTATTGGGCTAAGATTTATGGGTTATATCGAACAAATTATAAGTTTGGGAACGACAATATTGACAGATGGTTTATGGAATTATCCCTAGAAATATATTTTGATGCCTCCAAGGGGTGATTCCTCCTAGAGGGGAAGAACAAAACAAGAAACTTCGACGAGAAGTGTTGCCTAGTTATAGCAATTTCCTCGTGTGGCTCATCCATAGAAAAGGTATGATATTATTTCATCGCCAATTACAGCAATTATTTTAGGGGAAAAAAGACATAGTTATCATTATATACGATATATATATATATATATATATATATATATATATATATATATAAAATCTATTTTCTGTAGTAATTTTTTAATTGTTGATAAATTTGAAAGAGAATGTTTAAGCATGTGCGCTAGCGTTATGGGACTGGTCCCCGCCCCCGTACACGGTAACTGCGGACAGCTGTGACTTAGCTTGCATGTTGGATTCGAGTGCGGACGGCGCGGATGGGGGAGAGAGAGCGATGTGACGGGGTCGCTTTTCCTAAAGTATAAAATCCCAGTGGGCCCCGCCCTTTTCCTATTGGCCTTCGGTTCGAAGTTTCCTTTTCGCTTGTGTTTTGCACGACCGAAGATTCTCCCCAGGAAACTCTCCCCTTTCGCAAGCAATTGAAATCGAGGGTTCCAGCACATGGCGCGGGATCGGTCGTGTTCCGAGATTTGGACCTGCTTTCGTTGACCAAGCCATTTACTCATGTTAGACCTGTCACACGCCTAGATCGGACCCAATTATAAATGGTTAGACTACAATAAACCAAGTTAATTTATTTTAATCCCATTCATATCCGACTTTAACCAATATTGATAAAATACTTATATATTAAATTTAATATACGAAAAACTCATAATCTAACTAAGGTGAGAGTAAGGAGTAAGCGATCGCGTGGGATCGACTGAAGGGGAGATAGAGAGATAGATTGAATAGAGAATCATATAAATGAGTTGGTCCAATTCATATCTTATTTGACACTCATATTGTGTTTAAACCTATTTATAATTCATTTACTTTATATAACTAACTCATTTATAACTTATTTAATGTTTTTTTTGGTAAAAATTTATAACTTATTTAATGTTCATATAGGTTAAGAAATGAATTTCTAACCCACTTCGATGGGTCTAAGTCCAATACATGAACATTTTGGGGGTCAAGCCGAAAGATGAGGGTGACTTGAGTTTTTCGATGGAGTTTGCATTTTCAAGCTTGTTTATTCGAATTTTGCCCTTGGAATTGGCCGTAGCCAAGTCAATCGAGCTGTCGGGATCTTGACCAAGTTCACCCGACAAGTTGGGTTTTGAATTTTGTAGAGCTAATTTGGATGAGAAAAAAGATGACAATATGTGCTGCAATCCTTCTGGGATGAACTTGACTTTATGATTCAGTTAAGATTCTCATCCTATTCTAGAATCCTAAAAAGTGAGAACAAGAAGATAATAGTGACTCATGTTAAACTAAGAAAACAAACTAAATTGCGGTGAAATTGCCGCACCTTTCTCATATTTTAAGAGAAATTAGGGAGGGAGGGACGGACCTTCAATCTTTGAGATAATGCATATTAATATCTATATTTCATTATGAACTTTGGTCAAATTTATATACGGGTCATTGAACTCTTATGGAACCTTTTTCTTTGGCAATTGATGCCCTTGGATCAAAATTGATGGCACATTGACATGGAAGCCGCTTGGTGCAGACCTATCATTTCAACAGTACGCCATGCGTAACTAAAAGAAATACAAAGAAAAGTGAATGAAAACAAAAGAAAATAAGCCACAGGTACCAATTCAAACACCTATAAAATACTTGGACTATTCCCAGCTCTCTCAGATGTTAAAACTTGATCTTGATTGGAAGAAAAAATAATAGCCGATTATTTCAGGGCTTGACTAGCATTGAACTCCTTATTGTCGGACTTGATTCTTCCCCTTTAATTTCAGGGCTTAACAAAATAGTAAATAACTTTCCTTTTAAACAACATAGGAAGTCAAATCTTCAACTTGATAAATCCCTATGAATGCATCTAAATCATGCCATCTACACAAATTGAATAAGACTCCATCTACAAGGTGTCGAGATGACACAAGGTCGTAAGTCGAGTTGATGTGGAGATTTTGAATACGGAATCAAGCATTTGTCTAATGAGCCAACTCCTCGTGACTATAAGAACATCATAGCACTTTTGTGTCTTTAATCAGAATTCTGAATACAAAATATAGTATTGTAGTCGTGATTCTGCCCTTCCTTGTTTGTCCCCCCCTTTTGTTCTCAACATTTGCATCATCCCCCGCCGGCGCTGCCGGTCAAAATGTTGATAACCTTCCAAATTTCAAAGCCAAATTATACGGCCATGTTTTGCTTTGAAGTCTGGATAAATTTGGAAATTGTCGAGCCTCCTCATTTTAATGAATTGATCGGTTTAAGTCGTGTTTTACGATGAGGTAATTCGATTAAAAAACAACCTCCAAAGAACAAACAATAGTGGCTTAGTTCTGAAATTGTCTATGTTGTCCAGCTGCCTACTTGAGGCCTCACTTGGAGCATCGTACATGTCTCGCTCCAATGTCATTTTTATTTATTTATTTATTATGTCGTTTCTTGTACAATTTTTTTTTTTATATGAAAAACACAATCCACATGAACCCTACTAATTAATCTCTATATAAATAAGCCAAAATACTTTTCTGTTGTCTTATTTTTTGAATAACCCTTCCTTTCTTTCTCTCGTATTCACTCATTTCATAAGTAAGCACCCACTTCTCTTTCTCTCTCTCTCTCTCTTCTTACTTTTACACTTTCTAAATTACTCTTTCTTTATCTCGTTCTCACACAGCCATTCATAACTACCCTTTTTCTCTATGTACACAATTACCTAATTATGGGCCTTCATCATTATATCACTTGACCTAAAAGTGAGCACATTCTCATTCTCTTTCCTAATCTACTCTTCCTTTTCCACCGAATATTGTCGGGCCCTGCCGTCATGGACTTTAGAATGGAGGTCTGAAGTCTTGGACTGAGGACCATCATCCTTGACCAGATAAAGCCCTAGAATCAGCCCGGGAGAGAGTAGCCTTTTTGACCGCAAACAATGACAAAAAGTGAGATGGAGAGAGATAAGGGAGGATCAAATTGATAAGATTTCAACTAAACCCAATTAATGTGAATGCGAAATAAGATAAAAAAAAATTAATAATGACAACATTTCTCTTTTAGCATGGTAAATAACGACTGTCCTTGTTGTGGATATATTAGCATAGCACTTAGACGACAAAAAAAACTTCATTAAAAAATAACATACTTTGACATATGATTCAGAGGGGATGGATGAACTCTATATTTTCTTTGGGTGAAAAGGATCTTAGAGCCCATTTAGTAATGAACTGACTCCATTTAGCAACTGCTGTGCCTAATTGATGGACCGCCAGTTCATTTTTCTAAAATTGCCTAATTGATGGACCCCAAGTCCAATTTCCAAACCTTTCGGGAAAGCCCAAACTAACAAAAGTGCCTCACATATTCTTGGCGGCCCCTTTCCAAGCCGTACCTGGGGAGAGAGAGTAGCGATTAATGCAAATACACCCATACGAGGGTACGCGGGGAAGGATAGAGGGAGAAGAAGCTATTACAATGGTCAGATTAACACTATCATAACCATTGATTGCATGAATCTTCTGTGTAGACTGAATCTTTATAATTTCTTTTTGAGAGCAAAGAAGATATAAAGAGAAAGTAGAGATGATGATAGCGATAATGTCGACGATAGATCATAAATAATGACATACGAGAAGTTTTCGTGTGCTTGTGATTGTGGGGCAGGGAAGGGAAGGATTAGTGAGTTAGGGAGTGATAAATTGCATAAAGTACTAAATTTAATGAAGTACGTATTGGTGGCATATGCTTGATCATGAAACGAGATAGAAACAAATCATACTACAAAGTCCCTTTCTCTAGGATGTAATATGACTCAGATGTCGTAAATTTAGCGATTGTGCATCTCCATTTCCATTTAAAATAGGGTTAATACTGTGAAAAACCCAAAACTGGTATACCTGTGACAAATTTATCCAAAACTATTTTTTTTACCACCAAGAACCCCAAACTGGTACTTTTGACAAATTTACCCCAAATTGGTATACTTGTGACAAATTTACCCTTTGTTAGTTTTCATTAAATTTTAATTAAGTCAAATGACACGTGACAGTTAATTGGTATACCGATTTGGGATTTTACACTCCGTTTATCATAGTTTACAATTTTTGTGATTTTTTTTGTGGTATTAATCCAATTTATCGGAGGGTATAATTGTCACAAATTTACCAGTTTGGGGTTTTTTATGGTCAGTCGGGGTAAATTTGTCACAAGTATACCGGTTTGGAATTTTTTATGGTCAAAAAAATAATTTGGGGTAAATTTATCACATGTGTACCGGTTTAGGGTTTTTCAGGGTATTAACCCAAAATAGGGTTAAAATATTGTGAATGTTTCGCTGAAATGTTTTCCTTGATGAAATATTTGTCATTGAGAGTTGTTCCTCAAATTTTATTTAAGGTAACCAAGGTTCTGCACTAGATCTGGACTGGAGATATCATAGACCAAAGGAACCAACGGCTTTGATTTGAATAGGACTGTACAAACGCAAAGTGTGCTGAAATTTAATTGATGTTGGAATGCTTGGGCTGTGGATTGCCGGTAGTGACATTCCCGCAGTGGAGCGATCAACAGACAAATGCGAAGCTCATCGCAAATGCGTGGAGGACCGGAGTGAAGGTGACACCGAACAAGCAAGGCAGCCTGGTGGAGGGCGGCGAGATAAGGAGGTGCTTGGAGTTGGTGATGGTGAGAGATGGAGAGGAGCGAGATTAGATGAGAAGGAACGCCCGGAAATTAAGGGATTTGGCAAGGGAGGCTGTTAAGGAAGGTGGGTCTTCGAACATGAACCTCAGGGCCATTGTGGACGAGGTCAGAGAGGCTTGTCTGTGAATTATCTATGGTATCAGCAGCCAGATGTAGTGCTTTCTTGTCGTTTTCTTAAAGATTATAGAGAATACATATGTCATATGTCTTTTATGTAACCTTCATTTGGGCGTTGCGTTGCAGCTTGCTGTTTTAGACAATTTTTTTTTTGCTTTCTGGTTTCATTATCCTTCTTTTCCCAATTTGTTTGGTGGGCTAGAGAGTTGGGCGAGAATCTTAGCATGTTAAAAATGTGGCACCATACTCCCTCTATTTCTAGCTGGGGACCTTGCCTTTCTGTTGGCCCCAGGAGATTACCCTGATCATATCTGACGCTTCGGTCGCTTAGTTTCGAATCTTGACGCTGGGACATACCGTTTCCGCATTGATGGTAATAATATATCCATGACAAAAAGTAAAAGTGAGAAAGAGATTCGAGACACATTATTTTATCTGGTTCATCCTCAAATTAGGGCTACGTCCATCTAAAAATTCATTGTAATTAGTATATCGCACCTCTATGTTACATCCATCAATTATAAGAAAAAGTGATTATATATACTCAATAGCTATTCATGGCCATAAGCCTAAATTATCAATATAATATGAGTCCAAACTATAAAAGTCCTCTACGGCTCGAGAGCCCATGCCATTCTATTGATGGAGAGTATGAACCACAACCAACATAGAGGAGGTTGTTGAGGGGGAGAGAGGACCTGGTGTATACAAACTTGAAGGCAGTAGGGATGTATGTTAATGCTTTATCTCGGGGATGTGCTTATTGAAGACGCAGCACTCCATCAAGACCCGCATTGCCTAGGGAGATTCCAAGTGAAGCCATTTCTTCCTCCAAGTCGAAGGAAGAATACTCATAGATGAAAAGGGCCCCGTGGTGCTAAGGAGAGAACTGCCATTGGCCTTTGTCACTGGCCACTTGAGTCAGCCTACAAATGTTCAAAAAGGCCACCATGGAGTATAATTTGTCAGCTTGGTGGAAGACAAGAATGAAGGCTATTATGTACCAAATGGTGTTAGGGTAAGTTGACTTGGCGGAAAATTAATTAGCATTGAACATGCCACCTAGATGTGAAAGGTATAGATGATGGAGCAAATCTCTCATGATAGAGCAATTTTCCACAATCTATGCCAATCCTATTGATAGAGCCAATCTTCCACAATTTGTGCCAATTTCATTTGTAGCAAATCTTCCACAATCTATGTTGATATTATAGGTTCTTATTTTTTGTAAAATCTTTTCAATTGTGATTTTCCCGCTCTTGTACATCTTATAAATATAATATAAATCTCCACACGTATGTATGTGCAATCAAACTCAAATTCATACTTTTTCCTGGTATTAAAGCTAATCAATTTTTTTTTTTTAATCTTATTTATCTTCTCCATTACAATATCTTCTCCCATATCCTCCAACATCATTACTAACTCCAACACCATTATCGCCACTACCGTTGCAAACTCTCCATTCTTGTTAGCCACTTCCTAATCACCATTTGCTCTTAGCAATATATCAAATGTTCTCCAAATCAAACTAGATCGTAACAATTATCTTCTGTGGTGCTCACATTTTTTTTTTTTTTTTTTAATTTCATTTTCATGGGTATCTTTGGTTTGTGGATGACTCATATCCTTGTCCGGCACCCATTATCATTGTTGTTGATAATACTGTGACCAATACTACATGGCATTATCATTATTAGCTAATCCTTTGTTGCATCCTCTCCACTCTTATCGAATCAATTTCTCACACATTATTGATCTTGAGACTTCTCATGATGTTTGGATTATGCTTGACAAACTTTATGCTCCTCAATCTCAATTCCATGGAAGCCTTTGTTCTAAAAGTCAAGAAATTGTAGATAAACTTTTTGCAGCTATTCATCCAATCTCTAATTTCCAATTAGTTCTCGAGCATCCTCGGTGGCCTGACTTCAAAGTATGATGCATTTGTTACCTTAGTCACATCTCATCTTGATCCACTAACTTTTGATGGCTTCTTTGGCCTTCTTTACAGTTAGGGAGTTATTCTTCAAATCGCACCACTAAATCTCTAATGGAGTCTTCTCCACTTGTGAATGCTATAGTCAAATCATCGATGCCCTGAATACCTCTAATGGTCAAGGATGTGGCTGAGGTTGTGGTGGCAATTTTTATGATGGGGCTTACTCTCGTTCTCAAATCATTTGTTAGGTTTACAATTGTACAGGTCACTTAGCTCTCCAATGCTAGTAGTGATTTAATCCTAGCTATAAAGCCAATATTGGCTCTCCATCAGCAATGTAGCTTCTTCAACTAGTGAGTCATTTGACCTACTATTATGCACCGGCAAATATCACATATCGGTTCTTCCATCTTATATTATCCTATTAGTTCTTTTAAATTACAGATTATTTATCATGTTCCATCTATAAAGAAGAATCCATTATATGTTTCTCACTTTACCAAAGACAATGATGTGATATTTGAAATTCATCCTACTTTTTGTTGTGTTGAGGATCAATCCTTAGGGAACTTCCTACTCAAAGGCCAGAATAAGAATGAACTTTATTATCTTAATAACGTACATACCACCAATAAAGTCCCTTTGAGTCGAATAAATCATCACCAGCTCCATCCTACTTCATTGGTGAATGAGTTTCTACTCTGTTTGGCATGAGCGCTTGAGTCATCCAATTGCCCACATGGTTTGCTGATATCTCCTTCTTCCTCATCTAGTTTTTGTGAATCATGTCACTTGGGCAAGTCGCATCGTCATCTCTTCACTAGATTATTAATGACTTGTAATGCTCTTTTGGAAATACTTTATTTTGATCTATAGGGACCATCTCCCATTACTTCAGTGAATGGTTTTCATTATTCCGTCATTTTTATTGATGCTTATAGTGGATACACATGGTTTTTTCCCACTTACTATGAAATTTGATGCTCTCTCTACTTTTGTGCTATTTAAATCCAAAGTGGAAAAATACTTCAATTGTAAGATCAAGGCCCTTCAAATTGATGGAGACGGTGAGTATAAGAAATATGATCCTTATCTCCATCTTTATGACATCCTGCATTGTCTCTCACGCTCGTGCACATAGGAACAAAGTGGTTAGGTTGAGTGCAAACACCATCATGTTGTGGAAATTGGCATAACATTGCTTACTCAAGTTTCTATCTATCGTTTACATTGGACTGATGCTTTCCTCATTGTAGATTAACCACATGCCTAAAATGGTGTTGAGTGGATTGTCTCCTTATGAAAAATTGTTTAGCTAGGAACTTGATTATTTATAGTTGCGTGTTTTTGGATGTGCTTGCTACTCTTGGTTGTGCCATTATTCTCTCCATAAACTTGATGATAGAACAATGCAATGTATCTTTGTTGGCTATTCTCCTCATCGCCGTGGCTATTGTTGTCTACATCGTAGCACTAGTTAAATATAAGAATCTTCCCATGTGATTTTCAAAGAGCACTTGTTTTGATTTGCTAAACCACTATATGGTTACTTGTTCTGACAATCACCAAGTACTCTTGTTTGCTTTGGTTATTTCACTATTAAGCCCCCACAGCTTTAGGGGGTGTCCATTACCACATTAATTCCATTAAGTCCATCTAATATCATAGGCAACTCTTCATCACAACTTTGACAATCATCTACTTCCACAATTCTATGTGGATCCTACCATCTTCTCAACTTCAACCGCCAACTTCTATCCATCTAGTGGTCACTCGTCTACAAAATAAAATTCATTTACCAAAGGATTTTTCTTCTTTGCAAACAAAGACCCGACTAACAACAAATAATGTCCAATAAATTTAATGCTCTCATTCAAAATGGCACTTGGGAATTGGTTCTTCATCACCCTTCCATGAATGTGGTTAATGGCAAGTGGGTTTATTGCCTAAAAACCGAGGATAATGGCTCCATTGATAGACACAAAGCATGACTTCTTGAAGAGCTTTACTTAACAAGCTAGCTTGGATTATGATGAAACTTTCAGTCCACATATCAAACTGACAATGGTTTGACTTGTTCTCTCCTTAGCTATTATACATACCTGTTCTTTATGCAAATTGGAACATCATAAAGAATAAGAATGCATTTGTTGATTCATGTTATCCTAGCCATGCATGTTGTCTTTGAAAGCTCTACATGGGCTAAAACAAGCTCTAAGAGCTTGGTTTTCTCAGCTAACTTCATGCCTATTATCTATCAATGGCTTCCACCGTTGACTCTTCATTATTCAAGACATTCTATTTATTCTCATCTATGTTGATGATATTATATTTAGCCTTCCATCAGAATTAATCACTCAATTTGTTGATTCATGTTATCGAGTCACTTAGCCATGCATGTATTTGTTTCTTATATTGTGGCATCATAAAATTTCATAAGCTCTAAATGCACTACGACTCATGAATAAACAAGCTCTAAGAGCTTGGATTACAATTAAACAAGGCCGAGCATTTAATGGACAATTGTTTTGTTAGAAATCTTCATGTCCATGTGTGATATTGTACTAAAGGATAAATTGATAAGAATTTTTTGCCGTATACTCTATAAGTCGGATTACCATCGATTAATGTTGCAATATTTGGCCAATGTAATTTGACTCTTCATTATTCATTCGACCGAGGCCCGGCTCTAATGAGGCCCATCATCCTTGCATGAAGCTGGTATAGGCCCAAAAAGCCCAAAGCAGCCCACATTCTATCGGTCGACCGAGGCCCTATTCATCATGACAAGTGGCAAGAGAGATTAAGCAAGTGTCGCTGCCCCTATTGCTTGAAACCTCCATGCAAATCCAATTAATCATGAGGGTATTCGTGAGGGTGCTTCGGCGAGGGGAGAAGGAGACCAGCCCCGCCGTGCGTGCACCAGCTGCTGCCGTCGACGTCACCTAGCTTCGTCGTCGATCGAGCTGCACCCGGAGTCCTCAAATCGCCGTTTGCTTGCTGTGTTTGCATTGAACTTAAGGCAAGTGAGAGTCCATTGATCTACAATTTGCTTGCTGTGCTTGTGTGTGAAGTGTAATAGATTTAGGAGATGCTTGAGTTGTGATGCTGGATGCTGGAATTCGAAGGTATAGGAGTAGTTCTTCAAGCTAGCAAACTGTTTCATGGAAAAATAGCTTGACCTTTGGAAACTCCGTGAATTTTCTGTAATTATCTAGCTGAAATTTGACTTCGTGTCCTTGATGAAAGTTGTAGATGACATCTTGAGGAGTAACATACTAAAATTTGAAAATAAATGGACAAGTATTGGTCGGTGAAACGATTTTTCTCTGAAATTGTTAAATCTGAAAATCGTTACCAAGGTTTATGGAGAGTTATGGTGATTATAGCTTTTGATCTATCATGAATCTGACTTCAAGTTCCTCACAAAACCTTTAACTCTAGGTTTTTTCTATAACATATCAAAATTTCAGAATTTTCTGAGTTTATTTAGGGGTTATACCGAATTTGTGAATAAAACTGTGCAATGGTGATGTTTGAAATCTTAAGGCTGTGATGCATGGACCATAGAGACTCGTACAAAGTCCTTTTGACATGGTGTTCTTCATGAAATATTTTTATCTAGATCTCGTTTATAACATGTTAAATTTTCATAATTTATTAAAATTTTTTACTAATTTTTCCAGAAATTTAATTAAAGGAGTGCATTCTGTTTTATACGAAAATTATTTTATTTTCAAGAACAAATGAATTGCTCTATGAGATGTGATATCTTGGGTAGTTATTTATACAGCATATGTGGTGACATTTAGCATATCATATGACAGAAAAAAGTTGATTGAAACCTTTGACATTATTACATCAAATGCTATTTTGAAAGTGAGACATATATGTGAATATACATTGTGATGTTGATGATACCGTTAGACCTTTGAGTTGACGATGCCCCGGGAGTGTTGGGATGCCCAAAGGTGTGTGCCGAGGGTCTCGCGATGCAATGTTGGGTGCGAGAGCCAGGAGGGATGCAAAGATTGGTCCCTGGGAAAAAATGAGATCCTTTTGAATATCAAAATGGGAAATGAATCATGCGCATGTGTGTGCATATGGCATGGTGCATGAATTGTCTATGAATTGAGTTGGTACTATTGGCATTGAAAATGTGGTCATTAAGGCATTGAATGGATCTCATGAAAATGTGGTCATTAAAGCATTGAATGGATCTCATGGAGATATATGCATGATTGCATGGATGATATGTGCATTTCACATGAAATCTTGGTTATCTTGCTTGTTGCATTGTGTATTTTGATGGATCTTTTACTGTTGAGTGGTTGTACTCACCTATTTTAGGGACTAACATTTCAGATTAAGAGATGCCACTTAGGTCACATTTGGTACTTTCAATGTCCCGTTAAGGTTGAGGTGTCACCGAGCATTCCGTGTTGGTGTTCGTGATATGGTGTTCATCCGTGTTCGAGTTTTAGTTATGTATGACATGGGTCTACTTATACACGTGCATCTCCGACGGGATCATGATGGGGGAAGTAGAAAGTAAAGCCAAATCAACGATTTAAATAATATGAACCCCTAGGATTTATGGACCCACTATAATTAAATGGTATCAGAGTGATATATTATTAGGATAAATGAAAGGCAAGGATAGCATGAGCACACACACACATACAAACATACACACACAAGCACACACACACATGTATCCATAATGTCACCACATCATACAAGCTATTTACATCCAAACTGAAGCACACAAGCTTTAGCATCACCTATTATGCCACATAAAAAATAGCCCAAAAAATAGCCACATCAAAGCGTGGCCACACAAGCTTTGACTATCTGCCCAAAATGGGTCAAAAGCCCGCGTCCAAACCTAACACCTTTAGTATTATGAGGGAGGCTTTTAAAAAGTGATGCACCCTTGCTACCACTTAGCTTCCTATGGGCTGCATATACTAGGGCTTTGGCTCGATGATCATGTTGGGGTCGACCTCGAGATTGAACACTACCCCATCGGGCACATCCAATCCATTCCATCCTAGCTGGTATTCCTTAGCCTTGTACTTGAAGGTCCATCAAAACCATAGATGGGGCTGTATAGCTTGTTCCCTACCCAAAAGTACTAGGCCGAAAAGTGATGGGGCACTAAGTTTTGGAGCTCCTTGTTGACCTAGATTGTGGTCACATAGTGCTCATAACGTGCATTGGTCCCTTCTATCGGGTAATTAGTAACCTCTTGGCTTTACTTAATGGGGACCTCAAACCTGATGTGGTGGTAGGGCTTAAACATTCTTAGGGCCTGGAAACATTTCGACAAACAACAATGCGATAAAACTTAGTGAATAAGCTCTCTAATCACCTTGGAGTTAGCCTAAACATGCGAGTTATTTATCGATGGCAAATCAATAGCAAAGCCCTTATTTTGCCTTAACTATTAGTATGAATGGTTATCTCACTTTGTCAAGGCCATCATAATATAAGCATATAGACAATTCTTACAACAAATTGCATACTTATGAGGTAGAAATAAGAATGTGTAATATCTCATAATCATGCACAAATGCCATGCTATCATTCTCATGCATGTTTCACACAGATATGTCTAGATTATTACGACTACTCAAGACCATAGCCAACCCAAAGGTCGACGACCTTTGGGCATAACTAGGTATTGTCCTATCCCATCATGCATGACATCATCCCGCGTATGCATACGCCTCAAGATGGCATTCCAGTTGAGAAGCTTCGTTCCAAAATCTATCTGCAAATGGCATTCCATTGACATGGGTCATTCAAACTTATTTGGGTATCATCCACATAATCATACGCATAATCATATGCATCAGGACGGTTCCATTACCTTGAATAATCATACACGTCAAGGTTTTTAGGTGATCACATGAGTATACCATCACTCAAGTTCATTTCATATCTTTCTTATTAATCTATGTAGGAGTGTGTAATGCTCATACAATATGCAATAATATTAATTACGTGCACCCATGTCGTGCTATCATACTATGTGATCACATCTTTATTGTGCATTCATCAAAGTAACACTACTTTCCATTTCATAACATAATGCATAATAGTAACACATGACACTTTAATAACCTTATCCCTTTACTTAGTCTTGCATACATATTCATTAGTTACCATTATCAAATACCAGAATACTCACCCCTTTCCTATTCTAAGGGCTACATTAACAAATACCACATTCAAAGTTAGCATCCAACAATGCACTAATCAATGTATAATACTGTTGGACTTTTTGATTGTTGTTTGACTGTTGAACCTTTCTGTTGAACTTTTTGACGCTTGCAACAACTTTTGGTAATACTAATTATGGTTGGATAGTTATTTGTCTTATCTTTTCAAGATTAACATGTTTTTCAGTGGTTGCAGAATCGTTGCTATTCAGATTTTAATCAACTTATTTTTAAAAGATATTATGTATTGCTTAAGAGTTGTTTTGCAGTTCAAAAGTTTTGTCACCATAAAAATGGGGGAGATTGTTAGAGAAAACTCCTTTACTATTTTGAAGTTGACAAAACCTTTCCAAAGTTTAGTTTGAAGACTTCTAGATTTTAGTATCAAAATATGAAGACTACCAGACTTTAGGTTCAAAGTCTACCCACACCGACAGTTTTCAGACTAAAGAATAAAGACTTATCCGGATGCGAAACTATCTTTACTTCTTCAAGGAGTCGATTTGTATGGCTTATGGATGATTTTATGGCTGGATATAGCACCAACATGATTGACTATCTTTATTAGAATCAATTCCAATAATCAAATCTTTTGGAAGGCAAGCAAACTTGGAAAGTTCTATGTATGGAAACCAAGATCCTGATTGTATGGGCGAACATGATTGATGAGCTTTCATCACAATCATCAAATGACTCGAGATCTCCTTGATTAATTCTGTCCAACGGGTAGATTGGAAGAACTCCTTTGGAAAGTGCCAATGATCGTGAAGGCATGAAGGAGTATTTAAGGCGGACTCTCTAGTTGTTCAAGAGCGTGCGTGAAAGAAAAATTTCAAAGTCTAAAGCTTCCTAGTTCCTTGCTATTTCATTCGTTAAGCTCAAAGTTGTATACAAAAGAGAGAAACTCATAATGAGACTTTGTGAGAGACTAATAGAAACTTTCCATTGTGAAGTCGAGTTCACAAGACTATAAAATCTCTTTTGTTTTTAGTAGAATCCAGTTAGTAGGCTGTCAGTGCGAGAGAGTGGACGTAGGCTTGATCTAAGCCAAACCACTATAAACCTTGTGTTCTTATTTTCTTCCTTCAACTCCTTTATTTTGATTCATAGCTCTAATTAACTGTTTAAGTTTAAACTTTCTTTATTTTAAAGCTTTATCTAACCGCCAAAAGTTAAATTCGTTCTTAGTTTGTGATTTTCTATAAGCAAACTATTTCTACTAAATCTTGCAAAATTTTTTGTTTACACCTTTTCACCCCCTCTAGGTGTTATTACTAGCCCTTTCCTATTTAGATGATTGAAATGAAAAAATCATGATATCTACCTCAAGAAACTCCGATTGAATTGATTCTCAAGGGGTTAGAAAGCTCACAACCATATTTACATAATCTCATTAAGTGATTTGCAGAAATTGTGTATTTCAAACCTCTTATGGATCAAACAATCACAATTAAAAATCGCGATATTAAGCTATCTTACCATCCAAATTGATCAAATTGGGTGTTGAGGAAAGCTTTTGCAGAACAAGTCGGTTGAAATGTTGACAAGGGTGACTCATATCAAAAGGTGGTAAAAAATTAAGTGTGTGCAATTGTCCTTGTTGACACAAATAAATTTAAATATTTATATATAATATTATTCTTCATTTGCCAATGTTAGACTCATTACCTCAAAAATGAGTTTGCTTGATGATTAAAAAATGAATGGTTAAGATTAACACTATCGTGATCATTGATCATGTGAATATTCTATATAATTTCTTTACAAGAGCAAGGGAGAGATAGAGAGAAAGCAGAGATGATGGTAGCGGCAAGTCGATGATAGACAGTAAACGATGGCATGCGAGGAGTTCTCGTGTGCTTGTCATGGAGGGCTGGGGAGGGAAGGACCTTGTGAGGTAGTGGTGATAAATTACGCAAGTTCTATATAATAAAGTACATACAGGCGGCATATTTTAGACCATGAGAAACGAGATGGGAACAGATCATACTACAAAGTCCCATTCTCTAGGTTGTAAAATGACTCAAATGTTGTAAGTTTGGTGATTGTGCAGCTCTGTTTCCATTTAAAACATTGTGAATGTTTCACCGAAATTTTTTCTCATAACGAAATATCTTTCGTGGAGTGTCGTTTTTAGGATTATTTAATTTAAAGAAACTAGAGTTTTGTACGAATTCTAGATAGGAAATATCATAGATAAAGGAACCAATGGTTTTGATTTTAACAGGACTGTATAAACGCAAAATGTGCCAAAATTTAATCGACGTCCGAGAGCTTGGTCTTTGGGTTGCGGATATTGACATTCCTGCAGTGGAGTGATCAGCTGACAAATGCGAAGCTTGTCACAGACGTATGGAGGACTGAAGTGAAGGTGACACCAAAGAGCAAGGCAGCATGGTGGGAGGCGGCGAGATAAGGAGGTGCTTGGAGTCGGTGATGAGAGATGGAGATGGGGAGATGATGGGAGAAGGAATGCCTAGAAATTAAGAGATTTGGCAAGGAAGGCTGTGAAGGAAGCGAATTCTTCGGACATGAACCTCAGGGCCTTCGTGGACGAGGTCAGAGAGGCTTGTCTGTGAATTATCTATGGTGTCAGTAGCTAAATCCAGTGCTTGTTTGTTGTTTTCTTTGAAATTTTTAGAGAATACTCATGTCATATGTCTTTAATATAACCTTCATTAGGGCATTACGTTGAAGCTCATTGTTTTGGACAATTTTTTGCTATATAGGTTTCACGATCTTTTTCCCTATTTTGTTTGGTGGACTGGAGAGTTGGTGAGAATCTCAACATGTTAAAAATGTCCGACCATACTCTCTCTACTTCAGCTAATCATATCCAACGCTTCGGTTGCTTAGTCTTGAATCTTGATGGTGGGACATATGTTGCGGAAAAACACCAATCAAAGATGCACCGATCTAACAAGTAGCAAAGGATGAAAGAAAATCGAAATCACACGAGACATAAAATTTATGTGGAAAATTTAAAACCGGAAAAATCATAGGGAGAGAGAGAGAGGTTTCGCTATCTTCGACAAAGAGCACGAAAGTATAATCCAGAAAAGCTTTGAAACCACTTGGTGAGCCACGAGATCCAAATATCTAACAAGAAGATAAGAAAAAACAAAATAGGAAATAATATAGAGGTTAGAGTCGAAGAGGTGTTATTACATGCATTCCTTTTACGGTCTCCCCTAAAAAATTTCTAAAATAAAGCAACATGGTCTAAAATACTCTTATATTTTAATTTGAAAGTCAAATCTCAACAAATCTTCATCGTAACTTCAAATCTCCAAGAGTGCATTGCGCCAAACACCACAAGACCTCACTCCTTCACCATGAAAAGTGACCACACAAGGCCACCCCCTAAAACAACAAGATCGATGATGCACACCCCTAAGCCTACGTGAGTGTACTTAATGTAGAAAACCAGGGATGAACCACCACCAACTCCACCTAAGCAACTCAAATGGTGAAAATGCTAATCAACTCAACCTAAGTAACTCAAATGAAAAAAATGCCAATTAAGTCCAAGTAATGTTTGAACTTGATCAAAGGAATTAATTTGGCCAACATATCTACCGGATTATCCACCATAGATGCTTTTTTCATCGTAACCGTACTCTTAGCGACCTCATCACGTACAAAGTGATACCATATGTCAATATGTTTTGTTCTCTCGTGATACATCGTGTTCTTGATCAATTGGATTACACTTTGATTATTGCAAAAGATAACAAAGGCTCTCTTCTGCTTCACACCAAGTTTTGTAGTTGTTAACACATAATTTATAGTCAACGCATCATTAAAAGGTAAATAAATCGATATTTGAGTTTCTAATCGCGACAAAGTCTCATTTCTTGACCAAAAAGTGTTGTTTTTCATTTCTTTCTTTTGCAATGTTGTTTTTAGCAATTTCTAGTTAGTTTTCAAGAAAAACCTAAAAAGTCAAATGGTTGACTTTTGAGTTTGATTAAAAAGTCAACTTCGAGTCAAAATTTGGTTTTTATCCAAAAAGTTTCCATTTAGCCTTAATTTCACATTTGTCAAATTAATTTCTCAAAAATTCAAAGATTTGACCAAAAAATCAACATTTTAAGAAAAATCAACTAAATGATTGACTTTTTGGTCAAACCTTTGAACAAAAAAATTGGAAAAATAAAAAATACACAAAAAAATTTATTTTAATGTCAATTTGAATCTTATGTCGAAAATTTCACAAAATTTGATTAAGAATATTGTTTTTTGAATTTTTCTATTTTAAGTTCTAAATCGATCAAAAAATAAAATTGCTTTTATTTTAGTCATAATTAAGCATAGTTCCCTCTTGGGCATTTGGTTTAGGGATTATTTTAAATTCACTTATGTATTTAATTTCACAAATTATTAGGGGACCAAAATCGATCATTCATGATTTGCGAATGGACGATTGTTTTTAACTCATCTTGTTAAGATAAGTCCAAATTCGAAATCAATTTTGAGAAATTGACACCATAAATTATCAATTTGAATGATTTTATCCTCCCGAGCCTAGATCAAATTTGAGTCGGCGATAACTTCACGGCCACCAAATTTGAGTCGATATGGTCTTGAGCTCATCCTCAACTAAGGTGTGGTCGAGATCAAGGAAGCCGGACGTCGGAGCAACCTCGGCGACTTTGTTTCTCCTTGATGCTTGAGGAATCGATCTAAGTTTGGACCAGCTTTTTTTGTGATCCAAGCCGGCAATCCGACCGGTTCAAAGATGATCTTTGCTATTTAGATTTGATGTGTAGAGGCTTGATCGAAGTTTTGGTGAAAATTTCAATCGATTGCGATCAAAATCAACAAAAAACGCATAAAAGGTAACAATCTCAATCTTGAACCTCGTGAAGTGAGGCTGAATTAACCAACCGGGGCTAGGGTTCAATTTTGGGATAATATACTATATTAGATGTTGGATTAAAGGATTTGGATGATGATTTGTTGCAATTGATTGTTCCTGAATGATGAATTTGAATGTTTGACTTGATTTGGCCTTAAACTTGCATTTTCGCATCCTTGAATTGACTTACTATTTTGGCTAAAACGAGATCCAAAACAATCTTATTTGAGTTTGAGTCCTTCTAGACTTTGATAATACACATCATAAGCTTCAAATCAATAGGTCACACTACCCAATCGAACATTGTTTGACCTTCGAAACACCTCCAAAGATGAGCGATTCGCAGTAATTTAGGTTAGTTTAATTATGTTCCTGTTCCATCTTCTGTCTTTTCTATTTTTGTGTAATTTTCTACGTTGATTTATGGAGGAACTCTTCTTCATGAAAGTTTTTTTTTTTTTCGAAAGTTTTAAACATCATTAGCTAGGTCAAAACCATTCATTTTTGTACCGATCTTGTAATTTTTTTTTTTGAATTTTCGGATGTGTTTAACTAGGTCAAAATCACCTATATCTAAGTAAACATAGGATGGTCTGCCTTGCACTATTTTGAATTGTGATTTGATGAAATTGAGTCCATAAATGAGTTTGTTTGGTCTCAAATCCTTCATGAAAGATGAAATAAATGTTGGGCAAAAGAACGCTTCAAGTGCCATAACTTTGCCCAAAGGGACATTTAAGTGCCATAACTTACGAAATGTACACTTAAGTGCCACATTCTAAGAAAAGTGGGACACCTGAGTGTCATTTTCAGCGAAGCTGGCCGGAAATCATACGTGGCATTAAAATATTAATATCTCTCGTCGATGTGTCTCGCCGGAGAGCTGAGTCAGCTCGAACTCACCCCAAACGACGTCGTTTCGGGTGTTCACCCAAAATAGACCTCTTAAATCAACGAAAACGCCATCGTCTTCCCCATTTGCCCTAAATCTAAAACCCTAAATCGGGCAAAATGCTATTGAAGTGCTGGAGCCCTAATCCCGCACCCTAATTCGATTTGCCCCAAATTCTACCATCGAATATTGGAAATGAAGAGCAAGACTTTCAGCAGCGGTTCAAATTACTCTCGCTGAAGCGAAGGAGAAGGTGAGCGTTTCTGTTTCTGTGGGTTACCAAGTCCAAGAAGAACATCGTAGACTTGAACGAATCCTGGGAGAAGATTCTATGGATGTGCTCGATATAGAGAAGGCTCGAAGTGCAAATACTTCGAATGGGTCGATGCGAAATTCTCTCACCGAGCCACAGAGGTGATATTGGACCTACTTGATGGATGTCATCAACCTCCATCTACGCTTGTGGATGACTTGGACGATGTTGACTCAATGCAAGCTCAATCTCAAACATCTTTTGTTAACCATTTGAAGAACGAAGTTTCAATAATGAAAATTGAACGGAAGTGTTACCAAGCGTTTATTGTGTTGTTGTTTCTTTGTCTATCCTACTTTATGATGAAATGTAAAGGACTGGAAGATGAGAAAAATTTTCTCCAACTGCCATAGTTGTAAATGTGTGGAGAAATGTACTTTTTTTGAATGAATGAATGAATGATTTCGACAGTTTTTGCTTACTCTCAAATATAAATCAGTGATGATGGAATGTATATTAGGTCGATGTGTTGTGGTGACTATTTTACTTGAATTGAATGTAAAACAGCAGCAAATGTGTAAACCAGCAGCTTCTCTGTTTTGCTGCAAACCACCATATATATAGAATAGACACGAGTAATTACTCGAGTATTATAAGTCGTATCTAGTGATCACTTAAGTGCCAGTCGTGATAGACAAAGAGTCAATTAAGTGTCAAGTTATTATTAAAAGGATCACTTAAGTGCCACTTCTTGTTAAAAGTGAACACTTAAGTGGCATTTTTTTTTTCTTTGGTCTTCCCATTCTCTTCTTTAGTGGCAAAGGTTGAGGTGCTTCGCGATTTGTTGGCTCCCAAAACTTGCTACTTCTAATTGGCTGTAACATGAATTGATACAAAGCAAGATATTTCGGTTTCTTGTACCAATCATCAAGGTAGTCTTCTGTGTTGTGGCCCTTCAATTGAATTGCACATATGGCATGTGCACAAGGAATTCCACTGAGTTGCCATGTTCTACATGAACACTTCATCGTACCTAAATGGACAACATACTTATCGGAATCCTTCATTATCTCATATCCTTCATCCCCATTCCAAATGGGATGAAAATACCTACTTGCAGCCAAGTTGTCATCCAATTTCTTAGCAATCCTAGGACCATATCGCTTAGTCCACTTTGTAGTGTCATCTCTTTGTATGTGCAGCCGAGTTATGACCAAAACTCGTGTGTCTTCAAGCATCGAGATAATTGGTTTATATCTAGCATCTATTATCCTCCCATTGAATGCTTCGCAGATGTTGTTATCAATGTTATCGCACTTGAATTCCTCGTTGAAGAATGCCCTACACCAATGCTTCGGGTCCCTTTTGGAACAAAGTGCATCATAACCATCCTTTGTCAATTGAAGCATCTCTTCTTTGGCCATCCTAAAGTTAGCTATATTCGTGCTCTTTGCTAGCTGCCAAAATTGCGACTGCAACTTGTCCCCTTTATAGGTCTTTGCCCAATTTGTGTATATGTGTCGCACACACATTCGATGTTCAGCATAAGGTAACAGCTCAGCTATTGCTGGACCATCTCCCAGGACCAATTGTCCTTATTCTCTACCTTCACAACAGCCTAAGCCAGGGGAAACATTTGGTTGTTTGCATTTCTTCCAATTGCAGCCAGCAATTCTCCCTTGCACAAGCCTTTCAAAAAACACCCGTCCAATCCTATAATTTGTCTACAACTAGATAAAAAACCTCATTGCATGCATCGAAACAAACATAGAATTTATCGAACTTCGTCCCAATATCAGGAATTGGTCTCTTCACGACCTCGAGATACACTCTACTTCCAAGATTTTGCAGCCTACACTCCCAAGCATAGTCCCACAATTGTCCATATTTACCGCTGTACTGACCAATGAGTATCTTCATCACCTTTTGCTTTGATCTTTTACAATGATTCCTGGATATATTGATGCCTACTTGCTCCTTCACCAGCATCCTGAACTAAGTAGTATTCATCTGAGGCATCAGCTTAATCAATTCAAAGAAGTGCTTTGATAACCATGCACTTGTTACCCTTTTATTCTCAAAATTAATGGAACAAGTATGTTCCTCTTGGTAGGCTCTAATCTGGAAAGATCCAGTTCTCCTAACAAATGCGTCATAGATTTTCCATGGACAATTTTGCTGCGAACACCTAGCTCTTACAAAAGTCTTAGTGTTTCTAATGAAGTCAATGTTCCTTTCTGCAGCAATGGAGATCTTTAGTATAGCTTCCCTAAATTGTTTAGCATCATGAAATTTCATGCCTACCGACAAAGTAGGAGAGGCGACGGATGGATCATAAGAAGGAAATTTACTTTTCCTTTTCCTTCTATGCACAGGTCCTTCATCTTCTTCAAGCTCATCCTAGGAAGTAGCATTCTCGACGCTTTCTTCATAGTCAGTCTCCTCGCCAACAGCACCAGCATCTATAGGGCCTTCGGGTCTGTTTGGAACTTCCTTGGCTACTTGCAAAGCTTCAAACTTAGCTGTCAAAAAATCCCTTCGCTGTATTCTTGACTGTACAAGCTCCTTGTCGTCGTCATCACTTATAAAATTCCCAGCAGGCAACCCTCCATCATCATCATCAGTTGATTCAGCTACTTCCCAATCTAATCCAGAGATTGTGACATCACCTATGTCATCATCACTTTGGTGAACTGCATCTGCACTTCTCTCATGTCCATCATATCTATCCTGCCCTCCTTCGACCCTAACGTCAGTACTACCTTGAATACCATCTCCTCTTGTCCTACTTCGGCGCTCTCTCCATCATCATCTTCATCCTCACTTTTACTGTTGTACTCAACAAATATTTTTACCTCTTCACCATAAAGATAATGGTATAGAACATCCCTAAGACCAGTATCATCTTCTAAGCATCTCAAACTATCTCTTAAGTCTTTCCCAAGAATACAATACAGTAGCTTCTGAACTTTACAAGGCAAATAAGTATTTATATCCCTAAGAAATCCTATATAAGATGCCTTCTTTATATCCACAAAGATGGTGCCCTCATTTTCACCTTCATACTCCCACTCATCCTCCCCAATCACAAATTCCCCATTGTAGCAAACTATAACAGCGACATAATCCTTGTCATGCGCCATTACTGCACTAAGAACAAGAAAAATAACCATTAGTTTTTGGGACCACTAGACAATTGCACATGGGAGTCCCACCACTTTCATGGACTTTAGTAAATAGAGGTCCCCATATTGACAATATGCCCTTACATGACGGCCAAAAAAGAGGTCGGCACTTTAATTATTTGCCTTCATTTCCCTTAAAATATTAACTAAAAACAGAGGTCCCCACAGCAATCACAGCCCAAGCATGTCTACTGCACTAAATGTGCGATGTGAGAGAATGTACATTAGCTTAAGCAAATCAAAGCATAGCATACTCTGACATCAACTTAATCAAATCACAGCAGGATTATGTGCTTATTCAAGATTTTGGATTGATAAACATACCCTATACATCAATCACAGCAGGGTTTTGGATTGATAAACATACCCTATACAGCAATCACAACAGGGTGGTTCAAGGACATACCCTATATACTCAAGCAGGGTGGTTCAAGAACTTAGTTTTTTTTCTCAGAATGGCATTGGTCACTTGCTTTACTAGGATGCTCTTAGGGAGATGCATAAACAGTGATCTAACAATCACATACTCTGACATTGGCTTGAAAGACAAATTCACCAAAATAATGAGAAATCTAGTCTCTGTGTAATGTCAGCAAGTTTCAGTTGAAGTGTATCAACACAAATTCCATCGGAGCTGTAATATAATTGAGCCTTAATTAAATAATCGAGCGAGCCCTAATTTCATCACAGGGGAGGGGGAGAAGGGGCCAAACTTGGACGATCAACAATGGTGAGCGGTGACGACGGCCAAGGATGGTGAGCGGTGAGCGGCGACGGCGACCAACAATGGCGACTGATGACGGCGACCGCTGACCAACTCTGGGCATGAACGGCGACGGAGAGAAGGGCCTGTGATCTACTGTGAACGTGGACGGCGAGGAACGGCGTTTAGGTCAGCCAACCTTAATTAAATAATCGAGCGAGCCCTAATTTCATCACAAGGGAGGGGGAGAAGGGGTCGAACCTAGACAAGCAACGATGGTGAGCGGTGACGACAACTAACGATGGTGAGCGGTGAGTGGCGACGGCGACCAACAGTAGCGACTGATGACGACGACTGATGACCAGCTCTGGGTGTGAATGGCGATGGAGAGAAGGGCCTGAGATCGACTGTCAATGCGGACGGGGAGGAACGATGGTTAGGTCATCGCACAATGACCTAAACAACGTCGTTTAGTTCAGCGCACTCAATGTGGATGGACGACGTCGTTTTTGTTGTCCACGTCATCTTTTTTTTTTTAAAAAAAAAACATTTGCCACATCAGTAAAAGAAGTCGCCGAAAATCGCCGGAAAATGCCACGTATGCAATTTGGCCGGATTTTGGCCAGATTGGCACTCAAGTGATTCCTTTTACTCCGATTTTGGCACTTAAGTGTACATTTCATAAGTTATGGCACTTAAGTGTCCCTTTGGGCAAAGTTAAGGCACTTGAGAGGTCCACACGTCATAAATGTTGTATATGTTCAATTGATGCATAATTTACAAAGTATTGATGTTGTCTAGTATGTCAATTACATGAGTTAATGTGAAAATGTGTTGCAGTAACATATAACTTAGATCCATGTCTGTTTTGCCATTTTTTCCATAACTAATGTGATTTCATCTAGGACTTGGACTCTTAACAAAAAATATTCCTCATTAATGCATGTTTGTGTTATGTTTTTAGCTATTGATATGCGCACTGTTATAGATCTCGATCTTAGAGCATCAAATCGACCTAGTTTAGACTTGAGCCCTTCTATAAAGTTGTATGACACACTTAAAGGTTTCCAATGCCACTAATTTCACACAGATCGCTCGTCATTTGGACTACTTTATATTTTTTTTTCAAAACTAGATCAGAATTTGGACATGAGATCAAATTCGAACTCTTGTTCTAACCTTGTTTGGATAGACTTTTGACATTTTTGTTCTAACTTTTCTATAAAGATTTTGCACTTGGCTTCTTAATGAAACTTATTTGATAAACATATTGGCTATGTTATGTGACAATATGGTGATTTTTAGACTTGTTTTGATAGGACAAATTTTTGTAAAAATGACTAAATATCATGATGTTCCGACAATTTTCTGACATGATATTGGTTGTTATTTAATTTTTGTAAAATCATGTGTAGCTTGTTTAGGAAAACTTTCTTTACAAAAGTTGTTTGTTATTCTACCACGCATATTAAAGAATTTTTCATCTCCAAATTGTCATCAAGCATTGCCCAATTTTACTGTCTTTACATGCTTGTTCTAAAATTTCTTGGCATGAGCTGGATTGTGATTGATTAGATAAAATTCCTAGATTAGTTTGTGCACGAACTTAGGTCATTCCATCTTCATGAAAGTTGCTTTAAACATCTTGATATTCATTGCTGGATGATTTTCAACAAGTCTTCTTTTCAAATCAAATTTAAAAATTCTTTGGTATATGTGATGTTTCTTAAAACCATTTACTAAGAAATTCCTTTCCGAGGATCGATTTGTTTTACGGAAGAGTCATGGTTTGGACCATATTCAAAATGCCCGCGAGGCTTATGAGTGCATTTATAATCTGAAATATTTTTAAAATTTTTCTTAAATTCTGTTGACATCCATTACCCTTGGCAATTGAATGTGTTCCATAACCTAGATATTCCTTAATCTGAAATATTTTTAAAATTTTTCTTAAATTTTGATTTGACATCATGAAAGTCACGGCTTAAATTGTATTCAAAATGCCTATGATGCTTGTGAGTGCATTTATACAAGCCCCGGGTTAGTCTTGGCAATTGAATATCTTTCATAGCCGAGCCATTACTTTGTCTCAAAATTTTTTGTGGATGTCAAAGAATGTTTTTGAAACATCACATGTACCATCCATTTATACGATCACATCATTCATTTATAAGTGCCTATATTTGTGATCGACGCATGCTCTTGATGATAAGTGACCCACCGACGGTTCACTTTCTTGCTTGATCGGTTGAGAAACAAGGTCCACAAAACTTGCCTGCATGTTTAATTCTTGTAATGCATGCGACTTTTAGATGTATAATATGGTCGATGCATGATATCGAAGGAAAACCCTAAGATTACAAAGATCGCTTGGTTAGGAGATTTACAAGTGTTATTGGCCACACGATAATACAATTGGTGAATAATGGCTATAAGTCTTAAGATGAATCGGGTAAGTGTTTTAGAGGGACCTGCACATGAATTACAAAAGTTGACCCTGAGGCCTAAATCTTTTTTTTTTTTTGCATTGAATTTCTTTCAAAAGATTGATTTTAGTACGATATTGTGCTTTTGGTTGTTTTGAAATGTATGCCTTTTCATTGTATGTACCTAGTTATATATTTCCTAGACTAGATCTAGATTAGGACGTTGAACATGGATAGGACATGAAGATGGTGAAGGTCGATGTCCATTCTGATCATTATTCTGTACCATTCATCCTCGACATATGTCTTGGATTCTCATTGTCTGTATAAAAGACCGACGAGTTGCGGGTTCTCTTTTTCTCTTATCATTTTTAATTGTGTTTCCCCTTTTATTTTTTATTTTTATTTTTTAGGATTGCATGGTAGATTTACTATTTTTCTTGATTTTTTACTTTATGTCTCGCAATTTTTAATTCAATTGGGTATTTCCTTTTCATTTTCTTTAGAAATAGATTAGCATGAAAATGACCATCCACGCATGATCACTTAGTTTATGATTAACTATCACGAAAATATAAGAAGAAATGTATGGATATGTTAGGTAAATACAACATATTGTTTGGGTACCAAAGTGGCACTAATAGAAATATTGGTGTAACCCAAGTTCCCAAATTTAGATATCTAGTTGCGTAGAAATCGAGAGAATATTCTCAACCCTCGATTGGGTTTCTAGCCAACACCCAAAGACAAGACTAGTGGCGACTTCCATCTTATTTTTAGGTTGTCCTCAACAACTAAACCATATAAATGAACCCGTTGTGTGGGGTACGGGTCCCGATAGGACTCACCATGGTTTAGCATACCCGCATATGGAAAATTCCTAATAAATGAAATGACTCCATCTTTAGGAATGAGAACTAAAGGGAGCGCTACCATGGTAAAGGTACCCTTAAATCCAATATTCACACCCGACCTCCTCTCTCGAGGTGTATCACCTGTTTGGGTACGAGTCGTGACACTCTACTGTCACATGGGGTACGAGTGTAGGAGAACTCGTGACCTTGTAAGGGGAACTCACAAGAAGTTTATTTGGGTGATAAAGTGATGACATCCCTATGGTTGAGAATCATGAGGGAATTTTCATGGTCAAGTACCCATAAATCCAACATTTTTCTCCTTTTCCTCTCCTCACGAGAGGGATTGAGGGTGGCGAGATTGGGTCCCAATAGACTTGGTGACTCCGCTGGGGATTGGTCACTAGATTAAAAGGACTTGAAGCTGTTTAAAAATGGTTGTTGTGTTTAACTAACGTGTCTTGTGTAGGATTGCTTGTATTTCAAAGTTGCGTGGAAAATCAGGTTAGTCGCTAACCTCATGTTAAATGGTCTTGTAGGTGGGAGTTATAAGGAGAGACGTGTTTGTAAACCTTTGTTTTGCATGTGGTATAAGGATGTATGAATGTATGAGGGTTTATATTGAAGTGCTAGATGTTTAAGTTTAAATACTTTTTTACAAGCTTTAGCATGACATTGCACACACAACCGCGGTCTAAAATTCGATCGCCTAATTTAGGACCTTAGAAGGGTTTATGGGTGGAATCCATGAGTGAATACTCGTGGTAATCCATTACTTACATAAACCCGCTCATCCCCAACCGATAAAAATAGCATTGACTGATGATAGTAGCGGTAGGTAAACTATTTTTATCCTTTGGGATGGGGACTTTGAGCCTTTAGTACCATTATCTTAGGCGTTGAAACTTCACAGTTTCATGGGACATGTGGTTTGTGCTTGCCATATGTTCGGTGGGTTAGATATCGTTCATTTCTTATTGTTCTTATCTTCTTACTTTTCATATTTCAATTATAAGCTCTATATTTCAATGACAATCTATTTTAATCACGAATGTCCCTTTAGGTTTAGGCTTAGATGGGTAAACCCAAATTGGACATTGTCCCGGTGCTAAAGAATCTTAAGACTATAGGAGAAGCTTGACCCATGACATCAAGATTACGTGGAAAAGCGCATAAGCTTCCTCCCAACTTTGTTAAAAGTCGAACCATGTATCGCAATGGTGAAGGCATTGGCTTATTTTTGGAATCCCATGACTTACAATTGAGGAGTTCCCGAAAGCCATCGAGTTAGGCAAAATTTCTTTAGATTTCATCACTCCTCCAATTGGTCAAGATTCAATATCTCTCCTAAGTCAATTCCTCAATATCCCTACCAACAAAATTAGGGCTATTCTTAAAGGAAATTCAAATTCTATGCTCTATACCGTCCTTGAACAACACTTCCTTAGCCTAGAGCCTAAATCTGGGAACCAATTTCCTCATGTTTTCATTCTCATATTCTTCAAATCTATGGTGTTTCGCATACCTGAAAGACAATGGATCTTTTAGTCACCCACATTGTCAATCAAGTATGCACCTTTAATTGTTTTACACACATGATCATTGCCAAGATGTTTGTATCTCTTAGTCGATTCAAGACAAATGGTCGAGGAACTCTTAGAGCCCCATTATGATTTCTTCAAATTTTGCTCTTTTCACATATCAAAGAATTTGCCCTTCACATGAAGATTGTCAATGTCATGAAATATCATCATCCTATTCTTAGATTTTGCCAAAGAAATGAATTCTTTCCATCATGGTCTTTTTTTATATGGTTTCATTTCCTCAAAAACCTCACCCCTAGCTTAATCCAATGGCATGTTCGGTGGCTTGGAAGTCTCGCGGTGCGCCTTGTTAGTGGAGTTGATGACCCACTCCCCCTCGTGGGATTGACGGGTTTAACGTCATGTTACTCTTCAAGGGTGCTCTGCCAATATTGCGCACTTCAAACGATCCCGCCAATCCTCAAGTTAGGGTTATGTTGTATTGATTATCATGATGAGGTCATCCAGTTATTAGTGACTTGGAAGGAACGTGTATGATATAATTGTCGTTATTTGTGACCTGAGAGGCATGAGGATATTTTGGAAGTCATTATTTGAGACTTGAAGGTCATGGTAATATTTTAGAAGCTAATATTTGACACGTGGAAATTTTATAGGCTATTAATTGCATTATTTGGGGCACTGTGTGAATTTTTATGCCATTATATAGGACTCAAGAAGCATGCGTACTTTGTTGTAGTTATTGATTGGCATGTCTAGAATTTTTATGGGTATAGTTTGATGATAGGGTGGATATTTAAGTAGTTGAAGACTTTCTTTCATATTCACAATTAAAACAAAGTAAGGGTTTTGCTATGATCTGTCATCGGCAAGTGGGCATCAAGTTTGTATGTGACATCCTCGATTCGGACCCCTATCTAGACCATGAGGAATGGACTAAGGATCGATACACTGGTAATGAGGATAGGCTATAAGTCGATCCCAAGGCTTGATCACAAGCCAACTAGCTAATTAGGGGCAAGGCAACTCAAAATTGGGATTGTAATGGACCGAAGCGGTCGACCATGAACAGGACCGTTTGGCTATAAGAATCGCTGTGGAAGATCGTGTCCTATCACGATCGACCAATGGATGGGTATGGATTGATTCATCTTGAGTATATACCAGTTGTGGGTGACTACGCATGATCAATGTACCATTCATGAATAATTCTAATTTGATTCCTAATGACTGTGAATTTAGGGTAAGTTGATCTATCTTACTCAATTACATGATAACTGAGGATCATTCATGGACTGACTAGGCTTAAATAAAAGTCATGCATAAACCCTAAACAGGTGTCCAACTCAGTTTGAGTTTGGTCCGTGAACTCCACCAATGTCACCCAAATTTGCATAGGTTGTGTTAAAGCCATTTCCAATTGGAACTTAGCCAAAAACCCTAGTCTGATTACGGATATCAATTGTAAATATTGTCAAGACATTCTTGTCCAATTGAAATGATATTAATGAGTCCATTAGTATATTAATTGGAGAAATGTGTTAATTTTAGGATATAGACTTTAGTAGCCCTAGAGATGAGACCGATTTCACTTCTTGAGATCAAATTGAGGGAGACCCAAATCAAGTGGCCCTTATAGAAGGGTATAGGCACCACTTTGGAGAGAACAAGAAGGAAGAACAAGCTTAGTTCTCGCAACTAGATTAGTTCTCTTGCAACTAGAAGCATTAATTGGCTTTGGAAACTTTATGGGCAAGGTTGAGTAAATGAATGGTTGAGATTTCTTCTTGCTTTTGAAGCCAAGAAGACATTATATGCTAAGGATGCAATTAATACAAGACAGGCCTCCCATTTCTCTCTCCTCTATTATTTCCTCTTAGATCTTCTTTCCTCTTAGTTTTCCCTCATTTCTCTCTCTCCCTCTCTATTTTCTCACTTGGCCAACGACCCCCTCTCCTCTCTCCTTCTCACTCACCCCTCTCCCTTTCTTTCTCTCCCTCTCTCTCGGCTGGCTCGTCGTGCCGCCTCATTGCCGCTACCACCTTAACACCACTATAGCCACCGCACCATTGCCGTCCTCATGTTGTCTCATTGCTCGTCGTCACCACCATCCCGAGCCACTGTCCTCATCTTGCCATTCACCCGCCATTTGTGTAACCCATGTCTTGGTTCTTTGTAAGTTGATCTCATAAGCGTCGATTAGGCCGTTGTGTTACGTAACTCAGATTTAGGTTCAGTTTTTTGTGTTGTTAGAGCTATCCTAGATAAAGTAACCTCATGAGATTAATTATTTGAGGAGCAAGAGCCATGGTACTATCCATGAGGTCGTTGTATGACACATGTGAATTTTTATGCTATTAATTATAACTTGTGAAGCACGTGTAAATTTTTAATGTCATTAATTGGCACTTGTAGGATTGTTATGAGTATGTGACGTTTCGTAGGTTGCTAATAGAAAGAGTAGTCTAAGTGTTGAGAATCCCTTTCATGTGCATAGTTAATGCAAAGTACAAGCTTTGCTATTAATTTGCCATCAACATCTTGGGATCAAGTATTCGTAAGATTTTGATGCAAGGCATCCACCTATATGAGATTTAAGTTATTTACTTATTGAGTTTTCAACTTATTTGTTGTTGTTTGACTTTTTTCAAGTCAATAGGTATGAGTCTCTTGCCTTTTCATTTTGGTCTTCCTATATATATGGAGGTTATGGTGCTTGATGTAGAGGATGCTACCATTGACATTCCTTTCCAGTGCCACACCATGACAATGTGGATAGATGAGGGTAAGGGGTACGTGATTTCCCATCAATATGTGGCTTGGTTCACTAGGGTTAACAAGGACTTCTATGGTCCTCTTCGTGGGTTAGATGATCCATTTGGTGACATTGATGGATCGTTGGTGCCCCTCTTAGTGGTGTCATGGATGACCCCAATTTTGACCCCAATTACAACTCCAAGCCTGAGCTCGAGTCATGAGGATACCAACTTTTGATGGGAACCATTTTTTGTAGCCGCCTTTGTAGAAGGAGCTAAAACTAACTCCTACCCCTTATATCTTTTTGTGGGAAGATGATCCGAATGGCCCTAAAGAAGTGGGCTTGTAATTACAAAGTTCCAATATATTAATTAAGCATATAGAAGTTGTATAGTATATGTGTGTTTTCCTTACTATCTATTGTCATTGTTATTTGAATGTTGAATTGCATGCTTTTTTGCATGTGCTTAATGAAAAGATAAAAATCAATGGGAAGACGACACCTCCTAGGACATCGCAAATTAATCCCATGGTGGATGTTGTGTTTCCGTGGTGAGGGAAGGTCAGGGCGTGACATCGTAGGTTTCTGAAAAAAGGCATCCACCTATACGAAATTTAGATATTTACTTATTAAGTTTTCAACTCATTTGTTATTATTTCATCTTTTCCGGCCCGTGAGTATGAGTCAGCCCCCTAACCCATTGTGGTTTGCTGGTGCAGATAGAGGTGGTGATCCTTGATATAAAGAATGTGGTATCCGACATCGGGTATTAAAGGCACACCACGACGGTCTGGGTTGACGAGGGCGTAGGATATCTAGTCCCCCATATTTTCAAGGCATAATTTGTGTGGTTGATGAGGAGGTCCTTGGACCCCTCCATGGTTTTGATAGTCCACCCGGTCGCCTTGATGGTTTAGTGATGAACCCTCCTAATGAAGCCTTGGAGGACCTCAACTCCGATCTCGATTACGATCCCAAACCCAAGCGTGAGGACACAGCCTCTTGATGGGAACCATTTTTTATGGTTGCCCTCATAGAGGTGCTATGACTAACTCTCTTGCTATCCTTTTGAGAAGTGTATTGGATTGACCCAACAACGGGCTTGTAAATTAAATAATCTGATCTAGTGAAGCATATAAATAAGACATATATTTACATATGTGTTTTCCAATCCCTTTGTGGTTTGTTGATTAGGTGTTGATGTTATATGCTCCTGCATGTGTTTAATTGAAAGATAATAATTAATGGGACGGTGAAGCCTCTTGGGACATTTGATAATTAACCTCTGTGAAGGTCACATTCCTAAAATAGGGGATAAAGGTTCGAGGTGTGACACCATGGCAAGTGGATATCCTCCGTTCTATCTATATCGATCAATTGTTACTTGTCGATGGGAGTTTCCATAGGATTCCTAGAGTTTTTGTGATTTTGTAGACATTTGTACCTAGTTGAAAACATTGGGAAGCTTTTCCCTATACAAGGTCATTTACTTTAGTTATCGGGTCCCAATACATGCCATGGAAGTATTACACGTTGGAATACATAAGTGCTAGGATAGGAAATATCGAAATTTGAACTAAATTAGGAAGGGATAACCAAGCTGAGTTTGGGTCCAATGCGACCCATTAATGCAAACTTTGTATTGACTTGTGTGATGCAAATTTCATGAGGCATTCTTCATGAAAGTCATCCCTTATTAGTAGTTCTATGAAAACTTTAATTTAAGATTTTTTGGACTTCGTATGACAAAAATATATTTGAAAAACTATTGAGGTTGCAATTTGTTTTTCGAATTTCTAAACCGACCTCCTTTTGTTTTCCATTTTCTATAGAATTTTTGGTTGAGAATTCTAAATGCGACCTTGATGAAAATTGTAGAGTACATCCTATCCTACTACATAGAAAATATTCATGATTTTTCGATCTCAATTAGTCTACAAAAACTTTATCTTTTTGTTCCATCATGTTTTGGAAATCACTTATTCTTTTGGTTCGGTATACTAAACATTATTTAGAGCTGTGAAAGTTGAATTGGACTTTGAGTCCCTCATGGAAAATGTTACCCTAGATCTTCTTATCTTAAAGTTCCGTAATTTTTTTAATTCGTTTACCTAGGCAATCATTGTAGTATCTAGAGGTGTACATGATAGCCTTATAAGGTTAGTTTAATAACTCGGATAGGGAATTCTCCTCATAGTTCATCTAATATATCTTGTAGAGAAATATGTTTTGAGCAACTTTCATTAAGGTATCAATTTAAGATTCAAAGCATGAAAATCCATAGAAAATCAACAAGCGGCAAAGGTCATTTGAAACACATTTTACACCAGAACACATCAAATTTCTATAAACTATACACTGACTTCAGAAGCAGTTTTCAGGTAGTAAACGACCTTGGATTGAGTTGTTCTATGACTCAATGGAAAAGGTCTTCAAGTCATCTAAGAATGAGATATCGAATACAAAAAAGCACGAGTAATAAGCTCATATCAAAATATTTATCAATATCTATCACAGAAGTAAATGATTTTTGTAGAATAGTCATAATCAATTCATCAAGCTCATTCAATGCAATCAAACTCATTCAAGGCTAACCTATGGCCATTCTAACATCCTAACACATCATTATTTGTAGAGATGATCTTCCGAAAGTGAGCTCTAGCCCTGGACACCTATTGTGTCTGTTGGAAGAAAGTCGGCGGAAGATGATTTACCTCTTTCGATGTGTAATTAACAATTTACCCCAAAACGAATATTGAATTGCGGATAAATCACGAACAAAAATACTTTACATTGGTCTGAATGCAATCACAAGGAAAGCATCCGATTTTCATAGCGTAAATGACAATTGTTTTCGTAAAGGAGAAATGGAACGTCTTCTTTTTCTTTGATGGAAATGGGAGAAGAAAATAAGAACTTTCTTTTCTAAGCGTACGTTCTACCAATCGTACCAACGGTTATCTTTAGAAAACTTTTATACAACTCCCATACCCTTTCAAAAGATGTCTTTCCATCGTAGCATATCAAGACGAAACGGTGTGTTCCAATCGCACCCCATCATGGATGTATTAATAAAATACTACATCTCCAACTCAGATATGATGGGCTTGATAGCACTCTATCAAGATTATAAGACATTCAATATTCATCAATTTTACAAAATAATTCATATTGACAAGTAAGTTGTGCGATCAATGAGTACAATTGTACTTGGGAGCTCAAATTATGCACCTATTAGGGATGACATAATGGCTACAACCCCGAAAAAAATAAACAATCGATGTCTCACAGTGTCCTAAACATATTTCGTTACATCAATTCAAGTATACCTATCCTTTAAAGGCTATATTTGACTATTCTCATATCACAATGTATTTACAATTATATTCAAATCCACAGAATGTGATATAATTGGTCGACCGGTAAATACATGTGATAGATGTAAAACAATAATAGTCTTCTTTCGCATTCATGTCTCTCTCCATTTCAGAACAACTGCTTTCTTAGACACGTCATATAAAGCCATATCTATTCATGCCCGCCGATAACATGCTAAAGTAGCAACATTGATCTTTCACCTCGAGAACATAGTCAGAAGTAACATAGGGCACAAAATGAGGTAAATTATAAATTATCTCAATGGCTCACATGATGAGCAAATATGGATAATTTTACTCATCTTCTCTTGTCGATCGTACAATGCACATGTAGTATAAATTATATTCTATAGTGGATTTTTTTTTCTATAAGAGCATATGTCATTTATTAAATATATCAACTATACAGATTTTAGCCTAAACATAGTCATGTGCTTCTTATGTACTCATGTTTAGCTCGAGTACTATATCAGCTCGTTTTTTATAGTGCCCAATTAAGTACTCGCATTCGACATCTTTTAGGCATACATGATTATAGGTCTATCTTGTTCGATCTTATTATAAACAAATCACAGATCTCATCTTGACTTCAATTAATGCGACATATTATTTTATGTACTAAACTTGTTATTCAATATTTATTTGTACATAATGTCTCATCTCAATGTGCTAACTATAGCACATGAGATGATTGCTTGTGTGAATGAGCCAATCATTGCCTGCTGACATACTTTCCAATAATATATGTGTGTTTGTGCTAGTTTCATAATAGATTTGTATTTATTGATAAAATATTAAGTCATCAATAAACAAACAAGTACAATACATATGTCAAATATACATAAACCAATGATCTTCTACAATAACAAATATCACATTCTATGCAATCCTAGTTATATTCTGTGAGTCAAGAATGTCTTTAGGAACAACCTTCGTAAATGGATCAACAAACATTTTATTAGTTGAAATATATTGTAGAATCACTTTTTTTTGCGCTATAATATCTAATATCTCAGATGAAGTTGTTCTTTATGTTAATGTGTTTTGTCTTTCTATGATACTTGGGATCTTTTACATAGGCAATGGCTGCTTGACTATCGCAATAAACTATCACCGGTTTTAGAACCTCAGTGACAATAGCTAAATTTTCTAAGAAACGTTTTAGCTGTCATGCCCCGATCCTCCAAGCGTGTGCTCATCCTCTGCGGTCAATTAATGGTGACGTCACAAGATGCATTGCCAACTCTTGTCTTTTAATACACATGCAAAAATAGATAAATAATCCCTAGACAATAACACAATGGGATAGAAAAGTAGGGCTACAATTTTCTTTAATAAAAACACAACCATACTTATATACATATATAACATAACCAGTCAAGTTTTACATATTACAATACAAACCAACCCATCTATATATATACATAAAGTTTGTCAAACAGGGGGGTTTCAAACAGTTATGGGTCCTTGTCCTCCTCGATTTCACCTTCCTCCACACTCCAACTAGAGCCTTCAGCAGATTGCATCGGGGATTTTGGTACTTCAAGAGCCGGTCTACCACATCTACGACTAAACCTTGAGTAGGATCTGCAGTTCCCTTCCCAAAAGCGACCTCTAGAATATACAGATGTATCTTAGACTCTAGGATGGGCCCCTCTCTTTGGCCATCTTGAGCTTGGCGATACCATGACCTGTATCGATGGGGCACCTTGTGGGTGAGACTCGCGTCAACCCCTTATAAGCTTATAGGTCCAGCCTCTAGGGCTCCCATGCAACGGAATATAAGATGTTTGCTCCGTAACCTTCTTAGGTTGTCCAAAAACTTAAGAATTGCCATCTAAGGACTTGAAATGTTATCTCACAATGGGGTGAGACGATGTCTCAATGAGTTCTATCCCTTAAGACTTGACTAGGAAGAAAATACGCTCTAAGGTTGCCTAAGCACAACATGAGTTGGAGGTCTTACCTTTGCCTTTGTTCTTTCCTGCAAGTTACTATAATTGACATTTTCAACCAATCATTTCAACACATCAAGACAGATCGAATCATCGATCAATCGACTTAGTCGATTACATGTCATCGAGACTATTTCTTGGTCATCTTAATCAATACTATCTATAAAGTTTGATCATAATCAGGATTGCTCATTCTAAACAAATAGTAGATAGTATAGCTCACCATAAGCTGCCACAATATATAATATAGCTCACTAAAAGCTACCGCAATAGATAATATAGCTTGCCAGAAGCTGCCGCAATAGATAATATAGCTCGCCAAAAGCTACCACAATAGATAATATAGCTTGTCAGAAGTTGCCGCAATTATTATTCTGATCATCTGATCAAATCACCATTTTTATTCTTCTCGATAAAAATAATAGCATATGGGTATATGGTCGGCCTTAGCCAAAATACAATATTTTCACCCTTAAAAATCCCACTAATTTCAATAGTCCATAAATTCATTTTTGGCGTTGTAAACCGATGTCCGGTAATTTTCCAATTATTTATATAAATAAATAAATTTAGAAATAAATTCCTAAAATACAGATCATACAAAATCTGTACAAATTAAAGCTAAATTAAATAAACAGATCACACCACTGCAATCAGCATAAAATTCTAGTTACCAGCTATCCCGGTCTAATTTTCAAAAAAAATAAATAATTAAATAATTACGTAAATTAATAAATAAATGCCAATAAATATAACTTAGGCCCGTAAAGCCTAATAAGAAGGTGAGACGGGCCCGGAAAATTACCGAACCACTCTAAATAAATACTAGAGTTTGTCTAGGCTATAACTACACCACTCTAATCATCTAACATGCAATAATAATTAATTAAATTGCTAATCTAATCTAACTATCCACCTAAACCATGCTTAGTCTAAAATAATCAACCCTTAAACGTCATTAACTTACTAATAAGGATTAGTGAGTTAAACTCACTTGTTAAATGAACCGCTTGGTTCAAATCGATAAGGATGCAACGAGGGACAAGAAATTCTAGAGTGGGCACACCTTTCGAGGTCTGGAAGGGCACCAAAAGTGGGCCAAAAACAATGCCGGAATACCCACTGGTTCGGGTTTTGATCAGCGGCTGAAAAGGGTTTGATGCGGTTTGCTCGAAAAAGGGAAGGTCGATGGTGGTTGCGGTTTGCTCGGGCGGCAAAACGGCAATGGGATGGTCATGGGGAGGCTTTGGAAGTAGTGGTTCAGGGATGATGGCCATAGACGACGACAACGACACAAGTGGGGCTAGCGTGAGGGGTTACGGGCACAATGGTGGGCAAGTGGCGGTTCGATGGGGGTTGGGTTGCTCTGGTGGCTTTAGCTAGTCTCCTTTGGAATTCTGGGCTTCAAACGACACAAATGGAGGAGAGAGGGGCTGGTCGACGGTGGAGAAGAAGGAGGGGGCAAGGGGACAAGCTTGGTCTCTTCTTCACCTTTTGTTCCCTCTTGACCGGCGGCACCACCAAGGAAGGCTTCCTCAGCAATTTTTTCAACCTTTTGGCTTCCTCTAGAAGCCTTGAAGTGGTCCAAAATGTCATGGGCAAGGGGGCTACAAATTTCATAAGGCCTTGGACTCAATTTTCCTTCAATCTCTCTTCGAATCAATTCAAATTGGCCTCTACAAATTCCTTTATTGAGTTCTTGATCAAATTGATATTTTTCTTACCAATTGATCTCATTTGCTTCTCAATTTCACTATAAAAAATGATTCTTTGAATTTTCTGGATAAAAATGCTCTTATCTCGACTTTTTCCCAAAAAGTCTCGGTTTGCAAAAAAAATTTGGAGACTGAGTCGACGTTCCTAAAATGACCTATGATATGACAGAGCTTTCAATTTTTGAAATTTGATTCAAATTTGTGGTTAATTTCAATCTTGCGTGTTTTTAGCGTAACCTAGGTTACTCGGTAGCTTGTAGAAATTTTTAGTTTAAAGGACTTGTGGTTGATTTTCTTTGAACCACAATGAACCTGTTTGATACATTGGTGACTCTTGGTTGTCATGAAAATCTCGAGAATTCAAATACGAACACAGGGTATCAAAACGACAGAAAAATCAGTTTAGTGCCAATCGACGAGAATTTCTCAATTTGGTGGAATCACCCACGTTTAACCATACATCTTAATCGAACCGATCTATCTCTGATCTCTAAGAAATTTTTAACTATGCCGTAATGATCTTTGCAAATGAGCACGGTTCGAGTAGTCTAGTCTTGGTCGAATCCTCAAGTCTATTGCATTAAAATTCCTTAATGACTTCCCCAGATAGTCTAGTTATCTCAAAAGTGATCAACTCTGAGAATAGCACTATAGGCATGTCGATGAAAAGCCCGATTAATTTAATTGAAAGCATAACTGAAAAATTCAGGATGTCACATTAGCCATACTACTTCTTGCACTACGGCATAGCGTGCAATAAATTTTGCCTTCATCATAGACAAGGTTGTGCATGTTTATTTATTGTTATTTTAAGAAATCGCACCTCCATTGAGCAAAAACACATATCTAGAAGTCGATTTATGCTCATCTAGATCTCCACCCCCAATTAGCATATGAATAACCTAACAAGCGTAAATCATTCCTTTGGTAACATAGTCGATAGTCCATTATGCTTTTTAAGTATCTTAAGATCCTCTTCACTACTTTCTAGTGTGCTTAACTGAGATTTGATTGATATCAGCTCACCAATCCCACGGTATAACATATGTCGGGTTGAGTACACATCATAACATACATCAAACTTCTGACCGCACTAACGTAAGGAACAATTTCCATTACTTTAATTTCTTCTGGAGTCTTAGGACATATCTTAGTACTTAGCCTTCACTTTGCATGACAAGGGTATCGATGGGATTACAGTGTTGCATATTGAAACGTTCAAGAATCTTCATTATATAAGACTCTTGTGATAAAGTTAGGAGTTTCCTTGATCGATCTCTTTTAATCTTAACTCCTAATATATAAGCAGCTTCTCTCATGTCTTTCATTTCAAAATTGGAGGACAACTATTCTTTTATAGTGATAACTAAAACCTTGTCATTTCCAGCCAATAAAATATCGTCTATATAGTAATAAAATCACAAATTTATCTTCAAACCACTTGACATATACATAGTGATCTTCTTCGATGATCGTGAAACCAAAAGTGGTTATGACTCGATGCAAATGAAGATACCACTATTTAGATGATTGCTTAAGGCCATATATTGAGCGATGAAGCTTGCAAACTTTATGTTCTTGACCTTTAACTATGAAATCTATTGGTTAAATGCCATATTTACATCCATTTGATATAATTCAAGATTCAAATGTGTAACGATGGTTATGATAAGGCGTATTGAGACAAACTTTACAATTGGTGAAAATGTTTCTTTATAGTTTATATCTTCTTGTTGAGTATAACCTTTCGCCACAATACAAGCCTTATACTTTTTAATGGATTCCATATACATTTCGCTTAATTTTGAAAACTCATTTGTTTCCAATAGCCTTGCAATTGGGTGGTAGATCAACCAAGTCCTAGATGTGATTTGCCCTCATTGACTCAATTTCATCTTTCAAAACTTTTCTCCATTCTTCCTTATCAGAGGATGAGAGAGCCTTTAAATAGTCTTAGGCTTGACATCGTCTTTCTAAGCAATCATAAATGCTTCCCCTTCAATCTCAAAATGACGATGATGAATATTTTTACGATTACTTTTACATAACTAAATTTCTCTTGAATTCAATTCTTCAGGCAATACAATACTCCCATTAGAAAAAATAATTATATGACCTCATGTAATTTTAACATTTTTCCATTCGCACAAAATCATAGCATGATGTGAATCAACGTACAAAAAAAAAAAAAACAATCACGCTGCAACTACAATCAAAACCACAATTCAACATGTAATAGAAGAACAATGATTTTCTACCATTGTTTGATTTTTCTTGGAACTAGAAAATTGCAAGTGTATTAAACTATATACATGTTACAATTGAACTAAATTCTACACACCATATATGACATCATTTTCATATAGGTTAGTTACTGTATTTCCTAAAACATAAGACAATACAAGTTACAAATAAATAAATTATGCATTTATATCCTAAAAATATGCGTATTTAGGGTTTCGTACACAACTTTATACATTTATAAAACTCAAATATATAAAATAATTATACCACAATGTAGAGCACATGCATACGAACTAAATGCCGTCGACCACGCTTCAATTAGAGCTCTCACTTGCTTACACATGCCAACGAACCAAATGGCTCTTGGTTGGGCCGGTCGGTCGATCGGTCCAACCGGCGACCGGTCTGACCGCTCAACCAATTCATTGGTCCGACCAGTTGACCGGTCAATGGTTGGGTCGGGTCAGGTTGGTTCCCGGATGGGTCGGATCTTGGGTAGGGTCGTCGGCCGGTGACCGGTTGGCCAACTACGCCACCGGTGACATCATCGATAACGTCATTGATGACGTCATTTGGCGGTTACCAATCATTGGATGATGTTGCGATGACGTCACGATGACATCAGCACGTGTCATCGATGCGCCTGTGACCCTCACGCGTTGGCATTCCCAACGCGTTGGGTGCGTGGAGCCCATGCGTCGCGGCTTCTGTCCGCGTGTGTGGTTGTGTCTGGCCTCCTCCAGCGATGCTTGACTTACCGTTGGACTCGTCTCAACGAGTACTTTCACTCTATTTATTTGACAAATTGATTTTGGCCGAAAAAATATTCCGAAAAATAGCCAAATCCATACGGATGTACACGGCCCCAAACCCATTCTTTGCTTCGGTTGGTTTTCAATATTTGGATTGCAATTCCAAGTAATAAACATCCAAATAGTGTAGATTTCATTCTCTTAATCTCAATATCAAGTGGTAAATAAGAAAATTTGATGAAAACAAGGCAGAAAACACAACCGAGCTCAAATACCAATGTTGGAAGAAAGTCGGTGGAAGACGACTTATCTCTTTGATGCACGATCAACAATTTACCCTGGAATGAATGTTGAATTGTGGATGGATTATGAAAAAAAATATTTCACGTTGATCTGAATGTAATCACGAGGAAAGTATCCGATTTTCATGGCGTAAATGCCAATTGTTCTCGTAAAGAAGAAATGGAACGCCTTCTTTTTCTTTGATGGAAAGTGGACAAGAAAAGGAAAATTTTCTTTTCTGATCGTACGTTCTACCAACCGTACTAACGTTTATCTTCCGAAAACTTTTATACAACTCCCTCATACCTTTCAAAGGGTGTATTTCCATTGTAACATATCAAGATGAAATGGTGTGTTCAATCACACCCCATCATAGATGTATTAATAAAATACTATAATGTCTTACTTAATCAAACTCAAGTTCAAAAGTTTTTTATGCATTTATCGCACAAGTCAAGCTTCGATAATCACCTTAACAACATAGCAACAAGGGATGTTGAGGAAGCTTTGAAGATCTTCAAAGTCACTTAAGGGGTTTAAAAACCAATGGAGGGGGTTGATCACCAATGGGGGAAAATTGAGCGCGGATTTGGATGCCAAATAAAGATCAAAGCTGGCAAGACAAATGGGAGGCCACTAGGGGAAGTTGCTACCATGAACATGTTGGGGATGGGCTGAGGATCACCGACGGAGGGTCATTGGTCAAGGATCCATCAGCAGTGGATGGCGGCCGTGCAAGAAAGAGTTAGAGAGAGAGAGAGAAGGTGGGAGGAGAGGGAGAATAGAGATTTTGAGAGTTTCTCTCTCTTTTCAGATGTGGTTTTTTTATCAAATGAGGTGTTCTTTTTCATTTTTGGAGGAAAATGGTATATATACCACCCCTCAAGATCAAATCCTAGCCATTGATTCGATCCAACGACTAAGTATTGATCTCAAAACTTAACTAATTTGCTTTGGATTATGCAAACTTGAAAATTTAAACATGTGACTATTTGGACGGTGGTGATGCGTTGAAATCGAAGGTTTGGATTGAATTTGCAATTGAGGCCTAATTAGAGGCATTTTAATAATTTCACATAACCTCGGGGCATTTTTGTAAAATCTGAAAACTTGGAGGGCATGGGGAAAAGTAGACATGACGGGACGTGGCGGGATGGTCGCCGGTTGCCAAGAACCGATTGGAGGAGGCCCAAACTGGTCTCCTCCATCGGTGACCGATCCAACCACTCCAAACTGATTCGGCCGGTTCAACCACCCTTTGGGTGGTTCAGTCTTTATCTTCCTAAATTTTATGCAATCGAGTAATCTTCTATTAGTTTAATTACTTAATTAACATGGAAAATATCAAACCTAGGCCATGGGTACATGTAATTGGACTTCCTAGGCTAAATTGGAAATTTATGTAATTTCTTGCCCAAAATTGCAAATTAATTGAAATTGAATTCAATTAAAATTGTAAGGTACCTATTGAATTAGTTGCCCATACCTAGGATGACTTATTGCATTCAAATTGATCTTGAATTGATGGCGCGACTTTTGTTATAAAATTCAATCTAGGTTTAATAGTAAAATTGAGCCTCGATTCTTGAAATTAAACCTTATTCTCTATCGTGACCTAGCCACCCTTGATAGGGAGAGGAAAAAATGTCGGGTTTAAGGGTATTTGATCATGAAAGTTTCCTCATGGTTCATATTCTAAAAGACGTCATCACCTCATTTTTCGAGATGAACCATCGTGAGTTCCCTCTTTCACAGCGCTAGCTCTCCCAAGCTCATATATCGCGTGACAATGGAAGGTATCATGATTTGTATCCACATGGGCGACACACCTCGAAAGTGGAGATCGAGTGTGGATATTGAATTTAGATGTATCTTTACCATAGTAGCCCTCCCAATAGTACTTGCTCCCATGGATGGCATCACTTTATCCATTAGGAATTTTCCATAATGAGTATGCTAAACTATGGTGAGTCTTGTCAAGACCCATACCTCTCACAATGGGATTATTTTATTATTTAGTTGTTTATAACAATCTAATATAGATAGGAGCCACCACTAGCCTCATTTTTAGGGGGCCAACTAGAAACTTAATTGAGGACTAGGAGTGGTCCTCGATTTCTACACAACTAAAAATTTTAGATTTGGAGACTTGAATTATACTAATATTTCTATGAGCATCCTTTCGGTACCTAAGAGTATGTCCTATTTCCTAAGATGTCTATGCATTTCTTTTGTACTTTTTTGGGTCAATAAAACTAAGTGATCATGCATGGATGATTGATTTCATGTAATTCTATTTCCATTAAAGAGAAAAGAAAGCACACAATTGAAATTTAAAGACAAGGCGCTAAGTAGACAACCAAGTGAACAATTTAGGGAAAGTAGTAAATCTAACATATAATCCGAAATGGCAAATATAAAAAAACAAAAATAAACCAAGAAAATAAAACCCATAAATTGTCGGATGTTTATGCAACACAAGACAACCCAAAACATTTATCGAGGAGGAACGGTACAAAAATATGGTTGGAGTGGACATTGGCCTTGCATCATCTTCAAGTTTTGAAAGGCCTCCATCTCTAAGGACTTATTCTAATCCTAGTCTAAAATTAGAACTAGGTATATACAATATGAAAGAAATAATCATTCACGACAAAAATAGTCACAAGCACAAGACAATCAAGAACAATCAAAAAATTGAAATCATATGCAAAGGTGAACAAGTTCAAAGGTGAACAAGTTGGGCCTCAAGGTCAACCTTTGCAATTTATGCATCGATCCTTCTAGGCACCTATCCCAATTCATTTTTATGGCTTACAGCCATTGGCCGCTGCTTGTGTTCTTGCATGGTAACCAATGCCTATAAACCCCTAAGACATGTTCAAAGTGAATCCCAAGGTCATTCCGTGAATCAAGCATCACACCTATGCATAAGAAAACACATGCATTAGCAAGAAATAAACATTCAGGCAAGCCATTAAGCCTTGGTTCTCAAACAATCAAACAATTTTAATGAGTCAATATTGGATCACTTATTCATTCAACAAGCATTAAATGAAATCACAAGCACTTAAGAAATCAATTGATAGTGAATTGTGAGACAACATGCTAATGGTATAGCAAAGATGCGCCATAGCATTTAGCCACCACGGCTAACTCGGGTGCAAGAATAGGCACCCTAATTGAGCTTCGCATGTGCCTTAAATAGAGTCCAAACTTTAGATGACATCAATAGTAAACCAAGTGCATGGTTTGAAAGTTTGGAGTTTAAAGATGGCATGAGAAGTATGTATGTGAGAATCACTTGGAACTAAAATTAGGTTCAAATCAAAAAAAATATGGAAACTTAGACAAGTTTATGATGTTCAAAGGGTTTGAAAAACACACTAAAGTGCTTTTTATTTTTGAAGAATTTTTTTGTGTAAAGTTCAAAAGATGAGGAACAAAGTCCATGAAGAGATGTGAAACAAATTCAATATGCAAGCTAACCTAAAAAATTCTAGAAAGAAAACACAGCAGAAAGTTGTGACAAGACATCACGGAACATGGCAAACAAAATCAACGCTATTGACAATGGACCCATAATTTGTCTCAAGAAAATTACACAACATCCAAAACATCATGAGCAACAAACTTCATGAGATTTTTTTTTGAAACGAGCTACATAGGAATTTATAAAAATTCAATAACATGCAACATTGCATCAGAAATTCAACACAACAGCAGATTATCACAACATATCAACAAAGATCCAACCTAGTAAACAAAGTCTGAAAATTGTAAAATTTTACCATAACATAGTCAAAAGAATGTTGAACAAAGTTCATTAAGGGTCCAACTGAAGAATCTCTAATAAAAAAATCACACAAAAATAACAAAAGTCAGACTTAATAGGAGTACAATAGGGGTTCTTGACAAAAATGAAAAATGGGACAAACTATATGCAAATCATATAAAATCAGTGGCATTGGAAAGATCCAGACAAGTCCTAAGACTTCCTAATAGGGTTTGAGTCCAATTGAGGTCAAATTGATGGTCGAAAATTGATAATTGTGAAGATATGCAAATCAGCCACATACAAAACAAAATATGATGCATGTTTAATAACCTATAAGACCACCTAGACAATGCATGTATGAAACTCACACATGACATAAGGTTGAATGTGACAGATTTAAGGAAAACATTTAACCGTGAATCTGAATAAAAAGAAGTCACACAAGTCATTAACATTGCAAAGTGACTCGGAACTAAGAATGACATACTCAATAAATTTCAGTCTCAAATGACTAAATTGATGCATGATTTTCACATATCAAATGGGATTCAAATATGACGTGACATACATTGATGTGAAGCTTGCAACATGTACTTCAAACATCAAGAAGACATCAAGGCATGATTTGGCCTTTAAGAGGCCCAAACAAATGAATTTTAATAGGCTAGTGATAAGCCCCTAATTCAACATGACTATCACGAAACGTGGTTAATTTTTGATGATCTAATGATGCACAAAAATCTTAGGAAAAATCCTATATGTAGAATGCGATATGACAATCATTTTTTTATGAACACATCTGAACCTAATTTGGCCCAAACAAGCCCATACAAAAATGACAATACCTAATCATGAAATGAAACATACATATCACAGTAGCACCCTAATACCTTTATACATGTGACTAACATGGTAAACAATGCTCAATTTGTGCAAATCATATCTTGTTAGAACAATCACAATTGTGTTATAAATCTCATGAGGGATGCTAAGTCAAATGGACTCATCTAAAACCTCAATTCCAAACAAACATGAGTCGGACCTAGTGCAAGGTAGATTGACCTAGGGACAAATTTTGGCAATTTTACTCAACCAAAACAACTTCACAATTATGGAAAAAAATATATTTTGTAAATAAAACATTTTGTGCAAATCTATGAAAGAACTTTTTCCAAAATCCAAATATAAGAATCAATAAAAAAATAAAAATACAGAAAATCGCAGCAAGTCAGAATCACAAATTAACCTAAAAAGCTACTGCATAATCAACAGAATTCGGAGGTGTTTTTTGGTGACCAAATGACGTTTGCTCAGGGCATGCGACCTATCAAATCAAAGCTTGAGAAGTCTATTTTCTATGTTTGGTGGGGCTCGAGGCCAAAAAACCTCATCTACCACCTCATTTCAGCCAAAACTAAAAGTCACACCACATAGATGCGAAATTGCATATCAAGGCAAATCAAGCTCAATCAATTGTAAGTTTATCATCAATGATCATCATCTCATTGCAAATCATCTCATAAAATTTTAAATCTTAGACTTAAGCATAATATGAAAATTTAGGTTGAATCCTAGCCCCAATAGCTAATCCGATCTCCCTTTATTGGATTCGAGATTAAGAAGATTACCTTTATGATTATCATCTAACTTTAGATGCAATCGACCAAAACACAAGCCCTAGAACATGATCAGAACTTCAAGGATGCCAAATAACCCTAATGAACCTACTAGTAGCTTGGACTGGAAATTGGACCTTTGGTTTGGTCACTAGACTGAACCAATCCAAATTGGATTGACCTTGAACCGCCGATGAAGATCGAGCAATTTGGAAGCTGATCGGAAGTCTTCCAATTGAGCACTGATCATCGGGACTTCAAAGACAAGCAAGGAAAAGGATCGACAAGCTTCGGGATGCTAGCAAGCCATCAAACTATTCGATTCAACCGAGGAGTAGATCGGCTCAAATCACCACCTTGATCACTAGTGATATTCCCGAATGACAATCGGGCTTGGACGGAGGAATACAAAGGCCATTGGTGGTGGCTACTCCGATTATCTCAATGAGAAAGAGGGCAAGGCTCATAGGCTTGGTGCGATGTGACAAACCGATAGCGAGGGGCGATACCGATGGCCAACGGCGAGCACGCGAAGGGGAGAGAGAGAGGGAGAGAAATGAGTAGGAAAGAGAGAGGAAGGAGAAATAATTTTCTATGTATTTGATTTATAATTTGACAGATGAGCCCCCTTTGATTTTGGAGGGAAAATCCTTTTATACCTTTGGTTAATTGCCAAATCTTGACTATCGATTTGATCCAACAATCAAAATTTTGATTTAATGATCAAACTAAGTTTATTAAGACTAATCCCTCCTAGAATGTGTCCCATGACCGATTAGATGGTTTGGATTCACAAAAATCGGGAATTAAAACGGAAATCACGATTAAGGCCTAATTAGGGGCAAAATTGTAAATTGACAAAATCCACGAGTCATTTTGCAAAATTTTGAAAATGTAAGGACGTAGGGACAAAAAACATGTGACAAGGATCCAACGGGCGGTCATCGACAATCCAAAACCAACCGGCAAGGGGTTGAACCAGCTTGCCTTACTAGTGACTAATCCAACCAGTCGGGCTAGTTCACATTGGTTCAATCGGTTCTTGATCGGTTCTGGTGGGGCAATCCGTAGGGGCTGAAAATCTGTGCAATAAATTGAGGAGAAAACTTACCCAATTCCAATCGAATTAAGCCTATTAAACCTTGTAAATGCAATCTATTTTTTTTTTTATTGACCTAATTGATTGATCATTGCAAAAATAGTGGACCTATACAATGGATACACATAATTGAACATTATAGGCCAAAATAGGCAACTTTGCAATTCTTCGATTGAAATCGCAAATTAATTGAAAATGAATGAATTAATATTAAGATATACTTATTCGACTAATTGCCCATGCTTTGAATAGTCTATTGCATTCAAATTGACCTTAAATTAACGCCAAGAGATTTAGGCCAAAATTGGACCTTGATTCATGAAACTAAACCTTAGTCTCAAGTGGGTCAACTTGAATTTCTTCAATTTAAGCTCAATAGCTTGATTTCCTTATCTTCAAGAGTGAAATTCCTCAAATTGGGAGGTTCTCAAGTGAATTTCCCAAAACGGACCTCGGATTTAGACTTGTTTCAAGAAAATGAGTGAAACACAAGTGTTCATTTGTAAATCACGAAGGATTGATTTGGACCCCCTAATTAGGGCTAAAAATGGTAATTTGTTTTTAGACATGACAATTTTCAAAATTGAGTGAACAAGTGGATGAAAATTGGTCCATAGACCAAATGTCATAAAAGGAACTAGACCTAGTTATGATTAAAACGAAAGTAACTTTATTTTTGGTTGATTTTGAATTTAAAATCGAAAAAATTCTTTAAAAAAAGGTTCTTAATTGATTTTTGTAAAATTTTTGACACTAAAGTCAAATTGACACTAAAACGAAGTGTTTGATGGTCTTTTATTTTTCAATTATTATTTATCAAAGGTTTGACCAAAAGTCAACCTTTTTATTAACTTTTTCCTAAAAGGTTGACTTTTAAGTAAAAAATTTGAAATTTTCGAAAATCAATTTGCCTAAATGAAATTAAAATTATTTGATATCTTTTCGTGCAAAAAGTTGATTTTGACTCAAGACTGACTTTTGTTCAAATAATTGACTAAAAAGTCAACAATTTGATTTTTCGGGTTTTTCTTAGAAATGAGTAGGAAATCCCTTAAAAATGACAATTCAAAAAAAAAATGAAAAAAAAAAATTGGTTGAGAAATGGGCTATGTTGCAATCAAAAGCCCTATTCTCGATTTGTTTACATTTGTGACATGTCAACTAAAAAAAATATCAACAATCTTAAATGTGTCAACTTGAATTTCATCAATTGAAATTCATTAGCTTGGTTTTCTCATGTTCAAATAAGTTAAATTCCTCAAATTGATAATTTCTAAATGAATTTCCCAAAAGTTGGCCCAGACTCGGACTTATTCCGTAAAAATGAGTGAAATGAAATTATTTGTTCGCAACTCATATAGAATTGATTCGGAACCTCTAATTAGGGCTAAAAATGCAAATTCCTATTCCAACATGACCAATCTCAAAATTAGTTGAACAAGTGAATGGGTAATGATCTCTTAGATCAAATGTTGTAAAGGAAACTAAGCCTAGTTATGACTTGAATGAAAGTAATTTTATTTTTGGTTGATTTTGAACCTAAAACAAAAAAATTAGAAAAATGAGAATCTTAATCGATTTTCACAAAATTTTCAATGCTAAAGTCAATTAGAGCTAAAATGAAGTGATTAAAGGATTTATATATTTTTTTCAATTTTTTTAGATTTAAAGTTTGATCAAAAGTTAGTAATTTAGTTGACTTTTCTAAAAAAATTGATTTTGTGATCAAATCATTATTATTATTTTTTTTTTTGAAAACTAGCACGGCTAAAGTGATATTAAGGCTAAAAGGTGCCTTTTTACACAAAAAATCAACTTTTGACCTAATGTTGATTTTTGGTCAAAAAGTTGACCAAAAAGTCAATGCAAACTCAATTATTTGACTTTTGGGGTTTTTGATAAAAATGGATAAGAAATCACTTAAAAATAACATGCCAAAAGAAATAAATGAAAAACGACATTTTTTTCTAGAGAAATGAGCCCCATCGCAATCAAAAACCCTAATCTCGATTTTATCACATTGAATGATGTATCGACTAAAAATGAGGTGTCAATATGGTTTGGGTCATTCGCAATGCTTATAGTGTTTTGAAATAATTAAATTTCTCCTTATCAAAAAACAAAATAACTACCCACTTGTAGGTAGCCGTGATAGTTGGGCTTCACTACCTCATTGCCGAGGGAACGAGTTCGAATCTCTGGATGCTCGCAACTTAAGTGGGGGTCCCAGGGGCGGTTTACTAGGCCAGCTCTCTCAAGGGTTTACGTCTAAATAACGGTTTGAGGCAAGGCCCCACCGGTGCTATCGAGCACTTTGGAGGGTTGCGTGATCCCGGCGGTGATCTCGGCGATCCTCAGTCAAAAAAAAAAAAAAAAACTAAATAACTTCCTTTATAAAGAATATTTGGGATGTAAATCTTCAGCTTGAATAGTCCTCCTTAATGTGTCTAAATCATCTTAATAAGGTGAGTTTAATCATACTACACTTATAGGATATGGACATGACACAAAGTTATTAATTAAATTGAGTGAGACTTGAAGATGGAATGCATTGCATCTGGACTAAATTTATGAAAAATATCATAATGTTTCATTGGCTTCCTAGTTTGCCCATTCTTTTTGTCCTCAACATTTGCATCATTTGTTCCATTCTTTTTGTCCTCAACATTTACATCATTTGTTAAGTGGTAGGAAGAAGGTCCAACAATCTTTCCGTGCTGCAACTGCCAGTCAAAATGTTGACAATCTACCGAAACTTTAATGGACTGGTCGGTTTAAGTCGTGTTTTCCAATCAAATGATGTGATAAACTCCACCTCAGAAGAAAACAACCGATGGCGGCTTGATTCTGAAATTATATATGTTGTCCCACCGTCTACTTGAGGCCTCACTTGGAGCATCGTGCCCGTTTCTTAGACAAACTTTTACAGAGAACATAGTCCACGTGATTCCTAAATTATTCATTAGACGCGTGTCATGCATGCACATCGACCGAGGGGGACAGTGGGGATGATTTTTGTAAGTTGTGAGTAAAAAGGAAAAAAAAAATCAGATTAACATCAAATGCATCTCATCATCCCACAACTTTCGACAATCCATTTTGTCCATCTACCATAACGTAAGATTTGAGATCATAAGGGCTTCGTTATAAATTCAGCAAAATTTTGTTGTTAGGCTAGGGGGACTCAAAATAATATAATCATCTATACTATTATATAAAGTAAGGAGGATCTCCTTGTTAAGGAGATTTGAATCTTCTCTTTTCCAAATATAAGTATATATTATTATTTTTCTAAAAATTTCAACGTTACAATTTAGATATATTCTATCTTGTGTAACTTTCCTTAAAAGATATCAAATCTTAACATATTTTTACCTTTCCACATATTAATGCAGCCTTTTTTTATCGGTAGTTTCTTTTAATTATTTAATGATTAAAATATTTAGTGATAAACTAACGTCAATTTGCACCCCTCCACTCATTGCGATTTTCTCTCTTGCAAGCTGGTGCCGGGCCCCCCTTGTTGTACAGATGTATAGCATTTTGCAATAGTCAATATATCTCTTACCTTTACCCAAAAAAAAAAAAAAAAAAAAAAAAAAACTAACGTCAATTTCATGCACACACATCATGAGTGCACAATTGCTAGTACTCATGAACAAAAGTGGATATGTGAAGCGGGGAATATCACAATTTATTCTTCATCTATTATTTGACAAATTTCATAATCTTTATCACATGATGTGATTTTTTTTAGATTATCATTAAATTCATAAAATGTTGATAGCTCTCTCTATCTAACGCTTTATGCATGTACATTTTGCGAGTTTACGTTAGTGATTTCACTCATGCCTTTCTTATTTCGACGCGTTATTTGGTCACAAAGATTGAAAGATTATGGAAACACGTATCTAGTGACAATGGGTTTGGGAACCACCACTTTGCCAACGAAAATTGAAAATGGGAGACTCTTTGGCAATAATCTCTAAGCATATTAATAGGTTGTGAAATAAAGGCTAGATGCAATAATTATGTGGTTGAAGGCTTGTTGTCTAGAGAGACAACCACAACGAAGTGATGCTGGTGGAAAATCAAGTCCATGACCAATGGTTCGGTGAAAAGACTTTGAAAAAAATTGAAAAGTGTATCGATGTTATTTGTAAATTTGTAAGTATAATTTATTTAACTTTTGGATCAATGTTCCACTTCTAAAATCTATGGTCGATTACTCCAGGGATTTCCTTTTCTTGAATAATTTCATTGGATATGTTTCTTTAAATATTATACACATGTAAAACCAATGGATTTTTAGTGATCCTATACATAGAACGGAATGGAGGGGTCAATTTGCAGTGTTATGCAAGCACAACCCATCAAATTGTACTACACAGGCCCCTTCTCTAGGTTATAATCTGACTCAAATGTCGGACGTTCGGCAACTGTGCAGCTCTATTTCCGTTTAAATATTATGAAAACAAAAATAAAACCTGTGATTTGCGTAGCTTTGATCTAACATGTAGATCATCAGTTTAGTGCAGTGATTGGCCTCTATCACATCGTTCAACAGTTTCAATATATAAAACAAAACATATCTATAATCCACTAAGGGATAATGACATTAGTCCTTCATTTTTTACTATATTATTGAATGTCATCCATGAAGTTTCCTCATTCCATATTGTCCGTAAATTTTCTAATTTTTGTTCAATGTGCTCCTTTCATTAAAATTTAATGAAATTTTTTGACATGATCATTAGAGCTATAAACTTGTCTATTTTTTGTTCAATTTTGTCCTTTGACTTGGTTTGATCATTCAATATTGTCCATAAACTGGTTTTCTTTTTTTCTCTAGTAGCCTTAATTTGAACATTGTGAGGGTCATCAAATATACTCCAATAAGAGCCTTAATCACCCTTATTTTCGACTAGTAAATTTGAAAATAATATTTTGACACTCGTTAATGTATTTGTATAAGCTTAATCCTGATGAAGAATAAAATTTTTAGTTTAAATGAATCTTTTTACCATTTAAAAAATGCTGGACTTGTTCAATAAAACAATAATGTTCCTCGTATTACATACGATGCATTTAGATACATTTAGAAAGGGCCACAATTTTTCACTCTTTATTTGACTTAGACACCTTATTTTGTTTTATTTTTTGGTATTTTGACTATACTATTCATTGTGCGGCCTCCTACTTCTTTTACAATTTTATAAAAGTGGTTCATTTTTCTGTTTGTTCAATCCTTTTGTTTTGTTTCCTTTTTTTTTTCCTTGGGGTCCCCATTTTTCTTTTGTCTTTCCACGCTTTTAGGCCATGTTTGGTAACCATCCAAACATGGCCAAATTCTAATTTTTTTTTCTTGGGATCAGTTTGGGAATAGAATCGCATTTGGTAAAAATTTTATTTCTAGGAACAAATTGGGAATACAATTAAGAATAAATAATAAAAAAAAATGTGATTCTTGTTCTAGAATCAGAAAAAAGAATCAAAACCAACTATTTTCTTCTCTTTTCTTCTTCTTCAATCGTGTGGTTGTTGTCCGCTCACTGCTTGTCGCCGCCGCCGCCGTCGTCGCCGTCCATTGCCGCCGGTCATCACTTTGTCCATTGCCGCGGTCATCAACAACCGGTCCTGGTGAGCTTGCCGAGTGCCGGGCGAGATCCAAGCAAGCTTGTCGGAGGCAAGCCCACCACCGGCGAGACCGAGCCTTGCCGGGGTTGGGCAAGCCTCGCAACGCCCACCCCACCGGTGGCAAGGCGGGCCTTGCCCAACCCTAGCAAGGCTCGCCTAGCCCCGCCGGTGACTAGGCAAGCCTCGCCTAGTTGCCGGCGAGGCTCGGTTGATGAGGGCTAGTCTTGCCAAGGGCCGTCGACGCTTCGGTGAGGTCCCCGGCCCTCATCGGCCTAAAGAAGAAGAAGAAGAAGAATAGGAGAAAGAAGAAAAGAGAAAAGGAAAAAAAGTAAAGAAAAAAAGTATAAAAGTATAAAAATTATTTAAAAATTAAAAGAAATTAATTTGGAATAGAATCAATGAAGACGATACCAAACACAATTTTATTCCGTAATCACAAATTTTGGATATTACCAAACAACTTAAAATGATTAGAATCTGTTATAAAAAAAAAAAATCATTTTTGATCAGAATTTACTCCCGAGAATAGAATCGTTACCAAATGTGCCCTTAACGTATGAGTTCTTGACTCTTGCAAATCCTCTCTTTTTTCTCTAGCATGCGATTTTCTTTTTTAATTCGTCTTGTGACTGATGACGTAAGTACATACGCAGCTTTCTACTGTTTTAAACGTCACCCAGAGAGAGCAAGACAATCGAGACTCCACCACTCGCGCAAGTCGAGGAATTCCCTCATTCGTCAGCCAAGAAGTAAAAAATTCAGGCACGTCCTTATTTATATCGAAGAGTCTCCACCTCACTTTCCTCATTAATCCTCTCCACATCCACATTCCGCATATCTTCTGTCGAGGGCTATCTCGGAATTATTTCCATTTCCAAAGAATTTCTTCAATCCTCGTCCATGCCACCTCCACATTTCCTCCTCGTGACCTTCCCCGGTCAGGGCCACATAAACCCTTCCCTCCAATTCGCCAAGCGTCTCGTGCGTGTCGGCGCTCACGTGACCTTCGCTACTGCACTTCATGCCATCCACCGCATGGCCGAGTCGAAATCTCCCCCTGAGGGGCTATCCTTCGCCAGCTTCTCCGACGGCTATGACGACGGTTTCGACTGGCATGATCTCGATAACTACGTGGACGAGTTCAAGCGACGAGGATCGGAGACTTTAAGCGACCTCATCGCCTCAAACCTTGAGAATGGTCGGCGATTCTTGGGTGTACTCTACACCACCCTCCTTCCGTGGGTTGCCGACGTCGCTCGTTCTCATGGCATTCCTTCGACACTTGTTTGGATTCAACCGGCCACGGTTCTGGACTTCTACTATTATTACTTCCATGGCTACGGTGATCTTATTCAAAGCACGGGCGACAATCCTTCAGTGCCGATCCAATTGCCTGGGTTGCCGACTCTCAAGGCCTGCGACATACCCTCATTTTGCAATACTAAAAATATCTACAACTTCAGCCTCCCATTTTTGCAACGGCATTTTGAGATACTACTTGAGGAGGCCAAGCCAAGGATTCTGACAAACACCTTCGATGCGTTGGAACCGGATGCCATACGGGCTATCGATAAGTTTGAGGTAATTGGGATTGGGCCGCTGATACCGTCCGCATTTTTGGACGGGCAAGATCCATCGGACACTTCCTTCGGAGGTGATCTCTTCAAGAGCTCGAGCGGCTACATGGAGTGGCTGGACACGAAGCCAAAAGCGTCGGTGATCTACCTGTCGTTTGGGAGCATCTCCGTGCTATCAAAGCCGCAGAAGGAGGAAATGGCGCGGGCGCTCATAGAGGTCGGCCGGCCGTTCTTGTGGGTCATTCGGGAAAGCGGGAAAGAAGAGAGAGACGACGATAGATTGAGCTTCCAAGAAGAACTAGATAAGCTAGGGATGATAGTGCCGTGGTGCTCGCAAGTGGAGGTCCTGTCGCACCCTTCAGTGGGGTGCTTCCTGACGCACTGCGGGTGGAACTCCACGTTAGAGAGCTTGGTCTGCGGGGTGCCCGTGGTGGCGTTCCCGCAGTGGAGCGATCAGCAAACGAACGCGAAGCTCGTGGCGGACTTGTGGAGGACCGGGGTGAAGATGACGCCCAACGAGCTAGGCCTGGTGGAGAGCAGCGAGGTGAAGAGGTGCTTGGACCTGGTGGTGGGAGATGGAGAGGAGGGGGATGAGATGAGAAGGAATGCCCGGAAATTTAGGGATCTGGCGAGGGAAGCCGTAAAGGAAGGCGGGTCATCGGACAAGAACCTCAGGGCCTTCGTGGACGAGGTCAGAGAAGCGGCTGAGTGAGTGAATTGTCTGTGGTGTCAGTCACCACTTAACGTGATGCTTTCATGTCTGGTGACTTTTAGCAAATAAATATTATGGCTATTATGTAATCCTTCGTTCGGGCATAAAGTCTAGGCATCATTTTCTCTGTTTTCTTTCTTTTCCCCTTCTGTGGTGTATGGTGTTCGTGAGAAGCGGCTGAGTGCGTGAATTGTCTGTGGTGTCAGTTAACGTGGTACTTTCATGTCTGGGGACTTTTAGTAAATATATATTATGGCTATTATGTAATCCTTCGTTTGGGCATAAAGTCTAAGCGTCGCACCATATTCCTTCTATTTCAGCCCGTCATATATGACGCTTCCGTTGCTAAGTCTTGAATCTTTGATGGTGGGACCTCTCCGCTGATGGTGAAAACATTTTTCAACGACAGAAGGATTACGGTGTCTTGATTCTTTTCAATCATCCATATTAGTAGCAATTAGGTATGAAATACTCGATCGTCGTATCTTCTTCCGTCTCAAACTTTGACGGGGAACGAGAGGCTGTGGTCACGACGGGAGCTGGGGTTCATGGACTATGTTAAAGCATTCATGCCTCACTTATTGTGGATGCCGGCGAGGGTGACGAGAGAGTCAGTATAAGCAAAAGGCCTGTCGAGGACCAAGACCAGGCGTGGGGGTTATAGGAGCTGGCATTAGGTTGTGTGGACCGTGGAAATAGACCCCTATATGTACATAAGATTCAAAATTAAGATTTTTTTTTTTTTTTGGGAAGGGGGCGGGGGGTCGAAATGATTAGAGAGTTATAGTGTTCTAATTGTGAAAGTGATAAAAGATGCATGATCATAACCCACTTGATAATTTACATAGTTACTTTTTTAAGAAAAATTGTTTGAAAAGTTTTAAAACTATTATACAATGCCAATTCAGTTATAAACCTTTTAATCATACTAATTAAATCTTAAATCTTTTAAGGATTTGTCATTTAATCCTAAATTTTTCAATAATACCAATTTGATTATAAACCTCTTAATGATATAACAATTTAATCCTCCTTGTTAATTTTAGCTGTGGTGATACTTTACTTATTTTTCTCATTCAAAATTTACAGTCCACAAATTCACCATATGTGATAACAACTTCATGTGCAAATGCCGGAGCTATTTCATCAGATTCCATAAATGCAAAAAATCCTCCGAAAACTTGCTGCAATGATTTAACTAATCCCAGAAACTTAATAGGTAATCTCGTCCTGAAAAGTTAATTTTCCTTTTGAATCTCACCCCGCCTTGTGCAATTCCCGGCGCCGACCGCCTTTGCTGGGCGCAGAGGTCATCCTCCAGTCAGTGGCAGATGGTGGATTGAGCCATTTGTTCAAAATCCTTCCAGTAGGTATGTGAGAGAGATTAGTCTTCTTCTTAAGTAAATGAAAAAAAAATAAAAATTGACACGTCATCCGTGTTCTTCTTGGTTGCATTTGGTTGATGGAAACACCCAACTTAACTCGTCATACGGACAACCTTTTTTTGATAATTTTCCCATCTGTGGTAGGACAAGTCCCCACTTATCCTGGCAATGTACAATTATGTATCCTTAACAAATTATAAACTGACTTAAAGATTGAAGAACGAGAATAATAATAATAATGAGATACCCAATAACTAGTTTTTGCATAAACTCTTTGAGATGGATTATCAATAATTCTCTGTCGATCATTTAGTTTGTACATGCATTTCTATTATACTGAACCCCGGACATATGTAGTAAACAATAATTTTCTAAATAGATTGACTACTTTTTTGGTTTAGCGAAGATAAACTCTTATGGAAGTGATTCTCAAAACGTTAGAAAGCTCACAATCAAATTTGCATGATCTTTCAATTATTGGGATGCCTAGTAAGTGGTTTTTGTGGAAACTCTTTGGGATGGACTATCAATTATTTTCTACCGGACACTCAGTTTGTATGTATCTATTACCTAAGTAGCATCGACACGCAACACGGACATGCAACACAATACGACACGACATGACACGTCGACATGTTATTTCTCAAAAATTGAAAATTCCGACACGTTGGGACACGTTGTATATCAAAATGAATATTTTTATTTTTAATTAATTTGATTCAAATTTATAAATAGATAATTAATTAAAAAAAACAGCCTACAATGAATTTACACTAATAATATTAATAAATTGACAAAAGTTATTGATGAAACTAATGACAAATAATAAATTAGAATCAACTTATTTAAATAAATCCATGATCTTCTACAATTACCAAAATTTATCATCATTCAACATTCAATACTTTTATTTTTCGAAAGACTTTTTAATTTCATTTAATTATCTTTCTGATTAAAATAAAAAGTCCCCTTGGGGGCTCACCCCCAACCCCCACTTCCTTTTTTCCCTCGTCTCTTTCTCCCTACCCCCAATTTTTTTTTTTTTTTTTTTTCACTTTTCTTTCCCTCCTTCATCATCTGATAGGCTATCACTTCCCCCTCCCTCCAACACGCCAAGTCCCTTTTTTATTCTTTTAGTTTCCTTCTCAAAACCCTAGCAGCGCTGTCCTTCTCCTCCTCCTCGCCGCACGACCCCCTTCCTCTCCTCTTCCTCTCGATCTCTACTTGCTCTCGGTCCTCATCACAATCATTCACCGCCTCGCCTCCAGCTTTTCCTCCCTCACAACTGCAGCCTCATCGCCGATCCATCATAGCATCATAGAGTGGCAGCCCTCGCCTCAGTCTTTGCTCTTTCTCTCACTATCTCTCACCGTCGCGGGCTCGTCATCGCTTGCAGCCTCTTCTCTGCTCCCTTGCTCTCACCTCCACCCTCCATCATCTTTCGGAGACGCGTGTCAATGTGTCCAACACGCTTCGACATGTGTCGGACGAAGCACATGTAACATGTCGGACACGACACGGAAGCACGTGTGTAACGTGTCGGACACGACACGTAAGCACGTGTGTAACGTGTCGGACACGACACGTAAGCACGTGTGTAACGTGTCGGACACGGCACGGAAGCACGTGTAACGTGTCGGACACGGCACGGAAGCACGTGTAACATGTCTGTGCTTCGTAGTCTATTACTCTAAGGCATTGTCATATATAGTAAAAGATAATTTTCTAAATAGATCGACCTTTTCTTGGTAAGTGTGGATTGCTTATTAGATAACTAATACTCTTCACAAATATTCATATGACCCAACGCATCCACAAATTTATATATCATCTATTTAGATGATTGAAATGGAAAAATCATGATATCTTCCTCAAGAAACTCTTATCGAATTGATTTTCAAAGCATTGGAAAGCTCACGACCATATTAACATGATCTCATTAAGTGATTTGCAGAAATTATGTATTTCCAACCCCATCTAGATCAGACAGTCGCGATTAAAAATTGGGATATTCAGCGATCTCACCATCCAATTTAATCAAATTAGGTGTTGTAATCAAAAGTTGGTCAAAAAATTAGGTGTGTGCAATCATCCTCGTCGAGAGAAATAAATTTAAATATTTATATATAGTATTATTCTTCAATTGTCAATGTTAGACTCATTACTTCAAAAATGAGTTTGCTTGATGATTAAAAATTGATTGGTTAAGATTAACACTATCGTAACCATTGATCATGTGAATATTCTATATAATTTCTTTTCAAGAGCAAGGGAGAGATAGAAAGCAGAGATGATGGTAGCAGCAGGGTCGACGACGGACGATAAACGATGGCATGGGAGGAGTTCCCGTGTGCTTGTGATTGAGGGGCTGGGGAGTAAGGACCCTGGGAGTTAGTGGTGATAAATTGCGTAGGTACTAAGCATAAAGAAGTAGGTACAGGCGGCATATTTTTTACGATGATAGAAACGAGAGAGGAGCAAATCATACTACGAAGTCCCCTTCTCTAGGTTGTAACATAACTCAAATGTCGTAAGTTTAGTGATTGTGCAGCTCCATTTTGATTTAAAAAAATTTGTGAATGTTCCATTGAAATTTTTTCTCATAACAAAATATCTTTCGCCGAGAGTTATTTTTTGGATTATTTAATTTAAGGAAACCGGATTTTTGTATCAATTCTGAATAGGAAATATCATAAATGAAAGGAACCAATGGCTTTGATTTTAACAGGACCGTACAAACACAAAATGTGTTGGAATTTAATCAATTTAGGAAAGCTTGGTCTTTGGGTTGCCATTATTGACATTTCCACAGTGGAGCGATCAGCAGATAAATGCGAAGCTTGTTGCAGACGTATGGAGGACCGGAGTGAAGGTGACACCAAACGAGCTAAGGCAGCCTGGTGGAAGGCGGCGAGAAAAGTAGGTGCTTGGAGTCGGTGATGGGAGATGGAGAGGAGGGAGATGAGGGGAGAAGGAATGCCCAGAAATTAAGAGATTTGGCAAGGGAAGCTGTGAAGGAAGGCGGATTCTTCGGACATGAACCTCAGGGCCTTCGTGGACGAGGTCAGAGAGGCTTGTCTGTGAATCATCTATGGTGTCAGCAGCTAAATGCAGTGCTTGTTTGTCGTTTTCTTTGAAATTTATAGAGAATACTTAGGTCATATGTCTTTAATATAACCTTCATTTGGGCATTACGTTGAAGCTCGTTGTTTTTGGACAATTTTTTGATTTATAGGTTTCGCGATCTTTTTCCCTATTTTGTTTGGTGGACTGGAGAGTTGGTGAGAATCTCAGCATGTTAAAAATGTCGCACCATACTCTCTCTATTTCAGCTAATCATATCCGACGCTTGAGTCTCTTAGTCTTGAATCTTGATGGTGGGACTTACCGTTTCCACATAGATGGTAAAAACGTATCCATTGCAGAAGCACTGGAAAATTCTCTGTTCTTCTTCTGTCTTTAACTTCGATGGTGGAACAAGAGGTCGTGGTTTCAAGGTGGGGGTTTATGGAGGAGGTTGTTGAGGGAGGCGAGAGGACCTAGGTTTATACGAATCTGAAAGCGGCAGGGATCTAAGTTAATGTTTTAACACGGGGATGTGCTCATTGAAGACAGAACTCCACCGAGACCCCCATTGCCCAGGGAGATTCCAAGTGTAGTCATTTCTTCCTCGAAATCGGAGGAAGAATACTTAGAGATGAAAGGGGCCCTGTGGTGCCAAGGAGAGAACTGCCATCAGTCTCTTTCACCGGCCACCTGAGTCAGTCTACAAATGTTCATAAAGACCGCCATGGAGTACACTTTGTTGGCCTGGTGGAAGATAAGAATGAAGCCTATTATGAATCAAATGGCATTAGGGGTAAGTTGACCCGGCAAAAGATTAACTAGCACAGAACATGTCACCTAGATGTGAAAGGTATAGACACTCAATTCCAGCAGCTATGGGTGTGGTCCGTACTCCTTGTTGACAGAATGGCAAGAGAATCGTAAGGGGCAGTTCTCTCGCGACATCAAAGGGCTTTTATAGTTTGAGTTCATTTCTTATTCATAACTTGAATTTAGGCTCATGAATAATTACTGGATGTGTATATATATAATTGAGAAATGTAATAGAGAGATGCGGCTAATTATAGTGGAATGCTCAACTAAAGTAGCTTTAGTTTAATGGTAAACTAGAACAAAACCTTGAATCTCAAATTTTCTTTTTCACTTTTCCTCTCCATTATCTTTATAAATGGGAGGCAAATCTTAAGATGCTCTACGTAGACGCCTTTGTAGCTGGCTTAGATAGTGCAAGTCAACTCCCCGCAGTCAGGACAGTCTAGGTAGAGTTGCCTAGAATTTGGTATTTCCCCTGGAGGTCATTCAGGATCTTGCCCTCACCCCCCGCAGCGCTGGAGGTCGTGGGGATCTTCGGGATGGAAGTCCTGGGTGGCATAGTGAATCTACACCAAGAGGCAGAAGGCGATTAGTGCGCCTAAGATCAAGGTCAGGTGTGGGAACAACAATGTTGGCTGAGTGCTCGAGCCAACCGTTCTATCGCAGTAGAAGAGGCTTCGAAGGAGAAGAAAATGATGGATTTGATTTCGGAAGAAGAGATTTACGCATATTTTGAAGTTGAATAGAAGCTGATACGATTGGTGTCAGTGACATCAACGTTTGACGGCGAAGATTTGGACCACAAAATCAAACGGTCCAAAATGTATGACATCTTGGCTTCCTCCGTAGGTTCCGCATTAATCCGTCGGGACAACAAGGGGAAATATGTGGAAGCCATTCACTCTCAACCTGTTAGTTTTCCTGACTGAACTGAAATTGGCAGCAAGTGATGGGGGTGGTAACATGAGAAAGGATACAAAATGCAAGATGCCAATGTAAATCGATTCAATATTTCTTGTATTTTAAATGTACATATTTATACACCATTCACAACTATATTTCCTAAATCTATTCCTATATAAAACTACTCATAAAATAAGGATGCCCTGGTGGCATATGATCACGCCAAACCTCCCCCTAAAGTTAGTGCATGTGAGATATGGACACCCAACTTGTGAAGTAGTTAGCCACATGTACTGATCTTGGCCTATTGGTTTGGTAAACTGTTAGCTAGTTGTGAGTCCGTACCAATCTTCAATGGAAAAATGAGCATGGCTTGAATTTTTTAACGAATGAGATGACAATCAATTTCAATGTATTTTATTTGCTCATGAAAATCTAGATTGGCAGCAATGTGGAAGATAGCCTATTTATCATAGTGTAAATATACTGGGGCTTAGAGACACATTCCAATATCTTGTAAGAGGTATGATAACTAGGTAATTTCACAAGCAGTTATTGTCATTGCACAATATTCCACTTTATCACAAGAGCATGAGACTGTGCTTTGTTTCTTGGTTTTCCAAGAAATGGGGCTATCACCCAATAGAATGCAATGCCTAGTTGCTAAATGGACTAGCCCAATTTGAATCACATTAAGCGCTAAGTTGAAGTTCATTTTTAGCTAGGTCTTGGCCTATAGTAGCCTTTAGATATTGTAGGAGACAGTGTGCTGCATCCAAAAGTGGTTGGCACAATGCATGCATAAATTGACATAGGATGTTTACCCTGTGAGCATTTTTGGCCTAGTAACAATCAAATAAATGAATCGACCAATCAAGCATTGATAGAGAGCCGAATCCTCCAATCAACCGACACACCAGCTAGAGGAAGAAAAAGGGAAGGAAAATAAAAGGAAAGAGAAAAAAAGGAAAAATAAATAAATTTGAAAACATGTGAAAATATTATTTAAGATTGTTCATGTTAACGGTGGATAATCTTAATCGTGCTATGGAGGATGGCTGACGTCCACGTTAGTGATTTCCTACCAAAATTGATTGAATTGATTCAATTGGTAAAGCCTGAAAATATTTAATACTCATTGATATAATTAGAAAGTTTTGAACTGAGTTAGTAAAAGTACAATACGTTTAAAAATTTTCAAACAATTTTCTCCGTCTACTGTATATTCTTAGCCCATTCCCTGTTCTCTCAGACGTTTAAACTTGTAGAAGAAAGTTTTGATTGAAAAAAAAAAAAAAACCCATACGGTCAAGGCTTGGACCAGCATTCAATTTCTTTTTAGCTTGTTTCAACTTGACCCTTCCCCTCTTTTCTCTTCCCTCCGTCGTGCTTTGTTCTGCATCAACCTCTTAATCAAGATAAACCATCTATTGACACCCTGTCATGGTTTGGATCATTCGCAATGCCTATAGTGCTTTGAAAATAATTCAGTTTCTCCTCAACAAAAAAGAAAATAACTTTCTTGATAAAGAATATCGGGATTCGGGGTTCAAATCTTCAGCTTGAGTAGTCCTCACTAATGCGTTTAGATCATCTTAATTAGGTGAATTTATCGGACTTTACTTAGAGGGTACCGACATGACACAAAGTTGTTAATCGAATTAATTGAGATTTGACCACGAAATGCATCGCATTTGGACTCTTTAATTAGAATTTCTAGTCTGTACATTTTTTATTTCCTCGACATTTGCATCATTTGTTAAGTGGTAAGAAGAAGATCCAATTATAATCTTTCCCTGCTGCAACTGCCAGTCAAAATGTAGACAAACTTCCGAAACTCAGAACCCAATTACGCAGCCATGTGTTGCTTTCAAGTCACTTTAATGGACTGGCCGCTTTAAGTCGTGTTTCCCAATCAAACGATGTGATAAACATCACCTCAGAAGAACAACCGATGCCAGCTTGATTCTGAAATTGTTTATGTTGTCCAACCATCCACTCGAAGCGTCACTTGGAGCATCGTGCACGTTTTTGGACATACTTTACAGAGAACATAATCCGCGTGATTACTAAATTAATCACTAGATACGTGTCATATATGCACATCTATATATACAAGCGAAAGCACCCTTTCGTTCTCTTTTCTAGAGTTTTTAAATAACCATTTCTTTCTTTCTCTCGTACTCGCTCATCATATAAAGAACTATCCATTTTTTCTCTCTCTTCTATTTTTCTTAGTTACCCTTACTTTCCTTGTCGCATACTCATACTCATATATTTCATACGTTGCTGCCCATTTTCTTTCTACGCCTATTTTCCTAACCACGTATTCGCCTGCCTTAGCCCTTGTATCACTTTACTCAAAAAAACCAAGCTTATTCTCATTCTCTCTCCTACTCTGTTCTTCCTTGTGTACCAACATCGTGGTGCCTTGCCGTCACCTATAGTTGAGATTTGTGGATGAAAAGAAAATAATATTTTGTTCATTAACTTGGGAATAATACATGAGCTTATATATAGGCTTTACATGACAACTATCTAAAATAATAAATTAGGATCAATAGAGGAAAATATGTAGAATCACATAACAATATACAAAATATCCAAAATATATCTCTAACATTCTCCCTCAAACTCAAGATAATTTGAAAGATGTTAGCTTGAGTTTAGAGAATAGATCCAGAAAATGTCCAAGTGGATATCTCTTGGTGAAGACATCACTAGTATGTTTAACAATGGAAGTAGAGACAAGTCAAATGGTGCCATGACGAATGTGATAATGGATGAAACAACAATATATTTCGATGTGCTTAGTGCATTTATGGAAATATCATTCTATACAATTTGGATAGCACTTTGGTTGTTACAATGAAAGATTATTCTACTATGATGACACATTCCTATGTCTTCTAGTAGCCACCATAACCGTAATAACTTCCATGTCATATCAGCAAGAGCTATATATTCTACTTCTATACTAGAGCAAGCGACAGTGGTCTGTATATTGTTACACTATGAGATAAGTTAGTTGCCCAAAAAGAAATCGTAGCCATAATGGAGGGAGTCAGCATCAAATTGTCAACTCCAAGGTAGAATGAGCAGAAAAGTGAAGGCCATGACACAATGTACCTTTGACATAGTGAAGAATTCAAAGAATTGCAGCAAAACGAGTCATACGAGGCATGGTCAATTACTAACTAATAATATGAACAACATAAGCGATATTGGGATGGGTAACAGTGAGATATATAAAACTACCAATAAAGTGTAGGATTTGAAAGAAGAGTTCCATCCTTGTCATTGAATTTTGCATTTTACTCCATCGGAGTATAAGCAATGTTGTTATCAGCAAGCCCAACTAGAGAAATGAGATCAAAGGTATATTTTGTTTGAGAGTCATAATAACCAAAAGTATTAGATGCAACCACCAAGCCTAGAAAATAGGTGAGTTGCCCAAGATCTTTTATTTCAAACTATTTACTAAGAACTGATGGAGTTTGGCAATGCCAGTCTAATTATCGCCAATAATAACCATGCCATTTATATATAAAAGCAGCATAATGTATGCATGATGTGTGCCCTGAACAAAGAGAGTATGGTTATAAGGACTGGATTTAAAATCAATAGATTCTATGGTTGAGCTAAACTTGGAGGTGCGCAGGGAGCTTGTTTCAATCCATACAATGCTCAGCACGTTATGCAACATCCTCAACTTTGAGCCATTTATAGAGAGAAGTCCAAACTCGGTTTCACTAGTTAAGCCCGGTTGCGTTTGGCTTTATCCAATCATGATTTAGACACAAACCTTATGCTAAATAAGGTAATCGATCATGGTTGGACTCGATTGATTTCTACCCAAAGAGATGGCCTTCTAACTTGATATTTCCCATGGTGTATTCAATGTTCTTTGAATGTAGCTTATTAATATATGATGACTAAGTAGGACACTTGGCCTCATTAGTCTCTCTTGAAATGTAATCATGAAATTTTGGATGGTTATATATTAAGAGAGGGTGAGTCATAAGCTCATTAATGGTAGGGAGTGACTCATGGCCTAGAAGAATGATGATAAGGGATCTTGAAGGTCAAGTAGGGTGCCACCCCTTTGCCTTAGGCTTGTTACTTAAGGTTTCATGGGTTTTGACTCTCCAATTTTACGAAATCCCTAGACCTTTGCCGTTTTCCAATTTTACAGAGCTCTTTTTACTTTTAATTTGGAGAAACTTCCTTCATAAATGTTGTTCAAAACACATTAATCTATGACATATTTAAATTTTAGATTTTCTGAGGTGAAATGGTTGGAACGAAGGCCCAATCAATTACCATTTAGAAATTGCCCGGTGTAGCAAAAACAACGACCAGATTGCCTTCTCAATTTTTTATAAACTTTTCCCTTTCAAATTTGAATATACTTCATTCACAAAAGTTTTAAAGAACATCCATTTCTACAACATATAGAAATTTTAAAGATTTTTGTGAATATTTGGATTTTGAAATGAGTCTCTCTCTCTCTCTTTGACCGTTAAATCTGTTCGAGGAATGAATTTTTGGGTCGTGTGCAGTGAATTACTGCTCTTTCCATGGGATGATTTGGACTTTTATTTCTTCATGAAAAATATTTTTTAGGGTCTTATCTACAACATATTAAAATTTTATAATTTTTTGAGCCCATTTGCTAAGGTATTGATGCTAATTTTGAAAATTGCTCGAAACTGTTTTCACCCCAGATAAGAGGGCCACATGCCCAACTTGGAAAGGGAAAGGGCTGCACGCTCAACTTAAGGAATAAGGCTAATCTAGATAGGGGTGATCGGTTCCCGGTTTGGTCCGGTTCCACCCAAGAACCGGGAACCGGACCGGTTCCCACTTTCTGAACCGTGGACCGGACCGGCTGTCTTGGAACCGAGAACCGGACCGGACCAACCGGTCCAGTCCGGTCCGGTCCGGTCCGGTTCCAATGAACCATCACTTGTTTTCATTTCATTTAACAAAAAAAAAAAGTAGTAATTACTAGTAAAGTAACGCACGAGATTATGATCCGGTTAAGTTTTCTTATTCACTTTGTGACCAACAAAGTGACGCCCTATTAAATTATAAACGTCAACTTTGTGGAAACAAAAATTAAAATCCTGCATCATACCCTTGTGGAGAACCAGAACTTCACGGCCGCCATGTCGCTAACGTCGTCGAACGGGCTCTACTCGATGTGCATGGGGAGTGACTTCTTCGCCCTCTACGCGAAGTTCGGCGGTGATTTGGACCAAATGTATTGGGAGCACAAGGCGTTGGAGGCGAAGGCACGGGTGGTTGATGGGGCCGGCGCGGTCTACGCCCAGGTCGACCTGAGCGGGTTCATAGCCATGTACGAGTTCGGAGCGTGAACTAGAACATGCACTTGTGAAAGTGGTTTGAGGAAGTAGCAAGTTTTCACAAAACGCTTTCAAAATAGGTTTGTATCAAAGCAAAACTAGAACATATCAAATAAACACACAAATCAAGCTTCTTCCAAGCAACTCAAGTCAAAGCACGAGCCAAAGCTCATCAAACAAGGATTGAACTCAATCAAGGAATAAGGTCTAAATTGATCCAAGCAACCACAACCAAACCTCAAGCAAGAACATAGTCACAACATTTCAATCAAGGACTCTCTACACGCTTGGATTAGTGTGACACAACATCCTAACCAACTATTAGTAAATCGACTCCTTCCTCCTGCTCCGGCTCGAATCAGACGGTGTGAGGCGAGATGTTGCGGCAAGGCACTCCGAGGAGGAAGAGAGCTGAGCGTCCAGGGGAGCGAGGTGTGATGCGGGATGTTGCGATGAGGCACTCGGAGGAAGAGAGCCGAGCGTCGGTGTGAGTGGGGTGTGAGGTGAGGCGTGGGGCGTCGGGCAAGGCGTCGAGCGAGCAAGGGGGAGGGCTTACGGTTTTGAGAGGGAAACACAATGAGAATTGCCGCTGAATTGGGTTGTAAAATTTAGGGAAATGGAAGTTGATGTGATGGTTACTGTACATTAGGGCAGAGACTAAAAAAAATAAAGAGAGGGGTTTAGGTTTAGCCGTTTAGGTTTCGAGAGGGAAAAGGAAAATAAGAAATGCAAAATTTAGAAAAGAAAAGTTGATGTGATGCTTACTGTAGAGTGTAGAGAAACGCAAAAAAGGATTAGCTTTGAGGAAAAATGAATATGGTAATGGTAATGGATATTGTAAATTAGTTTAGAGACTAATATATATATATATATATATAAATGGTCGGTCCGGTCTCGTCGGTCCGGTCGGTCCGGTTCCAACCCCGAAATCGGGAACCGGACCAACCGGTCACCGGTTCCAAAAATAGGAACCTAAGACCGGACCGATACCCTCTAGAACCGCCCGAAACCGACCGGTCCGGTCCGGTCCGGCCGGTTCCCGGTTCGGGCGGTTTCCGTTGCACACCCCTAAATCTAGAGTCTTCTTAATTTAGGATAAAGATGCAAGAAATATCTTGAACTCTAGTTCTTCAATGCCAAGTTGAGGTGTGCCTCAAGGGAATAGGCCAGAGCAAGTTTGTAATATAAAGCTATCTAACCTAATGATTACTCAAGTTCCAAACATTAAATGGGAGAGACTTAGTCATTGGCTTAGGTGTCCCATAATAATTACATGTAATTATTCCATGGTGACTCAACCCCTTAGGTGGACTAATGGAAAGTTGAGCAAGTGTCGCCCCTAGAAACTAGACTTGCCACCCATCTCTTTAGCTTGCCACCTCCTCAACCTAGATTGTCCACCTACATGAAGATGATTGGTCCATTTGGATAGATCATCATGAGGGGTTTGCCTATAAATAGAGGCATTTCCTCCCTCATTCCCACAGCACACCACCCCCTCTTCCTTCTTCACTCTCTCAACCTCACCTTCACCGTTGCCTTCTCTCTCTTTCTTGTGGCAGGCCCCTCTTGCCCGTTTGCTCGGTTGCACATTACTCGATAGTAGAACTTACTAATATTTGGTTAGGATGTTGTGTCACACTAATCCAAGCGTGTAGAGAGTCCTTGATTGAAATGTTGTGACTATGTTCTTGCTTGAGGTTTGGTTGTGGTTGCTTGGATCAATTTAGACCCTATTCCTTGATTGAGTTCAATCCTTGTTTGATGAGCTTTGGCTCGTGCTTTGACTTGAGTTGCTTGGAAGAAGCTTGATTTGTGTGTTTATTTGATATGTTCTAGTTTTGCTTTGATACAAACCTATTTTGAAAGCGTTTTGTGAAAACTTGCTACTTCCTCAAACCACTTTCACAAGTGCATGTTCTAGTTCACGCTCCGAGCTCTGAAAAAAAAGGCTTTGTCGGCCTTGACATAAGTGGGATCACGACAGATCGGTCCTTTCTTAGTCTTGGTGCGATATCAAGGCATATCATTCCCGAGCCAACTTTGGTACTAGGTCGATGAACATGTCACAATGGGTCAGTTCTTTCATAGTCTCGGTGCGGTATTGAGGCGTATCGTTCCCAAGCCAAGTCTGGTACTAGGTCGGTGAACATGTCACAACGGGCCAGTCCTATCATGGTCTCGGTGCGATACTAAGGTATATCATTCCCGAGCCAAGTTGGGTACTAAATCAGTGCTCAAACGTGTTGGATAAAGTCATGATCATTGATTTGTGCTCGGCATGCTTAATATCTCGGTTTCGGTAAGTCATTTCACACACTTATGCATGGCATGCCTTCGGGCCCTTGAACTAAAAGTGAAGATAAGAACTGGATTGTGATGCTTGATGCATGGCCACATGATGGACCAATTTCTAGCCATTGACCAAGGGATTCAACGATGTCGCCCCCTCATTAATGGGATGCCCCCACACCAACAAGATGCCTTGTTAATGAGAATGAGATACCTTCATGCCAACAGGATGCCTCGTCAGACGGACGAGATGTTGTAATAATTCTAGCCATCACCCTTCGATTAGGGAACATTACCCAATTAAGTTCAAATGCCTAGTGGATTCTAGAAGAGTCTATGGATTTCAACTATTACTAAATGAACCTCGTGTACATGATTTCCTCACATTATGAAATGGATTTCGGTTATGCTTGCATATGAGTGAGGCATGAGTTCCTAATGTTGTGGGTAAATATTGGTTTATGCTTGTATAGTGTTGATTGAGGATTCCTCATGTTTCATCCAAGACAAAGCTTTTGTTTTACTATTGATTTGTCATCGACTAATGTTTTGGATGAGTATGTGCTTGTTGATGGGCGAGGCATCCTCCTACCCGAAAATTAGTGGGCTTTACTTACTAAGTTTTCCAAAACTCACCCCTCATCCTTTCAATCTTGTAGGCATGGAAGTCTCACATCAATTTTCTAGAGGAGCTAAGGTTTACCCAGCCTTTGGAGCGTTGAAAATGTAGGGGTTGTAAATATAACGGCCTATGACAAAGGGGCCTATAAATGTAACTGATGTAATTGTATGTTTTTAAATGGTTGTTTTCCTGGCTTCTTATTGTTGTCTGGGTGTTGTTTGTAATGCTTCCGCATGTGCTTAATGAAAATATAAAAAGAATGGGACAGCGATGTGCTTAGGACGTTGCAAAAATAACCCCCGTCACTCATGACTTGGAGATGGAGTTGGGGTCGTGACACATTATCATATGAATAAGAGTATCTAGGAGGAGGAACCATATAAACTTCCTCAATAAGATCACTATTAAGAAATGCATTTTTTAACATCCATTTGAAATAGTGGCCAACGCTTAACCGTATCAACAATAAGAAGATTGTGAATAGAAGTAAGACAAGTAACATGGTCAAAGGTCTCATCCCAATTAATAACTTAATCCTAAGTTAGACTTTTCGCTACTAGCCAAGCTTTAAGGTAATTCACAGTACATTTACTTTGGTTTAATCTTAAATACCCAATTAATACTAACAATAAACTTAGTAGGAGGCAAATTAATCAAATCTCATGTGTGAGAGTTTTCCAAGACCTACAACTCATCTACCATAGCTTGTTACCAAAGAGGATCATTACTAACTTCTTTATAGATATGAGGTTTGTGATGAGAAGCAATGGCAGGGTGATAATGATAATCACGAAGATGAGCCGGGGGTTGATTTATGAACATCAAATAGAAGTAGATAGAATGGTTGAAGGCATATGATCTTCGGTTATGGCAAACATGTGACAAGTTGCTGAAGTGGGATCGCCAAATGGGCTTGCATCAAAATAAGAGGAAGACATTTTTGGAGAGGAAAATTCACAAGTGGATGGTACTACAAGATCTTCTAGGGATAAATCCATGAAAGCATTGGTAAAGAAAGGGACATGAGTAGAAGATTTGAAGGAATGCAGGACATCTTATGTTCCCAAAATAAAACATGATGAGACGCATGAAGATGGTTAGAGATAGTCACAACATTTATATCCTTTGCGCTCAATGCCATACCCAAGAAAGCAATTTAAACGAGTGCAAGGTTCTAATCATGCATTCATGTGGAAGGTGTACAAAACAAGCGCTACCAAAGACTCAAAGATGGCTATAATAAGGAACCTTGCCATAGAAATGCTCAAAAGAAGAAATGTTATCTATGATGGGGGATAGGGTACATAGTATAAACAATAGTGAGACAAGCTTCCCCCCAGATTTATTCCAAACAAGAGGTAGAGATTAAAAGATTTCTTGTAACATCTAATATATGATACTTACGTTCTTCAGGGCCATTTTGTTAGGAAGTAACTAGACATGAACGATGAATAATAGTACCGTGTTGGGCTAAGAAATTTAGCATCTTGATATTCCATGGTATTATCAATAAATAAAAAAAATCTTGATATCTCTAGAAAATTATGTTTTTATGGCAACAAAATCATGGTCAATGCAAATAAGGTCATATCAATTTTTCATAAGAAAAGGCCAACTATAACGAGAGTAATCATCAAGAAAAATGACAAAATTGTAAGAGCCTCCCATGGTGGGTGTTGGAAAAGGTCCCCAAATTGAGAGTGAATTAGATCAAAGGGATAATCAGAGATAGATTCACTAAAATCAAATGGGAAGGCATGATGTTTTCCATATTAGCCAGGCAAACAATTTAAAGTTTTGCCATCAATAAAGCCGAAATGACCACCTGATATCAAAGATTTTAATCTAGAAGAAGAAGGAAAACCTAATTGAGAATGCCAAGTTTTAGATGACATTATGGCAACACAACCAGCACAAGAGTTAAGAATATTTAAGAAATGAGCTCAAATAGGTGTCTCACTCTATAGCCAATTCCAATGGTCTATCTTGTCCGTAAATCCTGCACATGACAACCATGATGAGAAAAGTGAAAATCAAGGCCAAGTTCACATAATTGTCCAACTGAAATTGAATTTAAAGAGAGTTTGAAAACTATAAAAGTGTTAGGTAATGAAAAGGTGGATATGGAAATGTGTCATGTAGGCTGATTTGCATTAGGGAATTATCGGCTATGTGAATAGTTGGCGCATGTAAAGGGAAGCTTTTTTATTGGAACAAATTAGAATTAATGTCATATGATTTAAACAAGCGGAGTTCAAATTCCATGAATCAAAATTACCTAAAGCGATAGACATAGTAGGAGAGATAGAGCTAAAAGTACCATATTATCAATGGAACGAAAATCCTATAATGAGAAAGTGATAGACAATCCATTGGGAGAAGTCTTTTTGGTAATAGCATCGGTAGATGGATGCACATGTGAACCTTGGCTTCAAAGTTGATTGCCTGGCCCAGTAGGTTGCTTATATCATAATTGATAAAAATGGGATGCCATATGACCACATTAATGACAATGCTTACAAAATTTATACATTATATGTACTTACTATGTTAGAAATAGTTGGTTGGACAACAAATGTGAGGAAAACAATGCATGGAGAGCATGTATGGTAAAAATAAGGCCAAAATGAACTTAGTGCGCCGAAAGACCTTAGGATCCAATCACAAATCACCAAAAAAAAATAACAAAATAATCAAACTGATAAAAAAAAAGTGATGGAACTGATCCAACTAGTCCAGTATAAATCAGTTAAATGATCTAGTCCATTTAAACAAGTCAACAGTCCAGTCCAGTCTGATCCATTCAATAGTCAACAATAAGAGGTGATGTGGCAATGATGTGTCAGATGACATCAGCAAACTAGAGGTGATGTGGCAATGATGTGGTGGATGACATTAGCAGAGTAGAGGCCAATGGTGCATGTAGGCACTTGTCACTAGGAGGTAAGTAGATATCACGTGTAGAGTCTTCTAGTGGCACTTGGCAACGTGTTTGGTAGAGGTTGGCAGTGAGACTTCATGAGCTACTTCATCAAAGGATAGAGAGTCATGTGTTGTTTTGTTTTGTTTTTTTTTTTTTTTTTTTTTTTTTTCAAAATACGATGTGGAAGGCATCCAAATCACCATAGAATAGCAGTAGGCTTCCCGAGTCCAAGACACAATGGTGCATGGTGGCACATGTGATGGTGTACAATATTTTTGGAATGAGCAATGGAAGTATGCAAAACAGTAGCTAAAGGATTTGGTCTTGGTAGAGAACCGGTAACAATGCGGTCGGTGTGGCTGGCATCATGGTGGCCAACATGTTGAGAAAACTCCTACCAAGTTTTGAAGTTGACAAAACTTTCTTGTTCTTTTTCTTATTGTGAAGAATAGTAAACTTCTGAAGTTATATCACAGACTCTTGCCAAAGTCTATTCATTCAAAAAGTTTTTCCCACTCCGACACAATCTAGACTAAAACCAAGTCCAAAACGAAGATATAATCAGACTCAGACTTATTAATCTTGCAACAAAGATTCAAAATGAATGCAGTAAGAATTTATTCTCCAATAGCTAGCTCTTTAGCGAAGAATCTCACTTACATTTTATAAATACATTGATGGAATCAATCAAAAATTGATGGAATCAATCAAAAATTGATGAAATCAATCTTGAAGACAAGTTCCTTTTTTGGAAGCATCTACTTATGGAAACCTAAATTCTAATTGCATGAACGACCAGAATTAACATATTTTCATCTCAATCTTCAAACAGCTATAAGATTTCTTTAATTGATTCTATCCAACGAATTGATTGGAAGAAATTTCTCTAGAAAATGGCAATGGCTAGTGAGGTGTGGAGAAGTATATAAGGAGGTCATTTAATCTACTTGATATATGGAGTGAAAATTGAAATTCCAAAGTCAACAACATTTCCGACCACTTATTCTTTATCAATGGTTCTTACAAATTGTATTCAAGAGAGAAAATTACAAGAAAATTGACTTAGTGATAGAAAATGAATCTTCCACTAAGTGTTTGCACTCGAAATATTGCACTTCTCTATTGATGCTATAATGAATTCCAACCACTATAAATTTCATATGCAATTTTCTCTTCCTTGAACTCTTTTCATTTAAATTTGTTGCATATTTTTAAGTATCACAAAAATATATTCCATCTCTTATCTGATTATAAATTTTCATTAGAATTCTGGTGACTTATTTATCAAACTCTATTTGATTCTCAGACTTTGTTCAAAATTTATTTTAATTTTCAAAAATTCTTATAAACACCTATTCACCTCCTTTAGGTATTCGTACTAGTTTTATCAATTGGTATCAAAGCCTTGTGCTCATCTATTGAAGTGTTTATACTTCTAAACTAAAGATCTTTTATGGCTAGTTGTTTAGCACCAGGACTCTTGGAGGGGCCCAGCAATACTATGCCACCTTATTTTGATGGAAAATAATACAGTGTCTGGAAGAATAAAATAAAGACATTCCTTAGATCCAGAGATCCTTTGTAATGGGATGTTGTAGAAAGAGGAATCGACCCAAAGGTAGCTTCAGTATCTGATAAGGGAAAAGAAGTCTTAGACAAGGATGTTGAGGAAACCAACCAAGCAAAAATTACCAAGAGACTGGCTCTTGATGCAAAAGCCATCTACTCTTTATACTATGCTTTGTCTCCTGGTGAATATAATAGAATTTATTCATGTGAAACAATTAAAGAAGTCTAGGATAAACTTCATGTCGCCTATGAAGGAACATATTGTGCAAAGAAGATGAAAATAAATATTTTATTTGGTCAATATGAATTCTTCAAAATGAAGCCTAGAGAGTCTATTAGAGATATGTTCAATCAATTTATGGAAATTGTAAATGGGTTAGCATATTAAGGTCAACCAATTTCTGCTCCAATGAAAGTCAACAAATTTTTGCGAGAACTTTCAAAAGACTGGAACTATGTGAAAACATCAATTCGAGAGACATAAAGAATCATGACTCTCTCTATTGATGAGCCGATAGGCACTCTTCAATCACACAAAGTGGAACATATCAATGATGAAGAGGATCCAAAATGTAAGAAGTAAATTGCACTAAAGTCTAATGCTAATTCTGATGACACATATACAAATGATGACATGGGCAATGAGGAGCTGGCCCTCATGATAAAGAAATTCAGGAAAATAAATAGGAAAGGAAAAAGATTGAATTGGAAAAAGCAAAGCAAACAAAATTCCAGAAAAGATCAATGGAAGATGTTGAATCTAGTAATGATGTGACATGCTTTGAGTGCAAGGAGAATGGACACATCAAGTTTAATTGTCCCTTGCCGAAAAAGAAAAAAGGTAAGTATGAAAAATACAAAAAAAAAAAAAAAAAAAAAAAAAACTTAAAAAGCATAAACTTGAAGTGACACAAAATGTGAAGAAAGTGAAGAGGAGTTTGCGAATATCTATCTAATGACTCACTCAAACTTAGAGTCTGACAAGGAAATAGAGGTAACTCATTTATAAATTCCTATTAAAATTTTTTTTATATATATGAACTTTGCTTAAACCTGTTGAGAAAACTCCTACTAAGTTTTGAAGTTGACAAAATTTTCTTGTTCTTGTTCTTGTTCTAAAGAATAGTAAACTTCTGAAGTCATATTACAAACTCTTGTCAAAGTCTATTTGTTCCAAAAGCCTTTCCCACTCTAACGCAATCCAAACTGAAACCAAATTCCAAACGAAAAGATAATCAAACTCAGATTTATTGATCTTGCGACAAAGATTCAATATGAACACAATGGGGATTTATTCTTTAATATATGGCTTTTTGGCAAAGAATCTCACTTTCCTTTTATAAACACATTGATGGAATCAATCACAAATTGATGAAATCAATGTTGAAGACAAGTTCCTTTTTTGGGAAGCATCTACTTATGAAAACTTTGATTCTAATTGTATGAGCGACCAAAATCAATGGATTTTTATCTCAATCTTCAAACGACTACAAGATTTCCTTAATCGATTTTGTCCAATAGATTGATTGGAAGAAATTGCTTTGGAGAATGCCAAAGGCTAGTAAGGTGTGGATGAGTATTTAAGGAGATCATTTAGTCTAATTGAGATTGTGCATGAAAATTGAAATTCCAAAGTTCGAAACCTTTCCAACCACTTGTTCTTCAATGACAGCTCTTACAAATTGCATTCAAGAGAGAAAATCACAAGAAAAGTGACTTAGTGAGCAAGAAAGAAATCTTCCACTGAGTGTTTGCACTCAAAATATTGTACTTCTCTATTAAAACTTTAGTGAATTTCAACCGGAAGGCTGCGGCATGAGAGAATAGACATAGGCTTAATCTAAGCCAAATTACTATAAATCTCATGTGCAATTTTCTCTTCCATTAACTCTTTTCAACTTTATCCATTGCAATTTTTTTTTTTTTTTTTTTAAATTTGCAAAAATCTATTTCATCTTTTATCTAATTTTGAATCTTCACCAAAAGTCTAGTGGCTCTTTCAATCAAACTCTGGTCATTTTTCAAATTTTACTTGCAACTTATTTTATTCCATATTTATTTGTCAATGTTTATTTTAAACACCTATTCACCCCCTCTAGGTGTTAGTACTAGCATTTTCAATTGGTATCAGAGCCATGTGCTCTTCTGTTGAAGTGTTTATACTTCTAAGTTAAAGATCTTCTATGGCTAGTTGTTTAGCACTAGGACTCGTGGAAGGGTAGAGTAATACCAAGCCACCTTATTTTGATGGAAAAAATACAATGTATGGAAGAGTAAAATTAAAGCATTCCTGAGATCCAAAGATCCTTTGGAATGGGATGTTGTTGAAAGAGGAATCAATCCAAAGGTAGCTTCAACATCTAATAAGAGAAAAGAAGTCTTAGATAAGGATGCTGAGGAATCCAACATCCAACCAAGCAGAAACTACCAAGAGACAAGCTCTTGATGCAAAAGCCATCTATTCTTTATATTGTGTCTTGTCTCTTATTTAATATAATAGAATTTCCTCATGTGAAATAGCTAAAGAAGTTTGGGATATACTTCATGTCACCTATGAAGGAACATATCATGTAAATGAGACAAAAATAAATATCTTACTTGGTCAATATGATCCTTCATAATGAAGCCGGGAGAGTCTATTGAAGATATATTTAGTTGATTTACATAAATTATAAATCGGTTGACATATCAAGGTCAATCAATTTTTGCTCAAATGAAGGTCAACAAACTTCTATGAGAACTTTTAAAGGATTGGAACCATGTGAAAACATCAATCCAAGAGACACAAAGAATCATGCATCTTTCTGTTGACAAGCTAATAGGCACTCTTCAATCATATGAAGTGGAACAGATTAATGATGAAGAGGATCCAAAAGGTAAGAAGTTGATTGCGCTTAAGTCTAATGCTAATTCTGATGATACAAACACGGACAATGATATGGACGACAAGGAGCTGGCTCTCATGATAAAGAAATTTAGGAAACTGAATAGGAAAGGAAGAAGATTGAAATGGAAAAAGCAAAGCAAGCAAAATTTTCAAAAAAGATCAATGGAAGATGTTAAATCTAGCAAGGATGTGATATGCTTTGAGTGCAAGAAGAATGGACACATCAAGCCTAAATGTCCCTTGCTGAAAAAGAAGAAAGGAAAGTATAAAAAATACAAGAAAACTCTAAAAACAAAAACCTGGAGTGACACAAAATGTGAGGAAAGTGAATAGGAGTTTGCAAATATTTGTCTAATGGCTCACTTAGAATCAAACTCAAAATTAGAGTCAAACTCTAACACAGACTCAAAATTTGACAAGGAAATCAATGTAAGTCATTAAGAAATTCCTATTAAAGTTTCTAAGTATATAAATGAACTTTGCATGAATATCAAATCTTCTCTTAAAAGGATATCCAAAATAAAGAAGGAAAATTCAAAACTCAAGCAACAAGATAATTCTTGAAAAGAAAAGTTTGAGAATCTAAAAAATGATTTTGATGATTTGAAAGAAAATATTAATTCTCTTTCAAAAGAAAATGAATGTTTGAAAAAGGAAATTCCAAATATTTCTACAAAATTCTCCAAAGAATCAAAAACTTTAAAGAAAATCATTTTGGCTCAAATACTCTATTATAACAAATATGGTTTGTGTCTGAGTAAAGAAAGTACTATTTTGGTCAATTTTCCTAAAGTCAATGAGAGACTTAGACAAAGACCTCCAAAATCTTCTTACAAAAATAATTTTTAAATTTTTTTTGTAAAACTTGTTGGTTGCAATGCTCTTAAATGTTCTAAGTGTAATAGCTAGAACATTTTGAGAATTAATATCCTAAAATTTGGAAATTTGTTAAGAAGGATTGGGCAAATGCTGTTTTCAAAACTATCTCGACAAAACCCGAGAAAACTTGGATACGAAAGAAAGTTTGAGATTTCTTTTTGACTATAGGTTACTGTTAAAAGAAAAGGCAAATGGTACTTGGACAGTGATTGTTCTAGACATATGACTATAGATTCAAGCAAAAACTAAAAAAATAAAAAAGAGGAAATGTTTCATTTGGTGCGAACAACAAAGGAAAAACTATTGGACATAGAATAGTGAGGATTGGAAGTTTGATCATCAACAATGTTTCCTTGGCAAAAAGTTTGAATTACAGTCTTTTGAGCATAAGCCAGTATATGATACATGATTCAAAATCAATTTCCAAGAAGATGTTTGTTTTGGAGTTAGTCGAGACTTCTCTCAAACTTTCACTAGGCAAAGACATGGCAATATTTATCTTCTAGACATAAGTCTAGAAAGCTCTCAAGGTCTTGTCTCAATTCAAGATTAAACATATCTCTAGCAATGCAAACTTGGACATATGAGTATGAAACAGATTGCTAAACTATCGTCTAAAAGCTGGTTCGTGGTCTTCCTAGAATGATGTACCAAAAGTCTGAGTTGTGTGCTCCATGTATCTTGGAAAAATAGGTTAGAAGCTCATTTAAACTTACAAATCAAGTTTCAACTAATCGCGTCTTGCAGTTTTTTCACATGGATCTAGAACACAAAGCATTGGTGGTAAGAAATACTATTAGGTAGTTGTGGATAATTATTCGAGATTCACGTGAGTTATCTTCTTGGCAAATAAAATAGAAACCTTCTCATATTTTTCAAAAGTTGCTAAGAATGTTGTTCATAATGAGAAATGTTATGACATTTCATGTATAAAGACTATTCATGGGGGATAATTTGAAAATTAAGACTTGGCAAATTTTTGTGATGAAAATAGTTTGCAACATATTTTCTCCTCTCCATACACTCCAAAATAAAATGAAGTTGTAGAAAGGAAAAGTATGTCTTTACAAAAAATGACTAGAACTTTGCTAATAGAAAGTAGAGTCTCTTCTCGTTTTTGAGCAAAAACAATTTCTACTGCCTGTTATATAATTAACAGAGTATTTTTAAGGCACATTCTAAAGAAAACTCCTTAAGAAGTTTACAAAGGAAAAAAGCCAAATATCTCTTATTTTCATATGTTTGGTTGCAAGTGTTTTATTTGGAAGAATGAAAATGATCGGCCTAGTAAATTTGAAGAAAGATCGAATAAAGGAATCTTTCTTGGCAATTCTACTTCAAGCAAAGCTTATAGAGTCTTCAACAAGAATGCATAGACTATTGAAGAATCCATGAATATCAAATTTCAAGAAAGTGTTCAAAACCAACAAGATTAAACTCAACTTAAAAAGTCTAAACTAGTTTCAGACTTAATGAAGTCTGATTCCTCCAAGGAACCTCATTTTTCTGGTGATCAAAGTCAAGAAAAATCAAAAGAATCAAAGAAAACAAGCGTTTAGCAAACCCTTGCAAAAAGTGACAAATCCATTTGTAATTGGAAGCACAAATCTAGTCATCCTAAAGAACTCATTATTGGCAATATATAATAAGGGATTCGTACCAGATCCAAAGTAAATGGAGACTCAAGTGCTCCAACTCTTATTTCTAAAATAGAACCAAAGGGAGTAGAGGAAGCTTTATCTAATGAAAGTTGGATAGAAACAATGCAAGAAGAACTCAGACAATTCAGAATTAATGATGTCTAGGAGTTAGTTCCAAAACCAAAAGGAAAATTTGTGATTGGAACAAAGTGGGTGTTTAGAAATAAGATGGAAAGAAAAGGGGTAAAATAACCAAGAACAAAGCAAAGCTTTTGCAAAAAGTTATACGTAAGAGGAAAGAATAGACTATGATGAGACATATGCACCTGTAACAAGGTCAAAAGCCATATTATTGGCATATGTATGTTTCCATAATTTCATGTTATTCTAGATGGATGTCAAAAGTACATTCCTAAATGGGTTCATACAAGAAGAAGTCTATGTGAAATAACCACTAAGATTCGAAAATCCCATAAAATCAAAATTTGTCTACAGACTAAAGAAAGCTTTATACAGTTTGAAACAGGCTCCTCGAGCTTGGTATGAGAGGCTGAATAAGTTTCTAGTAAGCAATGGTTTCAATAAATGAATAATTGACACAACCTTGTTTATCAAAAGCGAAGGAAAAAACTTTCTATTTGTTCAAATATATGTAGATGATATAATCTTTGGGTTTTCTAATGAAAGTATGTTTAAGAAATTTTTAAAAGTCATGCAGGAAGAATTTGAAATGAGCATGATGGGCGAGTTAACATTCTTTCTAGGTCCTACAAGTTAAACAATCAAAGAAATGAACTTTCATTTATCAAAAGAAATATGCTAGAAATGTTATCAAGAAGTTTGGAATGGCAAACTACAAGAAGACTGAGACTCGCATGTCAAGTTCTTCCAAACATGACAAAGATGAAGATGGAAAGAAAGTAGACCAAAAGACATACATAAGTATAATTGGTTCTCTTCTCTACCTTACTACTTCTCGACCTGATATTTTATTCAGTGTATGTATGTGTGCTAGATTCCAAGCTGATCCTAAAGAATCTTATCTCAGTGCTGTCGAATGTATTATCAAATATTGCAACGAATCCAAAGTTAGGTTTATGGTATCTAAAAGGATGAGACTTTACATTACTTGGATACTCAGATGCCGATTTAGCTGGTTGTAAAGTTGACAGGAAAAGTACTTTAGGAACGTGCTAACTCTTGGGACAAATGTTAGTCTCTCGGTTCTCAAAGAAGCATAACACTATGGCACTCTCAACAGCAAAAGTAGAATATGTTGTTCTTGGAAGTTTGTTCACAAATTCTTTTGATCATGCAACAACTTAGGGACTTTGGAATAGAAGAACCTTGCATTGAAATTACATGTAACAACACAAGTGCGATCAACCTCACCAAAAATCCTATTCTTCATTCAAGGGCAAAGCATATTGAAATTTGTCATCATTTCATAAGAGATCATGTACAAAATGATGAAATCAATGTTCAATTTATTGATTTGAAGAATCAACTGGTAGATATCTTCACCAAGTCATTGGAGAAAGGATTATTCAAGTTCATTCGTGAAAAACTGAATATTACTCTTATATCTGGTTAAAATTTATGGATGAGCAGACTCATCAATTCAATCTATAGTAGAAACATCCTTCCGAAAGCCCTTCCAGACTTAGGTAGTTATATTTCAAATTTTGGCGCGTAAGTTTCTTCCTTCTTGAACATATATGATTATTCTCGAATTATTACTTGTATTTTATATTTTTGGAAATTGTTATATCTCTGCTGATTTTTCGGAATTAATATTTCAAAAATTATTGACAATTACTTTTTTATTTTTTAAAAACCGAAGTTTTTTGTTTTTTGCCTGTTCGGTTGCCTTGGTTCATTTTCTTTAAATGAAATCTTTGACCTTTTCCCCCTAATATATAGACTCTTTACAAACCCTAATATTTCTCTTAAACCCTTGCTTCTCTTGATCTACTCTAACATTCTTTACAAAATTTCTCACTCAATCACTCTCAAACATGTCATCAAAATCCTCCAAGTTCGTTTTGATATCTTATCAAAGGAAATCCTCTCACATTACTAATCGTGGGCCTCGGTTTGTCCTTGAAGATCCGACTCATTTTGATCTCATCGAGGATGAATCACCTCAAAGCACAAATCGCTAATAAGTGGAGGAAGAGGTTATTCAGGAAGCAACTCCTATTTTGGTAAGAAAGCCCAAGGTACTTATCAAACATTATGAGTTTCTAAAAAAGGAATGAAATTCCGTGGATTTCATAAGTTCATTCTTGAAAGAAAATGGTTATGAGAACGAAACCTTGCTCTTGAAAGCCATGGCAAACTTAGGGTTGGTAAAGGCTGGAAGAGCATAAAAGTAATTTTCAAACTTTCTTAATGATCATCGTTTTGGTATAGAGGGTTAGACTAAGAGTAAAAAGGAAGATGATGATGAGAAGGTGTTAAAAAATTTTCTAACCCAAAATGGGTGTTATTGTAGAAATCGTTGGAACAAAAGGGAAGTTGTTTCGGTCAAAGGACCATAAGAAAGTCTACGCAAAGATGCTTGAACAGAGGGGTCATAACCCTCGGACGGTGGATTTTGATTTCTTGGATTCCATCAAAGTGAATTTGTGAGAAAAATTTACCAAGCTTTAGATGGAGAGGTTTTGTGTGGAGTTATCTAATACTTATCCTAAATTGATTGCTTACTTCTATTCTAACATGTCTGTTTTGGATCCCACTTATGTTCATTTTACTATGAGTGATATAAGTGTTTGATGTTGATGTTAATTTGTTGGCTGATATTTTGGAAGTATAAATGAGTGGATTCTTGCCCATCAATGTGTCCAATGAAGAGGTCACCAAGTTTTTGGTGAAGGACGGGATTCCTAGAGGAAGTATTACTTACTTAAGGATGTATGTTTCTAATATTTTTGTGGCATCCCTCGATGGCCCCAAATCCGTTAGGGTCGCCACAGTTCGCTTACCTTTTACTTTCCCTAATAACATGTCACTCTGATACCATTTCAATTGTAACGGATCCATACAACCATGGGGGTTTACATCTTTTAGATTGGTCCCTTGTGCAGTTCATATACGGAAGCACATCCAACAACTCCATTCCCTATATTAAAAAAACGATGCACACCTATTAAACATTTATAGGTAAAAGCCAAACACTTTTATTTACTTAAACCAGATGGACATCATTCATTGGTACATCAAAATGCTATAGTTTTCTATACTTGGCTATACTTCAAAAGATGACCGACATCTCCTCCAACAGTCGTATACTTAAAGTCCATCGATCAGTGTCGGCGTCCAAAAGTTCATTCCTTTGCTATCCTCCTCCTTGCGGTCATATCCAACCACTTGATCCATTTACTGGTGGTAGTGGCAATAGGGGTATCTTATTTAGTCTGAAATGTTATTCCCCAAAAGGGGTGAGTACAACCACTCAGCAATAAAGATCCACCAAACTACTCATTGTGTCAAACAGAACAATCAAGGCATCATAACAAAGCACATATCATTCATGCATTCAAGCATAACTTACTTTGCAGCCATACATATGTCATCATACCATATGTGCATATACCATCATGCGCTCATCATCAACCATTCATGCATATATCACCATGCCATATGTGCATATACCATTATGCACCATGCACATGCATATCATCTATATATGCATATCACCATGCATATCCATTCATGCATAAACCCATACCATATGCATATATCATCATGCACTCATCAATCATGCATATATCACCATTCATGCATATTACCACCATGCATATCTTGCCATGTCATCGCGCATATATCACCATGATTCGTATCATCCATGCTATCAAGCATACATCACCAAGAGATCCATTCAAGCCTTCATGATCGCATTCTTAATGTCAAATAGCATCAGTTTAATTTCATAAGCAGATCATGCATCATGCCATATGCATACACCCATGCACATGATTCACTTTCAATTCTTATATTTCATGAGGATCTCATCAGTTTTTCTTTCCAGGGATCAATGTTTACATCCCACAATTTATTGCTCGCATCCAACCAGGCATCGTGAGGAACCTCCGGGCATGTATTCAAAATAAAACTGGGCATTCGACCCCCCACATTCCAGGCATCTCGCATCCCAACTAGCATCACGAAGAATCCCCCCGAGCACACACCTCCGGGGCTTCCGGGATTACGCACCGACATACCACCAGGATTCCCCCCTCTGGAATTACATACCGTATACCACCGGGCATCTCGAAACTCTCGAGGACCCTCCGGAATTACTCCACTAGGCCATAAGCATCTGGCACCCCCACATTCCGAGCATCTTGATACTCCTAGGGCATTGTTGGCTCACATCTCTGACGGTCTTGTTACTATCCCAATTAACATTTATACATGTATCTCAATTTCAACATGGCATTTGATGCAATAATGCCAATGATTGGAATCAGCCTTTTCAAAATCATATAATATGCATTGGAAAAAATATTATTTGATGCAATGGTTTTGAGAAACTTCATTAAATTCATGAAAATCCATAAATCTTTTGATGTCATATGATATGCAAGAATGTCACCACATCATTGCATGAATGATAATCCAAGATATCACAATTTATATAGCAAATCAATAACTTGTAAATAGAACAGTTTTTCAGCTTTAAAAGAATGCGTGCTGTTTATGAAAAATTCTGGAAAATTAGTAAACGATGGAAATTAATTCTGAAAATTTAACACACTGTAGATAAGATCTAAGAAAACACATTTTGTGAAGAACACCACATCAAAAAGGCTTCACAGAAAACGTACAGGTCCATGCATCACCGAAAAAGGATTTTAACATCATCCATGCACCGTTTTGAAACAAATTTCGATTAAACCCTTAAATAAACTCATAAAATTATGGAATTTGGACATACTGTATTTAAGACCTAGAGGTACAAGTTTCATGAAGAAATCATAGTCCAATTCATTCTGGATTAAAAGATAAAATCAATTTACTTTTCCTATTCTCGGTATCGTTTTCCAGATCTACCCGTGTTGAAGAAAAATCGTTTCCTCGGTCATTACTTGTCCATTTACTCTGAAATTTCAGTATGTTGTTTCTCAGAATATTACCTACAACTTTCTTAAAGGAACATGATCAAATTTTAACTGTATTATTTTATAAAAATCCCGACATCATACTAGGTCGAAGCAGCGTTTTTCCTAGATCCAGTTTCTTCAAAAGACAATGGTTTCACCGACCTATTTTCGTTCATTTCCTCTAAATTTTTATATGTTCTACCTCAAGAAGTATAATACAACTTTTTTAAGAGATCAAAGTAATATTTCAACAAGAAAGTTACTTTACAGACCACGAAATCACTGAAGGTCATCACGACAAATTCCAGATCTAGTCTCTAAAAAGGAAAATCATTTTACTGACCATTTCTTGTTAGTTTTGCCTAAAATTTTAGTATGTTTTTCTTCAAGGTGTTCTCTAAAAATTTCATGAAGAGGTTGAAACAATATTCCAACTAAAAAGTCACATGCAACACACAAACTCAAGAACAGTCAGGCTGGTCTTTCCAGAAACAGCATGCATAACCAACGAATTTCTCCCCATAGCTTCGACCTTTCATCACATCTACCACAACCAAAATGCACCATCTTCTACACACACATCACAGCAAGTAAAGGGTAGGTTTTAGGACTCTACTTGCCTTAGATTCAAGCACAAAACAGCAGCAAACAGAGGCAAAGCAGCAATGAACGGTGGACGAACTCTTTTCCTTCTTCTTTGCATGACCTCCTCCTCCTCTCTCGGTTTCACTCTCTCACTCTCTTGACAGCTATCTCTCTCTCTCTCTCTCTCTCTCTCTCTCGCTCACCAAAACCAGCCACTCTCCCTCTCTTAATTTCCCTTTCCTTCAATCATTTGAAATGATTGAAAGCTGCATGTGGCCACCTAAGATGGCCAATGGGGGCAGCCACACTTGGCAACTAGGGAAGAACACTTGGCAATCTGCATGCAAGAGGGGCTCCATCCGGCTGGGCTTGGGGCAAGCTTGGTCGAGGCCCAATGAGCTTCATGGGCCTGGCTTTGAGCCGAAGTGGTGGTGGTCTTGGGCTGGGTTTTTGGGCTAGCTTGACCTAAGAATTTCAGCCCACTAACCTTTTAATAATCTATTAACATTTTCCACTTAAATAAATACCTAACTTGCAAAAATAATAAGGCCATAAAACTTGTAGTCACAAATCCATAAATTCCAATTTATAATACACATGGCCAATGATAGAATTTTCTTTCCTATCACATAATTATCCATTAAAAACTTGGCCATAAATCTTATTGCAAATTATGGATTAAATGGCTATAAAATAACTTGATGGTACTTCCATAACCTATTCATAGACTTTAATGTAACTGGAGGTCGTCATGAGTTTTGGGATGCCACAATTTTAATAAGAATGTTTGAGATGCCAAAACTAATGTTTTTAGGCAAAAATGATGTGGGCCATTTAAAATGTCATCGATCCTACTGCACATGTACAGAATTGTCATGAAGGGTAAGGGACAACTATCGTATACAACATTAGTAATCAGATTTTTCCAACACTTTCAGATTCAATCGTCATCCAATTTTTGCTCCAAAACCATTGTCTCCATGCAAATTGAACTCAAAATGATCTCAAAAATGAAATTAAAGGATCTCTAAGGATTCTTGAAACTTTTGAAGAAGGAATCTACTAGCAAAGCTAAAATGGGATTTGCAGCTGAGAAGAAGTGCAAAGGAAAGAGCATTGTCTCACGAACTCCTAAAAGAAAATGACTTGTTCTTCTTCTCCAAGATGAAGAAGAGGAAGATGATGAAGACGAGATCATCTCTGATATTGTGACAAATATTGCCATGTGTGATCCTCTTGTTGACATAGCTGATTTTGAAGAAGAATGAGAGAATGAGAGGGAGAAAGAACCGGAAAAAGAAAGTGAAGGAGAAGAAACTAGAGTAAAAGAGAGTGAGGAGGATGACTTAGATGATGAAGAAGGAGATGCGAATTTGAACAAGGGATAGCAGCATTTTGACAAGGAAGGAGATGATGCATTAAAAGTTGGTGTAGAGGATGTTGGAGAGAAGGGAACTGGTCAATAAATTAGTGTTGGAAGAGAAGGAGTTCTTCCTTAGACTGAAGGCACTATGATATGGAGAGTATATGAGAAAACTCCTCTTAATGACCAGACTATCAAACCAACTAATAGTGATGGCATCAGTCAATCTCCTCCAGATACTAAAGATATTTATGCATCTCATTTCCCTGAAGTTTCTCTTGGGGAACAAGATAAAGAAGCTAATGTTAAAAGGAAGCAACAAATTTCTCATATTCAAGTCGATGTTTCTTCACCTTTGGATACTCCACTAGTATAGTTTGCAAAAATTAGTGCCCAAACTAAACCAGAACCAAACTATCCTTGAATAGTACAGCTCCTTTTGGAGATTAAGGCACAACAATATGGGATGAAGGTTGAAATCTAGAAGTTACATGCTGCTCTCAATACTACCTCATAATCTCTCAATAGAAATGTACAGTCTCTTGATGATAAGGTTAGAACATGAATTAGCAGGCATCTTGGAATTTAGCGAAGTTTGAGACCGTCTTCCATCAGTGCCTAACTAAGCTTGAGGAGATCATGCAAACTTTATAGGATTTCTAACTTGTTCGTATTCTTAGGCAACCCTGATCCTTTTCAACACAAACTCTTTTTCTTATTTTCCTTGTGCTTATTTTGATTTTCTTTTTTTGTTGTTGATAAAAAAAAGGGGAGAGTTTTGCATATTTGAAACTTTGATTGGTGCATGATTGAGTTTTTTTATGCTGGTTTGGTTGGTGTTTCTTTTATGCAAACTATTGGTTGGTGTGTTTCTTATGAGTACAAACTATGTGTATTTTGTGCAAACTTATGCATACCTTATTGTGCTTACTGTCTATTATCTTTATCAATCATTATGTGCTACTAAAGTGTTGTTTTGCAGGATAATTTTATATTATACTTAAATCTACATGAAAACTTTGTCACAATCAAAAATAGGGAGATTGTTGAGAAAACTCCTACCAAGTTTTAAAGTTGACAAAACTTTATTGTTCTCGTTCTTATTTTGAATAATAATAGACTTCTAAAGTCAATCACAGACTCTTGTCAAAGTCTATTTGTTCTGGAAGTTTTGCCCACTTTGACACAATACAAACTGAAACTAAGTCCAAAACGAAGTTATGATCAAACTCGAATTTATTAATCTTGCGACAAAAATTCACTATGAACTATTCTTTCCACCATACAATTTATGATTGAGGCCATATAGTAAATTTGTCTAGTTTCCTGCTTGCGGTATTAAAAACCCGTTTGGGTGGGATGGACTTAGCTAGCAAATCCTAATATTGTTTTTTTTCTTTTTGATAAAAGAAAAGAAAAAAAAGGAAATAATAAAAATCATATTAACATCAGATACACCTCGTCATCCCACGACCTTTTCACAATCCATTTTGTCCATCTACCATATTGTAAGATATGTGATCACAAGAGCTTCGTCATAAACTCAGCATAATATTGTTTTTAGGCCAGTGGGACTCAAAATAATATATCCATCTATACTATTATACAAAGTAAGGAGGATCTCCTTTTTTTAAAGAGATTTCAATCATTTTTCTCTTTTCCAAAATATTTTAATTACTTTGTTTACGAATATTTTTATACCTGGACAAATACGTAAGTATGTATTATTATTTTTCTACCTATTTCAATGTTAAAATTTGGATTATTCTATCTTGCATAACTTTCCTTAAAAGATGTCACATCTTAAAATGTTTTTACCTTTCCACATATTAGTACGGTCTATTCTTTTCACTAGATTCTTGGAATTATTTATTGATCCAAATATTTCATGATAAACTAAATGTCAATTTCATGCACATACAAAAACATAAGAGCCCAATTGCTAGTACTCATGAACAAAATTGGACATGTGGAGCGGCGACTACCACAATTTATTTTTCATCTATTATTGGAGAAATTTCAGAATCTTTATTACATGATGTGATCTTTTTCAGATTATCATTGAATTTATCGAAAGTCTGACAGCTCTCTTTATCTAACGGTGCACGTACGTTTTGCGAGTTTACGTTCGTGAGTTCACACATGCCTTTATTTTTTCCATGCGTTAGTTGGGATCGAAGCCTGAAAATTGTGGCACGTATGCCGTGACAACGGCCGTGGGGGCATCATTTCACCATCGAAAATAAAGAGGTGGGGCTTCTCTGGCGACAATCTCTTTGATAGGGTGCGAAACGACGGCTAAATGCAATAATTATGCGGTTGAAGGCTTGCTGTCTAGAGCGACGACCGTAACGAAGTAACAAAGTGATGCCGTGGAAACTCATGTCCATAACCGACCGTACGGTGAAAAATCTTTGAAAAAAAATTGAACAGCGTATCTACATTATTTATAAATTCGTAAGTATAATTTATTTTATTTTGGTCAATGTTCCACCCCTAAAATCTATGGTCGATTACTTCGTGGATTTCTTTTTATCGAGTAATGTCAGTGGATTTGTTTCTTTTAAAAATTATAGACATATGCTGAATCAATGAATTTTTAGTGATTCGGTTGCCCATTATGAATGGAACGGAACAGAGGGTTCAATTTGCAACGTTATGCAAACACAACTCATCAAATTATACTAGAGTCCCATTCTCTGGGCTGTCATATGACTCAAATTCGGCATTCGGCAATTGCGCGGCTCTAATTTCCTTGTGAATATTATGAAAACAAAAATAAAACCTGTGAGTTGCTGATAGCTTTCATTTAACATGTATATCGTCAGTTTGATGCAGTGGTTGGCCTCTATAATATCATTCGAAAATTTCAATATGAAAGACATAAGATATCTATAATCCACTAAGGTTATCATTAGTCCTTCAGGTTTTGCTAAATTATTCAATGTCATCCATTAAGTTTTTTCGTTCGATATTATCTCTGAACTTTCCAATTTTTGTTCAATGTGCTCCTTTCCTTAAAGATTTAATGAAATTTGCTAAGATGGTCATTAGAGCTATGAACTTGTCTACTTTTTGTTCAATTCCATCCTTTAACTTCATATGTCCTTTCAATTTTGTCCTTAAACTAGTTGTTTCTCTTTAATAATAGCCTTGATTTGAACACAGTGAGGGTCATCAAATATTCTTTAAAAAAAAAAAACCCTCAATAACCCTTATTTAGGAATCGTAATTTTGAAAACAACTTTTTGACACACATTAATGTGTTCACATAAGGATCCTTTTACCGTTTATGACACACTAGGACTTGTTCAATAACATTCCTTGTGTGTAACACAGCACGTTTAGATATATTTAGAAAGAGCGCTGCTTTTGTCACTCCTCCTTTAAGTTAAACAATCCCTTATTTTGTGTGTTTTTGATCGGATTATCCCTTGTGTATCCTACCACTTCTGTCACAGCTCTACAAAAGTAGTCCCTTTTATGTTTGATCAACTTTTTTTTTTTTTTTTTTTTGTTACTTCTTTTTTTTTTTTTTTTCTTGTGGGCCCACTTTCCTTCTTCTTCTTTCTTTCCACACATTTAACATCTCGGTTCTCGACTCTTGCAAATCCTCTCTCCATTTTCTCTCTAGTAGGCCATTATCTTCTTTCATCATGAGAACAGAGGATCTTAGTGGATCTCACTCCGAGCAAAGTTCTGACTTTAGGTTTTCATATTTAGGTCAATTATGGTAACATCTTGTTGTCAACTATGACAATAAGACCAATAAAAAAACCAGTCTTCAGATTTTAGCTACAAGCATCTTTAGATTTTTGAAGATGGAATGCGATCCAAACCATGGTTACTATCTAGACAAATGAGACACAGGAAAATCAAGGAATATGAGAGACAAAAGCTCTCGAGAACATGCTCTATTAGGACAAATTGAATCAGTTCGTTGGAGCCTTCCCATAGATATTAAATAAAACTGCCAATAACCATGAATTCGACTCTTAATAGCTATAAAAGGAGCAGTGGTTTTCCCTTCAGGAAAATGGGGAAAACAGCATTAGAGAAACAACAAAAACCCTATAGAAATATGATTTTCAATTCTAATATGAACTAGGCAATCAACTGTAAAATATTTAATGGTAAACAAACTACAAAACTCCCTTCAAGTTTATAGAGCGAACTATAATTTTTGCTTCATGATCTTATCATACATGATTTTATGGAAGCATTAGAGAAAATTCTCACTGGGGAGGTGAACAGTGGCCCCAATGTCGGTGCCAGCAAAAGTGTAGAGAACAACGGGATTGGCATCATTCTCAATGTGTTGCAACTTGAGGATTAGTGAAATGTAGAAAGAAGAGAGTGACCTGCAAGAAAAAAATAGAGAGATGATTGACAAGAGCCGAGAACTGAGACATCATCGAAGGCATGGAAAGAAAGAAAGAGGAAAGTGAGACCTATAAGGAAAAAAGAAGAAACAAAATTAAAAAAAAAAAAAGTTGATAAAAAAAAGGATCATATTTTTAAAGTTGTGACAAAAATAGTGGACCGCACAAGGGAAAAATATGGTTAAAACACAAAAAATGGAATGTCTAAATCAAATGAGTGAAAAAGCATGGCCCATTTAGATATACTTACGACTTGTAAACACAAGTAAGCATCTTTATCTATCATATTTTAAATGTTTTGAGTTGGATAATCAATTAAATTTATGTGTTGTATTTGGGATTTAGTGTCATGACATAATTAATAATTTTTTTGTGTTGGGAATATATTTAAATTTGAAGTAATTAATAAACTGTTTGTGTTGGGGTAAAATCTAAATTTGACATTTTGCAATATAGAGAGAATAAAAAATAATGTGTGGACTAAATTGAACAAATAAAAAAAGTATGGGAACAAAATTGAACAAAAACTATGATAAATCGTAAACTAAATGGAATGTTTCGTCCATGTCAGCAGATTTCCCTAATCATTCTAATGAAAAGACCATATCAAACCACATTTTAAAGTACGGAGATAACATTATGATAACAAATGTATCATTTCCCCCATCCGCTAGTTATATGTTTCATATACCAATTGGTACATGCAATACATACTAGGCTATATGTGTCTTCCTCAGTTAGATAGATGTAGCCCATTATTTTTCTAATAATCCAGGATCATGAAAAGAGCCAAAAACCTGGAGATTCGAGGAAACCTTGTAAGCCTTTGAACCCAATTAAGTCCAAATCTTTGATCTATAGAGGTGGTCTCAACCTAAAGCTATTTGCACGCAGTAATTGTAATTTAAATACATCACTTCTAATTTCTGATCTGGAAATCGCCCTAATGCGACAATCAATTACGCTAACTCTGGTGGGTTTGTAGAACCTGATGTTATTTGAAGGATTAATTAGCAGCACTACCTATTCGAATTATCATTAATTTTGAATGAACTTGGAATATCAAGCAATTATATATTATATATTTGAATATAATGGATACTGCACGTTGATTATATTTTTCATTTCTGCGTACTAGCACGTTCCTAACTTGAGTGTTGAATAACTCTCTTTCTATATGCTCGAGTAGATAATTTATTTCTTCATGAAACATTGTCATAAAAATTCATTTTATTAGATCATTTGAATATAACAACAACAACAACAACAACAACAACAACAATAATAATAATAATAATAATAATAATCTATTAGGGTTATGAGCTAGCTAGGTCATGAAGAGAAAGAGGACCCGCATCGTCTATGGACTTCCTTTATTTTTCCTCTTTCCTTTATTACTATCTCACCATAGTAGCTACAGATAGATAGAAGAGAAATTAGTACTAGGAGTTCGAGAAGAGTGAATTTGAGAGTATTACAATGGGTACATTTGGTTCAGAATTTTCAAAGCTCTTTGACACCCTAAAGTCTCTTTGGCAAATGCAAATGCCATTTGGAAAAAAAAAATTTAGGCTGCTTTGGGGATATGCAATTGCATCCCCAAAGCTGTCTAAAGGCATAGGCAGGTTCAAAGATTATTTGAAATGTTGTATTTTTGGAATGTAAACATATTTTTTCTTCCAACTTTGCCCTTGCTTGATTTCATAATTCTAGAAATGTGTTCAAAATCCCTAACATTGCCTCAGCCATCAATAAACAACCGGCGAGTGGCCGGCTTGTGGCCAGCAAGTGACCAATGGCCGATTTAGTTCACCAAGGTCAGTTGAGTTCTGCTAGCAAATAGTTTAAAGTTTTTTAAGTGTAGTTTTACCAAATGGCACTTACGTAAAAATTTGTTTTCAAATGTATTTTTTAAAATACACTTTACCAAGCACCACTTGCATTATGGAAAACCCTTTTAGCCTAAAGACCTTTACATTTTCCCAAAGGCAATCCCCAAAACTGAACCAAATGACCCAATGTTTGTACAATAGATATATTGTTGTGGAAAATTACCCATAAAGTTATAAACATATTACACTTGTCACACCCGAACCTCGAGCATGTGCCCATCCCTCGGCGGTCGATAAAATTTTGTGACATCCCAAGACGCGTCGCCGACCCATTCATTTTAATAGACATGTGAAAGCGAATAATTAAATCTCCTGACAGTAAACAGTTTGGGATAGAAAAGCGGGAAAAACAGATTCACAACACAAACACTCTTTTTGTGACATCTTGAAATTTCATTCTACTTTCAATTGAATAAGTCGGGCTTTTCATCGACGCGTTTATAGTGCTATTCTCAGAGTTGATCACTCTTAAGATAACTGGACAATCTGGGAAAGTCATTAAAAGATTTTAATGAAATAGACTTGAGGATTCGATCAGGAATCGACTACTCGACCATGCTCATATGCACATATCATTACGGCATAGTTAAAAATCACTTAGAGATTAGGGATAGGTCGGTTCAACTGAGATGTGTGGTTAAACATGGGCGATTCAACAAAATTGCAAAATTCTCGTCGATCAGCACTAGACTGATTTTTTTGTCGTTTTGGTACCCTGTGTCCGTATTTGAAATATCGAGATTTTCACGACAACCAAGAGTCACCAATGTGTTGAATAGGTTTCTTTGTGGCTTGAAAAAAATCAACCACGGGTCATTTGCATTAAAAGTTTCTGAGAGCTACCCGATAGGCTAGGTCCCGCTAAAAACACGCCAGATTGAAATTAATCGCGAATTTGAATCTGATTTCAGAAATTGAAAGTTTTATCATGTCATGAGTCATTTTAGGAATGTCGATTCAGTCTCCGAAGATTTTTCTACAAACCAAGATTTTGGCAAAAAATGTCGTCATATGGCCGTTTTCGACCGGAAAGTGCAAATGACCTTTTTTATCGCGACATTGGGATGCAAATGGGATCAATTGGCAAGAAAAAATACCAATTTGATCTTGAGCTCGTTGGTTGAATTTTTAGAGGCCAAATTAATTTGATTCAAAAGGGAATTGAAGTCCAATTAGAGAGAAATCAAGTGAAATTCGTGTGCCCCCATAGACCCAACCTTTGGACCAACTCAAGCTTCTAGAAGTGGGCATTTTGGTCTGGAAATACAGCTATGGAGGCCAACTGGTGGTGGGGACCAAATGAGGGGGTACAAAGAGATGAGATGAGGTCATTGGTGGCCCCTCTATGCCAAAACCGATTCCCTCCTTCCTCTCTCTCCTCTCACCCGTCGAGCACTCCATCTCAGATGTTGTTTAAAGCCCAGAAACCAGAGAGCAGAGCCAGCAAGCCGCCAGAGCCGTTGCACGCTCGTCCGTCCACCGTCAACTCGCCGAGTCGCCGTCACTGGTCGTCACGCATTCGCCCTGCCCGCATGTGTCTTCGTTGTTCCAGGCCATCGTTCCACCTTAGCCATGAGCCCAGGCCACCTTCAGAGCTGTTCAAACTTGCTCCACCATCGCCAGAGCTATTGGGTCACCCACCTGCCACCGTGAAGCCCCATCAAGCACCCCTACTACCTCCGCCGCTCTTGTCTCGCAGTTCAGCCACCGGAGCAGCCCCTCTTTGGTCAAGAACAGAAGCAAAGTCCAGTGGGTCTCCAAGTTGCTGTCGGGCCTGTTTTCAAGCCTTTATGGACCTCAAAAGGCGATCCTGCTTTGGTGTTTCTCGTCCCTCGCCGCATCCCTATCATTTTGATCCAAGCGGATTGCTTAACAAATGAGTTTAACTCACTAATCGTTGCTTAGTCAGTTAATGACGTTTAAGGGTTGATTAGTTTATACTAAGTATGGATTAGGTGGATAATTAGACTAGATTAGCAATTTATGAATTGTTATTGCATGTTAAGTTGTTAGAGTAGTGTAATTAGAGCCTAGACAAGCTCTAGTATTTATCTAGAATGGTTCAGTAATTTTCCAGGCCCGTCTCGGCTTTTAATTAGGCTTTTCCGACCTAAGCTGTAATTTTTGGCATTTAATAATCATTTTATGTAATTATTTAATTAATTAATTATTTTCCGAAAATTAGACCAAGATAACCAGTGACCGGAATTTCATGCTGATTACAATCCTGTGATTTGTTTATTTTATTGACTGTTATTTTGTACAAATTAAATGTGATAGTTGATTGTGAGTATTTATCTTAAAAATTAATAATTTTGGTAATTAATTGGAAAATTACCGAGCGTCGATCTACATCGCCAAAAATCCATTTTGGAACTGCTGAAATTGATGGGATGTTCAAAGTGAAAATATTGTATTTTGGTTAAGGTCGACTGTGTACTCACACACGAGTATTTTTATCGAGTATGATAAAAATGGTAAATTGAATAGATGGTCAAGGTGGTATACTATATCAACCTATAGGCTCTGATATGTCAGCTTAGATAGAGAGCAGTATACCTTATTAGCTTAGAGTAAATAATGTTATTTATCATCTTAGAGTGAGCAATGTTACTTATCAGCTTAGAGTGAGCAATTTTATCTATTAACTTAGAGTGAGCAGCATTAGTATACTATATCAGCCTTAGAGCCTTGATATGTTAGCTTAGATAAAGAGCAGTATACTACTTATTAGCTTAGTAAGCTATACTATATATTTATCAGCTTAGAGGGAGTAGTCCTGATTATGATCAAACTTCATAGATAGTATTGATTTGGCCAACCGAAAGAAGGTCGTAATGACATGTAATCGATTGAGTCGATTGATCGATGTTTTGATCTGATTTGATGAATTCATATGATTAGTTGATGTGATTCGTGTATCTATGAGATATACTAACTTGTAGGAATGAACTGAGGCAATGGTAAGTCCTCCGACCTATGTTTATGCTTAGGCAGCCCTTGGGGCGTACTTTATTCCTAGTCAAGTCTTAGGGTGGTTGAACTCGTTAAGACGTCGTCTCACCCCATTGTGGGATAACCTTTCAGGTCCATAGATGGCAACTCCTCTTGAGTTTTTTGGACAGTCTAAGAAGGTTATAGAACAAACATCTTACATTCCGTTGCATGGGAGCCTTAGGGACTGGACCTATGAGTTGGTAAGGTCCATAGTCTAGGTCGATGCGGATCTCACCCACAAGGTGCCCCACTAATATAGATCATGGTATTGCTAGGCTCAGGATAGCCAAAGAAAAGGTCCTATACCGGAATCTAAGATATATATGTATGTGCTGGAGATTGCTTTTGGAAAGGACACAGCAGATCCTCCTCAAGGCTCGGTCGTAGATGCGGTAGACCTGGATTTTGAAGATCCCAAAAGTCTAGTGTTTTCTCTTGAAGGCTCCAGTTGGAGTGTTGATGATGATGAAGATGAGGACGAGGATCCATAGTTTTGTGAAAGCCCCGCCCCTGTTTAGATATATATACACATTAGTTTGTATTGTATATAACTGGTTGTAATGTGTATATATAAGTGTGATGTTGGTTTTCAAAATTATGGCCCTACTTTCCTATCCCATTACATTGTTGTATGGGGATTATTTATTTGCTTCCGCATGTACATATAAAATAAATGGGTTGGTGATGCGTCTTGAGACGTTAGTATTTAATCGACCGCAGAGGGATGGGCATGTATTCGGAGGATCGAGGCGTGACACTTTTATATACACATAGAGTCATATACAAAAGACTACAAAAGATCTATGTCCAGAAGTCTAGACCAAAAAGGGACTACGAAGACTTTAAACTCCAAGCTCTCCAGTCCTCGACTCTGGGTCCTCCACTCTACGGTCCTGAAAAGAATTGAGCCTATGACAAGGTGAGATATGAATTTCAATGAATTCACACTCTAAATCCCAATTATGAGGGTAACACGCCTAAAGGCATCTTGAATCACACAACCACACAACCACAAATACTTACCTCATCTCAAATCCTTCCTGCATGTCAGCACAGTTCATATTACAAACATAAACAGTATTCATGCTCAAACAATTGGAACACCAACACTTTCATCTCAACAACACAAGGGGTCCCAATTATAGGGCAAAATCGTTATGACATGTCTCATTCTGTGCCACACAATTTTGTCCCATAATTTGGCACGTCAATTTCACTTAGCATGCATTCCAATTGTTAATTATGACCACACACGAGCACGGCCTACTTGAAGTTCGGCGGTCTTCTAGGATAGCTAGGCGTCATCTCACCCCATCGAGCATGGCAACGTCACTACGTCGACAGTATTCCATAAAGAAGCATCAGTCCAAAATCTACTGCGACCGACATCCATTGGTAGGGCATCCCATATAGGGGCACGTCTAGCTCAACAGCTCGAGACGGGTTCTCTTAACCAATATACAACCATTCAATCTTGGCCTAGGACATCATGCATTTCACTCAAATGCCTCAATTAAAATGGTGAACTTGGCATATTTTTTTCGTATTAAAAATACATGGTAAAATAATCGTGTGTGAGCACACGGTCAATTTGAACCAGAAAAACAGATACCCTTAATTTTCAAATCCCACTATTTGATATAGTATTTAAAATCATTTTCGATGTCAAAACCTGACACTCGGTAATTTCTAAATAATTACCGAAATTTCCAAATTTAGAATTAAATGCTCAAAATTTCAATCACCACTTAATTTGCATAATTTAGCATTCAATTAAATAAATCAAGCATACCATTGCAATTAGCATGAAATTCTGGTCACCGGCTATCTCGGTATAATTTTCGGAAAAATATTAAATAATTAAATAATTACCAAAATTGATTAAATAATTCAATTGAAATACCAAAAATACTAACTTAGGTTGGAAATGCTTAATTAACTGCCCAAACAGGCCAGGAAAATCCCCGAACCTATCTAGATCCTATCTAGTCCCTAATTAATCTAATATAAAAACCTAACATGCATAATTGAATAATTAAATTACTAATCTAATTTAACTAACCATATAATCTCTAATTAACTTAAACTAAGCACCCCTTAAGCATAATTAACTCCTTAAGCAGAGTTTAGCAAGTAAACTCACCGGATTAGCGAGCCAGTGAGTCCACGGCGACGGTGACGCGAAGACGGGCGACAAACCTCCTAGCGGCAACACCAAACAAGGCTTGGAAGGGACCTAAAATAGGCCTAGAAGTCTCAGCTCTTGCTGGAACTTCCGCTGCTGCTCTTGGTTGCAGGGACTGGTCGAAGGGGCTGAAACAACACAAGATGGACGGCGACAGCTGCAGAAGCCTAGGTGGGCAACGGCGAAGGTTGACAATGACTAAAACAGCGACGGGAGGTTTCAACGGCACCCAAGATGGCTTAGGACAGCAGTAGGTCTCAAGTTGGAGGCGGGATGGAAAAGATGCACGGCTGGGCTTGCGGCTGGCATGCAAGCACGCGACTTGCTCGGACGGCTTGGAGGCTTGGTTGGCTGGGTTTTCTGGTTTCCCTCAAGCTCTTAATAGCATACAAATGGAGAAAGCAGCTGAGGGAAGAAGAAGAAGGTTGTTGAAGATGGAGGGGGCCACTAAAATATCTTAGGCTCTCAAGTGTTTGGCCCTACCAACTTGGCTGTCTTCATCAGCCATTTTGTAGTTGCCAAAGCTTCCTCAACAAGCCTCCAACCGGTCCAAAATGTTGAGTCCCCCATGGCCTACGAATTTTGTACATTGGCCATCCAATTTGGTTCAGTTCTCATTCTATTCCCCTCCAATTGAGCTCAATCCGGTCCCTATAAATTCAATCAAGATGCTCACACTTGAATTCACATTTTTCATTGTCAATTTATCCAACTTGAATTCCAAAAACGCAACCGAAAATGGTCCTCGAATTTCCGGTTGAAAACGGCCCTACTTTGAATTTTCGCCAAAAACCTCGGTTTGTAGAAAAAATTTTAGAATGTGAGTTGACGCTCCTAAAATGAATTGTGACATGACAAAACTTGAAATCGGGTTTAAATTCGCGGTTAATTTCAATCTGGCACAATTTTAGTATAACCTAACCTACCGGGTAGCTTTTAGGAATTTTTAGTGTAATTGACCTATAGTCAATTATTTTTGAGTCACATTGTACATCTTCAATACATTGACGACTCTTGATTGTCGTGAAAATCTTGAGGTTTCAAATACGGACATAGGGTATAGAAATGACAGAAAAATCGGTCTAGTGCCGTTCGACAGAAATTTTGCAATTAGGTGACTAATCACATACCTCTATCGAATTGACCTATCTCCGGTCTCTTATCGATTTTGACAGTGATGTAATGACCCTTACAAATTAGCACGGTAAAGCAGTCGATTCCTAGTCGAGTTCTTAAGTCTATTGCGTTTAGATTCCTTAACGGCTTCACCTAATAGGCTAGTTATCTCATGAGTGGCCAACTTAAAGAATAGAACTATAGGTGCATCAATGAAAAGTCCAACTTATTCAATTGAAAACAAAACCTGAAATTCATGATGTCATAACGCTTGTACTAACTCAATCCTAAACTTTTTTATTTTTTTGCTATTTGATTGAATCTAGCTAATTTGAGCCAAAAATCACTAACGTAGATACCAATGTGCTATGTCAGATGATTGGTGCTGACATGAATATTTTTTGAAATTTAAGAAAAATCATTTTATTTATTTATTTTTTCTTTTCCTTTTTCTTTTCCTACCCAATCTGGCGATGTGTTTGAATGTGTATGCTTCGTTATTTTTCCTGGCGGAGATGTCTCATACGTGGCATAATCGGGTGGAGACTAAAGATAAATTATCTTTTTCCTTCACCATGTTGATGTTTGAATAAATCGCCATTCATCTTTGGAATATATCTAAACCCTTATGATTGAGTTCGTAATTCGTCATGTGATGCGATGAAGTAGTAAGTACACGGCTTTTTATTGTTTTAAATATCACTTAGAGAAAGGAAGGGTCATGCTGGCCTTCGTAATTTGTTATTTTGTCTAGCCTATCATCAGCTCCTTGTAGCCTTGCGCAACACGCCAGCTGATCTCAATGGAAAAGAAGATGAACAGTCAAATGATAAGGCAAAATCGGGAAAATAAAAAGTTAATAAGAATAGTTGTGGAAAAAAAAATTTAGTAGCCCTGACCTTATGAGAAAATTGACCATCTGTCTTGGACTTTTAGTCTTTAGAACGCCAACTTTTCTAAACAATTTAATATTGGCCCATGCGGCACTGGGTCTTCGTCGTTCGTCAGCCAAGACGTAATCATTTCAGACAAATCCTTATCTATAACGGACAGTCTCCACCTCAGTCTACTCGCTAATCGTCCCGCATCCATATACCCCATACCTCCTATCGAGTGCTGCCTCAGCGTCATCGCTATTTCGAAATAATTTCTTCAAGCCTCGTCCATGGCACCTCCACACTTCCTCCTCGTGACCTTCCCTGGCCAAGGCCACATAAACCCTTCCCTCCAATTCGCCAAGCGTCTCGTGCGTGTCGGTGCCCACGTGACCTTCGCCACTGCCATTCGTGCCCGTCCCCGCATGGCTGAGTCGGAATCTATCCCCGAGGGGCTATCCTTCGCCAGCTTCTCCGATGGCTACGACGACGGTTTCGACAATTGGGATGAAATAGAGGAATACATGGACAAGATCAAGCGACGAGGAACAGAGACTTTAAGTGACCTCATCGCCTCGAACCTTAAGAGCGGTCGGCGATTCTCAGGTGTACTCTACACTATCCTCCTTCCGTGGGCTGCCGAGGTCGCTCGTTCTCATGGCATTCCTTCGACATTCGTTTGGATTCAACCGGCCACTGTTTTGGACTTCTACTATTATTACTTCCATGGCTACGGGGATCTTATTCGAAGCACGGGCGACAATCCTTCGGTGCCAATCCAATTGCCAGGGTTGCCGCCTCTCATGGCCTGCGACATACCTTCCTTTTTTAATTCTAAAAATGAGTACAACTTCAGCCTCCCGCTTTTCCAATGGCATTTCAAGATACTACTTGAGGAGGCCAAGCCAAGGATTCTGGCAAACACCTTCGATGCGCTGGAACCGGATGCCATACGGGCTATCAATGAGTTCGAGGTGATTGGGATCGGGCCGCTGATCCCGTCCGCGTTTTTGGACGGCCAAGATCCATCGGATACTTCCTTCGGAGGCGATCTCTTCAAGAGCTCGAGCGGCTACATGGAGTGGCTGGACACTAAGCCAAAGGCGTCGGTGATCTACGTGTCGTTTGGGAGCATCTCCGTGCTATCGAAGCCACAGAAGGAGGAAATGGCACGGGCGCTACTAGAGGCTGGCCGGCCGTTCTTGTGGGTCATCCGGGAAAGCGGGAAAGAAGAGAGAGACGAGGATAGATTGAGCTTCAAAGAAGAACTAGATAAGATAGGGATGATAGTGCCGTGGTGCTCGCAAGTGGAGGTTCTCTCGCACCCTTCAGTGGCGTGTTTCGTGACACACTGCGGGTGGAACTCCACGTCAGAGAGCTTGGTCTGCGGGGTACCCATGGTGGCGTTCCCGCAGTGGAGCGATCAGCAAACGAACGCGAAGCTCGTGGCGGATGTGTGGAGGACCGGAGTGAGGATAACGCCCAATGAGCAAGGCCTGGTGGAGAGCGGCGAGATAAGTAGGTGCTTGGAGCTGGTGATGGGAGATGGAAAGGAGGGGGAGGAGATGAGAAGGAATGCCCGGAAGTTTAGGGATCTGGCGAGGGAGGCCGTGAAGGAAGGCGGGTCATCCGACAAGAACCTCAGGGCCTTCGTGGACGAGGTCAGAGAAGCGTCCGAGCTCGAATGAATCGTCTATGGTGTCGCTGTGAGAAGCTAACGTGGTGCTTTCCTGTCGTCATCTTTAGGAACTTTTAGCGAATGCATATTTTATATGGCTTTTATGTATCCTTCCTGTGGGCATGGAGTCGTCGCTTATTGTTCAGGACAAATTATTGTCCTTTCTAGGCGACATTTTTTCTTTTCTTAATTTCCATTCCTCCTATTTCAGCCCGTCATATATGACGCTTATGTTGCTAAGTCTTGAATCTCGATGGTTCGACCCTACCGCTGATGGTGAAAACATTTCTCAGCGGCAGAAGAACTACGATGTCTTAGAATCGTTTCAATAATCCATGTTGGTAATGAGATATGAAATACTCAATGGTCATATCTTCTTCCGTCTCAAACTTCGACCGGAAACAAGCGGTGGTGGTTTCGATGGGGGCTGGTGTTTACGGCGTATGTTAAAAAGCACTCGTGCCTTCACTCGCGCGCTCGGTAGGAGGTCACATGCAGGTCAAATCACAGTGGGTGCCGGCGAGGGTGACGAGATCGTCGGTGTAAACAAAAGGCCGACCGTCAAGGAACAAAAAAGCGGGCATGGTGGGCCATAGAGCTTGGCATTAGGTTGTGTGGGCCGCGGAAATATACCCTTCTGTGCACATACGATTCAAAATTGGGAGTTTTTTATTTTTATTTTTTTGGGTCCAAATGATTGAGAGGGTTTTTTTTTTTTTTTGGACAATGATTGAGAGGGTTGAAATATTCTAATTGCGGAGGTCATAAAAGATGTATGACTAGTATTAGAGACAATTAGAATAATTCTCTATGATAATCGAGACCAACCTAACAATTTATGTAGTTACTTTTTTTTTTATATGCCTCTAATAGACATCTTCTTATTTCTGTCTATGAAGATGCAATGGGAATTGAGGTTGACAAGACCAAAGGAGCTAATGAACCACCTGCTGAAATTCTTGAGGAAGTTGAGAGGTTCCAGACTAGATCTTTACCAAACATTGAACAAACTGAGACCTGTGGGAACCGAGGCAAACCACCGAGAGTGACAAGGGCAGGATGAAGCTCTTCACCGAAAAAGGATCTGATCAGATTCCTCACAGAATATCAAGATGTCTTCGCCTGGTCAAATGAGGATATGCCCGGATTAGACACCAAGATTGTGGTGCACAAGTTGCCAGTCATGCCAGAATTCTCACCAGTAAAGAAAAAAGTCCGAAGAAGTCGTCCAGAATGGAGTCTAAAAGTGAAAATCATCAAACAAAAAAACTAAGGAAAAATCATCCAAAAAGTCCCAAACTAAATGTAGGGCGATCAATTCAATTTTAAACATTTCAATTGTACAAATTTAATCATGAACCTTTAATGATTAATCAATTTAAACATAAATTTTTTAATGATGTCAATTCAATCATAAATATTTTTGACAATTTAGCAATTTAATTTTCCTTACTTCACTTGTACTATTCTAATTTTTCTCATGTAAATCACACTTACAGCTCACCTATTTACCCCATGTTATAACAACTTCATGTGCCAAGCCGCAGCTAATTCATTAGATTCCGTTAATGCAAAAGAATCTTCCAAAAACTTGCTGCAATGATTTAACTAATCCCAGATTTGCCGGGCGAAGGGCTCATCCACCAGTCAATGGCAGATGGTTGACTGAGCCACTCGTTCAAAATCCTACCAGTAGGCAAGTGAGAACTGTCTTCTTCTTAAGTAAATGATAAAAATATTGGCACGTCATCCGTGTTCTTCTTGGTTTTTTTTTTTTTTTTTTTGAACAGTGTTCTTCTTGGTTGAGTGCGCTAAGATTGTACCCTATTACCGTGGTTGATGGAGACACCCGACTTTAACACGTCATACGGACAACCTTTTTTTTTTTCTAAAAATAATAATTTTCCCTTCAGTGGCAGGACAAGTCCCCACTTATCTTGGCAATGTACAATTATGGATCCTTAACAAGTTACAAATTCACTTGAAGATTCGGAAATGAAAATAATAATAATGAGATACCCAGTAACTAATTTCTACGAGATGTACTATCAATAATTCTCTGTCGATCACTCAGTTTGTATGTGCATCTCTGTTACTTCAAACCACGAACACATGTAGTAAAGAATAATTTTCTAAATAAATACTACTTTGTTAGTTTTGTGAAGAGAAACTCCAAAGGAAATGATTCTTAAAACGTTAGAAAGCTCACAATGAAATTTACGTGATCTTATCAAGCAATTTGCAAAATTGTGTATTTCCAACCCCATCCAGATTAGATAGTCGTGATTAAAAATCACAATATTCAACAATCCCATAATCCAATTTGATCATATTGGGTGTTGTAGGAAAGCTATTCTAGAGCAAGCCTGTCAAAATTTTAATGAGTGTGACTTAATAATCAAAAGTTGGTCAAGAATTAGGTGTGTGCAGTCATCCTTGTTGGGATAAATAAATTTAAATATTTATATATAGTATAATTATTCAATTGTAAATGTTAGACTCATTACTTCAAAAATGAGTTTGCTTAATGATTAAAAATTGATTGGTTAAAGTTATGAATTAACTGTCAATGTGTAGATTTCAACGAATAAAATTATAAAAATGCGACTCGTACTCTTAAGAATGACTTTAACACTCAAGGTACCGTTGGATTCTTGCTCCACAAGCTCTCACTCCTGATACTAAGGCCTTATTTGGCAACGTGCCAAACAGTGCTTGATTCTGATTTTTTGTTCTCAAAATCAGTTTGGGATGAGAATCACATTTGGTAAAATTTTTGTTCTCGAGAACAAATTTGTTCCCAGAATCAGTTTGGGACAAGATTTGAGAATTAAAAAAACGATGATTCTGGGTCCGAGAATAAAAAAAAGAATCAACACAATAAAACTCTTCTTCTTCCCTTCCACCATCCCGCGACCATCGCTCGCCGCCGGTTGCCGGCCGCTGGTCTGGTGAGCTCGCCGGAGGCTTGCCTAGCCACCGGTGAGGCCCCCAGCAAGGCTTGCCTGGCCACCGATCAGGCTAAGCGAGCCTGGCCGATGGCCAGGCAGGCCTCGCCCAGCCCCGACGAGGGCCACCTGTCCACCGGCAAGGCTCGGCCTCGCCTGATCTGGGGAGGCTGAGCCTCAGCGGGGCTGGGCGAGCCTCGCCCAACTGCCAGCGAGGACCAACCTCGCCTAGCTGCCGGCGAGGCTTGGCTGACGAGGGCCAGCCTCACCGAGGGCCGGCGACGCTACGGTCGGCGACCGCCCAAGAAGAAGAAGAAAAATAGGAGAAAAAGGAAAAAAAGAAAGAAAAAGAAAAAAAGAAAAGGAAAAAGGAAAAAAAGAAAAGAAAAAAGAAAAAAAAAGAAAAGGAAAAAAGGAAAAAAAGAAAAAAAGAAAAGAAAAAAAAAGAAAAAAAGTTAAAAAAATATTTAAAAATTAAAAGAAATTAATTTGGAAAAGAATCAATGAACACATTATCAAATGCAATTTAATTCCGAATCGAAATTTTGGATAGTTACCAAACACGTTCGTTTTACTCGAGAATCAATTCCTAGGAACAGAATAAAAAATAATCATTTCTTGTCAGAATCAGTTCCCAGGAACAAAATCGTTACCAAACGCGCCCTAACAATCATTACAATTCTTCTTTTGCCAATGTCGACTTTGAAATGAGGAAAAGAGAGCTCAATATAAGTTCAATATGTCTAGTGCTCTTTTGTTCTTTTTGTATCAAGCAGTCTCTTTGTAATGAGTGTGTTGATTGTTGACACTGGTGAACAAACATCAAGTTTAGAGAGATGGTTTCATCAAACGTTTTCTTGCATGACGATAATAGACATTTCGGCTAAACTTATAAAAAGCCAAACTCATCCATCACCTTACTCTCCATCCAGCATCCAGACATAGAATTACGAGACCGTCGCCGGCGGCCTGCCATGGATTGGACTGGGCGGAACCTACTCGACTACCATCACGGTGGGCCACGGGCCTAGCTTGGGCTAGGTCATCCCGGATGCCATGGATAAGCTACCTCTTCTGACTCTAAACACCTTTGCTCAATGACAAGAGAGTTGTTGGCCCACGTTTAGATTTATTATATATATATAAGTAGTGGGGTTCGATCTGATTTCACTGAAGTCATCCAAATGGATTTGTTCGTTTGACATTATGCCCATGTTTCAAATATAAAAAAAACCTTCCATTGCCATAAAGCAACATCTATCTCACCACAGAGAGATAGAGAGATAGAGAGAGAGAGATAGAGATGAACCGCCAACACTTCCTCATCATCTCCTTCCGTGGTCAGGGTCATCTTAATCCTACCATACAACTCGCCAAGCGCCTGGTATGGGCCGGCGCACAGGTCACCTACGCCAACGCGGTCGATGGCCGAAACTTAAGGACCATCAAGACCCTATTTCGATGGAAGGCTTATCGCACACCTCCTTCTCCGTTAACGACAATGATGCTGACTGTTGACACCTAAATTTTGGCGATCTAGTCATTTATTTATTGCATTAAAAATTAGGGATTAATTTTAACCCCTAAACAAAAATACTAAATTGCATAGCATATAATTTTTAGGAGTATTAAATGCATTTTGCATATAAATTGAACTGGCGAAAGGTGGATTTAGGTAGAAAATAGTTCTGAGCTTATTGAAATAATTGGATCAGTGTGGGTATGGTTTCGGGCCCAATTACCATGTTTGAGTCCATGAAATGAGATTAATTGAGCTGAGTCCATAACTGAAAATTACATTGTGCTCAACTTGGAAATTAATTAGGCTATCATCAGCATAATATTTCATATGGCCATAACTCTTCGAATATTGCAGCGACCGAAGAAGGAGCCACACAATAGAAACACACAGCCACAATTCTGAGATGAGCAGAGAATGGAGAGAGAGCGAACGTTCTACACATGAAGGAGAAACCGTGAAGAAGGAGACCCGCCCCTGGCCAATTGATTATCTCGTTGCCCACTAAGTCTTCAAAGTCAAATTCTTTTTGTTACCGTGGAGATTCACGCCCATTCTCCATCAACATCTCACTTTCATCTCCTTTCTCTCTCGGGGGAATTCACGCACAAGTCCTCGGTTGCATATATTTTGCTGCTGTTTTGCTTCAGCGACGAGTTGATGTTCAACATCTCTACAGGCATCCTTGATGCAAGCCGCGTCTGTGTGGCCTATTAGGTCATCTGCAGAATCCCCAGTAGCGACGAATACTGGTCTTTCTTTGCAGGTCTCGTGGAACACAATAGGGAGACACGTTCGAAACAGAAGGTTCATAAAGCAAGGAGAGCGTCTAGCAAAGTGTGTCCCTTGGGGGGCCATTGTTCGTGTCCATCGAAGCCTGATTATCACGCCTTAAATCCCAGCGAAGCCAGTCAAAATTTCTCCACCGTCTGGACCTTGAGGAGGGTACACGTAGCAAGGGAATCTCCACTGAGTCATCATCCTCCGCCATAGATCTTGGTGCATATATATAAAAAGAAAACATAGAAAGGTTTACACCTGCTCCTAATCGTCTTTGCAAGTTCCTAGTGTTGCAGGCATTCTGAGAAGTCTCTACCGTAAGGCTGGGAGTTAGCTGTGCACCTTCCCACCGCCTCGTGAGCCATCACTTGTCTCAGATCATCGAGGCATCACCGTGAGTCCACCATCTCAGCTGCTGTCCGAGTCGAATCACCATCTGCAACGGATCGCCACAACGATCCACCGCTACTGTTGCCCGCCGATTGCGATCCCGGTCCGATTACGCAGAGTCCAAATTTGAAAATCGATATTCGGATTAGGTAAAAATTTCGTTTTATTTGATTTCCGAATATTTCGTTTCATTATTTGAAATATCTGTTGATACACATGATGGAAATTCCTGATACACTATGATATCCGTAATTTCGAGTGGCCTTCTAAATTGGAAATCTTCCTTATTTCGCAACGTACATATGATTGACAGTCCGATTTCACGCTCGAAATACGGCCCGCAATCGGGAAAATCGCCAATCCGATCTCACGCTCGAGATATGATTCGTGATTTTATTTAAAAATTGGTCAATCCGATTTCATGCATGAGATACGATATGTCAATTTATTTCCCAAAATTAAATGGACATGGATGATATCTTGCTTGATTTGGTGCCGTGCTGTTCTTGATGCCTTTATTTGTTTGCTCCCGTAAAAGGAAAAAAAAAATCGAATTAGATTAGGTTCATGTTAGAATATTACTTGTTTTAGGGTATTTTGCATGTTTAGAAAAGGAAATTTATTTATTTTGAATTTCTTAAATAAAAATCCAAAAAAGATGCATTCATTTAGGATGTTAGTTTTTTTGCACGTTTAATTATTGGACAATTTTTAATTTCGAAATTAATATAAAAAAACAAAAAATCATCATGCAAATGTCATGTAGAATTAGGGCATATTTTGTACGTCATTGCATATTAGGGTAAAATTGCATGTTTCATTTTAAGTTTAAATTGATTGCATCCTAGGTTAGAGATTGCTAAGTTAAGATAATATCTTATTTTAAATTAGGGTTTAGCCTAACCTAATCCTTAATATAAGGTGGATAGAATCTTAATCTAGCTAGGTAATTTTGGCATATTTCTAATTTCGAAATTTCATGGAAAATACCAAAAATTATCTTAGAATAAATCAATTTCATTCTTTAAGACATACTGCATTTTATTAATGTCATGTAGTTTAAGCCATATTACCATGTCATATTATTTCATGTTAGGTTAGTAGCATGCATTGCATATTGCATGATCTTCATTAAATAAGTGAAAAAAAATTGCGTGTTAATTAGAAATCATATTTAAGATTGTCGATGTGAATTCTGATTTAATATTGCGAGATGCCTCACATGTTAGGGAAATAAATTTAAAATTTCAAGTTGTTGCTACAAGGTAAGTCTTGGTCTTGCAGTTTATTCATTGCTTTTCTTGGATGTTAAATTGGTGGTTTGCTCATCCGCATGATCGCCTCACATGTTAGGGAAATAAATTTAAAATTTAATCCAAGTTGTTTGCAAAAACAATTTTTCAAAATAAAAGAATTGCAAGTAAAAGTGCGCAAACCACCAATTTAACGTTAAAGCAGAAAATAAAATCTCAAAGCGAAAAATGTTAAATTAAAATCCACATCAACAACCCTAGATATGGTTTCTAATTAACAGTTCTCTTTTTAATGACAATACCAAAATCTGACCTAAGTGATATGACATAAATAATCATGTAGTCTATCATGAAGCAGGAGTTATTTTCCATGAGATTTGAAATTAAAGGCAACACTTAAATTTTTAATCGACCTAATTAAATACCTAAATGATGTGCATTGTATGAAACTAAAAATAGATTAGTGTCAACTCCTAATTGAAAATCAATTGCATGTTAAGAACTTGAACCTAAGATCTAGCAACCTAAATTGATTTATTTGAATTTGAATTTTTTTGAATTTGTATGAGTTTGGGAGACAATTCATTCAAAAGCATCAAAAATCGAGTTAAGTCTAGCTAATAACAATCCATAAATTGATCTTAAGCCGAGACAAGAACCTGCGATGATATCGACCTTGCTGATCTGGGCGTGACTGGAGCATATGGCAAGGTGTCACCGCAAGGCTTGCTGGAGATTCTGATTTTACTGCGAGAACTAAGCAGACCAAGCCAAAAATTTTGTTTCCTCCCTTTGGGTATCAAGCTCCTTTGTGCATGTCCTTTGTTGACCTGCAGAGAAAGAAGACAAGAACTCTCTCCATGTTTTCTTTTACCGAAAGATTGTGTGCCCTTCTCTTGCCCTGGGTTTTTCCTTCAAACAAAACAAGCAATATTAGACAATATATGTGAGAAAATTTGTGCTCGTCAATATTGCTCCATGCGGTGGTGTTTGCTTGCGATGACTCAGGGCCAAGAAACTCCGAGATTGCCTTGGGACGTTGAATCGTAATAGTGGGCAAAGTGGCAACGCGTGGCAGCAAAACCCAAACATGAACAAGGGCATGCGTGCGTGCAAGGCATGAATTTTGATGGATGCCTAAAGTTTCAAGAGATAGGGTTGGTTCAGGAAGACTCCTGGACTCCAAACTGACGTGGTGCTTTTGACCAAGTTCACGTATTCTTCCTTTGCCAAGAATTCTTCAATTTGTAGCCGTAAAAATGTGAATTTCGTGGTTTGGGGCATGGTGATCGACAGGTGAGACTAGGGCAGCAGCATCGTCTAGGTCGAGGACAGCGATGCTCGGCACGGCAAGGACTAAGAAGCGCTGGGGATCACCAGAAACCTGCAAATAAGGAACAAACGACTGGACGGCAACGTGATCGGACTGAGGCTTGTCTTTTAGCTATTCGTGTGTGGTTCCCGCAATGCTTTTGACGCTGGGCAGAATTTGGAACGATGAAAGACGACGAACGGCGGCCAGATCCGAGGTCGCGGCCACCTCCAATGATCAATGCAGATTATTTTACTTCCAGCCAATTCCTCTTTTTTTTTCGAAGCACCTTCATTTTCAATGTCTAAAAGCAAAATTTAGGTGTCAACAGTTCCCAAAACTTAAGAGAACTGATCGTTAGCTTATCTGAGAAGGATCGACCAGTCACTTTCTTGATCTACACTGTCCTCCTCCCACTATATATCACCACTACTTCAACAGTCGAAGTGGTTTCTATCAAAGTAGTAAAAATGAGCCTCCTACTCCAATCCCATTGCCCGGTTTGCCTCCTTTGACACCGGAGGACCTGCCTTCATTTCTCTTACCTACCGATCCAAATTTCCCTATTGTACCAACCTTTCAAGAACACATCCTAACACTCGAAAAAGAAACCAACCCATGTGTTCTCTTGAACACCTTCAACGCGCTGGAAGAAGATATGATCAAAGCAGGCATGGAGAACATGAAGCTATTCGCGATTGGGCCTCTGATCCCGCAAGCTTATTTGAATATAAAGATCGTCCGTTAGACAATTCCTTCGGCTCCCAGCCTGGGTTAACAGTGAACAAGAAGAAATCGACACGATGATAAAGGGAAGAATCGATGGAGATTCCGGATTGATAGTACCGTGGTGTCTGCAGGTGGAGGTCTTGAACAGCAATAGGATGCCATGTGGCTCGAGATGTTCAATCTTTTTATTGAAATGATTCATTATCATGTTAGGTTTGGTGCAAAAATGCGCACCATTTACAATAATGGTTCTTTGTCTTTCCACTTATTGATGTGGTGTTCAATCTTTTTATTGAAATGATTCATTATCATGAAAAAATGCGACTCTTGATTATTAAAAAATGCAACTCTTTGATATAAAAAGAAGTGATTGTTAACATGAAAAGTGGTGATGATGGGGATAAGGTATATATTCCCAAAAGATGTGTTAATTAGTTGTTTGTAAGTATAATCAAATCATATACTGTTCATTACAATTATTTATAACAACAACAATCTCTCTTCTTCACGACAGTCTCTCTTTTTCTCTTTTTACATACAACTTTGATAACACATTCTTGATGAAATTCTTAGAGAAAAATTGGGTAATGGCTAAACACTTTCCTATATAAATTTGGTGTACATCTATATTTGTTATAAACTCAGCAACAACAATAATAGGGGTATGATTGTTATCATGCATCAAAGTATCAAACAACTATAAACTACTACTCTATCTTCATCAGCAATCAAATTCCTCTCCCACTTTTCACCTATAAAAATGTAAATTATGCATATCATCATACATAACAAATCGAGTTGACAGTCTCAAGTCAGTGAAGTTACCCAATCTTTTATAACTTAATGTGATCGATAAGTGTCGCGACCCGATCTCGCCGCCCTCAAATCCCTCATCATCGCAAGAAGAGAAAAGGGGGAAAGGTCGGGTTTAGGGGTACTTGATCACAAGAGTTCTCTCACAGCTCGCATTCCAAAAGACATCATCACCTCGCTTTTGTATCAAGCCTCTCGTGAGTTCCCTCCATGACATCGCAAGCTCTCCCAAGCTCATACCCTGCGTGATAGCGGAGTGTCGCGATCCATACCCACACAAGTGACACACCTTAGAAGAAGGGTCGGGTGTAGATATTGGATTTAAGGGTACCTTTACCATGGTTGCCCACTCCACAGGTTCGCCCATAAGGATGACATCACTTCATCCTTTGGGTTACTCCCATGTTGAGTATGCTAAACCATCGTGAGTTTCATCAAAACTCATACCCCACGCAACAGATTATTTGTAGTCTAATTGTTTATGACAACCTAAAAATAAAACGGGAGTCGCCACTAGCCTCATTTTGGGGGTCGGCTAGAAAACCCAATCGAGGGTCAAGAGTGTTCTCTAAACCAAATATTTAGATTTGAGGACTTGTGTTATACTAATATTTCTATTAGCGTCATTTCGGTACCTAAACAGTATGTTGTGTTTGCCTAACATGTCTATGTGTTTCTTTTTACATTTTCAGGATCATTTGTCCTAAACTAAGTGATCATGCATGGTTGGTCATTTTCATTCTATTCTATTTCTAGAAAAACAAGAAGAGAAAGCCATCAATGGAATTGAAATTACAAGACAATAAGTAAACAATCAAGAAAAGCAATAAATCTATTGTGCAATCCTAAAAAATATAAAAGAGAAACACAATTGAAAAATATGAGAGAAAGAGAGAAAACTCGCAACTCGTCGGGTTTTATACAACAAATGAAACCTGAGACATATGTCGGGAAAATGAATAGTACATGATAATGGTCAAAATGGACATCGACCTCCACCGTCTTCGCGCTTTCTCCATCTTCGGGGTTCTAATCTGATCCTAACCTAAGAAACTTATAACTAGGTACATACAATGGAAAGAAATAAGCATACACATCAAAACAACCAAAAACAAAACATTATATTGAGATCAATCATTTAAAAAAAGTGTACTACGAAAGTCAAGTTTTGGGGCCTCAAGGTCGGCCTTTGTCTTTCATGCGAAGGTCCCACTAAAATACCTACCAAATCATTTTTTTTTTATTGTGATTTATAGCAATTATTGACCAATTGTATTCTCGCATGGCCAATAACGCTATTAAGTCTCCTAATCAAGCTATCTATATGATCCTAGGGTTTTCCCTCGATATCATACATCGACCCTATCATTCATCCAAAAATCACATGCATTGCAAAAAATTTAAGCATGTATGCAAGTCTTTTGAACCTTGTTTCTCAACCAATCAAGCAAGAAAGTGAACCGTCGACGAGTCACTTATTACCAAGGCATGCGCCAATCACAAACACAAGCAATTTCTAGAGCATGATGGGATTATATGTATGAACAGTACATGTGATATTTCAAAAAAAAAAAATCTCAAAATCATTCATGAAATGTTTTAAGACAATGTGATGTCTCAGCCATGAAAGGCATTCAATTGCCAAGGCTAGCCCGGGGCTCACATTAGAACTCACAAGCATCGTAGGCATTTTGAATACAATTCAAACTGTGACTTTCATGTTGTCAAAATAGGATTTTAAAAATATTTGAAAATATTTAGGATTAAAGAATTTATAGCCTATGGAACACATTCAATTGCCAAAGCTAGCCCGGGTCTTGCATTAGAAGTCACAAGCGTTGTAGGCATTTTGAATATGGTCCAAATCATGATTTTTCCTTAAGCCAAATCGAGTTTTGGAGAATAACATTTTTAGGAATCGTTTTTTAGAAACATCACACGTACCAAATCATTTTTTTGAAAGACACAATTTGAAAAGGCCGGTTGTTTAACAACAAAGATCAAAGCATTTAGAACAATTTTCGTGAAGATGGCATGCCCTAATTTCATGCACAAACTAATCTAAATAACTAAAAAATCACAATCATGTTTATATCAAGAAATTTTAGAATAAGCGTGTAAGGATGGAAAAATTGAGTAATACCCATTGATAATCTAGCTATGGAAAACTTTCCTAACATGCATGATATGATGATGAACAACTTTCGTACAAAGAGTTTTCTCAAACAATGTACACATGAATTTACAAAAATCAAACAACAAACAACAACACATTAGAAATTTGCCAAAAGAACAAGAAATTCAGCTAATGTCACGAGAATTTGTCCTATTAGAACATGTCTAAAAATCATCAAATTTATACACAACATAGCCAACATGATGACAAGCAAGTTTCATTAAGAGACCAAGTTCAAATTCCAAATAAAAAAATGGAACAAAAATATCAAAGGTTTGTTCAGACGGGGGTTAAAATAGGGGTTCAAATTTGATCTCTTGTCTAGATTGTGATCTATCTTTGAAAAAATTGAAAATAGTCCAAATGATGAGCAATTGGCATGGAATCAGCGGCATTAGAAACTTTAAGTTTTTTCTACATCTTCGTAGAAGAGCTCTAGTCCAAACTAGGTCAATTTGGTATCCTAAAATCGAGTTCTCTAAAAGTGTGCAGATTAGTAATTAAGAAAACAGAACATAAGCATTTATTAGAAAACCTTAAAATCATTCAAAAGAATGCACAAATGGCATGAAGAAATCACACGATGCGGTTCAATCATAAAGAAGGCATGATTATAAGATTTGATCCTTAGATGACTCAAATAAGCATGAAAATATGCACATATGAGAAGGTTTCATTTCAGCTTTAAGTTTACAAAACAAGCATTATTTCAGCCATCCTTAAGACATGCATATATCCTACCAAAAATCTCACATATAGAGCATACAGTGATGAAGATTGCTCGTTGAGAGATCGAAACTCATTAAGATCATATGAATCATGGCAAAAATGGCAAAACATATTACACTATATGTTCAACACATGTTGCTACAGTAATTTTTACTCTAATGCATGCGAATGATTTATATTGCTAATGTAAAAACCTTGCAAAGCATGCATCAATTGAACATATATATCATGTGTTTCAAACTTAATGAAGGATTTGAGACCAAATAAGTGTATTTATGGACTCAATTTCATCAAAACAAATTTCGGACCAATGGAGGACAGACTGACCTATGTCCAAATCTAAGCACCTTTGACCTAGCTAATCATGTCCAAAAATTTTAAAAACAATACAGAAGATGCACAACACTTGTACGAGCAATTTTCATCAAGAAATGTTATTCCATAACCCAACAAAAACAAATTAGCACAAAAATAGCAAAAATAGAGATTCATTAAAACAAATCTCGGACTAATATAGGACAAACTGACTTATGTCCAGATCTAAGCAATTTTGATCTAGCTAATCATGTCCAAAAATTTTGAAAAGAAAAACAGCAGATGCGCAACACTTGTATGAGCAACTTTCATGCAAAAAAATTGTTCCAGAAATCAACATAAAAATCAGCATAAAAATAGCAAAAACAGATATCGATATAAAATAGATTGACCTAACCCTAGATCTAAGTAGATTTGACCTAGTTGAATACATTCAAAAATCATGAAAAAAAAAAAATATAGAAGATGCACAACATGATTTGCAACAAAACTCATGAAATTTTTTTTTATCAAAAAATGATCATGAGAGTCGGCACAAAAATAACAAAGTTAGAAGGCAAAACCATATCAGAATCGAAAAAAAAAAATCATTAATCTTCGGAGGTGTTTTTGGAGGGCCAAATGATGGTTGTTTTGGGGGTGTGACCTATCGTTTCAAAGATCGAGATGTCTATTATCTAATTATAATAGGACTCGAGCTCAAATGAGATTGTTTCAAACCTCGTTTTGACCAAAATAGTAACCTATGTACAGGCCTACAAAAATCACAAATTAGGCTTAAAATCACAATCATCATTCAAATCATCAACAACTCATTGTAGCATTCATACTCATCAATATTAAGCATGTAAAAGCTCCTAATCTTGAATCCTAGCCTTGATCAACTAACTCCATCTCGCTTCATCGGATTCAATCTTTGAATCGTTACCTTTGTCGTGATTTTTGTTGGTTTCTATCGCGATTAGTTGCATCAAATCACCGGATCATGATCAGGACTCCAAGAACGTAGATCAAGTCACTATGGCTTGGATCGGGATCAATCGAACCACCGGCTCAAGAAAAAAGAAGAAGAATCAATCGAAGAGATGAACCAAAACTTAGAGAGAGAGAGAGAGAGAGAGAGAGAGAGAGAGAGAGAGAGATTGAGCTGTTTGGGTAGGGTTTTGGAGGGAGAAATGTGAGAAAAAGAGAGAGAGGCTAAGGAGAGAAAAAAATTCATGCAAATGAAGTCCTTATGCTGAAAATAGAAGAGATTTCACTTATATATTCCCACATTAAGCGATTTTGGCCGTTGGTTCGACTTTACGGCCAAAATCTCGATCCAACAGTCAAAAATCCATTTTGTAGTTTCCATTATGATCTCGAGGTGTTGGGTAATTGATCTAATGCGTTTGATTTGCAAAAAACCAAGCCAAAATCAGGAATTGCATCAAAATGTCTAATTATGGGTCAATTTGTAATTTGACGAAATTCAATGACCAATTTGTAAAATTTTGGGAAAATTGAAGATGTAGAAGTGAAATTGGGATTGAGAGGGTTCCAGAACCAGTGGCCAAAGGCCAAGAACCGGCCAACAAGGGCTCGAACTAGCCAGTCCCACTGGTGGTCGGTTAGACCGGCTAGACCGGCTCGGTCCGGTTTGGCTAGATTTTGACTGGTTCTTGACTAGTTTGGTCCAATTCTTGGTGTTTTGTCCACTTGGGACCCATGTGGGTCAAAAATTTATGCAATTTGACCCCTAAAGGACCTAATTAAAGATGAATTTTATCCTTTTTATGAAGAAATTGATCAATTAAGATACAATTAAGCTAATCAAACCTTATGAACATGATCCAGGGGTCTTTTATTGACCTAATTGAATAATTATTGTGGAAAAAAAGAGTCGAAACCATGGGTGCTTTGAATTCGGCCTAAAGGGCTAAAATGGTAAAATTTGCAATTTAATGGGAAAAATTGCAAATTAACTAAAATTGAACTCAATTAGTGTCACATTTGCCCTATTTAATGAGCTACGCATATGTAAGATCACTTACCACATTCAAATTGACCTTGAATTGAAGTGCTCGAGCTTAGGTCAAAAATAGATCTAAGCCTAATATTAAAATTGGACCTAGATTTATGAAGTTAAACCATAGCCATGAATGGGTCAATTCAATTTCGTCAATTGAAGCTTAATTACTTGACTTTCTAATGCTTGGGAGGATAAAATTCTTCAAATTGATGAGTTCTTGTGTGAATTTCATAAAATCGATCTCGAATTTGGACTTATCTTAAGAAAATGAGTGAGAAACAATTGTTTATTTGCAAGTTATGAATGATCGATTTTAGTCCCCTAATTAGGGCTCAAAACAACAATTCATATTTTGACTCGATAAATCGTGAAATTGAATGCTCAAACAGATTTCAGATAGTCCCTAAACCAAATGTCAAAACATGAACTATACCTAATTATGACTAGAATAAAAGTAATTTTATTTTTGGTCGATTTAGAACCTAAAACAAAAATATTCAGAAATCAAGGTTCTTAATCGAATTTTGTGAAATTTGTTACACAAAAGTCAAATTGGCATTAAAAGAAATGTATTTGTGCATTTTTTTTGGGTCAAAAGTTTGACCAAAAGTCAACTATCTATTTTTTTTTTGGTCGAAAAGTGACATTTTATTTATATTATAGCTGAACCAAACCCCATAGTAGGAGCATCATTACATAACAAAGCCCAAAGGCCTTGAGGAGAAGCTAGCTAGTTGATAGGGAGTGTTCTATTTCTTTGTTGTCGCGCAACCCAGTCCATAACTGTGTTGGCGACTCATGTAGAGCAGGTCCACTTTTAGTAATTGCTACAGGAGTTGTGAGCATTTTGTCCAGGTTGCATGTGTTTCCAAAGAGAAGTCTTCCTTGCACTTGAGGGATTCCACGAGCCCTCTGCAGTCGGTCTCCACTGAAACTACTTCCATCTTCTTCTGCTTTTGTACACCAGGGCTTCAAGCACGGCTAGGGTTTCAAGTTGAAGACTTGACATTGCCCAAACCTGTTTTGCGAAGCCATCCACAAGGCTACCGGAGAAGTCTCGAACTATACAGGCCACGGCTCCTTCCGTCGACCCCTCGTAGATGGATCCGTCCACATTTATCTTCAAAGTACCAGCTACCAGAGTTGTCTAGGTTGGAGAGATCTCGTTCCTCTTCTTTTCTTGCTTGCATATGCCCAAAACCCCTTTTTTTTTATGGCTTTTTTGCTGAAATCGGGCTAGATCTACCACTTTACAAGCATCCGGCTTGGTTCCCCAAAATATATAGTTGTTGCGCTCCTTCCACACTTGCCATAGAATGTTTGAGATCATTCCAGAGAAGGTAGGTTCGAGCCTTTGTTAATAAATTTCGCTAGCCATACATCAATTCATGCAACCTCTTGGCCGATCACTTATAGGTTGATTTCCGGGTGGCTCCATACTCGTGCGGTCCAGGGACAAAGAAGATGGAGGTGCTCGACCATTTCCATACTCTTACGGCAAAGATCGCATATCGAATCAGGTAAAATCTTTTGTTTCCATAAATTCTCCTTGGATGGGATGGCATTTTGACAAGCATTCCAAATGAAAATCCTGACTTTAGGGCTAATTTGCATCTTCCATAGGGCATTCCATAGTTTTCTTGGTGTGTGGTGGGAGGAAGATGGGTTTTCCATTGCAAAGTATGCTGTCACTCGTTCTCTTAACAGATTATAACCACTTTTAACTGTAAATGACCCATCCTTAGATCCTATCCATATTAGTTCATCTTTTGTAATTTGACGGTTAATTGGGATGGCAAGTATCTCCTGAGTAGTTTGTTCATCAAAGAGGTTGTGCAAAAGTGGTTCATTCCACAGTTGTGTTTCAAAATTCATCAGCTCAGAAACTTTATGTGGGTCATTTCGGTTTGCTGGTCCTCCTATTAGTCCCCTCTTCAGCCATTTATCTGTTCTAATATTGACATTTTGCCCATTTCCGATCGACCATCTCACTGAATCCATTATGGCCTCCCTTCCCGGTAGTAAAATTTTCTAGCCCCATGAAGGCTTGGTTCCTTGATTAGCATGCCAAAAGTCTTTGTGACAGAAATAAAGCCCTTTTAACAATTTGCTCCACAAAGCATCCGGATTCTTAACCAACCTCCATGCTTGCTTACCAAAAAGGGCTTTGTTTACAATAATTAAGTCTCTAAAGCCCATACCTCCCCCGTCTTTTCTGAATTTCATGATATCCCATCTCTTCCAATGCAAACCAGCTCTTATCTCACTATTTTTCCACCAAAAATTGGCTATTTTCCTCTCTATAGCCTTACAAACTAAAACTAGAATTTTGAATACTGACATGGCATATTGAGGTAATGCCTGCACCACTGATTTCATAAGGATTTCCTTACCTACTTTTGACATAATTTGCTCATTCCAACCTTCCAATTTCATATTTACCCTATTTAAAATCGAAGCAAACACCTGTCTTTTTTATGTTCCTAATCAGAAGGGATCCCAAGGTATTTTCCAGTCCGATCAAGCTCAGGAACCCTCAACTCTCTTGTCATATTATCCCTTAATAGTTGGGGACACTCTCTACTAAAGAAAATACCGGACTTGTTCAGGTTTACAGCTTGTCCCGATGCATAACAATACTGATTTAGAATTGATGCAACATTTTGACATTCCTGTATAGATCCATTCAAAAAGAATATAGAATCATCTGCAAATAAAAGGTGAGTCAAAGTAGGGCAGAATCGATTCAACTTGATCCCCTTTATACTCCCATCCTAAAGAACTTTTCCCATCAAATAAGATAAATTGTTTGCTACCAAAATGAAAAGATAGGGTGATAAGGGGTCCCCTTGCCTAATACCTCTGGTAGGATTGAAAAAAGGAAGAGGTTCACCATTCAATTTGATGCTGAAGGTAACTGTAGTGACACATTACATAATCCAATTGACCCATTTTGCACAAAAACCCATTTTCAGCAAGCATCCTTCTAGGAAATCCCATTCCATGCGATCATAAGTTTTCTGCATGTCTAACTTCAACACAGCTTGAAAATGTTTCTTCCGTTTTCTCATCCTCAATTGATGTAGCACCTCCCACACAATATAAATGTTATCTTGAATCTGTCTTCCATTAACAAAAGCACTTTGTTCCCCTGAAATCAGCCTTGGCAGCCATCTTTTAAGTCTATTTGCCAAAACCTTCGATATTATCTTCTATGAAAAATTGCAAAGGCTAATAGGGTGATATTGATCAATTCATTCTAGATGAGGTGTCTTGGGAATTAGGGCTATATGTGTTCTGTTTAGTGCTGGTTCTAAGATTCCCGAGCGAAAAAAGCCCCTAACTTCCTCAAAAACACCATTACTGATGATATCCCGATGATGTTGGTAGAAAATTCCATTTAAACCATCTGGACCAGGAGCCTTCTGTGTACCAAGTTGAAAAACAGCAGTATGAACTTCTTCCAAGGATACTTCCGCCACCAGACATTCATTAATATCATCTCCAATTAGTGTTGGTCATTGATCTAGTACTAGTTGGCAATTCCTTGGACCTACCAAGGTGTATAATTCTTTGAAAAAAGATATGATGAGGAGCTGAAGTTGCTGTTTGTCCCTTATCCACTGCTCCGATGTATTCTTCAACATAGTAATTTTGTTCTTTTGTCTCCTTTGAATAGTTGCTACATGAAAATATTTCGTATTTTTATCTCCCCATCGTAGCCAATTAATCCGGGATCTTAAACCCCAAAACATCTCATCTCTCCTCCATAAGATTTCAATTCTTCTTTCAAGAGCTTCATCCTATTTTCTCCTTGGTACAAAAATGTGTTGTTTGTTAAGGATTGAAGCTCTTATTTTAGGGCTTTTATATGACTATGGCTATTTGTGAACTTCTTTTTGCTCCATTTCTTCAAAGCATGTCTTACCGCCATTACTTTGTCTCGCATTCTTGCTTCATAGAGTTTGAGATTGCCATGCTTGTTTAACAATTTCCCTACATTCTACATCTTCAGTCCAAAAGGCCCCAAAGTAGAAATCTCTTCTTTTCTTTGTAGGTTCAGCATTACTCATCAATAAGAGAGGACTATGGTCAGACCCAATAGCTGGGAGAGCATGTGCTTTTACTTCCGAGAACGTTAGCCTCCAATCTAGAGAACAAAAAACCCGATCTAGTTTCTCCTTAACCAAATCAACCCCTGCTCTATTATTTGACCAGGTAAAAGCACACCATTTACAATCAATTTCCATTGGCGAGCAATCATTTAAGCAATTTTGGAAGGTCTACATTCTATAATTTTCTGCCATCCTCGTTCCAACCTTCTCCCAATAATACAATACTTCATTAAAATCTCCCAAACAAAACCCATGGAAGTCTATTAGAAAAACTGATTTGTCTCAAATCATTCCATAATTTTAATCTATCCCGGAAGGGATTTGGAGCATGCACACAAGTTACTCGCATTTTGATCCGGCTTTCATGATCTCCACATATTAAGTTTATCATTTCCTGTGAACTAGATTCCACCTCTATTTCAACTTCATCATTTCATAGTACCGCTAGACCCCCTGCAATTCCTATCGGGTTCACCACAAAGCTGTTTTTAAATTTCAACTGTCTCATAACACGAAATATCACATTTTCTTTGTTTTTTGTTTCTAATAACATAATCAAGTCAGGCCTTTCATGAGCCACAATGGCTCTCAAGTTTTGAACTATCAGTGGTGTGCCCAACCCCTGACAGTTCCAACATATAATCCTTCATTTGTAAGCCAGTGGCTTATCCGGTCTAGCCACCAAAGCCCATCACATCGTGCCTTCCGAAAGACTAATAGGAGTATCCTGCAGTTTTGATTCATCAAAATCCGCCAACTCTAAAGGAATAGAGTTATATGAGGTGTACCATTTTAATTTCTTTGCCGGGGAACTTTTTAAAATTCTGCTCTCCTTTTTTTATCCTTCTTTTTTTGTCCAGGACAATGTTTTATTAGCCGGCAAAAGCTGCTGTTCTGGCTCGTCAATGTTCATGATGCCTTTCCCTTTTTCTTGGTGCTGTTATACTTGGTGTTCAGGTGTACTTGAGTTGAAGCTGTAAAATTTCTTTTGTTTGCTCGCTAGTGTAAATGACTATTTGAGTGCTTAGATATGGAGAATTACTATCTGTTTGTGTCTCCTCCTCTTCATCCACCCGGTCACCATAAAAGATTTGCCAAAACGAACCGGTCTCCTTAGCCTCTGCTTTTAACCAATGCCCAAACATTTGCATCCTCCTATCTTCATATTTGGCTACATCAAAAGGAGCTTCTGCACAAGTTGTTGCAAAATGCCCAACTCTTCCAAGAATAACAAAAGCGAGGTAACCTATCATACTTGAAATCCAACCAGACTTTCCCCTCTCCTAGATTATATAATGTACTTGGACTTAAAGATGTATCTAGGTTTAGCTTTACTCTTGCTCTCCCCACTTTCTGAAAAAGCCACTCTCTTCTTTTCCACTTTTACTTCCTTCACATATCCAAGGATTTTGGCTATATGAGACACTACCTCCTCAGAACACCATTCCATAGGAAGGCCATGGATTTGAACCCAGAACGCACAGCTCGTGAACTTATAACATTGTGCCAGTTTATTAGGCTCCCATGGTTTAAGGATCAAGACGTTCTCGCAAAAGACCATGGGCTATTTGCTAACACTCTTTTTTTGTCCATCACATGATCAAAAGTAAAAGAAAGGATGCCCGATTCACGTTGTAAAAAGGTAACTGAATCTATCTTCCAAGCTCTCTTCATTGTGGTAATAAAAGCCTGAAAGTTTATGTTTCCTCATGAATACAGCTTGACAAACAATATACGCTGGCATTCATCCTGTATCGCCTTAGAGATCACATTTTCTCGTGGAGGAGCATCAACCTTAGTCCTCAAATTACCCAATCTTTTGCATAGAACAGCTAGTCGATTATCCACTTCTCCAGGTTCGTCCATTTGTCTCAACAGTGAACTAATAGTGCTTTCCAAGAACAAACTCAGGGCAAGAAACGAGTCCAACACAGGAATGAAATGTTGCTATTAACTCCTTGCTTTTTGCCGATCATAATGAACAAGGCAAGACCCATTCTACTAACATCATGGCAGACTACTACTATCTTGTTACTTTTTTCCGATCAAGCTTGGAAACATCAAGACTCATTTCACTAAATTAGAATCAGAAAGCCCAGAAGAAATCCATGGAGAAATGACGGCATCCAACCTTTTTCTTGGTCAAAGCTCCGATTCATCTAGCAGTGATTGAATCCTTCCGAAGAAAGAAGACAGGATTGTTCCATTGCACGAGACTTATCATTTTTACAAAGAAACAATAGTAGGGTGGGGGATTCAAGGATTTACGTAATGGGTTTTATTGATCTATAATGGGGTTAGTCGTGTTTTGGGTGTCGAAAATCTCTTTGGAGATCTAGGGTTTTTTTTTTGGGGGGGAGGCTACCAAAAAGGTAGAGGAAGACTCTCAGAGCCGAGAGAGAGCATCAACCGAGTATAAGTCAACTATCTAGTTTTTCCTAAAAGGTTGATTTTTTTTTTATCAAATCTTTAAATTTTGAAGAAATTGATTTGAAAAAAGTGAAATTAATGCTAAGTGGAATTTTTTTCTTTTTTGGGCTAAATGTCAATTTCTGACTAAGGGTTGACTTTTGGTCAAAGAGTTGACCAAAGAGTCAACCCGAAAGTCAACCGTTTGATTTTCTAGGTTTTTCTTGAAAATAAACTAAAAACTGCTTAAAAACGACAATGTAAAAGAAATGAAAAACGACATTTTTTTAGTCGAGAGATAGGGTTCCGTTGCGATTAGAAACCTAAATCTCAAATTTTAATGTTTTAATGATATGTTGACTGAAAATCAGGTGTTAACAGCTGCCCCTCTTTGAGTGGGAGTTCGAAGAGTTAAACTCCCACTCAAAAACAAAATTGGTACCTATAATTTTTAGTCAACTCCACTTTGAAAATAGAAAAAGATAAAAGCAATGATATTTGGTTAGGGACGTACCTAACACTTACCTTTGCTCATCGGGGTATTTGAACTCTTGTTGGGGTTACCTTAAACCTAGGAGACAAGGTTTAAGGATAACTTGGAACCTAAAGACAATGTTTAAGGATAACCTGGAACCTAGGAGACAACGTTTAAGAATAACCGGAACCTAAAGATAAGGTTTAAGGATAACCTGGAGACTAGGAGGCAAGGTTTAAGGTTAACCTAGAACCTAAAGGCAAGTTTAAGGATAACCCAGAGCCTAAAGACAAGGTTTAAGGATAACCTAGAACCTAAATGCAAAGTTTTAAGGATAACCTAAAACCTAAATGCAAGGTTTAAGGATGACCTAGAACCTAAGAGACAAGGTTTAAGGGTAATTAGGAACCTAAAACAAGGGGTATGATTTAGAGTTATCAAAAACCAAAAGCAAGGATTATGGTTTAAGATGACCAAAAATCGGTTCATCAAGGAACACAAATTTTGAAAAAGGGTTTTAAGATTGCTTGAGAGCCAATCTTGTGAATTGATATCCATTGTCAAATCTCTTTAGAGAGAATTTTAACAAAATGAGATTTGATTAACCATCTAAGGGTTAAGTCAAATATGCCAAATGGAAATATCCTAATCAAAAAAGGTCTTTCACACTAACTCTAAAAAAAAGGCTTTTATTCCTAATCATTGATATGGGAAAATTGTTTAAATCTCACTAAAGAAGTCTCACTCAACCTATGTCTAAGGCTTTTGGAAACGTTCACAGTGAATACAATCCATGGATCAAAAGGTTTTTTTGAAGGGATCGTAATGATGGCTTGGTCATGGGCTTACACAAAGGGTATGTACTTTGAGGCCAAGAAATCAATATTCAATCAATATCTTCATCAGATTTACAAGTCAAGAACCTTGAAAATAAGATAAGATAGGATTGCTTACACTCCTTCTAGCGGTAGCTCCTATGTGATACTCTCATTTCAACTCGAACCATCCCAATCGGAAGAGACTTCGAATAAGAATGATAATGTTAGTTCAGGTGAGGCTTAAAAAGGCTTGAAAAATTTTCAAATATCGAAGGGTTAAAAGTGAGTGATTATCTTGGCATCATTACCATCACACAACTTTTCGAAAATTTGACTCTTGAAATTTAACCTATCTCGAGAGTCCTTTTGATCATATGTCTTGAGACATGAGAGCTTCGTTCTCTATTCTAATGACATTGCTTGCCATACATATTTTCCTTTGCAAGGCTTTTCTTTTGTTTTTCAATGGATGGTTTTTTGCATGACCATTGATTTCGCTCCTCTTTGCATTTTTTTTCATGGGCATTGGCATTGCTTTTACTAGGCACACTACTTTTTCATGCCCCCTAGTTTTCATTCTCTTTTGAGTATCTAGGACTCTCGAGTAGCATTTACAAACATTACCAATATTCTCAATTTTGTTGGTAAATCATGTGCCCTGCCCAGTGTGGGGAGATAATCATCACTTGGGGTTATGAAAGAATTATATAAGGCTCAAATTGGGTAAGCAAAGGGTAATTGTGTTTAGGGTACGGAATGCTCTTTGTCACTTCGGGATGCTTCGAGTTTCGATAAGAAATCATCTGAAGCTAGCACAAGAAGATTGATACAAGTGAAAGTAATACAATCTTTCTTAATATTTTGCTCCATAATTTTCAACCAAGACCCCATATTTTGCCATAATGTGGGGTTGTTATTGACAGGGTTATTTTGGAAATGCTCCTTATTTAGAGATATCAATAATGTTTGGGATTGAGAAATGAAATGCCTTTATCATCTCAAACCATGTATTCAATGTGAATGAACCCTATGCCCTAAGACATGGTTCTTTTCACTCAATTTTCTCAAGGAGTGTATAAGGACATGTTTGGTAAAGAGGTTGCCTCTCATCATTTTAGGCATTGCCACTTGGCATATTTAACAATCCTTTTCAGGTTTTCCAAAGCACACTTTGGTTAAATTCAACTCCCTAGGAAATGAAAATATAATGAAATTTTGTTTGAAAAAACATGTTTCCTTAACCCTACTGGGGAGACTTTTGGAAATAAGGTTGAACAAAATTTGTGGACAGAACAAGCTTTGCTTAGCACAGGGATTCACTTCTAGACCTCTAATTGTACTTCTAGAGTTCTAACAGACTCTTTTGGCATTCTAAGGGACAAGGTCATTTCTAAGTTCTAAAGAAGATGGGCAATTTTTGAAAGTTTTGCATTTCTGAGATGAACCTATTGTGGACAGATAGAATCTTCGTTAAAGATCTTGCAAAATGAACAAACATGCAGATGCAATATGTATGCATGCAGTGCATAATGCAAATATCCTAAAGTGGCTCAGATTCAATCGAAAAATGGCTCAAAGACCTTTCAATTTATTTGTGGATAATACTTCTTGATAGCATCAGCATTTACAGGTCTTAGCAATTCTTCACCATCCATTTCTATAAGGATTAGTGCCCCACTAGGTAGCACTTTCCTTACAATATATGGACCTTCATAGTTTGGAGTAAACTTCCCACGAGGATCTAGAATGATAGGTAAGACTTTTCTCAAGACAAGATCGTTGATCTTAAAAATGTCTTGGCCTAACCTTGCGGTTGAATGACCTAGCTACTCTCTTATGATAGCTTTATCCATGGCATAAGGCTTTTACCCTCTTTTCATCAATCATATTAAGTTGTTCAAATTTGTGTTGAACCCATTCAGCTTCAGAGAGCTTGATTTGAGAAAGTACCCTCAGTGAAGGGATTCCCACTTCCACGGGTAATACAGCCTCCATCCCATAAACCAATAAGAATGGTGTTGCCCTAGTTGAAGTGCAAATTGAAGTTTGGTAAGCAAGCAAAGCATATGGTAACCGAGCATGCTTATCATGATAATTTTTCGCTGTTTTGGCTAAAATCTTCTTGATGTTTTCATTTGCTGCTTCCACAACTCCATTCATTTGCGGACGGTAAGGTGAAGAATTCAAATGGCAAATGTGGAATTCTCCAAGTAATTCATCCACCACCTTGTTGTTCAAGTTTGATCCATTGTCTGTAATGATCGCTTTAGGAACTCCATATCGAGCGATGATATCATGACTGATGAACTTCGCCATACTCTTTGCAGTAACATGGGCATAAGAATTGGCTTCAATCCATTTGGTGAAGTAATCAATGGCTACTAAGATAAAAAGGTGTCCATTCAACGCTTTAGGATTAATTGGTCCAATGATGTTGATGCCCCACATTGAAAAAGGCCAGGACTCGGACATTTGATGTAGCTTATTAGGAAGAGCATTGATTTTGTCTCCATAGACTTGGCATTGGTGACAGTACCTCACATGCTAAATACAATCGGCTTCCATGGTCAACCAATAGTAACCGAGCCTCATGATTTTTCTAGCCAAGAGATGACCGTTCATATCAGGGCCACACTCTCCTTCATGTATTTCTTCCATCAGGAGTTTAGCTTCCTGTGCATCCACGCACTTCAAATAAAATTGAATCAAAAGACCTTTTATAAAGGGCTCTTCCACTAAGAAAGAATTTGGATGTCAACTTCATCAAGTATTTTCAATCATTGGCTTGACTCCCTTGGGGGAATTTGCCTTCTTGAAGGTAATTCATGATGTCATAATACCAAGGTTGGCCATCAAGTTCTTCTTCAATCATTAGGCAATAAGCAGGCTTTTTCAAGACGTCAATTTTCAAAGGATCAGCACTAAAGCCATCAATTACTTGTAACATTGAAGATAAAGTCGCCAGGGCATCAGTAAATTGATTTTGTGATCTTGGCAGATAATCAAAAGAGATTTCATCAAATTCCTTGACAAAGTCTTTGAGGTATTCGTGGTAAGGAATCAACTTTACATCCCACATTTGCCATTCACCTTCCGTCTAGAGAATGATGAGTGCTGAATCACCATAAACTTGAAGCTTTCTGACTTTCATATTGATGGCTAATTGCAAACTAATGATGCAAGCTTCATATTCAGAAATATTGTCGGTACAAGGGAATACTAACTTTGCAGCTACTGGATAATGTTTACACTCTGGAGATATTAAAATTGCCCTAGTGCCAGAACCAAAAAAGGTTAACTCCACCATCGAAATACAAGGTCCACTTGTCAGGTGAGACCAAATAAATCAATTCATCGATTTCATCCCAATCATTAGATTTCCTGGGATTTTCAGCTAACATGTCTACTATGGCTCACCCTTTGACGGACTTTTGTGACATGCTTTGAATATCAAACTCATAGAGTAATATTTGCCATTTAGTGAGCCTTCTAACCAATGCGGGATTCTCCAAAAGATATTTGATTGGGTCATTCTCAGTCTCTAGAGGAATACGATGGTGCAAAGTGTATTGCTTCAATCGGTGTAAAACCCAAATCAAGGCTACACAGGTCTTTTCTACTTCAGGATATCGGATCTCGAAAGTAATAAACTTCTTACTAAGGTAATATATGGCACATTCTATTCCATCCCTTGGTCCTTTTTGTGCTAACATGGCTCCTAAAACTCTTCATGAATGGTGAGATACAAGATCAAAGGCACGCCTTGGATAGGTGGTACGAGTACAGGAGATTGCGAAAGATGTCGCTTAAGTTCTTCAAATGATTTTTGACATTCTTCATCCCAGTTGACCTTGGCATTCTTCTTTAACAGCTTAAAGAACGGCTTAGTGGTGTTTTACAATTGAGAGATAAATCTTACAACATAATTCAATCTTCCTAGTAAGCTTCAGATTTCCTTAACAGTAGAATGAGGTTTCACGTCACGTCGCATATGGCCTTCACCTTAAAGGGATCTATCTCGATACCCTTGTTACTAACCATAAATCCAAGAAGCTTCCCAGACTTTGCCTCAAATATGCATTTTGTGGGGTTAAGCCTCAGCTTGAATTTCCTTAATTGGTCAAATAGCGTTCTTAAGACTTCAATATGATCTTCACCTTGTCTTGACTTTGCAATCATGTCATCAACATAGACTTCAATCTCCTTATGCATCATGTCATGGAATAGTGTTACCATGGCTCTTTGATATGTTGCCCTTGCGTTCTTCAAGCCAAAGGGCATCACTTTGTAGCAAAACGTTCCCCATGGAGTGATGAAAGAAGTTTTAGTCTTGTCTTGTTCTTTCATCTAGATTTGATTATAACCGGAAAATCCATCCATGAAAAAGAACAGTTCGAATCCAGCAATAATGTCAACTAAGACATCAATGTGTGGCAAAGGAAAATCATCTTAGGGCTTGCCTTATTCAGGTCACGGTAATCAACACAAACTCGGACTCGTCCATCCTTCTTCATAACCGGGACTATATTAGCAATCCAATCAGCATAATGGGTGACTTCAATGAAACCAACATTTAAGAGCTTCATGATTTCTTCTTCAATCTTTTTTCAGGTTTCGTCCTTCTGAGCTTCTATTTCTTCGGCGTATTATCAAGATCAAGTGGTAACGCATGTTCCACGATCTCAGGGTCTAAACCTGACATATCAACATATGACCAAGCAAAAACATCTCGGTAATCTTTTAAAAGTCCAATTAATCTATTGGCATCCGCTTGAGAGAGACCTGTCCCAATCTTGGTTTTCTTTAGGGTTATTTGAATCTCCTAAATTCACAGTGATTGGCTATTCGGTGGTAGGAGGTTTGGACTCTTCATGTCTGAGCCATTCATTTTCAATAACTCGAGGATCATCCTCATTCTCTGAGTCGGAATAATCGGCTTCGTCAAAATCTTTTGAATGCGAATCCGAGCCATGCAAATAACTATATGATGTGAAATGTCATGCCTGAGATGCAATCAAGAAATGGTTAGTATATATACATATAAATGAATGCAATGTATGTAAATGTCATGAAAAAATTATTTTCAAATTGGATTTTTTTGAAAAAAAAAAATATTGCAAACTAGCCCTCATGTCATTGGACATCCTCGTTTCACTAAAATATTTTGAAACTATAGATTGTGTGGAGACTTAGGTCTCAAAGCATCATCATAGGACTGATTTGGGAAACCTCACATGTCTATTAACAAAATGTGAACTTTATTGATATGCAAAAATTGCATTAAAATGTATATCATCTTGGATCCATAGAGTTTATGATCCAAATTATTACAAGCACAAATGAATGGAATTCTCTCGCCAGGGAAAAATGAATGGAATACCACTAAAAATGAAATGCAAGAACTAGAAACATCCCTTACATAGTGGGAACTGTAGACTCTTCATCTTCACTAACAGTGCCAACCAAACCATCTTCAAACAAATCAACAAAGTGGTAGACATTGACCTCTTCTTCTTGCAAGAACCTTGGTGGACCAGGGAAGAAATCCTTCAAAGGTAGAGGCAAGAGATGTTAGTAGCTCTTACCTTTAATGTTCGGGCCATTACGATTACCTTGACCCTTACGGTCGCCCTAATAACCTAGGCCTTCACGTTTGTTGATCTTGACCACCTTAATGGGATTTGGCATGCCTTGGGTGAGCTTACCTAAACCTTTCCCAATAGCAAAACCGTTCTTGAGCAGTTCTTTACTTAACATCAAGGATGCCTTTGAGAATTGAGGCTTCCTGATGATCGACCCAATAGGCACATGAGTGACAGACACCATCTCAAATGAGTGGTAGCTTGATTCTCCCTTGACCTCAGGCTCGATGAAAGGTTTGGCAGTGTTATGGAAAGTCTCCACATCTCTTTCACATCGGATAGTCACGATCATTCCATCAATGGGAAATTTCATCATTTGATGAAGATTGGAAGGAATGATCCTTACAACATAGATCCAAGGCCGTCCCAATAGCAAACTAAAGTTACTTGGAATATCCAGTACTTGAAATTTTTTAGTAATGGTAATAGGGCAAATCGTCAGTGGTAAGTCAATTTCCCCTATTGTTTCTTTTCTCATCCCATCGAAGGCTCGGATGGGAATCTTTGAAGGAGAGACATTTTCCATTCCTATCCCCAATTGACGGAGGGTGGATAATGGGCAAACGTTCAAGGCAGAACCATTATCGACCAGGACCCACAAAATCCTAGTCCCAAAATGTTGAGTGGACACATATAACGCCTTAGTGTGTGCTTGGCCCTCAGGAGGGAGGTCTTTCTCAAAGAAAGTAATCTAATCTCTAAGAAGTATAGCCCCCACAAATTCCTCCAACTGTGCTTCTCCAATGTTCTCGAGCATGTGGACTTCATTATTGAGGAGAGCATTTCTATTTAGAGGTCTTGAAAAGCTCCAATAGGGAAATGTGCAGACATCTTGCGCAATTGGTCTTGAGTGTTTTGAGGAGTTGTTCAGCTTCCTCATCAGTTACGGACATTCTTTTCCACACCTTCAAATGGTGGGTAGATCCGATCTGATCGCGTGACGGCGTCGATTTCATTTGTATTATAGTTCCAAGGTACCGCCTTAGTGTCATATGTAGGAGTCACCTTAGTATTGGAACATTCACCAACTTCTAATGGCAATTCCATCACAATGGTTCCAAAACCCACGCTCGAGATCTTCATGGCTCCAAAATTGTCAATCAATGAACCAATTTCGATGACGCCATCGTCAGTTGTATCAGCCCCACGGGGGATTTTCTCCTTAGTCAGATCAATCACAACAGACTCAATCATAGCCATGAAGTCATCCCCGAACTCATCTCCCCATCCATTAAGGATGATGCCTTGGGGTTTTGAAAATAACTTGAAGGAGGAGTATACTTGACCACAAAGTTGTACTTCCCACTTGGTTGTCCTAAGGTGTCCACCACTTCACCTCTCTCACGGGCTTTCCTTACGAACTCACGATCCATGTGAGAAGCTTTATATTCATCTTCGCTTTCAGTGTCAAAGTCTTGGTACATAGGGGTTTTGTTTTTCATGGTTCGATGATCCTCCTTTCAAGTGTCATCCTGACTTAAATTCCCAACCTTCCTTATGACTTTTGAGATTATATACTTACCAGACAAATCGACTTCAACCAGAGACATCCATCTCGGAGCGGGCTCATCATCTTCATATTGGATAATTCCTAGCTTAGCTAACTTTGCTAAGCAAACTATCTTCTCATCACGAGCGATGTCACCTTTAAGCTAGTGATTAGCAAATGGAGTGATCTGTTCCAACTTTTGGATATCCATCAGAAGTATATGCTTGTCGGCATCCCCATAAATCATATTGACATCTTCAGAATGTTTTGGAAGCGGATTTTGTTGGACATTCGGTGCTGAGTCCTTAAAGGTGAGTAGCTTTTTTCCAGCAAATTATGGATCTTAGAATGGAGCACTAGTCAGTTGTCCACATGATGACCTTTTTCTCCATGTGATATTCACACGTCTTGTTAATGTCGAACCCGGGGAACTTTGGCGAATTATCCCTTGGGATCTCTCTCACCACGCGATGACTTTCGATCAGCATTGGAAGTAGTTGAGACATGGGTCTAGGTAATGGAGTAAATTGCCTTTGAGGGGCTTTTCCTTTGAGTTCAAAATTTTGGGAAGAACTCCCTACCTCCATGGCAGGTTTACGAGCTTGAGGATTATATGGTTTCTAAGAAGAGGAATTTTGTATTTTAAGCAATCTCCACGGTCAATTCCTTATCTCTCTTAGGGTCATATCAACGATTCGTGTTCTTGGTCAACCTTCCTTCACGCATGATCCCCTCAATGCATTCACCTAACTCCACCAATGTGGCAAAGTTAATATAGGTGTGGTTGTACATTTTCTCAAAGGAATCCCGAGGCATAGCTTGAAGCAGTAATTTCATAGCCTCCTTCTCAGACAAGGGTGGCTTTACTTGAGATGTAGTAGCTCTCCATCTTTGAGCATAAGCTCTAAACATTTCAGCTCTCCTCTTCTCGACCCAAACTAATTCCTCTAGGGTCAGAGCGATTTCAGTGTTGAACTTATATTGTTGGAGGAATTCGTGTGGCACCCCTCGATGGCCGTCGATCCATTAGGGTCGCCACAGTTCGCTTACCTTATTAACATGTCATTCTAATATCATTTCAATTGCAGCGGGTCCATACAACTTGGGGGTTTACATCTCTTCTTTTTTTTTTTTTTTTTTTTGACTAAAGGTCCTTTGCGTAATTCATGTAACGGAAGCATATCCAACAACTCCCTTCCCTATATTCAGAAAACGATGCACACCTACTAAACAATTATAAGTAAAAGCCGTACACTTTTATTTACTTAAACCAAATGGACATCATTCATCGGTATATCAAAATGCCATAGTTTTCTATACTAGGCTATACTTCAAAAGATGACCGACATCTCTTCCAACAGTCGTATACTTAAAGTCCATCGATCAGTGTCGGCGTCCAAAAGTTCTTTCCTTTGCTATCCTCCTCCTCGCGGTCATATCCAACCGCTCAATCCATCTACTAATCTAAAATGTTGATCCCCAAAAGGAGTGAGTACAGCCACTCAGCAGGTAAAGGACCAATAAACCACTCAATACATCATGCCATGCAATCAACACAATCATAGCATCACATGTCATACAAGCATCCATACACAACTTACCTTGGTATCATGCACATGTCATCGTACCTCATGTATCATCATCATCATATAGTCATCACCATCATATCATACACTTATCATCATCATGTCACATATACCATCATCATCATATCACATGTACCATCATCATTACCATGCATCCATGCATATAACATCATCATCATATCACATGCACCATCATCGTTACCATGTATCCATGCACATATCATCATCATATCACATGTGCCATCATCATTACCATGCATCCATGCACATATCATCATGTCATGCATATATCGTCATGCATATTTCAATTTCAATTTCTCAATTTCATATTTTCATATTGGATCACCACATTTCTCTTTCCCGGGACCAATGTTTGCATTCCACATTCATCACTCGCGCCCAATCCTGGCATTGCGAGAACCATCCGGGCATGTACACAAGATACAACCGGGCATCCAGCCCCCACATTCCGGGCATCTCGTATCCCAACTTGCATCACGAGGCATCCCCTAGGCACAAACCTCTAGGCTTCCGGCATTTACACTCCCTAGCCGAGCATCTCGCATCCCAACTAGCATCACGAGGCATCCCCTAGGCACAAACCTCCAGGGCTTCCGGAATTATGTACCGACATACCACCAGGCCTCCCCTGGAATTACGTACCGTATACCACCAGGCATCCCGACACTCCCGGGGAATCGTCGGCTCACCTCCGACGGCTTCCTCATTTATCTCAATTCACATTATCAATTATAATTTAATTTGACATGGCATGTGATGTGATGGCAATCAATATCATGTTCATCCTTGAGTTCATACATGCATTTCAAATCATCATCATGCATGCAGCAAGACACCAACATCCAATCAATACAATTCATGGAGTCCATGCAATTTAAAATGGTCCATATTTCATGCCTTTTACAAAATTCCAGCAAGTACCATTTTTATAAAAGATTTAAATTAAATATCCATATGCTTCTCAAAAATCGTGAAATTAAGACATGTAATAAACAAGACAATAAGATAGCAATTTCATGAAAAGCACGTGCCCAATAGAGTTCCACACAAGAAGGTACAATTCACACAAAACAGCATGCAATTTTCGGATAGAAACAGAATGCACAGTTTCCGAAATAATTTGATTAAAATATCCAAACGACCTCCGAAAATTATGAAATTTTACCAGGTTATCTCCAAGACACTAAAGTAGATTTTCCATGAAGACTTCTAAGCCAAATTCGTTTTATATTATTTTCTATAGTCATACGAAACTTCTGGATCTAGCACAAAAACGTCCAGTGTAGTCGTCTCCGAAATACCGAGTTTTCACCCCTTTATTCTTCTTCGTTTCCTCTGAAATTTGGATATATTTTGTTTCAAGAGGTCCCCTACAACTTTCATTAAGGGATCTAAGTCAAATTTCCAGATTATAGTCATCATATGGGTCCATGAAGTCTCGGGTGTCCTGTTCCGCGTCTCCAGATCTACTATTTTCAAGAATAAGTTGATTCACTAGGCTACACTTGCTCATTTTATTTCAAATTTGAGTATGTTAGTCTTTAGGATGTTCTATACAATTTTCATGAAGAATTTGAAGAGATATTCTTAGTAAAAATCAACATGCAACCACAAATCCACCGAAAGGTCAGTGAAATCGTTCCAGATTTGGTGTCTTGGTAGAATGAGAGTTTGACCCCTCAAATCTCCATCATTTTGTCCCAAATTTTAGTATGTTGTATTTTAAGATGTTGGATACAACTTTCATGAAGAAATAAAATTCAAAATCGAACTCAAAACATGCATGCAAGCCTCCACAAGATTCTGGGTCGAGCGGTTCATGCGAAAACAGCAAGCATCTCCAAGAACAAACCTCATGTACTTCGATTTCTAGCCTCTAAACATCCAAGAATTCAACCACACATGCAAGACACACATGCAAGAGTGGAAATCAATCCCAACTTGCCTCAAAGACCAAGCGGACAGTGGCGCACGAACGGCACACCGGCGACGGACGGACGGCGTGCGGGCGGTGACGGGCGAGCTCCTCCTCTCTCGGCCTCACTCTCTCTCGCCCAACTCTCTCTCTCCCTTTGGCTTGACGGAAACCCCTCACCAGCCACTCTCTCTCTCCCTTTTATTTCCCCTTAAACTTAATCATTGCAGCTGCATGTGGCCGCCCAAGATGGCCAATGGGGCAGCCACACCTTGCACAGCCTCCATGCCACTTGGCAGCTCGAAGGAAACACATGGCCTTCTTCATGCAAGATGGGCCTCCATCTTCAGCTAGGCTTGGGCCAGCAATGGGCCGGCGATTCCTCCTCCTCCTTTGGGCTCCGCAACTAGGCCCAAATGGCCGAAAATGGGGTGATGTCATGGGCTGGTCTTAAGCTAAAACTTTGGCCCATATCTCATCCTAATAATCCTCCTTAAACCTAAATTTTATAAACACCTAATTGAAATTTATAAATCACAAAACTTTGTGACCTATCTTAATAAATTCCAATTTATAATACACATGGACAATGATAGAATTTTCTTTCCTATCACATAACTATCCATTAAAAGCTTGGCCATAAATCTTATTGCAAATTATGGATTAAATGGCTATAAAATAACTTAATGGTACTTCCATCACCTATTCATAGACTTTAATGTAACTAGAGGTCGTCATGAATTTTGGGATGCCACAATTCGTCAGCAAGATCCTCCCAAGTATGGATCTTCTCCAAGTCCAATTCTATAAACCATGTCAACGGAGAACCAACCAAGCTATCCTAAAAGAAATTAATAAGGAGCAGAGGATTGTCTAAGTAACGGGCCATCTTGCCCAAATAGTACTTTAAGTGGGTCTTGGGGCATCCAATGCCATCATATTTCCTCGTAAACTTGAGCTCCTTGTAGAATTCAGGGACTTTAACCTTGGTGAAGGGCGATAGCTTATCGAACCCTACCGTTGATAGCCTTGTAGCATGCAAAGGCACTCCTCAATCTTTGCAAGGCATCTTGAACTTTCCTCATCAAAGTACAAAGTTGGAGTCTCCTTAGATGGAGGCTCTAAATCAATAACCGTTGGGGTTGCAGTGGGAACCTCTTCAGCAGGCCCTATTCCCATGGGTTCTGCTACTAGCACTTCAGAAGGCGCAATAGGAGGATTCATGGTAGGAGAAGTACAAACTACAGAAGTTAAGTTCTTGACTTGGTTGAAGAGACCAGCTAACAGTGCCATCATCTACGCCATTTGGTTCTCTATGCTAATAACATGAGCACGAGTATCTTCGTTCTCCATCCTTGTTTGGTGGTGAGTATGTATGATAGACCATTCTTCAGCCGTCTTTCATAACCTTTGTAAAAGAAGATGACTTGAATTAGTACAAGTTAAAAGAAATCATTAAAATACAAATCCTGGTCAATTTTATATTTTCTTGAGATGAAATAATGATAAGTGTATATGATCCCATTATCATATAACATCGTCTTCTCAAAATTTCTTCAAAAGAAATTATACAATTGAAAAGGAACGACGACAAATATTTAATCAGAATGTCCCTTTTCTAAAAATTACATGAAAATGTTCATGAATTTTATTCATTTCATCGAACAATTACGAGAGAAACAAAACCTTACTTTCTTGAAGCTTACAAAGTGGTTCGATTTTACATGTGATATGAAAATGAATACAGGGAAACCTCGATAGAAATGAGGGAAACACAAAAGAAGTCCCTTTACAAGAAAAGAATATGAGATGGAAACCTAAGGACTATGAGGGATCGTGCGAAGACACTTGTTATCATGGGCCAAGCATTCCTCATCGATAAAGGCATCGTCTTCTTGCTCCATAATCTGGGCTTGCCGAAAACCTTGAGGCTCGAGAATATCAGGCAACTAAACCTTGAGCTCAGGTTCTACTTGACAATATATGTAATAAATAATAGCTTGGTGAGTCCTCATCTCTCCTTCCAAGTCGGCTTCATCGACGGCAACCATGTAATGCGAGGAACGGGAATACCAAATTCCAATAGTGGCTTGAATCGCAGCCTTGATATGGTCAATTTGGTTTTCGTCGATGACTTTATCGTGATAATCAATACAATATAACCCCAGCTTGAGGATTGGCGGGATCGTTTGAAGCGCGCGATATTGGCGCAGCACCCTTAAAGGGTAATATGACCTTAAACCTGTCAATCCCACGAGGGGAAGTGGGTCGTCGGCTCCCTCAAAACAGCACACCTCGGGATTCCCAAGCCACCGAACATGCCATTGAATTAAGCTAGGGTTGAGGCTTTTGAGGAAATGAAACTATGTAGAGAGAGACCATGATGGAAATAATTCATTTCTTTGGCAAAATCTAAAAATGGGATTATGACATTTTGTGACATCGACAATCTTCATGTGAGGGGCAAATTCTTTGATATGTGAAAAAAGCCAAATTTGGAGAAGTCCTAATGGGGCTCTAATAGTTCCTCGTCCATTTGCTTTGAAACGATTAGAAGACACAAAAGTTTCAGCAATGATCATGTGTGTAAAATAATTAAAGGCACACACTTGATTGACAATGTGAGTGACTAAAGGATCCATTGTTTTTTCGAGTATGTGGGAATACCACAAAGCCAAATAACATGAGTAGGAAGACACGAGGAATTTGATACCTAGATTTAGGCTTAAGGCTAAGGAAATGTTGTTCAAGGAAATTATAAGGCATGGAATGAGAATTTCCTTTAAGAATAGCCTCAATTTTGTCGATAGGGATATTGAGGAATTGACTTAGAAGATATATTGGATCTTGACCAATAAGAGGAGTGGTGAAACCTAAAGAAGCTTTACCTAACCCGATAGCTTTCCGAAACTCCTCAATTGTAGGGGTTAATTCATATCGATTAAACACGAAGGTGGAAGTCATGGGATTCAAAAAATGAGCCATTGCTTTTACCATCGCGATACGTGGTTCGTCTTTTAATAAAGTCGGGAGGAAGCCTATGTGTTTTTCCACGTAGTCTTGATGTCTTGGGTCAAGATTCTCCCATAGAGTCTTGAGATTCCCAGGCACAGGGATCACGTCCACTTCGGGTTTACCCATCTAAACCTAAACCTAAAGGGGCACCAATGATTAAAATGTATCATCGTTGAAATATAAAATGCATAATTGAAATATGGAGAGTAAGAAGATAAGAACGATAAAAAAGGAACGATATCTTACCCACCAAACACATGGCAAGCACAAATCACATGTCGCATGAAACTGTGAGATTTTGACACTTAAGGTGAGGGTGCTAAAGGCTCAAGGTCCCCATCCCAAAGAATAAAAATAGTTTACCCACTGCTACTATTGTCGGTCAGTGCTATTTTTATCGATTGGGATGAGCGGGCTTATGTAAGTAATGGATTACCACGAGTATTCACTTGCAGATTCCACCCATAAACCCTCATAAGGTCCTAGATTGGGCGATTGGGGTTTTAGACCGCGGTTGTATGTGCGGTGTCACGCTAAAGTTTGTAAAAATGCATTTAAATTTGAACATCCAGCATTTCAATATAAACCCTCATACATCTTTACACCACTTGCAAAACAAAGGGTTTACAAGCACATCTCCCCTTATAACTCCCACCTACAAGACCATTTAACACAAGGTTAGCAACTAACCCAATTTTCCACGCAACTTTGACATGCAGGCGATCCTACACAAGACATGTTAGTTAAAGCTCAACAACCATTTTTAAACGGCTTCAAGTCCTCTTAATCTAATAACCAGTCCCCAGCGGAGTCGCCAAGCCTGTTCGCAACTCGATCTTGCCACCCTTGAGTCCCTCATCATCACGAGGAGAGGAAAGGGGGAAAGGTCGGGTTTAGGGGTACTTGATCACAAGAGTTCTCTCGCGGCTCACGTTCCAAAAGACATCATCACCTCGCCTTTTGGATCAAGCCTCTCGTGAGTTCCCTCTAGGAGAACACAAGCTCTCCCAAGCTCATACCCCGCGTGACAGCAGAGTGTCGCAATCCATATCCACACGAGTGGCACACCTTAAAAGAAGGGGTCGGGTGTGGATATTGGATTTAAGGGTACCTTTACCATGGTAGCCCTCTTGATAGGCTTGCCTATAAGGATGGCATCACTTCATCCTTTAGGTTACTCCCATGTCAAGTATGCTAAACCATCGTGAGTTTTATTGAAACTCATACCCTGCGTGACGGGTTATTTGTACGATTTAGTTGTTTTTGACAACCTAAAAAATAATACGGGAGTCGCCACTTGCCTCATTTTGGGGGTCAGCTAGAAAACCCAATCGAGAATCAAGAGTGTTCCCTCAATTCTTACGCAACCAAATATTCAGGTTCGGGGACTTGGGTTACACTAATATTTCTATTAGCGCCCTTTTAATGTTGTATTTTCTTAACATGTCCATGCGTTTCTTTTTATATTTTCGGGATCATTAGTCCTAAACTAAGGGATCATGCATGGTTGGACATCGACCTCCACCATCTCGCGCTTTCTCCATCTTCGGGGTTCTAATCTAATCCTAATTTAAGAAACTTATAAGTAGGTGCATACAATGAAAAGAAACAAGCATACACATCAAAACAATAAAAAACAAGACATCATGTCGAGATCAATCATTTAAAGGAAGTGCAATATTAAAGTCAAATTTTGGAGCCTCGGGGTCGGCCTTTATCTTTAATGCGAAGGTCCCACTAAGACATCTACCCAATCCATTTTTGTGACTTATAGCAATTATTGACCAATTGCATTCTCGCATGGCCAATAACGCTTATAAGTCTCCTAATAAAGCAATCTATGTAATCTCAGGGTTTTCCCTCATTATCATGCATCGACCCTATCATTTATCTAAAAATCACATGCATTGCAAAGATGTAAACATGCATGCAAGTCTTTTGAACCTTATTTCTCAACCAATCAAGCAAGAAAGTGAACCGTCGATGGGTCACTTATTACCAAGGGCATGCCCCAATCACAAACACAAGCAATTTCTAATGCATGATGAGATTATATGTATGAAGGGTACATGTGATATTTCAAAAAATTATCTCAAAATCATTCATGAAAATTTTTTAGACAAGATGATATCTCAGCTATGAAAGGTATTCAAATGCCAAGGCTAGCCTGGGGCTCGCATTGGAACTCACAAGCATCACAAGCATTTTGAATACAATTCAAATCATGACTTTCACGTTGTCAAAACATGATTTTAAAAATGTTTGAAAATATTTACGATTAAGGAATAGCTAGGCTATGGAACACATTCAATTGCCAAGGCTAGCCCGGGCCTCACATTAGAAGTCACAAACATCGCAGGCATTTTGAATATGGTCCAAACCATGATTTTCCTTAAGCCAAATCAAGTTTTGGAGAATAACCTTTTTAGGAATCGTTTTTTAGAAACATCACATGTACCAAAACATTTTTTGAGAGATGCAATTTGAAAATGCCAGTTATTTAACAACAAAGATTAAAGAATTTAGAACAATTTTCGTGAAGATGGCATGCCCTAATTTCATGCATAAACTAACCTAAAAGGTATAACTAAACAATCACAATCATGTTTATATCAGGAAATTTCAGAATAAGCGTACAAGGATGACAAAATTGAGTAATACCATTGACAATCTAGCTATGGAAAAATTTCCTAAATGCATGACATGAAGATGAACAAATTTCGTGAAGAAATTTTTCTTGAACAAGCTACACATGAATTTACAAAAATCAGACAACAAGCAACAGCACATCAGAAATTTGTCAAAACAACAGGATATTCGGCTAATGTCATGAGAATTTGTCCTATCAGAACATGTCTAAAAATCATCAAATTTATACACAACATAGGCAACATGATGGCAAGAAATTTTTATTAAGAGACCAATTCCAAATAGAAAAAATGAAACAAAAATATCAAAGGTCTGTCCAGACAGGGGTTAAAACAAGGGTCCAAATTTCATCCCTTGTCCAGATTGTGATCTGACTTTGAAAAAATAGAAAATAGTCCAAACAATAAGCGATTGGTATGAAATTAGCAGCATTAGAAACTTCTAAGTGTCTCCTACATCTTACTAGAAGAGCTCGAGTCCAAACTAGGTCAATTTGGTATCCTAAAATTGAGATTTATAAAAGTGCACGTATTAGTAATTAAGAAAATAGAACATAAGCATTCATTAGAAAACCTTAAAATCACTCAAAGAATACCCAAATGGCATGAAGAAATCACACGGGACTTAGGATTGGATGCGATGGAAATTTTGGATAGTCATCTAATCCTAAGTCAGCATGCAAAATGTCATACAATTAAAATGACATTATGAGATTATTTATGATTCCTAATGATATGCTTGGGAATTCTAGGTGTGATGAACACTTTTTGTGAAACAATTTGATGTGCAAGATGAAACTCAAATGACATGACCTAAACACGTATGCAAACCTTGTAACATGCAGTTTAATCATCAAGAAGGCATGATCATAAGATTTTATCCCTAGATGACTCAAACAAGCATGAAAATGTGCACATATGACAATGTTTCATTTCAGCATTAAGTTTACAGAACAAGCATGATTTCAGCCATCCTCAAGACATGCATAAATCCTACCAAAAATCTCACATACAAAGCATACAGTGATGAAGATTTCTCGTTAAGAGATCGAAACTCAATTAAGATCATATGAATGTGGAAAAAATGGCGAAAGAGATCACACTATACGTCCAACACATGTTGCTGCAGTACTTTTTACTCTAATGCATGCAAATGATTCACATTGCTAATGTAAAAACCTTGCAAAGCATGCATCAATTGAACATATATATCATGTGTTTCAACTTTCATGGAAGATTTGAGACCAAATAAGTGCATTTATGGATTCAATTTCATCAAAACAAATCTCGGACTAATGCAGGACAGATTGACCTATGTCTAGATCTAAGCACCTTTGACCTAGCTAATCATGTCCAATTTAAAAAAAAAAAAAAAAAAATAAAAGATGCACAACACTTGTATGAGTAACTTTCATGAAGAAAAGTTGTTCCAGAAATCAACACAAAAATCAGCACAAAAATAGCAAAAACATAGATTGATATGGAATAGATTAACCTAAGCCTAAATCTAAGTAGATCAGACCTAGATGAACACATCAAAAAATCATGAAAAAAAAAATACAGAAGATGCACGACATGATTTGGAACAAAACTTATGAAGACAATTTTGTCAAAAAAAAATGATCATGAAAGTCAACACAAAAATAACAAAGTCAGAAGGTGGAACCGGATTAGAAAAAAAAAAAAAAAACTACTGCAGAATCATTAATCTTTGGAGGTATTTTTGGAGGGCTAAATAATGGTTTTTTTGGGCATATGACCTATTGTTTCGAACCTCGAGATGTCTATTATCTAATCCTAAATGACTCGAGCTCAAACAAGGTCGTTTTAGACCTCTTTTTAACCAAAACAGTAACCTATGTACAGGCCTACAAAAACCACAGATTAGGCTTAAAATCACAATCATCATTCAAATCATCAACAACTCATTGCAGCATTCATACTCATCAATATTAAGCATGTAAAAGTTCATAATCTTGAATCCTAGCCCCAATCGACCAACTCGATCTCGCTTCTTCGAATTTGAGCTTCGAATCGTTATCTTTATCGCGATTTTCATCGATTCCTATCGCAATTAGTCGGATCAAATCACCGTATCACGATCGGGACTCAAGAACGTAGATCAAGTAACTACGGCTCGAATCGGGATCAATCGAACCACCGGCTCAAGAAAAAAAAAGAAGAATCGGTCCAAGAGATGAACCAAAACTTAGAGAGAGAGAGAGAGAGAGAGAGAGAGAGAGAGAGAGAGAGAGAGGCTGAGGAGAGAGAAAAAATTCGTGCAAATGAAGCCCCTATGTTGAAAATAGAAGAGATTTCACTTATATATTTCCACATTAAGCGATTTTGGCTATCGGTTCAACCCTACGGCCAAAATCTCAATCCAACGGTCAAAAATCCATTTCGAAAGCTCCATTATGATCTCGAGGTGTTAGGTAATTGATCTAGTGGGTTTGATTTACAAAAAACCAAGCCAAAATCAGGAATTGCATCAAAATGTCTAATTAGGGATCAATTTGCAATTTGACAAAATTCGTGGACCAATTTGTAAAATTTTGGGAAATTGAAGGTGTAGAAGTGAAATTGGGATTGAGAGGGTTCCAAAACTGGTGGCCGGAGGCCAAGAACCAACTAGTAAGGGCCCAAACTGGCCAGTCCTACCGACGGTCGATCAAACCGGCCGAATCGGTTCGGTCCGGATTCGACCAGATTTGATCAGTTCTTAACCAGTTTGATCCGATTCCTAGTGTTTTGTCCACTTGGGACCCTTGCGGGTCAAAAATTTATGCAATTTGACCCCTAAATGACCTAATTTAAGAGGAATTTTATCTTTTTTATGAAGAAATTGACCAATTAAAATACAATTAAGCTAATCAAACCTTATGAACGTGATCTAGGGGTCTTTTTGACCTAATTGAATGATTATCATGGGGATAAAAATGAGTGGAAACCATGGGTGCTTTGAATTTGGCCAAAAGGGCTAAAATGGTAAAATTTGCAATTCAATGGGCAAAATTGCAAATTAACTAAAATTGAACTTAATTAGTGTCACAATATTCCTATTTAATGAGCTACCTATATGTAAAATCACTTACCAAATTGACCTTGAATTGAAGTGCTCAAGCTTAGGTCAAAAATGGATCTAAGCCTAATATTAAAATTAGACATAGATTTATGAAATTAAACCATAGCCATGAATGTGTCAATTCGAATTTCGTCAATTGAAGCTTAATTGCTTGACTTTCTAATGCTTGGGAGGAAAAAATTCTTCAAATTAATGAGTTCTTGTGTGAATTTCACAAAATTGATCTCGAATTTGGACTTATCTTAAGAAAATAAGTGAGAAACAATTGTTCGTTCACAAGTTATTAAGGATCGATTTTGGTCCCCTAATTAGGTTTCAAAATGGCAGGTCATATTTTGACTCACAAAATTGAATGCTCAAATAGATTTCAGATAGTCCCTAAACCAAATGTCAAAGAATGAATTATACCTAATTATGACTAGAATAAAAGTAATTTTATTTTTGGTCGATTTAGAACCTAAAACTGAAAAATTCAGAAATCAAGGTTCTTAATCGAATTTTGTGAAATTTTTTAAACAAAAATCAAATCGACATTAAAATAAATGTATTTATGCATTTTTTTGGGTCAAAGGTTTGACCAAAAGTCAACCATCTAGTTGACTTTTCATAAAAGGTTGATTTTTTGATCAAATCTTTGAATTTTGAAGAAATTAATTTGAAAAAAGTGAAATTAAAGCTAAGTGAAATTTTTTTTGGGCAGAAAGTCAATTTCTAACTCGGGGTTGACTTTTGGTGAAAGGGTTGACCAGAAAGTCAACTCGAAAGTCAACCGTTTGACTTTCTGGGTTTTTCTTGAAAATGAACTAAAAACTGCTGAAAAACAACAACACAAAAGAAAGAAATGAAAAACAACATTTTTTTGGTCGAGAGATAGGATTCCGTTGCGATGAGAAACCTAAATCTTGAATTTTTATGTTTTAATGATATGTCGACTAAAAATCGGTGTCAACAACATGTTGAATCGATGAATTTTTTGTGATTTGGTTGCTAATTGTGAATAGAATGAAATAGACGGCTCAATTTGCAACATTATGCAAGCACAACTCATCAAATTATTCTAGAGTCCCATTCTCTGGGTTGTACTATGACTCAACTTTTAGCATTCGGCAATTGCGCGGCTCTAATTTCCTTGTGAATAAGATGAAAACAAAAATAAAACCTGAGAGTTGCTGATAGCTTTCATTTAACATGTATGTTGTCAGTTTAATGCAATGGTTGGCCTCTATAATAACATCATTCGAAAATTTCAATATGAAAGACATAACATATCTATAATCCACTAAGGTTATCATTAGTCCTTCAGGTTTTGCTAAATTATTCAATGTCATCCATGGAGTTTTTTCGTTCAATATTATCTCTGAACTTTCCAATTTTTGTTCAATGTGCTCCTTTCATTAAAGATTTAATAAAATTTTCTAAGATGGTCATTAGAGCTATGAACTTGTCTATTTTTTGTTCAATTCCATCCTTTTACTTCATATGTTTTTCAATTTCATCCTTAAACTAGTTGTTTCTCTTTAATGGCCTCAATTTGAACATAGTGAGGGGTCATCAAATATTCTTTAAAAAAAAACCTCCATGACCCTTATTTAGGACTAATAATTTTGAAAACAACTTTTTGACACATGTTAATGTGTTCACATAAGGTTAATCCTGATGAAGAATAAATATTTTTACTATAAATGGATCCTTTTACCATTTATGACACGCTAGGACTTGTTCAATAATGTTCCTCATATGTAACACGACACATTTAGATACATTTAGAAAAAGTTATGCCTTTTCCACTTCTCCTTTAACTTAGATAATCCCTTTTTTTGTGTTTTGATCGGATTATCCCTTGTGTATCCTACCACTTCTATCACAGCTCTACAAAAGTGGTCCCTTTTTTGTTTGCTCAAATTTTTTTATTTTGTTACTTCTTCGTTTTTTCTTGTGGGCTCACTTTCCTTCTTCTTCTTTCTTTTCACACATTTGACATCTCATTCTCGACTCTTGCAAATCCTCCCTCCGTTTTCTCTCTAGTAGGCCATTATCTTCTTTCATCATGAGAACAGAGGATCTTAGTGGATCTCACTCCAAGCAAAGTTCTGACTTTAGGTTTTGATATTTAGCTCAATTATGGTAACATCTTGTTGTCAACTATGACAATAAGATCAATAACAAAACCAGTCTTCAGATTTTAGCTACGAGCATCTTTATATTTTTGAAGATGGAATGCGATCCAATATAAATGAGACACAGGAAAATCAAGGAATATGAGAGACAAAAGCTCTCGAGAACATGCTCTATTAGGACAAATTGAATAAGTTCGTTGGAGCCTTCCCATAAATTATATAACTGCCAACAACCATGAATTCGACTGTTAATAGCTATAAAAGGAGCAGTGGTTTTCCCATCTGGAAAATGGGGGAAAACAGCATTAGAGAAAACAACAAAAACCCTATAGAAATATGATTTTCAATTCTAATATGAACTAGGCAATCAACTGTAAAAATATTTAATGGTAACAAACTACAAAACTCCCTTCAAGTTTATAGAGCGAACTATAATTTTTGCTTCATGATCTTATCATACATGATTTTATGGAAGCATTAGAGAAAATTCTCATTGGGGAGGTGAACAGTGGCCCCAATGTCGGTGCCAACAAAATTGTAGAGAACGACGGGATTGGCATCATTCTCAATGTGTTGCAACTTGAGGATTAGGGAGATGTAGAAAGAAGAGAGTGACCTGCAAGAAAGAAAATACAGAGACGATTAACAAGAGCCAAGAACTGAGAGATCATCGAAGGCATGGAAAGAAAGAAAGAGGAAAGTGGGACCTGTAAGGAAAAAAGAAGAAACAAAATAATAAATAAAAATTTGACTAAAAAAAAGGATCATATTTTTAAAGTTGTGACAAAAATAGTGGACCACATAAGGGAAAATATGGTCAAAACACAAAAAATAGAGTGTCTAAATCAAAGGAGTGAAAAAAGCATGGCCCATTTAGATATACTTACGACTTGTAAACACAAGTAAGCATCTTTATCTATCATATTTTAAATGTTTTGAGTTGGATAATCAATTAAATTTATGTGTTGTATTTGGGATTTAGTGTCATGACATAATTAATAAATTTTTTGTGTTGGGATTATATTTAAATTTGAAGTAATTAATAAACTGTTTGTGTTAGGGTAACATGTAAATTTGACATTTTGCAATATAGAGAGAATAAAAAATAATTTGTGGACTAAATTGAACAAATAAAAAAAGTATGGGAACAAAATTGAACAAAAACTATGATAAATCGTAAACTAAATGGAATGTTTCGTTCATGTCAGCAGATTTCCCTAATCATTCTAATGAAAAGACCATATCAAACCACATTTTAAAGTACGGAGATAACATTATGATAACAAATGTATCATTTCCCCCATCCGCTAGTTATATGTATCATATACCAATTGATACATGCAATACTTACTAGGCTATATGTGTCTTCCTCAGTTAGATAGATGTAGCCCATTATTTTTCTAATAATCCAGGATCATGAAGAGAGCCAAAAACCTGGAGATTCGAGGAAACCTTGTAAGCCTATGAACCAATTAAGTCTAAATCTTTGATCTATAGAGGTGGTCTCAACCTAAAGCTATTTGCACGCAGTAATTGTAATTTAAATACATCACTTCTAATTTATGCGACAATCAATTACACTAACTCTGGTGGGTTTGTAGAACCTGATGTTATTTGAAGGATTAATTAGCAGCACTACCTATTCGTATTATCATTAATTTTGAATGAACTTGGAATATCAAGCAATTATATATTATATATTTTAATATAATGGATATTGCACGTTGATTATATTTTTCATTTCTGCATACTAGCACGTTCCTAACTTGAGTGTTGAATAACTCTCTTTCTATATGCTCGAGTAGATAATGGATTTCTTCATGAAACATTGTCATAAAAATTCATTTTTTTAGATCATTCGAATATAAAAATAAAATAAAATAATGGGACATACATTGACATGGAAATATTTTTTGACCCAACAGTATAGTCCGCCACGTTCTCATAGTGAGTTGGAAGTAGAAGCCGCTTGAAGTCAATGACTCTATTAGGGTTATGAGCTAGCTAGATCACGGAGAGAGAGAGGACCCGCATCGTCTATGGACTTCTAGATTACTATCTTGCACAGTAGCTACAGATAGATAGAAGAGAAATTAGTAATAGGAGTTCGAGAAGAGTGAATTTGAGAGCATTTCAATGGGTACATTTGGTTCGGTATTTTCAAAGCTTTTTGACCCCAAAGTCCCTTCGGCAAATGTAAATGCCATTTGGCAAAAAAAAAATTAGGTTGTTTTGGGAATATGCAATTGCATCTCCAAAGCTGTCTAAAGGCATAGGCAAGTTCAAAGATGATCTGAAATGTTGTATTTTTGGAATGCAAATGTACTTTTTCTTCCAACTTTGCCCTCGCTTGATTTCATAATTCTAGAAATGTGTTCAAAATCCCTACCATCGCCTCAGCCATTAATAATCAAGCGGTGAGCGGCCAAATTAGTTCACCTAGGGCAGTTTGAGTTCTGCCAGCAAATAGTTTGAAGTTTTTTATTAAAAAAAAAAAAATTGGCCAAAATCTTTTACAGAGTGTAGTTTTACCAAACGGCACTTACGTCAAAATTTGTTTTCCAATGTATTTTTTAAAATATGCTTTACCAAGCACCACTTGCATTACGGAAAACCCTTTTAGCCTAAAGACCTTTACATTTTCCCAAAGACAATCCCCAAAACTAAACTAAACGACCCAATGTTTGTACAGTAGATATATTGTTGTGGAAAATTACCCAGAAAATTATAAACCTATTACACTTGTACTAACTCAATCCTAAACTTTTTTATGTTTTACTATTTGATTGCATCCAGCTACTTTGAGCCAAAAATCAATAACGTAGATACCAATGTCCTATGTTGGATGATTGGTGCTGACATGAATATATTTTAAAATTTAAGATTTTTCTTTTTATATTTCTTTCTTTCTTTTGCTTTTCCTTTTTCTTTTCCTACCCAATCTGGCGATGTGTTTGAATGTGTATGCTTCGTTATTTTACCTGGCGGAGATGTCTCATATGTGGCATAATCGGGTGGAGACTAAAGATAACTTATCTTTTTCCTTCACCATGTTGATGTTTGAATAAATCGCCATTCATCTTTGGAATATATCTAAACCCTTATGATTGACTTCGTAATCCGTCATGTTACGCGATGAAGTAGTAAGTACACGGCTTTTTATTGTTTTAAATATCACTTAGAGAAAGGAAGGCTGCATTTGGTTAGATTTAAAAAAAAAAAAATTTTGGGAAAATGCAAAGGATATTAAATTAAAGGAATTTTTCAAAATATAAATTGTGTTTAGCAAATTGTAATATAAAAGTCCATTATGAAGTACTTTTGAGCAAAATAGTATTTGGAAATATCATATTTACAAAGGACCTTTGTTATTTTAACAAAAAAAAAAAGAAAAAAAGAGAGAGAATAAAACTAGCTGCCAACAAGGGGCAAGCTACCGTTGGCGATCCAAATCTATCACCAACGGTTGTCGTTTGAGGTTGCAAGACCTCAAGCGGCCCTCAAAAACCAACGGTGAGGATCACGCAACCCAAGTGAGAAACTCGCCCGAGGTCACGCGGCCTCAATAAGGACCGCCTAGGATCGGGCAACCACCGACGAGAGTCACACGGCCTCAACGAAGGCCACTAGGGTAGGGTGTTTATAGATGAAGCCAAATATTTGTTTTTAGGGGCTTTTTTGTCTTTTCCATCAAATTTGCTTTTAGGTTAAAAGTGATACCTTTTATATTAGCGATGGCAAGACACTAGCCGTCAAGACACTGAAAAAGGAAATAGAGAGGCAAGAAAAGAGAGAAAAAAATTGAGTTTTTTTCTTTATGGGGGTTCTCAATCTCTTTGTGCCCTGATCTTGAGAGAAGATCATTGTTGTATTCCAACTCTTTTTGAAGTCTAGTGGATTCGCAAAGTGCCTCTGTGCAGAGACGTAGCCCAGGTTTAGGTGAATTTCGTTAACAAATTTTCTAGCGTGTTCATTTGATTCTGTTATTTTATTATTATATTATGCTTGGTGGATTGTTTGTGATCGTTATTTTTCTGGAATCGACGTGCGATTTTGTAACAACTGGTATCGGAGCCTAAGTTGGCTAATCGAAAACATCGAGGGTTTTTCGGTGATGTTTGATTGAAAGCAAAAAGATGGCAGAAGATAAAATCAAAATCGATAAGTTCGATAGGGAGGATTTCGGATGGTGAAAACTACAAATAGAGGATTATCTTTATCAAAAAGATCTCTATGCACCACTTGAGGGTTGGAAGCCCGAGATGACGGAAGTGGATCCGACAACAGAAGCCGGATGGAAAATTCTTGATCGAAAGGCATTAGGTGCGATTCATCTAGGGTTGACGAAAAAGACAGGGTACCTCATCATGAAAGCGAAAACTGCAAAAGAAGTCATGGATATTCTAACAAATATTTTATGAGAAGCCATCCACATCAAATTAGGTACTTTTGTTGAAGAAACTAGTTAATATGAAGTTATCTGATAGAGATTATATGGCAGAGCATATTAATAGTTTCACGCAGGTCACGGGTCAATTGGAATTCGCAGGCATAAATTTAGATATGAAGCTTCAAGCTTTATTATTTTTATGTTCTCTTCCAAAAAGCTACAATACCGCAGTGCAAGGAATTTCGAGCACCATGGAAGAAGAGATGCGAAGAAAATCTCAGGTGGAGATACTTTTTATGCATCTACATCTTCAACGACACTTGCAGTGGAGAACCGTGGAAGAAGTAAAAGTAGAGGAAGACTTAGCGGGGGTGGCAAATCACAATTAAGGGGTAAGAGACAGGTTGCAAAAGATGAGTGTTGGTTTTGTCACAAAACCCAACACCAAAGGTTTTAGTGTGAAGCCTACAAAAAGAAGCAACAAGATGAGATTCAAGGAGCTAATATGGTTAGCGATGAATCTTTGTTAGATAACTTATGTTTGTCTGCAGGTTTGACTTGACAACAGATAAATGGTTTATTAATTCTAGTGCTTCCTTTCATTGCACCTCACAAAAAGACATATTTGATGATTATGCTAGTGGAGATTTTCGGACAAGTGGTTGTGGGAAATGGCCACATGTGTCCCATTGTTGGGAAAGAAACTGTGACTGTGAACATCTTAGATGGAGGACATCTAGTTTTGCGTGAAACTAGGCATATTCCGGAATTAAAGAAAAATCTAATTTCAACTAGTAAACTTGACCAAGAAGGTTTGGTAATAACCTTTTGATGCGAAGAATGGAAGATAACCTCAAGGGCAAGAGTAGTAGCAAAAGAAAAGCGTACGGGTACACTTTACTTTCTCCAATGAGACAATATCAATGATATGGTTGCAACTACAATAGCTATAGGTAATTTGTCTACTATTTGGCATTATCGTTTGGGACATCTTGGTGAAAAAGGTGTAAAGCAATTACACTCGAGGAAATTACTTCCGGGTTTGCAAAAAGTTGAGTTAGATTTTTGTGAGAGTTGCATTTATGGAAAATAGAAAGTTTTTAGTTTTCAATTGAATGGGCGACAAAATAAAGGCCAGAAGCTAAAGTTGGTTCATACTGATGTATGGGGACCTGCTCAAAAACTCTCTTATGGTGGTAAGAGATATTTTGTCACATTCATTGATGATGCAACAAGGAAGAGTTGGGTCTATGCCATTAGAGAAAAATCAGAAGTATTCGGGATGTTTAGAATGTGGAAGACCATGGTAGAAAAAGAGATGGGTTATTAGATTAAAGTTCTAAAGTTTGATAATGGTGGTAAATACACGAGTAAGGAATTTACAAAATATTTGAGTCAAGAAGGCATACACCGGTTAAAGACTGTTCATAGAACTCCTCAAGAGAACGGTGTAACTGAAAGAATGAACAGGACTATTCTAGAATGTGCGAGATGCATGAGGCTACATGCAAGTCTCCCGTTACACTTATGAGCTGCCACAGTAAATGCAGCTGTTTATCTTATCAACAGAAGTTCATCTAGTGCGTTGTATGGAAAAATACCACAAGAGTGGTTGTTAGGTAAAAAGATTAATTATTCACATTTAAAGGTGTTTGGTGTATTGCATATGCTTTGATTGACAGGAAGAATAGGAAAAAGCTTGATGCTAAATCCCAAAAGTGCGTCTTTATCGGATACAGTGGCAACGAGTATGGCTATAGACTTTGGGATTATGAGAATAACAAAGTCATCCGCAATCAAAATGTGGTATTCCATGAAGAAAAGATGTACAAGGATCGTCAGACAAAGCATGAGAAGGTAGTACAACTAGAATATGTTGAATTAGACACAATGCTCGTGAAGATGTTTCCAGTAGATCAAAGTGCACTTGAAAGAGATGTTCAAGATGAGCCTATTATCAGTGAAGAAGTAGTTCAAGAGGAAAGTAACGACCCTGAAGTACTTGTCTTGAGAAGGTCTACATGTGTGAGAAAGCTAAAGGTAATTTTTTATCCATCAGCTAATATTGTTCTGAGCCATGTCTTATATACAGATTCGGGGGAACCGGAGACTTACAATGAGGCAAAGGTAGACACATCTTGCTTGTAGTGGGAGTGTGCTATGAAAGACGAGATGAGCTCATTACTTCATAACAAAACTTGGAATTGACCAAGTTGCCCACAGGTAAAAAAGTTTTATTAAACAAATGGGTGTATAGGGTTAAGAATGAAACCGATGGTAGTATTAGATACAGGGCGAGACTTGTAGTCAAGGGCTTTTCTCAAAAAGAAGGGATCGACTACTTCAAGATATTTTCACCTATAGTGAAAATGACATCAATTAGAGTTTTGCTGAGTATAGTTGCAGTGGAGGATCTTCATCTTGAATAGTTAGATATAAAAACAGCATTTTTACACGGTAACTTAGATGAAGAACTATACATGGCACAACAAAAGGGTTTTGAAGTCAAAGGTAAGGAGCACATGGTATGTCGCTTGAAGAAAAGCTTGTATGGCTTGAAATAAGCTCTGCGGCAATAGTACCTAAAATTTGATGGTTTCATGCAAGAAAAATGATTTGCACACTGTGAGTCTGATCACTGTGTTTATTTTCGCAAGTATGATGATAGTGACATTATGTATCTCTCTTTATATGTGGATGACATGCTGGTGGCTAGTTCTAATATGAAGAGAATCATAAAAGTGAAGAAGATGTTATCATCACAGTTTGCTATGAAAGACTTGGGAGAGGCCAAGAATATTTTAGGCATGAAAATCATTAGGGATAGGAAATATAAGAAATTATAGCTGTCGCAGGAAAACTATGTGAACATGGTGTTAAAGAGATTTAACATGGACAAGGCAAAACCGGTTGCAACTCCTCTAGCAAGTCACTTCAAACTTTCCAAGGATATGTGTCTGAGCACTCAGGCTTTGAAAGATGAGATGGCGATAGTTCCATATGCATCAGCAGTGGAGAGTTTGATGTATGTCATGGTGAGCACAAGACCAGACATTGCATAGGTAGTGGGAGTTGTGAGTCAATATATGTAGAACCTAGGCAGAGAACATTGGAATGCACTAAAATGGATATTGAGATATCTAGCGGGTACTTCCAATTACTCACTTTGTTATGGTGGTACATCTCTAAAGTTGCAGGGTTATGTAGATGCAGATCATTCGGGTGATCGAGATAGTGGTGAGAGTACCACTGGATATGTCTTTACAATTGCAGGTATAGCAGTAAGTTGGATACCTTAACTACAAAAAGTAGTGGCTTTATCGACGACAGAGGTAGAATACATGGCAATTACAGAAGCCTCTAAGGAAATCATATGGTTACAAGATTACATGGAGGAACTACATCAAAAACAGCTAGTCAGTACACTATGGAGTGATAGTCAAAGTGCAGTGCACTTAGCAAAGAATGCAGCTTATCACTCAAGGACCAAACATATCAAGAAACGTTATCACTTTATCAGGTCGGCATTAAAAGATAATGAGTTAAAGCTATAGAAGATTGATGGCTTAAAGAATCCAACTAACATGTTGACCAAGGTAGTAGACAGAAAGAAGCATATTTTCTATACTACTACAATTAGTATTACTCCATGTTGATTGATGAGGAGTATCGTAGAGGTACAAGTTTTTCAACTACTAGTTTTTGAAAAGATGGATGCAAAGTTGCTTGGTGCTTGGGTATATTTGTCTTTAAGTGGGAGATTGTTATAGATGAAGCCAAATATTTGTTTTTAGGGGCTTTTTTGTCTTTTCTATCAGATTTGCTTTTAGATTAAAAGTGATACATTTTATATTAGCGATGGTAAGACACTAGCCATCAAGACATTGAAAAAGGAAATAAAGAGGCAATAAAAAGAGAAAAAAAAAGTGAGTTTTTTTTTTTTTTTTTTATGGTGGTTCTCAATCTCTTTGTGCCATGATCTTGAGAGAACATTATCGTTGTATTCCAACTTTTTCGAAGTCTAGTGGATTCGAAGAGTGCCTCTGCGCGAAGACGTAGCCCAAGTTTGGGTGAACTTCGTTAACAAATTTCCTGATGTATTCATTTGATTATGTTATTTTATTATTATATTCTGCTTTGTGAATTGTTTGCGAGCGTTATTTTTTTGGAATTGACGTGCGATTTCGTAATAGGGTGACCACCAGCAAGGGTCTTGTGACCCTGCACCTAGATTGCTCCCAATCGAGGTTGCAGCGACCCACATCCATAGCCCCCCACTAAGGTTGCCTTGACCTAGATGGCGCGAAGGTCACACGTTCCCCCAACGACGGTCGTCTGGGTTGCTACAATCATGTCAGCTTTTATTTAGCCTGTCTTCATCCCCTTGTAGCCTTGCGCAACACGCCAACTGACCTCAATGGAAAAGAAGATGAATAGTCAAATGACAAGGGCAAAATTAGGAAAATAAAAAGTTGGTGAGAATATTTGGAAGAAAATTTGTTAGTAGCCCTAACCTTCTTACACGCTGAGAAAGTTGACGACCTGTCTTGGACTTTTAGTCTTTAGAAGGCCAACTCTTCTCAAACAATTTAATATTGGCCCATGCGGCATTGGGTGTCCGTCGTTCGTCAGCCAAGACGTAATCATTTCAGGCACATCCTTATTTATAACGGACAGTGTCCACCTCAATCTACTCGCTAATCGTCCTACATCCATATACCCCATACCTCCTGTCGAGTGCTGCCTCAGCGTCATCGATATTTCGAAATAATTTCTTCAAGCCTCGTCCATGGCACCTCCACACTTCCTCCTTGTGACCTTCCCTGGCCAAGGCCACATAAACCCTTCCCTCCAATTCGCCAAGCGTCTCGTGCGTGTCGGTGCTCACGTGACCTTCGCCACCGCCATTCGTGCCTGTCCCCGCATGGCTGAGTCGAAATCTATCCCCGAGGGGCTATCCTTTGCCAGCTTCTCTGATGGCTACGATGATGGTTTCGACAATTGGGAAGAGAAATACATGGACAAGTTTAAGCAACGAGGATCAGAGACTTTAAGCGACCTCATCGCCTCGAACCTTAAGAGCGGTCGGCGATTCTCGGGTGTACTCTACACTATCCTCCTTCCGTGGGCTGCCGAGGTCGCTCGTTCACATGGCATTCCTTCGACATTCGTTTGGATTCAACCGACCACTGTTTTGGACTTCTACTATTATTACTTCCATGGCTATGGCGATCTTATTCGAAGCACGGTTGACAATCCTTCGGTGCCAATCCATTTGCCTGGGTTGCCGCCTCTCATGGCCTGCGACATACCCTCCTTTTTTAATTCTAAAAATGAGTACAACTTCAGCCTCCCGCTTTTCCAATGGCATTTCAAGGTACTACTTGAGGAGGCCAAGCCAAGGATTCTGGCAAACACCTTCGATGCGCTGGAACCGGATGCCATACGGGCTATCAATGAGTTCGAGGTGATTGGCATCGGGCCGCTGATCCCGTCCGCGTTTTTGGACGGCCAAGATCCATCGGACACTTCCTTCGGAGGCGATCTCTTCAAGAGCTCGAGTGGCTACATGGAGTGGCTGGACACGAAGCCAAAGGCGTCGGTGACCTACCTATCGTTTGGGAGCATCTCCGTGCTATCGAAGCCGCAGAAGGAGGAAATGGCACGGGCCCTTGTAGAGGCTGGCCGGCCGTTCTTGTGGGTCATCCGGGAAAGCGGGAAAGAAGGGAGAGACGAGGATAGATTGAGCTTCAAAGAAGAACTAGATAAGATAGGGATGATAGTGCCGTGGTGCTCGCAAGTGGAGGTTCTCTCGCACCCTTCAGTGGCGTGTTTCGTGACACACTGCGGATGGAACTCCACGTTAGAGAGCTTGGTCTGCGGGGTACCCATGGTGGCGTTCCCGCAGTGGACAGATCAGCAAACGAACGCTAAGCTCGTGGCGGACGTGTGGAGGACCGGGGTGAGGATGACGCCCAACGAGCGAGGCCTGGTGGAGAGCGGCGAGATGAGGAGGTGCTTGGAGCTGGTGATGGGAGATGGAAAGGAGGGGGAGGAGATGAGAAGGAATGCCCGGAAGTTTAGGGATCTGGCGAGGGAGGCCGTCAAGGAAGGCGGGTCATCGGACAAGAACCTCAGGGCCTTCGTGGACGAGGTCAGAGAAGCGTCTGAGCTCGAATGAATTGTCTATGGTGTCGCTGTCAGCAGCTAACGTGGTGCTTTACTGTCAGTCGTCTTTAGGGACTTTTCGCGAATGCATATTTTATATGGCTTTTATGTAATCCTTCACGTGGGCATGGAGTCGTCGCTTATTGTTCAGGACAAATTATTGTCCTTTCTGGGCGTCATTTTTTCTATTTTTATCTTCCATTCCTTCAGCCCGTCATATGACGCTTGTGTTGCCAGGTCTTGAATCTCGATGATTCGACCTACCGCTGATGGTAAAAACATTTCTCAGTGGCAGAAGAACTACGATGTCTTAGAATCTTTTCAATAATCCACATTGGTAATGAGATATGAAATACTCAATGGTCATATCTTCTTCCGTCTCAAACTTCGACCGGAAACAAGCGGTGGTGGTTTCGATGGGAGCTGGTGTTTATGGCGTATGTTAAAGCACTCGTGCCTTCACTCGCGCGCTCGGTAGGAGCTCACAAGCAGGTCAAATCACAGTGGGTGCCGGCGAGGGTGACGAGATCGTCGGTGTAGACAAAAGGCCGACTTTCAAGGAACAAAAAAGCGGGCATGGTGGTCCATAGAGCTTGGCATTAGGTTGTGTGGGCCGCGGAAATAGACCGTTCTATGTACATAAGATTCAAATTGGGATTTTTTTTTTCGGCCCAAATGATTGAGAGGGTTGACATGTTCTAATTGCGGAGGTCATAAAAGATGCATGACCGGTGTTAGAGATAATTAGAATAATTCTCTAAGATAATTGAGACCGACCTAACAATTTATGTAGTTACTTTTTGTTATATGCCTCTAATAGACACCCTCTTATTTCTATCTATGAATATGCAATGAGAATTGAGGTTGACAAGACCAATGGAGCTAATGAACCACCTGCTAAAATTTCTGAGGAAGTTGAGAGGTTCCAAACTAGATATTTACCAAACATTCAACATAATGAGACCTGTAGGAACTGAGCCAAACCACCGAGAGTGAAAAAAGTAGAATGAAGCTGTTCATCAAAAAAAAAAAAAGGTTTCGATTAGATCCTCACAAAATATCAAGATGTCTTTCCCTTGTCAAATGAGGATATGCCTAAATTAGACACCAAGATTTTGGTGCACAAGTTGCTAGTCATGCCAGAATTCTCACCAATAAAGAAAAAACTCTAAAGAAGTCGTACATAATGGAGTCTAAAACTAATAATCATCAAACAAAAAAAAAAAAAACTAAGGAAAAATTGTCCAAAAAGTCCAAACTTAATGCAAGGCGGCCAATTTAATTTTAAACATTTCAATTATGCAAATTTAATCCTAAACTTTTTAATGATTGATCAATTTTAAACATAAATTTTTCAATGATGTCAATCTAATTATAACTCTTATGACGATTTATCAATTTAGTCATCCTGACTTCACTTGTACCATTCTAATTTTCTCGTGTAAATCAAACTTATATCCCACCAATTCACCCCATGTTATAACAACATCATTTGCCAAAGCCGGAGCTATTTCATTAGATTCCATTAACGCAAAAAAAGTCTTCCAAAAACTTGCTGCAATGATATAACTAATCCCAAAAACGAACTCGGTGATCTCATCATGGAAAGTTACAACAACAACCCCATCCCCCGGGGCCCAAAAAAAAAAAGAAGAAAAAAAAAAACACCTACGTGCAATTCCCGGCGCCGAGCGCCTTTGCTGGGCGAAGAGCTCATCCACCAGTCAATGGCCGATGGACTGAGCCATTTGTTCAAAATCCCACCAGTAGGCATGTGAGATAAAAAATATTGGCACGTCATCCCTGTTCTTCTTGGTTGCGTGCGCTAAGATTGTACTCTATTACTCCGGTTGAAGGATACACCCAACTTTAATACGACATACGAACAACTTTTATATTTATTTATTTTTTTGATAATTTTCCCATCTGAGGTAGGGCAAGTCCCCACTTTTCTTGGCAGTGTACAATTATGGATCCTTCCTTAACAAGTTACAAATTCGCTTAAAGTTTCGAAAATGAAAATAATAATAATGAGATACCCAATAACTAGTTTTTTCGATATGGATTATCAATAATTCTTTGTTGATCATTCAGTTTGTATGTATGTCTCTATTACTCTGAACCACAGAAATATATAGTTAAGAATAATTTTCTAAATAGATTGATTACTTTGTTGGTTCAGCGAAAAGAAACTCCAATGAAAGTGATTCTCAAGACGTTAGAAAGCTCACAATCAAATTTACATGATCTTATTAAGCGATTTGTGAAAATTGTGTATCTCCAACCCTATCCAAATAAGATAGTCGTGATTAAAAATCTCAATATTCAACGATCCCACCATCCAATTTGATCATATTGGGTGTTGTAGGAAAGCTCTTCCAGAGCAAGCTTGTCAAAATTTTAACGAGTGTGACTTAAATAATCGAAAGTTGGTCAAGAATTAGGTGTGTGCCGTCATCCTTGTTGAGATAAATAAATTCAAATATTTTATTCAATTGCAAATGTTAGACTCATTACTTCAAAAATGAGTTTGCTTTATGATTAAAAATTAAGTGGTTAAAATTATGAATTAGCTGTCAATGTGTAGATTTCAACGAACAAAATTATAAAAACGCGACTCGTATTCTTAAGAATGACTTTAGCAATCAAAGTGCCGTTGGATTCGTGCTCCACAAGCTCCCACCTCTTGATACTGACAATCATTACAATTCTTCTTTTGCCGATGTTGACTTTGAAATGAGGAAATTAGAGCTCAATATAAGTTCAATATGTCTAGTGCTCTTTTGTTCTTTTTGTATCAAGCAGTCTCTTCGTAATGAGTGTGTTGATTGTTGACACTGGTGAACAAACATCAATTTTAGAGATATAGTTTCATCAAACGCTTTCTTGCATGAATGATAGTAGACATTTTGGCTAAACTTATAAAAAGCCAAACTCATCATCACCCTACTCTCCATCCAGACATAGAATTACCGGTCCTCGCCGGCGGCCTGCCATGGATTGGACTGGGCGGGACCTAGTCGACTATCATCACGGTGGGCCACGGGCCTAGCTTGGGCTAGGTCATCCCGGGTGCCATGGATAAGCTACCTCTTTTACTCCAAACATTTTTGCTCAATGACGAGAGAGACAGAAGTCCAATCTTTCACATGAAAATCACTGGTTGGCCCACGTGTAGATTTATTATAAATGAATAAATAAAAAGTAGCGGGTTCAATCTGATTTCACTAAAGTCATCCAAATGGATATGTTCGTTTGAAATTATGCCCATGTTTCAAATATAAAAAAACCTTCCGTTGCCATAAAGCAACATCTATCTCACCACAGAGAGAGAGAGAGAGAGAGAGAGATGAACCACCAACACTTCCTCATCATCTCCTTCCGTGGTCAGGGTCATCTTAATCCTACCATACAACTCGCCAAGCGCCTGGTATGGGCCGGCGCGCAGGTCACCTACGCCAACGCGGTCGATGGCCGAAACTTAAGGACCATCAAGACCCCTATTTCGATGGAAGGCTTATCGCACACCTCCTTCTCCGTCACCGACGACGATGCTGACGAGCCCTCCTCCTACGAAGACAGGATTTCTGAAATAAAGCGGGTAGGTTCCCGAAACTTAAGAGAACTGATCGTTAGCTTATCTGAGAAGGATCGACCAGTCACTTTCTTGATCTACACCGTCCTCCTCCCGTGGGCGGCCGATGTGGCTCGAGATCTCGGTGTTCCTTCCGCTTTTCTTTCTATTCAATCGGCTGCCGTCTTTGCTATATATCACCACTACTTCAACAGTCGAAGTGGTTTCTATCAAAGTAGTAAAAATGAGCCTCCTACTCCAATCTCATTGCCCGGTTTGCCTCCTTTGACACCGGAGGACCTGCCTTCATTTCTCTTACCTACCGATCCAAATTTCCCCATTGTACCAACCTTTCAAGAACACATCCTAACACTCGAAAAAGAAACCAACCCATGTGTTCTCTTGAACACCTTCGACGCGCTGGAAGAAGATCTGATCAAAGCAGGCATGGAGAACATGAAGCTATTTGCGATTGGGCCTCTGATTCCGCTAGCTTATTTGGATGATAAAGATCGTCCGTTAGACAATTCCTTCGGCTGTGACCTCTTCGACAGCTCGACGGATTATCTGCAGTGGCTCGACTCAAAGCCCGCATCTTCAGTGATTTACGTATCGTTCGGGAGCTTGGCCGTGTTGAAGAAAAATCAGATGGAGGAGCTATGCCAAGGCCTTCGCGAGAGTGGCCAACCATTCTTGTGGGTGATCCGGCCTTCCGATACCAGTGAACAAGAAGAAATCGACACGATGATAAAGGGAAGAATCGATGCAGATTCTGGAGTAATAGTACCGTGGTGTCTGCAGGTGGAGGTCTTGAACCATAAGTCAATAGGATGCCATGTGACGCACTGTGGGTGGAACTCGACCCTCGAGAGCTTGACAGCAGGCGTGCCGATGGTTGCGTGTCCGCAATTTTCGGATCAGCTGACGAACGCCAAGTTGATCCAGGACGTATGGGGGTAGGCGTAAAGGCAAGGGCGGACAGCGAAGGCGTTGTGGGAAGAGAAGAAATGAAGAGGTGCTTGGACTTGGTCATGGGGCCGACACACGAGGAAGGCATGCGTGAGAATGCCTTAAAATGGAAAGCTTTGGCGAGGCGAGCGTTCAAGGAAAGCGGATCTTCAGACGACAATCTTAGGCTTTTCATGGAAGGATTGAAGTGAGAATGTTTTTGCCTTCATAGTTAATGTGATGTAACTCCCGGTTACGGCAATGAGCAATTGCATTAAAAAGGAGGTGTAGGGATCCACTGAACATATTTGCATCAAGTCTCTGTTAAAGTGTATGTACTAGCCTCATCATTTAGATCAATGATCATTGAGATCGATCGACAATGGTCGAGGAACTAGTGGATGTAAAGGTGTTAACAGACCCGGTGGGTCGGGCTTAGGTGAAAATGTAAGTGTGGCGCAGATTTTATTGGCCGGGGTTCTCTGAGCACGAAAAGTTAGTCCGACCCAATATGAGACTGACTCTGGCCCAACCAAATTAGTGCGATAGATCCTAATGATATGGTAACGTTAGGTTTGGTGCAAGGAGAGACGCTAAAGCCCAGACGACATGGGCATGAAAGGGAGGTGGATTCAGTTGTTGTTTCCGACATGTATGATGTAACCCATCAAACAAAAACCTAATTGATATTAATGCCGTTTGATTAGTGATTAAGTATCTTTTTCTAACAACACTTTCCACCGCGAGCACACCATTTACAATAATGGTTCTTTGTCTTTCCACTCGTTATGTGGTGTTCAATCTTTTTATTGAAATGATTCATTATCATGAAAAGATGCGACTCTTGATTATTAAAAAATGCAACTCTTGGATATGAAAATAAGTGATTGTTAACATGAAAAGTGGTGATGATAGGGATAAGGTGTATATTCCCAAAAGATGTGTTAATTGGTTGTTTGTAAGTATAATCAAATCATATACTGTTCATCACAATTATTTATAACAACAACAATCCTATCTTCTTCACAACATTCTCTTTTCTTCTCTTTTTACATAAACTTTGATAACACATTCTTGATGAAATTCTTAGAGACAAATTAGGTAATTGCTAAACACTTTTTCTATATAAATTTGGTGTACATCTATATTTGTTATAAACTTAGCAACAACAATAATAGGGGTATGATCGTTATCATGCATCAAAGTATCAAAGAACTATAAACTACTACTCTATCTTACAACAATCAAATTTCCCTCCCTCTTTTCACCTATACAAATATAAATTCTGCATATCACCATACATAACAAATCGAGTTGACAGTCTCAAGTTAGTGAAGTTACCCAATCTTTTTTAACTTAATGTGATTAATAAGATTAGTGGGTTTAAAATCCAAAATACAACGGAAATTTTAACACAAGTAATATGTGACCCATGTGTCACGTGCACATATGTTGATAGATATTATTTTACATGTGTTTGCTCTTCTTTCTATCATTACCATGAGTATCTTTTGCATGTATGTCAATTGAGGTTATCTTTTATGTTTGTTTCATGGAAAATAATAGAAAAAAAATAAACACATGTAAAATTGTTAGATATTTGGCATCACGTTGGCGCCACATACACCGAAAAGTATTTATATGATGTAATGTCAAATATTCAGCATGCCACGTCAACATATTAGACGAAAGGACTTGATTGCACTATATCAAGAAGCATTTGAGACTTGATTGAACATTGAATGGAAAATTTAGGATTATTCAAGCAATTTTTCCTGAAAATAAGGAAAGAAAGAGAAATGATTTGAATATGCATATCAATGTATATAGGGAAAATGAGAAGATAACGTATATGTCACCCTAGAAAATTTGACGCATCGGTCCCACGTTCATTGTTCTTCTGAAAACGAGCTAATTTGTATGCTTGATTGGATTTGCAAAGCAAGGGCGTTTAAATGGAGGAAAAATACATCGTTGGCCAAATAATAGAAAAATACAAAATAACAACGGAAAGAGATTGAGTAATAAGCTAAGTAGCACCGACACACAACACGGACATGCGACACAACACGACACGACACGTCGACACATCATTTCTAAAAAATAGAGAATTCTGACACGTTGCGACACGTTATATATTAAATGAATATTTTTATTTTTAATTAATTTGATTCGAATTCATAAATAAATAAATAATTTTAAAAAGAGCTTATAATAAATTTACACTAATAATATTAATAAATCAATTCATTTGAAATTCGAAAGATATAGTCATAGTTAATGCGAAATATGGTTTTAACTTTAACAAAAGTTATTGATGAAATTAATAATTAATAAGAAATTAGAATCAATTTATTTAAATAAATCCATGATTTTCTACAATGGCCAAAATTTATAATTATCCAAAATTTAATATTTTTATTTTTTGAAATTATTTTTTAATTTCATTTATTTAATTTTTCGATTAAAAAACCCCCAAAATCCACCCCTTCTTTCCCTCCACCCCAAAATTATTTTACTTTTTTCCCTCCCCACCACTAACAGACAGGCTGTAAGCGATAGCCTGTCACTTCCCCTCCCCCAAAACCTAAAATTCACGCCATCGTCCCCCTTTTTTATTTTATTTTTTAATTCCCTTATTAAAAATCCTAGCTACCCTCCTTTTTCTCCTCCTCCTACCGCTCGCCGCACGATCCCTTCGGCCCTTCCTCTCCTCTTCCTCTCAATCTTTCTCCTCCTCCTCCTCCTCCTCCTCCTCATTGCCGATCCATCGCAACAGTGGCAGCCATCGCCACTCTCTCTCACCGTCTCTCGCCATCACGGTGGTCCGTTCATGGCTTTGTCTAGCTGGCGGGAGTTTGCTTTCTCTCTCTTCTTTCTCTCTATTCGGCTCTTTCTCTAGTTGTCTCTCGCCGTTGCTCACAGCCTTTGCTCCCTCGCCCTCCCTCGCCTCCACCTCCATCAATCTTCCGGACACGCATGTCGAGAAAGGTTGACCGCATGTCGGACACGACACGGAAGGATGGGCAACATGTCTGTGCTTCATAGGTAATAAGTAATCAAAATTTAACCAATTACAAAAAGTACTCTCACTAAAGATATTTCCATCCTATTGAAAAGATCCGTAAAATTCACCTCGTGACCATTTTTTTTTTCATTTTAGTCCATGTTCAAAGTAGTGACGTGGTTGTGTGTGCTAATATTTTAGGGTGGTATATACTCCCCATCAACAAAATGTTATGGAAGTTCCGCTCAAGCCGATTGGGGAATGCCACGTGGTTTTCATGTAGTTTTCATTAGGATTAATAATAAACTTAGGCTTGTCATGTACTGCCAATTAAGTCCAAATAGTCTTAAGGCTATTATACTTTTACCAATTAAATTTTAAAAAATTTAATTTATCAATTGAGTTATAAACCTTATCACGTACTATCAATTGAGTCCATTCAACTAATTTTCATTAAAAATCACCAATGTGATATCAATTGTCTTACATGGCATGATTGGTATTGATATAAACAATTTTTAATAATATTTAAAAAAAATTTGACTTATTTATTTATTTATTTATTTTCTTTCATTCTTTTCTCTCTTTTTTCCCAAGCTTGACGAGAGGGTCGCTAACCAACCCTTGCCAGTTGCAGTTTTGCCGACCTTGCTAACCACTATGGGAGGGTCGTGAAGCCTTCACTTCTCTGGCCATGGTCGTGGGCAGGACCAAGTCCCTCACATGCAATTGGTGAGGGCTTCATTGCCCTCTCCTTGGGGTTGACAGGGGCTACCAGCCCTCCCCTATGGTTGGCAAGGGTTGGCTAGTCCTCGCCAAACTTGGTAAAAAAATAAAATAAATAATAAAATAAAAAAATAAAAATAAAAAAAGATAATAAAAAAATTATTTACATTAGCATTAAGTGTCCTACATTACACTACTGACATTCATGTCTGTAATTTCCAATTAAAATTGACCATATGAACTCAAATAACAAAAAGTGAAAAAAATTATGACTTAATTGGTACAATTAAAATATTTATGACTAAATTGGCAAAAGTACAACAAGTTTGAAGTTTTTAGACAATTTTTCCCTTTTCTTATATGGTGAAGTAGATAATGTATTTCTTCATGAAATATTATCATCAAATTCATTTTATTAGATGAATCAGATATATATATGGAACATGCATTGAAATGGAAATATTTCTTTTGTCTAATAGTATAGTCCAACACGTTCTCACAGTGAGTTGGGACTAGAAGCCGATTGAAATCGATGATGCTATTTGGGTTATGTAGTTAGCTAGGTCATGGAGAGAGAGAGAGGGGAACAGCATCGATTATGGACTTCTAATTACTGTCACACCACAGTAGCTACATATAGATAGAAGAGAGATTAAGATTTAGGATTTCGGGTAGAGTGAAATTCAAAGTATTTTCAAAATTTGTACAGGAGACGCATCGTTGTGATGTGTTTGTTTGAATGTGTGTACTCCATTATTTTGCTTATTTGATGTATAAAGAATTAGAGATGTCTCGTATTTGGCGAAATCGGGTGGAGACGAGATAAATTATGTAAGTCCTCAACATGTTCATGGCTTTTTTTCTTTTCTTTTTTAAATTGCAATTTATGTTTGAAAATGCATCTGGCCCTAATAATTGATTTCTTAATTAGTCATGTGACCCAATGACATAAGTAAATACGCACATTTTAATTGTTTGAAATGTCTCCCAGAGAGAGCAAGACAATCAAGACCAAACCACTCGTGCATGTCAAGCAATTCCCTCATTCGTCAGCCAAGACGTAATAGTTTCAGACACATGCATATTTGGTGACACCAATTAAACCCCAAAATGAAATTGAATTTTAATTGTCAAATTGAACCTCATTTGGTCAAAGTAACCAATATTAAAGAATGGGTTAAGTTGAATTGCACCAATTAGACCAAATTAGCTTGATTTTATAAAGTTCATATTGACCAAATTGGTCAAATCAAATTGGATTCGTGTGAATTTGTCAAAATTGATATTGGATTTGAGTAGTCTCTAAGAAAATGGACTTGTTCATGATTTAAATGAGCAATTCATGAATTACCAACCGGAACCCTAAATAGAGCCAAAATTGGGGATTTTTACCTTCGATTTGGAATTTCAAAATTAGCTTGAAAATTGGATGTGGGATGGCCTCATGATCAAATGTCGTGAAGGAAATTTTCCTAAAAATAACTAGAAACAAACTAATTTCGTTTTTTGTTCAATTTTAAACCGAAATCCACAAATTAGGGAAAAGTTGGTTCTTGATCGATTATTGCAAAATTGATAATGCCTAGTCAAATTAAGGTAAAATGAGGAAGATTTTGAGATTTTGAATTTTTTTTCAAAATTTTTGGGCAAAAGTCAACATTTTGGTGATTTGTCATTAAAATGTCAATTAAGGAGGTAAAATTTTTTTTTTTTTGGGAAAATTGACACTGTGGAAGTGAAATTAACATTATTTTGTGGTTTTTCATGCAAAAAATCAAATTTTAACTTGGGGTTGACTTTTCGATCACACTTTAACCAAAAATAAAAAAAAATTGACTCTTTAATTTTATGAGATTAAAATGAAAATGAATGGGAAATGAACTGCTGATGTAAAAAAGTATTAAATGACTCTTTTTTAGTTGACCGGCTCTATCGCAATCAGAAATCCTAATCTCAATTTTTTATCTTTATAAGATGTGTTAGTTAAAAATCAAGTATTAATATGTAGCTCGGTAGGTCATGGGAGAGGGGGGACCATCATTGACTATGGACTTCTATTTACTATCTCACCGTAGTAGCTACATATAGATAGAGAGATTAAGGTTTAGGATTTTCAGTTAGAGTGAAATATAAAGTGTTTTCAAATTTTGTACTGGAGATTCATCGTTTTGATATGTTTGACTTTGTGAATTTCGTTATTTGCTTGTCTGATGTATAAAAACTAGAGATGTCTCGTATTTGGCAAAATCGGTGGAGACGAGAGAAATTATCTAAAAGTCCTCAAATGTTCATGTTAAAAAAATGAGTTGCAATTCATCTTTGAAAAATACATCTGTAATAATTGACTTCTTAACTCGTCACGTTACCCAATAACATAAGTAAATACGCAGGCAATATTTCCTCCCTGAGAGAGAGCAAGACAATCCAGACTTTACCACTTTGTACCGGTCAAGCTATTCCCTCATTCGTCAGCCTAGACGTAATAATTTCAGAGACATCCTTATTTATAACGGACAGTCTCCACCTTAATCTCCTCGTTAGTCCTCTCCCATCCACATACAGCGTATCTCCTGTCGAGTGCTGCTTTAGCGTCCTGACCATTTCCAGAGAATTTCTTCGAGCCTCGTCCATGGCACCTCCACACTTCCTCCTCGTGACCTTCCCCGGCCAGGGCCACATAAACCCGTCCCTCCAATTCGCCAAGCGTCTGGTGCGTGTTGGCGCTCACGTGACCTTCGTCACTGCCATTCACGCCCACCTCCGCATGGCCGAGTCGAAATCTCCTCCCGAGGGGCTATCCTTCGCCAGCTTCTCTGATGGCTACGACGAAGGTGTCAAGGAAGGGCAAGATCTCGAGGTATACATGGACGACCTCAAGCGACGAGGATCGGAGACTTTAAGCGATCTCATCGCCTCGAACCTTGAGAACGGTCGGCGATTATTGGGTGTATTCTACACCACCCTCCTTCCGTGGGTTGCTGATGTCGCTCGTTCTCATGGTATTCCTTCGACACTTGTTTGGATTCAACCGGCCACTGTTTTGGACTTCTACTATTATTACTTCCATGGCTACGGGGATCTTATTCGAAGCACGGGCGACAATCCTTCGCTGCCAATCCAATTGCCTGGGTTGCCGCCTCTCATGGCCAGCGACATACCCTCATTTTGCAATTCTAAAAATGAGTACAACTTCAGCCTCCCTCTTTTCCAGCGTCATTTCGAAATACTACTTGAGGAGGCCAATCCAAGGGTGCTGACAAACACCTTCGATGCGCTGGAACCAGACGCCATACGGGCTATCGATAAGTTTAAGGTGATTGGGATCGGGCCGCTGATCCCGTCCGCATTTTTGGACGGGCAAGATCCATCGGACACTTCTTTCGGAGGCGACCTCTTCAAGAGCTCAAGCGGCTACATCGAGTGGCTGGACACGAAGCCAAAGGCGTCAGTGATCTACCTGTCGTTCGGGAGCATCTCCGTGCTATCGAAGCCACAGAAGGAGGAAATGGCACGAGCGCTTGTAGAGGCTGGTCGGCCATTCTTGTGGGTCATCCGAACAAGCGGGAAAGAAGAGAGAGACGAGGATAGATTGAGCTGCGAAGAAGAACTGGAAAATCTAGGGATGATAGTGCCGTGGTGCTCGCAAGTGGAGGTCCTGTCGCACCATTCGGTGGGGTGCTTCGTGACGCACTGCGGGTGGAACTCCACATCAGAGAGCTTGGTCTGCGGGGTGCCCGTGGTGGCGTTCCCGCAGTGGAGTGATCAGCAGACGAACGCGAAGCTCGTCACGGACGTGTGGAGGACCGGGGTGAAGGTGACGCCCAACGAGCAAGGCCTGGTGGAGAGCGGCGAGATGAGGAGGTGCTTGGAGCTGGTGATGGGAGATGAAAAGGAGGGAGATGAGATGAGATGGAATGCCCAGAAATTTAGGGATTTGGCGAGGGAGGCTGTGAAGGAAGGTGGGTCTTCCGACAAGAACCTTAGGGCCTTCGTGGACGAGGTCAGAGAAGCGTCTGAGTGAATTATCTGCGGCGTCAGCGGCTAAACCAAGGGCTTTCTTTGATCTTTCTGTCCTTAAGACAGAGGATTTGTCGTTTTCTTTATGGACTTTTACCGAATGCATACTTCATATGGCTTTTATGTATCCTTCATTGGGGCATGGAGTCGTAGCTTGTTGTTTTGGACAATATTTTCCCTATCTAGGTGTCATTTTTTTCTGTTTTTTGTCCCATTCTGGGTGGACTGGAGAGTTGTTGAGAATCTAAACATGTTAGAAGTGTCGCACCACGTTCCTTCTATTCCAGCCCGCCATATCTGACGCTTCTGTTGCTGAGTCTTGAATCCTGATGGTGACCTACCACTGATGGGAAAAACATTTCTCAATGACAGAAGAATTACGATGTCTTGATCCATATCAATAATCCATATTGGTAATATTAAAATATAAAATACTTGATCGTTATATTTTCTTCCATCTTAAACTTCTTCAACTAGGAACCAGAGGTCGTGATATCGACTGGGACTAGGGCTTATGGTGTATGTTAAAGTGCTCATGCCTCACTCACACGCTTGCTAGGAGGTTGCCAAGAGGGTCGAATAACGGCGACCACCGGCAAGGGCGACGAGTTCATCGGTATAGACAGATGGCTGACTGTCGAGGACCAAAAGCGGGCGTGGCAGTTCACGAAGGAGCGTGATTTAAGGGTCATTGCTGAAGACATATGATCAGAAAATAGACCCCATGAATGAAGTGTTCTAATTGCGGAGGTGATAAAAGATTAATGATTGAGACCGATATAACTTTTTTTATTATATTTTAAGGATCCACTTATGAAAAATCCTAAACTGATATACTTATTATCAATTACCCCAAACTATTATATTTGTGATAAATTTATTTAAACTAATTTTTGAGTCACAAAAAATCTCAAATTGCTACACCAATTACATATGTATTGTCTGTTAGCTTCATTTAAATTTTATCGTAAAATTGTTAAGTTTGATGACACATGGTAATGACAAGTTCACATAGAAATCCAAATCAATTTAGGGAAAATTTGTCACAATAATACTAATTTGTTGTTTTTGCTAACCTAAAAATTAATTTGGGGTAAATTTATTACAGGTTTATCAATTTAGAATTTTTCATGATATTTGCCCATTTTCAAAGTCCCCCAATTCTCTTCGACATAATAATAATAATAATAATAATAATAATAATAATAATAATAATAATAATAATAATAATAATAATAATAATAAATAAATAAATAAATAAATAAATAAAAATGAACTCCCCCAATTCTCTACCGTCGTTTCTCTTAAACCACACGACCGTGCAATGGCAGATTGTGGATTGAGCCATTTGGTCAAAACCAAGAGATATTAGTCGTCTTCTTAAATAAAGGAAGACCATTTGGTGAGAATGTAAGATATGCTCGTCTCATGCCACATTTAATTATTAAAAAAAAAATCGATGATGAGACTTCGGTTTTGTCTTGAACCTCCACCAGTTTACGTCAAGCCCACATCTGCTTCCATTATTTGCATAATTATTTATTAGTAAAAATACTTAATGTGAGTCCGCATACATCAATCTAAAAATTAAAAATTTAGTATTCGATGGGAAGGACTATCAAACAAATTTTCCGTCACTCAATGATATTTATAATGGTTGTGTTGTAAATGCTTTTGAGCAGTTCCTTTGCAAAGTCTCCTGCCAATGTTCTCATAATACCATAATCAAGTTTCTATGTTATTCCTAAAAGAGATGCATGCCAATTACTCCATGATCTCAATTACTTTACTTCTCAATCCGTTAACCATCTCTTGATGCTTCTATGAATTCATTTTCTCCTAACATTTTGGCCACTTATTGATATCAATTGTCTTCGACCAAACGTTGTTTGTAGGTCGGCAATCAGCTGGTGACAATCAATGTGTGCCAACATTGATGCCAATTTTAGTTGTCAACAATGGATCACCTCCTCATTAATTTTTCATGTTCTAATAATGTGTCTTGTCATATCGATAGTTTGGTCATTTTTTTTAGTAAATATATGCCCCATTTTAAAAGATTTAATAGGTAATTTTAATTTCTTTTAAAGAAATACCTTAAGGCATCCATGTCTATTCTATGACCAGTGCCGGGATGCGTATTGTCCCTCTGACGCTTCCTAACTTGTCTTGTTTGACTCGGCCCACGGATCGTCATCATTATGGATTGCATCATTTTGAATCACCGTCCTTTGAATTGCCGTCTATTCTGAGAAAGTATATATTCATAAAAAGATTTGATTTTTATACTCCATTGATCTTCAACCTTGAGCCCTAGATCCTTTGTCTGGTCGAAAAGGCCCTGGCCTTTTGAGTTATCGTCTTAAGCTTCACTGTTCTCTATGGCTCCTGATCCTCCCAGTTATTCTCCTGTAGACTATATCGTTAAGTTCGACAGTTTACGAGAAGATGAGCATCACAAAAATTGCTATCTTGATATTCTAAATGTGATTGCTAATTATCCCGACGCAATCATCCTTGATCCTTGTCTTCAAATCATTTTCAAATGCCTGCATCCCTTATACCTTGTTTTCCTCGAAGGAGAGGGGAATTGTTTCCCATCCAGAGATCTTCTATAGTAGATGTTTGGATTAGTAAGCCTTCAGGATTCAGGGGTTTCCCTTCATTTGAAATTGATATGGTATTCGAGGATGAAGTCCGGTGTTCGAATACAACGTATTTGGGAAAAGACCAGCATCGACACTGCTCTCCAATTTAGCAGTTTCAACTGGAATTTAAACCTAGGTCTTTTGGGTGTCGCCATCAATTTTTGGTCTCCATCAACCAACTGTTTCTTTTCCCGTGGGGTGCTGTGTCAATCACTCTCCCGGATGCTTATGCTATAGTTGGTTTTCTTCCTTCTAGTACATTTGCCAGAGATGTGAGATAGCTAGTATAAGCACGTACAGAGGGGTGAATAGGTGCAAAAACAATTTCTCGTGATATGTGAGCAATATTAGATAATAACAATGAAGCTCGCCTTTTTGATATCACAAGTAATTATGATCAAAGTAAAACAAAGAGTAGGGAAGAGAAATGAACACAAGGTTTATAGTGGTTCGGCTTCTTCTAAAGCCTACGTCCACTTTTCCGCACTGACAGCCCACCGGCTAGATTTCACTATGAACAAAAGAGATTTTACAGCAATGTTCTCCCTTGATTCCACACTGTAGATATTCTACCACACTTCCTCAAGGTTTCTCACAAATATAGACTCTCTTTCGCGTACAAGATTTCGCTCAACAAATGAATTAACTAAGAACAAGGAGCTTCAGACTTTGGAATTCTTCTATCATGCACACACTTGAACAACTGGAACGTCTTCCTTTTATACTCCTCTATGCCATCATACCCGTTAGCACTTACCAAAGGAATTCATCCAATCTACCCGTTGGACGAAATCAATTAGGAAGATCATTCGAGCTATTTAAGGAACATGTCGATAGCCCATCAATCATGTTCGCCCATACAATCAGGTTCTCGGTTTCCATAAGTAGAACCTTTCAAGTATATTTTGCCAATCATCGGATCCTTAATCAATCTTGATTCGAATAAAGAATTTCGTTATGTCATATCCAGCCAAGAGATCTTCGTCAGTCGATAAGATCAAATCCTTAACAAAACATCCAGTTCTGGATAGACCTTTAACAAACTCGAAACTGTCAATGAGGATAGACTTTGAGTCTTTAGTCTGGTAGTCCGGAGGTCTTCAGACTTTAAATAGTAGAGTCTGCAAATCTTCAGACTAGACTGATGGAAACGTTTTGTCAGTTTCAAAACATTCTACGAAGATTTTTCCAACAATCTCCCCCTATTTGATGGTGACAAAACTTTCCTGCAGATTTGAATAACTTTGACTTGTAAAACATTACTCAAGCAAATATGGATATCTTATAAAGATAAATGGCTTAATGATAACACTAGAATCTGCAACCACCGGAAAATAGGTTAGTCTTTCATGTGAGTAAAGCCATTCATAAGATATCAATAGTACTTAATATAAGCAGTCAAATCCAAATTCCAAATTTAGTCCACATCCAAACACAAGTCAAGTCAAACATCAAATATCAAAACAAACTAAAAGTTCAACAAGTTTAAGTTCAAAGTTTTCAAATCTCGCATCTCTCCCCCTTTTTGTCATCAGAAAAAAGGTTGAGATGAAATAGAATAGAGTCAAGATTGCTTGGGAACACGAACAAGCTGAAAATCTCCCATTGATTGGACGATGCCTTCCAGCTTTTTCAATTCTTCCTTCAGTTGAGCTACATCTTCACCCTTAGCATTTGCTTGAATCTGAAGGGCAAGGGCTTGGATCTGATCATTCAGAGAAACTAAAGAAGCTTGGCTTGCAGTCTGCAAATTCTGTACTTCGTATCCCAAAGCATATATCTGACCCCGCAACTCTAAGAGAACATTGAGAATTCTGCGAAAATCTGCTGAATTATCAGTCTGCGTACTGGCTTTCGCTCGATCAGACGGAGTAAAGGCAGACGATGGCAAATCAGCATAGTTACGTAGATTGGGCGATGAAACACCATGTCCCTCCTCAGGAAATTGAGAGGCAAAAATGTCCTCTGGATCTGCTGGAAAGCAACTGACTCCTTCACTGGTAGCAGGATATGAGGACATATCTCTTTTCTCTCGGTCTCCCCCTGTTTCCATGCCTTCAGGTGGAGAAGAGTGTTCCCCATGCTCTCCTTCCTCTTGATCTCCTTTCTCTCCTTTCTCTCCTTTCTCCTCTTCTTCTTCTGCTTCAATTCTTTCCTCCTCAGCATCTCTTTCTTCTGCTTCTCTCTCCTCTGTTTCTTTCTCCTCTGCTTCTTCTCGTTCTCCAGTCCTCTGTTCTGAGTCTTTCTCTTGATATTCCGTTGATTCTGGAACAGAACGACTCAGGTTCTTCAATGCCATAACAGAAATGGTGATGTCTTCCTCATTATCTTCATCCTCAATGATGATAGCTATTTTTTTCTTGGATGAAGCAACCATGGGCTCATTCCCTTTACTTTTTGCTGCAGAAGAGATTTGATGAGGCTTGGTAGGGGTTGTTTCCTTGAATTTCTCCAACGCCTTGTTAAGTTCCTTCAGACGCATTTTAGACACCATTTTCAACCCTACCACCATGTGGTCACAAGATCGAACACATAGAATTCGTGGAGGCTGAACATTCAAATGTCTGAATAACTTTGTCGCAAGAGCTGGATAAGAAAGTTGACCCTTGTCTTTCACCACTGCTCTATACATGTGGAACAAAATAGTGTGAGGAAGCGAAAAAATTTTCCCAGCATTGATGGCGTACATCATCTTTGCCTCTAAGTTTGAAACATTAGTCTTTGACGTAGATTTCGGTCTGAGGCAATTAATCACAATCTTGTGAAGCAGAATGTTGAACGCACGCATCCTTGAGTAGGAAATCATTCCCTCTGTCCTTCTATCCTTAACAAGTTCCAATGTGGCACGAGCAATAGACACATTGATAGGCTGATATCTTCCTCTTTCAACCCCATTCACATCACCCAACATATCTACGTCCACCACATAATCTTGATTTCGGATACTAAAAGAGAATCTATTTGCATCCAGGAAACTGAGATTCGAATAGAAGTATGCAGTGAGTTCACAGAGTCAAGGAAATCAAAATCTACACTTCTAGGGTTTATCACCCCACGCTTCAACAACTTAGTGTAAAGATGTTTGTGTTCCTCTGAACAAAACAACTCTGACCTTTTGCTCCGAATACTTGCTGCAACACCCATTCTCGGTTGAAATTGATTGTACAACTTGTCATCATCATTTCCGTTTGGCTGATTCACTCCTCCAACACGCGGATCACTTGGGATGTTTGCAAGGGTTTCTTCTGCCAACCCCTTAGGGGCAATTCCTAAACGCTCCATATTTTTTAAAAGATGTACTCATTACCATACCCTTTGTCCTTGAGAAACTCATCGATGTAGTTCAATGGAGTACCGGTCCTCTTTAAAGCACGGTAAAGCTTATAAATAAAAGAGGGCTTTTGAATTTTATAGGATCTGCGCCTTCAACGATCTCTTACTCTTCTCGATGACCAACATCCTGTGAGCTAGACAATGGAGAATGACGCGGCTGAGAATGTTGTGGGCTCTGTTGCTGACTGGGAGACTCTTCTTCCTCAGTGAGATCAAAGTGAGTAGGCCCCTCATGCATTTTCGGCGGTCCCCTGCTTGCGATTCTCGAAGACTTCCTTTGAGATGACATCTTTCACAGTCTTTGGAAGATTTCAAACTTGTTTTTCCTAAGAAAGATGACAACTTTTTGAAGATTAAACAAGAGAAGAAGACACAAGTGGAAGATTGATGCTTTTTAAGGTTTTTGGAGTAAAACGAAGAGGAACGGATAGTATATAAGTCAATCGAAGAGAGGCATACGAAGCATCATAAAGAAAGTAAAAAGATGCATTTTTAAAAATAACTGCATTTTTCAAAAAAAAAAAGGATAACTACAATTCAAGATTAACTCCATTTTCGAAAAAGAAAGATTGCGATAATCATGGAAATAGCAAAAATCAATTATGGACAGATAATCGTACCTTTTCGAGATTTAATCTGAGAGAGAGAATAAAATAACTTACAGTAAAAAAAAAAAAAACTCTATTGTCTGAGTATGAGAGTCTCTAGACTTTTACTTCTTCAGACTTCAAAATGTTGAGTCTGGAACGAATAAACTTAAATTGATTTTTCTCCAAAGGCTTTGTAAATATATCAGCTAGTTGATTTTTTGAGTCAACAAATTGAATCGAAACTTCTCCATTCTGAACATGATCTCTAATAAAGTGATGTCAAATCTCTATATGCTTTGTTCTTGAGTGAAGAATTGGATTCTTGGTCATATTGATTGCGCTGATGTTGTCACACTTAATCTCCGTGCATGAATCTTCAATTCCAAAGTCTCTTAGCTGTTGTTTTATCAACAAAATTTGTGAACAACAACTTCCAAGAGCTACATACTCTGCTTTTGCTGTAGAAAGAGCTATTATATTTTGCTTCCTTGAAAACCAAGACATTGTCCTACTTCCAAGTAGTTAACAGGTACCCGAGGTGGTCTTTCTATCAACTCTGCATCCGGCTAGGTATGCGTCTTGCTACTGGTGCGTAAGTCTCGTCATAGTCTATCCCTTCTTCTTGCGTATATCCCTTGCCACAAGTCTTGCTTTATTTCTTACGACATTTCCTTTCTCATCCATCTTGTTCCTGAAAACCCATTTAGCTCCAATAACAGACTTACCTTTCGGTTTAGGAGTTAATTCCCATACATCATTAATACTGAATTGCCTGAACTCTTCTTGCATAGCTTCAATCCAGCTTTCATCAGATAAAGCTTCTTCTATACTTTTGGGTTCTATTTTAGAAACAAGAGCCACAGGACTAGACTCTTCGCGCCTTTTGGATCTTGTGTGAATTCCTTCATTAATGTCGCCAATAATGAGATCATTGGGATGACTGGATTTATGCTTCCAGTTGCTGGTTGATTTGTCAGGTTGATGATCACTTCCTTCATTTGAATCTTCAACAATCATTTGTTGCTGGTCTTTAGAAGTCTAAGCTGCTTCTTGAGATTTAGACTTTGTAGAGTCTAGAGTAGGTTCAGATTCTTCAAGATGAGTCTGAATAGATTCATTTTCCATAGAATCTTGGAATTTGACATTCATTGATTCCTCCACAGATTGAGTCTTCTTGTTGTAGACTCTGTAGGCTTTGCTTGAGGTTAAATATCCAAGGAAGATGCCTTCATCTGACTTTTCTTCAAACTTGCCAACTCGATCATTTGTATTTTTCAATATAAAGCATTTATATCCAAACACATGAAAATATGAAACAATAGGCTTCTTTTCTTTGAATAATTCATAGGGTTTTTTTTTTTCTAGAATAGGCCTTAGAAAAACTCTATTAATAATGTAACATGCTGTAGAAACTGCTTTAGCCCAAAAACGTAAAGAGATGTTACTTTCAATTAAAAGAGTTCTAGCCATTTCTTGAAGCGACCTATTCTTTCTTTCCACAACTCTGTTTTGCTCTGGAGTATATGGAGAGGAGAACACATGCTGAAAACCAGATTCATCACAGAATTTTGTAAAATTTTGATTTTCAAATTCACCTCCATGGTCTGTTTTTATGCTTGAAATAACATACCATTTTTCATTTTGAACCTTTTTAGCAAACTTTTCAAAGGAAGAAAAGGTTTCAGACTTACTTGCCAGGAAATATACCCAAGTAAATCGTGAGTAGTCATCCACAATTACTAGGCAATATTTCTTACCTCTAATAATCTGAGTTCTGGTTAGTCCAAAGAGATCCATATGCAGAAGCTGCAATACATGATTAGTGGAAACTTGATTTATTGGTTTAAAAGAATTTCTTACCTATTTTCCCAATATGCATGGTGTACATAGATCAGATTTTTGGTATGACAGATTGGGTAAACCACGAACAAGCTTCTTTGCTGAAATTTTGGCTATCTGCTTCATATTGATATGCCCAAGTTTTATGTGCCATAGGTTTGCTTCATCTTGAATTGAGATTAGACATTGCGATTCATCTGGTTTGACATCCAAGAGATAGATATTCCCATGTCTTCGACCCATGAATGACTAAGTAGAATCTTTACTAATTCCTGAACATATTCCCTCTTGAAAGCTGATTTTGAAACCGGTAGTGCATAGCTGATTGATACTGAGCAAATTGTAGTTAAGTCCTTCCACTAAGGAAACATTGCTGATTGTGAGGTTTCCAATCTTTACAGTTCTAAATCCCACAATTCTTCCTTTGCCGTTTCCTCCAAATGAGACTTTTCCACCATTTACTTGAACCGGCTCTTTATGAAGCAATTTGAATCTTCTGTCATATGTCTTGAGCATCCACTATCCAGATACCAATTTACATTTTTCTTGATAATGACCTGCATTTTAAAAAAAAAGACTCAAGCTTTCTTTGGTACCCATATTTTCTTGGGTCCATTGGCGTTAGTATGATATGCGGTTTTTGCCCATACTTTCTTAACAGGTTTCCAAACCATAGGACATTCTTTCTCAAAATGATCTAAACTATTGCACTTAGAACATCTGAGAGCATTACGACCTACTGGTTTTACAAAAAGAAATTTGAAATGATTTTTGTAAGCATCTCTTGAGGGTCTTTGCTTAATTCTTTCCTTCACTTTAGGAAAATCAATTAAAGGAATGGTTTCTGCTGTCATTCCCAAACCAGATTTATCGAAATAAGGTCTTTGTACTAAAAGAATTTTCTCAAGTTTTTTAGATCCTATTGAAAATCTTTTTGAAATATTTGATATGTCCTTTTTTAAAAATACATTTTCTTTTAAAAGATTCTCTTCACTTTCTTTAAGAGAATAAACATTTATGTCTAAACATTTAACATTTTCTTTCAAAACATTTTCCTGTTGTTTCAATGCATAATTTTCCTTTTTGAGTTCAGAAATCCTTTTAAGAGAAGTCTTAAGACTAAAACACAACTCATCAATGTATTTAGAAACTTTAATAGGGATTTTGAAGTTACTCACTTCAAATTCACTGTCTGAATCTAAGTCTGTCTCGGAGTTTGAATCTGAATTCGATTGTGCCATCAAATATATATTGGCATAATCATCATCACTTTCTTCACACTCTGTATCATTCCAGGTTTCTGCTTTAAGAGCCTTTTGATACTTTTCAGTTTTTCCTTTCTTCTTCCTTAGAAGAGGACAGTTGGGTCTGATGTGTCACTTTTTCTTACATTCAAAGCAGACTACATCTTTGTTTGATTTATCATCCTCAACAGACTTAGTCTGTTGCTTTTGAAAACTCTATTTCTTTGGATTGAATATTCTTCCTTTTCTGTTCAGCTTTCTGAATCTTCTTATCATGAGAGCAAGCTCCTCATCATCCATATCGTCTTTAGAATCTGTAACATCAGAATCATCATTGGATTTTAATGCAATGGATTTCTTACCTTTAGGATCTTTTTTTTTTTTTTTGGTGACCCAGGGAACCTCCGTGCGCCGCTTCGCGGCGGAGTAAACCCTGGGGTGAACTGGACTCCCACCACTAACCCAGCCACAGGTGAATCGCACAGTTTGCACTGAAGCATCGGCCCACGCGTTGTTTCGAACCCTTCCCCCTTTGCGTATGGAGTACCAAGCCTTAACTAGCGCGGCCACTGCGGGCGATGGTTTACCTTTAGGATCTTCATCTTCATTGATACGCTCCACTTCATAAAACTGAAGAGTCACAACCAACTCATCGAGAGATAGTGGCATGATTCTTTGTATCTCTCTTATTGAGGTCTTTATGTGATTCCAATCCTTGGAGAGTCCACGTAGTAGCTTGTTTACCTTCATGGGATCAGAAATTGGTTGACCTTGATTTTCAAAACCATTCACGATTTCTGTAAAACGATTAAACATGTCAGTTATAGATTCTCCCGATTTCATTTTGAAGGCTTCGTATTGACCGAGGAGAGTGTTGATTCTGGTCTCTTTCACTCGATCTGTTCCTTCACAAGTAATATGTAATCTATCCCAAACTTCTTTCGCTGTAACACAAGAAGATATTTTGTTATATTCAGTAGGTGACAAAGCACAATATAAAGAATAAATTGCTTTTGCATCAAGAGCTTGTCTCTTGATTATCTCTTTCTGAGTCATTTCATTAGACTCAACAACTTCTTTTCCTCTCTCTAAGATAGGTGCAGCTTTAGGAATGATTACCTTTTCTACAATGTCCCATTCTAGAGGATCCTTTGATCTTAGGAACGCCTTCATTTTGTTTTTCCATATGTTATATTCATTTCCATCAAAGTAAGGCGGTTTGGTATTGCTTTGCCCTTCTACCAGCCCTAGAGCTAACATACTAGTCATGGATCTTTAACTCTGAAGTAAAACACTTCAAACAAGGTGAGTACACAGGCTCTGATACCAATTGAGATAGCTAGTATAAGCATCTAAAGGGGGATGAATAGGTAAAAACAATTTCTCTTGATATGTGAGCAATATTAGATAATAACAATGAAGCTCGCCTTTTTGATATCACAAGTAATAATGATCAAAGTAAAACAGAGAGTAGGGAAGAGAAATGAACACAAGGTTTATAGTGGTTCGGCTTCTTCCAAGCCTACGTCCACTCTTCCGCACTGATAGCCCACCGGCTGGATTTCACTATGAACAAAAGAGATTTTACAACAATGTTTCTCCCTTGATTCCACATTGTAGATATTCTACCACACTTCCTCAAGGTTTCTCACAAATATAGACTTTCTTTTGCGTACAAGATTTCGCTCAGCAAATGAATTGACCAAGAACAATGAGCTTCAGACTTTGGAATTCTTCTATCGTGCACACACTCGAACAAGCTCGGAACGTCTTCCTTTTATACTCCTTTATGCCATCATACCCGTTGACACTTATCAAAGGAATTCCTCCAATCTACCCGTTGGACGGAATCAATTAGGAAGATCATTCGAGCTATTTAAGGAACATGTCGATAGCCCATCAATCATGTTCGCCCATACAATCAGGATCTCGGTTTCCATAAGTAGAACCTTCCAAGTATACTTCGCCAATCATCGGATCCTTAATCAATCTTGATTCGAATAAAGGATTCCGTTATGTCATATCCAGCCAAGAGATCTTCTTCAGTCGATAAGATCAAATCCTTAACGAAACATCCAGTTCTGGATAGACCTTTGACAAACTCGAAATTGTCAATGAGGATAGACTTTGAGTCTTAAGTCTGGTAGTCCGGAGGTCTTCAGACTTTAAATAGTAGAGTCTGCAAATCTTCAGACTAGACTGATGGAAACGTTTTGTCTGCTTCAAAACACTCCACGAAGATTTCTCCAACAAGATGTTGGTCCTCCTGAACTCCTCGAGTCTCTCGATGACGATGTCCCGTTTCTTTGCTCTTCTAGCTTTCCAATTACATCTTTTATTAGGCTTTCCAAGTATCTCAGGACCTCCCCGTTGTTGCTTCTAGTCTTGCCGAAGGTACATCGATTGCTTTAGGTCCGCTTATTCTTGCTACTCTGTACAAAGGTTTTACTCGTGCATCTTAGGCTATGCTGTCCAAATGAAAAGGCACTTTTTTTCGGCCATTTTGGCTTTTTCAAGTTTGGACTACTCTATATTTTCCATCCTCTTTTTGTAATTGTTGATACCTAAATTTTAACGACTCGATCATTCATTTATTTGAAAAAATTAGAAATTAATTTTAACTCCCCAACAAAAATATTATTATTAAATTGCATTGCATATTGTTTTAGGAGGATTTATTATTTAGTTTATATTTTTTTATTATTGCATTTGCATTGGACCAACGAAAATGGATTTGAATTAAGATTTTGAATTTTAATTTAGCAAGTTGGACTTAGCCTCCAGTGAGAGAGAATTTGGCTAAGCCCGTCGTTCTTTAAATGGCCAAAAGTTAACTTATGAGGTATGCCAAGTTGGAAAATTGGCAATGATCTTGAAGGAGCTTGTACGTGCATAATTATTGAAGTAAATATTAAGAAAAAGGCGAGATGAGTTTTGGTGGGTATTGGCAATATTCGGCTAAGCAAGGCCAGAAGAAGAAAAAGAAAGAATAATCAAGAAAATATGCATGAGCATTCGCGAAGGGAAAGTCCATCCCTCCTCTTCGTTCAAAGATTCTTTTTTAACTTATAAAAGGGGAGTGGGCAAAGACAGAAATCAACGTGCTCAATCAAATGAAATATTTGCATGGAATTGGTGTATAGAAGGAAAACAAAATAAGAGAAGGGAGATTGTGCCTCGGCCATGCAGTATATGTGATTGGAAAGAGGAAAGAAATTGAGAGGGGGTCTTTCTCTGACACATGGAGAGGGGGATAATCGAGAGGGGGAAAGAAGAAGAGAGAGAGGTCTTCGGCCAAGTCCTCACGGCCGAGACCCCCCGACGCTAGCGCCGCTCCCTTGACCGCAACGGTCGCTGATGCTCCTCCCTCGTCGAACCGCGAAGCACCAGCCCCACTGTGCCACAACGTCCTCGTGACCTGCTGTACCTCCCCGTCGAGCTGCTGGTTCCCTTAGCAGTGAAGCATCCAGTTTGGTGTATTTCAGTTCGTGATCCATCCAACGACAAAGTTGCGGCATCATCCCCCACTGTTAACCGCGAGTCGCCGCACCTAGCCGTGCCATTGACTATGGACTTCTAATTACTATCTCACCGTAGTAGCTACATATAGATAGAAGAGTGATTAAGGTTTAGGATTTTCAGTTAGAGTGAAATTCAAAGTATTTTAAAATTTTGTACTGGAGACTCATCGTTTTGATATTTTTGACTTTGTGAATTTCGCTATTTTTCTTGTCTGATGTATAAAAAATTAGAGATGTCTCGTATGTGGTGAAATCGGTGGAGACGAGAGAAATTATCTAAAGGTCCTTCAACATGTTCATGTTCGAAAAAAGTGTTGCCCTAATAACTGACTTCTTAACTCGTCACGTTACCCAATAACATAAGTAAATACGCAGGCAATATTTCCTCCCCCAGAGAGAGCAAGACAATCCAGACTTTACCGCTTTGTACAAGTCAATCAATTCCCTCATTCATCAGCCTAGACGTAATAATTTCAGAGACATCCTTATTTATAACGGACATTCTCCACCTTAAAGTGTGTTTGGTAACGACTATTTATGTTCCAGGAAACAATTTTTGAACAGAAGATCGCATTTAGTAATTCCACAAAATTTTTATTTCTAAAATAGAAAAAGAACAAAAATACGTTTGGTAACTGCACAAAATTTATATTTCTAGAATAGAAAAAGAACATAAACACGTTTGGTAAACTGTACAAAATTTATGTTCCAAATTTTTCTCAAGTGTTTTTTTTTTTTTTAATAAAGTGTAAACTTAGTATTGAATTCTCATTCTCATGAAATACTCACTAATTTAATTTTGTTCATGGTGAGTGAAGAAAAACATTTTGAACATGGTCATATGTGCATACTTGGAAGAAAATTTTATAAGTAAAGTTTGTACAATAAGAGCTAGCAAAAGAAGAGTATCTTATAGATCTCTACATGGACCCTTTCATACATGACATCACAATAAAAGAAGTAATATAGTTCATTGTTCAACTTCATCACATTGACTTTGATAAGTGAATAATTAAAAACAATATTACAAAAGTTGGAAACACAAAGTCATGAAATCTCAAGCATATTGTGATCCCTTGCCATTTTATTTGCAATACTTATCCTAAGCATGTTTATCCTAGGTGCTTGCTCATGTGATGTATCATCTGCAACCTCCACTTATCTAGGTCTGAATGGATACTCTGGATTTCCATATATGGAAAAGTTTCTATCTATCCTATCTTGATCACAAATGTAATTATGGAAAGTACAACATGCAATTACAACAAGTGCTTACTTCCAAATTGTAAATGGATGCAATAGTCTCAAAATGGTGAAACGATTCTTTAATGCCCCAAATGACCTCTCAATTACATTTCTTAGTGAAGAGTGCTTATGGTTGAATAATTCTCTTGCTGTTCTTGGCCATCTCCCATTCCCTCTATAATCGTTAAGATGATACCGTTCGCCTTTAAATGGAGTTAAAAATCTCGGAAGTGTTGCATAACCAGAATCTACCATGTAGTATTTCCCTATAACATGATATATATAAATTTGTTGTGATATTCAACCATAATATAATCATAAATTTGTCTTTATAAACAAAGTAAATACCAGGTGGTGGTTGGGGAAATTGCAATTGAGGAGTTTCGAGTGTTACCGAAAGCACTCGACAATCGTTAACGGATTATTCCCATCCAGTATACACGAAAGTAAATTTCATATCAAATTAGCAAACACACAGCACATTCAGGGTGGTAATCCCTTTCCTACCTCTAAATGGGATCTGTTGAGACATAGGGACGATAGCATTTATATGGGTGCATCCATAGCACTTACGCAGCCCTGTCAATTTATTATCAATCTAATATTATATAAAATTTTCAACTACATGTATTTGACAGTATAAAATCGATATAAAAAGCATACCTTAAAGTAGCGTTTATGACTAGGATCTATAAGAATTTATTGTGGGATGACATCAAAGAACGGTGGTTTGATTATCTCTTTTGAAAGTTTGATAATTGCTTTCAACACTATGTTGAAATACTTGCCGATTGTTTCTCCCAAATATTGGAATCTCTCACATAAATCTCTTTTTGAACTATTGTGACAAACCAAAGATAAGAATATCCCAACTTGTTCATCTATTCGAACAAATCAACTATCTTTCAACCAAACTCTTACCCTCATTAAATCACATAAATTCAGAAAAACATGTCTCTCCATCCTAAAAGCTTCATATATCCTATACGAATGTCCATAAACAATCTCCATTATCCATTCGAGTCTTGATAATTTACTATTCCTAATAAGTTCTCTTGTATGCACGGACACATCCATTGCAACCATGCACAACCACGCTATCAATATGTCAAGATCATCATCATCCAAGAATTGTTCAACTTGTTCTACTTGCTCGTTAGACTCACTATTTGATCCCCCTTCCATAGTGCCTATACCATCACAAAAATATAAAAACATCAATATAGATTTTGAAAATATATCTAATAACAATCAATAACATAAGTCATAGAGTCTCAATAAAAGATGCCATTACATATAACTACAAGAGTCTCAACACTAATATCTTTAAAAGCTAAATGAAACTCCATGCAATCCATAATATATTTCCAAACATCTGCTAAAGACAATAAAGAAGTCCATTTCTCCTTCCAGGTAGAGATTTAATAAAAGCCTCCCTCTATGGGGCACTAACGAATGCTCGTTCATCTGCTTTATTGTAAACATTTCACTCTAGCTCAGGCATACTAACTAGAATATTGATCACAGCAAATACGGAGAAAGGGTCTACAGGTGGTGGTGTAATCCCTGAGGTGTAGAGCCACTACCAGATTGGCTTGACCTAAATTTTAAAAGATCTTGTATGGCTTTGCAAGTGTCAACAATACCGGCTTGGTTACTATTTCTTCTCCTCTTAGTATTTGGAGTTCTATCCAATTTGTGCTTTCCATGAATTAAAGTTGCAGCATTGTCTGATGTAAAAACTCTCTCATCAATGTGGTGTTCACTAAAGTCATCTGTATTGCCACCAGCATTGTCACCATCTACATTGCCACCACCGTTGTCACCACCTACATTGTCATCACCATTGTCATCTTCCTCCAACACCTTAAAATCTTGAGCATTTCTTATGGCATAATCCCCAATAACATATGTACCACCAAATACAATACATAACTCGGGATAATGAGAAAATCCATCATTCTTGAATTTTGCCCACTCGACATTATCCTACAATTTTCACAATAATAACATTTCAGCAATATAATCATACATTTTAAAATTTACATCTATAATGATATAAAATGACCAAAAAGTTAAAAAGATACCTTGATGTAAGATTCCCATATACTCGGATCGTCGACAACAACTCTTTTTTTTTTGGTAACGATCGACAACAACTCTTTTTTTTTTTGGTAACGATCGACAACAACTCTTTTATTCACATTATCCCAACCAAATCTAGACTGAGAAATGAGTTTCTGAAAACTGTCATATTGTTTTCTCAGTTTGTTTACCTTGTTCCTCAGCTGGACTATGCTTTATTAGCATCATGTCTGTTTAACGAATTCAGATTGTATATTCTTCCACCCAACTTTGTTGTAAGTAGAAGAGGTGTGATTTCCCTTTTTGACCTCATCCACCAACAAACCAATAAATAGGTTGGTTATAGACTCGGTCCACTTTGCACTGAATTTCTGTCTCTCATATGCCATTTAATCTTTGACCGATTGAGCATCATATGAGTTATGAGTTAAATCAATAACATAATACTATAGGAACTACATGCCATACACAAAATCATTCTCAAGAGACGCAACCGAAGAAGACTATAATGACAACATTGACAATTCTTGAACTAACTTGTATAGAACAAAATACAAGTTGCATTTTGAGCTACAAGAACTACATAGTACTATGACTATCAATGATCAATGAAATAGAATGCTCAAAATAAAATAAAGAGCATCTTGAGAAACCTACCATGTCAAAATATATTAAAAAGAGTCTATACAACCACACATGTCAAAATTCATATGTTTCAAAATTTTAAGATGTTCAATGTGCAATAAAAGTCAAATTTCAAACACTACAATAAAAGGAAATGTGAAAAGTTCAAACTTGCTCCAAATGAACCTAAACAACTACTCTTGAGTATCTTGACTTCTTATGCTTTGAAACAGTTAATCTTCTTGATGCTAAAATCTGCATGGTAACCTAGATGTTCTTTGTATTTTAATGAAAAAAAAATGGAAAAAGAAATGATTGGAAGAACCAACATTGATGTATCAACATCTCGATAATATTATTAATATTATCTAAAGGTTAATAATAATAATAACAAAAAGCAGCACATGCCATCAACTTATTTTAAAGGCATTGGAGTGCGCTTGCCATAAATGAAGTGTTCCTTTTCGACATTTTCTAATGAGCTTACATGAGGAAGAACCTCGGGTTTTAATTGAGGCTGCCAATACGTGTCGTGCGGTCGTAATTTCTAGGATTCTCTTTTATACCTTGTCCTATTTTGTGGGAGAAGGCTTGGTTGTTCATGATGTTGTTATTCGTATAACATGTGTGTATGCAGGTAAACCGGTATCATGTAAGAAATGGACCTTTGGCACAGAAAAGGCATTGCAGTGGTGCTCTATGTTCATGTCAATGGACGGTCCAACTAAATTATAAGATCTCTAAGATGAAGACAACAAAAAAACAAGCTGAAAGGCCAACCTCAGCTTGTGGTGAATTGTTCCCAAAGTCAGCAAACTGTGATTTATGTGGCAGCCCTCTTTCAACCTTGCACCAGCCGATAATGACTGAGATGCATGCTCACTTCCTGCCAGATCCACGAAATTCTGCAGCCAAAAGAAACTATTATATTCTCCCAGCAACTATACATAGGTTGAAGTACTGAATATCCATACCACGGTATCAGAAAGAGTTCTTGAATTGTCGTTCCCTAAGAACTCATAAGCCGAACTTTTGACTGTCTGGCAGCAGAAACAATGAACAATAAATCCTTGACATTTTAATAGAAATTGACCACAAAACAAATAAAATTCGCCATTACCAGTTTGAGAATCTGATGTGATCCTGAGCTAGCTTCATTAAGGCATGTCTCTCCAACCTGTCTTTGAGCCGTGAAATCCAAATGATCAGCCTAAGCATTTCATTGTAATGCTAGATATAGTATGCAACCATGAAATTCATCCAACACAAGGCAGAATAGCCTTGGTTCTTTACAAAACCTGTTGCTCGAAATGCCCTCAAGTGTTCAAATTGTGGAGATTTAGAACACTTTGAGAAAGAATGTCCTAAAGTCTAAAGACCTATTAAGAAGATTGGGTAAAAACAACATACTCTACTAACTCTCATGGACCCAAGAAAAATGGGTACCAAAGAAAAAAATGAGTTATTTTTGTAGGAAATAAAGGAAAATAAGAAAGAGAAATTGATAAGGAATGTATTTTTTTTTTTTTTTTTTTGTACATAATTCTCATTATGCTTAATATTCGATATATCCTTGGTTGATTCAGATTTTATAATGATCATATTTTGTTTTATTGAAGGAAGAATTATGTGATTTTTTTTGTGATTAGTGAGTTGAGATTTGATTTAATACGTGTGATTATTTTTTATATTTTGGTTAGAGACAATTGAGTTATTTGGTTTGATTTTATGCTCTCAGATTTTATTATATTTTGCATAGTAGAAATCTGTTTTACGTGATATTAATTTATTATGTAAAATATTATTTCTTAAATATTCAAGGATTTTATTCTCTCTGATTTTATTGTGCTTTGACTAAGTGAGAATTTCTTTTTCAAAATATTATTGTACATAATATTCTTTCCTTAAATACTTTGTTATGATGAGTTTAGAAAGAATATTTGATTATTCTTGGAGATTTTATATTTTGCTCAAACAAAATGGAAGGATCCAAATTGATGGATACTAAAAAAGAAATGAGATCATTGCAGGTAATTCCATAAGGGAAGAATGATTGCGAATCTACGCAAATTTTGGTGCAATCAGAAAAGAGTATCTCTTACGAAGATTGGTAATGATAATTTTTAATCAATGGTATATTTCAAACATATACCTTGGGTAAGAAAATATATGTATTTTTTTCATCCCGCCTTGCAAATTTCTACTCGATTTTATGAAAATTCTAAATGATTGTTTATCATTTATATTGCAAATATCCCTTGTCATAAACATAAGACATTGCAATTTTCTTTACTTGACTTGACACGTGATAGAAATATATATTTTTGAGATTTATGCTTAAGGAAATCTCTTTGATCAGATATTATTTCATATTCTTGAATACTCCTACTACATTCTTAGAAAATATGTTTTATCTAGCAAGTTTGATCCACAAATCAAAGGAAGATATTATGTGATTTTTTGCAAAGATTGTTATCTATTATACAAGAATTTGCAAGTGGCAAAAAGAATACTTCATATGGATTTTGGAAAACTTGATCCGAAAATTGTGGAGATTATATACTATTTTATGGAGGCTCAAAGATTCTCTTCCTTGTGCAAAGTTTTTGCAAATTATTGAGGAAATCTCTTATGTTGTACAAAAGGGAGAAAGCGAATCCAAGAGAAAGGAAAGAATCGTGATCATCTCAAAAAGGCAACAAATTGAGGGGGAGCGTTGATCAATTATGGAAAAATCTTTTTGAATTGATCATGATCTTGATTATTGTGCAAGGAAGGAAAAGGCAAATGTGTTAGAATTTGTTAAAATTGAAAAAAAAAATCCGGTAAGCGCATCTTTTATTACTTTTTGTCATTAACAAATCTCTAATTGATATTATCATTTTATTATGACAAAAAGAGTAAGTGAATTTTATAATGCATCCGTGATTTTTATTGGATATTTATGATCAAAGTGAGCTGTATTGCATATCTTTAATATTTGACTTACTTTGTAAAAGCTATATTTTTTTTGGAAATTGTGCAAGACATATTTATTATCGTTTTATATTCTCTATGTGATACTATTTCTATTATTATCGCTTTTTGATTATGACAAAAATGGGGAGAAAATATAAATATACATATGTGTTGATTGGTTGATATTATTTATTGAGCTACGATTATCTTTACATATATAATTACATACTCAATCTATTTGCTATCTTGAATTACATTATTCTTTAAGATTGCCCTAATCTATTAAAAGCATATTTACACATCTGCATATTTAGAGATTGTATTGTCATCATCAAAAAGGGGGAGATTGTTAGGGAAATTCCTTATGATGTTTTGAAGATGACAAAATAAATCAAAGACTACTAAAGTGTTTAATGGTTGAGTAATAGACTATGCAGATGATAGAACGTGTAAAAAATATTATCAAAGTCTATACTTGGAAAAACCAAAAGACAGATTTTATGCTGAAGTTGAACTTATTTAGACTGTGTCCAGACCTTAAGGCTAAATATATTCAGAAGCAAAATATGTTTAGACTCTACTTCAGTTTGAACACCTTCAGATTTTACACCCAGAACGAGACACAAGTTCAAAACATAGCAGATTCAGAACGAGACAACTTGATAGAACGTCATACAAGCCCCAAACATATAACGGCTAGTGATCTGGTTTGAATTTCACATCAAAATATATTCGATTGACTCAATCTAATTGATTGACAATTGGATCTTGAAGACAAGAACTTTCTAAATGAAAAAGGTCTACTTATGGAAACCAAAATTCTGTTTGTATGGGCAATCAAAATCAATTTGGAATTCTACTTTTGTCACTCAATGACTACCAAATCTTCTAGATATAGATTTGTCCGATGGATAGATTGGAAGACGATCCTCGAGATACTGTCCAACGACTAGTTTGGAAGTAGAGGAATATTTAAGAAAACCAATGATCGAAGAGCAAGTAAGAGACGGAGCGTAGAATTTATAATTCCAAAGTCTGAGCGACCTTCAATCATACACTTGTCTCTTGTGAGCTTAAACGTTTGGGATTGTGAGAGAAATACCAAAAGAGTGACTTAGTGAGATAGTGTGATCTACCACTGAGTATTTGCACTCAAAGTTGTAATCTCTTGTTGATTGCATAGCGGAATCCAGGCAAGAGGCTGTTAGCGTGGGAAAGTGGACGTAGGCTTGATCTAAGCTGAACCACTATAAATTATGTATTCTTATTCTCTTTCCCAAATTTCTTTATTTTATTCGTAGTTCTATTTAACTGTTAAAGTCTGAATTTGCTCAAAGTCTGTTATTCTTTAGACTCAATTTCAAAGTCTGATTATTATTCAGACTTTATTCGAAATTTATTTTATCCCGCATTTATTTGCTAAGATTTATTTTAAACACTTATTCACCCCTTTAGGTGTTCATACTAGCACTTTCATGATAGAGAGCATGAAAGCAAGAATAAACAAAAGAAACAAGTTTTTTGTGTTTTTGTTCTTTTGATTTTTCAAAAAGTGTTTCAGAAACAAAGAAACAAGTTTTTCTTATTTCTTATTTCTATTCCAAATTTGTTCTTTGGAACAAAACAAGTCCCGGGAACAAAAACGTAAAAAACACATTTTTGTTCTTTTTTTGTTCCCTGGAACAAAAAAAAATAAAAATTGTGTTCATGATAAGAAAAAAAAAAAACATAAACAAACGCACCCTTAGTCTCCTCGATAATCCTCTCCCATCCACATACAGCGTATCTCCTGTCGAGACGTAATAGTTTCAGAGACGTCCTTATTTATAACGGACAGTCTCCACCTTAATGTCCTCGTTGATCCTCTCCCATCCACATTCCGCATATCTCCTGTCGAGTGCTGCCTCGGCGTCCTTACTATTTCCGAAGAATTTCTTCGATCCTCGTCCATGGCACCTCCGCACTTCCTCCTCGTGACCTTCCCCGGCCAGGGCCACATAAACCCGTCCCTCCAATTCGCCAAGCGTCTGGTGCGTGTTGGCGCTCACGTGACCTTCGCCACTGCCATTCGTGCCCACCTCCGCATGGCCGAGTCGAAATCTCCTCCCGAGGGGCTATCCTTCGCCAGCTTCTCTGATGGCTACGACGAAGGTGTCAAAGAGGGGCAAGATATCGAGGTATACATGGACGACCTCAAGCGACGAGGATCGGAGACTTTAAGCGATCTCATCGCCTCGAACCTTGAGAATGGTCTGCGATTATTGGGTGTATTCTACACCACCGTCCTTCCGTGGGTTGCTGATGTCGCTCGTTCTCATGGTATTCCTTCGACGCTTGTTTGGATTCAACCGGCCACTGTTTTGGACTTCTACTATTATTACTTCCATGGCTACGGGGATCTTATTCGAAGCACGGGTGACAATCCTTCGCTGCCAATCCAATTGCCTGGGTTGCCGCCTCTCATGGCCAGCGACATACCCTCATTTTGCAATTCTAAAGATGAGTACAACTTCACCCTCCCCCTTTTCCAGCGTCATTTCGAGATACTACTTGAGGAGGCCAATCCAAGGGTGCTGGCAAACACCTTCGATGCGCTGGAACCAGACGCCATACAGGCTATCGATAAGTTTAAGGTGATTGGGATCGGGCCCCTGATCCCGTCCGCATTTTTGGACGGCCAAGATCCATCGGACACTTCTTTCGGAGGCGACCTCTTCAAGAGCTCAAGCGGCTACATCGAGTGGCTGGACACGAAGCCAAAGGCGTCAGTGATCTACCTGTCGTTTGGGAGCATCTCCGTGCTATCGAAGCCACAGAAGGAGGAAATGGCACGAGCGCTTGTAAAGGCTGGTCGGCCATTCTTGTGGGTCATCCGGACAAGCGGGAAAGAAGAGAGAGACGAGGATAGATTGAGCTGCGAAGAAGAACTGGAAAATCTAGGGATGACAGTGCCGTGGTGCTCGCAAGTGGAGGTCCTGTCGCACCATTCGGTGGGGTGCTTTGTGACGCACTGCGGGTGGAACTCCACATCAGAGAGCTTGGTCTGCGGGGTGCCCGTGGTGGCGTTCCCGCAGTGGGGTGATCAGCAGACGAACGCGAAGCTCGTCACGGACGTGTGGAGGACCGGGGTGAAGGTGACGCCCAACGAGCAAGGCCTGGTGGAGAGCGGCGAGATGAGGAGGTGCTTGGAGCTGGTGATGGGAGATGAAAAGGAGGGAGATGAGATGAGAAAGAATGCCCAGAAATTTAGGGATTTGGCGAGGGAGGCTGCGAAGGAAGGTGGGTCTTCCGACAAGAACCTTAGGGCCTTCGTGGACGAGGTCAGAGAAGCGTCTGAGTGAATTATCTATGGCGTCAGCAGCTAAACCTAGTGCTTTCTTGTCGTTTTCTTTATGGACTTTTACCGAATGCATACTTCATATGGCTTTTATATATCCTTCATTAGGGCATGGAGTCGTAGCTTGTTGTTTTGGACAATATTTTCCCTATCTAGGTGTCATTTTTTTCTGTTTTCTGTCCCATTCTGGGTGGACTAGAGAGTTCTTGAGAAATATAAACATGTTAGAAGTGTCGCACCACGTTCCTTCTATTCCAGCCCGCCATATCTGACGCTTCTGTTGCTGAGTCTTGAATCTTGATGGTGACCTACCACTGATGGGGAAAAACATTTCTCAATTCCAGCCCGCCATATCTGACGCTTCTCTACCTCCGTTTCTCTTAAACCACACGACCGTGCAATGGCAGATTGTGGATTGAGCCATTTGGTCAAAACCAAGAGATATTAGTTGTCTTCTTAAATAAAGGAAGACCATTTGGTGAGAATGTACCATATGCTCGTCTCATGCCACATTTAATTATAAAAAAATCGATGAGGAGACTTCGGTTTTGCCTTGAACCTCCACCAGTTTATGCCAAGCCCACATCTGCTTCCATTATTTGCATAATTATTTATTAGTAAAAATACTTAATGTGAGTTCGCATACATCAATCTAAAAATTAAAAATTTAGTATTCGATGAGGACTATCAAAGAAATTTTCCGTTAGTCAATGATATTTATAATGGTTGTGTCGTAATTGCTTTTGAATAGTTCCTTCATAAAGTCTTGTGCCAATGTTCTCATGATACCATAATCCATTTTCTATGTTGTTATTCCTAAAATAGATGCATACCAATTACTCCACGATCTCGATTACTTTACTTCTCAATAACTTTGATCCGTTAACCATATCTTGATGCTTCCTATGAATTCATTTTCTCCTAACATTTTGGCCACTTATTGATATCAATTGTCTTCGACCAAACGTTGTAGTAGGTCGTCAATCGGCTGGTGACAATCAATATGTGCCAACATTGATGCCAATTTTAGTTGTCAACCATGGGTCGCCTTCTCATTAGTTAATGTGTGTATATATATATATATATAAAGAAATAACAAAACCAAAAAAAACAAAACTACCAGCCGCGGTGGCTCCGCTAGTAAGTCTTCCCCACCGTGGGGGGACCCACTGACCCCTTCTAGGAGGGAGAGGGTTCGACTCACCGCGTAGACACTTGGTGTCTTACCCGTTCTTAGGGGGTGGTGGGTCCTCCCGTGGGACCCCAGGGTTTATCCCCCGTCACCCCGGGCCGTCACCCTGGGCCTATCAAGGCTGTCCGTGTTGGTACGATGCACGGGTTCCCTAGGTCATAAAAAAAGAAAAAAACAAACAAACAAAAAAAGAAAAAGAAGAAAACAAAAACAAAAGCAAAAACAGCAACAACAAAAAAAAAAAGAGAAAAGAAAAACATGGAAGGGGCCAAGCCGGATCTCTCCTCAACCCAGCCCATATCCCCTTCTCCCTCCTCCACCTTCGTGTGAAACCCTAGAGAACCGAAGGGGGGGCGAAAACAAGAAAAGAGGAGGAGAGGAGAGGACGGCAACACAGAGGGAAAACCAGAGAGAGACAGTAAGAGACAAAATAGGGAGAGGGAGCTCAGCAAAGAGAGAGGGGAGCTCGAGAGAAAAGGAGGCCTCGCCGCCTCAACCCAACACCGCCACCGTCGTTGTTGTCGCCAACCTTTGTTGCCACCTCCAACACCTCCGGAAACCAGTCACGAAGTAGGGGCCATAGCCGCCAGCCTCGATCGACGTCCTCGCTGCATCCGCCGGTAACCCCGACCTCGGATGTCGGGGTTACCCCTACTTGCCCAATCAAGGTAGCACCGTCATGGTCCTAGCCGGAGGAGCCGCTTGTGCCGTCAATGGCCACATTTCTACAGACACCGCCATCCTTGCCGACGAGCCACCCAATCGACGCCATTCAACCCACCGCCTACAACCCAACGCCAAAAGTCGAGCCACCGAGCCTCACCGTCGTTTCACGCCCCCAAAATCGAGACGCCGCCTTTGCCGATCCCGCCCTGCCTCTGCTCTGCTCGCGACTTGCAGTAGCCAAGCCCTCGACAGTCTGTTGCCTCCGTTGCCGGACGCCGCGTCACCGTTCCACCAGCCACCATCACGCTCCACCTCACTTGCAACCTGCGAGATCCCGGCAAAGCTGCTGCTGCCTCTGCTCCGCCCGTGATTTGCTCGCCTAACGCCGCTCCTCAGCCGCAACCCGACGCAACCCCTGCAATGCCTTCGTTCGTGACGCAATCGCCATCCCTATTGCTGCTACTGTCGTCCGCCACCCACCGTGCCACAATCACCGAGTCGCCGGCATCCCGAGCGTCCTCCTCCGGCGCTACAAAACAGCGAGGGTGAGAGGAGGTGAACTGGGTCTTGGTCGGGTCGGGCAAAGGTGAAACGGGTAGGGTTTTTGAACGATTTGGGCTAAGTTTAGGCTTTTTGCTTGTGGGCTTGGGCTGTTTTTGCATGTGGGCTCTATTTAAAAAAAAAAAAATTAGATTAGGCGGGCTGCATATCAAGCCCAACCCGGCTACTTTTTTATTTGGTCTAGATCCCGCGGCCTAGTCCGGTCCGACCGGACCCGACCAGTGTCCGACTCTGAATTTTATTTTAGTTTATTTTATTATTTTAAAATATTAAAAAACAATTTCAAAAATCCAAAAAATAATAAATATTTAAAAAATTTAAAAAAAAATTTAAAAAAATATTTTCAAAAATTCAAAAATGATGGGGTTTGATTAGGACTTGACATGTATTGTCATTTTAGTATAATTAGACTTTTATTTGCCAGTATATTAATTATGTTGCATGTTTAATTTGCATATTTAATTATGTTTAATTGCACATATTTAATTTTACCGCAATTAAGATCTTGGTACCTCTTAATGTTAATTTAATGATTGCGCACCTACATGATCACCTCACATGTTAGTGGATAGGTATAAAATCAATCCAAACTGCCTGACAAAAACATTTTTTTTAGAATGAACAAGATTAGATATCGAAATGGCACTAATTAGTCAATTAGTGTAATCAAGTCTTCGACCCTAGATTCTCTAGTTGCATAGGAAGTGTGGCATACCCCGTGCCTCACTTGGTTTCTAGCCGACCCCAATAGGCTAGTGACAACTTCTTTTGTGCGAAATTCTTAAAAAATATCCTAATGTCACGTGGGGTATAGGTTTGGGAGAGCCCGCGCCTAATCATGGGCCTTAAGCCCATTCTTTAGACAATACCCCTAAACATGTTCCCTCCCACCGAGGGTAGGTCGCGACAATGTGTCTTCTCTTATCGATAGTTTGGTCATTTTTTAGTAAATATATGCCCCATTTTAAAAGATTTAATAGGTAATTTTAATTTCTTTTAAAGAAATACCTTAGGCATCCATGTCTATTCTATGACCAGTGCCGGGATGCGTATTGTCCCTCATACGCTTCCTAACTTGCCTTGTTTGACTCGGCCCACGGATCGTCATAATTATGGATTGCATCTTTTTGAATCACCGTCCTTTGAATTGCCGTCTATTCTGAGAAAGTATATATTCATAAAAAGATTTGATTTTTATACTCCATTGATCTTCAACCTTAAGCCGTAGATCCTTTGTCTGGTCGAAAAGTCCCTGGTCTTTTGGGTTAACATCTTAAGCTTCATTGTTCTTTATGGCTCCTGATCCTCCCAGTTATTCTCCCGCAGACTATATCGTTAAGTTCGACAGTTTACGAGAAGATGAGCATCACAAAAATTGCAATCCTGATATTCTGAATGTGATTGCTAATTATCCCGACGCAATCGTCCTTGATCCTTGTCTTCAAATCATTTTCAAATGCCTGCATCCCTTATACCTTGTTTTCCTCGAAGGAGAGGGGAATTGTTTCCCATCCAGAGATCTTCTATAGTAGATGTTTGGATTAGTAAGCCTTCAACATTCAGGGGTTTCCCTTCATTTGAAATTGATTTCTTCATATGGTATTTGAGGATGAAGTCCGGTGTTCGAATACAACGTATTTGGGAAAAGACCAGCATCGACACTGCTCTCCAATTTAGCGGTTTCAGTTGGAATTTAAACCTAGGTCTTTTGCGTGTCGCCATCAATTTTTGGTCTCCATCAACCAACTGTTTCTTTTCCCGTGCGGTGCTGTGTCGGTCACTCTTCCGGATGCTTATGCTATAGTTTTAGTTGGTTTTCTTCCTTCTAGTACACCTGTCAGAGATGTTGGTCCTCCTGAACTCCTGGAGCCTCTCGATGACGATGTCCCGTTTTTCTGCTCTTCTAGCTTTCCAATTACATCTTTTATTCGGCTTTCCAAGTATCTCAGGACCTCCCTGTTGTTGCTTCTAGTCTTGCCGAAGGTACATCGATTGCTTTAGGTCCGCTTATTCTTGCTACTCTGTACAAAGGTCACATCTCTGGTGAGAGACTAACTTCAAGAGGCACATTAAAACTACGTGGGGTTTTGCCTTAAACTCAATCATCGTCGCATTATAAGCACATATACACTAAACACCCGCAAGTCCTGCACCAGCACCACCCCAGGAGCCACTCCTCCCTTTTCTACAATCCTAACGACGATTCCTTCCTGTTGGAAGATACGATTTAGTAGATTTGTATCAATAGGGAATCAAGTTTATTTTAGGATTAGAAAGATAGGAGAATATCTAATTTCCTTTTATTAATTCTTTCTTTGTAATTAAATACAGGATGTTGTACAAAAATTACAATACATAATGAAGAAACAATTTTTCTTCTACGTCTTCTGTTTTCCTCACGAATCCAGAAGACCTTCTTCTTCTTCATCTCCTTTTGTGACATGGTATCAGAGCCATCTGTGGTTCTGAACTAAATTTTTTGCTTTTGCTCCGATTACCTCACAAGGAACTCCAAATTCCAGAGAAGTGTTGCCATAGGAATCAAAGCTTTGATTGCCTAAGTGAGGAATCTCATTTGTAGAAGGAGTTGCCGGAGGAATCAATTTTCTATTAACCATGACAAAACCGCAGGATCTTACCTCAACTCCAGTCGACCAATCTGCAGGAGAAGCATCACTACAAACCTTGGGAGACCAAGATTCGTCCGTTGTGATTCTTGCATCAGAACAACAGGAAAGCCAGATGTAGACTCAACCTCAACACGTGCAATGGTAACAGCAGGCTCAAGCTAATCTGGGGCAACCCTTCATGGGCTACCATTACCAACGGATGCCAAATCCATGGTACCATGGGCCGATCCCCAATGCATCATCGCCTGGCTACCAAAGCAGCGCTCGAGCCAATGGAGGTCTACCAACCAACAATGGGGCAAATCCAACCATCGGCCCGGACCAGACGGGCGGGTCGACTAGACCGGGTATGGGAGCTAATCCCTACCCGGGTTTTCACAATGCGGATCACGGATTTGGGTTGAGCAGTTCGGGTCAGGGCACAAATCCCTACCTGAATCCTGCACTAGGTTTCTTTCCGTATTAGATCCTCGCTGCTAGTGGCCGGTCGAAACCCGGCGATCCCCTTTATATAACAAACGGCGACGGACTAGAGCTAAAAATCATCAGTTAGCAACTAACAGGTGCAGACAATTATTCAAGTTGGTCGCGCGAATTCCAGCGGGCACTAGTAACGAAGGATAAAGAAGTTTTCATCGACCGAACATTCTTGATTCCATTCGACGAGTGAATGACACGGCTTTGGAGGAGATGCAACCAATTGGTCAAGACCTGGATTGGAAATTGCATCACACCCGAAGTCGTGGCCGGATTTCCCTCAACGGAGGACTTGAAGAAAATGTGGGAAAACATAAAAGAGGTGTATGGAAAACTTGATCAAGTTAAAATATTTTTTTCTCATCACAACAAATCTCAGATCTAAAACAAGAGAACATGACCGTCGCGATGGTATACAACAAGCTCTCGGCTCTGTGGAATGAATTAGAGGCAGCCGAGGAAAAGTTCGACTAGCCCGATCACATTCAACATCAATATAAGAAAATGCGAGAAAGGGAGAAGGCGACAAGGTTTCTCCTCATCCTCAACGAAACCTATCTATTGTTCCGTTCTCAAATACTGACCATGAAGCCCATGCCAAGTCTCAGCCGTATCTATCAACTCGCTATACAGGAGGAGAGCCAATAGAGGATGGTGGACCATGGCAAGGGAGGAGACGGAATGATCCTGGCGGCAAGGAGCTAGTTCCGCTCCTCGCAAAAGAACACGGGGAGAAAAGAGGCGGATCTAGGGTTCTTCGAGAATGAAAACCCTAGGTTGTTTTTAAAGAAGGCAACGGACGGTGGAGATCACTTCTGGCAATCGGACGGATCACGCTTCTTCTAGGAAGCGATTGGATACAACGGCTTGTGCGGCATCCATCTAACTGGATTGGACGGCCCACGATTAGCAAACTTCCATGGGTCGGATGGCTCACACGATCACTTTTTCGCAGGATCTAACGGTCCATATGGGCCCATTTTGGCCCAAGCTTTTCAGCCCACAATCAGGCCTTCATCAGTTGCGAAAAATAATGGGCCAAAAGGAAAAGGTAAAATGTATTGTGATTATTATAAACGCCCGCACCATACAATTGAAAACTGCTAGAAATTGCATGGGAAACCAAGAGAAAAAGAAAAGGGGAAATTTTCCTCAGTTTTTTAGGTATTGGGCCAACCAATGGGAAAATCAATTATCCATGAACAATATCACGAGCTGATGGAAACATTGAAGAAATTGGATGCCATTGATAAGGGTGGAAGCTTCACAGGTACATTTTACTGTTTGATGAACTCAATTTCGAAGAATGCATGGATTATTGATTTGAGTGCTAGTGACCACATAGTCTGTGATGAGGTTTTCCTTTCCGACATTACGAAATTATCTTTCCCCATATCAATACAACTTCTAAATGGGAATACCACCAAAGTCACCATGACTGGCACTATGAATCTTAGTTCCCTTATTACTCTTCAAAATGTGCTTTATGTTCCCGATTTCCACTTCAATCTAATCTCAGTTGTTCGAGCTTTTGAAGAAAATTCATATCGCATTCTTTTCCACTATGATAAATGTTTCTTTCAGGCTCTTTTGACTAGCAAACTGATGGGCTTGGGTAGAGTCAATCAAGGGTTGTATTTTTGGGTGGAATTTCCGCATCTCTTTAAATTACCTCCTGTTGAGTTCAATAAATCATTGTATAATGCTACTGCCAATGATATGAATTTTCTTAATCATAAAATAATGGGTCACAGTTGTCGCGACCTTTTTTTTTTTTTCTCGGCGCTCGCAATCGGTACGGACGCTTAAGGAGGCTAATGGCTCGGCTGAAATTAGTTATGCCCGGACTCTCCCAAGTCCACCAATTCACGACTTAATGGTTCAAGTTTTAACTTGTAAATCAATTTTTAAAATGAAGTTGCCACTAATCGATTTGGGGTGGGTTGATTAGAAACCCAAGCGAAGTATTAGGAGAAATACTCACTCTGCGCAACCAGAGAAATTAGGATCCGGGACTTGATTACACTAGTTAATCACTAATGCCCTTTCGGTACCTAATCTTGTTTAAACCCCGAGGTGTTTTGGATGTTCGAGGATTTTTCATGCATTTTTGGAGGAAAAACATTTTTTTGAGTCATTTTCTAATTTTTGGACGCAAAAGGGATTTTTTGGTTTTTTTTTTTTGGAAAAATACAAGTCTTTTTGGCTTTTTGGATTTTTGGCATTTTTGGAAAATATGAAATATTTTTGATTTTTTTGATTTTTCAGAAAATAAAATATTTTTAAATATTTTTTAATATTTTTGGAAAATAAATTATTTTTTGATTTTTCTCGATTTTTTGGAAAACAAAACAATTTTTGATTTTTTTGATTTTTTTAAATAAAATATTTATTTATTTAAAATATTATTTTATAATAATATAAAAACCGACCGGGTCGGATCGCGGGTTGGGTCCGACCCGGGCCGATATGAATGAGGACGGGCCCGACTTAGATTTTTTTTCCTTCCTTTTTTTTTATTTTTTTATTTTTTCGAAACGGCATCGTGGCCGGGCGTTCGGGGACACCGGCCTAATAGCCCGCTCCGCGACCCGACTCCCCACGAAACCCTACCGGGTCCGACCCGATTTCGCGACCCGGCTTCCTGCAGCCCCGGAATCTCATGAAGCCCTACCCGATTCCGAGACTCGGATCCGATTCGACGACCAGGAAATCGCAAACCCTAGGGTTTGTGAATCCGCGGCGCCGAAGGGGGAACCGAGGTGCTCGGCGGCGACGGCGACTACGGCGGCGACGACGAAGGTGACAACGGCGGCGGCGACTACGGCGGCGACGACGGAGGTGACCACGGCGACGGCAACGACGGCTAGGTCAACGGAAAACGGCTACGATGAATGATGACGTCTTTTTTTACCTTCTCTCGAACGGGGACGGCGACGGCAGGAGGGCGGTTCGCGATGGTGGAGGTCGCGGCGAAAGGGGGCGGTAGGTGCAGGTGACGACGGCGGGGGGAGCGACAGCAACTCCTCAGTTTCCAGATCTGGTCTGATGTTGGCGGGTCAGTCGTGGCACGGTGTCGGGGTGGGGGACAGCAGCAGCAGAGCCGCGGTTGCAGCAATGGCGCAGAGCCTCCGGCTTCACAAATCCGGCGTTCCCTCCTCCGGCTCCCCTCGCTCAGCCTTGATTTTCTCTCACTCAGGCTAGATCCGAGCCTCCACCGGCCGGATTTGACCTTCTCGAAGTCGCTCGCCGCCGGCCTTCCCCGAAGTCTCTCGGTAGAAGGTGGGCTAAGCTCGCAACTCGAGTTCTCTCCCTCGCTCGCCCTTCAATCCTTCCCGATGTCTCTCAGTGAAGGATCTCCGAGCTTGCGATTGCCCTTCGACGACGGAAGTGCTCTGCTATTTATAGGCGAGGAGGTCCGGTCGATGGAGCTTCGACCGGCGGTCCCCTTCGCGCGCCGAGCGGTTCTCCTTGGCTGGACCGGCGTCCCATCCGAGCTTATCCAGCGAAGTGTGCTCGGCATTGATGGCGCCCGAGATCTTATCCTCTCCAACCGACGTCGGCCTACTCCCCTTGGCCGTAGGCCGTCCTTTGCACGCGTCGTCGTCTTCTGCGCGTGAACTACAGAGGCAGAGAAAGAAGGAGCGAGGAAGAAGAAGAAGGAAGAAGAAGAAAGAGAAAGGAGGGTGGGGCCAAGTCGCACGAGCCCACGTGAAGAAAAGGGGGCTGTTGTTTTTGTTTTTCTTTTGTTTTTTTCTGTTTTTATTTGATTTTTCTGTTTTTTCGGTTTTTCCATTCATTATTATTTTTTTATCCGAAAAAGATAAAATAAAGTAAAACCTAATTAATAAAATAAACCTAATTAAAATTGAGGTGTCAACAACAGTGCATCATTTCCTTGTCCTAAATGTCCCATTTGTCCCATGGCAAAGCAAACACGTGCCCCTTTCGAAAATAGCACTTCCCGAACATATGACATTTTTTCTCTAATTCATGCTGATATTTGGGGACCTTATCATACTTTGAATCATGATGGGTCTCGGTTCTTTCTCACAATTGTGGATGATTACTCTCATGCAGCATGGATATTTCTTATGTAATCCAAAAATCAGGTCTTTTCTCATCGAAAGACCTTCCTTTCCTTATCCAAAACTCAATTTCCAAAACCAATCCATCGAATACACACTGATAATGGAAGAGAGTTTTTCAATGCTGAATGTGCTTCTTTATTTTCTCTAAAAGGAATCTTGCATGAGAGTTCCCATACCTATACACCACAGCAAAATGGAGTTGTTGAGAGAAAGCATCGTCATCTCTTAGAAGTGGCACGTGCACTTAAGTTCCAAGCGTTTATTCCTGAAAATTTTTGGGGAGATTGTGTGGTTACCGCAACATACCTGATCAATCGCATGCCGTCACGCATTCTAAAAGGAAAGGCACCTTTTGAGCTATTATATGGAAGGAAACCGGATCTGAGTCATCTCAGAGTCTTTGGGTGTCTATGTTATGTGACTACAGTAGGACATAGAGATAAGATGGCACCTCGTGCTAGACAATGCATATTCATGGGCTATCCAACCTTGCAAAAGGGATATCGGCTTTACGCACCATCTACAGGAGATTTTTTTGTAAGCAAGGATGTTGTCTTTCATGAAAATGCTTTTCAATTTTTGAAATTAACTTCCTTATCTAAAGATGAGAAGACAACGAATAGGCAATTCTTATTGGAAGAGGATTTATCTTCTGGAGGAACATTCATTGTTACTTCCCCTCCAAAACCAGCTGATATATTGCATCCAATGCCTATTGAGAGTGCTATCAAAGATTCCATTGACAAGCCTCCTATAGAAGAGCCAGCACTAAAAGAACCAGCATAGTTGAGGGATATTTCAAAAGCAAGAATTACTGAAGAATCATCCTTGACACAACATAAGCCACAACGGCGCTCTAGTCAAGCTACTCGTCCACCTACTTGGATGAAAGATTATGTATGCAGTTCTTCAAGATCATCAAGTACTCATTACCCTATCTCGTCTTATTTCCTTTGATAGATTATCGCTAGAACATCTATGTTGTATAAGCCGTATTTTTTAAGAACAAGAACCTTCTAGTTATAACAAGGCAAGAAGTGATCCTCGTTGGCAAAAGGCCATGGAGTCTGAATTACATGCCTTGATGGAGAATCATACTTGGGATGTTGCATCATTACCTGCTCATCGCAAACCAATTGGATGTAAGTGGGTATATAAGATTAAATACAGAGCAGATGGCTCTGTAGAATGGTACAAAGCCCGGTTGGTGGCCAAAGGCTTTACATAGTGAAAAGGTTTCGACTACCATGAAACATTTTTGCCCGTAGCAAAGGATGTCACGGTTTGTACTTTTTTATCTATTGCTGCTTTTCGTGACTAACCACTGCATCAAATGGATGTCCATAATGCCTTATTGCATGGTGATCTAGGCAAAGAAATATACATGGAGCTTCCACCAGGATTACGGAGACAGGGGGAGTCTAAGGTATGTCGTCTCCGCAAATCTCTTTATTGATTAAAGCAAGCTTCTCGACAATGGTACGCCAAGTTCACCAATGCACTTATGGCTACTAGGTTCAAATAGTCCAAATATGACTATGTCTTATTCACCTAGACGAAAAGTATGTCATCTATTTATTTGATGATCTATGTTGATGACATACTTATCATGAGAAATGATGATTCTATTATGAAGAAACTCAAAGAGTATCTGCATTCCACTTTTCATATTAAAGACTTAGGGCCACCTAAGTATTTTCTTGGAATTGAGATAGCTCATTCAGATCAGGGAATCTCACTAAGCCAGTGGAAATTTGTAATGGAGATCATATCAAAAGCAGGACTGTCAGGCTGTAGACCATCGGTTATTCCTATCGAGCAAAATGCCAAACTGACTTCCATCGACTATGATATTGGCATATCTTCTCCTTCTGATGATCCATTGTTAAAAGATCCCTCAAGATATCAGAGACTCGTAGGGAAATTGATATATCTCACCATGAGTAGGCCAGACATTTGCTATACAGTGCAGACTCTTAGTAAATTTATGCACAATCCGAAGCAACCTCACATGAATGCAGCCTTGAAAATTGTGAGATACTTGAAGACGTGTCCAGGCTTAGGAATACTCCTTTCTCAAAAGTGCAACATGGAAATGACGATTTATTGCGATGCAGACTATGCTACATGTCCTATGAGTAGGAAATCTATCACTGGTTTCTATATCAAATTCGGGGAATCATTACTTTCATGGAAGACAAAGAAGCAGTCTACTGTGTCCTTATCTTCAGCTGAAGCCGAATACCGATCTATGGCCAAGACTATTTGTGAAATTGTCTGGTTAAGGGGTCTGCTTTTGGATCTCGGGTTACAAGTTAAAGGACCGACTTTACTCTTTTGTGACAATAATTCAGTACTCAAACTTGCAGCAAATCCTATACTATATGAGAGGACCAAGCATATAGAAGTCGATTGTCATTTTACTCAAGAAAAGATTCAAGAAGGAATTGTCGAGACGAGAGGAATCAGAACCTCGGAGCAACCCACGGATATATTCACTAAACCTCTTTGTCAAAGACAACATACATATCTTCTAAACAAGTTAGGCGTCTTGGACATATACAAGCCACCAGCTTGAGTGAGAGTGTTGGAAGATATGATTTAGTAGATTTGTATCAATAGGGAATCAAGTTTATTTTAGGATTAGAAAGATAGGAGAATATCTAATTTCCTTTTTATTAATTATTTCTTTGTAATTAAATACAGGATGTTGTACAGAAATTACAATGCAAAATGAAGAAACAAATTTTCTTCTATGTCTTCTGTTTTCCTCACGAATCCAAATGACCTTTTCTTCTTCATCTCCTTTTGTGACACTTCCCCTACCATGCTGAGACTGAGAGCTACCCCGAACGGGCCGATGCTTAATTTGCATTATTTATTTGTTTATTTATTTATTTAATTCCTATCTTGCTTTCCTTTATCCTCTTTTTACTTTTATATTTGTATCATTTTATCTTCTTCTTTATCAATTTTAAATTTTAATTATTTTCTGATGTGGAGCTTGGTGGATGACACATTGGTGCTACATGTTTTAAGAAAGTGATAAAAAAATCACGTCAATATTTTTTATTAATCAAATTAAATTGACTTGACAAAGAAACTCAATTGTATCAATTTAATAAGTTTTAAAATATGATTGTATTAATTAAAAAAATTTAAAATTTCGGGGTTAATACCATGAAAATTTCAAATTAATACATATGTGATAAATTTATCATAAACTAATTTAAGGGTCATCAAAACTCCAAAGTAGAGTACATGTGACAAATTTGTCCCAAGCAAATTTTTGTCTCATTAGAAACTTCATACTAGTACATTTGAGTTATTAAAAACTTCAAACGGGTACACTCATGACAAATTTTATTGTGAAATTTATTGAACTAGATAATATGTGACAATAATTCAATTGACATGATAAGTCTACACAAAAATCAATGTCAATCTGAGGTAAATTTATCAAAGGTGTGTCCACTTGAATTTTTTAATGACCTAAAAATTAGTTTGAGATAACTTTGTCACATACGAACTAGTTTAAAGTTTTTAATAACTTAAAAATTAGTCATAAAAATATTAATTAGGAAATTTTTGTGATATTAACTTAAAATCTAAATGTAATATATTTTCGGGCTCTATGTACGCTTCTCATTGTCCAATCAAATCAATTCCCTTCGTTGATACATGCTCAGAATCATTAATGGCCAGCACAAGTGGTCCGAGGGCATGAACTGGAATACCCACCGATGAGCTGTCCATGAGCCATAGTTCCCATGAATTGTGAGGTGAGGAGGCTTTTTCCTTGCAGCAAACCCACTACCAACATCATCAAATCTCCTTAGAAGATAATGGAAAGAAATATATGGTACAAGAGCAGCAGGAGTGCAAAAACTTTCGTACAGCATTCACCTAAGTATCAAGACCTTTTTTCACTCACTTGATTGTCACATCGGAGAAAAATCAATCACTTGATTGCCAATTCTGACTCAAAATCCTACATGGAATTTTTTTAATTTTTGAACTTTTTTGAATTTTTTATTTTTCATATTTTCCTTTTTTTTTTTGTTTTTTTTTCTTAGGGCCAACGATGGTCACCGGCAACCCTCACCGGCCACAGCCGCCTCGCCCTAGGCCGCAGGCGACACTGCCAACTTCTTCCACCGCGTTCCTCCTCACCTCCTCCCTCTTCTCCCCATCGGCCATCACCGTCTCCAAGCACCTCCTTATCTCCCCCGCCTCCATCAGCCCTTCCTCATTCGGCCTCATGCGGACCCCAGTCCGCCATACGTCCTCGATGAGGTCGATCCACTGCGGGAGCGCCACCATGGGGACGCCGAGCGCGAGGCTCTCAAGGGTCGAATTCCACCCACAGTGCGTCAGGAAGCACCCGAGCGAGGGGTACGACAGCACCTCGAACTGCAAGCACCATGGCACTATCATTCCTTTCTGTTCCAACTCCTGCATGCAGCTCAGTCAATCCTCGTCCTTCTCTTCCTCTCCGTTATTTTTTGCTCTTATGACCCAAAAGATCGGTTGCCCGCAGTCAAGCAATGCACAGGTCAACTCCTCCGCCTGCCTCTTCGATATCTCCGTGAGGCTTCCGAACGACACTTAGACGACCGACGCCGGGGCCTTGGAGTCCGGCCAATCCATGTACTCCTTGGACTTATGAAAGAGGTGTTGGAGGTTTGTTTGTAAAAATAAACTAAGTGCATTTTCCTTATTCCACATAGGAAAAATGTGAGGAAGTGGGCCAATTAATAAATGTAGCTAAAGGAATGATTGGGTGGGGCTAGACCCCATCATACCCGCGTATGGATGCGTGATTATTAGGCACACTTAACACTTTGTTATTTATTTATTTTTATTTTTAAAATCAATTCAAAGGTTGCTTTTGTTTTGAGAATTTTCAGAAATTATTTAAAATATAAATTCAAAATTTTATTTATAAAAGAAAAATTATTCCAAATTTTTATTCAAGACAACCTTTGGAAAGATGCTTGTTCAGTTTATAAAAAATTGGTCATTCTTTCAACTTCTTATGAATAGACACCTTTGTTCAACTGGGCAATTTTCGAAATGACATATTTGTTCATTTTTTTGGCAATTTTTCACGAAGAGTTGCACGTGTTTTAAGCCTGTCAATTTTCCGAACCTTCAGAAGAACTAGAATAATCATTTTCCAAGCCTTCTTTCAGAAAAAAAAAAAAAAAAAACTATAGCTAATTTTTCGATTGTTTCCTCTGGAAAAATATTAGAATTGATATCTAATATTCTCATTTGAGACTTTGTTGAATCCCGGAGGATTTTTGCCGGTGACTATTAGCAACGTTGTGGGCAAATAAATTCTTAAGGAAAGTGATGTCACGCCTCAAAGTCCAACTTGAGTATTCTAAAGATCCGTCTTCATTGTTCTACCCAATTCGAAGTCATATTTTCCCAACAAGAGGTCGCCCCCAAAGGACGTGTTCAGCGGGTCTATCCCATTGAGGAAAGCCAAGGGTATCAACGGCCCGATCCCTACCACGTTGTAACTGTCGATAGCTCTCAAGGCCTCCGGCTCTAGCGAGTCAAAGGAATTCACCAAGTATCCTTGGATTGTTTTCTTTTCTTGGTCTTAGAAAGTCGGCAATGCGAAAGTCAATGCTAAGGACCCGAGTCTGATAGAACCACCAAACGGTCTTTTCCCTCACGGTTTTAAAACGCGTCACACAATTAAAAGGACCCAAGCCTTTTTAAACAAGGCGACTCCCCTAAGCGATGTAGGACAGGAGAAATGCCCTTAGCCTCATACTGCCGAGGCGATCTTAGTCCGTCCCTCCGAGTGCGGGTCGTCTATCCGAGCTTGGCACAAAAAAATGAAGGCGAGTCGCGGCTAGTGAACTTGTAGGGAAGACCCGGTAACTCAAACGAACATGGAGGGTCGATGCAGTTATTTTTTATGAACTCGCCGTAGCCGTAGAAGAAATAATAGTACATGTCCAAGACCGTGGCAGGCTGAATACACAGGAGGGCCGAGGGCAGGTGAAACTCACGTGCCAGCCCCGTGGCCCATGGGAGGAGCAAGCTGTACACCAAGCAGGTGTACGGTCGGCCGTCGTCCACGATTGATATGATGAGGTCCTTGAGCATCTTAGAGCCGCGATGCTTGAGGTCGGACATGGAGTGCGCCATGTTGTCATCCAGCTTGAACCCGTTGTCATAGCCATCGGAGATGGCGGCGAAGTGGAGGCCCTCCAGGTAGGTCTGGTCCTTGGATATGCGGCGGCAGGCAGAGTCGCTGGTGGCGAAGGTCACCTCGGCGCCACCGTGGAGGAGGCGCTTGGCGAACTGGAGGCCCGCGTTGATGTGGCCCTGCATTGGGAACGTGACGAGCAGGAAGTGGGGCGGCGGCAGTGGGCAGTGGCGCGTGTTAGCGTGCGGTTTTCGAATTTCCTTTTAGTGGATGCCTATATGGTTGGTGTTGGGCGCAAATATCAGTGAAACTGTGGGAGTTTATGTCGTACACGTTTTGGTGGTGTTAAAATAATTAAATATTAAACGATGCATTCATCTAATAACTTACGTTTTTAAAACAGTTGAAAATGATCCTATCAAAATCTCGCATGATATAAGAGCTAGAGATCTTAAGTTCAAATCTTACTGAGCTCCATTTGTCTCCCTGTTTAAATTTTCATCTAATAACTTATGTTTTACGAAATCACACAACATTTATATAAATAGAAGGATGAAGTTAGGATGGAGTGACGTTTGCAGTGACGAATTGGAGAAAGTCGTGATCTTATTTTCCAGTCTTTGATTTGTCTGTTGTCCGTTTGTTCTTTTGCTCTTTAGAGACGGACAGAGGATCGTCATTTGGAGTCCCGTTCTTGCTTCTCCATGGTCGCGAGATCTTTTCTTCTCTGCGTGATTGAATCGTGGACAAGGCAAAAAGCAGAGTCTCGTTCTTGCTTCTCCATGGATCGAAGAGAAAGAAAAAGATGAACGTGTGCTCATGCGATTGGACCGATCGGGGGACACTTAGCTGCATGCATGCATGCTGTGTACTCTCGTCTGTGCATGGACCGAAAAGCTGATAATCGACGTTCACCTTTATTGTGAAACGGTGAAGACAACGGAAAAATGTCTAAAATGAGGAAAGATGAAGATTAATTTGGTGCCCTTTCATCAGTCAGCGAGTAAAAGAATAAAAGGAGAGATATGGAGATGTATAAACGATCTCATGGATAGAACAAACCTTTTGGTAGCCGTCAAGATTTGATAATGCCTACACTAAAATCAAATGAGTGGGGGAGAATGTCACGGGCCGAAAGATGGACGACCCGAGAGGTCGAAATGGATATATCCGTTTGACATTAATGCCCATGGATAGAACAAATATGATTACACTAAAATCGTCGAAATGGATATATCCGTTTGACATTATGCCCATATTTCGAATAATATAAAAAAACCTTCCATTCCCATTAATCAACATCTATCACACCAGAGAGAGAGAGAGAGAGAGAGAGAGATGAACAATCACCTCTTCCTCATCATCTCCTTTCGTGGTCAGGGTCATCCTAATCCTACCATACAACTTGCCAAGCGCCTAGTATGGGCTAGCGCGCCTAGTGCACGCGTCACCTATGCCACGGCGGTTGATGGCGGAAACTTAAGGACCACTAAGTTTACCCCTTGGCTAGGTTTATTATTTATATTAGAGAAATCGGTTTGACCCAAAAGGACACCTAGAATTAGTATGCATACTTACACCTCTCAGTGGGTCCTCATCAGAATGGGTCCTAATCATAGTGATGTGAGCATAATCAACCAACATCTTTTCTCCAATAACCCACAATCAACACCAATTTTTAAAACTCAGATTTACTAACCAAATCATGTAACTTTTCACTATTCAAAATATATCAAAATACTTTTCATAAACCACATTCATAAATCATGGACTTTTTCCATAATTATTTCATGAGAGGTTTTGCAAACCATTGATAAGCAATCAACTCAAAATTTAATCAAATTTTATCTTTCCATTTCAAATAGACAATATGGTAGTAGATACTCAATCCAATTCTATGCAACCAAAATTGCTATTTCTTAATTCATTATATTACTAATCCATATCACTTTAAAAATATGAGTTTACAAAATCGGAAAAAAAAAAGAAGATAGTATTATTTACTTGGAAAAACTGAAAACTAATTCACGATGGTTACTTAAGCTAACGCACTTATATTCCTATCAATTAATCAAAAAACAATATCAAAATCCAAGTAACATATTATTCTGATGAACAAATTGACTAACTACACTTATTCGTCGACCAATCAACTCCTAACTCTAACGAAGAAACTCGTTTATAGTAAATATTCATTTTTTTCCGTTACGCACATTGTCCACTATAGATAACTCAAACGTGAAACTTCAAAAATTCATTCTAATCAAACTATACTTCGAAATCGAAGCTCATCAAACCTCACAGCTCCACAACCCCCCACCCCCCTTATCTACCATTTCCATATAAATCTAAAGCTCAATAACTCTTCAATTGAATCTCGCAATTAGAATTTCACATAATTCCAAATTTAAGACTTAACTTCAAAAAATATTTCCACTAGATGAAAAATAGAATTTGAATACTTACCCGGCATTACAATTTGAAGTTGATTCCGCTTGTCAAGGTGTCCGAAAATTTCACATAGCTCCTTTTTCTTCTTGTTAAGTCTGCCATTGGTCTTGCTTCTTCAACGAAGCTGTTGAAGAAAATTGAAAAGTGGTTTAATGGGACGATGCCAATTGGTTGAGCTTGGGCTTTTTAGAGAAATGGGTTGGCCTGGTCCCATTATTAGAGGGCGACAAAATAGCTTTGGCGAGGCGAGCCGTCAAGGAAGGCGGATATTCGGACAGCAATCTTAGGTTCTTCATGGCAAAATTGAAGCGAGATTGTTTTGCTTTACTAGTTGTGGTGAAATCAAAGTCACAGCAATGAGCAATTGCAACAGAAAGAACGAGTAGGAATCCATTGAACATATATGCACCAAGTCTCTGTGAAAAGTTTATGTACTAGCCCCATCATTTAGACCAATGGACACTCGGTCCGATCAGTGATTATTGAGCTCTTGAGCTCGACCACCGGGGACTATCAGGATCGATTGGCAATGGTCTACGAAGTAGGAATCATTGGTAGTAGAAGTGTTGAAGACCAGGTAAGTTGGGCTTACGAGATTATCTAAGCTCGAGCAGTTAATCCGACCCAATACAAGATCGACTCTGGCCCAACCAAATTAGGAGTGCAACCGATCCTAAAGACGTGGCAGCATGTGTAATGTGACAATTTATGATATGACAACACATAGCAATATGAATGACAAGATAACATTTATGACGGGGCAATTCAACGAATATACCGATATGCACCGCATTTGTACGTCAACCTTCTCCAAGAACTATTGATAACTTCTTGACCGGTCAGTTCCCATCAATTCCAATTGAATTTTAAAACCAAACCGATACTTGGTTCTCAAATAGAACCGGTCCTGCTGCACGACCCTAGTCCCATCCACAGTTCAAACGTGTCCTTTTCAACCTAACATCTCGTCCTCTTGATCATTCATTGTTGGAGATCTGGCCGCTAGGATTTTCAAACCGCTGAAATGAGGACAACAACTAAATGTGGATGAGCACTAAGGAGATTGCAAATTATCATGCATTATGTATATTATGTATGATGATTTAATATTAAACAGTACTTAATATATACAATGACCATGTAATGATTTCTTTCGCCAACGCAACATTAGTCTAGAAAGGAAAAATTATATTTCTCTGTGATTGGAAGATCTTGACGGTGCTTGATGGCCGTGATCAAGAATAATAGACAGGATAAGAAAAATAATGCACTTGAGTATCGGCGTAAATCTGTGATATGGCTTCACTTATTCCATGGTACATTCATGCAGCAACTTACCATCAACATCAACAAAACCTCCTTAGAAAATACTGGAAGAAGTACTCATAATAAAAGAAGAAATAAGAGAAGAAACCTCCACACAACTTAAGTACTTAAAATACCACACTAGCTGCAGCAAGCTTCTTCCACAATCTCAGCATTGACTACAACCTCGACCGACCTCTTCGATGAAAGCCTTCAAGTTCCGGTCCGATGACCCGCCTTCTCTCGCCGACTCCCTCGCCGACTCCTTCCACTTGGCCGCGTTCCTCCTCACCTCCTCCCTCCTCTCCCCATCAGCCATCACCGTCTCCAAGCACCTCCTTATCTCCCCTGCCTCCACCAACCCTTCCCCGTTCGGCCTCACGCGGACCCCAGTCCGCCACACATCCTCGATGAGCATCGCGTTTGTCCCCTGGTCTGTCCACTGCGGGAACGCCACCACGGGGACGCCCAGCGCGAGGCTCTCGAGGGTTGAGTTCCACCCACAGTGTGACAGAAAGCACCCGAGCGATGGGTGCGACAACACCTCGAGCTGCGAACACCACGGCACTATCATTCCTTTCTCTTCCAACTCCTGCATGCAGCTCAATCTATCCTCGTCCTTCTCTTCCTCTCCGTTCTGTTTTGCTCTTATGACCCACAAGAACGGTCGCCCGCAGTCGAGCAACGCGCAGGCGAGCTCTTCTGCCTGCCTCTTCGATATCACTGCGATGCTCCCAAACGACACATAGACGACCGACGCCTGGGCCATGGAGTCCAGCCAATCCGTGTAGTCCTTGGACTTATGGAAGAGGTCGCCCCCAAAGGACGTGTCCGACGGGTCTTTCCCATCGAGGAAAGCCGAGGGTATCAACGGCCCTATCCCCACCAAGTTGTACCTGTCGATCGCTCTCAAGGCCTCCGGCTCTAGCGAGTCGAAGGTATTCACCAGTATCCTTGGATTGTTTTCTTGGTTGAGCGCGTCAAGCTGGTCTTTGAAAATCGGCAATGCATGAGCGTATGCGTCCGAGCGGCTTGGCACAAAAAATGAAGGCAAGTCGCGGCTAGTGAACTTGTAGGGGAGACTCGGCAACTCGAACGAACATGAAGGGTCGATGCAGTTATTTTTTATGAATTCGCCATAGCCGCAGAAGTAATAATAGTACATGTCCAAGACCGTGGCGGGCTGAATCCACAGGAGGGCCGAGGGCACGTGGAACTCGCGAGCCACCTCGGCAGCCCACGGGAGAAGCAAGCTGTACACCAAGCAGGTGTAGGGGAGGCCCTCGCCCGCCTTCGACGCGACGAGGTCCTTGAGCTTCTCAGAGCCGCGGTGCCTGAACTCGGACATGAATTGTGACGCGTCGTCCCCCTTCTTGAGCCCGTCATCGTAGCCGTCAGAGAAGGCGGCGAAGTGAAGGCCCTCCAGGGAGGCCCTGCCCTTGGACATGCGGTGGCAGGCAGAGACGCTGGTGGCGAAAGTCACCTCAGCGCCGCTGCGGAGGAGGCGCTTGGCGAACTGGAGGGCCGGGTTGATGTGGCCCTGCGCCGGGAATGTGACGAGAAGGAAGTGGGGTGGCGCCATGGTCGGCAGCAGTGGGCGGCGGCCCGTCTGAGCGGGTGGTTTTTGGAATCTTTTTTCCTTTTATGGGATTGCGGACGGATGTCAGTGAAGTTGTGGGAGATATTTATATAAATAGACGGATGAGGCAGGGATGGAGTGACGTTTGTGGTGACGAATCGGAGAGAGCCGTGACCTTCTTTTCAATTCTTATCTTATTCTTTGTTCCTGCTTCGTTTGTTCTTTTGCTGTCAGAGACGGACAGATGATCGTGACTTGGGTGGCGATATATCATATCTTGTCGCTGCGGCAATGAACTCGTGGACAAGGCAAGAAGCAGGGTCTGTTCTTGCTTCTCCATGGATCGAAGAGACCGGAGACGAACGTGCCCTCTTGTGTTTGAACCGACCGGGGGATGCTTTGTTAGTTATATGTCCTAAAGCAATCATGTAATAATTATATGTTAGGAATTTCAGTTGTGTTGTCAAATTAATGGCAAAGACATATTCATTCGTTCGTTCAATTATGTGTATGAATAATTCCATAAGATCGGTTGTAACTAGTCTTATTTTTGAGACGTTAAAAATATACATGACGAATTCACAATCAAATTGAATTTTTAAACTGTTTCCGGTCAATGAATCATTGAGTGTATATTAATAATCCTATTGAGATTGGTGTGTTCTTAGCTTCATCATCAAATATTAGATGCTTAGGGGAATGATAAGTCACGAGTCATTGGATATTATGATGCCCGAGTTAGAACACAAGTACTTATAGTAGAAAAGTTCACTGAACGTGACACACATAGAACGATTGCCAACATAGAAGCTTTTAGCGCGGTCAATGACTAATCGTTCATGCTTTAGTCTTGTGTAAATAATCCTTAAACCTGAGGCACGGTGTTAACTTGTGTGTTGGACAGCTATGGTTCACGAGTATGCATATTGGCAGCTCATTGATCCGTCTCTATACCTAATGGTCATAATTCGTTCACTTATGAAGTTACACATATGCACAACATGGAATCTGTCTCCTTGTTATATGCAAAGTATAGTAATGATGTCCTATGTAATCTAATTGTGACACTGCATTGAAATCCTCGATCGAGGTTGTAACCAAGAATGAATTGTTTACGTCTCGTATAAAATGCAAGTCAATTAGATTTGTGCATATGATCGAATTGGTGACTCGACAAACATTTCATAGTTTTTGTTCGATCGAGACATAGTAAGACAGAGGGATTGAATTATACTGTAACAAGAGCTAATGGGTTCATTATGTTCTTAAAGCATTCACACTATCTGGGTAGCCATAACATATTGCAAGATGTCAATCATGGCTTGTAGGACTTAAAGATTGATCGGGATAATCAATTCTCTTGGGAATACTAATGTGTTAGTGCAAATCTTACTGCCAGCTCAGTGATGAACTTAGGGATGTTACACCCCATAACCAATTCACTCAATCGGACACAACCCACTCATGAGAGTTGTTCTCTTTTTTTTTTTTTTTTTTTTTTTTTGGTCGGTCCTACTCTAATCCTACTTCTACACTCACTTTCAGACTTTTGCCCTTACTTCCTTGTAGGGCGTGGGAGTCGAAACCCACTCCTAAAATGAAATCATCCCTACCCCATCCCCCTGAGAAGGTGGGGATTTGAACCCCCAACCTCCCATTTCCAAGTTGGAATGGTGGCCACTGAAGCGAACCCCCAGTGGTTACGAGAGTTGTTCTCTTGCTCACCTAGCTTCGATGGAAGTAATCAATAACTTATTGAGAAGTTAAAGACTAGTTTCTGGAAAAAGTAGTCAATAACTTCTTTAAGAGGTTAAAAACCAACTTCTATAGGAAGTTAAATGGTGACTCACCGGGACATTATATATATAGAGCAGAGAGAGAGTGAGTGGGTTAAGAAAATAAAAGAGAGAAAGAGAGAGAACTACATGGTTAGCAACAGTTCACCTAGCTTCTGATGGAAGTAATCAATAACTTATTTGAGAAGTTAAATACTAGTTTATGGAAAAAGTGATCAATAACTTCTTTAAGAGGTTAAAAACCAGCTTCTATAAGAAGTTAAATGGTGACTCACCAAGACATTATATATAGAGCAAAGAGAGTGAGTGGGTTAAGAAAATAAAAGAGAGAAAGAGAGAGAACTACATGGTTAGTAACGGTTGCTAACCACGTGCAGATAATTGTCTCCACAAGATTGCTAGCACAATTATAGTGGCGATTACCTGCGAGCTCTTTTTTGTTCGAGGTGCGTTGGTAGTATGCCTGAACTAGAGGTTCGACGTTTGTAAGACTCGAACTAAAGAACATCTTAATCAAGTCGTTTAAAGCGTGCTTTGAGAGGTAATCCATATAACCCCCTTTGATATTCTGATTTTTTATTAAAATGCATGAGCAGTGCTTTTGGAGATACATTTATAGTAGAATTTTATCTTTGCTTCTGCTGCATTTGTGTTTCTTTAGCCTATACATGTTCTGTAAAACCCCAACATGCTTCACTGCACGCATGCTGCGCTCAGTTTCGTGTAGGGGCCGAAAAGCTGATCATTGACCTTCATCTCTATCATGAAACGGTAAAGACACCATGCAAAAGAATATGAAGGAAAAGAGGGAGAGACATGGAGATGTGTGAATGATCTAATAGATCGAGCAAACCCATGCTGGGGCGAAAGTTTTTGGCAAAACAAACTAGAAATGTTTTCCCCCGTAACTTTGATTGATGATGGAGAAATGATTAAATGGCATTCTTTATTTATTATGAGAATAACAATATATTATGAACCGCAAAAATTAAATAACAAATCATTATAAATTGTCACTCCTTCAAGAATTTGTATAATCCAAAAATTGTTATGCTAGTAAAACCCTTTTCACGGTAGATTAAAAATTGTCACCCAATCATTTCTTATAGGATAATTAATAGCAGACCTATGATGAGTTGGGTTGGGTTCTGTGTGGATCAAAAATGGATCCGACTCAAATTAACTCATTTAATCCATGCTATCACATTTTTTATGTACCAATTTTAACAACTCACGTTCAACGCGACCTGATCTAACCGGACCCTTGTTACTAAGCACGTCCATAATCAACTCAATCTATCAAAACTCAAACCCACCAATTTAACCCACTTGAAGTTCTTCATTTGAAAATGTTGCTTAAATAAAATTTTATATCAAATTACATTAGTGAATTGACAATATATATAAGACGTTAGTAAATAAAATATACAGCATGGAAGAACCTAAATGTTCAAAAACTCACAAAGAAGTAGAAAAGTTCTTAAAGAACCTAAATGCATGCTTTATTGATCCAAGTACGTTTCATCCCTTTTTCAATCGCTCGCTTCAAGGTCCACGGCCTAGTCATCCCCTCAAATTCCAAGTCATCGTAGATCTATAGTCAATACCATACTCCCCAACTCGCCAAATCGAATCTCAATTAAAGACAATGCAAGCATAGTCGTCTAAACTTAAAGCAAGAATCGATTGCCTAGAGCCAGAACTTTTCTTGTTGGAATTTACAAAGACCTAAAACCAAAAGTTTGTAGACTAGAGTGGGATCGAATAACCTACGATTGGTCCGGTGTCTATTGACTACCGCCCAGGGCAGGGTCATCTTCGATCCGGGCGGCCCCGAGCCCGCGCCCAACTTACTCTTCTGTAGACTCTGGCTCATCGCCGTAGGCAAGGGTTATTATACGGGTTGGAAGTGGATTTTTCGAGACCCGCTAGCTAGAACCATCACCAATTGGGTTTTGCTCCATTGACCAATTCCCACCCATGTCTTAAATCTTAGGCAATCCGTGTACTACCCAACCCATTTAAAATGAGTTAAAATATGGATCCGTGACATAATTTGCTGCATCTAGTCAAAGGTTATGGTACCGACCAAAAAAAAAAAATGGGAGTGATGTGTACGTGTAGGAAAAAAGTCCGTGGAAAGAAACCAACTAACCTCTTTGATACATAACAAGCAAATTACCTACGAATATACATTGAATCGAAAACAAACGATGAACAATATGACTTCACGATGGTCCAAATATAATCATAAGGAAAGAATTCTCATTTCACAATGTTAATATCGATTGTCTACTCAAAATATAAACAGAAGCCTTCTTGCGTCGTTCTTTGATGGAGTGAGAGAGAGAGGTGAAGAAGGAACCGTTCTCTTTCTGAAACGTTCTTTCTTTTTGTTCATTTGTTAGTTATCTTCGAAATGATCCTTTTTATACTTCCTAGGAAGATAATTATTCATACCCCTTCAAATAATACCTCTCAATCAAAATTACATCAAGATGAATCGATGCCTCTTAAATACACCCCATCATGGACAGACCAACAAAATATAACATTATGCTTGCAACCCATTTCGGTAAAGTACATATACAGGAAGTTTTATTTAATCAAGAATGGTTGAAAACATTGCCCGGTTTGTATGTCTATTATGGATTAAATGTTTGCATTTCTATTGAGATTGGTAGTGTTAAAATTATCGAAAAGTTAGAAATCCTGGTGTGGGATTTGAAATCATAAATTATCTTCTAAGTTAAGCATTTTTAATACTTAAATACATGAAAGGTATAAAGTTTGAGCTTATACGCGAATCAAAGAACTATCAGGGGGGCCACATTGATTGTCTTGTAATTTATGCATATTATTATATTTCTTTTGCCAATATTCACGTCTACACCAGCATTTAGAATAATCTAACAATAATAGTTGCAAACCCGTGCAATGCACAAACATTTTCCTAGTTTATATAGTAATTTTCCGGCCAATGGGGCTTGGATCATGCAAGAGCATTGCTCAAGTCAGTCCATTTACTTCTCGAGCCTAGGGGGCTTGGATGAGCCAGATGGGCCGCCAGCCTGCCCGTTGATCACCTCTAGCTCATGAAAGCATGGTTCAAAAAGTTTTATCTATCACTAATTTCGTTAATGGAATTGTTTACACTAATTGAAGGTTCAAAATCGTAATAGATACCTTCTTATATGTATGAACTAATGTAAATCAGTATAGAATGCAAACTGAGTGGAAGTTGTTGAAATAGTTTGTTATAAAAAAAAAAAATAATTGTTGTATATGAAAATAAGTGATTGTTGACATAAAAAAAGTGACGGTTAATCATGAAAAGTGATTATGATTCTTGAAAGGTGCATATTTTCAAGAGATATGTTATTTAGTTGTTTATAAATAAGACTAAATCATACATTATTCATAACAACAACTTTCTCTTCTTCATAACTCTTGAGGTGAAATTCGAGAGAAAAATTGAATAATTGATGAACTCGTTTCTCTGTAACTTTAGTGTACATCCTAGAGGTATTGAATCCAGCAGCAATGATAGTTGGGGCAAAATAACAGCTTAAAGACAAAAATCATCATCGCCTATCAAAATATGAAAGAATTATAAACTACTGCTCGTATCTTCATGAAAGATCAAATTTTCCAAACAACCGAGGCCTAGTCCGCAACAATTACGGCACCTCCATGCCTCACAAATTTCAACTGTGCTTTTATCCTATGGTTTTTGTATGATTTACTATTTAATTCTATACTAGTCAGTTTATCAATTTTCCACAATCACCTGTAATATCATAAAATAAAATAAAAAATTATTGTTACCGTCTGCTATTATTACAACCAAACATGTCATGGTCGTAAGGTCTATTTATTTACATAAATGATTGTGGTGGAAAAAACTCAAGCCTCATTTGTATATGGGGTGGGAAGTATGCCTTGTAGTGACCGGGTGAGAGGAAAATCCCTGGCTTTTCCAGCGAGGACCACTTTGGAACTTTTGCATTTTAAGGATACATCTTCTCCCACTATCGCTTTCGCCCTCACTAGTTGTCTATGTCGTCGCCTTCTTCAGAAATATGTTTGGATCGATCTCCATAATCAGGTGGCTCTCCGTTCAACTTGAGTTTTGTCGGAGCAAGTTGCCTTGCCTTGCAGCCACTCCAAGGCTTCAGGTTGGGCTTTCACAAGAGGGATAATGACACAATGGGTGAATGAACTTTGACCCAACGTATAATATGATTTGAAAACTTTTTAATTTATTCGATATGATCCCTGAACTTTTGCCTAAAATGCAATGTGATCCTTGAAATTTTTTTTTCTCTTTTTAGATTGTAGGGCTCCCGTGTGGCCGATCAACGGTCCACCGTTTGGTTTTGCGGTGGATCAATGTGAGCCTTTTCTAGGCGTAGTAATTTAAGTAGTGGGACCGCTGTGTTGTGCACTCTGATGTGAGCATATGTACACAAAAAGGACAATATATTAGCTTAGGAGAGGGATGGCAATGCATTCGCGCCTCTGTCCCTGTAATACACGTTTTCTTAGGGTAGTATGGGTTGCCCCGAGAGGAACAAAACGTGAGAACTTAGTGTCCAAAGCGGACAATATGTGTACAGTGGAGATCCGGAGTGTTACACCTCGCCCATGCTGATGCGATGAGGTTCTTGAGCATCTCCGGGCCATGGCGCCTGAGCTCAGAGATGAAGTGTGACACATCATCCCCCATGTTGAACTCGTTGGGGAAGGCGGCGAAGTGGAGGCCCTCTGGGGAGGCCCGGCCCTTGGACATGCGGCGGCAGGTGGAGACGCTGGTGGCGAAGGTCACCTCAGCGCCACTGCGGAGGAGGCGCTTGGTTAACTGGAGGGCCAGGTTGATGAGGCCCTGCCGCGGGAACGTGACGACGAGGAAGTGGGGCGGCGCCATGGCAGCAGAAGTGGGCGGCGGCGCGGGTGAGCGGGTGGTTTTGGAATCTTTTTCCTCTTTTGGGATTGGGGACAGATGTCAGTGAAGCTGTGGGAGTTTACGCCTTGCATGTTTTGGTGGCTGATATTCATATAAAATTTGCAAGTCTAAGTAGTCAATTTTTCCACTCCAACTTTGCCATTACAACCTAGCAAATCCTCTCCGCGTGATTTGAATGGGAAATATCAACCACCTTACCCGGACCTATTGATTTGACTCACAATGAAAGAGGCACAAGTACAAGCTTGCTAAGAAATTAATTCCAAATACAAAAAGCTCAACTTTTTATCATGTTGAACTGGTGAATGGATGAGGACAAACAATTGACGTAATTATTTTTGTAAATATTATAATAAGGGTCTTGCTCTCATCACGGCATTGTCGATATAAATTACACATATCCATTCGTCAGTAGGCACATGAACCCGTTATTGAATCCTCACTAAATTGCCTCACATGATGTTGCAAGTGTCCACCATATAATCTGAATAGAGATTTACAACATGACTCGAATTTGTGACTTATGAAAGAAGATGTGATCCTTTTTATTACTGTGTTATCGTGCTCCATATTTAACCAACAAAAGGGATATTTTTCTCTCTTTTTTCCCAAAGGTGAGGCTAAAGAAAAGGAAAGATTTCACCTGACCAGGATCAAAAACCACGGATGACGATATTTTTCCCAAGATAGATCGGGCATATAAAGTTAAATTATTTTTTTTTTTTGGCGAGATCGATTTTTAAGAAAATCATCTTATTTTTTTCGTTGTTCCTGCTGCGTTTGTTCTTTTGCTGATCAGAGACGGAGAGATGATCGTGACTTGTCGCAGCGCTAATTATTTCGTGGATAAGGCGAGACGAAGCAGGGGTCTCGTTCTTGCCTCTCTGTGGATCGAAGAAATAGGAAGAGACGAACGTGCGCACATGTGATTGAACCGATCGGGGGGACGCTTCGTGCGTCCATGCATGCGTGCGTGCTGTGTACTCACTACTGTCCACGGGCCGAAAAGCTGATCATCGACCTTCATCTTTATCATGAAACGGCAAAGACACCGTGCCAAGGAATGGGAAGAAAAAGGAGAGACGTGGAGATGTGTGAACGATCTGATTAACCGAGCAAACCTTTTGGATTCGATGCTGGGAGTGGAAGTTTTCGGTGAAAGAAACTAGAAATGTTTTCCTCCAATGACTTTGGTTAGAGATGGAGAAATGATTGAGTGACAATCATTAATTTACTATGAAAATAAGGTTATTATAGATCATAAAAAATCAAATAATAAATAATTATAAATTATTGTAAATCTCGCTCTTTCAAAAATTTATAATTCATAACAAACTGTTATTCTCATAATAGACCAAGGACTGTTATGCTAACAGAATTCTCCTCATAATAGACTAAAAACCATCACCCAATTACGTCTCAATGGATAATCAACAGTAGACCAAACTAAAATGTAAGTCTAATTGGTTTTTTGTGAATTGAAAATGGATCTAATCGAATTGACTCATTTAATCCATACTGTCATTTATTAATGTAATAACTAACGACTCACGTCCGATGCAACCTGACCTAACTGGACCCATGTCATGTGAATTCAATATGTTGCAATCTTAGACTTTGTACGTCTTAGTTGGAATCATTTATGTGGTGTTTAACCCTCTATCCTTTTCTCACGCCACTGAGAAAACCTAATCTATGACAGCATTAGCATGCCCTGTCGTTGGCTAGACGTGGGGAAAGTTGTGTCCAATCATAAGGTTAGACATCAACTCAGACGATCCAATGGACGGCGATCGTTGTCCATCAATTGTTGATAATGATTGTTCAGTCTTTTTTTTCTTTTTTTGGTGGAAATTGCCAGTTAATTGACAGGCTCATAAATTTTATTTTATTTTTAGTCTGGGACAAGCTCATAAATTGATTAGATAAATTTTCCATGTGGAAGACTAAGCTCGTGGCTCAGCGGAAAGAAATGGATATTGGGCCAAGTTCAAAGGAATGCGAAAATCTTCAATGATTTAGTTTCTGAACGATGCTTGACTATTGAAATCATGATTGCGCCTAAAACAGAGGAACGAATGGGACTTTTTCCAAGAACAATAAAGAAGAGGAGCATAGACAACCAATATTTTCATCTAAAGTTTGATCAAAGTATGCAAATTGGTTGTACTCGTCAAGAGATTTCCAATGAAACCTAATTTGCCCAGATCAAAAAACCGGATTATGTCGTAACTTTCAACAATGATGGTCTGATCATGGGGTGTCCGAAATATTGATATTATGCCCTATCTCAAAATAGTATTTGAGATGCAAAGATTAATTTAGAAAATTTATTTATAAAGTGATACAAGACACTTTTGTAACGTAATTGAGCAAGAACTATTTATGTGTAACTATCTTATAATTATTTAAAATAACTTTGAGAATTGATTACGTTAACTAATTTTCACATTCCCAACATTACTTGAAAAAACAGAAATGGGTAATGATGGGAAGACCAAGCAACTGAAAATATTCTCCTCGGCAAGCTGACCTTGATGGAAGGGACAAATGAAACCCCTTTTGGGCCGATTAATGTTGCGAAAATTTAGAAGTGGGGAGACCTTTTATTGATCCCACATCCATTTGGGCCAAAATTCAAAATTGGAGTGGGCCAAGTGAAAACTTCCCTAAAAATTATAGCATTGAAAGATTGTCAGGGCTTTTCTCCTTCACTTACGCATGGTTTTATTATATGAGATATACGCATGACTAAATTAATACATATATAAAAAATATAAACACAACGAAATTTAAAACAATTATATCATAAATGAATCACAACCTTTAGATGCAAAAGTAGAAAGCAATTTAACTTGTAGGATTAGAGAGAAATATTAGAGGATGAGAACTGAAGATTTTTTCAAGGGATTGAAATAATTATTGTATGCACCTTAATCTCAATCATTAGAACACATTGGTCCAACACACTACTCAATGGTTGAGATGGAGTTAGTTCACATGAATTGAGTCCATATAAATATTTTTTAGGAGATGGATGCATCATACGGACCACTCCGCATTTCGATTATACGGAATTATGTCCTATTTATTGTTTTCTCGGCACAATTGATCATTATGATAAGTTCATCTTGGTTCAAAGATGGCACACGGAAGGACCGGGTCAAATTTCGATTGGGTCACCTTTGAATTTTGATTAGATCAACTTAATTAACTCATATCGACATGTCTAGTTCATGAAATACAATGTAATGACAATCCCAATTCAGGCTCAACCCAAATCTAGCCAGACTACATTTTGAGAGTACATTGTTTAAGTCACCTGGCCATCACCACCATGTGGCTTTTGTCCCTATTGAACCCACCTTGATGTAGGCATAAAAATTAGCAAACAATAGATATGAAATTTTTAAAAAGCTAAAAGTTACAAATCTAAAGTAGCAAATTACCATTGTAATTGGTAAAAAAAAAAAAAAAAAATGAAAGCAAACTGTCGATGATCTTTACAATTAGTAACTAAAGTTTGATTTCTTCCCAAAAAATGCATTTAACTTTTGATTCCCGCAATTGGTGCACGTGACTAGGATCCAACTTATTTTTTTGACAAATTGTTGATGGATGGATATATGGACAGATGGCATATCATCAACATGGTGACATCATATCAGCTTCCATGCCAAAAAAGTTGAAATTCTAATGAATTTGAGGGAAAGTACCAAAGCTTAGTAACCTAATTGCAAATACCATCGAAATTTATTATCCACAGACAAAATTCACCCGTCCACTGCCTCTCTTGTTCTTATCCAAATCAATATCCGTACGTTTGCCCCACCACCCGTCGCGGCCCAATCACCATCATGCTTTGTGTCCTTCACCGATGGAGGAGGCCTTGGAGATTTTGGTCTCGTTTGCTAGGCATAGGAGAAGGACGATTTGGAGATTGGTCTCCTTTGCCAGCCGTTTCTTCCCTCGACAAAAAAGAGGAGCAATAATTTTCTCCTTTTCCGACATGGCACAAGCAATCACAAAGACGGAGACAGGGGGTTCTAGTGGACATATTTTCTAATATGGAAAATAATTCGTAGTATACTTTTGTCGCTTATGGAAAGATAGTTTAAGCAGATTGACTACTAAGTAAGTAAGGTGAGAAAGGAACAAATGTCATATGAGTTGATCACATTGTGAAAATATGTGAGTTCAACTAAAAAATACAAGGTTCCATAATCTACCACAGCAATTGATTCCATACTTCGATCGATTTTATCCATTACATCATTGGAATTTTCTAGTTTTCCGTTAAATATGAGTAAATCCACAAATGGGTGTCCATGGGGCCAAAACATAATTGGGCACCAAGGGAATAAATCTTCTTCCTTTGAACCCACTCATTAGGGCCCGATCATTTGGAGGATAAAAAGTTAATATTTTATCAATCATGTGCCTTTCAAGGTGAGAACTTTTTAAATCTTGTACAATATTTAATCCGTATAAATACTTACTGATCAAGTTTACGAAGTAGATAAAAAAGTAAGTTAAAACTTGAATAAATTTTACATCAATGGCATTGCATACCTAATCTGTACCCATTTGTTTTCAACTACTAAATTAATCTTGTGATATGTGAGCTTTATATGATATCTATATCGATGATTTGACATGGTGAGCCAATCCTGACTTTTCAACAATGAGATTGTGTTTAAGCTTTACAGTCTAAATTAGCTAATTGTTCTTACTCTTTTATAATGTTCTACATAATATTGATGAACTTCCACCTCCCACACGATATCTCAGTTTATAAAAGGACAATCAGCACGAAATTTTGGCGATCGGCTATCCCGGTATAATTTCCCAAAAAAATTAAATAATTAAATAAATTACAAAATTAATTAAATAAATGCAAATTAATTACATAAATGCCTACTTAAGCTAAGAAATGCTAATCTAACCACCTAATGGACTAATTAAACTACTCTAACCATCCTAGCTACATAACAACATATTAAACTAACTAACTACATTCACTAACCACCTAATTGGCTAATCTAACTAACCTAATTTAACTAAACAAGCTACTAATTACTCTAATCTCACTTAACTTAATCTAATCACCCATTAAGCATCATTAACCTCCTAAGCAAGGTTTAGCGAGTAAACTCACAGGATTAGCGAGCCGGTGAGTTCACGGTGATGGTGACGCAAAGGCGAGTGAAACACGGGCCTATGCGACACCCAATGGGGCTTGGAAGGGGCTGAAAACGAGCCACGAAGTCTTAGCACCTAGTTGGAATATTGCTTCTATCCAAGGCTGGAAAGGGGTGGTCGAAGGGGCTAGGACACATAAATGGCCATGGCAGGATGGCGACGGCTGCAGGGGCCAATGGCGGTGGCTTCGAGCGGCTGGAACGGCGAAGATGGTAGCCAAGGCACAGACGACAAGCGGCCAAGACGCACAGGCTCGAGCTTGCGGGCATGCGGGCTGACGGGCGACGGGCAAAGCTCAAGCAGCTCGGGCGGGCGTTGGACTGGCGGTAGCGGCTTCTGCTGTGGTTGGCTCGGCCTCTCTAGTTCTCTGCTGGCTTCCTCTGGTTCTTAGGCTCTCAACACAGCAACAATGGAGGAGGAGAACAACAAGGAAAAAGAAGAAGTGGTCTGCTTGCTTGAGGGTAAACAAATGCCTCAAAAGTCTTCAAGAAATATCCAAAACACTCAAGTTCAAGGCCCCACCACCTTCAGCCATGTCCACAACCATCTTTCATTCACCAAACTTCCCTTAGAAGCCACCCAAGGGGTCCAAAAGGTTGCTGCCCCTCATGGCTGCGAATTTGAACATTTCCCCTCCAATTTCAACTCAAATTCAACCAAATTGGACTCAATTTCATAGCCAAAATGTCATGGAGGATGCCCACATTAAATTCCATAATTTTCCTCATCCTTTGATCCACCTTGGATGCCAAAAGGCACTCAATTTGGCCTATCCGAATTTACCGGTCCAATATCGTCCAATTCTCGATTTTTCGTCAACAATCCGAACTTGCCGAAAATTCTTTAAAGGATGAGTCAATGTTCCTAAAATAAATCGTGACATGCCAAAAATTTTAATTTATAAAATTGAGTTCAATTTTACGGTTAAATTCAGCCGACATGATTTTAGCGTAACCTAACCTACCGGTAGCTTTTAGGAATTTTTAGCACATTTGATCCGTGGTCGATTATTTTCGAGCCACATTGTGCATCTTCAACACATTGATGACTCTTGGTTGTCGAGAAAATCTCAATATTTCAAATACAGATCGTACAAGATACGAAACGATAGAAAAAATCGGTTTAGTGCCGTTCGATAGAAATTTTGCAATCAGGTGGAATCACCCACACTCTAATCACATGCCTCTATCAAATTGATCTATATCCAGTCTCTAATCGATTTTGACAGTGCCATATTGACCCTTGCAAATTAGCACGGTCGAGTAGTCGATTTCTAGTCGAATTCTCAAGTCAGTCGCATTTAGATTCCTTAACGGTTTCACCTAATAGATTAGTTATCTCGTGAGTGATCAACTCAAAGAAAAGGACTATAAGCGCGTCGATGAAAAGCCCAATCCATTCAATTGAAAATAGACTCGAAAATCAGGCTGTCATACGACATGTTTGAGTTGTCTTCAGAGTTTGTATACTTGCGACTGTCCAAGTATCTCGTTGTCCCTGAGTACCGACCGTCGTCCAAGTACTCTCTTTATTGACATTCGACCTATTCAAGCTTCCTTCTAAGTTTGGGTGCTTGTAGCTGTCCAAGTATCCCCTTGTTTTTTAGTACCTATCACCGTCCAGGTACTCCTTCACACCGACACTCGACCTGTTCGGGTTGTCCCCATGGTATGGATACTCGTGACTGTTCAAGTATCCCATTATTTTCAAATACCTGCCACTGTCTAGGTACTCCCTTTTCGTGACACTCGACATATCCGAGTTGTCTTCAAAATTGTATCATTGAATAATAGTAGCTGTTTAAGCATTCCACTGCTTTGTATGCCTGCGGTTACTCAAGTATGTTTCTTATTATCATGACACTTGGACCTGCCTAAGTGGTCCCAAATTATATCATTAAATACTTGTGTTTGTCCAAGTATTTCACTACTCTATAACACATGTGGTTACCCAAGTGTTACAACCCCTTTTGAGTGCTTGCAGCCATCCAGTTAAGTCTCGTGTTTCATTCAAATCTATATTACTAGGAGGTGGGAGACATTCACGAATATCCCAAGTACGTCCTCGATATTCCAACTACTAGGAGGTGGGAGACCTTCACAAATATGCGAGGCGCATCCTCGATATTCCCGATTACCAAGAGGTGGGAGGCATTCACGAATATGCAAGGCGCATCCTCGATATTCCACATACCATGAGATGAGAGACTTTCATGAATATCTAAGGTACGTCCTTGATATTCCATCTACCAGGAGACTTACAAAAGTCCAAGTATCATCCAAGAGTTCGTACTTGTGATCATCCAAGTACCCCTTCGATGCTTGCGAACATCCAAGCACCCTTCAAAGTTCATACTTGTGACCATCCAAGTACTCTTTCGATACCTGCAAGCAATCAAGTATTCTCCAGCATCTAGTACTTGTGATCATCAAGACTCCTTCAACGCCTGCGAACGTCCAAGCACCCTCCAGAGTTCGTACTTGTGATCATCTAAGTACCTCTTCGATACCTACAAATGACTAAGTATCTTACAAGGTTCATACTTGTAATCATCCAAGTACTCTTTCAAAAGCCTGTAGATAACCAGGTACCCCTTTAACACCTACAAAGGTCCAAATAGCCTCTAGGTTAGTACCTATGAATATCCAGGTACTCTTTCAATGCCTGTGAATGTCCAGGTATCTTCCAACAAATAGATGCCCTAAGAAAGGTTAGCGCATCCCTTGAAAAAAGTTGAGAATCATCCAATGTCCTTGACGAAGATCAGGCACCGACAAATAGATGCCTTAAGAAAGGTTGGTGCATCCCCTAAGAAAGGTTGAGAACCATCCGGTGTCCTTGATAGAGATCAAGCGCCCACAAAACAGATGCATCGAGAAAGGTCGACGCATCCCCTGAGAAAGGTCAGGTAATCAAACCGGTGTCCTTGACAGAGATCAAGCGCCCACAAAACAAATGCCCTGAGAAAAGTCAGCACTTCTCTTGAGAAAGTCGAGTACCAACTGATGTCCTTGACAAAGATCAAACGCCCACAAAACAGATGCCGTAAGAAAGGTTGGCACATCCCCTGATAAAGTCGGGTAACCATCATATGTCTTTAATAAAGATCGGGCACCCAATAGATACCTTGAGAAAGGTCAACGCATCCCCAAAGAAAGGTCAGGTAACCATCTAGTGTCCTTGACAAAGATCAGACACCCAACAACTAGATGCCTTAAGAAAGGTCGGTGCATCCCCGAGAAAGGTCGGGTAACCATCCGGTGTCCTTAACAAAGATCAGGCACCCAACAAATAAATGCCCCAAGAAAGGTCAATAAATCCCCCGAGAAAGGTCAGGTAACCATCCGGTGTCCTTGACAAAAATCAGGCACCCAACAAATAGATGCCTTGAAAAAGGTCAGCGCATTCCCCGAGAAAGGTTGGGTAAGTAGTTTATTGCTCTAACAGGCGATCGAAGAATGGTTTGGGTTTGGAAAGGCAATTTCCCGTCAAGGCAATTAAAGAAATGTTCGGGTCCAAGACAAACTACTCATTGCTCTAATAGGCGACTGAAGAATGGTTCGAGTCCTAGAAATGCAATTTCTTGTCAAGGCGACCAAAGAAATGTTCGGGTCCTAGACAAACAACTAATTACTCTAACAAGCAACCAAAGAATGGTTCGAATCCTAGAAAAGCAATTTCTCACCAAGGCGACCAAAGAAAGGTTCGAGTCTTAGAAAAGCAACCTCCCCACGTCACCAAGTAAGATGATGCCCTGATACTTGCCAAACTCGGGGTTCATGCTCTATCTCACTCACTTCCAATAAGTAACTATAAGTATCTTCTTATTTGTCTTAGTATGTGTAACATTATATTGCTCTTTTTTTTCATAGGACGATAGGACTTGAATAAGATATGATCTATTGCATATATTGAACAAAAATTTAGGTATCGGTTTGTCTTTGAATGCAACCTCTGCAAGCTCACCTTCAAAGAGGAGCAGTTGTTGACACTTAAATTTTGATTAGGTTTTTAATTAAGCCTTAGTTTCTTTTTTCTTTTTCTTTTTTCCCTTTTTCGGATAATAAATAATAAAAATAAAAAAACAAACAAATGACAAGCAAAAAGAAGTAGCAACCACCGAGGCTGGGCCTACAAGCCCAACCCCTCCTTTTTTCTCTCTCACGCGGGCCACCCGTGGCCCACCCCACACGACCCGGCCTAGCCCCTGTCCCCCTTTGTCTTCTTCCTCCTCTGTCTTCTTCCTCCCTTGGCTTCTTCTGCGCCTCTACAACACATGCGGGGGACACAACACCATATGGAAAAGAGATGACGACCGCATGGAGCTGCCCGACCTAAGGGAGACATGCCTTCAATACGAAACAATGACTCAAGTGGGGGGGTTGAGGTGACACTAGTCCGCATGAACCAAGGTCGGTCAACATGCAAGGATCGGTGGATGAAGCTCCGTTGACCAGCCACCCCTTGCCTAAAAATAGGCTCCTCGACGAAGGCCAAAGAGGATATGGACAACACCAAAGAAGGTCAAAGGCATGCAAGCCCCAGAAAACTTCCCCCGAGAGATTTTGAGGGAAGCTAGAGAGTAGGCAAGCCTAGACCCGAACGGAGGTTAGCTGAAGTGAAGGGGTTGAGTGTTGGGGTTTCATGAATCATGTATAGGCAAATTAACATAAACATAGTGGAAACAAAGATGATATATTTTTAGACATGATTCTCTAAAGGTATTGTTCGTGTGTTTTAATCAAAAATCTGAATATCAAAGGGAGTTAAACAAATTATCTTTCAAAACGTGCTTTAACCGAATTGCTTCAAATGTTCTTCAATTCAAGCCCCACAAACGTCGGACCTCTAGTTCAGACACACCACTAATGAACGTCGAATGGAAGAGAGAACTTTCGAATAATCACCACTATAATTGTGCAAGCAATCTTGTGGAGACAATCCTCCGTATCCTCAATGTTTTATCCACTGCCCAAATAAGAGAGAATCCCTTTTCTTTCTTGCGTACCAACACACAAGAACACGCACGCCTTTTTTTCTCTATCTTCTAGTAACCGTTGCTTATCTCCCATTTAAGTGGCATTTTAAAAAACTCTTTCAAATCAGCAACCGTCACTGATCGTCTTGCATGATTGCACAATGCTTCGTGCATGACGATCAACAACCGTTGCTGATGCACAATGCTTCGTGCATGATGGTCAGCAATGTTGCTAACCATCATGCATGAAGCTTCCCATTTTTTATTTTTTTATTTTTTTAATAATTATTATTATTAAAATACGCACATATGATGTGCGTTGCAAATGGTCAGCAACAATTGCTGACCATTTGCACATTGATTAATTAATTAATTAAATGAATAAATAAATAATTAATCAATCTCCTTAAAAAATAAAAAGAACATAATCTTTAATTAACATATATTCACTTTGGGCATGCATGTGCATCATATACAAGTAGGCTCATGACTATAATACAAATTAAATTAAATCTCATTCAATTGAATTTTAGGTTGACTCAATTCGATTGCATTAATTGTAAACACATTTGCAACATTATTTCTCTCTTGTTCAACATTATCCTAATTGTTTATTGTGTGTGATATCCCTAGGTTCTTCACTAAGTTGACAATAAGACTTGTACTAACACATTAGTACTCCCAAAAGAATTAATTGTCTTAATTAATCTTTAGGTCCTACAAGACATGATCAACATCTAGTAATATGTCATGGCTACCCAGATAGTGTGAATATTTTAAGAACATAATAAACCTGTCAGCTTGGGCTACAATGTAATTCAATCTTTCTGTCTTACTATGTCTCGATCAAACAAAAACCATGAAATATTTGTCAAGTCACCAATTCAATCATATGCATAAATCTAATTGACATACATTTTATTCAAGACATAAACAATTTATTCTCGATTATAACCTCGGTCGAGGATTTCAATGCATTGTCATAATTAGATCGCATATGACATCATTATTATACATTGCATGTAATAATGAGATAGATTCCATATTGCGTACACATGCAAACTATGACCATCAAGTATAAAGACGGATCAACGACCCGGCATTACATGCACCTGCGAACCATAATTGTCCAATACACAAGTTAACATTGTGTGACATCCCGATTTTCCAATCCTATTTTCAATAAATTGAGACGTGTATTTCGTTGGCACGCATATCGTTCTTTTCCTTGAGTCGGCCACTCAGGTGAAAACTAGTCTATCGGGTGAAGCCATTAAAAGTTTCTAATGCATCAGACTCGAGAATTTGACTAGGAAGCGACCTTTCGACCGAGCTAATCTGCAAGAATCATTACGGCACAAATAAAAATCGATTAGAGACCGGAGATAGGTTGACTCGATAGAGGCATGTGATCAGGTGTGGGTGATTCCACCAGATCGCACAATTCTTGTCGATCGACACTAGACCGACTTTTCGATCGATTGGGTACCCTGTGTTCGTATTTGAAACCTTGAGATTACCCCGACAACCGAAAGTCACCAATATTTCAAAGATGTACATTGTGGCTTGAGATGATCAACCACAGGTCAAATGCATGAAAATTTCTAAAGGCTACTCAGTAGGTTGGGCCGCGCTAGTATCATGCCAAAGTGAAATTAACCGTGGAATTAGGATAGAATTCAGAAATTAGAAGTCTGGGGGTGTCACAAATCATTTTAGGAATATCAACCCATCTTCGGAAGATTTTTTCATGCAAACCGAGTTTTTCAGCAAAATAATCAGAGAATGGCTAATTTGGCTCGAGAAATTAGTAGGCCCGCTTTTGGTTGTACTTTTGGGACTTAAGTTGATTTTATGGACAAGTGAAGATGTGAATTGAAGTGTGGTAACATTGGATTAATTTTATAGACTTCGATTGAACTCAACTGGGAGAGAATTGATTGGAATTGAAGGAATTAAGGTACAAAGTTTCATGCCCTAGGAGGAAAAATAAAATGGACCCATTGAAGATTGTTGGGGGGGATTTGAAGTTAGTGGAGCATGACATGGTATGAGGTCATGGTGGGCCATTTGTTGGATTAAAGAAAAGGAAAAAAAAAAAAAAAAAAAGGGCCCCCTCCTTCTCTCTCCTTCCTCTCTCCCTTCCGTTGGTTTTTCCTCCATCTTCTTTGTGCGAAAGACCAGAAAATTTCAGAGAAGGAGGAGCTGCAGCCATGGTCGTCCACTCCTGCTCGCACATCGTCGCGCCGCCGCCGCCACCATGCTTCGCCCCGCGCCGCCCGTGTGCCTCGCCGCTCGCCCCACCCGCTCGCATCTCCATCTTCATCTTCTTCTTCTTCTTTGAAAGCCCAGCAGATCCGAAGACGCCAGAGAAGCCCACGGTCCAGCCGGACCGCCGTCGCGCACCCCTCGCGCGCCGTCCGCCGCTCGCATACCTCCAGCGCGTCACCGCCGTCTTGGCCGTCGTCTCGGCCTCCCTCTCGCCCAGCGAGCTGTTTAGCTCGTCCAGCCGCCCGTTCGTTGTCGTCAAGGCCGCCGGAGGCCCTGCTTAGCCATCGTGAGCCACCACCCGAGCTGCCACCCCTCTCCTCCGCCGTTCCTCCGCCCGAACCAGCGCCGGATCCGCTCTTCTCGGCCCCAAATCAGTGGCTCAAAAAATGGGTATGGCAGCCCATGTTTGGCCTATTTTGGCCGCCTTCCCGAGCCCGGATGCTCGGCCCGCCTTGAGGAAAGTCGATCATCGCGTCGTCCCCGTCGTTTTGGTCCGCTCGGCTCACTAATCCGATGAGTTTAACTCACTAAATCTTGATTAGACGGTTAATGATGCCCTAAGTGTACTTAGTCTAAGTTAAGTAATTTTAGATGGTTAGATTAGCTTATTTGATTGAGGATTATATTAAGATGTTTAATTAAGTTAAAGTGTGTTTAGTTTAAAGTTAAGTATGTTTATTTTTAATATAAAGCCTTGATGTGACATAATAGGGTTTTAATTTTGAATTATTTAATTGCTTTGAAATTCTGGAAAATTATAATATTATATTTATTCCGAAATTATTAAAATATTATTATTTAAAAAAACGGAAATATTATTTTTGACCCTAGGTTGCTCAGAATTTCATGACGATCTCTGCTGTGCAGTCGGATTTTGAAATTGATGATTGGATATTATAAATTGAGTGTGGATCGTGAAAAATATGAATATTATTATTTAATTATTTTCGGGATAAATTTAATTATTTAATAAATTCCGAAAATTTTGTCGGACCCTAAACTCTCGAATTTCGTGCCGATCACTCTTTGTGCATTTAGAATTTGATATTGATGATTGGTTGTGGCAAATTTAGTGTTGATTGTGATAAATATGGATTTTATTCATAAAAACCCAAGTGTTGGCTTTTGATGCAAAAATTGGATTTCAATTATTATATTAAATAGTGGGGTTTGAAAAAGTGAGATATTGGCTTTTTGATTCGAAATTAGCATGTCCCCACGCACGTGAGTAATTTCTGGAATATTTTTAATATGAAGAAAAATGGCCGGGATCACTGTTTTAAGTGGAAGCATTGAGTGAAATATAAAGTGTCATGGGGCCAAGTATGCTTTGGCTGTGTGATAACTAAGAGGAATCGTCTTAGGCTGTTGAGCCGGACTTACCCCTATATGGGATGCCCACGCAGTGGTTGCGGGTCTGATTGATTCAGGCCCATGCTCTTTCGGGAACGCCGTCGATGTACTGACGAAGCCGCGCTCCAAGGTGGGGAGGCGATGCCTAGCTATATGTCAGTAGATAGCCGAACTGCGAGTAGGCTATGCCCTTGTGTGGCAGTGAATAACAATTGGAATGCATGTTGAGTGTTGTTGATGTGTCGGATTATGGGACGGAATTGTGTGGCATGGAATGGGATGTGTCATAACGATTTAGTCTTATAATCAGGACCCCCGCGGTTGTTGGTTACATGAAAGGGAATGCGTTCCGGTTGTTTACGTTCCTATTATTAACTATGGTTGAGTGATTTGAATTGTGCTAACCTGCAGGAAGGAATTGAGGCGAGGTAAGTTTTCTGTGTGATGTGGCTAGGCCACCCTTAGGCGTATTTTCTTTCTAATAGGGGTTTAGGGGGTTGAACTTGCTGAGACATTGTTTCATCCCGGTTTGGGGATTAAAATTTCAGGTCCCTGGTGGAAGGAGCGGCTAGATAGCTTTGGTTGACCTTGAGGAGTTGCAGAGATGAAGTCATAAGGATTGGAGAATGTGTTCGACTTGTAGGTCATAGGACAGTTCCTTTTTAAGAGCCAGTCTTTTGTAGACTTTTGGGCCATAGACCTCTGTTTGTAATTCTGTTGAATTATGAAAGTGTTATGTTGTGGTTTTGCTTCCTGCTTTTCTATCCCGTATTTCATTGCCAGGGGTTTTATAATACGTTCCACTTGCGCAATGATAAATGAATGGGGTCGGCGACACTACCTGGGAATGTCGCATTTGCATGACCATGGTGGGATGTTGGCGCGCTCGAGGTTCGGGGCGTGACACATTATGTCTCAAGTCTAAGGATTATTTACACAAGACCAAAGCATGAACAATTAGACATTACACCGCCCGCGGTAGCGCAGCTGGCTTCGGGCCCTCTCCCCCTCACGAAGGGGAGGGGTTCAAATCCCAAAGGCATCACGTTTGCGTGACTCAAACGCGGCTGGGTTTGTGATGGTGGCTCAATCCGCCCTGAGTTTAGGTCTAGGCTGCTAGCCGACAGTGGTTCCCAAGTCATAAAAAAAAAAAAAAAACAATTAGACATTGAAAAAAAAAAAAAAAAAAAAAAATAATAATTAGACATTGACCACGCTAAAAGCTTCCATGTTGCTAATCATTCCATATGCATCACATTCAATGAACTCGTCTAATACAAACACTCATGTTCTAACTCAGGCATCACAATACCCAATAACTTGTGACTCATCATTCCCTTAAATATCCAATACTTAATGGTGAAGTTAAGAACACATTAGTCTCAACAATATTATTAATTTCCACTCAATAATTCATCGACCGGGAACGATTTAAAGATTCAGTTTAACTATAAACCCGTCACATATATTATTAATGTCTCAAGAATATTTTTAGTTGTAATTGATCTTATGGAATCATTCATAAATATAAAATAATTGGACAAATGAATGAATACGTTATTGCCACTAATTAAATAATAATAATGATAGTACAATTGAAATCCCTAATATGTAACTATTACATGGTAGCTTTAAGGCATACATCCAACATCGAAATTTGACATTTAGATTTGAAGGTCCATGAAGGGAGGCCGGCGGCAAGCGAACCCTAGAGGGAGAGATCTGCAAGGAGGAGGGAAGAACCGCCAATGGCCGCACCTAACGGGTAGCCAATGGAGCCCCATTGCGCCTTAATCATGCCAACAAACGACTGATGCAAGAGTCCCCGAAACCGTGAGCTCCCTAACCCTTTTGCTTATGGGCACGCCTGATCAAAGCTCTTGGCCATCCGGCTGATACGAGCTCCAGTCACTAGCCGTCCCCAGTTATGCCGTCCAATATATTTAGGTTGGTGTTGAGGGCGCAGCATCAGTTCTAACCTCGTTCACACCAAGAATCCTCATGTTCCAGCTGCGTGCACCACCCACTCGACAAAATGCCACAATGAGATCTAGGTTTTGTTTTCTTGTTTTGGTCAGAGATGGATCACCCATGCGTATCAGATTCCCTGGCAATGTTGTGGCAATGGTGGTTTCCCTAAGGGGTGGCTATTCGTCCACCCCGTTGCCTTCGTCGCTATTTTCAACTCCCAACCAAGGATGCCGGCGATGAGAGTGCACATAGAGGAGCAAGACCAAGCCTATAGCTCGGACCAGCCGAAGCGACGCCCTGGTAGGCATGCTACCCCACCAAGGTGAGTGGCATCGCTATCTCAGCTAGCCACACTACAGAGAGTAAAGGGGGCCGCGGTGAGAGCAGGCACGACGAACAGATGAGCTATGAGAAGGAGGAGGAGAAACCTGTGAGGTCAAGCGGTGTCCCTCGGCCTAGGCTAGCCGCGGCAGCACCAGAGGAATTGCGTGACCAAGGGCGAATGCCACTCATCACCACCGTCAAAAGGGCAGCAACATTCTCAAGAGTTTAATTCGACGCGGGTCGCACCAAGCTAGGGCTTCATCTATTCGGGTCATGAACCAAATCAGATACAAGCCCCGACCGAGTAGGGTTTAGCCCTCAAACCAGGTCGGATGCGAGTCACCTTTCGGGTCACAAGATCGGGTCAATTGGGCTGGTTTCCATTTGGGCTGGGTCTACGCATTTGGGCCGGCTAGTTCTTGGGCCATAATCTTTTTTAAAAAATGAAGATGGGCCAATTTGGTTTGGCCTCAGTTTGTGCCTCAAAAAAAGAGTGAAAAAGAATCCCGAGACAAGCCCACATTGCAAGCCTATCCAAGCCTTGGATGGACAACTCAAGTTGGACCCGACCTAAGAATCCAACCCGGGTCGCTTTGTTATATTATTGTATTTTAATATTTTAATTTTAAAAAAAAGGGAAAAATCCTAGGTCTCGGGTGGACGACTCGAGCCGGACCCAACCTAAGGATCGACTGAGTCATTTTTAAATATATATTATATTATAATAATAAATAATAATATTTAAAATTTAAAATCAAAAAATAATTTATTTTAAAAAATCAAAAAAAATTCAAAAAATAATATATTTTCAAAAAAATCAAAAAATTTCCCATATTTTCCCAATAAGTCCAAAAATCCAAAATCCCATATTTTCCAAAAGGGCCAAAAAAAGTTAGAAAAAGCCGAAAATGATTTATATTTTTAGAAAAAAAAATCAAAAATAAAAAATTGCTTCTTATGTTCAAAAAAATAAAGAAAGGCTAAAAAAAAAAATGTTTTTCCTCCACAAAATGCATGGAAAACTCTTCAAAAATCCAAAAACCTTAGAGTTTAAACAAAATTAGGTATCGGAAGGACATTATTGATTAACTAGTGTAATCAAGTCCCCGAATCTAGTTTCTCTAGTTGCGCAAAAGCGAATATTCCTCTTATTTCACTTGGGTTTCTAATCAACCCACCCCAAATCGATTAGTGGTGACTCCTTTTTAAAATTAATTTTTAGATTAAATTATCAATCTATTAAGTCGTGAATTGGTGGGCTTGGGAGAGCTCGGGCTAAACCTAATGGACCTAACCGAACCATTAGCCTCCGCAAGCCCCCACCCTACGAAGGCGCTGAAAAAAGGAGGTCGCGACAAGTGAAGAAAAGAAAAATAAATAATGAAAATAAAATTTTCTCCTTTAGCTTTCACTACAATCTATGGTGTCTGGTTTTCTCTACTATCTTTAGTGTTTATCTGCTTAAATCTCTCTCTATTCTCTCTAATATATATTTGCAACGCAATATTTTACAACAATGTCAATATTTTTTATTACTCAAATTAAGTTGACTTGACAAAGAAACTCAATTGTATCGATTTAATAAGTTTAAAAATATAATTGTATTAATTAAAAAAATTTAAAATTTTAGGGTTAATATCATGAAAAATCCCGAATTGATACATCTATAATAAATTTACCTTAAATTAATTTTTGGGTCATTAAAAACTCTAAAGTAGTATACATGTGACAAATTTGTCCCAAACTAATTTTTGTATATTAGAAACTTCATACTAGTACATTTGAGTTATTAAAAACATCAAACGGGTACACTCATGACATATTTACCATCTATTAGTTTCTATTAAATTTTACTGTGAAATTTATTAAACCGGATGATACATGACAATAATTTAATTGACATAATAAATCCATGCGGAAATCAATGTCAATTTGGAGTAAATTTATCAAAGGTTTGCCCGCTTGAATTTTTGATGACCCAAAAATTAGCTTGGAATAAATTTGTTGCATATTTACTAGTTTAGAGTTTTTAATAACTTAAAAATTAGTAATAAAAATATTAATTAGGAAATTTTTGTGATATTAACTTAAAATCTAAATGCAATATATTTTCCGGCTCTATGTACGCTTCTTATTGTCCAATCAAATCAATTGCCTTCGTTGATACATGCTCAGGATCATTAATGGCCAGCACAAGTGGGCCGAGTGCACGAACTGGAACACCCACCAATGAGCTGTCCATGAGCCATAGTTCCCATAAATTGTGAGGTGAGGAGGCTTTTTCCTTGCACGTTCCACCGACCAGGCCAACCCAAGTTCACTTAACATGCAGTCCCTTCCACCAGACAAAACGTGAATTTTTCGACCAACATCTCCTCGGAGATCGGCCGCTAGGGTCTTCAAACCCATCAAGCTAGGGTAGACACTGTGCACTAAGGAGATTGCACCTTAATCACGCATTATGTATATTATGTTATTGACGATCTAAATTTAAATGGTATTTAATATATGCGACGGTCATGTGATGATTTCCTCTCGCCAATGCGATATTAGTCCTGAAAGGGAAATTATTTTCTCTATGATTCAATGATCTTTATCGCGATTGATAGTCATGATCAAGAATTAGGATGTGATACACCAGAGTAAAAACTATAGTGCCCTTGAGTATTATTGGAGAAAATCCATGATATGGCTGTCTTTTCACCAAAATTTCACTTATTCTTTAGTAAATTCATGCAGCAAACCCCCACTACCAACATCATCAAATCTCCTTAGAAAATAAAGGAAAGAAGTACACAGTATAAGAATAGTAAAATGCCAAAACTTTCATATAGCATTCACCTAAGTACCAAAACTTTTTTTCACTCACTTAATTACCACATCGAAGAAAAATCAATTAGTTGATTGCCAATTCTGACTAAATATCCAACGTGAAATTTTTCAATTTTTGAATTTTTTTGAATTTTTTTGTTTTTCCTTTAGAGCTAGCGATGGTCATCGGCAACACTCACCGGCCACAGCCGCCTCGCCCTCCACCACGAGCGACACCGCCAACTCCTTCCACTTGGCCGCATTCCTCCTCACCTCCTCCCTCCTCTCCCCATCGGCCATCACCGTCTCCAAGCACGTTCTTATCTCCCCCGCCTCCATCAACACTTCCTCGTTCGGCCTCATGAGGACCCCAGTCCGCCACCCGTCCTTCCTCGTTCGGCCTCATGCGGACCCCAGTCCGCCACCCGTCCTCGATGAGCTTCGCATCCATCCCCTTGTCGATCCACTGCGGGAGCGTCACCATGGGGACGCCGAGCGCGAGGCTCTCAAGGGTCGAATTCCACCCACAGTGCGTCAGGAAGTACCCGAGCGAGGGGTGCGACAGCACCTCGGCACCATCTTTCCTTTCTCTTCCAACTCCTGCATGCAGCTCAATCTATCCTCGTCCTTCTCTTCCTCTCCGTTTTTTTTGGCTCTTATGACCCACAAGATCAGTTGCCCGCAGTCAAGCAATGCGCAGGTCAACTCCTCCGCCTGCCTCTTCGATATCTCCGCGAGGCTTCCAAACGACACATAGACGACCGACGCCGGGGCCTTGGAGTCCAGCCAATCCGTGTAGTCCTTGGACTTCTGGAAGAGGTCGCCCCCAAAGGACGTGTCCAGCGGGTCTATCGCATCGAGGAAAGAAAAGGGTATCAACGGCCCGATCCCTACCACGTTGTAACTGTCGATAGCTCTCAAGGCCTCTGGCTCTAGCGAGTCAAAGGTATTCACCTGTATCCTTGGATTGTTTTCTTGGTTGAGCGAGTCGAGCTAGTCTTAGAAAGTCGGCAATGCGAAAGTGAATGCATCCGAGCTGCTTGGCATAAAAAAATGAAGGCAAGTCGCGGCTAGTGAACTTGTAGGGAAGACCCGGTAACTCGAACGAACATGGAGAGTCGATGCAGTTATTTTTAATGAACTCGCCATAGCCGTAGAAGAAATACTAGTACATGTCCAAGACAGTGGCGGGCTGAATACACAGGAGGGCCGAGGGCACGTGAAACTCACGTGCCACCCCCGTGGCCCATGGGAGGAGCAAGCTGTGCACCAAGCAGGTGTAGGGGCGGCCCTCGTCCACGATCGATATGATGAGGCCCTTGAGCATCTTAGAGCCGCGATGCTTGAGATCGGACATGGAGTGCGCCATGTTGTCATCCAGCTTGAACCCGTTGTCATAGGCATTGGAGATGGCGGCGAAGTGGAGGCCCTCCGGGTAGGTCTGGTCGTTGGACATGCGGCGGCAGGCAGAGATGCTGGTGGCAAAGGTCACCTCGGCGCCACCGAGGAGGAGGCGCTTGGCGAACTGGAGGGCCGGGTTGATGTGGCCATGCGTTGGGAGCGTGACGAGAAGGAAGTGGGGCAGCACCATGGCGGCAGCAGTGGGCAGTGGCGCGTGTGAGCTCGTGGTTTTCGAATTTCCTTTTAGTGGATGCCTATATGGTTGGTGTTGGGCTTAAATGTAAATGAAACTGTGGGAGTTTATGTCTTACATGTTTTGGTGGGTGATATGTGTTAAAGTAATTAAATATTAAACTATATCTTCATCTAATAATTTACGCTTTTAAAATAGTTAGAAATGATCCTATCAAAACCTCACATGATATTAGAGTTAAGATCTTGAATTCAAATCATACCAGGCTCCATTTGCTTCCCTAATTAAATTTCCACACTAATAATAGGCAAAAGACAAAATTTAAGTGTAAGGGAAAGTATTGAAGTAATTAAATATCAAAACAACGCCTTCATCTAATAATTTAAGTTTTATGAAATCTCACAACATGCGTATAAATAGAATGATGAAGTTGGGATGGAGTGACGTTTGTAGTGACGAATTGGAGAGTCGTGATCTTATTTTCCAGTCTTTGATTTGTCTGTTGTCCGTTTGTTCTTTTGCTCTTTAGAGACGGACAGAGGATCGTCATTTGGGTCGCGAGATCTTTTTTTAATCTGCGTGATTGAATCGTGGACAAGGCAAAAAGCAGAGACTCGTTCTTGCTTCTTCATGGATCGAAGAGACTGAAAGAGATGAACGTGTGCTCATGTGATTGGACCGATCGGGGGACACTTAGCTGTATGCATGCACGCTGTGTACTCTCGTCTGTGCATGGAGAAAATATTGGGTGGTCCGGGACCGCCACGTCAGCGTGGTCCCGGACCACTCACAAGGCGCCACGTGTATAGGGAAGCCCACAAAGGACGAAAATCGGGGCCCACTTCTCTGACTCTCTCTCTCCTCTTTCTCTCTTTTGTCTCCTCCCCTCCTATGTGGCGCCATATGAGTGGTCCGGGACCACGCTGACGTGGCAGTCCCAGACCACCCAATATCTTCTCCTGTGCATGGGCCGAAAAGCTGACAATCGACGTTCACCTTTATCGTGAAACAGTGAAGAAAACGGAAAAAATGTCTAAAATGAGGAAAGATGAAGATTAATTTGGTGCCCTTTCATCAGTCAGCGAGTAAAAGAATAAAAGGAGAGATATGGAGATGTATAAACGATCTCATGGATAGAACAAACCTTTTGGATTTGATAATGCCTACACTAAAATCGTCGAAATGGATATATCCGTTTGACATTATGCCCATGTTTCGAAAAATATAAAAAAACCTTCCATTCCCATTAATCAACATCTATCACACCAGAGAGAGAGAGAGATGAATTACCTCTTCCTCATTATCTCCTTTCGTGGTTTGGGTCATCCTAATCCTACCAAACAACTTGCCAAGCGCACGTGTCACCTGTGCCACCGCGGTTGATGGCCGAAACTTAAGGACCATTAAGTTTACCCCTTGGCTAGATATATTGCTTATATTAGAGAAATCGGTTTGACCCAAAAGGACGCCCTGAAACAGTATGTATACTTACACCTCTCAAGGGGTCCTAATCATAGTGATATGAGCATAATCAACCAACATCTTTCTCCAATAACCCACAATCGACAGGTTTACTAACCAAATCATATAACTTCTCACAATTCAAAATATATCAAAGTACTTTTCAAAAACCACATTCATAAATCATGGAATTTTTCCATAATTATTTCATGAGAGGTTTCACAAACCATTTACAACCAATCAACTCAAACTTTAATCAAATTTTATATTTCCATTTCAAATAGACAATATGGTAGTATATACTCGATCTAATTCTATGCAACCAAAATAGCCATTTCTTAATTCATTATATAACTAATCCATATCACTTTAAAATATGAGTTTACAAAATCAAAAAAGAGATAGTATTATTTACTTGGAAAAACCGAAAACTAATCCACAATGGTTACTCAAGCTAACGCACTCGTATTCCTATCAATTAATCAGAAAAAGATATCAAAATCCGAATAACATATTATTCTAATGAACAAATTGACTAACTACGCTTATTCGTCGACCAATCAACTCCTAACTCTAACAAAGAAACTCGTTTATAGTAAATATTCATCTTTCTCCGTTACTCATATTGTCCGCTACGGGTAACTCAAACGTGAAACTTCAAAAATTCATTCCAATCAAATTGTCTTTGAAATCGAATCTCATCAAACTTCACAACTCCACAGCTCCACAACCCCTCCCCCCTTATCTACCATTTCCATATAAATCCAAAACTCAATAACTCTTCAATCAAACCTCGCAATTTGAATTTCACTTAACTCCAAATTTAAGACCTAACTTCAAAAAATATTTCCATTAGATGAAAAATAGAATTTGCATACTTACCCAGCGTTACAATTTAAAGTTGATTCGGCTTGTCAAGGTGTCCGAAAATTTCACATAGCTCCTCTTTCTTCTTGTTAAGTCTGCCATTGGTCTTGCTTCTTCAACGAAGCTGTTGAAGAAAATTGAAAAGTGGTTTAATGGGCCGATGCCAATTGGTTGAGCATGGGCTTTTCAGAGAAATGGGTTGGGCTGGGCCCATTATTAGAGGGGCGACAAACGAAGGAGGCATGCGTTGAGAGTGCCTTGATATGGAAAGCTTTGGCGAGGCGAGGCTGGCGAGCCGTCAAGGAAGGCGGATCTTCGGACAGCAATGGTTTTTCATGGCAAAAGTGAAGCGAGATTGTTTTGCTTTTATAGTTGTGGTGAAATCACTGTCACAGCAATAAGCAATTGCAACCGAAAGAACGTGTAGGAATCCATTGAACATATATGCACCAAGTATCTGTGAAAAGTATATGTACTGGCCCCATCATTTAGACCAATGGACACTCGGTCCGATCAATGATTGTTGAGCTCGACCACCGGGGACTGTCAAGATCGATTGGCAATGGTCTACGAAGTAGGAATCACTGGTAGTAGAAGTGTTGAAGACCGGGTAAGGTGGGCTTACGAGATTATCTCAGCTCGAGCAGTTAATCCGACCCAATACAAGATCGACTCTGGCCCAACCAAATTAGGAATGCAACCGATCCTAAAGACATGGCAGCATGTGTAATGTGACAATTTATGATATGACAACACATAGCAATATGAATGACAAGATAACATCTATGATGGGGCAATTCGACGAATATACCAATATGCACCACGATAGTATGTCAACCTTCTCTAGGAACTATTGATAACTTCTTAACCAGTCAGTTCCCATTAATTTCAATTGAATTCTAAAACCAAACCGAACCTGGTTCTCAAATAGAACTAGTCCTGCTGCACGACCCTAGTCCTGTCCACAGTTCAAACGTGTCTTTTTCAACCTAACATCTCATCCTCTCGATCATTTATTGTCGGAGATCTGGCCGCTAGGATTTTCAAACCGCTCAAATGAGGACAACTAAATGTGGATGCGCACCAAGGAGATTGCACATTATCATGCATTACGTATATTATGTATGATGATTTAATATTAAACAGTACTTAATATATACAATAACCATTTAATGATTTCTTTCGCCAACGCAACATTAGTCTAGAAAGGAAAAATTATATTTCTCTGTGATTGGAAGACCTTTACGATGCTTGATGGCCGTGACCAAGAATTATACGACAGGGTAAGAAAAATAATGCACTTGAGTATCGAAGTAAATCTGTGATATGGCTTCACTTATTCCATGGTACATTCATGCAGCAACCTACCATCAACATTAGCAAAACCTCCTTAGAAAATACTGGGAAGAAGTACTCATAACAAAAGAAGAAATAAGAGAAGACACCTACACACAACTCAAGTACTCAAAATACCAAAAACTAGCTGCAGCAAGCTACTTCCACAATCTCAGCATCAACAACAACCTCGAGCGACCTCTTCGATGAAAGCCTTCAAGTTCCGGTCCGACAACCCGCCTTCTCTCGCCGCCTCCCTCGCCGACTCCTTCCACTTGGCCGCATTCCTCCTGACCTCCTCCCTCATCTCCCCATCGGCCATCACCGTCTCCAAGCACCTCCTTATCTCCCCCGCCTCCACCAACCCTTCCCCGTTTGGCCTCACACGGATCCCGGTCCGCCACACATCCTCGATGAGCTTCGCGTTCGTCCCCTGGTCCGTCCACTGCGGGAACGCCACCACGGGGATGCCGAGCGCAAGGCTCTCGAGGGTCGAGTTCCACCCGCAGTGCGACAGAAAGCACCCGAGGGAGGGGTGCGACAACACCTCGAGCTGCGAACACCACGGCACTATCATTCCTTTCTCTTCCATTTCCTGCATGCGGCTCAATCTATCCTCGTCCTTCTCTTCCTCTCCGTTTTGTTTTGCTCTTATGACCCACAAGAACGGTCGCCCGCAGTCGAGCAACGCGCAGGCGAGCTCCTCTGCCTGCCTCTTCGATATCTCTGCGATGCTCCCAAACGACACATAGACGACCGATGCCGCGGCCTTGGAGTCCAGCCAATCAGTGTACTCCTTGGACTTGTGGAAGAGATCGCCCCCAAAGGACGTGTCCGACGGGTCTTTCCCATCGAGGAAAGCCGAGGGTATCAACGGCCCTATCCCCACCAAGTTGTACCTGTCGATCGCTCTCAAGGCCTCCGGCTCTAGCGAGTCGAAGGTATTCACCAGTATCCTTGGATTGCTTTCTTGGTTGAGCGTGTCGAGCTGGTCTTTGAAAGTCGGCAACGCAAAAGCGTATGCATCCGAGCGGCTCGGCACAAAAAATGAAGGCAAGTCGCGGCTAGTGAACTTGTAGGGGAGACCCGGCAACTCGAACGAACATGAAGGGTCGATGCAGTTATTTTCTATGAATTCGCCATAGCCGTTGAAGTAATAATAGTACATGTCAAGGACCGTGGCGGGCTGAATCCACAAGAGGGCCGAGGGCACATGGAACTCGCGTGCCACCTCGGCGGCCCACGGGAGAAGCAAGCTGTACACCAAGCAGGTGTAGGGGCGGCCCTCGCCCGCACTCGACGCCATGAGGTCCTTGAGCTTCTCAGAGCCGCGGTGCCTGAGCTCGGACATGAATTGTGACACGTTGTCCCCCATCTTGAACCCGTCGTCGTAGCCGTCAGAGAAGGGGGCGAAGTGGAGGCCCTCCGGGGAGGCCCTGCCCTTGGACATGCGGTGGCAGGCGGAGACGCTGGTGGCGAAAGTCACCTCAGCGCTGCTGCGGAGGAGGCGCTTGGCGAACTGGAGGGCCGGGTTGATGTGGCCCTGCGCCGGGAATGTGACGAGGAGGAAGTGGGGTGGAGCCATGGTCGGCAGCAGTGGGCGGCGGCGCGTGTGAGCGGGTGGTTTTTGGAATCTTTTTTCCTTTTTTGGGATTGGGGACGGATGTCAGTGAAGTTGTGGGAGCTTATGCCTTGCATGTTTTGGTGGCTAATAATATTCATATAAATAGACGGATGAGGCTGGGATGGAGTGACGTTTGTGGTGACGAATCGGAAAGAGCCGTGACCTTCTTTTCAATTCTTGTTTTATTCTTTATTCCTGCTTTCTTTTGCTGATCAGAGACGGACCGATGATCGTGAGTTGGGTGGCGAGATCTTGTCGCTGCGGCGCTGAATTCGTGGACAAGGCAAGAAGCAAGGTCTGTTCTTGCTTCTCCATGGATCGAAGAGACCGAAAGAGACGAACGTGCCCTCATGTGATTGTACCGACCGGGGGATGCTTCACCGCATGCATGCTGCGCTCAGTTCTGTGCAGGGGCCGAAAAGCTGATCATCGACCTGCATCTCTATCATGAAACGGTAAACGCACCGTGCAAAAGAATACGAAGAAAAAGAGGGAGAGACATGGAGATGTGTGAACGATCTGATAGATCGAGCAAACTCTTTGGATTCGATGATGCTGGGGTGAAAGTTTTCGGCAAAAGAAACTAGAATTGTTTTCCCCGTAACTTCGAATGGTGATGGAAAAATGATTGAGTGACAGTCTTTAATCTATTATAAAAATAACAATCTATGATAGACCACAAAAAATCAAATAATAAATCACTTCCTCAAAATTTGTATAGCCCAAAAATTATTATACTAGCAAAACTCCTCTCACAATAGATTAAAAATCGTCACTCAATCATTTATCATTGGATAATTAATGGTAGACCTGTCTAACGGATGAAGTCGGGTCGGGTTTGTATGGATCGAAAATAAGTCCGACTCGAATTGACTCATTTAATTTGTGTTATCACGTTTTTTATGTAACAATTTTAATGACTCACGTCAACGTGACCTGATCTAACTGGACCCGTGCTACTGGGCATCTCCATGATCAACTCAATCTATCAAAACTCAAACCCACCTATTTAACCCACTTGAAGTTCTTCACATGAAATGTTGCTTGAATAAAATCTTATATCAAATTACAAAAGTTAATTGACAAAATATAAAAGAAACTGTTAGTAAATAAAATATATAGCATGAAAGAACCTAAATGTTCAAATACTTACAAGGAAGTAGAAAAGTATGCATATTTATGCGAAGACAGATATTCTAAATGCATGCTTTATTGATCCAAGTACGTTTCATCCCTTTTTCAATCACTCGTTTCAAGGTCCACGGCCTAATTATCCCCTCAAATTCTAAGTCAACGTAAATCTATAGTCAATACCGTACTCCCCAACTCGCCAAATCGAATCTCAATTAAAGACAATGCAAGCATAGTCGTCTAAACTTAGAAGCAAGAATTGATTGCCTAGAGCCAGAACTTTTCTTGTTGGAATTTACAAAGACCTAAAACCAAAAGTGTCTAGACTAGAGTGGGATCGAAACCTACGATTGGTCCAGTGTCTATTGACTCCCACACGGGGCAGGGTCATCTTCCATCCGGGCGGTCCCGAGCCCGCACACAACTTACTCTTCTTCGTAACTCTTAAGATGAAATTTCAATAGGTAGATCGCATAATTGTTGAACTCGTCTCTCTGACTTTGGTATATATCTTGAAGGTATTGAACCCAACAGCAATATAATTGGGGCAAAATAATACTTTAAAGAGAACAATCGTCATCGTGCATTAAAATATCAAAGAATTATAAACTAATGTTCATATCTTCATCAGAGATCAAATTTTCCCAACAATCGAGGCCTAGTCCGCAACAATTACAGCCCCCATGCCTCACAAATTTCATTTGTGCTCTTATCCTATGTTTTTGTATAATTTACTATTTATTTCTATACAAGTTAGTTTATCAGTATTTACAATCACCCGTAATATCATAAAAAAAAATTATTGTCACCGTCTCATACTATTATTACAACCAAACATGTCATGGTCGTGAGGTCTATCTACTTACATAAAATGATTGCGGCGGAAAAAACTCGAGCCTCATTTATACGTGTGGTTGGAAGTATGCTTTGTAGTGGTCGCGGTGACAGGAAAATCCCCGGCTTTTCGAGCGAGGACCACCTTGGAACTTTTGCGTTTTATGGATTTATCTTCTCCCACCATCGCTTTTGCGCTTTACTTGTGGTCTATGCTGTCGTCTTCTCTGAAAATATATTTGGATCGATCTCCATAATCAGGTGGCTCTCCGTTTAACTTGAGTTATGTGGTAGCAAGCTGCATCACAGCCAGTCCAGGGCTTCAAGCATGTGGATCATGGGCTTTCACAAAATGGATAGTGACACAATTGTTCATGACCTTTGGCCCAATGTGGCTCAATGCACAATATAATCCATAAACTTCTAATATATTCAATGTGATCCCGAACTTTTATCAAATATGCAATATGATTTCTAAAATTTTAATTTATTTAACGTGGTCTCTAAACTTTTATTATACGTTCAATGTAATCCTTGAACTATTCCTCCATTTACTTCAAGATCAGAATCAACTTAAACATTTTCATGTAATTTATAAATTAAATTGAATATGTAATAAAAATTCAGGGACCACGTTGGATAAATTAAAAGTCATATACATTACACATTAGATTAAAGTGATAACTACGTTACACATTAGGCCAAAGGTCAAGAATCACTAGTATCATTTTCCATCCACAAAATGTTCCATCCTCGAAAGTTATTAAATGAGTTTAGCATATGTGCTAAATAAAACCTCGGCTTTCGAAAATGAAGGATTCAATGCAGCAAGTTCCCACGCGAGTCGCATCAAATTCCACAATTTAAATTAAATTTAGCACATGTACTTGACTCCTTTGAATAATTGCTTCTCCAACTAGCACGGACAATGAGGTGAAGGGAGAATAGGCCGACAAGATGAACGGACGATAGGTTGACATGGCAATGGAGCTGGGCTAATGAGGTTGTGGGAACTAAAAATTGTGATGATTTGAGGATGATAATTCTAAAACGCTAATATATGAACCAAGAGTGCACTAGGAAGTTTTGACTCCAGATGCACAAAGGGTCCATATAAGGATGATGTTAGCAACAAAACCTCCACTAGTGCAGAAGAACCGTGTTGCTCTAAGATGAGAAGTGTCTCTAAGAATTATAAAGACCTCGTAGAAGGAGAACAAGCTTGGTTTTGCAGAAGTTATGATGAACCTATAGAAGGTATACAGTCAAGAGAGCTTCAGGATATCAATAGGCTTGGAGGTATCAAGTAGTGAAAGCTGAACCAACCGAAGAACGAGTTATATTTGAAGGTCAAGGGGCACTGTGCAACATAATTTGTTCTTACTACTGCCTACGAAGGAAATGGCGGTTCTACTGCGAGCATCTACATCTTAGAAGGAAGACCCGATCTCTCTGTGAACTTTATTTTAATTCAAAATGATATTTAAATATTAAATTATACATTTATCTAACAACTTAAATTCTTAAAATAATTGATAGTGATCTTACAAAATTCCAAACTAAAGTTGATTTCGAGTGTTGGCATACAGAAAAAGCCGACTAGAAAAGATAATAATGCTTTTATCATAATTGAGTGGGCAGTGGACGACGACAGACTGCGGTAGAAGCAGACCAACTATTTTACTAGTGCCGTTGAATCCTTTTATGCCCACAACTACGATCGATTACCATCAATTTATCGATTCACATATTGCTTATTCGTTGTCGCAAAATTCAAGACTGTAGAAAAGGTCTTGGCTGGTTCTATTCCTCTGTTATTTTTCGTAATCACTTGTTATTTATGCTTGGGATAAGTTGAATGGAAGTTCAGAAACTTACCACAAAAATGCAATTGAGTACTAAAACTTTCAAAAAATGCAATCGAGCCTTAAAACTTGTCACGAAAATTCAAAAAAATCATAAAACCTTCAAAAGTGCTATCAAATCTTAAAACTTGTTACGAAATCCTAAAACTTATAAAAAGTATAATCAAATGAAGAATTTAATTGGACCAATTTAATAAATTTTAGGGATAAGTGTATCGGAAATCCTAAAATTTGTCATGAAAATGCAATTAAGTCTAAAATTTTCAAAAAGTACAATTAAATTCTAAAACTTGTCACAAATTGTAATTAAGTCCTAAAACTTTTAAAAAGTACAATTAAGTCATAAAACTTGTCAAAATGATTCAATCTAAGTCCTTCCATTGATTGCACTTTTTAAAAGTTTTAGGACTCGATTGCACTTTCGATACAAGTTTTAAGACTTTATTGAACTTTTGTGATAAGTTTTAGAACTTAATTGTACATTTTGAAAGTTTTAGGACTCAATTGTATTTTCATGATAAGTTTTAAGACTTCTAATGCACTTATCCCTAAATTTTACAAGAATCGTCCACACATGTATGTTCTTGTTGGAACTTGTGCATTCAAGAGGATTAATAACTTCTTATCCAAAAACCAAAAAAAAAGGAGGATGAATAAGTACTATCTAGAAAACTTGATTAGGATTTTTTATCATCACTATTCTACCCGTTTTTGTCTTAGTTACTTTAATATTATGAGACAATATCTTTCCTCATTTTCATAGTTTTTACATGATAATCACATGCGTGATTTCTAATTAAAGCCGTTCTAAACACTAAAACTAGATATTACTTTGCCTAATGCAAGACAAGCATTTGTTATAAACAATTGGTAAAACAAATTTCATGCACACTGTATCAAAGTACTCCACAAAATTAATGGGACAAAATAGAAACCATCGATACGGTTAATTGAAGAAATTCTTCCATTTTCATCTTGAGGTTTCTCAAGATCTTTTCTCAAGAAGTTTAAATTTTAAATCTTCATATCAATAATTTTTTTACTAGATATCACGGGAATATTTTGGGTAAATACTTATAACCGGCGAGATCAATCAATCAATACAAACATAATTTGGTTTATAAAAACCTAGAGAAAACGGGGCGTTTGAAGAAAAAACTAGTTGCAACCACTAGGGTTTGCCCTAGTAGCCATCTTCCAACATGAAAGGGAAAGGTGGGAGGTTTGAATTTCCATCTTTTTAGGGAGTTGGGATGGAGATAACTTAGTTTTAAATATGAGTTTTGACTCCCACATCCTACAAAGGGGCATGGAAAAAGTCTAAAAGTGAAAGTTAGAGTTAAAATAAGGTAATACCGATCCAAAAAAAAAAAAAAAAAAAAAACTAGTTGCCTCTAACTTCAAGTCAAATTACAAAACTGTCAATGCAATAAAGAAATCCGGGCCTACCCTCGAACCCCAACCAAAAACGAAAAAAAAAAAAAAAAAAAAAAAAAGCTAGGGCCCCACTGGTTCCCACCAAATCCCCTTCTATCTTTCCCACCAAATCTCCCCTCTCTCTCTCTCTCTCTCTAGCTGCAAAAATGGAGATGCCCCACAACTTGCCGACGCGGAAGCATCCGTCCTCGTCGTTGCTCACTCCCCTCTTCATCCTCTTCATCCACTCTAAAGCTCCCATTGATCCCCGCTGGAAGCTCCCCAAGCGGAGCCTCCTCCCCAAATGCCGCCACCAGCAATGGCTCGTCTCGCATCTCCATCAAAGATCTCCACAACCGACACGTCTTCTCACTCAACCCGAAGCTAAAGTCAACAACAACCTAAACCCAACAAGCAAAAAGTCCAACTATCTATGCTACATAAACCAATCATAATATTGACAAAGAAAGCTTCAATATAAAGTATCAGAAATTATTTCCAAATCAACTTGCTTGAGCACCTTTTCAAAAGCAACATAGCAAATTAATAAGAAATGTAGGTTTTACAAACAAGTAACTTAGAGCTTGTTTGTTTATTTCTGTTTCTACTCCTCGGAACACAAATTTATGTTCTTTTGTTCCGAGGAACAAAAAAATAACAAAAACACGTTTGTTTATACTTTTGTTCTTGGGAACAAAAAATCTATATTTTTGTTCCCGAGAACAGATTTGGAACAGAAACAAGAAGTAGAAAAAACTTGTTTCTTATTCCCGAGAACAATTCCAAGAAACACTTCTTTTCTCTTCTCTTTTTTCTTCATTTTTTTCTTCTTCTTTTTTTCTTTCCTTCTTCTTCCTTCCTTCTTCTTCCTTTTGGCCAGTCGCCAGCCTCGGCTGTCATGCCCCAAACTTCAAGCGCGCGCACATCCCTCGGCGGTCGACTAAAATTTGCGACATTCCCAGGACACGTCGCCAACCCAAACATTTTATTACACGTGCGAAAGCAAACTCATAATCATATACCCAAACAACAACAAACATGGGATAAAAAAGCAAGACAACCAAATTCATCAATCACGCTTTAAAAACATTTCAGGTTTATACACACTAGTCTATCTCTAGAAAGAAACTACTAAACCACATATGCTCCGGATCCTTCAACCTCGGACTCCAGGTTCTCCACACTAGGGACCTGAAAAATTGTCAACTACGACGGGGTGAGAATAAATCTCAGCGAGTCAACACCCTAAACCCCGACTAAGACGAGAATTCACTCAGAGATGTCTTAAACATGCACCACTCATAACTTACCTCGCCTCAGCGCGTCCCTGCACATTAGTGTATCATATAAACACTTATGCATAGAGCAAATGCATTCAAGAACTGGAACACATCATATTACTCATCAATCAATTCACAAGAGTCTCAATTATAAGGCCAAATCGTTATGACACATCCCATTTCGTGCCACACATTTTCGTCCCATAATCAGGTGCAGGTAACTCATATTAGTGGTTCAATCCATACCCGATATTCACTCTCAATGTTCAAACTCAACATCTCAATTCAATATTCCAGCTCCACATTCCAACTCAATACTCAAGGTTCTAAAAGTGCCCCCTCCCACGAAGTTCCGATATTGTGTGGCACTTAGTCCCTAACCACAATAAGCTCAATGTACTAGAGGTGGCGCCCACGAAGTTAAGTTATCGTGTAGTACTTAGTTCTCGACTATCATAAGCAATAGCTCAAGGTACTAGAGGTGGCTCTCACGAAGTCAAGCTGTCGTGTAGCACTTAGTTCTCGACTATCATAAGTAATGATACAAGGTTCCAGAGGTGGCTCATACAAAGTTTCATTATCGTACACACTTAGTCATTTACCTGCTCACAACCCATTTGGTTTCCTCAATACAACATATGTCATCTCATCTTTCAATAGTCATCTTGCCATGACAATAAACCATCATCCTAGCACAACCATTCATATATCATCATGCATAAGTCTCAAACATGTCACAAGCCAACCACATCACCAAATATGCACAAACCAGCAAGCATTGCATCAAGAACATCACAAAACCATAACCGGTCCTAACCGATAGAACGGTTCACTCGCGCATCTCCGAGTTTAAATCTAGAAACCTAATCGATCAAGCTCGAAAAATTCTCAAATTTAAATATGTTGCAAATGACACATAAAAAAAATTCATGAAGACACCTTAACCCAAATCCTCCTAGATTAAGTCCAATAAATCACTCAATCTAATACGAAAACTAGGTCCGTTTCCAAAAAGTCTGTTTTCCGAAATCCGTTTGGTTCGAGGTCCAAAACTTGTCCATTTGACCTAAAATTTGAGTACGTTAAATTAAAAGATGCGATAAACAACTTTTGTGAAGAAAAAATTTCGAAATTTGAACCCTAAAAGTTGATAAAAATCCTTTGAATCCCTAAAGGTTACTAGTTCCAGCGAAAACAAAGGTTTGTTTTGAAATTACGAAACTAATATCTCATTCGTTTAAATCCCTAAAATCTTGAGTAAAATATATGTTATAGCTACAGATGTCTAAAACATTTTTTAAGAATGAATCAACCTCAAATTCGCAACCCATTTCGATTTACAAAAATGGAAAACGACGAGGGTCCAGGAATCATAACTGAAAAAAGTCCATTGATTTGGACTAATCCAATCTCATTAGTGCTAATCTCACAAATTAGATTAACATTAATCCAGCTTAAGGTTAATCTAACCATTCTAGATTAGCATTAATCTATCTTAAGATTAATCTCACTTAGTACTAATCTAACTAAGCTAATTAACACTAAACTAACATCTTAAGTGCAATTAACAACCTAATCAAGAATTATGGAGTAAGGATTATGGAGTTAACTCATCGGTTTAGCGAAATAACGGGTCCACGCTGACAGTGGCACAACAGCGGCGAGATCCCAAGACGTTGTGTCTCAAACGGAGGCCCAACGGCGCTGTGGTTGTCTCACAAGTGCTCAGCCAAGGCGGGCTCGATTCAGCTCGGTTTAGGGCTGAGACGGTGCTGCTGGTCGAAGGAGACTCGGCTGGACGGGCTAAGGTCACTGGACACGGGCTAAGGGCTACTGGTGGTGAAGTTAGTGGCAACAATTGCTACAAGTGGGACAAGCGGCTGTTGGACGATGGTGTGAAGATGAAGGGCTATTTTGGCAATGGGTGAGAAAGCCACAAAGAAGATGCCGCTAATGTGAGGGGCGTTGGTGGTCAATGAAAGTGGGAAGCAACTGGTGGTAGCAACAAAAATGAAAGAAAATGGAGAAGAGAAAGGGTGAGGCGAAGAGGAAATACGTAAGGGGGGGAGGTTGCTAGGGAAAAAGAAAAGAAGAGAGAAATAAGGAGAAGAAGAAGCAGATGGGAGGGCCGGTCGAAGGGTTTGGGTGCACAAGAGAAAGAGAGGGAGGAAGAGAGAGAGGGGGCGCGGAAAGAAAGTCAAGCTAAGCCAAGACATTAAAGGAAAAATCTTCATTTTCATCATCACCTATACCCTAAAAGTCTTGTGCCAAATAGTCAAGGCACCAACTAATACTAATTTAGCTTCACATTTCCACAAATGAACCATTTTTAGGCTGCAAATTCTCACTTTTCCTCTTGCTTCGAATTTCACTTTTAATTTTCTATTTGTCCGAAATTCGATTTTTCCGTAAAATTCCAAACTCGACGAAATTTCGCTGAAAGATGAGACAACGTCCTATAAATGAATCGTGACATGCTTGAACGTCCAATTCCCGAAACCGAATTCAATTTCATGGTTAAAATCGACCATACGTGATTTTAATGCAACCCAACCTACCGGGTAGCTTTTAGAGATTTTATTACATTTGACCCGTGGTTGATAATTTTCGATCAACGTTTGTGCATCTTCGACTCATCGGTGACTCTTGATTGTCGTAAAAATCTCAAAGTTTCAATCACGGGCATCGAGTACAAAATCGACAGAAAATTAAGTTAGTGTCGTTTGACGCGAACTTTGCAATCAAGTGAAACCACCCACCATTTAATTACGCTATTCCATCAAATCAACCTATATCCGATCACTAATTGATTATAATGGTTTCGTATTGACCCTTGCCAATTATCATGGTTGAGCAATCGATTTATGATCGAATTCTCAAGTCTGTCACGTTTAGATTCCTTAACGGCTTTACCTGATAGACTAGGTATCTCGTAAGTGGCCAACTCAGAATAAAACGACCATTGGCACATCGACGAAATGCTCATTTAATAAAATCGGGACGGGGTCGAATTTCGAGATGTCACATTGGCTATGGCCGGTGACCAGTCGTCAAGGGCCGACGACCTCGCCGGAGTGTCACCAGGCCCTGGCGAGGCTTGCCCTCACCTGGGCTGGGCGAGCTCGAGCTCACCCAAATTCGGTGAGGCTGAGCTCACCCAGCCACCGGTGAGGCTCGCCTCGCCAGATTTAGGCAAGCTCGAGCTCGCCCAACCAAGGCAAGGCTGACCTCGTGCTGCCTAGGTGAGGCCAAGCCTCGCTGGTGCCCTCAGTGGTCAGGTGAGGTCACCGGCGAGGCTCGACCTCACCCAGTCGGCGCAAGGTTGGCCTCGCCAGGGGCCGGTGAGGTCGTCGGCCCTTGTCGGCCGGTCGCTGGCCATGGCCGAGGCCAACGATCGGCCAAAAGGACGAAAGAAGAAAAAAAGAAAAAATAATGAAAATCTTGAAAAATTAAAAGAAACAAAAAAATTATACATGTTTACCAAACACATTTCTGTTCCTGGAGTAGAATTTTTTGCAATTACCAAACACGTTCTTATACTCAGAAATTGTTCCTTGGAACATAAACAATAAAACTATTTCTATTTAAAAATTGTTCTCCGGAACAAAAACATGACCAAACGCGCCCTCAATGACTCAAATGGAATTTACTAGTGCTAAGACCATAATCGATATAAATTCATGTTGTCGTCATCTTTCGGCAACCCCGTCACCCCTTCTTCGAGCATCTCACACATGTCCAACATCGCGAGGACATTTGGGGGAATAATGTTATAACCCTAGGCATCCGAAGGAACACAATTACCCTTCCAAGCATCCGTACCACAACTCGAGGCATCGTTGTTCTGAGGCCAACAACATTTCCAAGTCACACATTCATATCATGGTGCAGAAATCCCATAATTCAACTCAAGATTACCATTGACTTTATTACTATCAAGGAAACTCAAGTGTGAATCTAACAAATCTCCATTTGCTTACAAACCACTAGGCTAATATAACTCACTCATACACAATATCAGACAAGTTGCAAGAAGAATTTCATCCCAAAGTCCCCAAAGTTGCTCTATTATGGCATTCTGCCTGCCTTTGGAAATTGCAAGTGTTGCCTAGGTAAATTGTGGCATCCCAAAAATTCAAGACAAGCTCTAAGGTGTATTAAAGCCCATAATTAGGTAATGAAATTACTTATGGTTTATGCTTTAGCCATTAGTCTCCTCTTAAGACTAAGTGATATAGGCTTGTGTTCATGAGTTTTTAAATTAGTATTATAGGACAAATTAATGAGAATGATTTATCCTTGGCCATGTGAAATTTAAAACTTGAGATCTATAAAAGAAAGAATTAAAGATGAATAATTGAAAGTGAAATTGTGGGTTTAATTAGGTTGGGCCTTAGGCCCAATAGCTTGAGCTCTTGGTAGGCCAAATGGCTGGCCCATTGAGGCCCATGAAGAGGTGACCGTTGACCAAGGGAGGGGAGGAGTGGCCAGCCCACTTCTTCCAAGCCCAAGCCCATCTTGCATGTGTCATGCCAAGTGGCAAGAGGAGGGCTTCATGCATTGGCTATCAAGGGTGGCTACTAATCATTACTAATAATTGTGGCTTAAGGGAAACAAAAGGGGGAGAGAGAGAGTGGCTGGTTGAGAATTCGGCCAAGCCAAAAAGAGAGAGAGGGAGTTGCAAGAGAGAGGAACCGAGAGGGAGGAGAAGGAGCCGTCCGCCCATCGCCGACCCGCACGCCGTCCGTCCGTCCATCGCCGGTGTGCCGTCCGTTTGCTGTCATCCACTTGATCTTAGAGGCAAGTTAGGATTGATTTCTACTCTTGCATGTGTGATTTGTTGGTGGTAGATCTCGGATGTTAGGGTAGGCAAAACCGAAGCTAGAGTGTGACTTGTTCTTGTAAAAGCTTGCTGATTTCGTGTATACCGCCCGACCCAGAATCTTTTGGAGGCTTGCATGCATGTTTTGAGTTGGATTTTGACTTTGATTCCTTCATGAAAGTTGTAGACAACATCTCAAACTATTATATACTAAAATTTGGGACAAAATGGTTGAGATTTAAGGGGAAAACCCTCTTCCTACGAAGACACTAGATCTGGAACTGCTTTACTGACCTTTTGGTAGTTTTGTGGGTTGCATGTCGATTTTTACCAAGAATCTCTCTTCAACTTCTTCATGAAAATTGTAGAGAACATCCTAAATACTAACATACTCAAATTTGAAGTAAAATGAGCAATTGTAGCCTAGTGAATCGATTATCTCTTGAAGACGGTAAATCTGGAAACACGGTACTGGACACCCGAGACTTCTTGGACCCATATGGTGACTATTCTTTGGAAATTTCACTTAGATCCCTTGATGAAAGTTGTAGGGAATCTCTTGAAGTAAAATATATCCATATTTCAGAGGAAACGAAGAAGAATAAGTGGGTGAGAACTCGATATTTCGGAGATAGCTATACTGGACGTTTTGGTGCTAGAATCAGAAGCTTCGGACGACTATAGAAAATTATCTAGAACGAATATGGCCTAGATGTATTCATGAAAAATATACTTTAGTGTCTTATCTATAATCTGGTAAAATTTCATAATTTTCGGAGGTCATTCGGGTATTTTAATCGAATTATTTCAAAAACTGCACATTCTGTTTCTATCCGAAATTTCATGCTGTATTTGTGCGATTTATATCTTCTTGCGTGGAACTCTTTTGGGCATGTGTTCTTCATGAAATTGTTATCTTATTGTCTTGTCTATCACATTTCTTTATTTCATGATTTTTGAGAATCATATGGATATTTAATTTAAATATTTCCTAAAATGGTACAAGCTGGAATTTAGTAAACTCCAAAAAGGCATGAAAAATGGACTATTCTAAATTGCATGGACTCCATGAATTATATTGTTATGAGTAATTGTGTCTTGCTACATGTATGATGATGATTTGAGATGCATGTATGAATTCAAAGGATGAAAATGATCTTGATTGCCATCACATCACATGCCATGTTAAAATTGAACTATAATTGAAGATGTGAATTGAGATAAATGAGAAGGCCATCGGAGGTGTGAGCCGACGATGCCCCGGGAGTGTCGGGATGCCTGGCTAGAAGGGTACGGCCGGTTGCCCGGTGGCCTTGAATGGTCGGATGCCGGAGGATCATCGGGAGTATCGGGATGCCCGGAGAGTGGGGGAGCCGGAAGCTCGGCAGGTATTGTGCCGAGGGATGCCTCGCGATGCCAGTTGGGGTGTGAGATGCCTGGCTAGAAAGGGTACGGCCAATTGCCCGGTGGCCTTAAATGGCTGAATGCCGGAGAGTCTTCGTGATGCCAGTTGGGGTACGAGATGCCCGGAGAGCGGGGCCTGATTGTATCTTGGATACATGTGGGATGCAGACATTGGTCCCGGGAAAGAGAAATGTGGCGGTCCAAAATGAAAGGATGAAATTGAGAAAATTGAAATTGAATTATGCATGATTATATATGCATGACATGATGATGATGATATATGCATGTCATGATGATGATGTTATGTGCATGGATGCATAGTAATGATGATGGTACATGTGATATGATGATGATGAGTGCATGGATGCATGGTAATGATGACGGTACATGTGATATGATGATGATGAGTGCATGGATGCATGGTAATGATGATGGTACATGTGATATGATGATGACGAGTGCATGGATGCATGGTAATGATGATGGTACATGTGATATGATGACGATTAGTGCATGGATGCATGGTAATGATGATGGTAAATGTGACATGATGATGGTAAGAGTATGATATGATGGTGATGACTATATGATGATGTATGTACATGAGGTATGATGACATGTGCATGATATCAAGGTAAGTTGTGCATGGATGCTTTAATGACATGTGATGCTATGATTGTGATGATTGTGTGGCATGATGCATTGAGTGGTTTATTGGTCCTTTACCTGCTGAATGATTTTACTCACCCCTTCGGGGACCAACATTTCAAATTAGCAGGATGCCGCTCCCTACTATCACGCGGGGCGTCTTTTACGGCCTTCATTCGGATGTAGAGGTCGAGTGTGTGGAGATCGATTGTCCCACCATTCCTGGTCTGACATTTATTCGAGTCCGCGCCTTAGTAATGTATGACGTGGGCCTGGCCGGGGGCCCTGTCATTCAGGAGTTCATATCCGTCCATGTTCATCGAGACGGAGTGATGCGTGGGATGTTGCCGCCGCTACCGCATGATGCACCGGGATGGGTGTGAGGGCTCGTGCGTGAGAAGTAGGAGCTGCAACTTTTTGGGACGATAGCTGACACTAGTTGATGGGAGATCTTGCACGATAGACATAGTGGGTCGAGCGTTTCTTTTTGGGGTTGTGGCCGAGTGTGGCTACATCAACCTGGACTTTCTTTTGATGTACCGACCCAAGGAAAACCCATCATGGAAATATGTAAATAAAAGTGTCATGACTTTATCTTTTCTTATGATGTTTAGTGGTGTGCAATTGTTTCATGGTTGATGGAGGGAGAGATGGTGATATTATATTTTTCTTCCACTAATGAGTCGCGCTGGGACCGTTTTCAAAAAAAAAATGTCTATGATTTACGACGCTTCTTCTAAGAGATGTAACTAGTGTCCCATTAGGTGTAGCATTAGGTGCCTGTGGCGACCTAAGGTGGTTCGGGGTGCCACATAAATAGATTTCAAAAATTATGAAATTTTAACATAAGATAGAGAAAATCCAAAGAAACATTTTTTATGAGGGAACCGAAATCTAATTTGGCTTATACAATACTATATAATTTTTAGAAATCCGGACTGAAACAGTAGGGTATTCCTACACATAATGGAACAAAAAAAGAAATTGTTTCGTCAACTAAATGATTTCGAAAAATCATGGAAATTTTATACATGCTAGTTTAGAATGTACTCTACAACTTTCATGATGGACACTCATTAAATTTCTTAACTGAAAATTCTGTAGAAAATGTAATTCGGGAAAAGGTTGGTTCCATGTCCGCAAAAACAGATTATACACCCGGTTGTTATTTAGATATATTTTTGTCATACAAATTCTGAAAAATCCGAATTTAAAGTATGTCTTAGAACAGCCAAAAAGGGACGACTTTTGTGAAGGATGCCCCATGGAATTCATATCACGCGAGTCAGCAAAAAATTAGCAAAATTGAGGTCACACTGAGTCTGAACCTGACCTAGATAATATCCACGGTTTTTGGCTCAAGTTTTGACATTTCACGCCTAAGCATATGCTAGGTTTCAATAGACAACACTTCTATGACACGCGAACTCAACAACTATGAATTCAACATTTTAGCTAGACAACTCTGCGGAAACTTCCAACTAGATAAGAATATATGCAACGTTTATGGAATTCATGGAAAACTCTAGGAAATTATCCTTGTCAAACATAATCAATTGACATAGGATGGAATGGAGGATATCCACTTACCTCGGGTCTAAGAGGAACTGTGGTTGCGGCACAAGTGGCTGAGCTGTAGTTGTGATATTGGCGTGAGTAGCAGTGTCGACGAGCGGTCGTGAACGAATGAGCTGTAAGGCTAAGAGAGTGGAAGAGAGAGTGAGGCTTGCGGCTGATTTTGTACAGGTAGAGATGAAAGGAGGGAAAGGGCTGAGACAAATAGAGATGGAAGGAGAGAGAATGGCTCAAGCTGCTGGCTTCTGTGTGTGGCAAAGGTAAAATGAAGTGAAAACTGAAAGAAAGAGAGTAAGATTTAGGCAGTGAAAGGAAGAAGAAATGAGTAACTTCATTTTTCCCTCATTCACTTGGCCTCCACCGATTTCACTGCCGCTGAGGTGTCGCCCATTGGAGAGAATGCTGAGGGGGAGGTGACACGGAGCTAATCACCACTGTTGACTTTGTAGGGAGTAGTGTGCGCCAGCAAGAGAAGAGCATAGGTATCGCTTTGCGAAGAAGCCAGGCGGCTCAAATTGACATGGTGCGATCGGCAACTGAGGTGGTGAGGTTGCTGGCTTGGTGACGTAGCGAGGATGAGGTGCTTCGACCATAATGGGGACGGCTGAGGTGAGGCATGGCAAGATCCGGTGGAGAAACTCAATGGCTAGCTTGGCAATGTGATACCGTGGCCAGGCATGGTTTGTTCGGAAGGTGGCTTAATGACGGGGCAAGGGACAATGAAGTGGCGGTGATGAATTGCGGTGACGTTGACTTGGCGGAGCGAGGTGTCTTGATGGTGGTGAAGACGGGCTGAGATGGCAAATCTTGCGGTGGTGCGAACAACGTAGCCCGATGACAAGCTCATTGGCGTGACATGGACCGTTACCGTCACACTCCCGCCCCACCTCTGGTAAGAGAGTGTGACCCAGTAGGTCAGCATTGATGTCCTAGGCACGTCGATCGTCTCAAAAATATTTTATCTTTGATTAAATATATGCGGAAGCGAATTAAAAACAATCCTAGTACACAAACAAACATGGAAGTCAAGCAACATATATATAAGCCAAGCAAACAAAAACAACATATATTCATACATACGTACACATATCAAAAATTATTATGATTACATGCCCATCGTAGTCCTGGGCTACTTATCTTCACTATCACACATCAACGACTATAAGGGCTGGGGTAGCCTAGCTCCTCCAAAAATGGCCCCCATCCTAAGCCTTTTTTCTACGATGCTCCCATAGGATCCACCAGAAGGATGAGGCCTCAGATGAGACCTAAAACATCCCTATCAAAAATGAGGCATCAAACCTCGTACACATGGGAAACCAAGGTGTCTATCCCTTTGTACCTATATAGTGGTAATATACTTCCAATAAATGATATCCTCTTCTAAGTCTACTATATCCGTCATGGTTGTAACTATATCAATCAGAAGACCGGGACAAATGGGCGGTAGAGTTGGTTCACCCATCTCACACTTGAAATGGTAAAAACAACAAAAGTGAGTTGATGACTCAATAAGTAGAAATCCTTAATTCCCCTATAGGAGAACACCATCGATCCTCGGATACAATATCACCACCGACTTGTCGATGGCAAATCAATAGCAAGGTTAATGCCTTGCCTTGTTTATGTATATGAAGGGCTCTCAATCAGTTATGTGCTTTCAAGCATCAAAGACAATGAGTTAGTACATAAAAACAAGGCCTCCAATGATCCGTGGCTTACGACAATTCTAGTCACAAAGAGGGATGCATGCATCACATAAAACTCTTTCAAGGACTAAGTGTCTCAATGCAAATATATGCTTAAATTGATGCAAGGACTCAACAATACAGATCAAACAAACCCAGTTTTTGCAAGCCTCAATTTCGATATCAGTGCAAGCATCAATTCCAACATCATACATGGATCACATGTGGACTTCCAATTTATTTTAGTCAGTTCAGTTAGTCGAAATCCCTTGAATTTTTCGGTATCAACCAGGCATTGGCCCCCTTTGGCAACCAACATCGTCCCGATCTTGTTATCAGGACGACATCCAGGGTGACCTCCAAGCATCAGCCTCAACTAGGTTGGCATTGTCCACAATCTCAATATTGGAATGGCATCTGAGGCTTTACCACAAGCAACAACCTGGTATACCCCAGCGTTGGCAGTAAAAGTCAATTGTGTGTCCATGCGTTCAAGCATCAATCAATCCATTTTGTTATCTTGAATCATTAGCCTAATGAAAGGTGTGTCATACAAAGTGAATCAATGACTTTTGTGCCCTATTAAACTAGACTCATGCTGGATGTGATTCGGGCTCGTGGTTTGGACTTGGAATCGTTTGCTCTAGCTTCGGCATCAACCCAATACTTGTCCTAAGTGACAACACACTTCAATGCTGTCCCAAGAGGGCCGTACACCCACCTCGGCACACGTCCAATTTGTCGAGACATTTTCTCACCATCTAGGTGTGCTCGACACTCATGCGAGACCATGATTTACTTGATGCAAAGACAAGTAATTGAAAACACGCAATAAGCACAACATACAAGCAAATACAGGTAAGCGATGACAAGATCCTAAATTGATATGTGTAACACATCACCCTATCGAAGAGTTAGGAAAGTCTACTCACAACTTTTGAACCTAGCTTCAAGATGCTCCTTTGGTGACCGGACAACTCCTAAGGCGGCTTGGTGAGGAAGGCGTAAAAGAGAGAAGAGAAAGGGAGAGGAAATTAGAGAATGGTTAACTCTTAAAATGTGATGATGCCTTCTCCTATTTATAGGCCTTCTCCTCCTCTTAGATTTTTATGCAAACTCATTATTACGCCAAAATGACAAGTTCGCATACCTATCTTTTTGAGTTGGCGCCTAGATCCTTTGGTGTTGGCTTGTGATTGGTCCACCTATTTACTTACTCTCAAAGGCTCACTTTAGGTTCGTTATTGCCTATGGTGCCTAAGGACACATAAGCCCCTTTGATGCCTAATATCTTCTTCTAATTGGTTGGTCCTTGTCTTATTCACCAAGGCTACAATCTAGGGCCATCATAACTTAAGATTCACCTAAGATTCTAGAGGACACATAAGTTGATAATTCATCATGGGCATTAATGAACTAAGTTCTAAAATCATTAAATGAGGTCTAGATATTTTTGCCAACTACTTGGCATGCAAGTTTTTTCCTTCTTCTTGCAAATGGCATGTGGCACATAATGGATAAGGATAGACCATGGTCAAAGGTTATGGAAAATTTTAGAACCCCAATTACCTATTGACACTTGTCCAATGATTTATCCCCGCATTAATTGATTTGTGTTAAAATCATATCCAAGGCAATCATGAAACTAACATAGGGTGTCATCTAATTGGGGAAGTCATTCAAATTTGTACACGATCGACAGTTCTATAAGAATCGTAGTTTATGCCAAAATTTACTAAACTTAACCAAATGAGTGTGACTAAGTTGATAGCCTTCTTAAACTCATGCATGACCATTTTCAATTAGAATTGGTCTATTTGATGTCTTAAAATAAACTTCGTGGTTAGTCTTGGTTATTTGCCCTAACCGAGTCTCGATCGGGTGGACCGGGTCCATGGCCGAACATGCCATGATCGACCCTCAAACCTTATTCTCATGGCCTTAAATTCGAGGATGTTACAATTACACATTCGAGGCTCGCTCTTTTATCAAGCGAAAAATCTGGATGTCACAATAGCTCCACAATACCCTTACCTACTATTTCCACATAAATCTAAAACTCAATAACTCCTCAATCAAACCTCCCAGTTCAAATTTCATATAACTCCTAATTTAAGATCTAATTTCGAAAACTACTTCGATTAGATGAATAATAGGCTTGAATACTTACCCAGTATTGCAATTCGGAGTTGCTGCGGCTAGTTAAGTCCACCGCTGGTCTTGCTTCTTCAATGAAGTTGTTGAAGAAAATTGAAAACTGGTTTAATGGGCTGAGGCCAATTGGCCGAGCTTGGGCTTATTAGAGAAATGGGTTGGGCTGCATCCATTATTAGAATGGCGACACAAGAGGGAGGCATGCGTGAGAATGCTTCGAATTGGAAAGCTTTGGCAAGGCGAAGGTATTGTCAAAAAAAAAAAAAGGCGAAGGCGGATCTTCTGACAAAAATCTAGGCTTTTCATGGCAGAACTGAAGTGAGAATATCTTGCTTTTATAGTTGTTGAGGTGAAATCACATTCACATCAATGAGCAATTGCAACAGAAAGGAAGGACTTGTAGGATCCATTGAACATATTTGCACCAACTCTGTGAAAAGTGTATGTATTAGCCCCATCATTGAGACTGACGGACACTCCGTCCAATCAATGATTATTGAGATCGATCACCGGGGACTATTGGGATCGATTGGCAATGGTCTAGGAAGTAGAAACTATCAGAAGTAGAAGTGTTGAAGTCCATGTAGATTGGGCATACGAGATTCTTCAAGCTCGAGCAGTTAGTCCGACCAAATACAAGATCGACTCTGGCCCAACCAAATTAGAAAAGTAACCGATCCCAAAGATGTGGTAGCATGTGTAACGTGACAATTTCTGATACGACAGCACATAGCAATATAAATGACAAGATAACATTTGTGACCGGACAATTCGAGGGATAAACCTACATGCACCATAATCATACGTCAACCTTATCTACGAAGTGTTGATAAATTCTTAACTGGTTTGTTACCATCTATTTCAATCGAAATCTAGAATTGGACCGATCCCTGGTTCCCAAGTAGAGCCGACCCTTTGCGTGGCCCTAAGTCCTTCCACAAGTCAAATGTGTCTTTTTCAACCAACATCTTGTCCTCTCGATCATTTATTGTTGGAGATCTGGCCGCTAAGATTTTCAAACTGCTCAAATGAGGACAGCAACTACATGTGGACGTGCGCTGAGGAGATTGCACGTTATCATGCATTACGCATATAATGTATGACGATTTAATATTAAATTGTTATGCAATGACCATTTGATGATTTCTTTTGCCAATGCAAAATTAGTCTTGAAAGGAACATTATATTTCTCTGTGATTCAACAATCTTTACGGTGCTTGATGGTCGTAATAAAGAATTAGTATGTAATACAACAGGATAAGAAAATTAGTGCACTTGAGTATTGGAATAAATCCGTGATATGGCTGTTGGAAATTTCCTATAATATGGGCTTACATTAATTAATTAGTTTTCTATTTCAAATCGGGTTAATAGATATTCCAATATTTGTTAAACCCTAAAGTGATCTGATTGAATTGGGTATTGGCATCTATTGTTAACGGGCCTAGTTGAGAAAGCAAAGTGTAGGCAATTATGTTTTGAAGCCCGTAATGGGAAGGGCCCAGTTGACACGCTATTGATTAGGGTTTTTGCTAGGTCCCCTCTCTAGCCTATAAAAAGGTAGGTTATATCTATCGGCCTGCTTTAATCCCATTAAAAGCTGCTATATCGAAATAGGTCATAGAGAGGAAGATCTCAGTATTCCAATAGATCCCCGATTATCGAGTGATCTAGTTTTTTCAAGTAAAGCAATGGCTCAAACAGGTACGCTTTAATTCCACTGTATTTATTGATCTTGGTGTTTTACAATCATGTATGGATCCGTTTGTTCTTAATTGATTAATTGTTTATGAGAATAAATTTTCTACATGTGGTATCAGAGCCAGATCGTATATGATTGTAGAACCCAAAATTTTTTTTTATGGACAAATTCGAAATCCTCCTCTTTGAGCCGAATATGGGCATTATTTTTTCGTGTATATTTTTTACTTGATTAATCCCGTAACCATAGGGCTTTTGTTCTACATGTTAAGATCTTTCCAACCATATATAATTTGCATAATTTCGTTGAGAATTGAGAGAGAATTTAGATTTGAAATTCTAGGGTTTGTATGTGAAAAAAGTTCTAGAACTTGCCAATTACTTGCAATCGATTGATGTATGATGTAAACCGTTGCATTGGTATTATATATATATATGTTTTAGTATTCTTTTGTTGTATTAAATTGAATTTTTTAGGGCTTAAATTCAAGAAAACCAAATTTTCGGCCATGGGAGGCTTGGTTCCGAAACTTTGAAGCTTACTTGTGATAGATTAACTTGGTTTTTTGTCGTTTGATTGATTATAGTTAATCATATTGATGTTATAAGTAAAACCCATGAGGAAATTTCATAAAAAAACCATGTTAATTTGTGCTTTTGGAGCTTTGGGTCGAAACCGGGTCGTGCGACCCGGTTTTCTGCAAATTCGTGACCTGGCTGGAGGTTGAAGAAGACCTCCAGCCGGGCTGGGCCATCGAATTGGGCTCACGCCCATTAAAATTTAAAGAAAAAAAAAGGGGTTCTGGGCGTAAGCCCAGAACCATAAACAAATTAAAAGGTTCTGGGCTCACGCCCATGAACCAAAGTAAGGTTCTAGGCGTGAACCCAGAACCAAAAACAAATGGGTTTAGCCCATTTTTTGTTTGTGGCCCACTCGCATGGCTTGCATGCGGGCCGGGCGCAGGTATGACACGCGGGTCTGGCCCGCGGTCTGATAAGGGCTGCTCGCAAGTCCTGGGCCTACGAGAGTCCGAAATATTTAAATATTATTAAAATATTAAAAAAAAAATTGTGGCAAAAATTGTTGTTTTGAAAAATGCAATATGATCATTGGAAACACATGTTGTGAAGTGTTTCATATTATTTGATGAATTTTGGGCATAAATTTTTTTGAAGATCCCTATTGATAAAAGATTAATATATACAATTACTCGCCCAAAGGGAGTTGTTGTGTATATTAATTTGGAAAATAGCATGAAATTTATTCCCATATTTAAAAGATGGGGATGTATAATTGAAAAATATTTATCTGCCCAAAGGAGATAAATGTTTTGAAAATTATATGTAATTCCCCTCTATGTTGATATTATGGAGATGTATAATTTAAATGATTTGTCTGCCCAAAGGAGATAGATTCTTGACAATTATATGTAATTCTCCTTATTGTTGCTTTATAAATTTCATGGTGGGATAAGAAAAATAATGGTGCATTATACACTCTGCCCAAAGGGGAGTTTATAATGTACTAATTATTTTTGTTGAGTTGCTTATTTTGCCCATTATTGATCTTATTGCATTATGTACGTCAAACAGTTACATTTGCTGTAAATAACAACAATGCCACGGTTGAAATGTTAACTGGATCAAACTTTAAGAGATGGAAGCAAGATATAGAGTTTGCTTTGGGCATCGTTGATATGGACTTAGCTCTACGTGAGGATGAACCTGCCAGGCCCAATGATAAAAAACTACAGATCAAAAGGCCCATTATGCTAGATGGGAAAAATCTAATCAACTAAGCCTCATTGCTATGAAGAGGTCCATTGCTGAGCATCCGATTAGTGGTTTGCCGAAAGATACGAATGCCAGCAATTCCTTGAAGCAGTGGGAGAAAGATATAGAGTCTCAGATAAGGCTGAAGCTGGGAACTTGCTCAGTGAGTTAACGAACATGAGGTATGATGCTGCTATGGGTGTTAGAGAATTTATACTGAAGATGGTCCACATTCAGTCCAAACTTAAGGCCCATGAAATTGTTCTTTCTGAAAATTATATTGTGCATCAAGCCTTAAATGTTTTGCCAACTGAATTTAGCCGATTAAGACTGCTTATAATGCTCGAGAATGAGACATGGAGTGTTAATGCTTTGATTACTAAGTGTGTGACTCGGGGAAGAGAAATTAAAGAAGGAAAAGTATGAGTCGCCCACTTAACTACCAATGCCAAGTTGAGTTCGTATAGAGGCAAATGGAAGCCTAAGGGGTCAAATGCTCATGGCCCAAAGAAATGGCAAGACTTTAGGAAAAATGAGAACTATGGGAGGAATGGAGATAAGGATTTTAAATATTTTCACTGCAAGAAGCAGGGTCACAAGAGAGCCAATTGTTACAAATTTCGAGCTTGGCTAAAAACAAGAAAAGAAAGTCACCAAGGTGAATTGTTGGTTTGTTTTTAATCAAATTTGGTTGATGTTCCTTTGGATTCTTGGTGGCTTGATTATGGTGCTACTGTTCATGTGACTACTACCTCACAAGGTCTCACAAATCTAAGGAGTCCAAGTCTGAGGGAGTCAAAGTTTAAAGTTGGTAACAATACTGGAGTTGATGTGGAGCGCATAGGGACAGTTGTTTTGAATTTAGATTCTGGTTTTCAGCTTGTCTTGAACAATGTCTTTTATGTTCCTGATTTTAGAAGAAACTTAGTATCTCTTTCTTCGCTTGACAAAGCTGGATATTGTCTTCATTTTGCGAATAAAAGAGTGGATTTGAGTTATGATTCCAGGATTATTGGGAATTGTGTTTTATCTGATGGATTATATCGATTATCCTTATCTCCCGATAGACCATATTGCTCTTTCAATGTCAAGAATGTTGTTGCCAAGAGATCTTTAATCAAAGATAGATCTTCAATGCTATGGCATAAGCGATTGGGGCATATTTCCAAAGAACGGGTAAAGCGACTTGTTGTGGCTGATATTCTCCCTCCTCTTGACTCAGATGATATTGAGACTTGTATTGATTGTGTGAGGGGAAAATTAACTAAAACAAAGAAGAAATGTGCTACTCGCAGTCAAAGTCTATTGGAGATAATTCATACTGATATTAGTGGGCCATACACAACCACCTTGTGTGGAAATAAATACTTCATCACGTTCATTGATGATTTCTCCCGTTACTGTTATCTTTATTTAATTAAGGAAAAGACTGATGCTCTTGACATGTTTAAAGTGTTTAAATCTTGAAGTTGAGAAACAATTGGGAAAAATTATCAAGATTGTCAGATATGATCGCGGTGGTGAGTATTATGGGCGATATACTGAAGCTGGACAGCAAAAGGGACCGTTTGCAAAATATTTGCAAGACTGTGGTATTGTTGCTCAATATACAATGCCTGGGAGTCCTGAGCAGAATGGTGTAGCTGAATGACGAAATCGTACACTCATGGAGATGAAACGAAGTATGATGGGTAGTTCTAATTTGCCTGAATACTTATGGGGTGATGCGATTAAAATGGCAACTTATATATTGAATCGTGTACCTAGTAAATCGGTGCTGAAAACACCTTTTGAATTGTGGACAAGGAGGAAACCTAGCTTGAATCATTTTTGAGTTTGGGGTTGTCCTACAGAGGTGAAAATTTATGATCCTTCTCAAAAGAAGACCGAATCCAGGACTACTAGATGTTATTTTATTGGATATCCTAATCATTCTAAAGGGTATAGGTTCTATTGTCCTTCTCGCGGCACTAGAATCGTTGAATCTCAAACTGCCAAATTCCTGGAATTAGATGTTGCTGAAAAGAGTTCTTCTCAATCTCTCAAAATGGAAGAACCAAATAAAACGGTCTCTATTCCATTGCCCATCTTACATGATGATTCTATGCGAGATCCTAACAGTGTGGAAATTCAGCAAGAAGTAAATACTGAAAATATGGCGATAGATCATCCCATTACAAATGAAATTCCCCAGATGAATGATGCGGCTCCAGAAATGCCTGTGCGAATGTCACAGCGACAAAGAAGACCAACACTTTTAAATGATTATCATGTGTATCTTGGAGAAGCTGATTTTGACATTGGAAGTGTAGTTGATCCGACGACCTTCAAAGAAGCTCTTAATAGTGATCAGGCAAATAAATGGTTAGGAGCGATGAATGACGAGATGATGTCCATGTCAACTAATCAAGTGTGGAAACTAGTTGATTTACCTGATGGGCATAAACCAATTGGCTGCAAATGGGTATTCAAAATTAAGAAAGACAATAAAGGCAACATAGAGAGATTCAAGGCAAGGTTAGTCGCAAAAGGGTACACACAAAGAGAAGGTATTGATTATAATGAAGTCTTTTCCCTAGTATCTACTAAAGACTCTTTTCGTATAATCATGGCTTTAGTGGCTCATTTTGATTTAGAGCTTCACCAAATGGATGTGAAGACAACTTTTCTAAATGGAGATCTGGATGAAGAAGTATATATGCAACAACCTGAAGGGTTTAAAGAAGCTGGAAAGGAGCATATGGTGTGCAAACTTCAAAGGTCAATATATGGTCTCAAACAAGCATCACGTCAGTGGTACTTAAAATTTCACAAAGTTGTGAGATCATTTGGCTTTGAAGAAAATAAGTTTGATCAATGCATCTACATGAAAGTAAGTGGGAGTAAATATATTTTCTTAGTACTTTATGTAGATGACATTTTACTTGCTAGCAGTGATGTTGATCTATTGAATGACACCAAAAATTTTCTATCTACAAAATTTGATATGAAAGATCTTGGGGAAGCCTCTTTTGTTCTAGGCATTGAGATTCATCGTGATGATCTAAGAAGGTTCTCGGGGATTATCTCAGAAAAGTTATATAGATCGTGTTTTGAAAAGATTCAATATGCAGACACTGTAAGTCGGTGAAGCTCCTGTTGTGAAAGGAGATAAATTGAGCATAGATCAATGCCCCAAGAATGATGTTGAAAAGGAAGTCATGAAAAATGTTCCATATGCTAGTGTAGTTGGCAGTCTTATGTATGCACAAGTATGTACCAGACCTGATATTGCTTTTGCTGTAAATACTCTTGGAAGATATTTGTCGAATCCAGGTCAAGAACATTGGGTTGCAGCTAAGAAGGTGATGAGATATTTACAATGAACAAAGGACTTCATGCTTGCGTATAGCAGAGTTGAGGACCTAAAAGTGATTGGATATTCATATGCTGATTTTGCTAGTTATTCCGATGATAGAAAATCAACTTCTTGATATATTTTTATGATGGCCAGAGGTGCTATTTCTTGGAAGAGCACAAAGCAAACCTTGATTACAAACTCTACAATGTATGCTAAGTTTGTAGCGTGCTACGGCGCATCGGTTCAAGCAGTTTGGCTCAGAAATTTGATCTCAGAATTGCGTGTTGTGAACTCTATTGCTAGACCTATGGTGATCTACTATGACAACACTGCAGCTGTGTTTTATTCCAAGCATGACAAGATTAGTAATGCATCCAAACACATGGAGATCAAATATTATACTGTTAAGGACTTGGTCAAAAATGGAGACGTTGTAATTGAAAATATCAGAACTGAGTCCATGTTGGCCGATCCTCTAACAAAAGGCTTACGACCCATTTTGTTTAAAGAACATGTAAAGAATATGGGTGTTTTAGAATCTTTTGATTTCTTTTGTTAGTGGGAGTTATATGATTTGTATTTCTGGATATTATAGTTATATGCAGACTGATAATGCTTTTATGATGTCTATTAAAGCATTTATTTTCTATGATTGTTGTTATTGATTCTATTGTTATCCTTTCTCCTGTTGACTGAGAAATGGAAGTATAAAACAGTATCTTTAAACAAATTTTAGTTTAAAGATGACTGGATGTCACTGATTATGAGATCTCATGTTGGATTGTGACATAATTGTGCAATTTCATGTTGTTTAGAAATTGCACTGAGGCAATTTCATGTTATTTAGAAATTGCGCTAATGCAGTTTCATGTCGTTGAGAAATTGCATTCAGGACCGATAAGAAATAGTGTATATCTTAATCACATGTTGGCACTATTTTTTACTACACTACTAGGCCCATAATCCATGAAAATATAATACTTATTATATGTGATTATGGAAGGTCTTGTGTTGTGGTATTTTCTTAACACATTGATCTCCATAGTTCTATATTGAGGTTATATAGGATTGGATTGGTATTGAGATGCCATTATTGGAATATTATTTTTTTTAAAGTTGTGGCCACATAAAACAAAATTTTAGTTATTAACCCGATAGTGTCGTTTTCAATATAAAATCTTTTTCAAAATAAAATAAGTTAATTAATGTAGCCCAAGTGGGAGAATGTTGGAAATTTCCTATAATATGGGCTTACATTAATTAATTAGTTTTCTATTTCAAATAATCGGGTTAATGGATATTCCAATATTTGTTAAACCCTAAAGTGATCTAATTGAATTGGGTATTGGCATCTATTGTTAACGGGCCTAGTTGAGCAGCAAAGTGTAGGCAATTGTGTTTGACTGAAGCCCGTAATGGGAAGGGCCCAGTTGACACGCTATTGATTAGGGTTTGCTAGGTCCCCTCTCTAGCCTATAAAAGGGTAGGTTATATCTATCGGTTGCTTTAATCCCATTGAAAGCTGCTATATCGAAATAGGTCATAAAGAGGAAGATCTGGTATTCCAATAGATCCCTGATTATCAGAGTGATCTAGTTTTCTTCAAGTAAAGCAATGGCTCAAACAGGTACGCTTTAATTCCGCTGTATTTATTGATCTTGGTGTTTTACAATCATGTATGGATCCGTTTGTTCTTAATTGATTAATTGTTTATGAGAATAAATTTTCTACAATGGCTTCACTTATTCCGTAGTACATTCATGCGGCAAACCTCCTTGGAAAATAATGGAAAGAAGAAGAAATAAGATAGACACCTACACAAATCTAGAAAAGTACCAAAAATGTCATAAATATATGGCATTGGTACAAATTCAATCATAAACTTTTCAATTTGACCAATTTAATTTCAAATATTTTCACATTAGTACTAATTCAGTCCATCCGGCCAAATTTGGCTAGCCAGTGCTAATGTGGACGCCAACCAGCTGACGAACGTTGATATAACAATTTTTAAATAATTTTTTTATATTTTTCGAATTTTTTATTAATTTTTTCATTTTCTTCTTTTTTTCCTTTTTTTTTCCTTTTCCTTTCCTTTTCCTTTTCCTTTTCTTTTCCTCTTTTCTTTCTCTTGGCCTTCTTCTTCGGCAGTGGCTAGCAAGCCTCACCGGAGGCTCGTGAGGCTTGCCGGCCACTACAAGGAATCCAAGGAGGAGGAAGAGAAAAGGAAAAGGAAAAAGAAAAGAAAAATGAATAAAAATTTGAAAAAATGTTAAAAATTGTCACATCAATGTTGGCCAAATGGACGGCATTCACATCAATACATGCCGGTCAAAATTAGCCAAATAGACTAAACTAGTACTAATGTGAAAATGTTTAAGACTTCTCAATTTCGACCATTATTTTGGTCTTAACTAGGAGGCTAAGCCAAATAGGCCTTAGGTTAGTCAAACCTTCTTAGACAAGCTAAGAGCACATTAATTACATTTAGTTTCTAGTTATTCAATACCAAGATGAAGTGTCCAAGCTAACCTAGGATCTAGTTGAAAACTTGGGAGATAAGAATGCCCGACAATTAATGCTTCTTAACCAAGTGGGACACCTCCTTTTTTCAACTAAGACTGCCACCTTTAATTTTCAAAATTACTAGACCTATGCTATTTTCCAATTTTACACAGATTTTTATTGTGCGAATTTTGTGGCATCCTGGAATTTCATAAAAATCCCTAAATATGCCATGAGCTATGGATAGGCGATAGAAGTACCGCTATTGTATTTTGTAGCCTCCTAGTCTATGAGTTGCGATGAGATGTATGGCCAAGTCTTTAATGGATGAATTTTTGGAAAAAGGAGGTTTTATTTTTGGCCATGTATGTGTGATAAATTGGAACTTGTGGAACTATAATTTCAAGTGTATAGTTATCTTAGATTGTAATTTAGTACTTCAATTTAATAGGGATTTAAGTAATTTTTTTTTAAAAAAAAAAGGTTGATTTTAGGGTAATTAAGCTTGGGTCTTAGGCCCAAGAGGGATGGGCCAAGCTGATCGGCCCAATAGAAGCCCACGGAGGGGCTGTCGCCGGCCCAAGTGAGGCCCAAGAATGAGAGTGGCCGGCCCATTGCATGGGCTTTGCCAAGTGGCAAGGAGGTCTTCATGCATTGGCTTGTGGAGAGGCATGTGATGATTGCTAATGATGGAGAATTGGGGGAATAAAAGGGAAAAGAGAGAGAGAGAGTGGCCGGTTGGGTTGCCGTCCAAGTGAGAAAGAGAGAGAGTGAGTTGCGAGAGAGAGGAACCGAGAGGGAGGAGAGGAAGGAGCTCGTCGTTCGTCCGCCAGTCGCCGCCCGTTTGCCGCCCGTTCGTCCGCCATGTGCCGTCGTTCTCTTGAGTCTAGAGGCAAGTTAGGATCCTCTTACGACTCTTGCATGTGTGTGTTGCATGTATGTTTGGAGTAGTGTCGAATTTTGGGTGATTAGGAGGGAGAAACCGAAGCTAGAATGACTTGTTCTTGAGTGATGTTGCTGTTTTCGCATGAACCGCCTGAGCCAGAATCTTGTGAGAGCTTGCATGCATGTTTAAAGTTCGATTTTGACTTTGATTCCTTCATGAAAGCTGTAGCCAACATCTTAAACTACAACATACTAAAATTTTGTACAAAATGGTGGAGATTTAAGGGGCCAAAACTCTCATCCTACGGAGACACTAGATCTGGAACTGTTTTGCTGACCTTGTGGTAGATTTGTGGTTGCATGTTGATTTTTATCAAGAATCTCTCTTTGACTTCTTCATAAAACTTGTATATAACATCTTAAATACTAACATAGTCAAATTTGAAGTAAAATGAGCAAGTGTAGCCTAGTGAATCGACTTACTCTTGAAGATGGTAAATCTGGAGACGCGGTACAGGACACCCGAGACTTCATGGACCAATATGGTGACTATTATTTGGAAATTTGACTTAGATCCCTTAATGAAAGTTGTAGGGGACCTCTTTAAGTAAAACATATCCAAATTTCAGAGGAAACGAACAATAAAAAGTGGGTAAAAACTCGGTATTTCGGAGATGACTACACTGGACGTTTCGGTATGAGAACCAGAAGCTTCGGACGACTATAGAAAATTATCTAAAACGAATCTGGCATAGAAGTCTTCATGAAAAATCTACTTTAGTGTCTTAAATAGAACCTGGTAAAGTTTCATAATTTTCGGAGGTCGTTCGGGTATTTTAATCGAATTATTTCAAAAACTGCACATTCTGTTTTTATCCAAAATTGCATGCTGTATTTGTGTGAATGATATCTTTTGTGTGGAACTTTATTGGCCATGTGATTTTCATGAAATCAATGCCTTATTTTCTTGTCTATCACATGTCTTAATTTCATGATTTTTGAGAACCATATGGATATTTAATTTAAATATTTTCAAAAATGGTACAAGCTGGAATTTAAATAAATTTCAAAAAGGCATGATAAATGGACTATTCTAAATTGTATGAATGCCATAAATTTTATGTTTATGAATGATTGCGTATTGCTGCATGTATGATGATGCATGTATAGATCGAAGGATGAAAGTGATTTTGTTTGCCATGTGCCATGCTGAGTTGAGACCTAAATTGGTAAGCATGAATAATGATAAATGAGGAAACTGTTTGTGGCGGATGATAATGCCCGGGATAGGGGGTGCCGGATGCCCGGAATGTATAGAGATACATGGCCGGATGGCCTCAGGAGTTTCGAGATGCCCGGAATGGTTGGGTGCCGGAAGCCTCGGAGGTCTTTGCCCGAGGGGATGCCTCGTGATGCTAGTTGAGATGCGAGATGCCCGGAATGTGGGGGTGCCGGATGCCTGGTGGCCTTAAATGGCTGAATGCCGGAGGTTTTTCTCGCGATGCCAAGATGGGGTGCGAGTGTAAAGTATGAGATGAAATTGATGATCCCGAGAAAGAGTGATGTGGTGATCGAATTGAAAGTTAAAAAAAGTGGAAATTGAATCATGCATATATGATATGATATGATGATGATCACCTATGGCATGATGATATGCACATATGATATGATATGAAGATGATCACCTATGGCATGATGGTATGCATATATGATATGATATGATGATGATCACCCATGGTATGATGACATATGTATGATGTGATGATGATCACCTATGGCATGATGACATGTGTATGATGTGATGATGACCACCTATGGCATGATGATACATGTGTGTGATATAATAATGATCACCTATGGTATGATGACATGTATGTAATATGATTGTGATGAGGATGTATGATGGTATATGCATGGCTTCAAGGTAAGTATGCTTGGATGCATGAATGGCATGTATGATGTTGTGATTGTATTGTATGATGCATTGAGTGGTTATTAGATTCATTTACCTGCTGAGTGATTGTACTCACCACTTCGGGGACCAACATTTCAGATTAGCAGCATGCCGCTCCCTGCTGTCACGCGGGGCGTATTTTACGGCCTACCTTCGGATGTAGAGGTCGAGTGCGAGGAGTTTGACTGTCCCTCTATTCCTGGTCTTACGTATATTCAAGTGCGCATCTTCGTTATGTATGATGTGGGCCTGGCTGGGGGCCCTGTTGTCCAGGAGTTCATATCCGTCCACATTCGTCGCGACGGAGTTATGAGTGGGATGTTGCCGCCGCCACCACCTGATGCACTGGGATGGGTGTGAGGGCCCGTGCGTGACAAGTAGGAGCTGAAACTTTTTGGGATGGTTAGCTAACACTAGTGATGGGGGATCTTTCACGTTAGTCGTAGCGGGTCGAGTGTTTCTTTTTGGGGTTTAGGCCGAGTGTGGCTTCATGTCCTGGCCTTTCTTTTGATGTACCGACCCAAGGAAGCCCATCTTGAAAATATGTAAATAAAGTGTCATGGCTTTGTCTTTTATTATGATGTTTAGTGGTGTGCAATTGTATCATGGTTGATGGAGGGAGAGATGGCAATGTTATATTTTGCTTCCGCTAAATGAGTCACGCTGGGACCGTTTTTAAAAAAAAAATGTCCATGATTTACGACGCTTCTTCTAAGAGATATAATCACGTGTAACATTGGTGCCTGTGGCGACCCAAGAGGGGTTCGGGGTACCACAAATTTAAAGAAACTTCCTTCATGAAAGTTGTTCTAAACATCTTGATCTAAAACATACTTAAATTTCATTTTTTTCTGAGGTAAAATGGTAGGGACAAAGGCTCAATCATTCACTGTCCGAAACCTATCCCATGTAGTGAAAACAGTAACCAAGTTGCTCTCTTGAATTCGTATAAAATCTTCCCTTTCGAATTTAGACATGCTTCCTTCATAAAAGTTTTAAATAACATATATATCTACAACAAATTAAAATTTCAAAGAGTTTTGTGAAGATTTGGATTTCGAAATGAATCTCTCTCTCTCTCTCTCTCTCTCTCTCTCTCTCTCTCTCTCTCTCTCTCTCTCTCTGACCATTCAATCTGCTCAATGGATGAATTTTTGGGTTGTGTTCAATGAATTTCTACTCTTTCCACAACACGAATTTGGCTAAGTTTCCTTCATGAAAAATGTTTTTTTAAGGTCTTCTCTAAAACATATTAAAATTTCATGAGTCATGCCCAATCTTGGACTCAAGTCCCTAAATGTCATGTTGAGGTGTACCTAATGATCTCTTCCTTGGCTCCGGAATCAACTTGGATGATGGACTTTTCTATATTGCCTTCTCAATGAAGGAAAAATTTCCTTCTTAAAGAAGAAAAGGAAAGTAAAAAAGAAAACTCTAGAATTCATTCATAAATAATGTGAAGTGTCCTCCTTCATAAAAGTTTTAAATAACATATATATCTACAACAAATTAAAATTTCAAAGAGTTTTGTGAAGATTTGGATTTCGAAATGAATCTCTCTCTCTCTCTCTCTCTCTCTCTCTCTCTCTCTCTCTCTCTCTCTCTCTCTCTCTCTCTCTCTGACCATTCAATCTGCTCAATGGATGAATTTTTGGGTTGTGTTCAGTGAATTTTTGCTCTTTCCACAACACAAATTTGGCTAAGTTTCCTTCATGAAAAATGTTTCTAAAGGTCTTCTCTAAAACATATTAAAATTTCATGAGTCATGCCCAAGCTTGCTTCCTTGGCTCCGGAATCAACTTGGATGATGGACTTTTCTATATTGCCTTCTCAATGAAGGAAAAATTTCCTTCTTAAAGAAGAAAAGGAAAGTAAAAAGAAAACTCTAGAATTCATTCATAAATAATGTGAAGTGTCCCTTGACTTTTCAGAGGTCATGATTTTGGTCCAAAATATCTTGGATATTCTAGAAAAGTGGCATACATATGGACCAATTGGAGAGCAATACACAGGTCCTCAGGAATTTGCCAAGTTAGTAACTTTGGCATTGTTATTATCAAACTTCATTAAATGCTTATTTAATGCAGGGAATAGGTAGATCAATGGAAAAGTGAAAAGCGGGTCATCATCGATGATGTCTATGAGCTTAGGTTGCCAAGTAAAGCCTTTTAGCCTTCCAACTCATCATTTAGGCTACAATTATTGGACCCATAACCTTGCCACCTAAGGAATTTAGGCGGGACACTTGGAAACATTGGAATGGACCACTTGGCATGATAATGATGGCTCCGAGGGTTATAAATATGAGGAGCTCTCTTCATTTTCCTCACTTTGCTCCCATTTTCTCCACCCTCCATCTCCTTGAATGCCCTCCACCTCACGTCTCTCTCTCGGCCTTCAAAGTAAGCCGCCCTTCCTTTGTAGTTCATGTCTTAGCATGAGGTTTAATCAAAGGTAAGTAGAATCTCTAAATATTGGCTAGGGCGATAGCCTATATCGTCAAGTTTAGTGGTGTGTTCACTCGTGTAAGCTATGTGAATGTTGTAATGTTCTTTTGTATGTTTGCTCATGCTTGCATGCTTGAGTGTGTTCATGCCCCAAAACAAGATCAAGGTTCACTAGACTTGGAATTGACGTCAAGTCGCAATGGCCTAAGCATGCAACCCAAGCCACAAACCAAGAATTGTACCCAGCATATTTTATAATATGATGTTGAGGATCATGGCAAACTCACTTGAATGAGCACACCATCGGGCCTTTGCATATGTTGGCTAAAATAAGATATGAAAATCGACTTATGTGATGCACTTATATGTGCACTTAAAGAGGAAAAAGTACTCGTTGCCATATAGCGTTGGCAACGATGCCTCGTTCATTGAATGAGATGCCTTAGTTGAGCCAGGATACCTAAGTTTAAGCCTGTATACCTCGAGTAAGCTAGCCCCGAAATGTCTTGGTTGAGCTTGGATGCCTAAGTTGAGCCCGAATGCCTTAATGAGCTAGCACCAGGATGTCTCAGTTGAGCCAAGATGCCTAACTTGAAGTTGGATGCCTCAGTTGAGCCGGGAGGGCCTGGTTGAGCCAGGATGACATTAAATGAATTTGCATGAGTGCTCGTTTATGCATAAGCATGATATGTTGATATATTCATTAACAAGCAAAAGGTAAGCATACATTGAAATATGAAGGAGTGGACATTTGCATGTAGTCAAGGATAGCAATAAATTTGCTATTGATCTGCCATCAACATTCCATTGCGAGTGTTGTACCTACTAGATTTTGATGATGAGATGTCTTCCTAGTAGAGAATTAGGGGTTTTACTGACTGAGTTTCCCCAAAACTCACCCCTCATCATTTCAGTCTTATAGGCGTGGAAGTCTCACGTCAATTTTAGGAGTTGCAATCTCGCTAGAGGGGCTAAGGTTTACCCCGACCTTTTGAAGATATGGTAGTTGTAAATATAACGGCCCGTGATAGAAGGGCTTGTAAACGTAGCTGATGTGATTGTGTTTTTTTTTTTTTTTTGGTAAAGGTAAAGGTAATATAGCTTTGGACAAATATACAAGACCGGCTCCAAAGCTGACACTCTCAGGGCGCTACGCATAGAGAGTGTTAGGGAGCCGAAACAAAAGATTACAAAGAAGAAAAAGAGACAAGCACAAGCAAGAAGCAAAGACCAATAGGTCACATGCGAAAAGAAAACGCTAAACAAAACCTCAACCGCCTAAGGAGAAGGCCGAGGGCCAGACACCCAAGGAGGGGAGGAGAAAATATCGCACAGCTGATGTGATTGTGTGTTTGTAAATAGTTATTTTCCTAACTGCTTGTTATTATCCGAGTGTTGTATGTACGCTTTCGTATGTGCTTAATGAAAAGATAAAAAAAAAAAATGGGACGACAACACACCTAGGACATCACTAAAATAACACTTATCGCTCACGACCCTAGAGATGGAGTCGAGGTTGTGACAGAATTGATCCAACTAAAAAGTTTATGATCAAATTAGTACAAATATCATATGTTTAGGACTTTTTTTGGTACTTTCCCTTTTATGTGCTCATGGTCAAAACACCACACTAGCTACAGCAAGCTACTTCCACAGTCTCAGCATTGACAACAACCTTGACCGACCTCTTCGATGAAAGCCCTCAACTTCCGATCCGACGACCCGCCTTCTCTCGCCGCCTCCCTCACCAACTCCTTCCACTTTGCTACATTCCTCCCGAACTCCTCCCTCCTCTCCCCATCGGCCATCACCGTCTCCAAGCACCTCTTTATCTCCTCCGCCTCCACCAACCCTTCCTCATTCGACCTCACCCGAAATCCGGTCCACCTCACGTCCTTCATGAGGTTTGCATTTGTCCCCTAGTCTATCCACTATGGGAATGCCACCACGGGGACGCCAAGCGCGAGGCTCTCCAAGGTCAAGTTCCACCCACAATGCGACAAGAAGCACCCTAGCGATGGGAGAGACAACACCTCGAGCTACGAGAACCATGGCCCTATCATTCCTTTCTCTTCCAACTCCTGCGTGTAGCTCAATCTATTCTCATCCTTCTCTTCCTCTCTGTCTTTTTTTGCTCTTATGACCCACAAGAACGGTCGCTTGCAGTCAAGCAACGTGCAAGCGAGCTCCTCTGCCTACCTCTTCAATATCTCTGCAATGCTCCCAAATGACACGTAGACGACCGACGTCGGGGCCTTGGAGTCCAGCCAATCAGTGTACTCCTTGGACTTGTGGAAGAGGTCGCCCCCAAAAGACGTGTCCAACAGGTCTTTCCCATCGGGGAAAGCCCAGGGTATCAACGGCCCTATCCCTACCAAGTTGTACCTGTCGATCGCTCTCAAGGCCCCAGGCTCTAGCGAGTCGAAGCTATTCACTAGTATCCTTGGATTGGTTTCTTGGTTGAGCTCGTCAAGTTGGTCTTTGAAAGTCAGCAAGGCGAAAGTGTATGCGTCCGAGCTACTCGGCACAAAAAAATTGAAGGCAAGTAGGGGCTAGTAAACTTGGAGGGAAGACCCGGCAACTCAAACGAACATGAAAGGTCAACGTAGTTATTTTTTATGAATTTGCCATAGCCATAGAAGTGATATTAGTACATGTCCAAGACCGGGCTGAATCTACAGGAGGGCCGAGTTCCATGTGCCACCTTGGAGGCCCATGGGAGGAGCAAACCATACACCAAGCAGGTGCAAGGGTGGCCCTCGCCCACACTCGACGCGATGAGGTCCTTGAGCATCTCTGAGCTGCGGCACCTGAGCTTAGAGATGAAGTGCAACACATCATCCCCCATGTTGAACTTGTTGGGGAAGGCAACAAAGTTGAAAGGAGACGAAATATTAGAAGGAGACAAGAGGAATGTGAAAATTTGTTTTCTCATTCTATATTCTGTTGTACATTTCTCCTATAATTATAATACATAAATGATACAAGAAAGGGAAAAATATATATTGGAAATCACAATAAAATCATAATCTAATTTCCTAACTAATTTATGCACAATTATAATCAACCGAGATTCCAAGCATATCTCAGGGATCCGATCTAATGCATATCTTCGAACACTCCCCCTCAAGCTGGTGGTTGGTAGATGTCCAAGACGCCTAGCTTGCTTAACAGATATGCATGTTGTCTTTGACATAGGGGCTTGGTAAAAATATCAGCAGGTTGCTCTGCTATTCCAATTCCTCTTGTCTCAATTATCCCTTCTTGAATTTTTTCTCAAGTGAAATGACAATCCACTTCTATATGCTTCGTTCTTTCATGCACTATGGGATTTACTACAAGTTTGAGCGCCGCATCATTGTCACAGAACAATCTTGTCAGACCCTTCAAATTTATCCCAAGATCCCAAAGTAATCCCCGTATCCATACAATCTCACAGGTAGTCTTTGCCATGGCTCAATATTCTGCTTCGGCTGAAGATAATGATATGGTTGCCTACTTCTTGGTCTTCCATGAAAGAAGAGATTCTCCAAGCTTAATGCAAAAGCCTGTAATGGATCTTTGGCTCATAGGATAGGTTGCATAATCTGCATCACAGTATGCTGACATTTCCCGGACAAAAGAATCCCCAATCCTGGACACCTTTTCAAGTACTTCACGACCTTTAAAGCAGCATTCATATAAGACAATTTGGGACTATGCATGAATTGACTAAGAGTCTATACTGCATATGATATGTCAAGTCTAGTCATGGTCAAATATATGAGTTTCCCAACAAGCTTATGATAACTTGAAGGATCATTGAGAACAGGATCATGATTCTCGGATGTTCCAACATCATAATCTTTGGTGGCCAACTTTGTGTTTTGCTCAATTAGAATGACCAAAGGTTTGCATCCCAATAGACCTACCTTTGATATAATTTCCAGCACAAACTTCTGTTGACTAAGAGAAATCCCACGATCAGATCGAGCAATCTCGATTCCAAGGAAGTATTTTGATGCTCCTAAGTCTTTAATATGAAAAGTAAAATTCAAATACTTCTTGAATCTTTCTATTGCAATGCTATCATTGCCCATGATAAGAATATCGTCAACATATATCATCAAATAAATAAATGACATACCTTGAGTCCATGTAAACAAGGCGTAATCATATATGGACTATTTGAAGCCTGCAGACGCGAGAGCATCAGCAAATTTGGCGTACCATTGCCTAGAAACTTGCTTAAGACCATAGAGGGATTTGAGGAGACGACATACTCTATTCTCCCCATGTCTTCGTAATCCCTGAGGAATATCCATATAGATTTCCTCATCTAAATCTCCATGCAGAAAGGCGTTATGCACATCCATTTGATGTAATGCCCAATCATTAATAGATGCAACAGACAGAAAAGATCTTATAGTTACATCCTTAGCAACTGGGGAAAAGATTTCATGGTAGTTAAAACCTTCCCATTGAGTAAATCTTTTCACCACCAACCGAGCTTTGTAACGCTCAATGGATCCATTAGCTCGATATTTAATCTTATAGAACCACTTGCATCCAATAGGTTTCCTATTTGGAGGTAGATTGATCAAATCCCAGGTCTGATTGGCAATTAATGCCTATAGTTCAGCTCCCATAGCATCTTGCCATCTTGGATCAGTAGCTGCTTCTTCATAGCTGCATGGTTCGATATCCTCCGATATTTGACTAACACAACATCTATGTTCCGGTGAAAGTCTATGAAACGAAACATAAGATGAAATTGGGTAGTGAATATCTGGTGAGTTGAGGGATGCACAACATAATCCTTTGTCCAAGCTGGTGGTCATGTAGAATGACCATATCATCGAGGAGGGTCTACTTGTGGTGGATGAGATGATGGGGAAGATCTTTCTGCAACACCAATCTCATTGGAAGGATCTTCTATTGCCTAGGAATTTTCTTCGATTGTATCCACAACGACTTCTGGTGTGGTATTCTCAGTAGAAATTGGACTCATCACCGGAACAGGTTGTTCTGGAGTTCTTGTCAGAAAATATCCATGAGTCAATTCTTCTATAGATAAGGAGTTATCAGGAGGTATGAAATTATCTTGTATTTCTCCTAAAAACTCCTTTTCGTGAAAGGGAAACATGTTTTCAAGAAAAATGACATCTCTGCTAATGAAGAATTCCCCAGTTGACTGATCAAGGACAAAATATCCTTTTTGTAGGTTTGGATAGCCCATGAAGATGCAACGTCGAGCTCAAGGACCCATTTTGTCTCGGGGACCCAATATAGTTGCAAAACACAAGCATCCAAATATCCTTAAATGCTCCAATTATGGTTTCTTCTTAAAAAGCAACTCAAATGGAGTTTTTCCATCGAGTACCCGAGTTGGCATCCAATTGATGAGATAGGCTGCAGTAATTATGCATTCACCCCAGTAAAGTTCTGAAATAGACGCTTGAAACTTCAACGCACGTGCAACTTCCAGTAGGTGGCGATGTTTATGCTCCACTACTCCATTTTGTTGTGGGGTATAGATGCATGAACTTTCTTGGAGAATCTCATGAGATGATAGGAGGAAATTATAGTCATTGTTGAAGAATTCCTTCCCATTTTCTGTCCGGATTCATTGAATAGATTTCCCAAATTAGTTCTTTGATAGGGTGATAAAAGTTTTCAAATGTGAGAAAACTTGTCCCTTTGACTGCATCAAAAAAACCCAGGTGGCACAAGAATAGTCGTCCACAATTGTCAAAAAATAATGTGACCCATCATGATGTAAGGTATGATAAGGGCCCCAGACATCCATATGAATCAAGGAAAAAATTTATCGGCATGGTTTTTGCTAGAAGGAAAAGGAATGCGTGACTGTTTTGCAATGCGACATATTTGACACTTAGAGTGAGGAAATGAAGCACTATGGCCCAATCTTGAATGCATAAGATAGTTTTTATCATTGGTAGTCGTGTTACACAATGACATTTTATTTGAATGAGACGACGACAAATCAAGATTACTTGGAAAATTTGTCCAAAGAAATAGCCCTTCAGAAAGACTACCCAAGCCCATCACTCTGCCAGTCAAAAGGGTCTGAAAGAAGCAAGTGTCAGAATCAAACAATACACGACAGGAATTTTCTTTGCAGACTTTGGACACAGAAACAAGGTTAAACCGAAATTCTGGGACATAAAGGACATTTTGGAGTATAATTTGTGGGCTGAGTTTGACTGTTCCAGTGATTGTAACATGAGTGATATTCCCATTGGGTAATTGCACAGTAATAGGAAAATCCAAGTTCTCATGTATATCTGAAAACAATGCCCTTTCACAAACAATATGATCACTTGCCCCAAAATCAATTATCCAAGATTTCCTCAGGATATTATTAATCATGCAACAAGAAATACTTGAGAAATTTCCTTCCTTGCTTGAGGTGTCTAATTCTGTAGTGCATGCATCAGCTGTTGGTATTGTTCATGCATTATAGATCGATCAGCATTAGCACCACTAACTTGATAAGCTGCAGAAATTTCCTTCCTTTTTCCTTTTTCTCCGGGTTTACCGTGCAGTTTCCAACAATTTTCTTTTGTGTGATGTGGACGCCTGCAAAATTCACAATATAATTTACCCTTTCTTAGATTAAAATTTTTTGCAGATGCTGAGAAAATTCCACCACTATCGGATCCCCTTCCATTGGACTCATCTCCACCGTCCGATCCACTCAAGTGGATGAACCCTTTTGAACCGTCCGATCGGCATGAGGGATCTGGTCCGCCCATTCCACGTGAGAGATCTTGTGGCACCCCAAACCCCCCCCTTGGGTTGCCACAGGCACCAAACGTTACACCTAATTACATCTCTTAGAAGAAGCGTCGCAAATCATAGACATTTTTTTTTTAAAATGGTCCCAACGCGACTCATTAGCGAAAGCAAAATATAATATTTCCATCTCACCCTCCATCAATCCATGATACAATTGCACACCACTAAACATCATAATAAAAGACAAAGCCATGACACTTTATTTACATATTTTCAAGATGGGTTTCCTTGGGTTGGTACATCAAAAGAAAGGCCAGGACATGAAGCCACACTCGGCCTAAACCCCAAAAAGAAACACTCGACCCACTACGACTAACGTGCAAGATCCCCCATCACTAGTGTCGGCTAATCATCCCAAAAAGTTTCAGCTCCTACTTCTCACGCACGGGCCCTCACACCCATCCCAGTGCATCAGGCAGTGGCGGCGGCAACATCCCACGCATCACTTCGTCTCGACGAACATGGACGGATATGAACTCCTGAATGACAAGGCCCTCAGCCAGGCCCACGTCATACATAATTAAGGCGCACACTTGAATAAAAGTCAATCCAGGAATGGTGGGACAGTCAATCTCCACGCACTCAACCTTTACAACCGAAGGTAGGCCGTAAAATACGCCCCGTGTGACAGCAGGAAGCGGCATCCTGCTAATCTAAAATGTTGGTCCCCGAAGGGGTGAGTACAACCACTCAGCAAGTAAAGGACCAATAAACCACACAATGCATCATGCCACACAATAATCACAATCATAACATCACATGTCATACAAGCATCCATGCACAACATACCATGGCATCATGCACATGTCATCATACCTCATATACCATCATCATCATATAGACGTCACCGTCATATCATATACTTACCATCATCATGTCACATATGGCATCATCCTTACCATGCATCCATGCATATAACATCATCATTGCCATGCATCCATGCATGTAACATCATCATCATATTACATGTATCATCATCATTGCTATGCATCCATGCATATAACATCATCATCACATATACCATCATCATTGCCATGCATCCACGCATGTAACATCATCATCATATCACATATACCATCATCATGTCATTCATCCATGCATGTATTCTCATCATCATGTCATGCATATATCATCATGCATAATTTAATTTCAATTTTTATCTTGGATCGCCACATTTCTCTTTCCCGAGACCAATGTTTGCATCCCACATGTATCCAAGATACAATTCAAACCATCCGGCTCCCCCACTCTCCGAGCATCTCGTACCCCAACTGGAATCACGAGGACCCTCCGGCATCCAGCCATTTAAGGCCACCGGGCAACCAGCCGTACCCTTCTAGCCAAGCATCTCGCACCCAAACCGGCATCGCGAGGTATTCCTCGGCATAATTACCATGCCGAGCTTCCGGCTCCCCCACTCTCCGGGCATCTCGACACCTCTCAGTACTCCCGAGGCCCTTCGGTATCCGGCCATTCATGACCACCGGGCAACCGGCCGTACCCTTCTAGCCAGGCATCCCGACACTCCCGGGGCATCGTCGGCTCACACCTCCGACAACCTTCTCATTTTTCTCAATTCTCATCTTCAATTATAGTTCAATTTTAACATGGCATGTGATGTGATGGCAATCAAGATCATACTCATCATTGAATTCATACATGCATCTCAATTCATTATCATATGCATGCAGCAAGACACCATCATCCATAACAATACAATTCATGGAGTCCATGCAATTTAAAATGGTCCATATTTCATGCCTTTTCAAAGTTACAAAATTCCAGCATGTACCATTTTTAGAAAATATTTAAATTAAATATCCATATGATTCTCAAAAATCATGAAATCAAGGCATGTGATAGACAAGACAATAAGATAATAATTTCATGAAAAATACATGCCCAATAGAGTTCCACCCAAAAGATATAATCCACACAAAGACAGCATGCAATTTCGGATAGAAACAGAATGCACAGTTTCCGAAATAATTCAATTAAAATACCCGAACGACCTCCAAAAATTATGAAATTTTACCAGGTTATATTTAAGACACTAAAGTGGCTTTTTCATGAAGACTTCTAGGCCAGATTAGTTTTAGATCATTTTCTATAGTCGTACGAAGATTCTGGATCTAGCACCAAAACGTCCAGTGTATGTATCTCCGAAATACCGAGTTTTTACCCCTTTATTCTTTTTTTTTCCTCTGAAATTTGGATATGTTTTACTTCAAGAGGTCCCCTAAAACTTTCATTAAGGGATCTAAGTCACATTTCCAAAGAATAGTCACCATATGGGTCCATGAAGTCTCGGGTGTCCTGTACCGCGTCTTCAGATTTACCGTCTTCAAGAGTAAGTCGATTCACTAGGCTACACTTTCTCATTTTACTTCAAATTTGATTATGGTAGTCTTTTTGATGTTCTATACAAGTTTCATGAAGAAGTCGAAGAGATATTCTTAGTAAAAATCGACATGCAACCACAAATCCACCGAAAGGTCAACGAAATCGTTCCAGATCTAGTGTCTTCGTAGGATGAGGGTTTGACCCCTTAAATCTCCACCATTTTATCCCAAATTTTATTATATTGTATTTTAAGATGTTGGCTACAACTTTCATGAATAAATCAAGGTCAAAATCCAACTCAAAACATGCATGAAAGCTCTCACAAGATTCTGATCCAGGCGATTCACACGAAATCAGCATGCAAACTCAAGAACAAGTCACATTCTAGCTTCGGTTTTGCCTACCCTATGATCCGAAACCTACCACCAACAAATCACACATGCAAGGCACACATGCAAGAGCAGAAATCAGTCCCAACTTGCCTCCAAAACCGAGCAAACGAGGCACACCGGCGACGGACGGACGGACGAATGGGCGACGACGGCTCCTTCTTCTCCTCTCTCGGTTCCTCTCTTCTCTCTCGCAACCCTCTCTCTCTCTCTCCCTCTCTCTCTCTCTCTCTCACTTGGATGACAGCCCCTCCCCTAAACCGGCCATTCTTCTTTATTCCCCCCCTCAATGCAATCATTGCAGCTGCATGTGGCCGCCCAAGATGGCCAATGGGGGCAGCCACACCTTGCGCAACCCCCATGCCACTTGGCAGCTCGGAGGAAACACATGATCACACCCAGCTCGGTCCATCGGCTAGCAGCGGTGGCAACATCCCAAGCATGATCCCATCACGTTGAACATGCACCGACAGAAACTCCTAAACCACGGGGCCATCAGGTAACCCGACATCATACATGACTACAACCCAAAATCTGATGAAAACCAATCCTTGAACCCCGACATGAATATGCTCTGAATACGTGCACTCAACATCGACTGGGACACCGTAAAAAGTACCACGAGTGACAGGTAACAGAGGCATCTTTTAATCTGAAATGTTAGTCCCCAAACGGGGTGAGTACAGCCACTCAGCAATAAAAGATTCATCAAATTATATCAAGCATTACCATCAACATCCAGATTCATGCAAGATAGACAAAAACAGGTAGTTAAAGAATAAGCATGCATCAAAATCATGAAATTCTTCAATGCAATGACAAATGCAGTCTCAATAGATCAAATACAACATGTCCAGTTGCACAAGTCTCAATCATAGGGCCAAACTGTAATGACATGTCCCATTCCATGCTATACAACTTAGTCATATAACTAGACCACACACACATATAATAAAATCATCCATTTTATTATTCAAAAGGGTTTCATCCCCCGGAGGACCAATGTTTGTGTCCCTCCGGCATTCGCATCCACCATAGCATCACGAAAGCCTCCGGCATTCAGCCACTTAGGGCCACCGGGCATACAGAGCATATCATGCCTCCAAGCATCTCGTACCCCACTTGGCATCACGAGGAAAACCCTTCGAGACTCACCATGAAAATGGTTATCCCGGCCCTCCGAATTTACGTACCGACAAGCATACAACCGGGCATCCCGAAGCTCCCGAGGAAAGACCTCCGGCATTCAGCCACTTAGGGCCACCAGACATCCACAAGGCATTGACTCATTCGATCCTTTGGGCATCCCGACTCCTAGGGCATTGTCGACCCGAAGGTCCAACGGCAACAATTTACATTTTAATTCCCAAAACACCTTTCAATGCAATAACGAGATGTCCCAAGAATCCTTCATCAAATCTCAATGTTGTATAATATGCCAATGCCACTATCATCATGTCACATAACAATTCAAGATAAACTCATCCTTGGGACAATTTGTGCAAAGGAGAAAATTCGTTTCACCCGAAATAATTCCCAAATGAACTCATAAAATTCGGAAATTTTGATATGTTATAGATGAGACCAAAAGGAAGAATTTTCATGAAGGACACTAAGTCAAATTTGTTGTGTATAAAGAGTAATAATTTTGTCCATTTGTTTCCTAAATTTTGTCCATTTGTCCTCAAATTTTGATATTTTATTCCTAAGAATGTTTCCTACGACTTTCATTAAGGGTTAAAAGTCAAATTCTATCTATAAAATTACATAAAATTCATGGAATCATCAAAGGTCGAGCTGTCCTCTACAAAACAGAACACTGGTTTCAATAGATTCGCTCATATCTTCATGTTTTCACATTCTCATGGCTATAGCTAGATCTTAAACTCCATCTAATGGATGTAATATTTAAATAAAAAGGTTTCTTTCCTTGTTTTCATCATTATAAATCAAAGTGATACAATTAGAAGGACTTTCCATCTAACTTTCTCCAAAACAAAACCGGTACATACAATTTTCTTCATTCCTAATTCAATCAAGTCATTTGTTTCTCTACAAATCTATCTTTCAACCCTTTAAGTCTCTTCCACAGCATCTAAGAACACTTTTATCAAGTTCTTATCAATAGAAAAACCTCCCACAGCTTGGCTCAAGGCATACATTCATCCCTAAACTCACTTGTCTCCACATATACCACCTCCTTTCCCTTGGCAACCCTTTCCTAACCTTGCTCGATCCGCACAGCCATCTCACACTCAAATTTTTTAAAAATACAAGGCCCTAATACAACATGAAATGGCTGGTGGTTTCTATCTATTACTCATTTAGTTCAATCCCACACAAAACAGCAACATCACATTCAATCCTCCACATTTCAGCATTCGATTTTCATCTCTATCATCAAACAACTCAGCATGCAGCTTCCTATTTTGTATTTTCTCACGTCTACCAGCATTTCACCAGAAGATGTTAGCATGCAAAGACATAGGTTGATGAACTTCCACTTGCCTCAACTCCTAGCTTGCTCGGCAACAAAAAATAGAGGCTTGGGACTTCGAACGCAGCTCAATAGGCGACAGGGATCGGCGGCGTCAACGACGGCAGCTCAGACACGGCGGAAGGTGATCCTCCTCTTTCTCCCTCGTAGCTCACACTCACGCGCCCGCTCTCTCGCTCGAACTCTCTTTCTCTCTCTCACTTGCTCGCCCGCTCAAACTCTCTCGGTTTCTCTCTCTCTCTTGCTTCATCCGAATGCTTTCGGCTTTCTTTGGTTAATTGATTTGTTAATTTTCTTGCATGTAGGTGACAAATGGCTCCAAGAAGAAGACAAGTGGCTTCAAGAACAGAGCAAATGGAGGGTGGCGTGGCCTCCCCATCCGGTTCCTCCCTCCCTCCCTCTTTTGGTCGACAGCCTTGTGGGCCTCTTGGGCTTGCTTGGGCCCGAAAAATTGAGGCCAAAATGTCCAATTTAAATGGCCCATAGTAAAATAATAATAAGCCCATAATTTTCTGCACAATTATAAGGCATTTTGGTTTCCATAGAAATCACTAAATATTCCCATAATCAATTTGCTTCATGTATAAGGATATAACCGAAATTCTTATGTGCAGTCCAACTCCTCAAAATTTTATCCTTAATTTAGCAAGCGTGTCCCTCATGCATGGTCGAATTCCATCTCTTCGGCACAAAATAAATTGACCAATGTCCAAATTCCTCTCTTATTCCATATATACTTAATTGGTATAGTTGTGTGGTGTCGTTTAAAGAAGTATGTACATAAAAGGTTCAGTCCAAGAGATAAAATAATGCGGCCATTGGTGCAATTTTCCATATGGCCATTCAAAGACGAATTTCCTTTTCTTCAAAAGTAAATATTTCGGTTCGTCAAGATTCTCAGATGCTACATCTCGCCATGGCTTGTGAGGGCAAAACTCTCTCTTCCTTTCACCGAGTCCGAAGATGCGAGCCATTGGCTTTCTTCCTGGATGGCCAATTGAAAGATTCGTCCAAGAGGCGGCATCAGATCCATGGCCAATATCTGTGAACAAAAAGTCAGGTACGAATCGTTCAAAATCAATAAAATAAAATAAAAATGGGTTGCCTTTTCCCTTTCTTTCATTGATCGGTACTGTGCAAGTGTCTCTTCTAGACCCTCGAGCTTCTCTTCTGCGACTTCGAGATCATTCCACAGGGAGGACAGTTTGTTGTAGCAGGCTGAAATCGTCATGTTTCCCTACTTTAATTCACTGAGTTCCTGCATCAAAGAGAAAATCTGTGCCCGATCTAACTTGCCGCACATCTGCTTGATGTTGTCCCACATGCTCTTCGAATCCTCCGTCGGTGGAAGGCCAGCTGCGACATCTGGGGAGATGCAGTTGCCGATCCAAGTTCGGACAAGCTGGTTGCATTTCCTCCAATGTCGCGCCAGTCAGTCATCGGCGGGGATCTAGACAATTCCATCTAGGAATCCATCCTTGTCTTTCGTCACCAGGGCTTGCCAGAAGTCTCGAGACCACCTGGAGTAGTTTTCCGGCCCGATTAACTACAGGTTGATCAACCACAACTCAAGACCATCAGTTGTCGAGATGTACAGAGGGTCACCGAGCTCCGGTTGACCGATGAAGGGTCCAATTGGGAACAACAAGAGACCGGGTGCAAAATTCGGGTAGGGATTTGTCCCTGAACCCGATTCGCCTGATCCGTATTGATGACCCGCATTCAAAATTCTCGGGTAGGGATTTGTGCCCATGCCTGGTTCTCCCGACCCACTCGTCCGCTCCAATCCGAAGGTCAGGCTTGCCCCACTCACAGCTGGTGGGCTCCCTTCAGATCGAACGTGGGCTACTTGGTGCCCTATATAAACAGGCGATGATGTATTTGGGCTTGGCCCGAGGTACCATGGGTAAGATACCCACTGGAAAGGTTGGCCCGAAATGGGTTGCCCTAGACTAAACTGAGCCTGCGTCGGTATCCATTGTACAGGCTAGGTCTAGAGTGGTTGTTGCTGTGCTGTTGCAGGTGGGCTTTGGATCTGCGACTACAATGGGTTCTCTGCGGTGGACTGGTCGTCAACCATTGAAGGTGAAAAAAAAAAAACTCTTATCTTCTTCCTCGAAGATGATTCCTCTACCATATGGCAATTCTATTTTGCAGGTCAGAACTCCTCTGATGGGCAATCAGAAGCGGAAGCGAAGAAAAATCAGAAGCCTGAAGGCTCTAATACCATGAAAGGAGACGAAATATTGGAAGAAGATGAGAGGAATGTGAAACTTTGTATTCTCATTCTATATTCTGTTGTACATTTCTCCTATAATTATAATACATAAATGATACAAGAAAGGGAAAAATATATTTTGGAAATCATAATAAAATCATAATCTAATTTCCTAACTAATTTATGCACAATTATAATCAACCGAGATTCCAAGCATATCTCCGGGATCCGATCTAATGCATATCTTCCAACAGAAGTGGAGGCCCTCCGGGGAGGCCCGGCCCTTGGACATGCGACGGCAGGTGGAGACGCTGGTGGCGAAGGTCACCTCAACGCCACTGCGGAGGAGGCGCTTGGTTAACTGGAGGGCCAGGTTGATGAGGCCCTGCCGCGGGAACATGACGACGAGGAAGTGGGGCGGCGCCATGGCAGCAGAAGTGGGCAGCGGCCCGGGTGAGTGGGTGGTTTTGGAATCTTTTTCCTCTTTTGGGATTGGGGACAGATGTCAGTGAAGTTGTGGAAGTTTACGCCTTGCGTGTTTTGGTGGCTGATATTCATATAAATATTTGCAAGTCTAAGTAGTCAATTTTTCCACTCCAACTTTGCCATTACAACCTAGCAAATCCTCTCCGCATGATTTGAATGGGAAATATCAACAAACTTACCCGGACCTATTGATTTGACTCACAGTGAAAGAGGCACGAGTACAAGCTTGCTAAGAAGTTAATTCCAAATACAAAAAGCTCAACTTTTTATCATGTTGAACTGGTGAATGGATGGGGACAAACAATTGACGTAATTATTTTTGTAAATATTATAATAAGGGTCTCGCTCTCATCACAGCATTATCGATATAAATTACACATATCCATTCGTCAGTAGGGACATGAACCCGTTATTGAATCCTCACTAAATTGCCTCACATGATGTTGTGAGTATCCACCATATAATCTGAATAGAGATTTACAACATGACTTGAATTTGTGACTTATGAAAGAAGATGTGATCCTTTTATTACTGTGTTGTCGTGCTCCATATTTAACCAACAAAAGGGATATTTTTCTCTCTTTTTTCCCAAAGGTGAGGCTAAAGAAAAGGAAAGATTTCACCTGACCAGGATCAAAAACCACGGATGACAATATTTTTCCCAAGATAGATCATGCATATAAAGTTAAAAAAAAAAAAAATTGGCAAGATCGATTTTTAAGAAAATCATCTTATTTTATTCGTTGTTCCTGCTGCGTTTGTTCTTTTGCTGATCAGAAACGGAGAAATGATCGTGACTTGTCTCGTTCTTGCCTCTCGGTGGATCGAAGAGATAGGAAGAGACGAACGTGCGCACATGTGATTGAACCGATCGGGGGGACGCTTCGTGCGTCCATGCATGCATGCTGTGTACTCACTACTGTGCACGGGCCGAAAAGCTTATCATCGACCTTCATCTTTATCATGAAATGGTAAAGACACCGTGTCAAGGAATGGGAAGAAAAAGGAGAGACATGGAGATGTGTGAACGATCTGATGAACCGAGCAAACCTTTTGGATTCGATGCTGGGAGTGGAAGTTTTCGGCGAAAGAAACTAGAAATGTTTTCCTCCATGACTTTGGTTAGAGATGGAGAAATGATTGAGTGACAATCATTAATTTACTGTGAAAATAATTATAAATTATTGTAAATATCGCTCATTCAAAAATTTATAATTCATAACAAGCTATTATTCTTATAATATACCAAACAATATTATGCTAACAAAGTTCTTCTCATAATAGACTAAAGACCATCATCCAATTACGTCTCAATAGATCATTAGCAGTAGACCAATCTAACATGTGAGTCTGATCAAGTTTTTTGTGAATCGAAAATGAATCTAACTCGAATTGACTCATTTAATCCATATTGTCATTTATTAATGTAATAATTTTAACGACTCACGTCTGACGCAACTTAACCTAACTGGACCCATGTCATGTGAATCAATATGTTGCAATCTTGGACTTTGTACGTCTTAGTTGGAATCCTTTATGTGGTGTTTAACCCTCTATCCTTTTATCACGGCAATGAGAAAACCTAATCTATGACAGCATTAGCATGCCCTGTCGTGGGGTAGACTGGGGAAAAGCTGTGTCCAATCATAAGGTTGGACATCAACTCAGACGATCCAATGGACGGCGATCGTTGTCCATCAATTGTTGATAATGATTGTTCAGTCTTTTTTTTCTTTTTCTTTTTTGGGTGGGAATTGCCAGTTAATTGACAGGCTCATAAATTTTATTTTATTTTTAGTCTAGGACAAGCTCATAAATTGATTAGATAATTTTTCCATGTGAAAGACTAAGCTCATGGCTCAGCGGAAAAAACTGGACATTGGGCCAAGTTCAAAGGAATGCAAAAATCTTCAATGATTTAGTTTCTGAACGATGCTTGACTATTGAAATCATGATTGTGCCTAAAATAAAGGAGAAAATGGGACTTTTTCCAAGAACAATAAAGAAGAGGAGCATAGGCAACTAATATTTTCATCTAAAGTTTGATCAAAGTTGAATGCAAATTGATTGTACTCGTCAAGAGATTTCCAATTAAACTTAATTTGCCCAGATCAAAAAACCGGATTATATCGTAACTAACGATGGTCTGATCATGGGGTGTCAGAAATATTGATATTATGCCCTATCTCAAAAATTCAAAATAGTATTTGAGATGCAAAGATTAATTTAGAAAATATATTTATAAAGTGATACAAGACACTTTTGTAACGTAATTGAGCAAGAACTATTTATGTGTAACTATCTTATAATTATTTAAAATAACTTTGAGAATTGATTACGTTAATTAATTTTCACATTCCCAACATTACTTGGAAAAACAGAAATGGGTAATGATGGGAAGACCAAGCAACTGAAAATATTCTCCTCGGCAAGCTGACCTTGATGGAAGGGACAAATGAAAACCCCTTTTGGGCCGATTAATGTTGCGAAAATTTAGAAGTGGGGAGACCTTTTATTGATCCCACATCCATTTGGGCCAAAATTCAAAATTGGAGTGGCCCAAGTGAAAACTTCCCTAAAAGTTATGGCATTGAAAGATTGTCAGGGCTTTTCTCCTTCACTTACGCATGGTTTTATTATATGAGATATACGCATGACTAAATTAATACATATATAAAAAATATAAACACAACGAAATTTAAAACAATTATACCGTAAATGAATCACAACCTTTAGATGCAAAAGTATAAAGTAATCTAACTTGTAGGATTAGAGAGAAATATTAGAGGATGAGAACTGAAGATTCTTTTCAAGGGATTGAAATAATTATTGTATGCACCTTAATCTCAATCATTAGTACACATTGGTCCAACACACTACTCAATGGTTGAGATAGAGTTTGTTCACATGATTGAGTCCATGTAAATATTTTTAAGGAGATGGATGCATCATACGGACCACTCCACATTTCGGTTATACGGAATTCTGTCCTATTTATTGTTTTCTTGGCACAATTGATCATAAGATGATAAGTTCATCTTGGTTCAAAGATGGCACACGGAAGGACCAGGTCAAATTTTGATTGGGTCACCTTTGAATTTGGATTAGATCAACTTAATTAACTCATATCGGCATGTCTAGTTCATGCAATACAATGTAATGACAATCCCAATTCAGGCTCAACCCAAATCTAGCTAGACTACATTTTGAGAGTACATTGTTTAAGTCACCTGGCCACCACCGCCATGTGGCTTTTGTACCTATTGAATCCACCTTGATGTAGGCATAAAAATTAGCAAACGATGGATATTAAATTTTATATGAAATTTTTAAAAAGCTAAAAGTTACAAATCTAAAGTAGCAAATTACCATTGTAATTGGTCAAAAAAAAAAAATGAAAGCAAACTGTCAATGATCTTTACAATTAGTCACTAAAGTTTGATTTCTTCCCCAAAAAATGCATTGAACTTTTGATTTCCGCAATTGGTGCACGTGACTAGGATCCAACTAATTTTTTTGACAAATTGTTGATGGATGGATATATGGACAGATGGCATGTCATCAACATGGTGGCATCATATGAGCTTCCGTGCGAAAAGTGGATGTATTTCGGTCAAAATACATGGATTGCCAAAAAAGTTGAAATTCTAATGAATTGAGGGAAAGTACCAAAGCTTAGTAACCTAATTGCAAATACCATCGAAATTTATTATCCAAAGACAAAATTCACCCGGCCACTGCCTCTCATGTTCTTATCCAAATCAATATCCGTACGTTTGCCCCACCACCCGTCGCGGCCCAATCACCGTCATGCTTTGTGTCCTTCGCCGATGGAGGAGGCCTTGGAGATTTTGGTCTCGTTTGCTAGACAGAGGAGAAGGACGATTTGGAGATTGGTCTCCTTTGCCAGCCGTTTCTTCCCTCGACAAAAAGGAGGAGCAATAATTTTCTCCTTTTCCGACATGGCACAAGCAATCACAAAGACAGAGACATAGGGTTCTAGTGGACATATTTTCTAATATGGAAAATAATACGCAGTATACTTTTATCGCTTATGGAAAGATGGCATAAGCAGATTGACTACTAAGTAAGTAAGGTGAGAAAGGAACAAATGTCGTATGAGTTGATCACATTGTGAAAATGTGTGAGTTCAACTAAAAATACAAGGTTCCATAATCTACACAGCAATTAATTCCATACTTCGATTGATTTTGTCCATTACATCATTGGAATTTTCTAGTTTTCTGTTAAATATAAGTAAATCCACAAATGGGTGTCCATGGGGCTGAGACATAATTGGGCACCAAGGGAATAAATCTTCTTCCTTTGAACCCACTCGTTAGGGCCCGATCATTTGGAGGATAAAAAGTTAATATTTTATCAATCATGTGCCTTCCAAGGTGAGAACTTTTTAAATCTTGTACAATATTTAATCCGTATAAATACTTACTGATCAAGTTTACAAAGTAGACAAAAAAGTAAGTTAAAAGTCGAATAAATGACACAAAGATGAAATAATTTACATCAATGGGATTGCATACCTAGTCTGTACCCATTTGTTTTCAACTACTAAATTAATCTTGAAATCTGTGAGCTTTATATGATATCTATATCGATGATTTGACATGGAGAGCCAATCCTGACTTTTCAACAATGAGATTATGTTTAAGCTTTATAGTCTAAATTAGCTAATTGTTCTTACTCTTTTATGATGTTCTACATAATATTGATGAACTTCCGCCTCCCACACGATATCTCAGTTTATAAAGAGGACGCATGTTTGATAGTAAAATGATTTTTTTTTTAACATGAAACATCATCATTTCATTAACTATATCGTGCGATGAAACATAACACTCAGAGCATCAGTGCAAAGTAGATCAAATAAAACAGGGGGGGATTGTAAATCCAGTCCGGTGGTAAAGTCTTGGTGCGGCATGCCTTCGCTATCCAGTCCGCTGGGCGGTTTGAGTTTCTGTTGCAATGGGCCAGCTTCAGGCCCGGGAGGTGGAGTAGTTTTGACTGGGCCCGGCTCACGATCGGGTTCAGTTCCCAGTTCAACTCAGTTGAAGTCTCCAGAGCGTGCACAAGAGATAGGCAGTCTGAGTGTACTTGAGGAGAGAGAATGTTCCGAGCCTCGATAAAGTTTAGGGTTTCGTCGATGGCGATCGTTTCCGCCTGGAGAGCCGAAGCCGCAGCTACTGGCTTCGCAAATCCATCAACGATGAGGCCTCGGTGATCTCTACATACACATGCTATGGCCGCACGATGTCGGGGAGTTCCTGTCCTCTCGGTGGGGGGATCTATTATGTCGGTGATCTCTGTATTCCCTTCCGGATGGGGTCAAAAGCTGCATCCACGTTAATCCGAATTGTTCTGGAGGGTGGAAGCCAAGAGTCGGGAGAGTTTTCTGATTTCTTCTTGCTGTTTTTACCGTAATTCGTGGCTATGTAGCTCTCTGTAGATGCTTCTGCTCTGGCTATGGTTGATTTCGGTCTCGGAATTTGTTGATTAAAAACAAATCTGTTTCGTTCCTTCCAGATACTCCATAATACCTCAGCTATTAGGTTAAATTTGGCCGAGGTTGATGAAGATTGTTGTATGTCGCAGATCCATTCTTCGAACCGGGTGAGGCCGACTCTGGAAATCTGTATATGCAAGGGGGCCGAACTCCAGATCTTTATAGTCCATGGGCAGAGAAGAAAGGTATGCTCGATCGTTTCTGCTTCTGTTTTGCAGATAGGGCACAAGGGGGAGGGTGTGATTTTACGGTTGTGTAAATTTGCCATTGTAGCTAGGGCATTGTTGCATGCATTCCAGAGAATGCATGCAACAATGATTAGCATGCATTAAAATATGGATAAAAGTGTGTGATCAACTTAAGGTACTTAAACTTTAATATACATTCGGTTAGGCACATCAAGTTAGGCAATCCTTGATGTGATCATATGCCTAAACAACTCATTGGGTCCACCCAAGCATAGTCGGCCCGAAAGGAAAAATGATTGGGCCTAGTAAATAATTTTTCTTTCGATTGTTACACAGTTGGCTGCGGAATTGACCGGTTAAAACCCGATCAATTAATATCGGATACTTGAAAAAAATTTCAAACACAAGAGGACCTGAGCAAGATTTAGTCCAAGTACTTGGCTTGATCGTCCGACATTTAGGTTTGGTCATTGGGCAGGCCTACGCCGGATTGGACCGGTTCTGCTCGGGCTCGAACTTTTAGAAATCCCTCCAAGGATTGGACTTGCAGGCTCGAGCCTACTCAAGGGAAAAACATTAAGGCTGTGTTTGGTAGTCGAGATAAAATTCGGGATAGGATATAATTTATCATATCTTACGTTTGGTGCTCACTCGGGATAGGATAAAGTCGGATATATGGGGGATATAGACATGATAAAATTATCCCATGGGGGAGGTGGGATAAAGGTGGATAGGATTTCTAATATCCATAATATGAAAGTTATTTTATTGAATAACAAACTTATTAAATTAACAAAATTGAAATTATATTTTAATATAAATAATATTTGAATTCTAATTTAAGAAAATAAAAATAAAATAAAATTTTATTTTTAATTAATCTTATTTTAATTTCTATATTCAATTTTAATTCTATTTTATAATAAACATTCAATCTATAAATTAAATATTTATATTTATTATATATTTTAGGTATTTTTGTATTTTAGGTATGTTAGTACAGTTTACTATTTGATAAATTTTTATTGAAGAATGATGAAAGGGAAAAAATAATAATGAAAATAATATTAAAAAGAGGAAAATTAAAATAAATAATAAATAATAAATAAATTAAGGAATAGTATTACGAGATATTTTCACCGTCTTCATTTATGAACATTTAGGTTTATTTATAATGATATATCGTTTATATAAATAAATAAAAATGTACATGATGTGAACATATCCGACTTTAATCTTGCAATTCACTAAACACCCTGGACGGGATATAAAAAAATCCTAGGATTTCATATCCTATCTATCCAATCCTATCCCGATTAGAAATCCGAACGACCAAACGTAGCCTAAAGGTGCAGGCGCACCCATTGGGTCACCTTTTTATTTTTAAAAATTTCAGCTAAAAAATTTAAAGAAGTATGAAAAATAGAAAATAAATAATTTTAGGATCTTGTATTAATTTATTTTACTACTTTATCTACGAGTTTTATGCTATTTTTTCTATCCTACATTAGAAATTTGAGCTTATTTTATCCTGTTAGAGTTTTATAAATTTTAAATGTCCAAGAAATACTTATTAATAATTTATCAATAATTTAATAAATATATAGATGTGCCGAGCCTTAAGGCCCTTATCCAGGCGTAGCTTGGTCACTAAGCGGACCTAAAGTTTTTGCTGGACTGAAAAATAATGTGCGGGTTGCCCACCCCTTGATAAGTCTACTAATAATCATCTAAAAAATAAAATTGCAATAACATTGATATTATTTTATGTTAACGTATGAAACGTGATATTTTTCAAATGCTCTTGATTTTTCATTAGATACCACAAGTAAAAGCAATTTAGTAGTTAGATATTGATTAGGACAATTTTCTTAGAATTTTTTAGTTCACAACTGAATGTGCAAGTGTCTATAATAATGCATATATACTATTGCCGGCACAGATGGAGGTGTTAGGACATGTGGCCATCGGTGGGTTCGTATCTCAGTGCAATTGGAACTCCATTTTAGAGAGCTTGTGGCACGGAGTGCTGATTATGACGTGGCCCATATACATAGAGCAGCAATTGAGCGCATTCACAATGTTGAAGGAACTAGGCTTAGCGAAGGAGCTGAGGCTGGACTACAAGGGGCATGGTGTTGGTGGCATCTGGTGCCAACAAAGCAGATAGAGATGGCCATCAAATGCTTGATGGGCGGTGTCATCGCAGGGATGAGGAAAAAGGTGAAGCAAATAAGGGAGGCGGCAAGGAACGCCATGAGCGCCATAAAGGAAGGTGGATCTTCATATGATTCTATCGAAAGGTTGATCCAAGACTTCATAAAGAGCATTGAATGAAAAGGTCAATTGTAACCATCATGTATATGTCACTTTGATCTTGCTCTGTCCTTTATTTCTTGCTAGCAATGTGTCCTGCTCCTTTGTATAACAAACATGCTTACTAATTTGCTTGAAGTTTATGAAATTACATTCGAGTTGATGGGTGGTGGGCGTTGGGCTTGATTCTAATCTTGCATCGCTTTTGTTTAGCAAGTCATTATATTTGTTTTGCTCGGTTACCATGATGACGGAGCTGTAAGTTACTGACAATTTACTATGATGAGTTATGAGCTTCTCATGACTAGATTAACGATCTGGTGAGCTTTGTCTTAATTGATTCGATACAAGCGAGACTCCTAATACATTAGCCCTTTGTTTCTAGGTAGATGAGCTTGCATTTAGCTATTCCTTCATTAAATTCATTTTGAGGAGATATTAACTTATGATGCATTGGATGATACATCAAAATCAACCCAAGACAATAACCAATAAGATGCTATTTTTTTCTTGAAGCAAACCCTTCTATAGTTGAAATAGAAAGGCATTTATTTGGCTTAACAATATAGAGATAACAAATTCTTTGCCTGTCACACACGCATGAAGCAATAGACTTGCATTTTGTGTTTACATTCACACTAAAATAAACTGAAAAGGAATTAAAATTGCAACAGGAGAAGTTAAATCCTCTTGCTAATCTTACATGCCACGCCTGAAAAGCTTCTCTCTAATAGCACATAACTCGGATAATGCATTTGTCATGTCCATGCGCTCAATCGGAAGTTTAGCTGAACAAAGGACTCCAATTCTCATTATGTCAGCAATGTTTTCCTCAAATCTTACCGTGTCGGCATCACTAAGCTGGCCATAGCCAATCCCTGCAGGATGCTCCATAGATAGCAATGAAGGGTCAAGGATCTTCAGTAGGCTTTCATGCCGAGCAATCTTGACGAATTCTTGGAGGGTCCATCTATCCTTGAACATAACATCAGTAGGTCTTATTCCGGTGAACATCTCGAGCAATAGTATCCCAAAGCTATACACATCTCCCTGCAATGATGAAGTACCGCCGAGGCCATATTCTAGAAAGCAACATTGGCTTTGTCATGTCAGATGGGTACTTAGTTTTAAAAATCCATTTTCTTCACTATAATTCAGCATTTCAATAAGCTATTAACTTGGACCCATATGATTAGAAAGCATAAGGATTAACATACCTGGAGCTACATAGCCAATGGTTCCTTTTAACCCACTAGAGCTTGCTTGACATTGAGAAGCATCTAGGTTCGTGCTTCTGGGAAGAAATCGTGCTAGCCCGAAATCACACACTCGAGCTACCATGTCGTGATTAAGAAGAACATTGCTTGGCTTTAGATCACCGTGTATGATGCTTGTCTGGCAATGATGGTGAAGATATTCAATTGCAGAAGCCACATCAATGGCAATGTCTAACCTTTGTCTGAGACTGAGCTTTAGCATGTCAAGCTGATTTTCTCTAGGGTGCAACCACTGTTCTAGACTACCATTTCTCATCAGGTCATAAACTAGAGCCTTAAATTCCGCGCCTGTGAAATCGATGCTCGAGCAAACAGTGATGATGTTGACAAGATTTCGGTGGCGTATGTTTCTCAACGCTTCACATTCTGCTAAGAAGCTCTTAAAAGCCCCTTTTTTATTTAAGTTGAGCACTTTCACTGCCACTTGTTGATTTCCATCCAACATTCCACTATACACAGAGCCATGGCTCCCTTGGCCAATCAAATTAGATTGCGAGAAGTCATTAGTTGCTTGGCGAAGCTTTGCATAGGAAACCTTTTGGAAGCGCTCCTCTGTTGGCAATGCAACACTAGGTCTCGTCCTAGATTTCCTCCTCCAATACACAACAACAATAAAGCATGTCAACACGATTAGAAACGAGATAGTTACCACAATAGATAACTTCAATTTTGGAAGCTTTCTCCGCTTCTTCGTGTCTTGGACTTTGCACGCGGGAAGTGCAAGTTCCTTGATGCCCCCACATAGTTCTTTGTTTCCGATTATCGATATGCGCTTCGTATCTTTGAAAATCCCCTCCTGCAGTACCTCTCCTTCAAGGCTGTTGAAGGACAGATTCAACACTTCGAGCACAGTGAAATTCTCGAAATAAATGGGAATTTGACCGGACAATTTGTTTCTTGAGAGATTGAGGTACTGAAGGCCAATCAACGTCCTTAGAGAAGGTGGTATACTTCCTTCAAATAAATTGCCTGCCATGTTCAAGCTCAACAGCATTACACACTGGGATAAAGTACTTGGTATTTCTCCGGTCAACCTGTTGTCAGAGAGGTCTACACCCACAAGTTTGCTCATGTTACCCATTTCAAGAGGTAATGGCCCTGTTAAGGAATTTCGAGCAACTTCGAAAGAGAGAGACATAGAAGAAAGGCCGATGACCTCTTTGGGTATTGTACCATTAAGATTGTTATCTGATAGTGTCAGTGATTGCAATTGTCGACACCATCCAAGGCTTGGAGGAATGTCACCTTCTAATTGATTTTTCTCAAGTTCCAGGCGAAGTAATTGGGTGATGTTTCCAAGAGAGGAAGGAATTGCCCCTGAAATTTTATTACCCCATAGCCAAAGATAGCTCAAATTTTTGAGCTTACCAATGCCATGGGGAATCTCACCGCTGATGCTGTTTTCATATAACGCTAAGAATTGTAGGCTTTTTAGCTTCTCGATTTCTGGAGGGATATTACCTGTGAGCTGGTTTGATCCCAAGCGTAAGAGCTTAAGGGTGCTCGTCATATTGGCAATGTAAGTAGGTATTTCTCCCCTGAATTCATTGTGGCCGAAATCTAACGATTCCAGGTTAGTGCAATTGGTTAAATCATTGAGGAAACTTAAGCCGTCAGGTCCTGTTTGTAATTGGTTATCAGTAAAACTAATCCTCGTAAGATTTCTCATGTTTCCAAGATTGGTAGGCACACTCCCCGTAAAGCTATTTAAAGCAAAAGCAAGCACTTCAAGTCCAGTTGCATTAGCCAGCGAATGCGGTACTTGCCCAAAAAATTGATTTATATTGAGGTAAAGCCCCTGGAGATGAGGGAAATAGTTGCCAATTTCTAGTGGGATTTCACCATGTAGGTTGTTACCCGATACATCAAGGATGACAAGTGATGTAAGATTGTATATAGAAGAGGGGATGTGCCCTGTTAGATTATTAAAATTTAAATTTAGCTTTGTTAATTTTGAGATGCTTCCAAGCTCAGCCGGTATTCGACCTTTGAGGTCATTTTGCCCCATACGTAACACAGTAAGTGAAGATCCATTCCCCAACCAACTTGGAATTTCCCCAGTAAGATGGTTCTCTGTGACTCCAAAGATAGTGAGTTCTCTCTCAACTAAACATCGAAGCTCATCAGGTATCCTCCCACTAAGCCTATTGTACTGCAAAAAGAGGTACTGCATACCTACACAAGATGACAAATTCCGTGGTATCTCCCCTTCGAGTTCATTGTTGAAGAGGACAAGAAGTTTCAATCTAAACAACCTCCCAAACTCTTCTGGAATGTTTCCTCGGAGCCGATTCGCTGTTAAATTAATACGCCTCAAGAAGGTGAGATTCCCTATGTCGGGAGGTATTGTGCCAAGAAGCTTCTGATTAACTAAGTGGAGGGCAGTAACTCTTCCCACATGACGATGACTGCAAGAAACTCCTGGCCAATTACAGTGGCTAACAGAGTCGTTCCAAGAACTCATGATCCCTTGAAAATCTTTATTCATCTTGTCCTTGAAGGCGAGCAATGTCGCCCTGTCTGTTTCATTTCTTGGATAGGAAGCATAGGCAATACAAGTGTTGGAGTGAGTTTGATGAATGATGAGAATGAGATTGATAAAAGCTAATATTAAATGCATTCTCAAGTTTGGCGAAGTTGCTTATGTCATAGGGATGAGGGAGTGAGACCACCGTCCTTCCACCTTAAGAACGCACAGCCTTAAACTATACTCAAAGGTCCAGCTCCCAAAAGTCTCCACAGTGCTCTCGCTTTAACAGCCATTAACTAAAGGACCTAAAAAACACGAAAGATGAATAGAATAAGTAACTACAGCCCAATGAGTAGTGCATCTCTTTTAAGCAGATCAAGCACCCACTATATACTTTATAAAGTAATATCAAAAGTCATTTATCTCAATTCCAGTAAACATTTAACATAAAAATATAAAAATTAGTTATATCGCTTTAACATAACCATATACATGTGGGAATGAGCTATAAAATACGTGTATAAGTTGTAATCAACTAAATTAGAAGTTATGCCTTATTAGGATCATAATCCTACAGAAGGAGTTATTCCCCACCAAAATCAAGAGGGGAATTCGACCACAAAAGCACTTATGGAGAATCTAACCACCAAATTGACTCAAATTTTGAATCAGAACTAGACTCTTGCCCCGACACTGCAAAATGATTCATCTTCGTCACAGATTGTAGTTAAGTTGGAAGGAACCAACTATGACTTATGGTTTTAGGTTTTTGAGATGTATATCATAGGCAAAGACAATCTAGGATACATCAATGGAGACCTCCCTCGGCCTCTACCTACAGACCCTCAATTTTGAAAGTGGAAAACTAAAGACTTAGCTATCAAAAGGTGGCCGATCAACTCAATGAACCCGGCCTTAATTGGCAATTTCATTTGCTTCCCAAAAGCGAAGTTGGTCTGGGATTCAGTTGCAACAACCTTCTTTGATGGAACAAATGCCTCTCAGGTTTATGTCTTGAAGAGGCGTGTGGCTCAGATGAAACAAGCAGGAGGACCAATTGAGGCATATGCAACAACCTTCGAGGTCTGTGGAGAGAGATTGACTTCCATCGTATAAACCCAATGAGGTATCGTGAAGATATCAAAAGACATAATATGGCTATATAGGAAGATCGGGCATACATCTTTCTTGATGGGTTGGATGACCGTCTTGACAAGATCCGAGTAGATGTCTTACAGATAAAGCCGTTTCCTATGGTTAAATACGCCTATGCGCGTGTCCGACGGGAAGACATAAGACAAACTATAATGCTGACCAATAATGACACTATCCATGATTCAGCAACCATGATATCCTGAGGGAATACGACAAATGTCAAACCGAACCGAGAACAGTTGTTGCAAATGGCTAAGCCTGGGGTTACATAAGAAGGAGGACGACCTAGCTCAGCTCCACGCCAGAAAAATTTTCCTAGGGGAGGTTGCTCAAATTGTGGTAATGCTAAGCATACTAGGGAGACGTGCTTTAAACTTCATGGGTATCTACACTAGTGGAAGGAGTTGAAGGCTCGGAAACAAGCAGAAGGAAAAGGGAGAGCTTCTCTAGTGATTGCAGAGCCTATCATTGATACCTTACATGGACAAGCATCTAACATATTCATACCTAACGATTTTTCATCACGGAGTAAGCAAAATGTGACGTCATAAGATAAACATGGTAGTGCTTTGGTTTGCTCCAGTCAAGCTGACTGTAATCACTAGATCATTGATTCGGGAGCTATGGATTACATGACATTTACTCCCGATGATTTTGTTCGTACTTCATAATCAAGACGTGATAGTTTCTCATATGCTAATGGACTCACCTATCCTGTGACTGGGGCTGGAGTTGTTGCAATTTTCTCTACACTTTCTCTCCTCAACATGTCACTTGTCCCTTTATTATGCACCAAATTAATTTCGGTGGGATAAGTTACCGAAGATTTGGATTGTGTTGTTCTAATGTATCCCCACTTTTGTTTATTTTAGGATATTCTCACAAAAGAGATAATTGGGCATGGTAGTAGAGAGGGGGCTATATTACATGGATAACTTCAATTCCAAGAGTGCAAATCATGTTTGAGGTGCATCCATCAGTGGGTAGTAACATATATGCCTTTGGCATCGATGGTTGGGACATCCGTCATTTGGTTATTTAAAACAATTATTTCCTAATCTTTTTTTTTTTAATTTGAAGGACTTAAATTTACAATGTCAGACTTGCATATTGGCTAAGAGCCATAGAGTTCCTTTTCCAATAAGTTTAAATAAAAGTGAAGTCCCTTTTTCTTTGATAGATTTGAGGTGCATCTCATGTTACTGCTATTTCAGGTTGTAGGTGATTTGTGCTATTTGTTGACGATTGTACTAGGATGACATGGCTTTACGTGATAAGAAGCAAAAATGAGGTAGATAAGATATTTCAGAATTTTGGTACTATGTTACAGACTCAATTTGGTGGGCAGATCCAAGTTTTAAGAAGTGATAATGGTGGAGAGTACATGAATGAAAATCTTAAGGAATATTTTCGACAACATGGCATGATTCATTTGAGTCCTACTCGCAAACACCTCAGTAGAATAGTGTCATGGAGAGAAAAAAAACAAACATATCCTTGAGACAGCTGGAGCTCTCCTAATTGAGTCATGTGCCTTAATGATTTTAGGACAACATTGTGGCTACAGCTACGCATCTTCTCAATTAAATGCCATCTAAAGTGTTGAACTTCCAAACACCATTACAGGCCATGTTCACATATGCATCTTTGCCATCTGTCCTAACCATTCCTCCTGGTGTTCAAGTGTGTTGCATTTGTACACATCCCGAAGACCAGTGAACGAAGCTTGATCCCAATGCACTGCAATTTTGTTCTTGGGATATGGCACACACTAGGAAGGATATCGATGCTACAACCCCTCCACCTGACGGACCTATGTCACTATGGATGTCTCGTTTGTTGAAGCTGAATCCTTTTACCTGGACTCTAATTCTTCCTTTCGGGGGGAGACACAAACAGAAAAGGGCAAATTGGTGGGATTTTTCTAGTAGTATATTTTCCGAAGGAAGATGAGGGGTAGAGGCATCGGATAGGCAGCTTGGGGGAGTGGAGGAGGAGGCATTGTTTGATGCTGGGCAACTTCGGCAGGTGCAGGAGTCACCAGAAATGAGAGTTATGGTGCCGAAGGAGGCTGTATAGGAGGAGGTGGTGACTGGGCAGGTAGTACTGGACTTTGAACAGGCCCTCACGGGGTGGGCAACTCCTACTAGAGCAAAATCACAAATGAACAGCTTCCTTCTTCTCTAGTACCCGACTCAACTCTTGAGGATATTTCTGAGGTAACCTCTCCTAGTCCTTCTTGTGTTTGATGAGCTTAATACTTCTGTGGGATATAAACTACCTGCTAGGCACAATCGAGGCACACCCCCGAATAGATATTCACCAGATGCTGAAGAGAAGAGATCGACCTACCTTATCGTGGATTATGTGTCAACCAAAAGGTTGTCAGATTCATTAAAAGTGTTTGTGTTGGAATCCGTACTCCAAAAGGGGAACATGATACTCTGAAAGACCCCAAGTGGGTTCAAGCAATGGAGGAGGAGATGGCTGCACTGGGGAAAAAACAAAGACTTGGAAGCTGGTGGAGTTATTTGAGGGGAAGAAGACTGTTGGATATAAGTGGGTCTTTTCTGTGGAGTACAAAGCAGATGGATCCATAAAGAGGTACAAGGCAAGACAAATGGCGAAGGGATACACATAAAGTTATGGGGTTGACTATTAGGAGGCATTTTTTCTTGTTGCTAAACTTAGTACTGTCCGGGTCTTGTTGTCTCTTGCAACTAATCTAGACTGGCCATTACATCAGTATGATGTCAAGAATGCATTTCTTCACAGTAATCTCGAAGATGAGATGTTCACCCTTATAACCTGAGGTAGTATGTAAGCTAGAGAAATCGTTGTATGGTCTGAAGCAATCTCCACAAGCCTAGTTTGGCTGGTTCACTTCGGCGATGAGGAGATATGGGTATTCCTAGAGTGACTCAAATCACACATGTTACTGAAACAACATTAGGAAAAGGTAACTATGTTGATTATTTATGTTGATGATATCATTATTACTGGAGATGATTGGACAGAAATTTTTAAGCTCCAAAAGAATCTGAGGAGTTTGAGATGAAAAACCTTGGGGGACTGAAATACTTTCTAGGTATTGAGGTAGCGAGATCGACAAGGGGAATATTTCTCTCACATAGATAGTATGTGCTAGACTTGTTGGCAAAGGTTGGAATGTTGGACTGCAAGCCTATAGACACACCAATTGTTCAAAACCATAGGCTTGGGGAGTATCCAGATCAAGTCCCAACATACAAATAAATGTATCAAAAAAATACTTAGTAAACTAATTTATCTATCGCATACTCGTCCTGACATTGCATATGCAGTGAGTATTGTTAGTCAATTCATGAATGCCCCAAGTGAAGATCATATGAATGTGGTATTGCGTATATTTCATTACTTAAAGACCTCTCCAGGGTAAGGATTGAGATTCTTGAAAAAATGTCATCTTGAGATCAAAGGGTTTACTAATGCAGACCGGGAGTGTTTACGACAAGAGATCAACATCAGGATACTTCACCTTTGTGGAAAGAAACTTAGTTACTTGGAAAAGCAAGAAGCAAAAGGTGGTGGCATTGTCAAGTGCCGAGGCCAAATTTAGAGGGATGGCCAAAGGGTTGTGTGAGCTTTCGTGGCTTAAGATGTTAATGTCGGAGAGCGGGTTCACTCCAAGAGCTAAGATAAAATTGTTTTGTGATAATAAAGCAACAATTGACATCTCTCACAATCCAGTTCAATATGATCGTACCAAACATGTTGAGGTGGACCATCATTTCATCAAGCAAAACTTGGACACCAAAGTGATTCGGTTTCCATTTGTGTGATCCAAATACCAGTTGGTAGATATTTTGACAAAGGTTATATCAAGCAAGGTTTTCTACAGCTCACTTGACAAGTTGGGCATTCACGAGATCTATGCACCAACTTGAAGAAGAGTGTGGGAATGAGCTACAAAATACGTGTATGAGTAGTAATCAACTAAAGTAGACATTATGCCTTATTAGGAGTATTTCCTTCCTCTCTAGGTCATTGTAACAAATATAGAAGAAAATATACAGAAAATTGAGGAATAATATTTTTCCTCTAAAACTCTATGTGTTAACAATACATATTAGAAAACATTCGTTAAATCAATAATATCATAATAAAATATTAATGGTCCAGCTCATTGATCAATCTCATCGCCATTGATCAATCTCATCAAATCACATGTCGATGGTCCATTCCATCGACTAATTTCAAATCACATGTTAATAGTCTAATCTATTGACCAAACTCATATCACATCACATTTCAAGGCCCAAGGGTGACTCACACGAGACTCATGTCATCATGTAGCATTTAGCCCTTAAGTAGTACAATGCCCTACCCATGAGATTATCATCACTATGTAGCACTTACCCTTTGATCAACACATATCAATTATACAAGGTCCTAGAGGCGGGTCTCATAAAATTATGTTATCATGTAGCACTTAGTCTTTAGCAAACGTATATAAATAGTACAAGTCGAAATTGTTCATTTAAATCCATCATCACAATTCAAATATCAATGATCAAGGTCATTGATTAATCTCTATTAAATCACACATCAATGGTCCATCCATTGACTAATTTATTGCTCAATCTCAAACCATGGTCACGACACAACACATTGTGATACGGAGGCCGAGATTCCCTCATTGGCAAGTCTCCACCTATAAAGTCGGTGGCTCAATCTAGAAAGATACCTCAAACTAGTATGCATACCCTAGAAACCCCTAACCAAGTTCACAATCATATTGAATATCAAACATTCATTCTCCAATACCGTAAATCTAATCTAGAAATCAATCTTATAAACCAAACAAATAACTTTTCTCAACATAATTCATCCGTCATTTCTCAAATCATTCATAAACCAGCTTGTAAGCTAATACATATACACCAACCCAAAAAAAAAAGTAATACACATACATAAAACTTCCACACTACTTTGCATAATACGTTTTTCAAAAAATCCGTACATAAGCAATGAATAGTAAATAGTTGATCCAATTTAGGCAAGAAATATCATCATTATTAATTTATAACGTAGCTAATCCATTTCGTTTTCAAAATATGAATTTACAAACTCAAAGAAGATATAGTACTACTTACCTCGGAACGCTTGCGACCAAATAACAAACGTTACTCAAATCATCAAATTGGCATATGAACCTCAGAATTTTGCTCCGACTAAACCGTCACTTCAAATCAACCTCTATCAAACCCCACAGCTCTACAACAATATAATTCACAATTTCCATGAAATCTTCTAGCCCAACATTTCAAAAATCAGACTTCATAACTTGAATTTCACAAAATTTCAAATATACAAGCTAACTCCAAATACTATGTCAACTGGACAAACAAAGGGCATGAGCACTTACCAAGTATTGCGAACCGAAGTAACTCCGGCTTGGCAAGGTTTCCGTAGCATGTATGCGCGAAATCCCTCTTCCTTTTTTCTTTCTCTTCTTCTTTCTTCTTCTCTTTCTTTCTTTTTCCTCTTTCTTTTCTTTCCTTCCTCGCGCGAGCACTCGGTGTTTTTGTCGCGAGCGTGCCTTTTCTTTCTCCTTTTTGCTGACTTTTCAAACTTTCTTTTCCTTTTTTTTCTTTTTTTACCCCGTCAAAGGCGTTTTTAAGTTCTCCCGGCCAGCTAGAAGCATGAGATCGACCGTTGAAATTTGGTGCATCCCAAGACCACAATTTAGTCCCAAAAAATGACTTTATTTCAAGACCCATAAATGCAAATTAGGTCAACTTTCTACAATACTAAGCATGACAACCCAAATCCAACTCGATGCGTACGATATTTCTGAAGTTTTTATAGGGCATCCGGACAAGTAAAAAACCGAAACATGAGCTCGGAGCAAGAGTTTGCATATCGTTTGATAAAAATGCTATAACTTTTTATCCAAGAGAAGTTAGAGAGGCCACAATGCCAATTTGAAAGCTAACTCAAAGTGCAATGTTGCATTTCTTTTTTTGCCATTGTTTACGACCCCCAAATCCTTTATTTCCGTAGTTTAGACAATTTTATGGTTAATTTTCAGTATTCTAGGGTTTTGCTATTCTTTATTTTTTGGGTTTCTATTGCATTCACCTCTGGCAATGAAGACCGCATATGGAAAATGTTTTCTAAGAATAATCTTCAGACTGATTGTTCAAAGGAACTTTTGTCATCGAGAAAGGTTTCTCCAAGTTTCACCTTTGAGCTTGCGCCTAGGGCATGTGTGTTGATTGATTTGTTCACGTTTGCTTTGCGACAAGGATAAGATTATTAATAAACGACTTTATGAAGCAAGTCCGGAAGGTATGCCTCAAGTCATCAGAAGTTATGCGAAAGCATGCCAGAGCTCATAATTGCAAAACCTTCATGTATCAGATGCAATTTGGGCTCATGTAGCAAAAGAGGTAATTTGCAGGTCTCGAACATAGAGGATGCAATATGAACTGAAGAAAAATTTTGAATTTTCTTAGTGGGTCCAGAGGCCACAACTGGATCCCCAAGAAGTTCCAAAAGCGGCGGACTTAGCAAGTCAAGCTAGGGGAAAGAAAACAAACAAGCAAGTCCTGTTGCGTAAAGACCACGTAACTTGGGCTTAAATTGCAGTACAGAAAATTTTAATATCTCATACAAGCGATGACAAGGTCAATTTATGGCCATCTAGACTCGTGGCCCGTGCTACACACGGGGGAGAAACAGATTTGTAATTGAGCATTAGTCATCCGGGAAATTACAGGATAATTTACATCAAGCATCTAGTCACCAGGTACAAACCAGAGGGTGATGACTTTCATGTCCTGATAAAGACATCTTCGAGAGTACCGGGGGAAAATCACTCTCACGGCGCCACAAAAGAGTTATGGGACTGATATGTAGTTGTCTCCTTGTAAAAATGAAGTATTTTCGCTCTGAAACTTAAAAGACTTTCTCAAGTAAGCTTGGAATATCGCCAAAGATATCATGATGTATTGCTGCATGTCGGCTTGAGGGGCTACCTATGCCCTAAAGATTGTTATCAGCAACTGACGCGCATGATTTGGACTGAAGTAAGTTACAATGAGCTTATTTGGGTTCAGAATTGAGGATTACTCATGCTGAAAGTTACAGGCCTGTCAAATTGTTTTTGTAGCTGTGAATCAGTGGTGAAGACTCAAGTGCAGTCACTATGAGCAGATGAAATTTTCAGTAGATTATTGGATCACACATAGCGGCAGTAAAAAACTGCCTGTTAATTGGCACCGCCAACCTTGATATCATCAGAACAGAGTCGCCTTCCTGCGTGGGCTGAAGCTACCTTGTTGTGTAGGCTATAACCCGATCGGTGATGGTCATTCATGATTGATTCTATTTGCCTGCGGGTGAACCTGCCTTTCATGTCAGGATCAAGTGTAAATAATCCCCAAATTACAAGATGTATTGCAACTTATCTGCTCCTCTTAATTTTTGAAAATATGCAAAATCCATAAATTTCTGTAGCAAACAGTCCCCATCCTCACCTCTTTCCAAGGTTCCTAATGCATCTTTCAAATATTTTTAAGCAGAGCTTAATGCAATTAACTGGATTATTCTGTTAGCTACGTAGAGCAGCAGCTTAACGCCTTCATAATGGGGAAGGAACTGGGACTAGCCGTGGAGCTGCAGCTGGACAACCGAGGGGAAAGGCGTTGGCGTCCATATGGTGCCAGAGAAGAAGATAGAGAGGGCCATCGGATGCTTGATGGGCGACAGCGACACAACGACAAGGAAGAAGGTGAAAGAAATGAGGGAGGTGATGAGGAACGCCGTGAAGGAAGATGGGTCTTCGAATGATTCTATTGGAAGATTGATTCAAGACTTCATCAATAGCATTGAATAAAAAGCTCAACAAAGAGTTAGCATTTGCCTTCAATTGTAACCATAATGTATATGTCACTTTGATCTCGCTTGTCCTTTATTTCTTGCCAGCAATGTATCCCGCTCCTTCGTTCAACGAACATGCTTACTAATTTGTCGAAGTCTAATGAAATTACCATTTGAGGTGGCAAGCGTTGGACTTGATTATAATCTCGCATTGCTCACTAGAAGAATGAATTTTAGCAAGTCATTGTATTTGTTTTGCTTGGTAACCATGATGATGGAGCTGTAAGTTATTGATGATTTACCTGGATGGGTTATGAGCTTCTCGTGACTAGATTAATGATATCGTGAGCTTTGTTTAAACTGATCCGATACAAGCGAGAGTCCTAATACATCAATCCCTCTGCCTCTAGGTAGATGAACTTGCATTTAGCGGTTCCTTTATTAAATTCCTTCTAAGGGGATGCATTGTGGAAAGCAAGTAATTGAACAATGAAATAGACCAAACACAAAATTAAATTAGATATTAGATTTACATAGTTCGTTCATAGTGACTACATCCAAGGGGCAAGCAACAATAAATTTCACTTTAGACCGAGCGATACAACAAGGATTATAATGACACTTGAGTTATTCAAACACTCCCAGTGTTTCTTAAGCCTAATTACAACCTATAACTCATGCAATATTTAGCCTCATAATTCCTCACAAAATAATATCTCAGTCTCACAAAAGAATTATACACAAATTCTTACGACAAGAATTTAATTGACTTCACACAAAAAAATTCTTGATGTAATTGCACGAACAATATCCACGAGATAACCCTTGTCAAACACTCACTTGAAAACAATGCTTTCCATATTTCTTCGTGATCAACTTCAGGGCAACCCACAAAATATACCTATTGCACCAAGGGACGATCAAACTAACTTCTAGTTGGAGAAGGAATCCATGTGATTCGGTCAACCCAAGTCAACAATTTGGGCTTTCTTGTTCTGTCTTTTAGTTCTCCACCAGCTGCAACTTCAAGGACTTCTCTCATTAACAACCACGCTACTTCGGAATAATCCAAGATAGACTTTCCTCTTTAAATCTTCTCGACTGACCTCAGCTTCGGGAATCTAACATGAACAAGAACTAATCTGTGTGCCCCTTTTATTTTCTTTTTAATTTTCACGATGAAGAAATCTTTATTTGGATCGAGTTTTTGTCCAACGGGGCTTAAACTCAAAACTCAAGACATGCAATAACAATCTCCACCTTGACTCAACGTTTGAGCAAAGTCACAAACACTTCACTAAAAATTTGAACTCTATTGCTACTTTCTCGTAGCCCCAATGTTACAATCACCGTAGATTTTTTCCAAGTCCAAGTCTCACTTGAACTTTACCATAATCGAGGACCTCTTCAAAATAACAATTGAACATGCACATTTAACTATTTCGCAAGGATTTTCTAACATAATCTTCTCCACCACAGATAAAGTAAAACCATTGTTGCATCTATACCTATAAAAAGATTGAATGTGTGCCTTATTAATATCAGTGGTTACAGCAACCATTAACTCTACAGGCTCCATCTCACTATAAGTACCATCTATATCGATTACCATGCTAGCACCGACACTGACACGCGACACGACATGACACGACACGCCGACACGTCGTTTCTCAAAAAGCAGATAATTCCGACACGTTAGGACATGTTGTATATTAAATACATATTTTTATATATGCATAATAATTTATCATTTTTATGATTATTTCAATTAAATTAATTTGAATCAAATTCATAAATAAATAATTAAAAAGCCTATAATGAATTTACACTAAAAACATTAATCCGCCATTTATTAATATCATTTATTGTTTCAATTTGACAAATTCAACCATATTTCAATAATTCATAAAACTTGGAGAAAAAACAAACGATCCATATTCTGGACTTTGTTGGAAGAAGAGAAAAAAAATTGAGTGAATTGTATATTACAAGAAGTGGGAGTCAGAAGAGAAGAGAAGACTAAGTTTTTATTTTTTCTCCATTTATTATTTTTATTAGTGTTTTATTTTTTCACATACATATATATTTTGACCTCTCATTTATCAAACTTTTAAAATTGACCTCGATATTGGAATCACGTGTCGGAAACTCATATGTCAGAATTCCAACTCGAGTGTCGGAGAGTGTCAAGAAAGTTGACTAGGTGTCAAATTTTCCGACAAATGTTGACTGAGTGTCCAAGAGTGTCCAAGAGTGTCCGAAAGTGTCGGATACGTGTCAAAGTGTCCGACACAACACGAAGGCTCTTGGAGAGTGTCGGTGCTTCATAGGCACCTACTACCTTATTTGTTTCTAGTTGCAACTCTACCTCGAGCTAAACATCATTTAGATTTGTATAAACACTGTTATTATCACTCCTAGCCAGAAGTATTAAAGACTTGCAAATGTGATTCTCTGTTAACAACATGTGAATTTAATTCTGGGTACTACAACCAATAACCTCGCTTACCTTGTGTATAACCTTGGAACATGCATTTTTGTGCTCAGACCGTGCCTCTTCAGGAGTTTGACATCCAATCATAGTCAATTGGGATTTATTCATCAGGTAGCTCGCCGTATTAAGTGCATTTGCTAGAAATCTCCTAGCAATACTAGCACTAGAGAACATTTTATAAGTTGTCTCTAGTAATATTCTGCTCATAAATTCCACAACATGTTGTGGTTCATTGGCATTAGTGCAGTGTTTCACTATACCTTCCTTCATGCAGAATTCGTTTGACAACTTCGAGCAGAACTTTGTACTACTGGCAGCCTACACATGCTTGATCATCTTACCAATCTCCTTTTCAATCAAAGCTCTCAATTGCCTAATCCTAACGACAACATCTAACTCGTGCCTAAGCACAAACACCCATATTTTCATTAGGTAGTTATCAACAATCGTTAGTATAAATTTAGCACTCTTCTTCAAAGGAAACTGCGACACCTGTAAACATTCAAGTCAATTAACTTTGCAATTTTTTGACCAAAAAAAAAATTAACTTTGCAATTTCACTGGTTTCTTTGATAGTCATACTAAACTGCATTTTCCTCCATTGATTTAAATCACAACACCCATATACATTCAATTCTTTAGCAACATTTTCTTTAACTTAAAACTTTCAGGCTTCTTTCGCTAATGTGCCTTAAACACATATGCTACAATTCAAAATCCCAAACAAATGCATCCAACATATCCACAGAGAAATCTATCACCATCCCAGCTTGAAGCTCCCACAAGCCACTATGCTTGGTTCCTTTCATCATCACCAAAGAACCCTAGACAACTTTCAGAACTCCACGATTTGAAAAAATACCAACATCCAGCTGAATGAAGGGCACTCAAGGAAATCAAGTTCTTCTTCAACTCTAGAACATGCCTTACTTTAGTCAATGTTTTCATAATACCATCATGCATTTTGATTCTAAGCCAATATCAACAACAACGCATTCAGCATTATTCCCCAACTACACTTTACTATTATCCAAGCATTGATAATTAGTAAACCAGTTTCCATTTGGTGTAGCGGGAAACAAACAATTATAATCAATAATCCATCTAACAAATGACAAATCATTAGTGACAAACAAGACATAATCAGAATTATCCGAATTACTGACAATTACAATTACAACAACATCTGCAAAATCAACTATAATTCCCTTCCCCTTCTCATTTTTCAGCTTAGGCAATTCCTTTTAAGATGTCATCTCTTAGCACAGCTCCAATAGACAACACCACTAGTCCTAGACTGACTGTGTCTGTTCATGTTTATATTACTCTTGTTAACATGTATACTAGTTCTTCATCTAATTCCACCTATTAAAGCAGCATATGTAGGTTCACCAGATTCTCTTCTATGGATGTCCTCACTCAGAATTAAATCTTGAATCCCATCAAACGTCAAACTTGTTAATACAAACAAATTACTCACAGCAGTTCAGTAGTGTTCAAACTACCAAGCAATGAGGATAGTAAAATAAAAGCACGTACTCATCTTCAAAGTCAATGTCTATTGAACTCAATTGACTAATTATCACATTAAATTCATTAATATAATATACAACCAATGTACCTTCGCTCATCTTCAAGTTAAACAAACATTGCATCAAATAAATCTTGTTGATCACGGAGGGCTTCTTGTACACATTTGACAGAGCTTTCATCAAACCCACAATGGTCTTCTCCTTCACAATGTTAAACATGAAGTTACGAGCCAATATTAGCCGAATAACGCCCATAGCTCGTCTATTTAGCAATTCCCAGCTCCATCATCTCTAGTTTTTCCCCAAAAAGGGGCAAGTCTAGTTTCATCTAATAGAGATACTTCTTAATCTACATCTTCCAATAATTTAAATCATTCCCATCAAATCTGTCGATTCTCATTTTTTCTATTTTTGTCACCATCAATTCGCTTCAACTCAACCAAGCCTAGCTCTGATACCAATTGTTGCATAAAGCAAGCAATCAAACAATGAAATTAATATAACAAAAATAAATAAATTGGACATCAGATTTATGTGGTTCATTCGCAATGACCTACATTGATGGAGTGAGCAGCCACACAATTCCACTATAAATTAAGCAATACGGTGAAGATTATAACCACACTCGAATCACTCAAATACTCTCAGTGTTTTCCAAGCCTCAATTACACCCTATAATCCACGCAGTGTTTAGCCCTACAATTTCTTACAAAATAATCTTTCGATCTCATGAAAGAATTATAAAAAAAAATTATTACCACAAAAATTTAATCGACTTCAATATTAAAACTTCTTGGTGTAATTGCGCGAACAATATCCATGAGATAACCCATGTCAAGCACTCACTTGAAAATGATGCTTCGATATTTCTTCATGATCAATTTCAAATCAACCCACATATATATATACACACACATGCACCAAGGGACGATTAGACCAACTTCTAATTGGAGAAGGAATTTGTGTGATTCGATCAACCCAAGTCAACAATCTGGGCTTTCCTTTTCTGTTTTTTAGTTCTCCACCGACTGCGACTTCAAGGACTTCTTCCGTCAATTGCCACGCTACTTTGGAATTGGCAATCCAACATAGACTTTCCTCTTTAAATCTTCTTCACCGACTTCAACTTCGGAATCTGACATGAACAAGAACTAATTTGTATTTGTGTGCCCCTTTTATTTTCTTTTTAATTTTCACAATGAAGAAATCTTTATTGGGATCGAGTTTTCGTCCAACGAGACTCAAACTCGGGACATATTATAATAGGATGGATAACTTATGATGCATTGGATGAAACATCAAAGTCAACTGAGATAAAGAACATGTAAAATGTTATTTATTTCCTTAAGCAAACTCTTTTTGACTCTCTAGTGGAAATAGAAAGGCATTTATTTGACTAAAGGATATAAAGATAGCAAATTATTTACCTGTCACACATATATGAAGCAATACACTTGTATTTTGTGTTGACATTCAAACTAGAAAAAACTGAAAAGGACTATACTTGCAATGGGAGAAGTTAAATCTATCTTCCAAATATTACATAACTTGCAATCTTACATGCCATGCCCAAAACACTTCTCTTTGACAACACATAACTTGGACAATGCATTCTTCATGTCCATACACTCAATTGGAAGTTTCGACAAGCAGAGGACTCCAATTCTCATTATGTCAGCAATGTTTTCCTCAAATCTTACTATGTCGGCATCACTAAATTGGTCATCACCATTCCCAACAAGAGACTCTGTAGATAGCAATAAAGGATCTAGGATCTTCACCAAGCTTTCATGCTGAGTAGTCTTAACGAATTCATGGAGGGTCCATCCATCCTTGAACATAACATTAGTAGGTCTTATTCCAGTGGACATCTCAAGCAACAGTATCCCAAAGCTATACACATCTCCCTGCAATGATGAAGTACCACCAAGGCCATATTCTAGAAAGCAACATTGGCTTTGTCATGTTAGATGGGAACTTAGCTTTACAAATCCATTTTCTTCACTAGAATTCAATATTTTGAATAAGCTATTAAAATTAGAACAAAAAAAAATGAATAAGCTATTAACTTGGACCCATATGGTTTGAAAGCATAAGGGTTAACATATCTAGAGCTACATGGCCAATTGTTCCTTTTAACCCACTGGAGCTTGCTTGATATTGAGAAGCATCTAGGTTTGTGCTTTCGCGAGGAAATCATGCTAGCCCAAAATCACACACTCGAGCTACCATGTTGTAGCCAAGAAGAACATTGCTTGGCTTTAGATCGCTGTGTACAATGCTTGTCTAGCAATAGTGGTGCAAATATTTAATGGCAAAAGCCGCATCAATGACAATGTCATACCTCTGCTTAAGACTAAGCATTGGCATGCCGAGCTGATTTTCGCTAGGGTGCAACCATTGTTCTAAACTACCATTTCACATTAGGTCATAGATTAGAGCCTCCACACCTGTGAAATCAATGCTTGAGCAAACGGTGATGATGTTGACAAGATTTTAGTGTTGTATGTTTCTCAACTTTCACATTCTACCAAGAAACTCTTAAGGGTCTCCCTTCTATTTTAGGTCGAGCACTCACTGCCACCAGTCGACTTCCATCTAGCATTGCCCTATACACAAACCAAGCTCCCTTGGCCAATCAAATTAGATGGTGAAATCTCATTGGTCACTTGACAAAGCTTTGCATATGAAACATTTTTGAAAGTGTTCCTCTGTTGGCGAGGCAACACTAGGCCTTGTCATAGATTTCCTCCTCCAATACACAACAACAATCAAGCATGTCAACACTATTAAAAGCAAAACAATTACCACAATAGATAATTTCAGCTTTGGAATCTTTCTCCACTTCTTCATGTCGCGAACTTTGCATGCAGGAAGTCCAAGTTCCTTGATGCCCCCACATAGTTCTTTGTTTCCACTTATCGATACGGGCTTTGTATATCTGAAAATCATCTCCTGCGGTACTTCTCCTTCAAGGCTATCGAAGGACAGATCCAAAGCTTCAAGCATAGTGAAATTCTCAAAAAGATAGGAATTTGACCAATCTGTTTCTTGAGAACTTGAGGTACTAAAGGCCAATCATGGTTCTTAGAGAAGGTGATATACTTCCTTCAAATAAATTGCCTGCCATGTCCAAGTTTTGCAGTATCAGACACTACGACAAAGTGCTTGGTATTTCTCCAGTCAACCTGTTGTCAAAGAGGTCGACAACCACAATTTGGCTCATGTTACCCATTTCAAGAGGTAATGGTTCTGTTAAGGAATTTTGAGCAACTCTGAAATAGAGGGACAGAGAAGAAAGGTCGATGACCTCTTTGGGTATTGTACCGTTAAGGTTGTTATTTGATAGTGCTAGTAATTGTAATTGTTGACACCATCCAAGGCTTGGAGGAATGTCAACTTTTAATTGATTATATCGAAGTCCTAGAATAAGCAATTAGGTGACATTTCCAAGAGAGGAAGAAATTGGCCCTGAAATCCTATTACCCAATAGGTAAAGATAGGTCAAAATTTTCAAGCTTACCAATGCCATGGGGAATCTCACCACTAATGTTGTTGTTGTATAATGCCAAAAATCTATAGGCCATTCAGCTTCTCGATTTCTGGAGGTATATTATCTATGATCCGGTTTGATCCTAGGAGTAAGATTTGAAGCGTCTTCATCAAATTGGCAATAGATTCAAGTATTTCTCCTGTAAAGTTATTGTGGCCAAAATCTAACCATCTCAGTTTAGTGCAGTTGGTAAAATAAGTGAGGAAACTTAAGCCATTAGGTGCTGTTTGTAACTGGTTATGTTTAAAACCAATCCTTGTAAGATTCCTCAAGTTTCCAAGATTGGCAAGCACATTCTCCGTAAAGCTATTAGAAATGAAATACAGTTCTTCAAGTCCAATAGTGTTAGACAGCGATGCGGCACTTGCCCAAAAAATCGGTTTTCCACAGGGTAAAGAAACTAGAGATGTGGAAAATATTTGCTAATTTTTGGTGGGATTTCACCATATAGGCCATTACCATTTACATCAAGGTAGACAAGTGATGTAAGGTTGTATATAGAAGAAGTGAAATGTCCTATTTAAATTATTAAAGCCTAAATGTGAAAGTTCTAATCTTGAGATGCTTCCAAGCTTGGCCGATATTCAACCTCTTAGGTCATTTTCCGTCAACTCTAGCTATACAAGTAAAGATCCATTCTCCAACCAACTTGGGATTCCTCTGGTAAGATTGCTCATTGTGACCACAAAAGCAATGAATTCTCTCTCATCCAAATACCAAAGCTCGTCAAGTATACTCCCACTAAGCCGATTGGAATGCAAATAGAGGTATTGCATACTTACACAAGATGACAAATTTTGGGCTATCTCCCCTTCGAGTTCATTGTTGCTGAGGATGAGAGTCTTCAATCTAAACAACCTTCTGAACTCTTCTAGTATGTTGCCTTAGAGTCGACTCACCCTTAGACATATTCATCTCAAGAAGGTGAGATTCCCTATGTAAGGAGGAATTGTGCCAACAAGCTTTTGATTCATCAAGTTGAAGGGGGTGACTCTTCCCACATGGCGGCCACTGCAAGAAACTTCTGACTAGTTGCAATGACTAATTGACTCCTTCTAGAAACTCATGATCCCTAGAGGATCTTCAATCATCTTGTACTTGAAGTGAGCAATGGAGCCCTGTCCATTTCATTTCTAGGATAGGAAGCATAGGCAATACAAGTGTTGGAGTGAGTTTGATGTATGAAGAGAATGGGGCTGACAAAAGCTGATATTAAATTTATTTCAAGTTTGGCATGGTTGCTTCCATACTTGATCTGTTAAGACAGACACCAGAAAGACCACATGATGGTCTTCTTACATTCCAACCAAAAGCATTAGATTGACCGTTTAAATCTAGTGCATCCAAAGGCCACAGTTTAATCCATAAAAAAATAATAATAATAAAATAAAACCAGACTTTTGTTCAAGAGCCATAAATTCAAATTAGCTTAACTTTGTACAATACTACTTGTGACAACCAAAATCCAATTTGATGCATAGGTAATCCTTATAAAAAAATATTCATTTATTTTTATGGGCGATACAAATGATCATTTTTAGAAAAATATTTTCTAAAATCATTTATTTTTTATGAAACAAACGGAGTCTAAGTTGAATCCTATTTACCTAAACAATAGTAGGAAAGAAAACCATTGAATTTGATAACATTTGACCCCCCAAGAAATATGTAAATTCAATCTATTGGAATCTTAGACTTTGTACACTTAGTTGGAATCATTTATGCAATGTTTGAGCTCCATCCTTTTTCTCAGGACAATGAGAAAACCTAATCTTCATGGGACAATGTCAGCACACCCTACCATGGACTAAATGGGGCAAAGTTGTTAGGCCGAATCAGACGTTTGACATCAACTCAAACAATCTAACGGACCGCGATTATCGTCCATCAATGATTGACGATGATTGTCAATCGATAGGCTCATAATTGATTTGACAACTTTTCCATTTGAATGGCTAAAGCTCAAGGTGCCGTGGAAAGAAACAGACAATGGGCCTTGGTCAAGGCAACGAGCAAATTTTCAATGATTTAATTTTGAAACGTTCCTTGTCTTTTGAAACTCAGCTATGATTGCGCCTAACATGGAGGAGGGAATAGAAATTTTTCCAAGAACGATAAAGAAGAGGAGCATAGACATCTGGTTTTTCTATCTAAAGTTTGACTAAAGTTGAACGTGAATTTTGATTGTACTCATCATGAGATTTTTAATGATACCCAATTTGTCCAAGTCAAAATGGCGAATCTCAAGACATTTTAACTCTCAACGATGATGGTCTGACCATGGGGAGTCATCGTGTTGGAGATATTGATCCCCATCTTAAGATAGATTTGGGATGCAAAAATCAATCTGGAAATTTGATTTATAGAGTGATACAAGACACTATTATAATGTATTTGAGAACAAACTATTCATGTAGCTATCTTATAATTATTCGCAATAACTTTGAGATTTGATTGCGTAAATTAATGTCTTTTAAAAGAAAAATTCCCAACATTACTTGGAAAAACAGAATCGGGAAGCGATGGTGAGAAGACCGAGCAACCAAAAACATTCTCCTCGGCAAGCCGATCCTGATGGCTGAACAGGAAAAAAAAAAAAAAAAAGGAAAACCACGATTGGGCCAATTAATGTTGAGAAAATTTAGAAGCAGGGAGACCTTTTTGAGCCCACAGCCTTTTGGGCCTAAATTTAAAACTTGGAGCGGCCCAAGTGAAACTGCCGTAAAAGTTATGGCATTGAAAGATTGTCAGGAGCTTTTATAATTGGAGAAGTCTGCATGATTAAATTAATACATAGATAATAAAAAAAATATTGCCACAACGAAATTTAAAACAATTATATCCTAAAACAGTCACAACCTTTAGATGAATTGTTGATTCGGAGATGTGGTCTCCTTCACCGACCGTTTCTTCCCTCGACAAAGGAGACGAGCAAAAGTTTTCTCCTTCTCCAGCATGGATCTTGCTTCTTCCATCATGCATAAGATGAGATCCCGCTAGTGCCTAATATTAGGCGCAAGCTAGACTCGACAACCACTAGGGAGAGACACGGTTTTAGTGGGCATATTTTCTGATATGGAAAAAAATAACGCACTATACATTTATTACGTGTCAATGTTTTTTAATGGAGTGCTTATGCAAAGATGAGTAGATTTAGACCTGCTCAAATCTAAGGCTTCTAAACCACTGGGATTCGCCCTAGTGGCCACCCTTCCAACATAAAAGGGGGATGTGACGGGTTCAAATCCCCACTTTCTCAGGGGGGATAGGGGTGGGGACGCGTAAGTTTCATGAGTGGATTTCGACTCCCACGCCCTATCAGGACAAAAGTCTGACCGTGAGTATAGAGTAGGAATAGAATAAAACTGACAAAAAAAAAAAAACAAAAATCTAAGGCTTCCAGACACGGCAACCGAAAGGGAGAGAGAGATGGGGTTTTAATGGGCATATTTTCTTATATGGAAAAGCTTAATATACATTTATTTCGTGTCAATATTTTAATGGATTGTTTATGCAAAGATGAGTAGATATAGACATGCTCAAATCTAAGGCATAAGCCAAATTTAGCAACCACCAAGGAGAGAGAGGGGGTTTTAGTGGGCATATATTTTCCAATATGGAAAAGAGTATGCAGCATACATTTATTATGTGTTGATCAAATCTTAGGCACAAACTAGACTCGCAACCACTAGGGAGAGAGAGAGAGAGATGGAGTGGCATATATTTTCTAACATGGAAAAGAGTATGCAACATATATTTACTATGTGTCAATGTTTTACTGAAGTGCTTATGCAAAGATGAGTAGATCTAGACGTGGTAAACTCTTTGCACACGTTTGGATCGTTTGCAGCTTGGCATATAAATGGATCAAGTTCCTTCGGTGGGATTCGCTTTGATGAAACAGAACACTGCGACGGTGCAATTCAAGTAAAGCATTAATGCGGTTGTTGATCAAAAGGCTGACCATAGGAGGTGGGACTACAGTAGGGATGAGCAAGACAACGTGCTGATGGAGCCCATACAAAGCTACACCAATGTAGCTACTAGGAGTGTGCATGGTCCAGGCGGGCAGGTCGGAACCGGGATCCGAAAAATTGAAACCGGGATCTACCCGTTTGTTGCATGGATCCGATTCTCGGGTAGATCCATGGAACCGGTCTCAAAATAATAATTAGCCTCATAAGTCATACGCCTGCTATATGTAGCCATATAACTACAAAATATCTTGTCGAAAATAGAAAGAAGCGAAGAGAACTTTAGATCTACAAACTAAAATGATATCTTTTCCTCAACTACTATAGCTCGTAACTAAGCAACACCATTCTCCTGGCGAAGAAACGGATTAGAGGAGCGAAAACTCTCGGACGGCAAAACCGGAAAAATTATCACGCACGCGAAACCAAATTTCATTCCCCCACCTAGCTTCCTATTCTTCCACCGACGAAAATCAGGAGAACGGCCGCTCGCGAAAAGGAAATTCGGACATCAGAAGGCTCATTTCAGCAGAGATCTTCAATTAAGAAGATGAAAAAAGAGAGGCGATTCGAGCTCAATCAATCCCCGGGACAATTCGACTCACTTTCATATGTTCGACTCGACGAGAACGGAGCTCGCGCGCTCTTCTTCAGGCCATCGCGATGGAGCCAGGGTTTCGCGTGAGATATTTGGGGGTGGAAAAAGGAGGACCTCGGAGTATTTGGCGTTGAAGATGATGATGGAGGTGAAGAAGAAGGAGAACCGCCAAGGGGGTTCGTGCACTACTTGCCTTTAGATGCTTGGTTTGTTAAAATTAATAATTTTGATTTTTTTTTAATATTAAAAATTAATCAGTCTAGTCCAAGTGGGCGGGTGGACGGATCCGCCCATAAAACCGGAAACCAGTTCCCATAAATTAGAACCGGGAACCGGACTGATTCCCTCAAGAACCACCGGTTCCGAGCAGTTCCGGTCCAATTCCGAGCGGTTCGGCAGATTCCCGTTTATCTACTGATGTGGTGCACATTTACCACTCAGATATGGACACGCGTCTTGTGAGGGATCCGCTGAAAAATAAAAAGGCTGGTTCTCTCGGCTGGCTCGGCTTGGCTCGTCGGCAGAAGAAAGGACAGATAAGTCATTGGGTCAATATACGCGTAACACTCCCGCTCAAAAAATCTATCTCCTCACTTGAATTTGCTGCGCTTTTTCTCTCTCGTGGGAGATCAAACAGAGAACGACTACGACCTCCTCTGCTTACGCCTTTCTCTCTCTCTAGACCCACAGCAACGCCGTCGACAATGGCAGCCGGGAGCCTCCGCTCTCCGGCCCCCTTCCTCCTCCTCCACCTCCTCCTCTTCCTCGCCGCCTCCGCCGACGACGACTCCGCCATCATGGCCGAGATCCGCGCCGCCCTCAAGCCGTCGGGCTGGTCCTCGAGCCAGGTCTACTGCAACTGGAAAGGCGTCAGCTGCGACTCCTACTCCTGGGTCACCGCCATAAACCTCTCTTCCGCCTCCCTCTCCGGCGCCCTCCCCTCAGATCTTTCCTCCCTCTCCCAGCTCCAAAGCCTCTCCCTCCAGAGCAACTCCCTCTCCGGCGCCGTCCCTTCCTTCGCCGGCCTCGCCTCCCTCCAGTCCATCTACCTCGACAGCAACAACTTCACCTCCATCACCTCCGGCGCCTTCCAGGGCCTCACCAGTCTCCAGACCCTCAGCCTCAGCGAAAATCATCACCTCCCCTCCTGGCAGATCCCGGCGGAGCTCAACGCCTCGACGTCCCTGACTACCCTCTACGCCGACAACACCAACATCACCGGCACGATCCCGGACTTCCTCGGAACCCTCCCTAACCTGACGAAGCTGAGGCTCTCCTACAACAACCTCACCGGGCCCCTCCCCTCCTCCTTCGGCGGTTCATCGATCCAGAACCTCTGGATCAACAACCAGGCGATGGGGCTTTCCGGCGGCATCAGCGTGTTGGCCGGGATGACCCAGCTGAGCCAGGTCTGGCTCCAGAACAACCAGTTCACAGGTCCGATCCCCGGTCTCTCGCAATGCACTAATTTGTTCGATCTCCAGCTTAGGGACAACCAGTTCACTGGGGTTGTGCCCGCCTCGCTGTGGGCACTCCCCGGCTTGAAGAATGTGTCCTTAGATGACAATAAGTTGCAGGGTCCCGTCCCTAGTGGTAGCAGTGGAATTCACGTTACCTATGAGGGTAATAGCTTTTGCAACAGTGCGCCGGGCCCTTGCGACCCACAGGTTACTGCGTTGCTTGAGGTGGCCGGTGCGTTGGGGTATCCGATCACGCTGGCGGATTCTTGGACTGGGAATGATGCTTGCCAGGGCAGCTGGAGTGCCATTTCTTGCCAGGAGAAGAATGTGACCTCTGTTACTTTCTCGAAGCGGGGGTTTAGTGGGACCATCTCGCCTGCATTTGCGAATCTCACCTCGCTCCGCACGTTGCTGTTGAACGATAATAATCTTACTGGGTCTATTCCGGAAAGCTTGACTACGCTGACTCAGCTTCAGGTTCTTGATGTGTCGAACAATAATCTCAATGGGTCGATACCGGTTTTGCCAGCCTCAATGAAGTTGACTACTACTGGTAATCCGTTAATCGGTAAAATGGACACTGGTGGCGGAGGCAGTGGTGGTTCAGGGACGAATTCGACTGATGGTGGTTCACCTGGATCGTCAAATGGTTCTTCACTTTCAGGTGGTGTAATTGCTGCTGTTGTCGTAGGTGTCCTTATTTTCATCGTGGTGATGTTGTTTGTCTTGTACAAATTCTGTTACATCATCCGACGACACAGGAAATTCAATAGTGTAGACAATCCGGAAATCGGGATGGAAGTAGCTAAGAATGGGGCCGGGAATGGTATGAATGGTTATGGTGGGCTTCCAAGTGAATTGCATAGCCACAGCAGTGGGGACCATAGTGATTTTCCCGTTTTTAACGGAGGAAATGTTAAAATTTCAATTGAAGTCCTTAGACAAGCGACTTGTAATTTTAGTGAAGAGAACATTTTAGGAAGAGGTGGTTTTGGTGTTGTTTACAAAGGGGAGTTGCACGATGGCACCAAAAGTGCTGTTAAAAGAATGGAATCTGGGGCAATGGGCACGAAGGGAATGAAGGGATTCCAAGCTGAGATTGCAGTACTTACAAAAGTGAGGCATAGGCATTTAGTCATGCTTTTAGGGTATTGTATCAAAGGTGATGAGAGGCTTTTAGTGTATGAATATATGCCACAAGGGACTCTCGCGCAACATCTGTTCGAGTGGCAAGAGAAGGGGTATGCACCTCTGACTTGGAAGCAAAGGGTGACCATTGCTTTGGATGTTGCTAGAGGAGTGGAATACTTGCACAGTTTAGCCCAACAAAAATTTATCCATAGGGATTTGAAGCCAGTAAACATACTGCTGGGAGATGACATGAGAGCCAAAGTTGCTGACTTTGGTTTGGTTAAAAATGTTCCTGATGGGAAGTATTCCATGGAGACACAGTTGGCTGGGACTTTTGGGTATTTAGCTCCTGAATATGCATCAGGTAAATTGATCTCTATTGTTTTTCATTGAGATTACATAAGTGTGATATCTTTCAGTAGGAATAATGGATAGGAGTCCTGCAGACGAACTAGTGGACTTTATATCTATGTTTTCACCTCATTGTAGCTGGATTTTTTGTTCAGATTGAGCCTTATAATGGTAAGATTGATCAGCACGCATTAATTAACTCAAATGTGCGTGATTGCTGTTAACATATCTAAGTCAATTCAATTGCTCTGATCCACTCTAGGGGGGATAGTGAAATCACCTGACTACAAATTGTTGATTAGAAACCAAGGGTGACTTCTTTATGTTACCCATTCTTGGGGCGCTTTTATCTTCTCTTAACATGAAATCTGAGCAGAGGCTTTTCTTTTCCCTATCGATGAAATTGCATTGAACTTTGTATGGGTCTTTTTCTGTCCGTACAGCCACTGGAAGGGTAACTACAAAGGTCGACGTTTACGCATTTGGTGCTGTCTTGATGGAGATCATTACTGGTAGAAAAGCATTAGACAACACCATGCCAGATGAGAGGGCGCACTTGGTCACTTGGTTCCGTAGAGTTCTGATTGACAAGGAAAACATCCTGAAAGCTATCGACCACACTCTTGACCCCGATGAAGAAACCTTAGAGAGTATAATCAAAGTTGCTGAGCTGGCTGGTCATTGCACTGCTGAAAAACCGTTCCAGAGACCTGACATGGGCCACACTGTCAATATTTTGCATCCCCTCGTGGAGCAATGGGAACCAACTAGCCATGAAGAAGAAGAAAGCTCTGGTATCAACCTCCACATGAGCCTTCCTCAAGCCTTAGGCACTTCCTCCAGTTCAACACTGTCCTTCTCCGATACGCAGTCTAGCATTCCACCAAAACCTTTGACGTTTCCAGACTCGTTCAGTTCAACTCATTGCCAGTGAGGAAAGTAATGGGAGAAAATGTGGTCGGGCTGGCCATGTAAAGTATTTGATGAAGTGGGTTGCCAGCAGAAAGAGAGATTAAGATGCTCTCATAAAAAGTTGCTTCAAGGCTGTCGAAAATAGACAATGCAGCTGGCTGTATGAGCTAGTGGTCACGATTGGCACCAGGCGATTTAGCTTCGATAAGTGTATTTTTTCCTTCCAATCCTGAGTCGGTACGAGTTCACCATTTCTTTTTCCCCCCTTTTTGTATATGATCTTTTGTTGTTTTCTCGTTCTTGGGTTCTCTGAGGATAAGATTGACTTGTGGATTCTTATCAGAGAAAGCAATATTAAATTTGCCTGAAAGTGTGTTCCTGCACTCAATATTTCTTGCTCTTGTCGCGAATCATAAATAATTGCTGCACCAGTTCTTCCCTCGGTGTGTCATGTAGTGTGGGTATCATTCCTTAGGGTCTGTCATAGAGCGGGCTGTTCATTGAATTCTGCAACTTGCAAGGAAGATGTGTTAGCTGTTTTGGACGTTTGTGTCTTTTTCTGGCCAGATGGCTGTTTTGGACTTTCAGAGGCTGGAAATCCTGAGATGACGGGTTACTTATGGAGATTGAGGAGAAGAAGGGAAGAGAGAGAGAGAGAGAAAATTATCTTTCCTAACATGATTTTTAAATTGAGATTTGGTGGGGTTAAGGGTACGAGTCATCTCGACACATGATAGCTGGAAAGAGCTTGAGTAGGAAGTTTATGTGTTTAGCATGCATTAAAAGTGGGCCTTTATTGCGGGTTCTTAGGTCATAAAAAATAAAAAATAAATAAATAAATAAAAGTGGGCTTTTATTGAAAAGTGATGTGCGAGACATAGGAAAATAATACTATATATAATACTATATAAAACACAACAAGCCCATTTTAGCTCTACTGATCCCCTCATCCTCACTTTTGCTTTTATCATGAATAATTCACTCTCACATCCACTCTTCATCCACCCTTTCTACATGTTTGAACATTCAATTTCATCGTATGGAACAATGCATGTATGTATTTTTTTTTTTTATGCATATCGCATTTTGTGATACATGCACGCATACATGGTAAACACATGGCCATTTTGTTGCACGCCAAATGCCCTTGATCTTCGTTCACCATTTCGACACGTTTCAACCTTCATTTTTATCACAAGAACTGATGTAGATATATATTTTTGTGTGTATTGCATTCTTATAATATGTACGTTATCTACGTTTCTCCCACAAATATCTTATTATTATTATTATTATTATTGGCAATAAGTTGAAATGGAGAAAACACGATAAATCTATTGTCATACATGATGAAGGTCTCTTAAGCTTACCTGTACAGTACACGAATCAATTACTAATTTGTACAAGTCACAATGAAGTAGATAAATTACTCGTGCTTAACTGCTTATTACGGACACATAGTACGTGATATAAATAGATCGGAGTAAAAAATTTGATAAAGAACTTTTATTGAACACAATATATTTCGTGATTAGTTGAAAAAAATAATAATCATAGATTCGTTTCACGCAAGGGGCAAATATAATAAACCGAGACATGAAGCATGGTTTAATTTAAGTTCACTAGTAAAACTTGTCAATATGTGAGGAAAAGCCTAGCATGTAAAGGGCCCAAACAATCGCAATCAGGCTATGGTCACCACCAAAGTTGTCCTTTTAGGTGACCTAACTAAGCCAGCTAAAGTCTATGACGATGGGGAGAAGTACCAAAAAAGTCCTAAACCTATTATATTGGTACCAATTCAGTCCTAAACTTTTCAATTGGACCAATTCAGTCATAAACATTTTAATATTGGTACAAATTCAGTCCATCCGGCCAATTTTGGCCGACCGGCACCGACGTGGACATCGTCCGGTGGCCGACGTTAACATGGCAATTTTTATGATTTTTCGAATTTTTTCATTATTTTTTAATTATTTTTTTTTTAAATTTTTAAATTTTTTTCCTTTTTCTTTTCTTTTCCTTTTCTTTCTGCTTTCTTCTTCATGGTTGCCGGCGAGCCTCCGGTGAGGCTCGCCGCCACCGGGCGAGGGCCGCAAAGCCTTCGCCTCGTCGCCGCCGTGGGTCGCGACCCTTGCCCGGCCTCTCCTAGAGCCGCTAGCGAGGGGGCTTCACCCGGATCCGGGCGAGGCCCGCCCGCCCGCGGCCGGCAAGGCCATGGCGGCCATCGCCGGAGGCGGAGGCGAGGGTCATGACCCTCGCTCGGCCTCGCCCGGCCTTGCCACTGAGTCCCCGGCGCCTTCTCCGCTATCGACCCCAGAGCTTCCCGACCTCATCACCGCCTCCCTCACCACCACGAAATCCCAATTCGAGGCCCTGGTCCCCCACCTCCCGCGACTCACGCTGACGCTCCTCCGCCCAATCTTCGCCTCCGAAACCCTAGCCCGCCGCCCCAACACCCTCCTCTCCTTCTTCCAAGGCCGGCCTCGCCCCGCGCCCGACCAAACCCGGGCAAGGCCGAGCAAGGGTCGCGACCCTCGCCGGTGGTTGGCGAGGGCTTCGTGGCCCTCGCCTCCGCCCTAGCGATGGCCACCATGGCCTCGCCGGCGGCTCGAGAGGCCGGGCGAGGGCCGCGACCCTCGGCGGCGGCGGGCGAGGGCTTCGTGGCCCCACCAAGTGGCCGGCAAGCCTCACGGGAGGCTCGCCGGCAACCGCGAAGAAGAAAGCAGAAAAGAAAGGAAAAAGAAAAAAAATTAATAAAAATTAATAAAAAAAATTCGAAAAATCATTAAAAAATCATAAAAATTGCCAATTCGCGTTCGGCCACCGATCGACGTCCACGTCGGCACCGGCCGCCAAAATTGGTCGGATGGACTGAATTGGTACCAATATTAAAAGGTTTATGACTGAATTTGTCCAATTAAAAAGTTTAGAACTGAATTAGTACCAATGCAATAAGTTTATGACTTTTTTAGTACTTTTCCCATGACGATGGGTTGCGATCCTCTAAAATTAGGGGATAATTTGCAGCCTAAAGTTGCCCCCGAGAGGTTGACACTTCATTAGGACTGATTGTAGCTAAGCTGAATATTTTATATAATAATAAATTATCCTTGAGCAAGCCGATCGAAAATAATAGAAGAAGCGAATTTGATTATAATATTATAACGCACATAAATAATCAAAATAAGGAGCATAATCCTTTGAAATCGTCAATGTAGCATGCGAAGAGAAAGAAGCCTGAGCACCCACCACGATTCACCACATATCGACTTGTGGTAGATCAATCGTTATTAATTATTATATATACTAGGGGCTCCGTTTGTTTAACGAAAAGAAATAATTAAGATAATATTTTTCAAACAATGATAGCTTGTACTGCTTAAAATAATTAGGCAATAGAAAAATATTTTCGTAATTGATAACAATTTATGTCTAAACATTTTTGTGAACGAAATTTTTTTAATTAATTTATATTTATAAATGATATAAGTCATTATTTTTAGAAAAGTGTTTTTGATATCGTTCATTTTTCAGGAAATAAATAAAGCCTAAGTTTGCGTAACGAGGGAGCAACGTGGGAGTTGGCCCAACTGGAGTTGGACTTCTTTCATCAACTGGAGGCCAGCATGATTCAAAACGGGAACCTCCTCCTCTCCTTTTTAATAAATTTTTTTTCTTTTTTCCGTTTTTCTCCCTTTCCTTTTGCAAAATTTTCTTTTCTTGTTTTATCAATAAACATAAGATTTTTCCACAATTTTACTTCCCTTATTTTCGTTTTGCTCTTTATTGTATTATTTCATTTTTTTCCCAATTTAATCAAATACAAAGTCATATTTTTGTTTATCGTTTTCCAAAACGCATCTTCTGAGCATAAGAATACACTTTTGTTCTCATAGACATATATTCTTTCTTACTATAATTTTACTCTGTTAAAAGATCTTTAAAAATTTATTGCAAGAAAATTCAAATATGAAAGTTTATTTACTTTTCTTGGATCTATTGTGTGACGTTTCAATGTAAAAATAAGAAAAATGAAAAAAAAAATTACCAATTTTCAAGGTCTAATAGCATGAAAAATCATATACTAGTATATCTGACAAATTTTGCCTTCTATTAATTTATGTTAAATTTTACCGTTAGATTTCTAAGTTGAATGACACGTGCTAGCTGACTAGTGTATTAGTTTGAAGTTTTATCCTCCTTTTGTCACAAAGGTATTAATTTATGATTTTTTGTGATACTAATATAATATAACGGAAACTTATGGATGTTAAAACTATCACAAGTGTATCAATTTAAGATTTTTAGTAGTTAAAAAATTAGTTTGGAGTAAATTTATCATAAGTATACCAATTCTAGATTTTTTTGTCAAAAATTAATTTAAAGTAAATTTATCATATATGCATCAATTTAGAGTTTTTTGTAGCATTAACTCTATTAACTAATCAATAACAATAATCTGTATCCTAATTAATGAGTACTCGTTAGCGGGCGTGTTTACAAGGGGCCACCACTATTGAGCCATCTACAACTTTTTTATTTGTCTTAGCATAGGTAACAATAACCTAGTCACATATATTCTTTTTTTTTATTTTTCTTCTAAGTACAAACTCATACTTTTGTAGAAATAAGTCGTATTGTTGTAGAGTTGATTTTTTCTTATTAAATTAGTTATTTTATCAAACCAAAGTAAAAGGAAAATTAGTTTGATTAACAACAATAGGTCAATCACTGTATTTTTTGCCACCACATCTAGAATAATATAAATATCTATTTCTCATTAAAAAAAATATGCTTTAGTCCTATCATCAAGTATCTTGAAAAATAGGTCAACCATGAGCGACCGATTCTTATGGTTTTTTTGTTTTGCGGAAAATGTTCCATTTCTATATTTTTCAAGGAAAATTATTTTACTTTTCGGTATTTCGCTAAAACTTGGAAAAGACTTGGAAAGTATTTTTCATCATAAGTCTTTTCCATCATTTGATAAGAAAAATCTGATGAAGAAAATTACAAAAAAAAAAAATCAATTTTTTTTTTTTAAATGTTTTAAATTATTTTTATTTTTATATATTCTTTTATTTTCTTTTTTTCTTTTCCCTTCTTTTTATTCTTTTTGCTTCTTCATTAGCCGGTCATCAGCCATAGCGACGGCCGATGAGCTCAAGCTCGCTAGGACTGGTGTTGAATCTCATTGGCTTGTGGTGAGCTCAGAGCTCACCGATCTAGCGAGGCTTTGAACCTCACTAACTTGAGGCGAGGTTGGAGCTTGCCAACAATTGGCCAAGGAAGAACAATTGGAAAAAGATAAAAATAAAAAGAGAAAAGAATATATAAAATTAAAAAATAATTAAAAAAATTCAGATTCTGTAATAAAATTAAAAGAAAAATTGAAATGTTGAATTTTTTAAAATTATTTTTGTAAGAAAAAATGTTTTTCTAACCAAGGACCCGAGCTTAAGCACTGACGATCCGCACACCGAGCTTTATGGACCCAAGCCTAATGGTCAAGATCAAAGCTCAAGTGTAGGGGACTTAAGCACGGCCTTTATTGAACCCAAGCTTGGGTGCTGGAGCATTAGATACGAGCACCAATGGTTTGAGCCTGGCCCCGATGGACTCGTGCAGGGGTGCCAGGAGCCTAGGTCCAAGCATTGGAGTCCCGGCTGGCCATGATAGACCTTGGCCTAGCCTCCAAAGACTTGGTCTTGAGCATGACAGCTCGTGAACCAACATTAGGGTTCTCATGCCCAAGCGTAGAGTTTTGAATTCAATCTCCAACACCTAGTCATATTTTGAAAAACATTTTCCAATTCTTTCGAAGAAGAAATCGGTTTCTTGAATAGAAAAAAAAATTTCCGTTGACTCATTTTCTTAAGCGAATCATATGCTAAAAAATGTTCTCCCAACAAATATTTTTCATGAAACAAATGAACCCTTAGTTTACATAAAAGCAATGTTAGGAGCCCCCAACTTCAATGTTTCTACAGTTCACATTCTTGGACATGTCCCAACGTCTCTTTTTTCCTTTTTCACTTTCCTTCTTAGCTACCTCTCTTTCTTCCTAATTTGGAAGACATGAACGTATTTACTATGATTAAATCAGCTCTATCCTTAGCCCCTCTCATTCGCCATGAACAAGAAAAACCTTTCTTTTCCAGAAAAATCACCAAGAAAATCATCATGCCAATGAAGTCTCCCTATAAGTAGGGGATTCAAGAGAAAAACTAGGCACTCTCATGCATCGTCCGCTCTTCCATTTTGAAACTGTTCTCCCAAAATGCCTTTGGTTGCTCTCTTGCTCGCCTCTTTCTGTGCTCTCACCTGTAAGTACCACTTTCCCACTATGTCTTTACTGCTGATTCTGAACGTAGAACACACTAATTGCTTTAGTTGACAAAGGGTGAAATTTCAAACAAGATGGGCATCAACTATGGGCGGGTAGGGAACAATTTGCCGTCTCCGTCTTGATGCATTGAGCACATCCAGTCGATGAGAGCCGGGCGTGTGAAGCTGTACAACGCCGACCGGGAGATCCTGAAGCTGTTATCCGGAACCAAGGTCCAAGTCTCCATCATGGTCCAGAACCATGAGATCCGGTGTTGCATCGAGCCAGGCCCTAGCCGACAAATGGGTGAGGAACAATGTCCTTTTGTATTATCACGGGACGGTGATCCGGTTCGTCCTCGTTGGGAACGAGTTCTCGAGCTACAACAGCACTGATCGAGACCACCAATTGTGGCGTGACCTTGTCCCTGCGATGTGCAGGATCAAGAGCTCACTTCGGTCGAACGGCATCCATAACATCAAAGGAGGGACCCCGCTGGCAATGGACGTGGTCGAATCCACATTCCCTCCCTGAGCGGGAGGTTCCGCTCGGACATCGCTGAATCTGTGATCATGCCACTGGTCCGATTCTTGAATAGCACGAGGTCTCACTTCTTCCTAGACGTATATCCTTACTTCCCATGGTCGCAAAACCCGGGCGACATCTCTCTGGACTTTGCGCTATTCCGCAGTGATGGTTTTATATGAGATGAGCTTAAGGCCCGTCCGTCCATGTTGGGCCTAAAAGCCCGGCCCACAGAATTAGAGCCCGTGGATGGAGGGATGTATAAAAGGGAGGAGAGAGAGAGAGAACGCACCTTTTGGAATTAACATACGTCTCCCTCTCTTTCAACGTTCTCTCTCTCCAAGGAACAATAAGCAAAAAGAAGCGACGCCGTCTTCCTTCCAAGCGAATTGTTGTCATCGGATCGAACAGCGCTAAATTCTCTTCCTCTTTTCGGCGTCGGTGTTTAATCTGTGGCTAACAAGGTACGCTCGAATCCATGGTGTGCTTTAGGATCGGTGATACGTGATTTTCCCGGGCTTGTCTTCCGCATTCGTTTTAGAGGTTCGATTTAGTGTCGAATCCGATTTTCAGGGATCTGTTATTCCCAACATTGGTATCAGAGCCCTAGTTCACGTTTTCCCGACCTGTTTGATGTTTTTTGATTGATTTTTCGCGAAAGTAGTTCGGCCGTACGGATCGGAGCGAGAAATCCCAACACTCGAGCACTGTTCGTCCTTTTTTCTGAGTTTCCGTAAGTTGAAATCAATTTCTGAAGGCACTGGGTGAAAGAGGTCGTCGAGACGAGTCCGACGACATGTCGTGTGCCACCTGGCGACGCCGCACGCGCCCACACGCACGGCCAGAAGCCGCTGCGCGTGGGCGCGACACGCCCGAAGTGCTGGCATCGGCTAGCGCGTGCGCCACACGCGCCGGTGGCGAACCGGCACTTGCGCGCCGGCGTTCGGCGAAGCGGCGCGTGCTGACGTCACCGTGACGTCACGGTAACCGCCGGGATGATGTCATCGGTGACGTCATCGCCGACAACCGTTGGCCGGCTGGTCACCGGCTGGCGACCTGACCCGACCGACGACCCGACCCACGCGGAAGCCTGGCACGAGCGTGGCACATGCCGACTGACGTCTGCATGACGTCAGCCCACGCACGTGCGCGGCACGTGGCGGTCGGTTCGTCCGACCCGCGCGCCCGTCGACCTAGCCCGTTGACCGACGACCGTTGACCGACAACCGTTGACCGTTGACTTTGACCGTTGACCCGGGAAAAAAAAAAAGAATTTGTTTCTTTTTTCAATTATGTCTATGTGGGTTATATGTAATCCATTGTTTATTATGCATTTGTTGCATGAATCATGGAAAATTATGTATTTTCCCTTATGTAAATTATGGATAATAAGTAATCCATTTTTAGTTCTGCATTTGTTGCAGGAACTATGATGCGTTATGCATGTATACCGCAATCCCAAGAACGGACGAGGGAAATGCAAGACTTAAAAGGCTGATATCGATTTAGCTAATTATCGGTGGCATGACGGTAATTTAGTATCACATGTGGTCGTGGTCAATCGATGATACAGAAATCATCTGGAATGGTTATCTTATGCCGGATTTTGAGAAGGTGCCGGCTTTGATGAACACTCTTCCACTTGAATGGCAAGCAATGTTAAATCGGCTATGGGAGGTCAACGTGGTCCCGGGTTATAGGAAGCTAGTGGAAGCTTTTGTAAAAGAGTACTATAGGATTGAGTTAACCAAAACTTCAACCCTTAGATTGAGCGCCACATGGCGCAAAGTAAATGCGCCTTGGTGGCGACATGAAAGCTCTCCAAAAGTTTTTCCATGGTTGGCAAATGTGCCTTCAAAATTCTCGATATTTTGGTGATAGATTAGAATGGATATTCCCTAATTATTTCTTAATTAGTTTGAGATGTTTTTGGATGTGAATATCTCTTTCTATGTTGATAATTTTCTTTGAATATATTGCTTAGTGTAATTGATAGTTGTATTAGATGAAAGCATTGTTATTCTATTGGATGTTAGATCTTTGTTTGCTTTTTCGTTATTGTTGATCTTCTTTGTGGATAGTTAATAGAAGTTTTTGTAACTTCATATAATTTATTTTGCATGAGACAATTATATTAATAATAATTTTGAGTTCGGATTTTTGGAGGATGATTGGACACATAGTGACCTTTTGATTCTTAAACCTTACTTGAAATTATTCATTAATATGATGGGTCTGTGCAAAGTGGATGCATAAATGATAGGCATTAATTGTTCGTGCATATATGTCTGATGTGTTCAGATTGATGCTTTCAGCAATTAAGAACGTAATTGCTGATATGAACGGTAACAATTGTGAAATATTGAATATGAAGATTCAATATGTGCTGGAAAAGCAAGAAACACTAGAAGCTCTTGATCATGTTATGGAAGATCTTGAGGATGCTGTGCGCCACCTTGAGCTAGTAGAGAACCGCTTAACGGCATTTGAGCCGAAAATAGGCATTTGCAATGCTGGTTCTAGCTCAGAAAGGGCTTTGAGCTCTAAGCGCAAGCGTATTGATTCGTTCAATATGTGGGAATGCAAAGGATCAAGTCCTTATTGCAAGAAATCAAGAGTTAACCAACAAAAGAGAGGAAAACGTCCTCAAGTAAAGAAAATGTCAACGGTGAGGTGTTACAATTGTGACAAGAAAGGTCATTATGCTCGCGACTGTCGTGAGCCAAAGAAGGTAAATACCTCTTGTACATTTGAGAACTTTACTTATGTGTCAAATTCTGCATTATTGGCTGAATCCAATCCTTTGTGGACTGTAGATTCAGGAACGACAGACCATGTAAGGAAGGATAGAGAATCATTTGTGGAATTCAGACGAGTATCAACTGGAACTAAATGGATCTATGTGGGATATAACTCCAGAGATGAAGTTAAAGGGATTGGCACCTGCCAATTGAACATGCGTGGTGGACGCACCTTGTTCCTACATGATGTCCTATATGCTCCGGAGATTCGTCGAAATTTAGTGTCTGTTTTGGTGTTTGTTAAGTTTGGTTTTGGTATGAACTTCCATAATAAATGTGTAGATTTGTATTTGAATATAAACTACTATGATTGTGGTCACTTTCTATATGGTTTTATTGTACTAGATGTTGACTGTGGTAATGTCAATATGGTATTCCCTTGTTTCACGTCTTCTACTTCATATGATAATGATGTGATTATGTGGCATGCTAGACTTGGTCATTTGGCCAACAACGTATTAATAGACTAGCCAAATAGGGCTTGTTGGGCAACATTGAAAAAGTCGATTTGCCCATATGTGAGCATTGCCTAGTAGGGAAAACGACAAGGAAACCATTTAAAAAAGATAAAAGAGCTTAATTTCCTCTGCATTTAATCCATTCTGACGTCTGTGGTTCAATGACTGTGAGAAGAAGGCAAGGGACTGTTTATTTCATCACTTTTATATATGATAATACTCGATTCGGATATGTCTATTTGATTTCTCATAAATCTGAAGCATAAGGTCTTCAGGTGAGAGGATTTGGCTCAACCTTCGTGATGAGGATGCTTCTTCATGAGCCCAATGGGATGCTTCTTCTTCAGCCCAGTTTATGTTGTCAACTTCTTGAGTGTTGGCAGGGATGCTTGGCTGAGGCCAGTTAGATGGTTGTGCATTAAAGGATATGTCCATGTTCTGGAATAAGGACGAAGGTCCTTGGTCGTAGGGATCCTGGGATAGAGGACCTCCAAAGCGTGCATAGGGGTCCTGGGTGGATTGAACAATATCATATGTTCCTGTCATTTCATGCTCTTGGGACGATGCAGCTTGTCTGTATTGCTCGAGTGCTTCCCTAACTTCTGGTGCTAGGTCATGATGATCCCACGTAGTGGGTGCATTATTCCAAACGTCTTCAGGAATGGTTTTGTTTTCTTGACACAGGATTCTCTGAAGTTGTCGGTACTCGTTTTCGCAGAATTTAACAGATCTTGGATAAGATTTGTAAATCCGGGCTTCCCTGCTGTTCATATGGGGTTTGTAAGATGTGGTCCATATTTCCTGTGCATTATCGATAATGGTGCCATTATTTATGAAAAAATGCCATGGACGTCGGAAAAGCAGGATGGTGTGGACTTCAGGATTTGGTGTCATGGTTCTCGTTCTCTTTCCAAGTCTTGTTTCCAACATGTAGGATGATAAAACCAATTAAGAAAGTCTAAGAGGTTTTTATCGCTTTCTTTTTCTACATTCCTTCCGAGTAAAAATATCCCGGTGAGGTTTGCAATGAATCTCCCGATTGGAATTTCAATAGCTATCAAGTACTTATTGGTTAAGTACCATAACAGCATCTTGATCTGGTCAGGGAAATCATCTTCCTTCCAGATGAGAGGATGAATGAAAGGATAATTTAAATTTAACCCAGAAGGATAGAGAATCGAACCTCCATTGAATCTGAACAAATCTGTGTGACATTGCCACATAAGATTTTCCAGATTTTCAGCAAGATTGTCATTCTGGATGTGTTGAACAATCTCCTGGGGATATTTCCAGCTTGACAAGTCTTTGATCTTCTCAATCTTGTATTTTACACCATAATTGAGCATATGGAAGGCAGGTCGCTTGATGTACATGTTGGTTTCAGCTGGTGCTTTGGGTCTTGACAAAAAGTAAGCAAGTACATTCTTTTTGCCAGGAATGTGTTTGGTTTCAAAAGAGTATTTTGAAAACCATTCAGCCCATCGAAGCAAACTGAGAATTTGGAATCGCTTCGTTTAAACTTGGTCATTTGAGGAAAAGATGCCATGTCTAATTCTACCAAGAAGTGATGGCCGATGAGATGAAACTCAAACTTTTTGATTCCATTTTTTACTGCCAAGATTTCTTTAAAAGTGGAGTGGTAATGCATTTCAGCTTGAGAAAACTTTCCACTTTTATGAGCACAGAGATGTCTCTTACCATCAATTTCTTCAAATATGATGGCTGCTCAGTATTCATCACTAGTGTCTGTTTGAAGAATTCTTCTTCCTGTTGATGGTATTTGCAGTGGTGGGAGATTTTGCATAATCTCCTTAAGTTCAGCAACTGCTTGAGTCTGGAGTTTTCCCCAAGGTGGGGGATTCTTCTTCAGCATGGATTGCAAAGGAATCAAAAGCTTTGCAATATTTGGGACAAAATCTCTAAGATAATTAATTATCCCAAGAAATTGCTGAACTTGTTTTGTGGTGAAGTTGTCTTCAGAAACTTCAATAATTCTTGAGCAATATGTGGCCCCGGGTAGTACGTACCTTTGTTAAGGTGCATACCAAGAAATTCGATTTCTGTCTGGGCGATATTCATCTTTCTTTGAGAAAGCATGATACCATGTTTCTTCACAATTTCTGCAAATTGCTCAAGGAGTTGACAGTGTGAATGCTCATCAGGGCTGTAGAGCAGAATGTCGTCAATATATACGGCTGCAGTTGATAAAATTGGTTGGAAAATACGACACATGGCCTTTTGAAAAAGGGATGGTGCTACCTTTAGGCCAAAAGGAAGGATTTTCCACTGGAAATGCTAGTTCGGGATACAGAATCATGTTTTGAATCTATCTTCAGGGTGGATGCCCAATTGCCAAAATCCAGCTTTAAGGTCGAATTTGGAATAGATATGGGCCTTGGTCAGGCCAGAAAAGAGAGAGTCTCTGGATGGTAGAGGGAATTTATCATCCTGGAGAAAAGATTGAGAGGCCGATAGTTGATTATCGCCTCATTTTCCTCTATTTTGCTCAAAGACGCTTATTGACATAAAAAGCTTCACAAGCCCATTGAGAATTGGAGATTTCAATAAGGCCTTGTTGCAATAGTTCTGAGCATTCTCTTTGGGCTAAAACCATATGCTCCGGATTCATTCCCGTATGACTCACCTTGGTCGGATTTATATCTTCATTTTTCTTGAAGGGAATGCGAACAAAGAACTCTGGATTTTTCCACAAAGGATGGGGACATTTTTGGGCAAATTCTGAATGGGATTCCGAACAAGATTCTAACAATTTTTGCATGATTGGATCGAGTAGACTCATCTGAATGGAAAAAAGGCTCTGAATGTTGACAAACTCAGAGAATTGGTCTTTATATCTAAGACCTTTTCCATGAATGATGCGAAGCTGAGAGATTTGAGTCATAATATCCCACCCAATTATCGATCTTTATTAGGAGACTTGATCCAAAAATTTTTGTGGTTATGGAACACCGAGGAAAAACGGACAAGCATCGGAGGGTTCTCGACGCTTGTGGAGAAGGTATCTCCGAAGCCGAGTTGAAATATCTCGATATAAGGAGTCCAGAATTCTTCAGAAGAACTTTAGTATCTAAATGGAACAACTTGCTCCGGTATCAATGAGAGCAATAAACGGTGATTGGTTTGGCAAACTTTGAGGTGAGAATTTTTACTAGGAAATGAGGACAAAGTGAGTTTGGCTTGAGAAGATATCAAGATTTGGTTCTGGAGATGTGGGTGAAATGTGAAAAATGTCTTCAGACTCTGAGTCTGACTCATTCTCACTAGAAGTTTGATACAGTGGAATGGCACAAAGAGTTTGTTCAGATGGTTCTTCTTCAGCAGAGAATAAGGATTCAATATCATCATTTTCAAGAGAAATGCCTGTTTCATTCTCAATGTGATGAATTAGATGATTCTGACCTTTTCTCGCTGGAGGACAATTTTTGGCAAAATGTTCTTTTGGTTGCGTATGTAGCAACGGTTTGATTTCTTGCGGCTCGTGCGATTTTTCCTTTTGCGTAGGTATCGCCATTTCTTCTTTTTCCGGAAATGCTTGGAGCCATGTTTGGGTTTGTTCCACCAGAACTTCTTGTAACGCTTCTTTTTTCTAGAATACTTGCCACAAGTACCATCATAGTCTTGCTTGGAGCATTTGATTTTTAACTTCTAACGGGAACAAGCTGATTCAAGGCGCTTGTCATCTGTGATGTAGATGCGGACCATCTAGCGCTTTAAACACAATTCTTCAAGGCACGGGTGGATTTCTTGTTGTATTTCTCCCAAGGGAATATCTTGTACTCTCCTCTGTTTTCCGAAGAACAATCTTTCAACCATATAAGATAGTTCTTTAGGAATGGAAGTAAGGAAAACATGCTTCAGATTTGGATCTGCTCCGACTTGATAAAAAAGTTTAAGCCATGGGGTTGTGCTGCCTATACACATGAGTCCTCTCACAAGTTTGGGAAATTGGGTCCCAAAGGAAAGAAGAGTATTTTCATGAGATACTCCGAACACTCGAAATGATATGTGTTCATAGGTGAGCAGGAAAGTGGGAGTATAACTGAATTTGAATCACGGGATGTCACATTCTTAGAGGATGAATTTCCTAAGAAGGGCAAAATAGGGGAAGATTACTCCCCATTTGAAACCTTAGATCAAGATAATGATATTAGTGGAGTTCGTCCAAGTGAAAGTAATATGAGAAGTGATGAATTGAATTCAACTCATTCTCAATTACAACCACATGATGAGACGATGTCATCATTATCTAATCCAAGTGGGAGTATAATGGGAAACGATATGCTAAGTGTACAATCTCCCATACGGTGAACAAGTCGCCAAAGTATTCCCTGTCGACGTTTTGACATTGAAGGGGAAACTTTTATGATTGCTCCGCATGATGAGGATGAGCCAAGAAATATTAATGAGGCTCTAAATTGCCTTAGTAAGGAAAAATGGATTCATGCCATTAAAGAGGAAATTGAGTTAATGAAGTCAAACCATGTTTGGAAACTGGTTAATCTTCCAAAAGGACGCAAAGCTATTGGGAACAAGTGGGTTCTCAAAATAAAGCGAAAGGTTGATGGCTCGATAGAAAGGCATAAGGCTCGCCTTGTGGCGAAAGGGTATAATCAACGGGAAGGAATTGATTATGAAGATACATTTTCTCCTGTAGTGAGATTTACCTCGATTCGCATTATTCTGGCAATAGTGGCTAGTATGAATCTTGAGTTACATCAAATGGATGTAAAGTGTCACGCCCCGATCCTTAGGCATGCGCACATCCCTTACTTTTGGTCGATTTTAAAATGCGATATCCCAGGATTACATATCGTCGACCCTTTTTACTTTTTAATAGCACATGCGGAAGCAGTTATAAAAATCCCCAGACAATAAAGCAATGGGATATACAAGTAGGACTGGGAAATTGAACCTGAAAACCAACACCCTTATGATCATATACAAGCCATACTAAATCGATTGGTTTCTACTCAAATTGATTCTATAGCAAACGTCATCAGGATCCTACTCTAGGTCATCCTCGGGGTTCTCCTTCAAATACTCCTCTTCGAGTTCCTCAACAGGGATCTCCTCATCAGATCCATGCTCCTTAAGCTCCTTATCCAGGTCCTGAAATGGTTATTCAATAACCACCGAGACAACGTCTCAGCAAGTTCTATCCCCTAAGACCCGATTAGTAAACTAATACACCTTAGGGCTGCCTATGCACAACATGAGTCAGAGGACTTACCTTGGCCTCATATTCCACCTGCATATTAGCACAGATCATATAAGCACCCAAGCAATTACATCACAGATCGAAGCATCGATCTAATCGACTTAGTCGATTACACGCCAACAAGACCACTCACGGTCATCTCCATTCAATCATTCAATTCACAACATCAAACCAAGGCAATGAATCATATCAAGTCACACTCAGATCGAATCATCGATCAATCGACCTAGTCGATTACAAGTCAGTCGGACCATTTCTAGGTCATTCATCCCACATCAAGCAATTCCTTGGATTTAATGGCTTTACGGTCCCACCCGACCTTTCCAAGATTTAGTGGCTTTATGGTCCCACCCAACCTTTTCAAGATTTAGTGGCTTTATGGTCCCACCCGACCCTCTCAAGATCTAGTGGTTTTACGGTCCCACCCGACCTTTCCAAGATTTAGTGGCCTTATGGTCCCACCCAACCCTTTCAAGATTTAGTGGCTTTATGGTCCCACTCGACCCTCTCATAATCTAGTGGCTTTACGGTCCCACCCGACCTTTCCAAGATTTAGTGGCTTTATGGTCCCACCCGACCCTTTTTACAATGCCATACTATGTCACCGAGTCACGTGCATTCTCCAAGAAGACATACCGAGTCTCCGAGCCACGTGCATTCTCTAAGGCTACCTTTTCGCCAAGATGACATATCTAATCACCGAGCCACGTGTCTTTCCCAAGTAACATTCCAATTCACTGGGCCACGTGCATTCTCCAGGTGATTTACCAACTCACTTTCGATACTAACAACCGATACCCAACCAATTCTCAATCACAACGCCAAAATTTCATTATTTAATAACATAACTCAAAAATGCACCATTAAATCAATTCGACACGAATTAAAGCTCAAATAAATAAATGGTCTACTCCACGACAATCAGCACGAAATTCCAGTCACCAGCCATCCCGATTGAATTTCCGGAAAATAAATAATTAAATAATTAATTTCGAAAATTAAATAAATACAATACAATAAATTCAATTTAGCACAATATAAAGCTCAATTAAATAAACGGACTACGCCATGATCATCAGCATAAAATCCCGGCCACTGGCCATCCCAGCTTGAATTTTCGGGAAATAAATAATTAAATAATTAATTTCGAAAATTAATATTTAATTCCTAAAAATTCCACCTAGGCCCGATTTGCTTAATTAACACCCGATAAGGGACGGGAAAAATCCCAAGAAGCTTCCAATAAATACTATAGGCAATTCTCTATCTAATTACACTAATCAAACAACTAATATGCCATGAAATTAACTAATAATCGCTAATCCATTCTAATCTAACAACCTAAATACACTTAACTAACACTAATCAACCTTTAAGTGTAATTAGCAAACTAAGAAGGCATTAGTGAGTAAAACTCACTCAAAACGACGAGCTCGAGCGCGGGGATCGACTTTCCTCAAAGCGGGCCGAGCATCCGGGCTCGGGAAGGCGGCCAAAACGGCCCACAAAGGGGCTGCCATACCCATTTTCTTCTTCTCTGTGTGCTGCTGGTTGGGGGCGAAGGAGGGCGGATCCGGAGCTGGTTTGGGTCAGAGATGGACGGAGGGGCCGAACCAAACCTAGGCGGGGCTTCACGATGGCCGGAGGTGGGGTGGACGGCTCCGGCGAAGCTCCACCAGATTTGAAATGTCGCTGGAACAGAGGCCTGAGTGAGGGGGAGGCCAAGGCAAGCGGAGCACGGGACAACAGCTCAGAGATGGTGGTGGACGGCGGAACGGCGGCGTGCGACGGTGCTCCGACGCGACGGCGATGGCGGCTCCGGCTCAAGCGACATGGTTGCTGCCCCTGTTTCTGCTTCGTTCGAATAAGAGGGGGGAGAAGGGGCGGAGATGCGCGGACGGCAACACAACGGCGGGCTCGGGTGCGTGAGCAGCTCCGGTGCTTGCGGGTGTGCGACGACGATGGCGAAAGGCGGCAACGGCAGCTGCTTCTGCTTCGCTGGTCTTCTGTTGCTGCTAAAGAAGAAAGCCAAAGAAAAGAGGAAGAAGATGGAGATGCCCGACAGAGGAGAGAGGGGAAACCGATTTTCTCCTCTTCTCTCTCTCTCTCTCTCTCTCTCTCTCTCTCTTTGGCCCCACCAAACCAGCTGTCTTCCACTCCCTTTTCCTTGCCAATTATACCCCTTCTAGAAGCATTTAGGTAGGCCAAAGTGTGGGGGTAGAGGTGGCATACGAATTTTGCTAAGGTTTATTTCCAAATTGAACCTTAATCCCACTTGAATCAAATCAAATTGACCCCTATTAATTTATTCAACACCTCATTATTCCAATTGGTATTTTTCCTTACCGATGTAGCCCACTCGCATCCCAATTTCACAATCCCTCGCTTTAATTGAATGAAAACAGCCCTATTTATCCAATCGAAATTAGAACTCGAAAATTTGGATGTCACATAAAGACTGTTTTCCTCAATAGAGAATTAGAGGAAGAAATATATGGAACAACTTGCTGGTTCCATAGTGAAAGGGCAAGAAGAAAAGGTATGTCGACTTTTGAGATCAATATATGGCCTCAAGCAGTTATCGAGATAATGGTATATACGTTTTCATAATACCATAATGGCATATGATTTTACAATGATTGACGAGGATCATTGTGTATATATCAAAAGATCCAAGGATCAATTTGTGATTATATCATTATATGTTGATGATATACTAATTGTCAGAAGCAATATGGAGTTTGTTAATACTGTCAAGAGTTGGTTATCTTCCAACTTTGAGATGAAAAGACATGGGTGATGTTGCATACATTCTTGAAGTTAGGATTTCAAGATTATAAACCCATAGACACTCCTATTGCAAAAGGCGAAGGATTGAGCCATAGACTGTGTCCAATGACTCCACAAGATAAGGAACAAATGAGACATGTTCCTTATGCTAGTGCTGTTGGAAGCTTTATGTACGCTATGATGTGTACAAGACCTGACATATGTTTTGCAGTTAGAATGGTGAGAAGATACCAATCCAATCCAGGTCAAGCACAATGGAAAGCCGTTAAGAGAATTCTGAGGTATCTAAAGGGGACTGCTGATTATACGTTGATTTATTAATGAAAGGAATCTGCAACTCTAAGTCTATTTTGATGTTGATTATGGATGAGATTTAGATGAAAGAAAATCTACCTCTGGCTTTATTTTTTTACCGAATAATGGCACCATATGTTGGAGCAGTAAGAAACAAAATTGTATAGCCTTGTCCACGATGGAAGTTGAGTTCGTGGCATTATCGCAGCAAAGATAAGAAGGTGTTTGGTTTAAGAGATTTTTGGATCATTTAAGTGTTATTGGAAGTGCTGCAGATTCATTGTTGGTTAACTGTGATAGCCAAGCAGCAAAAGTGTACACCAAAGATCCAAAATATCATGGCAAGACCAAACCTATAGATACCAAGTATAACTTTTGTCAAGGATATGGTTGCACAAAAAGATTTGAACTTAGAGTACATACTACGCATAGAATGGTAGCAGATCCTATGACAAAGCCAATACCTAGAGATGTGTTTTGTGGCCATATGAAATCTCTAAAATTGCGTAGAGGCTGATGTACTGAATATTGTAATTTCCCTAAGTGTTCACATTTGATGAATTTGTGTTTTCATCATTAATGTCTATGAATATTTGTTTGATCTTTATGCATCTTAATGCTCAGTGCATTATTTTAAGTTGAGAAAGTATGTCGGACAGATATAAGATTAGCCCACTCACACGGGTAATCGCCTCTATTTATTGTGTGATAAATAGAGATGAGACTGTTTTTAAGCTTATTATCTAGGTGATAATCGAGAGCTCAAGCTTAAAATACGTATGTCGCCTTAACTGGGTGTTAAGATGAGGACATAATACTTACTATGTCTGAAAATAAAATAACCCACATATTTTACTTTATCTGTCTATGATGCCAGATGTAAGTTCTGATGAATTTTGTGAATGAGTAGACACGTGAACTCAAGTTAGACATAGGGTATGTCTGAACTATCATCTGTACGGTATTGAAAGTGTAGACATACACTCCATGGGAAATGAGTTAATACCGTAATACGTACTTCATACTACGTATGCATGAGACAACCAATAAGAGTGGCAAAAGTTTGATCTCAACTTTTATGCCGTGTGAGACTCTTGAGGAAAAGAGTTCCTCAATTTTTTAGTTCCCTAATGACTCTTACTTATTCTCAAGATTTCTATTTAGTGTTTGCTATCTTAGGATGTTGCCAATGGTCAAGAGTTTGATTCGATCTAATGGGATATTTCTAGAAAAGCAAGTTGAACTGAAATTGAGAGTTTGAAGGAAAGAGGAAGATCGATTTTTGAGAATCACATTGTAGTTTTGTATTCACCGGTTAACTAATTATGACTGTCTTTGGGATATATATATATCATTGTTTAAAAGAGATCAAGAGAGATATAAATGTGATCGATCGATCTATGGTGCTGCATACTAAATCTACTCAGGATGTAATGCCCATTATGAGCTGCTATATATTCCTAATAGATGTATGGCAACGAGCTCTCTAAATATGCTGGTCGCACGGATTATTCACCGGTATGAATGTTGAAGAGAGGTAAAGAGAATCATGTTCAGCCCACCATGTACGAGTGGGAGATGATGGTTTTATATGAGATTGGCTTAAAGCTCGTCCGCCCATGTTGGGCCTAAAAGCCCGGCCCACAGAATTAGGGCCCGTGGATGGAGGGACGTATAAAAGGGAGGAAAGAGAGGGAGAACGCACCTTTTGAAATTAACGTACGTCTCCCTCTCTTTCAATGTTCTCTCTCTCTCCAAGGAACAGTAAGCAAAAAGAAGCGACGCCGTCTTCCTTCCAAGCGAATTGTCGTCATCGGATCGAACAGGGCTAAATTCTCTTCCTCTTTTCGGCATCGGTGTTTAATCTGTGGCTAACAAGGTACGCTCGAATCCGTGATGTGCTTTAGGATCGATGATACGTGATTTTCCCGGGCTTGTCTTCCGCATTCGTTTTAGGGGTTTGATTTAGTGTTGAATTCGGTTTCGGGGATCCGTTATTCCCAACACGTGGAAATTTCAACTACACCGATCCTACAACTGGGTTGACATATACTAATCTCCTGGACCAGATGCTCAACTCTTTAATATTCACAATGGAAAGGCTCGGCTACTCGAACATCCCACTTCTAATCGCCGAGACCGGATGGCCAAACTCTGGCGACATCGAGGAACTTGGAGCGAACATCTACAATGCTACCACGTATAACTGCAATTTGATCAAGAAGGGAAAGCTAAGTCCGAGGTACGTAGGTCCCTTTGAGATTCTAGAGAGAATCGAGATCCTAGCATATCATCTTGCATTGCCGCCAAGGCTAGCGCAAGTGCATGACGTCTTTAACATGTCGATGTTGAGGAAGTATGAGTCTGACCCAACCCACGTACTTAATTCCGAGGAATTGGACGTGAACGACAAAGTGTCGCATATGGAAAACCCGGTTCAGATTATGGATCGGAAAGAACAAATTCTGCGTACCAAGACCATCCCGTTGGTCAAAGTAGTCTGGCAACACCACGGCACTAAAAGAGCAACCTTAGAGAGTGAAGAGTCGGTGAGACGATTGTACCCCCATCTTTTTGTTTAAAGTATTATAATGGTTTAAATTTCGAAGACGAAATTTTTATAAGAGGAGAAGAGTTGTAACATCCTAGAATTTCAATTTTGTTTTCAATTAGATAAATTGAGTCTTTCATCAACGCGCCTATAGTGCTATTTTCAGAACTGATCACTCTTGAGATAATAAGACTATCTAGGGAAGTCATTAAAGGATTTTAATGCAATAGACTTAAGAATTCAATCAGGAATCGACTACTCGACCATGCTCATCTGCAAAGATCATTGCGGCACAATTAAAAGTCGATTAGAGATCAGAGATAGTTCGGTTCGACTGAGATGTGTGGTTAAATGCGGGTGATTCCGCCAAATTGAAAAATTCTCATCGATCGGCATTAGACTGATTTTTCTGTTGTATTGGTACCCTGTGCCCATAATTGAAATCTCAAGATTTTCATGACCATCGAGAGTCACCAATGTGTCGAAGAGGTTCATTGTGCCTTGAAGAAAATCGACCATGAGTCATTTACACTAAAAATTTCTGAAAGCTACCTAGTAGCCTAAGTCACGCTAAAACCGAGTCAGATCGAAATTAACCGCGAATTTGAATCCGATTTCAGAAATTGAAAGTTCTGTCATGTCACGAGTCATTTTAGGAACATTGATTCATCCTCCAAAGGTTTTTCTGCAAACCGAGATTTTTGGCGAAAAGTCGACATAGGGCTATTTTCGACCAAAAAATTCATAGGACCGTTTTTTATCGCGAAATTGGGATGCAAGTAGATTCTATTGGCAAGGAAAAATATCAATTTGATCGTAGATATGATTGTGGAATTTATAGAGGCCGAATTGCACTGATTCAAGAAGGAATTGAATCCAAATTGAGGGAAATCACACCAAAATTCGTAGCCCCCATATGGACCATTTGGGACTTGTTCTAGGGGATTTAATGTGTGCAAAATTGCTTGAGGATGATAGCCAATTGGTGGGGCCATTTCAAGGGAACCAAGGGATAGAGAAGAAGACCAAGTGGCCCCCTCCAAGTGGACTCTTGTCCCCTTCTCCTTCCTCCTCATCCGCCGGCCCCTCCCCCTCCTTCTCACTCGTTGTTTTTTAGCTCAGCAAAAACCAGAGAACGATACAGATGATAATTGCCTACCATATTCAAGCTTAGCAGCATCAGACACTAGGACAAAGTGCTTGGTATTTCTCCAATCAGCTTGTTGTCAGAGAGGCCGACATCTAAAATTTCGCTCATGTTACCCACTTCAAGGGGTAATGGCCCTATTAAGAAATTTCGAGCAACAAATGAAATTGAGGGCCAAAGAAGAAAAGGCTGATGACCTCTTTAGGTATTGTACCATTATCTGATAGTGTTAGTCTTTGCAATTGTCGACACCATCCAAGGCTTGGAGGAATATCACCTTCTTATTGGTTTTTCATAATCTCCAAACGAAGCAATTGGGTGATGTACCCAAGAGAGAATAAAATTGTCCCTAAAATCCTATTACCCCATAGCAAAAGATAGGTCAAATGTTAGGCCTTACCAATGCCATGGGCAATCTCACCGCTGATGCTATTGTTGTATAACGCCAATATCTGTAGGCCATTCAACTTCTCATTTTCTTGAGGGATACTACCTATGATCTGGTTTGACCCTAGGATTAAGACCTGAAGCGTATTGGTCAAATTGGCAAGGAAGTAGGTATTTCTCCTCTTAATTTGTTGTTGCTGAAATCTAACTTTTTCAATTTTGTGAAGTTCGTAAAATCAGTGAGAAAACTTAAGCCGTCAGACCCTGTTTGTAACCTGTTATTGCTTAAACTAATCGTGGTAAGATCCCTCAAGTTTTCAAGATTGGTAGGAACATACCCCGTGAAGCTATTAAAAGTGAGAATAAGCTCTTCAAGTCCAATAGCGTTAGGTAATGAATGCGGTGCTTGCACTGAAAATTGATTTTCTTGAAGGCAAAGCCCCTAGAGATGTGGAAGATGTAGGCTATTACCCCCTGCATCAAGGATACAAGTGATGTAAGGTTGTATGAAAAATAGGGGATGCGTAATTTTAGATTGTTGTAATGTTAAGTAAGGATTTTTATTTTCGAGATGCTTCCAAACTCAGTCAGGCCAGTTGCAACGACCAACGGACTCCTTCCAAGAACTCATGATCCCTAGAGGATCTTCAATCATCTTGTCTTCAAAGGCAAGCAATGCCACCCTGTCCGTTTCATCTCCGGGATAGGAAGCATAGGCAATAGAAGTGTTGGAGTGAGTTTGATAAATGAAGAAAATGAGGCTGACAAAAGCTAAGATTGAATTCATTCTCAAGTTTGGTAGGGTTACTTCCATACTTGATCTATTAAGATAGAGAGAGCAGAAAGGGAGAATTGTTCAAAAAGTCCTAAACCTATTGCACTTTTGCCAATTCAGTCCTAAACCTTTTAACTTTGCCAATTGAATCCTAGACCTTTTCACTTTTTGCCGATTAAGTCCATCCGGCCAATTTTGGCCGGAAAATGCTGACGTGGACGCCGGCGGTGCCACGTAGGACCGCCGGTGCTAACGTGGACAATTTTTAATAATATTTTAATTTTTTCGATTTTTTTTTTGAATTTTTTTGAATTTTTTTATTTTTATATTTTTTGTTTTTCCCCCTTTTTCTTTTCTTTTTTTCTCTTTGGCTTTTTCCTTGGCTTTTTCCAAAGTGGCCGGCCACCGACCACAGCGACGGCCGGCCACCGACTACTGGCCCGGCCGGGCGAGGAGGAGCACCAACAAGGGCCCGGCGAGGGTCGCCCGGGCGAGGCCGACCCTCCCCGGGCGAGGCCGCCCGGCCCCGACGAGGGCCAGCCTCGCCAAGGCTCGCCCTCACCGGGCGAGCGTCGGCCTCGCCTAGACCGGATCTCGGCGAGGCCGGCCGTCGCCCGGCCAAGCGGGCATCGGCCGTGGCGGGGGAGAGGCCGACGCCGCCCGGGTGAAGGCGAGCCTTGGCGAGGGCTCCCCTCGCCAAATCCGGCGAGGCCGGCCCTCGCCCGGCGCCGCCATCGCTCGGCCGACGCCCGACAAGGCCACCTCGCCCGGGGGAGGGTCGGCCTCGCCCACGCGACCCTCGCCGGGCCCTCGCCAGTGCTCCTCCTCGCCCGGCCAACTATGGCCGGTGGCCGGCCACCGGAAAAAGCCAAGGAAAAAGCCAAAGAGAAAAAAAGAAAAGAAAAAGAAAAGAAAAAGGGGAAAAACATAAAATTCAAAAAATTCAAAAAATTCAAAAAAATTCAAAAAATTCAAAAAAATTCAAAAAAATTCAAAAAAATTTGAAAATATTAAAATATTATTAAAAATTGTCCACATCAGCACCGGCAGTCCTACGTGGCATCGCCGGCGTCCACGTCAGCATTTTCCGGCCAAAATTAGCCGGATGAACTTAATCGGCAAAAAGTGAAAAGATTTATGACTCAATTGGCAAAGTTAAAAGGTTTAAGACTGAATTGGCAAAAGTGCAATAAGTTTAGGACTTTTTGGACAATTCTCCCGAGCAGAAAGACCAGATGATGGTCTTCTTAAGTTCCAACCAAACATTAGATTCACCATTTAAATATGATGCATCCAAAAGACCACAATTTAGTACACCAAAAGGCTGGACTGTTGTTCAAGACCCATGAATAAAAATAAGTTTTACTTTGTACAATAATATTCGTGACAACCAACGTCCAATTTGATGCATACACATTTTCTAAAGATTTTCTAGAGCGTCCAGATTAGTGAAAAATTGCAAGGCGAAATCGGAACAAGAGTTTGCACAATATTTGATCAAATACTGTAAATTTTGATCTGAGAGGAGTTAGAGAATCCATAATACCAATTTGAAGAACTATCTCAGAGTGCAAGGTTGTTATTCAATTTTATTTTTATTTTTTTTGCCATTTTTACGGTCGCAAAATCCTTCGTCTTACTTACCAAAAAAAAAAATCCTTCGTCTTCGTAATTTCAGTCAAATTTTATATATTTGGGCCTATTTTCTGTATTCATTTTAGCTCGCTCAGTTTTTTTTTTTATCGTCAGATTTCCTTGTCCATTTAGAGTTAATTTTCAAGAATTCCCAGGATTTTGTAACTCTTTATATTTGGTAATTATACAATTTCCGTTTGGTGTTTTGATTCCTATTTATCTTACTTTAAGGTTAAACAAAGCATTGCTTCAAATGAGCCTTGGAGAAATGCAAATGCCTTTGACCTAAAACCTCTTGGGAAAATGTAAATTACGTTTGGTGAAAAATTCTTTGTAAAGCTACTTTGTCCTAAATAGTGATTGGCAAATATTTTTTGCAAAGGGATTTTGGATCTAATTTTTATTTTTAATTAAAAAAATCAAACCCTCCAACAAATGGCTAAGGCTGCTGATGAGCCAAATGTAGCATCGAGGGCCATCACCTAAGGTTGGGTGACCCTCAGCGAGGGTCACTTAACTCCAAGCAAAGAGGCCCAAGGTGGCGCAACCCAGCAATGGCCACCTAGGTTATGACACCTAAGGTTGCTCGCCCAAGCTGCCATCACATGACTTCACCGACCCCTCATCAGCCCTTCGCTGGCTTGATCTAGCCTTTAGCCATCCTCACCAAATGCCCTTGCTCAAAAAAGATGACCAATAATGAAGGACAGAACCAGAAAACAAAAGGATTGGTGAGGCTAGTTCTAGAAGAATAAAACTAGTTTCTAAATGTTAAAAGTCAAATACTAGTAGGGACTAGCTAAACTAAACACGCCATTAAATGGTTCGCTATATTGCTTGAAATAATTAATCAATGAAATGTTTTTCCATTATCAAGAACAATTTACACCTACATATTTTCATGAAAAAGAAAAATATTTTTCATTTATTTATTTTTGTAAACGATACAGATGATTATTTTTAGCAAAAAATTTTCCAAATCATTTGAAGCCTAAGTTGAATCTTATTTACCTAAATTACAGTAGGAAAGAACGCCATTGAATTTTATTAACACTTGACCCCCCAAAGAAAAATGTGAATTCAATACGTTGGACTCTTGGACTTTGTATACCTTAGTTGGAATCTTTTATATGCAGTATTTGACCCGTTATCCTTTTCTCACGGAAACAAGAAGATCAGCATCACCATACCCCGCCATGGGCTAACCGGTGGCAAAGTTATCAGCCCCAATCACGTTTGACATCAATTCAGACAATCCAATGGACCACGATCATTGTCCATCAAATGGTTGATAATGATTGTGTCAATTGACAGGCTCATAAATTGATTAGACAATTTTTCCATGTAAAAGATTAAAGCTCGTGGCGCTACAGAAAGAAATGGACACTGGGCCCAGTTCAAAGCAATGAGCAAATTTTCATTGATTTATAAAACATTTCTTGACTTGTGAAACTTAACTATGATTACCCCCAATGTAGAGGAGCAAATGGAAATTTTTCCAAGAATAATAAAGAAGAGGAGTGTAGGCATCTAATTTTTCGATCTAAAGTTAAGTTGAACGTGAATCTAGGTTATACTCATTATGAGATTTTCAATGATACCCATGACACCCAAATCAAGAAGACAGATCACAAGATATCGTAACTCTCAACATTGATTTTCCGATCGTGAGGAGTCACCGTGATGGATATATTAATCCCTATCTCAAGATAGATTTTGGTACATAAATCAATTCATAAATTTTAATAAATATATATATATATATATATATATATATATATATATATGGGACACTATCATAACGTATTTGAGTACAAACTATTCATGTAACTATCTTATAATTATTTGCAATAACTTCGAGATTTGATTGCGTAAATTAACTTTTTTACATTCCCAACAATACATGGAAAAATAGAAATGGGAAGTGATGACGAGAAGACCAAGCAACTAAAAATATTCTCCTCAGCAAGCCGATCTTGAAGGATGAACAGACAAAAGAAAACCACGATTGGGTTGATTAATGTTGAGAAAATTTAGAAGCGGGAGACCTTTGTTGAACCCACGACCTTTTGGCCTAAATGTTTTGGCATTAAAAGATTGTCAGTAGGTTTTATAATTTGAGAAATCTGCATCACTAAATTAATACAAAAATTTAAAAATATACATAGCCACAGTGAAATTTAACATAATTATATCATAAAACAATCATGGCCTTTAGATGAAAGTAGCAAGCAATCTAGCTCATTGAATCATAAAGAAACCCTGGAGTTTCTTTTTAGGAGATTGGAATAATTACCATATGCACCTTACTATCAATTATCCACATGGGCTCTATGGTGGCCACACTACTCGATGGTGGAGATGGAGTTAGTTCACAGGATTTGGGTCCATATAAATTTTTTCACAAAATAGATGCGTCATATGGACCACTAATTCCGTCTTATTTGTTGTTTTCTTGGCACAATCAATCATAAGAAGATTAGTCCATCGCAGCTCAAAGATGGCGCACAAAAGGACCACGTCAAATTAGAATTGTGTCACCTTTATCTTTGGATTAGATCAGCTTAATTATTGCATAATGACTTGTCTAATTCATGCAATACAATGAAATATTTGCAGTTGGTCCAAGCCAAGCCCAACCCAAATCTAGTTGGACATCAGAGAGTACATTCTTTGAGTGGCCTTGCCACCTGGCCTCTATACCTATTGAATCCACTTTGACTAGGCGAAAAAATGATAGAAAACAATAGATCTGGAAAAAAAAAAAAACACTAAATAATTATAGATCTAAAATAGCAAATTACTATTTTATGTGGCCAAAAAAAAATATGAAAGCAAACTGGAATCCGATCAATTTTTTTTTTATGAATTGTTGATGGAGCGGATACACGGCTAGGTGGCATGTCATCAACATTGTGGCGCCATGAAAAGTGGGTGTTTTTGGGCCAAAGTATACAAATTGCAAAAAGTTGAAATTTTAATGGACTGAGTGAAAGTACAAAAGTTTAGTGACCTAATGGTAAATATCGCCGAAATTCATTAACCACGGACGAAATTCACCTCACCAATGTCTCGTCGTGTTCTTGACCAAACCAATGTCCATAAGTTATCCCGACCAAGGGTTGCTGCCTTCCTTCCAGTCACCATCGCGCTTCATGACCTTCATCAATGGAGGAGGCCTTGGAGATTTTGGTCTCCTCTGCAGGAGGGAGGACAAGGAGGATTTGGAGATTTGGTCTCTTTCGCAATCAACTCACTCTATCAAAACCCATACCTGTCCATATAACTCATTTCAAGTGAAAATGTTGCTTGAATAAAATTTTATATCAAATTACAACGGTTAATTGACAAAATAGAAAAATGTCGGTAAATAAAATATATGACATAAGAGAACATAAATGTTCAAAAACTTACAAAGAAGTAGAAAAGTATGTATATTTATGCGACGACATGTATTCAAAATCCATGCACTCCACAACTCGTCAAATCGAATCTCAATAAAAGACAATGCAAGCATAATCGTCTAAACTTAAAAGCAAGAATTGATTGCCTACAGCCAGAACTTTTCTTGTAGAAATTCTCGGAGACCTAAAACCAAAGGTTTGTAGACTAGAATGGGATCGAATAACCTATAATCGGTCCGGTGTCTGTCAACTCCCACACGAGGCATCGGCACCTTTTCATCCGGGCATTCCCGAGCCCGCGCCCAACTTACTCTTCCAAAGACTCTGGCGCATCACCCGAGGCAAGGGTTATTATCTGGGATGAAAGTGAATTTTTTTGGAGACCCACTAAAAAACATCTCCAGTTGGACTCTGCCCTATAGACCTATGTCTTAAATCTTAGGTAATCCATACACAACCCAAACCAATTAATATGAGTTAATATGTGGATCCATGACATAATTTGCTGCATCTAGTTAAAGGTTTTGGGCACGGCGCACACACAAGCCTCATAAAATAAATGTGAGTGATGTTTATGCTTGTAGCCCATTTCAGTCAAGTATATATAGAGGAAGTTTTATTTAATCAAGAATGGAGGAAAAACATTGCCCAGATTGTATGTCGATTATGGATTATTTTGAAGAAGTGTTCGCATTTCTATTGAGATTAATAGTGTTAAAATTATCGAAAAGTTAAAAATCCCGGTGTGGGATTTGAAATAATAAATTATTTTCTAAGTTAAGAATTTTGAATACTTAAATGCACAAAAGATATAAATTTCGAGCTTATAGGCGAGTCAAAGAATGTCACAGGAGCCACATTGATTGTCTTGTAATTTTATGCATATTATTATATTTCTTTTGCCAATATTCACATCTACACCAGCATTTAGAATAATCTAACATATATAGTCTTAAACCTGTGCAATGCAAAGACATCTTCCTAGTTTATATAGTAATTTTCGGGCCAACACAGGCCAAAATTGTGAGGTCGAGTAAGAGCATTACTCAAGTTAGTCCATTTACTTCTTGAGCCTAAGGGGCTTGGATGAGCCAAATGGGCCGCCCGCCTGTCCATCGATCAACTTTAGCCCATGAAATCGTGGTTCAAAGGTTTATCTATCACTAATTTCGTTAATATAATTGTTTACACTAATTGAAGGTTCAAATACAATTGATACCGTTTTTGTATGTATGAATTTATGTAAATTAGTATAGAATACAAATTGAAGTTATCGGAAAAAAAAAAACAAAAAACAAAAGGTGAACAGAATATAAGTTATGATGGAAGTTATGATGGACATATAGAAGGTGAATAGTCGAGAGAGCGCATTATCATTAAAGGTCGAGGGGTACTGTGCGAAAGAATTTGTTCTCGCTAATGTCTACGGATCAAGCAGAGGTTCTACTACGAGCATCCATGTCTTGGAAGGAAGACTCAATCTCTGTCAATTTTATTTTAATTGGTATTGGTACTTCAAATGTTAAAATATTTAAATATCAAATTATATATTTATCTAACAACTTAAACTTTTAATTAACAGTGATCCCATAAAATTTCGCATTAAAGTTGATTTTAAGTGTTGGAATATATATATATATATAAAAGGTCCAGAGAAGATCAAAATGCTTTTACCATAATTGAGTGGGCGAAGGACGATGACAGACTACTGTCGAAGCGGATCAATTATCTAAGGGAAACTTTTTCCTGTGCCGTAGGATCCTTTCGTGTTTGCACCAATTACCATCAATTTATCAATTCATATATGGCTTATTTATTGTTGTAAAATTCAGGTCTATTCCCCCATTATCTTTCGTAATTGCTCGCTATACGTGCTTGTGCTTGGATGGTACCATATATTTTCGATAATAGCAAAACATTTATCCACTCTTTTAAAGTTTCAAGTACAAGACCGTAAAATACGCTACCCACAAAGGAAAATTTGAACAAGAGGAGATTATTACCTAACCTGTTATGCCCAGTCTGCCGACACGCACAAGAGACGTTGGAACATCTCTTCCTTCTGTGCAACCGGACCAAAGTTATATGGTTAAGTCCAAGAATTAACATCACAGTATCCCCAACGACTCTAACCAGGATAGATAAATGGTCGCATGAACTAGTGGGAGCAGGTCATACCTCAGCACCAAGTGAGCAAATTGTGGGTGTCTTGAGGATGATTTGGAAGGAACGCAACAAGTGGGTATTTCAAAATCGTAGACCAAATCCGACTTCGATCGTGGAAAATGCTGTAATTTTGGGCAACCATATCAGCCGACCGCCCCAGAAAGAGAAGCTACAGAGTGAAGGAGATGGAGCCTTACCTGATTTGTCGACCGGCAAGGCCTGCTTGAGAGTGAGTTGACCCGGCTTGCCGGTTCGTCGGAGGGGTCGATTGCCAGAGTTGTTCAAGACGACCGAGGAATATTGACTGTTGGGTTCACGAAGTCAGTTGCAGCTTCCTCTCCATTGCAATCAGAAACCCTTGCCATAAGAGAAGCGTTGCTGTACTTGATCATGGAGAAGGAACAGAAGCAGACATGAAAGTCTTCAGGTGATCTGTTGAAGGCTGTAAATGATCTGCAGATGCGGATATCAACCGATGGCTTATCGGTTATTCAGTACTTGTCGGACTTATCACAAGCCCATGAGCCCTCGAATGCCCGTTCGAAGAGTGCAATGATATAGGATGAACATGGTCTGGGTGGACAGTTCCCACTTTAGAATTGAAAATCGCCTACTAAGGACCAGTTCAAAAAAATTAGAATCAATAACCACCTATTAGTTTCATGGATTCACCTAAGAACCAGACCACTAGTCTAGTCCGATTCCCAAGTGAGTCCATGGAACCAATTCCCAATCCTTCTAAAATTTCATTCATCAATTAATATAATGATAAAACTAATTTTTACATAAAACATTAAAATTTGTTTGGTCTTAAATTTGGGTTGAACATCTCCCAGTGGTCTCCTCCATCCTTTTCATTTCTTTATTTTGTTTTGATTGAGAAAATAAGTAAATGGATTACTAGAAAGAACAAAAAGTAGGGGTTAATCCTATTACACATGTGCGAGATAAAATGAGTCAATAATGTTTGATGCTACAAAAAATTAAATAATTAATTGAAATATATATATATATATATATCAATTCGAGTGAGTGATTCTATACCCGAAATTGAGAATCAGATTGATGCTCACCGATTCTAACAAATTGGAATTATGAACTGCACCATTCCCCATGGGGACCACCAATTTTGAACTAGTCCGGTCCGGTTCCAAGCAATCTGAGCGATTCTTGACACCTTTTGCACACCCCTAGCACAATAGTTTAATGGTCTAGACAAAATGAGTCTCCTCCGTGTGACACTAACCAAATGGCAAATTGGATTGCAAAAACCTATGGTAGAAGAAATCTGCCTCCTAATGGGCTATCTAAGCCCCCCAACCCTTGTGAGATTTGTTGTATTTTGAATCCAGCTTTCCTTGTTTTTATGAACTGAAGGCGTTGTATGTATAAGTTTAAATTTCAACAAAGGAAAAGTACAGTAATTTCGGTATGTTCTCATTTCACTCAATCATCTTCTAGACATGAAAATTCAAATGCCGTCATTCAGTTTTCACAAGATATGTATGTTTTTGTCGGACATAGTGTATTCTTTTTTTTTTGGGTCGGTGGACATAGTGTATTCAAGAGGATGAATACGTACCTCCTGGAAAACTTGATTAGGAATTTTGATCATCACTTTTTTACCCCTTTTTGGCTTTAATTACTTAATCTTAGGAGAGATAATTTCTCACTTCATTTTTGCAATTTTACATGTTGCGTGTTTTATAATAAAGCCATTTGAAGCACTAAACTAGATCTCATCTTGCCTAGTGCAACACAAGACGAGCATTTGTTATAAACGATTCATAAAAACAAAATTTCATGCGCGTCATATAAAAAAACGCAAAAAATTAGTAGGATGAAGTAGAAGTCGTTGATGCAATTAATTGAAGAAATTCTCCCATTTCCCTCTAGAATTTCTTCAGATCTTTTTCAAGAAGTTAAAATTTTAATTCTTTATAATGATCGGGGAAATTAATTATTTTTTTTTTCACTAAATATCGCGCGAATATCTTCGGTAAATACTTAAACTAGCGAGATCAATCAAATATTCAACCAATACAAAACGCCATTCGGTCTATGGAAACCTCTGGAGAAAACGGGGCGTTCGAAGAACAAACTAATTGCCACTGACCTTCGAATCAAATTACGAAACTGCCAACGCAATAAAGAAATCCAGGGCCTCGCCCCCCGCCAAAAACCAAAAATGGCCCGCCGGGCCCCACCGGTTTCCCTCTTTCCCGCCAAATCTCCCCTCCCCCTTCTCTCTCTTTCTTTCTCTCTCTATCCTCTCCTCCTCTCCCTCCCTCCTTCTCTTTCTACCTCTCTCTCTCTCTCTTTCTCTCTCTACCTGCAGAAATGGAGACGCCTCGCGACTCGCCGAAGCGGAAGCGACCGTCCTCGTCGCTGTTCGCCCCCCTCTTCAGCCTCTTCACCCGCTCCGAAGCCCCCGCCGGTCCCCGCCGGAAGATCCCCAGGCGGAGCCTCCTCCCCGACGCCGACGGCGGCGGCGGCGGCTCCGGCGGCTCGGCTCGCGTCTCCACCAAGGATCTCCGCAGCCGGCGCGTCTTCTCGCTAGGCCCGAAGCCGAGGTCGACCGGGTTCGGTCCGGATCGCGGGGAGAGAAAGCTCGAGGAGCTCGATTCGCCGTGCGGAGAAGGAGGCGGGGCCGATAAGGATGACGTCAGCGCTACTCTGTCTTCGATCGTTAGGGAGTACTGCTCCGAGGAGGACGGCGGGAGGGACTTGTACAAGGATGACGACGACGACGAGACGTCGGAGGAGGAGGAGGACGAAGGGCTCGAAAAGGCGGATCTTCAGGCCGAGCGCGACGCAAGGAACGACGAGGAAAGCAGTCGGATGCCTCCCGATTCGCCCGAGGAGGATGTCGCTGCGACCGAGACGGCGAAGGGATCGGACGATTCCGGCGACGATTGCGTTCGGACCACTCCCCCCGAAGCAACGGATGTAATTCTGAGCCCCGATGCAGGAGAAAATGGAGGCACTTGCGATCTCCGGAGGGCGGACCGGCTTCTGGTTGAGCCGCTGCAGGGGTCCTCCCAGGATGAAGGTGCTGGAGCTGAAATTAGGAACAGAGACGACCCCGCATCGAAGGTCGAACCGGTGAGGTTCTAACATTTTCCGACTCTTTTTTAATCGTTCAGTTTAGGTTGTCCACTGGGTTTGCTCTGTTCATTCCAAAGCTTAATCAGCCGACGCGACGATGTTGACCATGCAGAGAACCTGAGATTTTAGTTGATTCTTCTTGCATCTCATTGATTATGGAGATTTAAGAGAATGGCTGTCTTTCGCAGGGTCTTAATCCGCGTTTGAAATTAAGAAGAAGAATATACCAGAGGCCAGGCTCGATCAGCTACCGGCGACTGCTTCCTTACTTGACAGACATGGCAATGGAAGATTCCGGTAATCTCTCTCACCTCTCCTCTGATTTGCTCTTTGATTTAATTTCACCAGGCAGCGACTCTAAGTCTCTACATTGTATTTGAATGGGTAGGCACTGCTAGAGTTTCTGGAAGTCAAAAGCATGAAAAGGTTATGGAAGAAAAGCCACCACTCTCCTCTATCAGCTCTAGCTATAAAGATATTCCCATGGATGAATCTAGTGAGCATGGATCTGATGTAACTGCAACCACAGCCGTTCCCCTGGTTAATCCGACTGTTGATAAGGATGGAAACTGTCCCAACACTCCTGCTATGGTGAACAAAGACTTGGGTGATCGAGATATTGATGGCCAGATAGATAGTGGAAGGCCTGAATCGATCGTGCAAGGCTCTACTCTCTGTGGCGAGAGTGCAGTCGGAACTCATACTAATGATGTAAAGACAATACAAAAAGGAGAGGCTGAGGTAATTGATGGTAGACTTTCTGGCATGGCTGATGATTTGGACAGTGTAAAATCAGTCTTATCTTTGACTAATGAGGAGAAAGTAGTTGATCACCGCTTCCATGAACAAAGGCATCCGATGGATGGAGGAATGAAAATATTTCAGCCAATTGCTCCGCACAATTCCAGCAGCGGAGAAAATGGCTATTCATTGTCCGCCAAAACCAGAGGTAGTGATCATGGTGAGATTTCAAATCAGATGATCGATACAAACGAAGCAAGATCATTAATCCCTTCATCAGATTCAGGGATTTTTGGAGAATCAGGGGTAAATGAAATTGAAGGTAACAAAATTAAATTTGTTACATCTAGTGCAAATGAGATGCCATGGAATTCTCCCAGCAAGATCAGCAAGGCGGGCTACTCCATTCCTGACAAAAATAGTGGAAATTCTACAAAGAACAAAATGGTGAGGCACCATCTTTTTCTTACTTCACAGGAGAAGAAAATGGGCATTAAAGTAAAAGTTGAAAGGAGACATGATATTTTTGCAAATTTTATTTTATCTCTTGCTTCCAGGCTAATATTGGTTATTGTGATGTTGGGACAGGTGCTAAATCCATGCTCGAGACCGAAGGTATTCAAAAACCCAAATTCATTCAGTTACAAGAGGATGCTGCCCTATCTAATGGAAATTGCAAAAGATGATTCTTGTAATTACATGACCTCTGCTAGTGTTTTTCTTCTGTATTACTTCATTTACAATTAAATATAATTCCCTTTAAATGTTCTGTAGGTACCCCAGGAAATGGTCAATGCTCGAAACTTCTGACTAGGTCTAAAGAGGAGTCTTTTTCACTACCTGTGCTCTCTGACTTCCAAAACTTTCCAACTGATAAGTGCAATGGTGATCAGGGTTCAGCTGATCTTAACATAAGCTCTCCAGAATCAGTGGCGCATGGTACTTGTTTGCAAAAGGATGAAGATATTCTTGCCAAACATGTCACACAAAGTACAGATAGCACATACGAATCTTCTTATGGTATTGTGAATGCAAGAGATGAAGGACATCTGCAGGCGGCATCATCATTTTCTATTGCTGTTCATCAATCAAAAGAGGATTCCCACACCATGTTATGTCAGTCACCTGAACATGGTGGGGAGTTGCATGCAAATTCAACACCAGAACTTTCTTCTGATGCAAAAGAAATAGGAGCAGAGGGACTAATGCAAAATCTTTCTCAAATTGGGGCTTCAGATCTGTTTGGGTTTCCTGATGAAGCTCCAAGAAGGGGAATTTTGAAAAGAAATCCACGAGGATGCCGTGGGTTGTGTAGTTGTTTGACCTGTGCTTCCTTCCGTCTCAATGCAGAAAGGGCATTTGAGTTCTCAAGAAACCAGATGAAGGATGCAGAAGAAATGACTTTTAATTTGATAAATCAACTATCTCAACTAAGGAGTACAGTGGAAAAAATCAACCGTGGTGTTAGCAATCTTGCTGTGCTGCAGGTATATCACCTAACTCATGCCAAGTCTATTTTCATTCTATTATATCTTAGAGCCACATTTAAGATGTATTATCTGGTGTTGCTTGATGTTTGATTTTTCATGGGCTATATCATCATATAGGATGTTCTTATGATCCACTCCACGATTCCTGCATGCGCACCCTCGTGTGTTCCCTCCAACCATGTAACTATGCATGGTTTCATGGCAAAACGTTTGTGGAGTAGTTTTTTCCAGTCCTTTATATAATTCTGTTGTGGGTGCAATCAATTTAGTTCTTTCATTACATCTTTTTTATTTGACTAAAGTGCTTGTCGGAAGAACAATCATTAAACAAGATATGATCATTAATATCTCACAAGCACCAGGATGTCTTGAATCATGTGAATGAAGATCCCTTCTCAGTCATCTCAGGTGGTTGGCTTGAACAGAAAGGTCTGAAGTTGGTTGTATTGCTTGTTTCTGTGTAGATCCTTGAATGCAATATGAGTAGTTATGGTTTTTTGTGTAGGGGACCTCATTAAAATGATCCCTATCGTACATTTTGCTGAATGAGTTGTTGAGGAAGCCTTTTAAAATTTTAGAAGTATCGATAAAGATGATTTTGGTCACACCAGTTGCATCTGAAATGCATATTGACAATGCCAGAGTATTTTCTGCTTGTTTTTAAGATGGGAGAGGCATCATGATAGGAAGCTTCTGGTTTCTAAGTCCAATTTCCCTCTAATGTATTAAGATCATTCTAGGAGTCTCAGGTAAGAGAAGCTTGCAGAAGAGCATCAGAAGCTGAAGAACTAGCAAAACGCCGCCTTTCTCAAATGAATGATGAACTCAATATCCACAGTAGAGTTGTTGTAAGTAGGCTAAACCATACTCTTATTGTTGCATGATTCTTCAAACTGCCTAGTTCTGACTATCTATGAAACTGACCAAGTATTGTTGATCCCAATGGTGACAGTGCTTGCATCGCCCAAGGGTAACGTTCAATGACAGCACAGAAAATGGCACTATACATGAAGAACTGCAAAGCAAAGGGTCTTGAGTAATGTCCTTGTTGATTCTTCTATATGTGCAACACTAGTATCGTTTGAAGATGTTAGGAATTATTTCAAGTAGCATGGTCAGATTTGATTGGGTCAACATGATTTGGGCACACTTTATGGAACCTGGAGGCAAGGGATGATACTGTCTTTGACGTGGTCGGATGAAAATTTGTCCCATAGAATATGGCTGGAGCATTGAGGTTCAGGTGAATGAGTCTTAGATTATGAAGTCAGGAACTTACTGGGATACTGCTTTTAAGCAGAATTTCCAAAATGATGAGTTTCCTGTAAGTAGAGAGAGATCCACTTCCGTGTATATTTTGTCGCCATGCCTTCACAAATTTAACTTATAGGATATAATTATAAGATTGTTGCATTTGAGTTCACAGATTGCCATTCTTGTTTTTCTGCCCTATTCCCTCTTTACCAGTAACACTGTACACTTCTTCCCAGGGTACCAATTTACACGATTCTTTAACTAATTCAAGTAGCATCAAAAAAAATTTAACCATTAAGGATTGCCCCAGGGGCCTTCCTTCCCACATAAAAAGGGCCATCCTTCTCAAAGAAAGGAGGAGGTGAGGAGTTTGATTTCCCACTTTAAAGTAGGGTAATTTCAGATGTGAGGTTTGTCTTTCACGCATTGTAAAGAGATAAAACAAGTTTGAGAGTGATTTGAGAGTTAGAATATGATAGACAAAAACAAAAGTACCATTAGTTTTCATGAGTGAGGCACAGCTGCAATCAACTTGGAAGAGGTGTTGTTCAAGGACCACCTTTTACAAGCCCATTGGCTAGGATCGTATGGAGTTCAGATCTTGCTCATTCAAATTTTTGTCTAGCTGTATCTTATTTCCAACTTGATGTTCTCTGTTTTTAATTCAAATCATGGATCCCATTTGCATCCACTTGCGTCACAATATTTCCCAAATTTTCTGCTACTGCTAGATTTACTGTCATCCTTGCTGCTCAAGCTTCATCCGACTACAAGTTCAAAAGAATCAATGACCTTCATCAATCTTTTCTGGGGACCTCTTTATATCGAGTTCTTTTTCTACTCTGCTAAATAAGAAGCGATACTCGAACAAGGGCAGAACTTTTTAGCCTGCCGTGTTAAATCCTGTCTACTCTAATCTGAATTTTTTAATGCGAACACTCAATAGAAAGCATCTTTATAAGAGATGTCACGAACTGTTCTTGACAATCTTTCTTGCCCACCAACATCTTTAAATGAAAAGGGAAACAGAAATGATATTCTGGTTCTTAGTCTTTTCACGCATCGAGTGTTGGATTGTGCCGGGAGCCGCTTTGCATCAGGGATTGTCTGTCTGTCTTCCGATATTTGCTCTGAATATCGCGTTCACATGGATTATTTTCCAGAGCCGAGAGCTAATTGATTTTGAGGAAGCTAATTGATTTTGAGGAATGCATGTTCGCCATGGATACCTACTTGATTCATCTCAATGCTGCCATGAAAAGCATAAAAATGTTTTGGAGACCAATGATTTTGCTAACTTCTTGATCTCTGTGTCATGCATTATATGAAACACTGAACAAGGAAAGAGAATGCAAAGTTTTATTACACAAAGTAGAACAAACTGCTACAAACATATCTTTATGTCACAACCGTGGCTTTACAGAGCAATATTCAGCGCCCCACCTCAACAACTTTCAACAAGAAACATTGTACAAAGGCCATTTTTTATTATTTTCCCCCTGGAATCAAGACATCACGAGCAAGTCATGACTTGAACATGCGAAACGAAACGAAAGAATGCATTAACTATATACTGCCGAGCGACCTTCCATTCGAACACGTTGATATCCCTCTTTTTCTTCTCTAGAATCGCGAGCGCTTGCATTCGGTTGGGATGCCTTGAGGGAACCTCTTGCCGTCCGAGCAGTAGTCGTAGATCATGAAGTACTTCTGGACCCACCTGAGCCGCCTCCGGCCATAGGCATCGAGCTCATTGGTTTTCCATGTGGATCCAGAGTAGGAAGCGGGCCGTCCGATCTCACAGGACGAGGAGCCCGTGGACCAGGTGCAGGCAGTGGCCTGGAACTTCCTGTAGTATGCCGTGAAGGGCGCTTTCGACCAGTCCGTCTTGATCAGTCCGCCTCTCGTGGCCCAATCATCGGCATTCCAGAGGCTCGAGTATATCTTCATGGGCTGGCTCTTGGGGAAGGGCACGCCAATTGACTCTCCATTCTTGAAAACTCTGATAGGAATGTTGTCTACCAAGAAGCTGAAAACCAGAGAAAAGGGCATGTCAAAAACATTGAGCTTGTCACAAGATCGATAGCGATCGGATCAATCTGGCCTAATGATCCAATGCTTTTAAACTCGTATCGAGGCACCAATCGATGTTCACTTTCTCGGCACTCACATGATGTGCTGGGGCTTCCAGATGACGGAGTATGTGTGGAAATTTCTGGTGGGGTCAAACCACAGGTAGAACTGCTGCTCCCTGTTGCCCTTCCCTTGAGTGAAGACGTTGGTGTGGAGGATGTAAGGGTCGCCGCTGAGGTTCCCGAGGAACTCGAAGTCGATCTCGTCGTGAGTTGGCCCTTGCGAAGACAACTGCAAAAGTCACAGCAATCAGAGTTAGCCCGTGTCAATTCGCACACCGTGATCGGAGAGCAAGAAGAGCCGGAAGCTATCGACAAGTCGCCGTAAGAGATGATTCGCTTTAAAATATATTTCACCTCCTCATTGAATTGCATGGACTAAAAAAAGGAATTGTTTAGGAATGTTTAAGAGATTTTCCTTTGTTTTTTTCACTGTAATAAATGGAGACACGGTATTCATTTGATAGACATGGTCCGATGTATTTCATCTGATAAAATTGTCATCACCAAAACGCAAGAGCTGTACGTTTCAAATTGGTTTCACTTTCTAATGCGAGTGGTATTTCTACTCGATGATGTTCCCGAAGCTTTCTCTATCACCAGCTGCTTTTTGCCTTCTAAAGACTACTCATGTGAGCCAACCATAATGATGTCAAAACGCCAATAACACGAAGTCAAAAAACTGTTTCGTCCACTCATAAAGATACGCAAAGGAGAAAAAGAAGTCGGGGGTGATCATCATACGCTGGTTTGAGAGGAGCAGTCTAGAACAAGGTAATCTGAATCAATCACAAACCGAAATCGCAAGAAAAGAACTTATCGTTTTTTCAGCCAAAACGGGCTCGTACGTACATGGACTTCGTTCCCTGCATAAAGTTTGCATGATGCGATGCAATACGATAGATATACGTACGTAGTAAGCGGTCACGGTGCCGGCGGAGTTCCCGGCGACGAGCTTGAGCTGCATGTCGATCCGGCCGAACAGGTACTCCCTCTTGGACCGGAAGCCCGACCCCGACACTCTGTCGAGGGACAGCGACAGGAGCTGACCCCCGCTGAAGATCTTGGCGCGGTCGTTGCCACCCCACGTCAGGTCGAAGTCCTGGTAGAAGTTCCCAGCTGCGGGTGAAGCGGCAGCCACCAGCAGCAAGGTCACGAGGACCACCATGGAGGAAGCACTAGGACCTCCACCTTCATGGGCCATGATTGCTCTATACTTTGGCTTATACTGTGGCTTGAGAGAGAGAGAGAGAGAGAGAGATGGGTGATGGTGTGAGGTCTTTCGTAGGGTTTATGGGGGTATATAAATGCGAGGAATGAGGCGGGGTGTTGATGTGAAATATAATAAAGCAAAAGGAAAGGAATGGGAATGATGCTTGAGAGAGAGAGAGAGAGAGATCAAAAGAGACGCGTGAGGCATTAAGTTGGAGAGCCAAATTTTTAAGACAAAAGGCTGGTGCCAGCTGCCGCTGAGCCAATACCATCAAAGCTGGAGACTTTTGTTTTGGGGTGGCGTTGGGTTTTGGATGGTCTTTCCTTCCTCATGATTTCCCCTCCCCCTGGTTCTTGATTCCTAGGAAAAGCGAAAGGGAAAACACAAGCTGTTTCATTTGAATGCTCACAAGCTGTGCATGTGGTTAAAATCGAACGTGAAAAGGGAAACCTAGTTGGCTAAGCATCAACGTTAAATTGCGCCTCAAGAAACGCAGGGCATTGATTCGAATCCCGATGAAAGCAAGTTTGCTCTTTTGAGCGACGCAAAGGGAGAGCACTATCGCGGCTTGAGAAATCAGTTGCATTCTATAAGATATAGGTCTAACAATACTCGATGCGTGATATGTAAACATGATTTTGAGCATGACGCAGGTTTATTGAGAGGAACTCAATATCATATGCTAACTTTTTTTTTTTTTTTTTTTTTGGGGTCAAACATATGCTAACTTGAAAGTGATAAGAATTAACAAATATTTTTCGTGTAATAACGCATCATTCACCTAATCAACAGCAATGTGATAACAGGATGGAATGCATCGGCGCACTAAAAGGCTTGAACGACCAACCTCAAGAAAGAGTCGCAGATTTCAATAAAATATTCGATTTCGTTATCCTCTTACTATTTGTTCCTCTCATCGCTTTGAGATCATATTATATTAACTATCACAAAAATCCCTCTCTTAATAGGTTCCCACATGAGTAAAGGTCGGAAGCAATTCACATTATTCCAGTGGATTTTAACTTAATTTGGAGTAATCATTGCTGCAAATAATTGAGTTTAGTCTTTTGAGATGATCTATATGGAGGGTGCATTATTTGATGGAACCTTTGGTTTTGGTGGGTTCTATTCCTGGGTTTAAATAGAAACCTGTTGTCCCATGATTTTGTTCCCAACCATCCAATGAAGGGCCCCGCCCTTTCCCTGATTCAAAAAATAAGAGGTGGATGACAACCGGGTAAGGTATGGATGAAACATATGTACAGAAAGTTCCAATTTCTCATGTTGCATTGGACCACCAATCATATATGTGGTCTCGGCCAATCGAGGCACGCCACGTCGCGGGATAACATCCAGGTCACTCTCCAAGAGAGGATACTGCGTAGGCTCACCTCCATGGACCCGGCTTGAAACCCTAACATCGAAATTTCAGGCTGTGTTTCTTCTTCGAAAATCACTAATGCCGTGTGAATATTACGTTAGGGCTTTCCGAGGTCGCAGAAGAGATAATCAAGGGACCGTAGACCACGGGTTGTCACGCTTCTTTCTTGTGATTTCACTGGATACCACCCACGCAGATGCGCGTTGAGTTTTCCACCCCGTAAAAGAGAGAAGACAATAACCTAGTCGGCTCAACATGGAAGCAAGATGATTACCTCACTCAACAGAGATTTCACACAATGCTTGGGAGCAATTGGAGGAGAATTAGAGAGATGCCAAACGAGGTGCCCCCCATTAACAGGAGTCACGAGAGAGAGGCGCCCGAAGAGTCTCCATGATGATGCCTTTTGTCGTTGAGCAGCGGGGATTGCCCCCCTTCCTATCCACTTCCTTTCGCCCTTGGTTGCATTGAGAAAACTTATCGCAACAGACGCGACGTCTTGTCCGGAGGATGACCTCCATTAAAAGTAATTGCTGCCGCTCTCCGTCAAAATGTCAATGAACTCTACTGTTGCCTGGATCTCGTGTGGTTTGTCCCCTTGCTCTATTATTTGCCTTTGGATTGAGACAGGGTTTGCATCTTTGCTCTCTACATTTCAAAAAAACAAGCATGAAATCTAAGACTGATCGAGATATTTTTGGTAATTTGGGAAACGCACCAAAAATTCAATAGGAGAACCGCCACGAGAAAGCTTAGGTTTCGTGCCCATTTATATGTTTGATCGGACTTTCATCTCTAATTAAAAATTAAAGTCAATGATTTATGAATCAATTATGATGTATTCATTATTCCACACTATAACAAATCTTCGATACGAGACTTCTGTAATAGAATTCACACGTTCATCCCAACAACATCCTATTGTCTACTATGTCGGCATGCTAATAAAATATATTTGGTGTGACGAAATGGATCAAGCACATCATATATTCTTTTGAAACGATATGTAGTTGGGAAAAAAATTGGTTTCAAATTAGTAAAGAGTCTCTTTTGCCTTCATCCTCTAAACAAAAATCAGTATGAGACAAGTGACTGTTTGAAAAGAAAAGAATCAGGGTCCAGATCGAGAGAGAGAGAGAGATGGACAAAAGGGTGGTTGAGAGAGAGTACAGGAAAATGGGGGGCCAATGAAGAGAATATCTAACTATCGCGATAACAAATAAAATTAATGAAAGAAATTTGTCATTTTCCAATTAAGACTACATTTGTTTCACGATAAATAAATAATTTAAAAAATATATTCTTAAAAATAATCATTTATATTACATACAAAAATGAATAAATAAAATATATTTCCTTTATCCACAATAATATTTACATAAAATTTGTTATCAATAACAAAAACACTTTCTATTAACTAGTTATTTTAAGTGATAGATGAGACAATTTTAGGAATATATTTTTTAAAGTATTTGTTTTTATGAAACAAAAGGAGCATATAAAAACACAAATAACATGGATGGGAAGTAACTATAAATATGAAAGCAATACCTTCAAATCTCACTCGGAATATATTGACTGAAAATACCGCTTGATCGCTGTGGTTTTACCCACAATGTTTTCTTCGGATCAGGTATAACCACAACTAAATAATCCTGATCAAACATGCTTAACAGGTGCTCCGATAAACTCTTTTTCGAGAAGGAAAAAGAGGAGCAGTGGCGTCCTTGACCGATTTCGTGTTGAAGTATATGCACGTCAAAGGCCAAAGCAGATCATAATCAAAGCTACGCGACAACAGAAGGAACAGAAGAAACCCGTGACGCACTCGAGAAACGGGCCATTTTCTCGATCATCACCATCAGTCTCTCTCTCTCTCTCCCCGGTCATTATGCCATCCCCCATAAAAATAAAAAATTAAAAAAATTAAAAAAAAAAAAAGTTGTTCTTATTTAAGTGAGAATTCCGACCATCGAATTTAGTGATCGAAACTTTACACCGACCCTCCACCACTGTTATCCACTGAGATGACTTGGACAGGAACTACAGTTAACTTAAAGATGGTCGAGAAAATGGATGTTATTTTATGATTTTTGTCAGAAAGTCAAACAAAAAAAATTAAGTTAAAGAAGATGCAAAACCTATTATTTTACACCTCTCTCACATGCAAATCGAGATGGATGCACATATGAGATTGGCAATACCATATTAAAATACTCAATTCAAAAGTTTAAATCAATAAGAGAAAGGAAATCACATTAAATAAATGAGATATATGATTAATTATCAAGCAATATGAAAAAATATTTCAACAAAATTTAAGAAATTAACGAGCTACATTATCATATTTTAGTTTAATGTATCTAAGATAGTCTTTCCCATCATCAAGGAAAAAAAAAAGTAAAAAGACAAAGGTTTGGATATCTTTTATGAGCATAAAAGAGAGTTCTGCTGTTGGCCCTGTTTTCTTTTTCTTTTTTTATTGTTTAGGTGGGCTACAGTCGGATGTAAAATTGATGCTCGAGACCGGCACCAACCCCATCCACACAACGACAGACAAATTTCTAAAATCCATGGTAGAAATATAAAGGAATTGAAGGGCTCGGCGCCAACAACTGCAGTTTTAAGATGGGAAAGTGGCATGGTTGATAAAGAAATGTTAAGGATTTCAATGCACTTGTTAAGCATACTAAAATAAGTGATATTTATCATTTTAAGATTATGAAAATTATATTTTAGTAAGTGTCCTAAACTACTTTTTTAAGCATACTACACACTCATTTAGCATGGCAATCGAGATTGGTGAAGCAAGCATGTAGCCAGCTTGAGGTCTCTCTACCTGACCTCCTCGTAATCATACCTAACACCTTCTCTCCGTGTGATAATTAATCATATGAGTTCGAGCATCGATACCTATAAATTCTTTAATCGTTCGTTTTGTGTATAAGATAATCTTGTGATCTCTAAACAAATTAAAGTAGCTTCTTTAATGGGAATATATTCCTGGGCTTATATAGAAAAGTCGATCAAAGGGGGTTGTGTAAAGCTATAACAAATCCTTCGTAGCTGCCTAAAAGCCGGCGTGCGATGCAAAGGTTCTCTTGCGGTGGGAGGGATGGGCCAGTGGGAGTGAGTGGATGGCATTGTGAACACGGAAAGAGGATCAAGATCACCACCATCCAGATCAATCGGCCGAACAATGATTGGTGGTGTGCGGCCGGAGAAACCCTAAACACACACCGGTTGCAACATAGCCCGCTCAATTTTATTTATCAAATCATCTAGGTTTTACACGGGATTCACATTATTTTATATCTGAGATGAAATGAGCTCACATGTTTCGAGCTCATAGATGACTTGTGCATGTAGTCAATGATATGGAAGACTGCCGTAATCTTGAGTGAGCCCACCTAAATTGTTTTTGTGTTTTGGCTTGATAGGAGAGGACTCCATTTTTCAATTGGAATAATCACAAACAGATCCCAGCCAATGATTTGAAACTTCTTCCCAACAGGGGTTGTAGGTATTTGGCAATACGGTGGGGCTGAGGGGTGATCATTGGGTAGGGCTACTACGTTATTTGCTCTATCTCCCATCGATGAATAATATATAATTGGTATTTCTTCGGGTCGGGTAGCGCGGGCTTTGTAACTAAACGCCCTTGTACAAGTCCGCCCTGACTGGCCCCGTGGCTCGCCAAATCCATGAACCGAGTGGGATCTCACGTAGGGGCTTTGCAATGAGTCATTTCTTCAAGCTCCGTGAAGGCTTCACAGAGTGACTGCGAGTTCAACTCGGATGCGACAGATTTGGAATCCCTATCTCCCCACCTTAAAGTAACATTCTAGGTCTAGGTTATGAGTAGGGCCTTAGCCGATGTGCTCGGGAAAAGGTGATCCATTAATAGCGAAAGTAAAAGGAAACCTTTCGAGCAATGTAGGGTAGAGAAGCAAGGAACACATGCTTTTGAAACAACCCAACTTCATTTGTAATCTTCCGCAAAAGGCGGATGAAGACAAAGAAGGAAAACCGTTCATTGCCCATGGCTTGGAATTCTTCCACTTGTGGGCATGAATTTTTGTTTTCTATGGGTTGATTCATTAGTACAATGTGCACCAAGAAACGAGAGGTTTTAGGTTTTGGCAACACACAGATTTCGCTTGTCTAGGGCTCACGGGCGGTATTCTGCACATCACGGAGGAACAAAAAGTCCCTGAAGCTTTTGCCTAATACTCCAATACATCCAATACCTAGAATTAGCCATTGCTCGTGGCAAAAAACCTAATCGGCGATTTTGCACTTCATAGGGTGCATCGAATATACTCAACTATGGCTCCTGACTTTATATGTAGAACGATACAGGGGCTCAATTAATGGACCTCACGGGGGCCTATTATCTGTAGAAGTGTTACTTGTCTCAAGTAGACCCACCTTCACCAACCATTTATATACTAAAAGTAAATCCATCAAAATAGGTTATAAATCCATTTCTAATCTATATAGGTATTAAATAAGTCAGAACTGGTTAGTTGTATTGAGTAAATTGGTTATAAATCAATTTAAACATAACATGAGTGTTAAATGGGTTATAATTGAGTTTAAAATTTACTTAAACCCAACCCATTTATATCACTCTTCTTTAATCTCTCTTACCTTCACTTGATCCTACACTCACTTATTTCACATTCACACCTCAGTTTATAAAAGTGTTTTAGCAATATCAGCTGAGTCAAGTATGAGTTGGGTATGAGTAATTAAATTTGCATTGTGCAAAAATAAGTTAAATGAGTCTATTTGAATTGGATTATTTATGACCTAATTCAATCCGACTCGGATTTGACTCGACTCACCCATTTGACGCATCTAACTAAAGGCCGGTACAAAACTTAGCTTGTAACAGCTTTAAATTTTACTAAACACAACATCTTGAGGCCAAGCCACTATCCGAACAAGGACAGTCTATCATCGATTAAATTGGATGGATAAGTTTTGTCATGTTTACGAAAATTGACGCGAGGTCTCGTCCGATCGTACAATATATCTTCAGTTGAAATAAAGTAATCGTATATGCTTGTCTACTCGTGGTTTAATGAGCAGAAAGATAGAGTGCATGGCCCTGCCAGAAAGCCATGATTGATTCCAATTCCTTGAATGCATGGCAGTTCTTAGGGGTCAATTCAAATGTCCCCCGTGATGATGAATCTGGGAGGGTTGGTGAAAGAATCCCCTTCAAGGGCTCCACCGATTCTATAATTGCAGTTCAAAGAATAATATCTCCTGAGTTATGTATTGATGTGTAGTCTTTAAAGGTAGGGAGAATATATTCCTCTTGGGCAATTTCGTGTCCTTCGTCACTTTAACTAAAAATAGGGGAAACATAAAGGAGAGACGCATCCCTATCACCAATGCTTATAATTACATCTATGAGAGACGCATCCCTATCACCAATGCTTATAATTACATCTATACAACCACTTCTTGGCTCCGCCGGGACGAATGTTGTGCAAACATCATTGGCATGCGCATAGAATAAATTAGAGGTACAAAAATCCTTTTTAACAAGAAAAAATGCCGATGATTCATCTATAATCTCGACCATGATTACTTAAGGTTATGCCTTAGTGGCCACCATTCTGTTTTGGAATGGAAAGGTGGTGGGTTCAATCCCCAACTCTAAGAATCGATGGTTTTTATGATTTCATTCCAAATTTCTATAAACAGGAACTTGGTACTAAAAAAGAAAAAAGCAACTTCTTAGGTTTAAGTTAAAATATCGAAAGATTCCCTTGGTGTTATTGTATATAAGTTTAATTTGTTGTAAATTATTAAGGGTGACGATGGAAGCCTATTCATATGTATAATATTTTTCGTCACAAAGCCTAAAGCTAGTTGAATTAGGGAGCCTAATCCGTGTATAGACAACGAAACGATGAGCTGGCCAACGAAGCGAACTAATTGGCCAAAAATACTAGGACAACGAAATGATTCCTCAGAAGGATTTTGTTAAGAGCAACAAATTAAAATTTGTTGATTTTGACACGAACTACGGGTCTACATGGAACATCTCCTCTGAGAAAAGAGATGAACATAAACTACTGGAAACTAATGAATGACATTGCATCCAATGTTCCGAGTTTCAAAATAATACAGCGTCCTTCACCATTGGAAAAACGACATTTCCATCGACTAATCGTCATCTTCATCAAACTCAGAATCATCGGTCGGCTTCTCGCTCTCGGAATCGCTCACCACGTATCTTGTCTGTTGGCGTTTCGCCCTCTGAGGCCTCCCTTTCGGAGGAGCCACTTCGACCACCTCTTCAGTATCATCACTGGGGGAACCATCTGCCTTGCGTTGGGTCGTTCCCTGAGCCTGCTGCTTGTTGGCTTGACCTTTCTTTGCTGCTGCAGGTGGTTTTGATATCTTTGCAGCAGCAGCTGGTTTTCTGCCACCTTTCTTCTTTGCCACCTCTGCTTCAGAGTCCACTATCTCGCCGTCATCGTCTCCACTGTCGTTGCTATTTTCTTCCTCTGAAGTGTCTGAGAGAATGACCGAGGCCTTCTTCTTCGAGGCAGCCCTTTTGCTAGGTTCTTTCGCCTTGACTGGTATTTCAGGCACTTTATCCTCTAGAGCTGCGTTGCATGGAAAATGTGTTATGCTAGAATTATTATCACCAAGTGACTACGGTACAGAACAAATAATACATGTCTCGAGTAAACTTTAGGCAAATATGGCACCTATTCCTCAACACATCAGGTGTTCCTTATTCACCATCTCGCGTAGCCACAGTGTCTTTACAGATGGAATTGACTTTTAAGTCGAACAAATCAAAGTTACTCTGGCAAAAGCTCTCACCTGATGAATTATCCGGTGAAGATTCGAGGTTATATGCAGCAAGTCGTTCTCTTAAGTCGAGCAACTCGAAGTCCTCGTCGTCATCTGAAACTGAGGCACTCTTTCTAGGCTGTATAAATGAAAATAGAAATTTGATTTTTGTCAAAGACAGTTGCCTTGTTTTTAATTAGAAGGAAGAAACCAAACACACCTTTGGAGCTGGAGCTTTCTTAGCACCGGCACCCCGTTTTGGTTTCGCAACATCAGCAACATTTTCTGAAAGAGAACCACATCTACTGTCAGTGACTCCCCATAAATAATAATAGTACAAGCGGTTAAGTTACAGCACAATTGCCATACTAACCTGCTTCCAATGCAATGGTTGATCCTCGAGTGACTTCTGCTTGAGCTTCTGAATTCTTAGCTTTAGTGTTATTCTGGCGAGGCTTTTTCGGTGCTTGTCTAGAGACTTTTGTGCCAACTCCATTTGTTTTGTTTCTTGCCTTTCTCGTTTCCTCTGCTTGGGCATCAATTTTTTCTTGCTCCTGCATAACACAGCAGAAAGCGTTAATCAAAACAGAAGTTGATGGAGCAATGTCAAGAGGGCATCAGAAATCATACATCGAGTTTTTCCTCTAGAGCAGCAAGATCTTTCAACCACAAATTCTCTGGAGTCGCTTTTCTCAAGGCATCAACCTCATTAACAAGCTTATCCTTATCAGCGCATAATTCCTGAACTTTCTCGAGGGTCAGTGTGCCAATTGCCATGGAGAGCAGATACTCGTAATCACTGGCTCTAACTCCTTTGGTGGTGGCCTCTGAGTTCTCTTCTATTCCTTCTGAATCATCTGTTGACCCAGCTACTGCTGTTTCAATTGTTTTAGTCTCCTTCCTAAAGGGAGCAAAACCTTTTGCTTGCAGCTCTTGGAACAAATCTGCTCTCTTTCTATTGCTCACAATGATCTCTCCATGGACAACACCGAGAATAAACCTAACCTTATTGTCCAACATCGCTAACTTTAACTCCAAATTTTCCAGCAAAATTTTCTGCACACGAAAAATAGATTGGCAACCAAGTCACATATGAAAGCCTCAGAGCACGAGTAAATAACTGAAACCATTTCCTCGCTTTCAATGAGGTTACCTTTCTTTTCTCATAGCCCTCGAGCCTTAAGTGGAAAAACTCCTCTAGAACTACAGAAAGAAAGATGATAAACTTTAAAATGAGACATGGATTAGAATAGCATATATAAGTTATAATCCTACTAAAATATGGCTGATCGTGAGCCAAGCAGAAAAATTGGCATACTTTGTTCGGGGCTGTCATATTTCTTAATCACTCCGTTTGAGTCAAACAGGTGCATGTTACTCGTGCTGATTGTTGAGGTCAGCTTAAATTTCTTCAGTAAACCCTCTTGCTTTGCTATCATCATGTTCTCCACTGTCAACATAACTTCAAAATGTACAGTTACATCGTCACTGTACTGCCTAAATTCCTGCAATTGGCAATCACATTTTAGCAACGATCTTCAAAGACAAGATGTGATGCACAAGGTTTTTAGAGCTCATTACCTTGACAAAAGGATCCTTTCCTTTATCTTTTTCTCCAGTTGATAATGATTCCAAAAACTCCCTGTAATCCTGTGTCCATCGACGAATTGGAAGCTCTGTGATCCTCAGTGTGGTGTCATCAACTTCCTCAATTATCCCGCAAACGGTGTAGCTGACGCCGGCTTCCTTAGTGGCTGTTTTCTCGATGGTCCCTCTAAATCCACGATACCAAGGATCCATGGGCTCCATCATTTCACCATTCAACAAACATCTCAAGTTGGCAATAATATCTCTTGGATTGTAGTTGGGGATGTAAGAACTCCAACCAGTTCCAATTCCTTCACTACCGTTGACAAGAACTGTAGGTAAGATAGGCATGTACCTGCATTACATGACCAGTATTAGTTAACAATTTCGTATTGGGTAAAATGAATAATAAGGGTCCTATAATGAGTAATTACCAAGTTGGTTCAATAGATTGCCCATCTTCATTTAAGTAGTTCAGGAGGTTGTCATCATCCTTTGGGAAGAGGAACCGTGTAATCGGTGAAAGCTTCGTGTAAACATACCTAGGGCTAGCGTGATCTTTTCCTCCCTGGCAAAGTAACATGTTCCACGTAAGTGAAAAAAAAAAATTGTAGACAAACCAGTTATCTTCTATGAAATACTCTCACCATGTTACGAGTCCCAAATTGGCCATTCGGCATGAGAAGGTTAATATTGTTGCTGCCTACATAATCCTGTGCCATTCCAATTATGGTACTAGCAAGACTTTGCTCACCATGATGGTATGCTGAATGCTCAGATACATAACCAGAAAACTGGGCAACCTTTGCTTCTTTGATGAAATTCCTTTTAAATGAGCAGAAAAGAATTTTCCGTTGACCTGGCTTGAGGCCATCGACCATGGAAGGAATTGATCTTTGAAGATCAGCCATAGAAAACAAAATTAGCTCCTTATTAACAAAGTCACTGTACTTGATGAGCTTCTCCTTCTGATCAAGATAAGTACCAGGCTGCAGGAAACAAATTTGTAATTCCATTAAGTCACATCTAAAAATGCAGCAAGTACTTCGTGTTTTTATAATTCAGACAGCACTTCCAACCTCATACTGACGAAGCCAAGTCTTCCTTGCTTCGATCTTCTTCTTGCTAAAAGCCAGCTCAATTGCATCTCCGTCTTGGTCATCAACCCATACAAAATCCTTCTTGTGCATTTCAAGATTCTGGAAATATTGCTTCCCTTCTTTCGAGGTGCTTGTTCCCAACCCCTGCAAGGATCATTCAACTATGTTACCCATTACAGACAGTAACTGAGTTATACTTCAACAACGTAGACAAACCTTGTAGTACTTGATTGACCACCCACTTGCATTGCCCCCCAAACTTTCCCTCCAAGACTCGTACTCTGGCATTGTATAAAAACTTAATTCTCTTCCATTTTTATGAGTAGCCTGCAGTCACAATTAGAGAAGGCTTAAAGCTTCTTTTTCCAATCTAACAAGAACTGTTCAGATGATCGACTTAGTTTAATCATCCCTACCTTGACAATTGGAGTGATGAATTCAACTAGGAAAGATGGAACTTTGAGCAAGGATGGCCAGAATGAATGAATGAAGTTAATTAGAAGGCCTTTAATATGGGAGCCATCATGATCCTGCAAATGCACATCCAGAAAGCAATATAAACTGAGAGACTATACTATGAGAAGCATTGACAATAGTGGCACGTGCTTGATGAAAATATTATTAAAAAAAAAAAAAAATCTATAGAAGAGTCAAACCTGGTCCGTCATTATCATCAAATGACCATATCTTAAAGATTTGACACTGTCATAATCCTTATTTTGCTGCAACCCAAGAATCTGCTTCATGTATTGTATCTCTTTGTTTTCCATTATTTGACTGTGACTGGCTTCCCTCACGTTGAGTAGTTTGCCTCTCAAAGGAAACACACCATAACGATCTCGACCAACAACAGAAAGCCCGGCCATCTGCATCAACCCTCAGTTTGGTTAGCCAACTCTTTGAGAATGTTCAGCCACAAAATTAAGAAGTTTTCCATCTCACGCATCCAAAAGGTACCAGCACTTACTGCAAGGGCCTTTGCGGAATCTCCTTCTGTCAAAATCAGGGTGCACTTATCAGAGTTTCTACCTCCAGCATCATTAGCATCCTCAAGCTTGGGAATCCCACGGAGGTTCTCTCTCTTCGACCCATCAGTTTTCTTTAGGTCTTTGCTCTGCTTGAAATTTGCCCATGAGAGTAGAGACTCAACAATTCCAGACTTTGCCACTGCATTATAGCAAGCATAAGCAAAAGTCCCCTAAAAATAATCGATCAATTTCATTACATCCACTAAAGAGTGCCCAACCTTTTTGTAGGAACTTGTCTGATAGTTCACACTTGGATCCGAAGCTGCTCTGACGAAGTGTCAAAGTTTCCTTGGTTTGAGAGTCAAAAGCAGGATTGTCAATGAGGGCATTGACAAAAACCCATAAATGACTCTTCACGTGATGGGCTTTGAGGTTGGCATTCTTATTCTTCTTGTTCACAACACTCATAACATGGTTGGCAATCTGATTGGTCACATAATCAACATGTGTCCCTCCCTTAATAGTAGCTATCCCATTCACAAAGCTGACCTGTTGCAGAATTCACCATGTCAAATTCGTGCAGTAGTACTAGCTCTACATTTGCCTGTTACCGAAAAAAAGCATTTAAAGTACCTGTTGAAACTGTCCTTCACTTAGGCTTACACAGACTTCCCACCTCTCATTCACAGTCTCCTCAATCCTGATCCAATCAAGTAAATTTGGCTTTCAGATACTATCCCAAACTACAAAAAGACTATAATCAAACAAAAAGAAAAGGAAAGAACCTTGGGAGGGAGGCTTCTGGTCTATTTTTAGAGGCGGATTTTAAGTAGAGGCCGACATATTCAGCAAATGTTTTGACAGGAACCCTTTTGCCGTTCAGCTCGACCTTCACCGTCTTTCCAAGACACCCAGCCAAGTCAATGACGCGCTTTTTCATCAAAGCAACCACATCATCTTCAAGGTGGGTCATGTTAAACTTTGCCAAGTCTGGTTTGAATGAGACCTTGGTCCAGTTTTCGCCGGCCTTGCAGGCCTTGATTTCAGGTGCGCCTTTCACTCCCATGTTCTTTGAGAAAACCTGCAAATCGTTGGAACAGATCATCATAGCAGTTCGACCAAATTGATTCCACTAACCCAATGAAAACGGCAAGAACATTCCACAGAAGAACAAAATGAGTGTGTTTACTGTCCTAAAAAAGAAGCAACAACCTTGAGCAGAAACTACTACATGACGTCCCGGAGAAAAAAAAAGGGGGGCAGCTTAAAACAGAGACAGTAACCTTCCCATCGGAGCAATATACATAACTAACATCAGGAAATAAACCTGAAGGAATCCCAAATCATGAATTCTAGGGGAGATGTTAACATAGGCGCATCCAAGACACAAATAAACAGAAGCCTAACTTAGTCTAACAGCTGAACTCCAGCACAAAAAGGGCAGCTCAAACGGAGACAATAACCTTCCCATCAGCGCAATGTACATAACAAACTTCAAGAAATGAACCTGAAGGAATCCCATATCATGAAATATAGAGTAAACGGTAACGTGGGCGCATCCAAGACACGAAAACAGAAGCCCATCTACTCTAAACAACGCAGGTTCCTCTACTTCATAATGCTTCATCATATCGTTCATACCTGCTTGTACTTGAGGCCATTCTTGCCATCGGCCGTCTCGATGACAAACTCGGTGGAGAATATGTTCGTCAGCTTAGCGCCGTACCCGTTTCTCCCCCCGGTCGTCTTCTTCTCGTTGTCGTTGTAGTTGCTGCTGGTGAGGAGGTGGCCGAAGATGAGCTCCGGCACGTAGACCTTCTCCTCCCGGTGCATCTCGACGGGGACGCCGTCCCCGTTGTTGTAGACGCTGATGAGGTTCCGGTCGGCGTCGATGGTGACCTTCAGGGAGTCCATCCTGGGGTCGCGCTGCTTGTTGTCGGCGGCGTTGACGAGGATCTCGTCGAAGATCTTGTAGAGGCCCGGGACGTAGGTGACGGGGCGGTGGACCATCTCGCCGTCGCCCTCGTAGATCCAGAGCGACTGGGTGTGCTTCTCGACGGAGCCGATGTAGGTGTCGGGGCGGAGGAGGATGTGCTCCAGCTGGGACTTCTTCTGGTAGGTCTCCTCCACGGTCTTGCCCTTGCGGGGCGGCGCCCCCGCCGGAGCCGGCGGAGCGGCGGCGGCGGTGTTGGCGATGTTGCTGGTCTGGAGGGGGAGCGTCTGCGCCATGGTGGGAGCGGCGATGGAATTGGGCGGTGAGTGAAGAAAGAAATGGTGCTTTGAGAGAGAGAGAGTTTGAATTTCGAATTGAGGCGGTCGCTTCTCGGTTTTCGTAATTTTTATTTTTTATTTTATTTTGTGTTTGGTGGAAGGTTCTCGTAATTTCGCTGATTGCTATTCTTCTTCTTATTTAGAAAATATCACAAATAGTCCCTAAACTTCCACTTAATGTGCACTCTCATCTTTAGACTTTTAATTTGTTCAATTTGATCTCTGAATTATCGATAAATGTCCGATTTAATCTTTGACTATTTAAAAATTGACCAATTTCGTCTCTAAACTTTCGATTTGCTCAATTTATTTCCTGAATTATTAACAAATGTTTCTTAGTCCTTCCATTTGTTCAAACCGTTAAGTGATGATGTGGAGCAGTGGAAGTAAATTAGATTTTAGAATTATGAGTCAATATATAACTTTAAAAAGGAAAACAAACTAGGGATCAGCTAAAGATAGCACTGATCACAAAAACAGAAAGAATAAGTGGTTGCGTATCTTTTTTTGGATGGTGACCACAATTTGACTTGTTTTAAAGGTAATTTTCATGTGGACATTCCACATGTCCTTTTTTTTTTATATTTAAGAGACTAGCCATGGAAGCCAATTTCGTAACTTTAATTAATGAAATGACGAAATTAATCAACTTTCAAATAGTCGGGACTAGATCGGACATTTATTGATAATTTAGGAACCAAACTGAATAAATTAAAAATCTAGGGACGAGATTGCATATTAAGTGGTAGTTCATAAACCAAATTGAGCAAATCGAAAACTCATGAATGAAATTGAACATTAAATGAAAGTTCGGAGATCATTTGTGATATTTTCTCTTTTCTTCTTCTTCTTTTTTTTTCTTATTGGGCTTTTATTTTTTTGTTTTTCTTTTTTTTTTTTCTCCCCTCTTTACTTTTTCTGAATTTTGCAAATTCGTATGATCATAATTCTTTTTAAGTCGAAACGCGTGAGGCTTTAGAGATGTGCAAATATGTGTGCATATATATTCACTTACGATTCTTTTCATAGGCTTCTTTTTTTTTTTTTTTTTTTTTAATTTGAGGAATATTATAAATTTCGATACCGAAGGAAAAACGGGCATGATATCAATTAAAGTAAAAAAAAAAACTCGGGTGCTTCTATTTCAATCGTGAAAACTATTTCGTCAATTGCTTGATCGAGCGGACTCGAGAGAGGGAGAGTGTGGAACTTGGGTGCGGATTTTGAGGCCATCGTGAACATACGGTACTCGGCACACCAACAATTCTGCTTCTTTTTCATCCGATGCAAGAAAGCAAGACCAAAACCTAAATCATACGGTAGTTATTTGATTTTTTTTTTTTTTTTTTTTTTGTGATGGTATTCTCACAAGAAAATTCAAAATAAGAATTTAAAATACCCTCATTTTCTCAAATAAAGATATAAAGTGGGCATTATTTCAAATAAAGCCCCAAAATGCCTTTATTTTATCAAGTGAGAATCTGAAATGAATATTATTTCAAAAAAACGTCTGAAGTGCATATAACAGTTTCAAAGAAGGGCCATAATTCACCAAATATTAAGGGCAATTTCATCTTTGTAAATTTCAATTTTTTTTTTTTTTTTTTCTATTTTTTCTTTTAAAGAAATGTTAAAAAAAAAAAAAAAAAAAAAAAACATAGGCGGAGGAAGCGCCTATGGCCACCGCCCTGTTGCTAGTGGGGCAGCGATGAAGGCCGACGAGATCACCTACGCTTGAGGGAGGGTTGATGACCTTAGCAGGCATTTGCTAAAGGCAGGAAAGGGCTACAACCTTCACCTAGATTGGGTAAGGGTAAGCGACCCTCATGTAGATTTAGGAGAGTCACCGCCCTCTCCTGCCTATAGCAAGGCCTTGCCAACCCTCACCTTTGGTTGACCAAGTCGCTGGCTCTCCCCCAAGCACCAACGACCCCGTCAGCCTTCGACGCCACCCCACTAGTGGTGGGGCAGCGGCCATAGGCAGGACCCTCCCGCTTGTGTTTTCTCTTTTTTTCTTCTTTTTTCACTTTTTTAATTTATGATCTAATTTAATTTAATGTAAATTGTATTTGGATGAAAATGTCCCTAATTGGCCGAAATTTGTTTCTGATCAACGAGACTAGACTCTTATTTGAAATGACCATAATCACCTCAAGCTTTTCTTTGAGACCGATATGGACACTTCAAATCCTTATTTGAAAAAATGAAAACATTTCGAGCTCTTATTGGGAATTTTCCCTAATTTCACCCTTCAAGTGGCTTATGCCACACCCCTTTAAATTGAATTCTCTAAAATGCCTATAAAAGATAAATATAACTTATTATCTCTACTCTTTCTTTTCTTCTCTTATCAAACAACCTTTGTCCCTCCATGTTGGGAAAAATACATTCAGTTCTAAAGTTGGATCAATTTAATCTTAAACATTTTTCATATTCGTATCAATTCAATTCATCCGGTCAATTTCGATCAGAAATTGCTAACTTGGACACTAGCTATCCTACGTGATATAACCGATGTTAATATAGACATTTTTAATAATATATTAATTTTTTTGAATTATTAAAATGACTTTTGATTTTTTTCCCATCTCCCTTTCTTTGCCTTTTTCTTTTGTCGGTGGCCATGGTCAGCGAGGGTTGGCCTCACCCAGGTCGGCCTTGCCAGCAACAAGCGATGGTTGGCCTCGTTGGGCTACGCTTGGGCGAGGGCGAACGCCGGCCATCTAGGAGAGGACCTTGCCAAATTTGGTGAAGCTGACCCTTGTTGCACCTAGCCTGAGCAAGTGAGTATATTGATTCATCGCTGAATTTATTCAATGGTTTCATAGATTTTATTTATTCACAGTTTATTGTTTTTACCTAACAAAATGTAGCTTTTATCAAATTTCATGGGCTATACGATATTTATTTTTGTTCCCATGTAACGTTATTAAAAACTAAGCGAACTGTAAATGGACGATTAAAGATATGACACATACACTTTCTATTAAGTTTCAAATGGTATTCTACAATAACTTATGTTATGCTTAATATGTGCTTGAAATTACCGTCTTAACAAAAGTGGCTTAGGCAGGGAGTACAGCAAGGAACCATTTGAAAAGCTACCAAATTTAAGGTTCCTTGAGATGAATAATTTCATCCTTTCTGGAGATTTCAAGTGTCTTCTTTCTGAATTACGATGGCTTTGTTGGAAGAATTGGCAATCGACTTTTCAGGCAACCAATTTTCATGTGGAGAAATTAGTCATAATTGACTTATCAAGGAGCAAAGTCACAGAGCACTGGGGAGGATGGAATCAAATCAGTGTAAGATGAAGACGTTTGTTCTTTGTTACTTATTTTGATTACCTACTCTCAGTGGCCTCATGTCTCCCTATCTTCTTTGTTACAGGCGGCAAGTAATCTGAAAGTTCTCAACACTTCTAATTGCCAGGACTTGAAAACATCTCCTGATCTCACAGCTTTTCAGCATCTAGAGATTTTAATTCTTGAAAAATGTGAATATCTGACAGAAGTGCACCCTTCTGTCGGAAACATCCACACCCTAATTTCCTTGGATGTGAGAGACTGTCGGAGACTCAAGGAACTATCAATAGAAGTGAATCAGCTACAAGTATTGGAGGAGCTTTTTATTGATAGAACTCAGATGGAAGAAATTCCCATATCTAAGGGTTCAATGAAGAAGCTCAGGACTCTTAGTGCCACTGATTGTGAATCATTGGTTCGAATACCCAGCTCATTAGGCCATCTAGTGTCTCTGTCCACCCTTGATTTTTCCGGATGTGTAAAGCTTGCTGAACTTCCAGACTCCATAGGGTACCTCCAGAAACTGTGGCACTTATCATTAAGACGGTGTCGATCATTGAGAGGGGTCCCCGACTCAATTGGCAAGTTGGAATCGTTAACTGAGCTGGACATATCATACACCAGTTTTAAAGAGTTACCTGAAACCATTGGAGGAGCGCATAATTTAGAAGTTCTGCAAATGGAGAGTTCAGCTGTAACAAGGTTACCTAGGGCTATTGGGATGCTGAGGAAACTAGCCAGATTAGTTGCCACATGTTGCAACTTCCTGGAAGAAGTTTGTAGTGATATTGGGGAATTGTCTTCGTTGAAGGCCCTCGAATTGTCAAGGACTGGCATTTATGGCTTGCCAGAAAGCATTGTTAAGCTTTCTTGTCTCCAAGTCCTTGATTTACAGGGGTGTGACCAGCTTCAATTGCTGCCAAACCTTCCCTCTGGGTTGAGAACTCTAGGTCTCACTTGTCAGAGCCCTACATTGCCAATCCTTTCCAACCTAACAAACCTAAAGGAACTCAGTGTCACGGGATGCAGTGCACTTGAGTGCCTCCCAGAGCTTCCCTCTGAACTGTTGATGCTTTCCATCACAGGATGCAGAACGCTTGGGTGCCTCCCAGAGCTTCCCTCTAAACTGTTGAAGCTTTCCATTACAGGATGCCAAATGTTGAGAAAGTTACCAGATTTGTCAAACTTGAAGCATCTATTACAATTGATGCTAGCGACTTGCTCTGAATTGAGAGAAGTTAAAGGTCTGGAAGGATTAATATCACTAACAATGTTGGATGTACAGAAGTGCCCAAACTTGCCTAGGCTTGATAGGGCCGAATGTTTGGTTTCTCTGAGGTACTTAAGCATAGGTCCATCAGAAGCATTAGAGAGGTTGATGGATCGTTCGGAACTGAGTAATTTAAATGTGCTTCCAAGTTGCGAGAATCAATTTGAAATTCAAGTTCTTAATAGCTTCATATGCTTGGAAGTTTTGGATCTCACTGATTGCATGTCTATGGAAAGACTGAACCTTTCAACTTTGAAGCTTTTAAGGAAAGCAAATGTCAGGAAATGCAAGAATCTAGTCGAAATTAGTGGCCTTGAAAACTTGGAATACTTGGAAAGGTTGGATATAACTGAGTGCACGTCCATTAAGGGACTGGATCTTGCAAAATTGAAGTATCTGCGATATTTATGCATTTCCAAATGCAAGAATTTATCTGAAGTCCAAGGCCTTGAATTCTTGGAGTACTTGGAAGGGTTGGACATCTCTGGGTGCACATCCATTGAAATGTTACCTGACCTTTCATGCTTCAAGACCCTGATATCACTGAAAATCAACCACTGTGAGAAACTACGTGATATTCAGACCCTGGAGAAATTCCCATCCTGCCGATGGCTATACATTGATGGATGCAAGTCCATAGTGAAACTGCCAAACCTTTCCAAATTTGAAAGTTTGTTTGAGTTGGTCGTGAAAGATTGTCACGCACTTCTGGAGATTCCAGAGCTCAAAGAAATGAGATCTTTAGAATTTATAGATGTGTCCAGATGCAAGTCCATCGAGTATCTACCAGATTTGTCATTGTGCAAGGATTTGAAATGTTTGGTCGTGAGAGACTGCGAGAAACTAGTTGGGCTTGGAGACCTGCCAAACTCACTCTGGCAAGTGGATATTTCTGGATGCAAGTCACTCCAAATGACATCGGAGTTACATGGAATGCACGTCATACAGAATTATGAAGAACCTATGCAGCAATCCTTGTATGACGAGATCACTTTCTGGCGATAGTGCTGCATATGCTTCTACTGTCATGTTGAGGTTAGAAGGTAAAAGGAAGGTGATCTTCCATGCCCTGTGGACATCTATTTCCCGTCTTTTAACAGTATTTTTTCTTTCAAGAAGGAGATTTTCCTTTATGGACTTTCTATGGTATTTTATTTCAACTACAGATAGTTCAAGCAATGGTTAGAAGTTGAGTTAATGCCCTGGCAATTTGTTCATTTCTAGAGCGGAACTGCTGCGTCCAGTTGAAAACCTTCTCTTAAGTACGTTTGATATCATCATGGGTCGACTACTCCAGTTCATCATCTTCGATACAAGATTGATCACTGGTACGCATGTCCAGAGACTTTGGAAGTTAACTTGCTTGGATAGCTGACGTGCCATGACAGATGACTAAGTAGAATATCTTCTGATGAATCGCAAACGTCTATATATCGATTTATATTAGCTGTCGCTTGCCTTATCGTTATGGAAATTAATGTATCCGGACATGCCATTTCTTGAATTGCCAGCAGGATTCATGCAGTCTTTAGAGGCCCTATATTATTTGTTGGGATTGACTAAATACTGCAGCTTTCTGCGGAAGAATTTGTGGTGTGGTAGACTTCGCCAAGTTTTACGGCCTTTAACCGCTTCTCCGCACCAGGGCTCGGAAATTTCTCCAAGTTTATCGAGGATGCTAGGGTTCATGCCCGTGCTAATGCATGCATCCAGTTTACAATGAAGTGTGGGAGTTGCACTTTAGGTATCTATAAACCATACACTATACTTTCGTGATAGTTTGATATATTAGAATATTGTGAGCTCCATTCCTCTTTTCTTTAAGTCTCTTTTTCCTCAACATACCCAGTTGAAAAAAGGGACTTTTAGACGGTTTTGGAATTTGTCACCATAAAGTTTTTGGTAGTTTCAATTTTTCTTTCTGCATTGAGCTTCAGAACAAACAAGATCTCCTTCACTAAAGGGAACGATGAGAATGTATTTGGGTTTGCTCTCTACAAAATTTAAAAAAATAAAACTATAGTTTTGAAGAAAGGGATTCGCTTTTGTCGATTCAACAAGAAATGTGCGAATTAAGGCTATTTGAGGATAGAAGTAGGTCGCCCAACTTAAATTACCTACTTCTTGCACTGGAAAAGACAACTATCCATTATCTTATGGCTCAAAAAGAGAACTCATAAATCAAGACTTACTTTTACATTGTTTATAAAGTAAAAATATTATGGAAACGACCACGCGCCGGCGTAGTCGGTGCTTGAAATTTAGTTTCGTTTATTGAAAGAACAATTAAAATAACGACCTCTAATTGCCAAGAAAATGTGGCATCGAAAAAGATAACGAGTGACGGCTTTTCCTTATAAACCTCTCTCTCTCTACCTTCCCATTCCATTTCCATACTTTGGACACACATCACAAACAAGTCATTAGAGAGAGAGAGAGAGAGAGAGAGAATTCGTTCGCAGCTATGAATGACCCAGTTTCAAGATTTGTCCCATCGAGAGAATGAGAGCACATCTGAAACATGCGATGAGCTCACTCCCTCATCAAGATGGGCCAAAAATGGTTGGAAAAAATGGGTCAACAAAATTTGATTAGGCCTGATCCAGCATCCAATCCAATGACCAATATGCACAATATTGATCCCCAATTTTTGCTACTAGGAAGCTAATCCTATAGGTCCGGTCCAGTTCCAAAGCTAATATGGGACTAATTAATTCTTCTTCTCTTTTGTTTCATTTTTTGTATTTCTTAAAAGGACAAACATACTCTTTATAATTATATATCCATTGACAATGCGATATCGAGCAACCAAATTATAAATCCCAAATACAAATTAAATAAAAATTTAAGTTAAGATAACAACAAAAATTTCCACTTATTAAAAGTAACAAATCATAAAAGACAAATATGTGAAATAAAATGTTGAATATATAATATAAACCAATTATTATTATTATTATTATTATTATTATTATTATTATTATTATTATTATTATTATTATTATTATTATACACACACCCAAAGTTACCGAGTTATAAATACGATGAAAAATAGATGAGGCGTTGGGCACTCAAGACCAGCAACCAGCATAGTCCCCTTGGGAATTGAATGAGGACTAGGCGAGTTGGTCGGTCTAGGGTCAATCTCGGACTGATAGGTCTCGTTGGGCATTGTTCGTTGTGCTTGGGCCATGGGCTTGCTTAAAATAGGCGTTGTGCCGGCCCAACTGGCCCCTGAATTGGGCTGAGGGCATGTGGGCCAATGCTGGGATGGCATTGGCGCTGCCTGGACTTTTATTAAAAAAGTTCAAGTAGTTTTTATAGGCAAAAGAACGCTTCAAGTGCCATAACTTTGGCCAAATGGACACTTAAGTCGCCATAACTTACGAAAGGTACACTTAAGTGCCACTTTCAAGAAAAACGGATCACTTGAGTGCCACTCTGGCCAAAACGCCAACGTGGCGTTTTTCCGGGGAAGCGCGCCCAAAACGACGTCGTTTTGCACGCGACGTGGCCAAAACGGCGTCGTTTTGGCGACGTGGTAAAAAAAATTAAAAAATTAAATTTAAAATTAAATTTAGTCAAAATATTTAAAAATAATAATTTTAAATTAAATTTAGTTGAAATATTAAAAAATTAATAATTAAAAATTTAAAAAAAAAAAAAAAAAAAAAAAAAGGAAAGGGGGAGGCGGGCGAGGGGATTAGCCCTCGGCCGCCGCCCGCCGGAAGGGCCAACGACGGCGGGGGAGGGTCGGCGGGGTCGCGAGCCCTCGTCGGATCGTGGTGAGGGCTCGCGGCCCTCCCCCAGATCCGACGGGCCCGGCGGGCGGCGGCCCTTGGCCGGTCGGGCGAGGGCCGCCGACCCTCGCCGGATTTGGGCGAGGGCTCGCGAGCCCTCACCGCTGGTCGGCTGTGGTCGCCGACCCCGGCGGGGGCCGGCGACCTCGACCGACCCTCCCCCGCCATCGCCGGCCCTTCTCGGCGGCGGCGGCGGCGGCGGCGAGGGCTAATCCCTCGGCCGCCTCCCCCTTTCCTTTTTTTTTTTCAACTAAATTTAATTTCAAAATTATTAATTTAAAATATTTTAACTAAATTTAATTTTAAAATTATTATTTTAAATATTTTAAATAAATTTTTTATTTTATTTTATTTTATTTGCCACATCGGCCAAAACAATGCCGTTTTGGCCACGTCAGCATGCAAAACGGCGTCGTTTTGAGCTCAGTTCGTCGGAAAAGTGCCACGTCGACATTTTGGCTAGATTATCGCCGGATTGGCACTCAAGTGATCCGTTTTTCTTGAAAGTGGCACTTAAATATACATTTCGTAAGTTATGGCACTTAAGTGTCCCTTTGGCTAAAGTTATGGCACTCCTGGGGTCCGCGTGTCAGTTTTTATAGGACTTTGACCACTCATTCTCTTTATCCGACGACTAATTCACCCGATCTACCCGTCCATGGAATGGTGGTGGCCCGAACTTTCGAGAAATGTGGTGTGATTTCCAAAAGCAGGTCGAGATCGAGATTCCGCGAATCATGCCAAATGGATAGCCGTGGTGAAAAGCCACGATATCTCACTTGATAAAAACTCCAATCGACACCCTTCTCAAGAGGTTCAAAAGCTTGTGAATAGATTTACATGATACCACTCACTTAATTTGGAAAGCATGCAATTTTGCTAACACCATCAAGATTGGATGACTATGATTAAAAGTCATGATATCTTGCCCTCTTACCATCCAACTTGGATAGATTAGGTGTCTCTAGAAAGCTCTTGCAAAGCAAAACCTAATCACACCTTTTTTTTTAATTGTAATCTTATTGCCATTCATTTTCCATCAAAATTTCAGTCAAATCCTAATAAATAATTATGTACCCACACGGGCAACAAATCAAATACTAAATTATGAGAAAATATATTGATTCATCGCTGAATCTATTCGAAGAGTTTCTACAGATTTTATCTATTCACAGTTAATTTATTTATTTAACTATTTAGAGACTCATGAAATATCTTGTAAGTCAAATAAATCAATTGAGTCTAGACCCATAACTCATGCAAGCTGCCTTGACTCAAAATTAGTTTGCATGCAGTTTGTGAGATTCGAAAGATTAGACATAATTCTTGAACTAAAATTCCGTGAATGGCCCGACTAAATATGCCGACCTGAGAGTTTAGAAAGAAGAAGCGGTAGGGGCTAGGGTTCGAACTACTTGGATTTCATGTTCTACCTCAGGAAGGATGTTCTCTCCTCAGTTCCACAATGGGCCTTGTATTTTAGGGCCCAAATAGTCCTTATAGTTTACTTTCAATTTTGGATTTGAACCATCCTCTCCCATGTCAAATACCCGGCTCACATTTCAAAATCTAGATTTCTCACGTCCCCAATTTAAAAAACAAAAACCTATTTGCCCTTATCCATTCTAGAAATCTACACTAGAAAAATGAAATCCAATTTTGAGGATTGGATAGTTCGGGGAAGAAATTGACGACTAGGTAAATTATTTGTGGGTAGGAGATGCAACTTGAAATCCAATACAAAAGGAGAAGATGGATGGCAATTGTAAGTTTTGAAATGCGATGAGAATAATCGAGATGGAGAGGGAAGTCGAGGATGGTATTTCTAATTTCGAGGACTTTTTTCTTCCAATAATATTCAAATAAGATTAGGTAGAGGGAGAAAAAAAAAGACTCCTAAAGGTTCCATTTGTTTCGGGAAATAATTGGGAAACCATTTTTCCAAAAATACTCGCTTATAACACTTACAAAAATGATTGAACGAGAAATATTTCACAATCTATGAAAATGTTTACACATAAATTATTGTCAATCATGAAAATATTTTTGATTGGTTAATTATTTCAAGTAATATAAGCAGTCATTTTCCGGATTTTTTTTTCAAATTATTTATTTTGGCAAAACAAACAAAGCCTACAAAAATACATAAAAAAATATATTAATCGTCCATGAAAATGCTTATATATAAATTATTGTCAATAATAAAAATACTTTTTTATTGACTAATCATTTCAAGAGAATCAAACGATTATTTTTAGAAAAATGTTTAATGAATCATTCATTTTTCTTGAAACAAACAGAACCTAAATGAGTCAAGCTGCTTTTTTGGCCAAAACAAATAAAATGCTAACCGTTGCCCAAAATAAGGAATACTCTACAGAAGTTAATTTCAATATAGGTAAAAGAGTCGGTATATGCAACAATCATAGGTAGTCACCTAAATACCATATTATTATTATTATTATTATTATTATTATTATTATTATTATTATTATTATTATTTAATAGCTAAAAATTATTTAATGTTACTTCATTTCTAGATGGGTTTGACCACCGCCCTTATACAATCTCTACGTCCATTCAATCAAAGGGCCAAACCTAGGCAACCTCGAGGGCGGGAACCTTGTGGTGGTGCTCCACGCACCATGGGGCCTTGATGTAGCACGGTGGTGGTCTAGCTATCTGCGAGCAAACTAAGGGTAGAGAAGGCAGGCCATGAGGGAGAGCGACAAAAGTAGAGGGTCAAGCTATTCATTTTCATTTTTTTTTTTAACTTTCTATATATAATAATTATGTCGGGTTCTCACCAATCGGCTTTCAAATACCTAAACCCCAAAAGACCGGGTTGGCCCAAGCCAAAAATTCATTTTAGGAGCATGGTGGCCCCGGTCCTGGTCCCGGTCTCGGTCCTGGTCCCGATTTCTCGGGTCGACCGGGTCATATTGGACATCCCAACATGTGATCGACTAAATTCTTGCGAATCTCGTTCGTACCTCAAAACTTTTATCCGAGATCCTTGGGATGCAATTCACATGGCGTGGGCTACGGCGCTTGATGTCTTGTCTTGAAAAATCAAGCCGCTGGGGGGCTCCCGACATGGTCCCCCGTGCGAAAGTAGGGGTTATGGAACGCCATGATATGTTGGGAATCTTTATAGTACAGAGCCAAGATTGCCTAAAAAGCTAGTTGGCAGTCCCTTGGGCGGGAGAAAGTTACTGACCAACTCTCACTACAAAGGACAATCTACATTTATCTAAGTTGAATTTTTGTGGTAATGTCCATGCCAAGCGTTCGTATGTCATGGTATGGTACATTTTTTTAAGAATTGCGGCTTTGATTACGATGTGAGAGAAGGAGAATCGATTTCTCAAGGTACCATAGAAGGGTCCAGGGCTATTCTAGTCTCCATCTTTCTCATTGATCAAAATGTAGTGCAAGATTTACTTTTTCGAGATAGAATCAAAGGCATCTCTCCTGCCAACCGCGCTGTAGGAAAGGGATGTCATATGACAAGTTTCGCAATATCAGTGTTGACCCCTAATTTATATTAATTTTTTTAAAATTGTGGTTATCCAAAATTCAATGGTTTCAATTGGTGATTAAAATCCAATGGAAGATAATCTTTAACAAATTAAATTGTTAAATTCGATTTCGAATTAAAAAAATAAATGGATTCTAATATCCCTTAAAGTATAGTGAGTTAAACTTGGCAATGTTTATTTCGTGGTTGATGGGTCCTCCTTGACTCGGTCTTTAACTTTTATACATGCTTCATTAGTCGTCATCACATATCATGCTCTTCACTTGAATCCCGCCCATTGACAATTCGCGATCGACGAGTTTTATTAGACATTTTATTGATGTGCCTTGCGGATCAAGAGTATTATTATAATTGAGATGTTCAACAACCGTGTCAACCGTTTTCTTGATGTGCCGTATGCGTTAAGTGTCTTGTCGTGGCATGTTTTGGACCATTAACTATTTTAAAATTGGACCAAAACTTTGGGTTCAAGTGATGAGTCAAAAGGCAAACCGCAACGTCAAGATGCAACGGTTTAGAGGGGCTCAAAGGCGCACCTGTTCCTGATCTGTCCATGGACTAAAGAGTGGAACCCTAGCTATTGAAATACAAAAATGGTAAAGAGAGGTGCCGGACCTAGAGTTCATCACGATGCTTCTATGGCAAATTTGGAAATCTCAAAACGACTGCATCTTCAGAGCAACCAAACTCGAGAAGGGTAGTCGCAGACACGTGTGCTGGGAATTAGCAATATTACACGTTGGAGCTCGAAACCCATCGGAAAAGGGAATGAAAAGGAAAACTCACCGGGATCTTTTGGGTGCTCTTAAAATTAATGTCGACAGCTTGTAAACCTAGAAAGAAGTTGCCAACGCCGTCTCCTGGGTGTGTCGATACTCCTCTAGGAAGCTTATAGACGGATTCAAGAGCATAGTGAAAATCAAATCTACCCTCCATGTCAAAGTCTAACTCTACGCGAAGCGTTGAGATGGAATAGTTTACGAAAGGTTGAAAGAGTTGGGCTCGAGTCAAACAATTTATATTTAGTCATAATGTTTCAAGGTGTAGATCAAATATCCTTGAGAAGTTCACTCACTTATCAATGATTGTAAACACTTGCTTGTTAAAGTAAATGGCCACCCTTCCATATGGAAGGGGAGGTTTTTTTTTTTTTTTTCGACTCCCATATCCTACAAAAAAAAAGTAAATGGCCTTCATTTTTTTTTTCTCAATCATATTTTATCTCTACTCTAACTCTCACTTTCACATTTTTTTCTTACCTCCTTATCGGACGTGAAAGTTGAAACTACTTCCTAAAATTAAATCGTCCTCACTCCAACCTTTCTAAAAATGTAGGGATTCAAATCTCCCATCTCCCATTTTCACATTAGAAGGGTGGCAAACTCTAGTGATTAAGGGTCTTAAGTTGATCTACTATGGACCCAAAATAATTACGGATTGGGTTGTTCCTTTCCTTGTCTATGTACTTGTCAGTTTTTTAACACGAATGAAACGGTACTTCTTCCCGACCTAAAAAAGAAGAGCGTCTCAAGGGCCACAAATCCGTTTGGTCTTGGTCTACGCATAAATAGAATAATTATATATGTGTGGTTACACACACACGTATGTATCTCAAAGCGCCGCGAGGGGCAGGTTGCGGAAACTCGTGATGAAATTCCGTTACAGTCCCTGTCTCTCTCTCTCTTTATTTTATTCTGCCCACCCTACCAAAACCAAAACGATGTGTCGGACCGTTCTTCGCACACTCTCTCGCCCACTTTTCGCCGGCACCAACCAGAACGAAGCGAGAGACTCTTGCTTTGTCTTTTCCGCTAAGTCTTCCCTTGCATCACTCTCCTCTCTCTCTCTCCCCCACCCCCTCTCGCTTAGTCCAACTCCCTCCCTCTCTCTCTCTCTCTCTCTCTCTCTCCAGTGCTCTCTCTGTATCTTCATTGCGACTCCAGGGATGGAGGGTCAAGATCATGGAAAGGATCACTCTTCCTCAGGTCTCTCTCTTTGCCTCGTGCCCTGCCCCCCTCCCCCACTTATAATTTGCTCCTCTCTCCCGTGTCCAACGCTGCAAGTTTTGATCTTTAGGCACCATGTTTTGTACCCATTTCTTCTTTTTTTCTCCAGATGAGGCTGCGACCTTGGAACGGTTTTTTTTTTTTTTGTCTTCTTTTATGGGTTCTTGACTGTTGAGGGGTTTTTTGTTGTTCTCGTTTCCTGTTTTTGGGTGCAGGACACGAGGGCCATGGCGTGCATTTGTGCCACAAATGCGGATGGCCGTTCCCAAACCCTCACCCGAGCGCCAAGCACAGGCGCGCGCACAAGAAGGTGTGTGGAAAGGTTGAAGGGTATAAGCTGGCCGGTTCTGATGAGAACCCCCATTTGAATGCTTCGGACGACGAGCGTTCTGATGACGAGCACAAAACCCCAGGTGAGCCTCTTTATTCTGTTTTCCCGTGTCTTTTGGGCTTCGTTGACGTGACTTAATTGAGGTCGGGTGTGGTTTTCTGTGTTTTTTTTTTACCTTCCCTTTTTGTGGGATCTTAGGTTGTGTGTGTTTGTCGGAAAATATGTGACTAGACGAAACGAGTACAACATCGTGAAGCCAGAGTGCTCAGTGCAGGAAACAAGAACACTAAAGTTTGGAGTAGAAGTTGTCTCTTCAAATGCCAAGTTTTTTGTTTGGAAGTGTTGCTTTGTTAGAGCTAATTAGAAGTGTTGTTTTGCCACTACATGGTCACTGGTGAAGAGGAAAAACTGTTTTGGAATTTAAAAGGAATTAATGTGCTGGGCAGATTCTAATTTTTAAACACCCTTCCTTAGTAAATGTACCAACGTTTGAACATGAATTTTTCCTCCAGGCCCGAAAGTTGAAGGGGGAAGTGAAGTTGAACTGGGTAAAAATGCAGCTCCTAAAAGAATGATTTCCATGGAGGAGGATGTGTTTTCGGATGCAGCTACGAACTTTCCGGATGGTGGGTTGAATACACAGAGCGAAGGTCTTTTGCATGATGATAAGTCAGATTGCATTTCCAGAAAGATATCTGACAATAATCCTACTGTGGAAGTTTCTGGTGAAAGTGCAACTACAGGTGGGTGTTAGGTGTGGAGGAATTGCAATTGATATGAGGTGATTTGTTGATATTTTTTAAATCGGGAATTTCTGCTTTTTGATTGCTTGGTAGTCGTGCTTTAGGGGATTTTAGATTGAAATCAGAGACTTTATTTTGGAGCCTATGGGTTTTGCAAACATTAATGGGTCAGAGGGATCTCTGTAGGAAGTATAATACTCCTGCCTTCCTCTTAGTATACTCTTTCCATATTTAGGTTGTTTTGTCTTCTTGAAGATTAAAGAAATGTAGACTTGCTGTTCCTGCCTCCAAGGCTCCATCATTGCTGATAAATGAAGAGCTTGGAGTAGATGAATTTAGTTGGAGGAAGGATTTTAGATGGTTATCTTCCTTATTAAATTTATTATGGTTCCTGAACTTCTGATCTTGCAACAGATTCTTGTCTATTAGTATCGTGCTGATGCCAAACAGCATATGGTCAAAACTGGGGCTATCTTTTATGCACTATGCATATGTATAGTTTGCTGAGAGTCCTCGTTTTTAGTACTTATTTTTCTGTGTTTTTCTGGAGCTTTTTGAATTTTCTTTTGTTTCTTTAGGAGCTTTTTATGATGGTTCAACTGTTATACAAATGAATCCTCCTGACCATGCTTTACTTTTCTGCTTTGTTTCTCTAATATTAAAGGAATTGTGTTCATAATCTCATTTGTTATTTTCAATGGACAGAAGTTATTCTAAAAGATCCCCATTTGGTGGGCAGTGGCACCGAGGACAAAGTTGCAGCTTCTGGGGTTACAAATGACAAGCTAAGCAGTGAAAATAACATTCAAGGTCTGTTTACTGGTCCCGTCATATCTGAGCAGGAGCAATCTGCTGAGAAATTCTCTGATATACTGAATGATAAACGAAATGAATCTGTACCTGATTCCTCACTTCTACAACCTGAAGATCCTGTGGAGTCATCAGCTGAAGTTAAAACGACAACTGATGGGGAGACAGTAAAAGCATTTTGTGAAGACAATGCTTCACAGGAGACTGATGTTAAGTTAGATAAGGGAATAACAGGCTCTCAAGTACCATGTAAAGATGACGAAGAAATATCTGGTGTAATGCCAAGTGATGGAGGCCTTCAACCGGGGAAGTCTGGTGACATTTTGTTCTCTGAGGTATCTCCAAGTGGTCTTGCCCCGGACTTGTCTTCTGAGCAACTGGATGTTTCTGCTGATATGCCTCAGGAAACAGTGGACAAAGCACAAGAATTGGAGTTAAGTATTCCTGTAGATCCTGTCGATAGCCATGCTAAAACTTTGGGAGAGACTGGAAACTTCCATGTGCTGACTGTACCTAGGGATATACCTATGATAGAAGATGCCGAAAAGTTCATTGAAGACTTTAAGGATCATAAAGGAGTCAAAGTTCTGCAAACTGATGACTTGGGTTCTGTTCCAACAATTGGTCAGAAGGAAGATGACTCAGTTCCTGTTTCTGAGGATTTTTCCAGTCCAAACTTAAAAGTACAGGAGGAAGTTGCAGAGGTTTCTTCAAATGTATATATTTCAGGGACCAATCTAGGACAGGAACTTGAGATTCTTAAGCCTGTGGATGAAGATGCGCCTCTTCAGAGCGATGTGATTTTATCTCAAGCTAGCATCAACACTCATGAAAGTCAAGGACTCAATGAAGTAGAGACTGCCAAAGAAGCATTAACAACTGCAGTGGAGGAAAGCAATGTGCCTGTGAAAGCCGAGAAGATGGAACCAAAGGACGTAGTTAATAGTTCATCGCAAATTGAGGTTCCTGTAGATGATATGAAATCATCAACTGACCTGAATACGGTGGTTGCTCTGGTGGATACTGAAGTTCATGAAACAAGTGGCATAACAGGTGAAATCGACAGTACTAACAATGTTATCTCTGTAATTGAGACACCACATATTGTCGGAGATGCTGAGAAAAAACAAAATATGGACGAGAGCGCTGTAGAGAGCCAAATAATTCCTGAATCAACTGGGATGCAGAGTATTGTCCAAGACGACATGATTTACAGTGAAGGTGATGTTTGTCATGATCAGGGGAACCATGTGAAGGACCTTGATGTTGCCGGGATGGATGTTGCGGATGGACATGTTCTGGGAAATAACATAAAGAAAGAAAATGCAGCTGAATCCACTTCCACGGGTAGCCGTCAGGGATGTGAGGATACAGCAGAGAATATCATTCATCGCCCGGAAACTAAGTCAGAAATTGTGTACGGAGCATTGAATACCCAAGAAGGGGCGAAGGAAGGTGAAAAAAGTGGCAAGGTTGAAATACAAGGAGCATGTGATACTGAAGTCCGCACATCAGTGCATGAATTATCTCATGAGGGGGATTCCACAATCAAGGAACTGACATCTGAAGAGCATCATAAGAAAGAGAATCTGCTTTCTACTGCCATGGCAAATACAGTCACCAGCAATATCAGTGTTCCTGGACTTAGTTCTCCTTTGCAAGATGAAAGCAATAAGAAATTTGTTGAACAGCAGCTTGCTGGATCTGTACACGATGCGTCAGTAGATTCAAGTAGTCGAGCTGATAGCTTAGAAGGCAACTGGGGATCTATTTCAGGTACTTACTACATCTTCAAAATGCGATGAGCGAGCCTTTTAAAAGCTTTCCTCTAATTGCTTTGGTTGTGTACGGTGTTTAACCTCTTTAGCCTAGGAAGAATTTGACACTGGATATGTTTCAGTACAAATTAGAGATCTACATTGGGCAAATTTTGTACTTGTGTTTTGGCAGTAAACAAGTAAAACAAGTTATCCTATTTGTTAATTAGTGATTAGTTTCTCATGATCTTTAGAGGCAGCACACCGAAAAATCCTCAATATCTGGTCATATATCTATATTTTGATTGGCATTTTAGCAACAAATGCTGTCTTGATAAATGAAATTTTGGCAAAGATGCTAGCAGGAAGCATGTGCATTCACTTCAGATCTGGCAATCTCGCCGGAACAGGTCTGCACAGCTCTTAGGCAATTGATTTGACATTATAATGCAAATTTGTATAGTTCTATTTAATTTGCTCATGTTTGGCATATTTCCAAGTTATTCTTGCTTTTCGAATTTTGAAAAAACAAAAGAAAGTATATTCTGAGGCTTTCGTTCTTGCTCAGCTTTGTCATGCACCCTGCTTAATTTTTTCTGAAGAGTACATCTTTTCTTTTGTGAGTTAGTTCCTGCCTAATTGATATTCTTTTATTTGAATTATGGATCAGTGCTTTCCACTCAGTCAGATGCACCGGTTGCTGTGGAGCCTGAGGTATTTCCACCAAAAGAGCCCCAATCAATGACAGATGCTGGAAAATCAAACTTGAAGCTGGAAAATATTGAATCAGGTGGAAAAAATTCAGAGAAAACGGATGTCTTTGAGCCACCATCCTTCATGACACTGGTCGAAGTCACCAATAATCAGAATCCTGCAATTGCTGTGCAAAACGACAACCAATCAAAATCTGCCTCTGAGCAAGCTGGTTGGTTCCCGTCCCTCCCACATGCAGCAAATGATTCTCAAGGAAGGAAGAAGAACGAAGAGATCATCGCCAAAGTCACCAACTGGAGCACCGGGAAACAACATTCCCCTCTGAAGAGCCTCTTGGTGGAAGCTAACCGTGAGAGCAAGCTGAAGTCAGCGAGCCCGAAAGAAAGTCCAGCTCCCATAGTTGCGAGAGATGATGACGCAGTGAAAGATAGTGATAAGAATATTGTGTCGGCGACGACAGTGAGCTCGATTTTAGGTTCTTCTGAAGCTGCTGATTTGGGGGCTGCCATGAAAGAAATGGACCAAGAATGGAACTCTCCCGCGAGATATCCGACTGACATCAAGAGGGAAAAGAGGAAGGTCAAGGGAAGGCCATACTGGGCACAGTTCATGTGCTGCTCTTCCGTGAATTAGACGTCTCGACAGGTCAGCTCATCGAGTAAGTTCCTTCACGAGGCGCTGCTTCTTGTGTTATTATCGTAGGAAAGTGTAGTGCTATATTAAAACTCCATTGGATTTGCACGCTAGTGTTGAATATAGCTTGTTTCTGGGTCACTGTATATTGCATTCCGGTCAATCTTGATCGATAAATATGTTATCTTAGTAGGTGATGTCGATGGATAGACATGTCATGAGTCAGTGTGTATGGTGACTGAGAACTAGAGGAGCATGATAGCTCGACGGTGCTTAATGTGCAGTGGCAATATGCCCTTCCTCTTGCGCTTGTGCATTTAAAGTTTGAGTTTGTGTAAGTCTCTTTTCATTGCATAGTATGATAGATGATTATAGATGCTTGATCTTGATTGTGCGAAAGCCCGTAGGTACTCGAACTCCCTATTTTGATTCTCTTTTCTGGGTTGGCGTTTGCATTTTCATGTCTCTTTGTTCAACAATTTAAAGGTAAAATTCTTCTGTTTTATTCTCCCATGAGATTGAGATCTCTGTCAGTTTCTGAAGTTCGATTTTGTTTTGGCTGGAAAGTACGAAGTTCACTCGAAGGTACTCCCATAAAATTCTTCTGTTTTACCCTATGGCTGCGCTCGGGTAGGAATGGTAGTCCCATGTAGGGGTGATCAGTCCCACTAAGGATCGGTTTTGAAAAATTGGATCGGGAATCACCCATTGGTTTCATGGACCCACTTGGGAATTGGATCCGGTTCCCGGGCGGGTCCATGGAATCGGTGGAAATGTCCCCACTTCGGAAGAGGTGTGAGACTTGAGAGCGAGCGGCGAGGTTAGAGTCTGGAGGCAACTGAGAGCAAGAGTTATAGGGGGAGCAATGAGGCCGGAGGCGATTTAGAGCGAAAGTGAGAGGGATCGATGAGGCCAGAGGCCACCAAGAGTGAGATTGAGAGAGGGAGGCAAGACCGCTAGACGAGTGAGGCGAGAAGCGGAGAGATGAAAGAGGAAATTGGGATATTGATATGGTCCGCTCCCCGGATGTGAGGATGGACAATTCCATACTTAGAACCAGGAATCGAATTGGTACTCAACAGTTCAAGTAAATTAGAACTGGGAACCTTCAATTCTGGGCTAGTTTGGTTCGGTTCCAGATGGTTCGTGTGATTCTCTGTTCTTTTGCACACCTCTAATCCCATAGGATGGGACTAAGTAAAAATCCAGTTTTAAACTTAGATAAGATCATCCCCATCTAGAAACTGTGGTAAATAGGTTTACCCTGATCGGACAAGACGTGGGATGAAAAATTAAGAAAATGAGAACAAAATAAAGATGGCGACCGGCGATGATCAAGGTGACGGTCGAGGTGGTCTTGTTCTCAGGCAACTACTCTCACGACCGCGAATGCATGAGAGACAATCATTTCTCTCGTGCTGGAATCTATGGAGACACGACCGTCACCGTCCCAGGACCCCCCGGATTGACAAGGGGGTGTCGTATCAGTGATCGTAGTCTGCAGGCACAAAAACGGTCTTTCTTATTGTAATTCGATACGACATCGTGTTCAGTGATTAGTCGCTGATGTATTTTTTTGTTTTTTTTTTTTTAGTTTCCTCTTTCCGGTCAACGATTGGAGATGTTTTGTTATTGCATGAACATGTCGCCATCCAAACGCATGAAATTATCAAATCATGTGGAATGGCTTTACAAGCATCCTGGGTCGGTGGATTCTTTGTTTTTTTAATGGAAAATTACCCGATCAATTCTAAATTTATTATACAGATGCTAATTTAGTCCTAAACTTTTCAATTTTGCTAATTTAGTCCTAAACTTTCGCACGAAATTTTACTAGTCTTTTCGGTTAATTTTCATCCAAAAAATTTTACGGTCTAGTAGTCATTACTAGTCGTTCTACGTGGTACATCACCATATTAGCAATATTCGGCGAAAATAGGTTAAAATGACTAAAAGTTCAACACTAAACTACCAATATTGCAAAGTTGATGACTGAATTATTATACGGATGTTAATTTTGTCCTAAACTTTTCAATTTTGCTAATTTAGTCCTAAACTTTCACACGAAATTTCAATAGTCTTTTTGGTTAATTTTCATCCAAAATTTTTACATGACAACTTAGTCATTACCAATCGTTCTATGTAGTACATCACCATATTAGCAATAATCGGCGAAAATTAATTAAAATGACTAAAAGTTCAAGACTAAACTGGCAATATTGCGAAGTTGAGGACTGAATTATTGTATAATAAGTTTAAACTGACCGGTAAATTTCCTTTTTTGGTCCAATACCATGTGAAACATATAGTCGTTGTGGCTTTGGATAGGGGATCTGCAGCAAATCCGCCATTTGAATTGTTAAAATTTTCGTAGGAAATTACCGGATAAAGAATAACATTAATTTCCAATATTTGGCAATATATGCTAAGCTCTAGAAAATAAACCCAAAAATCCTCCTCCAGGTTGATTTTCCCCAGTAAAAGGAAAAATATGATCGTGGGGAACTCTCTCAAAAATAGGAAAGAAAATATTCTTTGTTTCTTTCCTCCAACCTGGAAGGATCTCTTCTTGCTTTTAAATTTCCTAGAAACGACACACCCTGTCACCCACTGTTCACTTTCCACCTGAGGTTGACGAGACAATTTGAATCAGCGGCTCGCCATTGCAGCAGTTCCTGAGGTTCACCGAGGAGAGGTGTGTACACATCGCGGTAAGAGAAAACATCGAATTTGTTTTATCTTATTTACGTAGTTTTTTTCTTTTCGATATCTGCATGGCCATGGTGTCAAATGTCATTAAGGGTGCGTTCATTTCACAAAAAATTCAAAATTTAGAAACTTTTTTTTGAAAAATAACCATTTATATTTATGATCGACAACAATTTATATTTAACTAATTACTCTTATTTTTTCGGATTTCGTATAATTTGAGTGTAGAATTAGGCCGGGGATAGACGAAAGTCGAACTTGCTGTATGTCTGGTTCGTGTGATTCACCTTATGCAACTCGAATTGCAGAATGAATGGGAGGCTTAGGAGCAGCGGTGATGCAGATAAGCGAATTAGATAAAGTTGGTTTGTGCTTCATAAGTTGAAGGACATGTCTAAAAGAGTGCTCCGATTATTAGACGCAAGATAATAATGATTTATAGAGGAATGTTTGCGTGGTCGAATTGTTCAAACCTGGCTAAATCAGTAGGCGACTGCACTGGACCAACTGGATTTTATGGTTAATGGCGACGGATGTGATGTGGCTTCAGACGGATAACAGAGTCTAAGATCGGGAGCGAGCTTCGCTTGGCAGTCACGATAGTCATGATGAAAGCTTGATTTGTACATGAAATCAGACTCGAAATCATGATTAAACCATCGGATTTATTAGTAAGAAATGGCACTAACCACAGTCGTTAGGGGATCCAAGGCCTAAGTTGATTGTATCTTAGTTCTCGGATTACTTTGGTAATTACTGTGGACAAAGTCGATCCTTTCTCATCCAAATCTCTCCAGTTGTTTTGTTTTCATAGTCCTCACACTCGTGTAATTCCACAAGCAGAGATAGGCCATTCCAACCCAGAATCAGAGCAAGGAAACATGGACAAGTCCAGAGTAGCATGTGAATCCCAAGCCAAAGCATTCTTTTCGGGCGATGGCGCCGGAGTCAAATCAAGGAAGCCCGGCTGGAGAGAGAAGATTGGAGGCGTGATTTGCAAGGCGTTGAATTTGCACATGAGGAAGCAGACATCAGGCGCCGGACGAGAAATGGTCGGTAGAGCCACGAGTTCGCAGTTGAAGATAAAGAGAAGAGAGGGGCGTGCAGTCAAGCTGGGACCGCGCCACCAGGGAAGAAGACATACATGTGCTTCTGTAGGAGAAGCAGAAAACTTCAGGACAAGGAGGATGGGAGAATGGGAATCACAACTGCATCAGTACAATCTCCTGTCATGGTAAGGCTCAGTTGGATAAGGAACAGTAGAGTTTTGTGGCTGCCTCCCTAGGGTTAAGGAAAAACTTTTCGAGGAATTTGAGGGGGGTTTTCTTGGGCTTTCTGTTACGAATCGTCGATCTAACAAAACAGACTATGCCAATGTATATTCCGTTCAGAATTTGACATGTTTCTAATAAAATTACCAGCCGCCAATTCCTGATGCGGAATCATCTATGCTTCCACCAGAGACAGCCAAAGTTTCGGACCGTCGAGGTCCATATCCAACGTGTCCTAAAAATGGATTACAATTCATGTCTCCACCAGCAACTGTGGAGGAAGTTACGAGACAAACGAGATCGACCAATACTTTGTGGGAATTGTTTATCCCCTGTATGGATGTAATGCTGATGCTTTTTGTACTCTTACGTGATCTACAAAAGATGGAAGTGAGAAACTCGAATATGGGAGTTCTCATAGGGTGCGCATGAGAACATTTCTTGGCTGGGGAACAATTTCTTTTCAGAAATAGTTCTTTTCTATTTCTATTCTGGGGAACAATTTCTATGTAGAAAAACCCGTTTGGTAACGACACAAAATTTCTACTCTTGGAATAGAAAAAGAATAGAAATGCGTTTGGTAACGCAACAATTTCTTTTATTTATTTATTCATTTTGTATTCTTGCCGACGGATCGCCGCCGCCCGCTCGCCGGTCACGGCCGCCCGGCTCGCCAGCCGCCGCCGCGCACGCCCGCCCGCCGCCACCGACCGCCACCGCCCCCGCGGAAGCCCATCGGCCGACGACCTCCGGCGGCCTCGGCCGGCGTCGGCGGCCGATGGCCGATGGGCTTCCGGTGAGGGCGGCGGCCGATGGCCGGGCGGCTCGGCCGACCCGGCGGGGCGATCTCGGCGGTGAGGGCGGCGCCCGGTGGGTCGGTCGGCCTCCGGCCGGTGGGCGACGGCGGCGGCGCGCGACGATCGATCGGCCTCCGGCGGCCGGGGCGGCGGGCGGTCGGGCGGGAGGCGGCGGCGCGGCGGCGGTCGGTGGGCCTCCGGCGGCGAGCCGGCGGCGGCGTGGCGGCGGCGATCGGCGGTGGCGGCGGCGGGCGGGCGGCGGCGTGGCGGTGGCGGCGGTGGCGGCGGCGGGTGGTGGTCAACGGCGGTCAATGGCGGTTAGCAAGAGAAGAATAAAAAGAAAAAAAAAAATTTACTTATTTCTTAAACTTGTTCAGGAACAAGAAGCAACTTTTTTTTACTTCTCATTTCTATTCCAAAACCATTCCCAGGCTAACTTTTTGTTCCCGGGAACAAAAACCTAACATGCCGTTATCAAACAGGTTTCTATTCTTTTTTTGTTCTGGGGAAGACAAGAATAGAAATAGTTGGGCTGGGGATGGTTACCATGCGCAGCCATAGTAAACATCTATTGAGGGAGTTTTGACGACTTCTAATCGAGCTTAATTCACATAGCGAAGTATATAGTGCGCTCATACTATGATTATGATTATCGTGATTTCGAATATAACCACAACGTCCAAATCCTAAAGAGGGTATCAGGACTCAGTTTTGAAGGAAAGAGAAGGCTTTGGTTTGAACAATCAGTTATCACTATCGAAAAGTGATAAATAAAAGGCAAAAATAAAAGTGAGGGACCAAAAATAAATGATAAAAAAAACATTCACACATATCCAGAATTGCATGGTATGTAGGGGTGATCGGGTCCAGGGTGGATAGGGTCTAGACCTGAACCCTATACAATATACATGACCATGTTATAACCGGTTCTCCTTTTTTGAACCTCATACCCAACCCTGTTTGTATTAGACCTTGTACCCGATCCACCATTTTTTTGGTCCGATTCCAGGGTCAACCCTATTTTCACTAAAACCTATTTTGCAACCTCCTAATATCCTATACGACTTCAAATTTTACATTAATACACGAGAAAACAACGAAATTCTCATAATTTTTTTTGAAACATTAAACACTTGTAATAAATAAATACATGAAAATAAATAAATACATGAACTTTTTGACTAAACGAAAAATTAAGATCCATAAGGTTAATTATCATAAATAAAATCATAAGGCAAAACAAAAATCATAACATTGCGTAAATATTAGCAACAAAGATGAGTCTAATATTATTCTTATTCCCATAACTATCACATGAAGTTATTCATTTATATAAGCATAACTCCTCCTACAAAAGAGAAATTAGACGAGTTAATCCACATGATACATAAGAATTTGGCGACGACAAACGCCGTCTATCCGTCAGATGGTGTGAGAGGAAGTCAATGAGGGATGGCAGCGAGCGAGGAAGAGGAACGAGTCGCCGCCCATCCGTCAAATGGTGCAAGAGGGAGTCAGTGAGGGAGGGCAACGAAGTGAGGAAGAGGAACGACGAAAGAGGAGTGTCATGCATGTCTAAGAGAGCCAAGAGGAAAAATGCCGTGTGATTGCAGGAGTAAGAATAAAAATCAGGAGAAAAAATAGGGTTTGAACCTCTACTTACAAAACTGGTCAGGGAACCAATTTCCGAGTGGGTAATCACTCGAAACCGGTTTAAACCGGTTTCAAATTTTGGGAACCGATTCCTGACCTTGTTTTCCAGATGGGCCGGTCCGGTTCTCGGGTATACCTAGTCTAGTTGCACATCCCTAATGGTATGTTCTTTGACCATGGTTTGGCTGAACAAGATAGTTGCCCCTTCATTGAGAATATTGATAACTCATCCTCCGGTCGCTGGATGTTTATGTATCTCCTAAGGTTTTATTTCAAAGGAGTTTTTGTAGTTTAGATTGTAATGACTTTATATGTTGGTGTGATTTCATTTGAAACTTCCAGTGTAGTATCTTTGTAGATCGAAAATATGATACCACAGTATTATCGGATCTCTATGAGTTTCTCGTAACATCATCCGCTGCTGTTGACCTGAAAAACATATCTATCTCATCCAGCAATCTCTTGTTGCCCATTTGAAGTCCTCCATAAACCTCTGCTCGTTGTGAATCAGATGTAATAAGATCAATGAGAAGATCGATAGTCGTTCCCATGTCATCGTCAACGGCAATAACCTTCTTCGGACATTTCTCTTTGCTTTCATCTTTCATATTTTCGCGATACGCATGAGTCCTGGATTCCTGTATAATTAAAGATTTATCAAGTTATTGGTACTGCATTACCTGTCATCGCATTCTTCAAACAGTAGTTGAAATCAACTTTTACTGTCCACACAAGTTGTGTATATCTAGCCATCCAGAGGAGAGGATGAAAAATGTAAAGACTGGACATAAGGAAGCTACTCAAACGCAGGTGAGTGCCAAGCTCATGGGAAACATGCCAAGGGGAAAGTAACACTAGTAGCAGAGCAAGATGAAAGGAAAAAAAGTACCTGAAGCAGCCTGTTTAGGTTAGCCAAATGATCAGCACCCAGGAGCTGAGAGTTCAACAGCTCACGCAATAGGAGGAAAATCTCTGCACTCAAATTACTGCCTGTGAGGTTTCCCAGCATACCAGTCAAGAAGGTATCACTAAACACAGACCGCATCCATTCTGGAACTTCAGGTAGCTTCAGCAGTGCTACAGCTACAATGACAGCAGCCTTGTGATGATTAGTGGAAGATTTAGACGATAAAGACGGAGCTGCCAGAGATATCACCAACTCTTCCAAAATCAATCTGCACCACATACTTCTCCTGTCGAATATTTCTGCTACTTCCTGCATTTCCCAATTCAAGATCATTGCGAGGCAAAGGCTACTGTTTATCGCCACTCTGGTATCATTGTACAAAAGTAAGCCTTCCAATAGAGCCATCAGTGACATCCAGTATTTATTCGTGCATTTTCGGTCCTCATGCTTGCTCTCTTTCTGTTCGGATAACCTAATAAACAATTCCAATAGACAATATGAAGCAATGAGCTTGACAAGAGGAGGTCCGAAATGCATCAGCCTGCACAAGTCATGGCACTCGATGCTTAAGAAAGGAGGTGACTCGATGCATGTTGATTGACCAATCAGATTATCCCAGTCCCCCGCACTCGGTAACACAGCGTGCATGCTAAGAAAGGCATGTGTTAGTACTTTTTCTTAAGGAGTTCCAATTTGGGACATCCTATCAAATAGCTAACCTTTTTCTTTGATAAACTGAAAAGTTGAGATAGCTAACCTTTTAAAAGAAAAATAGTGCAATAATAGCACGTGTATCAAAGTTTTTCCGGCCTCTGTTCCCTCATCAATGTTATACATTGCTGGTCCATCTGGAGAGACCACATGAATAGCACTGGACAAGGTTGATGCCAACGAAGTGTTGAGAAGAACAGTTTTTGAAGCCTCCACTAGTGCTCCATTTGTTGAGTGGCGCAAAACCAAGCACAAAATGCCAAGAATCAAGCAACAAGTAGAGGACTTTCCTATGTCGCCCGAGTAAATCAAGTGTTCCATCAGCTATATATAAATAGCAGAAAAAATAAAGTGGAGTCAGCTACCCTGTGTAAATAGTGAGATCTAGGGCAGAACTTATACTAGGTGAAGTTATCTAGACAGTCACCTTCATGGCAACTGCAGCCCAAGCTTCATCATCAGCAAGAGCATCTGAGTCAACCGAACTCAATATGTTGAAAATGAAAATTGCTACGGCTGTGTACACCTGTGAGGAAGGGCTTGAATCATTATAGAAGATGTGAATTGCCTTTGCTACTCCATTCAAGCAAAATTTGTTAGAAGCCTCGGGAAAGATACGTATGACATCTTCCATGAGCCTCAATACTGAAGTCAAGTCATTCTCTTGATTATTTTCCTTAACAACCTCCTCAAATATGTATACAAAAAGTCTTGCGGCATAATTGTCTTCTGCTGCCACCAATTCTGCAATCAACTGCACATCCAGACCACGACCCTTTTTCCCATGGACAATTAATGCGTAGTCAGATGTGGGACTAATTCTGCAGAAATTCAAGATCTGACAAGACAGTGATTCACAGAGTCTCTCTTGTTGAAACAACCATTTAAGCGACATAGGGTGAATTCTAGTAGACAGCAGATCCCATTCTCTTTTGGTGACTAGTTGTATGAAGAGCCTCTCAGCTTCTGGACTATATGACATTTGGTAGCTCATCTTGGCAAGACCCCTATACAGACTATACAGAGCAACTAGTTGAATGACAGTCGATGAACTCATAGCTGTGCTTGTCAGATCACACCCATTTACGAGGATAAATTGTTCGATGGAAGCTAAAACTTTTTTATCAGCTGCAAGCCTGCCAAAGATGCTTATGTTGTTAAGTATGATATAAGAATTTATGGACCACACTAGAATAATAATTGCACATATTGAAAACACACATCATATGCCTAGATACATGAATTCAGGATAGGCAGGCTAAATACCTTTCATCAAACAAAGAACTGCAATACAAAATTTGTAGGGCCGCAGATTGACAGAAGGATAATTGCAGATCATGGGAGCTCTGTTGCCCTAGCAGAAACAGCAAATCATTTGGATCAGAGGGAAGGTAAGACACAGCATCCCTAATGTGCTGCCCACAATCATTTCCAAGTAGAACTTCAATTAGTGAACTCATCATCAAATAAATTCGGTGTTTCACCCTCTCTGTGGGATATAAAGCCAAACAGCTAAATGAGAAGGTGAACCAAGAACTACAGATCAGGTTCTCTGCGAATTCACTGGTTTGCTCATCATAGCTGTGAACAAGTATTGCATGAAAAATATCAAGAATGCACAGAACAGTCTCCTCCTCCTCCTCCTCTTCCCCTTTGATGGATGTCCATAGCCAAGGCAATAACCATCTTCTACATATATCAATGACCCAATGTTGCATTCCATTCTTGTTGGAGTTGTTGACAGGGTAACCTCCATAACCATAAGCAAAGGCCTCTTTCAGTAGAAGCAAGGCGTGCAGGAGCAGGTCTTTGTGCTCTCTGGTGGCACTTAGACAAGCTAAAATGGCATCTTTTGTTGACTCTTGAATGTATGTTGTTAGATTTGAGACATCATGAGAAGTTGGCAAACTCATCATACTCATCAAGATAGAGCATACCAGCATGAATGATTCTGAAAGCATGCCTGTTTCACCATCATTATATCTTCTAAGCATCCTTGCCAAAATAACAGCCAATTGTTCACTTTGTGAAGTTGATGCCACTCCAGGGCAGTTAGAAATGCAACTAAAGATGAGCTTCAGTAGCTGAAGCTGACAGGGATGAAAAGGCACTTCAGCAACATAAGCAAAGACAGGAGTTAGAGAAGCAAAGCCGACTGCAAGTCTCTGTGTAAAAGCTTGTCCAGCATTTGACAGGAGATCAAGAACTCCAAGGCAAGAGCTGACCACAGGATCCTTGCATTCTATTCATCAATGAACAGCATCAATCCTTTGTCACGTGAATGAGAATTTCCAATCATAGAGGATTAAGGAATTTAGTGAAATCTACTTTTAGTTAATTCATAAAAGAAGGTACAAGACACTCAAAAATCCCTAGACTCTGAAATATTTCTTTTCTTGAACCTGGAAATGCCAGAGACCATGTGTGCCGTTTTCTCATGAAGAAACAAACAAGCAATCTACTTGGGTTTCTGGAGGATCTCCCAATATATTGTTCAGAAGCACTTATAAAATGGAAGAAATGAACAAATGGCTACTTTCACCCACATAAACTTGAGAGAAGGCCATTGGCATCAAATTCATGATCTAATTGCTAATGCCATTTCTCGTGTATGACAAATGACACAGCAATCATTGAGTAAAAGATTACTTGCCTGATAACCTGAGAATTTCAAATACGTAATCTGCAATATTTGCTTCCACCAAAAGTTGAAACTGCTTGACTGAATTTAGTTCATGTAAATAGTAGGTAATTAACTCTAATGTGCTCATTTGGACTTGGCCATCTGATGAAAGCAATGGACCTTTGACGGCCTCTGAAAATAAGATGCAGAGGGAAGAGATATCTGATAAATCATCTGTGACTTGTACGAGACTATCAGCTTCAACAGAACTCGAGTTGCTCATATAATCATCATATGGATCTCTGAGAAACCCTCTCTGAACCAGCATCGACAAAAGTGCTGACCAAGAAAAATGAAATTAGTGGCAGGTGATTAATGTTCATATGTATTGGGATTCTGCTATAATAAATGACAATGCAAATGAATTGTCTCGAATGGATATAACTAAATTCATTTGATGGCAATCAATTAAATTATAAACTGTCAATCTAATGATAGATCAGTATCACTGCCGGTTGCCAAAACCTCACATATAGGCACAACCTGAAACTCAGTGATCCTAACACACTTCCAAGTAATACAGAAGTTGACAAATACAGAAATTGACAAACCTACACAGTTCAGGCGAACATCATCGCTTTGGGTCTTCAAGAGGACATCCAACGATAAACGTATGAGCTTGGGGGTACAGGTAGCAAAAGGATCAATTTTTTCGCCATCCCCGTATTCCTGCTGGAGGACGGACAACCTGTACAGCACAAATAATATCTCCCCCTGGATATCATCGCTGCATGGATGGACAAAATGAGCACAATAATCGAGATGACCGAACACCATATGTGCCAGAGTACGTATAAATTCCCGATCTCTTGTCATACATTGCTTGTTACCTCGGCAATTGAAGACCATCCATAAGATGAACAACAATGGCATGTTGATCTTTGATCGAGGCATAAATATCAGTTGTCCCGTGGTTTAGAAGGATTCCAAAGCAGTGGAGCTGCAATCAAGGGACACGACGACTTTAAGATACGTGAAATTCTTATATTGAAACGACCTTATCCTTCGGAAAAGGAGCAAAATGAGTTCATCATGGACAGAAGGAATCAAAAGGAATCAAAATTTCACAGCACAGAGGAAACGGAGAGGAGAGAGATGCGAACGGGCAAACAAGAGAACGGTTTCACGAGAACAGAAGGAACCGAAATTTCGCAAATAAGAGCTGAATCGGACAATCGGCCTTCTTTTCCATCGTCATTTTCTCATCACACGCCGAAAGAACCGAACAGCCACGACATCGAAGCCGCGAATCCTTGCTCACCACGTAAACCTGGCGCCGGCTCCACCCCAGCGCGCGGGAGCAGAGCAGCTCCGAAACCCTAGCCGCGAACTCCCGGACCAGCCCCCATTCCGCGCCGGAGCCGGACAGGAGGACGACCAGGTCGATGATCTGGCGGGCGATCGGCTCGTCGTCGGAGGCCGAGAGCGCGCGGACGAGAGGGGAGACGAGGAGGCGGGCGTGGAAGGCGAGGAGGGACCGGAGGAAGGGAGGGTCCGAGAGGGCGCGGGAGAGCTGGGAGAGGGCGTAGGAGACGTGGACGGAGGGCGCCGGAGGGGCGGCGGCGAGGAGGTTGGAGAGGCAGACTTCTCCTCCTTCTTCGTCGGATTCAACTTCGTCGGCGAGAATGCCGCCGCCCTGCCGCGTCCGGAGGTTGAGCGACGGCCGGTGGCCGCGCGAGCAGGAGCGCGGCGGCGGCGACGAATCCTCTGCAACTTCTCCTCCTTCTTCGTCGGATTCAACTTCGTCGGCGAGCTCGGAATCTGGTTCCTGCGAATCGTTGAGGTACATCGTCGTTGAGAGAGAGAGAGAGAGGATTTGAATTTAGGCGCGAGGATGCAGGTTTATATAGATTTTTCTGAGGAAAAAAAAAGAGCAGATCTTTTTAATTTATTTTTCTGATAAAAATATGTTTTTATTTATTTATTGCTTCTTTTTAATTTATTTTCCTTCTTTTTTTTTTCTCAATTTTTTATTTGAATATTGATTTGAGTAGCAATTAATAAGAATAACCGAAATTACTGATTTTATAAGAAAATTGTCGAGAGATATGCGCGAGTAGTACCTGAATATTAGTGGGCTGTATTTTGTTTAGTCATTATGCTGTTGTGGATAAGTTATGTTCGTGCAATTATTGATTTTACATTAGACGTGTAGAGAAAATGCTAAAAAATAAAGGGAAAAGATGAAGAAAATCACAATAAATATCCACAAGCTTTTGAGAATTATAAAATGTATCGAACTGAAGATTAGCAATCCTAATGGAAAAACCACCTGAAACAAAATAAAATAAAAATAGATTTTTCCAACTTCTGAGTTCCTAATGAAATTCCAAATGTCTACATGAAATAAACCATAAAATTGAGAATTAAGTGTTTAACATCAACAGTTTCATCTAAACCTTATTCCATGGTGGGTCCCCTTGCCACGTTTGGTCATTGACTGATTGGGCCAATTTGAATTTTGATTTTGACAAAAAAAAGAAGAAAAGAATTTCAATTTTAATCTCAATTAATTTATTTTTCGGTTTCTTCAAGAGTCAATACGAACGGCATGTTCGGCTTTGACCAATAGGATCGATCTTGATTAAAAGCGGCAGAGGGTGAAGGGTTGAGTTGTATCGATTGAATCGGCCAATATGGTATAATTCTAAAAATATTAACTATGAATTGAAAATTTACGGTAAAAGCTCGTTATGCCATTAAGGCCTACAATTATTCTGCCCTTTAATTTTTCTCTGGACCTTTTCTCCATCTTCAAGTTAAGTATAGAAGGATTCTCAAGAGAAAAAGGATCGATATGACATCATTTCTTTAGGGTGCGCGAATCCACTTTGAGTAGGACCATTTTGCAAAGGACGACTTAGATAAAATTATGCATCAGAGGACAATATGTTTGCGATTTATGAGATAGCTCGTGTAATTTACATATTATATTCAATAATCGTACTTTCCTTGATAAGAAAAGGTTAGGAATTTCACAGAAGAGATTTACATATGTGAATGTTGATTTAATTATAAAATTTAGCTAATCGGCACTGGGGAAGATTTTTATGTTCTTTAGTCGGTAAAGGTAGGCAGGACAGAAAAGAAAAGTCTGGAAATCGCGGGTGGGGCAGGCAGAAAAAGTTCTGGCATGAGCAAGAAAAAAGAAATGGCAAAAATGATCGGAGCAGACAATAATTATTTTCCACAATCAATTTCTTACCCATTTGCCTAAACAGAACTTTCTATTGAAATAACTTAACCATGCAATGCGATATATGATAGATAAAAGTAAAAGATAAATGCATTTAAAGTTTTAAAGTTTATTACAAAAATGTAATTGAATCTTAAAATTTTCAAAAAATGCAATCAAATTGTTAAACTTATTAAGTTGATACAATCAAATTATTCCATTAACTCCATTCAAATTTTTTTGGGTTGAGGACCTCCATCCAATTTGACAATCGGAAAAAGTTTTATGATTTAATTAAACAAATTTGAGGAAATTTAGGAGTTGATTACACTTTTTGAAAGTTTCAGGATTCAATTACATTTTATAATAAATTTTATATTTGATTGCACATTTTGAAAGTTTTAAAATTCCAGTTGTATTTTTTATGATAAATTTTAAAACTTCTAATACATTTATTTCTAAAATTAATCATATTTGATTCACTTAATTAATGAAGATCTAAAATTAACGGCAAGGCGGACAAAAGTCAATGTCAGGGGCCAAAACGAGGTTATTTTTAAGTCATGTGGGTGCTATATTATTATTGGTTTATTCATGTGAATAGATTTTTGATAGTGTCCATTGAGAAATTTGGATATAAGTTGAATGCATTATATATATAAATTTAAAAGTTTGGATATAAAACAATTTAGGATGAATATGCCACGGCGAACATGCTTTGAAGTTTATTATGGTTTTTTCTCAAATAATTAATACCAAAAAAGAGAGAGAATATAATAGAATTTTCCCCTTACTTCTCGGATCCTTACTTTAAAGAATGCTTGCTATTATTAGTATTCTTTTCGTCGAAACGGGGAAAGATGCATTTCTGGTTCTTTCCACGGGGAAGGAGACTCGCTCGAAAGACTCGAGCCGAGGAGCACGGGACGGTCCGACTCACTGAGTCGCGCGCCACTCGGATCCTTCTGGAAGCATCCCGCGAATTCAGTCGTTAGGAACTCTCTAGATTCTCTCTCTCTCTTTCTCTCCCCCCGCCTGCAACTCTCTCCATAAATCCTCCCCTTCTCCCATGGCCGATCATCAAGCAGAAGAAGAAGAAGAAGAAGAAGAAGAAGGAGCCGAAGTGCCTGCATTCCGAGAGAGCCTCCTGCGTTCGCTTCCCTTGCGATCGTTCGACTGTTCCCTGAGGTGATCCGACCCGAAGACACCGCTCGCCATGGACGACGACTTCGAGTTCCCGGCCTCGAGCAACGTCGAGAACGACGACGACGACATGGACATGGACGACATGGGCGGGGACGTCCCCGAGGAGGAGGACCCGGTGGCGAGCCCCGTCGTCCTCAAGGTGGGCGAGGAGAGGAGATCGGGAAGGCCGGGCTCAAGAAGAAGCTCGTCAAGGAAGGCGAAGGGTGGGAGACCCCGAGCTCCGGCGACGAGGTCGAAGGTGCGCCTCCGCTCCTCGGTTGACCGGCCGGTCAACGGGTTTTTGGCTTGTTCGTTGTCGTTTTCCGGTCGTTGACGATGATGGTGACTGAGTCTCGCCCTCTCTCTATCTCTGTGCAGTGCATTACACGGGGACTCTGCTCGACGGGACCAAGTTCGACTCGAGCCGCGATCGTGGGACGCCGTTCAAGTTCAAGCTCGGTCGAGGTACGCTCTTCTCATCATTTCCGTCGAGATAGATGAATGCACGCGAGCCGTGTCGTGGGGCTGGAATTGGTAACGTTATGGTAGCGTGCGCTTTCTCAGGACCATTTTGAGTATCCAATTGCAGAAATTGCATGAGCTGGAGGACTAAATATGAACCTACCCCTTTCCTTTTTACGTACGTTACGTGTGGGTTCTTGCAAGAAAACAATTTTGAATTCTTGCTCGACTAGAAAATTTTGATTTCAATTTAGACTGATGGGATAAGATAGAAAGTCGTATCGCACCTTTGTAAACCGGCAATCTGTTCAGTGCGTAGTGATGTATGCCTACAGGAATTTCTGATGTCCAGACCAGACCGGTCACCAATTCAACACGAATCATTAGATTCGAAGGAAGAAGAAAATTATTGATGCATAGGTTGCAAAACCTTACTGGGCGTAAAAGAAAGTTATAATCAATAAAATATTTTACTGACAGTAAAACAGGAAAGTTAATATCATTTTGGGTTGATTACTGTTTTGGTGGAACATTAAAAATTATAGGATTCGAAGAACTTACAACAGAAAGAAAGATGTGAAAGGATATTTTGCTAATAAATAACTGTCATGCACGCCAAAGGGAAGCTATGATTCATTAGATAGTTCACTACTACTAGGAAAATAAATTTACTTTAAACTCAGGTAGAGTACTATGTGTTTAGAATATTACGAATTGTATGACCTACAGAATTTATGAGGATGAGGGAATTATGTCCTGTAAAGATTCAGAAAGAGAAATACAAAATGCCAAGAGACCCCGAAAAATGGACAAATTCCTTTTCTTTTCTTAGGATGGATCTTTACGAATTCACCTATCCCAATAACAGAAAACCTGACTTACAATTGATGAGGTGATAGCTCCGATTATTTTGATTTAAGGCAAATTGTGGTTTGGAAATATGTGATCCTTTCTTTTCTACGGTATTAGAGGACTAGCAACAGCGAATAAAATGTGTAAAGAAAAGGCTGATGATGCTGGCCTCTCTATTCATTGGTCTGTGATGGAATTTTGGTGTTTCTTAGTACAAAATTCGATTTTTCCTTGTTCACTTAGTGGTGATCGCCATGAATGTTAATGTCATAATGTGTTCAAATACACTGTAAGGACAATTGGTTCTATCTAAACTGCTATGCGCTCAATCTTTCGTAAGGCAGTGGCTTCCCATTTGAGCTATAACTATGCCTACACAAACAAGCAGGCAAGGTGCTCTTTTGTTGTAAAAGCTGTTTGTATTGTCATGATTCTGGTTGGTTGTATGATTATCAAGTCAAACGTCCATTTGCAGTTTTGAAGCTAATGGAGATATGATCGCAATGGAGTTAATCATTGATTAGTCTTGTGGCCATTTTGTACCTTTTTGCAGTTTGCAGCTCAGTTAACTTCAATCGACTTCTACAGTTGTTTACTCAAAGTGAAAACGACTTTTAAACCTTCACTGGACTTAATGCTGATCTCGGACACACTCATATATATATTGCAGGAAGAACACGTTATAATAGTCTAAAATGAATTTTTAACGCACCTGAATTTTGCTGTGCTTGAGCAGGTCAAGTGATCAAGGGATGGGATGAAGGGATCAAGACTATGAAGAAGGGTGAGAATGCCATATTCACCATCCCTCCAGAACTTGCCTATGGTGAATCGGGATCCCCTCCTACCATTCCTCCTAATGCCACTCTTCAATTTGATGTGGAGTTGCTCTCATGGAGTAGTGTGAAAGATATATGCAAGGATGGAGGGATCCTCAAGAAAGTTCTTGTGGAAGGAGAGAAGTGGGAGAATCCCAAGGACCTAGATGAGGTTTTTGGTATGTCGCCTCGTCAGCTCATAATTTCCCCATTGCAGATGTGTTTTTATGACATAGCCTGTATTGATTTTTTGTTCTATTTGTATCAGTTAAATATGAAGCAAGCCTTGAAGATGGGACGCTCATTTCGAAATCAGATGGGGTGGAGTTCACTGTGGGAGATGGTATGCTTTCTGTCTGCACAAAATTTTCTTTCCAAGATATCTCGAGGCATAATTTTTATGTTGACTTTGGGCGTTTTGTAGGATATTTCTGCCCTGCGTTGGCCAAGGCTGTAAAGACAATGAAGAAAGGAGAGAAGGTTTTGCTGACAGTGATGCCACAATGTAAGTTCGAAGCCTTTACTTTTTCCGCTTTTATGCTCTTTTTGGATATGGGGACGATGTTGACTATGCAACTTATACAGATGCATTTGGGGAGACTGGCAGACCGGCTTCTGGGGATGAGGCTGCTGTTCCCCCTAACGCTAGCCTCCAAATTATGCTCGAGCTAGTCTCTTGGAAGACCGTTTCTGATGTAACCAAAGACAAGAAGGTCTTGAAGAAAACTTTGAAGGAAGGAGAGGGGTATGAGCGCCCGAATGATGGGGCAGCTGTTCAAGGTAATATTCATGAGACCAGTCATTTTATGATGCTTTATGGCTTCTGGATTTATTGGACATGAATTCTAAATTTACCAATATGATTGGCAGTGAGACTCTGTGGTAAACTCCAAGATGGAACGGTCTTCGTGAAGAAGGGTGACGAGGAGCCTTTTGAGTTCAAAATAGACGAGGGTATAGTGTTGCCATTCTAGATTATGAAACCTTTTCTCCTCTGCTCTGTAACCTTATTTTACGGTCTTGTCATCCTTGTCTCTCTTCTCCATTTAACTGATGTTGTGTCTTGATTCAGAACAAGTGATCGATGGACTTGACAGAGCTGTCAAAAACATGAAGAAAGGGGAAGTGGCATTGGTGACAATCCAGCCGGAGTATGCCTTTGGCCCGACTGAATCTCAACAAGATTTGGCTGTTGTTCCTGCCAACTCCACTGTGTATTATGAGGTCGAGCTGTTATCATTCGTTAAGGTTAGTTTGGAGCTCTACTGATGACATGATAATATGATTGCTTCTTGTTGAGGAAGGAAAACCACTAATTACATTGATGATTCCCTCTGCAGGAGAAAGAATCATGGGAGATGAACAATCAGGAGAAAATTGAAGCTGCAGCAAGGAAGAAGGAAGAGGGGAATGCTGCATTTAAAGCTGGAAAATATGTAAGGGCTTCGAAGAGATATGAGAAGGTATGGATGGGAATTAAACTTTTAGTATCTGAGAAAGTGTAAGAAATTTCTGATGAGTTCAAGTGGATTTAATGATTTTCTTTAACAGGCAGTGAGGTTTATTGAATATGATTCATCATTTAGTGATGAGGAGAAGCAGCAGGCAAAGACCCTAAAAAACACCTGCAACCTTAACGATGCAGCTTGCAAATTGAAACTCAAAGACTTCAAGGAGGCAGAGAAACTGTGCACCAAGGTGCGCCATTTGGTTTTATATTGAACTTCGCTCTCTGGTACTCCAGTGAGCTGTTAGTCAATTGCTTTACAAATCTTGGGTATGGCCTCTTTATGTTGACAGGTGTTGGAAGGTGATGGTAAAAATGTGAAGGCACTCTACCGGAGGGCTCAAGCTTACATACAACTTGTTGATTTGGATCTTGCAGAACAGGACATCAAAAAGGCATTAGAGATTGACCCTAACAACAGGTGTTTCTCTTCTCTATTTAATACCAGCTGTTGATGGCACGGAATTTTTGTCATATCATCAGTTCTAGGATCAAGTATGCACCTAATGTCGCATGGACAACACAACGTAATATCGGAACATGAGCTATACCTTGCATTGCAGAGCACTCGCCTCACTTGGACAACAGTTTGCTCCAATAAAATAGCATGATGAAAAGAAATTGGAGATGAAAAAACACTATAGCATAGTTTAACTGTACCGGCTCAGTGGATAATTCTGCTGGATGAATGATGTTACATTTTTTTTGTTAATTGGAGATTTTGTGGTAATGGTGAATAAACTTGTGCTTAACTGCGGCTAGGGATGTGAAACTTGAGTACAAGATACTGAAGGAAAAAGTGAGGGAATATAACAAGAGAGATGCCCAGTTCTATGGGAATATGTTTGCCAAGATGAACAAAGTGGAGCATGCTAGAACAGCGGTACGTCCTCTGTCACTCATGAATTCAGCAATTGGACGGGTTCTGTTGCTTCTCGCGGTGCTAGTGTTGCTGGTTCTTGGTCTGATGCAGGGCATGGGGGCAAAGCACGAGGCAGCACCTATGACGATAGATAGCAAAGCGTAGATTGTACCCGTGGATAGCTAATGGTGATGTACGTTTGGAGTCGCTCGAGTAATGTGTACCCACATCAACTGTCCATGTATTCCTTAACATACGCTAAAAACTTGTCTATCGACTCGAGACTGTCTTGGCGTGTATTTTGGAATAAATTACTATCATGTTTTGTTAAATATAATACCAAAACTCCGTGCTGTAAACAGCTTATGGTGTTGTATGTTCAGAAACGTTTTGATGAGGTTTGCCCATGTCAGCGAGCTGTGTACTTCTAAAATTATACTTACGCATGACCATCGACTTGAAGCTCTTTTTGCATCGGTTAATCTGTATTATGTTTCCAACTTTGGTAACGTGTTGTCAAAAATGACATCTCCGCGGTCGTCAAAGGAGAAGCATTTACAGTTTGTAGTTACTGCCATAACGGACGTTGTACATATCAGGAAAAATTTGTACGGTCGACTTATGGATCACTGGTTTAATGTGGAACGTGCCTCTCTGTTCGAAGGCATTTAGTGACAGGAACCTGAACCTCCACTGTAGAAATACCGGTTAATATACGAGAACCTCCTGGACAATGCATCAGCTTGCCTGAACATTTCTGAAATCTATACGCTACTGGTGTAAATCGTGAGCGGATTTTCTTCCTTCTATCTAATTGATGGTGTTGCTAAGTTTGTGAAAGATTTATTGGTTTACATATAATTTCGACATAAGGACATGCCTGCCAAGAACTGGGGCCAACAAATCGTGGAATCACTCCAATGGAACAACTGAATGTGTCTGGAAAGGGGAGATGATGTTTAGATAAGGAAAAATTCATTTCTCACGACCCTGCCATTAAGATAATGTCTTTAGAAAGACAGCCCACTAAGTTCCAAGCACAAAAGAGGACAACGTTCTAGTCCTCCCGCAACCGTTTTTGAATGCTAGTTACATTCCAAAAAGGATATTTTTCAGGGAAGTTGTACTAGTAGGCCAAATCACTAGTCCGATGGCCCATTAGGCTCGCTTAGACTGGGCCAAGCTCGGTTATCTTGTGAAAAAGTCCGTTTCTTGAAATTATGGCAAAGTTGAGGCAATGACTGTTAGTTAGGCTAGCTGCCAAGTAGGCATTAAGGCTTGAGCCTTTAGTACTATTTGATAGGGGTCTTAGACCATGGTCCCTAAGTTATTCTTGGGATATGCACACACAAGGGAAGCTGGGTTTGAAATGCTTTGGCTACCAGATTTTGCATTGATACTGGAAACCCTGATTTTATTACGTGTTTTTAGTGAAAAAAAATCCTGTGAAAGTAACTTCAACTAGTTATGTTACAAATTTGGATACTACTCGGGAATTTTTCAAGGAAATTCAAACTATGTTCAATGAAGTTAAGAAATATAAGTTTCTTAAGCTTGTGACTCTAGTGTGCCTCATGCTCGTCGAGGCCTGCCATGAAAGTTGGCGAGCGCCGTGCCGAGCTGTGCCTTTTTGAGGTCGCAAGACCCCAAGCGACGTGTTGTACTTGAGCAACTCTCAAGCGAGTTGCCATCTGCTATCGGGCTAGATGGTTCTCAGCTAGGTTTAGTCGCACTCTTGCGATCTCAAGCCTGATTTGGTGGAGGTCGTGCCGCTTTAGGGTAGATCTCAATGGCAATACGCAACCTCAAGCTAGACTCTAGCAATGGTTTGGGGCCGCGCAACCCCAAGCGAAATTTCCTCCGAAGGTAGTGATTGCGACCACCACCATTACTTATCTCTTCCGATCAATAATTATCTATATCTCTCTCACCCACACCACACAAATCCGCAAGTGATCAATTGCAACGGCGGTGTTCATCGTCCATACATAATGCGGCGGATGTGGCGTCGGCAAAGCTCAGGTACGCTGCTGAGCTAAGTGCTCAACGGGCAGTTAGATTATAATGAGGGTAAACATTGGAACTATGATAGTTACCGCGGGCAAGACTAGAAAGCCGAAAAGATCATTGATTTACTCTACCAGCCTTCCCAAAATGTAGTAGTAGTGTAGTTTCAGAAGAAAAGAGACATTTTACTAAATACTTTTCTTATATTAAATGATGACTACTATAATTTAAAATCACATACCAAGACTCAGGTGAAAAATCGTGAATTTTAGGGGGGTAAATGATATAAATGGCCCCAAACTTTGGTCCAATGTACAATGTGATTCCCGAATATTAACCTAATATGCAATGTTGTTTGTTTAATCAATTTAGTCCATAGCTTGTATGGAAATGTTCAATGTTATTCCTGAATTTGAATTAGCGGAAAAACAATATTGAATATTTTCATATGGTCTAAAGAATCTTGAGACCGTATTGAACAAATTAAAAGTTTAGGGAGTTCAGAGATTACATTAAACAAATTCAAAGTTCAGCGATTATATAACGTATTAGGCCAAAATTCATGGATCCTTTATGTCATTATCCCATTTTAGAATATTAAACATAAAGTTTCGAGGGTATTCAGCATTTTTTTTTTTTTTTGTGGTTTATTTTTTTTGTCTTCGTATCATCCTCTGGTTGGATAGGATTCGAGCGCCGAGCAATGTTGAGGCAAAATGCAATGGACAAGACATGGATCTGCATTAAGCAATTCGAGAAGATCTTTTAACTGGATATGGAGGGCCCATCTGCGGGCACCAGCAGTAGATGACAATCATGTTGATTTCCGAGGGAGTTAGAGATCATTAATTTCTCTGGCCTCGGAGATGTCGAGTGGATGAGAAGCAACTCTCAAGGCGGGGTCGGGCGGAACGGATGTCCATGGCCCTACTGGGGCGCTCATCTTGGGAGCCCGAAGCAGACAGCTCCACAAGCGTTTGTTTCTTGGCAATCCGTCAAGCTATGGCGACCGTGGAACCAAAAGCTGCTCGGCTTGTCTTCCTCTGTGACACGAAATCTTTGCCCTAAGCTTTTTTGTGGGCCAATGCTGACCCTCTCTCTCTCTCTCACTCACTCATGCTGTTTCTGTTCAGGCTTGGGGTGGAAGGAAGAAGGCAAGGCAGCACACCAGAAACCCTAGCCACTCATCCTGTCATCATCAGTGTGAATTCGGAGGGGGATGGCATTAAATGATGAAGGTGATGTTTGTTGTGTACCCTCCAAAGCAAGTGAGGCCAAGGGCAATTTAATGTGGTGGTATGGGGTTCGAAAGTGACAAATGCATAAACACGGAGCATCCCGTCTGCTGCCTGTAGGGGAGATGCATAAGCAAGAAGTCAGGATTGTCCTTAGAGAGTGTTGCCGAATGCCCACCAATGGAAGGAGAACAGCGATCGAATGACTAGTCCACTTGCTTGGTTTTGCGCCATTCTTCCAAAAGGGAAAAAGAAAATCCGACAAATGTTGTTTAGATGAAAAGGTAGCAAAGATCGTTGCCACATCGATTTCTCCGAGGCCGCCGAATTCGACTTTCATTGTGAATTCACGAAACTGGAGATTGTTTGACCTACGGTAGTGTCTTGACTTGCGGAATGCGTTCACGTGATTGGAAAGCATCCAAAATTTGTACCATCAAATATGCCACTTGATCCTCCTCCATCCTTTGTTTTCACTTTTGCTTGAGGTGAATTGTGCTCGGAGAAGACGACAATGGAGATGTAAAATATATGCATTTGGAGAGTCTCCATAGTAGGCAAAGGGATTATTTTTTTAATTGTACATGTCTTCCCTGGCATTAGCCCTTTGGTGGAAATAGCATACGGTATGAATAATGTGTTATGGTGTTAAACTCTTCTCTTTGAAGGGTATGTCAATATTTCCATCTCTTTTGTTAGATCTTAATTAGCCATCTTTTGTTGACAAAATTGAAAAATTTAAGATCGAATTGGTATTTGTACAATATGTTTAAGACTAATTGGACAATTTTCCCAATCTTAAGCTTATCTTACATGCCTTTTTCCATGTCCAATCCATGTATGTATGCAGCTACCAATAAATAGTAATGCCCCCATTGCAAGCAAGAAAATAAGCGCGAAACCTGATGACATGTTTTCATTAGCATTGAATCAATAGACATTATATTTCCTGTAAATAAAATAACTTTTATTATCCACGCGAGTGTTAGCACTTACGATAACCCATCATTAGTCATTTTCAAATTGGCCTTGTAAAACAATTCATGATTTCTAGTAAATATAGAACGATGGCTCCCAGGGTTAGAGTGACCCCTCTAGATTTTAAGCAAATAAAGTATAATGATCGAAAGTGAATCCCTTAAAACTTCACGAACAGAAAATTTAATTACCCTCAACGTATAAAGTGTGGAATGTAGTCTAGATTCTTAAAGCATTTGATCCGCTTTCAATAAATTACTCAAATCTAAATAGAAAATATTTTTGAAACCTAAGGCGTTGTCAACTTAGGTTTGCAAACAGGGCATACTGTATACAACATGCAAGTAAGGGTGATTAGTTTTAAGATGGGTGGTTTCCACTCTGAGAGTGGAAACCACCAAGAACCACTAATTAAAAATTGATTTTCAAAAATTGAAGCTGAGAACTGCCCGTTAGTTCCATATACCCACCAATAAACCAGACCAGCCTAGTTCATGATTATGAGTATGCATGTTGGTGTGATAAAGTTGCCTGTTGCTATAGATCATGTTGTTATGAAATGCACATTGATTTTGAAATTGAATGTTAGGATTTCGCCCCTATAAGTTATTAGTGGTATAGATTTGGCATTTGATCCATGTCCGTTTGATTATATGCTGTTTAATGGGATTGGATTCGTCTCGGCGCGTCTGATTATATGCTATTTGACATGTATTTTCTGTTTACATGTTGGACTAGATGCAAACCTCTGTTTAATCTAGAATCGTCCGTTCGCATGTTGGACTAGATTTGTCTCCACTGTCCCAATTTATAATTTTGAATCTACACGAGTTGTATTGGTTGTGCATATTGTTTGGAGTGGATTTGTCATGTTTTGTTTAGATGTGATTTAAATGTCTAATCCATATTAATTGGATTCAACCATTAGACTTACTTTGAATGCACTCTATATTGTTCGAAATGATATCAATCACGCATGGCATGATGGAGTCGTCGCTGCATCATGACGTGGTGATTTCACATTAGGGCATATGGAAAAATAATCATGTTTTCAAGGCCATATAAGAAAGTTCTATGACCATGTAAATTAGGGAATGATGCGATATCACATGATTGAATTTAACCGGGAAATGTGGTACAAACGTTTGGATTGAACCTTTACGTAAAAGAAGAACCTTTATGTAAAAAGCCTATAACACTAGATGTAAATTAGGAAATCCTCCGATCACGTGTAACAGAACACCGGGACTTAGATATTTACTTTTCACCGGTTAGTTAAACCGTAGGTAATTAGTTTTTTTTTTGGTCTGAGTAGGTAATTAGTTGACTTGCCCCTAGTTCCTAGGGTTTTAGGGTTCCAATCAACATGGAAATGATTGTGTTGGTGACTCTTGAATGACGCAAGATTTGAATGGCCGTAACACATCCAACCTAGGATAGGAAAGGCTCTAGGCACAGACCAAGAGACAGGATTTTCGAATTTGTGACATCTTTTCACTTCGACTTTTTTTTTTTTTTAATAACTTTGAAAGCAAAACTTTCCTCCCTTCGGAAAACCGCGAAAATGTTATACCGCGGCGCGACGAGGAAAGCGGAAAGGCGAGGTTCTACAAAACGCACACCAAATTTTTTTTTTTTTTTCCATGAGAGAGTAGGGCTTTAATATGAAGTGATGAGTTGCCAAAGTGAATGAGGAGATATATATACTGAATGCATTAGGCGAACGATTACTTTATTTATATAAAACGAAACCACACCTCTAATGAACAAACCAAGGAGTACCTCTCTCGTTATTATGATGATTACGTTAGGGATTCCAACTATAAGCAATACAGATTCACCTGAATCTCCTAAAAAGAGGACGCTTATTTGATAGATAGTATGCATCTTTTAATGGTACTTTGGGAATTTGAGGTGCACATACCCCAAGTGCCAAAACATAGGATATGTGGATACATAAGTGTCAAAATTTCAAAAAAACTATACTTAAGTGTTAAAATTGGAGAAAAAATGAACATTTAAGTGTCAATAGTGAGAAGTGATATTTTCTAGCGAGAAATTTAATGATGTGGCATTTCTTTAGAAAAGTAATTATTCACGTGGTTAGATAAACTCAAAACAACGTCGTTTTGGTCAAAATTTTATTTTAATATAAATAATCATTAAATTAAAATAAAAAAACTAAATTAAAAGAAAGGGAAATTGACAAGGGCTTTTATGGCGCTCACCGCTGCTGCCCCCCATTTTTGGAAAGGGTTAGCAACGATGGGCCATGGTTGGCTAGGGTCACCGAGCCCTCAGCTAGTGTGTCGTGGAGCCCTCAACTAGTGGTTGATAGGTCGTTGACTGCAGGCAAGGGCCTCCATGCCCTCATCAAGATATAAGGTGAGGAGTCATGGCCCTTGGCCATATTTGGGCGAGGGCCTTTTTTTTAATATATTTAATTTAGTCATTTTAATTTAGTTTAATTAAAATTTATATTAAAAATCAATTTTGGGGGCAAAACGACGTCGTTTTGAGATAATGATTGTTGGTGGACATTTTGACAAGCCACATATACGTTTTCATTAATAAAATAATATTACATTGGATTTCTGATAAGTCTCATCGGAGTTGACACGTAAATATTCAATTTAAAAAAATGGCACTTAAGTATACTTTTTCAAATTTTTGGCATTTATGTGTTCACTTGTATCAATTTTTGACACTTGTGATGTACTTCTTCCCTGAGAATTTGGACTTTGAATCAAGAAAATCAATGGCTAGGGGTTGTTTGGACAAGTTTTTACGCACCTTGACTAGTAAAAACCTTCGGGCAATTTTAAGGGTGTACTTCCGTAGATTAATCCGGTGCATTCCAAATTTTGCATGTAGAGTGTCTCTAAATAAGACTTCAACCCAAGATTATAAGGAGAGGAGCAACCTCTATTGGCATTTAAGCCAACACCTTATTGGTAAAAATAATTTTTTAGAGGAAAATACATTATTATTATTTTTTTTGGTAAAGAGGAAATTACATTATTGATCCTTGTTATTTTCAATGATTTTTCTTTCGGTCCTTACACTATGTTCGGTTATAGTTTTTGTCTCCTTGCTATTCTCCAATGATAATTCAAGTAAACTTCAGTCAAATGTCCATTCAAAAGATGCTGGAAATTGCTGAGTCAACCTTGGCAACTAACACGTGGTCCTTGTACTATTGACGTGTTCAAATAGAGTCCATGTACATTGGTTTTGCAATAACACTGGTCCTCATTCCATTGATCAATCAACTTGTGAATAGGATTTTTCATATGCCTATTTTGAATAAGACTTGAATGTCATTGAGTATTATTTGACACATGACAAGCAGTCAAACTCTATAATAGATAGAAAAAGAAAATAGATTGGACATCGAATTTACATGATTCCATCAGTTTGACTTAAGTCAATGGACAGAGTAGGAATAATTCAACTATAAATCAAGCGATATAATTGAAATTTCAATTACACTTGAGTCACTCAAACACTCGTAGTGTTTTTTATGTCTCAATTATACTCAATAACTCACATAATTTTTAGCTTTACAATTCTTTATGGAATAATCTCTCAATTTTGTAAAGTAATGAATTTACAAATCTTACCACAAGATTTATTGATGTCAATACTCTTGGATTGCTTCATGGTGTAATTTACAAGAAGTAGATTCTTGAATGCTCTTCATAGTGAAGACACTTCTCATATACAAATAAGAGTAGGATCTAAAGTAGGAAACCTACTCAAACTAGGTAACCACTTAAATAAGAAACCAACTCCAACTAGGAAACACGTTCAAATGAAGAAAGTTTCCTTTTTTTTAGCATAAACTTGAGATATATTTTCAACAATCTCCACATTGGCTTGATGTTTAAGTCAAGTCATAATCACTTTATTGGAACTTGATCCTTGCTCTCTCCTATAGCCCATCGAGGCTCAATCACCACAAACATTTTCTAAGTCCAAGCCTCACTTGAACTTTGCCAAAATCACGGACCTCATTGTAATACCAATTCTAGTTGCACTTTTAATTACTCTATAAAGATTTTTCAACAAAACATTCTTAACCACAGATAAAGCAAAATCATTGTTACATTCATATATGTCAAAATATCGAATACGTACCTTGTTAAGTTTAATAGTTACAGCAATAGTTGATTCTATAGGTGCTGCCTTGCCACAAGCACTATTATATTGATCACTCCGCTAGTATCTACTACCTCAGGAGTTTTTGGCTGTAAGTCTACCTTCAGCTGAATACTGTCTGAATTTGTATGAATAATGCCACAATCAATCTTAGCTATAATTACTAGAGACTCATTAAATTTACATAACTTTAATTCCATGCACCACAACCTATAACCTTGCTTCTCTTGTGCATAGCCTAGGGATATGCACTTTACCATCACTCACTTGAAAATAAAACAGACAATTAAATGTTTCATTAACACGATAATCAACAATGTTACTTGGCACACTTCTTCAAGAATCCGGCATCTAATCATAGTCTATAGAGATTTATTCATCAGGTAACTTGTCTTACTAAGCGTATCCGCCAAGAATCTCCAAGGCATACCATCACTAGAGAGCATTTTATTGGCCATTTTAGTAATGATCTACTAATCAACTTTACAACTTGTTGTGGTTCATTAGTACTAGTATAGTGTTTTACTATGCCTTTCCTCATGCATAATTCGTTTAACAATTTTGAGTATAACAGTATACGATTATTTGTCCGCACATGCTTGATTGTCTTTCTTGTCTCATTTTCAACTATAGTTTTCAATTTATTCTGATAACATCATCAAACTCACATCTTAGAACAAATACCAAGGTCTTCCTCGATTAGTCATTAATAACATTTAGCATAAATTTGGCACTCTTTGTCAAATGAAATCACGATAGTGTACAAACATCCAAGTAAATTAACTATGCAATCTCCGTAGTTTCTCTAATAGTCAAACTAAATTGCATTTTCTATCATTGATCTAGATCATCACACCTACATACATTAACCTTATCAACAACATGACCACACATCATGTTCATTTTAGTAAGAACCCTCAATCTTGGGATAAGTACACTAATGGTGCCATAAGTTGTGTACGGCGCTCACTTTGGTGCCAAAAGTTTCCGTCGGATCACTTAAGTGTCAAAAAATTTGAAAAATGCTCACTTTGGTGCCAACGCCGATCTGAATTGCCGGAAATCCAACGTGGCCTTTTTTTTATTAATTTCTTATACTGATGTGGCTCGCCTGAGAGTCCAGTCAGCAAGTAAACCACCAAACGACATTGTTTGGCACCCCAAGTCGAAACCCTAATCCCCAAATTGAGAGAGAGAGAGAGAGAGAGAGAGAGAGAGGCCATGGCGGCGGTGTTGTCTTCTTCCCCAAAGAACAACACCCGCGTAGAGAGAGAGAAACCATGGCAGTATCATCTTCTTCTCCAAAGAACAACACCAGCAGAGAGAGAGAAGCCATGGCGATGTCGTCTTCTTCCCCGAAGAACAACACCAACAGAGAGAGAAACCATGGCGGCGGCGTCTTCTTCCTCGAAGAACAACACCAGCACCAGCCACTCTTTGAACAGAGCCCAATCTACCATCTCCATCTACGCCCTCCTTGTTTCCCTCACACTCCCCGTCTTCTCTCTCTCTCTGCACCTTCAATCCCCCTTCTTCCTCCTCCTCCTTTGCCCTCGCCTCCTATTTTCCCATCACTTCTTGGCCGAGCGATGGTGGCCGAGCATGGTGGCCGAGCGATGGTTGCCGAGCGACGGTGGCCGAGCATAGTGGCCGAGCGACGGTGGCCGAGCATGGTGGCCAAGCAACAGTGGCTGAGCAAGCTTGGTCGGCGAGGATGAACAAAAAAAAACCCTAATTTCAATCACAAATGAGCAATAGGCGTCGTTTTTCCTAAGCCATCCACATAGGATGGCAAAATGACGTCGTTTTCTTAAGTAGGATAGAAAACGACGTCGTTTAAAGGGTTTATCGAATTTTTTTTTTTAAATATAAAGCCACGTAATCATTTTGGCCTGAATTTCTCGTCGGTGGCACCAAAGTGATCGTTTTTTCTCCGATTTGGCACTTAAGTGATCCGGCGGAAACTTTTGGCACCAAAGTGAGCGCCGTACACAACTTATGGCACCATTAGTGTACTTATCCCCTCAATCTTCTATCACCAATGTGTTCCAAGTGCATATACTACAATTTAGACTCTCAAACAAATGCATGTGATGTGTCCACATCGAAATCCATTACTATCTCACCTTAAAACTCATACATGCCTCCATACTTGATTCCTCTCACTATTATTAGGGCACCTCGAACAACTTTTAGAGCTCTACTTTTTAAAGTATATCGATGTCCATTTAAATCTAAGCACTAAAAAAAGGTTTCTTCTTCAATTTTGGAATGTACCTCAATCTAGTCAATGTCCTTACGATAGCATCATGTATTCTGATTATAACATCAGTAACACCTACAACATTGCATTTAGCATTGTTCGCCAACTGCATTTTGTTGGAAAACATCCCTATGATATTTTATGATTACTAGACTATCTCAATTCTAACTTTTATTATGATAAATGCATGTAGTGAAATTGGTTGTACATCATCAATGATCTTGCTTATTAGCAAATACGAGAAATAAACCTTGATGTTTTGAGTTTAAGGATCAGTTAAGATAGTGTGTTTGGAATTCTTCAATACTGATAACAATTAGAGAATCATTGATCTTAGCATTTTGTGTCATTCAATTGGTATTGTCATTTAATATAGTAAGCTATGCCACTCACAATTAGCATCGGTGATAGTGTGCATATAATAGTGATGGTGATGCGTTAGATCTGATGATAGTAAGATACACACTAGAAAGATGACCATCGATGATTCATAATGTAGCTGTTACAAGATTGAACTCTATAGCAGAAAAACTAGGAAAGCAATCAAAAAAGGCAGCTGATAGTTTGTTGTTTTAATAGTTACAACATGCCTACTTTTAAAGCCTAAGACAAGCAAAAGAAATGATTGTAAGAGCAATGTCAATCCTGTCCTAAGTCTTCTCCAACGACTCTCGATGGCTAGCTGATCTCCAATGGATATTTTGAGAATTCCAGTATAGAAGGAGTAGTGATGTTGAGAAGAGAGTTAGCCAAATTGAATATTGCGATCATTATCACAAACAAAAACTGTATTTGATCTTACTTTGTATTGCTCTATGTATTGGTTTAGCACTAGAACAACTGATAGTTGAGTGTACAAGTATAAGAGCAATCTATGTATTATGATAGTGTGATTTATTAATTGAAAGGAACAATATTAGCTAGTTGTAACTTGCTTTGCTGATTTTAGTAGAATCTAGCCACTACAAAGGCTATTAGTCTAAGAGTGGATGTGGGCTTGGATATAAAGCCGAACAACTATAAATCGTTGTGATTGTCATGATTCACTCTGATTTGTTTACATCACCACACAAGCTATTTTGCTTGAGATACTTTTATGAGTGCTGATTGTTTAATATTCCGTAAAAGTTTTCTATATCAGCACTCAACCTATTCAAATCCCCCTTGGATGTTGTATTATTAGCCTCAATTTATTACTACCCTTGTATTGATAAGTGATAAACCAACTCTTGTTTGGGATAGCATGAAACGAACAATCTAAATCCATTATCCTTTTGTCAAATGATGACGCAGTGATAAATAGCTATAGCTGCAACATCATTAGTTAACTCAACTCCAATTCTCTTAATGTTCTTGTTCTTCAGCTGAAGACAATCCTTTTTAAGATATTACCCCTTGCCACAACTCCAACAAATGGCATCCCTAGTCTTAAACTGACTACATCTATTTGAGTTTATTCTATTTCTACTAACAAGAGCACTATTTCTTTATTTGCTTTCACCTACTAAAGTAGTATACACAAGTTCTTAGATTCTCTCATACGGATGTCCTCACTTACAATCAAATCACAAACCCCATCCAACATCAAGTTTGTTGACTCAGAGGGATTACTAACGGTAATAGCAATAGTATTCCAATTATTAGGCAATGAGGATAATAGAATCAAATCACATAACTTATCATAAAGTTAATCTTAATTGAACTCAATTGACCAACAACCATATTGAATTCATTATTGTGATCATCAATTGACATATCTCCGCCCACTTTTGAGTTAAATAGACATTGCATCAAATAGACTTCATTGATTGCAAAGGGTTTCTCATACATGTCCAACAAGGTCTTCAACAAACCCATGGTGGTTTTCTCTTTCACGATATTAAACACAACAGAGCCAATGTTAGCTGAATTACACCCACCGCCTTTCTATCCAGCAATTCCTAACAACTTGCTTCATCAACTCCGGCTTCTTCTGCGACAAGGGTAAGTGCAGATTCTTCTAGTTCACATAATTCTCAATCTACATCTTCTAAAACCCAAAATCATTCCTATCAAATTTGTAGATTTTCAATTTGTTCCTTCTTCTATCGCCTTTGATTCGCTTTAAGTCAGGGAAGCCTAATTTGGGTATCAACTATTGCAAAAACAATCGACCGAACACTATAATAAACAAAACAAAAAGTAAATTAGATATCAAATTTGCGTGGTTTGGTCTATGTGATCTACGTCTGTAGGGAGAATAATAAAAATTACATTATAGATCAAACGATATAATAGAAATTACAACCAAACATGAGTCACTCAATCACTCTCAATGTTTGCCAGTCCCTAATTATATTCAATAACTCACACAATATTTAACCTTATAATTTATTATGAATTAATTTCTCAATCTTAAAAAAAAAAAAAAATTACAAATCTTACCATAAGATTTATTGGCTTTTACACTCTCGGATTACTTTAGGGTGCATAGGAGTCGCCTTTTGGATGCTCTTCACAACGGAGACACTTATATATGGACAAGAGTTGGATCTAAAACAAAAAATCTATTCAAACTAGGTAACCACTTAAATAGGAAACAACTTAATAGGAAACCAACTATAACTAGGAAACCCATTCAAATTAACAAAGTTTCCATTTTTGACCTTAAACTTGAGACATATTCTCAACAATATGTATATGTATAAGTTGCTAAAGTTAACACTTATGGTTTGATTAGTAATAATTGATGAAATTTTTTCTAGAGCCATTTAATATTCAAAGGTTGAGATTCAATCAAAAGAACTCTCATATGTGTCTGAAATATTCCCTCTACTAGATAAATAGTCAAAGTTGTGGTCATACTATTTAAAGTTTACTTCTAAAAGTGATTCTAGATACGCCTATTTGAATCAAAGATGAATGAAATAAGGATGTCATTGTTGAATACATTGGAGTTAAATTTAGTGAAACTATTGATCAAGCAACTATAAGCTTAGAAACTATTGATCAATAGTTGGTCTTGATTTCACATTTTCTATGCTTGTTGATGAAATATGATGAAAGTAACTGGGCACACATGGACCAAGATTAATGTTTATTAAAAATACGAGGGGCAAGGGTATAATATCTTGTAGGAGTTTGCACGTGTAAGCGCTCTGTGTCAATACTCGGCAATTTTCGACAAATTTCGATCGAAAATTTTAACGGAATGACTTATATATTATCACAAAACCTCCAAAATTATAAGAACAAAACATGTAATTTCCTGTTTTTTTTTTTAGTGTGGAGCGCCCTTGTATCTTGATTAAAAGTAAGTTTATATATCTGGGAATTTGATAAAGGTAATTACTAAAATGAAAACAGAAAAGTGTGCTGAAAATTGTAAAACAGACATAATAAAGAATGCAGTGATGCTCCGAACATTTCAATCGGTGCAATAAACTTTTAACCTAGATGATATGCCAAATTGCTTCTATGGCACTCAAAACCTCGCCCTAGCCGATCAACCTTAAATCGCATCAACGGATGAGGACTTGATGACACTTTGTAGTCAAGGCTCAGGGCGCATTTGCATCAATGAAAAAAAAAACCCACGATTACAAAAAAGAAAAGAAAAAGACCCTTTTTAATTTTTATTTTTTTTGGGTCGAAAATACTAGTGAAATGACTTATACCTATCTTTTGTATAGCAGACTAAAAGGATGAAAAAAGTCCTGCTTTAAAGGAGGAAGAATAAAAGAACACACTGCCTTCGCTGTCATTAGGTACGCGGTAGAGAGCAAGACTGCAGAAAGGTTCCCTCCAAAGCTCACTTTGGATTCCAGCTAATACAAAGAGTGTAGAGAGAGAGAGACAGAGACAGAGAGGGAGAGACCAGTCATTCTCAGGATTGGGATTGGACTTAAGACGCCATTTTGTCCCTACTAACCCAGCTGGTTCCCAGGCCAAACGAATCTAATCTCCCCATAAGTTACGGGATATCTCGTTTCTCCATGTTATTATGTCATCCAAATCGTGGGTCCCCACCCCTGCTGGATTTCTCCATCTTCTCTTTTTCCAGGAAATGAAAAAACTTGATGGGAACAGAAGCGACGTCGTCCTCACCGGAACTGTTCTTGTTTGGTTGCTGAGAAGGTAGGCGAGAATGATGGTGGAATTTGGAAGTCTATCGAGATCTTTTTACGATGATGGTGATGATGATTATGATGGTGGCGGTGGAGGAGAAAAGAAAAGTCTGATTTGCTAGATCGCTACCTTCATTTGCTCCGCCTTTCCCGCCTTCCCTGCGATCAAGATCGAGTGGGGTCGAGTCGAGTAGAGAGTCAGGCAGGAGTCTTTCAAATGATAGACGAGACAAGGAACCGCCGACCATGTGAAAGATTCATCGGTCGTGCATCCGGGAGGGTCGATCGGTTTGATGAGAATGCATAGAAAAATTCTACCTAAATTGTCATTTGGACTTTGACCCGTTGATGCGTGCTCTCTGTGGTCCTTAGGAGAAATTATTACAAGGCAACGCTTCCTTTCTTCCTTGAGTTGGAAGATGCATCGTGCATTGCCACGATGTTCATGACCTTAATTTGTCGGACAATTGAGCGAAAGCTCTGATTCAGACAGCACAAACGCAGGATGCGTCATCATTGTCAAGTTCAGGATCGGTTTAATATTACAGTTGTTCAGGGTTACAAACACAGCGTGATTTGCCAAAGCTGGTATTGCATTCGAGCAGGCGAAAGCCCGATGACAGAATTACCGGTCGAGTCTCTGAATAAAGAAATCGCAGCATTTTAGAAATGGCAAGGTGACACCAGAGGCCGAAACAAAATGCTTATATATCAGATGGAAGATCCCGTATTAGTTCTACTGTCAACAATCTCGTAAAGAATGCTTCAAAGAATGACTAAGCAATTACTGAAATTGAATCGGGTCTGTATATACATAGGCCTCTCTCTCTCTCTCTCTCTCTCTCTCTCTCTCTGTGTTTTTCTGCGAGGGCCCCTTGTAAATTGTTGGACTCGTATTGTTCGTTAGCACGGCAACTACAACTCAACTTTCATCTGAGAAGTGGCCAGGGAGCCTGAAATTTTGCAGCAATTGTCAATACAAAGGATGGATTTCATTTTTGATATACGAAAGCTCTATTTGCATCGAATTCTCAGATCCGTGTACCTTGTCCTACTCTCTGGGGCTCATTCTGGCCGAGACCCATTTGGACTACACTTTGGAGGTCATCTTCCCATAGAGGAGCTGGGGCCTGCAGACGTATGCAACACTTTCAATTTTGAGATCCTACAAACTTTAATCCATAAAATCAATGTTTATGTTGCATTTCAATTACCGGAGCAGAAGCTTCGCCGTAATTGTCCACAAGAGGCAAGTTCAAGCTGGCATCTCTGTGAATTCCGGAATTCAAAAAGTTCCCTGGAAATTGGGCATTCATGTTGCTGGAAACGACGCTTGGCATCGGCATTAGTCCTTGCAGGGGCTGATAACCATACAACATGGACCCCGACGAATCAACTGGATAGATGGAATTCGGTAAGGGTCCTTGAGGGGGCAAGATCTGCAAGTTCAAAGCATCGAGCGTGAGTCGATTTGTTCGAATTTCAATTAGACTAGTAGTTGTGAGACCGCCCCGTTTAGCTTACATCTTTTGACAGGAAAGCTTCCAGATTGAAATCCACTGTGGGGTTCAGAGTCGACAGCTTCATGGAGAGAAACTGCGAGAAGCAAGCTGAATCAACAACCGACTTTCGGAATTTTTCAATACAAATCTGGATGAGTCAAGCCCGAGTCGGGTTTTGTACGTACCTCGACCTGATGTTGCAAGGACTGCACGTAGTTAATGATCTCATCGAGCATCATAGCTTTCCCAGTGACCTGAAATTTGTAATGTCGAAAGCTTTTCCATTACATTCTCCCTTTCCGCATTCCTAGGAAAGACATATTAAGCAGGATAAAAGCAATGCGCACCTTGTTGCAGTTAGGCACGAGATCCTGGAGAGCCTTCATCCTCAGACTTATCTTCTCTCTCCTGACCTATTGGAAAACGAAAAGGAGGGACAAAATAGAATCAACAATCATTGGTCGAAATCCAGACGGGACTAGCAAAGGGGAAACTAGCTGAAGAGATGGAGCAAGTACTCTTTCAGCAAGGCTATGGCTGTCAGTGGCTTGACCCCTTCTTGCTCTCACATGGATATAGTCCTTCTGCGGCTCCGCCGACTTCGAATTCTCCTTGCTCTGTTTCTGGTCCCCCTTCGCTGCATCTTTCTCGTCGCCGTCAGTCTCGGCGGGTTTGATTTTCTTGGTTATCGGTTCTTCATTCTCCATGGGAACCTGCAAAATGCAATCTCTCTTTAGTTTTCCATCACAAGATCATGTGAAGAGAGAGTATCTCCGAGAGGGCACAGCTTCAAGGAACAGGGATCATATTACCTCAGAATCCTTAGCAGATTGTGGAGAAACAGCCGAGTTTCGCGCTTTTGCTTTCAGGATCGCTTTCCTCTTTCTTGAATTCACGTCGATTTGTCCATTGGCACGCATCTCCCCATGCGTGACCTGGTCGGAGATCGAAGACCCTTCGCGGGATTCCCCCATTTCTCCATTTTCAGGGGTCGAAGTAGAGACCCTGGCTGGAGGAAGCTTCTATCATTCCCTTGTGCACAGATTTGAGATCCGACATTAGCCCTCAGTGACTGACTGCTTGGAACCCTGCAAAATCTCCCCGAATCGAGCTTATTCGCCTGTTTCCCCAGGAATTCCGATGCATTCAACCCGAGGCCACCGTTTAGATTGGCGGCATTCACATTCCTAGGGCCGAAGCAAGAGAACCTCGCCGCCCTCTCGGCGAACCCGGGATCTGCCATGACCGGCACGAAACTCGGGTGGCCCGGAAAATGGCTGCCGGGGGCCGGGAAGCCCCCGTGGGCGAGCTGATCTGCCATCGAGAGGCTGAGCTTGGGCGGCGAATTCAGAGGGGTGTTGTAACAGGAAGTGTTGGTGGTGCTGTGGTTGTAGGACCCCGGGGAGGCCTGGCCGGAATCGCAGATGCTGCCGAGCTTCCCGATTAGCTCCCGCATCATGACGGCCTCGCCCTCGCCAGCGCGGGGCGCGACCGGGGACGACACCATGGAGCTCAGGGCGGACTCAAAGGGATCGCCCTGATCCAGGGAGTCGTCCCACCCGGTGACGAGGAAGCAGTTGGGGAGCTGGTCGTTGGGGCGAATGCCAATGCCAAAGGTGGATGAATTCTGAGTCAATGGAGTGGAGCTTCCTTCCATTTTCTTCTCGGGGGTTTGCTATTGAGCCTGGAGAAAGGAGTGAAGCCTTGCTCTTTTGTGTGGAAATAAGAATGGTATCAATTAAAGGAGAGGATTGCAGAGGAAGGAGGAGGAGGAGGAGGAGGATGAGGAGACCATTGAGAATGGGGGTTGAGTATTTGTGTTGTGCTGGGACACATTGGGGAAAAGCAATGAAAATATAAGGGTGACAGGGACAAGCAATGATAGTGCTGGAGTTCTTGTGTGTCACTCAAATGGGGGTGAGAAGAGGAGGAGAGAGAAAGAGAGAAGGGTGTGCGGGAAAAGAAAAAAAGAAGAAGAAAAAACAGAGAGAAAGAGAGAGAGAGAGAGGTGGTGAAGGGAGGACGATAAAAGAAAGCCAGTGTTTGTTTGACTTTTCCTCTTAGAAAAATGAGGAAGAACGAGGGAATGTTGTTTATACCCAAGGGGAGTGAAAATTTGGTACATTTCACCTAGTAGAGCTGAGACATTGCTTAGACCTCCAAAAAGAAGAAGAAAAAAACAAAAAGAAGAGTCTAGATATTGCAATTTTTAGTGGGTTGGCAAATTCTTGTTTTCATTCTAGGGTAGCTAATTTCGCGTATTTAATTTTTCCTTTTTAAAATAATAGGGAGGGGTTGCGACAAACAATAATTGATGTCATTTCAAAAACTTACATCAAGATCATGTTAATTGGTGTCACTTTTAAATTTAATGTGCTGTGGGGTACAAACAAAAAAAATCCAAAGCCTGAAAACCCAATCGTACCGAAATTTCGAGGCCCCGGATGACTAGTCTTTAGGCATGTTTCATTTTTCTGTTTTGGGGGCCAAATGAAGCCCCAAAAAGGCCTAGCACGGCCCCAGATATTTATTTTTAACAAATTCTTAATATTTGTAATGTAATGTATATGAAAACTATTTTCTGTATTTAATTGCAAAGTAGAAACAACATGCAATTCTTCAGTTGAACTCCTTGACTGATTATGAATTAGGAAATAATGAAATGGGGAAAATAAATAAATGATTAAACATTGAATGGGCAATAATTGCGGTGCTGGGGGACGAATATGGAGAAATGGCCAAAAAACTGAACAATACCTTTAAATAAGTTAATTCAAGGATGTTATAATATAGTATAAGAGTGAGAGCCCCTTTAATTGGTGTGTGATTTGACGACGAAGCACACAGAACTCTTGTGGGCTAGTGATGATCCGGTCATATGAAGGTGCGGAGTAATTATAGGGACAAAAGGGCTTGAACAAGGCACGACTCCTAGTAGGCTTTGAGGTTAGTATATGAGGCAAAAATGAACTCAAACACATTAAATAAGAGAAAAATGTTCCTAAATTATTTATGTGAAATTGAAATTAACTCATAAAAAAAGAGTTTTTCAACATAGTGACATCGTTTAACATTGGAACTATGAGGTGAGCGCACTACCAATATGTGTGACCCTATTTTAGGAAAATACTTACATATAAGTCAAAGGATAAAATCATGAGACCCGGTATAAAATTAATCAAAGCGAACAGTGGAGGGATCATCCGCGGGTGTCATACAAACACCTCCGGCCTTCAGCCCCACGGAAACAAGTCTCTAAATGAGCTATCCGGATAAACTTAGATGTCTCTTTACTCCACCTGACCAAAGGGTATGCTCTGTCGAAGTTCAAACATTTTATCATCGTTATTTGATAGTTGTACCTTAGAAATTTAATAATGAATAAATTTTCTGAACTTTCGAAAATAGAATCAACTCAAGCTTTCGTCCAAACCGGCTGGGATCGAATCGAATTTAATTCCGTTTGGGTCTTTTTCTATTTGCATGAAGCAGGCTAAATCAAATGAGTTTTTACATAGCATCCGCTGGTGCATATGGGTTTTGGAATAATTTCTAAAGAGGCTCATGGTAATAAAACAATTTGGCATGTCTCACAATAGAAACTTCATAGGCAATAAACCCGATTTATAATAATAGGAGGAAACTTCAAAATGCATGTTTCATACTCTTTCTCCAAACTTCTCATCCACACTTCCTCCGACCTTTTTAGATAAAATATGTGGCTGCTACTTCTGGATCACTCTACTCGTTATTCGATAACACTTTCGATTATCGAGGTCACCATAGTCCATTTGTTTTAGTTCATTTCAAGTAAAAGAAATGTTGATGACTTCCATACGAACTTCTAAAAAAATCAGTTAAACTCTACAAAATAATGACGAATTATGCACGAATCAATATATCAATATTTAAACGTTTTAAAAAAATTGTGTGTCATTAATGTGAAAATTAAAACTAAATGGTATTTTCTTTTGGGCAGTTCCTACTGAAATGCTAACGAAACTTTGAGATTTTCAACTCATCTAAAAGTTTCGATAGATATACCTATCGACGAGCAGCATTGATGTACTTGATTATTGTCTTCCTAACCTTGTATAATTATCTGAAGAAGTATCGACACGTGTAATTCCAATCTCGCAAATGGTCACACAATATCCATTTGGCCTTATTTCACGTTCATTTCTATTTTCAGTCAACATACTATTTTTAAAAAGGAACCTTATACTCCCTAGGGTTGACACAATTGGTTGAGATTCAAGGAATTTCCAGCTTGAGAATTGAAGGCCTCATGTTATAGATGAAGCCAAATATTTTTTATGGGCTTTTTTTGTCTATTCTATCAGATTTGCTTTTATGTTAAAAATGATACCTTTATATTAGTGATGGCAAGATGCTAGCCGTCAAGACGCTAATAAAGAAAATAGAGAGACAAGAAAAAGAGAGAAAAAAAAGTGAGTTTTTTTTCTTTACGAGGGTTCTCAATCTCTTCATGCCCTAATCTTGAGAGAAGATCATCATTGTCTTTCAACTTTTTTTGAAGTCTAGTGGATTTGCAGAGTGCCTCTGTGCGGAGACGTAACTTAGGTTTGGGTGAACTTCGATAACAAATTTTCTGGCGTGTTCTTCTAATTATATTCTTTTATTATTATATTGTGCTTGATGAATTGTTTGCGAATGTTATTTTTCTGGAATCGACGTGCGATTTCGTAACAACTGGTATTAGAGCCTAGGTCGGCTAATTGAGAATATCAAGGGTTTTTCGGTGACGTTCAATTGAAAGCAAACAGGATGGCAGAAGATAAAATCTGAATTGATAAGTTTGATGGGTAGGATTTCGGATGGTGGAAACTACAAATCGAGGATTATCTTGATCAAAAAGATCTTTATGCATCACTTGAGGGTTGGAAACCCGAGATGGCAGAAGTGGATCCGACAACAGAAGCCGGATGGAAAATTCTTGATTGAAAGGCACTAGGTGCGATTCGTCTAGGGTTGACGAAAAAGACAAGGTATCACATCGCGAAAGCAAAAACTGCAAAAGAAGTCATGGATATTCTAACGAATATTTATGAGAAGTCGTCCACATTTTTTGCTGAAGAAACTGGTTAATATAAAGTTATTTGATAGAGGTTCTATAGCAGAGCATATTAATAATTTCATGCAGGTCACGGGTCAATTGGAATCTGTAGGCATATATTTAGATATGAAAATTCAAGCTTTATTGTTTTTATGTTCTTCTAGAAAGCTACAATACCGCAATGCAGGGAATTTCGAGCACTATGAAAGATGATTTAACTATTGATGATGCTATGAGTAGTATCATGGATAAAGAGATGCGAAGGAAAGTCTTAGGTGGAGATAATTTTTCTGTATCTACATTTTCAACAGCACTCGCAGTGGAGAACCGTGGAAGAAGTAAAAGTAGAGGAAAATTCAGCGGGTGTGGCATATTACAATTAAGGGGTAAGAGACAGATTGCAAAAGATGAGTGTTGGTTTTGTCACAAAACCGGACACCATAGGTTTCAGTGTGAAGCCTACAAAAAGAAGCAGCAAGATGAGAATCATTGAGCTAATGTGGTTAGCGATGAATCTTTGCTACATAACTTGTGTTTGTTTGTAGAGTTTGACTTGACGACAGATAAATGGTTTATTGATTCTGGTGCTTCTTTTCATTACACCTCACAAAGAGACATATTTGATGATTATGCTAGTGGAGAATTTGGACAGGTGGTTGTGGGAAACGGTCACATGTGTCCCATTGTTGGGAAATGAACTGTGACTGTGAACAACTCAGGTGGAGGACGTCTAGTTTTGTGTGAAACTAGGCATATTCCGAAATTAAAGAAAAATTTGATTTCAACCAGTAAACTTGATCAAGAAGGTTTGGTAATAATCTTTGGATGCAGAGAGCGAAAGATAATCTCAGGGGCAAAGGGAAAGCGTACGGGTACACTTTACCTTCCCCAATGAGATAATATCAGTGATATGATTGCAACTACAATGGCTACAGGTAATTTGTCTACTCTTTGGCATTATCATTTGGGACATCTTGGTGAAAAATGTGTAAAGTAGTTACACTCAAGAAAATTACTTCCAAGTTTGGAAAAAGTTGAGTTAGATTTTTGTGAGAATTGCATTTATGGAAAACAGAAAATTATTAGTTTCCAATTGAATGGGCGATAAAATAAAGGTCAGAAGTTAGAGTTGGTTCATACTGATGTATGGGGATCTGCTCAGGAACTCTCTTATGGTGGTAAGAGATATTTTGTCACATTCATTGATGATGCAACAAGGAAAACTTGGATCTATGCTCTTAGAGAAAAATTAGAAGTATTCGAGATGTTCAAAATGTGGAAGACCATGGTAGAAAAAGAGACAGGTTATCAAATTAAAGCTCTGAAGTCTGATAATGGTGGTGAATACATGAGTAAGGAATTTGCAGAATATTTGAGTCAAGAAGGCATACACGGGTTAAAGACTGTTCCTAGAGCTCTTCAAGAGAACGATGTAGTTGAAAGGATGAACAAGACTATTCTAAAACGTGCGAGATGCATGAGGCTACATGCAGGTCTCCCGCGACAATTATGGGCTGCCAGAATTGATGCAACTATTTATCTTATCAACAGAAGTCCATCTAGTGCGTTTGATGGAGAAATACCACAAGAACGGTGGTCAGGTAAAAATATTAATTATTCACATCTAAAGGTGTTTGGTTATATTACATAAGCTTTGATTGACAGGGGGGATAGAAAAAGGCTTGATGCTAAGTTTTAGAAGTGCGTCTTTATCAGATACGGTGGTGATGATTATGGCTATAGGCTTTGGGATTATGAGAATAACAAAGTTATCCGTAGTCGGAATGTGGTATTCCATGAAGAAAAGATGTACAAGGATCGTCAGACAGAGCATGAGAAGGTAGTAGAACCAGAATATGTTGAATTAGACACAAGGCCTGTGAAGATGTTTCCAGTAGATCAAAGTGCACTTAAAAGATAGGTTCAAGATGAGCCTATTATCAGTGAAGAGGTAGTTCAAGAGGAACGCAGTGATTCGGAGCAAACTAACGACCCTGAAGTACCTGTCTTGAGAAGATCTACATGTGTGAGAAAGCCAAAGGTAATTTTTGATCTATCAGCTAATATTGTTCTAAGCCATGTCTTATATACAGATTCAGGAGAATCGGAGACTTATGATAAGGCAAAGGTAGACACGTCTCACTTGCAGTGGGAGTGTGCTATGAAAGATGAGATAAGCTCGTTACTTTAGAACAAAACTTGGGAGTTGACCAAGTTGCCCACAGGTAATAAAGCTTTATTAAACAAATGGGTGTACAGATTAATAATGAAGCGGATGGTAGTACTAGATACAAGGCGAGACTTGTAGTCAATGGCTTTTCTAAAAAAGAAGGGATCAACTACTCCGAGATATTTTCACCTGTAGTGAAAATAACATCAATTAGAGTTCTACTGAGTATAGTTATAGTGGAGGATCTTTATCTTGAGCAGTTAGATGTAAAAACAACATTTTTACACGATGACTTAGATGAAGAACTATACATGGCACAAGCTAAGGGTTTTGAAGTCAAATATAAGGAGCACATGGTATGTCGCTTGAAGAAAATGTTGTATGGCTTGAAACAAGCTCCGCGGCAATGATACCTAAAATTTGATAGTTTCATGAAAGAAAAATGATTTGCACACTATGTTTATTTTCGCAAATATGATGATGGTGACATTGTATATCTCTCTTTATATGTGGATGACATGCTGGTGGCTAGTTTCAATATGAAGAGAATCGTAGAAGTGAAGAAGATGTTATCATCACAGTTTGCTATGAAAGACTTGGGAGAGGCCAAGAATATTTTAAGCATGAAAATCATCAGGGACAGGAAAAATAAGAAATTATGATTGTTGCAGGAAGACTATGTGAACAAGATGTTAAAAAGATTTAATATGGACAAGGCAAAACCGGTTGCAACTCCTCTAGCGAGTCACTTCAAACTTTCCAGGGATATGTGTCAAAGCACTCAAGCTTTGAAAGATGAGATAGCGATAGTTCCATATGCATCAGCAGTAGGGAGTTTGATGTATCCCATGGTGAGCACGAGACCAGAAATTGCACATGCAGTGAGAGTTGTGAGTCGATATATACAGAACCCAGGCAGAGAACATTGGAATGCAGTAAAATGGATATTGAGATATCTAACAGGTACTTCCAATTACTCACTTTGTTATAGTGGCACATCTCTAGAGTTGTAGGGTTATGTAGATGCAGATCATTCGGGTGATCGAGATAGTGGTAAGAGTATCGCTGGATATATCTTTATAGTTGCAGGTACAACAGTGAGTTGGGTATCTCAACTACAAAAAGTAGTGGCTTTATCGATGACAGAGGCAGAATACATGGCGATCACAAAAGCCTTTAAGAAAATCATATGGTTATAAGATTACATGGAGGATCTATATCGAAAACAGCTAGTCAGTACATTGTGGAGTGATAGTCAAAGTGTAGTACACTTGCTTATCATTTAAGTACTAGATATATCAAGAAGCGTTATCACTTTATCAGATCAACATTGAAAGATAATGAGTTAAAGTTACAGAAGATTGATGGCTCGAAGTATCCAGCTGACATGTTAACCAAGGTAGTAGATACAGAGAAGTATATTTTCTGTACTAGTACCATTGGTATTACTCCATGTTGATTGATGATGAGTATTGTAGAGGCACAAGTTTTTCAACTACTATTTTTTGAAGAAGATGGATGCAAAGTTGCTTGGTGCTTGAGTATATTTGTCTTCAAGTGAAAGATTGTTATAGATGAAGCCAAATATTTTTTAGGGGCTTTTTTTGTCTTTTTTATTAGATTTGTTTTTAGGTTAAAAGTGATACATTTATAGTAGCGATGGCAAGACGCTAGCCGTCAAGACGCTGAAAAAGAAAATAGAGAGACAAGAAAAAGAGAGAAGAAAAAAGTAAGGTTTTTATTTTTTATTTTTTACGAGGGTTCTTAATCTCTTTGTGCCATGACCTTGAGAAGATCATCATTATATTCCAACTTTTTTTGAAGTCTAGTGGATTTGTAGAGTGCCTTTGTGCGGAGATGTAACCCAAGTTTGGGTGAACTTCGATAACAAATTTTCTGGCGTGTTCTTCTAATTCTGTTCTTTTATTATTATATTATGCCCAGTGAATTGTTTGCGAGCATTATTTTTCTGGAATCGACGTGCGATTTCGTAACAGGACAACATTTTCCCCCAAAGACTCGAACTTAACCGATTTACGAGACTTGCAACTTGTTTCACGGGTCTCCAAATAGTCGAGCCTCTGTGCATATACTCCTAAGTAATAAAAAAAAAAGACACCCTAAGCAGGTAAGTCGGAAGGACCATGTATAGTGTTTTAAACGTTGGTAAGCAAGAGAACGAGTACATGATAGTATGTATGCCCACACTGAGACGTACAATGCGGCGTACCAAGTATTATTATTTTTTTATCATGCATGGGAAATGAAAGTCGACATGAAGAATGATAAACATTAGAGATAGGAAATTAATTTGTTTGGAAGATAAGGGGGTAGAAAATGAGAGTGACAGAATGTAAACGCATTGGCGGTGCAAACGGGGATGTCATTCTAACGAGAGAGGAGATACAAACTTGGAAAACTTCAAATGTCATCTATACACACATCAATTCGCATTCTCATTTTTGAAAACTTATGTTTTGATCCTTCAATTTTGTTACTATCTCCAATTTCAAATTAAGTGGATTTTGTTCAAAACTATTTTCACTTTCATCTTTTCCTAAAAGAAAATTGCTTCAAAAGATATATCAATATAAAAATAGTTTAAAGTAAGTAGACTTTAAAAGAAGGAAACAAAAATAAACGAAATTTACTTTCCGAATAAATGTAATTTTCATGCTTTTATTGTAATTTTTAATCTAGTGAATGTCAAGTGGAATCTATCCAAGCAATAAATTAAGCCATCCCTCAAAGTATGAGTATTATTAATGTAATAAAATATGTTTCCCTTTGTGACTTAATTTCAATTTAAATGAAAAAAAAATTATCTATATAAAATGCTTTATCTTTATTCGTTGTTTTTAAAATTTAAAATCACCGAGATGAGTCTAAAGCAGTAAAGATTTCGGAAATGTAACAGAATTTTCCGGATATTTCCTCTTCATATCTTTATCTATTTTATGGGTCGGATACCTTTAAAAATATATTAGAAGACACTTTTCCTTTACTTTTAAACCGAATTTTATTGAATAATAGAAGTTTGAGGATAGACAATTACGTCTGAATTGCATAATGGCTACATGACTTGTCACATGGTAATTAGGTAAAATTAAGCGCCACATGATAAGCACATACACGAATATTCTCCCGATTCAAATTTTACTTGAATATAATAAATTATTTTTTATATGAAAATGGGTTTAATAGTTTAAACGATAGGCATAGATAAATTTGCTTCCGTATTAAGAAAGAAAGGGGAAACTTGACATTTCAAGTCATTGTCCCCTGCTGATGAAGCTATGTCAAACTGTGGCTTGTGTCGTCAGCTTTTATATTGGTCGGTTAGATTATATAAAATCCACGTTCGTACTTGTTGTCGATGGATGAGCACATGCAAAGAATAGAGCCTAGATTAGAAACTCTCCTCGCTCGGCATCTTTTCGTTTCCTTGTGTTCGTAAATATCATCATTCGAGACTTTTTGAACACTCGATTAATTCTTATTAAATGAGAAGTTCTCTTATTTGAAATTACATACCGGATAATTATCAAAGACTCTCGAATATATGCTTCCGAGACAATCCTAAAAGAGCGAGCGAGCGAGGGAGTGTAATGATTAAAATCCAGATCTTCAAATGAAGTCGTAACGCGAAACCGCTTAGCAGATGGATTACTGCTGATCCTTGGTAAGGCTTGATGCACCCTATTTTTAAATGCTTTCAAATTAGTATATATTTTTTCCGCAACAGTTTTGTTTGACTTTTTCTTGATAGGGAATCAGAAGTGGTGCAGAGTGCTCCAAAGGATGACTTGCCGTCTATCAAAAGCTTATTTTTTGCCTTTACAAGTTAAACGACGACTGATCCAACACTCCAACCGATGCAGCACTCTATCTAGTATTAAGTAAATTATGTGACTTGCAAGTAAAAGAGGAATCTCCAACTAACGGAGAATAACCGGAACATGTCGATTTTGTCTGTTCTATAAATGGGTAAATTTTCCAGGCAATAGTCCGTGAAATTGTGGGTGTGATTGTTTTTTCTTTGCCGATTTTTAGTGTTGGTTCAACCGACGTGATCATGTTCATTTTGAAAATAGTTATGTGTAATTATTGGGAACAGCATGTGATCACGTTCATTTCAGAAATAAAGGAAAACAAATGGAGTGGATAACTCACCCGTGAAACTCACAAGTTGTGGGGTAGATATTATCAAATCGCCTCATGGACTTTTATGGCATTTTTTGTAGCTAGATTTCTTGAAATTCTTGCCCACGCGACCGTGATTTTTTTTCAGTGATTTGTAGCTTGACTTTAAACTATAGTATTTGGCCAAGAAAATGTTGAGATTATCTAGACTATCAACCCTAAATTATGATACTGTGGCAGGGATAGCTGGCCTTGTTATCAGGTTTTTGGTCAAATGAGAATTAGTAGATATCAAACTTGCATTAATTGCTTTTCTCATTGACAAACTTGCAATCCGATTCACACCATCGCATTGAAAAACATGTTTTTAATTAAAAAAAGTGGGTAAAATAAGGGAGACCAGTTAGGGAGGAAAAGGTATACAATTTATTAAATTGGACTACAACTGTACCTTATGCAAGAAAAAGACTTTTAGTGTGGATTTAGTGAAACCAATTTTCACAGACAATGACAAATATTGATATTAAAATTGGCAGTTATTTAATGGTCATTTGTCGCGGTCAAAAGAACTGAAAATAAATTGCAAAGATAGAATTAACGCTATGATTTTTTGCTTTCCTAGTTCCGTATACTTTCTTTTTTGCTCATAAAAAATATCTGAACACACTGGCCTCACCCACAGGCTCGAGACAAATCTGAATCACTTGCCCATCAAAGTCAAACCGGTTTTGGCGATGGCAATGCAGACAGTGCACAGAACAAATACTACCAACTTCGATTTCACGAACGCAAAGCAGATCGATCTTTGTGTCCCTTCCGTGAATTATGAGTAGGACGAGATGCTTCGTTACCTCTTGGTTCTTGTCTTGACCTTTGATTGCATACATTGCTTCGCACTTAGTTTATTTTGTCGTTGATTTCTACTGTTTCTTCGAGTGGAGCAGTTAAGGAGATTAAACGAATGTTTTTATAATAAACGAGAAGCGACAAGATCCACCAACTACAATTTCAGACGGCCAGTTCAGATCTCTCTCTTTCTCTCTCTCTCTCTCTTTGTGGCAGAAAATAACCTTAAACAATTTTGTGGAAGATGGACATTGATGCCACAGGATGTTTCCTTGAAAATTTTTGGAGCAACTCTGCTTTTTTTTTTTTTTTTTAATTAATAATTTAAATTATAAATATCTTATTTTTTTCGAAGTATAATTACACAAATAATTTCTGAATTTTATCTCAATATACAATGTGGTTTTTGAACTTTTTAGTTTGCTTAATGTGGCCTCTTAAGTTCAATCCAATGCACAATATGGTTTGTAAACTTTTAATTTATTTAATATAGTTCATGAATTTTTGGTAAATGTTCAATTTAATCCTTAAATTATATGAAAATTCTTGATATTGTCATTTCATTTGTTCAAGTTTAGGGATAATATTGAACATTTTATATTGTTTAGGGACTAAATTGAATATACACCAAAAGTTTAGGATCACATTGAATATATTAAAAGTTCGGGGATGATATTACACATTAGATTAAAGTTCAAACACCACATTACAAGTTGAGCCAAAATTCAGATCTCTTATTTCTATAGCAGCCCTAGTCTCTCATGAATTAAATATTATAGCATTTTCAATTAAAAAAGTTTGCTGCCAACAATTGTAACATAAGGCTGCATATGTAGTCAAAATTACTTGTGCCTGGTCATGGGATAATAAATTTAGCGCGTCGACCTAGGGCCGTTTTGCATAATTTCTCTTTTTAATATTAAGGCCAATAGATTAGAAGAATCCGGCGGCCACAATTTCTTGGATTATGCACTGGAATTTACTCGCGTCCACTTTTTATTTTTTAACAACTGAGTACGGACTTTGTTTCACACCGAAGACCAACAAAGTATTTCAAAAACGTCATATATAAAGAGTCTAAGGTCTCATTTATGTTGGGAGAGCTACCTATGTATTTTGAAGATGAAAAATAAAATAAAATTTGTGAGATATAATATGTGTATTTGACAGGGCAGACAAAATAATTCCTATGCATATGATGTTAACATCATGTTAGGATGTTTGTGCTGGTGGAATGCTTCATTTATCTGCAAATGGACAAAGATGCTAAGTGGAAAGTGTTAAGAGTTGTAAACCCTTTTTGATTTTGGCGAACAAGTGGGGGATGTGATTCGTCAAGTCTTGAAGGGACCATTCTATAGAGAAAGTTCGCGCTATAGACAAAGTGGATAATACTACATGAATCTGGAAACCAAAGTCCAGTTCTTTGTGAATTATGTTCACATTCGAATTGTAATTTAGTAGGCAATTTTAGACTTTGGAATCCATGGAGAAAGGTTCTGGAGAAGCCGAATGGGAGATCATCATTTTTGATTAAACAGAATACGTGTCAGATATTTTGCAGAGGGAACTTAGTCTATAGTTCATTAATTAGTTCCAAGCGAACGTTCTGAACTAATTACAACCCTTGCAACAGCTACTTTGACGAGTTTGCAGACTCCAACATGCAAATCGAGTTTGGAGGACTATATATATGCATCAAAGTGGTTGTTGAAGATTGGCCGAGTTGCTTGAAGCACTCTCTTGTTTGTTCTATCTTCTTTCACTTATTCTTTAAAAAAAAAAATCTTGTGAAATCTAATTGTGATTCTCTGGGAGAGTGGTTTAATAATTGTAAAAGCGTGCTTCGAGGATAGAGTGAAGTGTGTGTACTTGTAAGATGCTGTTGAAGGTTTCAATAGCTGCACTGACTGACTCCAGCTTTGATTTTGGGCACTTAGGGCTAGGAGAGTGGAGCGAATCGACACCGAATCCTTGTAATTTTACTTTGCAATCTCTTCTGCCATTTACTATATTTCTGTTGATAGATGATATTTGCTCTATATTTGCTCTATATTGCTTACTTTGTCTACTTTCATTTTTTATTCTCTACACATTGTTTTTTGCACTTAATCATGAAATTATTTTAGAATTCCTATAACAACAATTCATCCCCTCATAGTTGTTGTCGGTCCATTTAGTCATTATACTCTGTTTTTGCAACCGTATTAGTCCTCGTATCATTGATACAATGAGATTTTAAATACGATTTTTTTCTATTTCATTTCAAATACTATTCAAATGACACCAGCTATATAATCTAATACTTGATATGTATATGTACAAGTATTTATAATTAGTACAATGATTTATTTGTGATAATTGAACAAACTTATTTTTAAAGCTATATTGAAGGGTCGAGATTTATTCGCACAAACTCCCACAAAACTACCTAAAATAATTTGCTTAGTGGCTTAACAAATCTCAACTGAATGTTGATTGGAAATTCTAACAAAATGGTTAAGCATGATACTAGAATTGAGATTGTAATTGAACAAAATATAAGGACCAAAAACGAAATCCTCTCAAACTAGAGAGAGAGCAATCGATGTGATTCCCTCCTTGTTTTTAACATTTTAGGGGAGTGAATATTTCTCCAATCAATTAAGTAATCATGTTTAAGATTCGAAAGTCAAGATCATAGCCATGAAGGCCGCATTTACAAATTCATAAGCCCTCGAAAACCTTAACAACTCTTCCCTTCAGATCCTGATAAACCATAGTTCTTCGACTCTGTCCGGCCAAAATTGTTAAATCTTCCCCTTGAATTATTAATCTCGAGTTGAAATTTGGGAAAGATTCCTGTCAGGTGTCGGCCGAGAAAATAGTTTATCAACCAACATAATTTTCTCCTCTTTGGGGAAAAAAAAGAGGAAAAATCTAAATAATTACAGGTCTGTGCAACAAGCCTTCTTCGTCTTCATCTCACCTGACCATCAATCATTGACACGCACACATCCACATGCAACCTTCTCGCCTTTGACCATAAAACTCTATTCTTCCGAGGACACGTGTCTCGTCCCCATTGGCCTGGAGGGGGGGCGAAACCCTACGTAGAAACCTCTTTTTTCTCGTTTATTTTCTCTCGCTTTTGAAAAACATCGCACCTGACACCACGGCTGCTCTTCTTTTCATGGTTTATTTTTCAGATTTTTCTGCTCGTCCTTTATTGAATTAGGTTCTGCACAAAACGTCAAATTAAAAAAACTTTAAAAAAAAAGCGTTCCCCAAAATAATTCGAAGTTAATCATTTATACCGCAGAGGTGAATGATTAGGGGTAGCGAACCTCCCAAGTTTTTTAATTTCTGATGATTGGTCATTTTTTAAATGGGGTTTTGTCAGAGTTTAATCTTAATTTTCTGACATAATTATGTTTTGACGTTTCCGCAGTTTAAGCCTGCTGCTTTTCTTCTCTAAATAAAAAAAGGTGCCGTCGGCGGAATAACAAAAATTGCTCACATTAGTTTATTTGTCTGGTAAGATTTTACCTTCGATCTGGAAACATTAGTTATGCGTATTAGTGGCAGCCAAACAATATATAAATATGTATGTGTGCATTTGGATTTTGTCAATATTCAGTTAATTTTAACTTGGCCTGATGGTGTTATAAAATTTAGGGTTTATTTTTTGGGCTTCTAGAAAGTCAAAAGGTAATATATATCTATTTTTTTTTTTAAATTTCCCGTTATAAGAAAAAAATGTGCAAATCTACGTCTCCATGTGAGATCATTTGTAAAGATTTCTAGTGTTTACATTATAGAAAGATCATTTGTAAAGATTTCTAGTGTTTACATTATAGAAAGGTCAAAGGGGGTATGCCGTTGTAAAGGAAAAACGTTCAAAGTGAAAAAATAAATATCACTTGAAATCTAATTTAATGTTTCATTGCGAGCAAGAGGAGGTATTTTACAAACAATTACATTGGGTGATGGTAATGCATTATGCAAAAAATGAGATACATAACATAGATGGCATTAAGTAGGATACAACATGTGGTTGATGATGACCGATCCATAACACCTTGCTATGACTGTTAGGTGGTATCATTGCCAAATAAATATTTTTTTATTTGAGTATTGAAATTTGGTCTGCTTTGACTAAATCCTAGCTTGGACTCACACTAATTTAGTGCTTTTAGAGGAAAATGTCTAAAAACGGAACAAGATAATCTAAACAACATTAAAATGGGGTTGCCACTCAAATATTTAGCTCAATTGTGAAAATGAATGAGAAATCATTTAAATTTTGAAAAACTTATGAGAAATAAATATACATATACACACACACATGTATATAGCTCTACAAATCAATATTGATATTTTGATTGGTATTAAATTTTTTATGTTAAATAAAAGTTAAAATATATGCGTTGCAAAATTTATAAAAAGTCAAAAGTCAAAAATAAAAGTCAAAGCACATAGGTTTTTCGCTAGCTGCGCAATACACTTAAAAACAATATAGCACTTCATTTTAGATAGTGTAACTTATATCCAATTGATAAAATGTCTATGTATATAACTGTTTGTAACATTTTCTATTTCTTGCAAAACGGTTTATAGATTATGGCATTAGCTTATGTTATATAGTATATAATCTATTCAATTACCTTAATCATGGATTATAAATATTCAAATTTAATTACATATATTATTTGGTAAATAAAGACGAAATTCATCTTTGTCTATATATTGAAATTTTAGATGAGGCAATAGCGCAAAAGTTTAGTTTCACCGTGACAATGTGCTAGTGCCTCTATACGGTGAAAAAGAAAATTAGAAATGTTGAGCTTTCACTTTCTCCTTTGGCAAATTAGAGCCAAAATGGAATTTAGCTGTTTGAATAGAAAAAGTTACCCAATTGCTAATCTTTGATTGTGTATCTAGTTTATTTTTAGGCATATCTCCTAAGGGTCCTATGCTGTGAACACTTAGACAAATCTAGCCTGAGTGCTTAAACATGCCTTGAAAACACCTAAGCCGGTAACCTCGGGATAAAACTTTTAGTTTTGTCCTTCAAGTTCTTTTTTTATTATATCAATTTGCTCCGTACGAGAATAAAATTTATAAAATTGCCTAACTTTCTTCAACTTTTGTAGTCCATAGGAAAGCTCTTTCTGTTGATTGGTTTAAACCAATTTTTAAGGGAGGATACCAATTTAAATCTCTCAAATTGGAATGAGACATTATAAGTATTATGACTTTTTAACAACACTCACTTTAGCACCATAACTTTTCAAATGATTACTTGAGCGCCGCAACTTTAATTGATTGCTTGAATATCACAACTTTTACAGAAACGTCCATCCTCGGCACCAAAATGAGTTTTTTTTTTTTTATGAAAGTCATGAAACTCATGACAATCTTTTCCCCCCTCGCAAACGTCCTTTTCCTCTCCACGGGCTTCTGTGAATAGGCTTTTCTCATCCCTTTCGTGAGCTGTGGGCACATGTTAAGGCTTGGGAACGAGGGAATTGGGTTAACCTGGATTGGGCTTTAAACAAATAACTCAGTCACGACAGCCCAGTTTTTTCAACTTCCTGTCTTCCTCTTGGGCTTAACTTGTGGGTCTCGCTCCCACGCCATCACTGTTGGTGAGCACGCCAATCATCCCCTGGACACTTGACCTCATGCTTGTGAAATATAGTCCAGTACCACATACCAACATCAATGCTGACCCTTCTCCTCATGCCAGTCGTCCTATACGGCACATTGTCATATTAGCGATTTCCACTAAAAAGGGATTGGAAAGATCATATTAGAATTTCGCACAAAATTTTATGATTAAATTAATAAAATTGAAAATTTTAGGATCAAATTGACATTAGAATAATAAGTTTGGGACTGATTGGATAGTATTCCCACCAAATAGGCCTAATCGAGTCACTTTAGTCTTGGGTTTTGATTTCCCTATTGGATAGAATGAACGAAAGGAAAAAAAAAATCAATAATCTAACATATTTGGTTGCCGGTGATTACGCGAATCAGACTTGAAAATTTCTATTTACAGCGACAATTATGATAATTGGACTGTTACTCATTTGGTTATCGATACATTCATATCCTTGAACCTTAGCTCTACATTCAACTATATGTTCTTCAATCCTTCAGATATTTAATGAATAAATTGGAACGGGCAAGATTTTTTTTATATTGGCGTAAAAACACTAGACGGGCGAGCGGTGGTCATATCGGAAAAAGGTCCGCAACTCAATCGAAAAACAGGACAAGCCAGTTAGTCGAAAGAAAGCAATCGCATCACATGTAGAAAAGCCAGAATGGAAAGGAAAAGCAACCAACGCAAGTGCAGAAGATTCCAGATCGGTGAATAGAACAAAACCTGCATAGCTGGCGGTACGATACACCAAATACAAAGCCTTCAACATCGACAGATTCATTGACCAAAAAAATAAACATCGACAGATTCAGACAATGCGGATGGGAAAGACAAGCCTAGAGAGCGGATTGAGAGCAGCTTACATAGATCGGAACCACTTTTAGTAAAGCTTAGCCAGCCCAAGCACCCAAGCTGAGGGGACCAAAGACGCATGTTTTCTTCCTTCAACCACCTTACTCTCGCAATATATCTTTTACCCACCTCACGATTGGTCGCACATTGATACGTGGCAACATGGCTAGACTAATTGTCCGGGCCTAACAAAGTGTAATTCACGTGTCAATCGGGTTCGATGAGCGCATCTTCCGTTAGTCCAACAAGTGTCGACATCCACGATTTTATTTTCCAAAATGTCGTCTGTACATTTTTTCAAGAAATATTTCATTAGTTGAGATTTGTGATGAAAGAGAGAAATGTAGCATTTTGTACGTTACCGAATGAAGAGTATAAGCCCCGTATGCATAGGATAAGAAGACAATTAGACTTAATCACAATTATTGAAAACTATAATTAACTTAATCTCAAAAATAGTAATCCTACGTAGTAATCCAATATAGATAACACATCACCCTACAAACTTAAGGTGAGTTGAAAGAAGTTAACTTGAATTTGGTGGAAAAATCTAGAAAATGCTTAGGTAGATGTGTGTTGGTGAAGACATTAACAATCTGTTTAGTGGATGAAATGAGGACAAGTTGAATAGTACTGCAAGCAAGACGTGATATTAGATGAAAGGACCATCTATTTCAATGTCTTTGGTATGTTCATTAATAAACATCATCATGCACAATTTGATTGGTACCTCGATTGTCGCAATGAACAAATATTTTATTATGATGACACCGTCCCATTTTTTCTAGAAGCCATTGTGACCATAATAACTTCGATGACATATTAGCAAAAACTTGATATTATGCTATACTAGAGTGAGCGACAATAGTCTATTTCTTACCACTCCATGAGATAAGTAATTGCTATAAAAGAAACAATTGCCTATAGTGGAACTACGATTTTGAGGGTCACTAGCTTACTTGGCATAAGAATAAACCGTCCACTAGACCATGAAATAATGTACTCATGACATAGCAAATAATTCAAAGGATTGCAGCAAATGAGTTGTACAGGATGCAGTCATGTATTGTCTAATAATATGAACAACATAGGCGGTGTCGAGTCGAGTAAAGTGAGACATATAAGATTGCTAAACAATCATCGATGAAGTGTAGAATTAGAAAGATGAGTCTTACCTTTGGCTACCAAATTTTGGATTGGTCTCAATAGGAGTTGTAGAAACCTTGTTGTCAATGAGCCCGGCTCAAGAAACTAGACCGGCGGCATTTTTTGCGCTGGAAAGATTATGATTAGACAAATCTGAATTGACCCCCGGACCCAAAAGTAGCTTTTCGCATGCCAAACTTGACAAATTAAACCCGTGATTTGTCTTGTCAGCTTTTCGCATTTTGCGCATGTCCGTCAGTATTATGGCCTGATTTTTGGGAGGCTGGGGAATGGAGATGCCGGTGGTATGTATGATTCTCCGGCGAAGTTGTTCATGGGAAGAATACGTATGTCCATTCTGTTAGTTAAAGAAAAAAAGTTTCCGTTGATTAAAGAAGCTTAATGTATTTTAGAAGTGTTTTTCAAGTTCTGCAAAGGGATCACAGAAATTAAAATGACAAATAAAGAGGGAGCAGAAAAAAAAAAAAAAAAAAGAGAGAAAAAGAATAGTAATAGGGGCCTAATTTGATAAAAGTCGATTGCGCTTGATATATTAAGCCCAGTTGTGTCCGCGAGCTTGATCCGTGAGGTCCAAGTTTAACTCATATTTGGATCGGGCCTTGGAATTTGGCCCTTGTCCTCTATAATAAATAGGTTTAATACCCTAAAAAACCCCAAACTGGTACACCTGTGACAAATTTATCCCAAACTATTTTTTTGACAACAAAAACCCCAAACCCAGTATACATTTGACAAATTTACCCCAAACCTAGTACACTTGTGACAAATTTACCTTATGTTAGTTTTCGTTAAATTTTATTGTCAAATTATTAAGTTAAATTACACGTGATGAGGTTGACTAGTCATCGATTTAGATTTTACGCATCATTTGTCACAATTTACAATTTTTGTGATTTTTTTGTGGTATTAATCTAATTTAGCGGAGGGTATATTTGTCACAAATTTATCAGTTTGGGGTTTTTGGTGGTCGAATAAATTAGTTTAGGGTAAAATTGTCGTAAATGTACCAGTTTGGGGTTTTTTATAGTCAGTCGGGGTAAATTTGTCGCAAGTGTACCAGTTTGGGATTTTTCATGGTAAAAAAAATAGTTTGTGGTAAATTTGTCACGGGTGTACCAGTTTGGGGTTTTTTAGGGTATTAACCCTAATAAATATTTACAAATTCTAATTTCTCCAAAATTCCGTTATATCCATGTAGCGCATTCTAGATTAGGATCACCTTTTAAATTCATTCTAGTTCTTTCCTTTAGTAACTTTCTAGCCTATGTTAGTTTAAGTCCAAGGTAGATTAGTCTTTTCACAAATAAATGGATTCGATTCGATTTAGCTTACACGAGTTGCTGTCCTATGACTCAATAATTAGTTCATATAATATTCTTTATCCGACTTGTATGGATTATTTTATCATACTTTACCTTTTACGTACTCTTTTATTACTGTATTAGATGTGTTGGTTATACGTCTTTCTACTGCTTTTGTGTTGTCTTTTAATTATTTTAGTTGAATAGTTAGATTATGTTTTAGATTCATAATAAACGTAAAAAAAAAAAAAAAAAAAAAAAAAAAAAATCTAGTGCACGAGAACTTCACGATTCATAATTGGATAAGAACCGCATGTGTCACTTTGTTGATAGACAATTAAGTTTAGGTATCGAAAGTGTGTTAGTTAACTAACTAGTATAATCAAGTTTCTAAGTTTAAATCTTTTGATCTTGTGTTTCGTAGGAAGTGATATATCCTTTCACATCTCAATTGGCGTTTACGTGGCCCCAGTCGACTAATGACGATTACCTCATAATAATCAAACATAATGAATCTCCCAACTTCACACGAGATAAAGGTTTGAAAGAATCCATGCCAATTGAGGATCGACCTTTAATAAGACTCAATCGACGAGTTCAAAGTTGAGATTGAGAATTGATGAATAGGGCCTGATGCTTCCACATCAAGAATGATCGTGGTGCTTAGTCTCCTTGCCGATTAAATCTCCGTCTAGAACAATGGCACGCCGCCGTGACTTGGGCCTCAATCCAAGGTCGAGGGAGAGGGAGGAAGGAGCTATAGACGGGAGATGGAAGATAGAAATAGAGCTATATAATAACGGTACGCATGACAAAATTTCTTGCTATAAATTGATTTCTAAATTTCTATTCTTTGAACAAGTTTTTGAGTAAAAAACGCATTTAATAACAATTCAAAGTTTTTATTTTTGGAATAATAATTCGTTTGATAACCAAATAAAATTTTTATTTCTAGGGTGAGTGGCGGTGGGCATTTGGTGGCTAGCGGAGGACGTCCATCAGTGGGCGGCATTTGACATCCCATGGGCGGCGGGTTGGTGAATGAGCAAGCGGCGAAAAGCTAAAAATTTTAGTTTCTAATTTCTGCTCCAAATCTAAGAGTGAATGATGAGAAGAGTTATCATTTTTCATCCAAATATAGAAAAAAAAAAATTTTAGTTTTTGATTTTTGCTCCAAATCTATTATGGAATAGAAATCTGTTTTATTACACTTATTACACTTAGTCGTAAATATTTTGTTTTATCAATTGAATTCTCAATCTTTTCACATTTTGCAAATTGAGTCTATCCGACCAATTTTGCACTAACACGTACGCCAACCATGCTACGTGATATGGATGGTGCCAATATAGATAGTTTTTAATGATAAATTTAATATGTTTTTTCGAATTTTTTAGTTTTATTATTTTTCTTTTCTAATTTCATTTTTTTCTTTTCTTCTCATCTCCTTCTTTAATTTTTTTTTTTTTTTAGTGGCTGGTGAGGTCGCCAAGCCCTCATTGGCCTCTGGTGCCCTTGCCTAGATTTGGACGAGGCCATCATGATCGTGAGTAGGGGTGTGCATGGTCTGGGCGGGCGGTTCCCGACCTAGAACCGGGAACGGCCCGCTAAGGACCGGTTCCGAAAAATTGAAACCGGGATCCACCCGTTCGTTACATGGATCCACCCGGGAACCGATATTGACGCAAAATAATCAACATAAAATGACTACGTGACATCAAAGCAAGCCGAACAAAGAAAAACTAAATTTAAGTACGTGAAATAAACTCATCAAGTAAAGTAAATTAGACAAGGTTACAAGGATTGTACTTCCATATCCAAAGCAACCAAAGATATCTCCGATAAGTTTCTTGACATGACAAACATTTTCCACATCATCGAGGACAATCAAAACTCTCATGTGGCCATATAAGTCCCTGAAAAACTCAATTCCCAAGCTGGCTAAAGCAACGTCCTTACTAAGGTCAGCAACTTAGTTCACAAAAGCTGAACATTGGATTCTGCTCCTTGGGTACATAAATTAAGCCCTCCTAATTCTTAGTAAGCAAAAGCTGAAGCCCTTTTTTCGAACTCAAGCCCTCATAAATCAGCTTAGTTCACAAAAGCTGAAGCCCCTTTTTCAAACTCAAGCCATCATTAGTGTTTATTCACAATCAAAACTCCTTAGGTGCCTCTTCCAGAACATCATAAATCAACTTAGTTCGCAAAAGTTGAAGCCCTTCTAATTCTTGAGTTGTTTCTGCTTGTCCTCGGCACCAATATTCATCAATTTTCATGCAGAAACTCCATAGGAATTTGAAGGGTGTGTCCCTGGAACGAAAGGGTGGAGTCTTGAACATATTCAAGCAGCCATCAATAGAGAATGAAAATGGCAGCACTCCAAGTCATTTACTCAAAAGAAAGCAGCAAGTGATGACTCAAACTCGACAAAAGGGAGGGGTCGTTCAAATCGAGCATGCTGGTGGACTAGGGAAAGCGAGGCCCAGCTATTGTTTCAGTTCCATCTTAAATAAAACCAAGCAATGGAGTTCCCAGAGAGAAGTGTTTGACTATGAATATCCCTACCTAGCTCGGCGATGACGGCCAGAAGGTGAGCTTGAAGTAAAACGAGCTATGCTCGGCCGCCTCGACGTTGCACCGAGCCGACGGAGGAGCAGTGACGACAGAGGAGCAGCGACAGCGGAGGAGCAGCGGCGGTGGCGTCGACGCTCGGGGAGGAATTGAAGACAAAGAGACTGAGCGAGGGGACAGACAGTAGAGGCAAAGGAGCAGCGGCTGTGGCGGGTGGCAAGGGGGCGAACAGCGGCGGAGGAGGAGCAGCAGCGGCGGAGGAGCAGCGGTGGCAGGGGAGCAGCGGTTGTGGCGGGTGGTGACCGGCGCGAGGGGGCGAACGGCAGCGAAGGAGGAGCAGCGGAGGCGGAGGAGCAGCGGCGGTGGCGTCGACACTCGGGGAGGAATCGAAGACAAAGAGACTGAGCGAGGGGGCGGACAGCAGAGGCAGAGGAGCAACGGCTGTGGCGGGTGGCGACTGGTACAAGGGGGCGAACAACGGTGGAGGAGGAGTAGCGGTGGCGGAGGAGGAGCAGCGGCGGCGGTGTTGACGCTCGGGGAGGAATCAAAGACAAAGAGACTGAGCAAGGGGGGCGGACAATAGCGAGGGGGCGGAGACGAGAGGCGGAGGAGTAGCGGGCCGTGGCGGGTGGCGACCGGCTCGAGGGGGTGGACAGCGTTGGAGGAGGAGCGGCGGCGGCGGCGTCGACGGCGACGCAAGGGGAGGAATCGAAGACGAAGAGAAGAGATTGAGGAGAGAGAGAGAGAGAGAGAGAGAGAGAGAGAATCGAAGATGATGAAACCGCAGAGGAAGAGACGAGATGCGAACTTAGGGTTTCTTTTAGTTTTTTTTTTTTAATATTAAAAAGTGCCGGTCCGGTCCGGGTGGGCAGGCGGGTGGATCCGCCCACGGAACTGGGAACCGGACCAGTTCCCTCGAGAACTGCTGGTTCCGGGCCGTTCCGGTCCGGTTCCGGGCGGTCCGGGCGGTTCCCGGGTATTTTGCATACCTCTAATCGTGAGTGAGGGCGAAGGTGACAGGGGCACACTTGGGCTTGGCAAGTTAGGGATTGCCAACGGACACAAGCGACTTGTGGGCCAACTCAGAGGACTCGAAGTGGGGATCTGAGAAGAGGATGTTGAGGAGGAGGGCATGAGTGTTGACTGTTGAGGGAGGGGATGAGGCGTAGTTCTTGTCGGAGTCATCGACGAGTGTGCGGCGGAGAGAGATTGCAAATTCCTTTCTTCGTATGAGAGAAGACCATATCTGTGCATGGTCGGGGTTGCCCTCACCCGTGACCAGTCACCCAAGAAGGCTCTGACTCTTGAGAAATAAATAAATAAAAATTATAAAAAGAAAAAAATAAATAAATAAATATTTTATTAAAAATATTAAAAATTTATTAAAAATTATTTACACAAAGATGGCGTTCACATTAGTGATTTGCAGTCAAATTGGTCGAATTGACTTAATTGATAAAATATAAAAATGTTTAAGATTCAATTTGTAAAATCGAAATGTTTATGATTAAATAGTTTTAAAACTTTTTGAATGATTTTCTAGATAATGTCAAAATTTAGATAAAATGTATGCTTTTATGCATCGTACAATCATGTTTGCCATTCCGAATGACTATAATCCTCCAATGTAGGGGGAAACAACATACATAAACCTTCTCCCCTCCTCAACTTTTCCCACCATCTCAGCGCCGGATTTCTCATCAAATGCCGGGTGACCGTGAGAATAGCTGACATTTCAGGTTCTCTGCTCGAACCATCAAACCGAGCAGGATCTCCGGTAATGCAAGAAGTGCCGGCAGGGAGCGAAACAGCATCATTCACTCTTCTGCCCGCATGGACAACCTGGCGAAGAGCCAACACCATAGCTAAAATTTCAGGTTCTCTGTTCAAACCATTAAACTGAGCAGGATCTCCAGTAATGCAAGAAGTGCCGGCAGGAGCGAAACAGCATCATTCACTCTGCTGCAAGCAGCTTCTTGGTATCACCGGAGCTCCTGCTCACCACACAAGACAAGTTCCCAGTTTGGGAATGTCGCCTTGATGACGACCATTGCTTTTCGACTTCCATGGATGATGGTTCCACTGATGATCCGGTTCTATCATTCCTAGTGTTGGCCATAGAACTCATATGGTCACCAACACGTTCTAGAAATTGGGGCATATTTTCAGCAACCATCTTCAACATGGATTCGACAAGTGCCTGTATATAGTTCGAGAGAGAAGGAAATGGACTTCAAAAAGACAAACAAGAAGGTTAACCAGAACTGGTTAGTCAATTAGCAAGGTAAAGGAACTGATATGCAACTATTGCCGGGAGACTCAAAACGCTACATTCTTTTGCCGGCTAAGATATGTCATATGTCGTCTCATACACGCTGCAAAGAAAAGTGCTTCCATTCAGATTGCCAATGCTGACAACAGGGCAAAAATTTATTTATTTATTTAAAAAAAAGGCAGCTAATCCTTTGGACAGTCACCATGCAAAGTTTAGACCTCCAGAAAATGACCATCAACTATTTTACATCGACGATACTCAAGTCTTTTGCTATGTAATGCCAAGTTGAGCGTTTAGAACTACTGAGGATCTATGTAATCAAGTTATACCCAGTGGCTGCCGGTAGCGAGAATTTCAGTGACAATGCTAAGTGGCATCCTTGACTCCATGCTAAAATATGATCGACTGATTTGTTTTTCGATTCTAGGGAGCCATGCAGAATCTCAATATCTAACAACTCGGTACATGTTCAGAGTCTATGGACGAAGGCAAAAATCCTTACATTTCTCAATGCTCGTCTTTCCCCGGTAAATTTCTGGGAGAGATGTTCACCAGCATCTAAAAGGGCATTAACTGTTTCCGTGTACAGAACCTTGGACATATCAATTCCTTCCGGCGTCCAGATTCTGTCCCCATAAATATTTGGAACAGCCCTCTTGCCTGTGATTAAAAAAAAAAAGCGCTCAGTAAGTTTGCTTCCTGATCAATTGGAATTATTGGACACTGTTACTCCTATACCTAGCTGTTTGTATGCATCAAAAAAAGTAATTGTATAATGTTACAGTGTTTAAAAATGGGTTAATTAAAAAAAGCTCTTGAACTTTGGATTAATGTGCAATGTTATCACTTGAACTTTTAATTTGTTTAATGTGATCCATAAATTTAGCCCAATGGACAATGTTATCTCTAAGTTTTTAATTAGTTAAATGTGATCCCTATTTTTTTTGTAAATATTCAATTTAATCCCTGAATTATATGAAAATATCCAATATTATATTTTGGGATAAGTACAGTACAAGTGCTAAAACTTTCGTATGGTGCTTACTTTGATGCCAAAACAAAATTTTCACTTACTTGAGTACCACATTGGAGAAAAATCGATCACTTAAGTGTTAATTCCAACTAAATGTCCTAGTGGATTTTTTTTTTTTTTTTACCTTTTAATTTTTTTGAATTTTGTTTATTTTCACGTGTATTTATTTATTTTATTTTTTTTCTTTTAGGGCCAATGAGGGGGCAACCCTTGTCGGCCATGCTTGCCTCGCCGGCCACTAGGTGGCCGTGGGCAATGCTGCCCATAGCAAACGAGGGTCATTATAGCCTCACCAGCAGTTGGCAAGACTCTGACAACCTCGCCCAACACCTTCACGGTGAGGGTGGCCAAATTTGGGTGAGGCCGCAAGGGTCCTCGTCGGCCACTCGGTAGCCATGGGTGATGTCATCCAAAGTAGGCAAGGGTTGTTGCGGCCTCACTAGCAATCGGCAAGGCCTTAACGGCCTCGCCTAGCGCTTTCACGATGAGGGTGGCCAGATCTAGGAGAAGGCCGCCTCACCCTCACCACGAAGGCCTTGGGTGAGGCCATTGGGGCCTTCCTGACCACTAGCAAGGATGCAACGACCCTCTTTTGCTTTGGGTGGAGTCACTCGCGGCTGCCTAGAGCTAGACGCTACCTAGAGTGGCCTCAATGGCCTCGCCTGGGGCCTTCGCGGCCAAGGGTGAGGCAACAATGGCTAGCGAGGGTCATTAGTGACCCTCGCCGACCCTAAAGGAAAAAAGAAAAACAAAAAGCAAAAAATAAAAATAAAAATACAAAATTCAAAATTCAAAAAATATTAATAATTTTAAAATAATATTTTCTAGCGGTCACTTAGCTTTTCTGATGGGTCAAATTGGAAGTGGCACTCAAGAGATCGATTTTCAAATTTGTGGCATTCAAATGAGCGAAAAAATATTTAGGCACCAAAGTGAATACCGTATGAAAGTTTTGACACTTGTACCATACTTAACCCTTATCTTTTCATTATTTCAATTTCAAGGACAACATTAAATATTTTCACATAGTCAAGAGACTAAATGGAATATGTACAAAAAAATTCAGGGGCTATATTGAATAAATTAGAAATTTAGGGATGATATTGCACATCGAGCCAAAGTTCAAGGACCATTTGTATCATTTCCTCTTTAAAAATTAACTACACATTCATCAAACAAGCTAAGCTTTTAGATTGGTTGGCATTGATTTCATAAATTTTCACATGTTATTAAAGCTTCAAATCTTGTGTCTAAATCATTTTAATAGTGCGTTTGGTTAGACTTTTGAGGAAAGTCATTGGGAAAATGTAAAGGACTTTAAGTTAAATTAGTTTTTCAAAATGCAAATTGGATAAATTATAATTTAAAAGTGCATTGTAAAGTACCTTTGAGTAAAATAGTGTTAGGAACAATTTACATTTATAAATGACATTTGTGATAAAAAGAAAGGAAAAAAAATAGTTGATTGACGAAGGGCAGGCAGCCGTTGGCATTGTCGTGGTTGACGTCTCAAGTTGCACGACCTCAAGTAGCTATTGGAGACCGCTAGTGAGGGTCGCCTGGGGTTCAAGCCGGTGAGGGCCTTGGTAGGCGGCCCTTCATGAAGGTTGCGGCGACCCATATCTAGGTCGCTAGAGGTCGCGGGACCTCAATGAGGGCCACTTGGTCACTTGACCTAGCGACCCTTCACAAAGGTCACGCCACCTAGGGTCGTGTTGAACCCTTGTCGAGGTCATGTGATTGGCCGATGACGGTTGCCGAGGTAGCTGTGATCACGCCGGCCTCTCTCCAGCCCATCACCGACCCATCGTAACCACGCCGGTTGGCATTTGAGATTTGAGGTTGAAGAAGCTAAACAATGGATCATGAGCACCTTCCAAAAATGCTAAAAGCTCAAGGCAGCTTAGAACCTACTTTGCGTTTTCAGCATTTAAAAGCCAGCATTCTCTCAAGGTGAGTTTCAAAATTTTCTCAAAACATTCAATATTTGGCCAAATGGACTTTGGACACCCAAAGCTCCTTCCAAATGCTGGTCCCAAACACAACCTCCTTTATTTGCCTCTCCAAAGATCAATTTTCATCCTATAATCTTAAGTCACATTTTAGCTTATGCTTGAGGGGGAGACTTACAATATATAAATACAAATTATGCTTTCATTTAACAACTCAAGCTTTGAATCAATTGGTCTCATAAATTTTACCGTGACAAAGTTTCCAAATATTTCACATTTAAATTTATGTAAACAATAAGCAAAGAAAATAAAAATGGAGAAATCATATTTGATGATGCATAGTAACAATGACTATATTTACTGCATTGACATGCATTTCTATGAGTCATTGTTCAATACCACATCCTCTTCCTCTAATAAAATCAAATTTGCACTTACCTTAACATATCTAACAAACTAAAATGACATTTAATGTTTACTATAAATCTCATGCCAGCTTAAAAGACAACTTCCTCTAAGCAAAAGTCACCATCAATTCAATGGCCATGAATGCTGTCAAGGTGATTCCAATTTCAAAAGGTTTTTCTAATGCAACTGATTCAGAAATCACGGTAGAAACCCCAAATATATTTTGTTTGCCATGAGTAGGTTTCACGAATTCAACTTCACAGAATTTGGAAATTCACACAGGCAAGGCACCGTCTGCTGATTTTTTGCTGTTTCTTTCAAGCATACTCCATTTCTAGTATTATGGATCATGCAAACAGCAACCAAAACTCAACTGCAGAGTCTGCTTTGCTCTAACTTTCTTTTAAAAAAATCACGGCACCAGATTCTGATTAAATAAGATGCTGTTGTTGCAAATGTTGGGATTTCACGGAACATATATATGCTAAGTAAACATAAACGCAATGGAGGGAAAGATAAAATTCTACTATACATGTTCCTCCAAAGGCGTTGTTCGTGCGTTTTAATAAAAAATCAGACTATCAAAGGGAGTTATACGGATTACCTCTCGAAGCGTGCTTTAAACAACTTGATTAAGATGTTCTTCAGTTCGAGCCCCACAAACGTCGGGCCTCTAATTCAGACACACTACCAACGCACCTCGAACGAAAAGGAGCTCGCAGGTAATCTCCACTGTAATTGTGCTAGCAATCTTGTGGAGACAATTCTCTGCACGTGGTTAGCAACCATTTGCTAACCATATAATTCTCTCTCTCTTTCTCTCCTTTTCTTAACATAATCCACTCACTCTCTTTTTGCTCTATTTATAATGTCTTGGTGAAGTCAACATTTAACTTCTTCTAGAAGCTAGTCTTTAACCTCTCAAAGAAATTATTGACTACTTTTTCTAGAAGTCGGGTGAGCAAGAAAATAGTTCTTGTGAGTGGGCTGTGTCCGATTGAGTGAATTGGTTATGGCGTGTGACATCTCTAGGTTCATCACTGAGCCAGCAGTAAAACTTGCAATAACACATTAGTACTTCCAAGTGAATGCTTTAAGAACATAATAAACCTGTCAGCTCTAGTTATAGTGTAATTCAATCCTTCTGTCTTATCATGTCACGATCGAACAAAGACCATGGAATATTTGTCAAGTCACTAATTCAATCATATGCATAAATCTAATTGACGTGCATTTTATACGAGACATAAACAATTTATTTCGGTCGAGAATTTCAATGCAGTGTCACAATTAGATCGCATAGAACATCATTATTGTACCTTACATGTAACAAAGGAGACATATTCCATGTTGTGCACACGTGTATTCAATACAAAGAACTTTTTTCTTCCTAATATTTAGAAATTAATAATTAATAAATAAAATAAAAATATTGCATTCATCCAATAAAAAGAAAATCGAGGATTAAATTGAATTCTTTCTAAGACTTCTTGCGAAACCAATGGAACGACCAAACAAATGACTATTCATGATTCCCTAATTGAATCAATTATATATCGGTTCCAAACTAGACGAATGTTATGGTAAAACTTCGTTTGAAACGATGTGGCTTCATATGTGAACAAGTTATAACCATTAGGTACAGAGACGGATCAATGAGCTGCCAATATGCATACCCGTGAACCATAGCCGTCCAACATACAAGTTAACATTGTGTCTTAAGTCTAAGGATTATTTACACAAGACCAGAGCAAAAATGATTAGTCATTGACCCCACTAAAAGCTTCCATGTTGCCAATCGTTCTATATATGTCACGTTCTGTGAACTTGTTTGATACAAGCACCTGTATTCTAACTTGGGCATCATAATACCCAATGACTCGTGACTCGTCATTACCTTAAGCATCTAATACTTAATGGTGAAACTAAGAACACACCGGTCTCAACAGGATCATTAATATCTACTTAATGATCCATTGACCGGGAATGGTTTAAAGATTTAGTCTAACTGTGAATCCGTCACGCATATTCTTAACATCTCAAGAATAAGTCTAGTCACAAGTGATCTTATGGAATTATTCATATAGATAATTGGACAAATGAATGAATATGTCTTTGCCATTAATTTGACAACACAACTGAAATCTCTAACATGTAACTATTACATGATTGCTTTAGGGCATATAATTAAAAATAAGTCCTTTAGCCTAGTCCGTTTATCTTATTATGTGGTTTAAGATGTCCCATGTCAAGAAAAAAGAATAAAAAAACGTAACTGTCACCAGGTGTCTATTCCTGAATCATAACTTACCATCGGCCAAGGAAAAGAACATAAAAGTGTATAATGTCAATTGTCTAAACTTAAATGACTTACCATCTTCCACGGTGAAGGCATTAGATATGCCCTCAACGACACGGATTCCTTCAGAATGACCTAATGCAGTTTTGATTGCAAGCCTGAATTTTCCACTTCTTGTCCAGCTTGATACATCATTGAAAGTGATAGCACCCAATGTCCCCATGCCTTTATCGAGGATCATAGGGAGATCGCCAGTCAAGAGTGGCATCTTATCCTCTCGCCCCAATAATTCATTGCTCCAAAAGAACTCTCTAGTCCAATTTTTACCAGCTTCTTCCTGAAAGTCACCTCCAATCACCACCAAACTTGAGCATTGCAGAGGGTCCAGATTGCACAAGGCTACCTGTAATGGAATCTACTAAGACGACATGAATAGGAGCTCCTCCCTCACCCTCAATCTCATTACCTTTAACTAGGCTCGACGATAGTTTCGTTATAAAATGAAGACGTAAATTCTTTTCACTCTCACAATCGTTTTTCGCTGACGCAGACCTGTATATAAAAATTTAATCGATTAACCCAATAAAAATATGCACTGCAGAAGATTAGTGCCTAGTACACACAATATGAGTTCAACCTTCTTGCCAACGGCAGGGTCATGCGATGGAAGAGAATGCTGACGGCCAAATCCAACATATGGAATCATTCTAGCAGGTCATTCACTTTACCATAATAATTGGAATCAATTGACGATGAAAACTACGGCTTATCTGCTATCACTAGCTTGAACATATCAATCTCGCTTAGTCTTTTGAAGAATGAAAAGAAGCAGGCATATCAATACAGATGATCAAAAGAGATGATGCCGTCCCTCTTTGCAGATATCATACATAGTTATATACTTGGAAGGAACTCACTAATTCAAACAGTGTTGCAAATAAACTTAGGTGAATTCTTGCGGAAGGTCACTAAAAACATGAAAAACATGTCTACGTGTCATCATCATTTACTACTGTCATATTTGATTCTAAATCTAGTAAATCAACCATGTAGTTGGTGGCAAATCAGCTTGGCATGCATTTAAATTGCTATCATGTCCAAAGTGTCTTAACAACGATTCTTACCAACAATTTAATTTTCCATCAGAGAAAGGAACTTTGTTCTCGTTCAATGGATCACGAGGAAACATCTCATTGATATACTATGTACAATCAGGAAGTTCACCGAGTTTCTCAAGATCAAGTGGCTTCTTAATTTTTCCTTTCATCGTGTTGAAACTCTCCATCAGTAATGCATTTGTCCTCAAATATGGATAAGTGTCCATCGCTGAAGTCATCAGTGGCTTCCTCCTCTCATTTTGAGCAGTTTCAAATGAGAAAAAACCCTGCCTGCAGAACGAAGTGCTGCAGGGTTGGCTTAGGATTTGAATCGCATACTTCTTCAATACCGGAAGGACATCGCCGCAATAGTCCCACCAGTCCCCTTTACACGCACCATTATTATTAGTACACAATTTACTCTTTGAAACGTTTTTGGTTATACAATAGATGCTTACAGTGGTGAGATTTTTTTAATATCGCCATTGCTATACAAGTGAACAACTTTGGCACTTTGTCACGATAGAGCAGCATTTCTTGCACAAATTTCTCCTTTTCTTCACCACCTACCAATTTTTCCACTATGAAATTTATGCCCGGTTTCATTGCATCATTCTCTTTGAACTTTTTACTACACATGTAAGCAGGATTAAGATAAGCTGCAGCAGCATGTAGTGGATGAATGATACGACTTTGCGTAGCTTGAAAATCTCCCATAACGTCTGATACTTATCTACATTAGTCTCGGATGTTTGTCTAATAGCCTCATGTGCCATTTCCACAGCTGCATACAAGAACCCATATGTAGCGCCATAGCTATGAACTAGACAAAGCACTTGAAATATCGATTTTAGAGCATGCAAGACTTCTTTCCCTTCACTCCAAAATTTAGAACTGCGAATGATTTCACCCACTTCTTCGCCTGATTCATCCTTCTCAAAACCAAAGGAAGGCCACTCAGATGATGAAACAAGCAATCGCAGCTCACTTTCAACCTCCATGATTGATTGGAGCATACGATAGTTTGAGTAAAATTTGGTTGTTGAAGATTGTTTTAACTCCCAATTGTTTGTGAACTGCTTCATCGATGATAAGACGCCATCATGCTTGTGAATCTTAGTGACAACTGCCCTTGCTTGATCAAATGCCTTTCGAACCCATTCGATATGATTGTAAATATCCTCAAGGAGTAAATATATTTCATGGGCAACACAATTAGTCTGATACACATGGGGACAATTGCCAATGGGCATATCCTCATAAAACCCTTCATCTTGAGCACTGTTGGTTATATACTGCACCATGCTGCTGGGCCCCATTTCTTGAGTGACGGAACATAAAATGTTCCGTAGCAAAGTGCTTCTCACCTCACGTTCGAGGATATTAGCTGTAGTTAATAGTACCATCCCTTCAATTGAATAGGCAAAGCTATTAATGAAGGATCTACCCTTACCCTTATCACACCAAATAGCAGACATAAGTGTGCAGCCGGTCCTATTCCAGGATTTCTTCACATTTGCCACATGCTCTCCAATTTCCTTTTCTAAATCAGGCACTAACTTTGTTTTGACTACTGAATGACATGGCAACTTATAATGGGAACCATGTTCAACCACGGCATTCACAAAGTCAATGAAGAATGGCCTCCACACAATATCGACATCCATATTATCCAACAAGATGAACTTAGCAAGCAGCTTATCCAACATAACGTCATTCTTACTTACAAGCATTTTAGGTGAAGACTCTTCAGTCTTATTTGAAGAGGCTTCAGCCTTGGCTCTCTTACTAGGACTAGAAATTGCTTCTGCTTCCTTGGCCTATATGCACAAAAGAAGAGAATTTGAACTTTCCCATATACAATGCATGATATTTCCAATGGTCACATTCTTGACATTTAGCGTCACATATTCCCTTAACATCTTCATTGAGCAATTGACATTCACACCAAGTTCACTCCTTCATCAAAGCAAGGGAGTTTCAGTAGATACGAAAGTTATGAGAAACTTCAATTCATAATACTGATATATAAGCTGACCTTGAATTCAAGAGAAATACAAGTTTTAGCATATTGACCGAGAAGTAAAGTTCATTATTTTGAGATCAAATTCAATGAGAGTTGCTACCTATAAATAGATATTCAGGAATTGAAGAGACAGGAATAGAGTGCTACGTCTTTACTCAATGATTGTTAAAATTAAGGGGCACTTATGCCCAAATTATATATGTATAGGAAAGAAAATAGAATTAGCTTACTTCCTGAGAGTAATACAGAGTATCGAGAATTGCAACTAACCATTCATAAAGAACATGATTTACAAAAATGAGGGAAGGACTTGAAACAATTGAAATGCCCAGAATTCGTCAACCAATAATTGTCGCTCATATCAAACACATAGAAGGAGAGAAAGAATAGACGAGACCTGATCGAAGCACTAAGAATAAGCAGAAGGAAGTGAAATTTCTAACTCAGACACCTGAAGAGGGAAGGATAACCAAATCACAAACGTACACAGAGTAAGGCAGAGCAAGAGCACGAGAGAGAACTTGCATTGGTGATTGAATATTGCGAGCTTATATAGGTGCTATTTTTTTGTTTTCTTTTTTGGGTGTTGGGGGTGTTTGGTCTGCGGTCAATGGTTTTTTTTTTTTTCTTCTCTTTTTTCCGTGGTCTGCGTTCAATTGGGTGGGCTGGTTTGGTTCACTCGCACGCGTACAAACGTGAATAATTGCCAAAACAAATGTACAGGTTCTTCATTTTAGTGTCCGAGGAAAGACATGGCGCGCTTCCAATAATACATGTATGAGGGCAACAAGTTGAAGGGCACAGCTAAATCCACAGCTTGTATAGCTGTTTTCTAAAAAATTAATCGCTAATTAATTTTCTGGACTTCCATATATTTGGTTCATTCAAAATGGTTAATCAATGAAAAAATATTTGGCCGACAAAAATACAAAGATTAAAAAATTGCAATAAAATTAAATCATTAATTCGAATCTTGTTTCGTATTACCTAAAAGAACATGACTTGCCTATTACCTTAGACTTTTATGCCTATGCATGGCGGAGAAACTTTTCTTTTCTCTAGACACTCATATGTGCAAGAAGAGGAGAGAAATATATAAATAAAGGGAAGAGAGAGAAGCAATGCTTCTCAATATTATCTTTCATGGTGCAAGAAGAGCCCATGTGCATCGGAGAAAAAGTGCTTGTTGGGGAGGTCATCGGTAAGAGCCCAATGCCGATGCCAGCGAAAGTGTGGAGAATAGATTGGCACATAGAAAATAGAGAGAGTGAGAGGCAAAGAAGAAAACAAAAAATATTTATAAAAAAGAGAGACGACTTGCAAAAGTGGAGACCAAGGGCGTATATGATAATTATTATTTTTTTTTTTTTTTTTTCTTGAAATAGATTGGGAAAGAAATCAATTTAGTAATATAATTTTATTTTTCTATTTTTGGAATATATTTCTACTCTAAAAATAGATTTAGATGAGAATTTAAAAGTCAAAATTTTTGACTTTTCTATTTTTGGAATAAAAATGAGAAATAAAAAATTTTCTTATCATTCACTTTTGTTATTGATTGCCACCCACTTGCCATCTGTGGAATGCCGATCACTGGACCCTGGACGCCGAATGCTGATCGCCGACCTCCCCCTGTTGCTGGCCACCAATCGCTAGACATGGCTGCCTGCCTAATCACTTTTATGGAGTTGTTGTTGAATTGATGAGTTTTACAAGTGAGGGTATGGTCAAATTAAAAAAAAAGAAAAGAGTATCTAAGCCAAAAGAGGAGTAGAAAATAGTTTGGCTTTCTGTAGAAATTTGATATCCTCATTGGTCTTCTTTAACAATTTTGTGTCACATGCCTTTGTTTTTTCAAGGTGAAGACCGAGAGAGGAAACAAGATGTGCAAGTGGCAAACTTCAATTTAGCAGAGAGCGAGAATCCCTCCCTTTTCTATCACCATAGTTTCCATGGCAGCAAAGAAGACATCGTGGCCGGTGGCGACCAAGTTTTACTGCTTTGTCTAATCTCCTGTAGAGAGAGAGAGAGAGATAGAGAGAGAGAGAGAGAGAGAGAGAGAGAGGCTGTTTGTCTCGGACTGTCCTAAAATCTGTTACCATCCCGCACGGAATATACTCAACGACGACATTAGAAAACTGGCCACTTTCCATACGGACGACGGCATACACGTAACCAACAGAAACAGCTCAAAGCCGGTATAATTTGCCAAGAACCGGCTCAGTGCGTCTCTCGTCACTTCCATTATCCTCGCCTCCCTCCGCCCTCCTAACCCACTTCCTCTTCCTCTCTCCAGTCGAACTTCCTCTGTTCAAAATGACAGGATGCGCGTGCGTTTCTGCCGCGAGCTCGAGCTTGGGCAGCATAGGCCGATCGAGGATGCGGCGCCGCGGGCCCGCCGCCGGACGCGGCGTCTCTCGTCGGGACGGCCCGGCGAGCGGCTTCGCGTTCGGGCGCGGCGAATCGATGGGGGCGAGCGTGAGGATTTCGGTCGAGGGTCCGGCCCGTTCGAGGCCCAAGAGGGAGGGGCGTGCCCTGAAGGTCGGTTTTTGCTTGTCTCTTTGTTCTCCCTTCTGGGTGTCGGTCCTTTTCTCGTTTTCGTGTGCTCTGCTTTTGGTTTTGGCTGTGGAGATGGGGGCGGGTGATAGCTTGTTTTGGGTTGATGAAGCAGGTGGTGTGCATCGACTACCCGAGGCCGGAGCTCGAGAACACTGTTAATTTTCTAGAGGCGGCCCAATTGTCCGCCTCGTTCCGTTCCGCCGCTCGCCCGGCAAAACCGTTGAAGGTCGTGATTGCTGGAGCAGGTGAAACTCCTAGATATGGGAATCTCTGAATTGTTTAATTTTTTGTGCGCTTTATTTTATTGGGTCGCTGATTTGCGCCACTGTGCTTCAGTTTTACTTATGGTTCTCTTGGTTTGACGCTATCGGCACCGATTGCAGTGACTGCTCTGTTATATGTAAATTATCTAGTGAAGCTAATTTACGTAAAAGATGGTGTTTGCCAAGCTATATATATCACGTCGAAAAGTCAATTTCCGGAACCACAACTGGAACTTATAAGCTGTGTCCATCTATGAATAGCTACCTACCCCCGTAGGTTTATTATGTTTTGAATAATTTGTATTGTTATTAATACATGGGTGTCCAGTAGGATTAACTTATTTCTTATGACTATTAGCAAGTGGCAATGCTGCACTCCAATAGTGATGCTGTCTGCGCTGTTGTTGGAGGGGAGAAGTATTTCTACCTAGACTTTCTTTGATGGAATGCCTTTGCATGAAATTCTAGCGTCAAGTGTTTATCTTGGCTCGAGTAACTATAAGGGGAGAGGTTTTGGGGATATGTCTTGTATTGATCATGATAAACTTCAGTTCCTTTTGTTTTCCTTTGTTATTAGACATTCAAAGTTGCGAGCATGTTATGTTAAGTTGGATTCCCTTGTTTATTGCTGTCACTCTCTATCCTAACTAATTTCAAAGGAACAACAAGCAGTAAGATTCTTCATTTCCTTTCTAGAGAAGACGGTCCAAGAGAGAACAATTTAGTTTCACCATGTTGTATGCTTTGATTTTAGAATTACACGTGATGACTGCTGCTCTTTTCTGATGCTAGAGTTGACTCTTTCTTGGAGGTAAATTACAGGTTTGGCTGGCTTGTCAACAGCAAAGTACTTAGCGGATGCTGGTCACCAACCTTTACTACTAGAAGCGAGAGATGTCCTTGGTGGAAAGGTTTCTGTGCCATGCTGCATTTGTCTTTGTGCTTAATAAATTTGGCTCCAGTATGATCTACATATGCCTGGTCACAGTTTATTTTTTCATACGGCCCATGTGAAAGAGCCATAAAGGTTTTGGACAAACAATTGTAGCAGTGAGGACAGGTGCTTTCTGGTTAGAACAATTTTTTCTTACAATAAGGAAAATAAAATCAGGAGAAGGAGCCTTCAGCTTTTTTGCTGTAGCAATGCTTTTTTATGCTTATCCATGAAGTGATCCTATTCAGTGGTGAATTGGAAATTCTTTCTCTTTAGGTGGCTGCATGGAAAGATGCTGATGGAGACTGGTACGAGACAGGCCTACATATTTTCTGTGAGTTTGCACTTTGAAATCTGGATGGATGCTTTTTGGGTATATTAAGGTGACCCTGTCCAGATGAGAAGTTTTACTTTTTATGGGGGGACTGTTTTGTTAGTATGACTTAAGAATAAAAAAACAAGCCAGAACCTCGATCTGAATGATCTGGTGCAAAAAATTTATTTATTCTTATTTTCTCTTTGTTTGATTTTCCACTGGAAAGTTGGGGCATACCCAAATTTGCAGAATTTGTTCGGCGAACTTGGAATTGAGGATCGCCTGCAGTGGAAGGAGCACTCCATGATATTTGCGATGCCAAACAAACCTGGTGAATTCAGCAGATTTGATTTCCCTGAAGTTTTACCCGCACCTTTTAATGGTTAGTATGGACTAGTGTTCACATGTCTAGGTTGCGTTAACTGTAAGATCTTGTCTATAATAACTGTTTGTGGTTGGAGTTGGGTACAGCAGCATAGGACAATTCCATGACATTGATATGTCATGTCAACAGTTGATTCTCTGGGCGTACTTCATTTGATAGCTTTGTTGCACAAATGTTAGATGCATTAATTGTCAATATTTAGTTTCAGGGTTTTAATTGGATTTTGCATCTCTTATATGTTGTCATCAGAATCATTTAGTTTGATGGATCATTTTTTTCCTTTGAAGGAATCTACATAAATGTTGTGGAGCTGTTTTGTTTTGCTTTCATTAGTGAATAGTTCACCTGGCTGGTCAGGTAATGATGTGTGGTGAGCACGCTGCCAAGGATTGGGAAGTTTTCAGTTGACGTTTTTCTCAGTGAAGTCAAAATTTTACAAACCACATATCCTGAAAACTAAAAGAATCCTTCACAGCATTCAAAGTGCGTAGACTGGGAAACATTGTATCACGCAACTATTTGTTTCACTGCAAGGAGTAAGGTTTTTCTTGCAATCCAGTAGGGTAAACTTTTTTTCTATGATGAGGAAGCCCACCTCAAATAAATAAACCTTGGCCAAAGATAAGCGATTGTTAAGCCTATCTCCTTGTTCACACACCTCAGATAATTCTGATTGCTGTAACTGGTTCTTCTCAGTCATCTACAGCATGTGGCTCTTTCCTTTATTTATTCATTTATTTATGTATTTTGCAATATCATCTGTGACTTGCAGGTCCATTATTGCAGTTATTTGCTCATTATTTTCCAGTATCCTGGTTGAACTCTTTCAAAGATATGGACTTAATGTCAGTATAATGCAGGCATATTGGCAATTTTGAGGAATAATGAGATGCTGACTTGGCCAGAGAAAATCAAGTTTGCAATTGGGCTCTTGCCTGCAATGTTGGGTGGACAGGCTTATGTTGAGGCCCAGGATAGTTTTTCTGTCCAAGAATGGATGAGAAAGCAGGTACCGATCTTGTCATCATTGTGTTTTTTGTTCCCCTTGATTTGAGGTTGTGATGAGTGCTTGTAGATTTCATGACTTAATGGCTTGGGGATCTTTTGATGCATGGACTCACTTTAGCGTGCTTATCATTGTAGAAACTTGGTGGACACCGAGATTAGTTCATATAAGTTATCTTGGCTCACTTGGGAGTGAAAAGCTCTTACAGAATAATTTTTATAAGTCATCATGGCATGTAATTTTACTGCATGAAGATTGCACTTTCTTTAGAGCTGACTGACTGCTCTGTTCTTTAGGGCGTTCCTGATAGGGTGACCAAGGAGGTGTTTATTGCAATGTCGAAGGCACTGAATTTTATCAACCCAGATGAACTTTCTATGCAGGTTATACTGATTGCTTTGAATCGGTTTCTCCAGGTACTCTCAGCTTGTGGTGCATCTTCTAGAGTTTCTGTTATGCACTGGGTTTCTGCTTTACACTCTCTAAGTTCTTTGGATTGAAGACATATAAGAAAGCGTGGAAAGCCAAAAAAAGATACATGATGGGGCTCTTGGGTCTTTGGTCAATTGTATCATTGCTTGGATATTCGTCCTTTACAAACATAAACTGCATAGGAATGAAGGGTACTTGGTTTTTCTGGCCTAATTTGCTCCATGTGTCCATGGTTACTACTTGCTTTCTCTGTTGCAACTGATGGCCAGCTAATGGATAAGTGATGTAATAGCTAAACTCTCTTTGCCCATTCCTGTTGGCATAATCATCAAATATCATGATGTCCTTTGTCTAAAATGTGGTGGTGCAAACTTTTTCTGATTGTTTAGTTGGTTTAATATTTGGTTCTTTGATTGATTTCAGGGTAATGTATGTACTGGTGTGTCTCGCACATAGCTGAAATTACGAATAGTCATTTGGAGATGCATTTCTAGATATGACAAACAAAATAATGATTCATATGAGACATTTGCAACTATTATCATATTGCCGCCTAAACCAGCTTCCCTGTCTGTCCTTTCTTGATGACTCCGATCTCCTGCAGAATTCGACTTCTAATCCAAACTTATAAGGGTTGAATTAGTCAACTAGTTCAGTATTCATCAATTCAAGCACAATGCACATGGGAAAGAAATAAAAATATAGTATGTCACCATATCATTTATAAAATTGTATGTTAACAGGAGAAGCATGGTTCAAAGATGGCCTTTTTAGATGGTAATCCTCCAGAAAGACTTTGCATGCCGATTGTTGATCATATTCGGTCTTTTGGGGGTGAGGTCAGGCTCAATTCACGAATAAGAAGAATTGAGTTAAATGCTGATGGCACAGTACAGAGCTTTATACTAAATGACGGTGATGTCATTGGAGGGGATGCCTTTGTTTTTGCTACTCCAGGTATACTTGTAAAATTCTGCCTTTTTCCTTATAAGTTCATCATCCTTCTGTTCTCTATGAAAATATAACAACATTTTCTCTCGACAGTTGATATATTAAAACTTCTACTGCCTGAGAGCTGGAAGGAAATTCCATACTTCAAAAAGTTGGAGAAGTTGGTTGGTGTTCCAGTCATCAATATTCATATATGGTTAGTGCTGGACTTTGTGAACCTTATGCTGGAACTCATCAGGACAACTCTCTTCTCATTCCCTCTCTCACACCATAGACCTAGATATTTGTGCCCTTCGTGTGTACTCACATTACTATCACGCTCTGGAATTATTGTTTTATGGTTGTCCTTACACCAGCCTTGTGGCAGGTCTGAATGTCTGCCTCTGTATGCTGTGGACTGTATCTTATAAGATATAGAGTTGGGGTTTGTTCAGCTCTCGAGCAATTTTTATGTTGAACTTTATGTGCCTGCTTTTTCTTTATCGTAACTCTGTTCAAGAATGACAATAGATGAATTGGTTGGTTATTTGGTTTCTTGCTGCTTAGAATGTGCTATGCTTGGACATTTTTTGCTTTAATTAATCATGCAAAGCCACTAACGAGTTTGTTGCTGCTGGTCTGATCATGGGGTTGTTTCTACTGCAGGTTTGACAGGAAGCTGAACAACACATATGATCATCTACTCTTTAGCAGGTCCTGCCTCTCTAGCTCGGTGACATCTCATGTTTAGTGGATGAGTACATGCTAATGTTGTCTTGGAGTCTCGATTCTTTATGATACACTATGTCGTTCTCACTTCTTTGTTCCACCCTTTTACTTTATTTCTTTGTGTCATGCAGAAGTCCCCTTCTCAGTGTGTATGCTGACATGTCCGTCACATGCAAGGTAGTGCTGTTGATGTTTTTGAAGATGATGTTTGAAGTTGTTTTAGTCAGCATTGACTGATTAGTGCAAATGGAGTGTTTTGTCCACCACTCAACATTCCAATTCTTTTGCCATCTTCACATGTTTAATAGTGATGGTTAACATCCGGCATGAACTATATTGCCACTTTAACTAAGTTCTGCAGTTTGATGTATATATCATATAACCAAGCTTTCAAAGTTTGATAGATCAACTCCCCCAACACCCGGCTGATGATTGCAAATTGACAATTTTTATTAGTAAAGTTGAATTATCTGGCAAGATTACTACATCTCCTTATGTCAATTGTGATTGTACTTGTTTATGTTAACCATTGTTGTTACTTCTGTTAGGTTAAGTACTCTGTATTTAAAAATGATTAAGAGCATGGCATGCATTCCCATGTTTATAAGCAGTCAATGACTGCATTAGCTTTCTTTGTAGCATCATATACTGAAAAATATTTCTTGTTGATTTGTGGTTTGTTCATCTGCAGGAATACTATAGCCCAAATCAATCCATGCTTGAGTTAGTTTTTGCACCGGCAGAAGAATGGATTTCGCGCAGTGATGAAGAAATTATAGATGCCACAATGAAGGAGCTGTCTAAACTTTTCCCAGACGAAATAGCTGCAGATCAAAGCAAAGCTAAGATTTTGAAGTACCATGTTGTTAAAACCCCAAGGTATTGAGATGAATTCTTGAGGTTTTCAATCATTTTCCCTAGTTATACCTTCACCTGTCGGTGTTCATTGACTGCATATGGCTTGCTTTGCATCTTCATATTGGTAGTAACACCATCAATGTCTTGTAGATAACTGCTTCCTTTCTCAGGTCTGTTTACAAAACGGTTCCAGATTGTGAGCCATGTCGTCCCTTGCAGAAGTCCCCCATTCAGGGGTTCTATTTAGCTGGTGACTACACAAAGCAAAAATATCTGGCTTCAATGGAAGGAGCTGTCCTTTCCGGGAAGCTTTGTGCCCAGGCCATTGTAAAGGTAAAAAAATATCATCTGGTGTGAGGTGCTCACTTGGCCAAAATTTTTCTCCACTGATCTTAGCAATAGTAAAACTTTAATCCATATCAAAATGTCATACTGGACGACAAAAAAGCGTTCTCATATAAATTGTGTGCATGGCATCTTATAGTTGTATGAGGCTGAAATTATCTAGCTAATGAATGATTTTTTTTGGTTGCAAATTCATCCGAAGATAAGTGAACCAATTTGACCGCATCCCCTGCGCACAGGATGCTGTTCCTCTCTGCATAAACTTGGACTCGCTAGAGAAAGGGCCTATGACTATTTTTGTTAGCATAGTTAAAAGTTCCATCTGGTATTTAGTAAAAACAACAAGGTACTTGTCCATGATGCTGACAAGTCATTTGATCAGAAGGATATTCTGGTCAAGATGGGAAGTACACATGGACATAATATGGCTCTATTCATGCCCATGTGAAGTTGTTGAAGGTTTTATCTTCATTTTTCTGCAGGATTACGAACCGCTTATTGCTCGGATACCGAAACAATATGCTGAAGCAAGCATTTCATAGTCAGGGATCTCTTCGCTCCAGCATTTTGGTGGAAAGTAATACCGAAGATCATCCAAAGAAATCATCAATGGTACAGGGCGTGGCATATTGACGGTTCGGTACCACTTACTCAAATTATCGGACTTTTCGGATCAATGGATATGTGCCTAATGCCTATGCATGTGTTCATTGTCATTCTTTAGCTTCTTATGTAAATGTACAGTATAATGGCTATACAAGCACAAAAGCAAGTATTACAACGCAAGGACCTGGGAAATGTCCCTGTTAACAGGAACGCTGACAGATGAGAGTTTGAAATGTTCTTACTCTATGGAGAGAACAAAAGACATCAGGGGAAACGTGCATCATAGCTCAGTCTGAGAGTCGAGAGAGAATCGAGTTTAATTTTACTGTGGAGAGAATAAAAATGAATTATTTTTGAAAATTATCATGCGTTTGCCATTTGCCGTGGAGTGAGAATATACCAAATCATGGGAGAAGGATCGATCGATAAATTAATACCAACCAGGCAACCACAACAATCATCCATTTACACGTTCCACATGAAACACAAGAAAATCAAGTTTCCTTTGTCCGTTTATTCAAATGAAATTAGGTTTCAAAGAAATTATTGATGACTCTGATACGGTCAACGCATGGAATTTCTTAATCATTGTTGGCATTTGCTAATAACTAAAGCGAAAGCAAAATTCGACTTGGTGATGATTGTTAGATTAAAATCAAATTAACATGCTGATGACCATAACCTCGGATCGGAATCGGCTCTTCTTTAGTAACCATTATCATATAGAAGTGATCAACAGGTGACCTCGTGACATTAGGTCGGGACCTGGGCAATATTTGTTGCCTAGGCATGCCCATGACAATAATTTCATGTGTAAAATTTTTGGGCTAGGCTGGGTTTTACAGCTAAATAGCTTTATTTATTTATTTATTTTGGTCGGTAGCCCAATAGCTTTATTCAAGCTCGCCCAAAAGTGCTCTTGGGATGCATTAACCCCAAAGATTGGAACATTCGGTGATTTGCCAAGCTCATGATCAGGTTTATTTATGCACAAGTATTAGCAATAGTTCCCATAGAACTAGGTTAAGGCATTTGTTGTGGGCATTTAACCTATCTTCACTTACCAGGGCATGTGTGAGAAGTTTCATACGTGGTGTTTACTTTCACCAGTCAGAACCGAAATTTCTAAAAGCATTTTATCTTTATCTTCCACGTGAAAAGGAATATGAGGATAATTCCGTCTCTCATCTTTATCGATTCTCCCGCCTGTTTCCTCCGTGAGTCTTTTAAGGACCTACTCATATCCATACCATAAAAACTTTAACCCCCCCAAAAAAAAAGAAAGAAAAAAAGCCCAGGTGTCTCTTTCCCTCCTGTATTGAAGGTACCATCTGGTCTCTAGGGTTGTCACTCTTATAGAGACGAGTAGGCAACTTGATGATCGGCTCTCATGTGTCGCACAAAAACACTAATTCGAAAGAAATAAGTCAAACTGCTTAGAGTATATTGACCCTCACGATATACAGGAGGCTAAGAGTTCCATTTGAAATATGCAGAAAATGCAACATTTGATGAGTGTCGACCGTAGGCTATGGATACCTCCTGGAAGCAAGACTTTCGCATGCATTTGGAGGAAGCAAAATCCAAAACTTTTAATTGCGCGGTACGGATGAAAGAGCATCTTTTATTTGATTTGAGAGATTTCGTTCTTATATTATTAATCTACATCTTGGCCAATTAAATACAATATACAAATTACAAGTCATCTTAAATCAATCGCCATAGATTTCTTAACATTTTTATTGGTTTAATTAAGTTCTACATTTCTTCAAAAAGTGCAAATTAGAAATATAACTTAAAATTGCTTATGTGTCACTTGAAAAATATTCATATGGCATCCTTAATTGCATTTTTCGATAAAGGTCAAAGATTTTATTGAACCAAAAAAAATATTTAGCATTCAATTTCACTTATTAGTAAAAATTCAAGAGTTGATTAAAATAATTAAAAGGTTTATAAGGCCCTGTTTGTTAAAAATTGTTTCCAAAACTTTTGTTTTATAAACAAAAAAAAAAAATTTATCAAACTTTTTTTTTTAATAAAAAACAAAAAATCTATTTTTCGTTCTCGAGAACAAATTTAACATAAACAAAAAGTAGAAAAAAGTAAAACCCTAAATAATTATGAGAAACAATTTTTCTATCTTTTCTTTTATTCTTCTTTTTTTATTTGATCGCAAAAATGCAAAGCGATAAATGCCGAGCCAAATATACCCTCCGCTAAATTGGATTAATATCACAAAAAAAAAAAAAAATTGTAAAATAAAAATAAAGAAGAAAAAAAGGAAAAATATAATAAAAATATTAAAAATTAAAATTTAACAACAAAATTATACAAATTTATCAAAACGTTAATTTTTGAAATAAATTTTTGTAATTATATATGTTTTTATATTTAGAAATTATTTTGAAATATAAATGAAAAAAATTATTTTATTTAAAATTTATTTTCGAAGGGATTTTTCAAGTATTAACTCTTATAACTTTATCCATCAAATTCTGGACTTCTGCGCTCTCCTTTTCTTTCCTTGTGCACAATTCTTGCCATCCCTATTCGCATTATTTACGATTCCGCCAAGAGAGGGAGAGAGAAAGCTTTAACCTTTATCCACTCCACGCACTGCACTCGGAGAGACGAGAGAAAGGAACGGATGCGAAGGGACGAACGTGCGCACATCCAAAATCCATCGCACGAAACGACGACACCGTCACTGAATCCGATGACGCCGACACCAGATTTTGTGTTCTCAGACGCGACACTTGGAATTTCCATGAATATCCGAACCTCCGCCTGAAAATTTCTCCCCACCAAAAAGCAGAGCAGCGTCAAGAACTCCGAAACCTCTGTTTTTTTCCTCCTCCTGAACGGCGATAATGCCGATCCTGACTGCGAATCTTGGACTGGCGGGACCGTCGTCGACTACCCTTTTCGCGCCCTCGCAGCTCTTCACTGGTGACCCGGCCCCTGCCCCCGCGGTCCGCTACGGCGGCGGCGGTTTCCCCAGGATTTGCCTCAAGAACGCGGTTTCCAGGAGACCCTTTTGTTTTCGCGGCGTCGTCAGGGCCTCCGTGTCCGTCTCCGGCGACGCTTGGACCAGGGGCGGCGAGGAAGGAGCCGCCACCGCCGGTGCCGAGGCCGCGAATGGGGTGCCTTATCCGGACGCCGAGAGGCAAGCTCGGGTGCGTGTTAGCCGTTTGATGATTCTCCTCTCTTCTGTTGTCTTGTTTGGATGGACAATGCTGTGTATGCTTTCTTGGTTAATGATGTCGATGTTCTTCGCGCTCATTTGAAAGTAATGGCTACATCCGTTTCATGAGATGAGCTTTGAAGGGTAATGATAAGTTGCCAAGAACCCAAAATGAAATTGACTATGTGCATAAGCACGAGTTCTTGCGAAAAACATTCGAGTCTTATTTTATGTCCATTAGTTTGGGTTCAAAACGTAATTCACCAGTTAGATGGTCTCCAAGTTTTCTTAGAATCTTATTTCCATAATTTTCTTGATGGACTTATGGATGTTGAGTAACGAACTCTTGCTATTTGCAGTAGTGTCCATGAACGCCTTGCTATTGATCTCTGTGAAAAACGAGTGTGCTAATTGTCCCTTTTTTCAACTATGTTTTTATAGTTTAATTGTGCAGGTTTTATTGAGTGCAATCGAATGTTAAATTGCTTGAATTTCATCTCTTTAAAAAAGAACAGATGAATTTTATATGGAGCGTTGAAAGAACTCATCCAATAGGAGTGTAATTGAATGTGTTTGGATATATCCACAAAATAAATATATAGAAAATTTAATTCCACACAAGAAAATTATTAGATCAAGTGTATTCTATCGTTTAGATTTTTGGTTTAGGTCACAGCCGCCAGAGATTATTAAGTTTTGGTCATTGCATATAATGATAAAAGCACTGCACATTTCTAACATTGACCTTTTATGCATTATTGATGAACCATGGCTTCTGAGAGGTCTAATGTAATTTAAAGAAGCAGTGCATTGACTACTAAACCTTTTTTACAATATATGACTTGCTGCAGAAGCTTTCATAATGCCTATCTGGTGGTTTAGTGACTGGTTGCTCACATGAAGCATGGGAATCTGTTGTGTAGCTCTGAATGAATTTAACCTTCTACGTCAACTCAATATATGCCTCAATATTAGAAAGCTACTTTATAGTAACTCCATGAGATGTTGAAGTTTTATAATATATTATTATTGTGAAATCCTCTTAATCATTATCATCTAAAACCTAGCTTCTGCAAAGAGGTAGTGGTCTGCTGATTGGAAGGCAGCAAGGGCGTATAATGAGAGTGGACTGATTTATAAGGGAAGAGTTGAAGGATTCAACGGAGGAGGATTGTTGGTCCGGTTTTATTCTCTTGTTGGCTTTCTACCCTTCCCACAGTTGAGCCCATTGTATTCTTGCAAAGGTACTCAGTTTACTTAAGCCTTGTGCATTTTTTATCTAATGAGTTTTTTGTTCATCATCAGCCTTCCTATTTGTTTTTTACATGCTTAATGATCAATTTTCTATGGATTTGCTTCTACTCATTTTTGAATTCATGAATAATGAAGAGAATATGGGGGAAATAGTGGAAAGTGCCTATTTTAATCTAGCAGCAGAACCTAGAGAAAGACAAAAGCACACTTGTCATGAGCAAAACCTTATCTTGCTCCACCAAATATGTAAGACGAAGATACTTGTTTAAGCTTCTGTATCTCTGCAGCTTTTAGTTCTTTTTGATTCATGAAATGAAATCCTTTCAGGCATTTGATAATATTAGTTGCAGGTACAGCAAATCTAGCTGCTAAGAAATTATCACAAATGCATGATATGAATGACCGGAAGTCTAAGGAATTGTAGTTATTTCCTTCTAACAATATATTATCAATCAAACTAGCTTTTCTGTATTTAGACTGCCAATCTACCAATGCAGTTCTAAGAGATGGAAATGCAATTGATTAAAAAGTTCCACCACTTCATGTGAAGTTAGGAGAGGGAATCTTAGAACCTGATTTCTGGAAGGGCCCTTTAAAATAATTTTGCATGATCTATATCTGTTTTCTTATATATGAGCGGAATATTGTTGTATGCCATATAAGGATATCTTTACTTTGAACCCTGAATTGTGAGAAGATAAATTTTCAAAGAAAATTAATGGAGCTCTCTTATCAATAAAACTGGGGACTAATAAACCGGTGACCCCCTGAGATCGATATTTTGGACTAAGTCCATTTTCATTTCATTGTATTCTATTCCAGTTCCACCCAATTATATGCTTACTTTCATGATGGCAATTTATCTGTATTTATATTCATTGTAGAACCAGCCAAGAATATCCAAGAGGTTGCAAAATGTTTGATCGGCTCAGTTGTTCCTGTGAAGGTAGGATTGCTGACCATAATGGTTTGCCTTTAGACTCTTAACCATATTGCTGGTGGATCAATTTCTTTATTTTTCATGGCTCGCTGCATAGTTCTAGAATAGTGTCAAGATAGAGTACATTCCTGATCAATTCTAGAATTAATGATTTTTGTGCTGATTGCTGAATCTGATTGGTCACTACCTGCTTGTACTTGCTTGTGTTGGACATTTCATTGTTACAACAATCATTTAAAGAGTCATCAGTGGAAAGAGTTTTCTCAAGCACTGGGCAATGAAGTCTAACACCAGGATGGCCAAAAGAGATCTAACATAAATCTATTCTTGTGGCTCTTAGCCTTACTTTTCATTTTATAGTTTGTGGAAGGTAAACTATCAGTCAAAAGAAATTCGATGCATATTAAGCAAATTGCAAGTGTAGGAAAGAGTCCAATTCTCTAGACTTTAACACATCAACCAAAACATTATATGTCATTTTCTCTTGACTTGAAATTAGTTTTCATGTGTGACCATAGGAAGTATTTAGCAAGTGATAGAAACCTATGTTATACCTTATGGACAGTCTAGGACCATGCTCAACAAAGCTCTGAGTTTTTCCTTCTCTCAGAATATAGAGCCTCTGCCTCTGGACATCTTCACTTTCTGTAGTTTGTTTCAAAGCCATACAGGATAGTTTCTCATCCCATGGCCTTGCTATTGGCTTCCTCAGCCTGCCCCAGATTGATTATTGTTATCTGGACCAACTCCCTGAAGAGTACTAGCATAATCAGCGTTGCAGTTATACTTGTCTCCCGGGAATAAATTACTTTTCTTGTTTCAATATTTTGTGCCATCCTCCAAAAGGAGCTATTTTTCATTGTTACATAGTGGTTTATAAATGTTCACCTATCTAGGCTTTGATTTTGGCACTAGTCTATGAGCACCAAATTTAAATCATGATGCATAACCTAATTAGATACTCCACTTACTAAATCAGTAGCAGCTTCTTTAGTTTGGGATTGTTGAGAGCAGCGGACATATTAACATTAACACTGTCTCAGGAATATCCATCATAGCATTTGCTAAAATTTTGCCTCTAGTGGGAAGTAACTCCTAGATGCAACACCTGAGATAACTGCATTACAATACTCCCAACCAAATTAGATAAGTGATTTAACTTTATCCTGTTAATTCCTCCACCTTGAATCGGTTCAAGATACCATGGTCAACCATATTTATGTCATCTTAGGGAAACTTCTATTCCATGAAACTCAACAGAAAGGAAAATGAACTTCATTTTATCTAATCTTGTAAGGTACAGTGTATATTAAGACCATTGAAGCAGAATATAACAAGCATGGTACACTTCTTTTTCACATTAATTAAGCATGGACATAGCATAGTTACCAAGAGTAATGTCCTTTGAACTTTCTGTATCAATGAGATTTACATGTCATGGATGGACTAAGAATGCTTCACCAGAACACAAACACTTTATATTTGAGAGAGATACTATAGAATTAATAAACATTCATCTGTTGCCATAGGCATAGCAAATTTGTCCTTGTGAGATAATCTATCCACTAAGGATGCGCATGGCAATGTTTCTTTTCTTTTGTTTTTTCTGTTGTTTTGCTCCCTGGAATCTATTAAAGAAAAAAAAAAAAACAGAAATTCGTTTAATAACGTTAATGAATTTTTCTATTCCTCGGAATTGAAAAGTGGCCGAGGAATAGATTTGGAGCAGAAACAAGAAGTAGAAAAAAGTAGCTTTTTATTCCCGAGAATAATTTCTAGAAATAAGTCATTTTTTCTTTTCTTTTCTTCTTCTTCTTTGGCGCTAGCCACCTGCGCTTGCCCCCGTCGCCCGCTGGCGGGCGACCGACGGCAGAGGACAAGGAAGAAGAAGAAAAGAAAAAAAGAAAAAAAATCTAAAAATTAAAATAAATTCTATGTTACAAGAAAATTTGTGGATCATTTCTTCTTTTATTCTGAGAATAGAAATTTTGTATAGTTAGAAATTGTTTTTTTACTCAGAAATTGTTCTAAGGAATAGAAATGGACAAAGACTATTTTTAAAAAGAAATTGTTTCCTGGAACAGAAATGTTACTAAACACATCCTAAGCGATAGTGGGAGGCATAATTTTGAATAAACATAGTATTGTAGATGGTGATATAAACATAAAGCGGAGACCTTGTTTATCCCAACACTCAATAAATTGTCAAAACAAGAAAAGCACTCGCTCCTTTTCTTTCCCCAAGTAAAATTGTTTTCTGGAAAATGATCTATGAACAGGATTGACACTGAAAAGATTACATGATTTGAAGCCTTAAAAACATGTATGGAAGATTTACAATCATTATCACTTGGTAGGTAAGTAAGGTTCATCTGTCTTTTGCAAGAGGGCAATCATTTATAGCCGCAATATTCAAAATTTGGGGGTGGTCCACTTGTTGGGTACTTTGATCTGGGAAAGCTTGTAGACCTGACTCTGAAACAATTCATTGATGTTAATCCAAATATGGCCCTATTAGGTTTGGCTGGTAAAGATGCTGCATGGGTGATGGTCACAAAAACTGATGCGTTTGTCATTTTAGTGAAATAGCTCTAGAGATGAGGTCCTAACAGGATACAAGTTCTTGTGGTCAGACTATGATCTAAAATGTGGAATATTTGTTCCATAATCAGTTAACTCACTAATGTGTTAGCATTGTCAGAAAGTCCAACAAAAAGGCTAAGGTTATTAGTTGGAGGGAAATTCCGTGAATAAAAAGCTAATTGAAATTCCATTGGGCAAGCAATGCGGGACTTAGTGCCCCCTCACTTGAAAACCAGGCTGGGCTGCACGTGAACTTGACGAATGGGCGGCCACACACGCAGAACAAACTCTGTGCAGCGGCTAGCTCTGATACTGTTAAAAAAGCCAATCCAAAAGCTTAAGTTATTAGATGGAGGGAGAACATATAAAGCCCATTGAAACTCCATAAACAAGCTATGAGGGGACACTTCTGCATTTTTCTTTTCCACCCCAAGCATCCAGAAAAGGAGGCATTAGAATATACTTAATGCAAACCACAAAGAAGTCCTATTTCTTCAATTCATCAACTTGCTGTCCTGTTCTTCCAATTCTCTCGCTTTTCTTCCCTTAAAGATTGCACAAACTGGAAGAAAAAAGAATATCGTAAGGTAATTGTTTTGGGTCAAGGAGAAACTCTAGACTGCTTTGAAGTTTGTAAATCTGGATCTGTTGTGAAGTCAATGCTTATGTAGATTGGTCAGAATGTTCAGTTTATTCATTTTCTTACCTTTGCGACCTTCTCCCTACCCTGTCCTTGCTGCAACACTGTTTGATAGTCCAGCGAACTCTTTCAGCAGTGCCCTTATATCCTTCTACAATCTTCTCAACAGAAAGAGGTTAGGTTTAATTTGTTTCAATTCCTAGGTAATCCAAGCAGATGAAGACAGCAGAAAATTAATATTTTCTGAAAAAGAAGCGGTCTGGTCTAAGGTTTCTGGAACAGATTAATGTAGGAGATATCTTTCAAGCCAGGGTGGGTTCTGTTGAGGATTATGGTGCATTTGTTCACTTACAATTTCCTGATGGTAGGTGCTTTTATCTTCTTTTGTTTTCCTTGCATTTACATTCAGATGCTCAATGCTGACTCATTATAATGTGGTTCAGGATTGTATCATCTTACTGGACTGGTACATGTATCTGAGGTTTCATGGGATTTGGTTCGAGATGTGAGAGACATTCTAAGTGAAGGTGAAAAGTGAGGGTCAAAGTCATCAATATTGATAGGTGAGTTTGCTGCGTTTTTATTTTATGTACCTTTTGCAGATTTCTTCCCTTTACTATTCCAGACTAGATTGTTTCTGCCATGTTACTTGTATTTGATCTTGAACTGTGAACTTCCAGCTGATGAACTTGAGCTTCCATAAAAGTTCAGGCTTCGCCTGGTAGTCCTGTTGCATATCTGGTGTCTCTTTTGGGGCCAAACAGTATGTGACGTTCTGTTTGCTGCAAGAAACTGTATAAGATTGCTCTGCTATTCATTGTTATCTGTCAAAGACAGACTATGAGGTGATTTCATTTATAAATCGTACTCTTTTGGGAGACTAAGCTAATCTGAGAAAAAGGCCAAAGTTCATTACAAGGGAGACCAAATATATGTAACTACTATACCGAACTTGCCTCCATGCACTTAGAGACTGTTTCAGTTAACGTGACTTTTTTTCAAGTTAGGCTAGACTTCCCCTGAGCAATAAACCCTAGAGGTTGCTCTATATACACCTCTTTTAGAGCACCATGAGGAAAACCATTTCTCACATCCAACTGATGCAGTGGCCAATGATGAGTGGCTGCAAGGGAAATAAGTAAACCTGATAGATGCAAATTTAGCAACAGGTGAAAAACTATCAAAATAATCAATACCATAAACTTGATTGTACCTTCTAGTTGAACTTCCTGGTAGAGGATCCAATCCAAATTGAGCTTAATGAAAAACATCCACTTGCGCCCAATGGCTTTTACCCTGGAGGTAAAGACACAAGGTCCCATGTCTGATTGTGTGAAAAGCATAATTTCTTCTTCCATTGCTTGCCTCCAGCCGGAGTGACCCACTGCCTCACTGATGGTCTTAGGAAAAGTATCACAATCAGGCAAGGATATACAACACTGGAGGAATGAGTATAGATTACTACACTGAACAACGACTACAGTGAACAAAAGTGGAAAGCATGTTGTTTACAATTGTGTTCACCTTTGCATATAGCAATAATAAAGTCTAGGTTGTTAGAAGTTTCAGTTATGGTTTGCCAGTAGTTGCCTCTCCTGGGAATATTCTAGGGTTCACTGGACCCATTTCTTGGACCAAGTTCTTCCAATCTAGTTGGTTTTTGAAATCCACTCTCAAACTGTATAGGTTTATTTTAGAAAGCTGCCTACATATACAAAAAAGGACCATTTGACTCCTTAACAATTCACCCTTTTTTTCTTTTTTTGAATTTGTAAGTGGTCATTATGTTTCTTATTTATTCTCACTTATTGCCTGACCCTGAGCTTTGGCTATGTGTTTTGGATTGAGTCGGTGCAGAGAAAAGTCAAGGATTACTCTGTCAATGAAGCAGTTAGAGGAGGATCCACTTCTTGAAACTTTGGACAAAGTGATTCCTCAGGATGGCTCAGTTAATTCTGATGCTTCCAGCACTAACAGCAGCAGCAAGATTGATCCTCTTCCTGGGCTTGAAATAATTATTCAAGAACTACTGCAGGAGGAAGGGTATAATCCAATATCCCTCAAACTTTTTAGTAGAGTAAAATATGGCAAAAGTTGAGGCCACTTTGTCAATAAGGGAAAACCCAATGTACTTTGTGTAAAACTTACTTGGTTATAGTGTAATCTCCTAGGTCCTTTACATCAAGGTTCTCAAATCAGTTCTAAGAAGCACTGATATTTGAAGATCAATTTCCACCGCACGTTCCTTATATGATTGGCAGAATTGTGATGGGCATGTGAACATAGTTGCATTTCATACATGAGTAGGTATGGAGATGCGAAGAATCTTGGCAATGGCTGGTGTTGCTTTACTTAAAATAAAAATCTAGGAAACTTCTCTAAGTCAATAATCGTTTTATATAATATTATTTGGAGCATTCCATCACATCTTTTGTTCTATCAGGTTCCTATCTCATTTTGTCCCTTCTTTTCAGCATAGAAGATGTGAGAATAAATCGACAAGGTTTTGAGAAACGGGTGGTTTCGCAGGACCTCCAACTCTGGCTCTCCAACGTAAGCTCTTCCTCTTTGGCGATCTTGTTGCGTTGATCCCGAGACTATAAGCTTACATTGACCTCGCATCCTTTTTCTTCATCATAGGCACCACCAACAGACAAGAAATTTATCCTTCTTGCTCGTGCTGGGAGGCAGGTAAGTTTCCCATATCGCTCTGTCTCTGTCTCTGTCTCTCTCTCTGTGTGTGTGGGAAATAACCGATCCTGCTTTATACTAGGTGCAAGAAATACAATTGACAACACTGCTTGATCAGGACGGAATTAGGAAGGCACTACAGCGAGTTTTAGAGCGTGTCCCGTGATGGGCATGATCATTGAATGGACTGTTTTAGGTGGCCAGTGTCTCTGTAGAGGAAGGCTTCTAGCTCTGACCTGCCCATCTCTTGTTTGAAGCAATTTACTTGAGCTTTTGTGGTGCCCCGGAACTGGATTTGTGGTAGGTACCCTTCACCACATTAAGAACACGGGTATCAGAATTTTGGTATCGTGTAACACAAATGAGATTACGATGTTCTGTTCATAATAGGATTATGTTCACACTTGGACCAGGGTTTCAATCGACGGAAGCACACTAGAGTAATGGTCTTCATGATCTTACCAAATTATACTCAATTCTTAAATATCTGAATGGTCCAATTTCAAGGTACAACTGACTCTCGACCATGGTTCTTCGATCTCGCTCTTATAAAATGTGATTTTTCTCAATTGGAGTGAATTTCGTGGTGGTAGGGTTCATAGGGTTTGTTTATGCTTTAAGGATTGGAATGGAAGGAAGTTGGATTAATGAAATAAGGAACGATCAAAGATTGATCAAAATTTACGAATCACAAAGAAAAAATTTGAGAGCGACCGACCTGCTTTCGTAGTAGGTCTTAATTAGCTTATAGAATCAGAGTCACAAGGTTTAATGTTAACACGAGTTGACACCAATCATAACCATGATCTTGACATGAAAATACAAATTGCTAGTCCTACTGATATGGTGTGAAGAGAAACTCCTGTAACTCAAAGCCTCGATCCGCCTACATCTTATTTGTTTTTTTTTTTTGATCGAAACATCTTATTTGTTGAGTCCGCCGGGTTCGGATTGGTTTTCTCGACCCAAAAGATGTAGATATAGAAAGGGAAGGAAATATATATCTAGAGGAAATCAGCCGCGGTTATCTTTCGGCCGCCAAGTCCGCCGATGTTTTACTGCTAGTTGGCTCCCTGTTTAGGAAGAAGGGGAGGTGATGGATGGGCAATAACAGGTGCCGTCTTGTTCCTATGGCCCAAGTAGCACCGACATGCGACATGGACACACGACACGACACGTCGACAAGTTATTTTTTGAAAATAGAGAATTCCGACAAGTTGGGACACGTTGTATATTAAATAAATATTTTTATTTTTAATTAATTCATTTCAAATTTAGTACTTTTATTTTAATCGAAAAAAATAATAATCTCATTTATTATTTTTTTCGATTAAAAAAAATCCCCACTTGAGGTCCACTCCCACTCTCTTCTTTCCCTTGTCCATTTCCCCAAACTCCCAAATTTATTTTTCTTTCCCTCCCTAGTCCCCACCGTTGTCCATTTCCCTCCACCCCCAAATTTATTTTTCTTTCCCTCCCTACCACCTGATAGACAAGCTGTCCCTGTCACTTCCCCTCCCCCCAAAATTAAAAGTCACCCCAGATGGCCCATCAGAGTCCCCTTTTATATTACTTTTGAGTTTCTTATCAAAAACCCTAGCTCCTTTACCTCCTCCTCTTGCCGCTCACCGCATGACCCTTCCTCTCCTCTTCCTCTCGATCCTTATCCTCCTCGCTGCTTGCCGCACGACCCCCTTCCTCTCCTCTTCCTCTTAATCCTTATCTTCTCCTCCTCGCCGCACGATCGCCTTCCTCTCCTCTTCCTCATAGCTGCAGCCTTGTTGCCGTCCATCGCAGCATCATAGTGGTGGCCCTCGCCTTAGTCTATGCTATTTCTCTAGCCGTCTCTTGCTGCCGTGGGCTTGCTGTTGCTCGTGGCCTCGTCTCTGCTCCCTCGCCCTTGCCTCCACCCTCCATCGTCTTCCGGACACGCGTGTCGAAACATGTCGAGCAAAAGTTGATCACGTGTCGGAAAATCCGACACGCATTGATTGCGTGTCTGACCGTGTCCGAGCGTGTCTGACACGCTCTGACACGACACGGAAGCACCGACAACGTGTCTGTGCTTCATAGCCTGTGGCTACTGGCATGGGTTTAAGAGCCAGTTGAGAGCATTTGTGATTAAGGGAAAATTATACTAATTATATATAATATTATTCCTAAACTTTTAATTTATTTAATGTGATTTCTTAATTTTAGTTCAATGTACAAATCCCTGAACTTTTGATTTATTCAATGTGATTCTCAAACTTTTGGTAAATGTAAAATCTAATCTCCAAACTATATGAAAATATCTAATCTTATCTTTCCTTCAATTCAAGTTCAAGAATAATTGCATATTAGGCTAAAGTCTCAGAATCATATTAAACAAATTAAAAGTTTAGGGACGATATTGTTCATTGGGCCAAAATTCATAAATTATTTGGATCATTTTCCTGGTTGGATATGTACTTGTCTTAAACTTGTTACTCACAGACCTCAAATCTTTCCTGACCAATTTCCCCCTTCTAAATGAAGTAGAAAGAGTTGAAAAGGATGATTCATTTGAAAATGCTATCGTTAACACGATTCTGCTTGGGAGGGAGATAAGAAAGCCCGGTTTAAGGTGAAGAAATTTCTTATGTTTACCCTCAAATTCACTCCTACAAAAAGATCAATTTTTTCAAGATTTTCCACACCCACCTTATATCTCATGGAACATTCCACCAAAACCGTAGTGACACATTCAACAAAGGCAAGGCGTGATCCCAGAGCAAGAAGGTCCGAACAATAGTGGCTCCTAACAGGCTTATATGATGAACCGAATTGCATGAAAATATAGGAGAAAGAAGTTTTTGAATTATATATATTAAGTTGAAATTAACTCACAAGAGACTTTTTATTTTTTATTTTTTTATATGATGACATTTTTTCACGTTGAAACTTCAATACAGCGTGCTCGGGCCAGAACACCATCAGGTTGAATAATCTCATACAAAATCGCTAGTCTCGGTTTAGGATGGGTCAAAAGTAGATAATAGCTCGATTTTGGATGGATCGAAGAGAGCAAAACGCCCGAAAATTTATTGGGAGGGTCACGACAACGATAGAGGTCATCTTTTCCAACCCCACCGTAGATAGAAGAACGTGACGGCTAACCAAAATGTAGCGACCGAAAGAGATTGATTGATTCATTCCATGCACTGAATGACGACGACGACTGTCGATCAGATCAGGACGTCACCAGATTCCTCAAAAACTCATCCATGGCTTTAACTGAAGACCCCTCCCCCTCCGTCACCGCCCTCCTGATCTTCTCCCTCGCCTCCATGGCTCTCTCTCTCAACTCCTTCCCTTTCCCGCCCTCTGCATTGCCCACCGCCACCTCGATCGCCCTCCTCACCTCCTCCCGGCTCACCTCCGCCGCCGCGCCCCTCGCCAGCTCGACGCAGACCCCTATCTCCTCCGCCATCATCTTCGCATTGTACGCCTGCTCCGCTGCCATTGGCCACCCGATGATCGGCACCCCCTGGCTCAGGCTCTCCATCGTCGAGTTCCAGCCGCAGTGGCTGAGGAACGCCCCGGTCGACCTGTGCCGCAGGATCTCCAGCTGTGGTGCCCAGTCCCTCACCAGCAACCCGTTCTTCTTCTTCTTCTCGTCTACACTTGTGACTCGCTTCTCGAACCCTGGTGGCAGCCACTCGTCCCTCATCTCGCCCCCCATGTCGAACCCGAGGGGCGGCTTCATGACCCATATGAACGGCCTTTCGCTCGCCTCGAGCCCAGCGGCAAGCTCCTTCATGTTGGACTCGGTTATGGTGTTTTGGGAACCGAAGCAGACGTATACGACGGAGCCCGGAGGGTGCTCGTCGAGAAACTCGACACATCTCTCCGGGGCGATCCCGAGCGGCTTTCCAGGGCGATGTTCAGAGATGGAAGTCGAGGAACCTGAAGAGTCGTCGTTCCTGACGATCGCGTCAGGAAGAAGGGGACCGATGGTCCAGACCGGATGCTTCACCAGGTTTCTTAGGGCCGCCGCTCCGAGCGGCTCAAATTCCTCGGACGTGTTACACAACCACCCGCTCGAATTGAGAGTGAGCTCGAACTGAGGCCGGAGGAATCTGGACCACACGTCGTCCCCATCCGCCTCCCTGATCATCGCCACGAGGTGCGACTTGTCGAAGAGGCATCGTTCTGGGAACGCCGGGACTGTGAACTTGCCGGACTCCATCCCGCGGTGTGGGAGGTGGAGCCACATGGACACGTACGCCGAGGTCCCATAGGCCCCGCAAGTGGTGAAGGTGTAGTTCCTCGTCCCGAAGGCCTTGGCCACATCCGCTGCCCAGCCGAAGAAGAAGTCGGAGATTATGCAGACGGGTGGCCGCCCATCCTCCCGGCAGGTTATGTTGGCAACCAAACTTTCCAGGGGAGCTCTCAAGCTCAGCGACGCATAGCAGAGGTCTACCATCTGGGTCAGCGGCATGTTCTCGGTGTTCTCTGTGTTGGACGGCAGGCCGTGGGCGGAGGGGTCGAAGGCGAGCTCTGCGAAATTGATGGCCTTCAGCGTGGGGTCTGCCATGGCAGTGGAACGGAGGCGGCGCACGTTAACAGGAGTGCTGGCCACGGTGATGGTGAAGCGGCTTCGTCGCCGGATTCGCCTGGCAAGGGCAAGGAACGGGATGAGGTGGCCGTGAGCCATGAAAGGTAGCATCACGATGTGACCACCGTCGTCCGAAGGAGCCATCTGATTCTTCTGTTTTCACCTTTGGTCGATTGATACTGAGAAGTGCAGAGTAGCGTTTACGACCGAACCCTTTTTATCCTTCTTTTGTGGTGGTCTGGTCTCTTCGCTAGCTGCTTCTCGAGGTCATTATCACTCGTACAAAGATGCGCCGTAATGTAAATAGACCCAACAAACGATAGGTCAAATCAAGTTTGGATCTGGTGAAAGGTAGTTCGACTCAAATTAATAGTTAACTCGATTTTAATCTATTCATATATAATATAAATCTAGTTATCCGATCTAATCTTGTTATCAAACACTTTGATACCGAATTAAAGTGGATGCGCATATTAAAAACCATAATTAAAATATATTTAAAGTTAGGCCATCCATATGACTTGGGCCACTCACATGATCATTATTATAGCCATTAATTTTGTGGGCCCATTCATTCTTTACATCTTCAATTATATTTGCTTGGTTTCTTCTTTTCTTCTCTTCTCTTCTCTTTTCAAGAACCTTTTCGTTTTTTTAGTCGGACACTTTTTAAGAACTTTCCTTTTTTGGTTGGAAGATAGTCGTCGTTACAAAACCCATAATGGGCGAGGGGGATATAAAACCCAATTATGAGGAAGGTGGTTGTTTCGATGGGCTTTGCTATTCAGTCGACTGGCTTGTTAGTTTCTCTAGGCACATAGATTCTGAGACTCTTGAGTTGGGCCAACAATACTTTGCAATCCTCTAAAATTGCTTCCACAGTCCATGGGCTCGACACTAAGCCCATCAAGCCCTCTACCACAGATTTGCTATAGTTTGTACTTCCATCTTATAGTTTAAGGCACGCATGACAACGTTTTTATTTCTCTATTTCTTTGTTTATCTATTCTCTGGAACATGTTTGGAATATAAATTCATTTGGTAATGCAATTTCATTTTTCTATTTCTAGAATAAATTTATTCCGGAATTAGATTTGGAGTAGAAATCAAAAGTTAAAATTTTTAGCTTTCTATTTCTGGAATAAAAATGAGAAATCAAAACTGTGACATCCCAGATTTTTAGTCTTGTTTTCTATTGAATAAATCAGGCATTTCATCGACACGTCTATAGGACTGTTCTCAGAGCTAATCACTCTCGAGATAACTAAACTATCTAGGGAAGTCATTAAGGAATTTTAATACAATAGACCTGAGAATTCAACCAGAGATCAGTTTCTCGACCATGGTCATCTTTAGAGGCCATAATGGCATAGTTAAAAATCGATTTGAGATCAGAGATAGGTTGGTTCGACTAAGATGTATGGCTAATTGTGGGTGATATCACTAAATTGGAAAATTCTCGTCGGTTGATACTAAACTGATTTTTCTATCGTTTTGGTATCTTGTGTTTGTATTTGAATCCTCAAGATTTTCACGACAACCGAGAGTCACCAATGTGTCGAGTGGGTTCATTGTGGCTCAAAGAAAATTGTCCACGGGTCATTTGCACAAAAAAATTTCTGAAAATTACCCAGTAGTTTAGGTCACGCTAAAAATGTGTCTGAGTGAAATTAACCGCGAATTTAAGTCCGATTTTAGAAATTGAAGATTCTATCATATCATAATAAATTTTAGGAGCGTTGACTCAGTCTCAGAAGATTTTTCTGTAACCTGAGACTTTTTGGGAAAAAGTTGTCTTAGGGCCGTTTTTGTACATAAAAAGCCAGAGACCGTTTTTGATCATGAAATTGGGAAGCAAATGGGATCCATTGGTGATGAAAAATGCCAATTGGATCGGTGAGGTGTCGGTTAATTTTATTGAGGCCAGTTTGTGTTGAATCAAGGTCCAATTGAGGGAAAACCGAACTAATTTTGTGTGCCCCCACCACCTGCGACATTTGGACCATTTCGGACTTCTAGAAGCGAGCCTTAGTGGCTAATTTTGGGCTATGGGACAACTAGTGGTGGACAAGGGGTCAAGGGAACATTTGAAGAGAAATTTTGGCTAAGGTGGACCCCTTGGTTCCCTCATCTCTCCCTCTCTCTCATTCCTTTGATGTCCACACCCCTATCTCCCTCTTTCCCTTCATGTTCGAGAATTCTAGGAGTAGGAGCCACCCGTCGAAGCCACCGAAGACCAGCCGAGCAGCCTCACTGTCCCACAGGACCGCCGCACGCCGTCCTCGCCCGCGTCGCTTCACCATTGTTACCCGTGTGTCTCCGCCTCCCTCAGATCGTTGTCCTTGCTCTAGCCGCACTCCAGCAGCTCCCCCAAGCAGCTCAAGCCACCGCCGGAGCTCCCTTCACCGTCAGTCTGCCTCGCTTGGACCCAAAACCGAACCCTGTTGTCTCCGCTAGTCCACCGCCACCCTTGTTTACCTCAACCAAGTTTTGTTTTCTCTCTTTTTAGCCCAATATTGAATCTTTGTTGGCGGGTTTCTAGCAAGCTTGTAGGCTTGATTTGAGGTGGTTTCAGGCCTCGAAAGCTTGGCCCACCTTGAGGAAAGTCGACCCCCGTGACGTTCTTGTCGAATTGCACTAAACCGTTCGTTGAACAAGTGAGTTTAACTCACTAATCCTGGCTTAGTAGGTTAATGATGCTTAGGGGTTGATTATATTAAATTAAACATGTTTAGGTGGATAAATTAGATTAGATTAATTAATTTAATTATCTGCCAATGCATGTTAGGTGGTTAGTTAGTGACATTAGCAAGTAGACTCGTGCTATTATTTATTAAATGAACCTTGAAATTTTTCCAGGTCCGTTTCAACATCCAATTAGGCATTACGGGCTTAAATTGGATTTATTGCATTTATTTAATATTTTTCGTAATTATTTATTTAATTAATTATTTTTCAAAAATTAGGCTCGGATAGTCGACGACCGGAATTTTATGCTGATTATTGTGGTGCAGCCTATTTATTCATTTGAGCTCTAATTTGTGCTGAATTGATTTAATTGTGATTTTAGGATTTTGTTTCCTAAATTAATTATTTCAGTAATTGATTGGAAATTAACCGAGTGTTGATTTACAATGCCAAAAATATTTTGGTGGATTATATAAAATGGTGGGAATTGTGAAAGTGAAAATACTGTATTTTGGCTAAAGCCGACCGTGTACCCCACACACGATATTTTATTGGGTATGATAAAAAATGGTGGAAATGTTGGATGGTTTAGACGGTATACTATATCGGCCTACGGGCGATATGTTAGCTTTGGGCAAGCAGTATAGTATACTATAGCAGCTTACGAGTAATATATCAGCTTTGGGTGAGCAATACACCTTATTATCAGTTTTGAGTGAGCATATATAGTATACTATGATAGCCTGAGGGCCCTAATCTATCACATTTGGGCAAGCATATATACAATTTACTATATTATTAGCTTTGGGCGAGCTATACTGTCTATTTTCAATTTTGGGTGAGCAGTCCTTAAATAATATGACTTTATATATAGTATTAAATGTACCGACTAGGGAAAGGTCATGGTGACATGTAATCGATTGAGTCGATTGATCAATAGTTCGATTTGATTGGGTAAATTGATGTGATTCCCATTTATTTGATATATACTAAATTGCAGGATGGAACTGAGGTCAAGGTAAGTCTTCTGACTCGTGTTGTGCTTAGACAACCCTTAGGGCGTATTGGCTTCCTAATCGGGTCTTAGGGGGTAGAACTTGCTGAGACGTAGTCTCACCCTATTATGGGACAACATTTCAAGTCCCTAGATGACAGCACCTTCCCTTCCTCTCGTGCATTTTGGTATACCGAAGGAAGTCACAAAAGTAGGTTATCATATTCCGATACACCCTCACCCTGAAGGATTGTAGTATGTAATGATAAAATCCACCATCTGGGTCGACATGGGTGAACTCGAAAGGGCGTATCATAGGTATCGATCATGGTATCGTCACTATCATGACGGGCGGAAGGAGGGTCATGTATCGGAGTCTAATGTACCCCGGTATGGTTTAGAGGTTGCGCTTGGGAATGGCACAGCAGATCCTAGGGATGGATCGGTGATTGATGTGAAGGATCCCAAGTTGGGTGATGCTCCCGACTCTCCAGAGCAATCAGCAGTGGACTCTAGCTGGAGCATAGAAGAAGGAGTGGTCGTTGAGGAGGAGTACCCGAAGGAGAACTCGGAGGAGGAACCTGAGAAAGACCTTGAAGAAGAACTTGAAGAGGAGTTGGAGGAGGATCCAGAGTATGACCCCGGCGACGATTGAGACCCCACCCTATTTTGCAAACCCTAAGCCATGAACCCATGTGTGATAGACCTAACTTAGTTAATAGTATTGTAATATATACTATGAGATTTGCTTGGTATAAAAGCATGGTTGTGGTTTTTCAAGTTCAAAAAATATAGTCCTACTTTCCTATCTCATTGTTTTATTGTCTGGGGATTTTATTATGCTTTTGCATGCGTATTAAAAATGATAGGGTTGATGATGCATTCTAGGACGTCGTTATGTAATCGACTAAGGAGATGGATGGGTGCGTGCCCAAGGACCGGAGTGTGACAAAAACTTTCTTTATCGTTCACTCTTGTCATCGCCTGTCGCCCACCCATCACTCGTGGGATGCCGAATGCTCGCTGCCGGTCCCCAGCTGCCCGCCACCGACCTCGGTCGCTCGTCGCTCGCCACCGATCGCTAGTCGTTAGTCACCGGACTCTAGCTGCTGGTCACCGATTGCCGGCCGCAGGATGTTGGATGCTCGTTGATCATTGGTCGCTCATTGCCAACCACCGGACATTGGTGGCCCACTATCGACCACCGACCGTCCCTCGTCAATCGCCCGTCAGTCACCATCAGTTGTTGAACTTCAGCCGTTGGCAACCTGCAGTCAACTGCCGGTTGCTAGCTGTTGGCTACCTGTCACTGATTGCCGGACTCTTGCCATTCAATTATTAGCCACCTACTGCTAGCTGCCGGATGCTGGACTCTGATCACCTGCCGTCGATAGCTGAAGGTTGGATGCCGATCGTCGGACATCAGACTTCGGTCACCGAATGCCGGCCGTTGCCGCTCTTAGAAATAGAAATTTTATTCTCTTATCAAACAAATTTTTACTCTAGAAATATAAATACTGAATCGTTATCAAACATGTTTCTTTGCTGAGAAACTCGTCCATAAATTAGAAATTGAGAAATCAATTTTTGGCTAAAAATTGATTTCTATTTTAGAAATTTTGTCATGTGCGCCCTTAATTGAAGCGTAGATGGTGACTTTCTCTCTCTTGCCTTTGCTAATCTCGACAAAGCCGCATGGAGGGCTAAAGCTTCCATTTTTTATGGTTGAGTCTGTATTGATCTTCTCTGCAAAGCCATCTATGAGGATCTCGTCTTTGCTCCTATAGATTCCGGCCTCTGATCCCTCCATCCCTCCCTCTATTCTTCAGTGCACAATCCATCCATGTTGTACTTCAGGGAGCCTTTTGCTGGAGATACCCATTTTGCAAGTGTGTTTGTGAGTTTGTTGTTGCGATTTCATTTTTTAGGGTTCCACCGGTTGTAAAGCTCAAGATTCGTGTTTGCTTCATTCACAGCTTCATTTGGTCCTAGTGTTTTGCTTTTGAAGATTGTAGAGTTTCTTATCTTCTAGATTTGCTAGAGAACTCCAGCTACCAACTCCTTCGACCGAGGGTTGCTGCAAGAGGTAAAGATTTCAAATAGCCATTTATCTATTCTAGTGATGTTTTTTGGGGGAAAGATTCAGCCTTAGCTTAGGGTTAGACTAGATCTCGTGCATCCATTGATAGAGGAGGAAGAGGTGTTTGGGTGTTTCTAGCATTTAGTGACAAATTGGGCAGTTCTGATAAGGTATTATCTTCCTCCTATAGAGGTTTTCCTTCGTTTGTAGCGCATTAGCACACAAGAAAATTGGATTTTGGGGTGGATGTGAAGGTCCCAGATCAAGTTCCATAGCTTTTTGGGGGTTTGGCATGATGAGGATGTGTGAGATGTGGTTTGGCTATCTGCTGTTTGTTTGCTGTTGTATTTGCTTTTGACTAAGTAGGTGCTAGATTTGTTGTTTGTCATGTGATTTTGTCTTTCTTCATAGTGTGACTAAGCGGAGTTGCAAGGATTTCTTTTACTAAATTGTTGTCAAACAAGGTTGCTAGCTTATACACATCCCACTGTTTGGACTCTTGGTCAATTAACTTAGCCACATATTTAGATTCTTCTTGGTTTATAAGTCCTCCAATGTATCCTCATGCTAACCATTTGTCCTCTCTCACTCTAATTTGCGATCCATCTCCCACTACCCATTAGTTTACTACTCTATCACCTCTCTTCCTTATAATAAACTTTGCCATTCCCAAAACAATCTAGATCCCTCGTTTGCCTTCATAAAGTATGCTGAAGAGAAATATAAGCCTTTCAACAGTTGGCTCCATAAAGCTGAAGGGGCTTGTATGAGTCTTCAAGTATGTTTTCCCAACATGGCCTTTTTAAAAGCAATAAGGTGCTTAAATCCCAAACCCCTACAATTTTTACTATTTTTAAGCACCTCTCATTTCTCCCAATGAATACCTATCTTTGCACTGATTTTTTTTTTCCACCAGAATGTGGCAATCTTTTGTTCAATTGATCTACAAATTGATATGACAATCTTGAAAATGGATATAGCATATTGCGGCAATGCTTGTACAACCATTTTAATGAGGATTTCCTTCCCCACCTTTGACATTATGTTTTCTTTTGACCCTCAAGTTTCATATTGACCCTTGCTTGAACCCACGCAAACATCTCTTTCTTCGATTGTCCCCAATTTGATAGAACACTGAGATATTTCCATGTTTTGTTTTTTGGATGATACGGACTCTTAGTTCTTTTGCCATGTTCCTCCTTAATTGTTGTGGGCTGTAGTGGCTGAAGTAAATGCTGGATTTGTTCAGGTGAATTGCTTGACTCGATGCATAAAAATATTGGTTCAAAAGGTTTGCCATATTCTGACACTCCTTAACTGTACTATCGAGAAAGAACATCACGTCATCCGCAAATAGTAAGTGTGCGAGTGTTGGATAGCTTCTATTTAGTTCGATTCATTTCACACTTCCGTCCTAGAGTGCTTTTTGTATAAGGAAAAATAGCATATTAGTCAAAATAATGAATACTAGGGAGAGAGAGGGTCCCCTTGCTTTAATCCTCTAGTTAGCCTGAATGCTTGGAGAGGTTCCCCATCCACTTTGATGTTGAAGGTGGCAGTTGAGAGGCATGTTTTCACCAAAGAAACCCAGTGATCACTAAAGCCCATCTTAGTCATGAACTCACACAAAACATCTCGTTCCACTTGATCATATACTTTCTCCACATTAAGATTAAGTACCGCATGAAACTTCCTTTTCCTTTTCCTAATTCTCAGTTGGTGCATCACTTCTTGGACTATTAATATATTATCTTGTACTTGTTGTCTACCTATGAAAGCACTTTATTCCATTTCTATCAATTCGTGAAGCCGGGGTTTCAACTTATTTGTCATTACTTTGGATTATCTTGTAACTGAAATTACAAAGATTGATGGGCCTATATTGCACTATAGATTCTACGTTAGCCACTTTTGGAATAAGGATAGTATTGAGGGAAGGCTCTTGAGTACCTAAAACGAAGAAGTCATCAATCATTTCATGCACTTCTCTTTGAACAACTCCCAATGTTGCTGATAGAAATGTCCATTCAAGCTATTTGGACCTAGGGCCTTACTGACCCCCAACTGAAACATTGTTAATTTCACTTCCTCCATTGTAACTTTCCCTGTTAAAGCTTCATTCAATGCCTCTCCTACTATGCAAGGTATTGATCCAACATCAGTTGAAAGTTCTAGGGCCAACTATGCCATGAAGATGTTGATAGAAGGTTACAATATGTTCTTTAATTACCTTTGAATCCCTGCACTAGTTTTGGTTATCAAATTTCAGCATAGTTATTCTATTATGTTGCATTCTTTGCACCGTTGTGGTATGAAAAAACTTTGTGTTTTTATCTCTCCATCTTATCCACTTTATCCTCAACCTCATTCCCTATTACATCTCTTCCTATCTCCATAGTTGCTCAATTTGCATCTTGAGTTGTTGCGTTTCTTCATTTCTTGATCCTCTTTCCTTTGTGTTGGTTATCTTTGTGAGCTCTTTTTTAAGGTCCTCAATTCTTCTATAGGTGTTTAAATGTTTATGTTTGCTTCACTTTGCTAAAGCTTTAGCAACCTCATTAAGTTTTCTGGGCAAATTCGGCTGTGAATTTAGTTGATCATTCCACATGACTTGCATTATTTCTCGGCATTCAGCATCTTCTATCCAGCAAGCTTCAAATTTGAACTCTCTTCTTCTTTTAGTTAACAGAGGATATAGTGATAGTAATATAGGGATGTGATCTGAGCCAATAGCAGTAGGGCATAAGCTTTCGTATATAAGAACATAACTCTACATTCAATATTGTAAAGAACCCAATGCAACCTCTTTTTAACCAGCTCCTCCCCCTCTTGGTTATTTGCCATTGTAAAGGCACATCCTTTGATTTCCACATCCATGAGTGCACAATCATTTAGCAAGTCCCGGAAGGTTGCCACTCTATAATAGTCCGTCTCCCTTTTACCATACTTCTTCCATTGATACAAAGTTCTATCGAAATCTCTAATACATATTTAGGGCAAGGTGTTTCTCTCATGAATCATTCTAAGTTGCTGTGATAGCTAGTCTTTCTTAGTAGTTTGTAGAGGCATGAAAAAGATGAAATCCTCATCATAATGTCACTATTCAGTTTTTTACAAATGACCTCAATCATCTCGCCCGAGCTTGGTACTAGTCCAACGGACATATCATTGTTCCACATTAGAGCCAATCCTTTAGCAATTCCAATTGGGTTAACAACCATCAAATTTTGAAAATATAGGCATTTTTTTTACCCTTTCCACTGCGAGTTCTTTATTTTTTTTGTTTCCATTAGAAATGCTAAATTGGGCTTTTCTTGAGCCACTAAGGCTCTAAAATGCTGGAATGTCAGGGAAGTGCCCAAATCTTAACAATTCTAGCTCAAGATTTTCATTTAAACTCTAGTGGCTTATCAGGGTTAGCCATGAAAGTCCACTCTTTGATTTCTCTGACTTCTTGAATCGGTGTATCTTGAAGGGTCCCCTCATCAATGAACTAAGAAAAGAAGTTTTGTTGTTCATAAGGACTAAAATGTTTCATTTTTTTTTTTTTTTTTTTTTGCAAATATGAGCTTTCTTCCCACTCTTCTCTTTGTTTTGATATCCATTAGGTGCCATTGGATTAGATGCTTCCTTTATCATAAGGTGTTTCTCCTGTCGTGTGAATTTCACCCCAAGAAAATTTAGGTTTAAATTGCTAGCCCTTTGGTGTTTTAGGACACTTTTCTCTAGCACAATAACCATGGCTAATGTATTCCTATCCTCCTATTCATTTTGCTAATAGGTAGGCTGTTAGTTGCTTTGAATAAGAAATTCTGGTTTTATTTTATCAATTTCAGGTTTTGGGCTCATTTCTCCATTGAAAATCTTCCAAAATGGACTATTTCCCTTGCTTCTGCCTTGATCCAGCTATTGAACTTACCCACTTTGTATTCTTCTAGCCTTGATTATTTGTAAGGGGTGCTATAATTTTTCACTCAATTGAGTGCCACATCGGTATAAAATCATTCATTCAAGTGTCATTTCTAACCAATCGTCCCATGTGGATTTCTTACTTAATTTTTTAATTATGATGTAAAAATTTTAAAACAAATTAAAGGCCAACGTGGAAAGTTTTGTCTAACATTTTTTTTTTGTCAGGCCTACTCTATTCCTACTCTACACTCACGCTCAGACTTTTGCCTTGCCTCTTGCAGGGTGTGGAAGTCAAAACCCACTCCTGAAACTTACGCGTCCCCACTCCATCCCCCGAGAAAGTGGGGATTTGAACCCCTCACCTCCCCCTTCCATGTTGGAAGGGTAGCCACTGAGGCGAATCCCAGTGGTTAAGTTTTGTCTAACATGACAAGTGTATAAATAAATGCCCCCCCTCTCTCTCCACATAAATGACTACATTTGTTAGTCTCTCTCTCATTAAAAAAATTAGGACTTTGTATTTTCCTTTACTAACACACTCACTCTCTATTTATCAAGTATTCAATGTCATTCTTTCTCATTGGATAGATACTAAAAAAAGGTAATAGCATGGAGGAAAAATTAAGGCTATAGAGACTAAAGATGAGTGATTTGTTGTGTTTCATTAGTAAAATTTGTTATTTTGTATTCACTGACCTACAAAATCAGCGGTTCCTTATTTGATTTGTGTTGTTGACAGAGACCAAAGGCGCCTGGAAAGCCGATAGCTTGGAGAGCATAAATTAGGGTTTGGTGCTAGAGGGTAAATGTAAGTGACTTCATTATATTTGGTGCGGTACTTTGTCGTTTTGTTTCCATTGACTAACGCCCCATATTATTGTTTATCAAAAGTGGTGCAGTTGTGGAAACTAATTGCTGAAGTTGTCATCTCTCTATGTTGTGGTTCCTGTTATAGAATTAAAACTTTTTTTGTGTTTTAAGTGCAGTGTTAACATGGATGATAACACAGCATCCATTAATGTTTTTTACAACATCGAGTTTATTATTGGTGATGAGTGGGAATATGCTAGTAGAAATGTCTGTTATTTTCCTTGTCAGTGTGAGTAGGCTATCATATAAAGACTTTACTAGGGATATAGTAGAATGATTGTGATGCAAAATAGGTAAATTACATTATAAAGTACATGGTAAAAGTCTTTAAGAATTGTTTGATATATCCGTTATTTGATAATGGTGTGAGGGATCTTGTTTACCATTATCTCCATGGTAATGATGTTTATTTATATGTTGAATATCACGATAATGTAGACAAAGAAACAATATTAAAAGATGGTATTGAAACGAAGGTTGGTGATAGATCTATTTAGATGGAGATTTGAGAGTAGAGGAGACTGAGGCTTTGCATATAATTCGTGTTTTAGAGATATGTGAGCAACTCGAGAGAGGTGTCAACATATCTAATGGTGGAGACACACTTCCTAAAGAAGGGACTGGAGTACACCAAGGCTCTTGAGAAATTGCACTCTCTAGTGATGAAGATGAGAAAACTTTTAGTGCATACAACTTGCCTAAGTGATGTTAATGATAAGGACATTGTACAAGCAAGGAAAGAAGTAAGGGCATTTTCGTAAGGGAATAATGCACCATTTGGGGAAGTGAACGAATCCGTAAACAAGAATGAAGGAGCTCTTGTAGTTGATGGTCCTGCGATAGAATGCGAGAAAAGTGGTGTTGATGACATAAGTAGCTTAGAGGATGATGATGTTGCGATTTTGTATAGAAGGATTCTTATGATTCAAATGGTACAACTTCTGCATTTTGCAAACTAATGAGATTTGATGATGCACAACAATTTAGATATGCTATCGTAAAGTACTCAATCACTTAATAGAGGAATATTTATTTCACTAGAAACACTAAGGATTATATTAGAACAAAGTGGGCACAAAAGAATTGTTCATGGAAGATATATAATGCATTGAGCAAAAAAGACTAGTTCATTCTATATTCAGTTACTCTAAGAGGAACATAACTATGGTATTGTATTTGATAATAAAAGAGTTACTAGGGTATGGTTGGCCAAGCACTTCTTAAACACCATTAAGGCCATACTATAAATCAAGAATCATTAATTAATACTTAGTAGAATTCAAGTATTATAATATAAGTATATTGATGGGTATGTACAAGGAAGAATATACATGGATTGGGACTATGCTAGGGAATGCAGACTTCAAAATACTTAGTAGAATTCAAGTAGAGGTTGTAGAAAAATCATTGTATAATTTTGCAACCTAGTCTGGTAGGATGTAATATATTTTAATGCATATATAAATAGGGTCAGATGGATGTTTTTAAAGGCTTATGCAAATGAGAGTCATTGATTGCCATTAGCAAAAATAGAAATAATCAAATGTTTCCAATAGCCTGGGTTGTTGTGAAAGTAAAAAGCAAATATACTTGGTCTTGGTTTTTTTAAATTCTAATGGCCAACCTTGGCATAACTGATGGAAGAGGTCGAACATTTATGATTGACCAATAAAAGTTAATGTAAGTTAATGTCATTAAAATATTGTCATTCTAATATCATTCACATATTATAGCCTACAAGTATTTGTTGGCTTCAATTATTGTAGAGGCTTGTTCTTGTACTAATTGAGTTGATGCAATATGCTTAGTACATAACGTATGCGATGAACATGTATGGAAATTTGGCCAAGAAGTATAGAATGATCAATTGTGGAAGCAATTTTGACTGATTGCAAAATTTACAAATATGACAATTTTTAGAATTCACAAGGAAGTTCTATTTGTCTTGTTAGTAAAAGCTTGTGAAGTATTGTTTCACATTGAATCAAAACATTGGTGAAGAGCCTTCTCCAATGAAAAATTAAGTGTAATATCGTCGACAACAACCTTTGTGAGGCAATCAACTGCAAAATTTTAGGAGCTAAGTGTAAATCATTCATCAATATGCTTGAAGACATCAGAGTTATAAATTATGACTAGGCTACAAAGATAGAGATATGAGTGTTCAAAGTGGACTAGACGATTTGGTGCTAAGCTTATCAAAAAGTTGGATGACAACATGGCTACTTGTAGGTTTGTTCATCCAATAAGGGAATGATGAACATGAGATCATGAATAATGGTGACAAGCAAGTTGTCCACTTGGGAAGGAAAACTATTCTTGTTAGGCATGACAATTGATACCTTGTTCACGTGCCATTTATGCCATCCGATTGAAGGAACTCAATCTTGAGAATTACGTAGAAGACTGTTACAAGAAAAGCAAACATCTTACTTCATACCAGTTCATGATGCAACATGTGAGAAGTAGCAAATTTTGGGACAAAACAAATAATCAACCCCCCAAACCTCTACCATTGAAGAAACAAGTTAGTATGGTTAAAAGGAAAATGAGAATGGAGGAAATTGAAAGTAATAGTAATAGAATGAACAAGGGCTGGTAGAATAATTCAATACTCACACTACTATAGGGAAGGGCATAATTAGACTGATTGTCCATCTAAGAAAAAACAATGTAATAGCAGGGGACAATACAAGACAAAAATGTAAGGGCCTGTGAGGGCAACGCAGAAAGCAATGATGGAGAAGAAGAAGACAAAAATGTAAGGGCCTGTGAGCGCAACGCATAAAGCAATGATGGAGAAGAAGAAGACAAAAATGTAAGGGCCTGTGAGGGCAACGCAGAAAGCAATGATGGAGAAGAAGAAGACAAAAATGTAAGGGCCTGTGAAGGCAACGCAGAAAGCAATGATGGAGAAGAAGAAGAAGAAGAAGAAGAAGATTGAGGGCTGCAACCCTTGCCCAAATTTGGGCAAGGGCTATTAAGCCCTAGCTTGTGGCAAAGGTCATTGGCCCTTGGTCGGAGCCTGACAACCCTCGCCGACCATTTCCTCACCATCGTTGGCCCTTCTTGGTGATGGTGGGGTGGCAGTGGCTGCACCTTCTTCTTTTTCTTTAAAATTTTAGCTTATTTTTATTTATCTTAAATAAAAATTATATTAAAATTAGATTTGGATCAAAACAACATTATTTTAGCCATGTAGAAGAGAGAAAATATTTGAAAGAGCCACATTAACACTTTCTGCCAGCTAAGTTAGACAGAGTTAACGGAAATGCTCGATTATACCAATTTGATAAATTTTAGGATTTAATTACACTTTTTGCAAGTTTTAAGATTTAATTGTACTTTTATAACAAGTTTTAGAATTTCTATTAAACATACCCTTATTTTTTAAAAAGTTGATGAATTTAAGTTATCAAATTCAAAAAGTTGACAAACCTAGATGTACATTTATAAAAGTTTCTGACCCCTAGACATTCATTATTGAACTTATTAGAACTTCACTGTCCTTCAACACCAAACACTAAATAGACAAAACCAATCACAAAATGCATGATCATGTTTGTTCTTACTATAGAAATGTGGAACAATTTGCGAACCATCTATCATTTTTATGGAAATCAACAATAATGCAAAAATTGCAATATAAAACACAATTTCCACCGAATCGACCATATAATAAGCCATTCAACCTAGTAAATTAATCACAAACCACGCAATTCAACCCACATACACATAATTGTTAAAACTAAAAACATTTCCAGTATAAAAACACTCCCAGCAATTAATATACATTGCTCCAAATGCAATAATATGTTTCATTGATCTTCAGCTATGGTAGACTCAGTAGTTTCTTCTCATTACTCAAGTTACGAATGACCACCGACCAGACGAAACCCCAACAACAAGACAAGTAATGCTTGATTTTTTTTTTTTTTTTTTTGAATTTTCATTCTTGAAACTTCCTTTTTCAAATGGTTAACCAAAGATTCCAGACCCTTGATTTCGAGTTGCATTGAGTCGGCATTGTCCAACTCATTTGTCAATACAAGTGGAGGTTTATATCGTCCTTAAAGTAGCTCCAAGATCACTTCTGTTACTCAATTTGAAAATTTTGCATCAACCCGTGTGAAATATCCACGACTGAAGTCTTCTTTATATCTAATGCATTTATGAAACCTTCTCCTGAGATAATCTCTTGTCAAGCTATTATTGTTGGACTTCAAAGCCCACAATAGCAAAAATATTAACTTTCATCTTGGCTTTGTTGATAAATCATGAGCTGTTTCTCTAGCTTCTGCTCCCCATTGCGAATTTAATGAGAAGATTTACCCCAATTTGAAGTATTAGGGTTCGGGTTTAGTTAGGGTTTTGAAGATGATTGAATTTTGCCCCCAATTTCTTTAAATGAGGCTAGGGTTCTTCAATCATATGAGTAAGCGATGTCGTTTGCCTTCTCATAATGCCAAATTGGGTTTTCCGACAAAGCAAATCAAGTGATCGATTTTTAAAATTTACAGCACTAAAATTATCGAAAAAGAAGGTTATAGCACTTAAGTGAGCACCGTCCGAAAGTTATAATACTCCTAGTTTTGCTTGCACAAATTGTTCAGCATTAAGGGAAATAAAGTGGGTGAATTTATAAAGTGTTTGAATCAGGAAACCATTGTTACGTTGGCTTCCATGAACAGTATACACGAAAGGGATCAAACTCGAATTATAGCAAGCACCAAAGTAATGTAGCTGGATAAATATAATGAGGAACCTAGTGATGCAAAAGTCTGCCCGAGCTAAATGGGTCGAAAGGCCACTTTTGGGTGGGCTAGGACAAGGCTGCTTGTCTATAAGCTCAACCCAATCCATCTAGACTTGGGCCCAACTTGTCCGACACTAATTAACTGATTTACCCATCATGTTTATAGATGGATAGCCGAACACTATCAAAAAATGGAGAAAAGATGACAGGCAGAACCGTCCGTAAAAGTCAAAACAACCCGTCCCCGATGACCATAAGGGACGGCTTTTTGTCCATTGCTGTCGTCACCTAGGCCCTTTCCACTATAAAGAAAGGACGATCATTTTTTTTTTTTTTGTCTATTCTACTTTATTTCTACTTTAATTTCCACTCTTAGACTTTTGTTTTGCCTACTGTAACCCTGAATATCTTGTTTTCTATTTCGGGTCCTTAAGAAAATTACCAAAAGAAAAAACCATAAACTTATTATAATTGTGTCAATTCAATTTTAAACAATTTTTTGCCAATTCAATAATAAAAATTTTGCATTTGTGCCAGTTCAATCCATTCAGCCAATTTTAGCCCATTGACATTGACATAGACGCCGGCCATCATACATATTAAATTGGCATAAATATAAAATGTTTAGGACTTAGGTGGTACAATTGCATTTCACAACTACATGAACAAGAGCCTTTGCAATTTATGTTATTTCCAATTGAATTACCATGATCTTTCTACGATTGAAGGGGCACGATTCCCCAAGGTACCGTAGATAGATCCCTCGTTGAAATGTTTGAGGATCGAAACTGAAATTGTCCCATTCTAAATTTTGGTTCACACATGCAATGTCAATCTATATGCTTTTACTCCATGTAAAGATTGTGCTCTTGCAATTTCATTTTTTTTAATTATTATTATTATTATTATTATTAACATTTTACTAGTACCAGGAGTCACATTATAGAAGGCCCCACCCAGGAACCCTAGAGTTGTGATCGATCTTCTCTTCCTCCAAAAGAAGTGTGTGAACCAGCATGAAGGAGTCTGCATGGGCCTTGGAACCTTCCCCGTGATGTGAACAAGCAACGACACCTTGCGTGAGCGCCTGTGGACTAATGGGAGACCCATCATTTAATATAGAGTGGCCAAGTGAGAATTGGCCTTTTTCAAGCGAAGGAAAAGATGCATGAAACTCGGGAAGTCAGAGTTTTCGTCTAATGTCACGATGAGTAGGATAGACAGCGTCCCCAATAGCTATTTGAAACCTAACCTTAATTAAAAAGTTATTCAAGTCCACGATGAAAAAATATTAAGTGGGACTGTTTTTTCACTTCATCAATGAGACACTCCACCCAACACACAGACACGTGTTCATCGGATCTCACTTGTTAGGAAATCTCTCTCTCTCTCTCTCTCTCTCTCTCTCTCTCTCTCTCTCATTTCTCAGGAATTTCCGAGGAATAAAGGTGTCTTTCTTCACAACCAAATAAGCAGCTGCCTCCATCGTCGCCTCAAGGAGATGTATTAGATTTGATGAATAAAAACAATAAGTTGTCCATGTATACGTTTGAATAAATGTGCAAAAAAGAGAAAATTGAGCTTGACTTGTTAATTTTGAACATCCTTAATGGATTTAAGTTGGGATTATTATCAAATCTGAGCACATTCATGTGTCTTCTCACCCTTTAGCCAAACACATGTAACCTATTTGATGAATTTCTTAGAGACCTTGTTATAGATCAATCCTTATTATTGTTCAATTTTAGCACGTACTGATGTACTCTAAACATGTATTATTTGCCTTGTATTATGGCTATGTTTGGTACTCAAGATAAATTTTTTTTATCTTATCTTGCATTTGGCATCGACTCAAAACAGGACAAAATCGGATATAATAGGGATAGAGGCGGAATAAAATTATCCCAAAGGAGAGATGGAACAAAGGTAGATAAGATTTCTAATATTCATAATATAATTTTTTTTTCTCGAATAAGAAACTTCTTAAATTAACAAAATTTAAATTATGTTACAGTATAAATAATATTTGAATTCTAATATAAGAAATTCAAAATAACAAAATATGACAATTTAGTTTTTTTACTTTAATCTTATTTTTATTTATATATTTGAATTTAATTCTATTTTATAATACAAATTCAATATATAAATATAAATATACATTTATATTTATCACATAGTTTAGGTATTTTAGGTATATTAATACAATTTATTATTTAATAAAATTTAATTGGAGAATGATAGAAGGAAAAGAAAGAAATAAAAAAGAATTTAAATAAAAAAGAGAGGAAAATAAAATCCGAAAAGGAAATAAAATTTGAGTAGGCAAAAATGTTACGAGAGATCTTTACCATTTTCATTTGTAAAAATGGTTCATTTATAGTGATATGTTATTTATATCTAACAATGTACTTGATATAATGTTAATATATTCGAATTTATTATTAAAATTACCAAATAGTGGATAGAATATAGCAAAATCCCCATATTTCATATTTTATCCTGTTTAATCCTATCCTATTAGGAAGCTAAATAACCAAACATAGCCTTTGTAGTCTCTCTATGGTGACTAAGGTGGGCGATGGCGAGACGATGGCATAGAGTTGATGGCTCAAGTGTAAATCTATTGGAGATGTATTGATGAATGATGAATAAAAACAATAAGTCATCCATGTATTCATATAAATAAATGTGAAAAGTTAGGTCTTTTTTTCAAAGTGAGGTCTTTTTTCTCTTAACAGTATCAAAGCTAGGTCTTTTTTTATTTTTGTCTAGTGTATTTAGCTTTAGACTGCAATTGCTTTTAGTATCTTCAGAGTTTGTTGCATGTTTTGAGCTATGCTTTAGTAGAGTCAAATTCAAAGGAGGAGATCGGCTTTAGTAGTGTCAAATTTAGAGTCTCTTTCACGTGTTGAGCAATGCTTTATAGAATTTTTTTTTGGGTTTGTAGGATTCAACATATATTTGTTTGATAATGCTCGGCTTATGGATCTCTGTTTACAAAATAGCTATTTGTGTAATTTTTTTTGTTTTTTTGAAGTCTTCTAAACCAGAGTTGATAACTCATGTACAAAGGAATGAAAAATATACTTATATTTCACTAAATAATATGCCTAGATAAGTATTGCCTTAGATAATCCCACATCAACAAAAGGCAAGTTGTACCTAATTTAAAATAGTTCCATGAGAGCTAATCTATCCATGAGAAACCATTCACAATAAATATTTCAATATTAAACAAAATATGAAAAAACATTAAGAGATCTAAAATGACTTTCATAATACATCCGACTAATGAATGGAAAAATCCATTCATAATCCTTAATAGCGTGATGTATGGTGCTTTTATCTAAATATATAAAATAAATGACCCCATTAATAGAATGTAACTAAAGAAAGAAAAATATGTTCATATAGTATGACTGAAGAATTATCTTTGATTCAGCTTTTCGATAACTTTACACATGTGAATTAACTAATGTGATGACTTTTAAATAGAGAAACAACATTAATCTTCAAAAAACCTAGATTCAATGGAGTAAAAATCACAATGGATGGATGTTCTAGTGAGTTCCTCTAGTCTCCTAAATTGGGTATTGAAAATTTACACCCAAATTGATTAATCCCTTACAATACGTTCTAGTTATTTAGAAGTGTTTTTGGAAAGTTCCAATGCAAAATAGTATGATATGATGTTCAGCCACACTCAAAGATCGCTAACAAAAGTGCTCATAATCACACATCTCACACAAATGTGCTCTAGCATGTTCACATCTTTATTATGAGTAATTACAAAGCATATTCACAAGAAAGAAATAGCAAAACATTCCAAATTTTTAGAAGATCACATGTAGTAGAATATGAAATAATAAAGCATTCCTAAAAATATGTATCCAATATTTTACATGTGTCTATTTTTGTTCTCTATCCATGCCTCTCAACGATTGTTCATTGTTGTTTCAATACCAAAAAATGTGAAATTATCAAGCATCTTGAAACAAAGCCAAATTAAAACCACAATACCAATTAGCTGATTAAAGGAGCACACCACCATCAAACAAAAATTTCAATAAAAAAAAAAACAACTAGACAAATGCCAATCAAACAAACACAAATCCGCTAAATATTATCAAATGAATATAAGTCGGTTCTTGCAAACCCAAACAGAAGATTTTTTAAAGCATTTCTCAACACATGCACCAAACCCTGAATTTGACACTATTAAAGCCAGTGTCCTCCTCTATTAAATTTCGAGCTCATTGGAATATAATCACAAAACAGGGGTAAAACGCTAACCTAATCTTGTCGTGTGCATATGATAAATTGGAGTTGCCAGGGGGGAATTTGGAGTTGGCAATGTGGTCAAGAGTGAATGTTAGGATTAGACGTATAAACACATTGAAATAAAGAGTAAATGCGAGAAAGAAAAATTGAGATATAAGGTTGATCCTAATTCACTTTTAAACTAGAGCTACATCCAATAGAGGATCCGATTATGATTAGCATTTCCCACCTCTCTATCACAATCTTACTTACAAGAGAAAGAAATTATATATAGGCGGCATAGGAAAACCCTAAGGGTTGAGAAAGCCTTAGGCCACTTAGTAATGGCCTAAACTACCAATAAAATATGAGCCTAAACTATAAAAGTCCACTGATGATGGGGAGTATGAATCATATCCCAACAGTGAAGAGAAAGACACTACATGGTAATGGGAGCAAAGGGGTCGATGAGCTCACCGGACCTAGACAACAGATTGGAGGCACAAAGGGGTCATGAAGAGGGATTGGGGGAGGGGGGGAAGCGAGTAGAGTGGAGCGGAGCTCTATGAAAAATGAGAAAAACCCTAACTTGAGCTAGTCAGACATAGAAAACAAATTAAAACTATCAATAAGGCTCAAAGAGGCCATGATGGAGGCAGTGACGTGATCGGGATTAGAGGCATATAAGGGTTGTGAAGTGGGACAAAAAGACAAAGAAAAACAAAGGAGGGTGTGGTGCCTTTTGGTCATGAAGATAAATGGGGGGAAGGAGAGGGGGAGAGAGAGAGAGCAAGCAGTGGAATGGATTTTCTCAATAAATGGAGAGTAAAAGGGGAAGAAACGAAGAGAGGGAGGGTGTCATGCCCCAAACCTCGAGCGAGCGCACATCCCTAAGTGGTCGATCAAATTGTGACGTTCCCAGGTTGCGTCGCCGACCCAAATTAATTCATGCACATGCAAAAGCGAAATAAACAATCCTTAGACAACAATCAACATGCGCTAGAAAAGCAGGACAACCAACAACACAAAACACACTTTTATAAATAAACAGGTCAGCCCTACAAAGTTATACACATAAGGTCAAGATCTGAAAAGAACTATTAAGCTAACCCTACCCCGGACCCTCCTACTTGGGATTCGGGTCCACTACGACATTGTTAGGAATGTTGATGTCTAGCGAGTCAGGTACTTTCTCTACTTTGGCTCCTGCTCATCCTCCGACAACCGGTTCTCTACGATGTTAGCTATAACATTGGCATCCACGACAGGGTCGAGTATCACCTCACCCTCACCCTCAACAGCAGGTCCATCGAAATCATCCAAATTTTGGATTCCTAAGAACAGGGAAGATGGTATCCAGCTTGTTATACCCTCACGACTGCCTAAAACGAATCGAACGAACTTCCATCTAAGGACCTGTAAAAGATTTAAATCACGACAGGGTGAGACAATATCTCAGTGAGTTCATGCTCTAAACCCCGATTATGAAGATAATACGTTTAGAGGTAGTCTAATCACACATCATAGAAGACTTACCTCGCCTCAGTATCTTCATGCACATCAGTATAGTTCATATAACATATGCATACAGCCAACATACTCAGTAATTGGAACGCATCCATTTCAATTGCCAATCAATTACATGAGTCTCGATTATAAGGCCAAATCATTATAACACGTCTCATTTCATGCCACACAATTTCATTCCATAATAAGGTGCAGCTATCTCAATTATTCAAGCGTTCCAATTGATTATGACCCAATGGCCATAGCCAACTCAACAGTCAGTGGTCATCTAGCATAGTCGGCCATCGTCTCGCCCTATTAAGCACGGCAACGTCTAACTCTTGACAGCATTCCCGAAGGAGTTTTGGTCTGACCTCTACAGCGATCCGGCATCCGTTGAAGTGGGGTATTCCATATAGGAGCATCATCCACCCGACGCACATCGGGGATAGATTCTCATAGTGATCATACACACATCATGTCCCGACCAAGGACATCGTGCTTTACACTCAAATGTTTCAATTAAAATAATGTGTTTGGCCTATTTTTTTCATATTAAAAACACCCGGTAAAATAATCGTGTGTGGGTACACGGTTAGATTAAGTCATAAAATGCGATATCCTCACTTTTAAAAATCCCACTATTTGATATAGTACTTAAAAATATTTTTGGCATCAAAACCCAACACCCGGTAATTTTCTAATTAAATACCAAAAATCCATAATTTTGGAATAATGACTCAAAATCACCAATTAGCATCCAATTGCATAATTTAACACTCAATTGCAATAACTAATAACACCACGACAATCAACATGAAATTCTAACGACCGGCTATCTTAGTATAATTTCCGGAAAATAATAAATGATTAAATAAAATATAAAATAATTAAGTAAATGCAAAAATAATTAAATGAATCACTAATTAATCTACCTATGCTAATCTAACCACCTAATTGACTAATTAAATTACTCTAACCAACCTAGCTACATAATAACCCACTAAACTAACTAATTACATTCACTAACCACTTGATTGACCTATCTAACTAACCTAATTTAACTAAACAAGCTACTAATTATACTAATCTAACTTAACTTAATCTAACCCTTCCCTAAGCATCATTAACCTCATAATTAAGGTTTAGAACGTAAACTTACCGGATTAGTGAGCCGATGAGTTCACGGCGACGACGGCGTGGAGGTGAGCGAGACTCAGGCACACGGCAACGTCACAGGAGGTCCTAAAGGACCTGAAAAAGCCCAGTAAACCTCACCATTTGCTACTGGCATCACTTCCGATTGAGGCTGAGGCGAGCTGGCTCGGGGCATGGCGCGAGGAAAAGAAGGATGGTGGATGGCCAGGTGGGGCCAGGCGGGGCTAGGTGATGACTAGGACGGGTTGGAGCGGCGGACGGTGAGCGGAGGTGGCTCAACAAGGTGTGACGTGGGTGGATGAGGGCTCGGGACGGCGGACTGGCACGTGAGCAACAGGCGCAAATGCGGGGGATGATGCGCAAGTGAGACAGGCACAAGTAGCTTTTAGGAATTTTTAGCACATTTGATCCATGGTCGATTATTTTCGATCCACATTGTGCATCTTTGACTCATAGGTGACTCTTGATTGTCATAAAAATCTCAAGATTTCGAATACGAGCACATGGTACAAAAACGATAGAAAAATCAGTTTAGTGCCATTCTATATGAATTTTACAATTAGATGGAATCACCCACACTTTAATTACATGACTCTGTCGAATTGACTCATCTCTGGTCTCTAATCGATTTTAATAGTGCCATATTGACCCTTGCAGATTAGCATGGTCAAGCAGTCGATTCCTAATTGAATTCTCAAGTCTGTTGCATTTAGATTCCTTAACGGTTTTACCAGATAGATTAGTTATTTCGTGAGTAATCAGCTCAGAGAAAGACTATAGGTGCGTCAATGAAAAACCTATCTTATTCAATTGAAAACAGACCCAAAAATCAAGCTGTTACAAATGGACTTTCAAAATTTCTTACTGTGGAATTTTCTAGCCATGTAAAACACAATGAGTGGACTATCTTATTGTCAAGCAAAAAGATACTAGAAGTGCCAAATTTTTTGTGCAACATTCACTTTAGAGTCAAATGTTTTTGTTAATTTATTCAAGTATCAAATCAAAGAAAAAACAATCAATTAAGTGTCTTAGGCAAGAAAGTCCAACCAAAATGATTATACGACTACTAAAATTAAAATTTCAATATCAGTTGGCATTTTTTTTTTTTTTTAATCTAGTCCATTTAGACATGCAAAATGACGTCACTCAATCCAATATGGCTAGGTAATGCAAAATGACATCACTCAAGACTATCCACCCATCTAATCCAAAAAAGACGTTATATTAGGGTTGTCAAAGTAGGGCTTATAGGTCCATTATGGTTCAACTCTCGCTCAACTCCCCAACAACTCCCTATCATCGTCACTCACTTGCCGTCGTTGTCCTTTGCTCACCATCTCTTTCACTCTCACTTAGTTAGGTTCGTCGTCCTCTCTCACTCCCTCAATTGGCTACAAAAATTAGGGCTTGGAAGGACAAATTAGGGTTATTGGAGCAATCGTGGGGACAAAGATGCTAGAGGAGAAATCGCGCAACTGTTAAGTAACGATTTTGTTACTTTCTAATCAATTAGACACGACTGTGGGGACCTTATGTGAAGTTATTGTCCTTTTTTGCATTGTGGTCACAAAATGCTAGTTATTATTTTTTATTTTGGGTATAGCGTTGGCATGGGGGGATCCTATTACTACAAAGAAAATGGCTATCACTAAGAAGAATATACATGGGACAGGAAGACCAATTAAAGTACTTGTAGGTCCAGTTCTAGTTTTAAAAAAAAAAAAAGTGCAAGGATTATAAATCAAACCAAAAGTCCATCAAAATGAAAGGGAACTAAAAGTTGTGAATATTGATTGATGGGGTTGTGAATATAGTATTTTTGTTGTTATGATGAGAAGCTTGATTGATGGGGGTTAATATTGACTGTTAGGGTTGCTATACATGGTTTTGTTTGAGTTTGTTTTGAGATGTTTGGTAGTAGGGGAGCTTCACTATGGATTGGTGCTACATATGGTTGCTTTTGTTGAGGCAATGATGTTTTTGTGAACATAAACAAGCAGTTCAATGTCAAGGCAATGATGGTTTTCTCTATGCTTTTGGTAGTTCCCATTTTTTTTATCTTGCTTTTGGCTAGCGTTGAATATGATTGTAATATTATGTGTAATTTTGCTTGGTCTTGTTTGGTTGGTACAAGCTTATTATGGGCTAATGTTGTTATATGTTTTGGTGTTGCATATGATTACTTTAGTTGGAGCTGTTGGTTGTAAGAAGATTGCACCAACTATGTTATTGGTCCAAGCACCAACAACTTAGTATACTACACAAACACTCATTTGTACGGTTTATGCTTGCACTAGCAATCCAGTGTAATTTTGTGCTTGCACCAGTACATTTTGCAACTAATGCAAGCACTAGGCTGCACCAATACTTGTTTATGCTGGTTTAAAGTAGTCATTTTTTAACCATGATTGACATTGAAGTGATCGCTTTTAATAATAATTGACATTCGAAGGATCACTACCAAAATAATCTATAGTGAACTTGTTTAGCCATAAAAATTATAGCAAACCAACATTTCCAATAAAATATGCAGTAAACCAGCACAAGATTGAGAATGCACAACTGAGGTAGAGAACTTGTTATTTTTACATGGCTTGAATGTCAATCTCATTTCCATTAAAAGACTGAAAATTGCAGCAATAAAGCTTATGGGATTACATAGTAATAATGCCAACTTGACTGAATTCCAATCTCATTTCCACCAAGGGCATCTAGGGTTGTAGCAACCAGTAGCACAACTAAACTTACATATTGCCCCAATATAATTACATATTCCACTAATCTTCAATTATGGTGGAATGAGAAATTCTTCTCATCACTTAATTTTCAGTTTAGCATAAAATTAGCCAAACAAAACCTTGACAACACAATCAACATTTAATAACACTTTCCTTCACTTTTCATCCTTGAAATTTCCCTCTTCAAATGATTGGCTTGAGAGGCTAAAGCCTTCATTTCTACTTGCGTTGATTCGACATCATTCACTTGTTTGTTATTGTATGTGGAGGTTGATATCGTTCTTCAAGTAGTTCCAAGATCACCTCTATCACTTAACCTAAAAATTTTAGATTGGCCTATTTGAAATAATTGCACTTCGAGCTTTCTTTATACCTAGTGTATCCATGGAATCTTTTCCAAAAAATTCAACGAAGTCAAAGATTTTTTTTTTTTTTGGGACTTAGTAGGCCACAATAACAGTCATATTCAACTTCTTCTTCGCTTCGTTGAAATGAATTTGAGTCAATAGTCATCCTTATACTCTCCATTTGCAAGATTCAGCTATCAGTTTTGGGGGCAAACCGAGTTAGGGTTTTGATTTTGGGTTCAATTATCATTAAGGGTTTCAATTGAGGAATTATCTTTCAATTTACAATTTAGGGCATATATTTTGGGGAAAACGTTATAGACAACGTCATTTAAGACTCCATATACTAACTAGGCATGCTAGAAAGCCACATTGGCTGGAGAAATTAATAAATATGGCTGCGTCGGATCCCAAATTAGAATTGGCACCTAATTGATCATTTTAAAAAAATGGTACTTAAGTAACTGAAAAAAAAAAAAAAAAAAAAAAACACTTAGCACTAAAGTGAGTGCCACATGAAACTTTTGGCACTTCTAATGTCCTCCACATGAAACTTTTGGCACTTCTAATTTCCTCTTGCCCTTAGTGTTGAGTTAGCAAGTAGTCTCACAATATTTTCCGTTAAACCCTTCTATCTTCAATCTAATCTCCTTAGCATTGGTTTGTAACGTGTCTTCAAAATATAATGGATTAAAGACTCTTGGTGCAGTGCCTTGTTTCTGAGCTAGGTTTTGAAGCTCTTATGGATTGCTAGACAAAATGCTCATTTGGTATCAAATCTGCATTTTGCTGGAATGGGTTGAAGTTTGGAGGTGTGTCTCCCCTTTTTTCTTTACTAGGGTTGGGGTTTTGAAGTTTCTTTGAGTGATGCCCTAGTTCTGTGCAGGGTTTGTTGTTTCTACGCCTCTAGGCAAAATAATCACTATAATTGTGGGAAAATTGGACTTTATAATAAGGATGCGTTTGATAACTGTTCTGTTTTGGAGAACAATTTTTTATCATAAATGGTTTTTTCTAATTCTGTTCTCAGGAACAATTTCTAAGCAAAAGAATGCGCTTGGTAACAGTCAAATTTTTTTTATTTCGAGATAGAAATGTATTTGATAAGATTCTTAAATTCTTTTATTTCTTTTAATTTTTTAATACTTTTATTATATCTTTCTCTTTTTTTCTTTTTCTTTTTCTTTTTCTCTTTCTCTTCTTCCTCCTTCTTTGCAGGATGGTCAGCAATCGACTGGGCGAGGTCCAGTGAGCTCTTTGGAGGCTCGCTTGGCCAAGGCGAGGTCAGCCTCGCCCAGGCAACGCGAGGTCAGCCTCGCCCTAGCTTGGTGAGGTAGAGCCTCGTGCCAATTGGTGAGGCCGAGCCTCACCGTGGTTGTATGAGGCTAGGCCTCGCCCAGCCACGGTGAGGCTTGGGCCGACGAGCCTTGCCAGAGGCTGGCGACACTTTGGCAATCGACCAAAGGGAAGAAGAAGAAAATGAAAAAAAAAAATAGGAACTAATTCTAAGAATTGTTCCCGGTAATAAGAAGCTACTTTTTTTTACTTTTTGATTATGTTCCAAATCTATTCTCGGGAACAAAATTTTACCAAACGGATTACTGTTCTTTTTTCATTTCAAGGAACAAAAGAATAGAATCAGACACTATTTGGAGTAAAAACAAACAGGCCCTAACATTGCAAGGAAATACCTTATGACGAAAACTTCTTCTCCACAAAAAATGATTGCCTTTTTGGTTCAAGGTTGAGGGCTAAGACAAATGTATATAGTCCATTTTGGAAGGTTTTCTATCAAAAACTAAGCGTGAAGGATGTGGAGGATGAATTGTTCCCTAAAACTCTTGTGAATTCTAGCCAAATAATACTCTATATTATTATATTAGTAGCCCTTAACGTCAGCCTAACAATATGCTAGAGGAGAGAGGCAAAAGGAAACTTACAGGTAATTGCAATGCATTTCCCTCTAGTAATTAGAAGAGAAGCACTTGCTCCCCACTTCTAGGCTCCTACACCATAAGTCATCACCTATAGCAGAGAATACCTTGCAGAGAAAACATAGAAGGCCAAAAATTCCTATTAACAAGAAAGGTAGAAGGCATTGCCCTTATGGATAGAAGGTGTGTAGTCCCCACATGTTGGGATGAAACCCAACTCTTGGATACTTCAATCCAAATGGTGGCTAAAATTGAAAAAAGATTTTGGTAGCTAACCCTAATAAGACATCAAGTTACAAATGATGTTTATATGTTGAAATTATTAGGGTTTGGGTAATCAGCTGACATTCCAAGCTCAAGGCTCTTGTGGCTCAAGAAAAGCCCATTTTGGCGTTTCTCGTAGACATAAAAAATAAGTTACAGGTTTTGATTTGGGTTTGGCACTATTTTAGATTGATCAGGTCCAATGACAGTTGAATCAAATCAGGTGCATTTTATTGATGTGATCTACGAGATTCAATGGAGCAAACAGTGAATACACTTAACTTTTGTTCATGCACCAAATGACTACCAGGATAGATTTACTCTATGGGGGAAAATGCAATAGATTAGCTCCTTGAATCATCTTCCTTGAGATTATATCGAATAAATTAATGAAATACTTTATTATTGGGAGAAAGTGGGAAGACGTTTAGCTGAGAACTACAAACTGAAGGCTTTTTGGGATTTCCTTGATACTTGTTCATTAATGCATATGAAAGGTGAGGCATGTGCACTAAACAAAAGGGAGGGAAATGATTATGTTAGAAAAAAGACTTGATAGAGTTGTATGCATTTTTGAATGGCGAGTTGTTTGTTCATTAATGCATACGAAAGGTGAGGGCTTTCTGGGACATCCGTAATGCCTATATTACTACCTACAGGCTCTGGCCATGGCACAATCCTTCTATTTCTTTATCCTAACCTAGTTAGAAGGAGGAGAGAGTTTAAATTTGAGGTGTTCTAGCTTGATAATGAGAAGCGTGGGAAGGTAGCAAGGGACACTTGGCAATCCCCTTAGTTGGAGAATACTATCTTATTTGATTAAAATGGGCAATGTATCGAAAGCTCTAAACTAGATGGAGTAAGAACAAATTCTTTAAGGGAGCACATAACAAAATTTCTATTTCTCTATTTCTTTGTTTTACTGTTCTCCAAAATAGATTTGGAACAAAAATCCAATTGGTAATGCAATTTCATTTTTCTATTTTTGGAACATATTTCTATTCCATAAATAGATTTGGAAAAGAAATAAAAAGCTAAAATTTTTAGTTTTTCTATTTTTGGAATAAAAGTGAGAAATGAAATTTTTTTTTTATCATTTATTCTCGTCACCGCTTGCTGCCCACCTGCCACCCATGGGATGCCGGACGAACGCTACCAACTGTCGATTGCCCTCTAGCCACCGTCGAATGCCAGTCGCCGCACCCCCTAAGAAATAGAAATTTATTTTGCTATCAAACAAATTTCTGTTATAGAAATAGAAATTGAGTCATTATCAAAATGTTTCTTTACTCAAAAACTCGTCTAGGGAACCAGAAATGTTGTCATACACGCTGTAAAGCTTAAAAAAAATCGATATTCTTGAGAATGAGCTTCAAAACACCATGAATAGTCTAGACCTAACTTATGAAAGGACAAGAGTGCAACTCCTGAATGGCAAAATTGAAAAATTAGGCGTCAAGAGGAGATGTATTAAGGGATGAGATGGGAGGATAAACATACAAAATATTATCACGTCACCACCATGCAGCAAAGACAAAATAAATGAATAAATAAAACTATATGTTGAAAGCAACTTAAGAGGAGTGGATTAGAAATCCTATCCAGTTGAAGCAAATGGCTATGGATTACTTTAGTAAATTGTACTGCTCAACTAGTCATTACAACTTTTAGCCCATTCTAGAGGAGTATCCATGTTTAGAGGGGGATGATATAAATTAATGCCTAAATGAATAAGTTTCATTAGAAGATGTTAAAATGGCTACTTATTATCAACTGGGAACCACCAAAGCACTGGGGCCCAATGGCTAAAATGGACAATTTTACCATTCTTATTGGAAAGATGTTAATTATTATGTATTGACAGAAATGTAGAGATTTTTTTATTCAGGGTAACTAAATCCAGTGTCAAACTGAACACACACCTCCCTTATTCCAAAAATTCCTCACCTTGAAAAGATGGAACACTTCCATTTCATCAAACTCTGCAATTTTGTTTATAAAATTGTCTCAATGACTCTCATAAGGTAACTAAAGCCTTGGTTGTCAAAATTGATTCCACAGAACAGAGAGTGGATGGCAAATCCAAGATAATATCTTACTTGTTTAAGAAGTGTTACATCGGTAGAGAATTCATAAAAGGAAGAGAAAATTTCATGTGGTTTTCAAGTTAGACATGAATAAAGCCTATGACCGTGTGTGATGGGACCTCTTGGAAGCTAGCATGCTTAAAAAGGGGGTTTTGAGTAAATTGGATCAACTAAATGATGCAGTGTGTGTCAATGATCTTTTTGAGTGTTAAATTCAATGGTCAACCGTTGCCCTACTTTCATCCCACCAAAGGAAGAAGACAAAATGACCTTCTTTCCCCTTATTTGTTTATCTTAGTAGTTAATGTAGTGTCTCAATTGAAGAAGAAAGCTATGGAAGATGGAAGTATTAAAGGGATTAAGCTAAATAGTCCATGTCCCACACTCTTTCATTTATTGTTTGTAGATGACTCAATATTCCTCCTTGACGGAAAAATCAGTGAATGCTAGAAATTACTTATGATGTTCAATCAGTATTACTATGCCTTGGGTCAGGTTGTTAACTTGAATACACTAGGGATGCATTTTAGCAAAGATTGTCCTCAGGGACTGAGAAGAAATCTAACTAGAGAGTTGAGAGTTCCTGAAATTGAAAAAATGGGCAAGTATTTGGGGATACCTCTAGATTAGTGAATCTAAAAGACAGATGTATGCATGGATACTAGTGACGGCAAATATGAAGCTTGGAGGCTAGAATTTATGTCAAAAGCCGGAAATGAAGTTCTAATCAAAGCGGTGATCTAAGCTATTTCTCAATATGTTATGTCAATTTAAAAAAAAAAAAAAAAAAATTCTAAGCGTCTATTTGCTGAGCCATAGAATAAACTATTGGAAAAACATCCCTATGAAATGGTGATATCTTTGGTACTAAAATCTATTATAATAAGTGCAAGCGTTGATAGCAAGATAATTTGTGTTGATATCAATGATTACAACGAGATCAATGAAGGCGAGGACAAAGACCGTGACATTAGGAGAACAAGTTCCAATAACGAGTAGTTCAAGGTGACCTGGAGATACTAGAGTCAGTCTTTTGTCCATGAAAAGTCTTTGGATGTTGATATACCAAGTCACTTGATTCGAACAATCGCTGGAAAGCACCAATAGACTGGTGATACCGAGCACATGCCAATAATGAGTATTAATCAATGCTAAGATTGAGTCTCCTCTAATGCTAGTGAGGTATTCATTTGAAGATGACCATTTAATACGGAGGACATAGTCGTTATGAGCTTAGAATCCAAAATGAGAAAATCGAGAAATATTCATAAACGTGATTGACAGCTTTTTGATGAGAAAGCCAGAAAGCCAATGAAGTGATAGCTGCAGCATATGTCATTTTATAAAACCCACTAATGTCGAAAGTAACGATTGTATGAGCAATCCTGACTCCTAACAAAAATTTCCATCTAGTCTTTAATGGCTCTTCTGATCCTCATTAGAGTCTCCAACGACAAGATTGAAGACTTCTATTTAAGAATGATCAAGGAAGCTTGAAAGGGTTGGACGAGGAAAAAATTGAGCCTATTGTCATTGTACTTGAACTATCTTGTTTAGTATTTCCAGTAGTACGCTCTATACGTGCCATTATGTGAAATTCTTCGTTTGATAGGTCCTATGAAGGATTTAAGTTGCTTTGTGACTGTGACAAGGTCAATTGAACAAGTGTAAGAGTAAGGGTTGCATCTTGATCGTGTAATCTGTTGGTTGATAGGAACAACACTTGTCGATTGTAACTTCTTGTGAAAATTGCTAGTGGAATTTGGCCCGCATTGTGATTGTTATTTGAGAGTGGACATAGGTTTGGACATAGGTTCGGGGATAAAGCCAAATTACTATAAATTTCCAGGTGCTTTACTTCTTTAGTTGATTATTGTTGACAACTACTCATTAGTACCGCCATCTATATCCTACGCATGTATCTATAATAATCTAGATGCTAATGACTTACATTCTTCAAGAATTTTTCATAATCCACATTGAAATTATTTAACCCCCTCTCTTCTAGGTTATATTGTTAGCCCCAATATAGATAATTTGGTGGAAAAATAATGATAAACAGGCTAGAATGCTTCGGAGAAAATGGGATGCTTTAAAATCCAGGAAAGATAATGGCAGGTTGACATTTAGGGACCTACTTATGTTCAAAAAAGTCATGTTAGGGAAGCAAGCTTGAAAGATAGTGCAAAAGCCCACTGCTCTATGGGGTCAACTTTTGAAAGGTTTATATTATCTTCGTTGCGACTTCAAGCATGCATGGAAAGGTACCTGACCATCATGAGGTTGACAAGGTTTATTTACGGGGCAAGAAGCAATACAGCCCTGGATCGTGTGGGTTGTTGACGAAGGAGGAGATGATAAAAATAAGAGAGGATAAATAGCTCAGAAGGAGACCAATTGGAGGGCCTACTAATAGAGGAGAGACTTACAAGGTTGCTGAATCGATAAGACAAGGAGGCGATTAAATGGAATGAACATATTCTACAGTATATAATAGATGAAAGGACTACCAATGAAATTCTTGCGTTCCCAGATTTAGAGTTGGACCAAGTCAATTTCTCTTCTATAAAATAAAGAGAAACTTGGACCTAAGCAAATTGTTGAAAGACTCAAGGAAGAAACCAGGGGAAGAACCCCATGCCTTCTATATTCCCTACTACCTCGGAAGAAAAATAAGGGGTAGGAACTAGGATACGAGGCATCCAGGCACCAGAATATTAAAATAAGGAACGCGACCTAGTAGGGTAAAGATGCGATTTAATGGAATGAACAAATTCTGCAGTATATGCTTGATGAAGAAACTATCAATGCATTTACCAAAAAAAAAGAAAAAAGAAACTATCAATGAAATTCTTGCGGTCCCAGATTTGGGGTTGGACCACGCCTCCTTTGTCTCCTACAAAATAGAAACTTGAAAAATCAAAATGTTTATACAACTTCCTCCTCTTTTCAAGCATCACGAGCTCTTTGGACCAGAGTATGACACACCTCAATACTACCCAAAATCAGGTTCTTTCTTTAGAATATTTGTCAAGATGCACCCTCTACCAAGGAAAATCTGTGACTTGATCCTTTTTGCAATTTATGCCATCAGCAACCTGAGACCATCGAGCACCTCCTTCTACTCTGCCAGGAGGCGAAGAAAATCCGGTTTAACCCGGCCCTGACCATCAACATATCAAATCTTGGGACGTCAAGAATTGAGGATATGGCTCGTCGATTTTAAGCATACCTCGGTTCCTTCTGAACTTCTCTCGGTGATTCTATGGCATATCTGGAAGGTGCGAAACAATTGCGTATCGAGAGCGCACGACCCAGAGCCAAATCAGCTGGTAGAATCGGGAATTGCCATGACTGAAAGCATCTCGCCATGGGCATCAACCGCAAAGCAAAAGGCGCAGCGTCAGACCAATTCATCGTTCATCTGCTAGAGCTGCAGCCCTGAATGGCTCGGTTTTGTGTTTCGGGTCCTCTACCTCAAGCTTAAATGTCAATCTTCTTCTGAAAATCATGGAGAAAGGGGGTAATTTAGTGAAAGATACAAATTTGTATATACAAACACATGAAAAGTAACATATATTAGAAGATGTCAGTGCAGGTAAACTCCTAGCCTTCATATTGAATCAACTCCTTCACCAAAAAGGAATAATGCCTCAACTCAAAATCTGCATTTTACTCACAAAAACCAGATATAAGCACCATAAATCCAAAAGAAGCTCCCAGATTCGCCAAAGGTCGAAACAAACGTCTCGATCGACACGCTCCCGTGAACTCACGCATTAAGCAAATTGCACAAACAACTACGGTGGACAACTACGTGTTTGACGACATTGACAATTCACAACTACATGAACTCGATGTCCGCAATTTACATTATTTCAAACTTAATAACAACCCAAATGGGCATGGTTCCCCAATATACCATAGATAGAACCATAGATAGATTCCCTTCAAACGTTTGAGGATTGAAACTGAAATTGTCTCACACTAAACTTTGGTTTTACACATGCAATGTGAATCTGTATGCTTTTACTCCTCCGTGCAAGGATTGTGCCACTGGAGTTCCCATCATTTCATAAAAAAAAAAATTTCTCCGGCGGCACCAGGTGTCGCCTTATGGAAGGGCCCCGCCCGGAGACCCTAGAGTTGTGGTCGACCTTCTCACCTCCGATGTCCCAAAAGAAGCGTGTGAACGAGCAGGAAAGAGTCTGCGCAGACCTCGGATCCTTCCCATGATGTGAACGGGCGACGACGCCATGCATGCGTGCATGTGGACTAATAGTGGAAGACCCCATCATTGAAGATAGAGTCGCAAAGTGAGAGCTCGCCTTTTCTTAAAGCGAAGAAAAGGGGCTTGCAACTCGGGGAGTCAGAAATTTCGTCTGAATTTCTCGACAGGCAGGACAAACCGCCTCCCCCACCCCCAAAACATAGCTCGAGTTTGACTTCCCAACACCAGTTCTCCTTACGTGTGTGGAATGTTGTTTGTCTACTTGCTTTCTATTGACTTCTTGTTGGGAGCCAAATATGAATTCAGTATATAAATACAGAGAAAAAAATTAGCGATTCCATTTTAAACTTATTATATGCATAACCTAGTCCTGAACTTTCTAATTTTATCAATCTACTTTTCCAGATTTTTGCACGAAATTTCTATGTAATACTTTTAGTCACTTATCGCCAGAAAATGCTGACATGGTGTTTCACGTAAGACATCGTTTCATATAGAGTTGCTCACATCAAGTCTTATGTGAGACGGTTGACTATGAATAAATGTCACGTTGGCAATTTTTTAGCATAGATGAACACTCACTACACTTTTATTTGGTTTTCAATGACATAACACGCCAGATTAAGAACAGGGTCTTCCCAACAAAGGGTAAGTGTGAAGTTGCAGAGATTATTTGTTATCGATTGTACGTACACCGGTCAATTTCTATAGTTCTTTTAGGCCAAACGAATTGCAATTTGAGGAAGACAATTAGGTACCCTGAAGTTGCAAATCACGTTATAACATCAGTGAAACATGGAAGGGCGGCAACATTGTCCCGGAAGGTGTAATTGGGTCAGCTTGGCGACCCTCATTTTACAATAGAATTAGCAATTTTCGAAAGAATGGGAAATTGAATCTGTAAATTTCATGAAAGACCTGCACTATTGATGTAAGCATTGTCTTGTATGAAGATAACTCACGCTCACTATGCAATCCGTTAAACTCTCTCAGGGATCAATTCTAGAGGCGCGAGGATATCGTTCTTCCTTTCTAATAGGCAATTAACATCAAATTGGAGGAACAGGAGCAATGGCTTCCCACCTCTTCATTGCCATCACCTCACTGATTAGGTGCTTTTGTCACTTTGCAATGAGTATCTAGCACATTGATGATTATTGATTTCCTGAAATAGAGAGGCGATCCGGTAAATCCTTCAATTATGCGTACTCATTTGGAGGAAAACAATCGGTGGAGGCTCTTTCACGTGGAGTGAAAAAATAGTGCGAATAATCTTGTCTCAAGCTCAATAATTTCTATTGTCGTTTTCACATTTCCAAATACTAACATGAAGCAAACCTCACATGTCCCTAATTAGATAAAATCTTGGTGGCCGACCTGAATTATCATGTGACAGTTGGTGGCGGTCCATCTCTACAAGGAAGTTTTAGTGTCTAAAACTCGACCCTCCTCATGTGGCCCTCGGCGGCGGACCCACTCGGGGGAGGGGTGCGTGGTTGCCCCCATTCCACACGTAGGTCCAAATTATTTTCATTTCGTGATTAAGTAAATTCGTTCGAGAAAAAAGGGTCACATATTTCAAATATTAGTAAGATTTTTGTCTAGGTCCAATCCCACTCGTCCGTTTGCGGTTGGTAAGCACATTGGTGTGAAACTATCAATTGATCATAGGCTGGCCGCCGCACGGGCGTATCAGTTGGTTCTTGTTAATGATTGTCTTAAGGTGCAATGATAATGACCAATGATGTTTTTTGAAGAGAATCAGCACTCGTTCACATGTCTCTACCACGAATAAGCAAATCCAGTGCAATGATTTCAACCTTAAACTTTTTGTGCTATCTGAAAATTTCTACAATAAAATTAATTAGGTCGCTCGTATAGTTCACTAACTTATTTCTCTTATTAAAAAAGAATGACAAGTGTATTGAAAATCCTCAAATTTATCGCAAAAGTGCAAATCCTAAAAATGTCAAAAAGTATAATAAGGTCCTAAAATTTATTAAATTTGTGCATTCAAAATATCTGTGTTAACTCCGTCCAATTTAGTAAATTGAAAATGTTGACACGGTTTTTTTTAATTATATTTAATTTATAGGTGGTGAATAAAATAGTAATCTAAAATGGTCATCAAGACGGAAAAAAAAAAATGGTCATCAAGACAATTGTCTTGTAATCGCATTAGAATCTGCGCACTTGCTCGCGTTTGAGTGAATTTTTTCAAATTTCCAATTTGACTACTTTCTTAATTCCAAGAATAAGTAATTAGTGGGAAATATTATTTTTAAATTATAATACGCATTTTTTTTTTTTAGTAAACCAAGTAGAACCAGCACAACTCCCTTAAGTGTTACTATAAGGGTCGCATATCCTTTACAAAATATTTAGCTTAAGTCATAGCTATTCAATCCAAACATAGGTGTTTGAACCTATCACTGTAGTCCTATCGGCATGTCAAAAGTTAAGGAGTCTCTCTATATGAGGTAAAGAATACCTAAGGTGCAAACTGGCCAAAAATAGCAAACTAATTTATGTCTTTATCAACAAAATTATCAATTTGCCATAAACCTATTGTATAAATTTCAATGTAAATCTAAAATTTTCAAATGTTTCAATATAGCAGTAAAACTCTAATATAGTCATTTGGCCAATTGTCGCATGAAATTACTAATGTGGCAATTCAATCATTGTTGGCTCTCTTATAGGTCACGGCCGATGATCTAATGTTGACAAATTTATTCAAAATGACATCATTTTAAGTAATTTCATGAATTTGCTGATTTTTATTTTTATTTTTGGTTTTATTTTATTGTTTACATCTTCTTCATTTAGGCCACTTGTTGATAAATTTTCAAATCAAAGCTCTCTCACCATCAATTCCTTGCTCATCAGGGATAATTACTAAAAAAAGTTCTAAACTTATTGTATAGATATCAATTCAATAATCAACTTATTAATTTGGCTAATTTAGTCTTAAACATTTTGACGATTTGTCAATGTACTCCTTCTAAGCAATTTTGGCTCACAATCATTGACATGAACTTCAATTGTCTTATGTGGTATGGCTAGTACTAATATGGAATTTTTGCATTTATTTTAAATTTTTCTGAACATCTCTATAAATTTCATGATCACTTTTCTTTTCTTTTCTTTTCTTTTCCAACTCCATGACAAAAATAAATAAATAAATTTAGAAAAATGTAAAAATTGTTTACATTAATGTTGGCCATGCCATGTAGGATGAAAGAATTATATTGGCAAATCCTAAAAAAAATTAATGATTAAATTGACAAAATTAAAAATTTAAAATTAAATTGACTACTTCACAATAGGTTTGAGAGTTTTTTGGTAATTTTTCATGACACACACGTTATCCACAACCCTTATTGGTTATTGCTACCTCGTTTACGAGATCGTCATAGTTGCTACCTCCCCAGGTCACTTCGCGACGCTGTTGGCAACCCAAGGCTTGTCTTCGCCAGCATCTAAACCCCCTTTAATATGGTGAACTTGAGCGAGGACTCTAATTTGGAGGTGGAGATAGCAATGGATTTGGCAAAAGTGGCAATGAAGGAAACAAATTGAAGGGAGTTGAAAAGAGCAGGTTTAAGACGCTAGTAAGGGAACTCATGCAGTAACATCTAGATATCGTAAAAGATTGCGCTGGGCAAGTAAGATTTTCAAAGTTTTTGTTTGTCTATTCTTGAATTGCACCAAATATTTTATGGGCTTTTCTATGATCTGAAAGACATTTGGAGGATTCCAAATCTCACATTATCTTATCATAGATTCTCACATTATCTTACCATATCCCAATCTATCCACCAAATGCAATTTTGGACTTAACATGAAATTGGATATTGACTACGACAAAATCTACTCATCAAAGAAGTAGAGTAACCCTAATGTGAAGGTAACCATCATCATCCACTAAGCTCGAAAGATCACAATCCACTAGGGAATTTTGAAAACTCCTGAACCTCTCTCGATGACGAAAACTACACCAGAGACAACCAAAGAAGTGAACCAAGAAGAGGATGCTTCTCCAAGACATGTAGATTCAAGAACCTTAGACAGAAGAATTGTGGAATATACATAAATCAAATTACTTGTCTATGAGGAAGAAGATACATGGTCGAGAGAGGGAAATGTCCAAATGATTACTATAGGATCCAAAGAAAGGATATAGGCATAAGATATACCCATGAAGGTACCGAAATTTTGGAAAGCATAGCAAGACAACAGTCTGATGAACCTAGACGGAATTCGGAAAACAATAAGACCATCTCAAATGGTTTCTAAGACTATTGTGTTTTAATACAAGGGAAGTTAAGTTAAGCACCTATGTTGTCTTAACTTTGAAGTGTCCAAGATACCATCATTAATCCTTTTTGGTCAACTTTCAATTCCATAAACAAATCTCAAAACAACAAACTGAAAACTCGGTAGAACTGGAATTTTGGGTTGCTTTGGACGGAATATGCTCTCTCAACTGCCGTTAGGCCAAGATTCTACCCAAAAATTCAAACGTTCATAATTTTTTTATGAGATGATTGAAGTGTTGGTGGTTCTTTAATGGAAGTTGGCGCTTTCTTTCAAATCACTTTGGTTGTTTCTGCCCAAATCGTATCGCTTTATTTACCTACTTTTGAAAAAGTTTTCGTGGACCGCAGCCAGTTCACTAAGACTGGCAATACAACATTGACACTAAAAAACACTACAGAAAGAAAATGAAGGAAAATAATAAAGAATTAAGGAATCAATGCGTGATGACTGCCCGTACTGCCCAAAAGGCGACTAATTTAGAAAAAGGGGTCATGAAAATAATATAAGAAAGTGACCGAAAGCCTAAAGCGACGCTTCGAAAAAGGGCAACAGATCTTTTAATTACAATAAAGGATTTCTTTTTCTTTTTTTTTTTTTCTTTTTCTGCAATTTGCACAGACACACAAACGCCCCAAACCCATCATAGATATTCTCAAACTTTTTCAATGCGACGGATGCTTTTGGAATCCACATAGAAAAAGACAAGCCACGCCCATCCCGAAACCCTAATTGAGAGCCCTATCATTTTATATTGTACTTTGCCCCCAACATCTCTTTTTCCAATTTATTCGTTTTATCGTTCAATTGTCCGTTTTAGAATAACGAGGTGTCGTCCTCATCCGCGGGATTAGACTATCTACTACACTTATCTTTTATGTCGCGTATCACTTGGCATTTCAAGAAACGTACATCAACCCCAAAATTCGAATTCGAATGATGGGAGATCATGGTAATATAAAAAGCATAAATGAATTCAAATGGGATAGAACTTAGTTTCGAGAATCACCTAATCAAAAGACCTAAATATGTAGGTGGAACAACCAAACTGCATATAAAAAGCATTTTGTATATAAACAACATGGAATATTCTATTTCTCAGAAAATGAATGATTTAGAAAAAATTTCTAAAATTGATTACTTGCAAAAATAGATAAAATTAAAATATTTGCATTATACACAAAAATGCTTATATTTAAATTTTTGTCGATGATGAAAAAATTCATTGGCTACTTATTTCAAGCAAAATAAGTGATTATTTTTAGAAAAATATTTTTAAATAATTCAATTTTTTGCAAAACAAATGCATTGTAAATTCTTATTGATTTTGCCACCTCCCATAATATCAGTAATTTTAACCCATGTGCATGAGGAGACTGGCACCAAGTGCGATATTTCTCTATACAAATATTACCTTTTTTTTCATGAATATAATTTTCCAAATATTACTTGGATTGGTACACATACGAAAAGAATATCCTTTCTAAGTTTGTCCGAGGTACCTTTAAAAAAAACGATAAAATCTACATTTTTATTAAAAAATTTGAAAATAACAATAAATTAAGTTTCAAAATGATTAAAAGAGGTATGTAATAATACGTTTTGATATCTATATATTTGGAAAGGTTTCACATGGTCCACAAATTAAAAAAGGGAAGAAAATTTTCATTTGTTTTTCACGAGGTAATATCCGAGTGCATGATAAAAAAAGAGAGCAAAACTTAACACAAAGTGTCGCAAAACAATACAATTTGCCATTTAAAGCTTTTTTTGTCCCATTTCAGAAACATCAATCGTAGTTGAAACTAATTTGGATTCATACAGTATGTTGCAAAATCACAACGATGCAAAAGAAAATATTTAAATTAAATGAGATCAAATGCAAATGAAAGAATAAGGGACTTATAAATAGGGGTGATTGGTTCTTAGGTGATCCGGTTGGACCGATGAGAGTCTTGGAACCAGTTTGGTCCGGCTCCTAGGTGGGTAATTGGAACCGGTGGTTCCCATCACACATTTCTTCTTCATTTTTCCCCATTCAAGATAGCTTCGGAACTCGCCTTTGCAACGATCACGATCACCCTGTGGCAATGGAGCTGCGGTGTCGCGGCTAGGGTTTTTGACAGCGAGCCTTCCCCTCCTCCCACGCCGCCACCTCCTCTACCTCAAGCTCGGGAGCTCACCGGGATATTACCCTCCGCCTCGAGAGCTCGGTCAAATGATAAGTTGGCCAATGAATGGAGATTTGATTCCACAAAATCTGAAAAGAGAACAACAAACACGTCAAAGATTGAGTGGATGAAGGCCAAATATTTGGTGGGAGAAAGGAAAGAAGAGAAACTGACTGAAATGAGGGGAAGAATCGATGGGATTTGCCCATGACTCAGCAGTGTAAAAAGAATATTATATAGGCACAATTAACGTTCAATCAACTGAATTTGACCTTTCTAGGTGCAGCCAAGAGTAAAGCAAAGGGAGATTTGGTGACTGCAAGTCACACCAAAATGAGGGGGCTAAAGTCTTGGAATCCTAGTGCATGAGGATAATTTTTTACTCCATATAAAGGAAGGAAAATTCTCGCAATCAAAGGAGACTCCACGAGTTCAAACTTTCCAAGAGAGGAAGGTCAATATATTGATCACGGGGTCTCTTTTGAGCAACATGTTGATCAACTCCTTCCATCATCATCACCACCTTCATTAAGAAATAAAATAATAATAATTGGTCTGGTTCGGGTGGATCATCCCACCCCTAGGATCAGGAATTGGATGAATCCAATTTTAAAAACCAGAAACCAAACCAATAACTATAGGAATTGCCCTAGAACCGATCCATCCAATCTCACCCCTACTTATAAATGGCATTTGGTGGCTCAGCAATAAAAAGGTTTACACTATCATCTATGAAATTACACTACTCTTAACTTTGTCATGATCGAATTGAGCATTTGTCACCACTCACTTTCAATATGCTTGTATATTAAGGATAGATCGGATAGTGACTCAGATTGAACTTCTAATAATAGATATGAGACCTCATCATAACATCTAGAGGGTTAGCTATTCATCACATGTCTCACTTAGAAAAAGGAAAAAAAAAAAGGGGATGTAATGTCCTAGGTTCCTCTTTATGTGTGTGAAATGCAAAATCTTCTCTCTACTTTTTAATTTTTTTTCAGAGCATCCCACTACATTATAAAGTGTCATTGATCGTACTCGAATAATTCTGACGACGGAATTCGCTGGCTTAGCATTGAGGCCGTTAAAAATATGCTGGTCTTAAACCAGAAAAAGGACACTAAAATCGATGAACCCCACCAAGAACCAAAAAAGATTGAAGTTGAACCGTACGTCGCAACCTCCATGGCCTCAGGCTAGAGCTCAAGCTTGAGTTGGCCATGATGGGCACGAGCACAACATTTGGAAGGAGAGGAAGCGGGCCGTGGCTCGCGGCCATGGCGGCCGTGCGACCAAAGCTCGAGCACCCATGTACTGCAAGCACGAGATCGGGTGAGCTCCAAATGCATAGATGTGGCGTTGGTGGCGAAGCTCCGGGTCTCCGGCGAGGCTCGGAAGGAGTTAGGCAATTTTGTTTCTGCCCGTATTCAATTTGCTCTCAATTAGAAACCAAAATTCAATCAAATCACTCGCGCTTCCTCTTTTCCTCAGCTTTCTTCAGCAAGATTGCACATCATCTTTCCGTGATCTCCTTCCTCTTTGGCCGACAAACATGTTCTCTGAAGTGCCTAAACATCGCGTGTTTCCTTGGCAATGTCGAATCTTTTCCTTTATAGTAATTTGGTGTTCGGTAGATTATCTCTCTCTCTCTCTCTCTCTCTCTCTCTCTCTCTCTCTCTCTCTCTCTCCATTTCTTTTTAAAAGAATTTTAGATTGATGTGAATAAATTTGTGACATGTGTGCTCCAATTCTCTGATTAGCCAACTTAGCAGTTAGCACTTTGATTGCCAATCAAGGATTCAAACAACCAGATTTATTAATTGAAGGACTAATGTTGGGCATTTCAAAAAGGTAACGCTATCACTTTGAATTACAAAAAAAATAGAGCTCAATTTCCTTACAAAACACCAATTTTAGCTTGAATTTCAATTTCGATCCAAACTAGAGCACAAACTCTAACTCATGTCCTAATTCTAGTTGGAACCTGTTTTTCTTTTTTTCCTAATAAAATAGCATCAGCTTCAAATCAAGTCCTAATTCAAGTCCACTTATATTTTTGTCTCATAAAAAGGTACAAACTTTCATTTGATATTCAAATCTAACCCCTATCAAGTTTTTCCCAAATACATGTGGAATAACATGTTGAATCCATAACATCATCACCATTGGATAGAAACTCGATAAGGGGAAGTATCAATGGAAAGTTGGTGCCTTTTTACGACACACAAAAGAAAGTTACAACCCGATTGAGACCCAACTTCAAATTGATGTTCACTTATGAGACAAAAAAAGTTTGAGCCAAAATCAGGACCCTCAATGCTTTTTAAGAAAATTAGGCAAAAATGAAGGACAATTTTGAATTTTAATCTCACAAAATTATTTTTTTATTAATATCATGAAAAAATTTAATTGGCATATTTATCAAAAATTTATCATAAACTAATTTTTTAACCACAAAAAACATTAAATTAGTATACTATGATAAATTTACGTTTGTTAATTTTCTTCAAATCTTATTATTAAATTGCTGAGTCGGATGAAAAATGCCAATTAATAGATATCTTGGCTTAGGATTTTACCTTCTATTTATCACATGTGTATCTATTCGTGGCTTGTCGTTGTATTAATCCAATTTAATAAAAAAATAATAAAGGGTAAATTGATCATAAATTTACCAGTTTGGCATTTTTATCGTAAAAAATTAATTAAAGAAGATAAATCTATTACAAGCATACCGGTTTATAATTTTTGATGATAAAAAAGTTAATTTAGGATAAATTCATTACAAATATATGAGTTCAAAATTTTATCCTGATATTAACTTGTCTTCTTCTTCTGGAGTTCTAGTTAGGGAAAGAGATATCATCTTAGAAAATCAAAACAAGGGAAGGTGCACTAATACAATTATCACATATATATATAGAGAGAGAGAGAGAGAGAGAGAGAGAGAGAGTTTTTTTTTCCTATATATTGCGGAGGAGGGATTCGCACAGGGGTAGTGTGTCAGTAGAGAGAGAGAGAGAGGCCTACATACATCCAACGACCGACCGCCGAACGCGTCTTTCCTAAGCAGATTCCTCTCGTGCGTCCCTCCCTCCCTCCCTCCCTCCGTCCGTGGCATCGCCCCCCGCCCCCTCCGTCACGCCGCTTTCGCACGTCGCTATATAAAGGGCGCCCTGCACAAAGCAAGCCGATCTCTCTCTCTCTCTCTTTCTCTCTCTTTCCTTCCTGTCGTCAGCTGCCCCGCTCTCCCGCCGCATCGCTTGACTAGGTTTTGCTCCTCTCGCGTGGAGCTCCTCCGAAGGGTTTTGGCGGAAAACCCGGACCCGTTATCTTCTTATGGCCGAAGAGGGCGTTGTTGGGTCCGCTGATTTGCCCGTGAAGAGGCCGAGGGAGGAGGAGGAGAACGGGGCGGTGGCCGCGCCGGACATGACCATGGAGGTGGAGGCGGCGATGGCGGACTCCGGCGGCGGCGGCGGCGGCGCTGGCGCCATGCCCTCCGTCATTCCCGGGTGGTTCTCTGAGATTAGCCCAATGTGGCCCGGTCGGTGCCGTTCTCTTCTCTCTCTCTGTTTGTTTTCTCTAATCTCTGTCGGTGCCATTGTCGTGCTTTGGAGTCGAGGGATCGTGGGCAGCCTTTGTTTTTCTTCTGAATTCGACTCTTTTTGGTCGTTTGATTTCTGGGCAGGGTTGGCTCTGAATTCAACTCTGTTCTCTTTCGTTTATGATTGTAATTTGTTGGGACTGGTTGTCCTTTTGCCGTTGATTTCTTTGCGAGTATCCGCCCGTCACTTGATTCGCCGTTTGTCTATTCTTTTCCGCTTGGAAATCTGGAGTCCCCCCACATCGCTCTCGCTGTTGAATTGTGCCTATCACATGGGTACCAGAATGCCTTCTTCAGCTGTTCTGTTTCTCCCAATTTTTGGAGCTGTCGATGTTTTTACCAATTTTTCCTGATTGAAGGTGCAATAGCTTCGTTTGTTGGTAGAAAGTTTGCGTTTTTACTGAAACTTTTCTGAAAAAAGTCTTCAAGTTTTCACTTTTCTAGAAATATTTAAAGGCGTTATTTTTCAATATGCATATGGTTGATTTTTTTATTCCCTCAATCAGTCAGCTTGTCTAACCTGTTTTCTTAATTAGTTTCTCATTCTTCAAAGTCTCCAAAGAGACTGGTAAATCTTTTTAATACCTCCCAGTGTGACGAACATGATTGGGTGACTACTGCAAGTGCAGATAACGGTTGAAAGGCAATTGTGTAGTGTTAACCTATGAAACTTGGTCATATGGCATGGCCTGAGTTTCCTTATGCCCGTTTGAGCTTGGTGTATGCTGCTTGAAGTGCGTTCGTTGTTGATAACATGAAAAGGTGAAAACTGGAGGAGACAAGAGCAAATACTAAGCTTTTTATACTTGGTTTTTGCCTTTTATGATGGCGATTCTTCTCTCTATTTCAAACATATTTCACTAATGGTGGTGTTTTTCGGACATGTAACGTGCTTTCACTGGCATTAAATGTAAAAGGTTGAGATTTCAGAGTGCAATGCTAACTTGGTTGGTCACTTTATTGCTTCTTATTCTGTTGTTGATTTGCTTGACTTGAGTTTTTAACTAATGAAAAAGAATATGAAACTTCTGAAGATGGTTTGGAGGCACATAGATAAATAATTTGTACAATAGTGAATCATATTTCAACGAGGGAAAAATATTTTCTGAAAGTTCTCTAGGTATATATTTGAAGAGTTTTTCCTCGTCTACATTAACTGTGGGATTGTCCTTTGGGTATTATTTTCCTTAGAGCTACCTGAGGACCTGCGTTTGGCTCTTCTACCATTTCCTTCGCCAAAGACTGGTGGGCCAGTTTGCCCAATCTTTGTTTTAGAGGTTAAGCTCTATTAGCAAGTTGGCTATTTTGGAAGAGAAACTTTACTTTTTAACAGTTCAGATTATGTAGCGTTCATAGCTATTACAAATTGTTTTGTGACACGGACATCAATGTCTTTGTGGAAGTAGTAGATACGAAATTGTTGGCAAATCTTATCTTGAGGCTAGAGAAGTGTTGGAAGTCCAAAATTCTATTGCTTGTTTTTGTTGATTTTTGCTTAAATGAAATTTCTGACATTATCCAGGGGAAGCACACTCGTTAAAGGTGGAGAAGATACTATTCCAAGGAAAATCAGACTACCAGAATGTTATGGTTTTCCAGGTATTTTCTCTTCAGTGATACTTCAATTGTCATTTACAAATAACTTCTGTATGTTACCTTGACAATTGAACTTAATCATGATTGTCCTCCTGCAGTCATCGACATACGGAAAAGTTCTTGTCTTGGATGGGGTGATTCAGCTTACCGAGAGAGATGAGTGTGCATATCAAGAAATGATCACTCATCTTCCCCTTTGCTCAATTCCGAATCCAAAGAAGGTACTCGTGTTATTGTTGGACACTGCCTTGCTTAGCATACATTTACTGATATGAAAATTGATGATGATTTCTGAATGTATTTTAACTGCAACGTTTCATTGTCTACTTTTGCCTTGATACATATGTGCATATAAACTCTTAGATTTTCTTTGTGTGTTTTTGAGAGCTTAGATACCTTCTTCTGAGGTTAGCTGCTTTCTTTCCTTGGTTATTGCAATTACTGTGAGGTTTACCATATTTTTACTGAAGTAGGAGTACTATGGAACTTATTTTAATAGCCCTTTCTTGCAAACCGAGCTGTGTTCTTTTTTAATAATTATGGCCTTCTGAAATGTGCTCATTTGTGAAGATGTATTGATAATGGTAGATGCTTTAGGAAAGGAAAGGAATATTATTTAATTAACCTGGATCTTTGAATTTTTTAAGGAAACAAATATGCTGAGTGCTTAGTTGGTATCTTTACCTTGAGTGGAATTGGATTTGCTTTTGAGTGATTATAAAGGTTTCTTTAGTAAACTATATACTTTTCTTTTCCTCATGAGGAGTTACCTCACAAGTGGAAGACAATGAAAAGTTAAAAGAAATAGAAGATCGACTCTGTTAGTCAATTTGATTGAATGGATTCCTTTGGATTAAGAAGACCGACAGTGAAGACTTTGAAAGAGATTGTATGCTATGGAGTATGAGAATACTTCTGCAGCATGTGCAGCTGCAGGTGCGGGGGTTGAACTTTGCAGCCATGCAATGTTGACAACGCATGTCTAAGTTTACAATTGAATGCTACTGGTAGCTCTATCACAACAATATCATCTCCTTGCCATGAATTAGTGAACAGGACTTAGAAATAGGGAATAGCTCTGTTTTGGTTCTCACCTCTAATTCTTTAAATTCAATGCACATTTTTCAGGTACTTGTGATTGGTGGAGGGGATGGGGGAGTTCTTCGTGAAGTGTCTCGCCACTCTTCTGTCGAACACATTGACATATGTGAGATTGACAAGATGGTGGTTGATGTGAGTGAAGCTGCTGACATCTTAATTATTGTTCTATCAGTCAGTTTGTAGGTTTTACTGAAAACCCACTAGATTAATCATTTATTTTCTCCTCAGTCCACCTTGACTATATCCTAAATGATAATATAATAGTTTGAGAATCTGCTGTATGAAATTTTTTTCCCTAAATGATAGGGTGTACCTTGAGAATATTTAATGTACTCACAGCACCTACTCCAGCTTTTTTCAATCTCATTTAGGATTCAAGTATATTTATTTGTTCATTCCACTTCTGCTTTGCAGGTTTCAAAACAATTCTTTCCTGATGTTGCAGTTGGTTATGATGATCCCCGTGTCAACCTCCACATTGGCGATGGTATATTTACTAATTTTTCTTCTGTTTCTTCTGTATCTTTTTCGTTCTTGTTCTCTTAACAACTCCAATGTCGGCTCTTGGGGCATTTTGTCTTCATTTTTCAGGAGTTGCATTCTTGAAAGCTGTACCAGAAGGAACTTATGATGCAGTCATAGTTGATTCTTCAGATCCTATTGGTAAGGATTTTTCTAACATTCCTTAACATGTTTATTGTCAGCAGGCTGTTCTATCATTTCCTTTCCCAACTTCTTCAATCACACTGTTTGTGTTGTCCAGGTCCTGCGCAAGAACTTTTTGAGAAGCCCTTTTTTCAGTCTGTTGCAAGGGCCCTCCGTCCAGGAGGAGTTGTGTGCACTCAGGCAGAAAGTATATGGCTTCACATGCACATTATCGAGGACATTGTTTCGAATTGCCGTCAGATTTTCAAGGGCTCAGTCAACTATGCATGGACCACTGTGCCTACGTACCCCAGGCACGTGCTTCTCTTGTTTTCTTTTAAGTTTGGTACAAGGGAATGGCATTGTCAAGAGCTAAGGCAATTTCACTTTTAGCTTGAATCTTCCTCGTTCCTTGTCTAAATATCTTGTGGGCTAGGCAGTGCAGTTTCATTGTATCCTTGGGTGATGACTGTTCATTCCTGTGGATGATGTCAACGCCCTTCTCCTTTTTGGGTCTCTTTTATGGTTGTTCCTAAGAGATTTAGGTCATAAATTCAATAGCAGGGATTGACAAGGACTCTGTTTTACAAAATATAGGCAGTTTCACTCAAATCTTTGTATTTTCAATAGAAGCACCATGTCAACTGTTCATTCCTGTGAACTTCATGGTTGCTTTCGTATTGATAAGATCTGGGAGTGGGGTGGTTTTAGATGCTAATGACTCTGTAAACTAAGACAGCTCTATATATGATCTTTCAGTGGGGTGATCGGTTTCATGCTTTGCTCAACGGAGGGACCACCTGTTGATTTCAAGCATCCAGTGAATCCCATAGATGCCGATGGAGCTCTTAGCAAGACTAGACGGCCACTGAAGTTCTACAACTCAGAGGTACAATTCGGTTATTTTGGTCTGTTGTTGGAAGAATTTCGTCATTCTTATGTATGCTGACATTGCAATAAAAACCTTCTCCAGATCCATACAGCGGCATTCTGTTTGCCCTCCTTTGCGAAGAAGGTAATTGATGCGAAGGCCAGTTGAGGAATTTCTTCTTTTCAATGGAGCAGAGAAAGAGATATTACTCAGTGTTTGAGCTCCCCATCCTCAATGATGAAAGTGGTGCCTTCGGCTAAGTTCATGCAATAAGTTGAGATTTTTAGATATATGATCCCAGCATTGTTCACCCCAGGCTATATATTTTTGCTGGACACTTTGATAAATCCGATTTTATTCTTAGATACCTTCTGGGTACAGACTCATTGGCTAACCAGTTGCGTCTCTTTTCGATTCATAAGCAATTCTGCAACTCGATAGTGTATTGCCATGCCGTACGTGTCCGGCGTCGAATGTTCACACCGATGGTATGTTTCTCGTGAGATGCCATTTCTCTCTTCTGCAGTCGGGATTGCGTTCGGAACATGTTTCTATTGGGCAAGAAAGAGTTGATATATTCACCTAACCGGCCCGGCCCCCTGCCCCTTAATTTTTGCTGGGTCATGCAGTCCACGCTTTGGTACGAGTGACGGACTTGCGAGTTTGATCGGACTCTCGCAAGTTCGTTGTGAAGTCGAAAATATGTCCGAGGACATTCATAAATGGACACGATAAATCGACGTAAGTAGTCATTACATAATAGGAAAATTGGAATTAAAGATCAGTGCTGCTGCAACTTCATAGTGACACCCAGCGTAGGAGCAGTTGACCGGGGCGGTTTTAGTTGATAGGGCTTTCGACTTCTTGCAACTATAGTGAACTTAGGTAGTGGCTCCTCTTAAGGCCTTTTCCTGTTATAACTAATCTTGTGTATTAAAAATCTACAGTCCTTAACAGAAAGAAAGTAATTTATGTGAGATAAATACACTTGTGGTAGCGACGACATGCGATGTTGATGTTGATGTGAATGTGAATGCAGATTAAAAGTGGTATGAAGGCACACAGATGTCGATGTGAACACGGATTAAAAGCGATATGAGGGCACAGATGTCGATGTGAACATGGATTAAAAGCGATATGAGGGCACACAGATGTCGATGTGCAGAATTAAGTAGGATGTGATTCATGACACGCAGATAAAAATTATTGATCGGGAACATTATGCCATCATTGTTATGTGACATATGGATTGCATAAGCTAACTTTCTCGTGCGATGAAGCACGTGGTCTCTCTATTTTGTAGTTCTATTGTGATAATTTTTCCTCTCACAAACATTAGGCCACTTAGATAATAAATGAGCATATAATTCCTGGACATCTTTTTGAAGGCCCAATTTCCTTAGGGTATATCAAGTCGCAAAGCTGGTTTTTACTTCTTTTTATCTAGTAAAAAACACCTACTTTCACTTTACGCTCAAATCTAGCCTCCATTATCTTTTCGATTAATAACGCCACTAGACATCAGATGAATCGGCGTTATTTGTTCCGATCTTTTTCCTTTGCTTTTCCTTTCTTCTTCTTTAATCTTTCACTTCCGAGCAACATTCAGACCATCATCCAATTCAGTTAATTAAGTCAACCTCGTTATTCGCCTCTTACCTCCACCTCACTGCCGTCCCAGCTATCCTCCGTCCATCACCACCTTGGCGCTTTCCAATGCCGCCACCTCCGAAGGTAAGGGTTATAAGTTCCTAGTCCAATCCGGTCCGGTTCCACCCAAAAACCGGTAACGAAACCAGGAGGATCTGTTTCAAGTTTTTGGAACTGAGAACTGGATCACCTGATCCAGCGGAACCAGTGGAAGGCAAACCACTGGGCGAGGGGGGAGGAAGAGGGTAGAGATGATGGGGACCAACATAAGGCCACCTCATCGGCGCAGTAGAGGATGCTTGCCATGGCTAAGGCTGGCGACTGGCCAAAAGAAGAAAAAAAAATTAAAAAAATTAAAAAATTAAAAAAAACAAAAAAAGAACACAAATTTACCAAATGTTTTGGTTCTTTTTTTATTCTTAGAACAAGTTTACCAAATGCGTTTTTCTGATCAAAAATTGTTTTCTGAAACAGAAATAATTTTTTTTATCTCTATTATCTGAAATAACTTTTGAACAGAAATACAAACGAATGCATCTCTTGTTTCACAGAAGAAGATGGTGAATGATGAGCCATGGCTTTCATTTTGCCCCTTCTTATTTCGTTCTTTTTGATTTTAATTATGTTATCTTCTTTTTTATTGGGAACTGGCGTTGAGTCATTTATATCATTTCAGCTAAATGCCTGCCACATGTACTTTGATTTCAGAGATTTGTGGTTATCAACTTACAAGAGCTACCTCACGCTATTTGGTCAAGGATGTAGAGTTGTCTAGGTCGTTGGCTTAGGTGCTTGGCCATAATCACGTCTCAAGATGTAGGGAGAGATTTAAAGTCATTTGACACAGATTGAGCAGCTAACAACCCTCTGAACGAATTTAAAAGCGAAGGACAGACAGAAGCTCATCCGTTCAAGTCCTAAAAGCTAGCAGAAGTACAATGCGGTTGCCAAAAATTTGACACGAAGGCATTTAAGTGTTAAATTTTTTAAAAAATGTACTTAAATATCACTTTATTTGAAAAAGAGAAAATTAAGTAGGAAGATGCCGAAAATCTAATGTAACTAATTTTTAATAATATAAGTCACGTGACTTGCTGAAATGACCTGCTGGAAAGTTGAGTTAGTAAAAAAAAGATTAAACAACATTATTTTTGGCCTTGAGTTTGAATTTTAATATAAATATTAATTAAATTAAATTTAAAATTAAATTTTTTATATAAAGGTTTGTAGAACGTTGGGCGAGGGCTGTGCAAGCCCTGGCCCAACTTTCTGCAAACTCTTTTTTAATTTAGTTTCAAATTAAATTAAATTAATATTTATATTAAAATTCAAATTTGAGGCAAAACGACGTCATTTTTAGCTTATTTAGCCACGTCAACTTTCAAAACGACATTGTTTTTGGCTTATCTAGTCATTTTAGTATGCAAAACAACATCGTTTTGTACTTATTTTACCGAAAAAATGTGACATCGGTATTTTGATTGGAATTTTTTGGCATTAACATTTAACTAATTCATTTTGGTCTGATTTTGACACTTAAGTATACATTTCTAAACTTTTGACATTTAAGTGTTCTACTATATCTAGTTTTGGCACTTGGTGTCCGGGACTCCTCAAAAGCCATCAACAAAAGAAAGTTCCCCTTTCCTTATGAAATAATCAGTCTAGTTTTGACTTTGAAATCACAAATTGAAAATTGATCGTCACTGGATCTAATTTTGTAGAATCGGGAATCGGGCAAGTGTCCTTGAAAAGTGAGAACTGCCCAAAATTGTCCGATCGGATTCGCATTGCACATCCCTACATGATCATCTTCTCCTTCTCCATAGCCATGGCTGCCATCTGTCTCCCTCTCCTCTCCATCTCCTCTCTCTCTCTCTCTCTCTCTCTCTCTCTCCATAGAGTCGTGACAAAAGCAAGATGATATTTTGGTTTGATCTGAATAATCCAGGTGGGTGGATCCACACTTAAAACCAAAAATTAGATTGATATACAACAGTTCTAAATTTAAGAAATTGGGAACCAGACTAATTCCTGCACAACCATCCAGAACTAGCCAGTTTGGTCTAGCTCCATCTACCTGTTTTGCTCACCCTTATATTTGTCGTTTGTTTTAAACCAAACCAATTTAAAACTAAAATTTACTATCAAATACTTTTCTACTCTCCCGTCAAAATTTAAATATTATACAAATTTTAAAAAAAGATTATGCAAATTTGTTTGTGCGTGTGTGTGTCTATATATATTTAAATTGTAGCATCAACATTTGTTAAACACGAAAAGTTTCAAATGTTAGAAGGCTATTGAAGAAAACACTCATCCGGCGCAGCTTAAGAGATCAGCAGGATGCGGCAGAGCCAAGTTTTCACATTCGAAGCTGTAACGCAAACTAAACCATTACCATCACAATAAAGAACTTATCAACATAAGAAATATACAGAGAACCATTCGACTCAGGCAGACAGAAAGCCAAATTGTAAGGGCGGAGAATGTTTCTGAGCAGCAACATTTTACTTTCGCCACATCTCTTCCACTTGATTTTCCTTCTCGTGGTAGATTCAGATGAAATCCGAAACGTCCCGGAAGTGCTCCAAGTCTGGGTGTGTCCCGCCAACAGGTCTCCTCGGGTTTCTGTCGGTATGAAGTTTGGCAAATTTGTAAAAGACTAAATCAAATTTCAAAAGAAAAGAAAAAATCTCAGCCCACATAGTATCGGGCATTCCATCACGCGATAAGAATTGATACGAATATTGGATTCATTCAAAACGAGGATTCTCTTGGTGTCGGTGACGCAGAGGAAGTTATGCTTAGAAATGATTCCAAAAATAATTTTTATTTTGAATAAAGAAGTGCAGATTACAATATTTTAGATGCCTATTTATAAGAATGTCACAATCTAGAAAATAATCAAATAACAAAATTAAAGAAAATATATCGATAAAAGGGAAAGTTTCAAAACACAATTAGAAAATTTGCAAAACGAATTTGAAATCCGTGACATCTCGAAAATCGAGAGAAATACGTTAATCAAATATTGTAACCCATTTATAATCTCGAAAATCACATAATTCTCTTTAATTTATGGGACCACTTGCTCTTTTGACGTTCCAACATTTTCATAAATGCATTTGTATGTTATTACCCAAAATGACCCAAAACATTATTTTCTTAACCCTGCAAAACCTCATATTACAAATTTGAACATGCGTTTTTACTCCATGTAACATGAGACATTAGAATGTCTATTGGCCACGAATGAAATGAGCATGCGAGGCCAGACTCCAGTTAAGAGAAGTCAATCATATGTCAAGGCAAGAAGATATAATTACCTGACAAATCGACTAGGCTCAAAACCAGGCACACCAGGTGGACCATATGGATCAAAACGAGCACCCGGAGGGATACCACTGTTTCAAATGATCTAGTGGAGGTCAACAGGCAACAGGCGTGTGCGCACACGAAGAGAGGGAGACGGTGACAGGGAGAGAAGACACTCACGGTTGGGCTCCGGCTCCGCCGAACCAACTGGGATCTCTGGGTCCTGCATGCTCAGATTGCTGCACTTGTTAACCTCTCGAAAAACAGTGATTGAGAAAGAACTAGAAATACCTGATACCTAATTTGCAAAGAAACTACACAAACCTAAAAGCATACTCCCGCTGCTACCATAACCACCCCTGCATAAAAAGTTAAAAGAAAAATAATCTCTAATCAATCAGGGAGCGTCAAACAATTAAAAAAAAAAAAAAGGATGATAAGCAAAGATCAGCTAGGAACCTGGTTGGGTACATTCCAGCCCCAGGCCCGATAGTAAGGTCACTGCCACCAAGAGGATAAACAGGACGTACAACTCTGCGCGTGAGAAACGAAAAATGCATTCAATGCAAGAAGCAACAGTGGAACAGTAACCTTTTTGCCTTCAGGCAAAAAATATGGTACAACATATCGGAATAAGTGAGAAGATAGTCTTCTTGATAAACAATTTGATGGATAAGAATTCACGCAATCTACTTGCATATAATTGGAAGTGGCAAGATATTTCCTATATGAACCAAGCAAAAAGTCTCATAGACAAAGAGGATTATACTGCTCTAAGCTGGCTCTCCAACTGCTCATTCACACCTGGAACCAATTCATGAATATCATATTTAAACATGCAATACTCTCATCTTCCACACATCACAGAACAGAATATATGTTGATCCTTAAACTCTCGTTATCCACGGTATAGAGAGCTCCTCCCACATTTTGTTATTTCGATAGGAGACTGATACATATTCAATCTATGTTACTTGCTTTTTCTACATCTCTCCTGTTCAGTTATCCTAGTCATATCCTGTTCTAGCAACATTGAATTCATCAGAACTGCCATATCACAATGTAGGCATTTCCCACCCCCTTATTGTGTTCCATAGCTGACAAGAGTAATGGAGAAGATAATTATTATCAAGAGTCTCATGGAGCAAAAAATATTAGACTCGCTGTAATTCGAAACAGCAACTCCAAGGGGCCAATGTTATATACTTCAGCGTGCAACATTCTAGATGCAATGTATTTTCAAAATAGGACAACCTTAGGAACTTGCCAACATTAGCAGTTCATCTTTAACATCTCTCAAAACCACGTTTCTAGCAGTAATTAGATACTTTCATTGCCCTCAGTTTAAAAGACACTGGATAAGATTGTCAGAATCTTTGCGCACACACACTCACGCGTGCACAGAGAGAGAGAGAGAGAGACCCCGAAGGATGAAACTGTGAACCCCAAGGTTCACGAGCTGCAAGACCAGGCTCATTGATACGTTGTCTCGATCCTTCACTATTTTCTCTTCTGAAAATGAAGAAGACATCCTTTAAAATATAAAGCATAGAGAAGATGAAAAAACTGACTCATGGAAAAATCTAGCTATGCGTCTCCAAAAGGAACGCACATGTTAAAGCAGGCAATCATCGAAAGCTTCATTTTAACCACCCCTGTATCTTAAGTGCCGATAGTGTCGTTGCCTTGTACGATAATAGCAGAACAAGTGAATGATCAACTTGATAGATTCCATCACTAGAAACCAACTCACATTGTAAACAACTGTTTGTTTTTATGTGGAACAAAGGATACTTAATAAGATTATCATCAAGCATCTCATTGGAGAAATGGAGATATTATACTACACTACACAACTCATTCAAGTACATATGCATATAGATCATTATGCAGAGTAAACAAGGTCCTGTAAAACATAGAATGGAAAGGATTTGAAGACCTATCTCCCAGTTCACACAGAAAGCTTAATTACATCACTCATATAACTAGTTAAATAAATGAGATTCAAGTCAAATAACTATATAATACTTTATTGTGCCCAGACAAGAAGTTCATAAAAGCTAAATAGAACATTATACCATGTCAAAATCATCTTTCCAAAAAAAGATAAGGAGTAATCCAATAGAATTGCAGAATGAACTTCTCTGGCCAGGCATAGGAAGTATATTCAAAGACCAAAATCATCATTTACTTTACCCCTTTTTCATGGAACATATTAAGCAAGCGAAAGATTATATATAGAAACACTCTAACTAAGACAAGATAGAGTCAGAAGCATAGCTAAAGTCAAAAGGCTAGATCCACACCAAACCGGATGTTCTCGATTTGAGCCAAGGGAAGAAATCAAAAAGTACTTCCCCAAGCAATTTTCTTGATTTACAGCACTCCGTTACCTTACCCCTTGACAAAACTTCGGCAGACTTCTTAGTCATCAAATCACTCTCATAAAACTTAGAAGAGCAGTTAAGACAAGCATCCCCAACGCACAAGCATTTATGGTCTTGAATGGAGTATGAATGTAGTGCACATATCATCTAACTTCGTTGCCGAGATAAATTGTGAAAAGAAAGAAAAACAAACACCATGATCCGGCTCAGTCAAGTATGGGACTGCATGTCAGTCATCCTCAAATGACTTCATACACGTTCAAACTTGGAAAATAACCAAAAATAAAAAGCAGAGACAGCTAGGTAATATAACATATAAAACAGAACCGAACTACCTGCCGGAAGCGAGGAACGACGCGTGGGCGTCAAAACCGAGGCAGTCGTGGCGGCTCCGGAACGGTGGCCCGGAGGCTTGCACGACGCTGGGCACGGCTTTGGACTTCTTGAACTCCATCGTCGGTCGATCTTCGCCGGAAGAACTTGGATATTCTCACGGGACGTCGAAGAAGAAGAAGACGGAAGGGGGAAGAGAATCTTATTTTATTTTTTATTTTTTTATTTTTTATAATTTAGATTAGGATGAATAAAGGATTCCAACGCAACAGTTGCAAACTTGATGGAAAGGTAGAAAGATGGGGACATGTTTTCCTTGTTTTTTGGGATTCTCAGGAAGCGTGAAGGAAAAGACGGCGGTCCGAGCAATGCAAGAAATTTCCCTTCTCCAGTGGTCGGAACAATCACAGAACCCGCCGACCAAGATTTGCCCGAATGGCGAGTTCAGGATCTTATTTAAGAGTGATTTGCCACTCTTATTTGAAACAAATTCTAACTCTGAGCGATTCAATTTCGGGCCCTCACTTAAATTTTTCCCTAAAGATTTTAGAAACTGGAGAGTTGTAGGGGACAGTGGAGACTTCAAGAGCTTTCCAATCGTGTAAGTTTCATATTATTTGAGTTGGTATGCAGTTTTAGTTTAGGGATCAGTCTAATCACCGATCAGTCTAATCAATTGGGCCTAATCTTTAATTTCGGAAAATTGTGGGCCTCACCTCAAAAAGTTGACAATTGGAGAAACAAGGAATGTGCTATAATAATTTTAAAATTAGTTATGAAAATACAATTGAGTCTTGAAATTAAAAGAAAAAAAAATGCAATGATATTCTAAAATTTTCAAAAAGTACAATGAAATCTTAAAATTTATAATGAAAGTGCAATTCAATCCCAAAACTTTCAAAAATACAACTGAAGAATAGACTTGATTTGATCAAATTAACAAGTTTTAGGATTTGATTCTATTTTTTGAAAGTTTTGAGATTCAATAATACTTCGTTACAAGGGTATCAAATAATAATAATAATAATAATAATAATAATAATAATACTTCGTTACAAGTTTTAGAGTTTTTAGACTTAATTGCTCTTTCGTGACAAGTTTTAAAGCTTCAGATGCATTTATCCCAGAAACTAAAATAAACATCCTAAGCTTTTAAAGCCATATGTGGCCCATCAAACTCGAATCACATCAGACTGGCTTAGGACACTTAAAAACCGGCACTTTCAGAAGGTTTAGGTCTAAATCAGGATTTTGTTTTTAAGTGTTGGTTGATGTGACGAGCCTGCTCCTTACTCTTGTTTTGTATTGTTTGGCCCATGCTTTGTGATGTTCCTTTACCACGTGGCCGATGGATGTTCATTTAATTTGAGCCCAATTTGATCAATTGTGCGGCATGCGTGTAATAACCTTTGAATCGTTAGAATTTGGAGTGAAGCATATCAATTGTAAATACTGAACGACTCGATGTGTTGCCACACAAGTTTTTTTTTTTGGTCGAAAAAGGATAGATTTCTATTCAAGTAGGGAAGAAAGAACAACCCTTAACAAGGGCATCAGTACATATCGTATCCAACATAACTTGAGGAGGAGAATGAACCCAGTTTGGTGAAAGGAGGCCTCGACCGTGGGCCTTCTGGATAATCCATCACACGTGATTTTCTCTTTAACACCAATCACTTGCCATGTTTAATTGGTAAGCCTCTTTAATCAATTATGGTTGAGGCTAACAATACAACTCAGAAGCGGAGTTGAATAGATTGAATGAGGATGCTGAAAGTCTTTCGTGGAATAACACAACAATTAGCAAGCGACATAATGTAAGATATTGATAAGCTTATGTGATGATAGTGAGCATGTTGAGTAGATGATTCACAATAAAGATAGACCATCCCAAATAGGTTGATGGTGACTTTAAAGATGATAAAATATTATAGATCAAAACGAATCAGATTTTCCTAATGTCACACAAGATAAAGGTTCAGGAAAACTCGCATAGGACAAAGACTAGCACGTCAAGTATGAGGACCATTCGTTCTCGCTCGAGATTACCTCTAAACGCACTCACTCACTAATCCCGACTTTTAGGGAAGGTCACAACAACGATATAATCAAACGAATGTAAATTTGAATGCGTAGAACAACTTCTATATAAACAAGCCAATATGGAGATAAGATTGTAAAGAGGATGTCTGAAAGCATGGAAGGTTTTGCTTCTATGGGAGGGGAACCTAATAACGGATGGGAAAGGCGTCTAAGGCTATAATAACTTTTGGAGTAAACAAGCTGTAGACTAACAGTTAACTAGCGCTTGGATAGACCAATGGAAGGTGAATAGTTTATAGAGCATGAGCACAACAATATGCTTATAACGACCATTGGATAGTAGGTGAACAAACAATTCAACGAGAAGCCATGGAAAGTCTAATTAGGCATGTCATATTACATATGAACATTGTCATGACATATTATTCTTCCATTATCTAAATTTTGAATTCGCCGTGTCATTGTCATGTCATGTCTTTTTGGAAAAGTACAAATGGATTATGCATTCGAATTGACAACTTCATACGCCCTCTTCCGCACAAATGGAGTCCCACCACTATGCACAAGAAAATAACTTCATTAACCAACAACGACCTAAAATAATTGTTTTGGCAGCATTTGACGATTTTCAAAGAAAACATCACACGTGCTTAGAAAATTGATGACGTACCACTGAAGACTTACAGACAAAAATAGGGCTACAGTACGGAAAGGGCGTCGTGGGGGTATGCTTGTCTCACCCATGTGTAACCAAATCGCCACTCATAAGAGCTCTAGTTTTCACAGACCAATTCTCCACACATGCACTTCAACTAGCTGACTTTGTCACATTCTGAATTTTTTACATTAATAATACGTAAGATAAAAAGTTAATAAACAATTGACATGAATTTTTGGATGATGTTGATAAAAAAACTCAATCAAGTCACTAATTTTGTGATGTGCGGAAAATTCGAAAGATATTTTCCATGTACATGGTTTTTCAAAAGGCGATGCTATAAGGGTTGTAAAACTGTGAGGAGTTATAATTCAAGGAAATAGATTAAAAATGTGTGTTTCCTAATTTCAATATGCTCAAAATAATAGTTATTTATATATAGATTAATTATATGGAGTAACGATGTAAAACTTATCACCATAGTATTTTTTGGTGGGGACCTATATGCTCTGAAGAACGTGTAGAATAATTTTGGAGACAATGACATCAAAAGTGCCATGACTTTCTTACAGTGCTCACTTAAGTGTCATAACTCTTTGTTCATCTCTTTGAGTATTGCAACTTATGTACAACGTTCACTTGAATATCATAACTTTTTTTTTTCTATTACTTGAGTGTCATATAATTTTTCAATTGATTATTCAAATACCATAACTTTTTAAAAATGTTTGTCATAAGTGCTACGCCACGTTCGACTTTCAACACTTAGGTGGAGGTTTTTTTTTTTTTTTTTAAATTTATTTAAGTTCTTGGCATGATGGCACTCAAGTGTGTTAGGGTTAACATACAACCTAGAGGGGTGAGAATAGATTGAGTGAGAAACTATGAAGATATTTTACATAATATACAAGTTAAAACTTCACTAGCAGTAGAAACAATTTAACACAATCAAGAGTGCTACTTATGAACAAATACCTAATCAAGAGTGGTGCTAATAAATAGATTAATGTAATCGTGTGCGGTGCTGTTGAACAAATAATGAAGATATAGAAAATAGCACATTGAACTTTATAGTAGTTTGGTTTTACCCTCAAACCTACATCCACTCTCAAGATTATAGTCATAATCAGGCCGAAATTCACTAGTAATTAGGTATTGCAAGTTACAACCTACAAGTATTGTTCTTTTCACATGATAGATCACACTATTAGCACACAAGCACTACTCTCACACTTGTACAATTAACTACTTGCTATTACAACTCAATTGCACCGCACAAAGACAAAACCAGCATCACTGCTGACATCGACAAATACAAAACAAAGAAAAGGACTGAAGAGCTAAGACTCGATTTGTTCGTTTCACTGCCCTAACCTCACTACTTCTCTTGAATTGCTTGTACATAGCCATCCAAGGCTTAGACAAGTGTTTGCAACTTAGCTATATGAAGTAGTTATGGGTATTAGCATTGTCATAAGCACAACGGCTCCTTCTCGCTCACCAGCGCCAGTGCAGTTTCCCAAACTAGTCAAACTGCTCATATCAGTGTCTGTCTTCTATCAAAGTTATCATAACTGCTCTAATCATCTCCAATACACCTTATGCAAATTCTAAGCCTTTGCAATTGCTTTATTAGTGTCGATTAACGTTCTAATCAACTGAACATGCAAACACGACTTTTCAAAGTTCGATATCTGAACCTCCCTTCACCTATATAATCAGGAGTATAGATTATTAGGAGTCTGTCCATGTAGAACGATTTCTGATCAGTCATCCAATTATCCTCTTGGCTTCATTAACTTTCAAAGACTTCTAAGGATATCAACATCCCTGTTAATTCCTCATCTTTACTAATTAACTTAGTTAAAATCCAAAGACCTTCGAAGACACCAACATCGCTATTGAGTCCTCGTCTTTATTAAACTCACTGGATCATCGCATTGATACTATCTTTCCACCTCAATCGAAGAGAACTACCCTAGCCAACAATCTGTTGTCCTAATATTGATCTGCCATCTTCTATCTTTCGGTCCTTCCAAGCATCTATGATGATCGTGACTCTACCAAGCCGATCACCTTCACTAGTGCGGTCCTTCAAAGCTTCAACGGACATTGTCATTCTAGGATTGTTCACCATCAAATGTTCACCTTATCTTGGTCCTTCCAAGCCATCATGAACTTTCCCATTCTTTTCAACTTGTTCTATCTCGATCAAGGTCCTTCCAGCTTGTTCACCTTTATAGAGATCCTTCCAATTTGTAGACATCTCTTTACCCAATACCTTGTTCACCTTAGACATCAACAATAATCCTTCCATATCGATAAAGCACTCTCGATTATTGCAGAGCACTAAGCTTATCAAGATCACACCTGATACTGATTATGACACCATTTGCATTTTGGCTTATGTGCATATCACACGGTGCTAACTCAACCAAGACACATATTAATAGCCTTTAATTGTGTTTGTCATCTACAAAACAACATGTGAACTTTCCGAACAAAGTGAATGTTTTTTTTTTTTTTTTTTTTCAGAAATAGCAATTAAGTAGTATAAAAAAAAAAAAACTTTTGGCCCTCAAGTGAGCACCATACAAAATTTATGACATTTGTAGTGTTCTTACCCCAATAAGTTTGAAACTTTAACTATACTGAGTTGTGATTTTCCTAACATCTATAGCTTTTGCTGATAATTTTAATGGGTTTGAAATAATTTTTTTGACTTGTCATATTTAAAATGGACACCAATTTTCTTATTTATTTACTAAAATGCAAAATATCTTGACAAATTAACAAATATCTACTTTGGAATCACTTGAATTAAGCTATTTGCAATGGGGTAAGTACACTAAAGGTGCCTAAAGTTGTGTATGCCGCTCACTTTGGTGCTAAAAGTTTCCACCATATCACTTAAGTACCAGATCGGAGAAAAAGTGATCACTTTGGTGCCACCGGTGAAAGATTTCGGCCAAATTGGTTACATGGCTTTTATATTTAAAAAAAATAAAAATTGACGTGACAAAATTTCAAGAAGGCCGTCCACGTGGAATGGCATAAACGATGCTTCTTTCCTTTCTTCCTAAGAAACAACGTCGTTTTGCCATTATAAGTGGACTCCCTTATAAAAAGACGCCGCATAGCTCATATGGCCAAAACGGCGTCGTTGAAGGGGGAGTGAAATAGGGTTCATCGATGGCACATACAAATTACAATCCTGGCCCGACACCAACCGTAGCTCACTCGCCCACCATCGCTCCCTCTCCCACTGTTGCTTAAACGCTGTGGCTCGACCACCGTCATAGTTGCACCATCATTCGCTGTCATTTGGTGGTTGAATCCCCAATTCTCACTCACTCAAGTTTGTCATGTTCTCTTTTTGGGTCAATTGGGTGGAAAATTTAGGATTCAGATAGGCAAGTTAGGGCATGGAAGGCAATTGAGGGCTTGGCTTGGAGGGAAAGTGGTGGGGAAATTGGTGGGGACCTAATTTTTGTTTACTAACATGATATGCTTTCTTTTGTGGGGACCGCATAGAAAAATAAGGCACGGAGGGGAAAATGAGGGCTTGGCTTGGAGGGAAATAGTGGTTGGACCTCACTTTGTTTAATAAGTTGCAGTGCTTTTGTGAGAGACCGAATGTGATTGAATTGAAAAATGAGTGATGGGGACCTCACTTTATTTATTTAATTCAGCTTCCTTTGTTTCTGTAAGGGGACCGAATTTAATAAATTGGCTGCCTTTATTTCTTTAGACAAAACGACAAGGACTTGCATGTGAAATTACTAATTCTGCTATGTGGTCCCAAAAACCAATGACTTTTTTTTCCTTCTTAGGTGTAGTATTGACATGGACGAGAATCATGTAAGTGTCACTGTTTGCTATAGTGGGGAGTTTGTTATTGGCGTCAAGGACTGGAAATATGCCCATGGAAATGAAGATATTATATATGTCAATATTGAGAAACCATCATATATTGATTTTGTAAGGGATTTGGTTTATTTTTAAGATGCAAAGTGCAAAAACTGCATTATTGTGTTCTTGAGAAGGAATTGAATGATGGTTTGAGATATTTTAATGACGATAATAGTATTAAGGATATCATTTACCATTATCTTCACAACGACGAAGCTATGGTATATATTGAGTATTATAATAATGATGAGAATGGTGATGATAAGCAGATCACTAAAAGATAAAAAGTGAGTGATCCTATTCAAATGAGTAATTAGGTTGAGGATGAGTTTAAATTAAATGGAGGGAAAAATAAGAGGCAAGTGAGGACGAAGAGGGAGACAAGTCATATTGACAGAGATAAGTAAATAGGAAAATGAGTTTAGGTTAAATGGATGGCAAAATAAGAGGCAAGTGAAAGAAGAGAGGGAGATAAGTCATATTGATAGAGATGAGCAAACAAAGAGATGTCCTGAAATCTCAAGTGAAGATGTGGGCGATGAATACTTCATTAGATTAGAATGGGAAGTTACTCTATCTAGTGAATCAAAAGGTGAATATTTGGCAATAGTAAATTTCCTAGGTGACAAAGGTGATGATGAACTCGCATAGTCAAGAGAATATCTCAAAAAAGTTTTTGCAGCTTTAGGAAAAATGCCTGAGCCGGTAAATAGGAATGGAGCTCCAGCTGAAGATAACAAAAGTGAAGATGAAAAAAGTTACGGCGATGAAACTATTGATTCGGATAATGAGCTTAGCAATGATGATAAAGAACCTGCACGTAGAAGAAAAAGTAAGTACCATTGCTACGATTCAACCATTGATAAATATGTTTTGTCTTTGGGCATGAAATTTGATGATGCCAAACAATTAAAAGAAGCTGTTATCAAGAACTCTATTACTGAAAAAGGAGCGCTGAATTCATTAGAAATACGAAGGAATTTGTGAGAGCTAAGTACTCACAATCCATTTATCCATGGAAGCTCTATGGTGCGCTAAGTAAGAATGGATCATTCCATATTAGATTCTTTCAGAATGAGCATACTTGTTCAATTATGTTTGACAATAGAAGGGTAACAAATATGTGGTTGTAGAAGTATTTTTTCAATACTATCAAAGTAATGCCCAAGATTAAGAGTCCTTAGTTTCAGTTGTTAATGAATGAGCAATTAATGGTTAATGTGTCAATGAGTCAATGCAAGAAAGCTAAGCTAAGAGTGATGAAAAATATTGATGGGTTGGTATAAGGAAGAATATGTGTAAGTATGAGATTATGCTGGCGAATGCATACTTCAAAACCCATCTAGTAGGGTTTTTGTAGAGGTTATGGAGAGATCATTGCCTAATTTTGGGTTTTGATTTGATAGATTTTATATCTATTTTTATGTATACAAATAGGGCTTATTGACTGGTTGTAGAAGAGTTGTAGGATTGAATGGACATTCTTTAAAGGGTTTATGTAAGGGATAATTGTTGGCTGCTGTGGGAAAAGATGCTAATAATAAAATATTTCCCATAGCTTGGCAGTGGCGAAGATAGAGAGCAAGGATACTTGGTTTTAGTTTCTCAAAAATTTAACAACTGACCTTAAGATAATCAATAGGGGAGGATGGACATTCATGAGCGACCACTAGAAGGTAATACCATTGTTAATTAATTCTCTTTTAATTTTAATACTTACATATTTTTTTCTAACTCGTTTTTGTTAGTTGAAATTTTTGTAGGGACTTGTTTCCTACATTGGCTGAGCTGATGTCATATGTTGAGCATAGAATGTGCATGAGGCACATATACACAAATTGATCAAAGAACTTCAAATGAGATAAGTTGCAAAAACAATTCTAGGAAATAGCGGAGAGTACCAACATAGTTGATTTTAGATTATCCAAACAGGGGTTGTTGTAACTGACAAAGAAAGGTTTTCATGTACTTTTGTAGACAGAAGCTAAGTATTGGTATCGGGTATTCTTCAATAAACAATTCAAATGTAATATCATTGATAACAACCTTAGTGAAGCTTTCAACGACAGAATTTTAGAGGTTAGGTGCAAACCAATCATCAACATGCTTGATGATATTTGAGTTATGGTCATGACTAGACTGCATAAGCAAAAAGATGAGGTTATAAAGTGGACTAGAGATTGTGAAAAATGTAGCAAGAAGAGGCATTATCAAATTAGAGGATGAGTAGGACTAGAGTAAAGATAAAATGCTCATATTGCCATAAGGAATGACACAATAAGAAAAGTTGTGAATTGAAAAAGTAACATCAATAACAACTTAAAAGGATTAATTTAGGGCGATGAACATGGTTTATTGAAGAGCTTGTTGTTAGGCTTACTAAAGGGAGGATAGAATGCTCCATTATAATGCCTACTGAAGCTTAGACAGAAAGCCTCGTTTTAAGGTAAACATCCTCTTTACTTTAGTAATTTTTCAATTAAGATTCGATAGAGTTTGATGGTTGACCATGTACTAACTTCTCTTGTCCTTTTCCTCTATCATGCCCCTATAATTAATTTGAGAAGTTCTCCATTTATTTTCATCATGAAAATGAGTAGATGTCTAATTATTTATTTTAGTTGGCCATAGGCCTGATACAGTGCACTATTGTAAGGCCTTATTGTAGGCTCAAGTGTAGGGACATAGATTGGTACAGGTAGGATAGCAATAGTAATAACTGAGTCAACTGTTAAAGAAACGAGGAAAAAATTTCCTGTAAGTTATACATCACTTTGTTTATCTTTTATGGGCTAAAATTTAATTTTGTTATGTGTTTCTTAGGTGAGAAGACGAGCAATTGCACAAGTTACATAGGTTGCTCCCCCATTGGTTACTATTGAAAGTGATGCACCACATTAAACAAGCGGGGTTCTTGGAAAAATATTAAGACAATATGTTTATGGAATTTACAGAAATGAACATACTAGAATGATTATTTTGAATGTAAGATTTGTAGGACTCATGTATTTAATATGGCTATATTATTGTAGCCTAGGAGAACTTTGGAATTGTTTATCTCTCAAGGTGAGCCAACTCAAAGAATTAAGGGTGCAGCCACAAAAAAGTGCTCCAAAGAAGAAGACAGTGGGTACAGCTCCAAAATAGTCACCAAAAAAGAACCCAGCACCAGTTCCATCTCAACCGACTGATCATAGGAGCAATAGTGATCATATCGACCAATACATAACACATGCTAGAAAAAATATAGCCGCTGCCAAGAATAAGGAAAATGAGGTGATAGAAAGGCCAATTAAAGTATATGCACATCCAGTTCGAAAGAGCACTCGAATTATAAATCAATTCAAAGCTCCAAAAGGAAAATGAGGTGGGGGTGTTGTGCATATTAATTAATGGGAGGGTGCTAGATATGGTATTTTTTTTTTATGTTTTCATTTCTTAAGAGAGTGTTAGATATTGTATCTTTATTAATGGGAATTGCTGCCATTGTTTTTCTAAGGAGGGTGTTGAACTTTCAATGATTAGGAGTAAAGTTAGACATGTTTTTTCTTTGTAAAGAATTAATCAATGTTAATGGCAATGATTGTTTTTGTTATTTCCTTTTGTCTTGGTTTCGGCTGGTAATGCTAGCAAGTCAAATAGTTATGTTGTATAAATTTTTTGATGTTAGTGCAATGTTATGAGGCTGATATTGTTTTTAGAAGTAATGTGTGCATATATTGTTGCTAGTTAAAGTTGTGGGTGGTAATGAATTTATCGATTTTGGTTGTATGTACTAGTGCAAGAACAAAATGCACCAGCACACCTTGGTGTAGTTGTGGGTGCTGCATTTTCTTGCATAAGCAATTTTTAACGTGAGTACATCTTGTAGCATTAACACTTATATGGTCTAGTACAAGAACAAGATGCACTAGCAATCTAACTGGTGCAACAAATCAAGTGACATTGGAAACTAACATGTTCTTAAATATATATATATATATATATATATATTGTGCAACACAAGTTATCACTTTTTTATTGCGATTGGTACATAAATAATCACTTTTATAAGAACTTGACACTAAAACAATCACTATTTACAACTTATGATATTGAAATAATCAATCATGAATTTGCTAGCATCCCTTAATTTCACAATGGTTTGCAATAATAGTTGCAACAAACCAAACCAATAAACCATTACCAAACAAAAAATATAGCAAACCATTACATCTAAAGCAAAAACTTAGCAAAACAAATATTGACAATATACAACCAAGCAAGAAAACTTTTAAATGCTCACAACCAATGAATTCTAACTCCAACCTTCCATTTTTACCATAAATTGCAACGAAATCTTTTGTTCCACATAAAAATTATAGCAAATCAATTACACACTTTACTTATAAATAACCCAATACAAGTACATATTTCACATCTTTGACTATGGTAGGCATACAAACTCACTTCTCATTACTCACTTCGCAGGGGTAGGCTTTGGGGCACCTAGACGATGGGCGAGGTCTTGCGATCTCTTGGAGGTAGACTGCACACGGCTCCGGCTATGAGACCGGTGCGGACGAGCAGGGGCCTTAAGCGGCGCTTGTTGTTTGTCTTTCAAACCAGCAATGCCAGACTTAGAGGCCATGGCTTGACCTGGATGCTTAGAAGGTAGGCCAACAAGGGCATGGGAGGAGGGGTGTCGCCCCAATGAGGAACTAGCAGGATGCTGGGCCTCTCGTGAGAGATTTATAGCCCCAACAGCGGCTAAGGCCATATCACAAACACTTGATCTGTAGCCCACACACTATCACAAAAAGCCCATAGAAAGGAATGGGACGTACTAGGGCAGCCTACAGCGGGCCAAGAAGGGAGAGAAGAGGGGTCACGCCTACACAGAGAAAGCCCATGAGACAACAATCGTCACAACACCAGTAAACTTAGGGCAGGAGAACAACAATACGATTACGTTGAAGGAGGCTAGAGATGGAACAATGACTTATAACCCAAACCAAGAGAAAAGGCTCGGTGAGGATAAAGGAAGAGGTCAATTTACCATCTCCTCCAAAGCTCAGCCTAATCGACCACCCGTAGCCTAGGTTGTACTGACACAGCACGACACGACACGATACGATACGATACGTCGACACGTCATTTTTCAAAAATAGAAAATTTCGACACGCTGGGACACGTTATATATTAGATAAATATTTTTATTTTTAATTAATTTGAATATAATTTATAAATAATTAATTAATTAAAAAAGAACTTATTATAAATTTACACTAATCATTCAACATTTTCGGTAAGATTCTAATTTTTTTTATTTCATTATCCCAAATTTACTTTTATTTCTTTAAAATCAAACCCCCTCCCAAAAAAAAAAAAAAACCCCGCGGGCCCAAACTCCCTCCCTTTTTTCCCTCGACAAACCCCACCCCCAAATTTTTTCACTTTTTTTCCCTCCCCACCACCCGACAGCAGTCCCTTCCCCTCCCTCTTGTCATTTCCTCCTCCCTCCAACACGCAAGCCCCTTTTTAATCTTTTATTTTCCTTCTTAATTCTCAAAACCCTAGTAGCACGGCACCTTCTTCTCCTCCTCCTCAGTCCTCGCCGCACAACGCCTATCTTCGAAAGCATCGAAGACTCGCAAGAAAAGCACCAGCATTCGCCGAAGGAGCGAAAAAGGGAGTAACCTAGAAAAAATGTAAGTGGAAGGGATCAGAAAAGAAGGCGGAACGCGCGGTCCCTATGCGCAGAGAGGCTGCACACTGCTGCGAATTCCTCCTCCTCCCCCTTGCCGCCGTCGCCGCCCCACTCGACAATGCCACCCTCCCCCACGAGTGCCTCCCTCGTGAAGTTCCTCCTCACGGCCCTCACCTCACTCTTTTCTCTTTCTCTGGCCGTCTCTCGCCGTCGCGGGCTCGCCTTCACTCGCGGCCTCCACCCTTTCGAACACGCGTGTTGAAGCATGTTGACAAGCGTTGACCGCTTGTCGGATTTGTCGACACGCGGTCAACGTGGTGTCTGAATGTGTCTGAACGTGTCGGACACGTCGACACATGTCGGACATGACTTGGAAGCTCCGGCAACATGTCGGTGCTACCTAGCCCGTAGCCACCTGGACGACCAGCACACTAGACGGGGAACACCAGGAACAAAACTGTGACCAAGGCTAGCTCCAAACTTGAAAAGTAGGCCAAGACTAAGGAAATGGTTCAGTGGGAAGATGGAGGGGGTTCAAACGAACCCGACCCCCAAATCTTAGCCCAAACCAATGGCTACAACTCTAGGGGTGAGCAGAAGACCAGACCAGCAGGCCGGAATTGTGGACAACCCTAGGGTAGAGGAAATCTCAACTTGTAGATGAAACTAACGGAATCCGTTCGGTGGGGACGAAAAGGAAGGTTAAAAGAGCCTGCTCTAAAAAAATAAGCCCAAACGGACAGCCGGATCTCTAGGAACGAACAACACACCAGTCCGTGAACAGTGCCAAAATTGCCTTGAGAGGGAGCACCTGATGAACAATACTTGCACGAGGAACAAATGACAAAGCTTGTGGGTTCCTTATTTTGTTAATACAACCCAAGTTTGATTTTTTTTTTTTTTTGGTGATTGACTTTGTGATTTTCTTTGGCTTTTCATTGACCAATAAGTTTGATAAACTTGAAATTTTTGGAGTTAAAGAGAATGGAGGCCTTAACAATTTGTGCTGCAATCTCTTCTTATTCTTGATATTGGCTCTAATCTCTATGTTGCTTGATTTAAGTGATCTAATAACATGTCAATGGTAATGAAGCAATCCTATCATGCGGTGACTAATAATTGAAGCACCGTGTGATGAAGGTGAAGAAGACTTAGAATAGACATTTGGGAAAAACAAGGTATCCAATTGGTAAAATCAACAGCTTGGCTCTATTTTTCGAGAAGCATAAATAAAGAAAAAGGAAAACATATAATTTGAAGTGCAATTATTATCTTTTGACCCAAAAAAAGTGCAATTATTGCGGGGCCCCATCTATGTATGGTTGTAATTGTAATATTGTAATGTGAAAGCACTTGAGAAGGTGCAAGAAGTATATCATAATATGAACAAGAGATAAGTGCACCAAAAGTCCTAAAACATGTCATGAAAATGCAGTTGAGTCCAAAAACTTTCAAAAAATGTATTCAAGTTCTAAAACTTGTCATGAAAATGCAATCTAGTTCTAAAACTTTCATTAAAAAAGTGTGACCAATTCTTAAAATTTTTAAAAAGTGCAAATAATAAAATGACTTGCTTGGACCAATTTGACAAATTTTAGAACTCTACTACACTTTTTGAAAGTTTTAAAACTCACTTACACTTTCGTAAGAAGTTTTATGACTTAATTATACTTTGTAAAGGCTTTTAGACTCAATTCCGTAATAAGTTTTAGGACTTCCAATACACTTATCTCTATAAACAAGAAGCAAAAATTATTTATTGATGCAATATAGTTATGTCTCACATAAAGGGAAGATACAAGTATTAGTGGTGCTAGTGTTTTAAGATGTGGGAGTTTGATAAAAATTGTTGTAGTCGAGTGCTTATTCAAATAATCATAATTAATGAACACCAACTTTTACTCGGTTAAGTGCGTTGATTTTGTGATTTCGTCACTATGCTGTAACCTCTCTTCAAACATATGTCACAATTTACAATAATTAAAAATTGCAGAAACCTTTATGAAAAAACTAGCTTAAAAACTTACTTTGGTAAATTAATTCTAGGATAACACTCATGATTTATACATTGAGTTACATTCAAAATTGGAATTAAGTATGTTTCACTGCACATTTTACTGATGAAGACTAGAAGTTGCACAAAAAAATTATCAACTATGTGGTGATGCATAACCATAAGAGTAGGAAGATTGGGAAAATGGTTGAGAAATGATCTACGAGTGGAGAATAGAGAAAAATGTGTCCACTATCAATGCATATAATGCTAGTTCAAATAATGTTGCCATTGGTTATTTGAAAGAAAAATTTTCAAGAGAAATGCTATTGATTTTAGATGTTGATATTTTACACGAGGTGCATAACTTGACCAAGGTATGTAATTCTATGGCACATACTCAAAAAGTGATTAGGGATGTGAGTAGTTCTCCCATGAGAACTAAAACATCAATCTTGCATTGAGAGTGAAGTAACATTTATAAGGGTTTGGTCCATCTTAATGTCGCCACCAGGTGAGTTCCACTTACCTCATGTTAGTATCGCCATAAAGCTAAAAAAAAAAAAAAACTTTTGAAATGATAGAAGGAGAAGATCTTTCTTTCTCATGTGAGCTTAACATTAATACTCTTAAAAACAAAGATCGTGAAAATGCCAATAATCTTTCCAAGTGTTTGAAAAAGTTCTATGATACTACCAATAAGATGTCAAGGATTTTGTATATTACTTTAAATGATTATTTTGAGGGGTTAGCTTGTCTATATAGATTTTTGAAAGAAGTGGCAAGGCTTTTGGATCCTAGGGTTTAATCTATGAGTGCAAAAATGAAATATAAGTTTGACAATTGTTATGGGGATTGGTAAATTAAATATGACGGTGTTGATTGTGATAAGGTTGGATCCTAGAAAAAAAATTGAATTTATGAGATATTGTTATAGACTAATTCATGATAATAGTGTGAAAGTTGATGAGATATATGATAAGGTGAAGAATACCTGGGAGCATTCATTCAACTTGTGAGTGCTATTGATCATAGTTGAAATCTCAATGGCAATGAAGGTTACAAAAATGGTGATTCCGATTTCCATTTTGAAAGGCCATTTGAAGGCTTTATTAACGAGGATAAATGAGTGTCCAAAGGCCATTTGAAGGCTTTATTAACAAGGATAAATGAGTGTCCACATGCACTGAGCTTAATTGGTGTCTTTTAAGCTGAATACAAAGATGGTAGTAATCTCAATATTTTGATATGGTGGAAGATTATTGGCCAAAAGAATACAAAGATAGGTTGTGTACTCTTTGAGTTATCAATTTATAACCTATCAATTTTTTGATGCATCTATCCATCTTTGATTATGTTATCATGGTTTACATGGGAAATAGAAAGAGGTAAGGGTGTTATTACTATTTATGTAAGTAATGTATGGAAAGACATGAGGATTTTATTTTGGTAATGTTGTACAAGATGATGATTGATAGGTTGTGTATTCTTTATGTTATCGATTTATAACTTATCAACTTTTTGACGCATCTATCAATCTTTGATTATGTTATCATGGTTCACATGGGAAATAGAAATAGATAAGGGTGTTATTACTATTTATGTAAGTGATGTATGGAAAGACATGGGGATTGTATTTCAGTAATGTTTTGCATATGATGATATCATGTACCCAATGTTGAAATTGAGAATGGCTATGTTAGAAATAATACATGGGTGTTGAATTCATTATTGAAGATAACAAGAATTGAGTGTTGTTATATGCACTATCATTATGTGATTATATACAAAAAGTATCATGCTATGTTTTGGTCCCTCATGTCTTAGTAGCAACGACGAGTCAAAGTTGAGATGCCTCAAGAGTCAAGATGTCTCGTGAATTGGGATGCCTTGAAGTGGAGATACCTTATTTTTCGGGATGCCTTGTGTGTCAAGATGGCTTGAGAGTGTTCAAGATGAGACAATACGCAGAAGAAGAAGAAGAAGAAGAAGAAGAAAATGATATACGCCTGTGTGCATATGTAAATGCATATGTTCACGTGTGCCTATTAACTTGTAAATTAGAGGTAGTTGTGCATTGCCTTCCACTTGCAATGAAGTGAATAATCTTATACAACATGGTTCATCAACTTTTCATTGGCATATGGAACGGGAAGAATAGTACATTTATTCTTTCAACTGCCTTCTATAGTTATTTGGTATTTGTCTTGACATAACATTAATTTTTGGATACTAGAATGAGTAGTGAGATCATCTCTTATCTTAAACTTAGAGATATCCTTTATTTGTCTCCCCATCCCCCCCCTTTTTTATTTTTCAAATTAGTTGGAGGGATCACTCTCCACTATTGCATTTTGGAATTCCCCTATATTTTGATTGCAAGTATCAAAACATGTTAATACCTGAATTAGCGGTAATCTATACTAAGTGTAGTTTGGTGACATGGATTGACGTTGGTGTACCAAGGTGGATCCCTCATCAATTTGTTGCCCAGTACTTCATCGACGATGTGGAGTTGGTTGGACCAATTAAGGGCTTCGGTCCTCATGGTTTCAACGACGATGGCACATCGATGGTGAAGTTGTCGATTCGTGGTATGGTAGCACATGACTTTGTGTAGGCAAGTTTTGGGCATAGGAACATAGGGAAGTATTGGTGAGACCCGATCTTCTTCCCAGAGTTATTGTAGTGTAATTTTTTTTTTTTTTGGGTACTTGTATCAATAATTGGAAGAGGAAGATAATTGGAAAGATGCATATGTAAATTATCCACACTCGGTCTTTATTTACAAGTTAATTCATGGAACCCCATAAACGAGACAAACTGTAAAGAATTCTCTCGATATGTAGAGCTTTCTCTCTACTGCCATGGTAGTTGACTTTTGAAACCTAATTCTCACCGTTGACACCACCGTGTTTCCCCTTCCATGGCCATCCCCTCTCCTTCTCCAACCAATCACCCACTCCATCTTTTAGTCGTAGCCCTCCCTATTTGATAGTTGCCTGTTTCCAGCTTTGCTTCGTTTTTTCCCTTTATCTTCTTCCGCATATCTCAATTGTTGTGTTCCACCATTCCATCTAGCCATCTTGCCCTAATTCCTACTCCGTCACTAGTTTATTTTCCTTTTCGATTGAGTCTAACCTTGCGCCCCATTGTAACTCCCTCTTTTTCGTCTCCCAATTGTCCCCCCTTTTCCTATATTCATTTCCCTCTTTGTGAGATAACTCTTGCCCGATTTTGTTTTTCTACACTTTCCAATCCATCTCTTCTACATGCCTCTGATCCTCTATTTTTCCTTCATTCCTTCAGGTTCCCATGCCCTATTTATTGCTACTGTCGCTGGTAAGCTTGTGCACACTTCAACTAGCTTGTCACTTGAAATCTCCATCTTGGATGGCTTCCCCTGTTCAGGCCAATTAGCCCCTCCTAAGGTCGCTCTTTGCTATCTAATCGCCAATGGAGTTCACCAACCGAGAAGAAGACGTTCACCTTGCAGCTCTCTGCAATAGGATTGGCCATCTTTGGTCAGCATAGGAGATTGAGGTATGGGATGAGGTTGCACCAATAGAAAAAATAGAGGAATGCAAGCTGATTTTACTGGGTAAAATCCTATCTAATCCTTCTGTCAATTTCCAAGCATTCCAAAATACCATGAAGCGTGTGTGGCGTACAGAAACAGTAGACATTTCCCAACTTGAAGCAGGGATATGTGTAGTAAAATTTTCTACTGAAGTAGAAAAACAGCAAATACTAGACAATGGGCTTTGGCTTTTCTCGAGTCACTTAGTTATATTGAAGCCTTGGATGCCAAACACACCCCTTCACTATTATGACTTTAACACTTGTGCTTTTTGGGTTCAAATATTTGGTCTTCCTATAGAAAGGTGTACTGAAAATATGATACAAAATGCAGTGCAACATGTGGGCAAGGTGCAAGGCAAATATGGCACCACATTTAGAGCTGAGCGAGCTAGAGTGGAGATCAACCTATAGGACCCGCTAAAACCTGGCCAGCTAATCCAGTTAGAAGGAAAGAACATATGGCTGGACTTCCGTTATGAACGACTATTACATTATTGCTATTCATGTGGTAAATTGGGTCATTATGCTATGCATTGCAAAGATTTTCCTTTCGACGTAGATAAAATGGACATGAAGGATAACATATATTACGGTCAATAGCTTCATGCAGAGGTGCGCAAACACAGCCCTATTTGGGTTACCTTTTATGAGACACACAACAATAGTGAAGAGGCCAAAGACATCATTCCGGAAACGCCTCAACCATCTAATTAGCTAATACCAGTAGAACAACCAAGGAAGGACAAAGACAAGGTACCTATTGAGACTTTTGCAGACCACTCTCTGGTTAACTTTGTAGCACCACTTCAGTGGCGCCATCAAGTTGGTAGTTCTAAAGGCAAAACAGTTGCAGCAGTGAAGACCTCTACATCAATACAACTTGAGGATGGTAGCAACACAGCTACTGGATTTTTTAAGCCGAAGAAAATGAAAAGTACCCGCTTGAATCCCAAAGCAAGTCCGACCAAGAAAGTCAAAAGGTACAACCCTTATGAGCTAAAATCTCATGCAAAAGAGGAATTGGAGGAAATGCACTTGATGGACACACCGATCATCGCAGTTGATGAACCAGGTAAATGTGTTGTGGTGGCTAGCCCTAAAAAGCCACCAAGTAACAAATGAAGATCGTAAGCTGGAACTGTCAGGGGTTGGACAATCCCTTGACAGTTCAAGCCTTACGGGCCCTTGTGGCCTAGGAAAAGCCCTATATGGTGTTTTTGATGGAAACAAAAAAAACTAGAATGTAGTACTCAAAAGAATCCAATAGAGGTTGAAATTCTCGAGCTGTCTTATTCAAGATCCCATTGGCCTAGCAGGCGGCTTGGCGATTTTTTGGAATGAGCGAGTTTCTCTAACTATAGAAAATCATACTTCAGACTATGTGGACATGATATGCATGAATGTTCAAAATGGGCTACCCATGCGCCTCACTTGTATTCATGCGCCAGCGGTGTATTCTCACAAACAGAGATTATGGGACGAACTGTGCCAGATCAGCCACTATAATACTTTACCATGGGTGTGCGTCGGAGATTTTAATGAAATCATTTACCATTGGGAGAAAACTAGTAAGTGTTTACTGAATCACTATCGAATGCACTTTTTGTAAATTTTTAAATACCTGCTCTCTCATGGATGTTGACAACTTGGATCAATAATCGAGATGGAGAGGAGTTAGTAAAAGAACGACTAGATCGAGTCATATGTACGATAAATTGGTGTCTAACATTTCCTAAAGCTGAAGTTTTCGCCTAACCTGCCCTGGGTTTTGATCACAGCCCGTTATTATTGAATACGGATGCCAAAGCTGTTAAGCAAAAGAGAAGTTTTATCTTTTAGGCTTTTTGGCTTCAAGATCTAGAGTGTCGTTCAGTCATTGCTGAATCCTGGCTTTCCTCACCAAGGTCAGCCCCATCTCTTTCATCCAAACTTAAGACTGTTTCGGCAGCTCTTGCTACTTGGAGTCATCGAAAGTTTGCTAAAGGACACCATTGGATTAGCATGTTGAAACAGAAACTCCAGCAACTCACAAATCAACCTAACGGCCTTCATGATCCAGCGGAGGTCAATCGCCTAAAAATGGAAATCTAGCATATGTGGTAGCAAGAAGAGCAATATTAGGTGATGAGATTATGGGTTAATTGGCTAAAATGGGGAAATAAGAACACCAAATTTTTCCACGCCACCACTATCCAACGCAGGAAACTTAATCGTATAAGTATGCTATAGGATGAAGATTAACTTGGGTTTGAGATCAGCAGAGAATGAAGGATATGACAGGGAATTTCTTTCAACGGTTGTACACCTTGATAGGTCATTGCGACTATGGACCAATCTTAATGCATTGTCCACATGTGGTGACAGAGGATATGAATATTGCCTTTATAGCTGCTGTTACCTGAGAAGAGGTTAGACAAGCAGCTTTTTAGTTGGGAGCCACGAAAGCATCAAGACCAGATGGATTGAATAGGTTGTTTACCAACATCATTGGAATATTCTCCAGTAAGATCTTTTTGTATCGGCGCAAGAATTTTTTAACTCTAGTGTTATGCAACCTAAGTTTAATCAAACCACTATATCCTTGATTCCCAAGATCCCAAACCCTAAGTGCCTAGACCAATACCGTCCGATTAGCCTTTGCAACTTCGTCTATAAAATCATCTCTAAGATCCTAGCAAATCGCCTTAGACCTGAGCTGATCTCCATAGAGCAATCAGCTTTTGTTAGTGGCCATTAGATCCAAGATAACATTTTAGTCATTCAAGAAGTCCTTCATCAGCTTCGGATTAGAAATAGAAAGAAAACATTTCAGGCCATTTTGAAGTTAGACATGCAAAAGGCATACGACCGGGTCGAATGGGATTTCCTTCAGGATTATCTACTCCATTTGGGTTTCCATACTAAATGGGTTCAATGGGTAATGCAATGCATCACTACCGCATCACTTAGTGTTGAACTCAATGGAGAAAATCTACCTTATTTTACCCAACAAGAGGGCTCAGACAAGGGGACCCTATCTCCCCATACCTTTTCATCCTGGTGGCGAATGTGCTGTCTATCCTTATCCATCAAGCTGTGGGCATAGGCAATCTAAAAGGCATTTAATTAAACAGGTGGTGTCCTACTCTTTCTCATCTATTTTTTGCAGATGATGCTATATTTTTCCTTAATGGGAAAGTACAGGAATGTCATAACTTAGCCAATATCCTCAACTAATATTGCTTAGCGACGGGTCAAGCAGTGAACATGAATAAATCTGGTATTTTCTTTAGTAAGGCCTGTCCCATTCGTCTACAGGAAAACTTGGCCCAAGAACTTCGAATACCCATGCTTACTAAGACTGGTAAATACCTAGGCATACCATCAGATTATGGGAGATAAAAAAAGGAGGTGTTCACCTGGATATAAGGTCAAGTAAACTCAAAACTGGAAGGCTGGAAAGAGCAATTTATTTCAAAGGGTGGTAAGGAAACTTTAATTAAAACAATAGTACAGGCAATCCCTCAGTATACCATGTTGATATTCAAGATTCTTGTATCTCTATGCAAAACAATTGAGCAAAAAGTTGCCAAATTCTAGTGGCAAAACCATAGCAGTAAGTTTGGTATCTATTGGAAACGATGGGATGTACTTAAAAAGACACCTGCGGACTTGGCTTTCGTGACCTTATCACTTTTAACAAAGCCTTACTGGAAAACAGGCGTGGTGTCTCTTACAAGACTCATCCTCTTTATAGAGTAAACTTTTTAAGGGTCTATACTATCATTCAACGGAGTTCTGGCATGCTGACAAAGGGCCTAGACCATCATGGGGTTGGTAGAGTATACTGATCGGCAGAGACTCAATATTGAATCACCTATAATGGTCAGTTGGAGATGGAAAACAGATCTCAATCCGAAAAGATAAATGGCTATCTTGTGGTCTCATTGGTGGACCTGCGCCTAGAGGAGAACCAAAGAAGGTTGCAAATTTCATTCTACCGGCTCAAAATCATTGGAATGAACCCCTTCTGCACAGTAGTTTTGATGATCAAACCGTTGAGGAAATCCTTACTATCCAGCTCCGTACTCAGTGTACAAAGGATCAAATCATTTGGCAGGCACCCAAAATGGCACATATACAGTTAAAAATGGTTACAATTCCATTAGATCTACATAAGTCACCAATGCACAAAATTGGGCCTCCTCATCCTATCAAACACCACAACAGCTTTGGCGCAAGATATGGAACATGAAAACACCCCGAAGCTACAAATCTTTATGTGGTCATTATGCCATAATGATCTATCTACAAGGGATAATCTCTATCACAAATGCATCATTCCAGATCCAGTGTGTCAGCTTTGTCAAGTGCACAGCCCAGAAACAACAAAGCACATATTTCTACTATGTCCATGGACACGCAATGCTTGGTCTCATTTAGTGATTCAAATCACACCTACATCTTTTCACACACAATGCATTGATGCTTGGTTAACAGATTTATTATGCAAACGAGATCTCTTACCTGATCAGGAGACCATCGCGCACATCCTGTGGCAGATTCGGAAGTTAAGGAATAACTTTGTTTTTCGCAGGCTTCTCCCCGATTTAGTAGAGGTAGTTGCAATGGCTTTTGCGAATGCCCAAGTTGTTCATCGTTGTCATGGAGTGATGACAAGATCTCGAATTCGACCCTCAGTTTCATATCGGGCATGGCACCTGCCAGAGACTGGAACGCTGAAAATAAAGATCAACAGCACTTTTCCCACCACACCAAACAAGGGATCTATGGCGTCTGTTAGTCGAGATCATTCTAGCTGGCTTGTTGATAGATTTGCTTGCACTATTACAGCTACCTCAGCTCTGCAGACAGAGGCACAAGCCCTCATTCTCACCTTACAAAATTTGCTGCACAAAGGAATGGAAAATAATCAACTCACCTTGGAATTTGACTACTTGGTTCTCATTGAAGCTATGCATATGCCGTGCTCGACGCCATGGGAGATCCGTGTGCTCATCTCAAAGGCTACGGCATTGCTTCCTTGTTTCCCTAGCTTATAGATCGTGCATTGTAGGAGAGAAGCCAACCATATTGCTGACTGGGCCACGAAGGCCCATGGGCACCGAAGCTCCCCTTAAACTGGGCTCATTCCCCTCCCCCTTCTCTATTGGACCTTTTCTGTACTGATATTCTGGCAAACGGTGGCACCTTTGGTTAACTTATAAATAATATTTCTCTGTTTTTGACCAAAAAAAAAAAGTATCCACACTCATCACATTGTCTTTCTCATGTGGAGTGAAATTTTGTGCTTTTGCATATTTATAATAATTATGAGTAATAATAAGAAAAGACATATGTCGTGTGTAATGTTCTGGGGTGCCCCACAATTGGTTATGGATTCAAAGCTTGGGTTTCAAGCCATTTTGCTTGCTCTTGTGAACTCATTGCAAACTCTTTTTCCCATGTGTAAACTAAGAATGCATTTGAAATTGACTCAGCTTATTTTGTCCAGCACTTTACTTGATATTGTAGTTTTGCATTCACGAAGTATTGATTTTTTGTTCATGTTAGCCAGTATATAGCTTGGAAAGGATGCTGAACATGCCATGTAGTTGCCAGTTGGTTTCATTATGGTGAGAATGCGTTTGTTTTCAAGTGTGCTTGACAAGTTCCTAGAAATACTTGAGTCAGATGTGCTTGCTCTAAAATTGTTAGAAAGTGTGGGTTCAATATGCATTGTGATACTAATTCATATCCCCCGAATCCCAAATGCCAGGTGGAAGGAGATCATCAATAAATTCAAATACGATATGATGCCTTTTTTAAAAATATTCTTAGTAAGTCATTTTTTTTAGTCTAAGAAGAGCATATAAGTCGGTCATTATGTCAATTGTTAATTATAATGGCAATGTTCATATTTTTATCATAACAACCAATGGTGTACTTAAACAATTCCATATCCAACATACACCATCATAATGCACTGTATAGGTACTATATCTATAAAATAAACCCCCCCCAAGAAAAAGGATTCCGTCGGTTTCAGGGTAAATATGATCGGTTTTCCCATCACAAATTGGGAGTAAACCCTAACTGATCTAGCATTTCCATTCCCAAGTAAAAACTAACCCACCTTGAACTGGTCACCCCTAACTCTTTTAATAGTGATATTTTATGGTGTTAAGTGTTATTAAGTGGGTTAATAAGTTAGATTAATTAAGTGAAATCAAACAGGTTTAAAATAACTATTTTTGAAGTTGTAGGGGCAATTTGTGCTCTCTCCAAGTTAGGGGACTAATCTACAAAAATTGGAAATTCTAGGTGCTGTTCATAGTAGTAGAAATCTCATGATAATAGGTAATTAAGTTATTTTAAAAAAATTATTCATTAATCTAGACAATTTATCTCATGATAATAGATGGTGAAGTTATTTTTTGAAATTATTCCTCAATTTGTATACTCACCTGTGTATATCAATGAACTACAATATGGTATTTGCGTATCATGAGATTTCCACGTTCATCTACATGTATTTGAGTTTTAAAGTGTAACTAACTCATGACATTTACTTTTTGGCACACGTGATTACAATCACATATATAGGACATGCGATTTACGTCTTTGATGATTTGAAATAGTAAATTTGAAAAAAAAAAAAAAAAAACTTAAGTGACAACTAGGGGTGAGCATGGTCCGAGTTGGACCAGTCTACCTCCTAACCCTAGGACCAACCCACACAGTCCTGATCCTCAATTATTTGGACTGAGGACCAACCCAATGAGTTCGGTTTGGTTACAGGATCAACTCGAAACCAACCGATAATTTTTTTATTTCATTTTTTGTACTCCTTAAAAAAGTGATTAAGGACCGAATTGACGCGATGGGTTCCATCCGGTTTCAAGGTCAACTCAGAACTAACCAATAATTTTTTATTTTATTTTTTGTACTCCTTGAAAGGGCAACCCATGACCGTATCGAGCGGGGAGCAATAAGCCAAGCGAGCATCGAGCGGTGAGTAACACGAATGACCCAAAGCAAGCGAGGCGAGCGTCAAATGGCGAGCGGAGAAGTTGTTTCTTTCGATTTTGGCAAATTGAAGACTAGGAGGACAAATAAGATAGAATGGACTGAATACTAGAGGAAGATGCCCTAAGGAGTTGTTTATATCTTTTTGGACGCCGTGAAGACTTCTCATGAAAGCATTTTCCTCTTTCGTAAATTATAACCATTAACGATGTAAAAGACATTAAAAATCTAAGTTATTAAATAACAATGTAAAATTACTTGAACTCATCACTAAAGAGCTGTTTAATGTTGTTAACGCCATTTATTTTAAGGTTTTCTCTATATAAAAAAAATTATAAATAATATATTAGATATATATTTAGGGTTGGTTTTGATTGGACTGACCCGGAACTCTCAGGACCGAGGACCAACCCGCATAATGCTGGTCTAGGAATTCTAGGACCAAGAACCAACCTAGTCCCCCTAAGAACTAGACTAGGACCGGCAGAGTTGGGCCGGTCCAAGGTTGGTCCAGGGTTGACCCTGGACCGATGCTCACCCCTTGTGACTACTTGTAGTTATGAAGAATTTGAATAGATAGTTGTTTTTTTTTCTTGTCTAACCTATCATATTCTATATCTATTTTACAAACCACTTTGTGCACTATTTGCTATGTAAAGGTTGCAAAATGCTACTCCTTCATTCACGCCTCCCCATATTTCCAAGTGAGAAGAGTGATTACTAGGACAACCCTCAATGATTTTTGAACGGGGAGTTTTCTTTTTGGTAAATAAAAATAGGGAGTTGAAAATGTGGATTATGATATATTTATGAAAATTTGCTACGAGGGGTGATTAGAAGATGCAATGATTAATATGTCATATTTGGATTGGATTGCAAGTACTTGAACCACATACGATACATCTTTTACTTCTCGACTTATTGAAATATTCCATTATGAATAGTAAATTATATGTACCATACTATAGCAAAATGATGATTGACATTTTTGTATTATAGTGATTCCTTTAAGTGATATGTGATAACCCAGTTGTTGTAACTATGTTGTTGTCCTCCTAGGTCAATTGGTAATATGAGGTCGATTGGTAAAATGATCTCCTACTTTAAAGCTAGAGAGTTTATTTACTAAGCTTAGGCTCACTTCAAAATTTTCAAGTTTGAAATTTAGTGGCCTTTAGATTAGCGTTTTCGAATATCTCTTTGATGACCAGATTAAAGTGTTCAGTGAAATTAGAGGTGTGTATATTTTCTACTGGGAGTTTTGATTATATATATAATTGTGTACATTTGAGACTGAGCTATCTCTCATTGGAGGCTACTATTAACATTACAAAATGAATTAGTATGAATTAAATAGGTCGATTTTGATTATAATCGCATATAACACATGTTAATGCATCATGAAAGCATATTCTCACAAGCTAACATCATGAAAACCCTAAATTAGTATACCTGTAACAAATTTACCTTCCGTTTATTTCTAATAAATTGGATTAATATCACAAAAAAAATCATAAATTAATATATCTATGATGAACGGGTGGTACAACCTCAAAATGACACACTTGTTGATTGTCATGAGTCATCCAACTCAACAAGTTGACAATAAAATTTAATGAAAATTAATGAAGTAACTCTATCAAAGATGTCCAATTGGTTTAAATTAGGAAAAATCTCAAATAATGACCCAAAGTGAGCCTATTTTCTCAAATAAAAACCCGAAGTGGCTGTTGTCCCAAATAAAGATCCGAAATGGCTAACAAGTCTCAAATAATGACCTAAACTTGTTGGCCGGCCAAAATGTTCACCGGCCGGCGAGAGTGTGACATTTCCAGTGGCTGGAATATGGGCAATTTTGTCCAAAAAAATATAAATAGAAATTAACAAACCCTAAAACCCACCCCCAAACTCTTCACGTTCTTTTGACCTAAAAAGAAAAAATCTTCATGTTCTCACGTTTTTCTTCTTCTGCTCTTCATCTTTTTCGTTCTTTGTCCTCTCTCACTTGGAGCACGGAAAGTTTCTGTTAATGGAACACGAATTGAAACACAACAATAAACCCCTACCTTCATTTCTTCACATCTTCTTCTTTTGCTTTCTGTCTTCATTTCTTTCCAACGAAGAAGACAAATCTTGAATAAAGCCACATTTTCGTTATTGAGACATTCGTATGTAATACGAGAGCCTCGATTCTTCATTGTCTTTTCATAGGTTCGCCATACACTTTGATTCACACTCCTGTTCAATCGAGGTCTTCATTCAAATTGAGAGAGAGAGAGGGAGGGAGGGAGGGAGGGAGGGCACGTACCTTTGGAACTTAGGGAGATAGGGATCTTGCTCCATCAATAAAGAATTTGGGTTCTCCAAACGAGAGGAGACAAAGAATGTAAAAGATGAAGAGCGGAGGAAGAAGAACGTGAAGAGTTTGAAGGTTTTGTTTTTAGGGTTTATTAATTTCTATCTATAATTTTTTGGGACAAGATTGCCCATATTCCTAAGCAATCTGGAAATGTCACACGCCGCCGGCCGGTGAACATTTTGGCCGGCCGGCGAGTTCAGATCCTTATTTGAGATTTGTTAGTCACTTCGGGTTCTTATTTGAAACAACGGTTACTTCGAATCCTTATTTGAAAAAGTAGTTTATTTTGGGTATTTATTTGAAATTTTTCCTTTACATTATTTTGCCACAAATCTAAGGAGTTATCCTCGCATGGCACTGTGTGTAAACGACGCTGTTTTGCCGAACCCAAGCTGTGGGGTGGACTAAAAATCCCAGGAAAGGGGGAAGCTCCTGCGGGGGAGGGAAGGAGGGAAGGAGGAGGTCGATGTAAGAGAGAAGCAAAGAGCTGAGAAACGTGCAATAAAATACGCACGGTTTAGTTAAACAACCGTAAACCCTAACGATTTAAATAGCCTCTCTCTCCTCCTCCTCCTCATCCTTCTTCTTCTCTCTCTCTCTCTCTCTCTCTCTCCTCTGCACACTCTAGCTGTCTCCCTCTCTCCTCTCTCTCTCTCTCTCTCTCTCTCTCTCTTCTCTCCCCTCCTCCGACCGTCGCAGACGCAAGAGCGGAGGCGGCCGCGCTCTCTCTCTCTCTGCCGCCGCCGCCGTTCAGCTCCGGCGACCGGAGGCGCGGAATCGGAGCGGCGATCAGCCGGTCGGTCGGTCGGTCGGTCGGTCGGTCGATCAGGGAAGCGAATCGGCTCCCGGCGCGCAGCTCGATTCGGAGCGCCTCCTGCCCCCCCTCTCGATCGCCGATTCCTCGCGGTAGTAGTCGGGCATGGATCTCCCGGGGCTCACCGTGATATTCCAGGCCGCTCTGAGTCCGAACCCCGATGAGCGCAAGGCCGCCGAGCAAAGCCTCAACCAGGTTCGGTCTAAATTGAGTTCCCGACCGTTTGACTAGCTCTAGTTATCGCTCTTCCAATCGTAATTGGACTCCCGTCGTCGTCGTGGTTCGCCGGATGCTTCTTTTTTTCTTCGTTTATGCTGTGGTGGGCTAGTGTTTCGAGGCGGTGGTGTGGATCGGTTTTGCTTGCGGATTGAGCGTATTTAGTTGCTTTCTTTTGCAAGCTTCCGATAATTCGAGGGCTTTGTTAGATATTGCCCTTCGTTCTGATGAATTGCTTTTCCTCTGGGTGTTATCCTCTGTCAGTTCCAATACGCGCCTCAGCATCTTGTGAGGTCGCTGCAGATCATTGTCGACAATAGTTGCGACATGGCTGTGCGGCAGGTCGCTAGTATTCATTTCAAGAATTTCATTGCTAAGCACTGGTCCCCTCATGAGCCCGGTAACTTTTTCATTCCTTGGTTTGATTTGATTGATATTTGATTGAGTTCTTTGCTGCTACGCAGTTAGATTTGTGTCCCTTTTGCTTATGGTGGTGAAATTGAAATGTAGATGAGCACCGACCGATCTTGAAGGCTGATAAAGATATGGTTCGAGATCACATTCTAGTATTTGTTACTCAAGTTCCCCCTTTGCTGAGGTGTTGTTCCTTTTCTGTATGATGATTAAATTAGCATCTCTCTCTTATTCTTCTCTTTCTACTGCTTCTATTCATTTAGTGAGGAAGAAGTTTTTGGTATGCTTCATCTGTTTTCTGATGTGACCTCTCGTATGAACATAATAATTATGAAAAGTAAAGGTCATTATGGATTCTCTTCCGTTGATATATTAGTTCAAATCCATATCCAGTGTTCAAATGCTACTTTATACATGGATGCGCAGGGTGCAGCTTGGCGAGTGCTTAAAGACGATAGTTCATGCCGATTATCCAGAGCAGTGGCCCCACCTACTTGACTGGATTAAGCACAACTTGCAAGATCAGCAAGTATATGGAGCTTTATTTGTGTTGAGGATTCTTGCTAGAAAATATGAGTACGTACACATTCAAATTATTTAGAAAATTAATCTTCTGATGTGGACATTTTCTCACCTAATTCTCTTGGCATATTTCGTGTTAATAACACTAATCAACGCACAGATACCATCAGACTCTGAATTCTTCCTGGAAGGGGTATCAGGATTATGAGTTAGGGTATGAGTTTCACCATTCTCTCTAGAATAAGTGTAGTCGCATGTTCTGGCTAGTTGAAAACAAGGGAAGCTTTGTTTACATTCTTACATGGTGCCAGCTTATGCTTCCTATAGATATGCATATTTTACCAGAGTGGGCTGTGGAGTTGTAGTGGGGGCATCTTACCGTTTGTAATTTTCTTATACAATGGGAAGGGTAGTTATAGGTTGAAAATGTGGATACCTCACTGCAGAATGATATTTATGTATGTGCTCAGGCACTCTTCACTCATGGTTCAACCATGGGTATATGTGGATTTTGTTGTTCCAATGATTGTCAATTTTTTTGCGATGGTAAAGTGCAACATGAACTTGCATAATGTGGTGGATTGGGATCTCATGTGTTAATTTATCAACTAAGCTTTTTAGGAACTTCCAAATTCCTGTTAAAAGATTATAATAACTGAGTGGGTTTGATTTGCTGTAATTGGTATTCATCCTAATTCCTAATGAAAACAGTTCCTCATTTTGGAATTACCCTAATAAAAAACGTCTAGCAAAATATCAGTTTGTTAAAGATTTTTTTACATCCAATCATTTGTAGTCGTCCAACTTCACTCATTACTTCTGATAGCTTGTTGGACTTGATTGAAAGTAAAATCAAAGTTGATGGCTTGATTGAGAGGTTTAGAAGTTCAGTGAAGTGCATGGTTGTAGGAGAAAAGCTGGATGACTTTGAAAGTGATTTACTTGAACTTTTAGCTCTTAAAATGAGTTCCTTCAAGATGAGTTTAGTTTTTGGTGGTTTCTTTAACTTAAGAGAATGCTACTTGGCCGACTGTATATGTGGCAATTGAAAGATGGTGCTAGCATTGTTGGTACATGCAGATGATGGTTGTGGATAGTTGAATGATGTGGAAATGCTGCTGCACAATGGCAGCAATAGCTAGCATGGTGCTGGTGGTGGAACAAGTAATTAAATTTTAATTTTGAGGTCCAAACCGTACTGGTCTAAATCCAGACTGTATACTTTTGAAAGAATGTGTTCATACTCATCTAGAGTCACGTGAAATTTGTCATTTAGCATTGTTGTTTTGATGGGAAACTCTAAAGTACCTGTTTTGCCCAAAGTAGGATAATTAGGATGCTAGTAAACCATAATAGATTGTCATGTGCAGAAGGAAATGCTTACATTATCTAGTGTTGCATCATTGACATGTTAAACACATGGAAATCTATTAAAAGGATTGGTGGACTTTACCTTTCCTTGTAAAGTCAGGCCTAGTAATGATAGTACAATCATCCAGAGATGATTTCGATTGGTCAAGTGAGGTCCCTTCTGTAAATCCGCGCAGAACTATGTTCTTTAGTTAAAACAGAGTTGACAATCAATTCAGCATGACTTATTCGTGCAAGAGGTCAGATTTCTTTGGACTTATGTTAAGGCAAAATAAGCTTGAGAGTGAAGCACTCGACACAGAAACCAAAGAATTTTTCAAGTAGAAATGATTGATAGTACTAGGTGGACATTGGGAGCAGAAGGTTGTGGACATTGGTTAATTAGTTTCCAGAATTTCATGGAGAGGGTAGATATGCCGATTTGGCAGTTACATTTTGAAAATGGATGCATTAGAAGAGGATAGTTTGAAACATATTTTGTACCTCATGATAGATTGAATAGCTTTTCTGAACAAAAACCATAGGCAGGTAAAATCGACCTTTAGATTCTCCTTGTCATAGTTTCTTTTTGAGAATATATCACATCCTCAGTTGCGTCTTCAAGGAATTTTCGTGAACTTCATGGAAAATCCTTTGGAGGAATATGCATTAGACTTTCAGTTTGGTGTGATGAAGTGAGATGAATCAATATTCGACAAGGTGATGGAAGGATGACATGTTAGATTATTCAGTGATATATTCAGTGGTCAGATGATACATCTTCTGTTGTAATATCTTTATATTGTGATGTGTGAGCAAAACAGTCAATTCTATACTGTATGGGCAAAGGTTTCCCTTGTTAAATTTCCTTTACTTAAGAAACCAAAACAAGTCAAGTTGGTGTTGGAAATATTGCTCTTAAAGAATACTTTTTGATTATTTTGTAGTATCTTCATGCTTCCTTTTCTTTTGTTGACATTCTAAATTGTTTCAGTGTACATTTCTTGTTTAATTTAATCCTTTTGGGGTTGTCACCTTTACTCATTTCTTTTATGAAGATGTTTTGATGGTCTTGGTTTTGTCGGTAACATTGAAGACATGATAGCTATTTATCCTAAGTCATGTTACAATAATTATTCATGAGTCCCATCTGCCTGAAATGTTTGATTTATTATTTGTATATTTTCTGAGATATTGTTTGTCAGGTTCAAGTCTGATGAGGAAAGGACACCTGTTTATCGCATTGTTGAAGAGACATTCCCTCCTCTGCTCAATATCTTTAATAGACTCATCCAGATTGTCAATCCATCACTGGAAGTGGCGGATCTGATTAAGCTCATCTGCAAAATATTCTGGTCCTCTATTTATGTATGTCCTTGAATGTTCATTTCTTCGATATGGCAAAATCCTGTATTAGTGACTTTGATCATATCTAATACTTTAACTGCTATAAATGATATTGACTCTTGGCTGACCTTATATAATCGTCTTGCATCTTTTTGTCAAATGCAGTTGGAAATTCCGAAGCAGTTATTTGATCCAAATGTGTTCAATGCTTGGATGATTCTTTTCTTAAACGTGTTGGAAAGACCTGTTCCCATTGAAGGCCAGCCAGTAGATCCTGAGACTAGGAAATCTTGGGGATGGTGGAAGGTGAAGAAATGGACAGTACATATTTTGAACAGGCTGTACACAAGGTGAGTATTCCATCTGAAGTAAGTTTATAGGCGATTTGTATTCCAGTTAAAATTTTACCTCTCTTATTACAGGTTTGGAGATCTTAAGCTTCAGAATCCTGAAAACAAGGCCTTTGCTCAAGTGTTTCAGAAGAACTATGCAGGAAAAATATTGGAGTGCCATTTAAATTTGTTGAATGTTATTCGTACTGGGGGTTATCTACCTGACAGAGTTACTAATCTCATTCTTCAATATCTCAGCAACAGGTGGGACCAATAGTATCTTGCATATTCATGTTACATTGCCAGATCTTTTGCTCTAATGTGTTTCTTTCTTAAGTAATATTGTTGTGAAACTAAAAGAGTTTTAAATATATGATTTGTTCAATATGACTGCGGAGTGCAAGATGAGTCTGCTGTGGTGAAGTAATGGCTACTGGTTGTTGATATGTTGAAATCTAACGTGGTTAATTGTTATCTCAATAGCTGGTACTTCTCCCATTTTCGATTAAGTTTGTATGATTAGATGTGGGAATGACTACATAGGTAGGTGTTGCCCAAATCGAAGATAAGATGAGAAAAGATTGTGAGATGGTTTGGTCATCTTTAATGAAACCTTTGGATGCTCCAGTAAGGAGATGTGAGCAAGGGATGGAAATACCAGTCAGAAGGTACAGAGGAAGACCTAGGAACTTGGAGTGACACGATAAGGAAAGATATGTGGCTTCTAGAGCATATAAATGGTCTTACAGAAGATAAAGCAAAATGCATGCAATGGGATGGATATGGCCGACCTGTCTTAGTGAATTAAGACTTGGTTTTTGATGTTGCTGTTTTACTTATGGGAAGAGCTCATGAACTGAATTTTATGAGCTTGCATGGTTATTGGGTTGATGTGCATAATTCAGTTACGGGTGATAACTTAGTGTCCAGAAGCCTTTTTCAGTTGCGCACTTTCATTAATGTGTTGTATTTGTCCCAAAACCTTGTAAAAGCTTATGATTTCAAAATGCTCATTGCATGAGGAGTAGAGACAGTTACTCTGTTCTGATCAGGCACTGATTTTCCACTATACTCTTATTTTTTTATTGCAGTATCTCCAAGAACAGCATGTACCAGTTGTTGCAACCAAAACTTGAAGTTCTTCTATTTGAGATTGTTTTTCCCCTCATGTGCTTCAATGACAATGATCAGAAGCTTTGGGACGAGGACCCTCATGAGTATGTGCGGAAGGGTTATGGTAAGTCTTTTAAATTGTTCAATTGATGGATTTGTTCTGTGTTTGACCTGTTGCATTTTCATTTAGATATTATCGAAGATCTTTACAGTCCAAGAACAGCATCCATGGATTTTGTCAGTGAGTTGGTTAGAAAACGTGGAAAAGATAATCTGCAAAAGTTCATCCAATTCATTGTGGAGATTTTTAAGAGGTAATTTCTAATTTAATAAATTTCAATGTGTACTTTGGCACCAATAGGGGTGATTTTGTATGTCTGACCACTAGCACTGCATTACAGCAAGCTAGTCAAGTTTGACATATTGTTGATTATTGCCAGATATGATGAATCACCTGTGGAATACAAACCCTATCGACAAAAAGATGGCGCTCTTCTTGCTATTGGAGCACTCTGTGATAAATTGAAGCAAACTGAACCATACAAGGCTGAACTTGAAAGAATGTTGGTGCAGCATGTATTCCCTGAATTTAGCAGTCCTATTGGGCACCTGAGAGCTAAGGTTTGTTTCATTGGATTCATGTACTTTCCCTTCAAGGAAAGATTTTTCCCATTTTCATTAGGGGTTAAGAGTATTTTGTTCCCAGGCCCATGGTTTTGCATTCGTCATAATAAATCGGAAAGATACTTGAAATCTCTCTATTTGATAAATGCTCTTCGTAACAAATAGCAAGTTGATGAAGTTTGGAATTGTTCTTGGTTTTTCAATATGATGCCTGGCTGGTGAGATAACCTCTGCTAAACATTGTTTTCGCTGTCATTAATTAGTACCTGGAGCCACACTTTTGTAGTTACGTTGCAAGATTTTAGTTTGCTTTCGCAGCTCCTCATTAAGGCTAGAAGTATTTTTCCTGGGAGCTTTTGGGCCAATCAATTGGAAAAGTTTGTTAAAAGAAAATAGAAAGAACTCATGATAATTCTCTTTGCTTTTGGCCCTCAAGAATGTGTATGTATTGGTATTGATGTAGTGAAGTTCTTGCCGGGGATCCTTTCTGATTTTCCAGGTGAAAGAAAATTTGGGGTTTACTAAATATCTTGTTTTATTCGAGTGCATTGCTTAATTTTTCAAGAGACTCTAGAACTTTGTTTACCTCTGTGGTTTTCTTAATGACTTTCCTTGGTCTCATTGGTATTTTAGGCTGCATGGGTTGCCGGACAGTATGCTCATATCAATTTTTCTGATCCTAACAACTTCCGGAAAGCTTTGCACAGTGTTGTTTCTGGGCTACGGGATCCTGAGCTCCCTGTCCGTGTTGACTCAGTTTTTGCGTTGCGTTCTTTTGTTGAAGCTTGCAGAGGTATATGGCTTGCATATTTACCTCTCCATTGTCTTTTCATCTTCTTTTTCACAGTTTTTTCCTTGTGTCTTTCTGTTTCTCTTTGCTTTTCCGTTTTAATGCAAAACTTGCTTATGAGAATTACATTTTTCCTGGAAATCAGACTTGAATGAAATCCGTCCAATCCTTCCGCAGCTCCTTGACGGTATGTGGTATTGACAAACTTTCTGTGTTCCTGAATTCAATATGGAGTTCTATTAATTGCCTCTAATGCTTGGATATGCAGAGTTTTTTAAGCTTATGAATGAGGTTGAAAATGAGGACCTTGTTTTCACATTGGAGACAATTGTTGACAAATTTGGCGAGGAGATGGCACCATATGCCCTTGGATTATGCCAGAATTTGGTAACGAGCCTGGTTTAGTTTTTTTCGCTGCTGTTTTTCTTGTTTGCTTGAAAAACTGATCACACGGTTCACGACAGGCTTCTGCATTCTGGAGGTGCATGAACTCTGCTGAAGCTGATGATGAAGGTGATGATCCTGGTGCTCTGGCTGCTGTTGGTTGTTTGCGTGCCATAAGCACGATCCTTGAGTCAGTGAGCAGGCTTCCTCACCTCTTCATCCAAATTGAACCAACTTTGCTGCCCATAATGCGTAAAATGTTGACTACCGATGGACAAGGTGGATATGCTGATTCTTGCTGACATTTCTGGTTGCCATGTTACCTAAGTCGTTTTCTTCAGTCTTTTCTTGCCTATAATTTTTTACTTGAGCCTATGGATCTGTCCATTTGGTTTCCCAACTACAAACGCATATTTCTATCAATGATCGTTTTTATATTGGGGCTTTGATCATCTGAAAGGAACTTATTTTATAAAATATCAAGAGATTATTGTTTGTGCAATTGCAACACCTGAGCTAATTATTTACAGTGCTGCCGAGGCATACTTGCAAGATATCATGATTATAATTTTGAGATTGAATTGGAAAAAAAAAAAAAAAAGACTGCAGCACTATGACAATATGTTGAATACTACAAGACTTGCTTAGGCACTGTAAGATAAATATTTTGCCACTTTGTGAGTAATACATTTTTGTGATGAGTAGTTTCGCAAAATGTCTTTCTTGCTTGTCTTTTGATTGCTAGTGGGGATTTGGTTGCTTTATCATTGCCTATTTTCTTCATATGCATCATGCATTCTAAAAGTCGGACTTGTAGATGCATTGGGGACAGTGTGGGGAGAATGTTGTTTGATCCATCATATATGTCAAAGGGTTAGAAGTATGGAATTCATAATAGGTGAAAAATAGAATAACCATAGATACTATCCATATCCCGGTGCAATAGTCCTTTGATTAGCTTTTCTTGATGACAAGCAAAAAGGGCAGGAATCACTTAGCACCTTTTCGGCCTTCACAATTGTGCCTTTTCCCTCTTGTGGGGAACCTTGGTGATCTTAAACTCCTTCTCTAGAAAAACTTAGGGTGGAGAATGTTTGAACGAAAATAGGCCTAGGATTCCACTTCAGAGAATAAAATTGATTGTTGTTGATTGTGACACTTTCGAAATCATCTCTCCCTCTCCTCAATTGCTTCCAACCCCACCACACCACACCCCCACCCCCACCACCCCCCCCCCAAAAAAAAAAAAAAAAAAAAAAACTCCCAACCAAAAGAATCAAAATTTCATGTATGTTATAGAGAGAAGTATGAGAGTAAACTTTTAGAGAGGCTACAATGAGTCCAGCATTGCTCATGATACTGAGCTTCTTTTTTATGGTGTGGAGAGTGAAGATCTTTATGAAGACTAACCCTGGCTTTCCTCATTTATACAAGGTTCAACCTGTGGACTTGTTGCCAGTGGATGTAGTTGATTGGTTGGTGCTCTTGAAAAGTTCGCACTAGTCTATGCATTTGTGAAACATCAGGCTCATCTTTTTTCCACACAATGTGGTGCCTAAGGGTCTCATGTCCATCTTGCTGGATTCATTGTGGGTAACTCTTGAAATATGGACCACTGTGTTTAGAACAGATGCCTTCAATTTGGCGATCATATTGAGCAGTTTCCTTGGATAATTCATACATTTCTTGTAAATGTTTGTTTAGTACAAGATCACTTCACACTTATAGAATTCATTAATATCCGAGCTCATTAGCTGTTTGTCCTTTTCTGCCTTAAGAATGCTCTTAGTGGATTTATTTTCCTTAAGCTGTAAGCAATGAGCTACTCAGTGATGACATTATTGTATACCGTCCATGATACTGGATACTTACAATTACCGACGGTGTCTCGTCCTGTACTTCAACAGAGGTTTTTGAAGAAGTTTTGGAGATTGTATCTTACATGACCTTCTACTCACCTACAATATCAATTGATATGTGGACTCTCTGGCCATTGATGATGGAGGCACTCGCAGATTGGGCAATCGATTTCTTTCCTAGTAAGTAATTTAGCATTTGTTCTTGATATTGTGTCTCATTGAGGTTCCTGATGTGATTTGGCATTTCCAGTATTCTCCTTTTGATCTTGTATGAAATTCCTTTTCTTATGTCTCGCGCCTTAACTCAATAAATACTTATATTTTTGGGTTAAGCAGTGTCTTGTCTGTTCATCTTGAGAGGCAAATGAAGAACTCAATAGTATATTTTAGAAGTGCCTTGGTATGAGTTCATTTAGTGGTAAGAAAATAGTCTCATTGGATTTGATTAGGATGTGGGAAATGACTATCTCGAGGTCCATTATCAAGATCTACTTTACGCTGTCTCAAGGGAATTCATTTTAGAGGCATAAGAAGGCATTAGAAGCAAATGGGCTAATGGTCTAGGGGAATTAAAACTGACTTGTTAGTGAAAAAAGAAGGTTTAGTCATCATTGTGGTCCTGACATATTTTTCGTCAGAGGCTGCATAAATTGTATGTCAGCTTGTGCTTCAGTGTTAAAAAGCGATCAAACCTCTTGGAATGAACTTCCATATTTTCATTTCTTACTACATTTGTATGGAGCAGATATCCTAGTTCCTTTGGACAACTACATCTCGAGAGGAACTGGACATTTCTTGACTTGCAAGGAGCCCGATTATCAGCAAAGTCTGTGGAATATGATTTCATCAGTGAGCACCTTTTAAATGCTAAGCTGTCTCTGCTGTATAATTACTTTTCCCTTGCTAACAATTCTAGGTGTTCTTTATTTTCTTGAGTAGATTATGGCTGACAAAAATCTAGAAGACGGTGACATTGAGCCAGCTCCAAAGCTCATTGAAGTAGTGTTCCAGAACTGCAAAGGTCAGGTGGATCAGTGGGTTGAGCCATATCTCAGAATCACTGTTGAGCGGTTGCGGCGTACTGATAAATCCTACTTAAAATGTCTTCTCATGCAAGTGGTGAGGAGCTGAGGATAAAATATCTTTTCTTTGATTGGATGGATCTTCTTTTTGCTGCCATCTGTCTGTTATCATGCCATCTCTCACATTATTTCCTTTCTTATCTTTACCGAAAAAATGGGTTTCTGTATGTGTTTTTATAGATTGCCAATGCTCTTTATTACAATGTGGGCTTGACACTCAGCATATTGCAAAAGCTGGGTATTGCCACGGAAATCTTCAGTCTGTGGTTCCAGATGATGCAACAAGTTAAAAAAAGTGGCCTTCTTGCTAATTTCAAAAGGTATCATCTGTGAACGTCTTTTCTTGTAATATATCTTAATTTATGTCGCATGGATCGATAATTTTACTGATTTGTATATACAGAGAACATGACAAGAAAGTCTGCTGCTTGGGCCTAACATCTCTCCTGGCTCTTCCTGCTGATCAATTACCAGAGGACGCTTTGGGGCGTGTTTTTAAGGCCACACTTGATCTGTTAGTCAAATACAAAGATCAAATTGCAGGTCTCACATCCTCTAAATTGTCCGATCCTCCTTTTTCTTATATAGTTTATTACAATTGTCAATACAATCTGGTTTTCTTTTATTGGCGTTTATGTTGGTTCTGCATGTTTTACCTTTCTTATTTTACAGAAGCTGAAAAAGAGGACGAGGCTGAAGATGATGATGAAATGGATGGTTTTCAAACGGATGATGAAGACGATGAAGTTGATCCTGAAGAGATGGGTGTTGATGCCGAGGATGGGGATGAAGCTGATAGCATCAGATTCCAGAAATTGGCAGCACAGGTAAATTTGCACTTTCAGCTCAATCTCTCCTTGCTGGGCCTGATTGTGCTCCATTTCTGGGTCAGAATTCCGAATCTTACAGATGTTTATATATTCATGTCTGGATAATTGCGGTGCCATTTTTTTTTTTTTTTTTTTTTTTTTTTTTTGCTTTTATTTGGAATTTCATGGAGTTCCTTTGAATGGTTACTGAATTCTGGAATCATTCAACTGGAGAAGATCTAGGGGTGAGGATCTAAGTTATAGGGGAATACAGTTGCTGCTAGACATTTGAAAGTAGGATGGAACCGTTTTGAAGTTTATAGGATCCTGCCATGCAGCTATACCACAGATATGGAGGAATTTAGTGGTGTTTGTTCTTTTTTTTTTTCTGGTAACCAGTCACTGCATTGTTTGTGTGTGGGGGGGTATGTGCGTGTGCGCTTAATGTGGATCCAAGAATTTGGTGCAATCAGGGACAATGTTTTAGAAAATTGACAATCAACTAACTGCCTATATATGCCCTTTGCCAAAAAGATTATATTGGCTTGTTTGTTTCCACCTAAAGATATGGGAGTATATTTTGCTTTCCTGCTAAAATTTAGATTATTAGCTAAACTCCAAGAAATTATGAGATACGTGTCAAGATTTATATGTTGTGCAAGTTTGATGTGTTTTGGCTTATAAAAAGACTCAAAAGTGCATACACCACAAGATTTAAATTAAGCATTAAGTAAAAAGTAAAAATCATAATGGACTGAACGTTCTTTTAGAGTGATCTTTAGATTTTCTTAGGAGATCAATGTTGATCATGCAGGCAAAGGCATTCCGTCCACATGACGATGACGATGATGACTCTGATGATGACTATAGCGATGATGAAGAATTGCAGTCACCAATAGATGAGGTTGATCCCTTCATATTCTTCGTTGACATGGTCAAAGGTTGGTGAAAGAGAGTGGTCTTTGGGAATTGGACACCATTTTTATTTTTCACAGAAGACACTGTTGTTAACTTTTCCTTCCTCTTTTTAGCCATGCAAGTGTCAAACCCGATGAGGTTCCAGAACCTCATGCAGACACTGGACTTTCATTATCAAGCACTTGCCAATGGGATTGCACAACATGCAGAGCAGAGGAGAGCAGCAATTGAAAAGGAGAAGGCAGAGAAAGCATCCGCCACCCCTGCTTCATGACTTGAGGATGCTCCTTCGTCTCAAGTTTTTCTTTGGTTTGATCTCTCATTTGTGGGAAGAGCGGAGAGTTCTCGCAAGTCCCTATGAAGTGATTGTTCCAATTGGATGGTTCTCAGTCATTGAGGTCAGTGAGAGTGCTCCCTAGAGGTTCAAGTTTTGAAGCGCTTAACACCTCTCTAAGTCATAGGGAATTCGGCAGCTGCCGCCGCTTTTCTCAGTGTATGTGTCTGGGAGTCAGGTGGGTTTTGCCATCACGTAATAAGAGTGACTCATCTCAGCAACGTCAGAGAAATTGTTGTGTCATAATATGGGGACAGAGAGTCCCTCTCTCTTGTGAGGCATGGCAAACTACTCTCCCAGGGTGAGTCAAGGAGTTCGTCTTTGTTCTTTTGTATACAGGGGATGGTCTGGTGACCTCATTGTCATTTCCGGGTGCTGAGTTAGCCCTGCTCATTTTTTATTTCCCTTGAGAAATTTTTTTTGTGGGTATAGTCATTAGCAAGCAATCACGTGTTATCGGTTTATTTTTGGTCTTGGATCTTTTTGCATTTCATCTTTGCAGAGGGCTTTCGAGGGTAAGCTTCCTGCTTATTGTAAAACAGTTGTATTCTTTGTTACCTGTCAGATGATGGAGAAATGGATTTTGTACCTGTTGGGAGCGTTCTCCTCTCTATATCATTTGGTCTTCTGGAAACCGCTTTTCTGGTGACCAGACTTCTTAGATTTCTTTGGATTCACGGTAAAAATAGTCAGATAGTAAAGATTTGTGGAGTGATAAGAGGTTATGGCTTTGTTCTTGGCCCTGGGAAACCAAAACCAGTTGATTTCGTTTCTTGGTAACCACCCAGATGATGAAAGCAGCTAATTTCTTTGGAAAGCAACCCTGGCACTGCTTGCTGTTTTCTTGGTTTTCTTCTCTGAGCTCCTTCGTTTTTCCCCCCTGATGTTTTAAGCCAAGTCGAACCGAGTGATGGCTACTTGAGTACGGAAATTATCTGTATGAGATTGTGAATACTGAATGGTGGTTCGTTGCGATTGGCTTTGATGAGCATAGTCTCTGTCGAGACATTTAGCGGCATTTTATAGCTATAACTATTTGGTTCTGGTGATAATATCTTTTCGTTGCTAATTTGGTCCTCAACTTAAACTCCAATCCTGTCTTCACTTCGGGACCGATTCGTATTTCCGTCCAAAAGTCGACGGAAAATGCTGACTAGTGCTAAAGGTAAACGAGTGGCGTTAGACATTATAATAGAAATATGGACATAATAAGGGGAAATTGCAAAAATGATACCTGTACTATTGGCCAATGTTCAATTTGAAAACGTGTGCTTTGTTTTGCGACAGATTTAGCCAGACTAGGTATTGGCGATCAACATGGAGTTGCAATTCTCGAGTCCATCGCACTTGCCCAAAGAACCCCAAAACAATACTCAAAAGATCCTCAATGTTTGCACTAATTGTCACACGTCGATGCCACATATAAATAATCAGCAATCGGCTTTTTTTCGTTCTTTTGTCCTTTTACATTTGGATGAAAAGATGGAATTTCTCCTAAAAATAAAATCGAGGATCAGTTTGGGGACCAGATCAATGAAAAAATAAAGTGCGAGGGACCAAAATTGAACAAAGACTAACTGAGGGACCACTATTGTAATTTTCGCTCAAGTTTTTTGTTTGTTCACTCATCGAAAGTAAACAATAATCCGAAGACCATTTTTATAATTCTCTTTACTTAATCTATCAAACACGAAAAAAAGAACATATAAATCTCACATCTTTGACTTCTAATTTTTAAGAGGAAAAAAGTGATTTCTCAATGCAATGCCAAGACAGAGTGCAACTGAGATTTTATTAGCGGACAGATTGAATTTCATGTCAACAGTAACAAGGCATATTAGTGGTAACCAATGGGCAGGCTTATGCTGAGCTGGGCCCTTCAATCGGTCAAAAATATTAGGGATAATGATATAAATGATTCCTAAATTTTGGCTTAATATGTAACATGGTTTCTAATTTTTTGATTTGTTCAATGCGATCTCTGAATTTTTAATTTGTTCAATATAGTCCATGAACTTTTGACACATGTTTAATGTAATCCCTGAACTATAACAAAAATATTTAATTCAGTACCTAATTTTGAATTAATGGAAGGATTACAATGAATATTTTCATATTGTTTAAGGACTGCATTAAACAGATTCAAAGTTCAGGATCACATTACATATTAAGCTAAAGTTTAAGCATTATTTGTGTCATTTTCCCTAAATATTATGCAGGTGTGCCAATTTACAAAAGATATATATATATATATATATATATATATATATATATATATATATATGTATGTATGTATGTATGTATGTATAATATGATATGATAAGTTTATGGACTGAGCGAGCTTGGCTTGGGCCACTTCTGTCGCCTCCTTCACCTCGATTCTGCAACTCTGATCCCTCTTCGTCGATGAGCCCATCGTCGTGCCCCATCTTCCTACACTCTCTCGCTTGGGCTCATTTTTGCATTAGCAACCTTGAAAGCCTCATCGAGTAAGGTGAAGGTGCGTCTTGCTTCTTGGTTCACTGATTATGGATATTGAATTGACTTTTAATTTGGTGCCATTTCGATGGAGTCTGGGTGTTTTTGAGTTTGTCTTCCTTTTGGGTCGTTGTCAATGGTGGTGACTCTTTTGTGCAATTTATTACGTGGGGACCCCGCTCGATTTGGACCAGGTTCGATTCTGGCCGCGAGCGTGGGATATCATTCAAATTCAAGCTCGGTCGGGGTCCGCTCTTTTTTGGCATTTTACTCTACTTGAATGGATGATTGCCAAAAAAAGAAGATGAAGAAGAGAAAACCAAAAACCCAAACTGTGTTCTTGGTTTGGGTTAGATGCGGTTTGGGTCACAGCAACACATTACCTAAATATTTCGGTTTGGTTCGGGTATCATGGAAACTTGACCCGAATTAAATCATTGACAACCCTAATTGCAGTGCACAATAATTATTGGAAGATGGAACATATATAGCCAATGTAAATAAAATTTTAATTGATTCTATTCACCTTTGGTTGGAGATTAAATCAAAGGTAGACAAGATCGGTTGACTTAAATTTTTGTTATATTGACGGCCTATTGTATGATTACTTGTAAAGATTTTTTCTTTAAAGAAAACCATGTGTTGACAATCCATTTAAGTATTTTTTGCAAAGAAAATTAGGGATCGACCCCTGTCCCTAGAAAAAAATATTTTTATTAAATTGCATATAATCACTAGGAGCATATTCCATTAATAAATAAAAGCATTTAACTAGACTGACGGTGGATTAAGATTCTGAGCTTAATTGAATTATATAAACTGAACCCGTGAAGGAGGGAAAATTTTGGCCAAGCCATGGGGAGTAGATTGGTCGAAATACTCATAGGTAAAGGACAGGGTTCTGAGCTTTAATTTTCATGAGTAAAGATTACGATAAACTTTAAATTAAGTCGTGGGACGACGGATTATTTTTATTTTTATCTTGATCCTTTTTTTTTTGTGTAAATCTCGATGAATATTTCGAGGTGGGTTGAATATATTGCTTTTCTTTAATTGAGACAAATTTCCTATTTTGAAAATACACAAAATATTGCATCTCATAAGATTAGGATAGATTTTTACATAGGATTGCATGCTCAGATGTTAGCTAGAGATTCTATATAGGTTTCCTAGTTAGAATAGGATTTAATTCAAATTATTCCCTAGTTTTGATAGGATAATCTTTGTTCTTGATAATTTATTTCCATTAATTTTTAATTACAACTTTGATAAAAGTCCAAAAAATAAACATGGGCATGTCATGTAGGATTAAACGCCTAATTTACTTGTCATCATGTCACATTATCATCTATGACATGTCATCCTCTATGCCACATCACCGTATATGCCATGTCACATGCCATATCATACATAATGTCATCAATTCCATGTCATTTAGTGATTGCATATTTAGGGTTATTTAATTTAGAATGCATGTCATATTAGTATAGATTGCATGTTTAACTTTATTAGAATTGCAAATCGTAAGCTTTCATAAATGAAAAGAAAAAAAAATCAAACACAAGATAATAAATTAGAGTTGTTAATTAGTTAGTAGAGATCATGTTATGTTAGATTAGCATTTCCTTGCAATAAATATTTTGCAGTCGTTTGGGAAATTAATTAATGTGCTTTGCCTAGAACAAGGTATCTAAATTCTTTTCATATTCTAGCAATTTATCTCTACTTTTGATTATTAAGTGTTATTTTCATTATTTACGTATCCGCGTGATCATTTACATGTTAATGGCTAGGTTTAAAATCAATTTAAGTTGCTTGTTAAAATATTTTTGAAAAAAGAAAAAGAAAAAATGTATTGTAAACAAGTTCCAAATCCATTTAACCTTTAGCTCGTTAAAAAAGAGTACTCTTTCACACTTTATTTGGATTTCTAACTAATCTATTAAAAATAGATTAGTGGCAACTCCAAAATGAATCTAATTTACTTGTTAAGAACTAGAATTAAAGTTGCAAATTAGTTAAGGTTTGGGAGAACTTGAGTTAAATTTAAGTTTAATAATCCATTAGGGCAGATCCCGACATTATTCAACACCTAAAATGGCCCCTTTTTGTAATCTGCAGTTGGACCCGCCGACTTTTGGGGCAAGTCTTGTCCGTCTGACTCTCAAAGCTCTTCTTACATAAAGTCGTTCAAACAACATATTCCTTTCAAGCGTTCCTTCGCGGCTCTTCCTCGTGACCCGAGGAACGCGTTTGATTGGAAAACAGACTCACAGCAACATGTCCTTTATCCTTAAAAAGTACTGCCCAAACATCTAGAGATTCCATGACACACAAAAAGGTCTGCATCGATATCATGTGCAGATAGATAATACATAAAGCGTTCCAAGATAGCAATACATACTATGAGCCACCGGCGGTGCTAGGTGAAAGGCTTGTACGCCTCCCAGTCGATGAAGTAGTTATAGCTCAGATACCATATTTTGTAACGGTTGGACATGATCTTTAGGGAGAATTGTCCAAAAAGTCTTAAACCTTTTGTAATTTTACCAATTGAGTCATAAATAACTTTGCCAATTGAGTGCTAAACCTTTTCATTTTTTGCCAATTAAGTCTATTCGGCCAATTTTAGCTGAAAAATGCTGACGTGGACGCCGGCGGTGCCACATAGGATCGCCGACGCCGACGTGGAATTTTTAAAATAATATTTTAATATATTTTAATATATATTTTTTTTATTTTTCTGTTTTTCCCTTTTTCTTTTCTTTTTTTCTTTTTTTCTTTTTGGCTTTTTCCTTGGCCTTTTCCCGGTGGCGACCACCGGCCATAGCCGGCCGGGCGAGGAGGAGCACCGGCGAGGGCGAGGCCGACCCTCCCCCAGGCGAGGGTGGCCTCGCCGGGCGTCGACCGAGCAACAAAGCAACGCCGGGCGAGGCCGCCCGGCCCGGCGCGGGCCGGCCTCGCCGGATCCGGTGAGGAGAGCCCTCGCCGAAGCTCACCCTCGCCCTGCACCGGATCCGACGAGGCCGGCCCTCGCCCTAGCCGGCCGAGCGTCGGCTGTGGCCGGGGCGAGGCCAACGCTCGCTGCGCGAGGGCGAGCCGGCGAGGGCTCCCCTCGCCCAGATTTGGCAAGGCCGGCCCTCGCCGGCGTCGCCGTCGCTCGGCCGACGCCGGTGAGGCCACCCTCGCCCGGTGGAGGGTCGGATTCGCCCGGGCGACCCTCGTCGGGCTGCGCGGGCGAGGGCTTCCCTTGCCCTCGCCGGTGCTCCTCCCTCGCCGGCCGGGGTGTGGCCGGTGGCCGGCCGCCCTGTGGCGTGGCCGGCCACCGGAAAAGGCCAAGGAAAAAGCCAAAAAGAAAAAAAGAAAAAAAAAGGAAAAACAGAAAATAAAAAAATTCAAAATATTATTAAAAATTGTCCACTTCAGCGCCGGCGATCCTACATGGCACCGCCCGTGTCCACATCAACATTTTCCGGCCAAAATTGGCCGGATGGACTTAATCGGCAAAAAGTGAAAAGGTTTAGGACTCAATTGGCAAAAATGCAAAAGGTTTATGACTTTTTGGACAATTCTCCCATGATCTTTATAGTAACACTTAGAAGAGATAGCCTCCAGCTTTTTTTTGACGTCGTTCTTATTGAAGAAAACCAACATAGAATTTGCCATTTATGATAATATGCTCATATTCTTGCATTAACTGGTCTACCATGGAATGTCCTCGATAAATGATGCAATTAGTAGCTTGTTTACATGTAATTAGTTTATTCATGAACTATTCTTAAATGTTTAATTCGATCGGTAAACTCTAAATTTGTTTAACCCTCAATTTTCCAACATAGTCAAATAAGTTATTCCACACTATTCACAAGTATTCATAATTACATTTTTCCCCATATTTTGGAATGTCTTTTCGTTTCAATCCTTTTCTTAAGTCAATAAAAAAAATGTTATTTTTTTACTACCTTTTTACATTTTTTAGTATTGATAAATATTACTATTGTTGCATTTAAGTAATTTCTATTTCATAATCTCTATAGTAGTAAAACGACAACCTCATTTAGAGCTACATGGGTTGATATTCCTGTTATTTTATGTCTAAGAGTTTTCATAAGGATATCCAGAAATTATATTAACTTATGTATAAATACTCATTCGTACGTTAATCTAAGTCTTTTTCATTATTTAAAAAAATTGAAAATTTTCATTCTAAAATATTAGGAACAAGACTTGGATTATTAAAAAATATTTCAATCAATATATTAAGGAATAAGATTTAGATTAATATAAGTTCTAGAATCTATAGATAAATTAATATCGTCTTTAGATGTCCTTACAAAAAAAAAAAAAAAAAAAGACTTAAAGTAGCATGAATATCAATTCGATATAACTGTAAATGACGTTTTACTTTTACTATTATATATTCATAATTAAAATTTACTTAAATAGAACTACCATAATATTTGTAAAAACAAAAAGATAAATAAAAAGATTTACACTTTTTGTTGATTTAGAAAAACCATCGAAATGAAAAGATATTTTAAAATCTAGGCGATAGTGTCATTATGAAAGCTTGTGAATAGTATAGAAGGGTTGATAGACTTTGCCAGGGAAAGTTGAGGAAATAAATTAAACAAATTAAAAGTTTAGAGGCAACATTGAACATATGTGAATAATTCAAAAAGCTACATTGAAAGAATTAAAAATTTAATAATGACATAACACATTGAGCCAAAGTTTAGAGATTGTTAGTATCAATTTCCCCAACTTTTTTTTTTTACCTGGATCATCCTACTCTTGAGGCTTTCATATTTTAGCTTTAGGTTCGACAACAATCGGGCGGGAGGAAGAGGGGCCCATATAAAAAAAATCCAGATTGTGATTCTAATCTCTAGTTTTCCCTTCTCTATTCTTCACTTGCCATGTTCCATATAACAATTTTTTTTTTTCCTATTACTGGAATCTATGTGGACTATTAGAGAAAAATCATCAATAAGTTGTGATATATGTTGGCACACTAATTACAACTCTAAGAAAAGTTGCCTACTTAATATTAGTTGTTTAACATATGTTGGCCTACTATAGTATGATATAATGAGACGATTCCTCACATAAATTATTAATTGAATTATGTTAACTTATTATATTACAATTTTTCTTAATTCAGCACATTATTGCAAAATGATGAAAGAATAATAGATATTGTTACGTTGTTTTCAAAATTGTATGTTGGTCATTTCAATAAAGCTAGATTCCTTTTTTATCCTTTTCTATGCTAAACAATATATTTTAGGATTAATATCATGAAAAATTATAAACCGGTACACCTGTGATATATTTACTTAAAACTATTTGTTTATTACCAAAAACCCTTAATTGGTATACCTATGACAAATTTACCTCAAATTAATTTTTTGACTATCAAAAACTCTAAATTGGTACATTTATGATAAATTTATTCCAAACTAAAAAATTTTATTACCAAAACTCCAAATTGGTATACTTATAATAAATTTATCATATGTCAAATTTAATCTTTAAATTTTTTGACCTAGTGACACATGGTGATGTAGTATGGTGACATGGCAAGTTCACGTGGAAATCCATAGAGTGAATATTATGAAAACCTCAAAAATTTGAGATTTTTTGTGGCATTAATTCTATGGATTTCCACATGGATTTGTCATGTTACCATGTCTCATTCGCGTCAACAAATTTAATAGTAAAATTTGATGGAAGTTAATTGTAAGTAAATTTATCACATATGTACTAGTTTTGAGTTTTTGATGGTCAAAAAATTAGTTCATAATAAATTTATCACAAATGTATCAATTTAAGATTTTCATGGTATTAACCCTATAATTTATTGACAATAACCTATTTTAAAGAAATTTTGGAAAGATAAAGAGAGAAAGTAGTGTGAGATGGAGTGACACAGTATCTGCACTCATTGACTTCTCAAAGCGCCCGGAAGGATATAAATATATTGAAATTTATTCTTAGAACACTGTTTTATTTATCAGGAAATTAATCATAGAAACTGTAATTTAATAAATTAGAGAAAAATGATTTAAAGGGAAAAATTGGAAAAAGGAAATGGTGTAATTGGAAGAGTCACATGTAGGCATTGAAAGGACATGTGGACACAGCCATATACCAACTTCTTGTTGAAAGGTCGGTGGATCACCACTATTTACATAACTAGAATAGAGCTCATGTGATGCGGCAGAAAAACTACATTCCTCGTGTAACACGTTGTCCAGATAATAAATTATTTCAAGATCATAGTTCTTTTAACCAAAGAATGTTTTTGTTGAAATTTAATCAATAAATCATCACAATAAGGATCAATTGTACCATCTGGTAATAGTATCATCATATTCCAGCTTCTCATCCTAAATTTGATTTTCATATAATAAGCTCATTTACGGCACATTAACCGATTGGTACGGAAAACAAGAATAAAGGAATCAAAGTACATATCTATGCTTAAAAGACAAGTCCAAAATCTTTTTTTTTTTTAAGTGATTGATTTAATAAATAATGAAATAAAGAGGAAAACAAGGGAAAAAAAGTAAGCTACACAGAATCTTATAATTGTTTGCTGAAAAAAGAAAAGAAAAGAAAAAAACAGCGGAGCATGCTAAATACTTTAGCGCCCCGAATTTCGTGCCAAAATCATTGGACCAGCAATGCCTAATTTTTTAATCATAACCAGCGTCTATGTATATATTTTGCAAGTTAAAAAATATTAGATAGTAGTCATGATTGAATATGATCTTCTTAAGAAATTGAATTTGATAAACTTAATCACTTTTCAAGTAATGTATTTCTACAAACCAATTTAAGGAAAATGACATTAAAGTGTTACAACTTTTATACGGTGGTCACTTTAGTATCAAAATTTTTTTGGCAAACACTTTAATGCCACTTTGATAAAAGAAAAAGTAATCACTAAAATGCCATCGCTGTTTTAGGTTTCTAGAAAAATCCAATGTGGCTACATTCTACATTTTTCTGACTGTTCGACAAAAAAAAAAAAAAAAAAAAAAAACATTTTCTGACTGATGTGGCTGGTCGGCAAAGTGAAGTCAACAAATATAGTGCGAAACGATGTCATTTCAGCCATTAGTTTTCCCCCAATTAACAAATGGGTGATTAATCCCCATTGTTCTTCAAACCATAACCCTAAAGTGTCGAATTAAGGAAAAGTTAAAGTCCTTTCTAGTGTTTTGATTGTAAGGGCCCCTTGCTTATTTTGACACTAATGACTGGAGCTCGTCTCTTTCTAACGAAGCCGTTCACTCAATGGCCAAAATTCATCTGCTGGGGCCTGTGGTCGTCCTAGTTTTAGCATGGCTATGGTGAAGAAAACAAGAGGTTGAAAAAGAACGGAAAAGATAGGAGAGGAATTTTGGGAAGAGAGAGAGAGAATCGATTTTTTCAAATATCATCGTTTTGGATTTTTCTATTGCCGCATCATTTTATCCATTTTCCATTCTAGATTTGATTTTTTTTTTCCAAAAAAGACCGCATAGGACTTTTTGCTGGAATATGTTGTTGGATGCATTTAAGTGATTTTTTAAACTAATGTGACACTTAAATGTTCAATCGAAAAGTTTTAGCATTAATAGTCCTAGTCTTCTTTTCTTAATCAATCATTTTTCTCTATATATGCGGACTCAATCAAATTGTTTATCAAACACTCATGATAATAAAGCAAATACATTTGTGTTTCCTCATTTATCTTTTTTTTCTGCAACGTGACATGTTATCATTTTAAAGGATGTTGCTCTCCCATTTGTGAAAAAGCCTTGTGGCAGTCCTTTCCTCGAGATTTACCTGAGGCACTCGCAATTTACATGGGACCTTTAGATTCCGTACATGGAAAACTTTTTTAATCATCGACAAAAATGTAAATGTTGCATGTAAAAATCATCCTGCAAGTTCTTCTACAAAGAAAGGGTTACCATTGTGACAAAAAAATTCAGATCGAGACAAAGTTGAGAGACCAAATCTATACGAAGGCATTGTAAGAGATAAAAGGCAAACCCGACTCAACGAAAAAAGGGAAAGCGAGGTGGGAATAAAGCTCGAGAAGTTACAAGCCAAAGGCTACGAGACAGAAAGAGGAGTTACCCTTTCGTGCTGTTCTTTTAAACTTCAAAAGAGATCAAAAGGCCTCCGTTTCTGAAAGTATCTTAACTCTCGTCAGAAACGACTCCAAGAGGGGAAAATGCTTCACTGCCGTCGCCAAATTTCGTGCCCTTGTACTGTTTTGTCACGGGGGTGGCTCAGAGAGTTTTGTATTCTTCTGTCGGATTCGAAGACTATGCATCAGTCCTGTTTGGATGAAATGTGTATTTTTCTTTGAATTGTGAATTCAAATAATTATGGAAATATGTAATGGATGAGGTTTTTGGCTCGAGTATATATGATCTTGCTTTTGCTCAAGAACTAGCAAAATGTTAAATTTGAGGGTTTGATAATTCTATTAAAAAAAAGTTATTTGACCTATTTTAGGTAACAAATAATACTATGAGAAAATATTTGGAATTCCTTTTAATTATTCGAATTTTCCTTGTTTATGCAGCATGAGATATGAAGAGGATCAAGAAAAAAGGACAAAAATCAAGGATCCCGTGATTTGTTCTCTAATTTTATCATTAAGCGTTGGAAGATAAATATCAAATCAAAGATTCTCTAATTTACTCCCTAATTTTATGCAAAAAATAAACAATTGTTTGGGGATACGAGTCTTGGATGTATCCTATAAATATGGGAACATTGAGAGCTTGGAAAGACAACTAGCTTTTTATTTTTAGATCGTTTTTCATTATTCTAAGAGATTTTCAAGCTTTTGGAGGAGAAGACAAAAGTGATAACAGAATTCTTGTTCTTTGATTCAAGATGTTTGATTTGATTTATATTTTTGTTTCTTCTTCTACTATATTCTAATTTTCTTTTGTTGGGGCTATGATATAGCTTAAACATATTCATGTGAGTAATATATTATTACACTTAATGCTTTTGAATGATTGGTCACCATTTGAATGATTTCATGTGTATGTTTAAGATTGAGAAGTGATAATATGCAATCGCTTCTTATAATATATAACCGTAAGTTAATGTGGATAGAGATGTACCATATAATTTGTGTAGTCTTCAGTGATAAGTTAATCCAAAAGATTGATTACAAACAAGAAATGTTAACAAAATTTAATGCATTATGTATATTTAAATTCACAGAAAGATATGGTCAATTGACATACTGAGTAGATTTGCTATACCTAGAGATATGATAGTAAATAGATTTAGAAATTGTGCTATCACATATTTGATATGTTTCTTGTACACATAATAATTTGAAATTTATATATAGTAGTTTTGATGAAATCGGATGCTCTAACATATTTATTTGATTGATTTACTACATTTAATTTGAAATTTTGTTTCTACGTTTGTCAATTTTAATTTATTCTTGATCTTATTTTGATTTGTTAGATACATTTTAGAATTAGTCCATTTTTAATATTTAATTGGTTTATTAATCATCAATTTCTGTTGGACAATATCTATTCTTATCATTATATTACTTGTTCAACTGTTTATTGCATTTAGAATTTCACGAACAATGGACTAAAAATAATGGAGAAGAAGAAGAGAATCGAAAATTGGAACCAATTTGAACCGTGTTTTCTATTCAGGTCAAACGCAGTTCGACTCACAGCAAACACACACCTAACTTTTTTGGTTGGGTTCAAAAAAAAAAAAAAACAAAAGCAAAAACAACAAAAAAAGAAAAGAAAAAAAGAAAAAGAAGAAAACGTGGAAGGGGCCAAGCCCGTTTCCTTCTTGGCCCGGCCCACGTTGGCCTCTGTTCCCCTCCAGCCCACGCCTGGCTGGTATCACCAAAAAACGGAAGGAAAGGGGAAACCTTGCCCCAATTGAACCATTGACAATCCTATTATTGGAAAGACGAAACATATATGGCTAGTGTAAATAAAAATTTAATTGATTTTATTCACCTTTTGTTCTAGATTAAATCAAAAGTAAATAAGATAGGTTGACTAATATTTTTGTTATGTTGATGGCCTATACAATGATTCCGACCGGACCCGATCCGCGTTGACCGGGTCGGGTCGAATCGAACCCGACCCGGTTCACCTTTTTAAATAAAAAATTAATTTTAAAAATTAAAAAAACTATTTTTTGTTTAAAGAAAATAATGTGTTGACGCTACCAATTACATAGAAAATTAGGATCGATTACTTTAATGATTTGATCACCTCACATATTAGTGGGTAAGTATAAAATCAATTCAAATTGCCTGTCAAAAATCATTTTGTTAAAATGAACAAAAAAAATAATTATTTTCAAATTGCATATAATCACTAGAGTATATTTCATTAATAAATAAAATTTAACTAAACCGATGGTGGATTAATGATCTAAGTTTAGTTGAATTATATAAATCAAGTCCATGAAGGAGGACAAAATTCAGCCAAGCCATGGGGAGCAGACGAGTCGAAATTTTCATGAGTAAAGGACAGGGCTCCGAGCTTAAATTATCATGAGTAAAGATTATGATGATCTTTAATTTAAGTCATGAGATAACGGATCATTTTTAATATTATCTTAATCCTTTTTTTTAATCTCGATGAATATCTTGAGGTGGGTTGGATATATTGCTTATCTTTAATTAAGATAACTTTCCTATTTTGAAAATACAAAAATATTGCATCGTATGATAGATTATGATAGATTTTACATAGGATTGCACTTTGATGTTATCTAGAGTACTAGATAATTTATTTCCATTGATTTTTAATTTCAAATTTAATAAAAATCCCAAAAATAAATATGTGCATGTCCTGTAGGATTAAATGCATTATTTACTTGTCATCATGCCACATCATCATCTGTACCATGTCATCCTCTATGCCACATCATCATATATGCCATATCAAATGTCATATCATATGCCATGTCATCAATTTCATCTCATTTAGTGATTGCATGTTTATGGTCATTTAATTTAGAATACATGTCATATTAAAATAGATTGTATGTTTAACTTATTTTAGAATTGCATATAGTTAGCCTTCATAAATAAAAGAAAAATAATCAAACAAAAGAGAATTAATTAGAGTTGTTACTTACTTAGGTGAAATCATTATGTTAAGTTAGCTTTCCCTTTAGATAAACACTTTGCAGATATTTGGGAAATTAATTATTGTACTTTGCCAGGTATTTAAATTCTATCCATATTCTAGCAATTTAGCATTCCTTTCACAAAATACTTTGCAAATATTTAGGAAATTAATTAATGTGCTTTGCTTGCAATGAGGTATTTAAATTCTTTTCTAATTCTAGCCATTTATTTATTACTTTTAATTATTGAGTGGAGGTGAGCATGGTCCTAAGTGGGCGGCTCCCACCTTAGAACCGAAAACCACCTACTAAGGACTGGTTTTAAAAAGTTGGAATCAGAAACCACCAGTTGATTCCATAAATCCACTTGGGAATCAAACCGCTGGTTCGGTTTGGTTTCTACATGGGTCCATAAAACCAGTCCCCATTACCTTAGACTTCATACACCAACCCAAGAAGGGCATAGTCCATGCAGTTTCAAAGGCCACAAATGGGATCAGTGTCTTCCATGAGAGATTACCGCAAGCCTCTCCCAAGAAACACTAGAAATTGTGAGTTTCATTTGGAATTGGTACAAGACTTGTCAGTTTCATTTGGACCGCAATACAAATGATAAGTGACCGTTCATTCTACCGTTTGGCTTGTTCTTTACCAAGACTCACCCGACAACTAGGGGATGTATTGATTCTTGCCGAGGTTGACATCAAAAGGGCTAAAGTAGGTTCGACAACGAGGCATTATGTGAGAGCAAATATATCTACTTCTAATTACTCGAAAAGGTGAACATGAATCCATCGTCTTTTTAGATGAAGAGTGTACTTGAAAAAAATAATTTGAACACACTAAATGAATGTGTTGATCCAACTAAACTATATTGGGATCTTTCAATAAGCATTACAACTTCAGAGAATCAGAGCATCCACACACACATCCAGTATGGGTGGGTGGATGGACCGTTCCACGCTTGGAATCAAGGACCAGACAAGTACTCACCGATTCCAATTTATTGAAATCGAAAACCGGACTAGTCCCTTGGGAGCTGCCGGTTTAGAGTTGGTCCAGTCCGATTTCGAGTAGTTCGGGTGGTTTCTGATTCATTTGCACACTCCTATTATTGAGTGTTATTTTTATTGTTTATGCACCCACATAATCATTTCACATGTTAGTAGCTAGGTTTACAATCCATCCAAGTTGTTCTCTAAAATATCTTTGAAAACATAAGAAAAAAATGTACTTTCAAGAGCATTAGAGTAATCTAGTATAACTAAGTCCTCAAATTTATTTAATCTCGCGCACTTTACTTGAGTTTTTAATCGATCCACAAAAAATAGATTAGTGATAACTGCAACATAAAATTGACTTGCATGTTAAGAACAATAACAAAAGCTGTGAATTGATAAGGATTTGGAAAAATCCGAGTTAAGTTTAGGTTTAATAATCCATTACTCCGGGTCGCAACATTACACAACACCTAAAATGGGGCCCCTTTGGGAATATGCAGTTGGACCCGCCAACTTTTGGGGCAAATCTTGTCCATCTGACTGTCAAGCTCTTCGTACATCAAGACTTTCAGGCAACATGTTCCTTTCAAGCATTCCCTGGCCGCGTTCCTCGGTTCGCCGCTCTTCCTCGTGAACCGAGTAACGCGTTTGACAGGAAAACAGACTTACAGCAACAAGTCCGTTGTCCTTGAAAAGTACAGCCCAAACATCTAGAGATTCCATGACGCACAAAAAGGTTTGCAAGGATATCATGTGCAGATAGATAATACATAGAGCAGTCTGAGATAGTTATTCATACTATGAACCAACGGAAATGCTAGGCGAAAGGCTTGTATGCCTTATGGTTGATGAAGAAGTTATCACTCAAAGGTCATATTTTGTAATGGTTGGACGTGATCTTTATAGTAACACTTAGAAGAGCTCACTCACTGATTGTCCCTCTCCAAGATTTTTTTGACGTCGTTCACATTAAAAAAAAAAAAACCAACATAGAGTTTCCCAATTACGAGAACATGCTCATATTCATGCATCTAGTCTACTGTGGAACGTCCTTGATAAATGATGGAACTAGTACTTTTTTGTTTGCTCCTCCAAAAGAGAGGCATTCTGAGACTTTGTAATTCATTTATCCTTAAATTATTCTTAGATGTTTAATTCAATCCCTAAACTCTCAATTTGTTTAACCCCAACTTTCCAACAAAGTCAAATCAGTCCTTCCATACTATTCACAAGTTTTCATAATTACACTTTTATCCATATTTTGGACTATCATTTTATTTCAATCCTTTTCCTAAATCACTAAAATAATATGTTAGCTTTTTACTACTTTTTTACATTTTTAGTATTTATTGATAGATATTACGATAGTTGCATTTAAGTAATTTCTATTTCATGATCTCCATCATAGTAAAACTACAACCTCATTTAGAGTTGTATGGGTTATGTCTAAGGGTTTTTATAATGATATCTATAAATTTTATTAATTTATCTATAGGTGGCCGTTCTTATATTAATCTAAATTTGTTCATTGTTTAAAAAACATAAAAAATTGAAAAAAAATCAATTTAAAATATTAGGAACAAGGTTTGGATTATATAAATTTTTTTCAATCTATATATTAAGGAACAAGATTTAGATTAATATAAGTACCAGAATCTATAGATTAATTAATATTGTCTTAAAATGTCCTTATGGAAAAACTTAGACTTAAAATTGCATGAATATCAACCCTATATAATTCTAAATGAGATTTTACTTTTACTATTATATATTCATAGTTAAAATTTAGTTAAATGGAACTACCATAAAGATAAAAATAAAATAAAAAGATAGATAAGAAAATATCACATAAAAAATAAAAAGATAGATAAGAATATATCAACAAAAGATATCTTAAAATCTGGGTTGTGAATAGTACTGAAGGGTTGATAGAATTTGTCACGGAAAGTTAAAAAATAAATTAAACAAATTAAAAGTTCAAAGGCTACATTAAACATACGTGAATAATTCAAAAATCACAGTGAAAGAATTAAAAATTCAATAATGATAATACACATTGAGCCAAAGTTTAGAGATTATTAATGTAATTTCCCCAACTTTTTTCTACATGGATCATCCTACTCTTGAAGCTTTTATATTTTAGCTTTTAACTTGACAATAATCAGGGAGGAGGAAGAGGGGACCATATAAAAAGGAAAAATGCTTGCATAATGGTTCACAATATAACAACCATACTTTAACCACAAGTGTTATGAATAGCAATATATATATAGACACACATATATAAAAGTCATGGGAAAACCCACCTTTGGTCTCGTGGCTGGCATTCCACCGTGACACTATTACACGGTCAGGCTAGCAGTGCTCTATAAAAAAATCCAAATTGCGATTCTAATCTCTGGCTTCTCCTTCTCTATTCTTCACTTGCCATGTTTAAACAATCATTTTTTTTTTCCTTTTTTCCTATCACTGGAATCTATGTGGACTATTAGAGAAAGATCATCAATATGTTGTTATGATATATGTTGGCATACCAGTTACAACTCTAAGAAAAGTTGCCTACTTAATATTAGCTGTTATTACATATGTTGGCGTACTATATTATGATATTGAGACGACTCCTCGCCATACATTATTAATAGAATTATGCTAATTTATTATATAACAATCGTTATTAATTAAACACATCAATGCAAAGAGATGAAAGAATAATAGATATTGCTACGTTGTTTTCAAAATTGCATGGTGGTCATTTCAATAAAGCTAGATGCCTTTTTATGCTTTTCTATGTTAAACAATATATTTTATTGACAATAACCTATTTTAAGAAATTTTGGAAAGATAAAGAGATAAAATTAATGTGACATGGAGGGACACCGTATCTGCATTCATTGACTTCTCAAAGTGCCCCGAAGGAGATAAATATATTGAAATTTATTCTTATAATACTATTTTACTTATCAGGAAATTAATCATGGAAACTGTAATTTAATAAATTACAGAAAAATGATTTGAAGGGAAAAATTTTAAAAAGCAAATGGTGTAATTGGAAATGTCACATGTAGACATTAAAGGGACATGTGGACACAACCATATATCAACCTCTTGTTGAAAGGTCAGTGGACCACCACTATATGTACATTACTAGAATAGGGCTCACACGATGGGGCAGAAAAAACTACATTCTTCTTGTAACACGTTTTTCAGATAATAAATTATTTCAAAATCATTAATTCTTTTAACAAAAGAATCTTTTTTTATTAAAATTTAATCAATATATCATCACAATAAGGATCAATTGTACCATCTGGTAATTATGTCATCATATTTCAGCTTCTTATCCTTTGATTTTCATATAATAAGCTCATTTACCGATGGATATGAAAAAAGAAATGGAATCAAAGTACATCTCTATGCTTAAAAGATAAGTCCGAAATAATTGATTTAAAAAGTAATAAAATAACGAATAAAACAAGGGAAAAAGTAACATATATAGAATTTTATATTTGTTTGACAATAAAAGGGGAGACAAAAGGAAAAAAAAAACAGTGGAGCGTGCTAAATGCTTTGGCGCCCGGACTTTCGTGCCAAAACCACTGGACCAGCAATGCCTAATTTGTCATTATAGGCAGCGTCCATTTATATATTTTGCGAGTTAAAGATATTAGATGGTAGTCATGATTGATGACCCTTTTTCTACTTGAATATGATCTTCGCAAGAAATTGAATCTGATCAACTTTAGTCACTTTTCAAGTGATTTATTTCTACAAACCAATTTAGAGAAAATGACTATTATAACTTTTGTATGGCAATCACTTTAGTATTAAAAACTTCCCAATAATCACTACAATGCCACTAGTAAAAAAATAACAATAATCACTTGAATGCCATCGCTGTTTTAGATTGCTAGAGAACCCAACTTGGCTATAGTCTACATTTTTACCATTGACGTGGCTTGTTAGTAAAGTGAAGTCAACAAATATAGTGCGATACGACATCACTTCAGCATTTGTTTTCCCCAAATTAACGAATGGGTGCCGAATCCCAATTGTTCTTCAAAACTTCATCCTAAAGTATGGAATTGGGCAAAATTAAAGTCGTTTCTAGTGTTTTGAATGGCTCGAATAGGTCTTCCACACCATGCCCCTTGCTTATTTTGACACTAATGATTGTGGAACTCGTCAGTGGCCAAATCCATCTGTTGGAGCTTGAGGTTGTCCTAGTTTTAGCATGGCTATGGCGAAGAAAACTAGAGGTTGAAGAAGAACAGAGTAAAGATATGAGAGAAAATTTTGGGAAAGGAGAGAGAATTGATTTCTTCAAACATCGGGATTTTGGATTCTCAATCGCCACATCATTTCACTCATTTTGCATTCTATATTTGATTTTTTTTTCAAAAAAAAAAAAGTCATGTAGGACTCTTACCGGAATATGTTGTTGGAAGCACTTAAGTGATATTTTTTCATTGATATTGTACTAAAGTGATTAATTGAAAAGTTTGAACGCTTTAAGTAAACTCTATATGGAAGTTATGACACTTATAATCTCGTTTTCATAATCAATTGACATATTTGTTTTTCTCTATATATGCAAACTCAATTGAATTGTTTATTGACCACTCATGATAGTAAAGATAATTAATTTATATTTCCTCATTTGTGTTTTTTCTGCAACGTGATATGTTAATATTTTATAGGATGTAGCCCTCTGATTTGTAAAAAAAAGCCTCGTGGCATTCCTTTCCGCGAGATTTACGCAAAGCAGTAGCAATTTACGTGGGACCTATAGATTGCGTACAAAAATGTAAATGTTGCATGTAAAATTCGTTGATTTTTTACCGGAAGATATCTCGGGTTGGCCAAATTAGATTAGAAACATTCTCCATGTTAAAGTATACCATTGTGACGAAAAAATTCAAATCAAGACAAAGTTTGTCCACCAAATCTATGTTAAGGCATTGTAAGAGATAGAAGGCAAAGCCGACTTAACGAAAAAGGGAAAACGAGGTGGGAATAAAGCTCAAGAAGTTACAAGCCAAAGGCTACAAGACAGAAAGTGGAGTTACCCTTTCATGCTGTTCTTTTGAACTTCAAAAGAGATCAAAAGGCCTCCGTTTCCGAAAGCATCTTTTACTCTCGTCAGAAACGACTCCAAGAGGGAAAAATGCTTCACTGCCGTCGCCAAGTATTTCATGCCCTTGTACTGTTTCGTCACGGGGGTGGCTCAGAGCGTTTTGTATTCTTCTGTCGGATTCGAACTACATGGGAAGATGCAGAGAGAGAGAGAGAGAGAGAGGCTGAATTATTTAATCGCGATGATGAGGCGGAAAGTGAAGGGACGAGACAAGTACTGGCTGGAGCAAGCGACACAGCAAGTCCCAGCGAGGCTGCATCAGCTCCCGGACAAGGGATAAGGCCTCTTTGATATACGCGGTTGGCGACGGCATCCCTGTCAGGAAACCCATGTTGGACCAATTTGTTCGGTATCTGCCTCTCTCTCTCTCTCTCTCTCTCTCTCTCTCCCTTCACGGATTCACTCAACATTCGACTTGGGTTTCCGTGTGTACTAGATAGAACCTCGGCATGTTTACATATATAATTAGGGCTCGAATTTTCGTTCTGGGTACTTGGTTTATCTCTCAAGCTAACATGAAACCATCCCCATCTTTCTGATTCTTGTCAATGATTTTAAACCTTTCCGTTGTTTTGATTAATGTTCTGAATCTTCTTTTCAAAAAAATGCAATTGAGTGCTTTCAATGAGTGGTACCTGAAATATCTATACATCACTTAAAATATCACTTATGGGATATCCTTGAATTACACGTGATTTGATCATGTTCTTTGGTAGAAGTCAAGGCTTATTGTTGAACTGATCGAAAAATTTAGAATAGTTGAATTCTGGATTTAGGATCGGTGGTGAAACTTTCTTCGTTAATTGGGTTTTTTAAACGCAGTAAAAGTAATTTTGCAAACTGGTCGTGCTAACTTTGGCATTGCCTTATTTTTTCCCCTCCAAAGATCACGTATATGGTGTAGGGTTAGATAGCTATGATGAGAAGTGTAAATAATTTGATATTTGAATGACTCTGTACGGGTTCTGGCTCGGAATTTATTCGGTCAGGGAGAAACAGAAAATTATGCATCAGTCCTGTCTGTTGCTTGATTGATGAAACTGCTCATTCCTTCCAAACTTGGACTTTTCCCACCTCATATTATACTCTCTCTCTCTCTCTCTCTCTCGTGAGCACAGTAATATCGTTTTTCCATCCTCAACACTTGGTTCTCAGTGCTGCATCATATGAGCTATGCTTTTTCCGTCGATCTGAGGCCAGCTTGATAACCAAAGAAGAGAGACGAAGAGAGGGAGAGAGATGGTGATCCGGACGATGGGATTTCTCCATCTTGCGCTCTATGTGCTGGTCTCGTTAATGGCAACGGTGTACTTCGGAGGCCGCATGGCCAACGGCGACGACGTCTCTGCCCAGCTGAACGACGACGTGCTGGGCTTGATCGTCTTCAAGTCAGACCTCTCCGACCCCTCCTCGTCCCTCGTCTCGTGGAGCGAAGATGATACCTCGCCATGCTCCTGGAGGTACGTGCAGTGTGACCCGCTCACCGGCCGAGTCACTCAGGTCTCGCTCGACGGCTTAGGCCTGTCGGGCAAGATCGGAAGAGGACTTGAGAAGTTGGACCGCCTCAAGGTGCTCTCGCTGTCGCGCAACAACTTCACCGGCAGCATCAGCCCGCAGCTTTCCCTCCCGAGTGGCCTCCAAAGGCTCAACCTCAGTCGCAATGGCCTTTCAGGTCCGTTCCCCACTTCCCTTGTGAACGTGAGCTCGATCAGATTCCTTGATCTCTCGAGAACTCGTTCTCGGGGCCGCTTCCCGACAGCCTCTTCGGCAGCTGCTCCTCGCTCCACTTCATTTCTTTTGCTGGGAACAGGCTCGAAGGGCCGATTCCCAGTAGTTTGGCCAAATGCACTTTCCTCAACAGCCTCAACCTCTCCGGCAACAAATTCTCCGGCGACCCAAATTTTGCCTCTGGAATCTGGACTCTGCAAAGACTCCGAGTATTGGATCTCTCGAATAACATGCTCTCTGGGCCAATCCCGGCCGGGGTATCGGCCGTACACAACCTGAAAGAGCTCCGCTTGGGAGGGAACCGTTTCGCAGGTCAGCTACCCGCGGATGTAGGACTGTGCCCGCACTTGACCGCATTGGATTTCCGCGGCAATCTCCTCACAGGGGCACTGCCCGCGTCGCTCCAGTATCTATACTCCCTCGTTTCTCTCAGCTTGGCGAATAACATGCTGACTGGTGATTTCCCCAATTGGATCGGTAAAATAACTAGCCTTCAATACTTGGACTTCTCAGGCAATACGTTCACCGGAAGCATCCCGACGTCGGTAGGTAACCTGCAATCTTTGAGGTACCTTAGCTTGTCCGGCAATGAGCTATCTGGAAGCATTCCCTTGTCTCTTGCCTACTGTTCCAAGCTAACGGTCATAAGGCTGAGGGATAATAGCATAACAGGTAGTGTACCAGGGGGCTTGTTCGATCTTGGATTGCAGGAAGTCGATTTATCAAAAAACAAGCTGGTCGGCCCTATCCCGCAGGGTTCAAGTAAGCTCTTTCAATCTCTCCACATTCTGGATTTGTCGAGAAACAATCTGAGCGGAGTTATTCCTGCCGAGATGGGTCTTCTATTCAACCTGAGGTACCTGAACCTGTCGTGGAATGGCCTGAGTTCGAGAATGCCCCCTGAGCTCGGGTACTTCCAGAACCTCACGGTGCTGGATTTCCGCAACAACGATTTGTATGGCTCGATTCCTGGAGATATATGTGATTCGGGTAGTTTGGCCATTCTTCAATTAGACAGCAACGCATTAAGTGGGCGAATTCCCGAGGAAATTGAGAACTGTTCATCTCTGTACTTGCTGTAAGTACAGTTACTTTCCGCTGAACATGCACTATGCTATTTAGGTTTTGCGTTTCATCTTATTATCGTTATTTTCCTGTCGATGTGATGCTATAATTGGCCTTGCTGCAGGAGCTTGTCCCATAACAATTTGAGCGGTCCCATCCCCAAATCGGTCTCCATGTTGAGCAATCTCAAGATTCTAAAGCTGGAGTTCAACGAGCTGAGTGGGGAAATACCGCAAGAGCTCGGCAAGTTAGAAGATCTCCTGGCTGTGAATATATCCCACAATAGGCTCACAGGAAGGCTTCCTGCTGGGGGCATATTCCCCAGTTTGGATCAAAGTGCTATTCAAGGGAACTTAGGGATTTGCTCGCCAATATTGAAAGGTCCATGTGTGATGAACGTCCCGAAGCCCCTAGTCCTCGACCCATATGCTTATGGCAACGGCCAACAGGATGACCATAAGCATAGAAATGAAGGTTCCGGTCACAGCCACATGTTCCTCTCTGTATCGGCTATTGTCGCGATCTCGGCAGCCTTTCTCATTGCGTGCGGAGTGATAGTCATTAGTCTGCTGAACGTTTCTGCCCGAAGAAGGCTTGCATTCATTGATACCGCCTCGGAAAGCAAGTGCTCGAGCTCTTCAAGATCAGGGAACCTGGCTACGGGAAAGCTCATCCTGTTCGACTTGAAGGTATCCCCAGACATAAGCTTGAGCAACCCCCATTCCTTGCTCAACAAAGCTTCCAAGATTGGTGAGGGAGTGTTCGGGACTGTCTTCAAGGTTCCGTCTGGCGTCCAAGGAAAGATGGTGGCAGTAAAAAGGCTTGTCACATCCAACATCGTCCAAAATCAGGAAGATTTCGATCGGGAAGTTCGTTTCCTAGGAAAAGCGAGGCATCCCAACTTGATTGTGCTGATCGGATATTGGTGGACTCCGCAGCTGCAACTTATCGTGACAGAATACGCGCCGAATGGCAGTCTGCACTCCAAACTCCACGAGAGGCTTCCTTCTTCGTCCCCGCTTTCTTGGGCAACCCGATTCAAAATTGCGCTTGGCGTTGGAAAGGGACTTGCGCACTTGCACCATTCTTTCCTCCCGCCAATCATCCACTACAACATTAAGCCCAGCAACATCTTGCTCGACGAAAACGATAATCCCAAGATATCGGATTTCGGGCTGGCGAGACTCCTCACCAAGCTGGACAGGCACGTTATGAGCAACAGGTTCCAGAGTGCGCCAGGGTACGTGGCCCCGGAACTCGCATGCCAGAGCTTGAGGGTCAATGAGAAGTGCGATGTCTACGGCTTTGGGATCCTGATACTCGAGCTCGTGACCGGGAGGAGACCAGTGGAGTACGGCGAAGACAACGTGGTGATCCTGAGCGACCATGTCAGGGTCTTGCTCGAGCAGGGCAATGCATTGGATTGCGTGGATCCGAGCATCACTGAGTACCCAGAGGACGAGGTCCTGCCGGTACTGAAGCTGGCACTGGTGTGCACCTCTCAGGTGCCATCAAGCAGGCCTTCCATGGCCGAAGTGGTGCAGATCCTGCAGGTGATCAAGACCCCGGTACCACATCGAATGGAACCGTATTGACAAGAGCCTGAACATCCTTCCTTGTGGACTTTCTTTGTAATCGGTGATCCATTCTCTCAGGGGTAATGCGTTTTAACATTTCACTTGTTTTCCTACCTACTGAATCATCTCAATAGATGGAAGATTGTTCTTTGTTACTTTTCTTGTCTCCTTCTACTACTGTTGCTGCTCTGCACATGTATCACATAGCTGTCCCAGTCTTCTATTTGTCCAAAAGCGAATCCCACGGGCTCCAATCAATGGGTGGTGCCGGTCGTGTTTCTTTCTGTCCCTCATATAAAGTGGTCTCTATAGTTCATGCATGTGAACCCGAGATCACACGGGCCAAATGCAAGGTTCTGACGTAAGTTCATGTGATAAAACTGGTCATATGGATTGGATACACATGTAATCCGGGATCCAATGATTAAGTTGTCGAGTTTCATTTCAAGTGAGGACGGGGCAGGGAATGCCTCCATTATGTTTGGTAGAGATGATTTGAAAGGAAGAGACAGGATTTCAAAGGGGTGTCGTGTTTGGAAGGAAGCAGATGAAGAGAGAAGGGAGAAATGATTAGGAATGACTTGGAGGGATTTGGAATATCCTTAATTTATGTCCTCTTTAAAACCTTCCAAATCTGTCTGTATATGGAAGAATTCATAGAAACAGAATCTTCTTCTATCTTGCTTATACCCATAGTTTTATTTTTAAAAGTGGGAAAATCATTGATGAATTCTAAACGTATTTTATGGATGATAATTCAATCATAAACTTTTTAATTATGACAATTTAATCACAAAATTCTAACGGAAAAATTTACATAAGGGCTCAAAGTAGAGCTCTTTTTTCAAATAAGTACCTAGTATAATAGGGATCTGAAAGTTACCAACTATGTCTCAAATGAGGGCCCCAACTCGCTGGTCGGCCAAATTTTCATTAGTGGACTTATTCCGACAATTGGAGCATGGACATTTTTGTCCAAAAATTGTAACAGTAAAAAAAAGGTAAATTAAAGATTCCAAATTGAATTCTAGGGCTTTTTGCATATTTTCTTTCTTTCCCATGTCGATTTTCAATTTTCTTAGTGTAGGTTTTTCTTCCAACCAAATCAGAGAGAATCCTCTCCGCTCTTCAATTCTCTTTATAGATTTTCTCCCAATTAAATCATAAAGATCCCAAATTGATTTTGTCCAAAAAAAAAATATTTTGATCCAAATTAAAGAATTCTAACTTGAATCCTCTCCTCCCTGTGTCCCAAGCTTCTCATGGATCCTCTCCTTGGTCTCTCTTACCACTCCTCCAAGCTTCTCAGCTTGATAGCAATATCAATTTCTCCATAAAATAGGCTTGTAATGAAATCTTTGAAGGAAAGAGAAGCGTGTATTTAATACTTGGCTTGTATAAGACAATTGCAACCGAGGTCAAATTAATTTTGATAATTGCTTTGAATTTCAGTTTATAACTTGAATTGAAGAATTCATATGCTTTTCAAAGCAAACCAAAACCAACTATTTTTGGCGAAGCCTCTTGTTGACGAGTTATTTTGCTGATCAAAACATCATAAATACAAGAATTTTTTTGTGCAGCTAGTTTCACTCAAAGACACATGGTGTGCCACTTTGAACAAGCACTGGAGGAGTGTCAATTTCATTAAATTTCAACATGCTCTAATTTGCTTCATTTTGACCAAGGTCAATTTATTAAATCGGTGCATCCGATTCTTCGTTCATCCAGGAATAGCCATTGCAGCTTGTTCAAGTAGTGTGTCGACAAGCTACAAGTATATCATGGAATACCACACTGATGGCAAGGAGACATGAAGCTGAAGAGTTTCACTCAGCCACTACTTGAGACAAGTTAGTAACTTTAGACCTTTTTTTAAAAGAAGGTCCACTCTAGACCCTTATTTGAGAAAACGCTTTCACTTTGAATCCTTATTTGAAATTTCCCCAAATTCTAATATGGTTTCCCAGCCAATTTGGTCCTATACTACTACCACATCAATAATTTCTGATGGAAATTGATCGGAAAAATTGCATTATAATTTTGCGCAAAAATTTAGGACTAAATTAGCATTAGTACACTCATTGGGTAATTGAAGTCATATTGCAATTCTCTCCATTTCATCTCTCTTTAGCATCCAAACAACATTATAATTTAAATCCCTCTTATCTCCCCTTCTCTTATTTTCTCTCTTAGTTATTTAAATCCCTTCATATAATTATAATCATTGACCCAAAAAAAAATTTCTAGCCACCTTTCTACCGAGCATATTGTTCATGATTGAGGAACGACTTCACATAACTAAGACCTTGTGTTTTCCAACTGGATAATCACAATAATAAGGTGGATTTCTAGGATCCAATTAACTTTTTAGGTTGCTTTAAATGCTATCTTAGAGTGTGTTTTTTCATGAAAATTTTCATGAAAAAATTATCTTTATTTGATTTTGAGCATGAAAAAAGAAAAAGGAAAAGGAAGCTGGGTGCTCACGGGTGTTGCATTGGCAACAACACATTGGCGTCTCTTTGGGGAAAATGATTTCTTTCATGGTAGGGAATTCATTTTCCAAAATCTTGGAAATCATTTTTTTGTAAACCGATTCATTTCCTAGTATCTAAGCAAATGAAAAATCTAAAAATTCTTTTTGTGCAAATAATTTTACTCCAAACAAACGCATTCTTTTCTTTTCATGAGTTATCTTGTTTCTTAATTTATATTCAAAATATCTATGGATTTCATTAGGGCTTAAAAACTATACATTTATTATATTTTACTTGTAAGGCAATTGGCTCTTTACAAATAAAATAGAGTTTAGAGTTTTCACAGTTATGCTTCAGGCACGTGACGTCTACTTACATGTTTACGAGTTTTACTGTTTAGAAATTTCCACTTTATCACGGCGATTGTAAGTCTAAACAGCTAATTGCAAATGGAAACTGGATAATATTAGTTGAAGGCCCATGTGTAGCACGAATTTAAAATCATCTTGTTGGAAAAAAAAAATGGTGATATAATATGACAAAACGACGGAAAGCATATAAATGAGTATGAGTTAATCAACCAAATAACAAAATCTAAGCGTCATGTTGACAGTTTATTTAGTATTATGTCTTAAAAGTTTCCTATCTATTTATATGTTTCTTCCATATGAATTTTTAAGAGAGTTAAGTGCCCCAAAAATCCAACTATTTGTCATGAAAATACAATGAGAGCAACTGCATTTTGGGGGAAAGTGGGGTCGGAGCAGGGGCGGCGCCACTGCTCTGCTCTGTAAGCGAAGGCGGGCGGCCCTCTCCGCAAGCGGGCAAAGCAAAAGCGTCCTCATGTAGTCGTGGCATACTTCTCACTTTAGTGGCAATGAACGAACCTGGTCTAATTCAAATTTAGCTGAATAAAACAGCAAACATGCCTTGGTTTGCCCAACTCAGATTTTGTTGAAGATCGGTGAGGCCTTTGTGACAAGCTAGCATGGCAAGAGCAGCCTCTCGAGCCCATCAAGCCCATGATCAGGTCGGCCTCACCTAACCCCCATAGTCACTCGTCCCTAGACAGTAAGTCATTGTTGAAGCAACAACTATTCAAAGAAGAGAACATTGTCTTTCCCATTCATTTTGGAGGGAGCAACCCTAATTGCGTGCTACCAGAGCCAATTTTGATGCGCTTGCAAGGGATGAAGAACGATTCACCCGGCTCCATGTCCTTGAGCAGATCCATCGCCAAGGAACAAATCTAGAAATTGTCGATATCAGATCCGTAAGAAGCTAAGGACATTCAGTGAAAAGGGAGATGAAAGATGGGGTTTGAAGACTAGATTGCCGGTCATCTTGTAATTCACAAGGTCCAACATATTCCCCGGTGGAATGTTAGCGAGATTGACTATTGAAATTAACAAGTAGAACATAAAGGTATGTTACTGAAGGAGAAAAATTGTCCAAGAAGTCCTAAACCTATTATACTTTCCAAAGTCAATCCTAAACTTTCTATTTTGCCAATTGAGTTCTAAACATTTTCACTTTTTTACAAATTAAGTACATTCGGTCAATTTTAATTTAAATTCGTTGATATGGACGTCGGTTATTCTATGTGGTACAGTCAGCATTAACGCAAACAATTTTTTAGTAAGTTGCCAATCCTATGTGCCTATTGAAATTAATGAGTACCACATACAAGTGATAGAAAAATATGTTATGAAAGGAAGAATCTTCGACATTTGGGATAATTACCAAAAGAGACCCAAACTTATTGCAATTGTGTCAATTCAATCCTAATTTTTTTTTTGCCAATTTAATAATAAAAATTTTGCAATTTTACTAATTCAGTTTGCCCAACCGGCTATGACATGGATGCCCGATGGTTCAACAAACACTGGCATGGATAATTTTTTATTTTTTTTTATTTTTTCTCATTTTTTTGTTAATTTTTTTCTTTCTCTTTTTTTTTTGGATATGTTCAGTAGAAGTCCTAAAACTTGTCAAGAAAGTGCAATTGAGTCCTAAAACTTACAAAAAGTGCAATCAAGTCCTAAAACTTGTCAAGTTGGTTCAATTGAGTTCTAAAGTTAACACCGTCAAGAAAGTTAACGGAAATTGCGACGTGGGCGACGTCATATTTTAAATGAATTTTTTTATTTTATATATGGCTTTTTAAAATTATTTTTTATTCAAAATCTTTAAAAATTAGATTAAAAAACTAAAAAGAAAAAGCTAAATTTATTTAAAAATAAAACTATTAAAAAAAAAAAAAAAAAAGGTTGCCGGTGGAGCTTCGCCGCCATCCATCGTCGGAGGGGCCGGGCGACGGCTGCCGGACGGGCGGTGACGGTCGCCGGCCCACAGGTGGGGTGGCGGTCCTCACTGGCGAGACCTCGCCGACCCTGGGTGAGGGCCGGCCACCCCGCTAGGTCGAGCGAGGACGCCCAAATCGGGCACACCACGGGCGAGGTCTCGCCGGCCCTTGCTCGGGGTCGGCCGATGCTCGCCCGGATCTAGGCGCCGAGCAACGGAACCTCATGGTCCTCCTCCTCCTCGGCCTCGCCATTCTCGTCGTCGTCAGCAGCAGGGGCGGCGTCATCCTCGTCGGCGGAGCTGGCAAAGCAGGCGACGGCCTCGAGCTCCTCCTCATCCTCCTCGTTGGCCGGCTCGTCGAGCTGTGGCTGCTCCTCCCCCTTGGACCCGTCCAACGGGGCCTCGTCGGACGACGCCCGCTCGCTTAGATCCGGGCGAGCATCGCCGACCCGGAGCCGATGGTCACCGGCCCTCCGGGGGCGGCGTGCCCAAATCGGGCGTCCTCGCCCGACCTGGCGAGGGTGGCCGGCCCTCACCTGGGGCCGACGAGACCTCGCCCGAGCGAGGGCCGGCCACCTCGCCCAGGGCCGGCGACCATCGCCGTCCCCTCCAGCGGCCGTCGCCGGCCCCTCCGGCGATGGGCGGCGGCGGAAGCTTCACTGGCAGCCTTTTCTTTTATTTTAATAGTTTTGTTTTTTAAATAAATTTAAGTTTTTCCTTTTTAATTTTTTATTTATTTTTAAAGATTTTGAATAAAAAATAATTTTAAAAAGCCATATATAAAATAAAAAAATTCATCAAAAATATTATATCAGCGCCACGTCAGCAATTCCGTTAACTTTCTTGACGGTGTTAACTTTAGAACTCAATTGAACTAACTTGATAAATTTTAGGATTTGTTTGCACTTTTTATAAGTTTTAAGACTCAATTACACTTTCTTGACAAGTTTTAGGACTTCTGCTAAACATATCATTTTTCTTTTTTTTTCCTTTTCCCCTAGCTGGCAAGGCCACCCTCCCCAATAATCGGTAGGGCTGGCCCTTGCCATGGCTAGGCAAGCCTCATTAGGTGAGGATTGCCCTCACCAATGGCTGGCATGGGTGGTGAGCCTTGCCATTGGTCAATGAGGTTCAGCCAGAGAAAGAAGGAAGGGGAAAAAAAAGAAAATAATAATAATAAATAAATAAATTGAAAAAATAAGCAAGATTATTAAAAATTATCAACGTCAACGTTTTCTAGACGGCCAGTGTCCATGTCAATGTCGGATGACCAAATTTGACTAGATGAACTAAATTGACATGATTATAAAATGTTTAAAAGTGAATTAATTAAAAACAAATTTAGAACTGAATTGACATTAGAACTTTTTTTATAATTCTCCCTCCACGTTGCCCGCGAACTATCAAATTCTATGATCCTTCTCTTCACTTGTTCTTCTTGAAAGCACCACAATCAAGCAAAGAAATTCCCATGTTCCATATGAGCAACTATCCACTCTAAAAAGGGAAGACCTCTTGCTTGGTCTCTTCTCTTACTTCGTGGTTATTTATGACCCATCTCTTCATTTATAAGAATAATGTTCTGAGATTACACGATAACCACCTGAGGCGACCCTCCTGAGATGAATTTGTCAAATTCCCCACGATAGTTTAATGGATTGCCAAGTGGACACAAATGGTCCCTCTTGCGAGGTGGCACTTATGACACGGCCCTCTCAAACTCTACCAAGCACAAATCGATTTTCTCAATTGATTATGAAAATTTGCTTTTATCTGAACTATTTCCACTAACCTGTTGGAGGGCATTAGCAGTAAAGTAAAATGTAGAAGGACGTTTTACTCTTGTGAACTAAAACTTGAGATTTATCTAATGCCCACAATTGGTACATTTTCTCTTTTTATTCAAAAACATTTCATATGATCTTTTCGATTTTAGCATTCCTAACCACGCACATCTTGGCGGCCACGCGTTGACAACTCACACAGCAGGATTCAAATATATCACCAACCACAAGAATAGTTATAACATCACAATAAATAAGCCACCATCATAATAAAGCGATAAAAGTACGGAAAATAAAACCCAATACAATGGACAAAGAGTGCATATAATTTATAGTGAACATGAGCAACGGTTAGGCATGAATTAAACTAGGCCTAAACATGCAAATTACCACTAAGTGCAAGTTCGAATTTTCGGCATTTTTAGTTATCAATCTGTTTTGTTATTTTATTTTATATTTGAGATCATATGATCAAATATCTAGACTATACCAGTTAATTATAAAACAACCTCGATAGTGCTAATTTGATAACGGCATAGCTTAAAAAGTAAGTTTGACTCAGAAATGATGCATTGATGTAAAATGGATGCCCCAATACCTTAGAAAAAGCCAAATAAGTACTCGAAGCCCGCTGTCCAGCCGACGAAACGTGCTGGATATCTAGTTAAGGAGGGTCGTTTGTCTACCAAACGGTCCCAAGCAACACCCCAACACGACAACGGCCCTCGCCCCAATATGACATGAGGCTAGACAACGTGAATGACCAAAGGGAAAGAGCAAGTATCATGACTAAATGGGTTCTCTATGACCGGTTCACACCTGATCCAATCTGTAATAAATGGCCCATTAAACCTAGCCCATGTCTCTTATAAGCCCAAGCCCCACCATTTTTTTTTCCTCTTTCTCCTTTATTAGCTAGTGCAAGTGAGCGTAGAAGGAAGAGAAGAGAGGACTCCGTGACCAAAAACAAAAGGAAAATAAAGAAGCGTCCGTGAAGAAGGGAAAGGGCAAGGGAAGAAGAGAGAGAAATTCCGGCATGTGCACAATCTGGGCATCCTGATTAGCCGAATCAACTACAAATCGCAATGCCGGTTAAGTATTCAAGCCGATCATTTGTCTAATTGGAGTAATTTTCTTAGTTAGGGCATGAGTTCGAAGCTATGTTGATTTTGAACTCCGAGGTTCAATTGAGGAGTTATTAGATTGTGGTTTTTGTAGAAATGATAGTTTAAGACATTGTGAAGCTGTAGGATTTGACAAAAATCAGATATAAAGTATGGGTTGATTGGAATGTATTATGAAGTTTTCATGTGGGTTAAGCATAACAAAGAGTAAGTGTAAGGAAAATGATGAACGTTTGCTTTAAACGAGGTTACTCATTTGTGCATAGAAGTTGTTTTATCAAGGATTAAGCGTGGTTCAGTCAAGTCGGTCATTGGAATAGTGTTTTTACTTGGATTATGCTTCGTTAATTGATAAGAATACGAGTGTTTGGGCTTGAGTAACCTTCATAGGTTGGCTTTCGACTTTTCCCAAGTGGTATTATCTCTTTTTTGAGTTTGTAAACTCATATTTCAAAAGTGATATAGATTATGAATAGTATGAGTTATGAAATGGTATTTTTATTGCATAAAATTTGAATCAGGCATTTACTATGATTCATATTTGTGAATGGTTTGAAAAATATTTTAGGAAAAGTGTTGCAAAACGTTACACACATGCGCACGCATGCGTACGCACACAATGATTTATTTATTGATTTGTGAACTTGGTTTATAAAATGAGTTATGAAATGTTATGTGGAATGTATTCTATTTTAAGAAACAAGTTCTAACAAAAAATTGAGAAATGCTTTACGAAAGTATATCTAATAAATGAGCTGAGCTACGAAAGATTATATGTTTGGTTTGTGAAACTTTCTTATGATTTGATTCCGGATTGGCTTGTGAGTAAAGGGAGATGTTGTTGTAAGTTTGTGTTGGTGCTCAATATCATTGTGAGCTCATTGAAAGACTTATGAGTATGCATATTAGTTCATGATATCGTTTTGGACTAAGCCACTGACTTTGTAGGTCGACCTTGTCGAGGGGGAAATCTCCCTTTGTCACCAAGTGTTGTGTCATGATTAAGCAACAAATTGGCCGATGAATTGGACCATCGACGTATAATTTGATGAGATTAATCAATGGAATAGACAATTGATATGTGAGTTATTGAGATTGATCAATGAATTGGATCATTAATATTATTGAGGAAATGAGTATTTTTCACTTGTACAAAGCTTTGTTGAAATGAAACAACTCACATGTGATTTGATATGCATTTATAACTTGAGTTTAAATGACAAGTTTCTAGTTTCGCATTATATACATGCAAGGGTTTCTCAATCTACTTTATAGTTATTCACCTCTCTATTTCCAAATCTTTTTAGGTCTCTTGATTAGCGACCAATAGAGTGAGAGTGATATTGATAGACTTTTAGGAGTTAGATTTTTGGATATGGTTCAAGTTTGCATCCTTCAAATGGAAGGACGACCCTGTCACTCCCCTGTTCTTGTAGAGTTAAGGGTGTGACACAATCAACTTAGAGTTAAATATATGCAACTTATAACTTGAAAAACACTACAACACATCCTAATAATCTATCACAAAATAGGACAAGATCAAGAAAAAATAAAGAGGAAATGAACTCAAGCAATTTAATGGAGACCTCAGCAAACCATAAATCGACACACATACACAAGGTTTTCAAGACAAAAGTGAATAAAAAGGGCAAGGTGAGCCACTAGAGGTCACGTTCTTAGTTGGAAAAACCAGCCCTAAGGCATGCTCGGAATCAACGCTACTAGGCATGAAACTTTAAAAACCATGCAAGGTGCTATAACCAAGCTAAAGGACCAGTAAACCAAGGTAATGAGCTCGCGACACCCATGAGGGCAAGGTGAGCCGCCATACTTTGGTTTTCAACTATAATCGAACGCACAATACCCTTGGTGAAGAGCCACAAGATGAAATGAGACAGACAAACAAATGGGTCTATACCATGAATGTCGCACCCCAAAACCAAACAAAAATGGGGATGACACGGCCATTTTTCCACTTAAAAAGTGCAATTTCAAATAGAAAACATGTTTTCAAAATATATATTATCCCCATATATATATATATATATATATAATGTGTGTATATATAATCTCCATCCATATATAATAAATATCTATGATAAACCACATCATCAAAATTTCTATAATTCATAAAAAAGAATATGTACATGTCCAACTAATAACTAAACCCAGTAAGCTCATCTTAGTCATATACAACTTAAGAATATACAACTAACTAGTTCATACCCAAAAATCCCCTTATCAAAAAGCCATGGCGATAACACGAACACTCTCATTCTATTTGCCGCTAGTCAAGGAATCTAAAAACGTGTAAAACGAATGGAATGAATAACTACAGCCTAGTGAGTAGTACATCTCTTCTAAGCAGATAAAGTGTCCATTATATAAGTTTAAGATATGAAAATGTAATTCATTTACACCTAATCTAGTATATAACAAACCTCAAGATCAAAATAAGTTATATATTTTTTCAACATAACTATATTATAGTAGAAATGCCCATTTCAACAATAATATCAAACCAAGTATCAGCAGTTTAGTCCACTGATTAATCTTATCAAATCATACATTACTATTCCATTTCATTAACCAATATTGTGCTCAAATAACTAATCATAATCACGCATAACGCTCCTTTGATTAGATCTCCACCTATGTTACATGTGACACACTCATAAGGATATTTTTAAAAACTAGTATGCATATCCACAAATCCCTCAATAGATTCACATAGTCATTGAGCATCAACATAAATTCACAACAACATCCTCTAAACCTACAAACCCAATCAAGAATCCATATCATAAATCGATTTCACAAACCAAAATATATAATCTTTCGCAACTCAAATCATTAATCAGAATCCCCTTTCGTGAAGTATTTTTTAAATTATTTTAGAAGTTATCTTATTAATCAGATCCACAAAGTAGTACACATAACATTTAAAGAAATGTTTATCAAACCCTCTCATTATAATCAAAATGGAGCAAATCCTTACTCCGGTTTAATGCAACAAGTACGCTCTTCTTAGTTCAATATACATATATAATCACTATTCTTTCAAGACATGAATTTTACAACAAAAAAGAGATGATCACCATTCACTTGGAAATGCCCAAAAACAAACAATGTAGCTATATAAGCCAACAATCTCATAATACTATTAATTAAACAAAATTTGATGTTAAAAAAAAAAACACTATCTCAATTACGAATCAACTAAATTGAGCTTTATCGATAACAAAATAACTTTCATGTGTTAACAAATCGCTTAGCCAAACCAATTGTTCAAAGCATCCCATAACATAGAGCTCACACACAAAACTTTAAAATTTTGTTTTGACTAAATTGTTATTTTGAGTTGACTCCCATCAAATCTCACAACTCCATAACGTCCTAATTCATGATTTTCATAAAATTCCATAAGTAAACAACTCCAAAAACAGATCTTGTAGTTCAAATTTCACATAATTTCGAATTTGTGTCATAATATCAAAAATTACTCCAGTTAAATGACCAAAAGGCTTAATTTTCACACCTCGAAGCCAACAAAAAATGAGGATAACACGATCGTCCTTTCACACGAAGGACGCAACCTCAAACATAATCAACAACCTAATATCGACATATATATTTTTATAATATATATATATATATATCTGTAATTTAGATAAAACAATAAGTTGGTTACTACATCAGAATTTTTATGATCTACAAAAAAAAAAAAAAAAAAACACGTATACAACTAGAAATCATCCAACCTAATAAATTATCAATAACTATATATACAACTCCCTTAAGCCATACCCATGAAACAACTCTTAAAAGTTTCCCACTAATAGCACTCTCGCCTTATTTGTTGCTAACCAAAGGACGTAAAACACATTTGACGAGTGGAACAAACAATTACGGCTCAATAAGTAATACATCTCTTTAAGCAAATCGAGTAATCATTATGCATATTTAAAAGCACACATGTAACTCATTTGCAACAAATCCAAAATAAATAAATAAAAATACTCTAAAATTAAAGTGAGTTATATACATTACTCCAACACAACATTTTCATAGAAAATAAATACTCTTTTAAATCCACTATCATAATACAAATAACAATAGTCAAGTCCACTAATCAATCTCAATACACACATGTCATTGGTCCATTCCAATTATCAGTCAAGCTCAAATATCAACTATGATCACACATAACACCTCGTACTTGGTAAGGTATTCACCTATATCACTAGTGGTTAGCCCACAAGATCATCCTAAACTAATATGTATAGCCACAAGCCCATCATTTGGCTCACAGCTCTATTGAGCACCAACACAAATTCACAGCAACATCCTCCACAATTCACAAAACCAAACTAAAATATATATTTTATAAAAAAAATGGCTTCACAAACTAAAACATAAAATATTTCTACAACCCAACTTTACTCATCCACCAAAATTCCATTTTTGCAACTCATTTCATTAACATTTTCATAAATCATTTCAACCAACAGAAGGTAGTAAATGCTCGATTCAAAGTTATACAACAATAAAGCTTTAAACGTTACTTTCCGTTTTCAAAGAAATATCAAACATGTAATGCATCTTTAACTCATATATATATTTCTATTATTTCAGGATGAGTTTTTTAAAACCCAAGAAGAGAAGTATCACTGACCACGGAACACCTATAATCAAACAACAAATATTACTAGAATTATTGAACTTAGTTCCGAAGTAGGTATTCACACATAACTTGCTCCTAGATTGATTACAACTAGTTCCCGAACCTATTTTTCGAGTGGTCTAGTCTGGTTCTCGAGTAGAACCGGTTTGGTTGCATATCCCTAGCATGAGCCAACTACTTCTCCTTCTTCACTTAATTCTTTCGCATGACAATACTAATGGATCATTGCTTCCTCAAAGTCATTAGAGGAAATGGCTCTTGGGATTCTTCCTTAGGTTCACATAAGTCGAGACTTCTATCAAATCAATCCTCCAATCTCCTCCTTGGAGTTGCACCTAGAGAAGCTTAAGGCATTTCTTTGGTGTTAGGGGTAGCAACATGCTAGCATTTCCTACTTTTACAAAGCGAGGAAAGCATCTTTGAGTCGAAATACATGATAACCTTATTCAAAGCAAAGCATAACCTTAGCACCTAAATAAGTAGCACGCTAAAACCATCACACCATCTCAAGTCCCAAAAATATATATACCCAAAATTCATAGCCTAAGCTCTGATGATAAAAAAAAATAATAAAAAATAAATCGTAACGCCCCAAAACCAACAAGAAATGGAGATGACGCGACCCTCCTTTCACACAAAGAATGCAACCTTACACATAACCAACAACCTAATATTAACATCTCTCAATCTATATATATTAGATAAAACAATAGGTTGTATCAAAGTTTCTATAATCTATCAAAAAGAACATTTACAAGTAGAACTTGTTCAACCCAACAAACTATCACCAACTATATACAACTCTCTTAAGCCATACCCAAGATACAACTCCCAAAAGTTTCCCACCGATAGTACTCTCGCCCTACTTGTCACTAACTAAGAACCTAAAAACACAAATGACGAGTGGAATGAGCAACTACAGCCTAGTGAGTAATACATATCTTCTAAGCAAATCAAGTAAGCATTAAAAACACACATGTAACTTGTTTATACCCAATTTGAATTACAAAAAAGAACATTGATATTAAAATCAGTCATATATATCACTTCAATATAAAGTTTTCATGGCATAAATACTCATTTAAATCCACCATCATAATACAAATAAAAATAGTCAACTCTGTTGATCAATCTCAATACACACGTCATTGGTCCATTCCAATGACTAATCTCAAGCTCAAATATCAAACATGACGCATAACGCCCCATGACAAAGCGACCAAGTTCCCCCTTAGTAAAGTCTCCATCTATATTATCGGTGGCTGACCCACAAAAATATCATAAACTTGTATGCATACCCACAAGCCCCTCATTAGGCTCACGATAATATTGTACACCAACACAAATTCACAACAACATTCTCCACAATTCACAAAGCCAAATCAAATGTATATCAAACCCCGGCCTCACATACGAAAACACATAATATTTCCACAACACAGCTTAACTCAACCACCAAAATTCAATTTTTACAACTCATTTCACAAACACTTCTCAAATCATTCCAAATAACAAATAGGGTAGTAAATGCTCGATCCAAAGTTATGCAATAATAATGCTTTAAACATTATTTGCCCTTTTCAAAAAAATATCAAACATGTAATGCCTCTTTAAATCATAGTTTGTATATTTCTATCATTTCACAATATGAGTTTTACAAAACCAAAGAAGAGTAGTACTACTCACCTCAGAATGCCTACGACCAAACAACAAATGTTACTCGAATCGTCAAACCCACGAACCTAACAAATAAGCAAGAAACAACGTTAAAATTGAGTAAAACTCTACCTCGACTACGAAACGACTAGATTACGTCTAAACGCTAAGAAAATGACTTCTACCCACTAACAAATCGCTCATCAAAGCAAAAATATTAACCTAAACGCAACGCGAAACATGGCGTCGACACCCCAAAATCTTGCTCTGACAAAATCATTTCTTCAAAAAGACTCTTGACAAAGCCCACAACTCTACAACAACATAAACAACCATTTTCATGAAATTCCAAAGCTCAACAACTCTCAACAACTCAAATTTCCCAAAATTTCAACTTTAAACCCTAAATCCAAGAACTACTCTGATTGAATGAAAGAGGGGCGCGAGTACTTACCTAGTGTTGTGATACATAGTTGAGTGGACTTAGAAAAGTGTCCATGATGAACACGCATAAAAACATTTTCCTTTTCTTTCCCTTTCTTTCTCTCTTCTTCTTCTTCTTCTTCTTCTTCTTTCCTATCTTTGTCCTTTCCTTTTCTCGCCTAAGCTCTCCAATGCGCTTTATAAACTAAGCGCCCACGCCTTTACTTTATTGACTTTGCAATCTTTTTTTTTTTTTTTTTTTTTTTTTTGGTGGCTTCTTCACCTTTAACTTTTTTACTTTTCAAAAGAAACCATATTTTACATTTACTCCTTATCGAGTATTATGAATCAAAGTAAATCCGGTTTGGTGAGGTCTCTATCATGTGTATGCACAAAAACCATTCTTCTTCTTCTTCTTCTTCTTCTTCTTCTTCTTCTTTCCCCTTCCTTTCTCTTTTTCTTTTGTGCACCCTTAGCGTGCTTCCTGTGTTATAAATGAGTTGAACATCCCTTTTCTTCTTTCTTTATTACTAGTCAAAGTTCTTCCTTTTATACCCCACACTTTGACCTAAGTCAAAGTCCACATTTTACATTGAATAGATGAAGCGAAATCATCACAACACGATTCAACTTAATCAAAGTTATGCATGTGTGTGTGTGTGTGTGTGAGTTAAGCAATGATTCATCCATTAAGGTGATCGGTTTGAATGGACCAAGAGGTAAAGACCTCGAAAGTATCGGTTTGTGACTAGAATTCCCATCAAGCAAGGACATCCAATAATCATATAGGAAAGTACATAAAATATCTAAAAATTATATTTCAATAAAACCGACTTCATTTTTTTAAAAACTTTCACATTTGTGCAATTAATACCATTATTTGAGTTCTTGAAGTGTTGATTGACAATGTCTGTTATAGAGAATTCAAGGTATAAGACTAGATAATTGCAATTCATTGCATTATGAATAGAACATTGCATCTAGATGGAACATGCATGATTATACAAATCGATGGTAAATTATATTGACGCATAAATGCATGAAATTGCCACAATGATGAAAATTGTCCTTAAGAAATTGCACGGTACTTTAAAATGGCATATTGCATATGAAAAGTGCAAACAATGTTGAAATTGCACAATGTTTTGAAATCAAAAGATAATTAAAATAGAATGATGAATGCAATTTGCTTCACAATTAAATAGGATGACTTGCTTTTCACATTGTTATAATAGAATTGCATAGAAGTGAATGTTAATACTAGGTTTTATGCTGATATGATGAAACTAAGCACTAACTTTGAATCGCATGCTGGCCAATTTAAAAGCTAATTTGACTTGCATGGCAATATTTGTATCAAACACTCTTTTTGAAATAGAACAAAATCACAAGCTAAGTGAAATCACCTATTGTTTTACTTGGATTTGACTCGTCTTTGTCAATAAATCAAACGTTCTTTTTGAAATAATAAAAAAATCACAGGCTAATTGATTTCGCTAGCAATTGTTAATCAATTATGGAAATCAGCATTATCACAAAATTATCTTTATCTTTGTTATCGTTAATTAAGGATAAGTGAACTGGAAATTCTAAAACTTGTCGCAAAAGTGTAATCGAGTGCTAAAACTTTCAAACAATGCAATTAAGTCAAAAAAATTGCATGAAAGTTTAATTGAGTCCTAATATTTTCAAAATATGTAATCAAGTTCTATAACTTGTGAACTTGATCCGATTAAGTCCTCCATCAATTACACTTTTTCAAAGTTTTAAGACTCGATTACACTTTTATGACAAGTTTTAAGACTCAATTACACTTTCGTGACAAGTTTTAGGACATAATTGCACTTTTTAAAAGTTATAGGACTAGATTATACTTTTGTGACAAGTTTTAAAACTCGATTGTATTTTTTGAAAGTTTTAGGATTTAATCGCACTTTCATGACAAGTTTTACGACTTCCATGCACTTGTCCCTTAAATATATTTCAAATCCTATATTTTGGTTGTTGTTTCAGATATTTCATTATCGATTAAATTAGGGCGTGTATCTTAAATGTAGTTTTCGGAATTTCATTGTTGATTAAATTCTAACGTTAAATCTTTACCATTACACTTTGTCATCGATTAGATTTCAATAAAGTTTTTTTATGTCATTGGGCCTCATCATGGATTAAATTCCATTGAAGATTATACTTTCCTTATGTTCCACTTATTCAACTATGTCCCAAATCGCCAAAGAACCCGACTCAATCTCCAAAAAAAAGCCAAAGAACAAATTTCAGTGAAAGATACTTCATCAACGATCCAAATTTCGACGAAACATCTTTTTGGCATATCTGGTGGGACAACCTATGGTTCAATTTGAGGAAATTTGATGTCAAGAATATAATATTGACTAAGTCAAAAGCACAAAAGGAAGAAAAAAAATTCCACCAACAGGTAAAAGGGAAAAAAGGGAGTGTGCACTCGAGGTATGCAAAAGAAACGGGAACCGTCTAGACCGCCCAGAACTAGACCGGACCGAACCAAAACCTATTGTTTCCATGGGAGCTAGTCCAGTTCTCGGTTCCAATTTAGTGGAACTGCTGAGTATCAATTCGGTTCCCAATTTTAGACGTGGAATCGCCTGCCCGCCCAGCCAAACCGGACCAATACATATGTATATTAAAAAAAGAAATTTTCATTTCAATTAGTTAATTATTTTGTAGTTTTTTTATCAAATATATATGTACATATATGTACATTTGTAGTTTTGACATTATTAACTAGTTTTGTCTCTTGAGTGTGTAATAGGATTAACCCCCTACTTTTCTTTTTCATTCTAATAATACATTTACTTGCTTTTTCAACCAAAACAAAAGAAAAAAAATGTAGAGGAAGGAGAGAACCAATCGGAAATGTCCATAAGAGCCAATGACTCATTTTAAGCGTACAATTAAGTCTTTCCTTAGCCATCTTATGATTAAATTAGGTCGACATTAAAAAAAGATTAATCAAGCAATTCATGTTTTAACTTTTGTGAGGTTAGGACTTTTAACGTGGAGTCTAATTCTCCACTTGTTTCTGGTGCCGGGAAACTTTAAGAGGACCGCATCATGATCTTCGAAAAAATTAAGTTTTTAGCTAACGAGTATTTTCTTTTCATTTTGCCTTATAGTTTTCAATTGGCTCACAATTCAACCCAAATATAAGGCCGAATAAGCTTTGTAGGGATTGGGGACCGGTTCTATGGACCCATCTAGGAATCGGACCGGACCGCAGTTCGGTTTCTGAGTGGATCCTTGGAACCAACAATTGGGTCTCGATTCCAATTTTTCAGAACTAATCATCCAGACCATGCTTGCCCCTATAAAAAGAGAAGAGAAAAGAAAGAAAGGGAAAAAGAAGAGCAAGGGAAAAAAGGAAAGAGGGGTTTCGTGCGTACACATCTCAAATGCCTCGCCAAGCCGGATTTATTTCAATTCGCAATGCTCAGTAAGGATTTAATCCCTTTTTTCTTCTAATCGTAGTGGTTTTTCAAATTAGGGCACAAATTGTAATTAAGAGAAATTTGAACTATAAGGTCCAACTAAAGAGATGTTAAATTGTAAAATTATAAGGGGCTTATAGTAGGTGTTGTGGAGCTATAGAATTTTACAAAACTCAATTTGGACTTGCGGTTTGCCTGAAACGAATTTTCGAAGTTACAATGATGAACAAGAATGATCAAAAAATTTCTATACCAATTTTCGTCGATTTTTATCCTGATTTTGGGTCAGCCAAGCTATAAATCTTCTAGTACTTCAAAAGGGTTTTCTTTTGATTATAAGTTTGCTTAAAACAAAGTTTGGTGGAGAGAGTTATGACACAATCGGGTTTAACATGCAAGCCTAGCGTTGCGGATAGCTTCAAATAATCAGTTTAGGCGGCGATCTGTTGACACATGGGAGATATCTTGTTAGTCATTAAGCTTAGTTTAGCCGATTCATAATTGAAATAGCATTTTACTCAATTTTGACGATATTTCTTGCTTATTTAATAGAACTGCGAGTTCAATGGTTCAAGTAACCTTCGTGGTTGGGTTTTAGGCTTTTGCAAGTTATCAAAGAGTATGTTTATTACATGAAAATCTGAATCGGACATTTACTACTTTTCGGTAATTTGTGAATGGTTTGAGAAATGTTTTATGAAAAACGTTTTGAAAGGGTGCATTTATTTATTTATGAATCTAGTTTATGAAATGAATTCTAAAAGTTTGTGAAATGTCTTGTAGAAATATTTGTTTGATGAATGGAGCTATGGAATAATAGATAATTTGGTTTGTAAAGTACATTCTAATTTTTGAAATGAATCTGGATTTGGTAATGTGGTTCATCAAAGGATGATCATATTATACTTTATATTATGGTGAACCCGACTAGGGATTTCTAGGTATATATACTGATTTGAGGATATCTTTCTAGGTCGAGCCATTGGCTGATAATAAATAGAGACCTTGCCAAGCGAGCAATGGTCGTTGCCTTATCACTGGGTGTGTTGTGACCATAGCTTGATAGTGAGTAATAGATTACTCGATGGAATGAAACATTGACATATGATTTCATATGAGATGGATCAATGGAATAGACTATTGATACGTAGGATTAGATTGTTCAATAGAATAGACCATTTATATATAAATTGATGAGAATGATCAATAGACTAGACCATTGATATTTGCTTTGATATTACTAATAAAATGAATATTTTTTATGTATAAAGGTTTGTTGAAAAGGTAAAGCTCATTTTTGATCTCTTACATATGCTATACCGTGGATTTGAAGTAAATGAGTTTCGATGTGGTATATTATAAACATGTATAGTGGATGCTCAATTTGCTTAAAAAATATATTACTAATTAAGCTGTAATTGCTTGTCCCTTTTACTCCAATATTTTCCGAGTTCTTCAAATAGTGGCTCGTAGCATGAAAGCGATATCAACGGGAAATTTTGGTAGTTGAATTTTGGATATAAGTTGAGATAGTCTAATACTGTCTAAAATGATATTTGTTGGATTTAGTTGAGTTGGAACTGTATATAAACATTGATGGATTGTAGAAGCTATGATCATTTAACCAGCTTAATGGGTTATTGTGTGTGTGTTGTGATATATATTTTGTTAACAAGTTATTGTTGGTCTTGTTTGAGGTTAAATTTTTCAAGTAGAAGGACAATCATGTCATTTCCCCTATTTTTATAGGACTTGAGATATGATAGAGAACAAAAAGTCATCTAGAGCTTGACAATGCCGTGTGGCGATGACAGGGTTGTGCATGATGTTAGCTAATAGTATCACCTAGACAAGGTAAGTAGGTGATTTGGAGAAACTTGATGAAGTATTGCGGAATTTATAGCATTAAGTTTGATATAAGCATAATATCTAATATAGTAGACTGTTGATATACATAAGAATAAGTTATATCAAGTGGTGCAATGCACTTCTATCAAACAATAATGAATATAAGCAGAAAGATAAATAACAATATACTCAGAGCATTATAGTGTTTTAGCTTAGTTAAGCATGCTTTCACTCTCCCAGACTAACAGTCAATCGGTTGGATTCCACTAACAATCTTTATTTACATTGAATGTGTTGCTTATACCCAAGCACTTTTTCTTGAAGCCGATTCTGCTTATACACATCTCAATATCACACACATAAGCACATAATATAACATTGATAACTTTTCTCAAGAGATTACAAATTCAGTATGCTCGAAAAGATAATATATGAATGTAAAGCTTTCTTTGTATTTGGATTGTTGCACTATGTATTTCCCGCTCTTTGGCATCTCATTGATCTCCTTCTATACTCCTCCACATTCAATCTCCCATTGGACAATCTTCACAAAGATCAATCTCCAAACTATCTATTGGACAATTATTGAGAAGATCAATTTAGCCGAGTTCTCATAAATTAGCTCTGCGCCTTTGGGATGATTGTCAATCAACCAAGATATCACACGCAATTGATATCTTTCACGTAAATAATATTAGGATTGAAGATCAATCACATTATTTTAAATTAGGAATCTACACTAGATCACTAGCTGTCCAAAGATAACTTATCTCGAGATATTATCCTTGGAGCATATCAAGCTCGTAACAAGATTGTTATCCTAAGTAGTAAAGTCACTCCGCTTATATTAGCAATCCCCAGTTATATTTGGCTTCTCAAATAGGTTCTTCCAACTATTCCAAATATTTTTACTTCACATATATAAGTTCCTTTTAATTATATGAGGCATAAACACCACTTGCACATATCAAGCTCGTAAGGACTTATGAATTGTTTTGTTAACTTCAAAATATCTTAGAATGTTATTCAATAGCGCATTGCAAATCTTTGGCCATCAATTGAACAGCAGCCAACATGATGGGGCAGACCTTTCCTGACATTTCACTGAGAAGCAGTTGTGAAAAGTTTCATCAAATCCTCATATGTTGGCCACTTTGAAGAGATTGCTCGAAGAGTAATGAAATGATAGAGTCAATTACATTGTGAGTCACATGTTCAACGTAATCAAGCCGATTGTCATCAATGCCATGAATGATGTTTTTTTAAGGGCAAGATCATCCAATCAACCACCACTATCCAATCCAGTGGTAACAAGGTATGATCATAATCCCTCTTCATTTATTGAGGCCAATAGTATTGGTCAAAGTAGTCAACCCCCTACAAGAATTATGCAAAGGCCCGAAACTTCTAATCAAGGTCACAATAATGATAATGATCAGGAGGCTATATGTCAAAATAACCAAATTAATGACAATAATTTAAAAATCAAATTGGTCAATAGGCCAATCAATTGCCAAATGTTGAAGATGTAAGGCCAGTTGCACCCAATGTGAGTATTCCAATTAGGCCTGACTTGCTGATTAAAGTTGATAATCCGTCAAGACTAATGTAATCGCCTTAGGAGCAAGATGACCAATCAAATCTACAATTGAACCTAACACGGTTTGTCGAATAAGTTCAACATCGATTGGAGGTAGACAAGGATGTTATTATAATTGTTTGCAGGAAACCACATCTTATATAGGTCAACAATGAGGCTTTTCCAAGAGGCTTTAAAATCTTTAAATTCGTTTTTATTTACTAGCAAATGAACAACCGACTATTGAAATTTGGTCAATTGATAAACCCAAAGTGGAAAAGCATAGACAAATGAATTTTTTATTTCCTTTGTCTTTGTTCAAAATTATTTCTACCTGATACACTAATTTACCACCTATCCGATGTGTAATTGCCCAAATATGGAGAGATAATTCAGTTCTCAATTTTATAGAACAATACGTGAGGAATCGATTGCTAATTTGGCTAACACTATATCAACAAAATAACAAGTTGGCCAATTAGTTTGCTACTCGATTCAAAAAGGCTAGAAATAGATGCCTTCCTTTCCTCTTACGGGAAAAATTGACAAATTTGGTTTTCAATAGATTGAAGTTCAATTTAAGAGAAAAGTTTGAAGGCCAAAACTTTTTTGATTTATTTTAATTGGCAACGCAAGTGCCTGAGTATGAGCTTTGGTTGAGAGGTTTTAGATTTTGTCTAACTACTACCTAGATTCTAGAACCTACCCGTTAGAATAGGTTCCTAAGTTTTGAAACCTAAAACCTATCATGCAAACCTAAAAATCAAGAACCTACCCAGTCACGGGTTCCAAGATCAGTTCCAAAATCTATCCAAGTTTCACATGTACTCTTAATTGATCACCACTTGCTATAATCTATTAATACAACTCATATTTAGACACACAAAAATTATAAAATATTAACATAGTAAAAGTCCGAGTCATGGATTTCATTGAAAATAGAAACTCAAACTAGTGGTTTTAGATTACACACTTATCATTAGACGTCATGAAATATTACAAGATCATGCGAGAACATAGAACAAGAAAAGTACAAAGACTTGTCTGATTCTTAGGTGCCTAATTCTACCTTAGAACCATGCTCACCTCCAATTTGAGCAATTACTTAAGAATAGAGATAGAGGGTAGCATGAAGACATTACAAAATGTGTGGCTTTCATGGAAAAATACTTAAGAATAGAGATAGAGGGTGGCATGAAGACATTACAAAATGTGTGGCTTTCATGGAAAAATATGTCTAAGGATGAATCTGACCATGATGAAATTCGGTAAAGAAAAATCGAATTTGCCAATGACAAGGGCATACTCGATGGCTCCTAATAATCTAATTTAAAAGATTCAAATCATCCATAAATTATTCAATTCTTTTAAAGGGGGCATATGTTTACAGCAAAAAATGACAAACTTTTGGTAATTACCAATAAATGATAGACTTAGTTGATCAAAATAGAATTTGGTGTACAGCAAAGGTCATCAATGAACTTAACAATTGACAACTTGAAGCGCATCAACGACTCTCTAATAAAGTCATCGACAACACAACGTGAATGTTAGACCCTTAATCGACCTAAGAAATGATGGCAGCTGAATCCCATAACGGTTCAGGCATTTGAATTATTATAGCTCACCCTAATCTTGAGAAGAGAAGACTCCATAGTAAAGACTAGACGTGTTAAATAGGCAAATCAAGTCAAGTTTGAGTTGGGTCATAAATAATCCCACCTAAATTGACCCATTTATCATAAAGCAAATTTTTCGACTATATCCAAACCCCCAACTTGACCCATTTAAAAAAATTATATTGCTAAAGTATGGCTTTAATTTAAAAAATTGAGTCAAGTCAAATGTAGGAAGGCTTATTTTTATTTTTTATTTTTAAAATTATACTACTAAAACACTTTAATGCACTAAATCTTTATAGATTTTTTTAAAAATTTGAGGTTTTATTTGTTTCTTGAAAAATGTTTTTCAATAAGTTATTTTTCAAAAAAAAAAATAATAACAATATTTTCTAGTATTAGCCTCAAATCTAAAAAAAAAAAAAAAAATTAAAAAACGATTTTCTATCATTAGGTTTGGAAAATCTAATTTGATTTTCCTCCATGCACTCCTTTTAGCATTTTTATCTTCAGTTTTTTAAAAATTGAATATTTCATTTTTTATTTTTTTCTTTTTCCTTCTAAGTCCGGTCACTAGCCACCAGCCACAAGTCTCTCGCCTAGCCAACCACCAGCCAAGGAAGATGGAAAGAAGGAAAATGGAAGAAAAGGAAAGGAAAGAATTAAAGAATAAAAAGAAAATAAAGATAAATATAAGTATAATTTCAATTTTTTAAAATATTCTTATAAGGCTAAAGAGGAAGAGAGTGTGTGAACGTGAGCCTAGAGAGCTAGAAATAGATTTTAAACTCAAACCTATTTAGACCAATTTATTTTAATTCACAACCCATTTAGAGTAGGCTAAAGTGACCCATATATGACCCATTTAAAAAATAAATGAATCATATATGGATTTTAGACACATATTGACAGGTCTAAGTAGAGATTACACTGGATTGAAGCAGGCACGTGATTTGATTGTTCAACATTGTTTAGTTAAAACTATCAACAGGCATAGCAATCACATATAAATTGCAACTCCTGAATGGCACTTCTTGTGATAGGCAAAGATGATGGCAAAGACGCTTAAAAGCAAATCAACGGAATAGGAGTGAGTATGACTCATCTTATTTCATTACTCTGCATTATATATATATAATATAGACATATATAACTGAATCTCGAGCCTAACAGATGCATTAAAAATGCTTGTCAACGTGAGGAAAACAACTGAGGAAGGAGAAACCTAGCCAAAGGTCAGTTCACATGTGGCAGAAAAACATCAAAACAGTCGATCCGTCGTCATGATTACGCGGCATAATACACGAACGAGAAAAAAACAAAATTGAGACCCTCACAGATCAATAATTGATGTGTTAATAAAATGAAGGCTCACAGATTAAGATAACATGGAACTATAAGATATAATCATATACCAATCTCAGTTCTCTCAGTATGATTTCAGCATAGTGGATTCTTAGGATGAGACTTCAGGGCTACACATTACTAATGCAAAGATCTGAGAAAAGGAAAAAAAAAAAAAAAAGAGACACAAATATCACTCTGATAACAATTGCGTCGTGATTGATACATCCAGATGGAAATTACAATGGGATCTTACAGTAATTTGCATATTTACGACCAATGTTCAGCTTTGTCCTGGCGCTCTTTTCCCTTATTAGTAAATATTTACGTCATAATATATCCATAAGGGAAAAAAGTCATCATCTTTACCCAATAAACTTACAAATGTATCAGCCTTCATCACTCCTCGTTCTCGCAGGTGCTTCTACAGGTACAAATATTCAAGCTTCCCCAGCATGATCATCTGAGGACGATGGCTCGTTACCATAGTTCAAGAGGTGTTTCAATTCTCTTCTTGTCAAAGCCAAAACTATGGAGAGCCCTGGACCCAAAAAAAGGCATGTTAATCAACAATCAAGCAGAAAGCCATCATGAGTCAAGCAAATCACGCATTTGGGTACCTAATGTACAAGGAACAAGGTAAAGAAGAGCAGGTTGGCCATGACCATTCATAAGGTACAAGCCTAGGTATGTAAGACAGAGGCCTGCAAAAAGAATAGAAAACTCCATCAGAGATGGTAAATGGTACATGCCAGTGTCCAAACAACCACCAAATCATAACAATTAGTCAGGTGAACGTAACAAAGAGATAGAAACTTTGAATAAACCAAACTGCAGGAAAACTATCAGGAGTCATACAAGTAGATGGACTTTGATCATAAAACCCAAAAGACCATGGAAAAGAGAGAATATGTCAGATGAGAGCATAATCTTGAATTTTAAGCAGTTTCTTGCAAGCCAGGTGTAAAATCTGGTACAGGAAGCAGCTCATGTGTCAATCAGTTTAATGATCAAAAGGCTGGCTCAAAATGCTGAATTCATCAGCATTAGAAACATATAAGAATATATAATTCTTCTCCATGCAGAACCAGAGCTCTCCAGCACAAATTGCCATGGAGCTTATCTTTAAGGCTGAGAGAAGCTAATTATATCTTGGACCTCTGTTCATTTGTAACAATATAAATTCGCATATTTTGTTAAAACACTAAAGTAGCTTCGGCAGAATGAAGCATTTTCACGACTTTGAGGGCAGAAAAATGCAGCTACCACGCTAACATTCCAGTGAACATAGCTACCACGTTCAGAATTCGGGACAGCAATATAACAGTGTTGAACACCAATTTAATCTGATTTTGAGAGCCACCAATCCAACCTAGCCAGATTGGACTAAGGCTGAAGGCCAATTAACAGGCCAGTCCCAGCTGTTTCTAGAGCTATAGTTTCAACTGCTAGTACTATACCATTTCTTCGGGTAACATTATTTAACTAGAGACTACTCTAGAGTTCAACCCACTGGGATGAGAGTAAATCAGATGATCCTGATCAAAAGTAGTTCAAATACTAGTAGTGTAAATTAATCCCTGACGCATGTCCATATTGCTCCAAGGATGAACTCACTGGTTTGATGGTATATCAGATGGTGCTGATTAGAAGTAGTTCAAATACCAGTAGTGTAAATCAACCCCTGATGCATGTCCATATTTGATGTCATCATATGATCGTATTTTAGCAAGAATAACTTTCGCCTACCTTTCTCATAAAAGTCACTTGAATAAAGAATTGCATCTTTTGGATAGAAGCTCACAAAAAAGGAAAAAAGAAAAACTGAATTTACTATATGGGAGCTATTTCACATTCTAACATCCTAAAAGCCAATAGCTCTGACTGAAAAAGTTAAGTAACAGTAAAAAGCCGCTGTTATCTAGTTAGGACTCCTTGGAAGTTCAGCATGATCTCAGGACAAGCCAAAATTTTTGGTTTGGTCTGAAAACAGCTACAAACTGAGAAAAGCGAAGCGTGCCACTAACAACCACTTAAAACATGGAGGAAATGGATGAAACAGAGGGAAAAAGCAACAGGAACATAAAAAGGTCACTGAGAGGACAAAACCAACACTGACTTGAGAAGGCATTTGAACCCATTTAATTTCATGATACATGTTCTTCACAAAGAACAGTAACTAGAAATTCATTCAGCTAAGACAGACAATACAACCAACTCTCATTATACATGAGAAGGAAATAAAATATCTTTAGAGCATAATAAAAGCAATGAGAGATAAGACAGCAAAAATGAGACCGATAAAATTGTAAGTACTTACCAACTCCATATCCAACTGTACTCCAGAGAAAATATCCATTTAGTAAACCTCTCTTATTATCTTTGTCAAATCTGAGACGACAAAATCAATAATAATCAGAAAGATTGCATTATCAATAAGATAGAGATAATAGAGAGATGATTCACTAAGATCATGTGAGTATCTCTCGCAAGAGCCTCTTATATATGAAGATTATCTTCTTGAATCTTTGAATGGAAAACTACAGCCCAATACGTGACATTGACACAAGATTTGTAAAAAATCAGCTAACTTGACACATCCGTTCTTAAAATTTGTAATACCATGTATGGACAGGTTTCAGATAATAATAATTATTTAAGCATCACAGGAAAATATATCCAAAAGTTTTTTTGAATATCAATCTTAAACACTATAGATTCCTTAAGCTGTTTAAGGGGGGCGAAATCAGGAGCAAACTTTATAGTACATATACAGAACATCATATCCACAGTGAAAGCTACAAGAGGAACAAAAATAGTTCATCAAAGCTAGAGCAATGCATTCAACAACAAATCCGTTGATAGCAGAATCCAAATTTTTTCAACTTTTTTTGTTGTTCCAATGGTCACCTAGATTTCTGAAGTCATAGGTTCCCCATGATGCGTCAAGGCAAAGATCACAAACTCGAACCATCTCCAGGAAAGAACATCTTTTTCACAGCATATGATATGCCTATTGCAAGGGGGCAACCAAGTTTTTTAACCCAATTCACATTTACTTGAGAGTAAGACCACACATTCCCAGTCTTTTCTTGCAAAAACAGCTCAAATTAACACTAATTAAAAATGCTTCCCAAGGAAAGGAAGCTGTCTTGGTTGGAATGGAGAAGGTTAACATTAACACGCAGTCCTGAACCACCACTCTGCTTCTTGACAACCATCAACATCACCACCTTTTGATTTTGTCCACTTTGCACAACTTTTTTCCATCCATACATATGACATTCAATTGTATGGGTTGTATAAAGTCATAACCATTGTACTCTACCTAGATAGCTCCTAGGTATCAGTATCATTTATGAAAGTAAAAAATGAGGATAGTAAATTCCTATTATGTTGATTTCACAGTTGCAATGGTTAGAAATACGTGACATACATATCTATAGAACTCAACCCAATCACCAATTTAAGGACACACCGACCATATAAAAGTTGCAGGACCAATAAGAGTATCCACAAACCAATCATCTAACCATCATTAATCCTCTAAAAAAGAGAAAACAAACTAATAGATTATTTTGGCAGAAAAAGCTGATGAGAACCCCTAGAAATTTAAAATATTCAAAATGCAATTAATTGTCAAATAAGATGAAATGCTGAGTAAAGATTCAATGATGCATTGTCACATACATATACGCACGGCTCGAGCACAGAGAGAGAGAGAGGAGGAATCCAAGAGACCAAACAATCACGGTTGGTGTTTAAAATTGTCTTAAAATGCATTGGCATATCAAATGATAATTCACAATTTTGTAGGTTACAATCCCACTCCAATGACAATCTTTTACACCAGAACCCATCTACTTTGAACAAGTAAGAGTCTAAGTACTCAAGTGGCAAATAAGCAAGATGGACATGCAGAAAAGCTATGCTTAAGTCTAACTGTCTGAGAGGCAAAGACAAAAAAGGAGAGTACAAAACATTGAAACAAGAGAAGATTTTGCAGATTGTTTTGATCTTCGATGATGAGTTTATGTGAAGGCATCTTCGGCGAGAGCAATTAATCCAATTACTAAACCAAAAGAATGCCCAAAGACTGATTTTGTTTTTTGGGTCAAACCAACAGAAAGTCTTTTAAACAGTTTATTGGACGATACAGCTATATGCAGGGCACAGAGAGAGAGAGAGAGAGAGAGAGAGAGAGAGAGAGAAGAAGGAAGGAGAAGGGGGAGGGGGGAGGATAGTATCGGAATAACTTCCAATACAAGTCAAAAGAAAACAACTTAATGAGCCTAATTGGAAAAGAAATGAACAATACAAGGATTCAGACAACCTTCAACAGTTTGTTGTTTGATTCCATCTGGGTGATGGAAAAAGCAATGAGTTCAACATGTTATCAAATGACACCTTTTTTAAAGCAGTTGAGTAGATTCTTTATATCTCAGCAACTTGGACCTTTTCCCATAATCTAGAGTCTACTTAGACACGAGATATGAGTATTATTTTAACATAAATTGGACTTCTTTTTTACATACGCAGTTTCACATTAGCAAGTTCTCAGGCCTATAACTAGCATAATGACCAACATTAAGTTTACTGATATGTGAATGCGGAAAGAAATGAAGTAATATGCTATTTGTTCACTAACTTGATGATACAAAGGCATATATATGTATATAGTAGCAGAGTGGAAAGGTTATGATGAGTGTCCCTGATGAAATTAATAAGATGGAAGGCCTAATTATGTTAACTTGTAAATGAATGAAAAAGAAAAGAGAGTAGTAAATAAAATTAGTTTGTCGTCCATATGATTTTTCAAAGTCATTTATAGTCCAAGAAAATGCTCCCGACTGTCTTAAATTTCATATTAATGAAAATGCTTGTACTCTTTTTTCTAACTCTTTATTCTCTAAACAGTATCTCTTTATCAAATGACGAATCCACTCAAGCAAACATTCTTGTGTTTATGAGAGCTCCATTTGTTATCCTTGATGATGGAGTACTGTCACGGGCCAAATAATTAAGTTGAAGTGACTAGTTCTTGGTTTACAGGAAATGCCTATTGTCCTTGACATAATTCCGACCTATTTTCTTCATTACATAAAAAAGTTAGGAGAACTACTTTTTATCTATTTAGTTTCTAATACTAAGGGGTAATTAAGCACATTTTAAATCTGTACCTGCAAAGAAGTGAAACAAGAAGACCGGGAAAAAGAATGTCCCCAAACCCAATCATATCATAACCACCCCAGGGGTCAAAAACCCGAGGGACTCTCAACAGCATAGGAATGGAAGCTCCACCACTATTGTCACCTCGAGCAACCTACAAAAAGGGGAATAGACTCATTCAAGAAAATAAAACTCATAAGAACAGAAGTAACTTCCAAAATGAATATTAAAAACTATCCCCTTAATGTAGAACCAAGGAAATAAACTTCAGAAAACATTCAGCAGTCATATTTTGATGCTATTCCCCGTGATTGATTAAAAATTTCGTTCCTTAGTCAGGATGACCATTGAAAACACAACAAGATGTTTATCACTCATCCAAATGCAAGATACAGAAAATTTTCCATCTTCTTTCGACAAGATATGTAGCTCCACTGGAATGGAAAAGGAGGCTTTTGGTTGGGGTTGGTATGGTGGGAAAAGAATGGAGGCAAGGCATGGAGTACAAGGGGACAAATTGCAAGATTTACTGTAGCAGCACAAATATGTCCCACTTCCTATATTGCACAAGTACATCTCTTTTGCCGCCAAGAGCCAAGAGAGATTGAATCCCTAATCCTAAATAAGACTGAATCTAATCGTCCCTAATCACATTGATCATCTCCACCAGTGTAGTCAATTCATTATATTCTTCATCGCGTTGCTTGTCCTGCTCTACTATCATCTGAGAGAAGTGCTTTCGTCCATTGTCCTGCTCCACCAATGTCTGAGGGCAATATTGTGGCCATCAACTTCACTCCATTCTTCATCGCTGTCAGACTTCAACCAATCATGACCATGTGTCTCCTCCTCAGAATCAATCTCCAGCAAGTTGTCACGGTTTGTTATTGTTCGCTGCTGAGCATTCTCATCATTGACTCATCCTTGTTAAACTGAGACCTTCAATGTGGTCAGTGTAGTTTCTGGTCTCCTTTCCTGAGACCTCAAAGTCATTCCCAAATCTTCAATCCACTGTTTCTCAAGTTTCTACTCCAGAGAGAAATTTGGCAACCATTGCTCTTTGACGCCACTTGATGTAATCTGCCGTCTATTTTTTGGGGATCTATCTGTTAAGGTAGAGCTCCCTCTGAATCCAAAATTTAGAGGAAAAAAAAAAGATCAAACAAGGTTGTCACCTCCTGCTACTGATGCATTAACTCTATCATCTACCACCTCATCCACATCTTCCCATGTGGTTATTCCCATTCTTCCTGGAAGTCCCACTATTGCTACCGAAAAATTAAATGGGAAAAAATTATTCAGCTTGGCTTGCTGCAGTTGAAATATAGTTCCTCGGTCAAAGCCTTGAGGATCATCTTACCAAAATTGTTTCCAATATTCTCAAGACTGATCGGACAATTTGGCCCACAGTGAATGCTCAATTTTGCTCAACCTACCTCGGCTATCATTTCAACTAGCCCAATGACTATGTTTCAGCATCATTGAACATTCATGAGCACTTATCTTGCTACAATATAGGCATTAATGACCTTAGGCCTTCTACCAGTAATTTAAGATATCAGTAGGAGCAACAAGTTATGATGTCCCAGTACTTTGTCTTCATGGTTTTTTACCGCAACTTCAGCCTGTTTGAATGCAGATTGTAGGCAATTCCTGCATATCACAATTGGCAATTTCTTTTCTAAGGATGTGTGTCCGTATCCTCTACATTTGCAGACATCATTGGTGATTCTATATTGAGCAATTAATATGCTGTTGCTACAATATACAGGTTCTCTTGGTGGTCGTGGGGCTGGAGTTGTTACCACCACAAATGAATGTGGAGGTCCTGGTAGTTCTGGTAACCCTCCACGTTCCACTCATTGCAACTGCCTTAGTCACAGTTGTGATACTTGTAACTATTTCCATAGCCGTTCTCCTCGGATATGTGATACTTGCTTTGGATAAGAAAACTAATCTCAGTGTCTCACAGATCAGAGTTCTTTCTGGTGTTCTTGCTTCTACCACTCTCTTACGATGAGCATAATTTGAGCTACTTAACAAGAGAGCTCCTCCATAGTTTCCATAGCAGAGAGCACCACAGTCCCGCCAATTGAGCCATTGATTTTCACTTATGGTCCCAGTGACCATATGCGCAGTAACAGATCATCCTATTACAGATATTTTTGTCCTAGATCTCTACCTACTATCACTTGGAACAACTGAACCATTTCCTTGCGTTTCTGATCTACTACATCTCCCACAATACTCCTTTAACTAAATCTCATTAGTCAACTTAATAGGACCTAAATTGTTCAGTAACCTTTCTTCTAATCCAGTTGTTGCCCATGATCATAGGACTCTACTTCATATGGTGAGGATACATACGCACTGGACACTTATGGTATTTGGTATCTGGAACCGTTGGATGCAGACGGCACATCTGTCAACCTAACCTAATGGCAAGCTCAATGTTTTCTCAAAAGGTATGCCCCAGGTCCATGTGATGGATAATGATCTAGTGGATTGCATGAGTTCAATTGTTTCTTCTCCTTAGCAGTGATGGATCATTAGCCATTAGATCAACCCAATGTGAAAAGAACACCTCTCTCCATGATGATTTGCAGGAAGAACTTTAAACAGAGCAACCATCTGGATTCATTGCCCTTAGGGAGTACAGTAGGATTGTGAGAAAACTGAAAAAGGGTTTGTATGGATTAAATCAGTCTCCCATGGGATGGTTCAGAAAATTTTGTGAAGTTTCTTTGAGTTACAAATGCTTTGGATTGCCACAGACCATTTGGTTTTCCATCATGTTCCCCACCCAACCATGTTGATAATATTGTCATTACTCCTTTTCTCAGAATGCATCTCCACAACACTTTCAAACCAAGGATATGGGAAAGTTACAGTATCTCCTTCCTAAACTCTCAATCAGGTTTTTAAATTTTCCAGAAAAATTTCCCCGGGTTACTATGGACATGACACTTATGCTTGGATCAAAAGTAGTTGATACTCCTGTAGGCCCTAATGCAAGATTAGTACCAGACCAGGGAGATCTTATCCCAGATCCTAGAATTTAACAGATTGGTTGGTAAACTACCTTACTGTCAGTTGTCCTTCTATTGCGTTTGTACGCAGTTTCTAAATTCGCCAGTAAGCTACCTCATTGTTGATCATATCTATATTGCATTTGCACTGTGTAATTTGGCAGTTTCTTGATTCACCATGACAAAATCATTTAGATTGTGCTGGTTCGCATCATTCGATATATCAAAGGTGCTCCGCATAAAGCATGGTTTTTCCAGAAACATGGACATAGTTGTCTATTGAGCTATGCAAATACAAATTAGGCAACCTCCCAATCAAACAGACAATCACATGAAGAGTTATAGAGCTATGGTTCCTACTACGTCTAAGCTGATGTGGCCTAAGCATTTTGTTGAGGAATGGGATTTACGCTGACAGTCCATGCTGTTATTATGTAATAATCAGGCTGCACCACATTGAAGCCTATAATTTAGTGTTTCCGTAGAGACCTAAACGTGTTATGATTGACCACACTTTATAAGGAAAAGTTAATCTCTAGAGAAATTCAACAGCCTTTCTGAGGTCCAATGGTTAGCTTTCTGACATATCTACATAGCCTCTTCATGATTCTCAAGTGAATTACATTGGTAACAAGCTTGAAAATAAGACATATATATTCATGTTGAGGGGGAAAGTTGAGAGCCCTTGTGATGGCAGAGGTGTATTTGTAAATTGCTTTACAATATTCACTATAATACAGGTAGATTACAGGTAGATTACAGTAAACCCCAATCTTTCAGTCTTAACATACATTCTGTTTTTATATTCATGACGTCAACAATGCCATTATTAATTATTAATCAGGATTCCTACACTTTAAGGTGTAAAAAGGTAAAAACGTGTTTAGAAGAGTGGTATAGGCCTTACCACAACCATAACGCTTTCTTTGAAAAGAAGAGGCGAGAGGAAGACCCAGAAGATATCATAAAGAAATGCGCAACATAGTAGTACCGATGCCACCTGATTGGAACACAATTGTCAGTATGGCAACAGAAATCACGTGTGCCGAACATGAGTATAGCTAGAGCTACCTTAATATTTGGAAGGCGAGCAATCTGCAATACTGTTATCATCATGCAAATTCCCTGAAGAAAACAGGTCAATTAAGTGGAAAGAAACACTTTGAGGACATATATCACTAACAAATCGCAACTAGAATCACAGGGAAAGCAGAATCCAGCTACTGTTATACAATGAAGAAACAAAGGTAAAAAGGCAAAAGAAAAGCACATGCATGTTGATTATCTTTATTTGCATGTCCCCACTGCCTCCAAGTGTATACCAAAATGGTGGAGCAAAATGAGAAACCAAAAGAAAAAAAAGGCATTGCTCTGATTAGACGAATAACACAGGCAATGCAACCTGTCGAGCAACTGCCCCGAAAAATCTAGGTTTAAAAGAACTCCATGTCATAGCAGTAAAATCATTGACTTCTAACATTGTTTTACATAAATGCAACATGCTCCTTGTTAGGAATAAAGGAAGCTGCATATATATCATATGTAGTGATCATGATATTCTTTATTTTGATGTTTTCTAGTTTGCAATTGATGAATTCGTTTAAATACTTAAGCACAGTCTCAATTATACACACAGTTCTCTCTGGTCTTTGTTTCCACCGTAAAAAGGTATCGGAGCACAGTGTAAGAGAAACCCTAACCATCTAGAGGGCTGCCACCCATACAATGCAGATTACAGTGTGAAAGCCTAAGCCCATTACACATTCAATGATCACCCATCATGTAAACTGATCAATCTCATCCCATGCCATCACCCAATGTCATCCACCAACGCCGTCGCCATCGAGATGCACAGTCAATTTGTCAATCCTTCTCTGACCGTCCATTCTCAATTTGTCAACTAGGAGAGGGACATGATGGTATCATGTTTGAGGTGCTTAATAAGGGGGTACTATCCCTTATCAACAATAACTAAAACCTCAAACCTGAGGTTGTTCTACTTCACACAAATAGACCAGACCTAGGTGATAAACTACATTTATGTTGCCTTGGATTTTTATGTTCAGGATTAACCAAAGAAAGTAGATCATGATTGCTGATTTGGGCGATGACCTAAAACTCTATGATAGGTAAAAATATAGAAACCTAGGGTAAGGATTTGAAAAGAATTTAGATGAAACATCATCCTTTCCAATAAGCATGATAAAGTAAGTTGAGATAGCGGACCAATGAGAAGCATTCACAGGATGGGGTGTACCACAGAAGAGTTAATATCTATGCAGGGAATCCCCTACAATATCAAGATTGATAGAGGTAAAAAATCTTCCAGAACAATATAAGTATCAATAAGTAAAAAAAAAAAGCGTAATTATAAAAAGCCTCCTGAGATTTGCACCCACATATCAAATACCAACCCCACTTTCAAAACCTAACACTTGGATCCTTTTTTCTTTTTCTTTTTTTCACTTACAACTTAGATCTAAGCTTTGTCGTTTTCATATTAACTTGAATCCTCACAACTTCACTTCTTTACAAAAATTGCCATTTTCCTTCCTAACTTACCCTACCCAAAAAAAAAAAAAAAAATGCAATCCTAACACGAAGCTCTTTCCTCCACCATCTCCTCCTACCAGTCCAGATCAGAGCCCACTGGCATGGAGATGTGCAAGCTTTGTGACAGAGTTCACATTGCCCCCCTGAGCTCTATCACGAAGCTCACCAGGCTTGCACAATCCCTTGGGGGCAGATCTCACGGCTCACGCAAGCCCACCCCAGTCTAGCACACGGCTCACGCAACCTCGACATCCCATGAAGACAAACGGACCTCTGTGAGATAAAGAGAGGGGGTGGCTCATCAGGATGAGGGGCTCGGTGGCAAGGGGCATATGAGCAGGCGGCATCAAGTGACCAAGGTAGCAGCGGCAAGGGGTGGAGAGAGAGCCTACTGTTTGTGACTAAGTAAGGAGGGTGGAGCCAAAAGAGGGAAGGGAAAGAGACCGGTGTAGAGTTTGGAAAATAAATGTCTCTTTTCAATTTGGAGGAGATGCAAATTTCATGTTTTAAAAAGAGAGAATGGTTTTTGATATGTATATGTACAGTTCAAGATACTTTTGGCAAGCTTCCAAAGAAAATCACCACTTGCTACCAAAACATTGAATGAACATGAATTGCTTCTTAAGTCTCGCTGCTCTACAGGAATTTCTGAATCTACACATAATAAGATTAACACATGTATCCATTTATTGGCACAAGTCCAACACTTTCTCATTTGGAACTAGCTATGATCATACATTCCCAAAAGGATTTCTGGGAGAGATTATTTATATATCTGCTTAGTAACTTGCTTGCCATGACATTCCAGATTTGTGCAAAGATAATTTTTACCTGGACCCAGGGCAAATAAGCAACCTCGAATTGCGTAAGCACACTTACAATTCTAGACTAACACGATAAACAAATAATATGAAGCATCAAAGATGACAAGTCACATTTATCTCCAGCCCATGCCATGCAAAACAGATAAATAAACAAACAAATAGATAAAGTTTAATGTAGTGAACTTACAAGAATATCTTGTCCAATCCAAGCCCAGGAAGCCTCCTGATTTACAGCCCAGAAAATGGCAAATGCCATGCAAAGAAGTAGCACGATAACAGAGATCAACGACACCTCTCCTATCAGAGGCATGCTCACCATCTTCTGGCTACGGTTTCTGGATTTTCTGCTTTCATAAGACTTGACAAAGTAAGCATGTCTGACAAAGAGAAATTTAACATCTTTCAATAATGAAACTAAAGGATTAAGAGGATACCTTGAGATTAAACCTAATATAATAGAATGCATGCCCTGTAAAATGAATCATGTAAGTGCCAAAAAAAAAAAAATGATAAGAAACTACTATTACCAATTTCCCACTAATACTAAGAAAAACTAATGGACTGATGAACAAGAGAGATATACCACTAAACTGGCATACAAAGGACTAGTCTATAGAACAGTAACATCGCACATTGCAGTGAGTGCAGACTGGAAGTGAAATATTGGTAATTATTTGTGAGCGTACAGAGCTGTAACTCTATCTCCTCTCTGCAGCAATTGAAGCTGTATATGGTTCCTTCTCCACATTACTCAACAAAGTAAGAACAATCTACAGTCCTCCACATTCTCTGACAAAGGCTATCTAAACATTCATGCGAGGGACTGAGAAAAATGTTCTCAATTTGTTTTCTACATGTGATGAGTGCCAAGCAAGTTGTGGTTACTAAAAGAAACTGTAGCAGCACAGACAGAATCATCTTTATTGATAACCTAGTATAGAAATGGCACGGATCTTCTCCAATACTATTGTGGGTTAATGTTAGATTGTAGAACAACCTCTGGTGGTTTCTCTATAAATATTTTCACATTCATTAGCTTGAATAGTAGCTTAGAGGATCTTGATGTAAAATACCTATGAAAAAAGGCCTAAAAGGAAGCCAACTGACTTCCATGGAAGATGAAACTCCATATTATATTCACTGATAGTATTATACCTGCTCAAATTTACTTCTCCTTATCCATGTAATGTTTTCCTCATTCTCACTGATTCAAACTTAATGAACAACAACTTCGGAGACATCAGAATATCTGAATTTTTTTTGTTGGTCATATATTGTATTAGTTTTTCTTTTTGTAAAATCAAAATATCTTTCGGGGACTACAAACATTTGTTCCCCAACTTCCTCACATCCTGCCTTCACAACTCGAGAATTAACACCCCACCCCCTTCCCCCAAAGAGAGAGAAAATCCCCAAAATATAAAAGCAGAGAAAAATGGATGAAGAACAAAATCAAGACTGAGGACTATGGGTACACAGAAAGCATCTAATACACATTGTCAGCTGCTACTAGGAACTTTGCGCGGGCTGGTGAGGGATCATGCTAAGCATTGATCATACCTTTCAAAAGTTCTCTACAGCAAAAATGAATAGCTAAAGGACTCTACTAACAATAAATGAGCAATTACCTCAATACCACCAATGCAGAAGAGAACTATCAGCACCCATAAGACCCATGATGACATGAAGAAATAGAGTAGCACGAGAAATATCGATGCCGTAATGACAAAACAAACAGCACCCGTTACACTTATATCCAAGACTTCCTTCTCAGAATCATCTTTGGCTATTCCAGCATCTGTAGGCACCTATCCATCAAAAGATAAAGAAAATTCAAATAGTCTATCTGTCGAATTGAAAGTTGCCAGGATAGAATATATTTGACATTGTCCACATGCATAAAAAGGACAAATATGCTGACTGAAAAGAAACAGCTGTAACATTCAATATCCATTAAAACCATATTAATGCACTTTGTCCGGAGACGATAAGCTTCAAAATAAGAAGAGGAATAACCTTTGGTGACAGTTCATTATAGCGCTCATCAGTCTGCTCAGCAGCTGTGAAATCAGACCAAAGTGAAGCACAGACAATCGTTCCGACAGCCATCATCCATAGAAAGACAACAGACAAGTCAACTAGTGGGCGATCTGGGGAGTGTAATAGTATCTCCACTGCAAAGAAAAATGTGATTAAAAAAACCAGCAGCATCCAAACAGAGATATCTAAAGTCCGAGCTGAAGTAATTTTACTTAGATAGTGAAAGTGGATAGGAAAAATTGTCAAGAAACATTGGGTAAGAGCACTACTAAGCACAATCTTTCTCTCACTTCAAAATTGCAGAAAAAATTAGTTGGTACGCACAGTTGATGTTATGGCTTGGGGCTCTTCTTTTGTAACACTTCAAACTTTAATTAGGCTCTTCTTTTCAATCATCTAATATTAGAGATGGAATCCTCGAGAAGATTAAAAGATATACACTTAGTGGTTCTAAAAAGGATTATCTTTCCAGTCTTCCAACAAATTTTCTGTCTTCATTGCTAATTCTTGCTTCAGGTTCAAAAAGAATTGAACAGCTACAAAGGTACAGTCCTTGGAGTGGTATGAAAGACATCATAACTCTTTTTCTCCCTTTACTGCCAATTCCTGCTTTGGTTTTAAGAGAATTGAACAGCTCCAAAGGTACAGCCCTTGGGATGGTATGGTTGACATCACAAAAAGACCATCCACACTCCTTATCAAGATTCAAAAACTTATTTATCTTTAAGCAAAGCCCTCTTTAGTCAATCGCTATGGAGATTCACTTCATGATGTGATTCTGTTTGGTGAAAGTTGTCAGAGCTAAGTATGCTGTTAATCTCAAATGGTTGGAGTCTCTGCACCTTATGACGTTTGTGTTGGGAAACATTTATTAAAGAGATGTAACTCTTATATTCATTGGATTGTGTTTGAAAGTGGAGAGGGCAGAAGAAATTCATTTTGGCTCTCGAGCAGTCAACAAGCATGTGATGGTTTAAGAGCATATGTTTCCAGAAGGTGGTTCAATTTGTTGGAATCCAGCTTTCATACATAGTTTTCATTAGTGTATGCTTTCCTTGATTGTCTCCTTCCTAGCTCTTCTATATTTAGCTAAAGCCCATGGTTTTGGGGATGACCAAATGATGTGGTCCAGTGTTGTCAAAAGTGCTCTAGGTTTTTCTCTGGTTTGTAACATCTCCAAGTTTCCTCATGTAAGCAACCCCATGCAGGCATGGTTGTCAGGATCACCAATTGGATTGTAAGTGATCACAAGATCAAAAATTCCATTATTGATCGAAGTTACTAAAAAGATACCAGGTAGTAGGAAGCGAAGCAGAATTGCAATCCAGGACCGTGGGATGATGAAGAGTTGCAGGCCACACATGATCCCGAGGATCCTGTTATACCCAGGAAATAGGCCAATTTGGCTTAAGAATATGAGAAAATGGGCCCATCTTTTGCAAGCCCAAGACTCAATTATAGATATGTTTTCTTTTATGGCCAAAAAGCCCCAAAAGAAGGGTTATTTGGCAGATTTAGTAATTAGAAGATAGCTTGTAAGACGACCCAAAAAAAAAAAATCAGATGGGTGATCCAGTCATCTCTCATTTCTTCCGGTTGTGCAAGAGAAGGGTTGAAGGCCAAAGTCCAGAGCTCGAGCAGTAGTGAAGAAAAGATTTGGGTGATTTGGAAGCTCAAGCAGGAGAGCTCCCATTTGAAGGTAAAGGTCTTCTCCATCCTCAATTCTGAAATTTTGCTGGTCATATTTATTTTTGTTAAGTTCTTTCTGTTCTTCGCTGAATTGATTCACCAATCCATGCTTTAGGAGTTGTTGATATGTTAGGTTTGGCGTTTAAGAAAACTATGGAGAATACTTCGAGTACTAGGACTGACCGTGGATAGCCAGCATGAAATTGTAATTGATGATGCCAGTAGGAATGTCAAATATGTATATTGCAAGGTTGCCCAAGCTAGTGGAACTTACTGGTTAAAGCATCATTTAATTGGAACTAAGTCAAAATGTCAAACCATGTTCTAAGGCTCCTGAAGATGTTAGAACAGAAATTTTATGGCATTCTCCAAAGTCAAACAGAACAAGCTGAAAGAAAGAGATCAAATTTATGATTTAAATGACAATAATGAGGTAAAGCAATTGAAGAAGCAAAAGGGACAGGAGAGGATGTGAAGAAATCAAAAAAACCAACCATTAGTCATCTTTTAAGAAGGGTTGACATGATAGAGAATGCCAACATATTGCTCATTTTTCATAATAGTGCAATTTTTTTAATCATGTCAAAAATCTGGAACTAGCAAAGTTGAGTGAACTGATAGCATAACATGCCTGATCTGAAACCACCAACCTGCAATAATACCAGGGAAATACCTAAGGAGGTAGAAAGGGCAACAGAGTGCTTGACGAGTTTAAAGAAGAGTGGAGAAAAAGGGAATCTACTATTGTGTCCAATGGTTAGTCTGATAGAAAAAGGAGATCATTTTGCAGCTCTGCGGTGGATAGACCAAAAGGCACTGTGTTCTTAGCATCCATAGATACATCTGACATTTCAACATCAGCTGCTAAAGGTTTTCATATACTAGACAACATTGAAGCAAACGTCATTCAAGTTGTACGGACAATGCTTCAAACTAAGAGTTGGCCAAACAATGTTAATGAAGAAGAGGAAAAAGTTGTGTTGGACACCTTGTGTGGCTCATTATATTGATTTGATGTCTGAAAATTTTAAGGAAAAAAAAATGTCCATAAAGAGACCATTGCTAAGGGTAGGAGGATCACAACTTAATACTGAACAACTTTGTTCTTTACATGGTTACAATATTTTACCAAAGGAAAGGAATTCATTGAACGTTACACTTTTTGCAATTGCTTACTTCACCTTGGGATACCTTTCTGAAAAACGCATCGATATCAATGTTTACATCTAACAAATGGAGGTTAAGTAGATTTACTAGTGCAAAGAAGGGTAACAACATTTAGGCAACTATGTCTAATGTGTTGACATTGATTGAGGGATGCAATTCCACTTATCAAGGTGTTAAGGATGACCAATTCTGATGCAAGTCATGTTATGGGATTAATTTAAAAGTGCAGATGGATCAAGCAAAGACAAAATTTAGCTTAGTTTTAATAATGTTGAAAAGAGGTAAACAGGGTTGCAGCTTTAGTAGGTGTAATGTCACCAGTGATCCCTATACTTTTGCTCCTATATCAAAATCGTTAATCCCTCAATTTCTTTTCTTTTTCAGTTTAAAACGATCCCTCAACTTTTCAAATAGTGCCATCAGTCATCCCTAGGATAGCCCAATGCAAAAATTTGTTGACTTAGTGTTAATGTTACATATTTGCTGACATAGATTTGTTTTTCATCTTCCAAATGTTGAGTCAAAATGTTTTTATTAAATTTTATGTGAAGCCTCAGATCTTGAAGTTGTGGCCGCAAACTCAGGATTTGGCAAGCTCCAGATATAGCCATGGCAGCTGCAAACTCAAACTCGAGCAGCCATGGCCACCATGAAGGACAACAAGCAGCTCAAAAACTCTGTCTGCGTCCACTCTATCTGTCTCTCTCAATTTTATTTTTTTTTTAAATTGTTAGTGGGTTTATCCGATACCATATAATATCTTTGAGTGGACCATAACACAACATGTGCACTCTGACAGTCCGTGTCAGGAAAAATCAACCAACAAGAGAAAGCATAAACAAAGGGACCAACGTGGAAAATTATATAAAATAAAGTGATGCTTTTGAACCAAAAAGTATATAAATAAATAAGTGGGATGATTTTGATTTTAGGGCAAAAGTATGGGGACTACCAGTGACATTGTTCTGAACAACAGGAGAACCACCAGCTTCACAGGCCCTTACATGTTGCGGTTTACTTGTTAAATCCTCAATATCATTGTAATCCAACTTTTAAAGCCAGTGCAGAAGTTAAAATTGGTTTCTACAATTGCCTACGTAGAATGGTTCTCAATTCAGACAAGAAAGTTAAGACTAATATGCAAATTGATGAATTCAAAAAATGCAACAGGTATGTTGGGCTATATTCCACAAAGCTGACAATAGACAAAACAATCAGGTTTGTCCTTCAATATTGAATTATCCATTTACTTTACGACAATCTTATCCTCGTACCTTATACATTTTAATATGATTATAGCTGAGTGGTGGCATTCTTATTAAGATCAATGTCCAAGATTGAAGATGTCCAAAATATTATGAGTTTGACTTGTAGCTCCACTGGATGTGAACAAATTGGAGCACATTTGAGATGGTGAGGCATTAAGTCACTTACGTCACCTCACCTAGTTTTATCATTTTCTGTGAGGGAAATCTATTACTGTTTTGCTTCTTTTCAAACTAGGTGGAATCGAAAAGAAGTTGTTGGCAAACAAAAGAATGTTCCGGCTTTTGTGATGTATGACTTGAGGTTGAAGTTACGGCAAGAAGAGAGATACCAATATGAAAGAGAGAATCCATAACTTTGAATATATCGTATCAAATGATGAGTGGATAACAAAGGAGGAGCTAGTTCTTCCATATGGAACAAAGTAGTAGATATTCTTGATGGGACCACTCAACAAGAGTCTGTAATGACAATAGTGAGGACAATGAAGTGGAAGACATAGCATCAACCTTAGACCAAGCGTCTGAATTATATGAACATTTCTACTTACTAAAGTCTACATAGTGAATCTCACTTTTATCGAAACGCAACTTATTGATTTCTGTGTTCTTTATTTCAACTATGGTTGGAGGATTTGACAGATTAAACGAGAGATAGTGAAATTCATGAAATAAGCCATTACAATTGAGATGATGACCAGTATCATTTCCAGCTAGAGATGGAGATGAAGATGATTTAACTGAAGAGGAGTGAGATGAGGAAGCTTTCATGGATGAGGCCACAGTGGATGTGCCTGTAAAGATTATTTATAAGAGGATTTTAAAAATGCAAGTTCTTGTAGCTTGTTTATATTGCAAACTATTATGTCGTTTGTTGATTTACTTGTGTGAAATTCATTTGTTGTGCAATTGTCATGCTTACGATGAACTGTGAAATCTTAACAATACCAATACCACTTTTAAGGTTCTTATGTTGAATATTAGGAATATACAGTGGCACAAATTCGAACATTGACCTCCTCTTATGAGGCCTACTTTAGGGCTTTATTCCCTCCTTTTAATTTTAATAGGTATATAATTCTATCAAACAAAGTTAAAAAATCATGTGTAGGCCTCAATTGTTGAGCTTTCCAGACCTCGTTATCCTTATTCAACCAAATCCCCAAAGACCTCCCTATCCTGACAACCTTGGGAAAAGATTGTTGTTACTCTATTTTGAGGCAATGATATTATTTTGCACCATGGTTAATCCCTTTGACAAGTAATATGTCTTGGTTTGTCAAAAAAACAATGCTCCAGGCAAAATCTTAGGTACCCAGGCCAGGCAACCATCCCCTTGCCTCGTTTTAAGCAACACAAATATACCAGCGCACCACTAAGATGAGTGGCTCAGCCAAGGCGTGCCTCCGCCCAAGGCATTGCTTCAATGAAAATGATTGTTGTTGGCCAGCTTTAGGGAAGTTGATTGGGTCAAAGTATTTTGACCATTTTATCCCCATTTTAATAGAAGCCATTAGAAGAACAGAGAGGCATTTCAGTAGAAGAAAGTACTCAAACTTTTCGTCTGCCTTTCATTCAAGCAGTGGTTGGCTTTTTGTCTTCTCCAGCATGACTTCTAATTAGTAAAAGATGCAAAGGGGGGAAAAAAGGAAACTACAGTCTCCTATACTTCCTGAGTTAACACTTCTGCACAGTATGTTCTTCAATTTTTCTGATGGTGTTGTGCCCATTCTTCCCCAAGCCTCCCAACACCCCCCCCCCCAGCCCCCATTTTCTCTCTCTTACACTCATTAACAGCAACCTCCCTTCTGTTATATTGCTACAATAGTGCCATAGCAGAAAAAGATAATAAATGAATAGTGTTAAAGTCATAACTAACTTATGAATGGCAGTTAATATTAAATTTTTAAACCATTGAATCAGCAAATATAGATGTTTTGAAGGGCACAATAGGAGCACATAATGTGAAATTTAAGCATGTTCTAACATGCTTAAGAGGAGCACATAATGTCAGGAAATAACATGCGCAGTATGAAAATTTAAGCATGTTCTAGACAGTAGAAAGCTCACCTCGTCCATCAACTAGCATAGATTTCAGAGTACTTCCAGCAGACTTCGTTACCATTATGACAGGAATTGATATGTTGATAGCAGTACCATTTTTAGGGCAAACCATCTCAAAAAGTTCTGCAATGTTTTGATAGATGAATATCAGGCAATACAGATCCAAGTGTAACTCCTAGCTTCTACTTTTGCTGCTATTGCAATAGACTTAGAAGAATTGAGGAACTAAAGCAGAAAAAGGACCGAATAAATCCAAATTCCTCATCATGATGCATTTGTTACACTACCGTCATCGTCATTTATCACCAAAAGGCCTGCAGCACTTTCTAGTTGTGCAATTTCTGCCTTGGTTGTGAAGTCACAATCTCCACGTGTGGCTAAAGCAATAGATCCCTTTAGCTGCCAAAAAAATAAAGAAATCAAAACAAAGATAACGACAACAACAACAACAGGTTGATTATAATCCTGTCCAATGAATAGCAAATCGATGATCACAATAAGACACTTCTATGAGAAAGGTAATACCTCTGTGGAGGAATTTGAGCAGCAGTTTGCAGGATTTGACAAGACAAGAGGTAGTTTGACACCTTTTTCAGCATCAGAAGGCAGCAAGGCCCCAAATCTTGCACTTAGACCATTTAAAGTTTTACCTTTGCTGCCATTACCCCAACTTTTAACTTTTACCTGAAGGATTGTACCCAGTATATCAGAGAGTCAGCCTCCCAAAAGAATGATCATATCATCCATCATGAAGAATAAAGAATTTCAAACATGAGTAAGTCTAGATCTCAAGCTGACAAATGCTGCAGCAAGTGTCACAAAGCTTGTTTAATTCTTTCATACCAAAGGGAGAAAAAGAATAAATTCTGCTGGCTAACTACCAAAATCAGTATTTTCAAAGTTAGGGAGATAAAACAACTGGTCAGCCTAGGGATTCACAATTACAGACGGAATGGGCACATGGCAATCTCATGTGGTTAGTTGCATATGAGTATTAAGAACACAAGTAACACAAACAAACGATAGTTTCCCGCCTTAATGGAGGGCATAGATTGATTGTTCCACATAATATAAAGCCCGTATGTTTATGTTACGAATCATCTTTGACATAGCATTTAGAGAACTGAAGCCTGCCCAAGTCATAGAGCTTCTGCAGCCTCATCAATGAAGCAAGGTTTCTACTCGCATCCCTAAATTTCTTTTTTATCTTTCTCTTGCTAACACACTTCAGGTGTCAAAAATCCCTTTCAAAAACAGACATGCTACAACTTCTCATATACAACAATGGAGATGTCATCATTCAATTTTTCAAAAGCAAAGCTTGGTATATCACTCCAATCCTCAAATAACAATAGCATGAACTGCAAGCCAAAATTATTGACATGTCTTGAGAGAGACCTCAAATGTCCTCAAAAAGTAATACCTCAAAATAATCATTGTTATACTCAGACCAACACTTTGCGACATGTCCGATATGGCATTGAGAGAACTTTCATTTCATCTTTAAGTAATTGTTCCAGAAAATTCTTGCTGAGCAACAGCCAAATCAAGATTTACTTTGACATGATGATAAAAATTTGATTTGTAAATAATCTAACTATATAATTATGGGTAATTCATGTTGACTCCACTGAAAAGACAATTGGAGTAGTCACCAGTGTTAACTTCATAGACATATGCTAGAAAAATTTGTGAAAGAACTGTATAGAAGTATCTAAGGAAGAATAAACCAGTTCTTTTCTCAATGGACCTTTATACATTGCTATTGTAAAGTACACCTTCTGCTACCTTCCTAACCTTGGAAATTTAAGGAAGACCATGTTCTATAAGATGCAAACCCCGTTTCAACCTAAAAAAACAACAAAACTAAAAATATTTTCTTCAGTGAAAAGAATCAACCGAGTCCAGGACTGCCAAATATCTGCCTGAAACTTTAACTCCAAAAGCAAACAAACACATGGCCGCATTACTGATGCGAGGTCTCCTAAAGCTTCCGCCAAGACTATTCCCATTTTCACATGCTCTTTCCAACTCTCTCAACCTTAATGAGGAAAGCTTACATCATCGACGCAACATCTCGCCATTCGAGATCCTAATCATCATCTTCCTCAACGCAAACGGCAAGCATCTCTCACTCTACTCAGTCCAATTCAATCTTATTTCTCAGCAATCGCAACTAACTATTGGCAATAAATGCACCAAGCCACAACTACCAGAACAGCTATACAGCAGCTCTAGGAATCGAACTCAGAGTGATTCAACAGCAAACAAACATACAATCAATGCAATCCGCTTCGACAGCCCCCAAAATTTTTAAGAATAAGCATTACCAATGCTAGATCTCCTAAAGCTTCCACCGAGACTAGTCCCATTTTCAGGCGCCCTCTCCAACTCTCTCGACCTCAATGAGGAAAGCTTACATCATCGACGCAACATCTGCTCATCCTAGATCCCAATCATTATCTTCCTCAACGCAAACGGCAAGCATCTCTCACTCTACTCGGTCCAATTCCATCTCATTTCTCAGCAATCGCAACTAACTACTGGCCATAAATGCGCCAAGCCACAACTACCGGAACAGCTATACGGCAAACAAACACGCGATTAATGCGATAGGAGCCGAAATCGGACGAAGCTCAGCCCCTACGAGGAAGGGGGCGAACAGCTGGAAATCGACTCCTCCGACCGAGCTCTTTCGATCGGAGGCGAAAAGCGACGAGCAGTTTTAAGAAAACCTATCGGGAAAAGAGGAGAGGAGGGGAATCACCAATTGGAAATCGTTGCGGCAGGAGGCGGAGGACGGGGCGTCCTTGTCGTCGTACGAGGTGTCCGACGCGGCGGCGAGCAGAGCTGCTCCGGCGAGGAGGAGGAGGAGGAGGAGGGGGAGGATCGGAGGCGGGGACGCCATTGTTGCTCGGGAAGGGAAGGAGAGAATCGAAGCAAAATTGAGAATTGAGGAAGAGAGAGAGAGAGAGAGAGGGGGCGTGGATTTTTCGATCTCCCTTTCAATCCAACTCGCGCAAGAAATCAGGAAAAATAAATGAATAAATAAATAATAGGAGAAGATTAGGTGGGGGCGCGGTTGCTATAATTGAACTTGACCAAAACGGTCGCGCATTGGCTGGGGATATAAGCCCAGCCGATCTGTTTAAGTGAGACCAAAAAAAAGAAAATTAAGGCTAAAAGTATTTTCTTTACAAATTCCCCTCAAATTATAGTTTTTCTGAATTTTTAAAATGCCTCCTGCTAACGGAATCGAATAAATTATGGAGAAAAAGATAAATTGAGACTTCGTTCATTTCGCAAAAAATTTCATGATTTGAAAATTTTGTTCATTAAAATGATTGCTTATAATGTTAACAGGAATCGATAAATGAAAAAGATTATGTCGTATGTCGTTTGCAAAATTTTTGAACATAATTGTCGCCAATAATGAAAATATTTTTATTGATTAATTATTCCAAATAATATAAGTGATTATATTTCCAATCATTTATTTTTTTTCAAGAAATGAATGGGTCCTAAGTATTTACTAGAATTCCTTGGTCATATTATGAGGAAATTAGACATAAAATACTTTACCAATTTTCAATAAATATTAACTAAAAAAATAATAAAAATCACAACCTATTTAGAGATCAGCTTCTTTACGCTTCATTTAATTTTTTTTACTATGATCTTAAATGCATCTATTCTAAATATGGCTTTCAACTATCCAATAAATCCACTTAATCCACGAAAATAGCTAAAATATCCATTTTGAAAATTCACTTGTCAAAACTGGAACATTACAAGAATAACAATAGGACTAACAAACAAAAACACAAGATATTTAATATATAACTAATGATGGAATTAAGTAAATTCTTAAAATGCTTCATCATAATTCAATCTGAATCTCGAGATTTTCAAGAATCGTATTTCCTCAACCTAAGGAAGAAAAAGATATAGAAGAGGAATTGCGGGGAACATGGCATATAGGCATTGACACGTATATGGACTAATAATCCGCTTCGTTAGAGGATAGGCGCAGTGGATCAATGTTGGTTGGCGACAACCCTTATCCTAGCACCAAGGATCCAAGATAGGCATCTAATAATAGGACAAACGAAAAAAAAGAAATATTTAGTACTGTGGTATTAGCTTTAGCCTAACCGCACATGCTTTTGGTTTGATCAAATAATGAATAAAGATGGAAAATATTTAATTATATAAATTTAAGTCGGCTTTTAGTGAATAAACAATAAAATCAAAAGTCATTTTCTGATTTTCTGCTCCTCTTTCCTCGATGCAATTTTTGCACAGGTATGTTAATGTAGGTTTCCTTTTGTATTACCGATTAAAAAAAAATACTCGACATCGGTTTTCGTCGTTGAATATTCTGTTATTATATGTTCTTTAGAATGCCCCATTGAATGATTTTTCTTATTTATTCAGTATACCTTCTCAACCACTCCAAGTTCGATATCCCCCACTAACTCATCATCTCTCTCTCTCTCTCTCTCTCTCTCTCTCTCTATCTCTCCCCATCCTTTCGGGCGGCCATGTAAAGGGATCGTGCATTATATTTTAATACAAATTCACAACTCTATATGTTATTCCATCCATCGTGGAAAGGACACAAATCAGATGGTTCCATGTTTGAGTCATGCCCTGAGCTTCTAGAGATCGCGTCTAACATGGTCTATCAAGTCAGCAAGGTATTTCGTTGGCCTTGGACTTACCTACGTAAGGTTTACTTTGTCGTCTTAATAAAGAAACATGTCTTGAAGTATGGCAAAAATTACATCATCTAGTATGTAAAATGTATAAAAAATTAAGAACACTGTGTATAGTTAGATACGTACCCAATCATACATTGGCTAGTGAACCAATATATTCACTTATTGCAAATTTGTCAAATGGTTACGTACCACTTACGCATTGAATCAAATTTCATCAACTCATATGATATGCATCATATCTAACGATTTTGAAAATCACGACACTGACTTTATAACCCATCCATTGAAGGCCAAATATGATCTACAGGTCTAAAAAGCTAAAGAGAATTAATATTTGCATAAACCACTGAACCGACGCACTACCTAAACCGAAGAAAAAAACACTAGCAGAAAACGCAACTTGAACTGATGCGGACACCAGGTGATCACAGCCATGAAGGTTGGGTCTCTGCCAATGGATGAAAGATGGTAGATCAAGCAACCCTGATGGGATGAAACTTGAAACATATTTGCCCAGAGTAAATTTCAGTCCATACTACAGTTCTTATAGTTGAGTTTGGTCTCCACTCAGATACAAGAAGACGTAATTCTCAAATCCTCTTTATCTTTGAAAACGTTCCTGTCTCGGAGAAGTATGTACTTTGAGTTCCACTGGCAAGCTGGTTTGCATGAGCCTGTGGATTTGAAAGCTCAATCCCCTGCAAGTGAAAAATACCAATTTTTAATTTTAAATCATGCCGAAAAATTATTCCAAAATAACAATGAAGAAAACGAGGGAAAAAAACTAAATTGGAGTCAGAAATCACCCTTAAAATTTCTAGTTGCAATTATAATGTTTAAAAGACTGAGATATGATAATAAATAAAAGCTCAGAAGAAAGAGACGGATTGGCATATGCCATGTAAGAGATTATAGGAAACTACTACTCAAGGCCCAGTTTTCGACCCAAAAATAGAAAAGATAATTTGTGCTTCTGCTCTTGAATCTGTCAGTGTTAAAATGATGTGTAAAGCATATAGACAAAGCAACAGTTTTGTCACTAAATCGGAACCAAGTTTCATATTAATGCTTCAAAGTGTGAACTACATTAACTCAAATCTTTCTCCAAAATCTAAAGTCGGTACTATTTCTTCCTTCCCAGGATTAAATTTCGCCTAAAGAGAAACTATTTTCATACTGACTTTGGTTGTGTTTCTTCCTCCTTAGCATTTGTCTGTAAGTAGACAAAACAATTCTCTTTTATGTGAAAAATTAGCCTTAATTAAATCAAGCAAGTGCAAGAAGGGTAGAGCGTTCCATGTTGAATTTGTTTGAAAATCCATGCTCTGGAATGATAAGATGGACCATCTCCACTTAATCCTTTCATTCTTTTTTGTTTACCCCAGAATATCACCAAATACATAGAGGCCATAGCCACATAAATTTTCAACCCAACCCCACAAATGATCAATCAATTAGACTTGAACAATGAAGAATGAATTCCAGGAAAGAATAGGAACAAGCAACGAAAAAAGTTGCATCTCCTCTGGTGCAATAAGGAAGACCATGGGCAGAAAGGCTGTTTAGTGCCCAGAAGGTGACGCTTGCCCATGAAGAGATTTTCGTAAGTTGTCCAATTTGATGGTCCTTATGCAAATAATAACTCTATGCTTTGGGAGAAAAAAGTGGGCAAATAAATCTATTACTCATAAAGGGTATAAAGTTTTTCCCGCTTTCCTCCTGCACCTCTCATTTTCTTCCCCTCTTCACCTTTCCAACAAAGTATTAACTACACTGACGAGATCAGCATGTCTGACCCCAGAATATAACATGGAAGACCGTCTCACCACTACTTGAAATGGAAAAGATGGAACAACGCAATTGATTCTGCTCAATAATCCAAAAAACTGTAAAACCCAAGTGAAAATATCCAGCATACAGGAATCCAAACCAAGGCGTATAATTGTCATGAAGTCTGACACGCTCCACGCTAAGACATTACGTAATTGTATGGGGACAAGGAAAAATGCATAGTCAACTTTTCATTTAGACCAGTTTTCTTTTGGTTCACCTAGGTTTGTATATTTACTACAGCATGTCCACTGCAATACAACTAACAAGTCACGCCACAGACTTGCGCAGTACCTATCAAATTACGAAACTATTGCTCCTTCCTACAACAACCCATCATAAGGATGTCCCTCTCAGAGAATACATGAATTGACCGGTTCTACACCCAGGCAAGATCAACATTAGACCTCCACATACGGTTGCCAAGCTGAGAACACGGAGGCTACTGAGCAGATCTTTTCTTTACTTTTTATTTCACATTGATGATGGAAATGATTATGCACTCAGTTTTGGCATCAAACTGGAATTGAATGTCAAGGTAGTAATTATCATTTCCTGCTTGAAGAAAAAAAATCCAAGGCACTGATACCAGAAGATAAGATATAAATTACGGGCCATAAATAACAGCACACACCTGCACGGGCGTAAATGCCAGACTTGACGTAAGGCCAGAGGTGGCACCACTGCTTCCAAATTGTTTTTCCTTGAACCTGAAAATAATGTAGATTCTTAGGAAAGGCTGACTAAAGGCAAAAATTAGCAATCTAGATCTGCAATTTTTCGAATGTAAATCTTTTCCGGGAGGACTAAAGAAGCATACTTTTTGGCAACTTTTGCAGCAAGTTTACTCTGACCAATAGACACTCGCAGCTTTCCATTCCCTGCCTGACCAAGCATTCCATAGCCTTCCCCCAGTCCATCACCTAACAAAGAGAAAATATATGTAACCTTGAGAGCTTTTTCCCACACAAGTAGGTCAATGGGAGACAAGCGAAGTATAACTCAAACTCATTCAAAGGCAACTTTACCTAAAGAACTCTCTTCAGGTATACCAAATTGCATTCTGTTGGCCAGTTTTCTCATATCCGTTATTGCATACCTGAAAAAAAAAAACAAACAAAAACAAAATAAGTCTACATATCAAACCACATGTGCATGAAAAAGAGCTACTTTTTGAGAGAGCAAGAGAGACCTCTCCTTCATCTTCCTTAGCCGACGACCACCTCTTTTCTTCTTGGGCTCAGAGTCAGGAACCGGAAGTGGTTTTGGCTGCTTTGCAGGAGGGGGCTCCTGCCATTTTTCAATTTTCTTTCGAATCTCCTCCCTAAATGCCCTCCCTGTATTTCCTGATGGATCTCCCCTAGTAGCATCTACACGTGCAGCGAGAGTTGACTTTGCAGCCAAAAGTCGGCAAGCACGCATTCTTAGAGAAGGTGGAGTAGTCTGGAATACCTCTGTTTGCTCAATGTAACCTACACGAAACTGAGATGTTGCAGTTGAAAAACCAGCTAAAGTTTTCTTCTTGGCACCAAGAAGCTGGACATTACAAGCTGGCATCTTAGCCAAGGCTGAGAGCCCACCAGCAGTTCCCATCAGCTTTGCAGCAACCGCACTCCCGACAATGGCAGAAAGATTTGGTGCAATGTATCCCATTCTACTTTCTACAAAATCAAGAACCTTCTTTTTTGCTGTATCAAGAGCAAGAGCTCGATCACATGCATCAATTGTTTTATTAAGGTCCTCTTCCGGAAGTGGCTTGCCACTCGTAGTTGATGCTGTAACTGAGACAACCATGATAACAGCTGAAGGTAAAAGTCCTTCCAAATCAACAAGGGTCAAATCCACCTCATTTCCAATTTTCTTAACCACCCTAGCATAATCTATTGGATGATGGACAAGCGATTCAAGCTCTGGAAATTTCACATGGTACTTTCCACGAATAAAATTGTGGATAATCATTATTTCATTCTCAATGTCGACTGAGAGGGCATTACAGTCCACGATGAGCTGATATTCTGGATCATCTTCCAACACCATCCCCTGATTTGAGATATCAGAACCTTTTTGAAGAGCATCTTCCACTTTCTGCCATTCCCACAGATAAATCAAATTATTTCCAAGTAAAGTTGGATTTAATAAATTCCTCAGCATAACTTAAGCATACTCATGTTCATATCAACATGCTTTAAAGGAAACATGGAGCAGTACAGTACCAAAACCAACTTTCAGTTGAAATCATCGAGTCACCAGTGACATAAAAATGAAGCCATTAATTCCGTCTCCGTCTACCAAAACAATCAGAAATGTTTCAAAAAGAGGTAGCCATACGACTTGCAAAAAGTTCACACCCTTCTTTATATCGAAAAAAAGGATGTCCTAACCACCCAACAGCTATTCCATCCCCGTTGTCCATTGAACCCACTCTGAATAATCCCCCCCCTTGCCGTATTATTACTAATATAATCATACAAGGCTAATTTTTCAGGAATTTTAGACCATGCTTCTGACAAACTTTGATTTTTGGCTAGCCCAGCACCAACTCTTCGATATCGGTCAGAGGACACTACTAACAACAATGATACAGAAGGATTTACTATAACACAAAAGTGAATCAGAAGAAATGAGAACTGATGTTTTCACCTCATACATACAAAGAATGGAAACAGCTAAAACACTAGCTCCTCAAAATATTTGTAAGAGCGAAAATGTTCATATCCCTTCCTTGCAGCAAAGTTATAGGTAAATGCATCATTAAGATTCCTGTTTCAAGATTAAAGCCATTTTGCCATATCTTGTTAGCTCGAATCAAAGTGCAATCGATGAAGGGAGGAAAATTGAGGATAATGCGATGATTGCACATGACTTGTGCAGGATTATCATCGTAAAGTTATCTCCACTATCTAAAATATAAATGCAGATATGACAAAGGCATTTGATTCAATTAGTTAAACAAGGTGTTAGCTTAAGTTTTTGTTGTATGAAAATAAGAAGAAAGATTTGTGTCAGCCAACCGTTGGCTTTTGTGTGAAAATTGGGGAATTAGTGACTAAATTTGGCATGTAGCTGCAGGATTTGTCACCCCGCATTCAGTTCGTGCAATACAAGACTACTTACAGGCATAACCCCCCCACACACACACAAAAAAAAAAAAAAAAAAAGGTATGTAGCTGGAGGATTTGTCACCCTGCGTTCAGTTCGTGCAATACAAGACTACTTACAGGCATAACCACCCCCCCCAAAAAAAAAAATAAAAGAAACAACAGGAAAAAAAAAAACGAATTGAAAAGGAACAAAAGAAATAAAAGAAAAAGAAGCACTTAGCACTGAGGTTTTCAAGACCAAAGAGCAGGCTATTCTAATATATTAGAAAACAGTGCTTGTGGACTAACCTGCATTATGTCCTTGTATCTCTGTGACTTCTGTAATTTGGAAACATTATCAAGATCTTCATAATTGAGGGCCTCTATGTCAGCTAGTTCCCCATCAACATCTTCTTCCATGTTTGCAGCATCATTTTCATCTTCTTCCTAAAAGTATAAACATCTCAGATTTCAATGTATGAGAAGGAACATAACTGGCTAAGCCTATAATCTGGAAATTAAAAATGAAGGCCTGACTAATGTTCTACAAAAAAAAAGGCCGGACCTAGATCTAATGAACATGTAAATAATTCAAGATGTCGAAACAGCTAGATGAGAATACTCATAGAAAAACTTAAAGAAAGCATGTAACCATGTCAATGCAAGATGCCTATAGTGAGGAAACCAAGAAGTATAATTCAGTCACTCACAATTATATCAGCCTCATTGTCAGATAACTCATCCAGGTCTGCGAGGAAAGAATCAGCCAGAGCAGCCTGAAACCACCAGACGACACAATGTCATGCAAGGGCCCATCATAAATTAAATAACTAGCAAAACATGCAATAAAACCTACACAATGACCAGTCAACTGAAATGTCTCTGGTCCAAAATAACCAGTTCTATAGGAGCTAGGCAATGACAGAAGCTTCACTTTCAAGGCACCAATAAGCATTTGGATAGCGGCGTAACTCAAAATCCATTCCTTTTCCATGATATCCTTGGCATCAGCTCCACTAACACAATTCGCATCAACCAATACAAGTCCACAACACTCGAGACTCCAAAATTCATAACAGAAATGATTCCAGGGTCGCCATACAGAACCCGAATGCTCCACTAAAGGCCACACATCCCCATTTACCGAGGCTGCTACAATTGCTCAAACTAGGTTTAATCCACGGACCAATTCACCTATGAACAGCCGGACACATCGAGTACCTAACAGAAAGCCAGTTCAACCGACTCGGGAAGCCAAACTCCTAGCCGACCAAAATATGCCGGCAACACTTAAAAACCTACGCACGCCTACAATAGGAATCCATCTTTTGGCGCTACTAATACCAAAAGAACAAGGAGGCACGGTTCGCAAGTTCGTCATCATCACCCCCAACGATAATTGGAAAAAAAAAAAAAAAAACGAGCACGCGGCGGCAGGAACAGCCGCCGTCAAATGGAGGCGACGGTGCTAAAGAAACTCACCATGGTTGCGGAACCTGGCGCGCTCGGAGCTTAAGCGGCGGCGGCGACTCCCGATTCTTCCACCCTGGCCACGGAGAGCGAACGGTCAGGAGCGACGGAATCGGAATTTGAAACCCTAGCGGAACGGGAAAAAAGGAGGAAACGAGAGGGGAATCCGAATCCGCCGCGAGCGGGGAGAAGGTACCTTCTTCCGGCGAGCTGATGATCCTCCAGCAGCGAGAGAGCAGACGATTCCGCGGAGCGATATATATATATAATATATATGGAGTAAAAAGGCAAACCGACCTTCGCGAAGAAAGAGATGAATTCGCAGTTCAGCTGCGAACTGGAAAGCCGAGATGATGGGCCCGTGGCGAGCCCGGCCCAGGTACAAGTTGATACAAAGCCCACGTTGGAAAAACAGTTCTTCTCATCTAATTTAATTTAATCTAGTCTAGTCTAGTCTATCTCTCGAAAACTCGTTTGAAGATGCTTTGTTTCGCGGTGAACCAACGATTTGAAAAAATGAATGAGCAAAAAATATCTTCATTATTAATGCAAAAATTTTAAGCATAATTTGTTATTGGTAATAAAATATTTACCGTTTGTTAGTTCGGCTAAGTGATATTGTCCATCATTCTATGAAAAAATGTTTTTAAAAGAATATCGAGTTGCCCCCAACAAAAATGAAAAAAAAAGTGTAGCTAATTGGTGATGTTAGGATTGTAACTTGACGTTTTTGTTACTACACTCAACAGCCTATCAAGTAACCACCCATATCATTGATTCAATACCCACGCTTCCTATTCAATACACACGCTTCTTGATGTTAGGATTGTACAAAATGATTTATGCAAAAGCCGAAATGCATATGTCACCATAAAACAGCACCTGGATATCCTAATATGAGGAGTGCTCTACCACTATCAAGATTGCTTTGCTGATATGTGAGGTGAACAAGATATTGGGTGTTGAGATGTTTATGAGTTAGAAAGATCTTCAAATGAGATGAACATATGGAAGAACCTTAATCAAGGATGAGCAAGCCATAAAGAACGAAATGTTTGTGATGGCTTAAAGGTGCAAATATCAAGTGAACAATTGAAAGGACTTGATAATAGTGAACAAGACTAGAATGAGGATGTTTGGTAGAATTTGGAAGGATCGTGAAGATGAACGGTTTGGTAGAATCTAATTGCCAATATGCTTGGAAGGACAAAAAAGATTAGCCTCTTTATTAGGTGTAGCAAATTGTTATTGGAGTAGCAGAATGTTGGCAAAGAATAGTTGCCTTATAAATATAAGGTGGAAGTATGTCAATACTAATGATAATTGTGAATCTAGTAAAAATGAGGACTAGCGTGTGTCTTTGGAAGTTGACTTAGTCAAATCAGTAAAGATAAAGAATCGGCGGAGATGTTGATGTCCCTAGAGATTTTTGGAAAATGATATAGATAATCAACAAATACGAGAAATTAGCGGGAATGCCAATGTCCTTGAAAGTCTTTGTATACTGTAGAAACCAAAAAAGTAAAAATCTACAAGTACTAATTGTGAGTAAGGGATTGTACTGATATTTAGTTGTGGAAGATGCTGGTCACTTGATCAACTACCTAGGACGTTGAAAAGAATAAAAACATATGTCACAACCCAGAGTTGATCAAGAGCAATATTGGCATTAATGAATAGAGATAGACTCTAACGTCGATATTGTTTTGGAAACTACTAATGTATGGATACGTTGCCTATGTCAAAGAGTCATTTTGACAATTTATAGCAACAACCTCGCAATGTTAAAACCAACGACCACTTGAGGATTTCGATGGACAATAGTTATCTGAGGATGGTTGGCTTTATATTGAGTCCAAGAGAAGTAATTAGGTCGTGGATTGAAATGAACAAGATGAGTCATATGCTTTGAATCTTTTTCGCTGCTCTATTTTTGCTGGTAATTGTTGTTTATTCCTAACGTCATTGTGATTAGTGATAAGAGCAAGTGTACAAGAGTATTGGCAGTAAGTGAGTCTGAGTAATGTGATCTACAAAAAATGCGGTACTTGCCAATTATAACTTATTTCGAAGATTATTAGTGGATTCTAGTTTTATTGTGACTATTAGTATTTAAGAGTGGATGTAGGAGAAAATATTCGGTGATTCGCAAGCACCACGTCAATAGCTAACATGTCATGCACTTATTCGGTATAAACCAATTAAAAATTTACATATGACATAAAAGAAATAAATCAAAAATCCCTTAATCCACCTAGATTTTTCTTTTCCTCCTCTTCTATTTGCATGCACAAGCCCAACCTCTACCCCTCCTTCTGCCATCGCCACCCGCAGAGTCGAAGCTGCCGGCGTCGTAGCAAACCAGTTTGGCCGTCTCCTCCATCCGTGCATCAGTTCCAAATCTGGCGGGACGACTGAGAGGGTGGACACAAAGGTTATCTCCAATTCTACTTTGCTACAATGCTCCTCTGCACCTCCAAATCTAGTTTGCTCTCCAGATCTTGGCTCGCCCATGGGTTTCGGCAAAATGCTTAACAACTTTCTTGTAGACCGAGACGCCAGCCATGGCAGACCGCTCCTCTGTGTGACATCTTGAATTTTTCCGACCCTATAAGTATAATCGGATTATTATGGGCTTAGATTACTTAAAGCAAGCCAAATGACAAACCTGATGAACATTTCGTAAGCGTAGTCAATTAGATAGTTGCAGTATGGAGAGGAAACATTCAACACCCATACGCATATGTCAATCATGAAATCAACTTAAAGAAAGAGACAAGTGGAGCTTGTCGGAGGAGCTAAGCAGGTGGAAGCTACCGAGAGAAAGAATTTGCTAGACAAGTAGGGACGCAAGAGGAGAAATCAAAGGAGCGCCTCGGGAGAGAGAACAACACACGATTAGACGATTGGAACCATAAGCAGACAACACTAGAATCATAATGGAAGTCGGAAACTGAACCGTTGATCAGGGACAATAAAGGACTGAGAAAGGGAAAGAAAAGGGAATAACTATTAAAATATATATAAAAATAAACGGGGAAAAAAAGAAGAAGATAAAAATAGTTTGGAAAATACAGGTGTTGGCTAGTAAAGTCTAATAACTAGTTGGCCAAGATCTCAGAGAGCCAGTTGCTAACGCAGGTTCAACACACGACGAATCATTTGCCTTGGTCATTTTGGTCATTTTAGGGCAGGGCATTTTGGTCATTTCACGAGAGAAATATAAAAGCCACCGCAAGCCTCTCGCGTTCTCTCTAGCTTAGGCTGCGCATGACAACGCTTCTTGGGTGGGGAATAGTTTTTTTTTTTTTTTTTCCAAAAATAGTTCTTTCTATTTCTATTTCGGAAATAATTTAAGTAAAAGAACTAGTTTGGTAACTACACAAATCTTGGTCATTTTGGTCATTTTAGGGCAGGGCATTTTGGTCATTTCACGAGAGAAATATAAAAGCCACCGCAAACCTCTCGCGTTCTCTCTAGCTTAGGCTACGCATGACAACGCTTCTTGGGTGGGGAAGAGTTTTTTTTTTTTTCCAAAAATAGTTCTTTCTATTTCTATTTTAGGAAATAATTTTTAAGTAAAAGAACCCGTTTGGTAACTACACAAATTTTCTACTCTTGGAATAGAAAAAGATTATAAATGCGTTTAGAAAAATAATAGAAATGCGTTTGGTAACGCAACAGTTTCTTTTTTGTATTTACTTGTTTTATATTCTTGCTCACGGATTGCCAACCGGCTGCCACTGCTCGCCGCCCGCCGCTGTTGCACGACCGCCGGCGGCCGGCGATTGGTGGTGGCTCCGGGCGATTGGAGGTAGCTTCAACAAGAGAGAGGAATAAAAGAAAGATAAAAAAGAAAATTGGCTTATTTCTAGAAATTGTTCTCGGGAATAAAAAGAAATTTTTTTTTGCTTCTCGTTTCTGCTTCAAATCTATTCCCGGGCAAACTTTCTATTCTGGGGAATAGAAAAGCAAGTTGGCGTTTCCAAACGGATTTCTATTCTTTTTTTTTTTTTTTTTTTTTTTGTTTCGAGACACAAAAGAACAGAAATTTGGAGGAATAAAAACGTTACCATGCGCTGCCTTAGCTACCGCTAGTCTTCCATTTCCGATCACGAAAGACACACGGAGCTCCAACCTGGATCCCCTGGATTTCCTCTCCCGCATGAGGTACATTTCCTGTCGATTTGAGTGTTCAGATGTCTCCGCCTACTCGCCGTCAGCTGCTCCGAGGGCCTGACCTTACCTTGAACTGAATCACCTCTAGTTGCTGTGGGGAGAGCAACATCGAGAGTTGCGCGAGCAGGCCGATGGATTCATTTGGTGCGAATGCTTCTTCGAGATCGGAGACAGAAGCTCGAGACCTATGACTAAGCGTTCCGCCGTTCGTTGGCGTCGAATTGCGAAGAGGCTTACATCGCTGAGTTCGACAATCAACTTCGGCTCCATTTCAATCGCCGTGGTATACACTGCATGTTAAACGGGGAGAGAGAAGGATAAAAAAATCTTTATCGACAGCCGGTTCCTTGGGAAGTTCCAGCGATGATGGAATTCGTCAATCGAGTCGTTTCCATCCCGATTAAACACGTGTATAAAATATCGAATTCATTTTTCGTAGCCGCAAACGAGATTCGCCATTTCTTCGGTCCACAGGGTTATCGGTGCTAATTGGTTCGAGAGTAGTGGTTTGAGAGTTCAATGCGGTGGTGTCAGAGTATGGGAGGCGCCATGTGTTAGACGATGCGCATAAGTTGTTCGGTAAAATTATCCAAGACAAGGATCAATAATGTTGCCTTGCAGAATGAGCTTATTTATCAGCCAGGAACTGCAGCAATGCGCCTATGTCATCAACATCTTCTTTCTTGTTTGCAGCATCATTTTCATCTTCTTTAACATCTTCTTCCATGTTTGCAGCATCGTTTCCATCTTCTTCCTAAAAGTATAAACATCACAGATTTCAATGTATGAGAAGGAACATAACTGGCTAAGCCTATAATCTGGAAATTAGAAATGAAGGCTTGACTAATGTTCTACCAAAAATGGTTGAGCCTTGATCTAATGAACATATAAATAATTCAAGATATCGAAACAACTAGATGAGAATCCTCATAGAAAAACTTAAAGAAAGCATGTAACCATGTCAATGCAAGATGCCTATAATAAGGAAACCAAGAAGTATAATTCAGTCACTCACAATTATATCAGCCCCATTGTAAGGTAACTCATCCAGGCCTGCAAGAAAGAATAAGCCACAGCATCCCGATACCACCATGATGCCTGAAACCACCAAATGACACAATGTCATGCAAGGTCCCATCATAAGTTAAATAACAAGCAAAACACGTATAAAACCTAGGGGTGAGTATGTTGGACGCCCAAACCGAGAACTGCCTGGACGGGACTGGCTAGTTGGGTCCGGTTGCCGATTCCCCGTGGGACCGGGGGGGGGGGTGGAATTGGACTAGACAGGACCAACTCTTTTTTTTTTTTTTTTTTAAACTATATTTTTTAATTTCTTAAAAATAGCAATAAATCCTAAAAATAGTAACAACTCTAGTATTTTTTTAAAATTTTTTTAATTTTTCTTGCTAAGTGATCTGTTCCATGGACCAGTCCTGTTCCCAATCCCAAAAATTGGGAATTGAGCACTGATCACTCCTAATGAAACTTGCACAGTGACCAGTCAATTGCAATGTCTCCGGTCCAAAATAACTAGTTCTATAGGAGCTAGGCAATGACAAAAGCTTCACTTTCAAGGCAATAATAAGCATTTCGATAGTAGCGTAACTCAAAATCCATTCATTTTCCACGATATCCTTGGCATCAGCCCTACTATTATAATTTGCTTCAACTAATATGAGTCCACAACACTTAGAACTCCAAAATTCATAACAGAAACCGTTCCAAGGTCACCATAGAGAACTCGAACGCTCCACAAAAGGCCAAACATCCCCATTTACGGAGGCTGCTACATGCAAGTCGGACGGTGGCAACCATAGATAAAACTAGGTTTAATCCATGGACCATTTCACCTATGAACAAATAGACACATCAAGTACCTAATAGAGAGGTATGGTTCGGTTTGCCTTAAAAGTGACTCGGGGTCGAACTCCCAGTCGACCAAAATATGCCAGCAACTAGGGGTGAGCGTGGTTCCGGGTAGAATCGGGAACCAGAACCGAACCGGAGGAGGGTCGGGTTCGGTTCCCAATCCTAAAGAGGCCGGTTCCGGTTCCCGGTTCCTTTTTTTCTGGGATCGGAATCGGAACCGGAACCGGAACCAGAACCAGTCCGGTTAGGGCTAAAAAAACGCCCAAATCAGTCCAGTTAGGGCTAAAGAAACCCCAAAATCAAAACTTCACTCTCACTTCTTCCACACGACACTTTTAGTTTTCACTCACAGTTCTCTCTTTGCCCATCTGTTCTCCACCTCAGCTCGATGCCACCTGCTTGCACTCAACGCCATCGCCGGTCGCCCTCGACGCCACCGTCGCTGATCTTTGCTCAAGGGTCGAGGCCACCTCTGCTCGCCCTCGACGCCACTGCTCGTTGACCCCTGCTCGAGGCCACCTCCTCTCACTCTCGACGGCACCACCGTTGACCTCTGGCTTGCCGATCGCCCTCGACGCCACCGTTGCTCGCCCTCGACGCCACTGCTCGCTGACCCCTACTCGAGGCCACCTCCTCTCACCCTCAACGCCACTGTCGCTCGCCATCGACGCCACTACTTGCTGACCCCTGCTTGAGGCCACCTCCTCTCGCCCTTGACGACACTGCCGCTGACCTCTGGCTCGCCGATCGCCCTCGACGCCACCGTCGCTCGCCCTCAAGGCCACCGTCACTCGCCCTCAATGCCACCGCTTGCTAACCCATGCTCAAGGCCACCTCCTCTCACCCTCGATGGCACCGCCGCTAACCTCTGGCTCGCCAATCGCCCTCGATGCCACCGTCACTCGCCCTCGACGCCACCGCTCGTTGACCCCTGCTCGAGGCCACCTCTCTCGCCCTCGACGGCACCGCGGCTGACCTCTTGCTCGCCGCTTGCCCTCGACACCACGACGCTCAGGACACGGTGCTTGATTTTTGAGTAGGTGGAGATTTGCCCGTCTAGCAACATTATGCACTCGTTACTTTACCAATTTCACGTTTGCACAGTGGAACACACACCAAAGTGACTATCTTTTCATGCTTATGTAGTTAATTTGAAATGATATATCTTGTTGACTCATGGTTTATTGGAAAAATTTATATATCATGAATATTTTGCATAGGTTGGGTAATTTGCCAAGCCAATCTCTGTCTTGGGTGGTTTTTTTGGGGGGGGGGGGGGAAGTTGGAGAGCGAATTGGTTAAGCCTATTATGTCCTTGTAGGACATCAAAGAAACAACTTAATTAGAATTAGACGGACATCTGAATTGATAGATTTCTTTTTCTCTTTGCAAGTTGGGTTGCTGAGAAAGAATCTCCTTTTGGAAAACTGATTGCTCATTTTCTGTTGACGGTTAGTGAAAATGAAGAAAGATCAATTGGCTTTAGAAGTCAAAGCTAGTTTCTTGTTTGTTTAGCCCTTAAAGATGAGGATATTTCATTCCTCTTTGGAGCATAGGTTAAAGAAATCTAGGAACTCAAATAGTGTGATAGGACAAATGGCAAACTAATAACTATGTTTTGGGTGAAATTCAAGTTGATAGCCTATATTATGAAAGTCACACTATTCTCACTTGCATTTTCTGCAATGCCTATTTATCATCACTTGCATAAAAAGTGTTTAGCAGGCTGAATGTTGTAAATGAGTGCTGAAACACTTATGACAGAAGTGGATGTAGTGTATTTTTTTTTCCCTCCGAAAAACAGGGGTTGGCAAGTTGATGTTTGCTTATAATACAGTTGGATAATTTTAATTTGGTTGACATCATTGTGATAGCCAAGTTAAAACTGTCTTGGTTTTTTGCCTAATGTCTTGATGTTTGTGCTCTAGGTTCACGTACTTGGCCTTGAATTCTCTTCCCTGTTGTCCCCGAGCAGCAGAGCTGTTAGTGACTCAGTTAGGGGCTTTCTCAACACTGTCGGACCATCAAATTTCAACATCACGTGTAGATTTTAGTGAGACAGCTTTGTAATCTTTCTGGTTCAAAGGTAGGTGATGAAATGAATAGACTGAAATTGGTCTACTTTCCCATGGTTCGTGTTGTATTATGTTTCTATACAGCATTGGTATGTTGTATTTCAACATAATAGACTTAGCTTATGTATAAAAGTGTTATATTATGTTTTTATACACCATTGGTATGCTATATTTCAACATAATAGACTTAACTTATGTATAAAAGTGTTGTATTATGTTTCTATACAACATTGGTATGCTGTATTATACTATGTTAACATTGTTATCAACTAAATTAATTATATTCTATTATTGTTGTGTAGTGCAAAGTTAATGAATCAAGATAACACATCAATGGAGGTGGAGGGACATGAGGAGATGACTCCGATCATGGAATTAGAGTTTTCTAGCCATGAAAATGAAGAAGAGGCACCTCCTACCACGAGTGCCACAAGTAAGGCTGGTTCTCATCTTCCTCTTGATAAGAAATATACATCGGAATGTTGGAATCATTATACTAGAATTAATAATAATGATGGAAAAAAAAATCAAGTGAAGTGCATTCATTGTGGGACCATGCTTAAGTATCGTGTTACTAATGGTACTTCTACGATGAGGAAGCACTTGACCACATGTAGGAGGTTTCCCCGTAATGTAGATAAGAGACAGAAATTTTTTGCGCCACATAATGTAGACGTGGCTGGCAAGTCAGGAGAAGATTCTAGTGCTGGTAGTGTCTTATCAACATTGGCATTTAATCAAGAACGTTGTAGGCGGATGCTTGCTCGGTTCATCATCATTGATGAGCAACCTTTTTCCTTGGTTGAGCATGTTGGATTTTGTGAATTTGTCGGTGAGTTACAACATCTCTTCAAACATATATCACATTTCACAATGGCCAAAGATTGCATGAAGTTGTATTTAGATGAAAAAACTTCTTTGAAGAATTTTTTCGATAGATTAATTCTAGGATCGCACTCACAACCGATACATGGAGTTCCATTCAAAATCTAAATTATTTGTGTCTCGCTGCTCATTTTATTGATGAAAATTGGAAGTTGCATAAAAGAATCATCAACTTTGTGGTGATGCATTAGTCACAGGGGTAGGGAGATTGGGAGAATGGTGGAGAAATGTATTGAAAAGTAGGGAATTGAAAAGAAGGTGTCTATAATCACTGTGGATAATGCTAACTCGAATGATGTTGCAATTAACTATTTGAGGGATAAATTTTTTTCAAAGAAAAGTCGTTGATATTGGATGGTAGTGTTTTGCACATGAGATGCACAGCTCATATATTAAATTTGATTATGAGAGATGGCTTGACTATAGTACATGACTCCATTGCACGTATCCGGAATGTGGTTAGATATGTAAAGAGTTCTCCCACGAGAGCCAATGCATTTCAGTCTTGCATTAAGGCTTCGTTCGTTTCACGGAAAATGGTCCATTTCCGGAAAATATTTTCTCAGAAGTCATTTTCCAGGAAAATGACAATACTTTTCGGTGTTCGGCTAAAACTTGAAAATGTTTTGGAAAATGTTTTCCGGTGTTTGGTAAGGAAAATATTTTCTAACTCTTTTGCTTGGGAATAGTTTAACATGGCCGGCGACAAGAAGTCATAGGCCTTCGATATAGTTTTGGCGCCCGGTGACAAAAGCTTCGTGTGGCAAACACTGCATTCTATAATCCCGTTCTTCATTGATCTGCCCCTAAAATCTCACGATCTCACCAGATGTATCTACAGATAAACTCCAAAATCAGCACAAAACCAAGTAGAGGATTGATTCAATAGAAGCATTTCTACAGGACTTGCATTTTAGGTCAAAAACATGATCTTCATTGCCTTAATCAATGCTAGAAGCTCGCAAGACAAAAATCTGGACTCATCGCCCAAGTGCAAGGAAAATCAACAGAACACAATTGTAAGACTTCTCTCATTCATTAGGATTAGCAACTCAATTCAATTCTCCATCGATATTAGAAACTCAAATCCGAATGCCACTGTTACGACCAAACTCCCACCAGATCTCGCCTTTAACACAACACCACGCGAACCCACCTCATTTTTCTCGAATACAACTTCAGAAAATCCAAAATTGATGCGATCCCAATGAAACCTAGATCGCAGACCGCAGATCTCACCAGTGGGAAATCAAATTCAAGCGTTCACCCGACGAGACAGTCGTAACCGAATTGCAAATGGGAGCAAAAACGTCGCCCCTGGATTAATGGGAGCGAGCTGCGAAACAAAGACTCACCAGAACGCGCATGCCTCGGGCAGCGGTGAATTCACACACCGGCGAAGAGGAAGCATGGCACATTGTGGAGATCGAGCACCGCTGGACAAGGGGGACGCTCTACTGCGGCTAATCATCGGCGTCGAAGGAGGAGGAGGACGAGATTAGAAACCCAGGGCTTCGCGAGGGCGGAGATCCAGCACCATCGGCCCCGCCGCTGCTAATCATCGGCGTTGAAGGAGGAGGATGAGATTAGAAACCTAGAGCTTCATGAGGGCGGAGATCCAGCACCACCGGATGAGGGGATGCTCCGCCGCTGCTGATCGTCGGTTGAAGGAGGAGGAGGATGAGATCAGAAACCCTAGGTTTCGTGAGAGAGGAGGCACAAATGGCAGATGAGTAAGGAAAGAAGCGCAACAGAATCGTGCGAGAGCGAGTGTACGGACGGGAAAATGATTTCCTCTTTTGAAAAGAGGAAATCATTTTCCACAATCTGATGGGAAGATTTCCCATTGACTAGAAAACATTTTCCTTGACCATTTATTTTCCGCCATCCGAACACTGAAAATTCGGAAAATGTTTTCTCGGAAGTTATTTTCCGTGAAACGAACGGACTATAAGAGTGAAAAGATCACTTATAAGAGTTCGGTAGTTCTTGATATTGCCACTAGATGGAATTCCACTTATCTCATGTTAAACACAGCCATAAAGTTCAAAAAAGCTTTCCAAAGAATGGAAGACGACAATATATCTTTTGCAAGTGAGCTGAATCATAAAACTCCTATTGATGATGATTAGGAAAATGCTATTATTCTTTCAGATTTTCTAAAAGTATTCTATGATGCCACCAATCGGATGTCAGGGAGTTCATATGTTACTTCAAATGATTATTTTGAAAGAATAGCTCTTTTGTATAGATATTTGAAAGATGCGGTCAATGCTTCGAATCCTAGGCTTCAAGATATGGGTGTGAAAATAAAAGAAAAAATTGATAAATATTATGGAAGCTTGGATAAAGTGAATATGATGGTGTTGATTGCGGTTGTATTAGATCCTAGAGCCAAGTTGAATTATGTGACTTTCTTGTATTGACAAATTTATGATGATGAATTGAAAATTAAAGAGATGCATTACAAGGTGAAGGATGCATTGGAGCGTTTATATGAATTTTATGAGCAATCTTCTCTTATTTCAAGTGATCGAAATTTTGGTGGTCACAGTTCGAGTGCAAGTGGTAGTGCTTCCAATGTCGATTCGAGTGGTAGTGAAAGAATAAAGAAGTATGACGCCCAAACTTGGAAAAAATGTTTCTATAATCGAATGAACAAGGGTGTGATGACAACAAGTCCGAGCTTGATGAGTATCTTCAAGAAAAAAACATGAAAAAGATCTTGATCTTGACTTTTTGATGTGGTGGAAGACTAATGGCTCAAAATATAAGATCCTTTCTTTGATGGCTCGAGATATTTTGTCCATTCCAGTAACTACCGTTGCTTCCGAGTCAACTTTTAGTACATTGGGTCGTGTGCTTGATGGCTTTCGAAGTTCTTTAACTCCCAAAGTAGTGGAAGCTTTGATTTGCACTCAAGATTGGTTGAGAGATGTTCATGTACCGATTGATGTTGAGGAGTGGATCGAGAATGCTAAAAAATTTGAGTTGGGTAAGTGACATTATTTATATCTTTATATATTGTAATTCTTTTTGTATATTTATAAGTGAATATTTGATTTAATCTCTTCTTCTTCTTCTTTTAGATATGGATGGTCTTAATGCGGAGATTATCACCGATAAATAGAGTTTATCATTGGGAGGATGCTTTGCATTGGCTGTTGCAGCGTGCAACCTAACATTGATCTTCTATTAATCTTGGTCAACCTAGGTGGGAAAACATTTCCAGCAATAAATACAGCAGTATGAGGAATTTGAGTTATTATATCAACTCAGAAATGATCAATTTTCTAACTCATGGACAATCCGATCTGTTTGCCTCATCAAAGTGGATTGCCGATGTGTCTAGATCTTTGGCAAAGAGGGCTGTCGCTTTACTATCTTGATAGGTAATTGAATGATGCTTTATCAGCTTGTGCATTTTGTTTGAGTGCTGCCGGCCCCAGTCCACCTATTACCTCTGCCTGTGAATGCTTGTTGAAGTTGTGTTATGCTAATGCGCTTTGAATTCCAGAGCCTTTCAGTGTTCACGTAATCTCTATAAATTTGTGTTCTATGATGCTTGTTGAATTTAGGATGCAAGAACAGTCTAATCTTTAGTTCGGTCTATTTTTATAAAGGTTTGAAGAAGGTGCGGAGCAGTTCATAATCGATGTTGCACAAAATCCAAATGACACTGAGGAGTCAATTTGGTGCTTTCTTTGTGAGGCTCAACTTTATGGAGTGGATGAAGCAAGGAAAAGATTTCTCGAGGTAAGTGCTTTTCTTGGTCCAGCAAGTGCAATGTGCTCATATGTAATCTAGAGGGGAAGAACAACAAATTTATTACTAAAATGCCATTAGGTTGTCATCCTGCAGAATTGTTTCTAGAGGGGAATAATCACAATTATAATTGCAAAGATTTCCAATGGACTGTCGGCCCGAAAAATCCCTCCTTGGTAATATAACTTGAACAAAGATATGACCCTAATTTAATTGGCCATGTACTATGATGGTTGCCATCTCTTAATCTTTGCTGTGCTTGGCCATCTAACGATCTGAGGTTTTTGGACAATGCCGTGGCCATAATGTTTAAATTATTTGCTACACTCTGCAGGTGTTGATCTCGAGAAGATAAACCAATGCATAGGTGAACTGGATGCCGACATGGACAACCCAGTCCTCAAAGCTGAACAGGACGCACAGGTTAGGCTCCTAACTGAATGTTCCTGATTTACTCTATTATTCTCTCGATTGCTCAGTCTTTGTTGTGCTTTTTTAATTGGTGATGTTTTCTTCAAATTGGTTTCAAATCGGCAAAGGGTCTCATGGAGATGTTTCCATTTTGCTTACATTAATCATTAACAATCGACAGTACAGAGGTCTCAGCATGCCACGACTTCAAAAGTTAATGACATTCTGACTAGTCTTGTTTGGCTGATCCCTTATTTTGATGGTTGTAGGTAAATTGGATAGAGAAGCGATTCTAAAAGCCGTATGTGCAGGTTTCCAAGAAACCACTGAACCAGATATTTGCTTAAGTTCAGGTCCTCATCTGTGATCCTTTTTCCCTGATTTTTTTTTTTAATTATTTTGCCTTTCGCCTTCACGTACTTCCTTGTACATCATCATCGAGTTCAAATTTTCTCAGTCTCATAGGCAAGTTCAATAACCTGTTGCCCTTTTGCTCTAGTGCTTAACTGGCAAAATTGATTTATAATCTATCTATTATGTGTATATATAGAGGCGTAGTGGATTTGAGAACTGGCAAAAGAAAAACTCAAGTTGGCATCTGAATTTTTTATGGCCCTTAGTGTTGTTTTAACAAAAGTTTGATTGTCTACGTGATTTGGCCGTATCTCTTATGTAAGAGAGTAGCCCAGTGCTAGAGAACCATGCATTACCTTTTTAATGTAAAAGGGAATGCTCAGAGAGAGGATGACTAAATCGCATGCCAGGCATGTTGGCATTATGTCATTATGTAAGTGACAACCTGATGTTCTCTGAAGGTTTGATAAGTGAAACCCAACTCCTCCTTTATCCTTAGAAGTATAGAGAACAGCGCACTAGTGAAGATAAATCTCTTAAAATGGCTTGCAGTTGCGAACTCTTCCTGTACGGGCCATTGTTTTCATAGAAGTTGTTCACATTGGCTCGAGAATTGTCAATTTGACTCTATAGATAGAACCTTGTATATATCAGAAAATTATGTATCTATCTGCAGATATTGAAACAAATGAATGTCTGAAAAACAATGGGGGTTGCTGGCAGGACAAAGTTGCTAACATTACTGCATGTCGGGTATGTTCCCAAAATCTTCATGATATAGTTAGGGTCGTTGGCATCAACTCTTGATGCTCTGCATTGGTTTCTTCTATTTCAGGATACATTTCGGGGAAGAGTTTGTGAATGCCCTCTTGTGCAAGGTGTGAAATTTGTCGGTGATGGCTATACACACTATGAAGGTAAAAAATTTCATAGAGTGCAAATTCAACTGGTTCTGTCAAATCAAATGGAACTGGAGAATGCGTTACATGTAACATTAAGCAAAACTTGAAGTATGGTAAAGCATACGGTCTCTTAATTTTCAGTTAGTACTGTTTTGACCAGTTAATCTGAACTTCACCAAAATAATTTTTTTCCAATTACTTATTTCCATCCTATCGTCTTCTGAAAAGCCTCTAATAACTCACTTTTGGCTCTTTTCGAACTTGAGATAATAAGAACGTTCTTTTTTTTTGACTCATAAGAACGTTCTTTTGGGTATGTACTTTTCTCATTCAACAACTTGACAGCTTCTGGAGCTCTACGATGTGAAATCAACAATGGTGGCTGCTGGAACGAAACACGTGGTGGCAGGACATTCTCTGCTTGTGTTGTAAGCTCATGCACTCTTTGCTTTAAGCATTTAAGTTGGTATGTTCTGTCCAAATATATGTGATTGTTCTCCCAGGATGACAGCAGCACCAGTTGCAAATTTCCTCCTGGCTTCACTGGAGATGGTATAAACTCCTGTGAAGGTATTGAAATTAACCTTTCTTAATATCAGCTCTAGAACCTCTAATCTTGTGAAGTAGAAAGTTTCTTTCCGAGAAAGCAGTTTGCTGGCCTTTGCTTTTCATAAATCCTTCAACACGGGTAGTGTTGCTTGCTGGCCTTTGCTTTTCATAGCAACTGAACGTTTTTGCTGTCTTCCTTGGTTTACATATATCTGCGCCTTTTCAATACATTATCCCACTTTGTATAAAGAAAAAGAATCATTCGAGACTTGAATGGGCATAGCAGTTATTTGTGTACCCTTTTGCTTTCCATCTTTTATGGTTCTTTCCCCTTTTCTTGCTTTTCAAGTATGTGCTAACCCACTGACCCCCTCATAAGTGGGTTTGAATGCACACAGATTGGTGTTCTTGATTAATGACATGACAATGTGACGATTACCCGGAAATGAAATTGCTGCTGCATAATTTAGCTGTCAATAGCTTCCTCAATAGTTATCTTACAAATGAAATATAAAGATACAATATGCATGCTTCTAAGAACTATATATGGTAAACGACGCGAATGCTACTTCGCCAACAACTACCATCTATAACCCCAGGAGAAGGAGTCCATTTCGACTGCTACTACATAAGCCAAGTTAGCTCTTCCAGCGGGCTAGATGAAGAATATTACTCATTGTTGGGGTTTAGCTATTGCCTTGAATATTTTGGATGTTTGACCTTATGCTTTCAGATTGGGTGTGCACAAAGCATGCTTACGGTACCTCTTGCAATTTTGTAATGGCTTTCTACTTGCGTTTACTTTTCTGGAAAAGAAATTTCGACACAACTCATTTACAATAAAAGCTCTGTATATGATTGTAGGTGGGGAGGGATCCACGACCTGTAATGCGGGAGGCATATAACCTGTTTAAAGATGGGGGAGACCCAGAAAAGTGTGGGTGTACACTTTCATGCTCTGCTTTATTTTTGTTCTTGTTAAGGTCTTTGCTTGTTCTTCTCTGTTCCTAGCTGTAGTTGTTATTGGAACTTGCTTGACATTTTTTTATCTTTTCGGGCTCAAAATATTTCTTGATTACTTTGCTTGTTATTAGGTTGCCAAGACATTTGACTTCAGCTCAACGGGAGCTTCGTCAAGGTCATGCAAGTATGTTTTGAATACCCTCATGCAGGTGAGCTATCGATTTTCTTCTTCTTTGTTCTTGAACCTTTTTATTTCCCTTGCCATGGACTTATTTTTCATCAATGACCATTTCTGGAGTGGGATCTCTTGTATTCAGGATGGAAGTGACATGAAGGAAAATGTGAAGGGGTGGCTACGTCGGAGTGATGCTGATCATCGATAATAGTTATTGGCTTATGGGGTCCTCATTGTTACGGATCTCAGAATGCAAGTTTTACAAGAAACTCAGTTCACATGTTCAGCAGGAATTTCTCACAACAAGGTGGAATTATGATTTCTCTTCCATCATCCTTTTATAACTTAATTTTGTCTCAGCATCTAATGACTCAAGTTTTAGCATATGCTATCCAAATTTCCTTGCTGTAGACATTTCAAAACATACAACTTGCGCATGCTGTCAAGGAGGGCACTCTTGACCACCTTATTACTGAGCTTCTACTTAGACTTTTGGATGAAAGAGTGCCACGCATGGATGATGGAAGCCAACTTTTGAAAGCTTTGAATGTCTTGATGCTTAAAATTCTGGTAATTTTTACAATATTAGCAGCATTGACAAAGACTGGTTTCATGTTGGCAGATCTGACTGTGGACATTAGGATTTGTTGGTTCTTGAATTTTTTCCAGAGGTATGTCTCACTGTGCTTAAAGCAATACTGTTTTACTCAGGCATAAATGAGATGTACTTTTGCTAGATGACTAAGGACAATATTGTATGCAAGTTGCTAGAGTTGGACTTTCAATCTGGCAAATAGCATTTATGCTGTTTTGACTTGTTTGGCCAGTGACCTATCATTCTTTTTCATAGGCTATTGCAGCATTGACTGAAGCATTGCGCTCAGTCAAGGAGTTGGAGCCCGCTACAAAGAGTGGCGGAAGTGATCTGCGATTATTAATCTTGGATATTTTAGCAAAGAGTAGTGGTTGTCTGTGAATTAGGAACTAACTCAAATTGTTTCGTCTTTTCAGGAGCTTCACCCCTGGATGTTGCGATTTTTCATTCAGTAGCAGATATTTTTGAAATCATTGTTACTGATTCCACAACATCTTCTCTGGGCTCCTAGATTGAATGTGCAGTCGAACTTCATGGAGCTTTACATTCCTCATCCCCAGGGTCAAATAGAAAAGACGCAGTTATTATTAAAGCTTGGACGTTTTTATTGCATATCTTCCCTTATCAGAATTCTTGCAGACACTCAGTTCCATGCAGAAATGGTTGAATCTCTGTATAGCTCTTTGCTTGACATCTGTGTTTCATACTGCTCAATTAGTGGCACAAGAACTGAAATACTAGTATTTATGCTATATTAAAATTTAGAACGGATGACCATTCATTTTTCTGTTATTATTAGGCTGTAAGCAATGGTGAAACATGGCCAGTATATAAGTGTATTAAACCAAAAATTCCAAAACTCATCTCTTCTTTTGAATTCATTTGAATGGTTCTGATTTTGTATGTATATTGAATGCCTAAAGGAGGTTTACCTACCGATAGGCTTCCATTAAAAGGGAAAAAAATTGTCATTTTCATACCGTTGAAGCTTGTTTTACTGCCAAATTCCAGTATGGTCATCTTCAGTCACTATATTACAGGATGAATCAAATTACACTTGATTATTACACTTGAAAGTGGAGGTGCTAGTTACTTTTGCCAACGGCAGCATATAGTTATTGCAGTCATTTTATAACTAATTGCATTTTCACCTACCTGCAAATCTTCAGGCATGTGTCAGATGTGAGAAGCAAACCAAATGGTGGAGGATGCTTGAGAAGCTTAAAAACCAAATGGTGGAGGACTTCATGCCTTTTTGTCATGCTATTTTATTTTTACTGTTTCAGTCGCAAAATTTCTAAAAAAATCAGAAATCTTAAACATTATCCTCTATGTTTTCTGAACAAAATTTCTATTTTGAATAAAAAGGTAAGCTGGTGTTTTCTGCCATTTTATTATGTCAATCTGGGATTAGCTCTCCTAGGTTTCCTGCCTTCTGTCATTTTATTAAAAAGTAGTATTATACAAGTCATCTTGGGTGGCACTATTTTATTTTCATTGTTGCTCAATGCCATCCTTTCCAATCTCTTGCCTTCGAATTAAAATTCAAGATTGTGTAACAACTAATTATTTTGATTTTACAAGAATTTTGAATTTAAGGTGACACCGGCGCGTCACTCAATGCGTAGTTATTATCAAAGCTTTATGGTGTATAAATGTCTTGAAATAATGACAAAAATGGGGCCTCATCCTGTCCTGTACTTCAGTTACTGAAGGGTCCTACTTTTAGTCCTTTATCAATTTACTAATGGTTATATGAGTGATTTCACTTCTTTTCGGAGTCTGACCACCTTGCAAGTGGCTTCATAATTTCAAACGATGATTGTGGTTTGAGTATAAACTAATTCTATAGTACTTAAATGAGTAAAAGTCTTCCTATTTTATGCCCCCATTATACTCTAACTTCCATTGAAAGAAGCCTGATTCTCTTGAAGTTACTAGATATACTATTACCCTGTGATTAGAGGGAAAGCTATAAGTATTTTCTTATGGTGAGTCTGAGATTATATGTATCAATGCAATGGAACATCACCACTTGTATTTTTTTCCTTGTCTTTGAGAGTATCTCTCGGATTAATGTCCATTTGGGGGGTTTCTGGCTATATAACAGATATCTGCGGTTGATTGCTTTCACAGGCGGCATCCTACACCAACAAAAGAGATGCTCGAACCCTTGCTACGTACATCTGCTTCTGTTCATGTTGAATTGGACGTATCTTCATCAAAAGCACTGGCTGAGCCGCTGATTCACTTGACCGTGCAGTGGTGAGTTTTCAATACTTGTGCTTTATCATTGTTTTTTCAGTTGATGAAATCCATAACCTTCCATTTGTGTGAGATAATGAGAATGACAACCATCTCTAATTCCGCTCAAGTGGATTTTTTATTCTAGTTGCCTTGCTGATTTAATTTGTTCACTTGGATGAGCTGACAATTCTAGATGGATTGCCTCAGAATTGGTCCAGCTTGTTATGTGCTTCTTAACTTACCATGCTATATATATCTCACTCTCCTAATGTCAATAAAAATCTTTAGGGAGAAGATCCATATTTTAACAAATTGATACGAATACTTGCAACTAGATGCATGACATAGGTGATTTTAATTGAATGTAGTAAACCTGAAAATTTCTTCTTCTTTTTATGCTCTTGTTATATATGATCGATTTCCTTCATTTGTCATACAAGCAGTATATTTTTGTAGTGGAGACTTGACTCCACCAGAATACCAACATTATGGGTTGGCTGCCCCATTATATACTCATTTTACTTCACCTATTAGGTGATATGCTGGTAAGGAACCAATTCTCTTCTGATGCTTCTCTGTGGTAAATGAGATGGCACATGCTGATTTTGGAACTAAACTATTTAGCATATGTCATTATGCACAGGTTGCTTGCTGCATATAGGAATTTACAAGCTTCCAGCCATATTTCAAGGCAAAGCCCAATTAACGAGTATTGCTGATAGCAAGACAATAATGATCCAACTAAGCTTTTTACTGTTCCATTTTATTGCCTCTCTCTTTCTAGCTCTGAACTTTCTTGTATTAGTGGTATCATTTTGAGGTAAATCCACTTTAGCTCATAATATAGGAAGTGCTGATCTTTTCAGTGTTTTAATCTAATACCTTTGTGAAGTGAACCGCTGGACTTTGCAAAAGAGAAATAGTTCACATTTTAGAATATTAAATGAGTATTATAGATTGTGTTTGTGTTATATTCTCTTTGATGAATGATAAGTTTGTTTATTATTGTTACATTCAATTCCATTTTTTAAACTAAAAAAAAAAAAAAAAAAAAAAAGAACCTGTTGGAACCCGGAACCGACCTCGAAATCGTTAAAGGGTAGGTTTCAGATTCTTAGTTCTAACTGATAGGTTCCAAGTTCCAAAAAATGAGGAACCTATACTCGGGAGTAGGTTCCAAGTTCCAGGCGGAACCTATAAGGAACCTAGAACCGCTCACCCCTACCGGCAACACTTAAAACCTATGCGCACCTACAATAGGAATCCATCTTTTGGCGCTACTACTGCCAAAAGAACAAGGAAGTACGGTTAGCAAGTTCGTCATCATCACCCCCAACGAAAATTAAAAAAAAAAAAAAAAAAAAAAAAACAAAAAAACAACAAGAGGCCGCGACGGTGCTAGAGAAACTCACCATGATTCCTGAACGTGACGCGCTTGGAGCTTAAGTGGCGGCGACTCCCGATTTTTCCACCCTGGCCATGGAGAGCGAACGGTCAGGAGCGACGGAATCGGAATTTGAAACCCTATCGGAACGGGAAAAAAGGAGGAAACGAGAGGGGAATCCGAATCCGCCGTGGGCGGAGAGAAGGTACCTTCTTCTGGCGAGCTGATGATTCTCCAGCAGCGAGAGAGCAGACGATTCCCCGGAGCGATATGGAGGAATAAAGCAAACTGACCTTCGCGAAGGAAGAGATGAATTCGCAGTTCAGCAGCGAACTGGATAACCGAGATGACGGGCCCATGGCGAGCCCGGCCCAGGTACAAGTTGATACAAAGTCCACGTTGGGAAAACAGTTCTTCTCATCTAATTTAATTTAATCTAGTCTAGTCTAGTCTATCTCTCGAAAACTCGTTTGAAGATGCCTTGTTTCATGGCGAACCAACGATTTGAAAAAACGAATGAGCAAAAAATATCTTCATTATTAATGCAGAAATTTTAAGCATAATTTGTCATTGGTAATAAAATATTTACTGCTTGTTAGTTTTACTAAGTGATATAGTCTATCATTCTATAAAAAAAAGGTTTTGAAAGAATCTTGAGTTGCCCCCAACAAAACTGAGAAAAAAAAAAGTTAATTGGTGATGTTATGATTGTAACTTGACGTTTTTGTTTGCACCCAATAGCCTACACCCACTTCCATTGATTTATTGCACCCAACAGCCTATCAAGTAACCACCCACTTCCATTGATTCAATACCCACGCTTCCTATTTCCAATGCGATGACAAACCCCTTTTTTTTAATCTCAAAATTTATAAAAGATTGTGAATGATGTCAATTTCAAGTAATCCACATCGTATAATGTCATGTCATATCTTATTCGAGTCATATCTTTGTTGGGAAAAGACCAATGTGGTGATTATTAGATTATTCCCATATATGTGTGTGTATCGGTTGAGTAAGTACAACAAGATTTATGCAAAAGCCAAAATGCATATATGACCATAAACAACACCAGGATATTCTTATATGAGAAGTGCTCTCTACCACTATCAAAATTGCTCTGCCGATATCTAAAGTGAACAAGGTATTGGGTGTCGAGATGTCCACAAGTTAGAAAGATCTTCAAATGAGGCGAACATCTAGAAGAACCTCAATCAAGGGTGAACAAGCCAAAAAGAATGAATTGTTCATGATGGCTTAAAGGTGCAAAGATCGAGGGAACAATTGGAAGGACTTGATAATAGTAAACAAGCCTAGGATGAGGATGTTTGGTAGAATTGGGAAGGACCATAAAGATGAACAGTTTGGTATAATCTAAATTGCCAATATGCTTGGAAGGACCAAAAATATCAGTCTCTTTATTAGGTGTAACAAAACATTATCAGAGCAACAAATTGTTGGCAAAGAATACCTACCTTATACAGATAAGGTGAAAGACTATGTCAATACTAATGATCATTGTGAATCTAGTGAAAATGAGGAACCAATGCATGTGTCTTTGGATGTCAACTTAGTCAGTAAAGATAAAGAATCGGCAAAGATATTGATGTCCTCGGAGATTTTTGGAAAATGATATAGATAATCAACAAATATGAGGAATTAGCGGGAATGCCAATGTCCTTGGAAGTCTTTATATGTTGCGGAAACCAAAAGAATCATTGGAAGATTGATTGTGCGTCATTTCACATGGTTTGTTAATCGACAACATTAACAAAGAATGAGTAAGAGATCATATTGATATTTAGACTCGGAAGATGCTGGTCACTTGATCAATTGCCCAGGACATTGAAAAGAATAGAAAATTTGTCACAAAGGCTTGGAATTCATAATTAAAAAAAAAAAATAATAATAATAATAATAATAATAAAAATAATAATAATAATAATCACTAGAGTTGATCAAGAGCAATATTGACATTAATGAGCAGAAATAAACTTTGACATTGACATTGTTTGGGAAACTACTAATGCATGGGAGACATTACCTATGTCAAAAGAGTCATTTTGACAATTTATAGCAACGACCTACCACTAGCAATGGTAAAACCAACAACCACTTGAGGATTTCCATGGACAATAACCATCTGAGGATGGTTGGCTATTTATTGAGTCCAAGAGAAGTAATTAGGTTGGATTGAAATGAACAAAATGAGTCATATGCTTTGAATCTTTTTCATTGCTCTATTTTTGCTGTAAGTAGTTGTTTATTCCCAATGTAATTATAATTAGTGATAAAAGCAAGTGTATAAGAGCATTGGTAGTATGTGAGTTTGAGTAATATGATCTACAGAAAATATGGTACTTGTCAATTATAACTTATTTCGAAAATTATTAGTGGATTCTAATCTTATGGTGACTGATATTAAAGGCAGATGTAAGCTTGAGAATAAAATTAAACCAATGTAATATCCGCTAACTCTTCATTATTAGCATTACATGTTCAAGTCCTCTTTATCTTTGAAAACGTTCCCGACTCAGAGAAGTATGTACTTTGAGTTCCACTGCCAAGCTGGTTTGCATGAGCCTGTGGATTTGAAAGCTCGATCCCCTGCAGATGAAAAATACTATTTTTTTTAAAAATCTTGCGGAAAAATTATTCCAAAATAACAATGAAGAAAATGAGTGAAAAAACTAAATTGGAGTCAGAAATCACCCCTAAAATTTCTAGTTGCAATTATAATGTTTAAAAGACTGAGATATGATAATAAAAGCTCAAAAGAAAGAAACGGATAGGCATATGCCATGTAAGAGATCATAGGAAACTACTATTCAAGGCCCAGTTTCGGCCTAAAAATAGAAAAGATAATTCGTGCTTCTGCTCTTGAATCTGTCAGTGTTAAAATGATGTGTAAAGCATAGACAAAGCAACAGTTTTGTCACTAAATCGGAACCAAGTTTCATATTAATGATTCAAAGTGTGAACTCCATTGACTCAAATGTTTCTCCAAAGTCTAAAGTCAGTACTCTTTCTTCCTTCCTAGGATTAAATTTCGCCTAAAGAGAAACTATTTTCATACTGACTTTGGTTGTGTTTCTTCCTCCTTAGCATTTGTCTGTAAGCAGACAAACAATTCTCTTTTATGCAAAAAATTAGCTTTAATTAAATCAAGCAAGTGCAAGAAGGGTAGAGCATTCCATATTGAATTTGTTTGAAAATCCATGCTTTGGAATGATAAGATGGACCATCTCCATTTACTCCTTTCATTCTTTTTGTTTACCCCAGAATATCACCAAATACATAGAGGCCATAGCCATATAAATTTTCAACCCAACCCCACAAATGATCAATCAATTAGACTTTAACAATGAAGAATGAATTCCAGGAAAGAATAAGAACAAGCAATGAAAAAAGTTGCATCTCCTATCTTACGCCAGAGTGGTCAGACATACAAACAGTTATTATGAAACCATTTTTTAAGTCTAAATCTGGTGCAATAAGGAAGACTGGCAAGGACCACGGGGAAAAAGGATGTTAGTGCCCATAAGGCAATGCTTGCCCATCAAGAAATTTTCGTAAGTTGTCCAATTTGATGGTCCTTATGCAAATAACTCTATGCTTTGAGAGAAAAAAGTAGGTAAATAAACTTATGGGATAAGTGTTCCAGAAGTCCTAAAACTTGTCACGAAAATGCATTTCAGTCCTAAAACTTGCAAAAAGTGCAAATAAGTCCTCAAACTTGTCAAAATAGTTCAATTGAGTCCTAAAATTGACGCCGTCTATTATTGACGGAAAATGCTGACGCGTTAACGTAGTATTTTAAATAATTTTTTATTTTCCAGCTGGTTTTTTAATAATTTTTTATTCAATTTTTAAAAAAAATTATATTTAAAAACTAAAATTTAATTTTTAAAAACTGTTAAAAAAAAAAAAAAAAAAAAAAAAAAGGGAAGAAGAGGCAGCCGCCCATCGCCGGAGGGACCGGCGACGATCGTCGGCCGCCGCCCATCACCGGAGGGACCGGCGACGGTCGTCCGCCGCCGCCCGACCGGGCGAGGGCTCGGCAGCCCCGGGCGAGGGCCGGCGACCCTCGCCCGGTGCGCCCGATGGGGCGAGGGCGCCCAGATCCGGGCACCCGGCCCTCGCCGGGGGCCGGCGGGACTCACCCGGATCCGGGCGTTGCCGTGAAGCATGAGGGCCACGCGAGTGGCCCGTTCCCGTGCTTCCCTGTGCTCAACGCCAGCAAATTCGAGCTAGTTGCCGGGTTGCCAGTCACTGCTGTTCCGAGTCCCCTCGTCGGCGACCTCCGCCTGCGACCAAGCGACTTCCGCATCTTTGTGCCCGGCCAGATCTGGACGAGCCTCGCCCATGTCAGGCAAGGGTCACCGGCCCTCGCCCGCGTCGGGCGAGCCTCGCTCGCGTTAGGCGAGGGTCGCCGCCCTCGCCCGGGGCCAGCGAGCCCTTGCCCGCACCGGCGAGCCTCGCCCGCACGGCGAGCCTCGCCCGCGTCAGCGAGGGTCGCCGGCCCGGCGAGGCCTCGCCCCGGGTTGGGCGGCTGCCGCGCGACCGTCGCCGGCCCCTTCGGCGATGGACGGCCGCCTCCTCTGCCTTTTTTTTTTTTTAATAGTTTTTTTAAAAATGAATTTTAGTTTTTAAATATATATTTTTTTAAAAAATTGAATAAAAATAATAAAAAGCCAGCTGGAAAATAAAAATTAATTTAAAATGCCACGTCAGTATTTTTAACGGAAAATACTGACGGTGTTAGCTTTATGACTCAATTGAACTATTTTGACAAGTTTGAGGACTGATTTGCACTTTTTGCAAGTTTTAGGACTGAAATCAAGTTTTAGGACTTCTGAAACACTTATCCCTAAACTTATTACTTATAAAGGAAATAAAGTTTTTCCCGCTTTCCTTCTCCACCACTCATTTTCTTCCCCTCTCCACCTTTCCAACAAAGTATTATGTCCACTGTAATACGACTAACAAGTCACACCACAGACTTGTGCAGTGCCTATCAAATTATGAAACTATTGCTCCTTCCTACAGCAACCCATCATAAGGATGTCCCTCTCAGAGAATACATGAATTGACCAGTTCTACACCCAAACAAGAGCAACACTAGACCTCCACATACAGTTGCCAAGCTGAGAACAAGGAGGCTACTGAGCATTTCTTTTCTTTACTTTTTATTTCACATTGATGATGGAAATGATTATGCACTCAGTTTTGGCATCAAACTGGAATTGAATGTCAAGGTAGTAATTATCATTTCCTGCTTGAAGAAAAAAAATCCAAGGCACTGATACCAGAAGATAAGATATAAATTACAGGCCATAAATAAAGCACAGACCTGCACGGGCGTAAATGCCAGACTTGATGTAAGGCCAGAGGTGGCACCATTGCTTCCAAATTGTTTTTCCTTGAACCTGAAAATGATGTAGATTCTTAGGAAAGGCTGACTAAAGGCAAAAATTAGCAATCTAGATCTGCAGTTTTTCGAATGTAAATCTTTTCCTGGAGGACTAAAGAAGAATACTTTTTGGCAACTTTTGCAGCAAGTTTACTCTGACCAATAGACACTCGCAGCTTTCCATTCCCTGCCTGACCAAGCATTCCATAGCCTTCCCCCAGTCCATCACCTAACAAAGAGAAAATATATGTAACCTTGAGAGCTTCTTTCCCACACAAATCGGTCAATGGGAGACAAGCGAAGTATTACTCAAACTCATTCAAAGGCAACTTTACCTAAAGAACTCTCTTCAGGTATACCAAATTGCATTCTGTTGGCCAGTTTTCTCATATCCGTTATTGCATACCTGAAAAAAAAAAAAAAAAAAAAAATAAGTCTACATATCAAACCACATGTGCATGAAAAAGTGCTACTTTTTGAGAGAGCAAGAGAGACCTCTCCTTCATCTTCCTTTGCCGACGACCACCTCTTTTCTTCTTGGGCTCAGAGTCAGGAACTGGAAGTGGTTTTGGCTGCTTTGCAGGAGGGGGCTCCTGCCATTTTTCAATTTTCTTTCGAATCTCCTCTCTAAATGCCCTCCCTGTATTTCCTGATGGATCTCCCCTAGTAGCATCTACACGTGCAGCAAGAGTTGACTTTGCAGACAAAAGTCGGCAAGCACGCATTCTTAGAGAAGGTGGAGTAGTCTGGAATACCTCTGTTTGCTCAATGTAACCTACACGAAATGGAGATGTTGCAGTTGAAAAACCAGCTAAAGTTTTCTTCTTGGCACCAAGAAGCTGGACATTACAAGCCGGCATCTTAGCCAAGGCTGAGAGCCCACCAGCAGTTCCCATCAGCTTTGCAGCAACCGCACTCCCAACAATGGCAGAAAGATTTGGTGCAATGTATCCCATTCTACTTTCTACAAAATCAAGAACCTTCTTTTTTGCTGTATCGAGAACAAGAGCTCGATCACATGCATCAATTGTTTTATTAAGGTCCTCTTCTGGAAGTGGCTTGCCACTCGTAGTTGATGCTGTAACTGAGACAACCATGATAACAGCTGAAGGTAAAAGTCCTTCCAAATCAACAAGGGTCAAATCCACCTCATTTCCAATTTTCTTAACCACCCTAGCATAATCTATTGGATGATGGACAAGCGATTCAAGCTCTGGAAATTTCACATGGTACTTGCCACGAATAAAATTGTGGATAATCATTATTTCATTGTCAATGTCGACCGAGAGGGCATTACAGTCCACAATGAGCTGATATTCCGGATCATCTTCCAACACCATCCCCTGATTTGAGATATCAGAACCTTTTTGAAGAGCATCTTCCACTTTCTGCCAATCCCACAGATAAATCAAATTATTTCCAAGACAAGTTGGAATATCGAAATCAAGACCATGATTTAATAAATTCCTCAGTATAGCTTAAGCATACTCATGTTCATTTCAACATGCTTTAAAGGAAACATGGAGCAGTACAGTACCAAAACCAACTTTCAGTTAAAATCATCAAGTCACCAGTGACATAAAAAAGAAGACATTAATTCCGTCTCCATCTACCAAAACAATCAGAAATGTTTCAAAAAAAAAGTAGCCATACGGCATGCAAAAAGTTCACGCCCTTCTTTATCTTGAAAGATAGGATGTCCTAACCATCCAACAGCTATTCCATCCCCAATGTCCATTGAACCCACTCTGAATAATCTGCCCTTTACTGGATTATTACTGATATAATCATAAAAAGCTAATTTTTCAGGAATTTTAGACCATGCTTCTGATAAACTTTGATTTTTGGCTAGCCCTGCACCAACTCTTCGATATCAGTCAGAGGACACTAGTAACAACAATGATACAGAAGGATTTACTATAACACAAAAGTGAATCAGAAGAAATGAAAACTGATGTTTTCAGCTCATATATACAAAGAATGGAAACAGCTAAAACACTAGCTCCTCAAAATATTTGTAAGAGCAATAGAGTTCAGATCCATTCCTTGCAGCAAGGTTATAGGTAAATGCATCATTAAGATTCCTGTTTCAAGATTAAAGCAATTTTGCCGTATCTTGTTAGCTCAAATCAAAGTGCAATCAATGAAGGGAGAAAAATTGAGGATAATGCGATGATTGCAGGTGACTTGTGCAGGATTATCATCGTAAAGTTATCTCCACTATCTAAAATATAAATGCAGATATGACAAAGGCATTTAATTCAATTAGTTAAACAAGGTGTTAGCTTAAGTTTTTGATGTATGAAAATAAGAAGAAAGATTTGTGTCAGCCAACCGTTGGCTTTTGTGCGAAAATTGGGGAATTAGTGACTAAATTTGGCATTAGCTGCAGGATTTGTCACCCTGCATTCAGTTCGTGCAATACAAGACTACTTACAGGCATAAACCCCCCCCAAAAAAAATAATAAAAAACAGAAAAAAGAAAAAAAACGAATTAAAAAGGAACAAAAGAAATAAAAGAAAAGAAACACTTAGCACTGAGGTTTTCAAGACCAAAGAGCAGGCTATTCTAATATATTACAAAACAGTGCTTGTGGACTAACCTGAATTATGTCCTTGTATCTCTGTGACTTCTGTAATTTGGAAACATTATCAAGATCTTCATAATTGAGGGCCTCTATGTCAGCTAGTTCCCCATCAACATCTTCTTCCATGTTTGCAGCATCATTTTCATCTTCTTCCTAAAAGTATAAACATCTCAGATTTCAATGTATGAGAAGGAACATAACTGGCTAAGCCTATAATCTGGAAATTAGAAATGAAGGCTTGACTAATGTTCTACAAAAAAAAGGCATCTAATGAACATGTCAATAATTCAAGATATCGAAACAGCTAGATGAGAATCATCATAGAAAAACTTAAAGAAAGCATGTAACCATGTCGATGCAAGATGCCTATAGTAAGGAAACCAAGAAGTTTAATTCAGTCACTCACAATTATATCAGCCTCATTGTCAGATAACTCGTCCAGGTCTGCGAGGAAAGAATCAGCCAGAGCAGCCTGAAACCACCAGACAACACAATGTCATGCAAGGGCCCATCATAAATTAAATAACGAGCAAAACATGCATAAAACCTACACAGTGACCAGTCAACTGAAATGTCTCTGGTCCAAAATAACCAGTTCTATAGGAGCTAGGCAATGACAGAAGCTTCACTTTCAAGGCACCAATAAGCATTCGGATAGCAGCATAATTCAAAATCCATTCCTTTTCCATGATATCCTTAGCATCATCTCCACCAACACAATTCGCATCAACCGACACAAGTCCACAACACTTGAAACTCAAAGTTCATAACAGAAACGATTCCAGGGTCGCCATACAGAAACCGAACGCTCCACTAAAGGCCACACATCCCCATTTACCAAGGCTGCTACCATTGCTCAAACTAGGTTTAATCCACGGACCAATTCACCTATGAACAGCCGGACACATCAAGTACCTAACAGAAAGCCAGTTCAACCAACTCGGGGGGCCGAACTCCTAGCCGACCAAAATATGCCGGCAACACTTAAAAACCTACGCACACCTACAATAGGAATCCATCTTTTGGCGCTAGTAATACCAAAAGAACAAGGAGGTACGGTTCGCAAGTTCGTCATCATCACCCCCAACGAAAATTGAAAAAAGAAAAAGAAAAAAAGAACAAGAGCACGCGGCGGCGGGAACAGCCGCCGTCAAATAGCCGCGACGGTGCTAGAGAAACTCGCCATGATTCCCGAACCCGACGCGCTCGGAGCTTAAGCGGCAGCGGCGACTCCCGATTTTTCCACCCTGGCCACGGAGAGCGAACGGTCAGGAGCGACGGAATCGGAATTCGAAACCCTAGCGGAACGGGAAAATAGGAGGAAACGAGAGGGGAATCCGAATCCGCCGCGAGCGGGGAGAAGGTACCTTCTTCCGGCGAGCCGATGATCCTCCAGCAGCGAGAGAGCAGACGATTCCGCAGAGCGATATGGAGAAAAAAGGCAAACCGACCTTCGCGAAGAAAGAGATGAATTCGCAGTTCAGATGCGAACTGGATAACCGAGATGATGGGCCCGTGGCGAGCCCGGCCCAGGTACAAGTTGATACAAAGTCCACGTTGGGAAGACAGTTCTTCTCATCTAATTTAATTTAATCTAGTCTAGTCTAGTCTATCTCTCGAAAACTCGTTTGAAGATGCTGTGTTTCGCGGCGAACCAACGATTTGAAAAAGACAAATGAGCAAAAAATATCTTCATTATTAATGCAAAAATTTTAAGCATAATTTGTTATTGGTAATAGAATATTTACTGTTTGTTATTTTTACTATGTGATATAGTCTATCATTCTATGAAAAAATGGTTTTAAAAGAATCTCGAGTTGCCCCCAACAAAACTGAGAAAAAAAAAGTGTAGCTAATTGGTGATGTTATGATTGTAACTTGACATTTTTGTTATTACATCCAACAGCCTATCAAGTAACCACCCACTTCCATTGATTCAATACCCACGCTTCCTATTTCCAATGCGAAGACAAACCCTTTTTTTTTTAAATCTCAAAATTTATAAAAGATTGTGAATGATGTCAATTTCAAGTAATCCACATCGTATAATGTCATGTCATATCTTATTCAAGTCATATCTTTGTTGGGAAAAGACCAATGTGGTGATTGTTAAATTATTCCCATATTGTTTTGACAATGATAGACAATCAAAGGCTATATGTGCGTGTATCGGTTGAGTAAGTACAACATGATTTATGCAAAGTCGAAATGCATATGTTATCATAAATAGCACTAGGATATTATGATATGAGAAATGCTCTACCATTGTCAAGATTGCTCTATTGATATCTAAGGTGAATAAAGTATTAGGTGTCAAGATGTCCACGAGTTAGAAGGATCTTCAAATGAGGTGAACATCTAGAACAACCTTAATCACGGATGAAGAAGCCAAAAGAAAAAAAGAAAAAACAAAAGGTTCGTGATAGCTTAGATGTGCAAAGATAAGGTGAACAATTGGAAGGACTTGATAATAGTGAACAAGCCTAGAATGAGGATGTTTGGTAGAATTTGGAAGGACCGTGAAGATGAACAGTTTGGTAGAATCTAATTGCCAATATGCTTGGAAGGAACAAAAACATTAGCCTCTTTATCAAGTGTAGCAAATTGTTATCGGAGTAGCAGAATGTTGGCAAAGAATAGCTGCCTTATACATGTAAGGTGGAAGTATGTCAATACTAGTGATAATTGTGAATCTAGTGAAAATGAGGACCAGCATGTGTGTTTTTGGAAGTTGACTTAGTCAAATCAGTAAAGATAAAGAAGCGGCAAAGATGTTGATGTCCCTAGAGATTTTTGGAAAATGATATAGATAATCAACAAATACGAGAAATTAGCAGGAATGCCAATGTCCTTGAAAGTCTTTGTACACTGTAGAAACCAAAAAGATAGTTGGAAGATTGATTGCACGTCATTTCACATGGTTTGTCAATGGACAACATTAACAGAGAAGTAAAAATCTACAAGTACTAATTGTAAGGGATTGTACTAATATTTAGTCTTGGAAGATGCTGGTCACTTGATCAACTACCTAGGACATTGAAAAGAATAAAAAACATTTGTCACAAGCCAAAGTTGATGAAGAGCAATATTGGCATTAATGAACAGAGATAGACTCTAACGTTGACATTGTTTTCGAAACTACTAATGTATGGGAGATGTTGCCTATGTCAAAAAGTCATTTTGACAATTTATAGCAACGACCTGGCAATGTTAAAACCAACGACCACTTGAGGATTTTGATGGACAATAGTTATCAGAGGATGGTTGGCTATACATTGAGTCCAAGAGAAGTAATTAGATCGTGGATTGAAATGAACAAGATGAGTCATATGCTTTGAATCTTTTTCGTTGCTCTATTTTTGCTGGTAGTTGTTCTTTATTCCTAATGTCATTGTAATTAGTGACAAGAGCAAGTGTATAAGAGTATTGGCATTAACTGAGTATGAGTAATGTGATCTACAAAAAATGCGGTACTTGCCAATTATAGCTTATTTCGACGATTATTAGTGGATTCTAGTTTTATTGTGACTATTAGTATTAAGAGTGGATGTAGGAGAAAATATTCAGTGATTTGCAAGCACCACATCAATAGCTAACATGCCGTGCGCTTATTCGGTATAAACCAATTAAAAATTTACATATGGCATAAAAGAAGTAAATCAAAAATCCCTTAATCCACCTAGGTTTTTCTTTTCCTCCTCTTCTATTTGCATGCACGAGCCCAACCTCTGCCCCTCCTTCCGCCATCGCCACCAGCAGAGTCGGAGCTGCTGACATCGCAGCAAACCAATTTGGCCGTCTCCTCTCTCCGTGCATCAGTTCCAAATCCGGCGGGACAACTGAGAGTTTGGACACAAAGGTCATCTCCAGATCTACTTTGCTACAATGCTCCTCTGCACATCCAAATCTAGTTTGCTCTCCAGATCTTGGCTCGCCCAGGGTTGTTGGCAAAATGCTTAACAACTTTGTTGCAGACCGAGACGCCATCCATGGCCGACTACTCCTCAGTGTGACATCTTGAATTTTTCCGACCCTATAAGTATAATCGGATTATTATGGGCTTAGATTACTTAAAGCAAGCCGGACAACAAACCCAATGAACATTTCGTAAGCGTAGTCAATAAGATAGTTGCAGTATGGAGAGGAAACATTCAACACCCATACGCATATGTCAATCATGAAATCAACTTAGAGAAAGAGACAAGCGGAGCTTGTCGGAGGAACTAAGCAGGTGGAAGCTACCGAGAGAAAGAATTTGCTAGACGAGTAGGGACGCGAGAGGAGAAATCAAAGGAGCGCCTCGGGAGATAGAACAAAACACAATTAGACGATCGGAACCATAAGCAGACAACTGGAACCAAAAGCAGACAACACCAGAGACGATAATGGACTGAGAAAGGGGAAGAAAAGGAAATAATTATTAAAAATATATATAAAAATAAATGGGGAAAAAGAAGAAAGAGACAAAAATAGTTTGGAAAATACAGGTGTTGGCTAGTAAAGTCTAATAACCAGTTGGCCAAGATCTCCAGAGCCAGTTGCTAACGCAGGTTTAACACAAGACGAATCGTTTGCCTTGGTCATTTTGGTCATTCTAAGGCAGGGCGTTTTGGTCATTTCACGAGAGAAATATAAAAGTCACCCTTTTGCCTTGCGTCATTCCACGGAACTCTCGCGTCCTCTAGCTTAGCTACCGCCAGTCTTCCATTTCCGATCACGGAAGACGCACGGAGCTCCAACTTGGATCCCCTGGATTCCTCTCCCGCATGAGGTACATTCAGATGTCTCCGCCTACTTGCCGTCGGCTGCTCCGGCGGCCTGACCTCATCTTGAACTGAATCACCTCCAGTTGCTGTGGGGAGAGCAACATCGAGAGTTGTGCGAGTAGGCCGATGGATTCATTTGGTGCAAATGCTTCTTCGAGATCGGAGACAAAAGCTCGAGGCCTATGACTAAGAGTTCCGCCGTTCGTTGGCGTCGAATTGCGAAGAGGCTTACGTCGCTGAGTTCCACAATCAACTTTGGCTCCATTTCAATCGCTGTGGTATACACTGCATGTTAAACGGGGAGAGAGAAGGATAGAGAAATCTTCATCGACAGCCGGTTCCTTGGGACGTTCCAGCGATGATGGAATTCATCAATCGAGTCGTTTCCTTCCCGATTAAACATGTGTATAAAATATCGAATTCATTTTTCGTAGCCACAAACGAGATTCGCTATTTCTTCGGTCCACAAGGTTATTGGTGCTAATTGGTTTGAGAGTAGTGGTTTGAGAGTTCATTGTGGTGGTGCCAGAGTATGGGAGGCGCCATGTGTTAGACGATGCGCATAAGTTGTTCGGTAAAATTATCCAAGACAAGGATTAGTAATGTTGCCTTGCAGAATTCAATTATTTATCAGCCAGGAACTGCAGCAATGCGCTTATTTATCAGCCAGGAACTGCAGCAATGCATTTATTGACTATCCGCGAACTGCAGCGCTGCCCATATGTCATCTTCTTCCTTCTTTGCAGCATCATTTTCATCTTCTTTAACATCTTCTTCCTTCTTCGCAGCATCATTTTCATCTTCTTTAACATCTTCTTCCATGTTTACAGCATCATTTCCATCTTCTTCCTAAAAGTATAAACATCTCAGATTTCAATGTATGAGAAGGAACATAACTGGCTAAGCCTATAATCTGGAAATTAGAAATGAAGGCTTGACTAATGTTCTACAAAAAATGGCCGGGCCTTGATCTAATGAACATATAAATAATTCAGGATATCGAAACAGCTAGATGAGAATCCTCATAGAAAAACTTAAAGAAAGCATGTAACCATGTCAATGCAAGATGCCTATAATAAGGAAACCAAGAAGTATAATTCAGTCAGTCACAATTATAAGAGCCCCATTGTAAGGTAACTCATCCAATTCGAGAATAACTCCATCCAGGCCTGCAAGGTAAGAATAAACTAGAGCATCCTGATACCACCATGATGCCTAAAACCACCAAACGACACAATGTCATGCAAGGTCCCATCATAAGTTAAATAACAAGCAAAACATGTATAAAACCTAGGGGTGAGTATGTCGGACCGCCCAAACCGAGATTTGCCTGGACGGGACGAGACTGGCTAGTTGGGTCCGGTTGCTGATTCCCCGGGGTCGCCGGGGGATTGGACTAGACTGGACCAACTCTTTTTTTTTTTTAACTATATTTTTTAATTTCTTAAAAATAGCAATAAATCCTAAAAATAATAACAACTCTAGTATTTTTTAAAAAATTTTAAATTTTTCTTGCTAAGTGATCGGTTCCATGGACCGGTCCTGTTCCCAATCCCAAAAATTGGGAACTGGGCACTGATCACTCCTAATAAAACTTGCACAGTGACCAGTCAACTGCAATGTCTCCGGTTCAAAATAACCAGTTCTATACGAGCTAGGCAATGACAGAAGCTTCACTTTCAAGGCAGTAATAAGCATTTTGATAGCAGCGTAACTCAAAATCCATTCATTTTCCACGATATCCTTGGCATCAGCCCTACTAATATAATTTGCTTCAACTGATATGAGTCCACAACACTCGGAACTCCAAAATTCATAACAAAAACCGTTCCAGGGTCACCACACAGAACCCGAACGCTCCACAAAAGGCCAAACATCCCCATTTACGGAGGCTGCTACATACAAGTCGGACAGTGGCAGCCATAGCTCAAACTAGGTTTAATCCACGGACCAATTCACCCATGAAAAGGCAGACACATCAAGTACCTAACAGAGAGGTACAATTCGGTTTTCCTTAAAAGTGACTTGGGGCCGAACTCCCAGTCGACCAAAATATGCCGGCAACACTTAAAACCTACGCGCACCTACTACAATAGGAATCCATCTTTTGGCGCTACTAATACCAAAAGAACAAGGAAGTACGGTTCGCAAGTTCGTCATCATCACCCCCAACGCAAATTGAAAAAAAAAAAGAACAAGAACAAGAGGCCGCGACGGTGCTAGAGAAACTCACCATGATTCCCGAACCTGACGCGATCGGAGCTTAGGCGGCAACGGCGGCGACTCCCGATTCTTCCACCCTGGCCACGGAGAGCGAACGGTCAGGAGCGACGTAATCGGAATTCGAAACCCTAGCGGAACGGGAAAAAAGGAGGAAACGAGAGGGGAATCCGAATCCGCCGCGAGCGGGGAGAAGGGACCTTCTTCCGGCAGACGATTCCGCGGAGCGATATGGAGGAATAAAGCAAACCGACCTTCGCGAAGAAAGAGATGAATTCGCAGTTCAGCTGCGAGCTGGAAAACCGAGATGATGGGCCCTTGGCGAGCCCGGCCCAGGTACAAGTCGATGCAAAGCCCACGTTGAAAAACAGTTCTTCTCAACTAATTTAATTTAATCTGGCCTGGTCTATCTCTTGGAAACTCGTTTGAAGATGCTTTGTTTCGTGGCGAACCAGCGATTCGAAAAAATGAATGAGCAAAAAGTATCTTCGTTATTAATGCAAAAATTAGCATAATTTGTTATTGGTAATAAAATAGTTACCGTTTGTTAGTCTTACTAAGTGATATAGTCTATCATTCTATGAGAAAATGTTTTTAAAAGAATCTCGAATTACCCCCAACAAAAATGAGCAAAAAAAAAGGCGTAGCTAATTGGTGATGTTATGATTGTAACTTGACGTTTTTGTTATTACACTCAACAACCTATTGAGTAACAACCCACTTCCACTAATTCAATAACCACGATTCCTATTTCCAATGCGATGGCAAACTTTTTTTTATTATAAATATATTTTAATCTCAAAATTTATGAAAGATTGTCGATTGTGTCAATTGCAAGTAAGCCACGTCGTATAATGTCATGTCATATCTTATTCGAGTCATGTCTTTGTTCGGAAAACACCAATGTGGTGATTGTCAGATTATTCCCCGTATTGTTTTGATGATGACAAAGACAATAAAAGGCTATATGTGTGTGCATTAGTTGAGTAAGTACAAAATGATTTATGCAAAAGCCGAAATGCATATGTTATCATAAACAACATCGGGATATTCTAATATGACAAGTGCTCTACTACTGTCAAGATTGCTCTAAGTATTGGGTGTTGAGATATCTACGAGTTAGAAGGATCTTCAAATGAGGCGAACATCTAGAAGAACCTTAATTAAGGGTGAACAAGCCAAAAAGAACGAATTGTTCATGATGGCTTAAAGGTGCAAGGATCGAGGGAATAATGGGAAGGACTTGATAATAGTGAACAGATGAGGATGTTTGGTAGAATTGGAAAGGACCATAAAGATGAACAGTTTGGTAAAATCTAAATTGCCAATATGCTTGAAAGGACCAAAAATATCAGCCTCTTTATTAGGTGCAACAAATTGTTATCGGAGCAGCAAATTGTTGGCAAAGAATACTTGCCTTATATAGATAAGGTAGAAGACTATGTCAATACTAATGATCATTGTGAATCTAGTGAAAATGAGGAACCAACGCATGTGTCTTTGGAAGTCAACTTAGTCAAATTAGTAAAGATAAAGAATCGGCAAAGATGTTGATGGGCCCGTTTGGTTCGGCTTTTGGGGAATGTATTTGCCAAAATGCAAATACCTTTGATGAATGGGGTTTTCCGAAATGCAAATATCGTTTGGTAAAATTTGCATTGGGATACTATTTTGGCCAAAATACAATTTGGTAAAATTTGCATTTGTAAAGGACTTTTATTAAGTTAAAAAAAAAAAAAAAATATTTGTATTTTTTTTTTTTTGAAGTCCAACGGCCGGATGGCCAGATCCAGAGGTCGGACCGCCGAATCCGGCGGCCGGATGGCCGGGCGCTACCTCGGTGACGTTTGCCGGGGTCGCGCGACCCCGCGACGTTCGCTCGGGGTCTCGCGACCTCGGGCGACGGTCGCCGAGGTCGAGCGACCCTCAGGCGGCGGTCGCTGGCGCACGGGACCCCTCGGCCGGCGATCGTCGGCCGTCGTGCGGTGGTTTTTCTCGCCTGATGAACAGTACCTCGAAGATGAACAGTACCCAAACTTGCATTCTCAAAATACAACTTCCCAAAGCACCTCTAGACCTCCATTTGGCTAAAGGCCCTTGGAGCCACTTGGAGATGCAATTGCATCTCGCCAAAGTCGCCCAAAAAACCAAACCAAACACGTTTGCATTTGGCCAAGGGACTTTGGAGTCCAAATGCTCATCCCCAAAGTGAACCAAACAAGACCGATGTCCTTGGAGATTTTTGGAAAATGATATAGATAATCAACAAATATGAGGAATTAATGGGAATGCCAATGTCCTTGGAAGTCTTTGTATGTTGTGGAAACCAAAAGGATCATTGGAAGATTGATTGCATGTCATTTCACATGGTTTGTTAATCGACTGCATTAACAAAGAAATAAAAATCTACAAGTACTGATCATGAGTAAGAGATCATACTGATATTTAGACTCGGAAGATGCTGGTCACTTGATCAACTGCCTAGGACATTGAAAAGAATAGAAAATTTGTCACAAAGGCTTGGAATTCATAAAAAAAAAAATCACCAGAGTTGATCAAGAGCAATATTGGCATTGATGAGCACAAATAAACTCTGACATTGACATTGTTTGGGAAACTATCATGCATGGGAAACGTTGCCTATGTCAAAGAGTCATTTTGACAATTTATAGCAATGACCTGCCGCTAGCAATGGTAAAACCAACAACTACTTGAGGATTTCGATGGACAATAATCATCTGAGGATGGTTGGCTATATATTGAGTCCAAGAGAAGTAATTAGGTTGGATTGAAATGAACAAAATGAGTCATATGCTTTGAATCTTTTTCGTTGCTCTATTTTTGTTGTAAGTTGTTGTTTATTCCTGATGTCATTATAATTAGTGATAAAATGGGAAAATGTCACAAATAGTCCCTATACTATTACCTAATGTGCAATTTCGTCCTTGAACTTTCGATCGGCTTAATTGGGTCCCTGAACTATTGATAAATGCCGATTTGGTCCCTGAATTTTCGATCGGCTCAATTTGATCCCTAAACTATTGATAAATGTCTAATTTAGTCCTTCGTTATTATTTTTCCTTTTTTTTTTGTTATAGTAACGAAATTGAAAAATAATTAAAAAAATAACGAAAAAAAGAAAACGAAAAATAGTAACGAAAAAAAAAAAAGAAACCCTAGCCAGATCGTTCATCTTCCTCGCGCAAGCAAGCAGGGGACTCGGCATGGCGTGGCACCGGCGAGGGGCGTCGCGGGCGCGAGGGTTGTCGCTCGGACATCGGGGAGAGGCGAGCAGCGGCGGTGTGGGCTCCGGCGGCGTCGGGTCACGGCAGGGACAGCGGCACGGCGGGCAGCGGTTGAGCGTCGGACGGAGGCGAGCAGGGCGTTCGGGTCGTGGCCGCTGCGGGGCTCTTAGATCTCGCCGCGTTGGACACTCGAGTGGCGAGATCGGGACAACGATGGCGTCGCAGTCGGCACGGGCCGGAGCGGGGACGTCGAGCGCTAGGTCGCGGCGGCAAGGATCGGCTTGGCGAGGCAGCGTGGCGCCGGGTCGTCGCCGGTCGTCGGGCGGCAGCGTTGAGGTGCGGCAGTGGGACGCGGAGGTCGCCGGATCCGAAGTTGCGGCGACCGAGGCGTTGCAAGGTCGACGGCGGCGGACGAGACCGGTGGAGCGGCGGTGGAGCAGAGAGGGCTCGTGGGTCGCCGGCGCGGTCGAGGTCCGCCCGGCGCAGCGGGCGGTGCGGGCAAGGCCGCTTCCGCGAGGAAGATGAACAAGACTCCGCACGGGTTTCTTTTTTTTTTTTTTACTATTTTTTTGTTGTTTTTTTTTTCGTTATTTTTTTTTTTTAATTTTTTCAATTTCGTTACTATAAGCAAAAAAAAAAAAAAAGAAGGAAAAATAGTAACGAATGACTAAATCGGACATTTATCAATAGTTTATGGATCAAATTGAGCCGATCGAAAATTCAGGGATCAAATTGAGCCGATCGAAAGTTCATGGACGAAATTGCACATTAAGTAATAGTATAGGGACCATTTGTGACATTTCCCCTAAAAGCAAGTGAATAAGAGTATTGGTAGTATGTGAGTTTGAGTAATATGATCCACAGAAAATACGGTACTTGTCAATTATAACTTATTTCGAAAATTGTTAGTGGATTCTAATCTTATGGTGACTGATATTAAAGGTAGATGTAAGCTTGAGAATAAAATCAAACCAATGTAATATCTGCCAACTCTTCATTATTAGCATTACATGTTCAATGTCATCACTATTTGTTAAATAACGGAGCATGCAATTAATCTCTATTTAGGCTTTTGTCGATGTTTGAAGTTTCCGCAAATGCTAGTCATAGTACTCAGTCAACCTATTATCCTATAAATTGTTGTGTGCTTTTATTCATTTCAGCACCATCTATTATTGGACTATAGCACCATGTGATATTTGAAATATCTACTAATTTTTATAATAGTTGTTGATTCCATAAAATTGTAACAGTTTATTACAACAACCTATTCACCCCCTCTTAGTTATATTGTTAACCCCAATAGTCTTTTTTATTGTATCAAAAATTGCGATCTCCAGTACAAAACAGTTTATATTTATTTTACATCTAGCATCACATTGTAATTTTGATTTTTCTTTTCTATTTAGTATTGAAATCCATATCAAGAGAGATAAGTAAATTTATTTTTGAAAAAAGAAGGCTAACATGGGTTTTAGCATGCAAAAAAAAAAGCCTTTTTGTCCAACGCATCCTGATGAGTAGAAAAGCTCCAAAAAATAGTTTGATTCATCTATATTATTTGCATATTAGATATATATGTTTCGTTTGTGTTAAAATGAATAATTTGTACAATACTTTTTTAAAAAAAAATCTCATATGTCACTTTAAATAATCAATCAATGATAAATATTTGCTTAACCGACAACAATTTATATATAAATATTTTTGTGAATAATAAAAATCTTTTTCATTCTTTTATTTTTTGTAAGCAATTCAAGTGACCATTTTTAGGAAAATATTTTTCAAATCATTTGATTTTGCGAGACAAATGGAGCCTTGTGTAAAATGAGTGGTTTGTAAAATATTTTCTTGAAATCATCACTTGCATCGTTTACAAAAATGAATAAAAGAAAAATATTTTCATTATTCACCCAAATATTCAACCATAAATAGTTGTCAGTAGTGAAAACATTTTCTGTTAATTAATTATTTTAAGAAATATAAATAATCATTTAAAAACTAATTTTAAAAATTAATTATTTCTCATAAATAAATGAAGCCTCGCACGATGGGGTGAGTTGTCGCATTCGGCTCGGATCGGGTCTACACGGATTGAGGTACAGCGTGTCCTGGCGGTGCAATAAAGATGAAGGCAGATGTTCTGCTCCCATGTCTTGCGCCCTTTTTTCTTATCTAATTCTTTAATTCTATGTTCTATTTTTAAATTCTTTTCTGAACAAGTAGATTTCAAGAAAACTAGCCCCATTTTAGAAATTACGTTAAATGCCCAAATAATGTAAAATACAAGAATTCGGCCTTTAATAAACAGAATACATTTTATAGAAAGAACACAAGTTCCTATTTTTGAACAACTAATAACAGGTCATATTAGATCAGCGTGCAAAATTACTAGGATAGAAAAAACATCCCTTTTGTTTTCTTATCGCATTTTATACTTTTGAAGTCTCCCTAAAAAATGAATGGACTTGTAAGACCAAAGGCATTTCATAATAAATGGCTTTCTTTCACTAAGTAGAGAGAGAGAGAGAGAGAGGTACATCATTAAACGAATCAATTGCCTATTTGAAGAGATTTAGTTAATCAATGTCAATAAATGAAGTTATATAAGTCGACTTCTTCTACGAATTCATTCATGAAATTATAGAAGTAAAACTGATAAATTAATAATTTAAGTTGTCATAGCTTTTAATTCATAATTGCTTATATCATTTAAAATAATTAGTCAATGAAAAATATTATTGTTAATGAAATTTTTTTCTTCATTTATTCTTATGAGCAATAATGGCCAATCTTAATTTTTTTCCAAAAAAAAAAATCATTTTCCGTAATAATACGCACCGTCTCTTCCAAATAATAATACAAACGTAAGTTGAACAGCACAAGAAACGCAAAATTACCAAAAGGTCCCCTATACTTGCTCAATGATGAACGCGAAACCACGCTACACGTCCCTTCACGTCCCACGAGCCCCGCCCGCCCCCGTACTCCTCGCCCCCACGTGTCGCTCTCTCGGTCGCCTCACGAACGATCCTCGAAAGCCGACCCCGCTCGCCCTCTAGCCACGTGTCATCCGATCTCATCTAAAAAGTACTGTACGCTTCAGATCGGACCCATCACCCGAGAACGAATCAGGTCTCTACACGCGTCCCCATGGCAGATCAGTCAACCCGCCTCCTCCTATATATAGCCAACTAGCTCCCAAGCCTCAACCGAAGACGAGACAAACACAAAACTACAAGACCGAAGCAAAAAGACAAAACTGCCCTTCCCTTCCCTTCCCTTTCCTTTCCTTTCCTTTCCATTTTCTTCAATTATTTCCCGCAAAAATCCTTCTTCCGATCAATGTCCAGGAAGCCGACCGCCGAGCCGACTCGCCGGACGCTGACGTTCCCGGCGGTTCACCCCTCCGACCACACGCCTCCGGCCGCCCTCCTCTCCTCCGTCGCCGAACTCGCCAGGTCGGTCCTGACCTTCAAGGCCAAGCGCTTCGCGTGCAACCGGCGGAACGCCGCCGAGTCGATCCGCAGCGTCGCCAACCTCCTCCTCTTCCTCGAGGATGTCCCCATCCCGCCCGCGCCCCTCGGCGGTGGCGGCGGCGGCGGCGGCGGCGGCGGCTCCCTCTCCCTCGCCCTCTCGGAGCTCCACTTGGCGCTCCGGAAGCTCCGGTTCCTCCTGGAGGACTGCACGCGCGACGGCGCGCGCGCGTGGATGCTGATGAAGTCGGAGCGCGTGGCGGGCCAGTTCCGCGCCTCGGCCCGCGCGATGGCGACGGCGCTGGACGTGCTGCCCATGGAGGACGTCGGCGTGCCGGTCGAGGCGAGGGAGGTCGCCCGTTTGCTCGTGAGGCAAGCGCGTAAGGTGAGTTTCGAAGTTGATGCGGATGATCGGACTGCTGTAAGTGATTTGAAGTCGATTTTGAGTAGTTTTGAGTGCGGGATTGTTCCGGAGAGGAGTCGTTTGGAGCGTGTTCTCGATCATGTTGGTGTGAGGAGCTGGACCGATTGCCATAAGGAGATCAGGTTTTTGGATGCTGAATTGGGGTTTGAGTTTTTGAGTGTTGAGAGGAGGGAGGTGGAGATTTTGAGTAGTTTGATGGGGCTGATGTGCTACTGTAGATGCGTGCTTTTTGAGGCCGTTGACATCAAATCCAATCCACAATCCAATGAAGAGCATGCTATTAAAGTGCTTGATCACATCAATCCTGATGATTTGCGGTGCCCGATTTCTCTCGAGTTGATGGTTGATCCAGTGACCACTGTTACAGGGCATACATATGATCGAGCTTCGATAGTGAAGTGGTTTAGGGCTGGAAATTTCACTTGTCCTAAGACAGGTGAGATGCTTGCAAGCACGGAACTTGTTCCAAATGCAGTGATTAGGCGGTTGATCGAGCTATACTGCTCCGAGAATGGCATTCCTTTTGCTGAATCAGCTCGCAAGCATCGTGATATCACGAGGACTGTTCTTGCTGGGAGTGTGGCAGCAGAAGGAGCCATGAAAATGCTTGTGAGCTATCTTGCTTTCAGGCTGGAGGTTGGGACCGGTGTGGAGAGGAATAGAGCTGCCTATGAGATCCGGCTTCTTGCCAAGCTGAGCATTTTTAATAGATCGTGCTTGGTTGAAGCTGGAACTATTCCTCACTTGTTAAAGCTGCTGACGTCGAGGGATTCATCAATCCAAGAAAATGCTATTGCAGCTCTTTTGAATCTCTCGAAGCATTCAAAGAGCAAAGCTATTATTGTCGAGAATGGTGGTTTGGTGTTGGTTGTGGAGGTTCTCAAATATGGGCATAAGGTTGAAGCTAGGCAGCACGCAGCTGCAGCTCTGTTTTACCTTGCCTCGATAGAGGAGTATAGGAAATTGATTGGGGAAATTCCTGAAACCGTCGCAGTTTTAGTGGAGATGGTCAAGAATGGAACCAGTTGTGGCAAGAAGAACGCATTAGTGGCGATTTTTGGGCTTCTAATGCACCATGGCAATCACAGGAGGGTTCTTGCATCCGGGGCAGTCCCGGTGCTTGTTCAACAGTTGAAGTCTTCTGATAGAGAAGATTTCATTAATGATTGTCTGGCTGTTCTGTCAAGCATAGCAGAGAAATCTGAGGGAACATTGGCGATTTTACGTGCCAATGGTTTGTATATAATCACAGGAATTCTGAATTCTTCTACTTCAAGGGTGGGGAGGGAGCATTGCGTGACTCTGTTGCTGGCTCTGTGCATCAATGGTGGAGCAGAAGTTATCTCCAAGTTGGTGAAGAGTAGCTCTCTCATGCAATCTCTTTATTCCTTACTCAGCGAGGGCACTTCTCGTGCAAGCAAGAAGGCCAGTGCTCTCATCAGGCTTCTGCAGGATTTTTCCGAAAGAAGATCTTGTAGTTCGCTGCCTGCAATCTTCCAACAGGAACAATTTGTTCATGCTTGGTAACCCGAATTTTTGAGGGGATTATTCTTCTTCATTGCAGTCATCAGTCATGTAAATAGACAAATGTGTGCAGATGCTTTTTTGTTTTTATCCTTTGTGATGCGGTGACAATATTAGCTCAAGTTTTGAAGAGCTAATTGAGTCAAATTGGCTTCTGCATTTTTAACCATGAAGCCTTCTGTACAAATAAACTCTTGTATTCTGATTCTTTTTCAATGTCATTTGCAATAAATTTTTTTGTACCTCTGTAAACATAAGGTTGATTATGCTCCCATTGAATAAAAAATCTATTTCCTTTTCCTATCATTCTTTGTGTGCTGAGTTCCTCTCTCTCTTGTTCCTTGATATTGTTGATGTTCCTTCAGTTGATATATTTAGTGCCTTTTCTAGTCTTGAAACAACTTGCTCCATAGATGGCCTTTGCTGCTTAAGTCCTGTGCATGACAATGCCAGCTTGAGCACGAGATCAAAAGCTTCAGCCAAGTATTCTCCATTGAGTTTTGGATCAGCAAACTCTGCTATGTTACCGCCTTTGGTAAGGACTTTGGCCTGTGAGGTACAAAGCACATTCATACGGCAACTAATCATAAGGAAAATGACACTGTCGAATTTGATAAAAGCATTAATCTGTACCATTCTTCCTAGAGGCATCGGTCTATTCATATTTAGATTGATAACCCTCTGTCCAGAGAGAAGCTGCAGAAGTACTATCCCGAAGCTGTAGACATCACCTGAAGCATTGACATGACGGTTCCTTCTGTACTCAGGATCAACATAACCAAATGTTCCCCTGACTTCTGAGCTCACAAATGACTGGCCCACATCCATCACCTTGGATAGTCCGAAATCTGAGAGCTTGGCTTCGAAGTTGGCACTAATAAGAATGTTTGTAGGCTGGGAATTGAGCAAGTAATGATTAAAATTTAGAGACAATACAGAGCAAAACTACGGAGATTTGGTGAAGAGAGAAGCATTTGCTGTGTAAACAAGGGAACGCACCTTAATATCACGGTGAACAATACAGCCTTCTGGATAGGTGTGGAGAAACCACAGTCCCCTTGCACTGTCAATGGCGATTTTGAGTCTTTGGATCCACGAGAGCACTTTATCTTTTCCTGCAGTTCACCATCCTGGTAAGTGGTCTATGGTGGTTAATGTGATAACTCTGGGAACAGATAGACGGGACAGGACATCGATTCGTACCAAACAGCCACTCTGAGAGGTTACCATTGTGGCATAACTCATAAACAAGGAAACATTCATCTTCATTCTTACAATAGCCCAGCAGAGCTACGAGGTTCGGGTGCCGGACATCTGAAAGGCTTGCAACTTCTCTAACGTATGTATCTGTATGGCCTTCACTGATGATGTGCTTTATGGCCACGTGTTGACCGTTGGAGAGTATGCCCTTGTAAACCTTACCTGCCATGAAAGACTAAATAAGCAATTGGATACTTTCCCTAAAAGTGCAAAAATTTCTATATGTATGTTGTTGGTTCATTTACAGGTTTCTAATTTTGGTTTTTGTTCCTTTATTTATCCCCTTGTTCTCGGAGATGCCCCTGAGCAGCAGCTAGGGCATGCAGGATACAATACCAGGCCTTTGTGCGTTCTTATCAATGCTTTTCTTTCTGCAAGTTAAGCAAAACCATCATCTTCCTAGATAGCTCAATGCCAAAAGATTTTGAATAATTTATTGCCAAAAGACCAGGCCTTCGTGCCATCTTCTCTCTCGCGATGATGGAATGCAATGTGTTCTACCTATTCAATCCTGCTAGCATGTAATGAATCTGATTAAGAAAAAGAGAGCAATGTCTTTAATTCTCACCTGCTATGCCTTGCCCAATGAACTTTGCTGGGTTGAGATTGTTTGTCGCCAAATAGACTTCCTTAATTGATATCTTGATACTGCTGGAATCCTCGGAAGGCAGTTTTGGTGAATCTGTCATGATATAAAATATATGCAAATCTTTCACAGCAAACAAGATTGAAAAAACGGAACAGTTTAAGCATGATCTCAAGCGACTTCAACAGTACCTTCTTTTTCTTTTGGGACACGAACTTTAGCCCTTTTCTGGAACAAGATCCACAATGCAATAGCTAGAACTATGATGATTCCTGCCAGACCAGCAATTACAATCCATAGGCCTGTGGATCATCCAAAACAGAAAATTACAGCAAATAGTTGCAGCACAGAAAAAATTAAGACAGAGAAATCATCAGTTGAAATGACTCCTCCCAATGAGCTTGCCTGTAGTAGATATGATGCCATATCTCTTCTTGCTGTTACTGCCCTTTTCATCTAACATGGCTAAAAAAAGAATGCTTAGATTACGTGAAAAAACATATCATGGTAGGTAATTGATAATCATTGTGCATAGAAATAAAATGCACAACTGATCAACTCATCAGCAAAGCAATATTACATCTGTGTATGGGGGGAAGACCCTGCTCCCCAAGACATCTGTATACTGTCTGTACCCACTTTTTATCACCAGACCTTTTGCCAGTTAGTGTAATCAAAACTGCAAACTGGCATAGATTGGCCTCAAGCTTTGCTGTCTCTGTATCACTAACGGAGGATTTACCAATCTCCTCCCACTGAGCCAAACAAGCGCTGCAACCTTGATTGAATGAACCATCTTGATCTGGACCCAGATCACAATCCTCCGTCAAGTTCCTTAAGCTATCTCCTAGCTGAGTCACCACATCTGTGACCAAATAATCAGAGCAGCCGCCAGCCCCTCTTTTCAGCTTCTCGATTCCACATCTGAGGACACTTGTCTCAGTAGCATTCATTGAGGCTAAGCAGTTCTTCTGCTCCGTGGCACCAAGGAATATTTGTCCAGTTAGGTTTGCTCGCTGGCCTAGAGCATAGAGATACTCATCAAAGGGTAGTCCGCAGCACTCATGGTTGATGAAGCCCCCCCAACTTGCATTTTGGCAAGTTTGGTTAACATTGTAAAGGTTGAATTTACCATCCAAAGGACAGTTGGCTATTGCAGTTTGAGAGGACACGAGGTTCATCATGGTGAAGACAATGGATATTATTATAATAAAGGAGAGTTGCTCTTCATTTTCCAGTTTCTGAAATCTGCAGGACTTAGCCATGGTCATGAAGGGTTGATCTATTGAAAGAATTTGAAACAATAAGAGAAGTGTGAGCTACAAAAGGTGCTTCATGATGATAGGATTAAGACAAAGGTATACTTTGAGAAAACCAAAATTTTCTTCTTTCTGGTCAAATTTAAAGGGGAAGCTTGATGAATAGAATCCAGGAGGGCTATAGCTTTTAGCTGGAGATGGTGAGAATGGTACCTTGAAATTATCACTTTCCTCACCTGTATTCACCCTCAACAAGGACTTTAAAAAAGAGTTGTTCCCATTAGGACAACGTTCTAACTTTTTCTATCCAGATTTCTTATTGTTGTGTGAAAGAGACATCTCCTTGGAGGGACATGAACTAGAGATACAAATGTGGCATATGGCTGGTTGTTATTGTAAGCAAACATGGGGGAGAAGAATGTCGCTGGGTGTCCAAATTGTGCTGTTTTCCTCATTTATATGATATAAATTTGGTTGATTCCAATAGTGGGAAGAAGACCGGCCGGACTGAGAAATTTATAATGGAATGAGAGGCTGACTCTCTGATTAAAGAAGTGTTTCTTGCCGAATATGCAGATGAAAGGCATTAATTACAATTGTCACGATTACTTTAGAGTTCATTATGCCATCAAGGATAGAGGACAAGCAGAGAAGATAAAGGGAACGTTAGTATTGCTGCCCCAATTACTTAGTAGATCTTCATGTCTCCTGCCAACTTTCTATCGTCTGTTTTCCCTTTAATTTGACACCATCTCAAAAGGACCTGGCCATCTAATATAACTAGTCACATACAGGTGCGCGTGAGTAAGTTTTGGCTATCGCAGAGCATGGTAGCCAAGTCGTAAAAGAGTCATATCGTCTTCCATGAGATCACAAGTTTGAGCCATGTCATAAGCAAATCTCTGGTCTGCTTGTGCCGTGGGCATTTGTGCTACTTCATGTGAAAGGACTTATTGACTTCTAGCATGCTGATGGAGCTAGGGCGATGAGCTCGTCCGCCCATGATTGAACATAGCTATAACACAAATCGAACGTTTCGTACCGGATGTGAGGCAATTACTGAAAAAGTGACAATACGAGACGAGCAAAATCGTCCCTAATAGTGCCCAATAAGGACGGCTTGGCCATCCCCACAAGACCTTCAGAATCCCTTTCTTTCTTGCTTTCTAGGGACGGATGCTAAGCTGTGGCTGAAAGCATACGTAGGGAAAAACAGAAAAGCCGTCCCCAGAAGGTCATTTAGGTCTTGTTTGATCCAAATAGGGCCAAATTCTGATTATTTGTTCCCATAATTAGTTTGGGCCTAGAATAGCGTTTGGTAAAATTTTTGTTCCCGGGAACAAATTGGGAGTGGAATCAAGAATAAAAAAAAAGTTGATTCTTGTTCCGGGAACAAATTTGAGAATCAAAACCAGCAACTCTTCTTCTTCCCTTCGGCCATCTCGCGACCACCGTCCACCACCACCCGCCACCGTCCGCCGTCGGCAACCGCCATCTGCTGGTTCGGCGAGCTCGCCGGAGGCTCGCTAGGCTAGGGCGAGGTTCGGCGAGCTCGCTGGTGGCTAGGCGGGCCTCGCCCAGCCTCGACGAGGCCCGCCTGGCCATTGGCGAGGCAAGCCTCGCGACGCCCAGCCCCGTTGGTGGCCAGTCTCGGCTTGCGTAGCCCCGGCGAGGTCGGCCTGGCCACCGGCGAGGCTTGGCCGACGAGGGCCGGCCTTGCCGAGGGCCGGAGACGCTTCGGTGAGGTTGCTGGCCCTCGTCTGGCCGATCGCCGGTCTGACGATCGGCCACAAGAAGAAGAAGAAGAAGAATAGGAGAAAAAGGAAAAAAAAAAAAAAGAAAAGAAAAAAAAAAAGGAAAAAGTAAAAATATTTATTTAAAATTAAAAAAAAATTGATTTGGAATAGAAATAATGAAAGACGGTATCAAACGCAATTCTATTCCAGAATCATAAATTTTGGACAGTTACAAACGGCTTAAAATGCTTAGAATCAGATCTCGGGAACATAATAAAAAAGAATCATTTCTGATCAAAATCTACTCCCGGGAACAGAATCGTTACCAAACGTGCCCTTATAATTCCTAATCTGAAAAAAGAAACCGTCCCAAAAAGCCTCCATAAGGTTCCTAATGGAGGAGGATTCATTTACCTGTTCAAATTAATCCCTCAAAAAGACAAATTGCATTAGTTCGAAACATGCACTGGCACAGCTCATCGGAAATAGAAGTGCAAAGCTGAAATCGTTCATACTTAATTCGTTTATGCACATCAAACATGCAAAACAGATACATAGAAGTAAAGAAAATTACAGCAATTCATTGTGACTATAGTTCGAATTTCGCATTCCAATTTTTGATACAAGGTATCAAAAATGTGAAACAAATCTAAACACGAAGCAAGGTTGGTGATGAACCAGTTCATGACTATCACCATCGCGATGTGCTTGATCTGATAACCCAATCCCACACGAAGAAGACAAAGTATGCGATCTGTTCGACATATTGGTTGAAGCAGTGCTTTTGAAAAGAGTTCACGCATGCATTGCAGCAGATTCGTCAAAGCAGGTCCGTATGGTCCTTCAAGAGCACTCTCGAGCCTCTCTGCGAGGGAGGAAGAGGAGAGGATCTGATGCGACACCTTATTCCATCTTCCTTCACTTTTTAGTACGCAGAAACACTCTTGTGGACATCCCTAACCTGACAAATAAGGATATTTTGCCTGCGATGTTTGATAGTCCAAACTTGTCTGGCTTTATCATTTACAGCCAGGATCAAGGTATTTCAAACTTTATTTCTGCTATACAATAGTTGGATATGCAAAATCTTTTGAAGAGTAGCAGTACTTAAACATGCTCCGCTCTCTTGGATCGCCTCTTGCATGACATTTGCAAACATGGCATGCATGTAAGAGGAGAAAGACCATACTAACAGAGCCATGCCATAAACATGGTCAAGAAGGAGACCTCTCTCCGAGGAATGATGCATAGAGGGCCTTTCACCAGTGCCCAGCATACTCCCCGAGCAGAAGTGAGAGCTTCTTCCTGCACTCCGTCAACAGGAAACACATTAATAACTTTCTCTTGAATTGTAGAGACAAGATGAGAAAACTTAGTAGAGAATAGAGTAAGTTACCTTGCGTTGCTGTGATCAATGTCTCTCTTTAGAGCAAACCAAAATAGAAAATGACACGGTGCGTGCCCTGCATACGGCAAGACTCGGATAGTCAGACCAAAAGAATAGGACCTCTCTTGGCTACATCGTTTTGGGAGGAGAAAAAAAGAACATCAGAAACAACGAGCAACCTCAATTATAGTACAGAACAAAAGACATTATTATAATCTTACCGATGTCAATCTGTCTCGATAGATAATCCACTTAGCCTAATAGTCTTATATTAGCCCAGCGCTTTCACATAAGCCCATTTGTAACCGGTATCCTCGGGTCCAGAATAAAGCATTTATGCACATTTCAGTTTGCTTTAAGCTCAAGTGCAAGGAAAAGTGAGAGCAGTCAAGTAAATAAGTGAAGAAGGATCACTTAGATATTCTAAAGGATAAATCCACTATATGAAGCCATTTTGCTGCCCCAACAGTCTCTTAAGTATTATCTGCCAGTCTGAAAAATATTTCAACGCCATCGCCGAATCAGTATGACCATGTATACCTTCAAAAGCCTGCGCCCATCTTCAGTGTCCTTCAACACAAGTTCCCAGTATGCACTTGCTGATTGTATGAGCTCCCTGCAGAATATAGGATACAAACGCAAGATGAAAAGAGCATTAGAAAAGAAGAAGGTAGAATTCCATCTTGCTTCTTACCAAGGATAAAGATAATTCAAGAATGCATGTTCTCCTTCTGGGAAGTGTCTGAACAAGAGTTCTAATCAGAAGATTTAAAAACTGTTGGCTAGAATGTGTTTTTTTTTTTAGAATCAATCAAAGTTGTTTAGTTTGTGAGGGTTTTATTGTTACAGCCCTAAATTATAGGAGTTGGTTTTCTTTGTTGCTATTCTGTAGTTATCACGTTGGTGTCAGTGCCCTAATTAAAGGTCTATTCTTAGATGAATAATGCATGTAAGTATGAACTATTTCCCTCTGAGTGTCTCTTTCTTTATTTGCTTAAGTGCCTCCTTTTCGTATCAATGGTATGAGAGCCAATATTAGTTGAGAGTGTTGAGAGTTCATACACGTGAGGAAAAGTGAGCCACAAAAGGTTGAGAGCCAAAAAAAAAAGAGAGTCCATGAGAATACAAGCTCTATTCCACCTTTACTATTGCAGCGACAGTTGAAATTGGTGGCCTTAGAAACATTTGTGCAACTAGCTATCTCACGTTTTGATGGTCACTATGATCATTGAAGCATGGTAATGGAAAATTTCCTCAGGTCCAAGGAGTATTGGCAAGTAGTTACCTCTGGAGTTGCATAACTAGAGGAAGGAGATGTGTTGTCGGCAACGCAAAAAGCAAATTTGGATACATTAAAGTTGAAAGATCTCAACAAGGGCAAAAAATAGCTCTTCTAGGCTATTAATAGATCAATCTTGGAAGCAATTCTTTGCACGTAAACCTCCAAGCAAATTTGGGACTTCATGAAGAAATATTAAGGATTAAAAAGAGCAAAGAGGCAGGCAGCAACTTCAAACACTTCGTTTGTAGTTTGAAATGCTATGAATGAAATCAAGAGAGTTGGTCACAAACTATTTTCCTAGACAATGGCAATTGTCAATAAGATGTGCATTCATGGCCACAAGATGGTGGACGTCACCATAATTGAGAAAATTCTTCAATCCTTGACACCGAAATTCAACTTTATTGTCTGTTCCATAGAGGAAGCCAAGGATATCGAAGAACTTTCAATTGATGAATTGCAGGCTTCAATTGAAAACCACTTTTCATTATCAGCAAAAGTAAATAAAGAAAGATGGTGCGATGAGTGTGCGAGAGGCGAAGGTCGAGAAAACAATGATAGCAAAAACTCAAATAAAAGATAATAATAAGTATCATGATCCTCAAGGGAATGGAAGAGGTCATGGAGCTCGGCATTCAACTGGTTATAGACCAAAGTTAGTAGACAAATCCAATATATATATATATATATTGTTTTAGATGTCACAGGTATAGTCATCACTAGAATGTCGAACTACGTTGAATAGACAAAGTGGAGACCTCAAAGGAAAAGAAGAAGAAGCATCTTTTTTGATTGCGTGTTGAGTGAAGGAAGAAACTTGACCAAACATGTGGTATATAGACTCTAGCTATAGCAACCACATGAGTGGAGGTAAAAAGGTGTTCTTTGATTTGGATGAATCTTTCTGCGACACCGTGAAATTTGGAGATAATTTCACTGTTTTTGTTATGGGAAAAGGGAAGGCAACAATTCACATAAAGGGAAATTCTATGCAGACCATCTTAAATGTTTTTTATGTCCCCGAGTTAAAGACCAACTTGTTGAGTGCTAGCCCATTACAAGAGAAGGGATATGAAATATCTATAAAAGATGGCATTTGTAGAAAACAATATGAAAAATTAGGCTTAATTGTCGAAGTCAATATGGTGGAGAAACAAATGTTTTTGTTGTATCTCCACAATACAACTTATTCATGCTTCTTTATGAGTTCAAAGGGTGAGGCTTAGTTATGGCATTTTCTTATGGACATCTCAATTTTGGTGGGCTAAGAACACTACATCAAAAGAGCATGGTGATAGGTCTTCCTCATATTACAGCTCCTCAAATTTATGAAGAATGTGTTATTTGTAAAGAACACCATAATTCATTTCCACAAGGAAAATCTTGGAGAACGAGGAAGATGTTGGAGCTCATTCATTCAAGCATCTATAGGCCCATACATCCATCTTTTGATAAAGGTAAAAGATACATAATTACCTTCATTGATGACTATAGTCAGAAAATTCGGGTCTACTTTATGCAGAAAAATCTGAAGCTTTTTTAGTCTTTAAAAACTATAATGCACTAGTTGAAAAGAAGAAGAAGAAGAAGTTAGCAACACAATAAAGCTCTTCACACTAATTGTGGTGGAGAATACAACTCACATGAATTTGCAAATTTTTGTGAGAAGCATGAAATCGAGAGGCAATATATAGTAGCTTATACACCAGAAGAAAATGGTGTTTGCGAAAGGTAGAATCACACTATTTTGAATATGGTACGAAGCCTTTTGACAGCAAGTGGCATTCCGAAAACCTTTTAGCAGAAGCATTTATACTTTGAACACAAGTCCCACTCTTATTGTTCAAAATATGACATCAGATGAAGCATAGAGTGGCCAAAGACTAGCAGTAGACCATTTCATAATTTTGGGTGTGATGCTTATGCTCATGTTCTGGACCATAAGAGGAAAAAGCTAGATGACAATGGAGAAAAATTCATTTTTCTTAGTATTAGTGATCAATCAAAGGCATATCCTATCACCAACAAAATCATTATCAGTTGTGATGTAATCTTTGATAAAGATCGAACCTAGCCATGGAGCGAGAATAATGTTGGAGACTATATTCCGGCAGACTTTGATAATGATGAGGAAAGACAACAACCTATGAAGAGCCAATGACCACTCATCCCTAGAAGATGCTCGAAGTCCACTTGTAGCCAAACAATGATCACAACATGTTAGAAGGAGACTCACATGGATGACTAATTATGAGGTAACTAAATTTGATCTTTTTGCTCTATTTTTTTAATTTAAATTATTATGATGCTAACACTTTTGATGTTGTTGTAAAACAATCAAGTTGGTGGAATGCGATGGATGAAGAAATTGCAGCCATTGAAAGAAACAATACATGGGAGTTGATGGATCTCCTTAGAAGGCACAAAACAGTTGGTGTCAAGTAGGTGTAGAAGACAAAGTTGAAAACACAGGGCGAATGTGACAAGTACAAGGCATGCTTAGTAGTTAAAGGCTATAATTAAGAGTTTGGTGTGGATTACAAAGAAATCTTTGCAACCATTTCACAACATGATAAAATCGAATCGCGGACACTTGGAGTGCCAAAACTTGACACGAAGAGACACTTAAGTGCCAAAAGTTAGGAAAGTGACACCTAAGTGTCAAAATCGGAGCAAAATAGATCACTTAAGTGTCAATTCGCCAAAATCCGCCAAAATGCGACGTGACGATTTTCTGGCTAGGTAAGTGCAAAACGACGTTGTTTTGCACGCTGATTGTGGCTTAAAAATGCAAAAACGACGTTATTTTGCCTCTGACATGGTAAAAATTTAATATAAAAATTAATTAAATTAAATTTAAAACTAAATTTATTTAAAACATTTAAAAATGCAAATTCAAATATTTAATAAAATAATAATAATTAAAAAAGGAGGGAGGGAGACAGTTGAGCCCTCGTCACCGCCGCCTCCCCTCTCGCCGGGGAGGCGGCAAGGGCTCGCGGGCCCTCACCACCGGTCGGCCGGGGCCGGTGACCCCGGCCAACCCTCCCCCTCCGTCGTTGGCCCTTCCCAACGGCGGCAAGGAGGCGGTGAGGGCTCGCGGGCCCTTGCCGTCGGTCGGTCGGCCGGGGACGGCGACCCCGCCGACCCCCCCCTCCGTCGCCGGCCCTTCCCCGGGCGGTGGCGGGGAGGGCGCGGGCCGCGAGCCCTCGCCCGAGATCTAGGGCGAGTCCGGGCAAGGGCTCGCGGGCCCCATCGCCGGTCGGCCGTGGCCGCGACCCCGCCGACCCTCCCCACCATCACCGGCCCTTCGGGTGACGGCGGGGAGGCAAGCAATGGCGAGGGCTCACCCTCAACCGCTGCCTCCTCTCCCCACCTTTTTTAAAAAATTATTTTATTAAAATAATAATAATAATAATTTATTTTTATAATTTAATTAAATTAAATTTTATATTAACATTTGAATCCACTTAAAAACGACGTCATTTTTGGCTTTGTTTGTTGAGTCAGCATTTCGGCGAGCCACATAGACGAAAAAAATAATAATAAATTGCCACGTAGGATTTCTGGTAGGGTTCGCCGGAGATGGCACTTAAGTGTCCCACTTTTTTTGAAAAGTGGCACTTAAGTGTCATTTTCCTAACTTTTGGCACTTAAGTGTCCTTCCATGCCAAGTTTTGGCACTCGAGATGTACTTCTTCCTTATAAAATCATATTGATGATTGCATTGGGAGCTCAAAATTTATGGCCTTCTTCCAATTGGATGTGAAATCAGCATTTTTGCACAGTAACTTGCAAGAACAAGTATTCATTGATCAACCTGCTAGATATGTGAAACCCGATAGTGAACATAGGGTATATAAACAAAAAAAAAAGAAGGCATTAATACGGGTTAAAACAAGTTCCATGGGCTTGGTATAGTTGTATTGATGCTAATCGTTTGAAGGAAGGTTTTAAGAAATGTCTATATGAGCATGCACTTTTTATAAAAATAGGTAATGAAGGAAAATTGCTTATCGTGTGTTTATATGTGGATGATCTTATTTAATTGAAATGATCATACCATGTTTGACAAGTTTAAGAAGTCTTTGATGGTTGAATTTGATATGACTGATCTTGGGATGATGTATTACTTTTTGAGTATTGAAATAACTCAATTAGCAGCAGGGATTCTTATTTCTCTAATGTGTGTGTGTGTGTGTGTGTGTGTGTGTGTGTAAATGTTCAAGAAATCTTAGACAAGTTTCAGATGAATAATTGCAATTTTATGAGTACACCAACTGAGTTTGGTTTGAAGCTTTTGAAAGATCTAAAAGGAAGAAAGGTGGACAACACTCTTTACAAGCAAATTGAGGGAAGCTGGATGTACTTGATTGCAACACAAACTAATATAATGCATGCTGTGAGTCTCATTAGTAGGTACATGGAATGCCTAAGAGAGATGCATCTTAATGCTGCAAAAAGAATTTTCATTACTTGCAAGATACTACTGCTTATGGGCTATTTTATAAGAAGGAAGATAAGTTAGATCTATTTGGCTTTACATATAGTGATTATGCTGGATATCTAGATGATAGAAGAAGTACTTCAAGATATGTTTCTATACTAGGTTCAAGAGCTATCTCATGGTCCTCAAAGAAGCAACCAATTTTTACTTTATCAATAGCCGAAGTTGAGTTCATAGCTACAACTTCATGCGCTTATCAAGCTATTTGGCTAAGGAAGATTCTTAAAGAACTTTGGTTCAAGCAACAAGGAGCAACTTCAATTTATTGTGATAGCTTTTCATCCATTAAACTCTCCAAAAATCCTATTCTACATAGTAGAAGCAAACATATAGATGTGAAGTATCACTTCCCAAGAGATCTTATGAAGGATGAAGCAATTGATCTTATTTTATGTAGAAGTGAAGGTTGAGATGTGGACATATTCACTAAACCTCTCAAGTTGTCTACATTTTTGAAGCTAAGAAGATTGCTTGGTGTTTGCTTGATGGATAATCCAATTTGAGGGAAGGTATCGATTGTCTTTAAACTGAGCGTATTTGAAGAGGGAATGTTGGCTAGAATTAATCAATGTGTTTTTTTTAGATGAGTTTAACTTTTTTAGTTTGTTAAGGTGTTATTGTTACACTCTTAGATTATGAGAGTTGTTTTTTTTTTCTTTTCTTTGTGTTGCTATTTTGTAGTTATCCCATTGGTATCAATGGGTATCAATGGTCTTTTTAAAGGTCAGTTGTTGGATGAATAATGTATATAAGCAGTAAAGTATTTCCCTCTGAGTGTCTCTTCCTTTATTTACTCAAGTCCCTCTTTTTTGCATAAAAAACATCACAATAATGGGCACCAAATCAAGGAAAAAGGTACAAAAAATAGGTGATAAATGGGATAAAGATTTAGGCTAGATTTTTCAAAATAATGAAGTAGATCAACAAATAATTTCGGGGGATTTGAGATTGAACTTTTTTCTTTTTGCGAGGTGCACTACCAAAACAATTCAGAAGACTTATGCTTGTTCACTATTACTCTTCAACATTTAATCGTCTATCATCATCAAACTCACATTGTGTTAATTTTCAGACTCAAGGGATGCCTAATCTCTCTAATGCGAGTGTCATCCAGAGGGTGGAAACTTTAGAATCTATTTAAGATTGGCCGGAAGGGATGAAACAAAGTAAAGCTACTTTAGAGATTAAGGTGAATTATCCAACCATTATAGAGTTTAAAGAAGCAAAAGAAGAAGAAGATGATAGAGGTCGTGGGAGAAGTGTAGCCTCTAAATGTGACACTCTTCAATAACTCTTGTAAAAATAGGTCACCCCTTTTATATTTACACGGATGATATGCCCCTCTCTCTCTCATGAAGTTTTGCTCACATGATCTATCTTTACTAGTGTTTAGTGTTTATAGATTTAAGAGGTTCGTCCCCCTACAGGTGCAATCTCGAACACTTTCCTTCATTGTTTAACACATACTAGAAATTCATATTTAGGGAAAAGTTTCCATAAAAAAACTTCAACGTGAGAGAAAACCCTATTGTTGTCTCATGAAATCTAAGATTCATGCAAGATTTCGACCATTTCATCATGGAACTAATATTTTAGATTTACATATGCATGGGCCATTATGTTGTCAAAAATGACTTTTAAGTTGACATAACAAATGAGAAAATATTGAGTGGGCTGGCCATGCCAAGTCACCATGTGCCAGCCCAATGAGGAGGCTCCTCGAGGAGCCATGTGAGCCAGGCCCTACCATTATTTAAAATCAAAAAAATTTCCACCCTACTCTCCCTTCATTAAATGCTATATGCCAAGCCCCACCATTAATTTGAGTAAAAGAAAAGCCTCATCCTCTCTCTTCATTTAATACTACATATTTTTTAGTCTTACGAGAAGAAACGCTCCTTTCTCCATTGAATGCTACATCTTCTTCTCCATCAAACTACGTGAAATCCCCTCTCTCTCGTCTTGAAAAATCCTTCTCTCCAGCTGGTTGCCTCAGCTTGTTCATCATGATTGCCTTTTGGTCCTAACTTGAGCTCTTTAATTTCATCTGAAGAAACAACAAGCATGGATGGCAATGATTTGATTGTTTTTGGCATTGAAACGAGCTGCGATGTCATCGCGGCCACTGTTGTGAGCTCTCTCTTGCTCTTAATTACCTTGTCAATCGTAGCTACTGGGTTCTAAGTTCTGACCACCTCCTCCTCTTCGTCATGGTCGCGTTTCAGTCCTAACTCTAGCTCCTCAGTTTCGTGTGGAGGAATGTCGTAGTTGCCTTTGATTCAAATGCTCTTATAGTTATTATGTGAGCACTACATCTTTGTTAGTTCATGACATTACTTGTTGTTTTTGCACTTACATTTTCTAGTCATATAGGGTAGTTTCATGATTTTGTTCAATTGTCATAATTCAGGGAGCATATTAATCAACAATAGCTAGTTGTTTGTTGTGACATATATGATAATCACTTTTTAGATGGCTATGGTCATGCTTTTGGTAAAGTACTTACGCCTTGTCCTGTCTAATATTAATTTGGCCATCGAACATGTATTTTGAGTGTCTAGTAGTTGGCAGACTTGAACTCTAGAATCTCTACTTGGTTATTTATTGTGGTGTTCTTTTGTAAAGAAAGAAAACCATATGACTAGCATGTTGAGGATAGCTTATTGTTTATTCTCCAATCTTATTAAGGGCTTAGGATAACTGATGCCTACAATTAGATTTTGAGAAAGTTTTTATTTATAAATAGTGCTTGGGACGAGTTATTACTATGTAAAATTGAGAAAGTCCACTTACTGTAGTATAGTAACAAAATGCTAAATGTCAAACATGATGATAGAGAGATTGTCAACTTGATTGATTGTCTCGCTCTTTATGAATTGTTCTTCCTTGTTGATTGTTTCATTAAAATTTTATATTTCTCTATGATTAAATTAGATTGGAAATGGAATTTTGTAATGACATATGGTATTGATGGTATTGTTTCATTAAAATTTCATATTTTGAGTGTCTATGATTTTTAATGTTGTTTGGTTTGCAATGCAATTAAGATGGACTCATAATTAGTTTGAATGTTGTAAAGGTTGAGCAATTCCATTCCAAGCTCATGGCAACTGACATTTAGGTTAGGTGCTTACGTTTTCCTATATTTTCTTGTGCCATGATGATTCTCAAACTAGTTTGCTTCATTTACTATTCTTTTTTCTCAAACGATATTGCTATTGGTTCCATCTTATATCATTTGGTGCATCTTATGGATTGTTGGTATCCAAAAGTCGAAATTGGGCTTGTTGCATGCCTTTTCAACATCGATTGATTATTTAGAATGCGTTGTGAAGCTTTAGTTTAATCTTATGGGATTGAAAATGTCGTAATGAAGTAAAGAGCATTCTATTATTTGTAATTGCATTTACACTATAGAATCAGTTCCTTCTAGAATAAATGGGTGGAATGCAAGAATATATTTTTTAGACATGAAATTTTTGGTTGCGCTTAGTAGGGGTGATCATGTAGGGGAAGATTTGATAAATTATAGGGGAAGGTTTTTTAATCTATCCAAATTTTAAATACTAGAATGCCGTTGGGTTCATATGTATTTATAAGTCTACAATTATTTTCTTGTCGTTCTTTTGTTATGATTTCTTCAGTTGATTCTTTGATGTCTATAGTTTTGACGTATATCTTCTTTTAAATTCTTTGTTTTTCTTTTATTATAACATCTTCATTTGGAGTTACCTTTTTCAAAACTTTCTTTACCATGTTTTTCCTAATTTGATGCATATAATGGATCAATAAGCTATAAATAAAGATCTAAAAAAGTTTCCTAATTTTTGTACCTTTTTTTTTTTGTTTCTACTATTTTGGTTGGAGTTTTAGTTTCTTTTTATTGGTGGGTAATTGCAAAGCTTGGCTATTGAGTCGGTAGTTTTGCTCTTGAGTGTCGGGTGTTGTGATTTTGGAGGTTTGGTTTGTCTAGGATGGCACTAAGTTTCAAAGTTCAATCCCTCTTCGATTCGACAAAAACTCCAACCGACAAAGATTCACTCGCGATTAGTTAATTAATTTGCACATGTAAGTTTATTCGATGGCTGAATCGGAGGTTATTCGAACTTGTACTATGTGAAAGATATTTGTTTTTTTTTAAAATGGATGATATGTTATTTTACTTGTAAAAGTGTTGCGTTAAATATTTTTTGTTATTTGTTTGTAGCATAAAACTACCCATCTAGTAGATACTACTGGTGATATAAAAAAAAAATTGAGTTTATGGTAGGAATGGTTTTTGCAAGAGAACTTGAAGCATATCATAAATATGTGATCTATGCTATAGGCAAAGGATTTGGAGTAAGAAAGTTTAAGATTAGAAAAAAAAAAAAAACGACAAAGGAGAAATAACTCGAAGTACTTTTATGTGTAATTGTGAGGGGGTATTCTGTCAACTCATTTAATCAAGAAAGAAAATATGAAAGACTTGAAGTTAAATGTTGTTGCCCTGCTTTATTAGATCTAAAGTTGAGAATAATGCTTATGAAGTCATAGACTATGTCTTTGGACATAATCATGAATTTATATCGGAACATTAAAATCACTTGATAAGATGTGGAAGAATTATTTCTGATACTTGCAAGGATGTTTTAGTTGACATGGTGTAAGCTGGCATTTGAGAGACTATGGCATATAAGTTTTTGGCAAATGAAGCAGGAGGAAGCCAAAACTTAGGTTTCATCTTACGTGATAGTCAACATTTTTTATAGAGTGAAAGATTAATAAGTAGGTTTGATTGTCAAAGTCTTTTGAATAATTTTCATTGCATGCAAATGAAAAATCTAATTTTTTTCTACATAACAAGTAGATCAAGATGGTATATTGACTAATATATTTTGGAGAGATAGTTTGATCAAATTTGATTATAATTGTTTTGGTGATGTGATGGTTTTTATTATCACGTATCGTACTAACAAGTATGACTTAATATGTGCATCTTTTATTGGAGTTAATCATCGTTAAAGAATGCTTCGTTTGATTGTGCACTTTTGTTGGATTAGATTACAAAGTTGTTTATCTAGTTCTTTGAGGTGTTTTGAAGTTTATGAAAATTAATGCTCAAAAAACTATTTTCATTGATCAAGACAAAGCCATGGTAAAAGCCATTCGAATAGTGTTTTTGAATATTCAACACAATTTATGCACTTGGCACATTAAAAAAAATGCCAATTAGAATATTTCACATCTTCACCACAAGCCGAGATTTAAGAATAAATATTTCGCAAAACTTATGTATAAATGTAAATCAAAAGATGAATTTGAATTTATTTGGAGAAAAATGAAAGAAGAATTGGGTACTGAGAATAACAGCTGGCTTCAAAGGTTATACGACTTGAGACATAAATAGAGCTTAGTTTTTGGTCGTGATATTTTTCTTATGGTATAAGTTCAAGTAAAATGAGTGAGAACACTAACAATGTCTTCCAATAAATGTCTACTAAGATATCAACTTATATATAATTTGTTTACCACTACAAAAAACAATTGAAATATATGAGAGAAATTGAAAGTCGAGAGATGATTATATTCTTGTTGGGAGGCCCAAATTGCGGATTTCAAATGATGGGATATTGACACATGCCGTTTAGGTGTACACTTATACCATTTTTAGAAGGTTTAATAAAGAATTTTTCAAGGTTTCCCCAAAAGAATTTCAAGTACTATTTTTGATAGGTTGATTTTTGAATACACTCTCAAGTGTGATGGAATTCAAAGTGAACATGTTAATAGATTTAACGTTGTTGACTTGTCAGTTTCTTATGAATGCAAATAATTTGAATCGATAGGGTGGTTATGTTGCTATGCTTTGCACGTGTTGAATGTGAATATATTAGTTACAGTCATTCCATTTTCCTATATATTGAAAAGATAGAGTAAGGGTGCGAAGCAAGGGTATGTGAATAAATATTACTAGGTCCATCCACATTTAATTGGTTTTCTACTTTAATACAAAGTGCTTTTGAAGTGATGAGTTTGAGAACCCAAGATGGAAATCCTATGATAATAGTGAAGAAATTGGAGGCAATAATAGCTTAAATTTCATCATACAACTCAAGTATGGTTGTAACAAATGATGCTAGTGATAATGATAATATTGAGACTTCTTTGTGTAGGATGCCAATATTGGACCCCCTTCAAAGGAAAGGAAAGGAAACAAGTTATGAAAGGTTTAAAAGCTCGAGTGAAAAAAAAAATATAAGAAATGAACACTCTCGATACTAATAGAAAATCGAGGTTAACTGAGTGACCTATAGTTCTAGTTAATATATTCAGTTTATTTTTATACTTATGCCATATGATGCCAATTAATATATTTCTTATTTTGTAATATAGAGTTAACTGTCCAAACAACACGTGATCAGACTCATGTGCCAAATTATTCAAGAAATTCAGATCATACTTGAAATGTCTTTTGCTCGAGCAACATTGGTAGTCCTATAGTTAGTCTAAATTTCCATAATCAGTATATCTCTCTTAGGTTAACATTTTGTATTTATATTCTACTAATTGGTTTTATATTTTATTTTTTATATAGATGCAACCACCATACATCATACCGTTAGGGATTGTGAATGGTCATTTCTTATTCATTGGTTAGGTATTTAGAAGTTTGGAGTTATTATTATAATGTTTGGTTGAAATTTGTTGCAAATTCTAATGTTTATTTTTAGTAATTTATCGTTTATAGATGTTGAAGTAGCAATATAGATCCCTTGGAAGCATTTTATTACATTCTACTAATAATGTTGTTTTATTATATAGAAGCACCCACCAAACATCATCTCATCTGCGAATATTGATGGATTTTTCCTATTCACTAGTCAAGTTTTTAGAAGTATGGGTTACTATAATAATGTTTAATTAAAATTTGTTATAAATTCTAATGTTTATTGTTACTAGTTTATCGTTTATAGATGTTGGAGTAGCATTATAAATCCCATAGAAACATTTTGTTACATTCTACTAATGAGGTTTTTTTTTTTTTATATATATGCAAACACATCATGCTGCCATGGATTATGAATGGATTTTCCCCATTCACTAATTAGGTACCTATTATGAAAATCATTTTAGATCTTAATGTTGTTTCATTCTTTAGTAAACTATTCTGATGCTTATTGATAATGGTTTCTTGGTGATAGATGTTAGAATACCATAATAAATCATTTAGAACATGAATTCTAAAATGATCCAAAATTAGCTTTTGCAAATGTCTAGAACAATAATTTCAAGAACAAGGCCAGCACTAGCAAGGCTAATGCAAGAGTAGAATGTCAGCAATGTTACTTGCCCTTGACTTGAAGTCATCATCCTTTCAAACTTTCAAACAAGAACACAGAGCAAATTAATTAACTACCCTTTTAGAATAGAGCATCATGCTTGGGTTAACACGATTCAGTGCCTTCCTCTCTTCTCATTTGCTTATGAATGTCCGCTGCACAATCTTCATCACATAACCAAACCACCCTACTTCACATATTAGCCAAGCTAATCAAATCCATTAAACATGAGTGTGTACAAACTCATAATTCAACTAAGAACCAAATGAAATATGATTTTAAGCCCCCAAAAAAGGAAAACAAAAAAACTAAAAAAGGATCAATTTCAATGTACAACCTTAGACTTCACAAAGCGCTTGATCATAGACTAGAGTCTAGAAGTGGAGATCATAAAGAGACCTAAAGTAGTGTAGTAATTGGCCAACAAATAACTCGTAGCGTCGGCAAGCAAAAACAGGATGAATGCGGGGTGTGATGAGGAAGCACCAACGATGTGCCAGAAGCGGCGAATCTGAGCTTGGATGTGACGGGCGAGCTCTTAGGAGGGAGAGATTTTTGAAAAAGGGCTTTGTGTGGCTTGTGGATTTGAGCTTGAGATGTGATGAACAGGCTCTTGGGAAGGAGAAAATTTTGAAAGAGGGTTTTGTTCGGTTTGAGGAAGTGGCTCTAGGAGGCAACGATGGAGGCAAAGGCAGGGACAGAGGCGATGTGTTGAAGACAACGGATTTGAGCTCAGGATGTGACAGGCAAGCTCTCGATAGAGTTTTGAAAGAGGGAGTGCCTTCAAGACGGCGGAGGTGACATGCCCGAAGTGGCAAATCTGAGCTCGAATGCAACGGGCGGACTCCCAAGAGATTTTTTTAAAAGAGGTCTTCATGTGGCTTGAAGGAGTGGCTTCTGGAGGTAACGATAGAAGCGATGGCAAAGGCAACATGCCAAAGGTGGCGGATTTGAGCTTGGGATGTGACCGATGGGAGGGAGAGATTTTTGAGAGAGAGAGAGAGAGAGATTTTTGAAATAGAGAGAAGAGAGATTGACTTTTTGTGGTAAGAGAAGGACAAAAAAGGACATGGCAATTAATGAAGAGAGAGAGAGAGAGAGAGAGAGGAAAGCAAAAATTGGACTCAGAAAAAAGTGGGACCTAGAGCTACACGTTGTTTCCTAATTGGCCAGCGCATGGTGACTTGGTGTGGTTAGTCCACTCGATATTTTCTCCATAACAAGTAGGTGTATGGTCCAAAGCTTGAAACCCCTCTCAGTTTTGTGATGGCTAGTAACATGCCACCGGGGAGGGCTAACTTCACCATCCTTAAGCGAGCTTGAGCCTAGTTGGCACGCGACTGTGGTAGGTCATCGATCATCTCCGAGGCTGGGTGACCAGCGGAAGGAGGAAAAAGGAAAGAAAATAAAATAAAAAATTATTAAAAGATTCATTTAAAAAAAATTATGAAAGTTGTCGATGTCAACATGGTCGTGTGCCACATAAGATGGCCAACATTCATATCAGCAATGTTTGACAAAATAGTATTTTCTTTACCAAACAACGGAAATATTTTTCAATTTGTTTTCAGATCTTAGCCAAACATTAAAAAATATTGTTTAGAAAAAAAGATTTCTCGGAAAAAATATTTTCCAAGAATGTCACACTTTCCGCTGAACCAAATGGAGCCTAAATTTAATTCTCTCCTATCAATTATTATAATTGGGATTATTTCATCATTATACCTTATTGTATTCTCATTCCCCCCCCCCCGCCTTTTCAAAGGCAATCGTATTAGAAATTAATTATGTATTAAAAAGCATATAACTATAGCTCAAAGAATAACGTTTGACATACTTTCATAAAAGGATAAGTGCATTTGAAGTATTCAAACTTGTCACGAAGATGCATTTGAATTCTCAAATTTTCAAAAAATGCAACTAAGTCTTGAAACTTATCATGAAAGTATAACAAGTCCTAAAACTTTCCAAAAAATGTAATCGAATCCTAAAACTTATGTGAAAGTGCAATCAACAAAAGAACTTGATTTGATCAATTTGACAAGCTTTGGGATTTGATTTTACTTTTTGAAAGTTTTATAAAGACTCGATTGCACTTTTAAGATTTGATTGAACTTTTTGAAAGTTTTAGGACTAAATTGCACTTTATCGACAAGATTTAGGATTTCCAATGCACCATCCCCTTTCATAAACATTTTATTTTAAGGTTATGTCATGAGGAAGTCAAATAATTTTTTTTTTTGTATGAATGATTTTTTCTTTTGAATGATGAATGAGACTTAGTGCTTGTCAAATATGAATGAGAAAAAGAATTAATAGCACAAAAAGTTTAGTTTGATTTGCGAAAAATGGATAATGTGAAAAATATTTTCCTAAAATTAGATTGCTTGTATTACTTACAAAAATAAATGAATGATTTTTTTTATTATCAATAAAAATATTTAGATATAAATTGTTGTCAACAATGAAAACAATTTTCATTGATCAATTATTTCAGGCGATACGAACAATCATTTTTATAATTTTTTTTAAATCATCTATTTTTTGTGAAATAAGCAGAACCTAAATATTGAATGATGGAGTGTTGATAATTGTAGTGTTGAAATAGAGATGAAAATTATTTTAAGATAATTGAACATTGATTACTAATATTATCGAATTTTTTACATGTATGGAATTAAGAATATTGTTGGTAGGTTTTAATAATACTAATATTGACATTTGAAACATTAAACAAAACTCTTTATTTGAATAATTAAACAATGGAAAGAAATTGTTGATAAAAGCAAAAAATATAAAGAAATTCTGTAAATGATTAGGAAAAGAGAAAATATGTCAAGAAATTCTATAAATTTGTGCATTCACTGGACACAATACATGTATAAATCAATATTTGATATTAAGTAAGATAAAGATTAACATAGTGATATAATATTGTTGGTAGGTTTTAATAATACTAATATTGACATTTGAAAGATTAAACAAAATCAATTTGTTACTCTTTATTTGAATAATTAAACAATGGAAAGAAATTGTTGATAAAAGCAAAAAATATAAAGAAATTTTGTAAATGATTAGGCAAAGAGAAAATATGTCAAGAAATTCTATAAATTTGTGCATTCACTGGACACAATACATGTATAAATCAATATTTGATATTAATTAAGATAAAGATTAACATAGTGATAAAATATTGTTGGTAGGTTTTAATAATACTAATATTGACATTTGAAAGATTAAACAAAATCAATTTGTTACTCTTTATTTGAATAATTAAACAATGGAAAGAAATTGTTGATAAAAGCAAAAAAATATAAAGAAATTCTGTAAATGATTAGGCAAAGAGAAAATATGTCAAGAAATTCTATAAATTTGTGCATTCACTGGACACAATACATGTATAAATCAATATTTGATATTAATTAAGATAAAGATTAACATAGTGATATAGAATTTTGATCTCAAAGGAAAAAAAAAATTAAGATTTTTCAAAGTGGGAAGGTCTCTTTTCTTTATGTAATAGTATAAATAGTTGGAAAAAATTCTAATTATCAATGATTATTTCAGGCTAATTCCCTATAAAGCACGAACTTTAAGTTTAGTATCAATTCCAACCCAAATTTCTTTCTTATAAAAATCACTAATTTTTACTTGAGTCTCAAATCTGGCCTCTATTAATTTGGAACCTTAGTTGTCCAATGTGGCTAATCCACATAAGCAATAAATATACATCAGTTTTTTTTTTTTTTCTATTGACTTGGATTTTTTTCTTTCTTTCTTTCTTTTTTGCATTTTTAGAATACTCTCTCTGTGTCCGTAGCCTAAAATTTCTTCTACTCAAGCAACGCTAGCGGCAGCCTTACTGTTGGCGTGGCTAGTGTCCATTGCGTCGTTGTAGCATCCGGCCTGAGATTTCAATTCCCTTGCCATCTTTGTTTCTTCCCTATTGGTCTTGTTTCGCATGTGGATCCCCTCGCAATCCAGTCTCTTTGCTCTTCTTGGCCCCTCTTTGTTTGCGTTTTCGGTAAAGACGTTAACAAGTGCCCAAAAGGGTACCATTTAGATTAAAATAAATGATTATTTGCAGTTTTTTGGGCTTGCTTAGGAGAAAACTTGGCTTACTGGTTTCTAAGTTCGCGAGAGGACTTGGGCTTGGGGTTGCTCCAAAGAAAAGGCTCTAGTTGTGAGCTTGCTGGTCTCATTCATGGCGTCTCTCGACCGGCAGTGATACACCGCTTCAAATTTTGAAAAGAAAGTATAGGCCTGTAGATGAAGTGAAGGATACTATGAACACCATCGTTGTTCTTCAAGCTGTGCCTGAAGTAAAGCACATGAATAACTTTGGATTCCATTCTTAGAAGACCATGAAAAAGCACATGAATAACTTTGGATTCCATGCTTAGAAGACCATGAAAAGCGCCTTAAATCCACGTCACTAAGCGTCATGTACTTATTGATGACGTGGAATTGCCACTTTGACAACTAATAGTTCCAAATCAATGGGGGCAGATTTGGAACTTGAATGAAAGTTACTTTTTGTGAGATAAAAGATGTTCAGATTAAACTTGGCACTAAACTTAAAGTTTGTGCCTTTTTTATGGAAGTAGCCCATTATTTTTTTTTCCATTCAATTATGGCATCCATCCTTGCCTAATAATAATGTTGCCATTTTGTTGTTTAGATTTGAATTGGGGTAAGATTGAATAAAGGGGATTTAAAATCCTCAAAATATCCATAGATTATGAAGTTGTTACATCATATGTTCAATGCAACCTATGATAGGATTTGAAATCTTTGATAAAAATCTTTAAAAATATTTGAAAATCTATAACTTAAAACAAAATTGGAAATCTTTCAAAATCTTTTGCGTTTTAAAATCTTTAAAAATCTTTGAAATTCTCATCTCTTCCCAACTCCTATTGTATGTGAGATTCAAACCCTTTCAATCACGTATCTGAAAAGTCAACCAAAGAGCATGACCACTCTCAATCGACACGAGTTCTCCTAATTCTAAAATAGCCTTGTGAACAAAGGGAGACACTTCCTATGGGTCGTACGACTGGACTTCATCGCCAAAGAAAGTGGCTCCACCATCACGGAGGAGCTAAGGGAGGCAATAGAGGAGAAGGTGTGTGTTGTGAGGTGGGCCCGTGGAAGTTTTGCTCCACGATGCCGTCGCACTGTAATTGATGTACATAAAGTGGAATTCAATGCTTAAGAGCGAGGTCCCTAGGAAGCGTATAATGTGTTGGCCGTTCTTCATCAACCAACAAGTGAACAGCCGACTTGCAAGTAGAGGTGTCAAAATGGGTATATAACCCATTTATGGACCCATATTTGTTTAAATGGATTGTTAATAGGTCAAATTTTATTTTCCAAAGCACCCATAATGGGTTCTAAAATAAAGAGACAAAAATATATGGGTCTTAAATGGGTCTAATCTGCACCAATTTAAGACCCATTTATCAATCTATTAAAAATGAACCCAGCAGTCTCCCTCTTCGTTTCCACCCTTCTAGGCTTCCACGAATTTGATTTGCCGCCACCTCCATTGCCTATTGTCGCCTTGCCACCATCGATCACCGCTTTGCTACCTCTAATCACCGCCGATTTGGCGAGACTCAAACTCGTCGGCATTGGGCGAGGCTCGAGCCTCACCAGATCCGGCGAGCCTTGAGCTCATCGGCGTCGGCAAGCTCGGCGAGCTCGAGGCTCGCCTGTGGCCAATCGCTGGCCGTCATCGTGGCCGGCAACTGGCCAAAGAAGAAGAAGAACAAAAAAAAAAAAAGAAAAAAATATATTCTTAAAAATAAAAATAAAAATAATTAAAAATTTCGTTTTAAAAAAAAAAAAATTCGATTTTTTAAAATTATTATTTTAAAAATTATAAAAATTATCCATTAAATTTGTGTTATATAAAACTATATTAGCAATACCAATTTTAAAAAAATATATATATAAGTTTTCTTAAGTTTAATTAAATGGGTCGGGTATGGGTTGAGTATAGGTTGGGTCAAGTATGGGTCAACAATTTTGTACTATAATAAATGGTTATAAACGGGTTAAATAGGTCGATTTGGGTCGGACCATTTATGACCCGACCCAAACCCGACCTGACCCACTCGTTTAACGGGTCTACTTGCAAGTCATGCATGAAAGGTTGAGCTTGACGTGACGGAAATATGCAATTGGAATGGAAATGATGATCTATGCAAACCTAGCATGACATTGTCTTTAGACCTCATTTCATCCTCACTAATTGGACACTGGTCAGAGACGACGATGATCATGCGGTGGTCGAAAGTGTTAATGATTGACTATCTTGATGGTGTCCTTGCACGATTCTATCGATGAAGCAAATATGATGAAGTAGTAAATGATGCATCACTCCATCATGTTATTATTATTTTTTTAAAATTTATTATCCAATCCGGGTTTATCCCACCCCTAAGACATATTTCTTATATGGCATTTTATCTGGATAGTTTTAGGTTTATTCAATCCAAAGAGCGTCACCAAATACTGGATGGAATAATTTGTTATCCCTTCGGACTACTAAACACAATCTAAGTTAATGAATCAGGATCCATGCCCTCACCTCTAGCCTCTAAGATCTGACAATTCTCTCTCACCACATAGAACAATGGCCTTAAATCCACGTGAGGTCAATTAGTTCCTTGAAAGGAATTTCCTGGGTCAAATGATTATTCTTCTGTCCCCGCTTTCTCTTTTTCTTGTGACTTCAATGTTTTTTCTCGAAGTTATAAGTGTCAAACCAATCTCAATAGGTACGAAGGTTTTATTTTTTGCCACTTAAATAGTCGTCAAACTGCCCTCAAACGTGCAAAGACTAACATATTGTTTCATCACAAAATAATAGGAAAGGGTAGCACTACTCGCCGTAGAGGTTACATTTTTGTTGCGCAATTTCTACACCCTACAATATTTAGTCAGTCACCCTGATTTGAATGTCCAAGTTAATCAGCTCATTTATATATTGCCCGTAAGACAATAAAATTCTGCATATGAGGTCGATAACTCAAGGCACAAGCTAGCCAAAAGTTCACATGTGATATGACTTAGATTCATCGTCCCGTTGAAGACTGTTGTGGGGGAGCAATATAACATAGGGAGAGCATTCCTTTACTTCACTAAAGACATATAACACACGGATTACGTTATCTTATATGAACTCAAACAATATGATGATTCCTCTATAGACAGTGATATGTGATATTGCTCATAAATTATTATTAAGCTTTTGTGCTCTTGGACCTAGTGGTGAATAAATCTCCTCCTTTACACTTAGGCTGCGTTTGACAATTAGAATAAAATCCTGCATTTGGTGCTTGTTCAATACAGGATAATGTCATATATAAATGGAATATAGATTTGATAAAATTATCTTATGAGAGAGGTGAGATAAATATGGATGGGATTTCTTAAATCCATAATAGGAAATTTTTCTCAAATAAGAAACTTCTTAAATTAACAAATTTAAAATTATATTTCAATATAAATAATCTTTGAATTCTAATATAAGAAATTCATAATGACAAAAAATAACGATTTTGTTTTTAATTTAATATTATTTTTATCTATATATCCAAATTTTATTCTATCTTACAATGTATATTCAATATCTAAATATAAATATATATTTATATCTATCACATATTTTAGGTGTTTTAATATTTAAGGTATATTAGTATAGTTTACTATTTAATAAAATTTTATTAGAGAATAATGGAAGGGGAAGAAAGAAATAAAAAATAAATTACTTTAAAAAAAAGAGATAAAAATAAAATTAAAAAATAAAATAAAAATAAAATACATAATAGTGTCGCGAGAGATTTTTACTATTTCCATTTGTAAAATTTTTGGTTTATCTATATCGATGTGCCATTTATACCAAATAATATACATTATATGATAGATGTAAATATATTCAACTTTATTATTGCAATCACCAAACAATTGATGGAATATAGTAAAATTTATGAATTTCATATCATATCTTATCCAGTCCTATCATAATTAGAAATCTAAACGATCAAACATAGCCTTGGAGTTTTCATTTACTGAGGTTAAGCTCTCCTTGAAATGTTTTACAAATTGATCGAGTTCAAAATTCGGAGACATTTAGAATAGCGCTTCCAAAGATCTTTTCAAGGATTGGATCAATATGCATGGCAAAAGTAAGAGTATATCTTTTGTATAGGGTAAGAGTATATCTTTTGTATAGGGGATTTTGATTTTGCATAATAATAAAAAGTTTCGTGTACATAATTTGATGCTAATTTATTTATTTATTCGAGGTAAGTTTGTGGAAATTCAGGTTGTGATAGGGAGTTCCGAAAACAAAAAAGGGGATTGCCATCGTTAGAGTTTGATAAAGCTCAAAAACTCAAACTCTTGTACCCCGAAATCGATGATCACGATAATTACTCCATGAGGAAAACTTGTTAAGTAAAAACTTTCTTACTTGAAGGATTCATTTGTTTCTTCCAAAATAAATCATTTATAATATATTTTACTAAAAATGATTGTTTGTATTACTTACGAAAATGCTTGAAGAAAAAATATTTTCATTCAATAATGAAAATATTTTTCATCAATAAGTTACTTCAAGTGACACAATCAATAACTTTTAAGTAAAATAATTTTCAAATCATTAATTTTCCGTGAAATAAATGGAAAGGGAGGAGGAGATTTAATGCACATGCACATAGGGTCATCGAGTTTCCTCATCTTGCCATCTTTTTATTCCGTTGTATACAATTACCTGGTCACATGGGTTCCCTTAGTTCGAAAGATCTCATACAAGAATGTAACGTAAGCTTGGTTGCCTTGCTAGTTCCGAAAAAGAAAAAAGAAGAAGAAGAATTTACCACAGGGAATCAAGGCTCAAAATGCGCACATAGTGGACATGGGAAGTCAAGTGACCACACTAGGTTTTAACCCAGCATTGTACGTTTGACTTTTAAAAAAAAGTCTCCTTTTTTCCTTTTGGCGTAAATTAACGCACATGCATGTCATTCTCCTCTCGCTTTTTTCTACTTTCTCTCTCCTCTTTTGTTTTTTTTGCTTTGGCTCTTTCTCTTTTCTTCATTCCTTTTTTTTTTCTCCTCCTTTTTTTCAATGCCTCCCAAACTTGCCTTCTAGAGTAAACGATCGTGCATATAACTTTAAGTTGACATCAACGCATCGGTGCATGGTCCAAATCTTGGGGACCTTTTCAATTTTCTCCGGCCTACTTTCCTATTTTCTGATATATCTCCTCATGTGATTATGTTCAGATCCTGTCTTATACGGATGAAGGATTTATACGTGTGGGAGGAAAAGTGTTATAAATACAATATTGCCTAATCTCATAATTGTATTGGGATCAAGCTACTGTTGATAACAAAAAATGACAAACTTGTGGTTGTTATCGACAAATGATATACTTATTCGATAATAGCAAAATTTGGCAAACAACAAAAATCATAAGTAATAAAAAACAGTCGACAACTTGAAGAGTATCGATAACTTGCCTTGGAAATGGACAATCAACACAAAGCCAAAACTATGGGTGGATATGTTTATTGCGACCATTTAAGGTTTTTATAACTTCTTGTGGATAAGTGTTATTGTAACCTTTTGTAATCACAAAAGGATAAGAAGTATTGTAACCTTTGGTTGTATGCTATAACCACATTATACTCTTTGTAAAGGATCTCTAACCAATTAAAAAACTAATTATTCTCACAAATTTTTATTTTTTTTCAATTTAAATGACTGGCTGCGATTGCCTCTGATCTTCATACCTATAAATTTCTTGCAATTTACTTTCATGTCCAAAATTAACAGAGGACTATTTGCAATCTTTGTCGATTCATATCATGCCATTCACATGCTTGAAAAATATTTTATAGACACGTTTCCATAAACATCTTCGCTTGATGGGACACATTTTGTTGAATCAACTACGTCGGCATTAACCACATTTCAACAAGAGCATGACAATGCTAATTGCAACAACAACTCATTAGCACAAACTAGTAATGAGACAACCACACATTTTAATACTTTGGCCACTGGGAGAACGGCAAAAGATAATCAATGTGAGGAAGTTGATTTGCCAATGCATCACACGAAGAGCAATTAAGGGATGTTGCTTCATATTCCAACATGGTATCAACCATAAGCAGAATGTTCGAAGAGCAACATATGATATGACCAACTATATTCTGAGTCATATATCCAATGCTGTTAAGCCAATCATCATCAATGATGTGAATGATGTTATGTTGAGGCCATGATCTTTCAAGCAACTACTACAAACAAATCTAGTAGTAACTGGAAGAATTCTAGTCCCATTCATTTTTTTTTCCAGGGTAATGTTGGTAAAAAAAGCCTAATTGGTAACACTAATTTAGCAAATCAAACTACTTAATAGGCCAGTTAATTGCCAAATGTTGAAAATGTAAGGCTAGGAGATCCATCGATACCATCCGATGTGAATATTCCTATTAGCTTAAATGTTGATAAATGTAGATAATTCCGCAAGATTAGGATCACCACCTAGAGGGCAAGATGACCAACCAAATCCATAATTGAACCTAGCATAGTTTGTCGAGGAAGTTCAACAACAATTGGGATTAGACAGGGGTGTTATCGTATCTGTTTATAGGAAACCACAATTTGAATGGTTGATAATCAACCTTTTCCAAATAATTTCAAAATAACTGATTTTGCCGTTTTATTGGCGAAGATGAACAATTGACCATTGACCACATTGTTCAATTTATTGCCCATTGTGGGAAGTAGGGACAAATCAGTTGTTAAGAGTTTATTTCCTTTGTCTTCATCATAAACTTCTTGCTTTATTTGATATACTACTTTATCACCTAATTTGGTGCGTAATTGGATAGAGATGGAAAGACAATTACATTATCATTTTTATAGAATGATACTATTGATTATTGATTTGGCCAGACTCTATCACTACATCAATGAGTAGGTTGACCAATTTGTTTCTCAATTTAAGAAGGCTAATAAATACCTTACTTCATTCGTAGAACAAAAAAATTCACAAGTTTGGCTTTTGTTAAATTGAAATTTAATCAAAGAGCAATTTCTTTTTAGTTGAATCAAAATGCAAAATTCAAAGGCCAAGACTTTGCCAATTTATTTCAATCGGTAATGAGAGTATCTAAATATGAGCAACTTTTAAAGACCAAGATAAATGGTTATCTACAAACTTTGCACAAAACATGGCTTTAATGGAAAATTATAAGTCAAAGTATAAATCTGACATGAGCGTAAACATTGAAATAAATATGACAAAATGATGCTCAACAAGTCTTACATTTGTTGATCCTTAAAGCCTAGCGAAATTTAAAAAAAGAAAAGAAAAAGAATGGATAGGGTAAAGGTACACAGGTTTACTCGTTCAACACTAACAAATTGGATGGAATCTACCATTTATTTTTAAAGATGGCCGATAAAATTAACAAAGGCCAAATTGTCTTGAGTAAAGAAGAATTAGGGCCTGCATGTTTTCGTTCTTTTTTTTTGTTTATGAACAGAAAATGTGTTTTTTTGTTCTCAAAAAAAAAAAAGAACGAGTAAACGCGTTTGTTTGTGTTTTTGTTCAAAATCAGATTTTTGTTCCCGAAACACAAAAAGAACAGAAATGAGAAACAAAAAAAAAAAAATTATTTCTTGCTCCAGAAACACTTTTGAAGAAACAAAAAACGTTTCTGTTCTTTTCTTCTTTTTTCTTTGGCCGGCAACGCCGTCGAGGGTTGGCGACCTCACCGGAGCGTCACCGGCCCCCGGCGAGGCTCGGCCTCGCCTTGGCTAGGTGAGCTCGCTCACCGGATCGGGCGAGGTTGAGCTCGCCTCTTTGGATCTAGGAGCTCGGGCTCGCCTAGCCAAGGCGAGGCCGAGCCTCCTCGCCGGGGGGCGGCGAGCCTCGCCATGTCCGGGCGAGGCCGGTTGTCGGCCCCGTCGGCCGGTCGTTGGAGGCCGGCGACCGGCCAAAAGAAGAAAAAAAAAAGAAAAAAGAAAGGAAAAATGAAAAATAAAATAAAAATATTAAAAAATTAAAAGAAACAAAAAAAGAATATAAAATCTACCAAACGTGTTTCTATTCATTTTTTATTCTCGGAACAAGTTTACCAAATGCGTGTTTAGTCAAAATTGTTCCCGGAACGAAACACTTTTTTTTTTATTTATTTATTTCTGTTCTCTGGAACAATTTTTGAATAGAAACGTTACCAAACGCGCCCTTAGTAAACAAAAGAATTGCAAGTGGCACTATTCATGAAGCCATAACACTATTAATTGTTTTATTTTTAAATACACAACGCAAGAGTCAATTCGAGATGGAAAAATCAAATTGGCTATGATTAGGGGCATGCAATGACCCCTCTAATTTAAAAGAATCAAATGAACAATGAGTCATTCCATTCATTTAAAAGGGAGTATATTTTGATTGTTATTGGCGAGTGACAAACTTAGTTGATGATGGCAAAGTTGGGTAAACAACAAAGACATTGATGAAAAAGATAGTCCGCGACTCAAAGAGGATGGACAACTCGCCAATGAAATCATTAGATAGCGGGCAATCGACACAAAAACGTAATTACTAGAGGTATGTTTATTGTCTCTATTTTAGGATCTTGTAACTTCTTATGGATAAGTGTTATTGTAACTTATTGTACACACAAATAGGATTATGAAGTTATATTTTCAAATTTAATAACCACTTGTAACCGTCAATTTAGTAACCACATTGATCAATCAAAGAACTTTAACATCATTGCAAATTTATCTTATGTTTAACTTTCCTGCAATTTAAATGGCTGGCCGTGATGCCTCTCATTTTCATACCTTTAAACTTTTTTGTCATTTAATAACCTAGCTAAAATCAACAAAGCACCCTTAGCAACTTTTATTGATTCATATTGATCCTTCCACTATTTTAAATATATTTCATCGACCCTTTTATAATGAAACCGCTACATTAAAGGGAGAGGAAACTCTAATATGGGACAAGAAAAACTTTTGAAAAAAAAAATTATTTAACATGGCATCAATCTTGCGAGACAAAAATCATTTTCACAATCCTTCCGGACTTTAGCAATACATTTATAACTTGGTTGCTCTAGGAATGTCTTCTAAAATTTGAATTCTCTCCTATCGGATATTATAGTAGGGATTATTTCATTATTATACCTTTCTGCTTTCTCATTGTCCCTCTTTTCAGAGGGAGTCTGATTAGAAGTTTTTTCTTTTTTTTTGGTAAAAATCTAATTAGAAGTTAATCATGCATTGGAAAGCAATTTATTTTTAGTAAAATCACCTTTTAAGAATACGTCATGAGGAAGTCAAATAAAATTTTCTTTTTTATGAATAACTTATCTTTCCATTTACTAAACGATGAATGAAATTTAGTGCTCGTTCCATAAAATTGAGCGACAAGAAGTTTTACCGAATTTGTATTGTTGATAATAAAAAAGTGTTGAAATTAGAGATGAAAATTATTTGAAGATCATAACCAATAGATTGGCAGCTGTCCTTCCCACTATTATCGGTACTCCTCAAAATGCCTTTGTCAAAGGTCGTAGAATCCATGATAATATCCTACTGGCCCAGGACCTTTTTAGTGGCTTCCACATTGATCCATACTCTCCAAAATGCACTATCAGGGTAGATTTCCAAAAAGCCTATGATACCATTGATTGAGGCTTCTTGGAATTAACTCTCCATGCGTTTGGTTTTCCCAATCATTTGATTGGACTAATTATGAGATGCGTATGTACCCCTAAGTTCTCCATTTCTATCACCGGGGAGCTTCATGGGTTTTTTCCTATTGGCCGTGGCTTACGCCAAGATGACCCTATGTCTCCTTACTTATTCACTTTGGCGATGGAGGTACTCTCGGGTATTCTAGTTCTTTAGTCTAGACGACTGGGTTTCAAATACTTCTTGAGGTGTAAAGCAACAAGCCTATCCCACTTATTCTTTGCGGATGATGTATTCCTCTTCTGTGAAGTGAATGTGGCATTTGTCTCTTGCCTTAATGACGGTCTTCTTATCTTCTCATCTTGGAGTGGTTTGAAACCCGACTTGAATAAAAGTGAGGTTTTCCTTGTGGGTAGTACCAGTTTAACTCGTGCCCAAATTATTTAGGTTCTCGGCTTTAGGGAGGGCTCTTTGCCTATCCGCTATCTTGGAGTTCCCATCATCACATCAAGACTTTGTAAGTCTGACTGTAATGCCCTAGTCAACCTTCTAACTTTAAGGGTGCAATCCTGGACACAACGCTTTCTTTCGTTTGCCGGCCGCCTTTAGCTTACCAAGTCAGTACTCCACTCCATACAAGTATATTGGTCCAGCATCTTCATGTTACCTAGAACGGTACTAGACCGAATGCTGGACCGAATAGAACAAATCTTTTGAAAATTTCTCTGGAAGGGTTCGGGCCTCGGGCCTGGAGGTGCGGAAGTTGCATGGGAAGACGTCTGCCTCTCGAAAGAAGAAGGAGGCCTTGGTATTCTCAAACTCTGCGACTGTAACACTGAGGCCATGCTGAAACATATATGGATTCTCTTCACGGATAAGGAATCCCTTTGGTGTAAGTGGATTCACTCCACCTACTTAAAAAAGAAGAACTTTTGGGTAGTAATGAAGCCGACGTTTTGTTGCTTGGAAGAACTTACTTGATCTTAGGAAGGACTTCCAACATTGCTTTAATTGGTGGGCGGGGGATGGTCGGTCAATTTCTCTATGGTTTGACCCTTGGCATCCGTGTGGGCCCTTAAATATGTTCTTCTCGGACTCTTTTATCTACCACTCGGGTCTCTCCAGGCAGGCTAAGGTTGCGGATTTATTTTCTGCACCGGGCTAGCCAACCAAGGTTGTCCTCCAATCATGGACGCATTTAAATCATGGACGCATTTACTCCCTTCGCTTACACTTCTCCCTGACAAGCTTACTTGGCTGGAGCACTCTTCGAGCACGTCCTCCATTGCGTCAGCTTGGGAAGCTATACGTCGGAAAGGCAACTTGGTGCCGTGGTACTCTTTCGTCTTGAATAGAACGCTCGTCCCTCCATTCCAATTCCATCTTTGGCTCATTACAAGAAATAGGCTTCCTACCCAGGTTTTCTTACTTTCTTATGGTAGAATTACGGATGTGTCATGTGTCCTTTGCAATTCAAGACCAAACTCTATTGACCATCTTTTTTTTGGTTGCCATGTCTCTACTGCCCTTGCTTCGTTTTGGGCTACTAAGTGCAACATCTCATGGCTAAACAGATCGTGGATGGATAACCTTCTTTGGGCCACCAAATTCCTCTCTGGAAGTGATTTCTACCAAGCCATTGCATGGTTCTCTTTTGGTGCTCTTTGTCATGTGATTTGGAAGACTATGAATAATATCCTTTTTTCGGGGCCAAGTCTTGTTTATTCCAGCATCGAAGCAACATCTCATCAAAGTTGTCAAGGACAAGGCTGTTTCCTTCAACCGCATTATAGATACTCCAAGGAATAGGCAGCTGCAACGGTGTTGGGGACTTGATCTCTTTATCTGCTCTCTTGGGGCTCCAACTAAGATCTAGGTGTCAATTTCCTTCCTGTGTGAGGGTTGCCGCTATCCAGTCCTTCGGAGGTTGCCGTCGCTTGGCTGTGAGGGTTGCCGTTATTTTGCTGTCTAGTCTCCTTTTCCTCTGTCCTTTCTTGTTTGTTGCCACTGTTTGGCTGGTTGTTGCCGCTGTTTTGATTGTTTGGTTGCCATTGTTTGGCTGTTTGTGTTCCCCTTTTTTCTCGACATCATTCCATTCATTATGACATGCTTGTCATTATGAGGGTAAGTTTTTTGGTGCCGAGCTCCCCTACCTTATAGTTTTGGTTAAAAGTCAATATATTTCTTACCTTATCAAAAAAAAAAAAAAAAATTATTCGAAGATAATTGAACATTGATTACTGATATTATTATATTATTAAATTGTTAACATATATGGAATTGCGAATTTTGTTGGTAGGTTTTAATGAATGTGCACATACAGATGTTGATAAATCGACATTTCAAAAATTAAACAAAATCATTTTGTTATGATCTATCTCAATATTAAATAACGGAGATGAAGGTATAAAAGGTAGAGGATTAAGTCCATGATTATGGAAAGAGAATATTTCAAGAATTGAAATGTTTTCAGAGAGGTTCTTATAGAAAAGATAATATAATCATTTCTATATTGAAAAAAGTGAGATAAAGTAAAGTACAAATCTATACTCATTCGCGAATTGACACATTTATGGACAATAAAGGCGATTGAGATTTTCTAAAAGTGGGAGGCTAGCTTTACTCTATGTAATAGTATAAATAGTTGTTAAGAGGTACAGTTTATTATTTACTCTAGTGAATGAATTAGGGAATCCATTTTTTTTTTTTGTCAAAAAATCCATCCTTACATAATAAGTGAATTTGCGAGTTACATATTTTTCATAATTATTAAGTGATCGAACATGCTTGATCTCATTAAATACAAAAGTTTTTACTTTTTACCACTTATGTAGTCATCAAATTGCCCTTAACTAGAGGTGCCAAAATTTATATATCGTTTCATCACAAAAGAATACGGGATGGGAAAGAATATGAAGTTATTAATGGACAAAAGATTGTAGAATCTAAACTGCTCTTGAATGGCTCCCATTGAACTAGAAAAATTTCGAAAGCAATTATAGGAATTGCTTGAAGCAAGGGATATTCTGCCCTCTAAAGAGCTGTAAGAGACATCTAACCCCTTCCACCTTAAAGATTACATGTGTTAATGAAATATCAATCAGTCGGCCTGATTTGTCTATCTAAAATTAATCGGTTCACCACCGCATGCTGAGTCATCGTAAGTTAAGAAATTTCTGCATTCATACGAGGTCAATAACTTAGAGAGAGACGTGTATCTTTAATTTGCTAAAAGATGTGTAACTTCCTAATTTTGAACAAAAGGAGGGGAAAAAAGTCAAATGACAAAAAAAAAAAAAGAAGTATTAGTACGTCCGACACATAATCTAAATGTGAAAATTTGTCCTCTAAAAAAGGGGATATAAATAACAAATAAAAGGGCCAAACAATTGAAAAAAATAAAATAAAATAAATAATATTCTGTAATCTTCTGATGAGCCCTCTTATCAAATTTGATTTTCCATAATCTGTTATATTGATTTCCCTTTTTTTTTTTTTTAAATTTTATTTTATTCACACCTTCCTTTTTTCATCATCCTCTCTTCTCCTTCTGCCATTTCTCTCATACTTTTTCCCCCACTTTTCCCCCCAGTCCGTAACTGCAAAGCGCGAGCCCCGTCTGACGACGCTGTCCGCTCCTCCGCTGCATGGAAGAATCGGAGAGACCCGGCCGGCGCGGCCCCGACTGGGACAAGCTCCTCGCCGCCGACGACGACGACGACTCCCCCACGCCGGTCCTGGTCGTCGAGCGCTCCTCCACCTCCTCCTCCTCCTCACCCTCTCCGCCGGCGCCGGCCCCGGCGACTCCGGCGGCGAGGGATTCCGACGACTGGATCGCGGCCCTGAACGACCGGGGCCTGGCGGAGTATATCGCCAGACAGGCCCGCACCCTCAGAGATTACGAGCGGAAATTGCCCGACAAAGGGGAGAAGCTCCGGTCGACGCTCCGGCGTCTCGGGGAGGAGCAGGAGCGGAGGAAGCTCCGCCGCATCGAGAAGGTTCTCTTCCCGAAATTTTGTTTCTTGGGTCGTGAGGTCGGGTTTTGGATCGTCGGGCCACCGATTGGGCGGCTCGGTGAAGTGGGTTTAGCATTTTTTTCGTCGGTCGTTTCGTAGATGATCGAGTAGATGAAGGTTTAAGGCTTTCTGTTGTCGATTCTCTCTTCAATTGAAATCGTTTTGGCAATACTGAGCGATCATAGGGAACGGGTTTATATTCTCGTGCTTGCGAATTTGCAATGCTGTTGCCCACTACACCTGGCGAGCTGAATTCAAGGGAAGTCCTGAAATTTCTTGCTGCTTTATCAATGTTTTGTGCACAGTAAGTCCCTTTTCCTATTATGAAAAGTGGGAAGGGTCTTTGATGTGGTTGATATCCCTGCCCTACAGCATTCTCCTTCCCTTATGATGACTTGAAATCTTTTACTTTTGAATTGAAATATGACATTTTTTAGGGTTTGCCCATGGCATAAAGTCGATGCTTGTAGATTGGCAACGCCTGCATTTGACATTTTCCTTGCAGTAGACATGCATGCTTTACGGGAGTTGCTGTTGGAGGATGCAGTCTGAAAGTTGAAGTCAACTTGTTCTCATTTTCTGCTTACTTTGCAGCCTCTGTTCCTTTATCCTGATTCTTTATTTTGTTCCACTCTTGCTATGATGTGAAAAAAAGTTACAATAGATAAGAAAAGATTGTTCAAGCTTGAGTTTTGATTACTGGTTTTTTCTTAGCTTAATAGCCTGTCTAGCACAATATCAAACATAACATCTGCAGTTAATGTAAGCTGTGTTGTGAGCAAGGTACCAGGTCAAGTTTCGAATGATTGACTTAATTTTGAAGATCTTTGGAATAACTGATTCTTCTCATGCAATTGGCTTGGTTGCCAGCTAAATGAGATGTAATTCAGTCACTCTGTGCCACTTGGTTTTGGACATTATCATGATTTTGGAAATAAAATAGAGTTAATTATTTTTGCTGTGCCCATTAACTGTTTTACATTGGCTGCTATGATTAAAAAGATTAATGGTGAAGTCATTCAAACTTGATACTAGCATCATTAATGAATTCATATTTTAGGCTTGGATGGAATTGTAATATGGAGCACATTATGCTATTGTTAATTTGGATGTCCATATAGATGAAGAGTTCTTAGCACATCTCAATCTCAGTGATCAGATCTGCACTTTTACTTTGTCAGGATGTTGATGAAAGTGAGAAGCCCACACAGTCCACTGGTGCAATTGCTCAAGGTGAGGACTTGGCTGTTCTGATGACATCATTATTATATCTTTTGATAAGTTTTTGGAAATTTTGAGCTTGGTTATACCATGCCCATGGTGGTTCATTGGTGTATATGATTTTTCTGAATAGTCATTTTTCTTGAGAGGTTGGAATATTCATTGGCCCTGATGCTATATTGCATCACTGAAGTGGCTTACTGCCAAATTTTGTGCGCTTGTAAACCTTAGAGCGTCTTATGCTTTCGCCTGAGCTTTAGTGCTGTGGATTCAATGCTGGAGGACATATGTGATCTACTTTGGGACCTCTTATGCTGCTGCACTGTTATGTAGAAGATTATTGCCCAAGCTTATTTTGATATGTGGCTTCGGCTTGTTTATGATTCCCTCTCATCCTCAAATATGTTAATTTTAGTCGATCATCTTTTCCTTTCTTTTCTTAGCCTTCTTGCCTTATGTGGTCTATACTCGGTATATTGCTTGCATTATAAAATTTTATGCATTGATTATGCCATATCAGGTTTAATATAGTTTATACTTTCCCAAACCTCTCATTTCCTGACCCTCAGTGAAGAGTTACATGATAAAAGAAAAGGTTAAAGACCATGTTTCTGGGACTTGTTCATGGCCTTAATATTTGTATTTGAATTTACATTTGGTTGTTATCGTCGGCACCGAGATCTGAATGCTGTGCAGTTTGTCAATTGAAAATGCGTTTGAGTGGCAGAAGGAACACTAAAAGTACAGCATTGAAGGCGATAGGAACCATATGAATTTTAGTGAATTGGGACATCCTGATTCAAGCTTTTAATGAGCAACTTCAGAGCATTCTGGAACCACCTTTAGTCAAAACAATGTTATTGAAAGTCAAATAGAATATCATGTGCCTCATTTTCCATACAATTTATTTGTGCTTGTCTTTTTGCAAGTCACCTAGCATCTTTACCTATATTAACCAAATTTCTGGCCAGTTAATTTGCTTTTCATTATCTCAGTTAGTTCTGCTTCCTAAAGATTAGCAGAAAGTGTATACAATAGTTCTCAGTTCTGAAGCTGAGAACTGACATGGAAATTTTGGTAGAAGAACAAAAAATAAATAATTTGGATACAAGAAACCATGAAAGTGAAGTTGGAGATCACATTATTGGAAAGAGGACTAGATAGAAAGAGAAAGAATAATCCTGAGATGAAAAGGAAACTGAGAGGAAATAAGGGGTTGAAAAGATTAGATTTAGAGGAGGAGATCTCCTCTGCTTTCTGGTAGTGTTGTCCCCCTTTCTGTTAGTTTTTCCCATCTTTCATGTAGTGGTTGTCTTCACTAGCACCCCTGGGGATATGTAACATTAGTTTGAGATGCTAAGTTCTGCTCAATTTTTTATCGGTTGTAGCTTGTTGCTGGAGTGCCATTATTCTGTCTTATGCTGCCAGATGATGTCTCCAGATAACATGAGGGGTTCTCTCAATCTATATTCTTTTATCACTGTGGTAACTCAGTATTTATAGAAGATATTATTTTCCCAGAAGAAGTGTGCTTTCCAGAGCTGTTTTTGATTCTGTGACTACAGGTTGCAGTTTCTCATATATTTCCACTGTTCAACTAACATGATAGCAAGATAATTTTTATGGAATTCTGAGTTTTGGAGCATGTGGCTGGAGGTGAATAGATAATAGGGATTTGAAATCTTAAGTAGGAATGCATTTTGACCATGTTGGTGTTCTTTCTACTTTAACTTTCCTATATGGAGCCTTGGACAAGTCAAATGGATTTTAGTTCTAATTTAGTGGACTGCATAATTTCTTTATAATTAATTACTGTAATTGGTAATAGCTATGCTCATGATGTATCTTTAAATCATCGGTCTTGTCTTTTACAACACGTGCGAGGAAGTGACATGCTTTTTTAGGTGCATCTGATGGCTTAAGAGAAGCGACAACACAATTGACAGGCCCCCTTCGGTCCTCGTTTGCAGAGATTTTTTCTGGAAAATTGGAGGATGAAGTATGGTTGGTTTTCCGCGATTACGTTTTTCATTAATATACTGCTGGAGCTGTATACTGATTTTTCTTCACAGACTCCTTGTAGTGCTTCCAACTTGCATAAGAATGGATCACCTAGCATGACTTGCTCAGATCCGCTAATACAGAAATCTATTGGAAAGATCTCACCAAGAAAAAGGAGAAGAGCTTATCCATCCTCCAGAAAACAACCATTTCGGGGACCAAGAAATCTTTCGATGCAACGAGCCGATCATTCGCCTAACAGTGATCGGAAGACTAGATCATCATCCATTTCTACCTTACGTGATCTTAGCATTAGCAGGAGATTTTCTGGTCGACTATCTAGGAGGTGAGTTATTTTGCTTATATGTAGTGGTTTTTCTTCCTTGTCCTTACCGTAAATGGAAGATTCAGTTGTAAACATTTGCATCATTACAACATGGTTGCGGTATATGAGTCTATTCAAATAAATCACCGAGGAAAGAAAGTTTGAAATTGAAATTACCAATTTTTTTTTCTTTTTACTTCACCATATAGAGCTCTAATCTATTTTGATATTTCCAAAGTGAGCTGAATTGATGAAGAGGATATTTTGACTATTTGCTGAAAATTTAGTTCCTTGCTTCATGATGGCGTTGATGCTATGATGACTAATAATAGGTCTCGGATTGATAAGTTATAATTTGATTTGGAATGCCTGGTAGGACTTGGACCCTTATCTGCACCAGGATGATGTCTTGGCAGTTTCTTTTGACACCATTAGGAGCAGTACTAGCGAGCTATCATTCGATTGACCAGATGATGCGTTGCTTTGGTATTCTTCTTTGATATTTGGCGACAATCACTTGTTAGTCTTAGAGATGAAACTTAGATAATGATATCTTTAGGTTTACCCAGGAAAGTTAGTTGCTGCGTCATATTTACACACTGCCAGAATGAATGAGTCCTTCCATTGGGCTTCCAGCCTAACTCCAATCAGTATTAGTTGTTTGTAGCTGCATTTATCATTTTCAATTTGGAGTTGACCAAAACATAACGATCATAAGAATCAATGGTAGGGAAAATGATTTCGATGGTCAACTTTTCAGAGATTCGAAGGCTAAAAAGGTACGTTTCATTCTTTTCTTTTCTTTTTTGTCACCTTTGCAGATAGTTTAATCTGATATCTTGGATATGATTTTCATTTATCTAAAGCAATTTGGGTATGTCTGTTATCCCCGGTAATATCTGGTATAAATATTTCACTCGGAAAAGAAGTACAATTAGCATGGGAACTGTTAGACTTTAGGTTTCCTTCCCTCCTACAGCATTAAAATACAATCGGAGAGCTTGAATTTGATCCTTAACTAGTTCATTTGGTGTAGACTTTGAGTTGATCAAGTATCTATACTATCTTTAGGGGAAAATCAATGACAGGTAAGTTATATTGGCATAGCCTTAATTTACATGGGATTTATAGCAACTTTTAAGTTGAAAAGCTCAACATGTCCCTGTGCTGGCAATCTTGACTTCCAGTGGGATTTTCCATTTTAAATCATCGGTTTTTCTTTGTTTTTCTTGGGGTTTCATAACGAGAGGTTTTTGGTCTATATTACTACATGTACCTGGTGACATTGGCATATTGAAAGCAAAATTTTAGGATAAGTTCATTATGGCATAAGTGGTTGTTAAACATGACTGGTGAAGATTCCGAGTGAATATCTTTTTGTTGTTATGTAGAAAAGGAAGTTTTTATAGTTTCTGAAGTTGCTTTGGTAAAGTAAATGTCATACAGGACAGTTTATCCCAAAAAAAAAAAAAAAAACTGTGGCCTGTGCATTGTTCATTATTTAACATTCGTGAGGGTTGTTCTGACCTTTTCAGGGCTTTTTATTTTTTTTATTTTCTTTACTTAATCTATTTATTGTATTCTTTTTAAGAAGGAGCCAACAGTTGTTCTGGTCGACGAGGAAGAATGTCAACAAGTGGAGAGAATTGAAGGAGGTGACAAATTGAATGAATGGTAATTGAACTGTTCCATTATTCTATGCTCTACGTGTTTACTATTTAAAGGCAGGCGATTGTGGGAAATATTATTAATTTGACCTTTTGTGCCTTTTCAGTATGAAAGATACTACAATCTACTACCCATCAAGGTATCTCATTCTTCTTCTTATTGATAAAGTTTGGCATTGATCACATAGAGATAATTTTTGTCATTATCTCTTGCCAGGGATGATCCACAATCCGTTGAAATTTGTTATGCAGACATAGAGTGCCTTGCTCCTGAGCAATATTTGACGTCACCTATCATGAACTTTTACGTTCTGTAAGTATGTCTTAACAAATTTAGATCTGTTGTAAGTCAAAATACTGGTAAAAAACATGTTAAGCAAAATAAGAAAGAGAGAATATTCCTTGACTTCCGTTGCCTTTATTATTGCCGTAGGATAGGACTAGGATTGGCTATTCCCCCAGGGCATTTAGCAATATCCTTATTTCTCCTTATTTTTTCCTATTGTAGGTCTGTTTGATTGGTTGTATATTTCGCTAATTATGCTTAATTCCCAGATATTCTTCATACTTACTTTATGAGTCCTCTATAAGTATACCTATCTGTAGTTTTAAATTTTTAGGCCTCTTATTGCTATTTTCCTGTGTAGATTTTATGCCTAGATAATATGGTGATAACTGTTACCTTTTATTTTGGTACTAATTTCTTGATGGTTCACTGGCTAGATACCTACAACAGCAATCTTTGAAGTCAGATAAAGGAATAAATGATTATCATTTCTTTAATACTTATTTCTACAAGAAGCTCCAAGAGGCATTATCATGCGAGGTGACCTTTTCCTCAGTTTCTCCTCTTGATGGATTTATTTTGAAAAATGAATGTTCATCTGTTATTTCTACCATGCTTTGTGGTTGGTTGAATTGTCCTGACTCTATGCTTTGACTGTTCTATCTTTGGGTAAAGCAATATGGACTCTTTTTGTACAGGAGATATTTATGCTATTTGTTTAAGTGCTGTGTTTTTTTTTCCACCATATTTTGTACTAGTTTTTGGTCCATAGGTGAGCATTAGTTCTTGTATGGGTGCGTACTAGGTTCTTTCTCCTTTTGGACACATTATTGTTTCGAGTTAATGCTCTCTTTGTTAATGAAATGATGACATCTGCTCTTTCATATATGCATTCAGATGCACTATTGTTATTTCTTATGGATGATTTTCATGTGATAAGCAGGGAAAGGAGAAAGATGCCCTTTTTGCTAAGTTCAGAAGGTGGTGGAAGGGCGTGAACATATTTCAGAAGGCTTATGTCTTTATACCTATACACGAGGAGTAAGTTCAATAATCTTGTATCTTCAATAAGTTTTCTACAATTTGCTGCTGAAGATTTTTGTAAAGGCTCTTTGCTCTTAGTTAACAGGTTCTTAAGGAAGATGTGCACAAAATGCTAGAACTTCAATGTGGTTCTGATGGTAAAAACTGATTCCTAGATAGATTATACCTCTCTTAATACATAGGAGGTTGAGCTTGCATACAAGTGGTTGGATGTTTGGTTGCAAGAACTGTTGTTTCAACCTTTAATATTTGCAATACCAACAGGTTTGATTAGTAGCTTGAGGGTTGAGTTAAATATGAAACAATCATTTGTAGTAATGGGTCATGAAATCTATACCATGTATATACCTTGAGGTTGAGTTACCTAAGAAAGAAGCATATGAGTCATGAACCTATAGCATGGCTAAGGATGCCCTGACTAGTTTTTGCCTGCCAGTCAAAAGAAGGACTATTATTAATGAGTCATGGAAGTGAAACTCGCCTGTGAACTCAATAAGATTCATTTCCCCACATGTTTTTATGAACTCTCTAAGACTTTTGGATCTAGATTAGTGATGATAAGAACTTAATGATTTGGTTCTTTCCATCCATTTGACTTTTCTGATGATTTCTGCATATAATTATCAGTGTTGAAGACATAAAAACCCCCCAAGACCTGTCCCTTTCATTGTGATCAGCTGTCTGGGAGTGTAAAGATAGTATAGAAAAATGGACTTGTCTGAAATGTACAAGAGAGAAAGAAGACTACTCCAAAATTAAAACTATGGTTATTATTGTGGCTGAACATTGCACATAGTTGAAAATGGGTGTTGGCAATCTCACATAATTGAGTCGGTTCCAGAAAAATGAGCTTGAGTGATTCAGGCCAGTGTAGCCTCTTCACAACAAGGGCAGATAGGATATGAGGTTCTCCAATTTCAGCAATAAGTCTAAAGTGAAGGAAAATACAAACGGAGAAATTACATGATCAACATCCAAATTTTACTTGCTCCAATGGAAGTGTTAGAACGTCCATCCCAAAAACTTAAACTGATGGGTGGAGGGAGACTATATGCATATAATGCCATAGAAACCCCATAGAAAAGCAATGTGGGGTGCTTTGACACCTTCTCTCACGTACACATCAGACTGAGAACGATGTGTGGAATTGACAAATAGGTTGCCTTGCGTGGAAATAAACCAGAGGCAGAAGAACTTGGCTTTGCTACCATGTTAAAATGTCTAACCCAAAAGTTTAGATGATAGGCGGGAGGAAACTACGTGATATAAGGCCCATTGAAACCCCATAGACAAGACATAGGATAATTTAACAAAGAGAATTTGCTGATCCACTGTCATTTTATGTATTGTCTAAATGGTGTGCTGCTAATGTAGTAGGACAATCTTGGGCTGAAGCATAAAGTAGCATTCGGCAGTATAATCTATATTCAGTTCGAGTTATTTAATTTGAGATTGTTAATATGCATATAGATTGATGCATTGGCTCATGTTTTTCTTACTTTAACTTGCATAAGGGCTTAAATGGTGCCACTTGTCTATTCTTTGGTGTGTCTAACTTAAATCATCTACGTGATAGTCATTTTGGAGTCTGAGGAAGCAACTGAAGTAGCTTGACCCCATTATTGTTCTTCTACATTCTACTTTGTGAGATTTTTAACATAGGCATCTCCTTTGATCCTGTCAGCCTTCATTGGAGCTTGGCAATTATCTGCATTCGTGACAAGGATGATCACTCTGGCCCTATTATACTTCATCTTGATTCACTGGGGCTTCATCATAGTAAATCAATTCTTGATTACATTAAAAGGTGAGCTTGAAAGAATTCTGTGGTTGATGCGCATCATTGAAAATGTTCAGATTTTCCAGATGAAGTGGCATCTCATGCTTTTTTGTGCCATAATATTTGTAGTTGATGTATAGAGTTATTAGCCATCAAATATGAAGCAAATACCTTTTCTAAAGTGCAGAGAGAGCATTGATTTGTGATCCTTGGTCTAAGTCATACAATGTAGTAGAGAGATATCAATTTTTGTGGAGTTCTGTGAGATGACCATTGTTGTTACGCCTGCTGTAGGTTGACAGAGAAGTTTTAAAAAATCTTGGTAGTGGCGATAACTCAAACAATATGTTGTGGACTTTGTTGTTACCCTTGCTGTTGGTAGCTTGTTTTAATTTTGTGTGGCCATATTCTTAATCAATGGATCCTTTGTTTCTAAGATAGTTTTTAGTCATAGCAGAAATCTTGATGTTTGTGTGAGATGTACACTGTTTCTAAGATAGTTTCTAGTCGTAGCAGAAATCTTGGTGTTTGTGCGAGATGTACACTGTTTCTAAGATAGTTTTTAGTCATAGCAGAAATCTTGGTGTTTGTGCGAGATGTACACTGTTTCTAAGATAGTTTTTAGTCATAGCAGAAATCTTGGTGTTTGTGCGAGATGTACACTGCTTCTTCCACGCCTTTTTTTGTCCTGGCCAGATGGTTCTTCCATATTGATGTATTATGTTGACTAATAATGGTGCATAATTGACACTGATACATATTTTCAAAGCGAAATGTCCATTAAGTCCACAATACATCTGGGAGCATGTTGAGATTTGCATGATATAATTTTTGAGTTTGGTTTGTCTCCACTTTATTATTCTTAGCTCCAGTATACATGGAAGTGGAACTTAGTTTTAGTTTTGGAGCTTGTTCGTACTTTCCATTGTTTTTGTGTATGTCTGCATATGGTTTATCAATTTACTAAGGTCCTTATATGCTTCTGCAGCTTTTTGGTTGAAGAATGGAGTTATCTAAGGCAACAAGTTGCTCCATCAGATCTTCTGATCGAAGAAGACATTTGGGAGGTGCTCCCAGAGCAAATTGTTCAAAAGAAAATTGCCGTAAATATCTTTTCAGACAACCTTACAATAATCTTTTCATGCTTGTGCTCTTCTGCTATTTATAGTGGCATGGGTTAGAACAGTGATTAGAAAATATTCTGTTCTTCAATGTAAAATTTGCTGAAATTGTTCTGTTCAGAAAAGGTGTAAAGCTTTGATAATCACTACAAATAAAAAAATGTTATGATATGGCAATAAGACAATGTCTCAAAATTGGAAAGCATCAATATGTTTGGGATGGTTCATTGCAGCAAATGGGAAGTTGCAATCCAGGGTTATGTTTCTTGGTGGATGATACTTGTTCTTTCAAGTAAATATGAAAGCCTTTGATTCCAACCATTGGTGTTGAAGGAGCATCTGCAATTGTCTAAAATTGTGTATGTATACTTAGGGGGTTCCTTTTGAAAAAAAAAAGATACAAGGGACGAAGGAGTTGGGTCAATTTCTACACCTTAGACGGTACCTACTTTTTCTGAATTGTTTATCTATTGACTTGTTCTTTTATAATTTTTCTGTTTCACCGTAGGTTCCTCAACAGAAAAATGACTATGATTGTGGGCTCTTCGTACTTCACTTCATGGAGCGCTTTATCGAAGAAGCTCCTGATAGGCTGAAAAACAAGGATTTAGCTATGGTACAGGATTTTCTTTCTGCTTTCTCTCTTAGGAATTCATGAACCTCTGGAGGTTCTCGTTTCACCTGTGGCAAATATTTTCAGCTAATTGTTTATGTATTTACATTTCTTTTCTCAGTTTGGTAAGCAGTGGTTCAAGCCTGAAGAGGCCTCTGGCTTGAGAGTGAAAATCCAGAAATTACTTGAGAAGGAATTTCAAGATTCAACAGAGGGTCAACATGCTCAGGGTTCTTCAGACTCGGATGAAGCCCCAGCAGAGTGTGTGGACATCGAAGATCCTTGATCGTTTCCATTTGATTGGGGCAACTGACAGAGCCAATCCAAATGCTTTGGTCCTAGTTTACTTCATCTATTTATCGAACTAACATCTTCTGCTGTACAGGATATCCGGAATCAGTTTTGTATAGCCTGGAATTGTCCGAATACAGAATTTTAGAGAAGTGGGGGTACCCGTCTGTCGGACCCAGTTATTGAGTGTTCAAGGTTCATCCATTTTTTGCAAGTTATAAGTACCCTATTGTTCGTGCTGATGTACAGGAGGAAAAGATTATGTTCTGAATTTTCAGATATAGATGGTGCTAAAGAGATTCTGTCTCTCATCATTTAGATGCAAGGGATAACCCCATTCAAATTTTGTTGGGCGTGTAAGCTTTCGGCAGTTTAAAGACATGCTCGACTTGTAAAGAAAAACTGGGAAAGTTCATCACGGAATATTGCTCAGATTTTATGTTTTTTTCTGGCTTGTCATGTAGAGCTCAACTTTGGATGCTTACCGTTATTACTAAATTAGAGGGTTCCTCGTCCTTAGCTGTTTTAGATAGAAATTAAATGTCAAGAAGTTTTGTTGCTTGGCCACTAAATGGCACCAGCCGGTTTAAATACCGGGAATTAAGTGTTGGTGATTTGGTTTGATCTAATTTATATATTCTTTTATGAGAATCAAGTGTCACGGCCCAGAGGTTTCGACTTTGGAGGCACAATGGATTGAGGAAGTGACCCAAATGATCGGGTGAGCTGGAAGTTTCTGAGAGCCTATTCTTGATCTAAAATAATCTTGAAGACAATACATGAAGTGTACACTATTCTAGAGTGATTTTGTAATTAATGCAGGCAGTTGTGTGTATGATACAAAATGAATTTCACATAATTGCTTTGATATAATACTTTGAATGCGTCCCGTTTCGTTTTCTAGTTTTTAATCCAGAGAAAGAGGGTATATATTAATAAAATAAAGATCAAAGAAAGATCCAACCTCTCCTAGAAGAGGGGATGAATATTTTTTATTTATTTATTTAAAGGTACTATCGAAAAAAGAACTTAGAGAGAGAGGATGAATATTTTTTATTTATTTATTTAAAGGTACTATCAAAAAAAGAACAAACTCCAAAATGGTGATGTAATATTCGATTTTTTATACCTTAAGAATCGCTTTCTTTTTATCGTACCTTTTTTTTTTACATAAAAGAAATCATTAAAAAAGAGTACTTAGATAGGGAGATGAATTCTCCATAGTGTACGGTTGTAATCAATGGGGTCTCTCTTTTCAATTGTTTCATCTCACAAGTTACAGAAATTCAGAGTTTATGTCTCTATGAGTTTCTCTACCTAGAATGTCTCTATGAGTTTCTCTACCTTGAATCCTTATCCTTGTGAGTGTTGTGAGTAAGGCTAACTTAAGAAGAGTTCCTTAACATGATTGTTGGTTGTATCTTAGTGCAGAGACTAACATCAATTTTGAATTTGAAGGCAATTATAAGGAAATATGAATCAACTTGCTTGAAAGATGTAAGGGTAGAGAAAACTCTTAGTGGAGGTTTGGTTTGCGAGTCCTTCTCTGAAGCTGAAAGAGTCAATTGGGTCGAATGACTCAACCAGGCTTGGGTCAAAGTGGCATCTCTAGAGAGAATTTCGAACCGATCGAGCTGTAGTTGTCGTTGGGGGAAATGTATTTTATGTATTAGTCACGCGACCGACACGGTGTAACTAAACAATTAAGTTAGCTGCTTAATTTACCTTTGATTAAAGGTCACGTTTAAATTTTGGAATCATTCCGTTGTCGTTGGCTTATTAAATCACTGTGTCATAATCACATGGAATAACCAAAAATCAGGTGTTCAATACAAAAGTGACCAAGCTCAATTTTAGAATCATGTTGTGGGAATAGTGTGGAAAAGAATGCCCAGGAAAGAACCAGCTAAGAAATTGCACAACGTATCTTCGAAAGAGAGATTGTCATCAGACTCAATTCAGCTACAGATAGCAACCAAGCAGGCAGCCACCTCTGTGTATGCAGCTGACCATTTTTTGTGATCGTTTCTGCAGATATGAAGATTCGTGTCAAGAGAAGTCCTCTATCACAATCGAATAGTGGATGTGGAAAAGCAAGACTGGAACAATCGAATCGAACAGATTATCTCTCGATTTCAGTTGCTGCCATCTTCATCAATAGAAGATCACTTCTGATATACATGGAGGGAGAGATGTGCCCTCAATGACCATACAGCTAAAACCAGTCAGCGAACATGTTTCTGTTCCTCTTGGACTAACGTGGGAAGCATCTTCAGGGGATTAACTTGTACACGACGTCTTTCATGCTCGGTCTCTTCCGCGGGTCTGCGTCCCAGCACATCTGCATCAAGCTCGCGAATTGCCTCGGACATTTTCCCGATATATTCGGCCTCACCTTCTGTAAGTTTTGCAAAACCAACCAAACTTGTGAGCTAACCATTTCGAATCAAAGCTAATTTATGCCATACGAGTATATGAGTCAGTATCCGGGTCACCGGTACGGCTGATTACATGATGGACAACTCCTTGGTCGATTAACTCGGTTATCATGTTTGAGTGCGGCGTCTTGCGGTGGCAAATCTCCCACAAGGTGATCCCGAAGCTGTAGACATCTGCTTTCAAGCTGGATTTCCCGTCCTTGATGACCTGATATCAGACACGAAACACCTATCAGGCATTTTAAAGGCGTGAACTCTCATTAAAGCGAGTCACATACATTTTAAGGCGATACCTCAGGGGCCATGTAATTGATGGTCCCGCCGACCTCGGACGAAGTGTAATAAGCTGCCAAGTGAGACAGGCCGAAATCGGTAACTTTCACGGTACCATCCAAATCCACGAGGAAGTTGCATGGCTTCACGTCTCCATGGACGATTCCCTTGTCATGAAGGTAGCTCAACCTGCGTGGGAGAGAAAAAGCTAAATCCACAAGGGTCAGTCCGAAACGCAAAATTGAGACAGGTTTCGAATGGAAAATAACGTCGAGAATAGTTTACGAGGGAAAGATGTTGACCCTCTCGCCGCGTCGAGTGCCATCCTTCTGATGACGTCCTCGGAGAGGATCGGGTGCCTCGAAAGGTAAGCAGACAAGCTACCTCTTGGATAATACTGAGAGACCATACAATATACATTCACCAGCCTTGTCCCTCTGAATTTGACGCGTGTCGTGTCATGTGTAGCTCCTATGAACTGAGGAAAGTAAAATGATTAGGGCATATGGGAAATACTAGATTATGACAAGAAAAAGAGTTAGAGATTTCGAAGGAAAGGAAGTCGGTAATGATGCGAAGGCAGTCACCCGCTCCTCCAGGAGTGAATAGTATTTGGAGAGAGAGAGAGAGAGAGACCTTAGCAATGTTAGGGTGGTTGAGGCTAGACCAAAAGGACACCTCTCGCTGAAACATGGATCGACCCTCTGGATTCGCATCTAGAAACTTGACTGAAAGATTTCATGGAATGAAATAATTTATCAATTCATAAGTCATCCCAAGATTTCTTAATTCCCTATGATAATTGTTTTTAGACTAAGCTAAAGGATATACGTTCAAAGGATTGAATGTAGTATCAGTTTCTTCAACTTCAAATTTCAAGATCATTCATCATCCACGAAATCAATGATAAAACCTATTGGTTACATGATATAAGAAAATTACATCATGTCATATGGATTTACAGATGCATGCCATCACTTAAATATAATGTATAGAGGTAAAAAATAGCATTCATGACAACCTGCGACATCTCTGCCTCCGTAAGTTCCTCTGTATACGGCCCCGAAACCCCCTACGGCGATCACCTCCTTCGCGTACAAATTGTTTCCGTCGATTTGCCACCAATGTCTGGCTGGCGTACATGAATTATTCATACAATACATGGCAATGGAGCTCCAACTTCCTTGTGATCATGTCGTGCGTCTCTCTATTTTATATCTGTGGAGTTTATGGTAAGGTTTGCCAAATCTTGGCGTGGTCTATTTGAGAATATTACGTGTGTTGCTTTTCTTAATTCTAGGTCCATTTGAGAATATTACCTCTGTTGCTTTTGGTAACTGTAATGACTCGTGAGATGGTAATTAATGTGGAGAAACATTCAGACTATAGGAAAGTTGAAAGTTCATTATCTCAATCCGAAAGTGAATGAATAATTCATCGCATAAGAATATATGGTGGGTTAAGATTAATGAAGTTAGACATCGGCCTTGGCCGTGCCATTAGTGAAGTAGTCTTTTTGTTAGCACAAATTTTTTGGGTGAGGCTATATCCACAATTTTATGAGTTATCACATACATACATACATACATACATACATGTACACACACACACACACACATACATTTATATATGTATAAACTAAAATTTTGTTTTGTATTTTTTCTTGCACCTAACGCGAAGAAAACAATTTACTTCTTACTCTAATAGGGCAAAAATAAAATCTATTGAGTATGTATTTGGCTGGAAAATCACTTTAAGATATTAATATGCCTGTTCTTCCCGCACTAAAAATCATAAAATGAAAAAGGAAATGAAAACAAAACAAAATATTAATCACATCTTTATGGGTGATCAGGATCTCACGTGTGTGTATATATAAAGATTAAGTGAACCATGCCCTAAAAAGAAATTTCACAAGATAACTCTGGTATATACGCATGGAATTCTTGTTAAACCCTATATGGAGAAATCCTTCTCCTATAGATTTGATATACACGAGGAATTAAAATATAGTAACTTTTATATATATATATATATATATATATATATATATATATTTTATATATATATATATAACATGTCTACACCTAAAGTACGTGAAGAGAACAATTTACTTCTTACTCTAAAAGGGCAAAAATAAAATCTACCGAGTACGTATTTAGCTGGAAAATCATTTGAATATATTAATATGTCTGTTTTTTCCAAACTAGAAATCATAAAATGAAAAAGGAAATGATAGAAAAGAAGTGAAGAGAAACAAAATATCAGTGGTATCTTTATGGGTGATCAGGATCTCACGCATAAGTCAACCATGCCCTAAAAAGATATTTCATGAGATAACTCTGGTATATACACATTGAGTTCTTGTTAAACCATATGTGGAAAAAACATTCCCCTATAGATTTAATTCACGAGGAAATAAAATCTAGTAACCTACAACGTATTAGAGCGTCCGCTGTAGAAGAGTTTGTGCCTTGCGAGGGTTTTTTCTTGTGTGAGAAACCGCTGCTTGGACACCTTAATTCTTACATTTTACGAAAGCAAAGTCTCACCATCCACGCATTCTGACTTTTCTTATATCCGAAACACTTAAAAACTTCTGCAAAATGCAAAAACCAAAATATAAATTCACCACTAATATTTCAATTACGTTTTTGTAATCTTGATGGGGAAAATAATACACTATTTTCTTCAGTCAGGCGAAAACAAATAAATCCCGATCAAGGATTGTCGGGCAATATTATTTTTAAAAATGCGTGCGATTTAGGTGATGGTCTGCAAAAGTTCCTAACTTTCTATTGATGTCTCTCATCAACTTAGAACACTTTTTTTTTTCTAGTAATAAACAGCTGCCATCATTTTCTAGTAATAAAAGGAAATTAAACCCTTTATTTTATTTACGTGGAACGGGGGCTACGATAATCACGGCCTTTGTTTAAGGTCCTTAGGCTGAAATTAAGGGGAGTCTATGTTGGATCTCTTCTAAACGTACGTCAACCCCATTAGACTCTCTTCTGAGGTACTTTCTTTCGGGCTAGAGAGTCCAGACCAGCCTATACTCTATGATCTTTGGGGCCTGGCTATTCTTTGCCATAAGGTCGTAAATGGGGTAGGTCAATTCGATTTCGATTCTGTTCATACTCAGATATGAGTTATCTCAGTTCATAAAATTCCAATAGCATGTTGGGGTGAATTTGGATCTTTTAGGTCTCTGCTTGTTTTGGGTCGTTTGTTTTCCGGACGAAATTTTTAGCATTATTGATTTTGTGCCTCCCTAAATTAAATAGTTCTGGTATAGATCTATTTCTCTTTTGGATTATTTTCGACCTAATTATTGGGAAAATTTGGATTTGGCTCACGGACCAATTGTTCAAAATTAAGATTTTATTTGTTTAGTAGAAAATAAACTGCTAATAATCAATTTCTTCATTTCTTGTCGTTTGTATTGTGCGTATCGTGCAAGAAAATGGGCCCGATTTCCTTTAAAAGCACAAACTTTTGCTTGAGATTCTAGTTTTTTTTTTTTTTACTATAAAAGAAAATCAATTGTAGGCCGAGTCTCAATTCTAACCAAATTTGTTTTGATCTCATGAAAAAAACATCAATTTTAACTCGTGTTTCAATTTTAGTCCAAACATTTTTTTATCTAATAAAAAAGCACAAACTTTTAGGCAATATCAATATTTGGCCCTTATCAAGTTTCCATCAAGTTTACACCTAGTATATAAAAAATGACACGTCGAATCTTTAATAAACTTCATTGATGCCTGACTTGGGTACTTAAAGTTGGTGATTTTTATGAGGCAATAAAAAGAGAAATGAGACTTCGACCTAAAATTGTTATTTTTTCACAAGACAAATAAATTTGGGCCAGAAATTGGGGCATGAACTAAAGTTGTTGCTTTTTCATAAAATAAAATAAGAAAAACCTTTTGGACTATAATTGGGTGGAAAATTGTCTAAAAATTTCTAAACTTATTACACTTTTATCAATTCAATTATAAACCTTTTAATTATGTTGATTGAGCCATAAAATTTTTCACATTTTATCAGTTGAATATATCCATCAATTTTGATCATATATTGTTAACATAGATATTGGTCGTCCTACATGACACGATCGACGCTTTGGACGGCCATCATCGACATAGATAATTTTTTTAGTATTTTCTTTCCTTTTTCTTTTTCTTTTTCCTTCTTTATTATTATTTTTTAAATAGTTGAGGGCCGGTAGGAGGCTGTCAACTGAGGCCCAATGTCCCTCGCCAACCATTGGGTGAGTTCCTATGAGCCTAGTGGCTAGTGAGGGCTTGTTGCCTTCGCATGCGACCCTTGCCCAAATTTAAGTGAGGGCTTGGACAAGGGCTCGCGCTCTACTGGCCATTGAGTAACTGTGGGTGGGGGCTGGGAGCCCTAACTAGTGATTGGCAGGGGTCACCAGGCCTCATGCAGAGAGTAGGACTTAATTAACACAATATGCGAAAAGGTCTATGACCCAATTAACACAATTACCCCCTTGGTAGGGACGCTAGTATCATAGGTGTGAGGTTTGACTCAAAGTGAGATGATAGTTAGAGATAGGACGAACAAAAAAAAAAAACATAATTAAAAAGTTTAAAATTAAATTGACAAAAATATAACCCCAAAATTGAGTGCTTTTTAAGGGAATTAGGCCCTGAAAAATGGGTTCACCAAAAATACTTTCACTCATCAAGAAATGTCTTTGCCTAAATTTTAAAAGACGAGCGACCCTTCCTAATTAATCTGGATTCATTTTCCAAAGCCAACTAGACTTCCACCATCACGGAGATTTTTCTCATCGTCCGAACGTGGAACCCTCGCGCTACAGCCCGAGAGGCTGAACCGGAGACCTCAAAACACCGGCTCTTGGAACCATGTCTTGAGGGGCCAGGGTTCATAACAGGGACCGAGGGGCCAAACCCAGGCCATGAGACAGCGACGAAGGGTGGGCTCGACCGACGCCTCGAGGGCTGGACCCGAGACCCCAGTGCACCGACAAGAGGACGGACGGCCTCGGCGGGCAGACCCAGAACTTGGCAGGTGGACCCCGGGCGAACTGTGGTTTCGACAAGTTCTGAACGAAACCAAAGTTCCTACATTGAGAACTCATGGTCACAGCCGAATAAGAAACAAGACCTTGACCTTTTGGATTCAATATAGATGAGAATCAAAGTTGGCTAATCACGTGAAACCCATGTAGAGAGAGCATAAGAGCAAGGATCGACAATGTGGGGAAAATTGATAGAATAAGCCGCTGAGAAAAGTATACTGACTCAATGTGAAGTGTAGGAGAAGAGTAGTAGATCTAGGAGTTTCGATTAGCAAAAATACATATAAGAAAAAAAGTCTTCAGGTGTCTCCCGTCAACCTCGGCTTGACGATCAATGCCACAACAATGCACAATCGATGGCATCAGCTATCCCGGTGACATTAGTTCTAACGTTAGAGTTGGCGGATGGCCCCGACAAAAGTGTGCATATTGTGGTCGAAAAACCGGTTCACCAAGTGCACAATATAAGAGGATTGAAGGCCCGTCCGTGTCCTCAATTTGCCTCAATTGAAGTGCGTCACATAACTTGAAAAACACATCAAGTTCGGACATACGAACTAGTTTTTGTTTGCGGATCCAATGGACGAGAAAGCAGTGGAGGTGAAGTGAGTCGACATGTCGAGGTCCATGGGATATTCACAATAAACAAGAACAAAACGTGCGGCATTCATACATCCTACATAAAAAATATATAAACTAACAAAAGAAGGAAAGTAAACAAATTTGGAGATACCACTTTAAATTGCAATTGAATAATAGAAGGCAACTTTGTCTTTTCAATAAAAATGGGGTGTATTAAGTAATCTATGAGGTGAAAATAGTGTCACCCTTTCTTTTTCTCCTATGCAGGGGATTTAGCCTTGAGTGCATCTCAAAATGAGATAATATCCCACAAATCTAATAAGGTTATAATGTGACAATTAGGGGTGAGCATGGTTCAGGTGGGCAATTCTCACCTTAGAATCGAAAATCACCCACTAAGAACCAATTCAGAAAAATTAGAACTGTAAATCTATCCAAGAATTGGATCGCTGGTCCAGCCTGGTTTTCAGATGGGTCTATGAAACTTGTTCCTAATCCCTACAAATTACATTCATCAATTAATATCATGGAATTATTCATGCTCTAAAATGAGCCGTTGGCTTTAAAATTCGTACATGATGATGACAAAGCGTCGCAACATTTATGGACATCTTCAATCAGTCCTCTCTTTCCTCTTCATTTATTTATTTTGTTTTGGTTAAAAAAGCAAGTAAATAGATTATTAAAATGTAAAAATAAGTAGGAGGTTAATTCTATTACACATGCTGAAGCGACAAAAGGAGTTAATAATATCCAATAACTATAAATATACATATATGTACATATATTTGGTTGAAAAACTACAAAATAATTAAGTAATTGAGATTAATTTATATATATAGATATACACATACCGGTCTAGTTCGAGTGGGTAGGTTGAGGGCGGGTGGCTCCACACTTATAATCGAGAATCGAACTAGTACTCACCGGTTCAATTAAATTGGAACTGAGAACTCGGCCGATTGCCGTGGGAACCGTCGGTTCTTGGCCGGTCCAGTCTAGTTTTAGACGATCCAGATGGTTCCCGGTTCCTTTGCACACCTCTTTGATAGTTATTATGTAGTATGACTTTGATTTAATTTTAATCATATAAAATGTACTTTATTTATTACATAATTAATACTATGATTGGAACAATAATTACATAACATTTTGAGCATTAATTCATATGATTAGTAAATGAAGATAATTATTATGCTATGAATAATTGAGGTGAGTATGGTCCAAGTGGGCGATATTCACTCTAGAACTGAGAACCGTCCATTAAGGACCGGTTTCAAAAAATTTGAATCGGAAACTGCTCATTGGTTCAATGGATCCACTTGGGATGTGGGTTCATGGAACTAGTCTAAATGTTCCCAACAAAACCACAATTTTCAAAACCCTTTTGAATTCTTGAAAAGGTCCAATTGAACTTGAAATAAGATGTGTACAAAAATCATTCTAGAACGCGTGAAATCAATGAAATAAACTCACACAAAACCAATTTGATCTTAACATAAAATATACTATTTCAATTCAAACATATCACCCTTTAGAAACATTTTATCAAAAATACTACATGGGTTCGGCTAAAAGATGAGGAAACACATTAACAAATTTAGATTCCCCGCTAATATCATGCTAAAATGACCTAGGTTGTTCGCAATGCTCAAGATAACCTCAAATTATCATAGATATATATACAAATCCGGTTTGGGTGGATGATTCCACTCCTAGAATTGGGAACCGAATTAGTACCCACTGGCTCCAATTGGAACTAGGAGCTAAATTGATCCTCGTGAGAACTGTTGGTTCTAAGCTAGTTCGGTTAGGTTCCAGGTGGTTTGGGCAGTTTCCGATTCTTTTGCACACCCTTATGAATAGTATAATATCAAACTATGAAAGTTTAGATAATTGCACCCAGTCATCGTGTCATAATAATTATAACATTATAAATATTTTTAATCCTTTATCTCGCGGGATAACGCTAATCATTATTAAATCAACTTGTTATTTAAAATTTTCTTTATTGATCGTACGATATGTGAATACTACTGGCTCATGCTTAGCTCAGTTGATGTTTAGAGTCATTTTTTGTCAGTGAACTGAAAAGGGTGTGATTTAACACAATAAAAATCGAGTAGAAACAGCTCTAGCAGTGAATTTCTTTTCTAGAGGAACTTATTTAGATGACAAGAACAAGCGATCAACATGTCTAAGGTCAATTTCCTGCCATATAACTGAGGAACCTAGTCCTAAGCATCACTTTTCACGTCTCCTTTTCCTATTCCCATCAAATGTATTGATCAAAATTCATTCAAGTGCATGTACTAAATTCACCGAATAATTGTATTCTCAGCCCCACCGGCCCTTATCACTGGACTGCTACGCCACCGGCATGCATCAACTGTGATCAATAGGATTGCGATATTGCAATTATCCAAATTAAGCGTAGAACTTACCTGATAAAGACATCTATCAAATCGAATATACAAAATGCGGCCTACAAGGTTAAACTTAAAATTAACTAAATTAAACGTATAATAGAAAATTTAGGTAAACGAGAGATTTTATTTTGCTTAACTTTTTTCACAAATTTGATTCTATTCTTATTTTAAAGTATGTGGATTTCTTTATCTAGTATCTTATTCTCTAAATGATATTCTAATTTAATCTCAATGGCTAAATTAAAACTAGGAAATTACCTATTTGGTTCTAAACTTATTATACAAATGTCAAGTCAATCCTAAATTGTCCAATTTTATCAACGTACTCTTAAAACTTTGCCTTTTGGCCATTGCCAACGGAAATCACTAATGTAGCAATTCACATAATACATGTTTCGAATAAGGTCGTCCACACAGCCATGCTATGTAGGACAACTGACAATGACTAGACACCATCTCAATAATTTCAAGTCAAAATTATCTAGAAAACTATATTGGAATTTTATAAAAATATTTAAGACTACATTGACAATATTAAAAAGTTTAGAACTAAACTACCATCCATATAATAGATTTATGACTAAATTATCCTGTTAAAGTTCATTAAATTTGAGTCACAAAATGGGCTTAGAACCCATTTGCCAGCCCTATATCCAATGGAACTTTTCATATAACGTCCTCTCTTTCCACTTCCGGAGTGGGAGGGAACAACAAAATCTATGAAATCCAGGAAACCTTCCTATTAGAACAGTTCTATAGAGATTCAGTCATTGTGACTGAATCAACAATGGCTCTGTTCTTTCAAGTTAGAGTCTTTCGGCTGCTTCTTGGCTGAAAATGGAGTGAAAAAGGAGGTCATGGAAATGTAATTGGAGCAGGCAGTATGCTGATGACCATCAAAGTTGGGAGGGGACGAAACAGCCCACTGCTTGTTGATGGTTAACATGATGTCGCGAAATCCTATCAGGTTAATTACATATAAAAGCAAGTATTTACAAGTATGACATGTTTTCGATTTGGTTAGTGCAGTAGTAGTTGTACAGTTTATGTCGCAGTGTGTCTTAACAGTGTTTAAATGATCAGAAGCAGGTCACTGGCAAGGAATTTTAGTTTATATGCAACATGAACTTCTGCATGTAGATAGCTTGAGCCTCCATCACGAGCCTTCTTCCGAGACAAAAAGGAATGCATCGAGTTTTTTAGCAGAGATAGGAAGGGAAGACAAATGAAAAGGACCAAACACTATCGATATTTTGGAAGCATAAAATGATATTGGAAAAACTAAACCCTCCGAACAAAATAAATTTGGCATGCTCTTTTTCCCATCTCTCAAGTTATCCCGTAGAAGTGCTCAAAAGTCAAAACAGACGTAATGACGGGATATCTATGTGATTATTACCGTTGCAATCTGAGAAGGCTGGATACTAATGACACAAGTAAACATCTTTAAGCAAAATTGACAGTCTCAAAGCCCCTGAACCTGATGAAACTCGGAAGAAGAAAAATATGCTGCCATGTTATAGTGGGGTAGCAAAACCTGCAAACATTGAGCAAAAAACAAGTTCAAGAGGTATATAAATGGTGGAACATATCATTGACTAAGAAAAGGCAGTAATATGAAGCGTAAGCACTATTTGCGATGCAGACCATTATAACACAGTTGCGTTGGGGAGGGTAGCACCATTGCTACGGCCATCACAGAGCTTCCAGATGAAATTTGCATGTCATGGAGAAACAGTGGCATTGTAGCTCTAGAAGTTACAGGACAGTGATGGCAGAAACAATGATGACAATATTAATTGTCCTTTTTTTCCAGAATAATCTTTTTTTTAACAAGACCTTTTTCTAAATAAAATAGAGAATACCAGTGATGATTACCTAGAGTAACCAAAATTGGCTTGCATCGCGTCAACTTGGTATGGTAGCTCAAACATGACAAAACACACAAAACCTCATCATTTCATCGCAATATTATTCTATACTAATATCTCTAGCCCCTCTTTTCTTTTGGCGATATCATTCTATCCAAAGTCAAAGACATGAAAATCTGTCACTCTCATACTTGTATGAAAAGCCTTTCCTAGGAACCCATAATCAAGTAAGGATTAAGATCTCGCATCAGTTTCATAGAATATACCATAATCTGCATTGTGATGCGTGACTGAAAAAAACTCAGGACACAGCATCTGCAATTTTAGTGAACATTTGGTAGGAATCATGATGCGAATCACGAGACCACTTCTATGACCACCACCAAAATTTAAAACCTTGCTAAGTAGCCTTGATGCAATTTAAAAACCAAAAAGTTATCAATAAGAAAACAGGGAATCAGGCTTCAGCCATGATGCCTATTGAATTCTACTTGCCAAGATTTGCACTTCACCTTTCTCAAACTAGTCCTTTCTTCATGCCTTTTCCCAGATTTGTTTTCTTATAGGTACACCAATCTTTGAATTGTAGCCTTTCTCAAATCCACTTTCTTATTTTAAACGGCTAGATCATCTATCCTTTACCCAGGAGCTCTCATTAACATTCCCAAAATTGCTAAGGGCAACATCTCAATATTAAAACTTCCTTACTGTCTGGTTACAAATCAGTTATTCAAATCATCAATCATGACATAAGTTTAATGCTTACCTTTCAACAGATAGGGCATTGACAACATTGTCGCTGGTGTGATAGACTTCAACAACATGCTAAATTACTACTTACCCACCAATTATGGGATACGAGTTACAGGATACAGCACTACATGTTATAGATATAGAGCGACAACAGAGGTGAAATAAATTGAAATATACCAAGTGAACAGATTGGAAAACAGTCAGTAACAGAACTCCCCAGAGTATAAGATTTGATTAACAGATTGCATATTAAAAAGTAGTTTGGAAAAAATGGGAGGCCGAATCATCAAAGTAAAGAGCCAGAGAGCCACTTTTGTCTCTCAATTATCCTAAAAAGGTAGTAGCATTAGGCTGCTTGAATTTATCCTATGAAACAAATTGCATTCTTTACTATATCCATGGTGCATCCCAACCAATTGTCATGAACGCATGACTGAGTTCAACATAGCCTTGTACTCTAAATATGTCTTACATATCAACTATGATTTTCACAAAGCAACCAAGCGTGCATATTTACATTCCTTCCATTACATGAACTCAAGGATTTGTAGATAGAATGGCACATCCTCCGATTTTGTTTTTGATTTTCAGAAGAGTCTCCATTAAGCTAGGAATTTCAATGAGAGTAACCTAACCACTTTCATGCAGGCAGTGACCATACAGAAAGCACAAGAGCAATACATGTTCGTATAAGGCAAAAGTTCCATGCCTTCCTGAGACAGAAGCAGAAGATGACACACGGTCTTACACATCTCCAAGCAATACAACCCATGGATCCATATTCCAACTATTTCATAGTGTGTGGCAAAGGCACAAGCACAAACCACATTTCAAGGAAAACCTTTTCTATTTCCGGGCAGAGTCAGATTCACTGGATATTTTAGCAGAAATGTATCATGAATGACACAGTAGTGTGAACCACTAAACATTTGCTACGATATGATATAAGAAACAGAGGCCAAGTCCAAACATCTTGGGACAAGATTCACAACATTATTAGACAACATGGGTGCTTCAAGAACAAGAATGAAGACGCCAGTAAAGTGAAAAACGACACAGCTTAAACCCAGCAATGAGAATAAGGAATCACCTTCAGATAGACAACCCCAGCTGTGACTACTCAAACACAGCAACGAAGTGGACAAAGCAGACGCCGTGACGCTGTGCAATGGCATCATCGACAACGCACCGCCCAACTCCACAGGAAGCCTGAGACAAAAGCCAACATCTGATGATTTAACATTCGCCAACAATCTCCAAATAGCTCCGATTCAATTGACCCGGTAGCCCTCCAAGATACACCAGCTCCATCGAGACTTTCTCATCCAACCCACCACGCTCCGTCACGAGTGAATTTCGAAATGCACCCAAAGAATGCAAGCTCGTTTCCAAGCACGCACTTCACAACTAAGAGGTCCACCTAAGCCTTAACGACCGAAACAACCGGCGTCCCAACTCTTCTATCGTCCAATGCAGTATGCATCGACCACCGCACCCGAAAAACAGACAAACCCACAAAAACCCAGATCAAGCCGTGACTAACCTCGAGAGGGTGACCCGTCGGGCAGTGAAGAAACGCGAGGAGGAAGGGACCGGCGCCGCACAAGACAGACCGCCTGAGCTTACTCGCCGCCGAGGACAAGCTAGGCGAAGAAGAAGAAGAAGACGGTGGCGAACGGGTCAAGAGCGTTCTAGCGGAAGCAGAAGCGAGCCGAAGACCCGCCGCCGTCTTCGCGCAGGTAGCCGCCATGCTCGCCTTCTTCGGAGCCGAGTCCCGCGAGACACCGCTGCGAAGACGAAGGGAAAACCGGAAAGGAAGAAAGGGTTGCGGCTTCTGGGCTTTGGCCTCTTCCCATGAAGCCCGAATACATTTTTTCGCCCCCCAAAGTTTTTCGTCATTATAAATTGCCCCCAGAAATTTCGATCTTTTTTATTTTTTTTTTGGCAATCTGGCCCTGACATTTTCGAATGTGCTTGCAATTTTCCACTTTGGGCCGATGATGTGTTGTCCATTCTGGCTTACTCCTCCTAAATGGAGAGGATCTCGGTCGTTAATTAAACTTCAACCGAGGGTTTCAAAGTTAGGAAAAATCCTTAAGAACGGTCTAGTTTGCGATTTGCTGAAATAAGAAAGAGGAAGGGAAAATATTGGATCAAGAGAGCAAATATTGCACGTGCTCCGTCGTTGGTCCGATGTTTTAAAGCAGAAGTGTTGCGAGTGGCAAAATTATCTAGAATTTTCAGTTAAAGAATGAAGAGAAGTGCATTGTTTATTTTGAGACTAGTATCCTGTTATTGGATGAAGAATATGGTCAACCTATTCAAATGTCCACTTATAATCCCTCGTATTGCTTTAGTATGCTAATTTAATAGTTCCATCTCAATATGCATAGCATTGCTAAAAAAAAGGGTATTCAAATTCCACCCCTACCATCATTTCTTTTTTGGTCAGAAAAGAAATTTTTCATTAAATTCATTCAAAGTTTGAAATGCTTGAGAGATGGGCTTTAGCTTATAATAATTCCCAAAAAGCTAGAGGAGGAAAAAAATTGAATTTTGGTTGCCAATTGGGTGGCCACCCAATATGCAATTAAATTGGCTTCTCTAGGGCTATAAGATACTTGAACATTAGAAACGTTGAGCAAAATTTGATTGCACTTTTAAATAGGTGTGTGAGCTTCTCAAGTGAGTTATTGAGGGCTTGTAAGAGCATTGATTAGAATGAAACAATCGGTTTCTACCTCGACAAAATTATTCAAAGGAGAGACAGAGAGATATAACTAGTCGAAAGGAGTCCTTCTCTATTGCTAGGTGTAGCTCCTCTCTACCACCTTGTATAGCTCGATCTCCACTTCCTTAAACCCTAAACCAAACCCTACCAAAAACCAAAACCCTCCACCATAACTTTACCCTAATTGTCCATAGCTCCTCCCATATTATATTGCAATTGTAGCTTTAGTGTTTCTTCTTCCTTCGATCCTTGTTTGAACCTCGATCAGTTTCTCACTGTTCTATTGCCATTCTTACAAATTTGATGTTGATCTACACAAATCATTGGTTTAGTCCTGTAGTGAGTTGGATTTCTAGAATTTTTGTCCTTTATATCTGAAGTATGAGTTAAAACTCACAGGCCCATCCTTGACAAAGGTCTCAGTTGCTGAAAACACGTGAAAATAGTTGAAGAAGAAGGTGTAGTAGGGTGCTTGGCAATCTCTGCAATAAATTGGATGAGTTAATGTATAAGAATGATATGCATATTCTAGATGAGGAACTCTCAAAGGAGAAAATTATGGAATGCTACTTCTTCCTTGTCGGGCAACTATACCAAACCCTAGCATAAACTTCCAAGCACTTCAAATGGCTATGAAAAATGCATGGAGGAATGAGAATGTGGAAGTAAAACCCTAGAAAATGGTAAAATCAACTTTGTATTTAGTAACAAAGGAATAAGAGTCGCGTATTGAAGGAAGGTCCTTGGTCTTTTTCTAATCATTTAATGCTATTAAAATCATGGGAATTGGATACTCCTATCCATGTTATGAGTTCAAGACATGTGCCTTTTGGGTTAGAATATTTGGGCTCCTACTAGAGTGGAACTCTAAAGGTATGATCAAGAAAATTGCTAACTTGATGGGAAATGTATTATATGTGAAAATAGATGCATGAGGTCCTACATTACATAAAATTGGGAGAGCAAGAGTGGAATTAGACATGAAGCCGAACTAAGAGTCGGACAATTGATGCAACATGGAAACAAGAAAGTATGGCTTGATTTTAAATACAAGAGTCTGCCATTCTTTTGTTACTCGTGCAGTAAGATTGAACACTATGCCAATTACTACAAAGATATACCCTATGATGAAGAAAAGTTCACAACAAACTTGGGAGGATGTTTTGGGAGTTGATTAAAAGTTGAAACTACTTAACACGGTCCCTTCTAGAAAGTATTCTACTAGAAGGAATCAATAGCAGAAGATATAGAAGAGATTATTCCTGAAACCCTCGAGCACCCACGACAAACTGATTTTATGGATGATGTTCAGCCCACCCCTCCCAGAATTAACCACAATATACAGCAGGGGAGATGTATAACAAATGAGGACAGATTCTTATTACAACAACATAGAAGAGATAACTATGTATATTCTAAGGAAAAGAGCACTCTACTCAAGGCCTTATGCATGGAAAAAAATTATACATTCAGCCTGCCCAAACAAGTTCATAAAGTAGCTACAAGAAGACATGCAAAGAACCAAAAACTCCCTCTACGAAAAAATAGAAGAAGGCGAGCAATCATGATCCACCAACTCTAATCCAAGGTTGGATGGATAAGACACAACTTCTTGACATACCTATTCATATGATTGAAGAAGTTGCTGCATGGGCTTTGGTGGCTAGCCCTAATAAGCCACCAAATAAACTATGAATATCTTATGTTGGAACTACCAAGATTTGGGCATAGCCTCGACGGACCAAGAATTAAGACCTCTAGTGTCTCATTGGTTTTTCTGATGGAGACAAAAATCAAGCTAAGTTTGTTCAGAAAATAAAGAGAAGACTTTAATTTCAGAGTTGTTAAGTAATTAATCTTGTGAACATGATGGAAGGCTTGGCTATTATGTGGGATGATATAATTCACTGCATATAGACTCAATGACTAAGAACTTTGTGAACTTGAGATGTGAAAAGGGGGTAAATGGTAAGAAAATGAGGATTACATTTGTTCATTCTCCTTATATAAACCACAAGAGGCTACAACTTTGGGAGGAATTGTGAAAAATAAGCTCCATGAATACTCTACCTTGGTTGTACTTGGGGGACTTCAATGAGGTGTGGTTTTATTGGGAAAAATTTGCTAAGCGCTTGGCTGAAAAATTTAGAATGAAGCCTTTTTGTAACTATCTAGATGCATGTTCATTAATGAACATAGACAGCAAGGGATGTTCATTACTTGGGCCAATAATAGAGAAAGGGATGAATATGTAAAAGAATGACTTGACAAGGTAGTATGCACGATAGACTGGAGGTTGATGTACCCTAAATTTGAAATATACGATCTTCCTAAGATAGGATCATATAGGATCATACCATAGTTCTATTCTCCTATCTCTTCAACTTAATCTAGTAAAATAAAAAAAGAATTTAGTTTTGAAGCTTTCTAGCTTAAGAGTGATGAATGTAGGGAGGTGGTGCAAAAAACTTGGAACTCTCCAACTCAGCCTCAAAAGGATTTAGTTGGAAAGTTGCAAGATGTGCAATATGATCTTTTCAAATGGAGTAAGAAGAAATTTGCAAATGGACAAAGGAAAATCAACTCACCAAAATAGGAATTGGAGTGGCTTACAAGTAATATTACGGATCCTTTGACAAAGTGAGACTCAAAAAATTGTAAGAAGACATTGATGATTTATGGAGGCATGAAGAGATATATTGAGGGTTGCAATTTAGAATCAATTGGCTCAGGTGGGGAGACAAAGATACAATTTTTTTGGATGCAACTACTATTCAAAGGAGGTAGAAAAACAAGATCTCTATATTGCAAAATCCAGAAAATACTGGCTATTTGAGTAGAACTAATTGAAAGAACATATTGTGCTTTCCTTCCAAGAGTTATACCAATCCTATGGCCCCCAAAATTTTTCATCATTCCCAAATCAAGTACCTCATGTAGTAATAGAAAAAAATGACTTGTATATTGCTAGTTGAAGTAACCTTAGAAGAAATAACAAAAGCAACATTTCAACTCGGTGCAACAAAAGCACCAGGGCCTGATGGACCTTAGTGGATTATTTTATTAGCGGCATTAGCAAGATATTAAATGGGATATTCTAAAGGAGGTAAGGAACTTCTTAAACACTAGATCCTTTCCACCAGATTTGAAAAAAAAAATGCATATCTCCATTATCCTTAAAAGTTCCAAACCCACAGAGATTAGATCGGTACCGTCTAATCACCTTATGCAATTTCGACTACAAGATTATCTCAAAAGTACTAGCCAATGGACTCAAACCACTCCTATTAGAACTTATTGTAGTAAAACAAAGTGCTTTTGTCATCGGGAGGTAAATTCAAGATAAAATATTTATTGTCCAAGAGGTGTTGCATCAAATCAAAATCATAAAAAGAATAAGGAAATTTCAAGTGGTTCTCAAATTAGACATGAAGAAGGTCTATGATCGAGTGGAATGAGATTTCTTGGAGGCGTGCTTAATTAAGATTGGTTTTGATGAGAAATGGGTAGCATGGATTATGCAATATGTTACTACGGTCTCATTTAGTGTCAAGTTTAATGAAGAGCCTCTACAATACTTCAAACCTTTAAGAGGAATCAGTCAATAGGATCCATTATCTCCTTACCTTTTTATTCTTGTGGACAAACATATTATCTTCATTAATGAAGATAGCTATAGACAATGGTAGCATTATAGGCATTAGACTGAACATGTGGTAACCAACCCTTTCTCATTTACTCTTTACGAATGATTTGATATTTTTCTTGAATGGTACAATTCTAGAGTGTTAGAATTTGGCATTGATTTCGAATCAATACTACCTAGCATATGGACAAGACATAAACTTAAACAAATTGGGGATCTTCTTCAATAGGGACTAACCCTTAGACTTTGAAAGATAATATGACAAGGAATTGAGAGTTCCGATTATCAACAAAACTAACAAATATCTTGGAATTCCTTTAGATTGGGGAGTGTCGAAAAAATAAATGTTCACGTGGATTCTCAAATGAGTTAGCTCAAAATTGGAAGGTTTAAAGAAAAAGCTAATACCCAAAGCTGGAAAAGAAGTGTTGCTTCAAACAATGGTTTAAGTTTTACCACAATATACAATGTCAATTTTTAAGATCCCGATTTCCATTTGTAAGGCTATTGGATAAAAAAAATTGCATCATTCTAGTGGAAAACCAATGACACCAAAGTTGGAATTCATTGGAAGAGATGGGATATTCTGAAGACAGTAAAGGATAAAGGTGGAATGGGTTTTAGAAATTTACTCTCCTTCAATAAAGCACTCTTAGGAAATCACGCTTGGCGGTTGTGTTCAAACCCAACCTCTCTTTGGACTATCTTGTTTAAAGGACTTTATTTTCCCCCATATAAATTTTTGGCATGTGAGAAAGGGACAACATCCCTCTTGGGGTTGGCAAAGTTTGTTCCTTGGTATAAATTTTATATCACCTCAATTATGTGGATAGTAGGGGTGGATCTTAAATAAAAATTAGGGAGGATAAATGGCTAAAGAAGGGTATTATAGGAGGTCTTGCAAATGAAAACAAATCTTATTTTTTTCGTGAACTCATTGTTAAAAAGGAAGGCTAATAGGACGAATTGGTCTTAATAGAACATTTCGAAGATCAATTAGTAAAAGAATCATTACTATCCCTATCAAACCTCAAATAGAGAAAGATCAGCTTGTATAGACTAGTATTCGGGCATGTAAGTATATAGTTAAAAGTGGATACAACTTTGTCCAAGAGAAAGCAGTGAAATGCAACGAAAACCAAGCCTCAACATCCTTTCAACCTTCTCCTAACCTCTAGACAGATATATGGAAATTCCACTCTTCACCCAAGATCAGAATTTTCATATGGAATCTACGCCAGAATGCTCTCCTAACTAAAGATAACTTATTTAGAAGGAAAATCAGGTATAATCCCATATGCTCTTTATGCAACGGAAATAGGGAAACCGTGGAGCATTTGTTTTGTTATGCCTTTGGACGAACGAAATATGGTCCAACCTATACTAAACATCCATATCTCAAGTCAGGGACTCAATCGGATTGAAGATTGATCTTGGAAATTGAAAGAATATGTGAGTTACTCACTAGATTGAGAATCGGTAACACAATTTTGTGGCATATATGGAAGGCACACAGCCAAGCCATCTTCAGAATTAGGAAACTAGATGCAAATACCCTCATTGATTTAGTTCTAGCGGGACTCAAAAGCTTCAATGAATGGAGCCCCAAGTCAAGCAAATCTGGAAACAGAGTAAACAAACCATCACGACCTTGGAACCCACCGTCGAATGGAGTCTACAAGATCAATATAGATGGAACATACAAACCTATATTGGTGGAGAGCTCGGTCACCTGCGTTTATCGTGACTTTGTCGGGAGGATTTTGGACGGACCGACTTGTTCGATGATGGCATTGTCTCCCTTGATGGCCAAAACCCTAGCTTTGTTGGAAGCCCTAAAACACTTCTATCCTAAAAGGCATGAAACCTTTGTATTTGAGTCTAACAACTTAAACTTATTCAATGCCTTAAACAATCAAATCAACTACATTGGGAGATTCAAATTCATACGTTTGTCTTGAAGTGGAAAGATAATATACGGTTTTTCTCTAGTATCCAAATTGTGCATTGTCTTATAAAGGCCAACTATGTAGTAGACTGAGTTGCCAAAACCCACAAAAAAATTACTCAAATCTGAATTGGGTCTTGTCCCTTCCCCAAGCACTTTGGGAACTTTTATATAATGATGCCTATTTGACGGGCCTATCATGTTTGCTAAGTGAATGAAATTTTCCATTTCTGACCAAAAAATAAAAAGGAGAGAGAGTATGCTTTATGGTTTTGTCTTCTTCATTCTAAGGAGAGAGTGTAATTAAGGGCTTCAACCAAGGTGAGGACTTAGACCAAGAGAGCCGTTATCGCAACCATCGATTTCATGCCTCCGTTCAACAATCGACCAGCAAAATCACGAGATATCCATTTGATTGTCCCTTCCATCACTCCAGGTATTAAAGTCCCATTAATATTTGCCCTAAAGGTGCAAGCTTTAGGTGGTTCCAATCACTTGAGGCATTTCCTCTTTCGATTCCACGTCTACTTGCTAAAAAATTCCATTTGCAAAATCTATTGAGGATGATGAGAGCTATATCAACAACATTATTAGGGTCAAGAGTTTTTGTATGAAAATTCCTGCATTTCTAGCTTTCCAATCACCCCAAAGTACCAAAGCAACAATGGCTAGATTATGGGAGAATTACCAAAAAAGTCTTAAATTTATTACAATTGTGTCAATTTAGTCATAAACATTTTTTTTTTTTTGTTAATTCTGTTCTAAACATTTTATATTTATGTCAATTCAATCATTCTAGCAATCTTCAATCGGAATAATTTGACGTGGAATTTCAGTTAGCGTCGACCGACGTTGCCAACGTTGACATGGACACCGAAGATGCAAAATGACGTCATTTTCCTTATAAAAAAAAATTGAAAAAGCCAAAAACAGAGTCGTTCTTCTTTTGTGTTATTCTTGTATGTTTCTTTCCCAAAATTGACGTGAGGAACCCTAGTTTGAGATCTTCCCCAAATTGAGCTTTGTTTTCTCCTTTTAATGTCAAAAATTTTGCCCCAAACAGAGTTGATGCTCAGCCAACGCTTTCTCAACGTTGTTCTTCTCACGGTCAAGAACCCTATTCTCTCCCAAATTGAATTTGCCCAATCGGAAGAGCCCTAATTTGATCTCGCCCAAAAATCTCATGGATTTTGTCTAGATTTGATCTCATTTTGGCAAATTCCTCATGCCAAATCGTTCTTTTGTTGTCAAGTTCATTGATTGAGCGCCTTTTGCCGGGCACTTTTGTTCATCTGTCACAATCATAAACACACCCGTATTGTGAAGACCCAATTTGTCCACAACCCCACTTCGACCCGACTTGCCTGTCACAAATCGCAGCAAACACGAGAAGGAGTTGTGGTCCCAGTTTAGTTTTGTTGTCGGTGAATGTTGAGCGAACACGACAACAGCGAAAAATAGTCAAAAGGTATGTTGCGGTGGTCTCAAACTTATTGCATTCTCCCCGTCTTATTTTATATTATCAATTTGTGTTAGTTTTTTTGGCATGTGTTGTCATTGGTTGGGAAAATAATATTTTTGCATGTTTATTGGCGTGACAACAAAGAATTGTTACGTTCCTTAGAAATAAGGAATCGTTCAATTGGTTCAGTTACGTCCTTCTTCATTCCAAGAGGAGAAGAGAGGGTGTAGGAATTGAAGGAAGTTCGTGTCTCACTAGCTACGGTACAAAATAAAACCTACATCTAATTTTTTACTTGTAATTATTTAGTAAGAAAGTCAACTTGGAAATTAGAAAAATGTAAAAATTTATCTAAGTAAATTAAGATTCTATCCAACTTATAGTAAGGACCCTAATTAAAACCAAGATATTATCTTAACTTAGCAATCTCTAGCCTAAGATGTAGTCTTTCTAAATCATTCTAAATTTAACATGAAATGTGCAAATGATGCTTTGTTTGCTTGAATATAACTTAAACCAGCGCTAGAACTAGTTCAGGGTAACACCGACAAGGATGGTTCACCGGACGGGCAGCGAGACCACATCGGAACTCGCAGCTGAACGGCCTTAAAATTCTGATTACCTCTTCCATGCGTAACATACCTTTTATCCTTTAAGGTGCTGGAGAACATATGAATTCTTTAAATGAGAATCTGTCAATTGAATAACTTTGTTTGTAAAGTAAGTTTTGGCCTTTGGATTCTTTAAATGAGAATATATAATAAAAGGTATTAGGAGAACATAGTGAAACTATGATGATTCAAAACTTATGCTCAAATAAAAATCTCCATTATGTGGCTGTGTTTTTACATACATTATGTTTTCTGTGTAGGATTGAGATGAGCGACAAATCAGCTTGGGTGTGCGTTTTCCATGGTGGAAATTTTTACCGTCGCCCGATGCTTGAATATATTGGGGGCAAGACTGATTTAATAAAAGTCGATATCAGTTCACCAAGCTATGAAAGCTTTATCAGAGATATTGAGAAAGTAGTAAATAGTAAATTTGAGAAGTTTTATTTTAAATTTCTTGGAAAGTCTCTAGAAGATAGGTTGAGATATATATGGGATGAGAGTAGTGTTGTTGATCTATTGTTTAGCTATTTGTATCAAGAGATAATCGACGTATATGAAGAAAATTTTGTAGCCGATGAAGTAGATAAGGGTGATAATTAGGGTGCCATTGAGAGTGAGGGTGAGGGTGTTGGGCAAGGTGAGGGGGTCGTTTAAGGGGTTGGTGAGAGTGCTCATGATAATGTTGGTTTAACTATTGAGACCGTTGTTGAGCACTTGGGTAGTTTAGATCTTGATAACACAGTTGATGAAGGTGATTATACTAACATAGATGATGATATTGTGAATGACAACGGCGACAACGAGACAAACTTTCTTGGCAATGTAAGATTTTTCATTGATGATGATCATGATGATAAGGAGCTTATGAAAGCAAGGAAGAACATGATGGAGTTTCGTGGGAGGACCACAAAAGATCTTATTTTAAGGGAACCATCCGGAGCATTGGTACCATCCCAACCATTAGATGTGGATAACATGGTTGATTCCGTAGCTAGTTGTGAGATAGAGTACTTGAAACAGATGCAAATGAGAGTTTAGGGTCTGATGCAGAAGTAGGAGATGATGATTTCACTAAGAGAATGAGTAGGTTTCCAAGGTATGATCCTATTTATATTGTGCCTAAATTTACTGTAGCTATGGTATTTGATAGTAGTCGGCAATTTAAAGATGCTTTGATAAAGTACTTAGTGTCTAAACGTAGAGAGATCAAATTTATAGAAATTGAGAAGAAGGTTGTTAGAGCAACATGTGCTAACGAAAGTTGTCCTTAGAAGATCTTTGGATCTATTGATGCTCGTAGTAGATCATTTCACGTAAAGACCTACCATTTAGAGCATACATGTAATATTAGCTTCAAAAATAGGAGAGTGACAAGTTCTTGATTGACAAATCACCATCTTCCTACAATAAGAGCAATGCCAACTATCAAAACTATTGCTTTTAAGAAGCTAATCAAGGAACAATCAGGCTTAGATGTTAGTATAGTTCAATATACAAAGGCTAAATTGCATGCTTATAAAGTGTCGATTGGGAATTATAAGAAAGAATATGCAAAGTTATGGGATTATGCAGAGGAGCTTGGAGGGAGAAATCCTAAGAGTACCATTACATTGAAGGTGAAACAACCCGATATGTAATCTGAGGCGTTATTTGAAAGAATGTACATATGTTTTGTTGCTTGTAAGAAAGGCTTCCTTGGTGGATGTAGGAAAGTTATAGGGTTAGACGGTTATTTCTTGAATGGAGAAATCCTAGGAGTACCATTACATTGAAGGTGGAACAACCCAATATGCAATCTGAGGCGTTATTTGAATGAATGCACATATGTTTTATTGCTTGTAAAAAATGCTTCCTTGGTGGATGTAGGAAAGTTGTAAGGTTAGATGGTTGTTTCTTGAAGGAAATTTGTTAAGATCAGATTTTGTGTGCTGTTGGAAGGGATGCAAACAATAAGATGTTCTCAATTATTTGGGCGGTTATCAAGGTTGAAAGTAATGATACTTGGATGTGGTTCTTAACAAACTTGATGTATGATCTCAACATTTCAAACACGTACGGACGAGATTGGGTTGTTATTAATGACAAACAAAATGTAAGTTTCTTATTTAGTTTTTAGTTGTTATGCCTTTTAGATAGTTGCACTTGTAATATATGATTTATATTGCACTCATCTTTTATAAGGACTTTTACAAGCTATAGCTGTGTTATTGCCTGCAGTTGAGCATAGGATGTGTGCTAGACACATATATGCCATTTGGGACAAGAAATATAAGAGAATACAAATGCAAATGATATTTTGGCAATGTGTTAAGAGTAATACTATGCCTAGTATGACAAATATTCTCAGGCATTGAAGAAAATTAGTTCAGCTGCATATCATGACTTGGTTCAAACAAAGCCAAAGCATTGGTCTCGGGCTTTCTTCACCACTAATGTAAAATGTGACATTATTAACCACAACTTATGCGAGGTATTTAATAGAAAAATTATACATGCTAGATGTAAGTCTATTTATAGTATGCTAGAAAAAATACGGATAATGATAATGACAAGAATGCATACATAGAATGATACATGTGCTAAGTGGAAAATGGGCTATGGTTCAAGAATCTTAAGAAAGAAGAAAATAAAATTTGTGCAATATACTGCCAAATGATATGGAATAGTGATATTGGATATGAGGTGATGGATAAGATAACAAGTATGTGGTAGATGTGTTGAAGAGAGAGTGCTTTTGTAGAAAATGGCAGCTTGCTAGCATCTCTTGTCCATATGTTATTTCTGCTATAAATCATAGGCAACATGATGCGTATAACTATATTGATGAGTATTATAAGAATGCCAAGTTTTTAGCTACATATGAGAATATGATGATGCAAATTCAATTAGAGAAATTTTGGAAAAAGACTAATAAGGAGCCATCGGAACCATTGCCAGCTATGGTGAAGCCTAGTAGACGTAAATAGAAAAGGTTAAAAGAGGAAAGTGAGATGGCAAGTGAAACTAGGATGTTCAGGATAGAAATGAAGATGACATATCGAACTTGCTTGAAGGTGTGACACAATAGTTTGACATGTCTAATTAAGAAGATTGGGTCTACATTATCAAAAAACAATTTTCAAAGCAAAAAATTTCAATTAGTTCTTCCATTTTCATTATGTCTTGGTCTTATGTGGGCATAAGTTGAATCATAAGTACTATAATTATGTTATAACTTAACATTCCTGATTTTTTAGTGTTGTGCCTATATTCTGATATTAACTATGAAGTATAAACAATCCTCTGTAATATATGAATATCATGCTTCTTTGGTATAGGTAACCTTAGGTTGATGCTATCTATGAAAAAGTATAATAATTAGTTGGCACTTTTGATAAATGCATATGATGATATTGCTTTTAAGTCTCTGTTCATCTTCAAAGTTATGTTTTTTTAATTCATTAAGTTACGTGATGCTTACAGGTTCAGCAATGTACAAGAAAATGTGCAAGTGGTAGTTGTAGCTCTATCGATATGAATCCATCTATTCATGGGATGGTAGGTAGTGTTTTCCTAGAAACTTAATTTCTACTAACAAATTTTTCATAAATATAGAATAAATATACACTTTGCAGGTTCAAAATCGTAAGATGCAAGCGGTAGTGGTGGTTCTATCAAGGTAAATCTTTATGTTCATGGGACGGTAGGTAGTATTTTATTAGAAATTTGATCTATACTAGTAAAGTTTTCATAAACATAAAACAAATATACACTTTGCATGTTTAGAGACGTACCCACAAAAGTGCAAGTAGTAGTGATGGTTCTACCGATGTGAATCATTCTGTTCATGAAACAGTAAGTCATGTTTTCTTAGAAACTTAGTTTATATTAGCGAAGTTTTATAAATATAAAACGACTATACATTTTGCAGGTTTAGAGACGTACAGGCAAAGGTGCAATTGCAAGTGGTGGTGGCCTTGCCAGTATCAATCCCCTTATTTTTGAGACAGTATGCAAAAGTACTAGAAGTTGCACGAAAAGCCAAAGTGACAAGATCTAGGTTTAGTGATGACACGGTGTTGCTGTTTTTCTTTCTTTGTCCATTTTTTTTTCTAGTAGAGATAGATTCGATGAAGTGGTGATCTATTTTGTTGTTTTTATCAATGATAAGATCCATGAAGTAGTGTTCGTGGCTGTATTTTTTAGGTTTGTCTTAATATCGCAGTTTGTATAGAGTTGGGATTAGTGATGAAGTATGTTTATGAACTATCTTTTAATGCAATACAATGGGGTTTGTTGATCTGTTATTTGTTTGTTTATTACATTGTGACCATTTGTTTATGAAGTAGTCAGATTATATTGCTTTTTTTTTTTCTTGTCATATTTGGATACCTAATATCATCCCAATGAATCATAAAAACAAAAAAAAAATGACATGGCTTTTGATATTGAGATTGAGAAATAACTTGCATTTCATTCATGTTCATATTTCATATCAACAAATACAACACATACTAAAAACAAGTACTAATACATTCAATATTGACACTGCCTACGGCAAGCTTAGTACATCATTTGTCTTCAAATTTCCAAATAACATACCTCTTATAATTATAAAAAAAAAACACCCAACGACACAACCAACATTATCTTCAATATCGAATTTTGTTTCTTTAGCTTTGTCACATCTTCGTTGACACATTTTAGTTATACCTTAAGGGCTCTAACTTCATTATTCATCGAACTACCCTCATCTTCATTATGTGTCAACACTAGTTTTCTTTCGAAATTGCTCCGGTGAAAATTTTGTGACACACTTCTTGCTCGATTAACTAATTTCTGCATCAACCCACATAAAAAAAACCACAACTTTCTCCAATTCTATATTTCGGGCTGCCATGATATCTTCTTCTTTGATTATTTTTTGTCCTTGTTATTTGTAGAGGACATTTCAGGCCACAACAGCAAAACACATATGTATCATTGTTGTTTAAATTCAATGCCATCGATTGTGATGAATTCATTGATGTCTTCATTGGTCGTGACAATTGTAGTAAAACTATATTTATGCTGTCATGATCAACACCAGTTTGAACATACCTAACCTGTAAACATGTAGTGTAGTTCAAGCTTAACAGTAAAGTTCAATAACAACTATAAAATCATGTAATAGAATGAAGTTCAACAATAGCTATATCTTCATTATATAGTTCAACAACGAATTACAATTTTAACAATAAATAAGTTGAAAAATAGATAGTCATAAGCAAACAATGGCTTCAATGCAATTAGATCAAATCCTAAGATGAGAATAAATACTATGATTTATGATAGAAAATGGTTATTTTGGAATGACCAAAATTTGATGTGGAAAGAAAAATGTGATCGAGCATGGCAGTTAAAAGGAATTGTCTTCATTATATCAACTAACAAGAAAATGCCAAACCCGATATAAGTCAAGTGCTCACACTACAGAATTTGAGTCTCTTTTAATAAGTCAATCATTCTCGAATGAATTGGGTCTGCAAGTAAATTATTGGACTAATCATCCTATTCTCGGGTTGAGTCAGTTGAAACCAACCAATAGGCACCAAGTTCACATAAGCATTACTACTATAAAATCACATCATTATACATATCAAAGTCATTACACAAGTTAGGCCATTATTGCATTATATCGTATTAAGATTATGCAGTGTTCAGGTCATGCCATTATCTTACATTAAGATTTTGGAACAACAATGTAGTCACCTAAATCTGCATTAAGATTATACAATATTAATATGATTGTATTTTCTTTATAATCATCGAAATCTCACACTGCAACAATAATATCTACATTGCTATGTCTCCACATTAATATTTCGCAACAACAATGTAGCCACCTAAATCTGCGTTAAGATTATACAATATTAATCTAATTGCATTATCTTTATAATCACTTAAATCTCATACTACTACAACAATATCTATATGGCTATATCTTTGCGTTAAGATTTTACAAAAGAATTTTGACAACAACAGCAGCATCTACATTGCCTAACCTACAATTCCCTAATGCACTCTACATTTTCTACATCAACACATTTACATTGCCATATCATCTAGTTCTCGTGGAGAATCAAAAAGACTTCAAAGCAAACCACAAATTGCATAAGACAACAACCATAAACAAGACCATCTGTAATAAAGTCAAACTTGTGCAAGCCTTGGTTGAAGTGATTTGAGACAAAGCCTTGGGCAATCTTACATTTTAATTTCGCAAATTATCTTCAACATCTTTCTTGCTAATCCATGCGAGTGTCAACTAAGTGTTCGGTGAATTTGGGCAAAAGCGTTAGGCAAGTGTGAAGCGAGAGTGCAAGGTGAGCGAGAGCATCAATGAATTTGGGTGAAGGCGTTAGGCAAGTGTCGAGCGAGAGCATGGGCGAGCAAGTTTCAAGTGAATCTAGGTGAGTGTCGATCGCGGGCATAGGGCAAGCAACAACGTTGGGCAAATCTAGGCGATAAGTGCGTTAAAACTTATCATGAAATTGCAATTGAGCTCAAAAAGAGCCCGAAAGTTCAATCAAGTCCTAAAACTTTCAAAATGCAAATCTAAAACTTGGCGAAGGCATTGGGCAAGGCAAGTGAGTGTCAAAGAAAGTGTCAGATAAGCATCAACTCTGACTTGGGGCAAAAATCTTGATATCTAAAGGAGAAAACGACGCTCAATTTGGGGAAGATCCTAGACTAGGGTTCCTCATGTCAATTTTGGAAAAGAAACGTAGAAGAACAACACAAAGAAGAACGACGCTATTTGTGGCTTTTTCAATTATTTTTTTATAAGCAAAATGACGCCGATTTGCATCTTCGGGGTCCATGTCAGCGTCGACCGACGCTAACTGGGATTTCACGTCAGATTATTCCGATTAAAAATTGCTGGAAAGACTGAACTAGCACAAATATAAAAGGTCTAGAATTGAAATGGCAATAAAAAAAAAGTTTAGAATTGAATTGGCATAATTACAATATGTTTAAGACTTTTTTGGCAATTCTCCCGCTAGATGATAAGTTGTTTTTGTTCTTGTATAAATTATCGATCCACTCCTCAATTCATGATAATCCCTAGTTTGAAACTTGTAGCTTAGCACTAGACATGCCCAAATTTCTTTGGTCCATGGATAGAGAATGTTAGAATTTGCTGCACAATTACAAAAAAAATAACAAGTAAAAGCGAAAAGGAGAATTTGAGATTGGGGTTTTATCTAGATTCAAGCTTAAATTAGAGTTATATTTAGTTGAAGATTTCATTATAATTAGCATCTCGTACCTCTCAATTACATTCTTCAATTACAAGAGAAAGAGAATATTCATGATTTTAAGCCCAAACTACTAATAAAATATGGACTCAAACTATAAAAGCCTTTTGACATTGGCAGTGTAGCTGCCTCCTACGATCCCGTTGAAACGGCTCCCAGACCATCCCCATTGGAGTGGGACCCTCATGCCATCCTTTCTATGGGATGTATGAATTATACTCCAATAGAAAATTATCCACCGTCTCACTATTTTGATTGCACATGAGGCATAAAGGGTTAGGCATTATCCTCATTTTGTGTAGATTTTGTGTTTTTGGGAGTGCATTCTAGCAAAGATTCCACATAAATAGTTTAGCTTAGGAGTAACCTGTAACTTCCTTATGTTTGTCCATAGAGTTCTAGGGAGGAGGCAAGATGCTGAGGTTTTATCTTCTTTTTACTTGCTTGTTGATTCTCGAATATAGTGATAACCACTATACATTGTATATTGCCTTCCTTGTATGCCTATCCGCATAATATGATCTCTTTTTGTTTGGGGTTTGATTAGAATAGTTAAAATATCACGGATCGTTTGCTCATCATGGTGCTCCTACTGTACAATTTCATTCTAGCTTCCATCTTTCCTTGCTAATAACTACATTACAAGCTGAGGTTAATCTCTTTTAGTAAGGCCAACTAATACTTCTTTCTTTAGCCACTTGTCTTCCATAGTTCTTATTCCAGTTCCATTTCCTATGGCTCGCATAATTGAGGCGAGAAAGAATCCATTCTCAACATCAAGCTTTGCCAATCCTAAAATGGGCGTTGTCCCTTTTTGACATGCCAAAAGTCTTTATGTGGAAAGTAGAAACCTTTAAAAAATTGACCTCATGAGGAATTTGGATTGTTGCTTAATTACCAAGTCTATTAAGTTTGATTCCCCTAATGTTGATCTCTCATCAAATGGCCTATGTTAATCTTGAGAAGGTTGGTATACCTCCAAGAAATTACATTCCACAAAATTGTTAACTTTTTTTTTTATATCTAGTTTAAAGATTGCTTGGAATCTTTTCCTTCTCTTTTGAATTCTAATTTGGTATGACACCTCTTACACCACAAAAATGTTATCCTAACTTTGTCTTCCTCCCATAAAAGCACTACGTTTTGCAGCTATGATTTTTAGTAGCAATGGTTTGAGCATGTTTGGCAATACTTTAACGATGATCATATAGCCAAATTTGCTAATGGGACGATATTAATCAAGTTTCTCGGGGTTTGAGACCTTTTGTATTAGGGAAATCAAGGTTTGTTAAGCTCATGTTGAGTGATTCTAATTCTGGAAAATTCTTTTACCTTCATAAAAATATGTATTTGTAACACTTCATTGAATCCATTTGGTCTCGATGCTTTTGCAACCCCAAGCTGCAATGTAGCAATTTTAACTTCCTCCATATTTACAGTAGTTAGCAAAGGAAGGTTCATTCCCTCATACTGAAAAAACTCTCTTGATTAGACCTTGTTTTGAAATCCAAACATCATCTAAAACTTTAATCATCAACATTATGTTTCTTTGCCTTCGCTGAATTGTTGTTGCATGATAAAAAAAAAAATAGTATTTCTATCACGCAATTTTAGCCAATTTAATTATCAACTCAATCTCCAATACATCTCTTCCTACCTCCACAAAGTCTCGATTTCTCTTAACAATTTCTAAACTCTCTTTATCAAAAAACGTCACAAGTATTCATGTATTGTTAGAGTTTTTATTTTAACAAACAGATTCTTCTCTACCTATTCCCAAATGTTTGCTTTTCCCAATTAGTTAATGCAATAGCCATAGCCCGTAGTTTCTGCTAAGCTCTTATCGGCCTGAATGAGGGTCACCAAACTCCCTTGATAAGTTGCCTGCATTGATCATTTTGAAGCCAAAATGCTTCAAACTTAAATTCCTTTTGCCACTTGACATGATTTGCCATAAGGGGAAAAAAACGGAGAGAGTTATGGTTGGATCCTATAGTTGGGAGTGTAAAGGCTTTTGCTTTAGGAAATAAGACCCTCCATTCTATAATGCCCAAAACCCTACCTAGAAGTTCTTTTATGTTTTCATCTCCATCTTTGTTATTAGACCAAGTGAAGACACATCATTTACTTTCTATATCCATTAAAGAGCAAGCATCCAGAAAATCCTGAAATGTTGTTATTATAGAATTCTCAACTGTATGCTTTCACACTTTTTCCTAACAAAACAACAGCTCATTCAAGTCCCTTAAACTGACCTAGGGTAGCAAATTCAAAAAGCTTCTTACTTAGACTTCCTTATGAAGCTCAATTCTTTGCTAAAAATTATCAAAAGCGTGAATAAAGCGACTCTCATCCTCTTACCACTCATTAAGTATTTGCATCTAAAATTTACATCACTCTTCGATTCTGTATCGAATTTGAGCTCAACTTTATCATCCCACAAGATAGCTAAATTACTAACAGTTCCTATAGGATTAACTACCCTATAATTTTGAAATTGTAACCGCCAAGAAAACCACAGTAGACCTAAGCTAACCCACAAGAGCTCTCAGTTCTTAGATTATCGACTGTGTGCCCAACCATTGACAATTCTATCATAGAAGATTCATATTTCCTTTTGTGGCTTATTAGAGTTAGCCACCAGAGCCCATCGAGTAGTGTCTTCAATTATATGGACTAGTATGTCCAAAAGTTGGATCACATCCAACCACATAAAAGTCGTAAAATCAGGGTTATAAGGACTATAACTTTTTTATTTTTTTGTTGAAGGGGTATTTGACTCCTTGCATCTCTTATCCTTCCCCAATTCTCAATTCTTTTTCCTTTGAGTTTCTACTTGTAAACTTAGCTAGCAAAAATTTAGACCCCTTTGCTTGTGTAGTTTCGAGAAAAACAAGATTTGCTTGGCCATGCCTTATCTAGCAATACAATCAGTTTTTGTTGCTCTTGTTTTCGGGGATGACCTCTTCAACTTCTCCTTCATCTTCTTTTTTTTTTTTTTCCCCTCATAGAATACGTCCCAAAAAGAGCTATAATCTTGAATTTCTACTCGCAGCCAGTTCCCAAAACAGCTCCATATCCTCATTGTGAACTTTTCTTCATCATAAGAGACATATTTGCAGTAACTCGCATAGTGATCCACCATTCCACAAGAATAGAAAAAAAAAATGAGAGCCTTTCAGATTTGAAGTCTAATCGAATCTTCTTACCTCTATATACCTGTCCCACTCTCAGCTCAACATGCACATCCATCTCTACACTTGCCTTTACAATAAATTGGACAGTTAGGCCTTAATCCTCAATTTTCACTTCTAACATTTCTTCTATTATACTAGCAATTTCTTCACAAATCCTACAATTTCCATTCAAGAGGGAGGCCTAAATTATAATCTAAATAGCACGTGTTAAACTCATAACAGTTGGATGGTATATTAGGTTCCGAGCCTTTAACATCAGTAAGTTATTAGAGAAAGACCACGGCCTCCCATCCAGCACACCTTTTTTTCTCCTCTTCACTGCTAAAAGTAAAGTAGTGTATGTCATTCTCCAAAGATTTCACTCCAACATTCTCATTTCTTCTCGTATTTTTCATGGCTGTCTGAAAAGCTTGGAAGTTGATGTTTTGGGGTTTTGAAAAAGTTTAACCACAAGTGTATATTGACGTTCTAGCATTTTTTTTTTCCTCTAGGATCTCATCATCCCAAATAGTTGTATCTTGTTTGTGCAACAACATACCTAGTCTATTACAAAGATTTTCCATATGCTTTGAAGCTCCATTTTCTTTGTCTATGGGTTCAAACCCCTGCGCTGAGTATTCCACCTAGATTTGCAGAAGTTGGGACACTAAAATAGTTGGAGACGCAAGATAGATCGAGTATAGAAAGGCTATAAAGAAGTTATTTAGAGAGCAATAGCAAGAAAGTAGAGGCAACCTAGTGTAAGGATGATCCTTTACTTTGGATGGGTAGGTAGGCGAGCTATAATATGGAGTAAGGATAGAGGATATCATTGGGGAAGAAGCTAGGGTTTCATCATGGACTGGAATACCGAAAAAAGAGGGGCAACAAAGGTATCAAACGGAGCTAGGCACACAAAGGCATACTAGAGAAGTGTTTAAAGAGCCAATGATGGGGTTTAGATTAGGGTTTGGGATGTGGAATTGGGGAAGAAGAGGTCAAGGCTATGGTAGAGAGAAACTATACATTCGGTATGAGGAAATGAAAATAAAACCATTACAAAGTCTGTGAGATATTGGCAGCCTACTCCAAAAAAGAATTCCCTCTTACTTCTTTTTCTATACAGGAGGAAGATGGAGGAGTGAAAACTATCAACGCTCATTCAAAACTATTCTTAATCACAATAACCTTCTCAATTTCACGCTTTGTTAAACTTTGCATTATCTAATTTTAAAACCTATATTTTGCGCCTATAATTTCAAAATCCTATAGTACATAATATTAAAGATTTCAAAAAAAATTTACATAATATATCATGATGAAGCACCTATTTTCGTAGGCAAACCTTAGGTCCCTAAATGTCCCACCAACCCCATGAGTAAGGTAAAGTATGTACAAATGCCCCCATTAGCAATTCAAAAATTTTGTGTGTGCATATATATATATTGGTCTAAAAATAGAGCATTTCATTCAAGTAGGCAAAATAGAACGACCCTTAGCCAGGGCTTCAGAGCATACAAGATCCAAGAGGGGTTGGGGAGGTGTAACAACCCAAGTTGGGGGAAGGATTCGGCGACCATGGGCTTTAGCGGCCTTGTCAGCAATATAATTGACCTCTCTCCTACAATGCTGTACCCGAAGGTTGGAGAAACGGGGATTAGCGCCGCACATTCAGCAAACAAAGCATGACTCTCCCATGACGTCAAACTGGGGTTGTGCATAACATTTACGAGTACCAGACAATCAGATTCCAGCAGTAGGTTTTCATGCTCTTTCCTTTTCTACAGCAGATGTTTGAGAGTGAGGATTAGTGCTTGTACCTCTGCCTGCAGCATTGAAGAAGCTTGGATGCTGCTAGTGAAGCCATTGACCAGTGTTCCAAAATGATCAAGGCACACACATGCCATGGCACCCTTGTTGCTTGTCGTTGGATAAGCCCCATCGATGTTGATTTTCACTACGCCAGGCTCCGGTGGGCACCACACTAGATTAGGATTTGAAAGCTTCGTCCCTGGTTTCAACGCCATCTAAAGACAGCAACAGGCGATCCTTGTATTAGCGAGAGCCACCTCCACCACCTGTTATGGATTTGGGCGCGGCTACCGGAAGACAAAATGATTGCGCGCCTTCCAAATCTGTCATAGTATGGATGCAATAGTCACCAAATCAAGTAAGAGGTCTCTATTCTCGATCAGATCTGCAAAACAGGTGTTTATTTTGTTTGTTCCATGTGCTGGTATCGTGATTTTGACTTAGGGGTGTGACCAAATGCCTTGCGTCCATGGGCACAAGAGAAAAATATGTTATGTTGTTTTTGGGAGTTGATCTTGGCATAACTTACATACCGGATCCGGGATGATTCGTCTATGGTAGAGGTTTTCCTTTGTAGACAACGCATTATGGCATAAGGACCACATGAATATGCGAAGTTTAAGGGCTATCTTCATGGTCTATATCTTTCTCCATAGTTTCCGTGGGGTTTGATAGGATGAGGAGGCTTGGCTGTGATTGTTGTTGTGCTCTATATGTCTGATATAATTGTACCCACTCTTCACGGTATGCATTCCATATTTCATCCCTTTCCAGATGATTTGGTTAGCTGTGGAGTTGGTTTGTAATTATAGGGTAAGAATTTTCTCTATGGTTTGGTTGTCAAAACTATTATGAATTAGGGGAACATTCCATATACTATGTTCCGGAATAATAAAATCCGCCACCTTCACAGGTTCTCCTCTAGGTGTAGGCCCGCCTATAATACCTTTTGATAGCCATTTATCTTCTCTAACTCTGATCCTTTGCCCATCGCCGACTGACCACTGGAGTTGATTTGAAATTGAATCCTTGCCTATTAGTAAAGTTTGCCAACCCCAAGATGGTCTAGCTCCTTTTTTCCACATGCCAGAATTCCTTAAAATAGAAATACAGCCCTTTGAAGATTCTATTCCACAAGGAGGATGGGTGATGAATAAGTCGACATGCTTGTTTGGCCAGCAAAGCTTTGTTGAAAGTGAGTAAGTCTCGAAAGCCAAGCCTCCCGATGTCCTTTCTGCCTTTGAGTAGGTCCTATTCTTCCAGTGAATTCTCGACTTGTTGCAATTATTTTGCCACTAGAACCTTGCTATTTTCTGTTCAATGGATTTACAAATAGAGACGGGAATTTTAAATATTGATATGGCATACGGCGGGAGTGCTTGTGCTACTGTCTTAATCAGGATTTCTTTGCTGCCCTTGGAAATTAAATTCTCTTTCCACCCTTCCAACTTTGCATTTACTCTACCGAGAATCCAAACAAACATCTCCTTTTTGGATCCCCCCCAATTAGACGGTATATCCAGGTATTTACCAATATTTGCAAGCACAGGTACTCTGAATTCTCTCGTTGTGTTTTCCTGTAACCTTATAGGATAAGCTTTACTAAAGAAGATCCCTGATTTATTCCGATTCACAACTTGTCCCATTGCTAAACAGTATTGATTCAGTACATTTGCTAAGTTTTGACATTCCTGGAGTTGTCCATCTAAGAAAAAGATAGCATCATCCGGGAAAAATATATGAGATAGGATAGGACACCACCTGTTTAATTTGATTCCCTTGATATTTCCCATGTCCACGGCTTGCTTGATAAGGGTGGATAAAACGTTTGCCAATAGAATGAACGGTACGGAGAGAGAGGATCTCCCTGTCTGAGCCCTCTTGTTGGATGGAAGTAGCTTGAGGGTTCGCCATTAAATTTGACGCTAGGGGAAACCGTTGTAATGCATTGCATCACCCACTATACCCATTTACCATGGAATCCCATTTTGAGTAGGTAGTCATCTAGGAAGTCTCATTCCACCCGATCGTAAGCCTTTTGCATATCCAGCTTTAATATTGCTTGAAATTTTCTCTTTCTTTTCCTAATCTTGAGCTGATGGAGCACCTCTTGGACCACTATCTTGTATTTGTTGGCCACTCACAAATGCACTTTGTTCTGTGGAAATCAACTCAAGTAACCATGATTTCAAACGGTTCGCTAGCACCTTGGAATCAAGGAAATGATTGTCCTGTTAAAATTTGAGGGCAGCACTCCTAAGATAAAGAAGTCTTGCACTGAGATGAAAATGTGTTCCTGTAGAATATCTTAGTGATTCTGGTAAAAAATTTCATTCAATCCATCTGGCCTAGGAGCTTTAGTAGCCCCCAGTTGGAATGTTTTTTGCTGGACTTCCTCCTGAGTGATTGCAGCTGTTAGGAGTGTATTCATTTCCTCTGTTACAACTTGTGGACACTATGCCAGAATAGGCCCATATTTACGATGTCCAACTGATCAATACAAGTTTTCAAAGAAGTCCATCGCCATCTCCTTCAATCGCTTTGGATCTCAAATCCACCCTTGATTTTCATCATGCAGCATACTAATTTGATTTCTTTTCCTCCTTTGGATAGTGGTTGCATGTAAAAATTTGGTGTTCTTGCCCCCCATCTAAGCTAGTGAATCCTTGATATCATCGCCCAATATTGTTCCTCCTATTGCCATAAGTGTTGTATTTCATCTTTCAGTCGATTAACCTGTGCTTTATCATAGTGGCCACTGGGTTGATTTATATAACTCCGAATTTGTTGCATCAAGGCACTAATTTGATGATGGCCCTTAGAGAATTTTGATCGACTCTAGCTCACAAGGGCCAAAGAGACAACCTTTAACTTTCTGGGTAGTGTTAATTCATTCACGTGTAAGGATGCCCAAGAGTCTGCAATGATCATGCGACCCTCCTTATCCTGTAGCCAAAAGGCTTCGAATGTGAAAGCCCTATTTCTTCTAACTGGGACTACTTTAGTGTACCTAATTTGTACACATATCCGCCTCTTAACTATTAAATCAATTTCATGTGGTTCAAAAAGAAAAGGAAACCCACCTTTTTTTTTTACATATCCTACAATCTAATTAATTGCAATCCATAATATAAAATGGCAAGCTTTCTGAAACTTTGGAGTGCAACATATAAACGAAACTTCAAACTGTGCATAATGTATATCCACAAAAAGCAGATAATGCTAAAGGCTTTTATTTTCTTCTGTTTTCTTAATTCAAATTCTGCACCTCTCACTCTGTCTTAAAAAAAAATGAAATTTCTGATACTTTCACAACACTCTAATATCAATACATAGACGTGATATTTTTATAACTTTCTGAAATTCGGAAAAGAAAATTAGATTTTGATGGGAAAGTAAAGGAGTGCCTTTTACATTTTTTAGTTAATGATGTAGTTGCTTCTCTGCTTGGATACATGATTGGAATCCACCAAATTGAGTGCGGGTGCTTAGGTTGTATTCTGGCCTCAAGTGTGCTGTATTCTTGACCTTGTGTGCTTTTGCGCTCTCTCCCATTTAAAAAATTGAGAAAAGATAACATTGATTATTGGCAAAGTGTATAAAGGCCAAAACTCCTCATCATTACCCTTTATTTTTCAAAATAACTAATTTTTTTATAAGATGTTTATTATTGAAATAATAACACCAATGACGCAAACAAGAATACAAATAATATAACCACTATTCGACCCCAAAAAAAAAACAAATCATAACCAATAATAATGATTCGTCTGACTGAAAAGCATAGCTTTTTAGTAAAATAAGTGGATATAATAATAATAATGTATACTAGTTGTATAAAATATATGGTACTTATTTTTATCGGGTCCTTTTTTTTTTTCCCTTTTCAATTTTTTTCCTTTCTCAAAATATCCTCAATTGGTTATTGCATAAGTATTCTATCAATGGACAATCGTGCAAATCAATAACTCTATTTGTCTCTTAAGTGTTTCAGTTTAAAATTTGAATCTAATCCATCTTGTAAAATCTTGTAGCAAAGAGCTTCAGATCTTGAAGTTTGTTTCTTTAGCATATATTTGTAGCATTTGGTTATATTAGGTCAATAATTTTATTAATCAGTAATTCAAAATTTCACAAGAAAGTAATTTCATCTATTGAAAATATTGATTTTTTGTATATTCTACGGGCCTATTTGGTAATATTTTCGGGAGTAACTGATTATATTCTTTTGTTTTTAAGAATAAAAAAAAAAAGAATAGAAATCCATTTAGTGAATCTTTTGTTTTTTAAAAACAATTTTTTTCTTTGTTTTTAGAAATAGATTTGAGACAGAATTAA